>CM062235.1:30545600-33173879 GCA_031216185.1 Syzygium aqueum | reverse complement strand
ATCGACATCGACAAGTAATTTAGAGGAGATAGGCAAAATATGATGGTTGAAGAGCACGACCGGTTGGCCATCGAAATTAGGCTAAGTGTTGGATAGAGAAGAGAACACGAGGATCGAGATGCAGATTGAAGACGAAGATTTTGAGCGACGGTTGAGTATTATAATGGTTCTTGGAGTTGTAACCGCTTGTGGACGGAAATGGCGCGCAAATAGGGAGCCTAGAATCTCGGAAATACATGTGTAATTGCACTAAGGAGCAGTGACCGTGGTTAAACGGTTGTAATTAGTGGGCTATACAAGTGGCAATATGCTATCATTGTAGAGGATTCCTGATCCTCAGGAACACGTTCTATGGGCTATACAAGTGGCAATATGCTATCAGTTTATTAATGTAATGTCCTATTTCTAACTATCTTCCTTTATTTATCAAAAGTTCACTTGTAGAATTACTATCCATTTTTTCCTCGCAAAATCAATTGAAACTCCAATTCGGAATTACCACCGAACCCCAATTCAACAAAAAAAATCCAAAGATCAACCCTCGATGAAAGGTTTTTCACTGTTTTGGGTAAGACACCATTTCCGGTGAAACAATTTCTTTTCTTGATCCTACAAAGTAAGAACAATGCCAGAACGCACCTTACCAAAAAAAAAAAAAAAACAATGCCAGAACGCACACTTTCTTGCGTGGGAAGGAATTTGGAAAGTCATTATACTTTGCTGGCTTTGTGATGCTCCCTAATTTGTCGCTAACCTTGACAGCGGAAGTGGAGAAATTATCAACCATCTACGCCTGAGCTATCTTAATAGAGCAGTATCAACTCAATACTACTGTCATCGGGGTTCTATTTTTAGTATTATAGAGATCACAAGTTAAAATATACTTACATGCATCTATTGTAGGATTTAAAATGACCAAAGAGATAAAAGGTAATAAAAAGATAGCATTCTTTTTTGTTGATTCAAGAAATGGATTGAAAAGAACAAATATTCTAAAATTTGATTAATAGCGTGATTATGAAATATTTTGAAAAGTATCAAAAGATTGATTCAATTTCAATATGGAAAGTTGAGGGAATATATTGAACAAATTAAAAATTTAAGTAGATAGAATATTTAGGAATAGTTCAAGGACCACATTGAACAAATTAAAAGTCCAATGATGATATTGCACATTGGAGCAAAGTTTAGAGACTATGGTGTCATTCTCCCTTTAAAATATGGACTCTCTAGGACCCGATAAAAAAAATTCGAGATGTATAAACATGTCTTATGAGATAGTAAGGTGTAGCAGAATCTATACCAATCTTCAGAGACTACCATAAAAATATATATGCTGATCCGTGTGCTATCCAACTTAGTAGATGGCCAAGCTCCTGAGTTACCTGTGAGATGAGTCCAAAGTGAGGCTGTATTAGGAATTTTCGCCTCGGTCATTAAGGAAATATATCGGTAGGCATGTGTACATACACATATACGCACATACAAAGTTACCGTGTTTTCAGATGAAACGACTTTGCAAACTTCAGAATAACACATCTTGTTGGTGATATCCATATTCAAATCTGGAATGTAAACATGAGGTAAATGGAAAGGCCATCATTTTAGTCTTCATCACAGTCGCATAGCTTTCCTAGCTATGGCAGATGTGACGACTTCAGTTCATCGTCTATATGCAAAACCGTTATGCTAGAGGGAAGCCTTGGCAACTCTTTGATTATGTTGCAGTGAAGTAAATCAAGGATTCGAAGATTGGAAAGCTGGTGGATCTCCGCCGGTATGCTGGAAATAGTTGAATGTCGCAGCCTCAAGATTCTCAGATTATGCAGTTTCCCGATCTCGCTCGGAATTCCCCCCTCGAGACTCTGACACCAGGAGGCGTGTATTTCTTCGAGGCTGGTCAGCTCTCCAATATTAGGAGGGAACTCTCTAAAGAGACAAGAATCCATCCTCAGCACTTTCAAATTCTCCAGATTTTTTATCGAAACTGGAAACTTTAAAACACCTGTTCCTGACACGTCTAACTCGACTAAGGATCTCCCTACGTTGCAAATGGAGTTTGGAAGTTTTCTTATTCGACGGCAATCCCTTAATGACAAGTGTTTAAGTCTGATCAGTTCTCCAAGGGAATCGGGAAGTGCTGTAATTTTGGTGCTGTCCAGGGAAAGTAGTGAGATATTCGTCAGGTGACATATCGTTCTTGGTAGCTGACTCAATGAGCAGCAGTTTGAGGCACTCAGAGTTTCAAGCTGCTCTAAATGACCAATGGAGATAGGAATTTCTTGTACTGAAGCTCCATCCATGAGAAGCTCTTTCAGAGCTGTTAGGTGACCCACTTCTACCGGCAACATGCTGAGCTCTGTGCAGAACTTCAAATTCAGGGAAACCAAGCACTTCAAATCGCCGATCGAATGATCTATCTTGACCAATTGTGAACATCGCTCCAGAATCAACATGGCCAGATTTTTGCAGCTAGAGAACTTAGGAGTGACTAATAAGTCAGCACAACCTGTAAGATCTAGAACCCTCAGGTTCATCATCTGCAAAATAGGAGAAATATTTGCAAATTTCACTTCATGAATTGTTACGTTAGACCGGATGATTTCACCCTAGCAATGAATTGTAAACTACCTTGATTTGACCCCAACCTTCCCAGTCTTTTGTGACTTTGCTCCATGACAGGTCAAGAATGGTTAAGTTTCCCAAGTGAAAATTTGTTACTTGCAGATGTTGAGGGCACCCTTGCCAACGGAGCCACCTTAATTTTGGAAAAATGTTATCAAAATCTCCCGCAATGTCTGCGTGATCCAATTGAAGAAACCGTAGGCTTGGCATGCTCTCGAAATCTTCTGGTTTAAGTTTGACTGAAGTATGCCACTGGAAGTTAAGGCAGAGTGCCTCAACCTTTTCTGTTCCCTGTGATGGACGAGAAAAACGAATAGAAGTAGTGAGGATGGTCACTCTTCTTGACACATAACCGGTCAGTAAACATTCCTAAAGAAAAATGACGAACGTCAACTGCACACATGGTCAGAACTTTACAGTATCAGGCGAAATAGCTCTTTTCCTTTGGCGGTGAATATAATAAAATGATTTCTTATGCTTCACTACGGAAAAAAAAAAAAGCACACCAAATTTTACCTTTTTCCGCTTTACCGTATCGAGAGCTATTTCATGATTATATAATCTACTACGCCTTCCTGGATCTGTAAGACTTTCCCCACGAACGATTTCTCTACCAAGTCGCCTCAACGTGCTATGCATCCATATCTGATTGTTCTCTCCAGTTTTGGCTAGGGGAGTCAAAATTTCACTAGAAGGCAGCAAAGAGAAGTCATGCCATAGGTACAAAGCAATTCTGCTATCTATACCGGTGGTAAAGCAGGCGATATCCAGAAATATCTGTTTCTGCTCATAATTTAGTCCTCCCTCTAAAATAATCTGCAAATCCCTCCACTGGAATGTCGGCCGCTGTAGTAAATTTTGGCATTCCTTCAGCGTAGCATAATTGTGGACTGCACACACAACATCAATAAACAATGGGAGTCTTGCCTTAGCATTAAGACCTGTCGAAGGCTCGTAGTTCCAAAATAAGAAAGAAGGTGGCGGTTTAGATGGATGCTGCCAAAAGAGTTGAAGGGCCTGATCTTTATCTAACCAACTAACATGATAAGTCCGGATCTGAGGACGCTCTTCCAGGACAAAACTGTTTCCAGTGGTTACAAGCATCCTACTTCCAGAAGCAAAGCAATCAAAGCAATCTCCAATGAGTTTCTGGACATAAAACGCATTTTCCACGTCATCAAGGATGATCAAAACTCTCTTGTTGCAAAATAAGTCCTTGAAAAACTCGATTCCCCTGTTGACAAAAGCAACATCCTCAAGTTCCCGTTTTAGAACATCGGAAATCAACTTAGTATGCAAAAGCTGAAGCCCTCCTAATACTTGAGTTGTTTCTTTAACATCTGCAAGGAAGCTACAGCCATCAAAATCACAGGAGACTTGGTTGTAAATGAGTTTTGCAAGAGTCGTCTTGCCAATCCCATCTTCTCCTTGGATCACAACAACGATCCGCTTGTCCTTATCATCAATATTCATCAAGCTCATGATGTGGATCACTTGATCATCAGTTCCAACTCCTTTTTCGGTACTGGCAACTTGTCTTTTCTCTCCCACTTTGACCACCTACAAGAAACATGATGATTGCTCACTCATAAGCTGTAAGATGTAAAGTAAGTACCTAAATATGTTATCTTTTCTAGCGTTGTTGCGTCTGCATAAATTGTCTCCTACACGAAGTCACGGGTCATCCTGATCTACCAGTGATCAACATTATTGCCACATTGTTTTAAAAGAAATCCAAGTTTCAGGAGTGATGATCTTTTATCTTTCAAAATATGTTTTGTCAAACAATTAACCAGATCTGAAATTTCTTATCTATACACCAACAAGCGGATCTTGACATATATGACAGTGTACACTAAAACCTCAGAAAATATTAATAGAGAACATGGCTCAATTGAAACATGATATGGGGTCAAATGTTCAATCATCGAAATATTGTTGGTTCCCACTTTTATCACGCATGTTCTCCTAAAAGTGTCTAACGCAACCCGCACCAATGCTCTCAAGATTGCAAATTGAAGTTTCCACATGGCGATCATAAGAGCGAATAGTCTCTCAAACTCGGCTTTAATTATATACTAGAAAATACCTTGCATTGCCGCAAACACTATTAACAGTTAATCTACATTTAAAGGTTAAAAATATTAACATAATATATATATGCATGTGTGTTGGTCTCGAGGTTTCCCATGAGCAAAGGACCGTGTTCAATCTGAGAAGAACGACCAAGACGCCTAGGATTTCCAGAGTTCTCTAGAATATTCTCGGGGATGGGCGATACGATATATGTACCAGGTTCTAGAGCATTCTCGGCATAAATGCAGGTAATTGGTAGACAGGGAGATGCAACTTCCACCATTAGATCGAGAGTTGATCAATGGTTAGCCTCTTGTATAAATAAGGGAGCTCTCTCCCACATTTGTATCACCAAACACTTGAAGTAATAGGAACATTTTCTCCCATACCTTCTCTCTACGATCTAAGTAGGGCTAGTGAGTGATCGATCCCTGGGGAAAGACTTGGCTTAGGCGAATCAGGAAAAGACTTGGCTTAGGCGAATCATCGATCCAAAGTCAAGGGTGAGTTCCATGCGCCATTTTGTGGATTGCGGTCTCACGCACTCATCCCTACAGGTTCTTGTAGTAGGCTGGTCGCCCTACCTAAACCAATCATCATATCGGTCCCTAAGCCCCATTGCTGGAAAGGCTTGGCTTCAAAACCATACATGGAGCATCTGCCTCATACGGCTCCTCTACAGATGGAGGTAGGCCCAGCCCAGGCTTGTGCAGTGTTGATTGTTGTACATGACCTCATAAGAAAAGAACGATGTTTCCAGCTTCTGATCTTTGACATAAAGAAAGAAGGTTTCACGAAAGGGAGACAAAGTCCTAACTAAATCATAAGACAAGCTACCCATTCCATCTATTCTGTCAAGTCGATCCAATGCCTTCTCTTCTTATCTCTAAATAACACAAGAGAGAACTTATGACTTTGCGGATTGAACAAGCCTAAGTTGTTGTACGGGTCATGACCTCAATAGTCGGCCAGTGACACATGCATTTACATAATCCTTGAATATTCATTTTAATATGTATCCTTCATACTCAAAGGCTTGTATGTATTTCAACAAAAGTGTGGTCTGGAAGTAGCGTCACATCACTTTAAAAATTGTTATTGTCATTTCATGTATATATCTCAATCAATATTGTTGCAACTTTTTTCTAAATCATGTTAAAATAAATATCATGAACATGAAATTACAAATAGGACGCAAGTTAAAATTTGAGTGATTGATCAAATATGTGATTATTTTTAATTAATAGATCTTTCAACGTTTTCTTGGAATTATGTCATATTCTTCAAAATTCAAACTATGGAAACCTTATATGACTTCTTTTTAATTGTGACCCTTCTTTTTTTTGGTCAGATTTTGTAACCCTTCTTGAAATGCATAAAATGAATCTTTAATATTTAGTGCAAACCTAGGTCTAACTTTATTGATGTAAATGTAAATTGTGTTACACATTATTGGTCCGTTTTCTAATAGGTTAACCTTTTTTCTTAGTTTTCTAATCGCTCAAACTTTTACAGAAAAAAAAGGTTTGCCTAACATGTAGAGCACAGGTCAATGGTTTAAATCCTGGCGCTTGCTCTCAATTTTCTCCTAGTTGTTATTCATGTTATTCAGTTTGTTTTCCTATTTGACTAGTTATCCTCTTAATGCGGTTCCCTCCACAACCTATCTTGTGCGTGCTAGGACCGGCTAACAAGCAATGGGAAGTGTTAAATCATATGCTGTAAGTACATTGTTGGCATGTTTTTAATAGAAAATGTGGTTTATCTAACAAAGATTAAGTTTTACATATAATATCTACTAAAACGTCTGAAAACACACATTAATAGTATAAACTAAAGTAAAAATAAGGAAAAAGCAAAGAAAAAATAAAATAAGATGCAGTATCACGTGGTAGCACTATAATTTTTCATTTGACACTTGACACAAATTCACTAAAGCGATAACACCGCTTAGATTAGTTTAGTTAAGATGACCAAATATTTCACCAAATTAAAAAAAAAACAAAAAACCAAAAGAGAAAGCCTCAAATTCAAAGCGGAAAAAATAGAAAAAAGATTTTAAATTGAAATACATGAGAGAGAAATTAAAATGATTAAATTATGCATTTGTCCAATGATAGAATATTGGTAAAATAACTAATTGAGGACATTTTAGGACTTGCCATACAAAAGTTAATATACTAAATTAAATCTACCAATATTTATATGCGTGAGTGATATTATTTTGCTTTTCATTGTTAGTAAACAAATGGATATTAGATTGACATTGTGCTAAAGCTTACATGTGTGTTAGGTAATTCTTTCTCTTCCTAATTATATGGCCCACAAGGTGTTTTGGTCCTATCTTCCTAATAACATGTAAACTCTCTCTCTCCACCAGCCTCAGCTTTACTAAGTTAATCTCTATTAGCATATATTTAAGCCAAAATCACCATTTGTCTCACTTTTTGCTTTTAAAAATTACCTTACATGAAAAGTTAAAGCTACCCACTATACTTCCTTCATCAAGTAACCACCCAATTCACACATCTTTAGTAACTATATACTGCATATCCACTCAATTAAACAATCAATCAATTCCTTGAAAACCTGTTTCCTTTCTCTCCAAATGTAATCCACCGGCGATTACTTGCACATGCCTAGCGTGCATCGACACTAGTTTTAATATTTATAGAATCTTTCCTATATCTGAGACATGGGTATGACTATGCAGATCAGATTTGAATATTTTGACATTAGATCCATATATAATGCTTACAAAAAAAAAAAGACACAGGATATTATTATGTGATCATCAATATATCAAGGTGTTATTAATCTATCACTATGTAGTAATGACCAGCTTTCTAAGCAGAACAACGAACACGTATAGAAACAGGCAACATAGATTCCCTCATTAAGCTATGATGATAAAGAAAAATAAGAAGGAAAAGCACCTTGTCCATACTGTCGTACATTGGTATGTCAGAATCAGACTTGACCAATCCAAGAATCTTATCTCTATAATCCTTGTAAAAAATGCCAGCCCGAGGAGTATCACCTAGATTTGGACAATCTTGAATTACGACTAGGCATTCATCTGGTATCATTTTGTCTGATGCATTTGTCCTGTACTCCAAGGAGTGGCACGAAAGCTCGTCAGGGCCGCTGTGCAGCCCCTGCATCCTCTTCAAAAAAAGCCTGTACTTTTGTAAGTGACTGGCGACGGCCTGGCGGGTCAATCCATCGACACTCATCAGCTGCATAATCGTCATCGGCACCGCGTTCTTAATCCCTAGGTGTGCGACCGCATCCACGAACCGCTTGTGCAATTGAGGGGTCCACACCAACCGTGGCCTCTTCATCGTCACCTCCGCTGACGGATCCTCCACCGAATTGTTCGTTGTCAGAGTCGACTCCGAATTGTCGGACGTCAGGGTCGACTCCGCCTCCATGAGCCACTCTTTGAATTGAGGCGTCCAGACCAAAGGTGGCTTTGTCACCTCCGCCAACGGATCCTCCACCGAACCGTCCGTTGTCAGAGTCGACTCCGAATTGTCCGACATCAGAGTCGACTCCGCCTCCACAAAACACTTTTGCAATTGAAGCTTCCCGTGCAAATATGGCTTCTTCATCACCACCGCCGATGGATCCTCCACCGAATTGTCCGTTGTCAGAGTCGACCGCGAACTGTCTGTCATCAGAGTTGACTCCGCCTCCCTGGCAGAGTCAATCTTCTTCATCTTCCTCGAATAGACGCTGTACGAACCCGTTTTCACGGGCGCCATCTGGCAACGATTCTCTATCAACTTTTGCAATCTCGACGGATCACTTAACCTACTAATTGGCGGACGGAACTGGTTCTCCAATGTTTCCAATGCCCGAAGACCATGAATCTCTCTCAACATCGGGCAGTCACGTATTTCCATCTCTTTAAGATTCTTCAAGCCTGACAGGGAGAACATTATTCTTTCAAGGGCTGGAAAGTTGCGGACAGTTAAATGTCTCAATTGCTCCAGCCCGCCGAGTTGGATTTCCTTTTCCAGAGAGCGACAGAGCTTCAAAATAATTAGATTTCTCAAGTTGGATATTGTTATTGAGCTGAGATTTCCCTGCATTGCTGATTTAGGGGGCTCCATGTAAAATCTTTGGTGTAGGTGGCCGGACATGTAAAGTTTCCTTAGACGAGAAAGGGAACCCAATGCAGTTAGTGACATGGTAATGTTCCCAAGGCCCAGTTCCAAATTTCTCAACTTGGATAACTTCCCAATCCACTCTAAGTTATAGATTATGGTTGAGCTCGGTAAAGATAGCGATAGATAATCCTTGCCATTTGATAAGAGAAGATTAGCTAGATTAGTCAGGTTTGAGAGATCTGGAATAGACCGCAAGGACCAAGAACTAACAAGTAGACGAGTCAAACTTGTGGGAAGTGGAGGCAACGCTTGCAGCTCATCACAATTCTCGAGGATCAGTTCTTCTAGTTGAGGGAGCGCAGCAATTGTTTCTGGCACTTGACGGATACAAGTGCCTGATAGATCTAGGATTCTCAAAAAGGACAATTTCCCAATTTCACTTGAAACTTCGCCCTTCATAGTGGAACATCCTCTAGCATGTATCTCTTCAAGCTTCATCGCCAACCCAACGGCTGAAGGAAACTCTGCCAGCTGGCAACGTTCCATCTTTATCACATTCAAAGTCTTTATATTTCCAATAGAATGAGGTAACACTTTGATACATGTGGACGACAGATCCAATTCAATTAGAGACTCTAGGTTTCCAGTCGAATCCGGAAGTTCCCAAATCTCTCTGCATCCTGCAAGAGATAAAGACTTGACATTCATAAGATTTCCAATAGAACAAGGTAATCCTTCAATTGATGTGAAGGATAGATCCAAATTGATCAATGAATTTAGGTTTCCGATCGAGCTTGGGAGTCCCCTTAACTCTGAGCAATTACTCAAAGATAAGTGGTTTAGGTTCACTAGCAGGCCGATTTGGCCAGGTAGATCTTTTAGTTGGTGGCAACCCTCAATATTCAAGTAAGCCAGTCGATTTAAATCTCCAATGGAGCGATCAATGTCAACCAATTGTCGACATTCTTTAATGATCAATCTTTCCAGAGTAAAACACCCGGACAAGTCGATTCTGATCATGTCTAGACGAGTCAGCCATAGAACTTTCAAATTGTGCAGCATCTGTGACAAGAATAAAGTATTACACAGTGTCCTCAGACAATACAGCTGTAAGAAAGGTGTATGACAACACACTTACCTTAATTTGGGTCCAGCCCTCCCAATCATTGGCGTTGTTAAATTCGGAGAGTTGGAGGACAACCAAGTTTTGTGGGAACAGATTAGTTGCAATTAAATCTGGAGGACAACGGCACCAAGAAAACCATCTTAACTTCGAAAAGAGGTTGGTAAAGTCCCCGATAAAGCAGCCCCCATCTAATTCAAGGAATCTTAGATTTGGCAGCCTTGCGAAATCTTCATCAGTAAAGACGAGTAGAGTAGGATCTCCGGCTAGACTGAGTGCTTCGATATTTCCTTTGTTCTGCCAAATACACATACAATTAGAAAGAGCTTTCAATTTCTCTTTTTCACATAAATAGAAACTTCATGTCTACTCCCCTATTTTATGCAAAGAAAGACAGAATTTGTGCTCTTAATATATTACCTCTTTTGTTTTTACCATGTCCATAGCTTCCTCATAAATCCACAATCTGCTACGCTTTCTCGGATCCAGGTTTTCCTCATGGACAATTTGGCGCCCTAGGTCTTTTAGCAAGTCATGCATCCATAACCTGCCATTCTTTCTAATTTTTATCAATGACAGAGATCTGAGGACTTCAATATCTATTTGTGGAAAAAAGTCGTGATCTTTCCACATGTAAGCATTAAGCTCCTTCTCGTGGAAGGAAAAACATGCAATATCAAGAATAATCTGCTTTTGCTGGAAATTTAAGGAGTCATAGCTAATTTTCAACTTCCGGTGGACCTCTTCATAAGCAATGCTCCATAACTTTTCTAGTGTATCTTTCCATACAGTTTTGTGCTTCCCATGAAGAAATGAACCTATGACCTCAACAACCAAAGGAAGTCCTCCAATAGTAGAAACAATATCCCTTGAAAGCCTGTCATAATAATCGTCTCTAGGAGATTCTCCTTTGAATGCATGATTTATATAAAGCTGAAGTGCTTGATCAGAATTCATTTCTTTCAGTTCATAAAGTATGATTTTTTCTCCGCTCTCTAGGATACTTTTGTTCCTTGTTGTAATTACAACTCTACTTCCTGTACCTAACCAATTGATCTTTACAACTAGTTTCTCAATCTGTTCCGTATGGTCCACGTCATCTAGAACAATCAGAACCTTCTTACCATCGAGTTTTTTCCTGATAACTTCCATTCCATAGTCAATGTCATTGATGTCATTAATAGGCATAACATCATCAATGTCATTGATGTTATTTATAGGCTTAGTTTCACCGAGGATGTTGAATAGTAGTTTCTTTTGCAGAAATACTAGGCCATAACGGCGTAATGATCCACTGACGTCTCGCAGGAAGCAATACTGATCAAAGTTAGAAATGAGCTTGTCGAAGAGAGCCTTGGCAAGGGTCGTCTTTCCAATACCCCCTGGACCATAAATTCCGAGAGACCCTGCACAACCAAAGTCATTGTCCAACAAGTCCATTATGGCTTCCACCTGACCATCTATCCCGACTAAATGGTCCGTTGCACAATCATCTTTCGCCTTCATCTCGGCTGTGATATCTTCGACGTCCAACACAGTAAGTTCGCGTTGCTACGATGGGCAATGATCTGCCATCAAGAGTCAAGAAAAACACTAATAAATAGCAGGGACTGCAGAAATGAAAGACTGAATGACAAGTGTGGCCAGTTGCCACGGAGTAATCCCATCAACTATAATTGCTCTATATAATTTATGCCTGGATGTCTAATATAAATATCTTTTTCCCTCAACATTTTGCACAATATATTTAATAAAGGGAAAAGTAAAAGCACATCCACCGACAGAGCCAAAAGAACATGTACAATGACAGGACAGAGCCAAAAGAACATGTACAATGACAGGATTGATGCTATTTATACCTTATTTTATGGAATTCTACATAAAATTCCTATATCATGCTCCTTTGTTTGTTTCGCATATAATTTCATCATAAAAGAAAATGCTTTCTGTGAAAATTATTTTCAAAAAAAATAATTAGTTTTATTTGTTTGGTGATATGCTGAAAGGTACAAAAAATGCTATCTTAGTGTAGAAAAGCATTCGTGGTAAGAGAGTTGTTGTGCTTATGAAAATGATTACCTTTATTCAAAACTTGGAATTCATTTTCCTAATTTAAAGTGTATGTGTTTTCTTTGACCATAAATATTTTCCCATTGACTAACCATTTTCATTGAATTAAATATGTGAAAGTTTGAAAAAATTAATTCGCAAAATGCTCTTTAATGAAGTGAACACGCCCTATGTATTGCAAGATTTTCTTTTGGCTCATGACAAGTATTGATTGTCACGGTCTAGTTCAAAGTTCCCACAAGAGAAAACCTTTCTTGCTCTCTCTAAGGTTTAGCCACCGGAGACCAACCGCCAATTCCACCAAACTGACGACGGCGAAGCTCCGGCGGCCATCATCGTCTCCTGAGTTAACAGAAACGGCAGTGACCACGGCGAGGCAAAGGGGAATGCGAATTCTTTGTGGGTAAGTTCCAACACCCATCCAAATCCGAGCGACTATTGACCATGACACAGATCGAATATTGAAAGGAAACAGAGTGGCCGGGGGAAACTTACCTTGCCGAGACTGCGGAGACGAAACCAATGCCGATGCCTGGAGCCAAACCGCCTGTCCTCTTTGAGCTTGGCTTCTCCGATGATACGGCAAGTATGGAGCGACGGCTTCGGGTCATCCGAGGTCTCATTAACATTGATTGACCAAAAGAGACACCTACTTGTCTTGACAGCAGAGGATAATGAGAGAGGTTGTTAGGTGAGATTGTTCGCGCAAGTGTCTCACTCAGTCATGCAAATAAAAGAAAAAGTGGTAATTTTCACGTTTCAACCGACACTTCCCACCCCTTTTATAAGTAATAGAAAGAAAAGGTGGTAATATACCATTTTCTATTATTTATTTATCAAATGGTGCTCTCTATTGTTGTCTTGGTAGAGTTGAGTAAAAAGGAAAATAAAAAATGGAAGATGGTGGAATTTTTTTTTATAATTGGGCCATAGTGTTTTTCGATGTTGGCGAGAGAAACGAACGGAAAGGAATGTATCAGGACTTGATACTTATAATAGTGTTTACCTATATAAAAATAATAATGATACAAACGAGAAAAATAAAAAAAGATTATCCATTAACAACACAAACAATTCCTTTCGCATTCCGATATATTTAGAGGGACTTGAAAAAATAATATAAAATCAAATTTGTTAATCCCTTCTAGTCTATTCCTTCACCCTATCACCATCCAAAAAGGACGTCACTTTAAAACAATTTCTCCTGCCTTCGGATTTCTTCCTCTACCAAATGTAGTGTACAGTGTAGTATAACTTTTGGTATCCATTTCAGAAGGAAAAAAAAAAGGAAATATTGCACCTTCAAATCCAAAAATTTTGTTAAATATGCAATTGAGTCTTAAAAAAATTGAAAAAAAATAAATTAAATCCTAAACTTTTTAGATCCGGTGTAATCAAGTCATTCTAGTGAGATGTCAAGTAACTTTATTGATGTGATACATAAAAAACATGACGTGGCGTTTCTTTTAATTTTGAGCATATGTGGTGCTACATTAGATTAAAAAAATCTTAGAAAAATAGGAATATCAAAAAATTCAAAATTCAAAAATAGACATAAAAATTCAAAAATAAAAAGAGGAAATCACGTCAAATTCCTTGAACTTTGGAGACGGTACTTCTTTGCCCCGAAACAGTCAAGTATTACTCGTTACCCCAATGGACTTTTATTTTGTTATAACCGTTGATTATTCATTATATCTTTCCATTGGCATTATTATGCATGCACATGACTTTTAAATTTTAAGCGATAAAAGTGTATTTTTATATATTTTTTGAAGGAAAATTCTCTTTGCCCCTTGATTTCTAAAAAAATGAAAAGAATGGAGAGAAGTAAATTAACTAAAATATTCATATTAGAAAACATCAATAATAATATTAAATGATAAGAATTGTAAAATTTGGTCAATATATTAATAGAACTAATAAGATATTTAAAAAAAGAAACAATTATATAAAATGGAGAAAGACCTCAATAACAACAAGGTCAAAGTATAAAAATCTCATTAGGTACTTTGAATGGTTAATTAATACAAAAAAATGATTGATCAATAAAAGATATTTAAAATTTTAATTAATCAATCATTGTTTTTACATTAATTCACCCTTTATATATGCATCATGAGTAACCAAGTTTGGTCATTTTCTCATTTCGTTATTGAGGCAAATTTCCCTTTCTATTTAATTTGTCTTTTCTTATTTTATCATAATTAGTTCTATTAAAGTGGCTATGTTTATCGAATTTTAACAATTTTTATGTTATTTAACATTATTGCTGAATTTATTTTTTCTATTTTTTATAGCATATTTAATTTTCTCCAATGTTCTATTTTTTTTTCCAATAATTAAGATTAAAAAATAGATTTAAAAAATGAGATGCAAATATGTTTTTACAAGAGTCGTGTTACAACAAAATGAAAAGGGATTATAATATAAATAGTCTCTGAATTTTGGGCTAAAGTGTAATGTCATCATTGAATTTTTAAAATGTTTGATGTGGTTCATGAATAGAATGTTCAATCTATTTCTTAGATTATATGAAAATATTTAATGCCGTCCTATTATTTGCTAATGTGCCTTCCAATCCGTCAAGTTTGAATGGTGGGTAACAAAAAAAAAGTTACACTTGTATTATCCAATATATTCATCTTCAATCATAATACAATAATCCATGTCATCAAATAATGATAAACATATTAACGGCCTAATTTTTTTCCTTTTCTAGAGTAAATGAATAAAAAGATGGACATGTTGATTTGTCATTTCAAATACCCAATTCAACGTATAATAATCAACATAATCAAATAACATCCCAATTATCGTTTGAGCTTGAAAGGACTATATTGAATATTTACCCATTATCTAGGGACCGGATTGAATAAATTAAAATTACAGCGACAACATTATAAATTGTACCAAAGTTCATGGGACAATACGTAACAGTAGAAAGTTGGGAAATTCAAAGGAACGATCCCAAAAATGTAGGGGTTTGTGTAATTCAAAGGAACAATCCCACCACCCTTGCGCAATGGTGGCCATTGGTGGAGCCACTACTATGTGGTAGCCCGCGGCGACCCCAGCAAGGATCATCGACCCTTGCCGATTGCTGCCCCCATACCCCCAAGCCCTTGCCTGCCATTCTCTCTCTGTCTTCAATGATCCTTGCCGGCCGCTGCCTCCAAACCTTCAAACCCTCACCTGCCATTCTCTCTCTTGATTACGTTTTATTTTTCAATTTATTTGTCTTAATTTTTTTAAAATTTAATTTTGACACCGTTAGCTTTTCCGTTAATGAAAATCTCTTATTTGTTTATGTTAAAAGGATTTTTAATTTAATTGGCATAGGATGCGAAAGACCTAATCGAACTGAATTTGAAACGTTTAAGATTTAATTGTGCAACAATATAAGACAACATTTTTGGCTCAATTTTCCAAAAGGTGCGTGACATCAAAAACTCGTGAAGTTCTAAGGAACTCTATTTAGCCGTCCCTCGGTGCAGCAAAAAAACTATGTTTGGGAGAACGTGTAAAAATCTTTCTCCAAAGTCAAGAGTCAACGTTTTGTGTGGATCCGGTGGAAAGTCGTCGTATTCCTGAACAGTGTGATCTCGACCCTGCACATGGTGTTTCACTCGTTCCAGTCGCACTGTAAAAGCTCCTCCCGCTCCCACACGCGTAGCAGAGGAAGAAGATGGAATCGAGGACTGTGACGCTTTCGTCGAGTCACAATCCTGCTTGGGAATGTGATGACTCTCGGCACGGTCGCGATGCTGCTTCTCTAAAGAGGCGGAGGACTACCACGGTTAGATTCATTTGACTTTGCGTCTTGATTCTGGACTGGCCCTTGTGTTTATTTCTCTCTGTTTATTCTTGTATACGCATCATGACATGCTATCACGATTACATTAGATTAGCGAGAAGCACTTGCAGAGCTTGGATATATATCGATTTTGACTGCATAAATTGAGGCAATCTCTCCCCAGCCCAAGTTTCAATACTTCTACGGTGGGTGTGATATACTCAATTTACTCACTTGACAGGAATCACACTTTCCGTCGTTGTCACCAAGCTCTGACTTGGCTGGAAACAACTATGATGTGTTCTTGAGTTTTAGAGGACCGGATACTCGCAAGGGTTTTACAGATTTCCTCTACAAAAGCTTGACAGATGCTGGGATACGTGTATTTCGAGACGATGATGAGCTGCCTGTCGGAGAAGACATCAAGCCCGCGCTGATTGAAGCGATCAAACAGTCGAAGGTTTTAATTCCCATCATCTCCAGGGATTATGCTTCCAGCAAAAGCTGCCTCATGGAGTTGGTCCAAATATTAGAGTGCAAGCAAACGATGAGTCGAGAAACCATTCCCATTTTCTATGAGATTGAGCTCTCGGATTTAAAAGACCAGAGGAATTCTCTTGAGAAGAGCTTTTTTGAACACCAGAGGTATGGGGTTGATTTTGAGACCATCCAGAAGTGGAAGCTCTCTCTCAAAGAGGTTGGCAGGTTAAAGGGATTTGTAACAGGGAAGATACATAACGGGTAATCCAATTCAATGTAAAATTGATGTACTGGATCATGAACCAATCATGCTATTTTGATATTATTCTTCATTGTCAAGTTCAATTGTTTCGCAACTCCACTTAACCGTTTGGCTTTCAGACTAAGTTAGACCACTCAAATGCCGGATCTTTGAAGTGCATATTAATGCCTCCTTTGTTCTTGCTTCATGGTGCATTACTCCTGGTTCAACTCTGCACATTCTGCTTTTGCCAGCTGAATGACTGTTGTTCTGATTCACTTTCTCATCATGTCTCCATCTGTAGGCATCATTCCAAGCTCATAGACGAACTCATCCCAATTGTCCAGCAAAAGCTGAAGAAGGGTCGACTACTCGTGACAAAACATTTAGTCGGAGTTGACCGTCATGTCCAGGAGATTATGAGAAAGCTCGGTGTTGTGCATCGCAATGGACAAGTAATTGAAATATGTGGCAGCGATGTACGAGTCCTTGGAATATATGGTATTGGGGGTGTTGGCAAGACTACTCTTGCAAAATTTGTTTACAATCAACTCTATGATCGCTTTCAAGGTTATAGTTATCTTAGGGAAATTCGAGAATTACATCAACATGATAGGATCTTGTCCTTGCAAAATCAATTAATCTCAGACCTTCGAAAACGAAGTGTTTCGTTCGGATGTTCTGATGATGCTATGGCAGTTCTTGCTGAAGGATTTCGCAATAAGCAGGTCCTCATTCTCCTTGACGACGTGGAAGATTTTGACCAACTGGAAGTGGTTGTTGGGGAGCTTAGTTGGTTTGGTCCAGGAAGCAGGATTGTTGTGACTTCTAGAAAGAGCGACATCCTTTTGAAGTTCAAAGAGGCTGAAACCTATGAGGTTGAACCAATGGAAGTAGATAAAGCTCTTCAATTGTTTTCTAGGCGGGCTTTTGGAATGGATTCTCCTTGCAAGGGCTTTGAAAGCCTTTCCAAGGACATCGTATCAGCTACTGGGCGACTTCCTTTAGCACTTGAGGTGACAGGTTCACGTTTGTTCGGAAAGTCAGTGGGTACATGGAAAGATACATTGGAGAAGTTGAAAGACACTCCTCATGAGAAAGTCGAACATGCGTTGAAAATAAGTTACCATGCTTTAGATATATATGCAAAGCAAATATTTCTGGATATAGCATGTTTTCTGATTGGAAAGGATGAGAGAATTGCCTTTTACATGTGGGAAGACTGTAAACTTTATCCTTCAAGTGGTATTGAAGTTCTCCTTGTAATGTCTTTGGTGAAAATTGGAGAAAACAACGAGCTATTGATGCATGATCTACTGAGAACTCTAGGCAGAAGAATTGTTTTAAATGAAGATCCTATCCCTCGTAATCGAAGTAGGTTGTGGGTGCACAATGAAGCCCTATCCACTCTACGGAAGAAGGAGGTAAACCTGAAAGCCAGAGCTACTTTCTTTTCCACCTGCAGTTAATTTGTGTAATTTACCCGATTTTTCAATTTGTAGAAGAAGTGTAAAAAAACAGGCAGCTCTATGGCTACGTTCAATTCCTATTCATTTACCTTTATGTTCAAATTGGTAGGGTACTCCAAATGTTCAAGCCCTTGGTCTCACCTTTGACAAAGGGTCTGATGACTGTTTCACATCTGAGGAATTTGGCGAGCTATTGAACTTAAGGTTCCTTAACTTGGATCGAGCTAATATGAGAGGAAATTTTACTAGTCTTCTTTTAGAATTAAGATGGCTTCATTGGCGAGGGTGCCATAAGAGCTCTGAGCCTCTTGTTTTGAACCTAGAGAACTTGGTCATTCTTGATCTATCCTGGAGTGCAGTGGCAGATGACTGGGAAGGTTGGGCACAAATAATGGAGGTATAAGACACGTTCTTTTTTATTTATTTTTTGTGAACACTAGCTAATCGACACTGAACCGTTTCTGTCTCTTTGCTAGACAGAAGGCAAACAAATTGAAAGTTTTGGAGCTAACTGGTTGCGGTCAATTATGTAAAACGCCATGCTTTCCACCTGGTAGCAAATTAGAAAGACTGATTCTTGAACGATGTTCTCATTTGTCACTTATTGACAAATCCATTGGTAATTTGACATATTTGAAGTCTTTGAACATCAAGTCCACTCCGATTGCCCTGTTGCCGGAAGAGATGGGTTCCTTGGATAATTTGGAAGAGCTTCTGATTGATGAAACTTCCATATGTCACCTTCGTTTCTTAAGAGGTTCTATGCAGCAACTTAAAACTCTTAGTGCGTCTGGCTGCAAAAATTTGGCTGAAATATCCGAGTCTATTGGTTGTTTAAGGTCTCTGTCGTATCTTGCATTGGATAAAGCTATTATCACAGGACTCCCAAATTCTGTTCAGTTGTTGGAGGGACTCGTAGAGCTGTCTTTAAGAGACTGTCAGCGGATAACTGCACTTCCAGACTCCATTGGGATGCTTAGGTCACTACAGAAAATGGATCTGTCAAACACCAGAATTCAGATATTGCCAGAATCAATAAAAAATTTGGATAGATTGGAGGTGCTAAGAATGAAGAATACTCACATAAGAAAATTTCCTAAAGATATTGCAAATCTAGAGAAGTTGGAAGTCATAACATTTTCTGGCTGTCCTTTGATTGGGAAAATTCCATGTGATATTTCAGGTTTGTCATCTTTGAGAATCTTGAAGTTATCGTTTACCCTGATTTTTAGCCTACCTGAGAGCATTTGTCAGCTTTCTCATCTCCAGACCCTCCACTTGCTCCATTGTGACGAACTTCAGACTCTGCCAAAATTACCATCTAGTTTAGTGAGTTTGCGCTGGGGAGCCAAAAACATGAGGATAGTTCAGGGTCTTTCATATCTGAGAGATTTGAAAGTTTTGGAATTAGTCAATGATCAAAATGAGGAGGAGATATCTTCCGCTGAGCTGTTCCAAACTGAAAGCATTGCTTGGATATCAAGTTTATCCAACTTAGAAACGCTAAAGCTGTGCCTTCCAAATGTTACTAGTCTGCCAGAAGATTTTAATGCTCTTACTCAACTTAGAAAACTTGATTTGTCCTGCATAAACCTGCTAGACCTCCCACAACTTCCCTCAAGCTTATCAAAACTGCTTATCAAGAATTGCCAGATCCAGGGGATGGACTTCTCTAATCTGGAAACTCTGTCCAAGTTGGAGCTCTGTGACTGCGATGCATCGAAAATTCTTGGTCTTGGGAACCTAAGGCTCCTGCAAGTGCTAAAGATATCTCGCTGCAACATTAAGAACCTTGATGATCTCGAACAAGCATCACAATTGAGAAGGTTTTCTATGTCTGAATGCTATTCTCTTAACAGATTGCCGAACCTATCAAAATGCACAAGCTTGGAAATTAAGGAAATAGACTTTTGCAACATTCAGGATCAGACCTGTGAGAGGCACTCTAAAAATTGCTGCTCAGCACACTGTGATTGTCCTTACCAATATCAATGTGGTGGTCGATGATTGTTACGATCTTAAGAGCAAGCTGCAAGAGTGCTCTCTTTATCCTATTGAAGAGGGTGGAGGTTATTTCTTTCTACTAGGTAAGTACTGCACTGTTTCCCTGTATCAACTATTAGTAGGTGTACATTTGCTGAAAACTTAGACTGGTGGTAGCTGATGTTCCTAATAAATAAAGAATTAATGATGCAGAATCAACATTTCTTCAGATCACTCGAGGATTGGATTGAGAAGTGAGTTCCATTTTGTACTTCTTAAGGACAATGTGTAGGTTGATGAGCAAGGGCACTGGTGAACATAAGCCGAGATGATAAATCTGATAAGCTGAGATGCTATATCTCATAAATCAGTGATACACAGCAATGCATTATGCGGATGTCATGGTTAGAGAGAAACGTAAGGGCCTTTGACAGAACAGAGGTGCCCTTTTGTCAACCATGAAAAGCAAGCGCACTGCACCTTGCAGCCTCAGTTGTGATTTGTGCGAGTTTTATTCCAAGATCTGTGAGATTTTCTTCTTCTTGATGCCTTGTAACAAGGTCTTTTGTTTTCTCTAGGACTAGTATGAAGTGCAGATTTTTTTTTTTTTTGGTAAGATAGTATGAAGTGCAGATTTTGTTTTCTCCAAGTTGTACAATACTGCTGTACATTGTATTCTTCTTGTCTTGACCTGTAACCGGCACTTCTGGTTATTCTACTATCATCGATCACTTTTCGTCTCTTGCTGCAAAGCGGAGACCATCAATTATGATTTCGGAAGATTTATCGTATGATGGTTGGAAGCATGACGAAGACAACATACAATCCCAATTACATGGTCAAGCATAGAGACATTTCAAAAAGGCATACCTCATTTTTCACCCACTTTTCTCTGACTTATCTCTACTTATAAAAAGACAAAATACAAACCCGACTTTTACCTTTGGAAACCATTTTGTACATTCACAACAATTATCTTCGTGTCCTTATTTGCGAAATGCCTTTTTAAAAAAAAGAAAAATACCCATTGGCCAATCATTACATTTCTCACCCCCGCTCAGTATATTCAAAGTCAACTAAAAACCAAATTACATAAATCAAAGCAAGAAGCTAAAATGAGTTAGCTGGGACGAGCAATGTGGCTTTTAAATGTGAAGTTTTGCTTAGACGTATGCGGATGCTATTTGCAAAATAAAGGTATATACTGAGTCATCGAGTCAAAAGTGAGGTATATATTTTTTATATTATTTCCAAATTAAAAAAAAATCATAAAGCAATGTCTGCGATCATATCTTGAGAAACTCCTAGGGGACCCGAATCAGATCCCTGGCACAGTAATCTGTTGGATATGGGTGATGGAAGTAAAGCAAAGTCCAGGTATGACTGAAGGGGTAGTAACTAGCCTTTGAAACCTTTCATTTCAGACATGCTTGATATTGCCGTTACTAAAGATGAGTCCGTAGCTGGCCTAAGTCTCAATTTCTTCATACAAATCCAGGATTGGAAAAAGATTTTGAGGAGTTTGTACATATGAGTTGAAGATTGGGAATGACATAGTCGCAATCCATGATGATGTTCGGTGAACATCAGGCAGCAATACATATTGCTTTGAATCTTGTTTTTCATCAAAGGATAAAACATATAGAGGTTGACTATCATTTTGTTTGAGAAGTCTCGGGAAATTTGGACCGCATTTGTTAGAACTAATGATTAGTAAGCCAATGTATTCACTAAAGCTCTCAATGCCCATCAAGTCCACTATACATGTAACAAGCTGGGCATACATGAATGTATGCTTTAGCTTGAGGGGGAGTGTCAAGAAGGAGAAATAAAACTATAGTAAATGTGCATGTTGATTGCGTAACGTGGGTTTCCTTTTCAATAATAGTTCTGCGTAGTACAAATACATATGTTCGATCTCAATAGCACATGGTTTTTCTCTCCAATCCTTTCTCGTTCTGACACTACTAATTCTATGTATACAGATGGCTATACGATTAACATAGCATGGTTGATCTAATTTCTCTAGTCTAGACTAATTGGCAAGGACAACCTACTTTATGGAAAAATTGTCTAAAAAGTTCTAAACCTAGTATGACCGTCAATTCAATTCTAAACTTTTCAATTTGGCCAATATAGTCATAATATTTTTGACGATTTTCCAATTTTGTCCATCCAGCCAATTTTGACTAAAAATTGCTGAAATAGCAATCAGTCAACACGGGCAATCCCATGTGGCATGGTCAGCCTCTAATATTGATGATTTTTGTATTTTTTAATGTTATGAATATTTCCTTTTTTCCTTTTCTTTTTTTCTTCCTAATCATCTTCTTCCCTCTGCAGATCATTGAAACCTTAGCGAAGGACAGGCAAGGGCATCGTACCTGTGGTGACCCTCGCCATGATGCCCTTGCCTCGCCCAAATCTAGCGAGGGAGTCAAGGCCCTTGCCTTGCCCAACTAGTGGGGGCATTGCAACCATTGTGGAGGCCTCAGCAACCCCGTCGATTGGAAGATGAAGGAAAAGAAGAAAATCGTCACAAGGTTTAGGGCTATATTTATCAAATTGGAAAGTTTATGATTGAATTAACGGTCATACAATAGGTTTGGGACTTTTTGGACAATTCTCCCCCTAGTTCATCACTTGTCTTAATTGGTTTAATCAAAGCTTAAAGAAGTAATCAATTTGAGTATTGCTATTGCACCTTATAGCTAGCATTTATTTGTGAAGAGAGACTAGATCTTTTAAATCGATAGGAATAAATCATATATTGGTGCTGGCACTTAGGGCATGTTTTATAAATTGAAAAATTAGTGCTCAAAATTTAAGTACTAAATTTTAAGTGTGGAAAATCTTAGGTGTTGAGACTTAAAATAAAATGTTATTGGATGATAACTAATATATGAATATCTTACCAAGTAGCATTATTTGTAGGTTTTAGCATATAATTTGTAGGATGCCACTTACCATTAGTTACCAGTTCTATTGAAAGAATTGCTTTACCCTTCCTTACTTAACCCATGATGCAAATTGTCACTTGATTGAACATTTAAATCAATACTAATTAATACTATTATAGGAGCTCAATCTCATCGACTGCTGAATTTTTATTTTTCAGCACTTAACTGGGTAATCAAATTAGCCCTTAGTTTTTTTTTCACTTAAAGAGAAATATTTCATCTAGAAAGATTTCATTCTCCATCTGTCACGTGCCTCATGCCAGAAAGAGGTCCGATGCATGTGCGCACGGATTTTAGCCTTGTAGGGTTGGAATGAGGGCGAAGCCACAGTTAGTGGAAGTGGATGGGTTGCTTTAGAGCGCTGGAAGTGGAAAGGGGAGAGAAAACAATCTGATCGTTTTGCTCGCTAGCTTTCTGGTTTTTTGATGCTCCCCCTAAGTTTGTCTCTAGCCCCAACAGCAGAAGTGAATCAATTTTCTACCATCTACGCCCAGTTATAATACCCTAAAACTTTCAATTGTGTTTCTGGAGATATTGATCTATAGTGACTACTTTAGCATGTTTCCTTCTATCAAGAATGATGTGACCTTCGGGACATGTTAGGAAAGCGACTAGATTAAGATTGAGAGACTCGATTAAGAAAGGAAGACCAATTTGGGTTTACATTAGTAATATATTCACCAGCAGGGTAGTAATGCCTACCTTAGATGTTTACAACCTGATTGTGAATGTACGATAGAGTTAATCATGCTTTTCTGAGTGATTAAAAGGGCTTTCACTAGCATAATGAATTGAATCTAAAGTATGGCGAGCTTATTTATTGTGGCTTCTACATAACCAATGCATAGTAAGTTTAATGCAGATGTAATCACTCATCGCAGGACCAAATTTCTATACGAGTTTATTTATGAAGAGCTTATTTGCGAATGATAATTATTATATCCATATGGGATATACGAATATAAAGATTGTGCATCAAGCCCATCGTGTGCTAGACATGTTGGGTTTTGGACTTGGGTCGCCCTGATGGGCTTGACCCCAAGTCCAGCCCACAACTTTCAACGTTCCCTTGGTGGGAACTGTTACTAAAGAGAACATAACTTCCCTCTTTGCACGCGCAAAAGTAAGTGCATGCAAGTCACAAGCAACGGTATGGGTGTGCTCATGCGAAGATTAGAGACCAAGAGAAGAACATAAACATTCTCGTAAGGAAAATTGCGAGCAAGAGTTATGTGAATTTGAGGGGCATGTTGGCTGTGGAATAACACGTGTTAGCTGTTGACACCTAAATTTTACCGAGCATTTAGTTTAAGTTGCATAGAAAATTAGGAGTTAATTTTTTAACCCCTAAACAAAAAAATATTTAAATTGCATAACATCTAGGTTAGGTTCATTTAATTTAATTGCATTATTGTATCGGACCGACGACGGTGAGCGAGTTTAATTTTCATCGAATCAAAATTGGATCGCTCGGGAATGCAAGGGCCCAGGATTTCAATGTCAAACGGGCTCGGGTTGTTTTAATTTGGGCTTGATTTAATCAGTCGAGTTTAATTTAATTTAGCCTAAGTTAATTCAGCCCATCTTAATTTTAATTAAGCCTAAGCCCTAACCTAAGCTCGCTAGCATTAGAGCCCATTTAATTTGACCTAGGATTAGACTATATAAACATGTTATTAGGTCAAATTGGGGGGGGGGAGAACAGATTTTGACGAAAGAACACAGACGGCCACAAAGGAAAGCTACGGAGGGGGAGCTTGTAGAGGAGAGAAGCCAACGCAAGACAATCCAGCAGAAGAAGAGAGAAGGGGTCAACAAAAATTAGTCCACGTTGGAGCCCTGCAGGTCTTCCGTGGCTGCACCCCCACGAACGACGACGACTCCTCTGCTCTGATTCGCTGCTCATGCCGCTGATTTCCTCTTTTCTTTCACGTTTGATCCTTTGCCAACGAGGTGGAGCTCCAGTCAACGAAGACTCCTGAGGCTTCGTCCCTTCTGTTCCACACGACGAGGCTTGCCGAGTCACGAAGAAGCTTCTCAACACTTCGTGCTTCAGTGCTGATTTGTCCACGATTGAAGCCCACACTGACTCAGTTGACTCATCCGTAGGCATTGAGGACGAAGCTGCTGTTTTCGCTGCTTTGAGCCGTGAAGCAGTCGGTCCACGGTCTTCCCCAGCCACGTCCTCCTCAGCCCATGCAGAACATGCCCAAAGGAAGATCACGTACCTGAAGAATTCTTCATCCCTCGGTCAACAGAGATTATTTCAACGCTGCACCACCACGTCTTCCAGCAAAGCCACGAAGAGAAGCCCACGCTTCTAGCAGCTTCCAGTCCGGCACAAAAACATCCCAGAGAGCCACGCCTCAGCCTTGCCGAGCCGGAGCTGCCCCGTGCGCTGTCCGAACAGCCGCGCCCACCGTGCCGTCGCCGTTGTCACTTTCGGACAGCCTCGTCCCGACGTCGCCGCAAGTCTCGTCCCGATCCGCAAGTCGATCCCGATCCCGAGCCAATTCGAATTTGGTAATTATCTAAATTAGGTAAGATGATTATCCCGTAAATTTTCAGAATATTCTAATTTCCCGATTTGAATGTTTTGGAATATTTCATGTATATCCGGTAGATGTCTTAAGATAATGTTTGATATCCGCAATATTTGAAATATTTAAATTAGGAAAGTTTCCTAATTTAGCAACGTATTTGGACGTCTATCCGACTTTAACCCTAAAGTCCGATACGCGGCGATACGGGAAATTATTATCCTATCTATAACCACTTAGATACGATGATAAATTTCATTAGCTTTCCAAATTTGAACTATCAATTATCCGTCAATATCTATAACCCTTTAGATATGACCGATAATTTGATTTTTGTGCCTAATCCGAGTTTGAAAAGAATTTGGCGGATTGCGTGGTTGATGTGAATCGGTTTCTATCCATGTTTGTTTGATTGTCTTTCTTTTCAAATAAAAGAAAACCCCAAAAAATTCTGCTTTATTATTTAAATTAGAGTTTTGCATGTCTAGGATCTTTGAATATATCCCGAAGGATAAGATAAATATCTAATTTAAATTAGGACTTAACGTGGCAAGTTTCCTAATTTAAATTAGATATTATTTCAAATTCTAACGGATTATTCACGTTGTTTTATAATTCCGAATTTTTGCCAAAAAAATCCCAAAAATAAATCATTCTAGGGTAGATTAAGTCATCATAGATTGCATGTTAATTTAGGTATTTTTGAATTTCGAATTTTAAACAGAAAATACCAAAAATAGAAATCATTAGGTTGCATGTTATTTTAGGCATATTTTCATTCCGAATTTCATTAGAAAATACCAAAAATAACCATTGCACGTCATTAGAATTAAGTCACGTCGTCGCATGACATATAGTATGCATGTTAGGTTGCATTATTTCGCATGTCATATTTGCACGTCATTGCATATAGTTTAAGTTTCATTTAATAAAGTGAAAATCCAAAAAAAGAGAAATTGAGTGAATGCTTTGTTAATTAGAAATCATATTAGGATTGTCTGAATGATTTCTAGCTAACGATGCAGATGCTAGCGTGGTATTAAGGTAAGTTTTCTCCTAAGCTTGCAATTTATTTAATGCTTTGATTATTGGGTGTTACATTGGTGGTTTGCGCACTCGCATGAACACCTCACATGTTAGTACCTAAGTTAAAATGGATCCAAACTGCCTGTCAAAATATTTTTGAAATGAAAAGGTACCGAAAGGGCGTTAGACTAGATCTAGCGTAATCAAGTCCCCGGACTTAGAATCTCTGGTTCGTAGGAATAAAACATATCTCCCTATGTCTTATTTAGGTTTCTAATCGACCTACCGTCAATAGATTAGTGGCGACTCCAAGCATGAAAACGACTGCATGTTAAAAAACTGAAACTCTAAGTTGCGAATTGGTAGGACTTGGGAGGGTCCGAGTTAAGATTAATCTTAATAATCCATTAGCCCGAGAAGAAATGAAAAATCTTTTTAGGGTCGTGACAGCTTGGCGACTCCACTGGGGACTTGAGTTAAAACTCTTAGTGGACTTAGGCCAATTTTTCATTTGAAAAAATAATTTTTGTTTGGCAGCGAGGATCCCAGGTACGTCCCTAACATTTAAGGTGTTAAATGTTCTTGCAGTATGGGAGGTATAAGGGGAGGCGTGATTGTTAACCCTTGTTTTGCAGGGAGGTGGTTGAATGTATGGTTTAATTTATGCACGAAGCGCTGTTTGATATAACCTGCTGTGCATGCCTTACATTTACACTACACCGCACACACTACCCGCTGCCGGACCTGGGCGGCATAGGTTTAGGATGGTACTGAGATAGTGGATACCCCGACCAAAACCATGTGGTACGGGTCGCCCTACTCGGTCCCGAAATTTTCTTTCAAGGTGTCATTGAGTATCCACCACGGTTGTATCCCACTCAACCCGGGTCGGCTCTTTGACTAAGCCGGAGTCAGGGGAATCCTAGCCTAACCACCACCATGACTGGTTTAGTTTGGTAATCCTCGCGTCTCCATTTTGCAAGCCAGAGTCTAGATAGAAATCGAACCTCACATTTCATGCGCATGTCTATGTGTTTGCCATTTCCTTACCCGGTGAAGTAAGATTTCTTTGACCCTTATCTCGCAATTTATTTACCTTTCGTTCTTTTCCTTTGGTCGGTCCATGATGTTAGGTCGGTCGCGAGTTTTTTGGTCTATACACTATGGGAGTGTCGGACATCCGGATTCTTGATGTTCCTAAGGACGAGTTCCGTGCCTGGTGGAGTCTACTCAGTCCAACCAACCGCAAGTTAGTGGAGGGCCACGTCGGAAGGTTGCTCCCCCTACTGGAGGTCAAAGTTCGTACTGGCCTCGTTCGCGCATTAGTCCATTTCTGGTGTCCTGAGACAGCCACCTTTATATTCGGTAAGCATGAGCTTACCCCGACTTTGGAAGAATACAGCGTGCTCATTGGAAAATCTTTGGAGTCAGAGTTAATCTCACCACTTTTGGGAGTCGATTCCACTCTAATGTTGTCAGAATTTTTGAGGGTCGAAAAACATGACTTAGAAAAAGTTTTGAAAGCAAACCGTGGGTCATGCCCTTTCTCATTCCTGAGTCAATGTTTCGAAAAAGCCACACCTTTTCAAAAGGGCAGAGTCTTTTTACTAGCATTTTTCGGGTTTGTCATTTTTCCTCAATGTAAAAACGCATGTAGCCCGTCAATTGCATGGTTGGTCCAACAAGTTTGCCTTCAAAAGAATTTTGTCAACACTATTTTAGCTGAGACCTTCATTTCTCTCACTAAATTCAAGCAAAATGGTGACAAGACATTCCATGCACCCATCGAACTATTGCAAATCTGGTTTTTGTCTCACATAAAAGGGTGTGGCAATTTACTCAAAATTTCCGAGCTCAGTGATTCCAGTCACCCCATTTTGAGCTATAAAGAAAAACAAGAGAACGCACCGGATTACCATTATTCCGAGTGGATCATTTTTATGAAAAATGCTAGACCCCAAGGTTTCCAATGGCATGCTAGTTGGTTCAATGTCGAGGAAGCTCGGCTTACGTGTAATGGTGTTGGACCGGTACCACTTTTGGGCTTCACCGGCGCTATCGAGTACTACCCCGCCAGAGTCTCCCGACAGTACCAGATTCTTCAGGGGCTCCCTCCGGCGTTACAACCCGAGCTCCTCCGTGCCGACTTCTCCGATCAGAGCGAAGATCATGAAGAGACCATAGCTCAACTCCAGAAAATGTGGAAGAAGTGTCGTGTTCTAAGGATAGCCCGACCCGAAGGAGAGCTAAAGGGGGAGCAGAAGTCTTACTTCGCGACGACCAAGTACATCAGGCGACACAAGATCCCTCAGGAGATACGCCCGACGATACCCAAGGTGCCTCTTAAGTCTGCCAACCGCTCAGAGAACAACCGCCTCAAAAGGAAGGTCGAAGAAGCTGAAGAGAAGGCAGCCAAGATAGCTCGAGCTTATGAGCAGCTGAAGAAGGATGTCGCCTCCCATATGTCTATAGATCAAGCTTAATAAAAAATGAGTCGAAGCTTGAAGTTGTTTTTTCTTCATTTCCATTTCAGTTTTAAATTTGCTTAGGAATTGCGTCATTTGTTTTTAATTCAGTTTGATTTCAAGTCATTAGTCGATATAAAAATTTTCGTCATTTCAATAAAGAGGTCTTTTCAATTCAAAGCGGTTAGACTAATGTCATGGATCGGCGTGTGATTTTTACTCAATTCTTATGTATGCCCTATTTCATTCTGAATTAGGTAACTACGGGCCGATCACGATCACCTATTCGCACTCGGTCAAAAACTAGAATGGCCGATCAAACTGAGTTGCAGGAACGTGTTGACGGTATGGCGGACCAGATCAATCAACTCGCCGTCGCCATGCAGCAAATGACCGCTGAGATCAAGGCTCTTCGGTCGGTCCCTGTTCCGGCATCCCCTGAAGTATCAGTCCCGAAGCATAAAGGTGTAAAGAGTGTTGACCTCGAAGAAGATGATGATATGCCTGAGCTAGAAGATGACCCCGTCCAGATTATTGTCAACAAATCTAAGCCTGATGAGCGGGTCAACAAGCTCGAGGAGAGAGTTAAGCAGTTAGAAGGTTCGCAGGATTCGCCCTCGATTGATTTGTCCATGTACTCACAAATCAAAATCCCGAAGAAATTCAAAATGCCGAGTTTTGACAAGTACAATGGCACCACATGTCCAAAAGCTCACCTGCAGTTGTACCACGTACAAATGACCTCCTACGTTGACAACGAGCTTCTGATGATCCATGCGTTCCAAGCAAGCTTGACCGGCCCTGCTTTGCACTGGTACCTCATGAAAAAGATCAATAGCCTCAAAACCTGGAAGGAAGCTAGTGAGGCGTTCCTGAAGCAATACCGGTTCATAACAGACATCATTCATACCCGTGATGATCTCGAGCGTGCTCAAATGAAGAAAACCGAGTCTTTCAAAGACTACGCCATCAGATGGCGAAACCTAGCCGCTCAGGTTGTCCCCGAGCCCATCGACAGTGAGTTAAAGAGAATGTTCGTGAAGACTCTTCCATTTGAATACCGCAATCGGATGGTGGCCATTCCGGCCGATAACTTCAACCAGCTCATCCCTATAGGCGAACAAATCGAGATAGGACTGAAGGATGGATGGTTTGTCGAGCCGTCCTATGTGAAGTACTCGGCGCCCCCAAGCTTTTATTCGGATCCCCGCGACATTGTCCCTGACGGATGGGGAGGTATAGACGATCCAACGCCCCTAAAGACAGAAGACTCTGACGATGCCATGGAGGGAATAATTGCTTTGTTCGACGACGTTTTCATCGGAGCCATCGAGGAAGGACCGTTAGAAGGGATGGGCACTAGCCCACAAGAGTAACAACTTTTACTTTTCGCACACCCCCCTGTGTGGGAATTTTTATTGCTTTTTAGGACTTGCCCCGTTTCGGGTGCTGTTTTCTATTTTCAGGTTTTGATTGTTGCAATTTCCATTCAATAAATGTAATTCATTTCAAAAATCAATGAAATTACAAAATTTTATTCTCATTTTTTAGGGCATGTCGAGGTATATCAAACTAGCCCGGTGATGATATCCAACCGATAAAAGAAAATGTAGTCCAAGGAGAATTCTGAGGCCTGGACTTCTTCATGCTTTCTCGTGCTAAATCCTTTTCGAAATGAATTTCAAAAACAAAACAAAAAGAGTAAAAATGCAAAAATTACAAAAAAATTTGCAATGTTTACCCATGTTTGTCCTTCTGAATCCCCTACTTTATGTTTCAGGGGCAATCTTGTGACTCGTGAGGGTATGGGAACGGTCCAAATCGACGAATTATGCACCGTCGAGCCTGATCCTGATGATGCTGGCGAACTCAATGATTCCTCTGATATTCAGCGTGATCTAGAGCTATATGAAAAACCCAAAGTCCTGACGGCAGACCAAACTATCACCGTCAATCTGAGTCATTCCAGAAACCAAAGAGGTAAAGATAGGGGCAACCCTTCCCGGGGGTGCCCTGATTCTCGCAGAAATGGATGGTTGTGAGTTCTCCACCCCTGTTAATTCTGATGCTGTGAAGATGTATTTTCCTTGATAAAATCTCACATTTTGCAGCAAAAGTTTTTCAGTATCTGGTTTTATACCTCTGAATTGCAAACATTTCGGTGATGAATAAATGATTTCAATCAATTTCAAGATGAAATGTGTCCATTGACTTTAATTTCTGCATGGTTATTTCGTCAATTTGTATCATCGATTTCAAAGGGGAAATCTGTTTAGACAATTCAATAACTCATGTGAAATGAATTGGATGTGTCGAATGAGGTGCATAGAGATGATGAAAGGCGAGCCATATCCTATACACAGTCCCATGCATTAATCCCCAGTGAGAAAAATAAAAAATCCCCAGCAGTTGAGTGAAAATTCCATATCTGCAAGATAAAGAGTTTTCTCGCAAAAGGTACGGCGACCGAAATGACAAGAGGCATTTCATTTCCCTATCTTAAACACAAAAGGAGTATCCATTGTCTCGCCACTTTGAGCTTAAATGCATGGAGAAATTCTTTCAAATTACCCCTGTCAAGAACCACCCCACATTGGGGCAAACTGGAGTAAGTCAGTAACATAAGGTGAAAAAATGAATTGAAATTTTCTTGCTCTCACTTGCATCAATCTTCGAGTGTTGCTTTTTCAGATAAATTCATGCGAAAGTTCAAGTGCCTTAGGATGACGAAGAGCATTTCTTTCTCTATCCTATATACACTTTATCCCTTGCAAAGCCTAATTGAGCCTACAAGTTCATTTCATATAAACCCAGTTGGTGATCATCCCCTACACTGGGGCAAGGCAAAAGTCATCATTGTTCAAGCAGCATATCTAGAGCATTGATTGAAGACAAGAAGTTTCTGAGTTCAAACAGCGAGTCAATCAATCAGTCAGATAGGCTATGTGTTTACATTGTAAGCAGTCAAAAAAAAAAAAAAGAAAAAAAAAAGAAAGGGGGCAAGAAAAAGCAGTGTGCCTGGTAAAAGCAAGGCCAATGCCCAATGAAAGTGTCAAGACACGGCATATCAAAATCCCCAGTGGACAAGTCTTAGAGAAATCAAGTAATGAACTCTCGAAGCCAATGGAGTATTTACTGAGAAGAAAATCTCTGGTGAAGAAGAAGGCCGGTGACAATGCCAAGATGATCACCAACTTATTCACCCCAATCATATATTTTGAGCCAAATGATCCGTTCATTTCTCAACCCATGAGCCTAGCCTACGTTACATCCCTTGCAAAGTCTCTTCAGATTAGGGCACTTGAACTAACGTAGAATTTCAAATGTTTATAAGCTTAGCTTGAAGAAGTGCGAGCAGGTCTATTTCTACCTCATTTTACAGGGTTCTTGACTTGTAAACCCGGAGACAATTGCAGAGTATTTTCCTTCAATAGCCTCGACTCGAAGAGTCCCATTTGCTAAGCCATTGACCAAGCCCATGTTATAGTCCCCAGTAAAGACCTCTTGGATTGGTAAGGTCGTACCGCTTGCGAGAATACTCGGACCCTTGTTGATATGAGGATGGTAAGAAGGAGTAATTCTCAACAAATCAGCCTTTTTCAATGAGAATGAGAGAAAAGCCCTTTCAGACTGAAGGTCCCTCATTCGGCATTTTCAAGACATCCATTTGTGAGTTAAGATTGTCTTATTATGATTTTCCCCAACGGAGTTTGTAATGCCGATTTGACAAAAACATCGTGCATGAAAACCAATGGAAATCATAGTGCATGTGTTTATGTGTTCTTGATAGTGCGAATGCATATTACGTGTTGCTTAAGACTGTGTCTAGCAAGAGACACACCCTCGAGAGTAAGAGATATCACCAGGTAAGTATGTCTCTACATCCCTAACCTATGCGAGCAATCGTCAGGTCCCATATTTGATCATTTTGTTCCGATCTCTAGATGCCTTTGATGATGTGCAGGTGTCTATTGATCAAGCCTTTTCAGGTACCTCTGATGAGATCCAGGTACTTTGTCAAGGAACCCTCAAACATTCGGGCTAGTCCCACTGTTAACCAAAATCAGATTGTTACAATCTCCAGGAGATTCCCCCGCTACCCACCTATGAGCAGATATAGGCATGGCGGCCAAATCTTTGCATATAAACGGTATATGTAAAGATCGGAATACTCTCCTTATCCCGAATATTCCCCCGTTACATGTCTATGAGCAGATATAGGCATGGCGGCCAAATCTTTGCATATAAACGGTATATGTAAAGATCGGAATACTCTCCTTATCCCAAATATTCCCCCGTTACATGTCTATAAGCAGATATAGACATGGCGGCCAAATCTTTGCATATAAACGGTATATGTAAAGATCGGAATATTCTTTCAACCCCCAGGTGTTCCCCCGCAGTTCACTTATGAGCAGATATAAGTGAAGCGGCCAAATCTTTGCATATGAGCAGATATATGTAAAGGTCGGAATATCCTCTTAGTTCCCCCGTGACGTGTCTATGAGTTAAGGTCATAGGCGCAGCGGCTAAACCTTTACAAATACCTATGGAGATATATAGGTAATTTGTAAAGGTCGGAACGTTTTTACACTTTTTTATCTCGCGAATCCAGGTGATGGTTGGATACGTTGAGCTTTCTTCAGGTGTTTTGACTTAATTGCAGATCACCAAAATTCATCAACAGTGTATCAGGCAAAACCTATGGGACAGAGCCCAGACATTTGCCAAACAACACTCAAAAGTCAGAGTCATGCCTCGGATTACATTATCTCACTTCTGTCAGGTAAGTAATTCCAGGTATGTTTTCCTGTTATGACAACATGCATCATTTCTTATTGCATTTGAAAATGGGACTCACAATCCCAACAAAAATATCATTCATTGCATTTGCATGGTGGAAATTTAGGTATCATTTAGTCTTTGAATGCAACCTCTGCGAGCTCACCTTCAAAGAGGGGCAGCTGTTGACACCTAAATTTTACCGAGCATTTAGTTTAAGTTGCATAGAAAATTAGGAGTTAATTTTTTAACCCCTAAACAAAAAAATATTTAAATTGCATAACATCTAGGTTAGGTTCATTTAATTTAATTGCATTATTGTATCGGACCGACGACGGTGAGCGAGTTTAATTTTCATCGAATCAAAATTGGATCGCTCGGGAATGCAAGGGCCCAGGATTTCAATGTCAAACGGGCTCGGGTTGTTTTAATTTGGGCTTGATTTAATCAGTCGAGTTTAATTTAATTTAGCCTAAGTTAATTCAGCCCATCTTAATTTTAATTAAGCCTAAGCCCTAACCTAAGCCCGCTAGCATTAGAGCCCATTTAATTTGACCTAGGATTAGACTATATAAACATGTTATTAGGTCAAATTGGGGGGGGGGAGAACAGATTTTGACGAAAGAACACAGACGGCCACAAAGGAAAGCTACGGAGGGGGAGCTTGTAGAGGAGAGAAGCCAACGCAAGACAATCCAGCAGAAGAAGAGAGAAGGGGTCAACAAAAATTAGTCCACGTTGGAGCCCTGCAGGTCTTCCGTGGCTGCACCCCCACGAACGACGACGACTCCTCTGCTCTGATTCGCTGCTCATGCCGCTGATTTCCTCTTTTCTTTCACGTTTGATCCTTTGCCAACGAGGTGGAGCTCCAGTCAACGAAGACTCCTGAGGCTTCGTCCCTTCTGTTCCACACGACGAGGCTTGCCGAGTCACGAAGAAGCTTCTCAACACTTCGTGCTTCAGTGCTGATTTGTCCACGATTGAAGCCCACACTGACTCAGTTGACTCATCCGTAGGCATTGAGGACGAAGCTGCTGTTTTCGCTGCTTTGAGCCGTGAAGCAGTCGGTCCACGGTCTTCCCCAGCCACGTCCTCCTCAGCCCATGCAGAACATGCCCAAAGGAAGATCACGTACCTGAAGAATTCTTCATCCCTCGGTCAACAGAGATTATTTCAACGCTGCACCACCACGTCTTCCAGCAAAGCCACGAAGAGAAGCCCACGCTTCTAGCAGCTTCCAGTCCGGCACAAAAACATCCCAGAGAGCCACGCCTCAGCCTTGCCGAGCCGGAGCTGCCCCGTGCGCTGTCCGAACAGCCGCGCCCACCGTGCCGTCGCCGTTGTCACTTTCGGACAGCCTCGTCCCGACGTCGCCGCAAGTCTCGTCCCGATCCGCAAGTCGATCCCGATCCCGAGCCAATTCGAATTTGGTAATTATCTAAATTAGGTAAGATGATTATCCCGTAAATTTTCAGAATATTCTAATTTCCCGATTTGAATGTTTTGGAATATTGCATGTATATCCGGTAGATGTCTTAAGATAATGTTTGATATCCGCAATATTTGAAATATTTAAATTAGGAAAGTTTCCTAATTTAGCAACGTATTTGGACGTCTATCCGACTTTAACCCTAAAGTCCGATACGCGGCGATACGGGAAATTATTATCCTATCTATAACCACTTAGATACGATGATAAATTTCATTAGCTTTCCAAATTTGAACTATTAATTATCCGTCAATATCTATAACCCTTTAGATATGACCGATAATTTGATTTTTGTGCCTAATCCGAGTTTGAAAAGAATTTGGCGGATTGCGTGGTTGATGTGAATCGGTTTCTATCCATGTTTGTTTGATTGTCTTTCTTTTCAAATAAAAGAAAACCCCAAAAAATTCTGCTTTATTATTTAAATTAGAGTTTTGCATGTCTAGGATCTTTGAATATATCCCGAAGGATAAGATAAATATCTAATTTAAATTAGGACTTAACGTGGCAAGTTTCCTAATTTAAATTAGATATTATTTCAAATTCTAACGGATTATTCACGTTGTTTTATAATTCCGAATTTTTGCCAAAAAAATCCCAAAAATAAATCATTCTAGGGTAGATTAAGTCATCATAGATTGCATGTTAATTTAGGTATTTTTGAATTTCGAATTTTAAACAGAAAATACCAAAAATAGAAATCATTAGGTTGCATGTTATTTTAGGCATATTTTCATTCCGAATTTCATTAGAAAATACCAAAAATAACCATTGCACGTCATTAGAATTAAGTCACGTCGTCGCATGACATATAGTATGCATGTTAGGTTGCATTATTTCGCATGTCATATTTGCACGTCATTGCATATAGTTTAAGTTTCATTTAATAAAGTGAAAATCCAAAAAAAGAGAAATTGAGTGAATGCTTTGTTAATTAGAAATCATATTAGGATTGTCTGAATGATTTCTAGCTAACGATGCAGATGCTAGCGTGGTATTAAGGTAAGTTTTCTCCTAAGCTTGCAATTTATTTAATGCTTTGATTATTGGGTGTTACATTGGTGGTTTGCGCACTCGCATGAACACCTCACATGTTAGTACCTAAGTTAAAATGGATCCAAACTGCCTGTCAAAACATTTTTGAAATGAAAAGGTACCGAAAGGGCGTTAGACTAGATCTAGCGTAATCAAGTCCCCGGACTTAGAATCTCTGGTTCGTAGGAATAAAACATATCTCCCTATGTCTTATTTAGGTTTCTAATCGACCTACCGTCAATAGATTAGTGGCGACTCCAAGCATGAAAACGACTGCATGTTAAAAAACTGAAACTCTAAGTTGCGAATTGGTAGGACTTGGGAGGGTCCGAGTTAAGATTAATCTTAATAATCCATTAGCCCGAGAAGAAATGAAAAATCTTTTTAGGGTCGTGACAGTCTAGTTCGTTACACTTAAGACTGGTGCACGGATAATACAAACATTACATGAAGTAATCTCGATTAATGGCACTTGAGGTACGATAACTCGATACCTGACTGCTTCCATTCGGTAAGAAATGCAATGAGATCGACGGAGATTTGGTCGATAGCGGGGCCCTTGTGAAGCCTTGAAACTGCACGTCCTTAATCGTCAAAACCTTAGCCCTGGGTGGTGAGCATGTCAAAGGTGGATGTGTGAGATAAGACGAAGTCGCTAAGCAACGGACATGAGCACGCCCCAACAAGGATTCAAACGATCAGGTGGCTTTTTCAACTGGAGCATTCTCTTCATGGGATACAAAGAGATTCAAAATTTAAGGAAACTCATTTTTTTCAAATGAATTTTTTTCCAGTAAAGAGTCAAAATTCTGTTCAAGAATGATCGGCCTCCACTGCTAAAATTTGCAGAAAAATGTCAAACAGATCCGTATGAGAGAGACGAATTAACTTGCTCCAATCCCAGACTCTAGAAAGACAAGGATAATCTTTTTAAAAAGGGACTCTTCGACGTTAAGAACCCAATAAACAGAACTATATATATAGACACACACATGTTTAATTTCTGTATATGAGATGATAAGGTGTAGCAGAATATAATAATCTTCGGAGACTACCATAAAAGTCTAAATGCTGATCTGTGTACTGTCTAACTTAGTAGACACCTAAGCTCCTGAGTTACCTGTGAGATGAGTCCAAAGTGATGCTGCATTAGGAATTTTCGCCTCGGTCATTAAGGTAGGCATGTGTACATACACAGCCGTGTTTTCAGATGAAACGACTTAGCAAACTTCAGAATAACTCATCTTCTTGGTTACATCCATATTCAAATCTCGAATGAAAAACATGAGATAAATTGAAAGGCCATCATTTCGCCGTGGTCTCTAGAGCCTAGTCTTCATGACAGTGGCATAGCTTTCCTAGCTATGGCAGATGTGATGACTTTAGTTCATCATCTACATACAAAACTGTTATGCCAGAGGGAAGCCTAGGCAACTCTTTGATCATGTCGCAGTGAAGTAAATCAAGGGTTCGAAGATTGGAAAGTTGGTGGATCTCTGCCGGTATGCTAGAAATAGTCGAATATCGCAGCCTCAAGATTCTCAAAATATGCAATTTCCCGATCTCTCTCGGAATGCCCCCCTCGAGATTCCGACACCAGGAGGCGTGGATTTCTTCCAGGCTGGTCAGCTCTCCTATATTAGGAGGGAACTCTCTAAAGAAACAAGAATCCATTCTCAGCACCTTCAAATTCTGCAGATTTTTTAGCGAATCGGGAAACTTGAAAACGCATGTCCCCGACACGTCTAACTCGACTAAGGATCTCCCTATTTTGCCAATGGAGTTTGGCAGTTTTCTTATTCGATGGCAATCCCTTAATGACAAGTGTTTAAGTCTGACTAGTTCTCCAACGGAATCAGGAAGTGCTGTGATTCTGGTGCCATCCAAGGAAAGAAGTGAGATATTTGTCAGGTGACATATCATTCGCGGTAGCTGACTCAATGAGAAACAGTTTGAGGCATTCAGAGTTTCAAGATGCTTTAGATGACCGATAGAGATGGGAATTTCTTGTACCGAAGTCCCGTCCATGAGAAGCTCTTTCAGAGCTATCAGGTGACCCACTTCTATCGGCAACATGCTGAGTTCTGTGCAAAACTTCAAATTTAGGGAAACCAAGCACTGCAAATCGCTAATCGAATGATCTATCTTGACCAATTGTGAACATCGCTCTAGAATCAATATGGTCAGATTTTTGCAGCCAGAGAACTTAGGAGTGACTAATAAGTCAGCACAACCAGTAAGATCTAGAACTCTCAAGTTCTTCATCTGCAAAATAGGAGAATTATTTGCATGAGTTCACTTCACAAATAGTTATGTTAGACCGGGTTACTTCACCGTAGTAATGAATTGTAAACTACCTCTATTTGATCCCAGCCTTCCCAATCTTTCGTGACTTTGCTCCATGACAAGTCGAGAATGGTTAAGTTACCCAAATGAAAATTTTTTGCTGGGAGATGTCGAGGGCAACCTTGCCAACGGAGCCACCTTAAATTTGGAAAAATGTTAGCGAAATCTCCGGCAATATCTGCATGACCCAATTGAAGAAACCGTATGTTTGGCATGCTCTCAAAATCTTCTGGTGTAAGTTTGTCTGAAGGACGCCACTGAAAGTTAAGGCAGAGTGCCTCAACCTTTTCTGTTCCCTGTAATGGACGAGAAAAACGAATAGAAGTAGTGAGGATGATCTCTCTTCTTGACACATAACTAGTCAGTAAACATTCCCAAAGAAAAATAAGGAGCAACGTCAATTGCACACACGGTCAGATTTTAACAGTATCCGGCGAAATAGTTTTGAAATAGTTCTTTTCCTTCGGCAGTGAACACAACAAAAACATTTCTTATGCTTCACGATGAATAGATTAAAATAAAAAAAATAGCACACCAAACGTTTACCTTTTTCCGCTTTATCGTGTCGAGAGCTATTTCAGGATTAAATAATCTACTCCGCCTTCCTGGATCTGTAAGACTCTCCCTACGAACGATTTCTCTGCCAAATTGTCTCAACATGCTATGCATCCATATCTGATTGTTTTCTCCAATTTTGGCTAGGGGAGTCAAAATTTCACTAGAAGGCAGAAAAGTGAAGTCATACCATAGGTAAACAGCAACTTGACTATCTATGCCGGTGGTAAAGCAGGCAATATCCAGAAATATCTGTTTCTGCTCATCATCTAATGTTCGATATCCTTCCTCCAAAATCGTCTGAAAATCCTAGTGCTCGAATAGTGACCGCCGCCCCCATAGTAAGTCATGCAATTCCTCCTGCGTTTTACCATTAGAGAGCAGACCCACGACTTCAACAAACAATGGGAGTCCTGCCATAGCAATAAGAGCACTGTATGGAAGCTCGAGGTTGCTATGTGAGGAAGAAGTTGGTATAGATGTATGCTGCCGAAAGAGTTTAAGAGCCTGAGCATTATCCAACCGACTAACATGATAAGTCCGGATCTGAGGAGAGTCTTCCAGGACGACACTGTTTCGGGTGGTAACTAGGATCCTACTTCCAGAAGCAAAGCAATCAAAGCAATCTCCGATGAGTTTCTGGACATGAAACGCATTTTCCACGTCATCAAGGATAATCAAAACTCTCATGTTGCAAAATGAGTCCCTGAAAAACCCAATTGCCCGGTTGACAGCAGCAACATTCCCAAGTTCCCGTTTCAGAACATCGGAAATCAACTTGGTTTGCAAAAGCTGAAGCCCTCCTAATACTTGAGTTGTTTCTTTAATATCTGAGAGAAAGCTACAGCCATCGAAATCACAGTAGACTTGGTTGTATACGAGTTTTGCAAGAGTTGTCTTGCCAATCCCACCTACTCCGTGGATGACGACAACGATCCGCTTGTCCTTATCATTGATATTCATCAAGCTCATTATGTGATTTACTTTATCATCAGTTCCAACACCTTTTTCGATACTGGCAACTTGTCTTTTCTCTTCCATAGTAGCCATCTACAAGGAACATGATGATGATTGCTCACTGAATAGGCTGTAAGGTGCGAAGAACTACCTATATTTGTTGATATTTTTTAACGTTGCTGTGTATGCATAAATTGTCTACCATACGAAGTCAATCTACCAGTGATCAACATTTTTGCCACATTGTTTCGAAGGAAAATCAAGTTTCGGGAGTGATGATATTTTACCTTCAAATGTTTTGTTAGACAATTAACCCGCTTTGAAACTTCTAATCGATACACGCTGACAAGCGGATCTTTCGACATGTACGTTGGTGTGAAGGACAGTGTACAGTAAATCCTCCGAACATATTAATAGAAAACATAACCCAGTTGAAATACCGATGTTCAATCATTGAAATATTGTTGGTTCCCACTTTTATCTCCCATGTTCTCCTAAAAGTGTTCACCGCAACGGACGCCAATGTTCTTAAGATTGCAAATTGAAGTTCCCACATGGCAAGCATAAGAGCAAATTCTCTCAATTCTGGCTTTGATTATATACTAGAAAATACCCACACATTAGCTCGAACACTTTTAACAATTAATCGACATCGAAAGGTTAAAATAATTAACATGAGAAAAAGGTATTTACGCATGCATGTTCATAAACCCTTGAATTGTCATCTCAATATGTGTCCTTCAAACTCAAAAGCTTGTATGTGTTTCAACAAAGATGGGGTTTAGAAGTAGGTTGATGATGTTGCATCCCGTGACATCACCTTAAAATCATTATTCCTTTCTTGTATATCTCAATCAATATTGTCATACCTTTTTTCTAATCATGTAAGAAAAAGTATCACGAACGTGAAATTTCAAATAGGATGCAAGTTAAAACTTAAGTGATTGGTCAAAAATTGTGAGTACTTGTAGTTGATAGATCTTTCAACTTTTCCTTTTGAAATTATGTCATTTTCCTCAAAATTCAAGTTATGCAAGTCTGTCAGCACATGTTATGACTTTTTTTTAATTGTAACCCTTCTTGAAATGCAATAAATGCGTCTATGTAGCGCAAACCTAGGTCTAACTATATTGATGTAAGTTTAAATTGTGTTATATATAGTTGACCCGTTTTCTAACAACTTAAATTTTTAGAGATAAAAGTTTTTTTAACATGGCCTTAGGACTTAGGTAAATCGTTTGAATTCGGGCACTTCCTCTCAATTTTTCTCCTACTTGTTATTCCCAATATTCTATCTTTTCTACTTCGTCCATTATCATCTTAATGTGGTTCCGTCCACAACCTATCTTGGGCATGTAAGGGCCGGCTTATGCATGATGGAGGTGTAAAATTATATGCTACAACTACATCGTTGGCCTAATTTAGCTTAAACTTTTAGAAAAATGACGGTTTGTCAAACATAGAATAAGTTTTACAAATAACATCTACTAAAATATATGAAAACACGCAATAATAGTATAACCTGAAGCAAAAATAGAAAGAAAAAAAAGATACAAATTTGTAACACTTGGTATTACTTCACAAATTTTGAAAATAAAAAAAAAGTGCCAGATAAGAATAGAGATGAAATAAAAAAGAAAATACTTGACACAAATGCATCAAAGCGATAATACTGCGTAGATGAGTCTAGTTTTATATGTATTTTCATATATATATTAATCAATTCCATTTCATTTTGCCTAAGTTTATTTAATTAATTGATTGGTCTTTTGTCTTTTTCTTATGGGTTAAGTACGGGGGAAGAACAGCATTGGTGCCAAAACTTGTGTACGGAGGCCACTTTGATGCCAAAACTTCCATTTGGATCACTTAAGTGCCAAAAGTTGTGAAAAACGATCACTTAAGTGCCACTTCACCGGAAATCCGACGTGGCGTTTTTTTATTAATTTTTCAAGCTGATGTGGCTCGCCGGAGGCTGATGTGGCTCGCCGGAGACTGACGTGGCATTTCTTTTTTTTTTTTTCCTTTCTTTTCTTTTTTTTTTCTTTTCTTCATATTTCCGGTGGCCGGCGTCCGGCCACCAGCCATGGCCGGCTTCGCCGGGCGCCGCCTTCCTCCGGGCAAGGCCTGGCGAGGCCGCTGTAGCCTCGGCGAGGGCCGGCCTCGCTAGGGCTCCCCCTGCCCAGGCGACCTCGACCGTCGCCGGGGCAGGGCAAGCCCCGGCGAGGGCTCGCCTCGCCAGATCCAGCGAGGCCGACCCTCGCCGAGGCCACGACGACCTCGCCGGGCCTCGCCCGGAGGAAGGCAAGGCCGCCGTGGCCTCGGCGAGGGCCGGCCTCGGCCACGGCGGCCACGCCCGGAGGAAGGCGGCAGCAGGCAAAGCCAGCCATGGCCGGCGGCTGGTGGTCGGACGCCGGGCACCGGAAATATGAAGAAAAGAAAAGAAAAAAGGAAGAAAAGAAAGGAAAAAAAGAAAAGAAAAAAGAAAAGACAGAAAAAAATATTTACAAAATTGAATTATACACGTGAAAATGCCATGTGTCATTAAAATTTAAATATAAAAGCCACGTATTAAATTTGGTCTGAATTTCTCACCGTTGGCACTTAAGTGATCGTTTTTTCTCCGATTTGGCACTTAAGTGATCGCCGGCATAAACTTTTGACACTTAAGTAATCCAAATGGAAGTTTTGGCACTAAAGTGGCCTCCGTACATAAGTTTTGGCACCAATGCTGTTCTTCCCCCGGTTAAGTACATATTTAGTCCTTTAAAATTTAGAATTTTTGCAATTTGGTCCTCCAACTTTTATTATGTTCAATCAAATCCTCTATCTTTCTCATTTCGTACAGTTAAATCCGCTGGTCAACCACTTTAACTAAATTAGCCAACATTTGGCACTGCTTATGTAACAGAAAATGACACATGATACTAATTATGCATAAAACACGTAGAAAATAAACGTGAAAAACCCTAAAAAAAGAAAAAAAATTAACATTATTAGTCACAGTAGGTAAACAAAGTACTTGATTGCACAAATTAAGAAAGATAGAGTATTTGATTGCACAAAACAAAACAAGACCAAATTGCCCAAATCTAGAATGTAAGAGGACTGAACTACGTAAAGTAAAAATTAGAAGACCAAACCGCACAAAAACTAGAACTTCAAGTACTATATGTACTTAACACTTTTCTTACTTCGGCTTTATTTGATTGACCAAACTTGACACTCACATCACAAATAAGATGCGAAGTGGCAAACAATGACTTAAGAATTATATCTTCACCTTACTATATAGTTAGAGAAAAGGATTTCAAATCCATATTATAAGAAGAAATCTAATTAAAAAATTGAAAATATTTCATTAATGCATGTGGAAGCTCTCGGATTGATTGGAACCAATCTAATATAGTGTCACTAGTGATTCCCTCTGTGAGATTTCGTGAGACCACCGTCAATGTTCTAAAAGTTTAAGCTATTAGATAAAAGCGTTGTTTAATATTTAATTACTCTAATACCCTCACCATTCATTAAGTTGAAATTTTTCATAAGTGCATGTGATCCCAAACTTTTGCAAAGAAGTGTTGAGCATTCCAGAATAACAAAAAAAAGGACCTTGCATTCTATATGTTAAATTATTTCAACTTAATGATCTTAATTGCTTAGATTTCAATTATTCAATGATAAAGGTATTGAAGATGCCTAGTCTGCGAATATAGATGGCAATTGGCAGATGAAAACGACGAGTCTGTAGCAAGGTCACTTCAAATCATCTATTAATCAGGAGTAAATCTAATTCCAAATATTGTGCAAATACCAATAAACCTTTTGCTTCATAATAAATTCCTTATCTTCAAGATAAATGTAATATTGTGCAAATTCTTTATATCTACAGGATACCCTAAGGCCCATTCATCCCGCAATCCAATAACGTGTAAACATAGCTCTCTCTCACTTAGACATGGCCACAGGCCGGTTTCGGCCCGGGTCAAACCCGGGATTGGCCTATTGACTGGGCCTGCTGTTCGAAACCGGAACCGACCCATGGCCTACGGGCTCAGTTCCGGTTCCAACAATTTTGGAACCGGCCCGGAACCGCCGGTTCCAGGCCCGGTTTAAAAAAAAACATTATTTTTATCGCCGGTTCCATCTCTTTCTCTCTTTTTTTTCTCCAAATTTGATTACAATGTACATTTTGATTACATTTTATATTGAATCATTTATTATTTCATAATTTGATAATTCATTTTTTTATTTCATAATTTATTTTTTTAATTTTTACTGGCAGGTTCTGAACCGGGCTGGAACCAGAACCGGCCCAAAACTGCCATTTCCGGTTCATACATGGCCACGAATTAGAACTAGCCGGTTCCAAACCGTGGCCATGTCTACTCTCACTCTACCTCTCTCTCTCCCCATCCGCCTCTGTTTTACCAAAATAATCTCTATTAATCTATATATTTAAGCCAAAACCACCATCCATCACACTTTTCGCTTTTCAAAACTACCCTTACATGAAAAATTAAAACTACTAAGACTTTCTGTTCGTCAAGTAACCGCTCAATTCAAACATCTTTAATAACTATCCACTGCATATTCACTTAATTAAACAATCACTTAATTCTTTTGAAACCCATGTCTTTTCTCTTCAAAAGTAATACATCGGCAATCACGCACATGCGTAGTGATTGCCTCCACATTAATTAATTAATTTATAGAACCTTTCATTTTTGTTAGACATGGTATTGATCGGTTGATTTCCTTTTCCTAATTTTAAAGGAATTTGATTAGCCGCCATTAATCTTCCAGTTTATTCATATCACATTTGAATATTTTGACATGACATCCATATATATTGCTTATTATAGAAAAAGACACAATATACTATTGTGGAAAAGATTACCAATTCCATCATAAACCTATTATTTGAATACCAATTCAAATTGGCCGCCACTGATCTTCTAGCTTATGCATATCACATTGAATATTTTGACATGACATCCGCATATAATGCCTATAGAAAAAAAAAAGACATGGATACTATTTTGTGGGGAAAATTATCAATTCGGTCATAAACTTATTGTACGGATATAAATTCAGTCCTAAACATTTCAATTTTACCAATATAGTCATAAACTTTGTGCAAAATATTAATATAGTCTTTTTGACAACTTGCCACCGAAAATTGCTGACTGGGTGATCCACGTTGGATGTCATTTCAAGTAAAGTAGTGCATTTCAGTGTGCCATGTAAGACGGTGGCAATGACTGCACACCATGTTAGTGATTTTCTGTGACAATTGGTCGAAAGAATTACATTAGAATTTTACACAACGGTTTAAAACTAATTTGTTACTTATCCTCCATTTTGTGTCATCAATCTCGAGATGTTATTAAATTACTCAATATGTATTAATGAGCATTTTTCCAAGCTAAACAATGAACGTGTAAAGAAACAGGCAACATAAATTCCCTCCAATCATTATTGTTACCTAACATAAATCGATATTGGAGTTGCAAGATATTTGGAGGTGCTTTTTTAATGCAAATGGTTCAAAATTTAGGATATATAATTATTCTAATAACAAATCAAATTACTGTATGATTTTTCCTGTTAGTTTCATCAATATTGTTTTGTAATACAATTAATTAGTCCAAAAAAGTATTTCACTGCATTCGAATTTTTTTTTTTCACCTTTCTATAGTTGATTACAGTATCATTGACACGTGGTTTCTATTTTCATTAGCTTTTTGGCCGCCCAACTGTTACCTTGTAGATCCGTCCCTGAATTAAGCTTGTTTCATGGTAATGAAGAAAAATAAGAAGGAAACGCACCTTGTCCATCCTGTCGGATGCGGGCGTATCTGAAGTAGACTCGATCTGTCTGAGAATCTTATCTTTGTAATCCTTGTAAAACATGCCACCCCGAGGAGTACCCCATAGATTCGGACAATTTTGAATTACGACTTGGCATTCATCTGGTATCATTGTGTCCAAGTGGGACGAAAACCTGAAATGATTGTGCAATTGAGGCGTCCAGACCAACCATGGCCTCTTCATCGCCTTCAACCTCCCTCCAATTGTCCTTCTTGAGAGCCATATCCACCTCCTCGGCAGAGTCAATGTTCCTCGAATTGGAGCCGTCCGCGTCCGTTTCCTTGGCCACCATCGGATCACAATTCCCCATCGAATTGTCCATCCTCGAAACCATATCCGCCTCCTCGGCAGAGTCAATCTTCCTTGAATTAGAGCCACCCGCGTCCGTTTCCTCGGCTACCATCGGGTCACAATACCCTATTGTATTTCGCAATCTCGACTGATCACTTAACCTACCAATTGACGGACAGAACTCAACCTTGAGGTTCTCCAATGTTTCCAATGCCCAAAGGCCACGAATCTCTCTCAAAATCGGGCAGTTACGTACGTATTTCCAATTCTTTTACATTCTTCAAGCCTGACAGGGAGAATACTATTCTTTCAAGGACTGGAATGTTGTGGACGGTTAAATGTCTCAACTGCTCTAGCCCGCCAAGTTGGATTTCCTTATCCAGAGAGCGACTGAGCTTCAAAATCATTAGATTTCTCAAGTTGGATAAATCTGGGAAAGTTGTTATTGAGCTGAGGTTTCCCTGCTTTGCTGATTTAAGGGGCTCCATGTAAACTTTTTGGTATAGGTGGCCAGACATGTAAAGTTTACTTAGACGAGAAAGGGAACCCAATGCAGTTAGTGACATGGTAATGTTCGGAAGGCACAGTTCCAAATTTCTCAACTTGGATAACTTCCCAATCCACTCTAAGTTATAGATCATGGAGGGCCTCAGCGGCGATAGATGTTCCTCGCCACTTGACAAGAGAAGATTAACTAGATTCATTAGGTTTGAGAGATCTGGAATAAACTGCAAGGACCGAGAACTAACAAGTAGACGAGTCAAACTTGTGGGAAGTGATGGCAACTCTTGCAGCTCATCACAATTCTCGAGGATCAGTTCTTCTAGTTGAGGGAGCGCAGCAATTGTTTCTGGCACTCAACGGATGTGAGTGTATGACAGATCTAGGATTCTCAAAAAGGACAACTTCCCAATTTCACTTGAAACTTCGCCCACCATAGAAGGACAACTAGCAATTATCATTTCAAGTTTCTTTGCAAATCCAATGGCTGAAGGAAACTCTGCTAGTTTGCAATTTTCCATCTTTATCACGCTCAAACTCTTTAGATTTCCAATAGAATGAGGTAACACTTTGAAAAGCGTGAACGACAGATCCAATTCAATTAGAGACTCTAGGTTTCCGATCGAATCCGGAAGTTCCCTTGTTTCTCTGCATCCAGCAAGAGATAAAGACTTGAGATTCACAAGACATCCAATAGAATGAGGTAATCCTTTAATTGATGTGAATGATAAATCCAACTTGATCAATGAATCTAGCTCTTCCATTGAGATCGGGAGTTTCCTTAACTTTGAGCAGTGCCTCAAAGATAAGTGCGTTAGGTTCCCTAGCAGGCCAATTTCGTTAGGCAAATCTTTTAGTTCGCGGCAACCCTCAATATTCAAGTAAGCCAGTCGGTCTAGTTTCCCAATGGAGCAGTCAATTTGAACCAATTGTCCACATTCTTCAATGATCAATCTTTCCAGAGTAAAGCACCCGGATAAGTCGACTCTGACCATATTTAGACGTGTCATCTGTAGAACTTTCAAATTATGTAGCATCTGTGAAAAGAATAAAGCATTACTCAGTGTTGTCAGACAATATAGCTGTAAGGAAAGTGTATAATGACATACTGACCTTAATTTGGCTCCACCCCTCCCAATCATTGGCGTTGTTAAATTCGGAGAGTTGGAGGACAACCAAGTTCTGTGGGAATAGATTAGTCGCAATTAAATCTGGAGGACAATGGCACCAAGAAAACCATCTTAACTTTGAAAAGAGATTGGTAAAGTCCCCAATAAAGCTCCCCCCATCTAATTCAAGAAATCTTAGATTTGGCAGCCTTGCGAAATCTTCATCGGTGAAGATGAGTAGAGTAGGATCTCCAGCTAGACAGAGTGCTTCGATATTCCCTTTATTCTGCCGAATACACACAATTAGAAAGAGCTTTCAATGTCTCTTTTTCATATAGTAGAACTTTCATCTCAAATAGTCAATTCTATGCAAAGAAAGACAGAATTTGTGCTCTTAATTTATTACCTCTTTAGTTTTCAACATGTCCACAGCTTCCTCAAAAATCCACAACCGGCTTTGCTTTTCCAGACCCAGGTTTTCCTCACGGACCATTTGGCGCCCTAGGTGTTTTAGCAAGTCATGCATCCATAACCTGCCGTTCTTTCGAATGTTTATCAATGACAGAGAACTGAGGACTTTAACTTCTATTTGTGGAAAAAGGTTGCAATCTTCCCACATGTAAGATGCATTAATCGTCTCATCATGGAAGGAAAAACATGCCATATCAAGAAAAATCTGCAATGTAAGGTGTCATAGCTAATTTTCAACTTCCGGCAGACGTCTTCATGAGCAATGGTCCTTAACTTTTCTAGTGTATCTTTCCATACAGATTCGTGCTTCCCATAGAGAAATGAACCTATGATCTCAATGACCAAAGGAAGTCCTCCAATAGTAGAAACTGTAAGGACCTCGGCCCCACCACGCTTTCGCTGTGCCACTCCTTGTGTAATATTGTTCGCTTTGGACACCACGCTTTCGCTGCGCCACTCCTTATGTAATATTGTCCGCTTTGGACACTAAGTCCTCACGCTTTCGCTGCGCTATTCCTTGTGTAATATTATCCTCTTTGGACACTAAGTCATTACGGTTTTAAAACGCGTTACACAAGGGTTAAGGGCCAAGCCTTATAAGTAAGGCCAGGACTCCCCCCTAACCGATGTGGGACAGAGACATGCCCCCCTTGCCATTCTAGAAGCCTGCCAGGAGCCGCTCCTTGTCCAGGCCCTCGGACCCCGGCGACCACTCCGCGCTCTCGTCGGACCGGATCGTTACATTCTCCCCTCCTCGACCCCACCACGCTTCCGCTGCGCCACTCCTTGTGTAATATTATCCGCTTTGGACACTAAGTCCTCACGGTTTTAAAACGCGTTACACAAGGGTTAGGGGCCAAGCCTTATAAGCAAGGCCAGGACTCCCCCCTAAGCGATGTGGGACAGAGACATGCCCCCCTTGCCATCCTAGAAGCTTGCCAGGAGCCGCTCCTTGTCCAGGCCCTCGGACCCCGGCGACCACTTCCCGCCCTCGTCGGATCGGGTCGTTACAGAAACAATATCCCTTGAAAGCCTGTCATAATAATCGTCTTTAGGAGTTTCTCCTTTGAATGCGTGATTTTTGTAAAGCTGAAGTGCTTGATCAAAATGCATTTCTGTCAATTCATAAAGTATGGTTCTCTCCACTCTCTAGGATACTTTTGTTTTTTGTCGTAATTACGACTCTACTTCCTGCACCAAACCAACTGATCTTGCCAATTAGTTTCTCAAGCTGTTCCCTATGGTCCACATCATCTAGAACAATTAGAACCTTCTTATCCTGGAGTTCTTTCCTCATAACCTTCATTCCATCATCAATGTTATTGATTTGAACAATATGCTTAGCTTTAGGGAGGACGTCGGATAGCATTTTCTTTTGCAGAAATACTAGGCCATGGCGGCGTGATGATCCACGGAGATCTCGCAGGAAGCAATACCGATCAAAGTTAGAAATGAGCTTGTTGAAGAGAGCCTTGGCAAGGGTTGTCTTTCCAATACTACCTGGGCCATGAATTCCTAGACACCGTGCACAACCAAAGTCATAGTCCAACAAGTCCAATATGGCTTCCACTTGACCATCTATCCCGACTAAATAGTCAGTTGCACAATCATCTTTTGCCTCCATCTTGATTGTGACATCTTCGGCGTCCAACACAGTAAGTTTGCGTTGCAATGTTGGGCAATAATCTGCCAGCAAGAGTCAAGAAAAACACTATAACTAGCAGGGGCTGCAGAAATGAAAGACCAAGTGACGAGTGTTGCTAGTTGCCACACTGAGTAATCCCATCAACTTTGATTGCTCTCTATACTGCATGCCTGGATGTATTGATCGTCACGGTCTAGTTCAAAGTTCCCAAAAGACCTTTCTTGCTCTCTCTAAGGTTTAGCCACCAGAGACCGATGCCACTTCCACCAAACGACGAGAGCGAAGCTCCGGCAGCCGCATCGGCTCCTCAGACAACGGAAACGGTGGTGGCCACCGTGAGACAAAACATAATGCGGATTATGTGTGGGTAGGTTCTAAGACATCCAAATCTGAGCGATTTTTGACCACAACCTAGATCAAATATTGCAAGGAAACAGAGTGGTCGGGCGAAACTTACCTTGCCCTGCCGAGACGAAGCTACTGCCGATGATGTATCTAGCGACTACTTCGGGTCATCCGAGGCCTCATCAATATTTGGACATTGACTTGGGCCGTGCCCACTTGTGGTGGAGAGAAGAGATCCCATCATATCGGAAGATGAGAACGAGAGGAATTATCGGGTGAATGTGAAACGTTTATTGAAATGAATTCCAACGGGCGGATTTTAGCACACGTGTCTCACTCGGTCATGCGGATTAAGGGAAATATGAAAATCTTTGAACAGTATTCAAAAATCTGTTTTTTCTTCATAGTCGGATTCAACATTTTTTGGGAAAATTCTAAAAAAGTGGCCTGAAGTAAAATTATTTTCTCAAATAAAGATTCAAAGTTTATAATATCTTAAATAAAGATTTAAAGTGCTATTATTTTTTTAAATAAGAATCTGTAGTGAATTTTGTCACGAATAAAAGTTTGAAATGGCAATATCATTTTCAGATAAGGACAGTCTTTTTGTCTTTTACTATTTTGAAATTTTTTTCTTTTTTTTTTCCTTTTTTTTTTTCTTTTTTTTCCCTCTCTTCACTCCATTGGCCATTGCCGGGGCCGGTTGACGCCATCCTCACCTGGGCGGGCGAGGGCCGCCCTCGTCGATGTCCGATGAGGGTTGTCTTGATAGCCTAGGTGAGGGTGGCCCATACCCAATGCCCGCGAAGGCGGCTCTCGCCTAGGTTGGGCAGGTGAGGGTGACCCTTGCCAAATTCGGTGAGGGCAATCCTTGCTCGACACCGGTGTCAAGCAATCCTCGCCTGACACCGGTGAGGGTGGCCCTCACCGAGCGTCGGCAGAGGTCGCTGACCAGGCATAGTGACGAGGTGGGTAGGGAAGAAGAAAAAAGAAAAGAAAAGAAAAAGAAAAAGAAAAAGAAAGTAAAAAAATAAAAATATATATACTTATAATTTTTTTTACTATAATACCTATTTTCTCATGATGGAGCCGGTGAAAGGTCCTTATTTGAGACGATTTAGCCACTTCATGTCTTTATTTAAAATGATTTGGCTATTTTAAGCTTTTATTTGAAAAAACCCGAGAAAAAATGTCCACTTTGAGCTCCATTTTGGAATTTTCTCATATATTTTTGTGGTGTTTCACTGGGTCCGATCAACAAAAAAGCTCGTCCTTCTCCCCCGCGCATAGCAGTGGAAGAAGATGGAATCGAGGACCGTGACGCTTTCGTCGAGTCACAGTACTGCTTGGGAATGCGATGACTCTCGGCACGGTCGCGACGCTGCTTCTCTAAAGAGGCAGAGGACTACGAAGGTTTGATTCTTTGACTTTGCGTCTTGATTCTGTACTGGCCCTTGTATAACTTTCTTTCTGTTTATTCTTGTATATGCATCATGACATGCTATCAGTATTACATTAGATTAGCGAGAAGCACCTGCGGAGCATGGATATATATCGATTTTGGCTGCATAAATTGAGGCAATCTCTCTCCAGCCCAAGTCTCAATACTTCTACGGTGGATGTGATATACTCAATTTACTCACCTGACAGGAATCGCCCGTTTCGTCCTTGTCGCCAAGCTCTGACTTGGCTGGAAACGACTGATGTGTTCTTGAGTTTTAGAGGACTGGATACTCGCAAGGGTTTTACAGATTTCCTCTACAAAAGCTTGACAGATGCTGGGATACGTGTATTTCGAGACGATGATGAGCTGCCTGTCGGAGAAGACATCAAGCCCGCGCTGATTGAAGCGATCAAACAGTCGAAGGTTTTAATTCCCATCATCTCCAGGGATTATGCTTCCAGCAAAAGCTGCCTCATGGAGTTGGTCCAAATATTAGAGTGCAAGCAAACGATGAGGCGAGAAACCATTCCCATTTTCTATGAGATCGAGCTTGCGGATTTAAAAGACCAGAGGAATTCTCTTGAGAAGAGCTTTTTTGAACACCAGTGGAATGGGGTTGATTGTGAGACCATCCAGAAGTGGAAGCTGGCTCTCAAAGAGGTTGGCAGGTTAAAGGGATTTGTAACAGGGAAGATACATAACGGGTAATCCAATTCAATGTAAAATTGATTTACAAAATTGATGTACTGGATCATAAACCAATCATGCTATTTTGACATTATTCTTCATTGTCAAGTTCAATTGTTTCGCAACTCCACTTAACCATTTGGCTTTCAGACTAAGTTAGGCCACTCAAATGCAGGATCTTTGGAAGTGCATATTAATGCCTCCTTTGTTCTTGCTTCACGGTGCATTACTCCTGGTTCAACTCTGCGCATGCTGCTTTTCTCGGCTGTATGACTGTTGTTCTGATTCACTTTGTCATCATGTCTCCATCCGTAGGCATCATTCCAAGCTCATAGACGAACTCATCCCAATTGTCCTGCAAAAGCTGAAGGGTCGACTACTCGTGACAAAACATTTTGTCGGAGTTGACCGTCATGTCCAGGAGATTATGAGAAAGCTCGGTGTTGTGCATCGCAATGGACAAGTGATTGAAATTTGTGGCAGCGATGTACGAGTCCTTGGAATATATGGTATTGGGGGTGTTGGCAAGACTACTCTTGCAAAAGTTGTTTACAATCAACTCTATGATCGCTTTCAAGGTTATAGTTATCTTAGGGAAATTTGAGAATTACATCAACATGATAGGATCTTGTCCTTGCAAAATCAATTAATCTCAGACCTTCGAAAACGAAGTGTTTCGTTCGGATGTTCTGATGATGCTATGGCAGTTCTTGCTGAAGGATTTCGCAATAAGCAGGTCCTCATTCTCCTTGATGACGTGGAAGATTTTGACCAACTCTAGGTGGCTGTTGGGGATCTTAGTTGGTTTGGTCCAGGAAGCAGGATTGTTGTGACTTCTAGAAAGAGTGACATCCTTTTGAAGCTCAAAGAGGCTGAAACCTATGAGGTTGAACCAATGGAAGAAGATAAAGCTCTTCAATTGTTTTCTAGGTGGGCTTTGGAACAGATTATCCTAGCAAGGGCTTTGAAAGCCTTTCCAGGGACATCATATCGGCTACTGGGCGACTTCCTTTAGCACTTGAGGTGATAGGTTCGCGTTTGTTTGGAAAGTCGGAGGGTACGTGGAAAGATATGTTGGAGAAGTTGAAAGACGCTCCTCATGAAAATGTCAAACATGTGTTGAAAATAAGTTACCATGCTTTAGATTTATGTGCAAAGCAAATATTTCTGGATGTTGCATGTTTTCTTATTGGAAAGGATGAGAGAATTGCCTTTTACATGCGAGAAGACTATAAACTTTATCCTTCTAGTGGCATTGAAGTTCTCCTTGTAATATCTTTGGTGAAAATTGGAGAAAACAATGAGCTGTTGATGCATGATCTACTGAGAACTCTAGGCTGAAAAATTGTTGTAAATGAAGATCCTATCCCTTGTAATCGAAGTAGGTTGTGGGTGCACGATTAAGCCCTATCCACACTATGGAAGAAGGAGGTAAACCTGAAAGCCAGAACTACTTTCTTTTATACTGCAGTTAATTTTCTTCATTTACTTGGTTGTTCAATTAGTAGAAGAAGTGTAAAAAACACAGGCAGTTGCATGGAAAAGTTCAATTCCTATTCATTTACCTTTATGTTCAAACTGGTAGGGTGCTCCAAATGTTCAAGCCCTTGGTCTCACCTTTGACAAAGGATCTGACGACTGTTTCACATCTGAGGAATTTGGCGCGCTATTGAACTTAAGGTTCCTTAAGTTGGATCGAGCAAATATGAGAGGAAATTTTACAAGTCTTCTTTTACAGTTAAGGTGGCTTCATTGGCGAGGGTGCCATGAGAGCTCTGAGTCTCTTGTTTTGAACCTAGAGAACTTGGTCATTCTTGATCTATCCTGGAGTGCAGTGGCAGATAACTGGGAAGGTTGGACACAAATAATGGAGGTATAAGACACGTTCCTTTTTTGACTTTTTGTGAAGACTAGCTAATAGAAACTGATCCTTTTTTGTCTTTGTTACACAGAAGGCAAACAAATTGAAAGTATTGGACCTAACTGGTTGGGGTCAATTATGTAAAACGCCAAGCTTCCCAGCAGGTAGCAAATTAGAACGACTGATTCTTGAACGATGTTCTCATTTGTCACTTATTGACAAATCCATTGGTAATTTGAAATATTTGAAGTCTTTGAACATCAAGTCCACTCCGATAGCCCTGCTGCTGGAAGAGATGGGTTCCTTGGATAATTTGGAAGAGCTTCTGATTGATGAAACTTCCATATGTCATCTTTGTTTCTTAAGAGGTTCTATGCAGCAACTTAAAACTCTTAGTGCTTCTGGCTGCAAAATCTTGGCCGAAATCTCTGAGTCTATTGGCTGTTTAAGGTCCCTGTCATATCTTGCATTGAATAAAGCTATTGTCACTGGACTCGCAATTTCTGTTAAGTTGTTGGAGGGACTTGTAGAGCTGTCTTTAAGAGACTGTCAGCAGATAACTACACTTCTGGACTCCATTGGGATGCTTAGGTCACTACGGAAAATGGATCTGTCAAACGCCAGAATTCAGATGTTGCCAGGATCGATAAAAAATTTGGATAGACTGGAGGTGCCAAGAATGAAGAATACTCACAGAAGAAAATTTCCAAAAGATAATGCAAATCTAGAGAAGTTGGAAGTCGTAACATTTTCTGGCTGCCCTCTGAATGGGAAAATTCTGTGTGATATTTCGGGGTTATCAATTTTGAGAATCTTGAAGTGATCATTTACCCTGATTTGTAGCCTACCTGAGAGCATTTGTCAGCTTTCTCATCTCCAGACCCTCCACTTGCTCCAATGTGACGAACTTCAGACTCTAACAAAATTACCATCTAGTTTAGTGAGTTTGCGCTGGTGAACCAAAAACATGAGGATAGTTCGGGGTTTTTCATATCTGAGGGATTTGAAAGTTTTGGAATTAGTCAATGATCCTGATGAGGAGGAGATATCTTCCTCTGAGCTGTCCCAAACTGAAAGCTTTGCCTGGACATCAAGTTTATCCAACTTAGAAACTCTAAAGCTGTGCCTTCCAAATGTTACTAGTCTGCCAGAAGATTTTAAAGCTCTTACTCAACTTAAAAAACTTGATTTGTCCTGCATAAATCAGCTAGACCTCCCACAACTTCCCTCAAGCTTATCAAAACTGCTTCTCAAGAATTGCGAGAACCAGAGGATGGATTTCTCTAATCTGGAAATTCTGTCCGAGTTGGAGCTCTGTGACTGCAATGCATGGGAAATTCTTGGTCTTGGGAACCCATGGCTCCTGCAAGTGTTGAAGATATCTCACTGCAACATTAAGAACCTTGATGGTCTCGAACAAGCATCACAATTGAGAAGGTTTTCTATGTCTGAATGCTTTTCTCTTGACAGATTGCCAGATGTATCAAAGTGCACGAGTCTGGAAATTAAGGAAATAGACTTTTGCAACATTCAGGATCAGCCTTGTGAGAGTCACTCTAAAAATTGCTGCTCGAGGCACTGTGATTGTCCTTACTAGTATCAATGTGGTGGTCGATGCATGTTGCGATCTTAACAGCTAGCTGCAAGGATGCTCTCTATTTCCACTTGAAAGAGGGTGGAGTTTATTTCTTTCTACTAGGTGAGTACTGCACTGTTTCTTTGTATCTACTATTGGTAGACTTATTATTTTCAACAGTCTCTCCAAGGTGAATATTACCAATTTATTGTTTTTAGTTATTTCTTTTTTTTTTCCTGTTTTCTTACTGCAATATTTCCCTTTCTCATTGTCATACCCTACTTAATATGTGCTTCCGTTGGGTAACGATGAGATTCAAGAAATAATCATTACATGGACTGTGAAAATGTGGTTGGTTTTGAAACATCTGGCTTTATGCACTATATAATTCCTCAATGACCTATAAACCATCAGCATGAACCAACTCTAGCAGTTCTTTTTCTGTTGAGAGCGAAAAGTATTTGCAAAAAACAGAGATCTACAAGTTGATGGATTCACCAAGCAGGACTTGGTAAATTTTGGAGGCATAGGAACTTACATGCCAGTACTTATATTTATTTGTGGCTCCAAACGTTCTTGCAGAACCTGACGCTCCAAATCTCAGGGATGTGTTACAGACATGTCAAGCCCGACGGGACATGGAGTAATTTTGAGAATTTCAATTGTCTGAAGTTAACTTTTCTCATTTCATGCAGGCTATGCCTGTGTTCTAATGAAGTTTGAAATTAATATTTTATCTTTAGATTTAAATATTGAACCAATCATGCAAGTGACTAAGCATATCCAAATTATCCAAATTTGTTGTTTTGACGTTTCATTGAAAGTACTGGGTTTTGAAAATTGGTCATTAATTAGAAATTAAAGATTTTCATAATATAATCATATGCATGCACTGTGTGTAATATGAAACTGTAATAAGAAAAATGAAAAGCCAATTAATAATTAAAAGACGGGTTACTTTGTAAGTAACACAACATATTGTAGTGTTAAGTTGATGTTTGGAACTTCCCTGTTTGTAAATTTTATACGCATGCCTCATTGCATGATTTAGAATCCTGCTCGCATGAAGAATTCCATCAAACTAAAAGCGAAAGCATTCATGTGATACGTAAATACATAAGTCATTTTCCTGCAAGCATGAAATTCTTCAAATGCCAACATGCTTCTAGTTAAATGCCAAACCAGTTGCCCAGGATTGAATGAGCCGTTACATGCTCTACTTGAGTCATATCGAATTGGCGGTACTTTGATATATGGTAACTCAATCAAGGAGTTTCTGTTACTTCAACATATTTAGATTGCTGAGGTGTCCGTTTGCTGAAACATAAGATATACAGTAGCTCATGTTCCTAAAAATAATGAATTGATGATTCAGAATCAACATTTCTTCAGATCAGCCCAGAATTGCATTGGGAAGAGAGTTCGGATTTGAAGTTCTTCAGGACAATGTGTGAGTTGAAGATCAAGGGCGCTGGTGAACATAAGCCGAGATCACATATCTGATAGGCTGAGATGATATGTCTCTTAAATAAATCAGTGATACACAGCAATGCATTATGTGGGTGCCATGGTGAGAGAGAAACGGAAGGACCTTTGACAGGACAGAAGTGCCCTTTTGTCAACCTTGAAAATAAGCGCACTACACCTTGCAGCCTCAGTTTGTGATTTCTGCGAGTTTCATTCCAAGATCTGTGAGATTTTCTTCTTCTTGATGCCATGTAACAAGGTCTTTTTAGTTGATGGAAGAAAGGCCTGTCGTTCTGTTCCTCTAGGACTTGAATGGAGTGTAGATTTCGTTTTCTCCATGTTGTGCAATACTGCTGTACATTGTATTCTGTATCTTTCGACCTGTAACCGGCCCTCTTGGTTAATCTACTGCCGTTTGTCACTATCCGTCTCTTGCTGCAAAGCGGAGACCATCAATTATGATTTCCGAATGTTTATCATACGATTGTAGGAAGAATGACGAGGAACTGGTTATAGCAGGATGTGTCAAGTAGTTTGTTATGCAGTCCATATTTTGATTTGGCATATTCCTAAAATTCCGTTTGCCAAAAACGAAATTTTATTCTGTAGACGATAACTATATAACGTTGATAGTGAATTGAAATATTTATCTTATGTAAATGGTGAGCGGTAAAACAATGTTACCATCTATAAACCCAATAGTAGATTACCACTTGCTTTAAGATTTAAGAAATGGCAAGATTACTGTTTGTATGTCACACCCCAAAACCTATCAGAACGGGGAATGATACGGCCGTCCTCCCACCCGAAGGACGCAGCCTCAAACCACGAGGATTCCAACTCCCAAAAGTCCCAACGACACCACTCTTGTTCTATTGACTATTAACCAAGGAACCTGAAAAGATTAGGGAAAGAGAGAGGTGAGCAACCACAGTTCAGTAAGCAGTGCATATCTCTTCTAAGCATATCGAACAATCACTATGCAATAGTATCAAAAATGTCACGGCCCATAACTTTAACTCGATGTACAATATAGCCAAAAATATCTCAAAGATATAATAACTTTTCAATATAAGTCATCCATATCAGATTTTTTAATAAAAAATCACTTAACAACAATAACCAATTATCAATGGTCTATCCATTGACTAATCTCATCACATAACACGTTGATGGTTCATCCATCATCCAATCTCATGCTCATCATCAAACTATGGTCAAATTTAACGCCATGACAAAGGCGACCAAGTTTACCCCTCTTGGCAAGGTCTACCACCTATTATAAGCCGGCAGTTCGGCCTAGAAGGATATCCTAACAGTATGCATACTCCCCCCTCAACAGGTTCTCAATATAGTAATATGAGCGGCGACAACTTAAAACTCAATCCAGAAATCCATAATCAACACCAATAAATCTATTTCACAAAACATTTCGCAACAAGAATAGCCCTTGGCTAATCTTCTTTACAAAACCTTTAATATAAGCATTCACAAAAGCTTCATTTCAATAATGCCATAAAGACTTTTCAACTCATTTCACAATCGACAAAAGGTAGTAAATGATCGATCCAATTTATGCAGAAAACATGCTCCACTATATTAAAAATTATATCTCATTATCAAAATATAAATTTGTAAATTCAGAGAAGATATAATGTCCCTCACAATACGGCTCATTCGCTAGAAATACATTTCGGCATTTCTTGAATCATTTCCGAAGTCATTTCATAAACTAGTTCATAAAGTGACACACACACACACACACATATATATCATTTCACAATACTTCTCATAAAACCATTCTTAAACCATCATCAAATATTAAAAGGTAGTAATTGCCCAATTCAAGCTTTTATGCAACAAACATACTTTAATAACTCATACGATACTCATATCATTATCATTTTCAGAACATGAGTTTATAAATTCAAAGAAGAGATAGCACCACTCATCTGGAATCCCCAAAAATCATATAATGACGCTCATTCGAATTGACGATCTCGTAATCCTATCAATTGAACGATAATCGACATCAAAACCAAGTAAAATACTATAATAATCACTAAACGGCCGAATGATGCTTAAACGCTAATAAGACAACTCAAAGGCGCCCACAAATTGCTCATCCAAAGACATTATCCAAATCGTCCGCAACGCGGAGCTTGAGCACAAAACTTAATCGCGCCATAACTTTCTCCATCGAACTCCGATCCTAGCAAACTTATAGTCAAAAGAAAGCCCGTTCTGAGTATTACAAAAGCCTTAATTTGGCCAACCCAAAATCGAGTCGAAAACCGACGAAAATCGGCCTAAAAGCTGCTGATCGCGCACTATTCACCTTGCGCGGCCAACTTCAAAAATTCATATTAGGCAAACCGTAAGTCCAAATCAAGATCTGTAAAATCCCACGGCTCTATGACACCATAAACTACCAATTCTATATATATACGTAGCTTAACGACTAAAAAATCAGACTTCGCCGTTCAAATAATGTGTAATTCCGAAATATGAGCCCTAACCCGGAAAATACTCCGATTTGACGAATGAGAGGCGAGAACACTTACTGTATATTGCGTTACGAACTCGAATCGGCTTGGCGAGACTCCATGACACCAAACCCTCTCTTTCTCTTCTTTCTTCTTCTTCTTCTCTTTTCTTCTCTTTCTTTCTTTTCCGCTTCTGTCTCGGCTAGGTAGCTCTTGGCTCCTTTTAATTTGGCCGAGTGTCCACTGTAGTTCCTTTTCTGCTTTTTGACTTGTTGACTTTTTTTTTTTAATCAAATATTACATTGTAAGTTATCAATGAAATAACAATTGTACCAATCGACAAACCTAATAGTAGCAATGCTTACATTTAGATTTCATAAGCTGTCTAATTCCGTAAAAAAACCCTCAACTTTAAATTCACGCCCAAATTTACTCCAAATTTTCTTTTGTTTCACAAAAAATCACAAACTTCCGATGGTTCTTTACATCTGCTCACAGTTATGTTTCCATCCAATTTACTCTGACAAAGTCCACATGTAATTCCACCTGGCTAACCTTTTTTTTAACTTTTTCTCTCTCCTCACTCTCTCCCAAGTCCCACGTCTGTGACTTTATCAGGACTCTCACTCCTCTCTCTCTCCACCAAAGGCTAGTAGAAAAATTTTATTCTTCTTCTTCAGCATCTGGCGGAGCGTGATCCAACGAACCGGATGGTGGCCCACGCCCGGTATGAGGGGCCTCCTCACCGGCACCTCCTCCACCACATCGGACGACACCTTCCTTTTCGTCCCCGACTCCATCACCTCCCTCGGCTCCATAGTGCTTGCCAGTGGGATGGTCACCTGAGTGAGGGAGTACTTCAACAACTCGCCCATCGTCACGCGATTCGGCAACTCCCCGCTTTGGATCCACAAAGGCTGAGATCGCCTTGCTGCATTGCCGGTCGCTTTGGGTGAGCAGCATATCGAGCCGGATTGGAAAGTTTATGTACAGTCTTCTTCTCACCATGATTTGGGATTAATGAAGAGATAGACGGAGAGAGAGTTCTGACGAAGTGGAACTTGGGAGAGAGCGAGGGGAGAGAAATATCAAACAAAAAAGAAAGTTCGACTTTAACGGTGTAAATGGGGATGGAAATCTAAGGGATAGTGGATTTGAGAATCCATTGAAAGTTTATGATTTTTTACGAGATAAAAAAAGTTTAGGACAAATTTGAGTCTACACCTAAAATTGAGGATTTTTTAGGGAATTAAGCCCTTCATAAGTATGCATGTAACTGTTTGTAAGTAACCAATAAAATAATTTTTTATCATTAACAAACTGAATAGTAAATAATTAATTACCACTATGATTTCGTTTCGAGTAATGAATGTATAACTAGTTGATAAGTTACTAGAACATTGACAATCGACAAGTTGCCAACGTCAATACACCCGAGCAGGTAGCTGATTGCACGATTGTACTGTAGTTATTTAAAAGTCATGAATAATGTCATGAAAATGCTACTAAACAGAACATTATCGAAGGACTTTCTCAAGAACATTGACGAAATTTAGGCGCATCACATGTGATGGAAAAATCTGGCAATCTTGGAAGTTGAATCGACTCTGAGGTGTTTGATTTAGGTTCATGCATGTTCCTTCTGGCCTTGTGATCGACTTTATTTAATCATGGAGTTGGTCTTGTTGAATAAGCGCCGTTCTCCTCTGCAGGAGACTGAAGACTTTCCTTCAATTTATTTAGTTATATTTTTTTGGGGGTTGTCAAATTGAATTATTTTCACTGACGCTATAAAAGGAAGGTGTGGATGAAAGAAAAACTATGATAACTAACTGTCTCGATCCATTGTTTAGTTACAAATGTTTCTTATTATAACTACTAAATTCACATTAACATCTTGACAACCTTCGTATCTTCTAAAAGGTACTTTTATCGAGTGCCCCCGAAAATCTGTTAAGTATACTCTTATTAGATACTGCATAATAAGAGAAAAATCTATATAGAAAAAAAATGAGCTAAAGGATACTTGAAGTGCCAAAGGTTCCGTACAGTGCTCATTTAAGTGTAAAAAATTTTTACTGAATTTTTATTGGCTTACTTAAGTGCCAAATTGAAGAAAAAATGATCACTTAGGTGTTTATTGCGAGAAATTCCTGTAAAAAATATTACATGGCTTTTAGAAGAAAAAGTTTAACCTAACTTGTCTTTTTTATATTAAAAACGAGTCCAATTGGACTTCCTTGGCTGCTGTCCCACGAAGAAAGAAAGAGCAGCTGGCGAATCAAGGCCTAGATTCTCGGCTGTCAAGTGCAATTCCGACAGAGAGAAGGAAGAAGAAGACACCTCCGTTTCTGGGGGCCGTCGAGCAATGCCTAGCTCGTCACCTTCTTCCTGCTCTGCTCTTCAGTCACCTCTCTCTCGTCCTTCGGATTTGTCTTCTTTGGGTTCGGTATATTCATGAGATTTTCAAATGCCTTTAACCAAATGCATCACTCTCCTGCAGCCGCCGTAACATCCTCAATTTCAGTCCTTGAGAATTGACCATAGAAATAGTGTATGGACCGATCTGAGGGTTAGTTCTAGATAAGACTAGTATGGTCAATCAAGGCACCTAAAACCTAGATTGGAACTTAGGGCCCAAGTTTAGGTTTTGTGGCTAAGATTAAATCTTGCTCAAGAAGCCACATTAATGGCTAAGACCTTAGGGACATTTCATCATGTTATTTTGGCTCTTATTCATTAAATGCCAGGATTTCCAAAATCAAGTTATTAATGGCATTTCATCATGGCTTTTGGCTCTTATTCATTAATGCCACGATTTCTAAAATCAAGTTATCAATGGCATTTCATCATGGCTTTTGGCTCTTATTCATTAAATGCTAGGATTTCCAAAATCAAGTTATCAATGGGCTTTTGGCTCTTATTCATTAATGTCAAGATTTCCAAAATCAAGTTATTAATGGCATTTCATCATGGCTTTTGGCTTTTATTCATTAAATGCCAAGATTTCCAAAATTAAGTTATTAATGGCATTAGACTTTAAAGGCATTTCATCGTGACATTGTGGCCTTTCTTCATTAATAGCCAGGATTTCCAAAATCAAAGTAATGATGACTAAGATTTTAAGAAGATTTGATAATGATGGCCAAATCTAGACATTAATGAAGGAAGATTTTGTAATCATGACAAAATCTAGAAAGATTTGGTAATGATGACAAGAAGATATGGCTTGGAGAAGAAGCAAGTGTAGCCTATAAATAGAGGCAATTCTCCTTCATTTCTCACCATTTCACCATCACCTCTCTCTCTCACGCTCTCACTTTCTAGGTCGTCCTCTCTCCTCTTGGCCGCGCCCTTTTTGTAATCATGCTGCCGTCGACCATCGTAGATGCTTTCTTGTGCTTATAGGTGAGTGGATTTCCTAACACTTGGATAGGGCGGTGTGTTACGTGGTTGGAACGCGGCATGTAAGTGAATTCCCTAATCTTGTGACGTGGTTTGCTTGGACAGTGTTCGGTCTTTTGATTGGTTATAGTTGGTTTTTTCCATGACTTGCTTATATGTCATATTTGAGGTGACGTAGTTTGCTTGAACTCTGTTCGGTCATTGGATTGGTTGATTTAAAAGAAAGATTATGAATCTTTGAAAAGGAATTTTGCTTAAGAAATGATTTCGATGTCTTGAGAAGGAAAGCATGCTTTGAAATGATGTTTTTACAAAGTCCTTTGAAAATGGATTAATTTCATTTGTATGTTTACAAAAAGATTTCGATGCCTTGAGAAGCAAAACATGTTTCGAAATGATGTCCTTACAAAATCGAGCGGCTGTTTGCATAAGTGATCACACAAAATTGTGTTGTAGCATTGTTATGAGCACGAGTCATGTTTACATGGGCTAATTGAAAATATAAGAATTGGCTTGAATGCTCAAGTGCTCGTGTGACCACTAAATAAAAGAAGAAGACCGTCGTGTTAGAGGCGATGCCTCAGTAAACTAATGTCGGGATGCCCTAGTTGAGCTAGGATGCCTGGGTTGAGCCCGGATGCCTCAGTAAACTAGTGTCAGGATGCCCTAGTTGAGCTTGGATGCCTTAGGTGAGCTAGCCCCGGGATGCCTCGGTTGAGCCGGGATGCCTCGGTTGAGCCAAAATGCCTAGCATAAGCTGGATGCCTCCGTTGAGATGAGGTGCCCTGATTGAGCCAGTATGACGATAATAAATACTTTATGTGTGCCGGTATGTGTGTATTGATAAGCCGAGTTTATGTGATCGGATAAAGGTATGCTTCCATGTGAATATAGCAAGGGCAAAGTCAAAGTCTTTACTATTGATGTGCCATCGACATAAGGCGGGGAAACTATCTGTATGCATTAGTACAATGGCGAGGCATCATCCTACACAAGTATTAGTGAATTTACTCATTGAGTCTCCCCGACTCATTCCCCGTCGTTTTCCCTTTTTCAGGTTCATATGATGGAGATTGACATAGAGGAGCTAGAAGTAACCCTAGCCTTTGCTTGTGATATAGTTTGCACGTGGAACGACACGTAGAAAAGGGCTTGTAAAACTATATTTAAGAAAAATGGTAAAACTATGTTATGCATGTTGTTGACACCTAAATTTTGGCGCATCATTTAGTGGTTAATTGCATAAAAAATTAGGGATTAAATTTTAACCCCTAAACAAAAATATTAAAATTGCATGAGCATATAGTTTAAAATCATTTAGTTTAATTATATTTTGCATTAAAATGGCGGTGACGAATGAGCTTAGATTTCATCAAACGAGACTCGGCACACTCGGAATGCAAGGATCGGGAATTTCAAATCAAACGGGCTCGGTCGTTTTAATTTAGGTTTAATTTGATATGTTGAGTTTAATTAATCAAAAGCCTAAGTTAATTCAGCTCATTAAACTTAAGCCCAAGCCTAAGCCCATTAGGACATAAAGCCCATCTAAATTGACCTAGATTAGTGCTATATAAACATAACATTAGGTCAGAATTGAGGGGGGGTCAGAATTTTCTGATGATAATTTTTTAGACGCGAGAGACATACGTGCGAAAGAGAGAGAAGCCGGCGACCGCCCTCCACCACTCTACCGCCGCGCGCCCTTCCCTCGCGCGTCGTACGTGGCGTCACCACCAAAGCCGCGCCACCGTTGCTGCTTTCCACCTTCACGACATAGCCCCCGCTCGTTTCTTCTCTGTCCAGCGAAGCCTACTGAAGACACGCTCATGTTGACCAATTCCTCACGCCCACGCTGATCCAGATCAGCCCCCAAGTGATGACCTGGACTACTGCTGCTTCTTCTTGCACCAACCGCCGCTGCACAGCATATCCTTCCTCAGTCCACGTTGAAGCCCAGCTGGTCAGACGATTCCCCCATGCAGCAAAATCAGACTCTCCAGTGAAGCCTGATGTTGCTACTGCTCTTCTCGTGAAACACAGCACCGACGTCCACTGATGCTCCTGAGTCCATAACGGGAGTGACGTCCTCTGCTTCTTGCTGTGATTGTTGTTTCCCAGTCCAAGACCACGAGTTGTAGTCCCACAAGGCGGGCACCAGTCCTTTCCTTGCTGGATTCGCTCCAGACCAGCCCTCCCGTGACCACTGCAACATCCAGACGCCGTTCCTGCATCGAGTCGATCCGTGTTGCTTTTCTCTACTTTTGCAGGTTTTTCGACGAGGTATTGTCGTCTGCTAAGTCCCCCATCAGCACCGAGAATAACCAGCTTCACCAATATCACCGCGGCTGCTCGTGTGTACTCCCCATCGAATCCACCGAGCACGCCATTGGTGAAGCCATCGAGCGCCCCGCCGGTCCCGTGCCTTGCCGTTGTCGTCGCCTCCACCGATCCCAATCCCTATCCCCGGGCTCGATCTCGAAGCAATTCGAATTTGACAATATTTTCAAATTAGGTAAGTGGATATATTCAGAATATTCAATTTCCAGATTTGCACGTTTTGAATATTTCAAGAATATCACGTGGATAGTTAGATATCTTAGGATAATGCTCTATATATCCGCAATATTTTGAATATTCAAAATTAGGAACATTTCCTAATTTAGCAACGTATTTGGACGACTATCCGACTTTAACCCTAAGGTCCGATACGCGGCGATACGGGAAATTATCATCCTATCTATAATCACTTAGATACAATGATGAATTTCATTAGCTTTCCAAATTCGAATAATCGACTTTCCATCGATATCTATAACCCTATAGATATGACCGATAGTTCGATTTTTGTGCCTAATCCGAGTTTGAAACAAATATGGCGGATCGCGTGGACGTTTTGAGTGTGGTTGCTATCCATGTTTAAATTGTTTTCTTTCCTTTTCAAACAAAACAGAAAATTCAAAAAAATATCATTTAGTTTTGAATTAGAATTTTACATGTTTAGGAATTTTGAATGTATCCCAAAGGATGAGATAAATACTTAATTTAAATTAGGACTTAAGGTGGCATGTTTCCTAGTTTAAATTAGGTATTGTGTTAATCCTAATGGATTATTCACGTTATTTTATTATTTCGAATTTTCATAAAAAAAATACCAAAAAAGATCATCCTAGGATAGATTAAATTAGGATAGATTGCATTTTTAATTTGGGTAGTTCATAATTTCGAATTTTCATAAAAAACCAAAAAGAAATCATGTTAGGGTAGATTAGGTCATCATAAAGTGCATGTTATTTTAGGCATTTTCATTAATTCCGAATTTCATTGAAAAACACCAAAAATAATCACTTTTCCCGTCATTAGAATTAAGACACGTCGTTGCATGACATATAGTTTGCATGCTAGGTTGCACTATTCGCATGTCATTTTTGCATGTCATTGCATATAGTTTAGATTTCATTTAAATAAAGTGGAAATCCAAAAAAAAGGAAACTGAGTGAATTGTTTGTTAATTATAAATCATATTAGGGTGTCAATGTGATGTTCTAATTAACAATGCAGATGCTTACGTTACTACGAGGTAAGTCATTCTCCCAAACTTGCAATTTATTTAATGCTTTCTGGGTGTTAATTTGGTGGTTTGTGCACCTGCATGAACACCTCACATGTTAGTGAATTAGCTAAAATGGATCCAAACTGCCTGCCAAAATATTTTTGAAATGAAAAGGTACCGAAAGGGCATTAAAATAGATCTAGCGTAATCAAGTCCCCGGGCTTAGAATCTCTGGTTTGTAGAAATAAAACATATCTCCCTATGTTTTATTTAGGTTTCTAATCGACCTACCGTCAATAGATTAGTGGCGACTCCAAGCATAAAAACATTTGCATGTTAAGAATTTAAACCCTAAGTTGCGATTTGGTAGGACTTGGGAGGGCCCGAATTAAGTTCAATCTTAATAATCCATTAGCCCGAAGAAATGAACAAAAATTTTTTTGGGTCGCGACAGCTTGGCGACTCTGCTGAGGACTTGAGTTAAAACTCTTAGTGGACTTAGGCCAATTTTGCTTTTCAAAAATAATTTTTGTTTGACAGCGAGGATCCCAGGTACGTCCCTAACATTTTAGGTGTTAAATGTTTTTTACAGAATGGGAGGTATAAGGGGAGGCGTGATTGTTAACCTTTGTTTTGCAGGGAGGTGTTTGAATGTATGGTTTAATTTATGCACGAAGCGCTGTTTGATATAACCTGCTGTGCATGCCTTACATTTACACTACACCGCACATACTACCTGCTACCGGACCTGGGCGGAATAGGTTTAGGATGGTATTGAGATAGTGGATACCCCGACCAAAATCATGTGGTACGGGTCGCCATCCTCGGTCCCAAAATTTTCTTTCATGGTGTCATTGAGTACCCACCACGGTTGTATCCCACGCAACCCGGGTCGACTCTTTGACTAAGCCGGAGTCAGGGGAATCCTAGCCTAACCACCATCATGACTGGTTTAGCTCGGTAATCCTCGCGTCTTCACTTTGCAAGCCAGAGTCTAGATAGAAATCGAACCTCACATTTCATGTGCTTGTCTCTGTGATTGACATTGTCTCCCCAAAGACGGTAATTTCTCGAGCTTTATCTTTACTTTTCTTTATCTTATTTGGAGTCGGTCCATGATATGTTTAGGTAGGTTTTAATTTGAAAGCCATAATCATTGAGTCATTAAAAAAAAGAAGAAAGAAAGCCTTTTTTTTCAGAGAATTTACTTCCTGGGTGTGTCATAGGTAATTATTTTCACAAGAGGTTGTCATCGTTTTTATAAAAAAATGGCGAAAAAAAAGGGCTTTAGAGAATTCGTTTTCAGTTTCTAGGGAGTCTTAATTTTTAGTTTTCCTAGTTTTATGATTGGGGATTTCGATGCGTCTATTTCTTAGGTTATGTCTTGAGAGTTATTTATATTTCTTTGCTTAGAGCACTTTTCCATAAAGTCCCGTTCATATACGAGTATTTTATGAATAAATGAAAAAAAAACTAGAAAGCGTGTCAGGGACCGACTCGTTATTCTCACTTGTCGTATTTATTCCACCGTTGCTTTTTGTAGGTAGTTTACCACGGATCCCCTTCATTCTCATAATACTCGATCGGTAACCAAGAGAAGGATGGCCAATCAAGCTGAGATTGCAGCCATTATCAATGAGAAGTTGAAGGAACACATGAATACGATCATTGAGCAGATCACGGCTGCCATGTCCAAAATGATGGGTGATTTCATGGCCAAACAGCAGCAGATCAATGTTGCCTCTCAATTAGAGATTCCACCTCCAACTCGTCAAGGCCTACGCCTTGACAAATCTCCTGCAGTGACTATTAATCCAACCCTTCAACTGGAAGATGTCATTCTGATTGACCCTAGTACGTCTCCAGCGGCCCCTGTTCTTCAGTCACCCCCCAACAATGAAAATGCCAAGTTGCTGGCTAAGCTCGACCAAAGGTTACGTGAAGTGGAGGGAACTCAAAGTGTTCCGGCTGTTGATTTGTCCATTTTTACCTGAGTACAAGTGCCCGAAAAGTTCAAAATGCCAGCCTTTGAGAAGTATGATGGCACCTCAAATCCAATTCAGCACATTGATATGTACCAGGGGCTCATGAATATATATGTTTCTAACGGACCTCTGATGATCTAAACCTTCCAAGCAAGCTTGAAGGATGCTGCAATGAAGTGGTATACCAACCACCAGATCAACCGGAAAGACTCGTGGGAAGAGGTGGAAAACCTTTTCGTCAAGCATTTCAAGTTCAATCTCGATGTCACTATTACGAGGGAAGACCTGGAAAGAGCGGATCAGAAAAAGGGCGAGACTCTAAAGGAGTATGCCACTCATTGGAGGAACATGACGGGACAGATCATGCTGGAACCTGCGGAACGTGACCTAATGAAGTTGTTCGTGTCCACCCTACCGCAGCCGGTTTGTTCACGAATGTTAGTGACAGCCGCCTAATCTTTTAGCCAACTGATAGCCATGGGTGAGGAGATTGAGACCGGGCTCAAGAAGGGATGGTACGGTGAGTCAGGTTCATCGGCCAAGAGGTTTACTAATAAGAAGGACAAATAACTTGTCCCTGAAGTCAACATGACTTATTTCCAGAAACCGTCAGCTCAAGCCCCAAAGCTACAATTCAGCACCCAGCAGACAACCTCTTATGGACGGCAAGGCCAGCAGGATCCACGCCAGCAGCGCAAACTTCGCCAGTTCACTCCACTTCCTGAAACGTTATCTCAAGTACTGGCAGTGCTAAGGAAGAAGAACTTGCTGAATTCAGAGCCATAAAGATCTAACGTTGCTAGCTATGTAAAGTATGATCCGTCAAAGAAATGCGATTACCATAGAGGTGAGGTTAGACATTCGACAGATGATTGCCAAGTACTCAAACATCGAGTGTAGGATCTACTCGAAACTGGAGCGTTTGCGCTGCAACTAGCCGGTAAGCCCAATGTGCAGAACAATCCACTCCCTGATCATTCAAATAGTGCAAATGTTGTCCTTGGCCCGGGAGTCAAACGGGTTCAAAGCTTCAGCGTCCCTCTCGAAGATATGTTCGATACTCTAGTCCGAGCTGGTTATATTTCGACCGGCGAGGTGGTGTCATTCGGTGATGTAAGAGAGAAAGTGGATGAGTTGGTGAGAAAAGGAATGATTGAGACAACGGATGAATTCAGAGTAGTGGCCGCTATACCCCAGGTCACCATTGACTGGAATGAAGAACTCGCAGAGATAACTGGTGAACAAGGGAAGTTGGATCCTGACATGCCCGCTCTCGAAGACGACTCTGACGACGACCTCGGGATTATTATACCCGACGCTCCGGAAGTATTGACCCTGGCATTACCTCAGCTCTATACTTATGAAAGTGACAAGATGGTTCCATGGTCGTACAATATTGATCTAAAGTACGAGTTTCAGGATACTGGGGCATCAACATTTCGTGCTTCGTGGCTCTGCTAAGGCCAAGATGATCTTATCATGGTTCCAGACATCCAGATTACATCCCCGAGTCCTGCAAGAATGATACATGAAGAGAAGGAGGTGATCGACACCCCGGGGCAACTAAGCGGCAAGTTCGACTACTACGTGAAATATTCGGCTCCCCCGAGCTTCTATATTGATCCGGGTGATATCGTCCCCGATGGATGGGGAGGTATGGATGATCTAACAGCTCCGGTGACAGAAGATCCTGATGATGTGATGGAGGGAATTGCTACTCTATTCAATAACATGCTTATTAGAGCTATTGAGGAAGAACCGTTGGATGCAATGGGCACTGGCCCGTGAGAGTAACACCTTTATGTTTTTCGTACACTCCCCTACGTGGGAATTTCTATTGCTTTCTAGGACTTGCTCCGTCTCGGGAGCTGCTTTTTAGGATTTTTCATTTTTATGACTTTATTGTCCTAGTTTTCATTACAATAAATGTAATTCATTCGGTGATAATCAATGAAATTACAAATTATTTTCATTTTTTGAGGATATGTTGAGGTACATCAAACCAGCTCGGTAATGATATCCAACCGATAAAAGAAAAATATAGTCCAAGGAGAATTATGAGGCCTGGGCTTCTTCATGCTTCCTCATGTTAAAACCTTTTTGAAAAGAATTTCAAAAAAAATCAAAAAAATCAAAAAAAAAATTTAAAAGGTAATAATACACTGTTTAGCCCTGTTTGTCCTTCTGAATACCTTACTTTATGTTTCAGGGGCAACTCCATATTCTCTTGTGTACGGTATGGAAGCAGTTCTACCTGTTGAGGTTCAAATTCCTTCATTACGTATTCTTTCACAGGTGCAATTGTCAGAAGCAGATTGGATCCAGCAGAGGTTGGACCTGTTGAACATGATTGATGAGAGAAGGCTTAGAGCTCTATGCCATGGCCAGTGCTACCAACAACGAGTTGCTAAATCTTTCAACAAGAAAGTCAAGCCTCGATATTTTCAGGTAGGTAACCCTATCCTGCGGAAGTTATTGTCGATAGTTCATCTTACAAAAGGAAAATTCGCCCCAAATTATAGCGGCCCGTACGTTGTGAAGAAAGTCCTCCCAGGAAGTGCTTTGATTTTGGCCGATATGCATGGTTGTGTTTTTTCCGGTCCAATTAATTCTGATTCTGTAAAGAAGTATTACACTTGATTTGTAATCATTCAGACTTTATTTTTATCAAGTTTCAAATTGAATTTTATTAATCAATTGATATTACTAAGCTTTGTTTGAGGAAAGCTTTTGATTTGTCAATCTGTTTTCGTCCTAATGAAGTGATCATATTGCATGAGAGATTTAAAGATGACGAAAGGCAAGCCTTTTCCATACACGTCCTGAATAATAATCCCTAGTGCGAGTTGAGTGAAAATTCTGTGCTGACAAGGTAAAGGATTATCTCACGAAAAGTATGACGACCAAAATGATGAGAGGCATTCATTTCCTCTATCTAAACACTACATGTTATCGTTTGCTTAACCCCTTTGAATAGAGTTTCATTTCTTACCCCTGTCAAGAACAATCCCATACCGGGGCAATTTCTTAGAACGTTCAAAATGGTTAGAATTTTCTTATTTTCACTTGCATCAATCTTCAAGTATATTTATTGCATGCAAATTTTGTGTTAGCTCGAGTGCCTTAGATATGACGAAGAGCATTTCTTTCTATACCCTTACACATTATATCCTTTGCATACCCAATTTGAGCGGTGAATTCATTTCAATCCGATCGGTGATCATTCTTGTGATAGACAAAAGAAATCGTCTAAAGACAAGTTCAAGGTGACTCGAAGCAAATGGGAGCTCAAAAGAAAATTCATCAAAAGGACGCAAAAGGACTCCAAGGAATCGAAGTTCTCTCGAAAAAGAAAGAGAAAAATCTCTCAAAAGGAAAATCTCTCTCTCAAAAAAAAAAAGAAAAAGAAAATGAGAGAGAAAAATGAGAGAAAGGAAAGCTTCAGCAAGAATTGAGTCGAAATGCAAGATCATTTGAAGGTTTAATTGTAGAGCAAGTGCTAGAGATAGATCAATTGGATGATCACCAATCTCCATGTTCATAATACCCCCTTTGATGAAAATAGGCCATTCATTTCAAGCCTACCCGAACCTACGTTACAACCCTTACCGAAGTCTCTTCAGAATAGGCCATTTGAGTTAACGTAGAGTTTCAAATGCTTATAAATGTTGCTCGAAGAAGTGCGGCAAGATTTCTCTGTCTCATTTTTGCAGCATTCCTGACTTGTAAACCCGGAGTAGCTAATGATATCAATTCTTTCAATAGCCTCGACTCGAAAAGTCCGTTTTACTAAGCCATTGACCAAGCTCATGTTCCAGTCCTTATAAAGACCTCTCAGATTAGCTAAATTATACTGATTTTGAGAATATCCGAACCCTTGTCAAGCATGACGAAGAGAGTTTGAGTGATTCTTATACCCGCATTAAAGGTTGGGATAAAAGCCTTTCATTGAGAGTGAGTAGAAAGTCTTTTTTGATTAAAGGTCTCTCATTTAATGTGATCAAATTGTCAAAAGGACGAAATGGTTGTTCTTATTGATAAAATCCCCAATGAAGCTTGGTGATATGAGCAGATTCATAAATTATGTTTTCTCCGCCTTTACGCATGTAGTATTTTGACATTTTCTCAGATAAGAACAGCAGCGATGCCATTGGTTCCGTCATAAGAAGAATTCAGGTACGCTTGCTACTTATTCTTCGAAATACAATTTCTCACATGGTGTTGCCAAGTGGAGTACGCGGCACACCTCAATTGATGTTGCTGAGTGGAGTACGAAGCACATCCCATTTCATGTTCACCAAGTGGAGTACGCGGTGGCATGGTGTTGCCAAGTGGAGTACGCGGCACACCCCAATTGATGTTGCTGAGTGGAGTACGAAGCACATCCCATTTCATGTTCGCCAAGTGGAGTACGCGGCGGCATGATGTTGCCAAGTGGAGTACGCGGCACACCTCAATTGATGTTGCTGAGTGGAGTACGAAGCACATCCCATTTCATGTTCGCCAAGTGGAGTACACGGCGGCATAATGTTGCCAAGTGGAGTACGCAGCACACCCCAATTGATGTTGCTGAGTGGAGTGCGAAGCACATCCCATTTCATGTTCGCCAAGTGGAGTACGCGGCGGCATGATATTGCCAAGTGGAGTACGCGGCACACCCCAATTGATGTTGCTGAGTGGAGTACGAAGCACATCCCATTTCATGTTCGCCAAGTAGAGTATGCGGCGGCATAGTGTTGCCAAGTGGAGTACGCGGCACACCCCAATTGATGTTGATGAGTGGAGTACGAAGCACATCCCATTTCATGTTCGCCAAGTGGAGTATGCGGCGGCATGGTGTTGCCAAGTGAAGTACGCGGCATAACACCCCAATCTTTTGTTCGTCTAGCAGGATGGACGACGTAACACCCCAATCTCATGTTCGTCTAGTAGGATAGACGGCGTAACATCCAGTCTTTTGTTCGCCTAGCAGGATAGGCGGCGTAACACTCCAATCTCATGTTCGTCTAGCAGGATAGACGGCGTAACATCCAGTCTCATGTTCGTCTAGCAGGATAGACGGCGTAACATCCAGTCCTTTGTTCGCCTAGCAGGATAGGCGGTGTAATATCCGGTCCTTTGTTCACCTAGTAGGATAGGTGGCATAATATCCAGTCCTTTGATCGCCTAGCAGGATAGGCGGTGTAATATCTAGTCCTTTGATCGCCTAGCAGGATAAGCGGTATAATATCTAGTCGTCTGTTCACCTAGCAGGTTAGGTGGCATAGCATCCCGTTTCATGTTCGTCTAGCAGGATAGACGGCTCATTTGGTATTGCCAAGTGGAGTACGCGGCACACGCTATCTCATTTTATGTTCGCCTAGCAGGATAGGTGATATAGTTTCTCAATTGGTGTCGCTAAGTGGAGTACGAAGCACACCAATCAATATATCCCTTTCTTCATATCATGCGCTATTTCGCATATGTAGGAAACTACAGGTAACAGATAGGCAATTCAGTACTTCGAAAGTCTTACTTCCAGTTGATCAGAAGTTTGGAGATCGAGGGAATTCAAAGCATTATAAAGCATTCTGTCACTTGGACGCTTTTTATGCGATCCGTATGCAAGGCTCTTTCACCGCTCTGCATGAAGTGAGAAGTCTTAACATACGTTCCTTATTGCTTGCATCTCATACATCATTGCATCTAAAAAATAAAAAATAAAATAAAATAAAATCAAAAATCAAAATCATTCATCATTTTGCATAGTTTAAATTTAGGTTTCAGTCTTTGAGCGAAACCTCTGCGAGCCTCCACTCAAAGAGGGGCAGCTATTGACACCTAAATTTCGGCGCATCATTTAGTGGTTAATTGCATAAAAATTAGGGATTAAATTTTAACCCCTAAACAAAAATATTAAAATTGCATGAGCGTATAGTTTAAAATCATTTAGTTTAATTACATTTTGCATTAAAACGGCGGTGACGAATGAGCTTAGATTTCATCAAACGAGACTCGGCACGCTCGGAATGTAAGGGCCGGGAATTTCAAATCAAACGGGCTCGGTCGTTTTAATTTGGGTTTAATTTGATATGTTGAGTTTAATTAATCAAAAGCCCAAGTTAATTCAGCCCATTAAACCTAAGCCAAAGCCAAAGCCCAAGCCCATTAGGACATAAAGCCCATCTAAATTGACCTAGATTAGTGCTATATAAACAAAACATTAAGTCAGAATTGAGGGGGGGGTCAGAATTTTCTGATGATAATTTTTTAGACGCGAGAGACACACGTGCGAAAGAGAGAGAAGCCAGCGACCGCCCTCCACCGCTCTACCGCCGCGCGCCCTTCCCTCGCGCGCCGTACGTGGCGTCACCACCGGAGCCGCGCCACCGTCGTTGCTTTCCACCTTCACGAGACAGCCCCCGCTCGTTTCTTCTCTGTCCAGCGAAGCCTACTGGAGACACGCTCATGTTGACCAATTCCTCACGCCCACACTGATCCAGATCAGCCCCCAAGTGACGACCTGGACTACTGCTGCTTCTTCTTGCACCAACCGCCGCTGCACAGCATATCCTTCCTCAGTCCACGTTGAAGCCCAGCTGGTCAGACGATTCCCCCATGCAGCAAAATCAGACTCTCCATTGAAGCCTGACGTTGCTACTGCTCTTCTCGTGAAACACAGCACCGACGTCCACTGATGCTCCTGAGTCCATAGCGGGAGTGACGTCCTCTGCTTCTTGCTGTGATTGTTGTTTCCTAGTCCAAGACCACGAGTTGTAGTCCCACAAGGCGGGCACCAGTCCTTTCCTTGCTGGATTCGCTCCAGACCAGCCCTCCCGTGACCACTGCAACATCCAGACGCCGTTCCTGCATCGAGTCGATCCTTGCTGCTTTTCTCTACTTTTGCAGGTTTTCCGGCGAGGTATTGTCGTCTGCCAAGTCCCCCATCAGCACTGAGAATAACCAGCTTCATCGATATCACCGCGGCTGCTCGTGTGTACTCCCCATCGAATCCACCGAGCACGCCATTGGCGAAGCCACCGAGTGCCCCGCCGGTCCCATGCCTCGTCGTTGTCGTCGCCTCCGCCGATCCCAATCCCGATCCCCGGGCTCTATCTCGAAGCAATTCGAATTTGGCAATATTTTCAAATTAGGTAAGTAGATATATTCAGAATATTCAATTTCCAGATTTGCACGTTTTGAATATTTCAAGAATATCACGTGGATAGTTAGATATCTTAGGATAATGCTCTATATATCCGCAATATTTTGAATATTCAAAATTAGGAACATTTCCTAATTTAGCAACGTATTTGGACGACTATCCGACTTTAACCCTAAGGTCCGATACGCGGCGATACGGGAAATTATCATCCTATCTACAATCACTTAGATACGATGATGAATTTCATTAGCTTTCCAAATTCGAATAATCGACTTTCCATCGATATCTATAACCCTATAGATGTGACCGATAGTTCGATTTTTGTGCCTAATCCGAGTTTGAAACAAATATGGCGGATCGCGTGGACGTTTTGAGTGTGGTTGCTATCCATGTTTAAATTGTTTTCTTTCCTTTTCAAACAAAATAGAAAATTCAAAAAAATATCATTTAGTTTTGAATTAGAATTTTGCATGTTTAGGAATTTTGAATGTATCCCAAAGGATGAGACAAATACTTAATTTAAATTAGGACTTAAGGTGGCATGTTTCCTAATTTAAATTAGGTATTGTGTTAATCTGAACGGATTATTCACGTTATTTTATTATTTCGAATTTTCATAAAAAAATACCAAAAAAGATCATCCTAGGATAGATTAAATTAGGATAGATTGCATTTTTAATTTGGGTAGTTCATAATTTCGAATTTTCATAAAAAACCAAAAAGAAATCATGTTAGGGTAGATTAGGTCATCATAAAGTGCATGTTATTTTAGGCATTTTCATTAATTCCGAATTTCATTGAAAAATACCAAAAATAATCACTTTTCCCGTCATTAGAATTAAGACACGTCGTTGCATGACATATAGTTTGCATGCTAGGTTGTACTATTCGCATGTCATTTTTGCATGTCATTGCATATAGTTTAGATTTCATTTAAATAAAGTGGAAATCCAAAAAAAAGGAAATTGAGTGAATTGTTTGTTAATTATAAATCATATTAGGGTGTCGATGTGATGTTCTAATTAACAATGCAGATGCTTACGTTACTACGAGGTAAGTCATTCTCCCAAACTTGCAATTTATTTAATGCTTTCTGGGTGTTAATTTGGTGGTTTGTGCACCCGCATGAACACCTCACATGTTAGTGAATTAGCTAAAATGGATCCAAACTGCCTGTCAAAATATTTTTGAAATGAAAAGATACCGAAAGGGAATTAGAATAGATCTAGCGTAATCAAGTCCCCGGGCTTAGAATCTCTGGTTCGTAGAAATAAAACATATCTCCCTATGTTTTATTTAGGTTTCTAATCGACCTACCGTCAATAGATTAGTGGCGACTCCAAGCATGAAAACATTTGCATGTTAAGAACTTAAACCCTAAGTTGTGATTTGGTAAGACTTGGGAAGGTCCGAATTAAGTTCAATCTTAATAATCCATTAGCCCGAAGAAATGAACAAAATTTTTTTTGGGTCGCGACACATGTTTTCCCTGATTTCCAACTATTATATAAGGTTTGCTTTTGATCCTTGTCGAAATCCCGCTGTTTGTTCTGATTGTGATTGTCTCGAGTTATGTTTCCGCTTTTGTTTAAAAAAAGATAACAATAAACGGGACGTCACGTTAATGACCCCGAGATGAGGTACGGTCTTGTCCGGAACGTGGCCGAGGTGTGGTAAGGGCGTTACAGCCACTCTCAAGCACACTGATCCTCGCCTCTTCCATCAGCTTGTCCCTCCTCCTCTTAATTGTGGAAACCTAACTTAAATCGGAGCAGTATTAATCTCATCCAGCTCGCAAAATTCAGGATCCTCGAGTGTATATGATCGATTTTCCTCAGCTTTCCCTTGAAACCCCCCTTCATTCTCCAGATCATGTATCATCAACTGATTCTCTATTTCTTCCCCCACTTACTCCGTTAAAGTCCACGTGTAATTCCAATTGGCTAACTTTTGTTTTTGGATTTTTTCTTTCCCCTCACTCTCTCCCAAGTACCACGTCCTGACTTTATCAGAACTCTCGCTCTTAGAAAAAAATATTAGGTACAATAATGATGCCACGTTAATTTGAAAATAGCCCAAATGCAACACGTGTCAAAAGTGAGCCCGCTCATCAGAAATCTCTCTCTGCCCTCTCTCTCTCTGTTGATTCTCCGTTATCCTCTATCCTCACGTCTCTCTCTCTTTCTTCGTCTCTATTCATTCGTTTGTCTTCCACCTTATCCCATCTCTTCTTGATCTGCAACTTGAGACCTCCCATAACTACCATGTTGGAGATTTATCGAAAGATAGAAGATTCCGATTATTGATGTATGAACAAAATTCATACATAATCAGAATCGAATGCAAAAACGTAAAAATTTTTGTATTAACCTTTAGCCATTGATGAAGTCGAAAACCAAATATGCAGAGACTTGAACGATCAATGAATGGGTACTTCTAGCCAACTGCCTTCTCAACATTGATGGTGTGTTTTTTATACAAAGAGTTTAGCTTAGACCTATTTATATTCCCATTTGCACCCCCTTAGGATGGCGTCTTCCATCAAGACAGTTATCTTAATATTGGATGAATACCATAGTTATCACATACATTAATGTGGTTATTAAAACATCAACAAAATTAATTAATGTGGATAATAATAAACTAAATGTGAGATCACATTATTAATCGGTATGATAACATTCTCCCACTTGAGCCTGACATTCCGAACCAAATCCAAAAAAACTTCATGCTAAAGACGAAGCACATGAATCATGCCAATAAGTTCTCTTAGAATAAGTATTATCTTCCATGTATAATGCACCTTATCTCTTCATAATCAACCCATATGTGATAACGCAATTTAATGAATAAACCTTATGTTTATTCTAAGTCAAAAAGTGATTGTTATTCTTAGAATAAATGAATGTGTACACCAAAATTGACAAAAACATCACAAATGAATAAGAGTTTCACAAATTCATCCTTATGAAGAAAATTACGTAACAAGACTATTTCCCATCCTAACCACTTAATCCTTATAACTCATTGAAGGATCAGCTAACATCAATTCAGTCCTAATGTGTTTTATAACCACTTTGTTCTCTTTAACACATTCCATTATGACTAAATACTTAACATCGATGTGCTTGCTTCGACTACCACTTTTGTTGTTTTTACCCATGAAAATCACAGCTGAATTGTTACAAAACATCCTTAATGGCCTAGCAATAGAATGCACAACTCAAAGCCCTCATATGAACTCTTCAACCAAACACCATGTGTGTCACGCCATGAACCCTTCGAGCGCACAACATCCCACTACGGTCGTCATGATACAACATCCCAGGACGCGTCGCCTACCCAACATTTTTATCTTTTAACTATGCATGCAGAAGCTATAACAACAATCCCCGGACAACAACAATAAATAGGGATAAGTAGGAAAACGGTTTGCAACAGTCAAACCAAAACACCATTTTAATAATCACTTGATTAACCCCCTGAGAACATTTTTACAAGCCCACTTCGGGCATTTCCACAAAAATCTACAAAAGATACCAGGCTGGGGTCAATCTACTTCACCAAAAGGTCAGTCCCAAAAAGTTAGCTTCCAGGCACCCCGAACCATATTAAATGCATCAACATGCTAAGGACTTGAAAAATGTTTAACAATGACAAATGAGATAAAAATCTCAATAAGTTAACGGCCTAAGCCCCATTTAGAATGCCAACTCGCCTCGGGGTTCCTAGTCACGTGAGCACACATCATATACTGATCACTAACAAGCCGATAATCAATTACAAGCATCCTTAGCTCACCTTAGCACACGCGTCATGCACGACATCAGTCAACAAATATCACAATAATGCATCCAGCATAACAGGTACTCAGAACACATAAAAAGATTTCCCATGCATCATGTATCCATACTTGCGCGTATCTCGATTATAAGGTAAAATCACTTGGGCACGTCCCATGCCATGCCTAGCAGTATTCACGCCCTAATCAAACACTATGTAATATGTGTTCCATTTCTTAATTTCTTATAACCGCTTAAGTCCACTGCAACATCAAGCGATCCATAGCGAGATGGCAGTCTTCTGGCATGACTGAGCATCGTCCCGCCCTGTCGGGCATGGCATCATCAAGCGATACGCAGTGAGATGGCATTCCAATACGGCAACATCAAACGATATAAATAAGATGGTGTCGCGTAAGGAGCATTGAGTTCAACCTCAGGCCGCGATAAGACATCCGAAGTATCGACAATCTAGACAATCTCCAGGCATCCGATAAATCAAGTGCGATACGCAGCAGACCTCGAAAGATCAGGCATCCGATAGATCGAGCGCGATACACAGCAGTCCCCGATAAATCAGGCATCTAACAAATCAGGCGCGATACTCAGCAGTCCCTGATAAGTCAGGCATCGTCAAGCGGTATCTAGCAAGACAGCTCCATCACGTGACCACACGAGCACTCGAGCATTCAAGCAAATTCTTATCTTTTCAATTAGCCCATGCAAATATGAACTGTGCTCATGCCAATGCCACATCACCATTTCATGTGATCATATAAGCAAATAATCATTAAATTTTGTAGAAACATCATTTCAAAACACGCTTTTCTTCTCAAGACATCAAATTCATTTCTCAAATATAATTATAAAATAATTTGTTTTTTTCGAAGATTCAAAATCTTTTCCTGAAAATCAATCATTTAAATGATTTGGCCATATATTCTAATTTATATGGCGAAATCCAACATTGGCATCACAACTCAAACATAAAAAAATTGCAAATCGACAATAAAAATCATCCGAAAATATTAATATTTAAATTTCGGAATTTAAATATTTTATTAGAAAAAATATTATTATTTAATTCCAAAAATTAATAAATTTATAAAATAATAATAATAATAATAATAAATATTTGATAACTTATCATCAAATTTGCGATAACTTATCACAAATCCAACAATAGCCTATCACGCAAATAATCATAACTTATCGAACATACTATTAACCTATCACAAAAATTTACCGATAACTAATCAATCAATTCTCGATAACCTATCGCCAAATTCGCCGATAACCTATCATCCATGGTTATCAATAACTCAACGATAACTTATACTAATCTTTACTTAAACCATCATTAACTTAATCTAAACCTAAATTAAACTACTATAAGCAAGTTTAACACCTTAAACGCGGAATTAAGGGTTAACTTAATCGTCTCACTACAGCGATTACACAAGATCGACAGTTATTCGCGGTGGTTTTCGATTTGGGCTCGACGGAGGCAGATGGCGGCGAACGAGTGTGTCGAAGGAAGCAACTGCTGTGGGGTTGTTCGGGGGCTGCTTGGGGCCATTCTAGACGTGAAATGGCTACTGTGGTGGCGGCTAGGCCGCTGGACAGCAATGGGCGAGCGCGGCAAGCGGCGGTGGACGGACGCGACAGAGGGGTGGTGGCTGTTGGCGGTTTGGGGGATGAGTCGAGGACATAATGGTGGTTGGTGGTGGAGTCTTGGTGGCTGGGATGGCGGCGGAAGAACGGCTCAATCGGTGGGTGCAACCAGCGAGCGACAAAGCTAGAAACTCGGCTGGAAAATAGCCAACGCCAGGGAGTTTTGGGGCAACTGGGGCGATGCTGCTCGGCCCGGAAGGAGGCTAGGGTGGCGTTGGTCCAGTGGCGGGGTGGAGCGACTCTCGGCGTGGCTATTTCCAATGAGAAATGGACTGGTCCGGCAGTTGGAAATGAGAAGCTGAAAAGCAGCAGAAGCAAGAAGTAGAAGCAGTGAAGGATGAAAAGAAAAGAAAAAGAAGAAGAGAGAGAGAGGAGTTAGTGGGGGTGTCACTGGCGCGAGGGGGTAGGGGGAAAGTCAGCGGGGGAAGAGGAAGAGAGAGAGAGGAGAGAGATAAAAGAAGGGTGGGTTCCATCATTACCTGCAAAAAAATATCTTTCAATTTCCTTTTTGCAATTTTTCTTCAATTTTGTTGTCACGCCCCGAACCCCATCGAGCTCGCGACATCCCGCTCTGGTCGAATGTTTGCGACGTCTCAGGAACATCGCCGACCCAATCCCAAACATTGGGAACACATGCGGAAGCGAATATAAAACCCCTGACTATAAAGACGACGATGGGGTAGCTGATGCATCGGTCGATTCCCATTCCCATTACCAGCATTCTCATTAACTACCGCAGCTGCAGCCTCAGCAGCTGGGACGGTCGCATTAGCTCGCTCCTGAGCTTGCCTATCCATCATATTTCCAATCCTCTCTAATGCTCTGAGGACTCCTTCTATACACGAATCTTTCGTTGGTCTAACATCAGCTCTGGGGTCCACTGCAGCTCCAACATCAACTCCCGGGTTTTCTACCGCTCTAGTACCCATATCAAGGTCATCTACAGCTCTAGCTAGAGCACGACCTCCATCTCTTGTTCCTCTTCCTGCGCCCCTTCTTGGGACTCTTCCTACACCTCTTCCTCCGCTGCTCATTGTATCGGCTTCCTACCACTCTGCTACCTGCTATAATTCCATACGAGTATTAGGGACCTAGGCCAACTACATTAGTCCAAGCCCTAGACACAAAACTCAATAACCAACACTCGACACTCAACACCCAATCAGTAAACCCATCACATAACCTCAAGTCCTGCCGCACCTTCGTCTCAATCAACATCGCAACCACACTAAACCACTCAGCAATCACATGCGCGTACTCACAGGACATGCATAATCAACATAAACACACAATCTACAAAGGGCTCCCTAACTGACTACCTCGAAGTCGTCGCTCCTTATCACTTCAGGTCTCGACCTTACCGATATCGAGCAAACATTGCTTCGATACCAATTCAAACGGGGATGTCACGCTCCGAACCCCATCGAGCTCGCGACATCCCGCTCCGGTCGAATGTTTGCGACGTCCCAGGAACATCACCGACCCAATCCCAAACATCAAAAACATATGCGGAAGAAAATATAAAACCCCTGACTATAAAAGACGACGATGGGGTAGCTCAACCAGACAGTCAAATATCAACAACATTCATTTATATACAATGCCAAAGCATTATACATGCAAACATCATATTATACATGAGCTTAGCAAACAAGCATTCACAGCCACTGACATAACAAAAAGGATCAAGTGGCTTGGTTAACCTAGCTTCACTATGGGACGACCTATTCTGTGCAACCCCCAAATTACCCTAGGGAAACCTACTGGTCGCCCTCTTCCCTTCTACTCCTGCGTCTTCTGGCTCAAGCCCCCGGAGGATCATATGTAGCTCCACTGGGCACCATGGCGGCTCCCCAAACTCCAAAAAGAGAAGGCGGACCTCCCGGGTTTAAGATTGGGGTTTTGAAAGTGGTGGTTACACAGCCATGAGACGAATCTCAATAAGTGTACAACCCCAAACCCCACATAGGCTCTCACGTACCGCCAGACGAAACACGCATAACACATAACAATCAACCATACTAACAAACACATACGATCCTACCAGGGATCCATCATGCACGTTCCCGCACATTAGATAACAACACCGCCAACATACCACAGTAATACATCACAGTCGCAAGCGTGCCTCGATTATAAGGCAAAACCCACTTGGGCACGTCCCATACCATGCCTAGCAATTTTTACCCCATAGTCGAGCACCACAATACCCGATACCAACCATACTCGCACACGAACTCACGCCATGCACCAATTCTCACACATCAAACCAATTCCAGCTCATTTTCAACTTTCCACCACTACCGTGCCCGCGTAAAATGCATCAGGCCAACGGTCTTCTGATCTCGTCAGGCATCGTCACCCCGTCGGGTGGGGCATCGTCACCTCGTTGGGCTGGGCATCGTCACCTCGTCAGGGACGGCATCGTCCCGCGTAAACGAACATGCCTCAGAACGGAATCCTACACTCAACTTTCCTTCTAACGCGCCCGCGTAAAACGCATCAGGCGAACGGTCTTCTGACCTAGTCAGGCATCGTCACCCCGTCGGGCCAGGCATCGTCACCTCGTCAGGGATGGTATTGTCCTGCGTAAACGAACACGCCTCAGGGTATCACTTTTCCAACCAATCCTACATTCTTGTACCTTCATTCCACACGGCCACACATACACACGGCCATACACAATCCCACGCCACACATGCCTTACGCCAACACACATTACCATCGTACAATCACGCCACACAGCCACACATACTTGGCACGTGGTCGAACACAATTTCTCGCTCATAAAAAATGAACATCCATAGAATCAGGGCAAATCTGGGCAGTCTACACAGTGACCGAAATCCCATCAAAATAAATAGTAAACGAACTCCAAAAATTTTAAATTTTGGATATATCACAAAACACATCCCGATAAACATTTCTTATGAAGAACACAAAATCCTGTTCAATCTACAACCATGCCTTTTTGTCCCTCGAAATCAGACCAAAATCAGTTCGCTCTAACAGACTATTTTGTCCTCAAAATACATTTCTTTCAATACCCAAATCACTTTGAAAATATTTGAAATTTTTATATGTCATAGAAAAGAGAGTCACCAACAACTTTCGTGAAGGAAGTTTATTGAAAATAGATATGAAAAATTTTATAAAAATTCGGCAAGACAAGAAGGTCGGGATGAACAGTGTTCCGGGCGGTTTCAATACGGTCTGAAAATGGGTTTTCGTACGACCCAAATGGTCTCCAAAAATTCCAAATTTAAACTATGTTATACTTCAAGATGTTGGGAGCAACTTTTATGAGAAAACTTTCTCAAATTTGGCCCCCAAAATTCTCCACAAAAATGACAAACCAGACGGGTACAGTAGTCACGAATCCGAGAATCACACCAAACCTTACGGATTCAAACCGTAATCGTTCCATATCAGCATTGCCCTATCCGAACCTCCCAAACCTCGCATTTCCCATCGCCAAACTAGTCCACAACCACCAAATACTCAGCCATCATCACAGTCCCAAAACAGCCACTAAATTCACCTAAATCGAGTCCTAAACGTGTCTAACAATACCCGAGGTCCTAGGTAACGTTTGGGAAAGTCACTTACTTTGAAAAGACGGACAAACGGGCTGGACAAGGGGCTGGAATGACCGGACTAGCAGTGGCGGCAGCGGCGAACGGCGGCCGGCGGTGCTTCTCCGGCGGCGACGATCACGGCAAAGAAACGAGAGAGAGAGAGAGAGAGAGAGAGAGAGAGAGAGAGAGAGAGAGAATTTTTCGGGAGAGAGAGGGAGAAGAATGGAGAAGTGGCCATGGGAAATGGAGGGGGGAATGAATGAGAGAAAAACAAATATATTAATGGATCAAAGAGATTTGACCAACATTTCAAAATTCTCAAAATGCCCTTGATCACTTGGCCCACATTAATCTTTATCCAATAATTGAGGGGCGCTTTGGTCATTTCCAGGGCTGAATTATTGGGCTGAAACAACCTTAATTTAATCCCCCTAATTATCCAAAAATTTGGAACCCCAAAATAGCTTAGGGGCAAAATGGTCATTTTTCCGGTCCTGAACCGAAATCCATTTTTTTGCAGAAATGGGTGGCCTTAGGGTTGGCCAAGCCAAAAACGTCATCGGCCGCTCAAAATTGTCACTTTCAAAATTCTAGATTCCCGGGCCCAAATTCCAAAAAATGACTAGAATTGAACAATCGCGACTTTAGCTTATCTCTTGCTAACGGGTGGCTCGTTGGAATTATGTGCTCTCGACCCGTGACCGACACTAAGTCAAATCACGTTTAAGTTTGCTCGAACCAATGCGACCTCGATTGTCATGTAATTGCGAGGGTCTGTCGCTAGTTCCCTTCGGATGCGATCAATCAAATAGATCGTTCTCTGTTGGCCCAAAACATTCCCTCGACAATCCTTATGGTCAAAGGTCGAGCCAAGGTCGAGTTCTTTGGTCGTGCGAACTCAATCTTGTAATGGCCTTACCCCTAATGTTAGCATCCTGAGAATGCGCGGTTCCAGGTGAGATCTCACTATAAGTGCATTAACCGAAATATTCATTTCATAAATCCCGGGAAAGGATCGAAAATTCAGACTGTTACATTTGTCCCCCAAATTATCACTTTGTCCTCGGCCTGAGTACCGATTAAGGGTCGACTAAACTTTATCAGGCCTTGATAGTCGACCCCCTCATACGTGAGGCCCAACGGGCTCGGCTCGGCTCGGCTCACTTCTGTTTCTTGCGTCAAATTTTCGATTCTTCGATTTTTTTTCGAAATTGAAATTTTTGATGGCAAACTTGTAAAAATTTAGAGGCGACGTCCTATGGCTCGGGTGTAAAATCATTGAACATTCGACACTCAAAATCGGATCATACTTCGTGATCAAAATTGATCAATTGTAGCCATAGTACATCTCAAAATAACATGCGGCTGTTAGAAGTAAATTCCTTGATAGCCTTTCCCCTTTGATTAGTTTTCTTCGAGTGATTAGGTCAGGGCAAGAATTGACCAATAGGGCATCAATGAAATCACCATTTCATAAATTACCAAATTGGGTCGAATTTTTAGGATATCACAATGCGATGTGGTCTCAAAATAGGAAACGAACTCCAGTGTCTATAGTGGAAGTAACAATCAAAGTTTGCTTCGCATTTCTCCAGGACATGGCTTTGCCAACGAACATAAAAATGCATCTAGATGTTGATTTTCAAAAATCAATGCAACCAACGAAGTCCGAATTCGAATCACCAACTACCTCCAGGTTGTCAGTCCGTCTATACATAAGCATGCAACCTTTTGCACCTTGAAGGTACCTCATCATATTCTTTACAGCTCTTCAGTGGTCCATACTTATATTACTCTTATATCTTCCCAGCATTCCCATAGCAAAGGCAATATCAAGTCGAGTGTAAACCTAAGCACACATCAAGCTTCCAACGGTAAAAGCATATGGGATGTTTTTAATTTGTTCCCTATCTAGATCGTTCTTTGGGCATTGGTTCAAATTGAACCTGTCACTCTTCACAATAAATGCTATACTTGGTGAACAATCTTTCATCTGAAATCTCTCTAAGACTTTATTGATATAGATTTCTTGTCATGCCTCGTACCCCACGAAGCGCGAGCATCCCACCTCAGGTCGAACTTGTTGCGACGTCCCAGGAACGTTGCCGACCCAACCCAAACATCAGAGTCACATGCGGAAGCGAATACTAAAACCCCGGACAAAAAGATGACGACAACGGGGTAGAATCTAAGAACAATCAAACAACAACTACAACATTTTTATATAGCCATTGCACCAAATATACAAACATTTGATTACAGACATAATTATCAATCGAACACTCTCAGCCACCGATATAACAAAAGGATCGGATGGTCTGGTTAACTTAACCTCGCTACAGGTCGACTTATCTCATACAACCCCTAAAATTTACTCTAGGGAAGCTACTAGTCGCCATCTCCCATTTGCTCCTGATTCTTCTAGTTTGCCTCCGGAAACTCACCTACAGCTCCACTGGGCACCAAAGGCAGCTTCCCGGACTTTCAAAAAGAGGAGGCGAACTATCCGGGTTTATGGCTGGGGGTTTGAAATTGTGGATATATACAACTATGAGATGAATCTCAATAAGTGTACTACCCCAAACCCCACGTAAGCACTTACGTACCGCCAGACAGAATGCTCATCTCACACAACGATCAATCAATATAACAATCACACACGAACCTACCTGGAACCCATCATGCACGTTCCTGCACGTTAGACCATAATACAGCCAGCACATCACAGCAATACATCACAGACGCGCGTGTGCCTCAATTATAAGACAAAAACCACTTGGGCACGTCCTATACCGTGCCTAGCAGTTTCTACTCCATAATTAAGCATCACATCACGCGATACAAACACACTCGCACACTAATTCACACCATGCGTTACTTTCTCAAACTTCGCATCTCAAGTCAATTCCCGTTCATTCGCAACTCTTCCACCACTACCGTGCCCGCGTAAAATGCATCAGGCCAACGGTCTTCTGACCTCGTCAAGCATCGACACCCCATCGGGCCGAGCATCGTCACCTCATCAGGGACGGTATCGTCCCGCGTAAATATACACACCTCAAGACGGAATCCTACACACACTTTCCTTTTACCGCGCCCACTTAAAATGCATCAGGCCAACGGTCTTCTGACCTTGTCAGGCATCGACACCCCGTCGGGCCGAGCATCATCACCTCGTCAGGGATGGCATCGTCCCGCGTAAACGTACACGCCTCAGGACGGATCCTTTCCAACCCATCCTACATTTCCGTACTCTCGTTCCACTCAAACCATACTTACCCACGGCTAACAGTCGCACAACCAAACATACACACCTCACACACATTTCACAATTTCACATTCTCGTCACACGAACACACCCCACGACCCACACACTTAACATGCAAATTCAATGCACATTCTCATTACCATGCCACCACACCTCACGGCCATACACATACGGCATACTACCACACTACATTCAGCCCATGCACAAACCAAAACCAGCCAACGACAGCAAACAATATAATTAATCCAATAAATCCAATCAAGCCAATACAATTCCAATCAATCATACAATTTAACCCCGATCGATCCACAACATCACAGCCCTAACCGAGCCTCCTAAACCTCGAAATTCCATCACCAAATCAGTTCACAACCACTCAAACAACCAGCCACTATTTCAGTCCAAAACAACCACGAAAATCACCTAAACCGAACTCTAAACGAGCCTAGCAATACCCGAGGTCCTAGGCGACATTTGGGGAGGTCACTTACCTAAGAGAAACAGGGAAGCTTGGCTGGACAGGGGCAGGGACAGTCGAAACAGCAGCAGCAGCCGAGCAGGGTCGCCGGCGGCCAGGCGGGCGAGCGGTTGAGCTGTCCTGGGTGGGTGGCTGGCGAGCGGTTCATGGGCAACTGGGGGCGGCGATGGTCATGTACAGGGCAGGGGAGGACGGCCAAGGGTGGCTCGGTGATAGCTGAGCTGATCGGAACAGTGAAACAGAAGGAGAGAGAGAGACAGACGGTGATGAGGCTTGGCCGGAAAAGAGGAGGAGCGGCGGCGGGCGGCTGGGCTGGGCGGCGACCGGCGGTGGCGAGCTAGTGGCCGGCCTTGCTGGCTTCTCACGCAAGGGAGGGGGAGAGAGAGACCGATCGGTGGGGGGGTGAGGAGAGAGAGTGTGAGAGAGAATGAGAGAGAAAGAGAGAGAAACTAATTTTATAATGCAACCCCAATAATTGTACCCCAAAAATTACTAAAATACCCTTCTCACTACCCTTCGATCCAACGGCCACGATTCAATCTCATCCAAAATCCGACGGCCCATATTTGTTCTTGCCTAAAAAGTTAAAGGGCATTCTTGTAATTATCCAAAAAGGTGAGGGGCATTCTCGTCATCCATAATTTCGGCCATATTGGATATTTCTCTGTCCCCTGACTTAATCCAGTCCTTAAAATTCGTTCGTGGTCCCAAGGGCAAAATGGTCATTTTTTTCAGCCCTGGACCGAAATTCATTTTTTTGCAGAAATGGGTGGCCCAAGGTTGGCCAAGCCAAAAACGTCATCGGCTGCTCAAAATTGTCACTCTCAAAATTCTCGATTCCCAAGCCCGAATTCCAAAAAATGACTAAAATCAAACAATCGCGACTTTAGCTTATCTCTGGCTAACGGGTGGCTCATTGGGATTACGCACTCTCGACCTGTGACCGACACTAAGTCAAATCACGTTTAAGTTTACTTGAACCGAGGCGACCTCGATTGTCATATAATTGCGAGGGTCCATCACTAATTCCCTTTGGACACGATCAATCAAATAGACCGGTCTCTGTTGGCTCAAAACATTCCCTCGTCAATCGATATGATCGAAGATCAACCAAGGTTGAGTTCTTTGGTCATGCGAACTCAATCCCATGCTGGCCTTACCCCTAAGGTTAGCATCCCGAGGATGCGCTGTTCCGAGCAAGATCTCATTATAGTGCATTGATCAATATTCATTTCCTAAATCCCGGGAGAAGGATCGAAAATTTAGACTGTTACATTTCTTGAGATAGTCCAAAAATGTGTTGAGGTCTATCTCTGTGGATCTTAATACCAATGTCATAAGATGCATATCTTTTATGTCAAAACTCATATAGAGAAATTATTTCACTTCATGTAGCAACCCCTTATCATTGGTTACAAGTAAAATGTCATCCATATATAGGACAAGAAAACAAATTTGGCTCCCATTAACTTTCTGGTATATGCATTGATCTATGACATTCTCTACAAAATTGAATGAAGATATGACATCTGTTGGGGCCAACAATACAACCTAAAAGAGGGTGAGTAGGTTGTTTTAAGAGTTTTGACAATCTTTTGCAGAAAACAATAGATGCTAAGTAAAGATCAGGTTAAGCTGATGTTTCAAAAACCGTGAGCTGATTAAGTACTTATATGATTAAAAGAGAGACAAATAGTAGCACACGAAGATATATAGTGACTCGGCTTTATCCCAATCCTACGTCCACTCTTACCATTAAAAGCCACAAATCGAGCTTGAATGCACTAGTAATTTGCTTGAACAAGTTATACTCAGCACACACCAATCCTTTCAGATGATAGATCACACTATCAGGAATTAGGTACTACTATCACTTAGTACACTTGATCTTTAGCAACAAGCCTAACCCTCACGCTCCATATAATCAATACCGACATATAATCAGACACGGTTGGCTCCATCGATTTCACAAAAGGGATGCTCAAATCTCATAAATATAGGCTATTGTATAGAAGAATATATATGACAAAAAAATCCCTGATTAAATTAATTATATTTTCGATGGAAATATTGCAACACTGGTCATAATCAACGAAATATTCTAATCATTGAATTCACTAATCAGTAAGCGTTATAATACATAGCTACAAACAGAACCAAGTGGATCTGATTTCTCCTAGTCTTACATGTATTGACACTAAGAGAGAAAAACATGTAGAACTTACAGCTTTGGGCAGCTGCATACCACAGAAGGAAAAAGGTTATTAGAGGACTCTCAAATCAGTAGTAAGATCAAGGAATCAGGTAGTCATATCTACTTTGATACCAAGTGACAAAGTTGATTAGAGAATTTGCGATAAATAGATAAGAGAGAAGATGGAAGAGAAGAGAAGAAAATTGGATGAAACTGATCGTAAAAGCCAACAAGGGGCTCATGGCTTCTGTTACCGAAGCCCTACTCTTATTGCAATATATTTATATTGAATATAAATTTTATATGACCAAACTGTATAAAGAAATAAAGCCCAAAAAATAAAATTGAAACCACTCGAGTAACGTAACTAGAACAATTACAAAACAACAATAATTATAGACAAATGATAGCTTTTTGCTAAAAACACAGCTTGTAGCAAATTTCTGAACTTTGTATTGCGTATGTCTAACACCATAGCTTCAATGATCTTCTCTTATATAGGCATCTTCAATCTTCCTGTTGGAGATGTCTTGAATAAGCAAACAAGCAGTCATAATCCGTTGGTGCTGCTGTCTGAGGATGTAGCTACCGTGACATCCTAAAAATTAGTCCATTCGGGATTTATAAAATACTGAGTTTTATGAATGTGCTCGTAGTAAATTCTCGCCCGAAACTGATCATTCCTAGGATGCTAACCATTAGGAAAAGGCTAATCGGGGAATTAAATTCGTACGACTAAAGAAAATTCGATTGTGGATTGACTTTCGACCATTAAATCGTCGAGGTGATATTTTGAGCCACTGTTGGCCGATCCAAGGATAATCAAGGGTCAGTTCGCCACTGTCACAGTAGTGGATTGCGGGTGATTTCGTTGGACCACGAAATGAATTGACGAACGATCCTGAACCTATACCAAATGATCGTACCTCTCGGATCTAGTAATTGATCCTTGCGATTTTAATAATGATCGAAGTCGTCACGAGCCGAATAAATTTACACGAGACTTGAATTATTGTCAGTCACGAGTCGTATATGCGAATTTTCCCAAATAAACCGCCCGTTAGCCTGAGAAACGCTTGAGTTGCGTTTAATAGAATTTAATTATTGAATTTAGCCTAAATTGGACATCGGAAAATTAGGAAATCACAATGGAATATTAGGACGACGTTGCGGAAGACACGTGTGATTTTTGGGTGTGCTCGAATCTTTCGGAAAAATTCGATTCGGGCAAGAAACGGAGAATCTGACCATTTTACCCTTGGAATTTATTAAAGGGTTAGTTTTAAAGGGCAAGGGCATTTTGGTAATTTTTCCCTAAAATTTTGATTGGACAATTTTACCCTTGGAATTTTGAAAAATTACAAGTATGCCCTTGGATATTTTTGTGCAAGAATCGATCTCGACCGTCGGATCAAGATTAGATCGAATCTGGACCGTTGGATCAAAAAAATTAGACAAGGGCATTTTGGTCATTTGCCACTTTGGTCTAATTTCACTATTTAGGTCAAGAAAACCATTTCTCTCCTCTCTCCATTTCTTTGTTCCCATTTTGGCCGTGAACTCCCCCCCACCGTGCAATCTCTCTCACCCGGACCCTCGTCGTCGCCTGTTCGGCCGCCGGATCGCCGCCGTACGCCGGCCGCCGAGCTCCACGCCACCACCAGCCCCCGCCATCCTCTCTCTCCCCCTCTCCCTCTCGGTTTCTCTCTCCTCTCCCTTGGCCATGAGCCTTGTCGGTCACGCCCAAGCCCCAAGTCGATCGCCGCTCGCCGGAGGCCGTGCACCGTCGCCGCCGTTCCCGATTGAGTGCCGCCGCTTTCCGTTTTAGCCAAGAAAGTCTAGAACACAGGTAAGTCATACTCTAAACCCAACTTAGGATATTAGGTATTACCGGATGATTTTTGGGGTGAATTTGGAATTATTTGGGTGAGAAATATTGGGGTTTTAGATCGGAAATGTTGTGTCGGGCCTTGAGGATTATTTTTGGAGGAAAATTTGAGGTGAATTATAAGCTGCGAATTACTGTTCACGAGCTACGAATTACTGTTCATGGGGCTGTGATTATTTGTTCGGGATGCAAGTTGGATTTTTAGGACCGGCATTTAATGGCGAGAAAGTGTCATGAAGGATTGGAGTTGATCCGATGCCATCGGGTTAGAGAAAATTGGCAATTTACATGTTTTAGGCTTGTTTGGAATTATTCTGGATGGAGTTGATTTAATTGGGTGCTTAGTTGTGTAATTATATAATAGAATTATGCTTGTCGGGTGCACACTTGGGCCAGAATAATTTAATTATTAAGAGTGGCCATGTCAAATGTTGAGTGAACACTGTTTTGTGTGTAAATTGATGTGTGCACGGGCCACGTGTGACTGGCCATTTATGTGGCAAGTGAATGTTGAATGTGCAAAAAGAACGAGAAATAGTGTGTGACTTCGTATATGTATGATCGTGAGCATTGTGCCGTCCTGAGGCGTGTACTTCAACGCGGGACGATGCCTGGTACTACCGGAGGACTGCCAGCCTGAGGTGTGTACTTCAACGCTGATTGCGCAGTAGATGGTAGGTGTTGAGTCTAAGGCGTGTTACGCGGGCTAGATACATGGCCTGAGGCGTGTACGTGAATGCGGGCCTTGAAGTGTTGTGATAAGTTGGTCGCAGTGGACCTGAGGTGTGTACTGTAACGCGGGTCACTGGCGAGAATGTGAAAAAGGATGAGATTAGATCGAAACGAGTATGCAAGAATGAAAATTTACAGTGCATGTGATTGTGTATAATGTGAATGAGACTAACATGTAGGACGCAAGCAGGAGAAGTGCAGGTGAAATTAATTGATGTGCTTGCTATGTGATTATGTGGCTTATGTATGTAATTGTGTTTTATGAAATTATCTGGAGGTACGTGATAGCTTAGGTGGGGTTTAGGGGTGAACTTACTAAGAAGCGTTTTCACGGTTGTTTTAACCAAAATTTCAGAACCCCGGCAGGAACCATGAATTCTCCACTATCGCCACTAGCACGTTTTGGAGTCCCTATGTACACCGAGAATGACGTTGCGAAATTCCCTATGCCAGATATTACGACCTGGATTAGACAGATTACTACCATCTTTGTAGAGGTAGGACTACCGTTGTGGGAGACCCACGTATATACGGTTTGGTTCTTTCGAGACGTTGACGGGGATGTGTTCGGGCCTGTTAGAGGTTTTGATGTCCCATTTGACGGCAAAAGGACACTATAAGTGCCATAACTTGTGTACGGAGATCACTTTGGTGCCATAACTTTTTTTCGGATCACTTTGGTGCCAAGTCGGAGGAAAAACGATCACTTAAGTGTCATAAGTTTTTTTTAGATCACTTCAGTGCTAAAATTTTTGAAAAACGATCACTTAAGTGCTAAAATTTTTTAAAAACGATCATTTAAGTGCTAAATTTTTTGAAAAACGATCACTTAAGTGCCAATCTCCGGCGAGCCACATCAGCTTCAGAAATTAATAAAAAAATGCCACGTCGGATTTCTGGCGAAAAATTGTGTACGGCACCGGAGTTGGCACTTAAGTAATCGTTTTTCAAAAATTTTAGCACTTAAGTGATCGGTTTTCAAAAATGTTAGCACTAAAGTGATCCGAAAAAAAGTTATGGCACCAAAGTGATCGCCGTACACAAGTTATGGCACCAATAGTGTCCTTCTGCCCCCATTTGACTTAGTTGGTGATTGAGACCCGTTAGCAGTACCCTCTATGGATGGTGAATTGACTAGCGTGGAGACTAGTTTCGCCCAGTCAGTAATGCATCCGGCGTCGGCCGCGTAAGCATCGTCAGAGGCAGAGCATGAACCCGAGCCCGAAGCATCTCAGGTTGAGGCTGAACCGATGGATATAGATTTAGAACCGATCCCCGAGGAAGAACTAGGGGAAGCGGAGCCCGAAGTGAAACCTGAGGGCGTGCCTGACGAGTCTAAGGAATCGGAGGAGTATGTAGGAGAACCAGAGTACATACTCCCTTTTCAGCAGTATTTGGATCCCAATTATGTGCCCGAGGTTAATTTCTTTGATTTTCTAGCTGAGGAGTATCAGAATGCAATTCCAGCTGAGTCGGGCGACATCAATCATCCGATTGAGATTGAAGCCGAATCAGAGTCCTATGAGGATCAGGACGTTCAAGGAAGCTTAGAGAGCTCGGATTCAGAGGACGATGAATCCGACTCAGAGTGGACGCCGAGTAAACGGTCGTAAGTGATAGTCTTGGGGTTTAGAACGGTAGATTTTTGGAAAGTACCATTTTTGTGGCTAGAGTACCAGGTCGCTAATCTTTTTGTGTATCGGTGGTTTTAAATACGACGTGCAAGTGTATAAAGGTTGTAAACCGTGGCGGTTGTAAATTGTGAATAGTATGGTATAAGTTTGAATGTGAAAGCATCCGTATATTCTCTTTGATTCTCCCCAGTTTTAAATTGTCCAGGATTAATTGTGGTTTCCGCTTGGCGACTTAAATTCTCTGATGGTTATTCGAGGTCGGCGATAACCTGGGACGTCGCACTAATTGACTAGCTGCGGGATGTCGCGGGCTCGGTGGGGGTCCGGGACATGACAGCTACCTATACAGTTCTTTTCCCAAACATTTACAGGCTACTTGAAATATCTTCTTCTACTGTCCTATTGATACGGCTCTGATACACCTGTCAGACAGCCTATTCTCTATTTTTCAATTCTTCTGTTGTGCATGTCTAATCGATAATAGCTATAATAGTGAGCCAATGGTCATACTAAAAGATCCATTGCTCTAACATCACCATTGACTTGATATCTTTAGCTTTAACGAAACATTGTCACTCAACTGATCTTTAGATCCATTGGTGAACAGAACAGTCTTGTAATCTTTTTCTTTCATGGGTATCACTTCTTTTCTTTACACATTATCACGAACATCTGCAAACATCATAGTAAATATTATACTAAGGACAGTTTTGAGATCATAAAAAATTCCTTGAGATGTTTTTCCATTATCATGGAACCATACATAGATTTCTTAAGCTTACACAGCAAATACTCACCATTACTAGAGGAGAATCCTCTTGGTTGTTCATGTAAATCTCCTCCTCTACTTCTCCATTGAGAAAAGTCGTTTTCACATCAATTTGATGTAATTTCATTTCAAAATGGGCGACCAATGCCAAAACTATACGAAGAGAATCTTTATTAGATACAGGAGAAAATGTCTCATTGTCATCGATTCCCTCCTTTTGAGTGAATGCTTTAGCAACGAGTTTAGCTTTATATCTCTCAATGTTGCCTAATGAGTCCTTACTAGTTTTGAAGATTACATCTAATGGTCTTCATACCATCAGACAACTTAACCAAATCTCAAACTTCCTTAGATGCTATAGAACTCATCTCTTCCTTCATGGCATTGTACCACAAATTGGATTCATCACAACTCATAACTTGTAAAAAAGTTTCAAAATCTCAACTCCAACATTATAGTCAGTTTCTTGTAGATACACAATGTAATCACTAGAAATTGCTGATTTCTTCATTCTAGCAGATCTTCTTAATGTTGCTTCAACATTCTCAAGAAGAACATGTTGCTCAAGTGGTTGTTCATCAGTTTCTAGTAATTGTTGAAAAGTTGGATCTACAAGATCAATATCAGCATATTGTGGAACTTCAATGATTGGTTGTTTAATAACTACCTAAATTGGAGGGGCTTTATGAACAACAACCAATCTAACACTTTAGGTGGAAGGTTGAGTATCTAAATGATTTGTCCTAGGAACAAGGTCCTTGAATCGATCTCTCCCACTAATCAAGTCATTTTCAAGAAAATTAGTGTTTCTCAATTCTAGAATCCTAGTGATGTGAGATGGATAATAAAATCTGTATGCATTAAACTTTTCGGCATATCTAATGAAAATACCCACTTATAGTTCTTGGGTCTAATTTTTCTTCCTATGGATTGTAAACTCTCATTTCCGACGGGTATCCCTAACTGCGTGCATGTTGTAAACTCGGTTTCCAACCTTTGAATAACTCAAAGGCGTCCTTGGGACAACTTTAGTCGAAACTCGGTTCAATATGTACACTGCTATCTTAAGAATTTCAGTCTACAAGAACTTAGGAAGTTTAGAGCTACTAAGCATATTCCACACCATGTCGAATAAAGTTCACTGTCTTTTTTCTATTACAACATTTTGGTCTGGAGAACTAGGCATGGTGTATTGAGTCACTATCCCATGCTCTTCAAGAAACTTCGCAAACGGACCAGGTGCTTATCCATCTTCAGTTTATCTACCACAGTGTTCACCTCCTGTATCTGATCTCACGATCTTAATTTGCTTACCATAGTGTTTCCTTACTTCGGTTTTAAATACCTTGATGTTGACACCTAAATTTCGGCGCATCATTTAGTGTTAATTGCATAGAAAATTAGGGATTAAATTTTAACTCCTAAACAAAAATATTAAAATTGCATAACATATAGTTTAGGTTCATTGCATTTTGCATCGGATTGGCGATGACGAATGAGCCTTAAAATTCATTGAACAAAACTCGGTTTGCTCGGAATGCAAGGGCCGAGAATTTCAACTCAAACGCGCTTGATTGTTTTAATTTGGGCTTACTTTAGTATATTGTGTTTAATTAAAAAAAATAAGTTAATTCAGCCCATTAAACCTAAGCCCAAGCCTAAGCCCATTAGGACATAAAGCCCATCTAAATTGACCTAGATTAGTGCTATATAGACATAACATTAGGTCAGAATTGATAGGGGTCTCTCAGAATTTTTCAGATCTGATTTTTAGAGAGACACGAGAGAATTTTCGGAGAACAGATTTTTCGGAGAAGTCGGAGGCCGCAAAAATTGATACACACGGTCACACGTTGAGGGGGACAGCCCTAAAAAAAATCAATAGAAAGCCGTGAGGAGGGGGGGCTTCAGAGAAAAAAAATCATGTTGTGTCCCATGTGTTCGGTCAAGCTTGGTCCTTACTTGTGCTGTTCTTCTTTGCTGTTGTTGTGAGCAAATCTCACCAAGATCAACGCCAAACACAATCAACTCACGCCTCCAAATTGAGAGGGGGAGCTTGCAGAGGGGAGAAGACATCCTTTACAGAGAGGAAAACGTGAACAAGAGAAGTCAACAGAGAGGGGCTCTTTTCGGCAAGAAGACAGAAGAGAGAGAAGAAGAAAAGCATACAGAAAAAGAAAACTTCGCCGCACCACCACACTAACACTGCAGTCCCCGCAATCCGACTTTTCTGTCGTGCCTCACCGTTCGTGCACTGCTGTTCCGCCCGGAGTCGCATCACCGTCACCACCACCGCGAGCTGAACCGTTCCCCGCCAAATCGACGTTGTTGTTGTGGTGTCCGTGAGTCCAGATTGTCCGTAATCCCGATCCACGAACGACGCCGTCATCGCCGGTCCGTTTGCCCCCGGCTATCCCGACACCGCGCCGCCGTTCCCAACTACCGCCGGTCCGCAATCCCGATCCGCCGGTGATTCAAATTAGGAAAGGAAATTTCACAAATTAGGTAATTATCACATCCTATTTAATTTGAATATTTTATTACCTAATTTTTGTTTATTGATATCTGGTTTTTCATGTTTGAATAATCTGCATTATCACAATTAGAATTTGTTTCCTTTTTTGAAACTTTGGATATCTACTTGCTAAATTTGGATAGATTTTAGAATTTTCAAAAATACTTTGAATATATCCAAGATATTTGAGATATTCAAATTTTTTTCAAGATGTGATCGATTAGGAAAATTTCCTAATCCGCAACCGCACACGTGGAAATAAATCTATCTATCAGGCTTTAGATAGAATTATTTCCATAGCGGGTATTTCGAATTTTAGAATCGATCTATCAGGCTTCAGATCGAAACTTAGTTCGAAGATTAAGCGGTTGTATTTTTTTACGTGATTTTAATTTCGAATTTTCATTAAAAAAATACAAAAAAAGATTGCGTTAGAATAGGTTAGTTTAAAATTGCATGTTAGATAATTCGCATTTTTAATTCCGAATTTCATAAAAAAATAAAAAAAAAATTACTTTAGAATATATTGATTTCTTTAGTTTAGAATTGCATGTTTAGATAATTGGTATTTTTAATTCTGAATTTCATTTAAAAAAATACAAAAAATATGTCCCTCATTAGAAATAGGCCACGTCGTCGCATGACATATAATTTGCATGTTAAGTTGCATTAATCGCATGTCAATTTTTGCACGTCATTACATATAGATTAGCTTCCATTTAAATAAAAGAAAATCAAAAAAGAAATTTCTGCATCTTTGAACTTTTTTTTTTGTAAAGAGCACCTTTGAACTTCAAGTGAGAATTTTTCAAAATTATCAAATTGAGTGTTTTTTCTTGAAATTGGTACCGAAAGGGCGTTAAGGAGTTTAACGTAACCAAGTCCCCAATCCATAATTTCTGGTTCGTAGAAATAAAATAGTATTCCCGCTATTTTATTTTGGTTTCTAATCAACCTACCCTAAATGATTAGTGGCGACTCCTATTGAAAATATTTGCACGTTCACAATTGGACCTAAGTTGCGATTTGGTAGAGCTTGAGAGAATTCGAGCTAGGTTAGTTAATTTAATTAATCTAGTAATCCATTAGCCTAAGATCGAAACGCTGATTTTTATTTTAGGTCGTGACAGCTTGGCGACTCCGCTGAGGATTAACTTGAATTTTTTTTTTTTGAAAATTTAAGGAGGACTTTGGCCAAAAAATTTTTTATGGGAAAATCACTCAATTTTGCAAAATTTGCTTGAATTCTCATTCTTAGGTGTTAAATGGTTTTGTAGGATGGGAGTTATAAGGGGAGTAGTGATTGGCTAACCCTTTGTTTTGCAGGCTTCGTGAAGTGAAATTGTGATTTTATTTTTTGCACTATTGAAGCGTTGTTTGCATATAATTGTTGTGCATGATTTACAGTTTTTGCACTACACCACACACAACCTGTGACCGGACCTGGGTCACACCCATAGTTCTAAGATGGTATTTAGATAGTTCTTTAACCTTGGTGGTAAGACTTCGCTAAAGGTTATCCCATTTGGATCCCGAAAATTTTTTCCAAAAAATGGCTCAAGGATCGTCCTCGTGCACGTGAGGCTACTGCGCGTGGAGGTTCCCCTTGTCGACTGAACCAAGCCGAAGTGATTGGACCCGACTAGTCATGACTATGGTATGCGAGGCTGCGACTAGTCATGATGATTGTGCGCAAGGCTGCGACATGTCGTTCCGTCCATCATTTCACTTTGCAAAAGCCATTAGGATAGATAGACTAAGGTTTAAACTCACGATCCATGTGCGTGTCTCTGTGATTGACATTCTCTCCTCAAGGATGGTAATTTCTCGAGCTTTATCTTTGCTTTTCTTCATCTTATTTTGAGTCGGTCCATGATTTAGGTTGAGTCATTTGGCACGTGGTCTATATAAGAATGGGTCGCCTCGATATCCGTTTCGTGCCTACTCCGAAGCCAGAGCTCAAGAAGTTATGGAGCCAGTTGAAGCCAGATGGTCAGCAATACGTTCTCAAGCGTATTGGATTCATGCTGCCGATCCTAGAAATAGAGGTTCAGAGCGGGATCATGTAGGCACTCGCTCATTTTTGGTGCCCCGAGACGACCATGTTTGTGTTGGGAGGTAAGTTTGAGCTCACACCGACTCTGGAAGAATACAGTTTTGCCATCGGGAAATCGATTGAGTTGGATATAGTCGAACCACCCACTAAAGTAGACCCTGTGGTAATGCTTGCTGAATTTCTCAATTTGAGTAAAAAGGAAATTGAAAAAGTGCTAAAGGGTAATTGTCAGGCATGTCCATTATCTTTTCTTATTGAATGTTTTGAAAACAACTCCGTCCTCATGAGGTCTAAGATTTTTGTCTTAGCCTTCTTCGAACTCATCATTTTTCCATTCCGTCAAAATGCTATTGATCCTGTCATAGCCTAGACGGTAAAATTAATATGTGGTGGAGTTAGTTTTATAAATGCAATTCTGGCAGAAACTTTCATATCTCTGACACGATTCAAGAAAGGAAAAGACAGAGTTTTTCGAGCCCCGATTGAGCTTTTACAAATCTGGTTTTTCTCACACCTTTCTCAATTCGGGGAAAATATGACTGTTTTTGAAATGAACACGACCAATAACCCTATTTTAAGGTTCAAACAAATACAAGATCAAACTAAGAGTTTGCACTATACACAATGGGTCCATTTGTTCAATGATCCGAGCTCTAAGATTTTCCTTTGGCAAGCTGTATGGTTTCGGGAGGTTGAGGCTCGACTATACCATGGTGATCAGAAGTCCGTACCTTTGATGGGCATTTATGGAGCAACCTCCTATCAACCCCTTCGGGTTGCGCGTCAATTCCGAGTTCTGCAAGATGTCCCACCTCCACTCAAGCCCAATGAATTTCAAGTTCAGTTCGAGAAGGGCGAGTCCTATAGAATCGAGCTTAGGCGTCATTCCGACGCTTGGCAAAATTGCTCCCCTCAGAAGCTGATTTGGCTTGCAGATGAGCCCACCGGAAAAATGAAGAGTCACTTTGCCACGGCCCAGTATGTTCAATGTCATACCATCCCTGCTGAGATACTCCCGAAGATCCCGATCGTGACAGTACAGAATACTCTTCAGACCCAAATCAAAATCAGCGAAGAAAAGGCGATGAAGGCCCAGGATAAGGCGGATGCTCTGGCTGAAGAGAATGCACGATTACGGCGCGCCTTAAAGGCCCATTCATCTATAGATCACGGGGCCTCTAAAAAGAGGAAGACCGTCTGATTTCTAGTTTGGTTTAGGGAGTTTTTCTTTCTTTTTAGGATGAAATGTTAGCTTACATTTGTACTTCATACTATGATGTTTTCTAGTAACATATCTTGTTTCTACAAATTCTTTTCAAACATCTTCCATGTTGGGCAATTCAATGAGAAATATTAAGCTATGGTTTGCAAATTTTGGAATTAGCCCGGATTTTTTTTAATAAAGCAACTTGGAATTTTGGGATTTGCTGAACGAATCGGTCTTTCGAAAGAAATCTCATGTTGAGTGTTTAGAGGATGTCATGGACCGACTCGTTATTCTCACTTGTCATATTTATTCCACCGTTGCTTTTTGTAGGTAGTTTGCCACGGATCTCCCTCATCCTTATAATACTCGATCGGTGACCAAGAGAAGGATGGCTAATCAAGCTGAGATTGCAGCCATGATCGATGAGAAGCTGAAGGAACATATGAATACGATCAATGAGCAGATCACGGCTGCCATGTCCAAAATGATGGGTGATTTCATAGCCAAACAGCAGCATATCAATGTTGCCTCTCAATCGGACATTCCACCTCCAACACGTCAAGGCCTACGCCTTGACAAATCTCCTGCAGTGACTATTAATCCAACCCTTCAACTGGAAGATGTCATTCTGACTGACACTAGTACGTCTCCGGCGCCCCTGTTCTTCAATCACCCCCCAATGATGAAAATGCCAAGTTGCTGGCTAAGCTCGACCAGAGGTTACGTGAAGTAGAGGGAACTCAAAGTGTTCCGGCTGTTGATTTGTCCATTTTTACTCGAGTCCAAGTGCCCGAAAAGTTCAAGATGCCAGCCTTTGAGAAATACGACGGCACCTCAAATCCAATTCAGCACATTGATATGTACCAGGGGCTCATGAATAGATATGTTTCTAACGGACCTCTGATGATCCAAACCTTCCAAGCAAGCTTGAAGGATGCTGCAATGAGGTGGTATACCAACCACCAGTCAACCGAAAAGACTCGTGGGAAGAAGTGGCAAACCTTTTCGTCAAGCACTTCAAGTTCAATCTCGACGTCACCATTACGAGGGAAGACCTGGAAAGAGCAGAGCAGAGCAGAAAAAGGGCGAGACTCTAAAGGAGTATGCCACTCGTTGGAGGAATATGGCGGGACAGATCATGCCGGAACCCGCGGAACATGACCTAATGAAGTTGTTCGTGTCCACCCTACCGCAGCCGGTTCGTTCACGAATGTTAGTGACGGCAGCCCAATCTTTTGGCCAACTGATAGCCATGGGTGAGGAGATCGAGACCGGGTTCAAGAAGGGATAGTACGGTGAGTCAGGTTCATCGGCCAAGAGGTTTACTAATAAGAAGGACAAAGAACTTGTCTCCGAAGTCAACATGACTTATTTCCAGAAACCGTTAGCTCAAGCCCCAAAGCTACAATTCAGCACCCAGCAGACAACCTCTTATGGACGACAAGGCTAGCAGGATCCACGCCAGTAGCGCAAACTTCGCCAGTTCACTCCACTTCCTGGAACGTCATCTCAAGTACTGGCAGTGCTAAGGAAGAAGAACTTGCTGAATTCAAAGCCATAAAGATCTAACGTTGCTATCTATGCAAAGTATGATCCGTCAAAGAAATGTGATTACCATAGAGGTGAGGTTAGGCATTCAACAGATGATTGCCAAGTGCTCAAACATCGAGTGCAGGATCTACTCGAAACTGGAGCGTTTGCGCTGCAACCAGCCGGTAAGCCCAATGTGCAGAACAATCCACTTTTTGATCATTCGAACAGTGTAAATGTTGTCCTTGGCCCGGGAGTCAAACAGGTTCAAAGCTTCAGAGTCCCTCTTGAAGACATGTTCGATGCTCTAGTCCGAGCTGGTTATATTTTGACCGGCGAGGTGGTGTCACTCAGTGAAATAGAAAAGAAAGTGGATGAGTTGGTGAGAAAAGGAATGATTGGGACAGCGGACGAATTTGGAGTAGTGGCCGCTATATCTCAAGTCATCATTGATTGGGATGAAGAACTCACAAAGATGACCGACGAACAAGTTAAGTTGGATTCCGACATGCCCGCTCTCGAGGACGCCTCTGAGGATGACCTTGGGATCATTATACCCGACACTCCGGAAGTATTGACCCCGGCATCACCTCAGCCTTATGCTTATAAAAGTGACAAGATGGTTCCATGGTCGTACGACGTTGATCTAAAGCATGAGGTTCAGGATATTGGGGCATTCACATTCCGTGCTTCGTGGCTCTACCAAGGCCGAAACGATTTTCTCATAGTTCCAAACATCCGGACTACGTCCCCGAGTCCTGCAAGAATGATACATGAAGAGAAGGAGGTGATCGACACCCTGGGGCAACCGAGCGGCAAGTTCGATTATTACGTGAAATATTCGGCTCCCTCGAGCTTCTATATTGACCCGTGTGATATCGTCTCCGATGGATGGGAAGGTATGGATGATCTAACACCTCCGGTGATAGAAGATCCTAATGATGCGATGGAGAGAATCGCTACTCTGTTCAATAATGTGCTCATTCGAGCTATCGAGGAAGGACCGTTGGAGGAAATGGGCACTGACCTGCAAGAGTAACACCTTTACATTTTTCGCACACTCCCCTGCGTGGGAAATTTTACTGCTTTCTAGGACTTGCCCCGTCTCAGGAGCTGTTTTTTTAGGATTTTTCATTTCTATGACTTTATTCTCCCAGTTTTCAATTCAATAAGATGTAATTTGTTGATTCCATATCAATAAAATTACATAAGTTTTTATCATTTTGAATCTTGTTGAAGTACCCCAAACCAACCCGATGACGATAACCGACGATTGAAAAATTTGTCATCTACGGTAAGAACTGAGGGTTGGGCTTCTCAAGAATTCCTGTTTCAAGATCTTCGAAAGAAAAATGAATTTCAAACAACAAAGAAAATTTCGAAAATCGCATGTAGTTAAGCCCTGTCTTGTTTTTTTTTTTATCCATTTCTTTCATGTTTCAGTACTAATCTCAAGGCATGCGAAGGGATGGAAATCGTAGATCCTCATATATGTGATATGAACGGATCAGTCGAAGCAGCCAACAAGAATATCAAGAAAATTTTGGCTAAAACAGCTGAAAACTATCGTGATTGGCATGAGAGATTACCTTTGCACTTATGGCATATCGGACGTCTATCCGGACATCTACAGAGGCAACTCCATATATTTTTTTGTGTACGGTATGGAAGCAGTTCTACCTGTTGAGATTGAAATTCTCTCATTACGTATTCTTTCACAGGTACAATTGTTGGAAGCAGATTGGATCCAACAGAGGTTGGATCAGTTGAACATGATTGATGAGAAAAGGCTTAGAGCTCTATGCCATGGCCAATGCTACCAACAATGAGTTGCTAAATCTTTCAATAAGAAAGTCAAGCCTTGACATTTCCAGGTAGGCGACCTTGTCCTACAGAGGTTATTGCCAATAGTTCCTCTTGCAGAAGGAAAATTCGCCCCGAATTATGGCAGTCCGTACGTTGTGAATAAAGTCTTTCCAGGACGTGCTTCAATTTTGACCGAGATGGATGGTCGTGTTTTTTCCAGTCCAGTTAATTCTGATTTAGTGAAAAAATATTACACTTGATTTGTACTCATTTTCACTTTGTTTCAATCAAGTTTCAAATTGAATTTCATGAATCAATTGATATTACTAAGCTTCGTTTGAGGAAAGCTTTTGATTTAGCAATCTGGTTTTGTCCTAATGAAGTAATCATATTGCGTGAGAGATTTCAAAATGACGAAAGGCAAGCCATTTCCATACACGTCCTGAATAATAATCCTCAGTACGAGTTGAGTGAAAATTCCGTACTGACAAGGTAAAGGATTATCTCACAAAAAGTATGACGATCAAATGACGAGAGGCATTTATTTCCTCTATCTAAACACTACAGGTTATCATTTGCTTAACCCCTTTGAATGGAGTTTCATTTTTTACCCATGTCAGGAACAATCCCATGCTGGGGCAATTTTTCAGAAAGTTCAAAATGTCTAGAATTTTCTTGCTTTCACTTGCATCAATCTTCAAGTATATTTATTGCATGCAAATTTTGTGTTAGCTCGAGTGCCTTAGATACGACGAAGAGCATTCCTTTCTATACCCTTACACATTATACCCTTTGCATATCCAATTTGAGCGGTGAATTCATTTCAATCTTATTGGTGATCATTCCTGTGATGAATAAATGAGATCATCTCAAGACAAGTTCAAGGTAGCTTGGGGCAAATGGGAACTCAAAGGAAAATTCATTAGAAAGGACGCAAAAGGATTCCAATGAAATCGAAGTTCTCTCAAAAAGAAAGAGAAAAATTTCTCAAAAAAATCTCTCTCTCTCAAAAAAAAAAAGAAGAGAGAAAGAAAAGCTTCAACAAGAATTGGGTCGATATGCAAGATCATTCTTCAAGGAAAAGATCATTTGAAGGTTCATTTGTGGAGCAATTACTAGAAATAGATCAATTGGATGATCACCAATCTCCATGATCATAATACCCCCTTTGATGAAAATAAGCCATTCATTTCAAGCTTACCCGAACCTACGTTACAACCATTATCTAAGTCTCTTCAGAATAGGGCACTTGAGTTAACGTAGAATTTCAAATGCTTATAAATGTTGCTTGAAGAAGTGCGAGCAAGATTTTTCTATCTCGTTTTTGCAGCATTCCTGACTTGTGAACCCGGAGCAGCTGATGATATCAATTCTTTCAATAGCCTCGACTCGAAGAGTCCCTTTTACTAAGCCATTAACCAAGCTCATGTTTCAGTCCTTATAAAGACCTCTCAGATTGGTTAAATTATACTGATTTTGAGAATATCCGAACCCTTGTCAGGTACGACGAAGAGAGTTTGAGTGATTCTTATACCCGCATCAAAAGTCGGGTCAAAAACCTTTCATTGAGAATGAGTAGAAAGTCCTTTCTGATTAAAAGTCTCTCATTTAATGTGATCAAATTGTCAAAAGGACGAAATGATTGTTCTTATTGATAAATTCCCCAATGAAGATTGGTAATGCGAGCAGATTCATAAATTATGTTTTCTCTGCCTTTGCGCATGTGGTATTTTAACATTTTCTCAGGTAAGAACAGGAGCGATGCCATTGGCTCCGTCATAAGAAGAATTCAGGTACGCCTGCTACTTATTCTTCGCCGTTTCTCTTTTCGAAATATAATTTCTCACATGGTGTTGCCAAGTGGAGTACGCGGCATACCCCAATTGATGTTACTGAATGGAGTACGAAGCACGTCCCATTTCATGTTCACCAAGTGGAGTACGCGGTGGCATGGTGTTGCCAAGTGGAGTACGCGGCACACCCCAATTGATGTTGCTGAGTGGAGTACGAAGCACATCCCATTTCATGTTCGCCAAGTGGAGTACGCGGCGGCATGGTGTTGCCAAGTGGAGTACGCAGCACACCCCATTTTATGTTCGCCAAGTGGAGTACGCGGCACACCCCATTTTATGTTCGCCAAGTGGAGTACGCGGTGGCATAATTTCTCATTTCATGTTCGTCTAGCAAGATAGACGACGTAACACCCCAGTCTTTTGTTCGTCTAGCAGGATAGACGTAACACCGCAGTCTTTTGTTCGCCTAGCAGGATAGGCGGCGTAACACCCCAATCTCATGTTCGTCTAGCAAGATAGACGACGTAACATCCAGTCCCTTGTTCGTCTAGCAGGATAGACGGCGTAACATCCAGTGCTCTGTTCACCTAGCAAGATAGGTGGCGTAATATCCAGTCCTCTGTTCGTCTAGCAGGATAGACGGCGTAACATCCAATCCTTTGTTCACCTAGCAGGATAGGTGGCGTAATATCCAGTCCTTTGTTCGTCTAGCAGGATAGACGGCGTAACATCTAGTCCTTTGTTCACCTAGCAGGATAGGTGGCATAATATCTAGTCCTTTGATCGCCTAGCAGGATAGGTGATGTAATATCTACTCCTCTGTTCACCTAGCAGGATAGGTGGCATAACATCCCGTTTCATATTCGTCTAGCAGGATAGGCGGCACAAATTCTCATTTGGTGTTGCCAAGTGGAGTACGCGGCACACCCTATCTTATTTTATGTTCGCCTAGCAGGATAGGCGACATAGTTTCTCAATTGGTGTCGCTAAGTGGAGTACGAAGCACACCAATCAAAACATCCCTTTCTTCATATCATGCGCTATTTCGCATCTGTAAGAAATTACAGATAACAGATAGGCAATTCAGTACTTCGAAAACCTCACTTCCAGTTGATCAGAAGTTTGGAGATCGAGGAAATTCAAAGCATTATAAAGCATTCCATCACTTGGATGCTTTTTATGCGATCCGTATGCAAGGCTCTTTCACCGCTCCGCATGAAGTGAAAAGTCTTAGCATACGTTCCTTATTGCTTGCATATCATACATCATTGCATTTTTAATAAAAAATAAAAAATAAAAAAAATCATTCATCATTTTGCATAGTTTAAATTTAGGTTTCAGTCTTTGAGCGAAACATCTGCGAGCCTCCACTCAAAGAGGGGCAGCTGTTGACACCTAAATTTCGGCGCATCATTTAGTGTTAATTGCATAGAAAATTAAGGATTAAATTTTAACCCCTAAACAAAAATATTAAAATTGCATAACATATAGTTTAGGTTCATTGCATCTTGCATCGGATTGGCGATGGCGAATGAGCTTAAAATTCATTGAACAAAACTCGGTTCGCTCGGAATGCAAGGGCCGGGAATTTCAACTCAAACGCGCTTGATTGTTTTAATTTGGGCTTACTTTAATATATTGTGTTTAATTAAAAAAACAAGTTAATTCAGCCCATTAAACCTAAGCCCAAGCCTAAGCCCATTAGGACATAAAGCCCATCTAAATTGACCTAGATTAGTGCTATATAGACATAACATTAGGTCAGAATTGAGAAGGGGTCTCTCAGAATTTTTCAGATCTGATTTTTAGAGAGACACGAGAGAATTTTTGGAGAACAAATTTTTCGGAGAAGTCGGAGGCCGCAAAAATTGATACACACGGCCACACGTTGAGGGGGACAGCCCTAAAAAAATCAATAGAAAGCCGTGAGGAGGGGGGGCTTCAGAGAAAAAAAATCATGTTGTGTCCCATGTGTTCGGTCAAGCTTTGTCCCTACTTGTGCCGTTCTTCTTTGCTGTTGTCGTGAGCAAATCTCACCAAGATCAACGCCAAACACAATCAACTCACGCCTTCAAATTGAGAGGGGGAGCTTGCAGAGGGGAGAAGACATCCTTTACAGAGAGGAAAACGTGAACAAGAGAAGTCAACAGAGAGGGGCTCTTTTCGGCAAGAAGACAGAAGAGAGAGAAGAAGAAAAGCATACAGAAAAAGAAAACTTCACCGCACCACCACACTAACACTGCAGCCCCCGCAATCCGACTATTCTGTCGTGCCTCACTGTTCGTGCACTGCTGTTCCGCCCGGAGTCGCATCACCGTCACCACCACCGCGAGCTGAACCGTTACCCGCCAAATCGACGTCGCTGTTGTGGTGTCCGTGAGTCCAGATTGTCCGTAATCCCGATCCGCGAACGACGCCGTCATCGCCGGTCCGTTTGCCCCCGGCTATCCCGACACCGCGCCGCCGTTCCCAACTACCGCCGGTCCGCAATCCCGATCCGCCGGTGATTCAAATTAGGAAAGGAAATTTCACAAATTAGGTAATTATCACATCCTATTTTATTTGAATATTTTATTACCTAATTTTTGTTTATTGATATCTGGTTTTGCATGTTTGAATAATTTGCATTATCACAATTAGAATTTGTTTCCTTTTTTGAAACTTTGGATATTTACTTGCTAAATTTGGATAGATTTTAGAATTTTCAAAAATACTTTGAATATATCCAAGATATTATAGATATTCAAATTTTTTTCAAGATGTAATCGATTAGGAAAATTTCCTAATCCGCAACCGCACACTTGGAAATAAATCTATCTATCAGGCTTTAGATAGAATTATTTCCATAGCGGGTATTTCGAATTTTAGGATTGATTTGTCAGGCTTCAGATCGAAACTTAGTTCGAAGATTAAGCGGTTGTATTTTTTTACGTGATTTTAATTTCGAATTTTCATTAAAAAAAATACAAAAAAAGATTGCGTTAGAATAGGTTAGTTTAAAATTGCATGTTAGATAATTCGCATTTTTAATTCCGAATTTCATAAAAAATAAAAAAATATTACTTTAGAATATATTGATTTCTTTAGTTTAGAATTGCATGTTTAGATAATTTGTATTTTTAATTGTGAATTTCATTTAAAAAAATACAAAAAATATGTCCCTCATTAGAAATAGGCCACGTCGTCGCATGACATATAGTTTGCATGTTAAGTTGCATTAATCGCATGTCAATTTTTGCATGTCATTACATATAGGTTAGCTTCCATTTAAATAAAAGAAAATCAAAAAAGAAATTTCTGCACCTTTGAACTTTTTTTTTTTTTGGTAAAGAGCACCTTTGAACTTCAAGTGAGAATTTTTCAAAATTATCAAATTGAGTGTTTTTTCTTGAAATTGGTACCGAAAGGGCGTTAAGGAGTTTAACGTAACCAAGTCCCCAATCCATAATTTCTGGTTCGTAGAAATAAAATAGTACTCCCGCTATTTTATTTAGGTTTCTAATCAACCTACCCTAAATGATTAGTGGCGACTCCTATTGAAAATATTTGCACGTTCACAATTGGACCTAAGTTGCGATTTGGTAGAGTTTGGGAGAATTCGAGCTAGGTTAGTTAATTTAATTAATCTAGTAATCCATTAGCCTAAGATCGAAACGCCGATTTTTATTTTAGGTCGCGACACTTAAAGGCATCTAACGCTTTGAGGTTATTATGAAGCAAGTAGAGATACATAAACGTGAGTAATCATTTATGAGGGAGATTAAGTACTTCTGACCATATGGTCCATATCTGGACTACAAATGTCTATATATATGATTTCTAATATTACCATGTTCCTCTTGACACCTTTCTTTGTCTTGTTGGTATGCTTTCTTTTTATGCAGTTCACAAAAGTGTCATAATCAGTAAAATCCGAAGTACTGAGTACTCCATCATTTACTAATCTCTTAATTATATCTATGGACATATGTCCTAATCTCTGGTGCCACAACACACATCGTTTTATACCAGCGCTATCATGAACATGCATTGCATTATAAAATGCATTATCTAGTACATTAATTCGAAAAAGATCATCATACAAAATACCACTCCCAATAATTCTAGATTTAAATGATATTGAAAGCTGAATTTGACAATTTAAAAGAATAACTTAATGGTACAAGTCTTGAAACTAAAATAAAATTTCTAGAGAAACTTGGAATATAAAAAGCCCTTTCCAAATTCAAAACAAAGACACTATGGAGAACTAATCTACATGTCCCAATTGATTCCACATGCGAACACATGTTGTTTTCTAAATAGATGCATTGTTCACTTTCCAGTGGGTTTTTATGGTTTTGAAAACCTTGCAAGGAATTTGAAATGTGGATTGTAAATCTAGAATCAATCCACCAAGTGTTGTGACTCACATTAACCATATTGGATTAATAACAAACACATGAGATCGGATTATCTTTTTTCTCGAGTTACGTCTTAAATCTGACACAATCATTCTTCATATGCCTCTTCATTTTACAAAAGAAGCAGTCCATCTTAATGTTAGTTTGGGGAGGTATTTTACCCTTTCCCTTTTGCTTGCCTTGCTCCTTATACTTTCTTTGTGTTGCCAAATAAGTACTTTCTCCCAATTCCATAAGCAACCTTTCTTCCTCTTGAACACATGGTCATTAATTCAATAATTAACCATTTATTCGTATGTGTATTATAAGAGATCTAGAAAGGTGCATACTGTTGTGGGAGAGTGTACAGGATGTAGTACCCAAGAAAAGATTCAGATATCTCAATCTCACGGTTCCTCAACTAAGCCACAATGTCCCTCATCTTCATTATGTGCTCACGCACATTTTTAACAATAGTGAGCTTCATCGATGAAAACTTCATAATCACGGTCATAGCATGCACCTTTTCTAAAGTCTTGAATTGTGCATCAATAACCTCTAACAATGCTTTGGCATTGTTATGCTAAACGATCGAACCACGAAAACTAGTAGAAAGTTTAGTCTTTATGAACATCACACTAAAGTGGTTGGACCGCTCCTATTGTTCACAAAGAGCAACTTCAGCTGGAGTGCTAGCATTAGTAGGAGCAAGTGGTTCATCTTTCCGAATAGCATAATTAATATCCATGCATCCCCAGATGCATCCTTCAAGAAGAAGAATGGCCATGTCATTACCCCTATACCTGCAGGAGTCGAGGTGGGACAAATACGATTATGAGCTCTCTCGCTTGGTGATGGAGATGGCATTGGAGAAGAGGACCGACATTTCCTTCAAGCATTGAGGACAATTCACATATGCTCTTTAATGGGGCCACACTCAGGATTGCTCCACATGTAACATCTTCAGTCACCACAAGACAAGGAGATGTTGATTGTGGAAAAATTTAATGGGAAGAAAGATTTGGCGGCGGCATGAACTAGAGGCTTTTAATGGAATTTGGAAGCAATGGAGAAGGGTATACATAGGCAAAGATAACACAACTTCAAGAACACATTAAGCCTAACATAAAAAAGGTCATGTACCATATCATTCACAACCGGTTAGTAATATGCAAATCATTGTCTATATTGTTGAAAAGATGTAAAATGAATGTAGTAATACACCATGAAACAGGATGAAACGTATTTCATATGAAGGGTAAAATATAATAATTTATAAATTGGTAACATCGATATGGAATTATTCAATGGTGAATCGATAGATAGGTTAATATACGATATTTCATTGATTCGTTTGATAGATATGCATTATTTAAGTCTCGAATCAAGTTGAATCATAAGTTGGAATTGAGAATTATAAGATAATAATAACAATATCGGTGAAGGGTAAAACAAGGCCCGAAGATAATGATAATCAAATGAGTATCACGTCATTCAAAGGAAAACATCTATTATTAGCTAGTTGACTGATTAATCTGCAACCAGAAATAAATGAAATATTTTCTTGTGTGCATGATTACCAGAAATAAATGAAATATTTTCTTGTGTGCATGATTCTTGTTTAGTTAATAACTAAGAAGAAACATTTAAACATCTTAGAGAGTTGCTTACCCTATAGAGAAAGTGACATAGTTTTGAGATTCACTGGAACTAACCGAGACATTCTTTACAGAGGACCCCTATAGAGGAGAGGATTAAAGATACGGAAACCAATTTTCTAAATTTGGACAATATGGAATACACGAAAGGTGGAGCTGTAAATGGCAAAATATTGACACATATTGTCTTGCATACTGGGATCTTGCTGCGGTGTACAAGACAGAAATTCTATCGTGCGATGTCAATATATGGAATTAACTAAAATAAAAGGTAATATGGAAATTCTTATCCCAAATAAAAAGGAACAAGAAATAAAAGGTAATATGGAAATTCTTATCCCGATTAAAAAGGAACAAGAAATAAAATGTAAGATGAAAAAATAAAAAGTAAAATGAAATTCTTACCCCTGACAAAAAAAGAAGAAAAATAAAAGGGTGATGAAAACAACGTTGTCTTTGTTTTCTCTCATTTATTTAATCTAGGGAGAAGATATTATACTCTATTTGGATTTGATCTTGCATGGAAATCCTTATCCCAATCTGAAAAGAAAAAAGGTAAAAGGTAATATGAGATTCTCATCCTAGACTAACAAGGAATAAAAATAAAAGGTTATATGGTTATGACAAGCTGGTGAGATCCGATATCCTCCATTCTTCATCCTCAAATAGCTTCATGAAGTTGGAGCAAAGATATCCCACAATGATGAATTCATCAGCAAAGCTCATATTTATCTGTTCTTTGGTACTAACTAGTTGTGTAGCAGATGTTTGGGACAAGACACATGTTGTGATCCAGAACCATTTGCCGGCTGGGACTACCCTAACAGTTCACTGCAAATCCAAGCAAGACGATCTCAGAGTCCAATACATAACGAGCAGCTGGGAATTCTCATTCAGACGCAGTATTTTTGCGACAACGTTGTTCTTTTGTGGCTTTTCATGGCCAGGTCAATTCCATTGGTTTAATATATATGACGAAAATAGGGATAAGGATTGCGACAAGTGTATTTGGAGAATCGGGCCCGATTATCCTTGTAGGTATGATGAATACACTGGAGTGTATGATATTTGTTATCAATGGAATCCTCCTACACAATTAGGGAGGAAGCCTCTCATGTAAATATATGAGAGAGAAAAATGATATTGTGAGCTAAGATGATTATAATTTAGATGGAATAAGAATCATCTTTGTTATTATTTAAATGAACATATACTCACATGTGCGTTTTTTTCTTCTAATATCCTCATCATTTCAATTTGGATTGACATCTCTCTTTTAGGGTTAACACCACGAAAAACCTTAAACTGATACACTTGTGATAAATTTACTCCAAACTAATTTTTTACCACCAAAAACCCAAACTAATACACTTGTGACAAATTTACCCTTTGTTAAATTGGATTAGTACTACAAAAAATCATAAATTGATAAATCTGTGACAAACAAAAAGGTAATACCCTAAGTCGGTACATTCATCAACTACCACTTGTCATCCAACTCATCAATTTGACGATAAAACTTAACGAAAACTAATGAAGGGAAAATTTGCACAAGTGTATCGGTTTAGAATTCTTTATGGTCAAAAAATTAATTTGGAGTAAATTTATCACAGTGTACCATTTTAGGGTTTTTCCTGGTGTTAACACCTCTTTTTATAGCATTGTCTTTTCATATTGTATCATTCTCTTTGTACATATTGTTTGTATCGTTTCTTATCGCTATTACAATGTTTCAAATAAACATTTTTTTATTATAAAACAGGTTAATAAGTGTCAAGCCATGTCAGTTTCGAATTTGTAATGCTAGTGTAGTATCGAGACTCAACAACCTTGAGTTCGTAAGTATGTACAATAAAATTCGTTCCAAAAAAAATTGTTGCTTAACACCAAGAGGGTAAATGTCACCATAAGTAACCTTCAACGTCAAGAACCTAGATGGGTTTTCACCATGTGTTCCCTAAAGAAGAAGCAGTACACAGATGGTAAGAGATCTAAGAATCCTGCAAGTACAATCTCTCATCTTCTCTTTTCTCATTGATCCCTTTTCTTTCACTCCGAGTGAATGCTCTTGGACTTCGAAAGATGAGACTATGTGTGACTTCTTGAACAATGTTTGCACCATCATAGCAAAAATCACCATCAAATCTGTGACATCCTAAAATTTGTCCATTCGGAATTTATGAAATATTTGGTTTTATGAACGTGCTCGTAGTTGTTTCGCCCGGAACTGATCATTCATGGGATACTAACCATTAGGGAAAGGCTATTTAGGGATTTTAATTCGCGCGACTAAAGGAAATTGGATCGTGAACCGACTTTCGATCATAAAATCGTCGAGGTGATGTTTTGAGCCAATGTAGGTCGATCGTATGATAGTTAGGGGCCAATTCGTCATTGTCGTATCAGTAGATTTCGAGTAATTCCGTTTGACCACAGAATGAATTGACGAACGATCCCGAAACTACACCGAATGATCGTGCCCAATGGAACTAGCGATCGATCCTCACGATTATATAACAATCGAAGTCGTAATGAACCGAATGAACTTGCGCGTGACTCGATTTATTATCGGTCATGGGTCTAATGAGCGAATTTCCCCAAAAGCCGCCCGTTAGTTTGAGAAACGCTCGAGTTACGTTATATATATAATTCAATTATTAATTAGAGACTGAATCGAGCATCGGAAAAATTTGGAAGTCACGACGGGACGTTAGGATGACGTTGCGGTGTGAACGTGCACCTTTGGTTTATTCCGGATTCTTCAGAAAAATTCAAATTCGACAAGAAAATGGGAAAGTGACCATTTTACCCCTAAGACTTTATAAAGGGTTAGTTTTGTGAGGCAAGGGCATTTTGGTCATTTTGCCCTCAAATTTGGAAAAGACACAATGCTCTTGAATATTTTTAAAGCAAGATTCAATCCAGGCCGTCAATTTCAAGATTAGATCAAATTTCGACCGTCGGATGAAAAAGATTAGAGATGGGCATTTTGGTCATTTGGCATAAAGTTCGTCAAAGGTTGGGTATTAAGGCTTGACCAAGCCTTCTATCTCCTCTCTCTCTCTCCCCATTCGGTCACCCCCCCACCGTGAGCTCTCCTCCCCTCCGGCCGCCTCTCCCTCCCGCCGTTCCGCACCACCGTCTGGACCGCCATCGTGCCGCACCGCCCGCCGCCGCGCCACTGCCGATCCACCGTCCCCACCCTCACCACCGTTCCCCCTCTCCCTCTCGGTTTCTCTCTCCTTGGCGGTGAGCCAAGCCACCACCGTCATGAGCCGCCACCGTCCGCCCAAGCCGATCGCTGCCTGCCGTGAGCTGTACATCGCCGCCACCGCAAGATTGCCGTCAATCACAGCCTGTTTCGCTTTAGCCGCGTGAGTCTAGAGTCGGGTAAGTCGCGGTCTAAACTTCGCCTAGTTTATCAGGTATTTTCGGACCCGTTTAGACGCGAGATGGTAGAAATTAAGGGCTGGTTTGATTAACGGACCGTAGGATTGAATCCGAGAATTTTTAGAGGAATTTTAGAGGCCGATGGTATGCTGTGATTGCTGTTCGGAGTACCGTGGGGTGCTGTTTGGTACGCGATTTGTACCATTAGGTCCGGCTCGAGATTTCGTGTAAGTACCGTGAAGGACCAGAATTGATTTGACAATATTTGGATGTGGAAAAATGTCAATTTGTGTGTTGATCGCGTGTTGGTGATGTGACTGTGTTGTCGTGATGAATTGGGTGCAATTGTGTGGACGTAATTTAATGTGAATGAGTGTAAGTGTGAGATTGGGATTGGGCCGAGGCATTATAAGCTCGGGTCGTGATCATGTAGATCTGTCGCATTTGACGCTGGCTGAGGAATGAGGAAATGGGAAATTGGGATTGGCTCGAGGCACGAATAGCTCGGGCGAGATTGGGATCGGCCCGAGACATTCTGTGCTCGGGACTTGATCGTGTAGGCCTTTCGCATTTGGCGAAGGCTAAGGAAAGTGTGAATGTGGGATTGGATCGAGGTGTGTGATGCTCGGGGCACGATCGAGTGTGCCAGAGGCGTGTTTACACGGGCCGGGAAAGTAATGGCACGAGTGCGGGCATGAAGAGGAAGAGTAATGGAAACGATGTGTTTGCATGTGATCAAGTGTGAATTGTGGGGTTTGATTTATTGCGTGAACGATGTATATTCGATCGAGCGTGAGAATGGTTGGCATGTGTGTGAGAATTATATGTTGTGATTGTGAGCTAACATGCAGGTTGCGTATGCTGAGAGTCCGGGTTAGCGTGTTTGTTTGGTTGGTGTTTGTGTTGATTGCTTCATTGCGTGTTTGAATGTGTTTGGAATTACGTGGTAGCCTAGGTAAGGTTTAGGTTGCAACTTATTGAGATGTGTCTCATGGTTGTTTCAACCAAGCCTTTTCAAAGCCACCGCCTGAGCAATGAATCCGCCACTGCCGCTAGAGCGTTTTGGAATAGTTATGCACACCTAGCACAATGTAGTAGAGTACCCCATAGATACCTAGCACATTGTAGTAGAGTACTCCATAGATGAGAACCAAACCTGGATCAAGTACACCTCAGTAGTATGGGTAGACATAGGTCATCCTTAATGGCAGGCTCATATGTATACCGCGTGGATATTCAGAGACGGGATGGACGAGTTTGGTCTTGTCCGCGGTTTCGACGTTCCGTTTGATGGCGTGGGTGATTGGGACCCGGCAGCGATACCCCCTCCTAATGGGGAGTTGACCAGTGCGGAGGTTAGTCTAGCCCAGTCTGGACATCATCCGCCAGCGGCTACACCTGATTCTTCAGTGGCCAAACCAGACTCTGAGCCGGAAGGATCCCAGGCAGGATACGAACCGATGGATATTGATCTCGAGGCGATTCCCTAGGAAGGGCAGGAAAGAGGAGAGGATAATCTGGAGCCTGAACCGGAGGAGGTCCCCGAGGCGAAGGTCGAGGATGAGGAAGGACATGTACCTGAGTACGAGTATAATCCTTGCTATCAGCCGGATAATGAGTTCACGGAGGATCCAGAGGAGGATGGAGAGGATTCTGAGGAGGAGGAGCAGGTTGAAGGTCAGCCCGAGTCAAGGGATGAGGACCATCCTATCGAGATTGGGCCGGATTCGGAGTTGTCTGATGAGCAGGAGGATGAAGAGGATGCAAGTGAGGATGAGGATGACAGTGAGTCGGAGTGGACGCCCTCCAAAGGGCGTAGGGGCTAGTATGAGGAGTGCAATGATAGTATGAGAGTGACCCATTTTTGGATAGTGTTGATCTAGGGTTTCAATCTTTTTGTATTTTGGGAGTTAATAGTTGTTGGTTCGGTGTGCCTATAAATTATTGTCAATATTGTATATATTTAGAAGTTTATGGTATGTAAATGTTGGCGGTTCGACAACCTAGTTTCCTGGTAGTCTCCAAATTTATTGTCCAAGCTTTAATTATGGTTTCCGCTGCGAATCAACTCTGATGGATCGTTGGGTCAGCGACGTATTCCTGGGACGTCGCACTAATCCGACCGGATTAGAGGGATGGCGCGTGCTCGATGGGATTCGGGGCGTGACAAAATCCACACCCTTAGCCCCAAGGCAGTGACAACCTCCGTCATCTCATGCTGGAATAGCTCTCGAAAGCATGTTGCTTTTGGACTGTAACGTAATGACACATATTAATGTTATAATCACACGAAATGCGTGCAAAAACCGATCGATGATTCCTTTCTCTATTACTTATGCTTAGGTTATTTTGAATAATAGTTTCCTCGTAAAAAAAAGAAAAATGTTAACTCATTAACACAATAATTCATTAGCTATCTAGCAAATAAACTATTTTTTTGGAAAATAGGAACACCAATTTTGTTCCAAATGGAGAAAGAATAGGAAAAAATCAAAAAGAAGAAGAAGAAGAAAAGAATGCAAGAAATTATCTTAAATCAAGAGTGTGCCCCACATTTAACCCTAACAAATATTGTTTGAGAGGAGCATTGGTTGTTTCGTCTGTAGCAAAATTGCAACAAAAGAAAACCAAGAAAAAAAGGGAAAAAGTAATCTTAAATCAAGAGTTAAATTCGTAAAGGATAATGAAGTCAAATCAATATGATAAAGGGTGTCAGGAGTCAATAAGGGAGTGGAAATAGCACAAGCCAAGATCGGCTCCAAATCGAGTATATATATTATCCATAAATTAATTAAAGTAGAAAGATGAAGACAACATATTTTTCATCACCCTTTTTTCTTCTCTTTTAGTCCGGGTAAAAATTCTCATATTACCTTTTACTTTTCCATCTTACGTTTCATTTCTTGTTCCTTCTTTATTTTGGGGATAAGAATTGCCATATTTCCTTTTATTTTAGTTAATTCCATATATTGACTCGCACGATAGAATTTATGTCTTGTACACCACAGCAAGATCCTTGTATGCAAGACGGTACGCGTTGAAATTCTGCCATCTACAGTTCCACCTTTTGTGTATTTCTACTTATCCAAATTCGAAAATTGGTTTCCAAATCTTTAGTCCACTCCTCTGCAAGGGTCCTCAGTAAGGACTTTCTTTGTTAGTTCGAGCGAATCTCTGAAAGCTATTTCACTTTCTCCATAGAGTAATTGTTACGAAAACAAGCGATCGAACAATAAAATATACAAAATAAGAAAATAAATTGGACATCATATTTATGTGGTTTGGTTGTAATGACTTACCTCATAGGGATATCAACAATAAATTTCACTACAGATCAAGCGATACAACGGAGATTATAACCGCACTCGAGTCACTCAAACACTCTCAGTGTTTCCCAGCCTCCCAACTACATCCAATAACTCACACAATTTTAGCCCACAATTTCTCGAAAAATAATCTCTCAATCTCATAAAGAAATTAACAAATCTTACCACAAAATTTACTCGATTTATGTTAGAACTTGGATTGGACCTAAAGAGGCCTCCTTATAATTATGATTTTTTTAGAGTTTTGAAGCAGCTTGTTCGATATCCTCCTTAGAAATCCACCGGGTCTCTTGATCATCTCCCAGCATAGATGCTTTGAACTTGGGCTACATCAACCGAAAGGTTTTTGGAAGGAAAAATTAATCCTAAAGATCACTCCATAAAAACTTCTTGATCAGAATGTTCCTTTAAAAAATAATCACATGAATATGGTTTGTTGTAATCAACAAGCAGCTGAATTGAAATTAGGATCAATTGCCTTGAGTAACTTCAAAGCCATGCTATCAAGAATCCATAAACCGAGAGTTGTTCCACGCAGAAAGTTGAGAGTGTCTCTCAGAGAATTTGGGTTAGTCAAATAAGAATGACTAGCTGAAGTTTGTTGGCGTTTGTATGTATATGTGCTGTGAATGATAATGACATACGCTCCGGGAGATAAAGCAACACCGTAGCGAATGATTTATACCAGGTGTACTGAATATTGACCAAGGGGAAGAAAATTGTAATTATTGAAATTAATCCCTGAACTCCATTGTGATATCCCAGAGATTATATGATTCTCTTATACTACCCTAAAACTTTCAATTGTGTTTTTGAAACATTGATCTAGTGACTACTTTAGCACGTTTCCTCCGATCAAGAATGATGTGACCTTCGGGACATGTTAAGAAAGCAACTAGGTTAAAATGGAGAGCCTCAAGTAAGAAAGAAAGGCCGATTTGGGTCTATAGTAATACATGTATTCACCAACGGGCCAATAATGTCTACCTTTTAACCTGATTGTGGATACATGATAGAGTTAATCATGCTTATCTGAGTGATTAAAGATGCTTTCATTGATGTAATGAATTAAGTCTAGGGTACGGCGAGATTATTTATTGCGGCTTCTATATAACTTAATCAATGCATAGAAAGTTAAATGCAGGTGTACTCTCTCATTGCGCGGCCAATATGCCCATATGAGTTTATCAGGGAAGAGAATGTTTTTTTTTTTTTTGGTAACCCAAAGAACCCCCGCACGGCCGACAGCCGAGAGGTAAACCCTGGGGGCGACACGTGCTAGCCACCACACACATGCCACCGGTTAAGTCACTCTGCGGCGCCCGGGATTCGAACGCTCAACCTTTTGCGAGAGGAAGAGCGTCCACTCCAACAGCGTCACCCAAGAATATTTGTCAATGATAAATATTATATCTACATGGGATATACAAATACGGAAATTGTGTATCAATCCGATCATGTACGAGTGGGAGATGTCGGATTTTGGATTTGGATTTGGGTCACCCTGATGGTTCCAAGTTCCCTTCGTGGGAACTGTTACTGAAAGAGAGAACATTCCCTTTCAGACTACCCGCAGTGCACGTGCAAAAGAAGTGCATGCAAGTTACGAGCAACAGTGCGGGTATGCTCATTTGAAGATTAGAGACCAAGAGAGAAACATGACCATTATCGTAAGGAAAATTGCCAGTGTGGGTTCTGTGAAATTAAAGGGCATTTTGGTTGTGGAAAGACATTTGTTAATCTAGTGCGTGATTACACTTTGATCGGCACGGAGAACACAATCATTATGTGAAGCAATCTCGATTAATGGGACTTAGGTACGATACCGTCAAACCCAACAGCTTCCATTTTCTTAAGAAATGTAACAAGCTTGACTGAGATTCGGTCGACAATGGGATCTAGGCTTGAGAAAACTTAAGATTGCACGTCTTTAATCGTCAAGGGTGGATGTGGGATAGGACGAGGGAAAAGTGCCAAATAAGTCCTAAACCTTTTGGGGTAGTGTCAATTTGGTCCTAAACCTTTTTTTGGTGCCAATCAAGTCCTAAACCTTTTGATACGGTGCCAATTCAGTCCTTTTGGCCGGATTTTGCTGACGTGGATGCTGGCTAGCCGGCGACCGGTGCTAACGTGGACAAAATTTAATAATATTTTAATATTTTTTTGATTTTTTTTCTTTTTCCTCTTCCTTTAGCCGGTCGCCGGAGCGGCGACCGGCCGGAGGCCAGAGGCCAGCGAGGTCCTCGCCGGCCATTGGCGAGGCTCGCCTTCGCCATCGCCGGGGAGGGCAAGCCTTGCGCTGGGCTGGCGAGGCTCGCCATGGCTGGGCGAGGCTAGACCTCGCCAGATCCGGCGAGGTTGGGCCTCGCCCAGTCGCTAGCGAGGCTCGCCCAAGCCTCGCCAAAGGTCGCGAGGTCTGGCGAGGCCCGACCTCACCGGATCTGGCGAGGTTGAGCCTTGCCCAGCCATGGTGAGCCTTGCCATAGCTGGGCGTGGCTCGACCTTGCCGGATCTGGCGAGGTCGAGCCTCACCGGCGACTGGGTGATCCTCGCCATGGCTGGGCGAGGCTCGACCTCGCCCGATCTGGCGAGGTCGAGCCTCGCCCGGCCATGGCAAGGCTCGCCTTCGCCATCGCCGGCGAGGGCAAGGCTGGCCAGTGGTCGGCAAGGTGGACCTCGCCAGCCTCTGGCCTCCGGCCGGTCGCTGCTCCGGCGACCGGCTGAAGGAAGAGGAAAAAGAAAAAAAAATTCAAAAAAATATTAAAATATTATTAAATTTTATCCACGTCAGCGCCGGTGACCGGTCGTCGGCCAGCCGGCGTCCACGTCAGCAAAATCCAGCCAAAAGGACTGAATTGGCATCATATCAAAAGGTTTAGGACTCAATTGGCACCAAAAAAAGGTTTAGGACCAAATTGACACTACCCCAAAAGGTTTAAGACTTATTTGGCACTTTTCCCGATAGGACGAAGTCGCTAAGGAAAGGCTCATATGCCATAAACGAAAAGGTGGTTTTTTCAACTTGAGCGAACTTATTTTTTCCGAATAATTTTTTCTTCTTATAATACGGTCCAAATTATGTTCAAGAACAACGGGCCTCCATTTGTAAAATTTATGAAGAAATATCAACTGATCCATACGAGAAGACGAATGAATTTGTTCTAATCCTAGACACTAGAAAGACGAGGAAAAGGGACTGTCCAACAAAAAAGGACCTAACAAAAAAAAACGAAGATGATAAGGTGAAGCAGAATCAATACCAATCTTTGGAGACTATCATAAAAGTCTATACGCCGATCTGTGTATTGTCCAAGTTAGCAGTGAAAGATTTTAATGGGACTGATGTCAACTGTTTTAAAAACTTGAGCTGTTAGATGAATGCATGATTTATTATTTTAAATATTCCAACACTCCCCCTCATACATAGTTTTGATCGTTTTGCTAGTTCTAAGTGTGGAAATATTTAATTGGGGATGTTAATTGGCCGAGTGTCCATATTGGCAGCAAAATTGACATGTCGGACGAGGCTCTCTACTATCCCGATCAGAATACATTCTGTGAGAGGATCCACGATGTTGCTTTGATTGGAATAATTTTGATGACGGTTGCTGCAATTGTTGGGCCGACGAGAGTTGCTTCCTGTTCCGCGAGCTCTGTTGCTGTAGTGGGCTATGACTGGTGCTGCTTCAAGTTTGATTTCTTCTAGTTTTGGTTGGTTTCATAGGCTACCAATTTGTCATGCATTTCCTCAAAGCTGATTGTGTTTTTGCAAGCCCAATCGCTGCTGCGATTTCTTTGTATTCGGTTTCATGTCCTCGAAGTGCATGATTGACCAAATCATCATTGGAGAGAGGAGTGTCAATGATTGCTAATTCATCCGCAAGGGTTTTAAGTTCCTACAAAAGATCTAAAACAGAACGTGAGTTTCGGCGAGCGGTAGAGAGCTGATCCTTGAGATGCATAACTCTTGAGCGGGACTTATTTGCATATAAATTCATGAGTTTTGTCCAGGCTACGCATGACGTATTGCAATAGGCAATGAGAGGAATCAAGGCTTCGGATACGGATGCAAAAATTGCATGAAGCAAGGGCTAATCCTGGCGAATCCAGGTTGCTGCGGCTGGATTTGGCACCTTTTGATTTCCAGCTGAAATGGTGAGAGGTGGACAAACGGAAGTCCCACCAACGAATCCCATTAAATCATAACCAATGAGCAATGCTTGAAATTGAGGGCGCCAAGAGGGATAATTGGCAGCGGACAGCTTGAATGGCAATTGGATGGCCGCCGAGATTGAAATCAGACCATTCGATGTGGTTGTTGCAATGGAACTGGAACTAGAATTTGAGGTGGTATGAGCTGATTCTGAGGTGATTTCCATGGCTAGGGATGCAGAAGGTTGCTGAAAAAAAAATGCAAAATGGTCGGATCAAAAGGCTCCTAAGAAAGCTGTGATACCATGAAGGATTTTGGTGGACCACTGTTCTAAACGCGTAAATTGTTAGATGAAAGCATGATTTATTATTTTAAATATTCCAACAGGTAGATCCCATGCTTCTGAGTTACCATCTGCATTGGGAATTTTCGCCTCTGTCATTAAGGAAATATATCAGTAGGCATGTGTACATACACATATACGCACATATAAAGTTACCGTGTTTTCAGATGAAACAACTTCGCAAATTTGAGAATTAACAAATCTTGTTGGTGGTATCCATATTCAAATCTGGAATATAAACATGAGGTAAATGGAAAGGCCATCATTTTAGACTTCATCGCAGTGGCATAGCTTTCCTTGCTATGGCAGATGCGATGACTTCGGTTCGTCATCTACATACAAAACTGTTATGCTAGAAGGAAGCCTTGGCAACTCTTTGATCATGTTGTAGCGAAGTAAATCAAGGTTCGAAGATTGGAAAGTTGGAGGATCTTTGCCAGTATGCTGGAAACACTCAAATGTCGCGGCCTCAAGATTCTTAGATTATGCAATTTCCCAATCTCGCTTGGAATGCCCCCCTCGAGACTTCAACACCAGGAAGCGTGTATTTCTTCAAGGCTGGTTAGCTTTCCGATATCCGGAGGGAACTCTCTAAAGAAACAAGAATCCATCCTCAGCACCTTCAAATTCTGCAGATTTTTTTATCGAATTTGGAAACTTGGAAATGCCTGTCCCCGACACGTCTAACTCGACTAAGAATCTCCCTTTGTTGCCAATGGAGTTCGAAAGTTTTCTTATTCGATGGGAGTCCCTTAATGATAAGTGTTTAAGTCTGACCAGTTCTCCAACGGAATCAGGAAGTGCTGTGATTATGGTGCCATCCAGGGAAAGAAGTGATATATTCATTAGGTGACATATCGTTCTCGGTAGCTGACTCAATGAGAAGCAGTTTGAGGCACTCACAGTTTCAAGCTGCTTTAAATGACCAATGGAGATGGGAATTTCTTGTACCGAAGTCCCGTATGCTATATTTCGTTGGTTCGCCCATGATGAGTGTGTCCAAAGGGCACCATTTGCTCTAATTATGAGTGTGTCTGAGAGACACCTTTTGAAGAGGTGCAATACGAGTTTCTTAAGGAAAGTTAAGGTAACTTCCTCGGTATGAAAATCCAACAAGAGATAAGTAAGTTCTGATGAATAGAACTTCCTCTCTCTCCCTCTCTCTCCTCTCTGCATCAAAGAACGATGAATAAGGATTCCATATCTACTTTGAGAAGACAGTCGACATTAACATTGTGGAACGAGAATACCTTTTTCCTGATTGTATTTGGACCAACGTGAAGTAGATTTATCCATCGTTCGTTGGTGATTCAACGTATAATCCTGGAAAGTTTGTTCGTAGTGCATCGAACAAGTTAGTTAATTCTCCCGACACTTACTTCCAACATTAGTATCAGAGCACGGTTATGATCTCTGCCTTATTTTTCCGTCAAATTTTTCCTCTTGTTATTTGATATGGGAATCGAGAAAATGAACATCAGATCTTCTGGATGTTCATTGCTCGGAAATTGCAACAAGAATCGTCGAAAACAAAATTAGACGTGAAGAACAGGTTTGGAGGATAAATGTCGGTTTTATTCTAATCGTTTTTCAAAATATTTTTCCGCAAAAAATCATTTTTTATCAAATAGGGTGAAAGTACTCATCAAGACGATCAAAACGATGGGTGGCATGTCGCTGGAAGACGCCAGACGCGCCCATACGTGTGGCTAGAAGCCGAGGCTTATGGGTGCCACGCGCCCAATGCGCTGGCACTACCAGCGCATGAGCGCCACACACGTGTCAGCCAATCGGTGTGCGATGACGTCATTAATGAAGTCAGCAAAATTGTCAGTAACTGACACGCTGACGTCATTGATGGTGTCATATCGCTGGCGAACTGACCTTCCGGCGACCGACTGACCGGCGAACCGACCCGGCCAGAACAACCCGACCCAGTTACCGATTCGACCCATTGACCGATCAAATCGATTCAACCAGTTTGACCGGTCGAACCGGTTTAAGAACGATTTGGAGCCCTTTAGTGTGAACTACACGCGCCACGCACTCAAGCAGCGCGTGTGGGCTCGTGGAAGCTCTTATTAGAGCGCTGTTGGTATCGTTGAGTTCGTATTGAAATTCTCTACATATTGGTATAATTATTTTATATTTTTGAACCTTTAAAAGGTATAAAAATGCATACGGAATTCTAAATACGCGTATTTTTTTGGGGTATTATTATATTTTTACTTGTATTTTCCTATGATTTTGGAAATACAAAAGATGGCTTACATGTAAATGACCACATAAAGATTGTGTAGAGCATGCTTCATTGATAGCATGTTTATAAGACTTAACATGCTTGCAATTTCAGTTTCGAGCTGACTCGAATAATGGCTGGAGATCATTGTTTTTTCATTATGTCTTGAATTCTGCATTTGATTATATTTGATGTAATGAAGTATTTGTTAGTTGGTGATCATTATTTGAGGTCACATAATCATCTTTTCTAGTGGGAGTTTGTAGGTTGGTGGAATTCAAAGGAGTTCTCACCTAGAACTTAAAATTTGCGCAAATTAAACAAGTTAATGATAGTAGAACAATTATACGTCGAAGCTGATTGGGAACATAGTGAACTTTCATTTCGATATCTTTTGTTGAATTATCATTAATTTAGTTTGTCTTTGTTGCAAATTAATATGTGTGTTTATGTGGAAAATATGATAGCATTGATTCTATATTTATTATGTCAATGTATAGTAGAAATTGATTATGGCTTCGGCATCCAAAACCATTGTGGCTGACCTCAACAAGGGTGAGAAGCTGAACGATGGCAATTATGATATTTGACACTGAAAAATTTAGTATATCCTTGAGAAGCAAGAGGTTTTGGAAACCCTCAACCACTCCATGGATGAACCTACGCATGGAACTTCTGCTCAACACAAAAGAGATCAAGAAACTTATCAAGCTTGGAAAAAGAAAAATAGCATTGCTCACATCACGTTGCTGAGCTGTATGCAAGATGATCTCATATGTGAGTTTGAAAGTTATGATAAAGTTCAAGCAACGCGGGTTGCCTTGAAAGATAAGTTTGGGGTACATCTGCCACTAAAATGAGGAGGCTCACCATCAAATTTGACACACACCAGAAGCACTCAAATCTAACTATAAGACAACATCTTCGGGAGATGTCAAACATGATACGTGAGCTGAAGTCGGCAGGTCATACCTTAACTGATGAACAGCAAGTTCAGGCTGTGATAAGGTCTCTTCCTGACAACTGGGAACATATGAAAATCAAGATGATGCACGATGAGAATATCGTCACTTTTGACGATATTGCTCGTCATTTGGAATTAGAAGATGAACGCCTAGAGGCAGCAAAATCCTCTACCCATGCTTATGTTGCTGAATCAAGTTCGAGCAAAGTTTCGGGCTATAAGCACAAGAGGAATCATAAATTCAACAACCAAGGGAAAGAGACTGATCAAGCACTCAAAAGAGCTACGACCTTCCGACGCAAGAAGCGGGGCGGGAAGAAGGACAAGGCCAAGATGAAGTGCTACAATTGTGGTAAATTGGGCCACTTCGCTCGTGAATGCACTGAGTCAAAAAAGATACCACATTACTCCATTACTTTGAGTAATGCTTTTGTTTCTAGCACTGTAATGCTTGCTAAATCTCTTTCAATGTGGACTGTAGACTCAAGAGTAATAGATCACATTGCTAGAGATTGAGGAGCATTTGTGGAGTATCGTCGGATACAGCCTGAAAGAAGATGGATATATATTGGAAATAACTGAAGAGTTGAAATGAAGGATATCGGCACATGTAAATTAACCTTTCGTGATGGTCGAAACCTATTCCTACATGTTGTCCTCTATGCTCTAGATATTCTGCGAAACTTGGTCTCTGTAGTTATTCTTTTTGGCTTAGGTTATGTATTTAATTTTCATAGTGATTGTGTTGATATTTTGTTTGGAATAGTTTATTACGGTTATGGTCATGTATTGAATTGTTTTATGGTGTTAGACATTGATAATGATGTGTACAAAGTTAATGTTGATGGTTGGTTTTCCTTAATTGCATCTTCTAGTAATGTGGAGATTGATGTAAGTACTTAGCATGCTAGACTGGCTCACATTGGGTTACAAAGAATGAAACGATTAGCAAGAGAATGCTTTTTGGGGTCACTTGCTAATGTTGAACTACCCGATGTGAACATTGTCTAGTGGGAAAAATAACTAGAAAGCCATTTGGTAAAGGAATCAGAGCTGAACTTCTATTACAACTCATACATTCTGATATTTGTGATCCATTAAATGTGAGGGCAAGGCATGGAGCCTCATATTTCATCACTTTTGTAGATGACTTCACGTGTTTCGGTTATGTTTTTCTGATCTCCCATAAGTCCGAAGTATTGGATTACTTTAGACGGTTTATAGCTTTGGTAGATAATCAATTAAACAAAACAATAAAGGCATTGAGAACATATCCTGGACGTAAGTATCTATCTGAGCAATTCAAGGCTCTTTGTGATAAAAAGGGAATTGTAAGACAATTCACTATTCCTGGGACTCTGCAACAAAATGGCATTGCAGAGAGAAGGAATATAACCCTATTAGAAATGGTTAGGTCTATGATGGTGCAGGCAAATCTACTTGTCCTATATTGGGGAGATGCATTATTGATTACTGCCTATATACTTAATCGTGTGCCCTCTAAGTAAGTTGTTTCCACTCCTTATAAATTGTGGACTGATACGAAGCCAGACTTAAGTAATCTACGACCTTAAGGGTGTGCAGCATATGTTCATTATTATTCCCATAAATATGGTAAATTAGGCCCTAGAGGGAAGAAGTATATCTTTGTTAGATACTCTGAACACTCCAAAGGGTACTGTTCATAGGTGAATAAGTTGATAAAACTGTGACTGAAATGGAGTCACGAGATGTCACGTTCTTGGAGAATGATTGTTGACACCTAAATTTTACCGACCATTTAGTGTAATTTGCATAAAAAATTAGGGATTAATTTTTAGCCCCTAAACAAAAATATTTAAACTGCATAACATATAGTTTATGTTCACTTTAAATTTAATTGCATTATTGCATCGGACCGGCGATGGGGAACGAGCTTAAATTTCATCGGACGAGACTCGGCTCGCTCGGAATGCAAGGGAAGGGAATTTCAAGTCAAACGGGCTCGGTTATTTTAATTTGGGCTTGATTTAGTCTGTTGAATTTAATTAATTAAAGCCTAAGTTAATTCAGCCCATTTCGATGTTAATTAGAACCTAAGCCCAAGCCTAAGCCCATTAGGATTAGAGAGCCCATCTAATTGACCTAGGTTAGCACTATAAGTATGTTATTAGGTCAGAATTTTGCAGAGGATACGTCATAATTTTTTTGATCAAAATTTTTGGAAGCAAGTGAGGCACACGTGAGAGAGAGGCCGGCGCCCATCACGCCGAGCCACCGCCACGCCGCGCTTCCACCGTTCTGAAGCCGTCGCCCGCGTCGCGCCATCGTCTGTCGCGCCGTGTCTCCGCCCTTCCGGAGGTGCGTGTCACCGTTCGAAGATCTCTTCTCCATCATACGCAGCACTGCTTGCCACACTTCCCGTGAGCAATACTGCCTTGAAGAGTCCCCCATGCAGCGTGCATGAAGTCTTCTTCATTCAACCGCAACTCCCTTCGGTTCATTCACTCCCAGTCACGTTCGACTCGTCCAAGTTGAAGACGCCTTGAAGAGGAGTCCACGTTCTTCCTTCCTCCGTCCACGTTGAAGCCCAGACGACGATTTGTGCTGCTGCTGCTTCCTCTGCCCGTGTTGTGTTCTCTTCCCCGACGCTCTCATAATTCCGAAGATAACGCCCCCATAAAGAACACGTAGGATATCATACAGAAAAGAAGACTTGCAGACCCATGCCTCACCATTCCAGAGCAAGGTCAGTACCAAGAAGCATCGCCCGGAGCACCCCCATCGAAGAAGACGAGTCAACAACATCTGATCGAAGCTCTCCCGCCTGCACCATCGAGTTATCGCCATTACAGAACTTTGCTGCAGAGTCACCGAACATGCAGTGTTGACTGTGACAATCCAGCACAAGATCATACCGAGAGATATCACCCGGAGCCGTTCGTACATCACCGCGACGTCCAGATTGCATAGTCAAGAAGTCCACACCACCACAGCGAGCTCGTCGAGCACACCGTGAGCCCATCGAGAGCCATCATCCGTTGAGGCTCGAGATCCGCTATCCCGATCCGCGAGCGACGTTGTTGTCGCTGATCCGTTTGTCGCAACCCCACCACCGGTCGTCCCATCGCCGATGAAGCAGCCCCGCCAAGCGCCGACGTGAGCTACCGTGTCGCCGTCCCGTCGCCGGTCATCCCGATCCCTAGCCGATTCGAATTTGGGAATTATCTTCAAATTAGGTAATTGAACATTATCCTAAATTTTCAGAATATTCAATTTCCTGATTTGCATGTTTGAATATTTCGTGAATATCACGTGAATATTTAAATATCTTAAGATAATGTTCGATATATCCGCGATATTTGAGAATATTCAAATTAGGAAAATTTCCTAATTTAGCAACGTATCTGGACAACTATCTGACCTTAATCCTAAGGTTCGATACGCGGCGATACGAAATTTCATTATCTTATCCATAATTATTTGGATACGATGATGGAATTTATCTGCTTTCCAAATTTGAATAATCAACTTTCCGTCAATATCTATAACCCTATAGATATGACAGATAGTTCGATTTCTGTGCCTAATCCGAGTTCGAAACAAATCTGGCGGATCGCGTGGTTGATTTAAGTGTGGTTGCTATCCTTGTTTATTTGATTGTTTTCCTTTTCAAATAAAAATAAAACCCAAAAAAATCTGTTTTGTTATTTAAATTAGAATTTTGCATGTCTAGGAATTTCGAATATATCCCAAAGGATGAGATAAGTATTTAATTTAAATTGGGACCTAAGGTGGCATGTTTCCTAGTTTAAATTAGGTATTATTTTAATCCTAACGGATTATTCACGTTATTTTATTATTCCGAATTTTAACAAAAATCCTAAAAAGAAATCATGCTAAGGTAGATTAAGTCATCATAGGTTGCATGTTATTTTAGGTATTTTTATTATTTCGAATTTTATCAAAAATCTCAAAAATAAATCATGTTAGGATAGATTAAGTCATCATAGGTTGCATGTTAATTTAGGTATATTTTTATTCCGAATTTCGTCAGAAAATACCAAAAATATATCATTGCATCCGTCATTAGAATTAAGTCACGTCGTCGCATGACATATAGTTTGCATGTTAGGGTGCATTAGTTCGCACGTCATCTTTGCACGTCATTGCATATAGACTAGGTTTCATTTAAATAAATGAAAATAAAAAAAAGATTGAGTGAATTGCGTGTTAATTAGAAATCATATTAGAATTGATTGATGTGATTTTCTAGCTAACAATGCAGATGTTTGCGTTGGCATTCAGGTAAGTAATTCTCCTAAGCTTGCAATTTATTTAATGCTTTCCTGGATGTTAATTTGGTGGTTTACGCACTCGCATGAACACCTCACATGTTAGTAACTAAGCTAAAATGGATCCAAACTGCCTGCCAAAATATTTTTGAAATGAAAAGGTATCGAAAGGGCGTTAGACTAGATCTAGCGTAATCAAGTCCCCGGACTTAGGATCTCTAGTTCGCAGATATAAAACATATCTCCCCATGTTTTATTTAGGTTTCTAATCGACCTACCACAAATTGATTAGTGGTGACTCCGAGCATGAAAATATTTGCATGTTAAGAACTTAAACCCTAAGTTGCGAATTGGTAGGGCTTGGGAGGGCCCGAGTTAAGATTAGTCTTAATAATCCATTAGCCCGAAAAAATGATGAAACTTTTTAGGGTCGCGATAGCTTGGCGATTCCGCTGGGGAATTGAGTTAAAACTCTTAGTGGACTTAGGCCAATTTTTTTTATTTTTCAAAAACATTTTTTGTTTGGTAGCGAGAATCCCAGGTACGTCCCTAACATTTTAGGTGTTAAATGTTCTTGCAGAATGGGAGGTATAAGGGGAGGCGTGATTGTTAACCCTTGTTTTGCAGTGAGGTGTTTGGAATGTATGGTTTAATTTATGCACGAAACGCTGTTTGATATAACTTGCTTTGCATGCCTTACATTTACACTACACCGCACACACTACCCACTGCCGGACCTGGGCGGCATAGGTTTAGAATGGTACTGAGATAGTGGATACCCCGACCAACATCATGTGGTACGGGTCGCCCTCCTCAGTCCCGAAACTTTCTTTCATGGTGTCATTGAATACCCACCACGGTTGCACCCTTCGTAACCCGGGTCAGCTCTTTGACTAAGCTGGAGTCAGGGGAATCTCAGCCTAACCACCACCATGACTGGTTTAGCTCGGTAATCCTCGCGTCTCCATTTTGCAAGCTAGAGTCTAGGTAGAAATCGAGCCTCACATTTCATGCGCATATCTATGTGATTGCCATTATTCTACCGGGTGAAGTAAGTCTTTTGAACCTTTATCTTGCCGTTTACTTACTTTTTCATACATTTGGTCGGTCCATGATAGGTCTAAGTCGATCGAAATTTTTGAAAGTAAAATTCATTGATTTTTTTTCAAAGGGAAAGAAAAAGGAAAAAATAAAGCTTTGAAAAGAAATTACTTTCAATTCTTATTATTATTTTCCTAGGTCTGTCATAAGTCATTATTTCCTAAGAAACTTGCCATCATTTTCACAAATACATGGAGTAATGAAAAGTGTCATCAAAAATGGGAATAAAAAGGACGATTAGACTGAGTCATGGACCGATTGTTTTGAGGACGCATACTTACCATGCTCTATTTTCGAAATTAGGTAATTACGGACCGATCACGATCGCCTATTCGTACACGGTCGAGAGCCAAAATGGCCGATCAAGCCGACTTACAAGATCGTGTTGTTGGCATAGAAGACCAGATCAAGCAACTTGCCGTCGCAATGCAACAAATGACTGCTGAGATCAAGACCCTTCGGTCGATCCCTGTTCTGGCACCCCCTGAAGCATCAACCCCGAAGCATAAAAGTGGAAAAGGTGTTGACGTTGAGGAAGACGATGATATTTCCAACTTGGAAGATGACCCCGTTCAGATTGTGGTCAATAAACTGGAAGAGAGAGTGAAGCAGCTGGAAGGCTCTCCGAAGAAGTTCAAAATGCCAAACTTCGACAAGTACAACAGCACCACGTGTCTAAAAGTCCACCTGCAATTGTACCACGTACAAATGACCTCGTACGTTGACAACGAGCTCCTGATGATCCATGCATTTCAAGCCAGTTTGACGAGTCCTGGTCTGAACTGGTATCTTATGAAGAAGATAAATAGCCTCAAAACCTAGAATGAGGCTAGTGAGGCGTTCCTGAAACAATACCGGTTCATAACCAACATCATTCCTACCGTGATGATCTCGAGCGTGCTCAGATGAAAAAGATCAAATCCTTCAAAGACTATGCCATCAGATGGAAGAATCTAGCTGCTTAGGTTGTCCCGGAGCCCATAGACAGTGAGCTGAAGAGGATGTTCGTGAAAACTCTCCCATTCGAATACCGTAATCGGATGGTGGCCATTCCGACTGACAACTTCAACTAACTCATCCCCATAGGTGAACAGATAGAGATAGGGCTGAAAGATGGGTGGTTTGTGGAGCCGTCCTCGTCAATCAAGAGATTCAATGCAAGGAAGGAAAAAGAACCGGCAGCCGAAATAAATGTGACTTATAACCAATCGAGCCGACGGGATACTAATCCCGCCCCTGCAATTCAAGTAGCATAAGCTTAACAACAAAACACGGATCGTCAACCTTTTCAGAGGAGGAACAACAGGAGGCAATTTACCCCCCTCCTCGGATCGTTGTCTCAAGTATTGGCAGTGCTCCGGAAGAAAGGCTTACTTACTACCGAGCCAAAGCGGCCCAATCCTGAGCAGTTCTATAGCTTCGACCCATCGAAGAAATGCGATTATCACACCGGTGAGGTCGGGCACTCAACCGACGATTGCTCTATCCTCAAACACCGAATCTAGAACCTCCTCGACATGAAGGCGTTCTCATTCCAACCCGCCAAGCGAAATGTTCAGAGCAATCCGCTCCATGATCACAGGGGTAATGTGAATGCCATATTTAGCTTTGATGCTAGTCGAATCAAGAATATCAAGGTGTACACCGCCGATGTCTATGGAGAGTTGGTGAAAGCCGGGTGTTACCCGAGTAACGGGTCATTTCCCTGGCTACCATAAGACAAAGAATCTCAAGGATGGTAGAAGCTCGGATGATTGTTTACGCTGACCACACTGGCATCGTTTCCACTATCTCCGAGGTCGCCATTAACTAGGACGAGGAGTTTGCTACGTTGAACACCGAGAAGGTCAAGCTCGATCCTTTGCCCGAAGACATGCCACCGCTCGAAGATGTGACCGAGGATGAAGAGATCGCAATAAGCACGCCTGCAGCCGATGAAGGAATTGTGATTGAGATACCTCAACCGTACGAATACTCTGATGATAAAGCAGTTCCTTGGTCCTACAGCCTCGATGTCGACTTAGTCACCAGGTCTGGGCGTGCCTATGGCCAAGCTAATGCTCAACCTGCGAAACCTGTCACCGATGAAGAAGCCAAAGAATTCCTGGCTGTGATCAAAGCCAGTGAATATAACGTAGTCGAGCAACTGCGCAAGATGCCTGCGCAAATCTCTCTGCTTGAACTCCTCCAGACGTCTGTCAAACACCAGAAGGCACTAATAAAGGTGTTAAGTGAAGTCCACGTGCCTGAGACGATCGATCATGACAAGTTGGAAGAATTTATCGGTTCTATACTCCTCAAGGACCTCATAGCCTTTTCGGATGAAGAATTCCCTCTAGAAGGCAGAGGACATACCAAAGCACTGTACATCTCTGTCAAATACAAGGCCTCGCACGTAGCCCAGGTGTTAATCGACAATGGTTCAGCCTTGAACATCTATCCTCTGGCGACTCTAAGCCGCCTCAAGGTAGATCCTTCGAGAATTAATTCCGCGAAGACCTCCGTTCGAACCTTTGATGGAATAAAGAAGGAAGTAATGGGAGAAATCCACCTCGACATACAGATAGGGCCAACAGTATTCAACATCCTGTTCCAAGTTATGGACATTCCCACTGCATTCAACTTCCTGTTGGGTCGTCCATGGATTCATACTGCTGGAGCTATCTCGTCCAGTCTACATCAGAAGGTGAAGTTCGTTGTCAAGAAGAAGTTAGTCACGGTACATGGCGAAGAAGAACACCCGATTTATCATGCAACGGCTATCCCCTATGTCGAGCCGGACTGCAAAATCGAATCGAGTTATCAGTCGCTTGAGCTTGTATCGACCGTTCATGCATCTAGAGGATCATCACCACCCGTTCCTGAGATGTCAAATATCGCAGTCATGGTCGGAAGGGTAATGGTGTCCCATGGCTATAATCCAGACGAAGGCCTTGGCAGGGATGGTCAAGGTATCCGCCGGCCAATCGAAGTCTCTCAAAGACCACATACTTCTGGATCAGGGTATCAGGGGTCAACTGCGCTGAACAATGAGAGACGTGGATATGGTTGAGGTCGAGGTCGAGGAGTTGAGCAGAATAGACAACAATCCAATGAAGGGTCGAACAACGAAGAGTTTGGACGTGGTAGGTTGCTTCCACACATCCGCACCACATTCCCGAGTCCTGCGAGGATGATGTACGAAGAGAAGGAAGTGATTGACACTCTGGGGCAATCAAGAGGCAAATTCAACTATTACGTCAAATACTCGGTGCTCTCGAGTTTCTATGTCGACCCCTACAACATTGTCCCCGACGGATGGGAAGGTATGGATGATCTAACACCTCAAAAGACAGAAGATTCTGATGATGCCATGAAGGGAATCACTGCCTTGTTCGATGACATCTTCATTGGTGTTATCGAAGAAGGACTGTTGAAGGGAATGGGCACTGGCCCACGAGAATAAAACCTTTACTTTTTTCACACACTTCCCTGCGTGGGAATTTTTAATGTTTTATAGGATTTGCTCCGTTTCGGGTACTGCTTTCTATTTCCATTTCTAGGATTTGATTGTCGCAATTTCTATTCAATAAATGTAATTCATTTTGATATAATCAATGAAATTACAAGTTTTTATTTTCATTTTTTGAGGGCATGTTAAGGTACATCAAACCAGCCCGGTAATGATATCCAACTGATAAAAGCAAATATAGTCCAAGGAGAATTTTGAGGCATGGGCTTCTTCATGTTTCCTCGTGTTAAAACTTTTTCGAAAAGAATTTCAAAACAAAGTCAAGAAAAAACCAAAAATTATTACAAAAAAATTACAAAAAATGTCATGATTAGCCCTATTTATCCTTCTGAATCCCTTACTTTATGTTTCAGGGATAATTTTGTGACATGTGAGGGAATAGGAACAGTCCAAAATGCTGAACTACATGCAACCGAGCTTGATCCCGATGATACCGAAGAACTCGATATTTCCTCAGATATTCAGCGGGACCTAGAGCATTATGAAAGACCTAAAGTCCTAACGGCAGATCAAACTATTACCGTCAATCTTAGTGATTCCGGAAAAATCAAAGAGGTGAAAATAAGGGCAACCCTTCCCAAAGATAAAACCAAACGCCTGGTCCAACTGCTGAAAGACTACCAGGATATCTTTGCCTGGTCGTACACCGATATGCCGGGTTTAGACTCTTCCATTGTGGAGCATGGCTTGCCTACTAATCCTAGTATGCCGCCTAAGAAACAGAGGCTACGGAGAACTAAGCCTGAGCTTTTGAAGAAAATAGAAGAGGAGGTCATGAAGCTCTTGAAAGTGGGATTCATCGAGGTTACTCAATACCCTAGCTAGGTGGCCAACATTGTGCAAGTCATGAAGAAAGATGGCCGAGTTCGGGTTTGCATCGACTATCGTGATCTGAACAAGGCTAGCCCTAAAGATGACTTCCCATTACCGCACATAGACGTTCTGATAGACAGTACTGCCAGGTTCGAGCTATTTTCCTTCATGGATGGTTTCTCGGGTTATAATCAGATAAGAATGAAAGACTCCGATAAGGAGAAGACAGCGTTCATCACTCCTTGGGGCACATTCCATTACAAGGTCATGCCTTTCGGCCTTAAAAATGCCGAGGCAACATACCAACGAGCGATGGTGACCTTTTTTCATGACATGATACATAAGAAGATCGAGATCTATGTCGATGACATGATTGCAAAGTCTCGACCCGGAGAGAGTCATGTTGACACCTTGAAAAAGTTGTTCGACTGACTCCGTGAGTTTAAGCTCCATCTCAATCTAGCAAAATGCATATTCGGAGCAACGTCGGGTAAATTGCTTGGGTTTGTAGTAAGCAGTAAAGGCATTGAAGTCGATCCTTCCAAAGTAAAGGCTATATGTGAGTTGCAACCCCCATCGACTATGAAAGAAGTGCGAAGCCTTCTGGGTAGATTAAACTACATAGCCCGGTTTATCTCCTAGCTCTCTGAAACTGCTGAATCCTTCTTCAAACTTTTGAGGAAGAATGCTCAAGTAGAATGGGACGATAATTGCCAAGAAGCATTTAATGAGCTGAAGCAGTACCTGATGAAACCTCCAGTGCTGGTCCCACCAATGCCGAGCCAGCCTCTAATCCTCTATCTCATGATTCATAACGAGTCCCTGGGAGCGATGCTAGCCTAGAAAAATCCTGAAGATGGAAAGGAGCGAGCCATTTACTACTTGAGTAAGAAGTTCATTGTTTCAAAGTTGAATTATTCCGAAGCTGAGAAGACTTGTGCTGCACTAGTATGGGTGCTCCATAGGCTGAGACAGTACACATTGCATCACTAGACTTGGCTCGTGACTGAGAGTGATCCTATCAAGTATTTACTTGATCAACCGGCTCTAGTAGGAAAGCTGGCCAAATGGCAGATTTTAATTTTAGAATTTGAAGTCCAGATGATGCCACAGAAGTCAGTTAAAGGCCAAGTAATTACTGATGTGTTAGCCGAGAATCCTAGAATCTCGGATGATGATAGTTATTCCTCAGAAGATCGCATTCTGGCAATAAAAGAGGACACCTGGACCATGTTCTTCAACGGAGCCGTGAACTTAGCTGGTTCCGGTACTGGGGCAGTCTTAATATCCCCAGATGGGTAGCATTATCCAGTAGCAGCGAAGTTGGTGTTCCCATGTACCAACAATATAGCCGAGTAAGAAGCTTGCATCCTCAAACTTCAAGCCGTAGTGGAAATGGGGATAACCAAGTTGAAAGTGTTTGGTAATTCCACTCTGATCATTCTCCAAACTGTAGGGGAATGGAAGACGAGAGACACCAAATTAGTGTCGTATCATGAATACCTCGAAGAAATCATTCAGGAATTCAAAGTCATCTCCTTCGAATATTTATCAAGATCCCACAAACAGTTCGCTAATGCTCTAGCTACATTATCTTCCATGTCGCAAGTGACCGGTGGAGTAGAAGTAGAACCCTTAAAGATCAAAGTCCTAATGAAACCGGCCTACTGTATTGTTGTGACCGGAGAACCCGATGAAAAGCCATGGTATTACGATATCATGAACTACATCTAGAGACAAGAATTTCCTAGAAAGAAGCACTCCAGCCGATAAGAAATATATAATGAGAATCGCTTCGAAGTTCTTTGTCAGTGGTGAGAAGCTGTTCAAAAGATCCTATGATTCAATCCTGTTAAAATGTGTAGAAGCAGCTGAAGCTACCAGAATCATGCAAGAAGTGCACGAAGGAATATGTGGTCCTCACATGAATGGTCATATGTTGGCTAAGAAAATCATGAGGTTGGGTTATTATTGGCTCAGTCTTGAAGGTGACTGCATCCAATATGTTCGAAGATGTCATCGCTGCCAAGTTCATGGAGATAAAATAAATGTTCCGCCCACGGAGTTACATCAGTTGTCCGAGTCATGGCCTTTTTCAATGTGGGGCGTCGATGTGATTGGCCCAATAAACCCCAAGGCATCGAATGGACACCGATTCATCTTGGTTGCAATTGATTATTTCTCCAAGTGGATTGAAGTGGCATCTTATGCAAACGTCACTGCAAAGAATGTTGTAAGATTTATCAGGCGAGACATAATCACTCGTTATGGTATCCCCGAAGTTATTATCACCGATAATGGGACGAATTTGAACAACAAGTTCATCGACCAGTTGTTCGATGAGTTCAAGATCCAGCATTTGAATTCATCTCCTTATCGTCCACAGATGAATAAAGCAGTTGAAGCCGCTAACAAGAACATCAAGAAAATCTTGGCTAAGACGGCTGAAAATTACCGTGACTGGCACGAGAGGTTGTCATTTGCATTAATGGCATATCGGACCTCCATTCAAACCTCTGTCGGTGCAACCCCTTTTTCTTTAGTGTATGGCATGGAAGTAGTCCTGCCTGTTGAAGTTGAGATCCCTTCCCTGCGTGTTTTATCCTAAGTGGAGTTGTCCAAAGCGGAATGGATGCAACAAAGACACGAGCAGCTAAACCTGATTAATGAAAAGCGGTTGAAAGCCATTTGCCATGGTCAAACCTATCAGCAGAGGATAGCTAGATCTTCCAACCAAAAGGTGCATCCAAGACACTTCGAGGTGAATGATCTAGTCCTAAGGAAGGTCTTGCCAGTCTTCCCTGTTCCCTGAGGTAAATTTTCCCCAAACTACGTCGACCCATATGTAGTTAGAAAGGTGCTTCTCGGAGGTGCTCTGATTCTCGTAGAAATGGATAGTTGTGAGTTCTCCGCTCCTGTTAATTCTGATGATGTAAAGATGTATTATCCTTGATAAAACCTGACATTTTGCAGCAAAAGTTTTCAACTGTTTGATTTTGTACTTTGGATTGCAAACATTTCGTGGATGAATAAATTGTTTCAATCAATTCAGAGTTAAGATGTTTGCATTCGCTTTAATTTCTGCATGGTTGTTTTGTCGGTCTGTATCATTGACTTCAATGGGGAAGTCTATTTAGACAATTCGATAACTCATGTGGAATGAATTGAATGTGTTGAATGAGGTACATTGGGATGATGAAAGGCAAGCCCTATTCTATACATAGTCCCTGTCACGCCTCGACCTCCACGGTGCGCAACAACCCATTCGGTGGTCGGTTTAGTAGTACGACGTCTCAGGACGCGTCGTCATCGACCCATTTCCCAATACAGAGCATCAGGCACAAGCGGAAGCAAAAACTTTAAAACAACCGTACAAGTAATCATGAGAACCAGGATAGTAACACAAAGAGATCTAAGGCAACGTACACATCCATAATAAAAAACCACCAGAAAACATTCTTACATCGTTTTTAAGGAGAGTAACATTTGAAAATGGGGTGCAATCAAAAGAGAGACAATAGCCAACGGTAGAGGGTCCTAAATCCAAAAAGTGCCTATCCTATCAAAAGAAGCCAACCTAGCCTAGGGCACCCAATCCGGATCTGAGCCATCGGACTCGGACGAACTGTCGGGTATCTCTGAATCCTAGCTAGGAATCTCCTCCTCGGACTCCTCGGTATCCATCGGCTCGGCTTCGTCGACCTCCATGGGCTTCACCACTGGGTCCTCCACAACTGGCTCGTGATCTATACCTCCTAATTCCTCGTCTTCGGTAGGCTCGTACCAGGCAAAAAGACCTATAGTCTCCTCCTCGTCCATCTCGAGATCCACGATCTCACCATCCGGGCACTGCGGGTCAAGCTGGCCCTCAATGGTGAACGGGACATCCATCGTGCGAAGGGGTCCAAACTCGTCTCCAAAACGGTCCCGGAAACACCAAGCTACGTACTCGTGAATCTGAGGATGTGTCGTGCCCACGTCTACACTAATCGCAGAATAATGTCTCAAATACACCTCCCCGTTCCCCACCGGATGTGTAGTCATGATGTGCTCGTAATCTAGGGCAATCCCAAAACGTACCGGGACAGGTGAATCCGTCATGGAAGCGGATCTGAAAGGTTGGGTTATAAAAACCGTGAGACACATCTCAGTGAGTGTAAAACTCCTAAACCTAAATTAGGCTAACATGCATCTCCTGACGGGTAAAACAAATCACACACATACAAGGATGACTTGGGTCCATAGACCCCACTCGACATTCCAGTGACCCTGCAGGTTAGACAATCCATAATATCACATTTCACAAGCGGCAATCTCGATCACGCGTACGTCACACGCATACTCAAAACCTTTAGTGACAATTCCAGGTATAGTTCACCGAGTCGCACAATTCAGCACGCGAACTCATGCATTCATATGCATGCAAATGCCACTAACTTGCCATACCTACAATCAAATTCTTATGGCATCTCGGCACAAACTTCCATTCGTGTTCCGATTATGGAATGAAATCTACTTAGACACGTCCCATACTATGCCCAGCGGATTCCATTACATAATCAGACACTATGCATCACACGTTAACCATTTATTTCATTACTCGAGCGCGGCGGTGTTGGCTCGGTGACGGCGCGGTCCCGTGACGGTGCGGCGGTGTTGGCTCGGCCTCGGCGAGCGGCGGTCTGTTCCGGCGAAAGGGGGCGGAACAGGGAGAGGCGGACGGAGAAAAATAGAGAGGGACGGTGAAGGCTGGCCGGCGTTCAGCCGTGCATGCGCCGGAAAGAGAGGAACGGCGGCAAGGGGGCAGCGGCGGTGAACAGGTCCGGCGGTGGCTCAGCCGTGCATGCAGCCACGGCGAGGAGGAAAGGGAGAGACGGCGGCGTGGCTGAACCGGCGGGTACCCTCCTGCATGCAACCGAGACAGGGAGAGAGAGACGGCGGCGGAAGGCCAGCAGCGGTGGCCACGGCGAGTGACGGTGCTTCCCGGCGAACGGCGGACGATCGGCTTGTCCTTCCTCAGCTGACCGGCGCCGATTCTTGCTGCATACAGGTGAGAATGAGAGGAGATGGAGGCGAGACGGAGGGGAATGGCAAGGGGGCGACGGCGTACAGCGGCGGCGGCCTTGGCGGAGCGGCGTTGGGCTCGGCGGAGGCGCGGCCAAGCTGGCCCCGGCGTGAGACCTTGGCCGGTTGTGAACAGCAAGGGAGAAGGGGGAGAGGGCCGGCCGGCTGGCTGTGAGGCGAGGATGGGTGGTGGCTTCACGGCGGTGGTGCCAGCTGGTGGCGATTCCAGCGGGCGGCGAGTGGCGGTGTGAGGCCGAGAGAAGGAGAGAGCTTGCCGGAGAGGAGAGGGAGGGAGAGGGCGTAAGAGAGGGAGAGTGAGACCGGATGAGAGGGGGAGAGAGAGTGAGTGAGAGAGAAAGTGTGAAGTGATATGTGATGATGGTGATCATGGGGAATGCCAAGAGGTGGAGTGTGGGTTTGAAGGAGATGATGGCATGCAAGGGGAAGAGTGAATGTGACAAGTGTCACACTCCAAGAGAAAGCCAAATTTCGGAATTCCAAAGGGTACGAGGGCAAAGTCGACATAATTTTCCGGTACCGGGTCGAATCGCTAATTTTTCGACCGTACAAGTCCTATACACATACGGCCAGCTTAATTTGACGTCGTCCTCATAAAAACTATCCCGAGATTCACGAAAATCGTTCTCGATATCCGGATTAAATTTCACGATCAAATCGTCAAATTTCAAATTTCTAAATCTCTCACTAACGGGCGACCGTTTAGGATTTAAAAGTTTCAACCTCGGGTTGTCCGAATCGTGGCGAGCTAGAGAGAGGGAACGAGAGGAATTATCACTAGTTCCTATGACACAATCGTCCGTTTCGAATGATTGGTTCACACTGGCCCAAAATACTTCCCCGTTATTCTCCTAAGTCAGGCTTGACTCGCGACCGGGTCCTTGGTCTACGTATCTATTCCTAGTTGGCCATTCCCATCTGGTCAGTATCCCGTGAGTGATCAGCTCCGGGCGAGACTTACGAAAATGAAATATCGAATAATACTCGTTTTATTCATTCCAGAGATTGAGTCGAATTCCGGGATGTTACAATTCTTCCCCCCTTACAAAAATTTCGTCCTCGAAATTTAAAATCCACATTAGCCTACTCGAACAACTGGGGGTATTGACGTCGCATGGCCTCTTCGCTTTCCCAAGTAGCGCCTTCCGTTCCATGATGCTCCCAAACTACCTTGACCATCGGAATCGTCTTGTTCCTTAGTACTCGGTCCTTTCTGTCCTCGATTCTGACCGGTTTCTTCACGTATGTCACTCTGTCGTCCACGTCCACTTCCTCGTATCTTAAAACATGAGTCGGGTCCGGTTCATACTTCCTTAGCATCGACACGTGGAAAACATTGTGCACCTGGGATAGGTTGGGAGGCAAGGCTAGTCGGTATGCCATATCTTCAATCTTTTCTAGGATCTCAAATGGCCCGACATACCTTGGGCTAAGCTTTCCTTTCTTGCCGAATCGGGATAGTCCTTTCATTGGCGACACCTTGAGAAACACATGGTCTCCTACTTGAAACTCTAAGGGTCGTCGTCTTCTATCGGCGTAACTCTTCTGGCGACTATGAGCTGTCCTTAGTCTATCCCGAATCACTTCCACTACTTCTACGGTTTGCTGAACAAGCTCCGGACCTATGATACTTCGCTCACCAACTTCATCCCAGCACAGTGGCGTCCTATAAGCTCTACCATATAAAGCTTCAAAAGGCGCCATCTATATACTCTGCTGAAAGCTGTTATTGTAGGCAAATTCCACCAAATGCAATTGCTCTTCCCACTTGCCTTGGAAATCTAGAACACACGCTCTCAGCATATCCTCTAGGGTTTGAATCGTCCTTTCCGACTGGCCGTCCGTTTGTGGATGGTAGGCCGTACTGTATTGTAACCTCGTTCCTAAGGCTGCTTGCAGACTCTTCCAAAAGTTGGCCGTAAACCTTGGATCACGATCCGAAGTGATCGTCACCGGTACTCCATGAAGACGCACTATTTGTCGAACCAAAAGGCATCACTGTGAACTCATAATGCCCTTACCTTGTCCTAAATGCAGTCTTGGGAATGTCCTCCTTCCTAATTCTCAACTGATGGTAACCTGTCCTCAAATCTATTTTGGAGAACACTGAGGCTCCTTGTAGCTGATCGAACAAGTCATCGATCCTAGGGAGAGGGTACTTATTCTTCACCGTCACTTGGTTCAACTGCCGATAATCTATGTATAGCCTTAGGGTCCCATCTTTTTTTTTCACAAATAGGACTGGCGCTCCCCATGGAGACGCACTGGGGCGGATAAAACCTTTATCCAGCAACTCCTGCATTTGGACCTTCAACTCCTTTAGTTCGGACAGGGACATTCGATACGGGGCCTTCGATATCGGTTCAGTCCCCGGTGCCAATTCTATAACGAACTCCACTTCTCGGTCGGGTGGTAAGCCCGGCAATTCCAGAGGAAAGACTTCGGGGAAATTACACACAACCGGTATATCATCCAACTTAGGTTCCACCATGGTCGGGTCCACTATATTCACCAGATAACCTTCGCATCCATCATCCAGCAATTTATTCACCTCTAACGAGGATATCCATGGGGTCAAGGTCCCTCCTCGGTTCCCCTGGAATTCAAAGCTAGGACGTCCATCAGGATTAAATCGGATCGTCCTATTACTACAATCCAACACAGCCTTCTATCGGACTAACCAGTCCATCCCTATAATCACATCAAAATCGAACATGGCCAGTACTGCCAAGTCGATACTCTCATCTTTACCCCCAATATTTATCTCACAACTAGGGCACCCAAAGGAAACTAGCACCCTATCGTTCATTGGCGTCGTCACACAAAGCGCAATCTCTAACATCACCGATACTAAGCCAATCAACTTTACAAACTGCTCTGAAATGAATGAATGGGTTGCCCCCGAATCAAACAGTGCATAAGCGGCATGACCACACAACGAAATCGTACCTGTGACCACGCCTGGCGCATTCTCCGCTTCTGCACGCGCTACAGCATAAACCCTTCCTTGAGCGGGCGGTCGTCCTTGATTTGCCGGTGGGGGATTCCCGGCCTGATTTCCTGGTCGGGGCTGATACTGCTGAGGTGCCCGATGCTGTTCCTAGGGACGTGCCTGTGGACAGCTGCGAATCTGGTGCTCCGTGCTCCCGCACTTGAAACAAGCTCCGAACCTTCCTTTCGGGGCAGTTGGCTTCCTGATATTCCGTCTGACAGGGGGAACAAATCACCGATTGTCTGTCATAGGCCTCTTCCCTAATCGACGGTTATCCTTACTCCGAACAAACCGCGATCCAAAAGCGGCTAACCTTTCCTGCTGATCTCGCTCAATTATTTGGGCTCTCCTGAACATCTCTCCATACTCCTTGATGTCATGTGACAGAATCTGGCTCCGAAGATCCGGCTTCAGCCCATCCCGGAATCTTCGAGCCTTGTCCCTTGGATTCGCCACCATGGTTGGTGCGAACTTCGCCAGCCTTGCAAATTCAGCCTCATACTGGTCCACGGTTATCTGGCCTTGGCGCAACCTCATGAACTCCGTCAACTTCTTTTCCTGGGCATTCTCCGAGAAATACTTCCCATAGAAGTTCTCCACAAATACAGTCCACGTTGGGGCCATTCCTTCGGGAAACACTTCCCTTTCGGTAGCACTCCACCAATCATTGGCACCATCCTGCAGCTGATATACTGCCAATGTTACTTTTTCCTCATCACTGCACCCCAACACCTTAAAGGTCTTTTCTAGCTCTTCAACCCATCTTGGTGCAGCCTCGGGGTCACCACGACCATTAAACTTTGGCGGTTTCATCCTCAAGAATTGCTCTACCAACCGGGGCATCTGCCTAGCCCCAGCTGGGTGATCCTGCCCCTGCTAGGCATGATTTCCTCCATTCCTTGCGATCGTTGCAGCCCCGGCAGCCTGGGCATGGGCTGCGGCTCTCTCCTGCGCCTGCAGTCCAAAGATGTGTCCTATCTCGCGAAGGGTTTCCATGACCTCATCAAACCTAGGGTCCCTAGCCTCGCGGGTACCCTCACTAGGCTGTGCCTGCGACTCCTTTCCTCTTCTCTTACACATCCTGACGACTTGACTGCCCAACTACCTGCTATAATTCCATTAAGGAATTAGAGACTTAAACCAATCTATCCCAGTCTAAGTCCTAGACAGGTCTCAACAATCAACCAAACAACCAGCATGCGGCTTAACAGGAACTAATCAACACATCACCCAAGGGGTTCACATACTTACCTCAGGTCCTGCCGCACCTGCACATCATGGGTCATTATAATAATATATGCCAAGTCATCACACAATGTCAGGAGATACATGTAGCACACGTGGTCATCCTAATTGGCTACCCATGGTCTCATCGCTCCTTATCACTCCAAGCTTCGACCTAATCGGATCGAGCTGACCTTGCTCTGATACCAATTCAGCGAGGGGGTTGTCACGCCCCGACCTCCACGGTGCGCAACAACCCGTTCGGTGGTCGGTTTAGTAGTACGACGTCCCAGGACGCGTTGTCATCGACCCATTTCCCAATACAGAGCATCAGGCACAAGCGGAAGCAAAAACTTTAAAACACCCGTACAAGTAATCATGAGAACCAGGATAGTAACACAAAGAGATCTAAGGCAACGTACACATCCATAATCAAAAACCACCAGAAAACATTCTTACATCGTTTTTAAGGAGAGTAACATTTGAAAATGGGGTGCAATCAAAAGAGAGACAATAGCCAACGGTAGAGGGTCCTAAATCCAAAAAGTGCCTACCCTATCAAAAGAAGCCAACCTAGCCTAGGGCACCCAATCCGGATCTAAGCCATCGGACTCGGACGAACTGTCGGGTATCTCTGAATCCTCGCTAGGAATCTCCTCCTCGGACTCCTCGGTATCCATCGGCTCGGCTTCGTCGACCTCCATGGGCTTCACCACTGGGTCCTCCACAACTGGCTCGTGATCTATACCTCCTAATTCCTCGTCTTCGGCAGGCTCGTACCAGGCAAAAAGACCTATAGTCTCCTCCTCGTCCATCTCGAGATCCACGATCTCACCATCCGGGCACTGCGGGTCAAGCTGGCCCTCAATGGTGAACGGGACATCCATCGTGCGAAGGGGTCCAAACTCGTCTCCAAAACGGTCCCGGAAACACCAAGCTACGTACTCGTGAATCTGAGGATGTGTCGTGCCCACGTCTACACTAATCGCAGAATAATGTCTCAAATACACCTCCCCGTTCCCCACCGGATGTGTAGTCATGATGTGCTCGTAATCTAGGGGAATCCCAAAACGTACCGGGACAGGTGGATCCGTCATGGACGCGGATCTGAAAGGTTGGGTTATAAAAACCGTGAGACACATCTCAGTGAGTGTAAAACTCCTAAACCTAAATTAGGCACACATACAAGGATGACTTGGGCCCATAGACCCCACTCGACGTTCCAGTGACCCTGCAGGTTAGACAATCCATAATATCACATTTCACAAGCGGCAATCTCGATCACGCGTACGTCACACGCATGCTCCAAACCTTTAGTGACAATTCCAGGTATAGTTCACCGAGTCGCACAATTCAGCAAGCGAACTCATGCATTCATATGCATGTAAATGCCACTAACTTGCCATACCCACAATCAAATTCCTATGGCATCTCGGCACAAATTTCCATTCATGTTCCGATTATGGAATGAAATCTACTTAGACACGTCCCATACTATGCCCAGCGGATTCCACTACATAATCAGACACTATGCATCACACGTTAACCATTTATTTCATTACTCGACCCGAAGGTCCGATTCGAAGATCCGGTCCGAAGACCAATCACAACACTCCGTCGCCAGCGTAAAGACGCCCCAGGCCCAGGGCATCGTCCTGCTCCAAAGTGCATGAGGACGGCACACCCCGCGTAAACGCATCAGGGCGAAGGTGATCACACATTCACACAACCGGTTTTATCTTAACCCCGCGTAAACGCATCAGGGCATAATTAGGTGATCACATGTCCATGGCATACACGCATTCCCGCACAATTTCCACAAGCCCCATACTCGGCATGCATAATGCGTAGCCATGCAATTCCGCACACGAATGTTGGTGCAATGTACCGCGGCAGAATGTCCAAGCAATTCAATGCCAATGTATCATGATCAAAGATCCACGTCATATGCTCAGTCAGCCCAATCAATTAATTCGGGCATCACATGTGATTACGGCACTTATGACGTACATTGATAATTCACCAATCACATTCTACATTGTCGATCACACGAACATGCGACATGGTATTCTCAATTTATCATGATTGTCAAACCGACGTGCAATCCAATCATTCCGGCCATCCCGGCACTCCAATCAAGTTAATCCACTAATTTCCGTTAATTGGACCGTTAAATTCTCGGCATGGACAGCAACTAATTCACTTCATATCAGCCTCTAATTCTCTTCTAACTCATGCGTTGTCACCTACCAATTGTTTCCCGACACCCGCTAATGGCACACAAATTCACTCGAGTCCTAATTAATGCTAATCGACTAACCAACACACCCTAGGCCCGTTTTAAAGCGCATTATCGTCCTAATTAGGGTTTAGAGGTTTTCACCCACCAACTCCGGGCTCGAACGACGGGGAATGGCGGCCGATCACCGGTGAACGGTGGAACCGGCGGCACAAGTCCCAAGGGCGGCGGTCCGGCGGTCCACAGCAACCACGGGCGGCGGTGTGAGGCCGGCAGGACTGCTGTTCACGGCGAGGGAAGGCTAGACGAGCGGCTGAGCGGTCCCCGAACGGCTGCTATCCACGGCGGTGCATGGCGGTGGCGGCGAATAGCATGCAGTCTGGTGACGGCGCGGCGGCGTTGGCTCGGCCTCGGCGAGCGGCGGTCTATTCCGGCGAAAGGGGGCGGAACAGGGAGAGGCGGACGGAGAAAAACAAAGAGGGACGGTGAGGGCTGGCCGGCGTTCAGCCGTGCATGCGCCGGAAAGAGAGGAACGGCGGCAAGGGGGCAGCAGCGGTGAACAGGTCCGGCGGTGGCTCAGCCGTGCATACAGCCACGGCGAGGAGGAAAGGGAGAGACGGCGGCGTGGCTGAACCGGCGGGTACCCTCCTGCATGCAACCGAGACAGGGAGAGAGAGACGGCGGCGGTGGCCACAGCGAGTGGCGGTGCTTCCCGGCGAACGGCAGACGATCGGCTTGTCCTTCCTCAGCTGACCGGCGCCGATTCTTGCTGCATGCAGGTGAGAATGAGAGGAGACGGAGGCGAGACGGAGGGGAATGGCAAGGGGGCGACGGCGTGCAGCGGCGGCGGCCTTGGCGGAGCGGCGTTGGGCTCAGCGGAGGCGCGGCCGAGCTGGCCCCGGCGTGAGACCTTGGCCGGTCGCGAACAGCAAGGGAGAAGGGGGGAGAGGGCCGGCCGGCTGGCGGTGAGGCGAGGATGGGTGGTGGTTTCACGGCGGCGGTGCCGGCTGGTGGCGGTTCCAGCGGGCGGCGAGCGGCGGTGTGAGGCCGATAGAAGGAGAGAGCTTGCCGGAGAGGAGAGGGAGGGAGAGGGCGTGAGAGAGGGAGAGTGAGACCGGATGAGAGGGGGAGAGAAAGTGATTGAGAGAGAAAGTGTGAGGTGATATGTGATGATGGTGATCATGGGGAATGCCAAGAGGTGGAGTGTGGGTTTGAAGGAGATGATGGCATGCAAGGGGAAGAGTGAATGTGACAAGTGTCACACTCCATGAGAAAGCCAAATTTCGGAATTCCAAAGGGTACGAGGGCAAAGTCGACATAATTTTCCGGTACCGGGTCGAATCGCTAATTTTTCGACCGTACAAGTCCTATACACATACGGCCAGCTTAATTTGACGTCGTCCTCATAAAAACTATCCCGAGATTCACGAAAATCGTTCTCGATGTCCGGATTAAATTTCACGATCAAATCGTCAAATTTCAAATTTCTAAATCTCTCACTAACGGGCGGCCGTTTAGGATTCAAACGTTTCAACCTCCGGTTGTCCGAATCGTGGCGAGCTAGAGAGAGGGAACGAGAGGAATTATCACTAGTTCCTATGACACAATCGTCCGTTTCGGATGATTGGTTCACACTGGCCCAAAATACTTCCCCATTATTCTCCTAAGTCAGGCTTGACTCGCGACCGGGTCTTTGGTCCACGTATCTATTCCTAGTTGTCCATTCCCATCTGGTCAGTATCCCGTGAGTGATCAGCTCCGGGCGAGACTTACGAAAATGAAATATCGAATAATACTCGTTTTATTCATTCTAGAGATTGAGTCGAATTCCGGGATGTTACAGTCCCATCTATTAATCCCCAGTGAGTTGAGTGAAAAATTCCATGTCTGCAAGGTAAAGATTTCTCTCGCAAAAGGTACGGCGATCGAAATGACAAGAGGCATTTCATTTCTCTATCTTAAACACTACAGGTTATCCATTGTTTCGCCACTTTGAGCCTAAATATTTAGAGAAATTCTTTCAAGTTACCCCTGTCAAGAACCACCCCACATCGGGGCCAACTGGAGGTAAATCAGTATCATGAGATGAAAAATGACTAGAAATTTTCTTGCTCTCACTTGCATTAATCTTCGAGTGTTGCTTTTTCAGATGAATTCACGCGAAATTCAAGTGCCTTAGGATGACGAAGAGCATTTCTTTCTCTATTCTATACACATTTTACCCTTTGCTAAGCCCAATTGAGCTTGCAAATTCGTTCCATATAAACCCAGTTGGTGATCATCCCCCACACTGGGGCAAGGCAAAAGTCATCATTGTTCAAGCAACATATCCAGAGCATTAATTGAAGACAAGAATCCTTGAGTGTTTGAATGGCAAGTCATTCAGTTAGAGATAGCTGGCCAGTGTTTACATTGTAAGCAGTGAAGCACAAAAAAAAGGGGGGGAAAGGGCAAGAAAAAGCAGTGTGTCCGGTAAAAGTAAGGCCAATGCCCAATAAAATGTCAGGATATGACTTGTCATAATCCCCATTGAAGCAGTAGTCCTACAAGTCTCAAAGGGATCAAGTGATGAATTCTCGAAGCCAATGGAGTATTTACTGAGAAGAAAATCTCTGGTAAAGAAGAAGACCGGTGACAATGCCAAGATGATCACCAACTTATTCACCCCAATCATATATATTTTGAGCCTAATGATCCATTCATTTCTCAACCTATGAGCCTAGCCTACATTACATCCCTTACGAAGTCTCTTTATATTAGGGCACTTGAACTAACATAGAATTTCAGATGTTTATAAGCTTAGCTCGAAAAAGTGTGAGCAGGTCCATTTCTATCTCATTTTGCAGGGTTCTTGACTTGTAAACCCGGAGACAATTGCAGAATATTTTCTTTCAATAGCTTCGACTCGAAGAGTCCCCTTTGCTAAGCCATTGACCAAGCCCATATTACAGTCCTGGTAAAGACCTCTTGGATTGGTAAGGTCGTACCGTTTGCGAGAATACTCGGACCATTGTCGACATGATGACGGTAAGATAGAGAGATTCTCGTAAATCAGCCCTTTTGATGAGAATGAGAGAAAAGCCCTTTCAGACCGAAGGTCCCTCATTCGATATTTTCAAGATATCCGCTTGTGAATCTGGATTGTCTTATCATAATCTTTCCCCAGCGAAGTTTGTAATGCCGATATAACAAAATCATCGTGCATGAAAAAAAAATGAATTCATAGTGCATGAGTACATATGTTCTGAACTGTTCATGAATGCATATCATATGTTGCTTAAAGTCGTGTCTAACAGGAGACACACTCTCAAGGGTCAGAGATATCGCCAGGTAAGTATATCTCTGTATCCCTAACCTGTTCGAGCGATCGTCAGGTCTCCCATCTGATCAATTTGTTGCGATCTCTAAATGCCTTTGATGATGTTTAGGTGTCTATTGATCAAGCCTTTTCAGGTACCCCTGATGATGCCCAGGTACTTTGTCAAGGAACCCTTGAACATTCGGGCTAGCCCCTCTGTTCACCAAAATCATTGTTTTCGTATAATTTCGAGAAGATTCCCCCATGAGACACCTATGGAGATGTATAGGTGACGCAACCAAATCTTTATGAATACCTATGGAGATGTATAGGTATCTTAAAGGTCAGAATTTTTCTATAATTCCAAGTATTCCCCCGCTACTCACCTATGAGTCAAGGATATAGGTGAAGCGGCCAAATCTTTACAAGTATCTATGGAGATGTATAGATATCTTGTGAAGGTTGGAATGTTTCTATAATTCCAGGTATTCCCCCGCAACTCACCTATGAGTCAAGGATATAGGTGAAGCGGCTAAATCTTTATGAATACCTATGGAGATGTATAGGTATCTCATAAAGGTGGGATAATTCCCTAAACCCCAGATGTTCCCCCGCGACTCACCTATGAGTCAAGGATATAGGTGAAGCGGCCAAATCCTTATGAGTACCTATGGAGATGTATAGGTATCTCATAAGGGTAGAAATATCCTCTTGAGTTCCCCCGTGACGCACTTATGAGTCAAGAATATAGGTGCAGCGGCCAAATCTTTGCAAATACCTATGGAGATGTATAGGTAGTTTGTAAAGGTCAGAACGTTTTTATATTTTTTTCCTTTCTTTCTAAAAAACTGCTCTCGCGAATCCAGATGATGATTGGATACGTTGAGCTTTTTTCATGTGTTTTGACTTAATTGCAGATCACCGAAGTTCATCCACAGTTTAACAGGCAATACTTATGGGACCAAACCCAGACATTTGCCAAACAACATACTAAGTCAGAGTCGTGCCTCGAATTACATTATCTCGCTTCCGTCAGGTAAGTAATTCCAGGTATGTTTTCCTTTCATGACAGCATGCATCATTTCTTAATGCATTTCAAAAATGGGACTCATAATCCCGACAAAAACAACATTCATTGCATTTGCATGGTGGAAATTTATGTATCATTTAATCTTTGAATGCAACCTCTGCAAGCTCACCTTCAAAGAGGGACAGCTGTTGACACCTAAATTTTACCGACTATTTAGTGTAATTTGCATAAAAAATTAGAGATTACTTTTCAACCCATAAACAAAAATATTTAAACTGCATAACATATAGTTTAAGTTCATTTTAGATTTAATTACATTATTGCATCGGACCGGGGATGGCGAACGAGCTTAAATTTCATCGGACGAGACTCGGCTCGCTCGAAATGCAATGGCCGGGAATTTCAAGTCAAACGGGCTCGGTTGCTTTAATTTGGGCTTGATTTAGTCTGTTGAATTTAATTAATTAAAGCCTAAGTTAATTCAGCCCATTTAGATGTTAATTAGAACCTAAACCCAAGCCTAAGCCCATTAGGAATAGAGAGCCCATCTAATTGACCTAGGTTAGCACTATAAGTATGTTATTAGGTCAGAATTCTGCAGAGGAGACGACATAATTTTTCTGATCAGAATTTTTGGAAGCAAGTGAGGCACACGTGAGAGAGAGGCCGGCGACCATCATGCCGAGCCACCGCCACGCCGCGCTTCCACTGTTCCGAAGCCGTCCCCCGCATCGCGCCATTGTCTGTCGCGCCGCGTCTCCGCCCTTCCGGAGGTGCGTGTCACCGTTCGAAGATCTCCTCTCCATCGTACGCAGCACCGCTCGCTGCACTTCCCGTGAGCAATACTGCCTTGAAGAGTCCCCCATGCAGCGTGCATGAAGTCTTCTTCATTCAACGGCAACTCCCTTCGGTTCATTGACTCCCAGTCACGTTCGACTCGTCCAAGTTGAAGACGCCTTGAAGAGGAGTCCACGTTCTTCCTTCCTCTGTCCATGTTGAAGCCCAGACGACGATTTGTACTGCTGCTGCTTCCTCTGCCCATGTTGTGTTCTCTTCACCGACGCTCTCATAATTCCGAAGATAACGCCCCCATGCAGAACACGTAGGATATCATACAGAGAAGAAGACTTGCGGACCCGTGCCTCACCATTCCAGAGCAAGGTCAGTACCAAGAAGCATCGCCCAGAACACCCCCATCGAAGAAGACGCATCAACAACATCTGACCGAAGCTCTCCCGCCTACACCATCGAGTTATCGCCATTACAGAACTTTGCTGCAGAGTCACCGAACATGCAGTGTTGACTGTGACAATCCAGCACAAGATCATACCGAGAGATATCACCCGGAGCTATTCGTACATCACCACGACATCCAGATTGCATAGTCAAGAAGTCCACACCACCACAGCGAGCTCATCGAGCACACCGTGAGCCCATCGAGAGCCATCATCAGTCGAGGCTCGAGATCCACCATCCCGATCCGTAGGCGATGTTGTCGTCGCCGATCCGTTTATCGCAACCCCACTGCCGGTCGTCCCGTCGCCGGTGAAGCAGCCTCGCCAAGCGCCGACGTGAGCTACCGTGTCGCCGTCCCGTCGCCAGTCATCCCGATCCCGAGCCGATTCGAATTCGGGAATTATCTTCAAATTAGGTAATTGAACATTATCCTAAATTTTCAGAATATTCAATTTCCTGATTTGCATGTTTGAATATTTCGTGAATATTACGTGAATATTTAAATATCTTAAGATAATGTTTAATTTATCCGCGATATTTGAGAATATTCAAATTAGGAAAATTTCCTAATTTAGCAACGTATCTCGACAACTATCTGACCTTAACCCTAAGGTTCGATACGCGGCGATACGAAATTTCATTATCTTATCCATAATTATTTGGATACGATGATGGAATTTATCTGCTTTCCAAATTTGAATAATCAACTTTCCGTCAATATCTATAACCCTATAGATATGACAGATGGTTCGATTTCTGTGCCTAATCCGAGTTTGAAACAAATCTGGCGGATCGCGTGGTTGATTTAAATGTGGTTGCTATCCTTGTTTATTTGATTGTTTTCCTTTTCAAATAAAAAGAAAACCCAAAAAAATCTGTTTTGTTATTTAAATTAGAATTTTGCATGTCTAGGAATTTCGAATATATCCCAAAGGATGAGATAAGTATTTAATTTAAATTGGGACCTAAGGTGGCATGTTTTCTAGTTTAAATTAGGTATTATTTTAATCCTAACGGATTATTCACGTTATTTTATTATTCTGAATTTTAACAAAAATCCTAAAAAAAATCATGCTAAGGTAGATTAAGTCATCATAGGCTGCATGTTATTTTAGGTATTTTTATTATTTCGAATTTTATCAAAAATCCCAAAAATAAATCATGTTAGGATAGATTAAGTCATCATAGGTTGCATGTTAATTTAGGCATATTTTTATTCCGAATTTCGTCAGAAAATACCAAAAATATATCATTGCATCCGTCATTAGAATTAAGTCACGTCGTCGCATGACATATAGTTTGCATGTTAGGGTGCATTAGTTCGCACGTTATCTTTGCACGTCATTGCATATAGACTAGATTTCATTTAAATAAATGAAAATAAAAAACAAGATTGAGTGAATTGCGTGTTAATTAGAAATCATATTAGGATTGATTGATGTGATTTTCTAGCTAACAATGCATATGCTTGCGTTGGCATTCAGGTAAGTAATTCTCCTAAGCTTGTAATTTATTTAATACTTTCCTGGATGTTAATTTGGTGGTTTACACACTCGCATAAACACCTCACATGTTAGTAACTAAGCTAAAATGAATCCAAACTGCCTGCCAAAATATTTTTGAAATGAAAAGGTACCGAAAGGGCATTAGACTAGATCTAGCGTAATCAAGTCCCCGGGCTTAGAATCTCTGGTTCACAGGAATAAAACATACCTCCCCATGTTTTTTTTAGGTTTCTAATCGACCTACCACAAATTGATTAATGGCGACTCCGAGCATGAAAATATTTACATGTTAAGAACTTAAACCCTAAGTTGCGAATTGGTAGGGTTTGGGAGGGCTCGCGTTAAGATGTCTTAATAATCCATTAGCCCGAAAAAATGATGAAACTTTTTAGGGTCGCGACAACGATTTTCTTAATAGAGGTGAGATCGATAAGGACTTTTAATTATATGAGATGGAAAATCACGATAACACACCCACTAATATTATTGAGGGAAATATAGATTTACCTCAACATACAAGACCTAGTGGGAGTGTAGCCTGGCAAACTGAATTCTCAAGAAATTCAGTTGCGTAAAAGTAATTATAAAAGTATTCCCCGTCGTCGATTTGATATTGAAGGGGAAGCATTATGATTGCTCCACAAAACAATACGAAGCCTAAAACAGTTTAAGAGGCTCCGTCATCTCCTGACAAAGAAGAATAGAGAAAAGCTTTGGAAGACAAAATGGAATCTATGAGGACAAACCACGTCAGGGACTTAGTTGATCTGTCACCTGATCGCAAGGCTATTGGAAACAAATAGGTTTTCAAGATTAAGTGAAAGAGGGATGGATCCATTGAAAAGTATAACGCTCGCATTGTGGCAAAAGGCTATACTCAACAAAAGGATATAGACTATGAGGAAACTTTTTCACCAGTTATAAGGTTTGCCTCCATACGCCTTATCATAACCGTTGTTGCACATTTGGAAATAAAATTACATCAAATGGATGTAAAGACAACATTTCTCAATGGAAAACTAAATGAAAAAATCTATATGAAGCAATCGATAGGTTTCATTGCTAAAGGTCAGGAGCGTAAAGTTTGCAAACTTCATCGCTCAATATATGGCCTTAAGCAATCATCTAAACAGTGGTATTTTCGTTTTCATCAAGTTATAACTTCTTTTGGGTTCACGATAATCGAAGAGGATCATTGTGTGTATATCAAATGGTCTGAGGATAAATTTATGATTTTATCTCTTTATGTGGACGGTATTCTGTTGGCTGGAAATGACAAGAGTTTGGTTATAACCATAAAATAATGGTTGTCCTCTAATTTTGAAATGAAGGATATGGAAGAAGCTGCATATATATTAGGAGTTAAGATTAATAGAGATCGATCAAAAAAACTCCTTGCTATGTCACAAGAGTCTTATATAATGAAGATTCTTGAATGCTTCAATATGCAACAATGTAATCCCATTAATACCTATGTCATGCAAGACGAAGGCCTAAGTACTAAGATGTGTCCTAAGACTCTAGAAAAAGACAAAGAAATGGTAACTGTTATTTACGCCAGTGCTATCGGAAGTTTGATGTATGCTATGATGTTTACTCGACCCAATATATATCATGCTGTGGGGTTAGTGAGCCAATATCAATCAAATCCTGGTCAAGTACACTGGAAAGCAGTTAAGAGGATCCTGAGATACTTGAAAGGCACTATGGACTATCGACTTTGCAATCAAGGGAGTGATCTACGCTTATTAGGATATTCTGATGCTGATTGGGGAGAAGACCTAAATGAGTGTAAATCGATGTCTGGATATGCTTTCTTCTTTAATGATAATGCAATTTCTTGGAACAGCAAAAAACAAACATGCACAGCTTTATCTATGATGGAGGCAGAATTTATTGCATGTTCTGCTACAATGCAAGAAGCAGTGTGGCTAAAATGTTTCTTGGAAAATTTAGCCATTGTCACTTATGTCCTAAGACCATTGACAGTATATTGCGATAGTCAAGCAGCCATTGCCCATGTGAAAGATCCCAAGTACAATGGTAGGACAAAGCACATTGACATAAAGAATAACTTCATCGGAGATATAATAGCGTAGAACGAAGCAGTCCTGCAATATATTTTAACCAACAGGATAGTTGCTGATCCATTCGCGAAAGCTATTCCTAGCGGCGTGTTCTTGACCCACAAGATGTCCCTAGGGTTAAGTCCAATGTGATACGTAATATTGTTGAGGATGACTGGATTATGTGTATATATGTATTGTACTTGTTTGTTAATTAATTGATGTTTTATCAATTAGTACACTATTATGAGACTAGCACACATATATTGTTAAAAGGTATGTCACCAGGCAATGATTGGCTCACTCACATGAGCAATCACCTCAAACGCTATAATAAGCAGGTTGAGATGAGACGATATGTACTGTAAATGGTGGAAGAGCAATTTAGTACATAAAATGATTTAATGTAGCCTTGATTGGAATCAAGATGGGGTATGTTATTCGTATGTGATAAGACCGAACATGATAGTTCCACAATCATGTATGCCTGAAGGTAGCCAGATGCGAGTACCAAATTGGGCACTGTGGAAAACGAGCTGATATAGCACTCGGGCTAAACATGAGTACGTGAGAAGCACGTGACCATGTTTAGGCTAAGATCGTTTAGTGGATATGTTTAATAAATGACACACACTCTTATAGAAAAGAAATCCACTATAGCATGTAATTCATACTACATGTACTTTATTCAACCAATAAGGGAGATGAGTACAATTATGCCTAGTTATTCATCATGTGAATCCTTTTTATAATTTACCTTACTTTGTGCCCTATGTTTCTTCTGACTATGTTCTCAAAGTAGAAGATCAATGTTGCTACTTTAGCATGCTACCTGGGGTCATGAATAGATATGGTTTTATCGAACGTGTCTAGAAAAGTAGTTATTCTAAAATGGAGAGAGACATGAGTGCGAAGGAAGACTATTGTTGTTTTACATCTATCACATGTATTTACTGGTCGACCAAATATTTCGCCTTCAATGGCTTCGGAAATAATTATAAATACATGGTGTCCTTGAGAATAGTCAAGTATAGCCTTTAAGAGATAGGTATATTTGGACTGGTGTAACAAAATATGTATAGGACTATGAGACATCAATTTTTTATTTTTTTTAGGGTTGTAGCCATTGTGTTTTCCCTAACATGTGCATAATTAGAGCTCTCAAGTGTAGGTATACTCATTGGTCGAACGACTTTCTTGCCAGTATGAATTTTTTCTAAGGTAAATGAATATTGAATGCCTTATGTTCTTGATAGAGCATTATTAAGCTCATCATGTGCGAGTGGGAGATGTTATATTTTGTCGGTTCGCTCATGATGAGTGTGTCCAAGGGGCACCCTTTGCTCTAACTGTGAGTGTGTCTGAAAGACAACTTTTGAAGAGATGCGATGGGAGTTTCTTAAGGGAAGTTAAGATAACTTTCTCAGTATGAAAATCCAAAAGTAAATTATGATGAATAGAACTCTCTCTCTCTCTCTCTCTCTCTCTCTCTCTCTCTCTCTCTCTCTCTCTCTCTCTCTCTCTCCCCATCAAAGAACGACGAATAAGGATTCCGTATCTACTTTGAGAAGACAGTAAGCATTAACGCTATGGAACGAGAACACTTTTCTCGTGATTGTATTCGGACCAACGTGAAGTAGATCCGTCCATCGTTCGTTGGTGATTCAGCACACGATCCTGGAAAGTTTGTTCGTAGTGCATCAAAAAAGTTAGTTGATTTTTCCGACACTTACTTCCAACACCGTCTATGAGAAGCTCTTTCAGAGCTGTCAGGTGACCCACCTGTTGACACCTAAATTTCGGCGCATCATTTAGTGTTAATTTGCATAGAAAATTAGGGATTAAATTTTTAAATCCCAAACAAAAATATTTAAATTGCATAACATATAGTTTAGGTTCATTTAGTTTAATTGCATTTTTTGCATCAAATTGGTTGTGGCGAATGAGCTTAAATTTCATTGAACGGGACTCGGCTCGCTCGGAATGCAAGGGCCTGGAATTACAAGTCAAACGGGCTCGGTTGTTTTAATTTGGGCTTAATTTAGTCCGTTGAATTTAATTAATTAAAGCCTAAGTTAATTCAGCCCATTTAGATGTTAATTAAAACTAAGCCCATTAGGACTAAAAAGCCCGACTAATTGACCTTGGTTAGCATTATAAATATATCGTTACACCTCATAACCTAGGGGGCTCTCAGAATTTTCAGATCTGATTTTTTAGAAAAACACGAGAGAATTTTCGGAGAATAGATTTTTCGGAGAAGTCGCGGCCACAAGAGATGGAATACGTGAGTCAACGTGGAGAGCAAAAGCTTTCCACGTTCTGACTTCACGCAATAAAAGAGAGGGGTCTGATCAAAGAGAAAAGAAGAGTGGACAAGAAGAAAGGGACGCTTGAATTAAGGGGGATTTCTTTTCTTCACAGGAGAGGTTGAGAGAAATCAGAGGTCTACGCCCTCAAGAGGTTCTGACTGATTTTCCACGAAGACCTGCAGAGAAAGAGAGACAATCAAACAGAGAAGAAGAGAGAATCGATCAACAGAAATTACTCCACGTTGACAAGTCACTGCTGCTGCACTGAACCGAGAAGAGCCGTCCCTGCCGTTGCTGCTTCTTCGTGCCACGTTCTTCATCAATTGGACTTCCCACGGCTTGAAGAGAAGCTGTCCATATCAACGAAGCCCCCTGCACAGTCAACCGAGAAACATCTTGCCGAGAAGACCACCTCAACGTGAGTCCCCACCGAGCTGAAAGTCTACAACGCAACCGCTGTTCGTGACTGGCGAAGTCACTGAGTCCACCGTCGTGCCGTTCCCGACAACATCGCCGGAGCCACCCATCAGAACAACCGCTAACCGTACGTCGCCGGAGACCTCGTCATCCCTTCGTTGCCCGTTCATCCCGATCCCGATCCGCAAAGTCGATCTCAATCCCGATCGATTCGAATTTGGAAATATTTTTAAATTAGGTAAGTGGATATATTCAGAATATTTTCTTCAAATATTTAATTTCCTGATTCGTGCACGTTTGAATATTTCGTGAATATCACGTGAATATTTAGATATCTTAAGATAATGTTCGATATATCCGCGATATTTGAGAATATTCAAATTAGGAAAACTTTCCTAATTTAGCAATGTATCTGGACGACTATCTGACCTTATTCCTAAGGTACGATACGCGGCGATACGGGGAATTATTATCCTATCCATAACTATTTGGATACGATAATGAATTTCATTAGCTTTCCAAATCTGAACAATCAAATATCCGTTAATATCTATAACCCTATAGATATGACCGATAGTTTGATTTTTGTGCCTAATCCGAGTTTGAAACAAATTTGGCGGATTGCGTGGTTGATTTGAATTGATTGCTATCCTTGTTTATTTGATTGTTTTTCTTTTCAAATAATAAAAAAAATTCAAAAAAAAATCTGTTTTGTTATTCAAATTAGAATTTTTGCATGTCTAGGAATTTTGAATATATCCCGAAGGATGAGATAAGTGTTTAATTTAAATTGGGACTTAAGGTGGCATGTTTCCTAGTTTAAATTAGGTATTATTTCAATCCTAACGGATTATTCACATTATTTTTTTTAATTCCGAATTTTCAAGAAAACCCCAAAAGAGAAATCATGCTAGGGTAGATTAAGTCATCATAGGTTGCATGTTATTTTAGGCATTTTTATTATTCCGAATTTTAATAGAAAATACCAAAAAGAGAAGACATTAGGTTGCATGTTATTTGAGGCATTTTCATTAATTCCGAATTTCATTGAAAAATACCAAAAATAATCATTCTTCCCGTCATTAGAATTAAGACACGTTGTTGCATGACATATAGTTTGCATGCTAGGTTGCACTATTCGCATGTCATTTTTGCATGTCATTGCATATAGTTTAGATTTCATTTAAATAAAGTGGAAATAAAAAAAAAAAGAAACTGAGTGAATTGTTTGTTAATTAGAAATCATATTAGGGTGTCGATGTGATTTTCTAATTAACAATGCAAATGTTTCGTTGCATTGAGGTACGTTGTCCCCCTAAACTTGCAATTTATTTAATGCTTTCCTGAGTGTTAAATTGGTGGTTTGCGCACACGCATGAACACCTCACATGTTAGTGAATTAGCTAAAATGGATCCAAACTGCCTGTCAAAATATTTTTTTGAAAAGAAAAGGTACCGAAAGGGCGTTAAACTAGATCTAGCGTAATCAAGTCCTCGGGCTTAGAATATCTGGTTCGCAAAAATAAAATAGTACTCCCGCTATTTTATTTAGGTTTCTAATCAACCTACCTTAAATGGTTAGTGGCGACTCCCGTTGAAAATATTTGCATGTTCACAATTGGACCTAAGTTGCGATTTGGTAGAGTTTGGGAGAACTCGAACTAGGTTAGTTAATTCAATTGATCTAGTAATCCATTAGCCTAAGATTGAAATGCTGATTTTTCATTTTAGGTCGCGACACCACCTCTATTGGCAACATGCCGAGCTCTACGCATAACTTCAAATTCAGGGAAACCAAGCACTTCAAATTGCCAATCAAATGATCTATCTTAACCAATTGTGAACATCGCTCCAGAATCAATATGGCCAGATTTTTGCAGCCAGAGAACTCAGGAGTGACTAATAAGTTAGCACAGCCTGTAAGATCTAGAACTCTCAAGTTCTTCATCTGCAACATAAGAGAAATATTTGCATAAGTTCACTTCACAAATAGTTTCGTTAGACCGGCCGATTTCACCATAGCAATGAATTGTAAACTACCTCGATTTGTCCCCAGCCTTCCTAATCTTTGGTGACCTTGCTCCATGACAGGTCGAGAATGGTTAAGTTTCCAAGTGAAAATTAGTTGCTTGCAGACGTCGAGGGCACCCTCGCCAACGGAGCCACCTTAATTTTGGAAAAATGTTGGCAAAATCTCCCGCAATGTCTGCATGATCCATTTGAAGAAACCGTATATTTGACATGCTCTCAAAATCTTCCGGGGTTAAGTTTGTCTGAAGTATGCCACTGAAAGTTAAGGCAGAGTGCCTCAACCTTTTCTGTTCCCTGTGATGGACAAGAAAAACAAAAAGAAGTTGTGAGGATGGTGTCTCTTGTTGACACGTAACCAGTCAGTAAACATTCCTAAAGAAAAATGACGAACAACGTCCATTGCACACATGGTCTTTTTTCCTTTGGCGGTGAACACAACAAAACTATATCTTATGCTTCACGGTGAATAATTTAAAAAAAAAAAAAGCACACCAAAGGTTCACCTTTTTCCTCTTTATAGTGTCGAGAGCTATTTCATGATTAAATAATCTACTCCGCCTTCCTAGATCTGTAAGATTCGCTCCATGAACGATTTCTCTGCCAAGTCGCCTCAACATGCTATGCATCCATATGACTGTTTTCTCCAATTTTGGATAGGGGAGTCAAAATTTTACTAGAAGGCAGAAAAGAGAAGTCATACTATAGGTACCAAGCAATTCGAATATCTATGCCGGTGGTAAAACGGGCGATATCCAGAAATATCTGTTTCTGCTTATTATCTAATGTTTGATATCCTTCCTCCAAAATTCTCTGAAATCCCTCTGCCGGAACATTGACCCCTGCAGTAATTTATACCGTCTGTCCTGCATTGTACCACTGAAGACTGCAGCCAAAACTTCAACAAATAATGGGAGTCCTGCCATAGCATTAACAGCATCGTCTGAAAGTTTGAAGTTGCTAGGTGAGGAAAAAGTTGGTGCAAATGAATGCTGCCTAAAGAGTCGAAGAGCATGATCGTTATCCAGCTGACTAACTTGATAAGTTTGGATCTGAGGAGATTCTTCCAGGACAAAACTGTTTCTGGTGGTTACAAGCATCCTACTTCCAGAAGCAAAGCAATCAAAGCAATCTCCGATGAGCTTCTGGACAGGAAACGCATTTTCCACGTCATCAAGGATAATCAAAACTCTCATGTTGCAAAATGAGTCCCTGAAAAACTCAATTCCCCTGCTGACAAAAGCAACATCCTCGAGTTCCCGTTTTAGAACATCGGAAATCAACTTAGCTTGCAAAAGCTGAAGCCCTCCTAATACTTGAGTTGTTTCTTTAACATTTGCAAGGAAGCTACAGCCATCAAAATTACAGGAGACTTGGCTATAAATGAGTTTTGCAAGAGTCGTCTTGCCAATCCCATCTTCTCCTTGGATCGCGACAATCATCCGCTTGTCTTTATCATCAATATTCATCAAGCTCATGATGTGGTTCACTTGATCATCAGTTCCAACACCTTTTTCGGTACTGGCAACTCGTTTTTTCTCTTCCACTTTGACCACCTACAAGAAACATGATGATTGCTCACTCATAAGCTGTATGATGTAAAGCAAGTACCTAAATATGTTGATCTTTTCTAACGTTGTTGCGTCTGCATAAATTGTCTACTACACGAAGTCACTGGTCATCCTGATCTACCAGTGATCAACATTATCGCCACATTGTTTTAAAGGAAATCCAAGTTTCAGGAGTGATGATCTTTTACCTTTCAAAATATGCTTTGTCAAACAATTAACCAGATATGAAATTTCTTATCTATACACCAACAAGCGTTATCTTGACATATATGTGTCTATGAATGACATTGTACGCTAAAACCTCATAACATATTAATAGATAACATGGCCCAATTGAAATATGATATGGGGCGTCAAATGTTCAATCATCGAAATATTGTTGGTTCCCACTTTTATCACGAATGTTCTCCTAAAAGTGTTTAACGCAAACCACACCAATGTTCTCAAGACTGCAAATTGAAGTTTCCACATGGCGAGCATAAGAGCGAATAGTCTCTCAGACTCGGTTTTAATTAGGCAGAAGGACACTATTGGTGTCATAACTTGTGTACGACGATCACTTTGGTGCCATAACTTTTCTTCGGATCACTTTGGTGCTAACTTTTTTGAAAAACGATTACTTTGATGTCAACGTTGACGTGGCTTGCCGGAAATTCTACATGGCGCTGGCGTGGCTCGCCAGAGATGTCCATGGCTCACTGGAGAGGACCAGTCAGCATTAAAAATAAAATTTAATGCTAACGTGTATTTTTTTAGAAAAATGAAAATTAAATTATATTAAAATAATAATAATAAATAAAAAAATAAAAGGAAAATAACACATAAAATTTAATTTTTTTATTTTTTTCCTTCTTCTCCGGCGAGGGCGGCCCTCGCCGGCGTCGGGCGAGGGCGGCCCTCGCCGGCGTCGGGCGAGGGCGGCCCTCGCCGGCGTCGGGCGAGGGCCGCCTTCGCCGGCGTCGGCGAGGCGGCCCTCGCCGGCGTCGGGCGAGGGCGGCCCTCGCCGGCGTCGGGCGAGGGCGGCCCTCGCCGGCGTCGGGCGAGGGCGGCCCTCGCCGGCGTCGGGCGAGGGCGGCCCTCGCCGGCGTCCGGCGAGGGCGGCCCTCGACTAGGCCGGCGAGGGTCGCCCTCGCCCGACGTCGGCGAGGGCCGCCCTCGCCTGGGAGGGCGAGGGTCTAGCGAGGGTCGCCCTCGCCGGATCCGGCGAGGGCGGCCTCGCCTGGGCCGGCGAGGGAAGCCCTCGCCTGAGTCGGGTGAGGGCAGTCTCGCTGGAGAAGAAAAATAAACCAAAAAAGGAAAATAAAATTCAAAAATTCAAAAAAAAAAAACCACATAATTTCCACGTGTACAAGTTAAATTATTTTTTAAAAAAATATAAATGTGATGTCAGCTTTTTGGCCGGAGTCACTAAAGTGATCAGTTTTTTCCAATTTTAGCACCAAAGTGATCCTAAAAAAAGTTATGGAACCAAAGTGATCGCCGTACACAAGTTATGGCACCAATAGTGTCCTTCTGCCATTTTACTTATATACTAGAAAATACCATGCATCGCCGCAAACACTATTAACGGTTAATCTACATTTAAAGGTTAAAAATATTAACATAAAAAAGATATATATGCATGTGTCACAGTCTCAAGATTTCTCATGAACAAAAGACCGTGTTCGATCTAAGAAGAACGACCAAGTCGCCTAGGGTTTCTAGAGTTCTCTAGAATATTCTCAAGGACGGACGGTACAGTAATTGTACCAAGTTCTAGAACATTCTCGGCATAAATGCCAGTAGTTGGTAGACAAGAGATGCAATCTCTACCATTAGATCGAGAGTCGATCAACGGTTGTAATGAGAGGGCCTCTTGTATAAATAGGGGAGCTCTCTCCCACTTTTGTATCACCAAACACTTGAAGCAATAGAAACATTCTCTCCCAGACATAGGGCTAGCGAGTGATCGATCCCCGATCCCTGGGGAAAGACTTAAGTCGCCGTACGGGTCACGACCTCAATAGCTGGCCCGTGACACATGCATTGACATAATCCTTGAATATTCATTTTAACACGTATCCTTCAAACTCAAAAGCTTGTTTGTATTTCAACAAAGATGTGGTCTATTTCGCATCTCGTCACATCACCTTAAAAATTGTTATTGTCATTTCATGTATATATCTCAATAAATATTGTTGTTACTTTTTTCTAAATCATGTTAAAATAAATATCACGAACATGAAATTACAAATAGGATGCAAGTTAAAACTTGAGTGATTGATCAAACATGTGATTATTTTACTCGATCGATCTTTCAATATTTTCTTGGAATTATGTCATATTCCTCAAAATTTAAACTATGGAAGCCTTATATGACTTCTTTTTAATTGTAACCCTTCTTGAAATGCATAAAATGAATCTTTTATCTTTAGTGCAAACCTAGGTCTAACTTTATTGATGTAAATGTAAATTGTGTTACACATTGTTGGTCCATTTTCTATTAGGTTAACCGTTTTTCTTAGTTGAATGCACTTATCCCAATGCAAAAGCTCATTCCACTCACACACGCGTAGCAGAGACGATCGCAACGTGATGAATACTGATTGGGAATGTGATGCTCTGGTCGCTTCGGAATACTGCTTGGGAATGTGATGAATCTCAGCAAGGTGGCGATGCTGCTTCTCTAGAGAGGTCAAGGACTAGGGATAAGAGCAACTGTCATAACTTTAGTACGGCTCTCATTTGAGTACCTTACATTTTTTTCGCTTACTAAAGTGCCACTTCCGGCAAATCATCCTACATAGATTTTTTGTATTTTTTTTCCTTTTTTTCTTTGTTTTTTTTCTTCTGTGCACCGGCCACAAAGGCCTCGCCCTCGGCTGGCGAGGCAGTAAAAGCCCTGGGCAAGGCCACCTCGCCGATCATAGGCAAGGGTGCAAAGGCCCTCGCCAATTCTGGGCAAGGCCCCCTAGCACGTGCCCACGGTCTTTTTGGCCGCGTGCAAGGGCGCGAAGGCCCTCGGCGGATTTTTTAGCAAGATAAATTGTCAATAACACTAAAGTGATTGACTTTTCAAATTTGTGGCACTTAAAGTAATCGATTTTTCAAATTTGTCGCATTAAAGTGAGTGAAAAGAATTAAAAAAATTGTCCACTTCAGCGCTCGTGGTGCCACGTAGGACAACCGTTGTCCACGTTGTATTTTCCGATGATGCGAATCGTTAATGACGCTTAAATGATCGATTTTTCAAATTTGTAGCACTTAATTAAGCGAGAAAAAAAAGTTACAACCCTCAAATGAGCGACATATTAAAGTTATGACACTCCTGCCGTTGTTATCCTCATAGGACCACTACCGTTTGATTCTTTGACTTTGAGTCTTGATCTGGACTGGCCCTTTGTGTTTCTTTCTCTGGTTTACTCTGTTCGCCCGGGAAATTTGCATTGTCAATGGTTACAGCATATCTACTTCAAGCTAAAACACTAAAAGCATTGAAACCCCCCATCAAATTCCCGTTCCTCCAATACGAGATCCATGTTTCATATCTTTTAACTAAGATCAGGATATATTGTATCATCATAATCTATCGGTATCACATTAGATTAGCGAGAAACATTTGCAGAGCATGGATATATTTCGATTTTGACTGCATAAATTGAGGTAATCTCTCCCGAACCCAAGTTTCAATATTTCTTTTCTAACTACAATAGATGTAGGGTGCGCTTGGGAATGGCTTTCCCAAGCCACTTTGGGCGTCCAAAGCCCTTTGGGCTAAAATTGGATGTTTGGGAAAAATTTTTAAAAATCCCATTCAGCAAAAGTCAGCCTTGTGAAGGCTGAAAGCCCAAGATAGGTCCTAAGCTACCTTGTGCTTTCAGCTTTCTCGGCATGCAAGACTCCTGGGTAAGTATAAAAAATTTCTTCCAAAACTACCCTCATCAATTTTTTGATTTTCCGATTTTGGCCTCGTTTAGCACTGTTCATCATCTTCTTTGTTTCGCTTGGCCAGTGTGGTTGTGAGGGGATGGCGACGGCGATGGGCTAGAGGGGGACTGGCGTGGTCGTGCAACTCAGCGACCGTTGCCTGTGGTCACATGATCGCCGCAAGGGGCCATGCAACCCAGGCGAGGGCCGCCGAAGGTCACGCGACCTAGACGGCCCTCGCCGAGAACCCACTCGACCTTGGAGAGGCGCCACGTGATTCAAGTGAGGGCCGACTGAGGTCGTGCTATCCAAAAGATCCTCGAGAGCCGCCGGTGACCCAAATCTAGTGCCATGTGGCAATCGTTTGAGGTCGAACGACCTCAGGCAACCCCAGCAACCATCAACGAAGGACACCTCGCCTGGGTTTTGCAATGCCTAAGTTTCGCAACGCTTGGGTTTCACAACCCTCATCGGGGGTTGCTCGGCCCTCGTCGAGGGTCGCTCAACCGTAGGCGGCGACCCTCGTCGGTGGTTGTCAGAGGCTACCTGAGGTCATTCAACCTCAAACGACGGTCACCGACGCCAAATCTAGGTCGTCGGGGGCCCTCGCTTGGGTTTCGCAACCCTCGTCATCGGTGGTCGTCAAGGACTACCTATGGTCGCTCGACCTCAAACGAGAGCCGCTGGTGCCAGATTTGGATCATCGATGGCCACCTGCCCTTCGTTGGCTCCGGCGAAGGGTTTGAACTTTTCTTTATTAAAAAAAAAGTATCTTTCAAGAAACAAATTTCCAAACACTGTTTTATCTAAAGTTACTTTGCAAAGGACTTTTAAGTTACAATTTAACAAACACAATTTGCATTTTGAAAAACTCCTTTAATTTAAAGGTTAATACCATGAAAAACCTTAAACTAGTACACTTGTGATAATTTTGCCTCAAACTATTTTTTTAACTATAAAAAACCTCAAACTGGTACACTTGTGACAAATCTACCCTGAACTTTTTTTTTTGCCATCAAAAACCCCAAACTATTATACATGTGACAATTTTACCCTAAAATAATTTTTTAATATTATTTTTATTTTTCGAATTTTTTTATTTTTTCTTTCTCTTCAATCCCTGGCCGGTCGCCGGACCAGCGACCAGCCAAGGGCAGAAGCCGGCGAGGTTGGCCTCGCCTTGCAATGATGAGGCTCGACCTCGCCGTTGCCGGGGGAGGCCGACCTCGCCCAACGCTGGCGAGGTTGCCCTCGCCCTACAACGGCGAGGTCGAGCCTCGCCGGATCTGGCGAGGGCCCGGCCCTGCTGATCGCTGGCGAGGCTCGACCTCGCTAGTGTTGGGCGAGGCTGACCTCGCTGCTGTAGGGCGAGGCCAACCTCACCTCTGCAGGGCGAGGTCGACCTCGCACAACGCCGGTGAGGTCGTGCCTCGCCGGTGAGGTCGTGCCTTGCCAATGGCCAGCGAGGCTGGGCCCTCGCCAGATCCGATGAGGCTCGACCTTGCCGTTGCAAAGCGAGGCCAACCTCGCCCAATGCCGGCAAGGTCGAGCCTCGCCAATGGCTGGCGGGACTAACCTCGCCGGCTTCCGCCCCTGGCCAATCACCGGTCCGGTGACCGGCCAGGGGTTGAAGAGAAAAAAAAAAAAGCAAGGAAAAAATAAAAAAAAATTAATAAAAAAATTCGAAAAATAAAAAATGATATTAAAAAATTAGTTCGGGATAAAATTATCACATATATACCAGTTTGGGATTTTTGATGGTCAAAAAAAAAGTTCAGTGCCCTCGTTTGGGGCTGCGTCTTGTCTAGGGCGGCCCTTTTGCGGTTTACCTTGTTTATTATCCCTTGGGGTTTAGTGCCCTCGTTTGGGGCTGTTTTTTTTTTTTCTCTTTCCTTTGTTGTGTAGCCTTCGGCTTCTTGTTGTTACCTGGCGTTCCTCTCCTGACCCTGTCTAGACATCCCGCTTGTCTCTGCAGGTTCGGGTGTTGGTTGTGCCTTAGCTTGTATTGGTTTTGATTAGTTATATTCATTCTTACCTTACAAAAAAAAAAAAGTTCAGGGTAGATTTGTCACAAATGTACCAGTTTGGGGTTTTTTATGGTCAAAAAAATAGTTTAGGGTAAAATTGTTACAAGTGTACTAGTTTAGGGTTTTTCGTGGTATTAACCCTTAATTTAAAGTCCTTTGCATTTTTCCGAAGTCTTTTCCCCAAAGTGTTCCCAAACGTAGCCGTAGTCGACATTCTATAGTTAACGTGATAAAATCAATTTACTTACTTGAGAGGAATCGCCCTTTTTATTGTCCTCACCAAGCTTTGACTTGGTTTGAAACAGCTATAAAGTGGTCTTGAATTTTAGAGGACCGGATACTCGCAAGGATTTTACAAAAATCCTCTGCAATAGCTTGACACATTCTAGGTTACATGTATATCAAGATGATGATGAGCTGTCTATCGGAGAAGACATCAAGCCTGCGCTGATTGAAGCGATGAAACAATTGAAGATTTTGATTCCCATCATCTCATCTCCGTGTTAGGAACGCGAATCTTTGAAGAAAAAAAATAGAGGAGAAAACAAGTGAATTTTTACGTGGAAAACCCTTCAAAATTAGAAAGGGAAAAACACTAGGCAATCTCTCCACTATCAGTATCAGTATCAACATTACAAGTTTCGGCATTACAACTACAAAAGATATTGCCCCAATATTATAGCAAGAGTCTAGGGCATACATAGTTATGATGAAACATTACATGTATGCCATTAGCAGCAATAAAAACTCTATTCTCTGTTTGAACATGAAAACTGCATGTATGCCATTAGCAGGATGGATGACCTCCTGAAAAAGTACCTACTTACGACAACTATTTTCTGCGCTTGAATATTACTTTTCTCTATCATATTCCACAACTCCATCAATCTCTCACTTGTAAGCTGATTTTTAAAATAGTAATAATCTTTCATAGTCTTCATTCATCTCTGTAACCAAATTGTCCAAGTGCGGCAGCCCCCTCATCACTAACCATGGAGGCCAACTGAGGCGATAGGCGATGCACAACCTTAGCTTTTCAATGGTGACAACCTTTGTTGACATATCTCATCATCAATCAGTTGACGAATGTGATGATATTTCAACTCAATATACTTTGTCCTGGAATGAAATACTTGATTCTTTGCAAGACAGATAGCACTATGATTGTCATTGAAAAGAACACCGTTATCATGCTCCTTGCCCATCTCCTTCAAAAAACTTTTCAACCAAATCATCTCCTTACCAGCTTCAGATATAACAACATACTTTGTCTCGGTGGTCGAGAGAGAGACACACATTTGTAGTCTAGATATCCAACTAATTGCAATGCCACCTAAGGTAAAAACATAACCCGAGTTTCTCTTCCTATTATCCAAGTCACCACCAAGATCCGCATCAACAAAATTTTGTAAAGTTACACCATTTTTTATAAAACATAATGACATGCCCGAAGTGCCTCTAAGGCATCTTAACAACCACTTTACAACTTCCCAATGCTTTATTCTTGGATTAGTCAACTCCCACTACGTAAGCTATGTCTAGTCTAGTACACACCACATCGTACATCAAACTACCAACAGCTGACGCATAATGCACCTTAGTCATAGACTCCCACTCTTCATCTGTCTTTGGAGACTTCTTCGAGAGCTTGAAGTGACTTCCTAAAGGAGTACTTTCAAGCTTTGCATTCTAAAGTTCGAATCTATCTAGCTTTTCTTGAGGTAACTTTAGAATTCTTTTGGATCTATTTCACGCGCTATGCCCAAGTACTTCATCTAAAACTCTTTTGACAATTGCTACTTTAGTATGTTGATCTCCCTCATGCTGGATCTTGCAATGAGCATATCATCAACATACAACAGCAAAATAATATAACCGTCATCAAATTTCTTAAAGTAACTTCAGTGATCCATTTCACTTATAGTGAACCCGTTACCACACATAAATGTGTCAAATTTCTTATACCATTGTCTAGGAGCTTGTTTCAAGCCATACTTTTCTCTAGCTTGTAGTCATAATTTTCTTTTCTAGGAACCTGAAAACCTTATGATTGGATCATGTGGATATCCTCCTCTAAGTTAACCATGGAGGAATGTAGTCTTAATATCTAACTACTCCATATGTAAATTCTCAGTAACAACAATACTCAACACTAGCCTGATATAGTCAATTTCACAACTGGAGAGAAAATCTCTATGTAGTAAATTCCTTTCTTTTATTGAAAACATTTTACTACTAACCTTGCTTTGTACCTCTTGCTGTCATCAAGTTTTTCTTTGACCCTATACACCTACTTGTTCTGCAATGCCTTCTTCTCATCTGGTAAATGAGTTAACACCCAAGTTATGTTCTTCTCGAGTGAATCCAACTCATTCCGCATTGTTAACTTCCACTTAATGGAATCATTAACCTGCACTGCTTCCAAAAATCTTTATGGTTAGCTAGTGTTAGTTATAAGTAAATAATGCAATGACAAAGAATACCTCTGTACAGATTTATATGTTCTACTAGATTTTCTCAAAGTGGGTTCCAGTGTATGTAATTCTTATTCTGGTTTTTTATCAGTCTACAGAAATAGTTTTCAGAATTTCTAACTAGAACACTTTTAGAAACCCCCCCCCCCAGTTCAATCTCTCTGGCCTCCACCATTTGTTTCTTCACACAAGATTCTACCATAAATATGTCCTTGAAAAACATATTGTCATCGAATGTAACATCAGTAGTTCTTATTGTTTTCTTATTTTGTTCATCCCAGAACTGACAGTCAAAATAATCAGAACCATATCCAATGAAATAACATGTTTTAGCTTTTGCATCAAGCTTATCTTTATTTTCAGAATTTACGTGGACATACGAAATACAACCAAAAACTTTCAAACGCGAGAGATTCACCTTCTTTCCACTCCATTCCTTTTCTAGTAGCTTGGAATCAAATGGAACTAAAAGTCCTCTATAGATCAGCTATGTTGCGGTGTTAATTGCATTGCATTCGCCCAAAATGTCTTGGGTAATCCCGGATACATCCTCATACGTCTTGCACGCTCATGCAGAGTTCTGTTCATCCTCCTAGCAATTCCGTTTTGCTGAAGTTCGTTGGGAACAGTTTTTATCGTTCTGATTCTGTTCTCTGCACAAAACCCCTTGAACTCGTTGCTATCATACTCACCACCATTATCAGACCTTAGACATTTAATCTCCAGGCCAATCTCATTCTCCACTTCAGCTTTCCATCATTCAAAAGTAACAAACAAATCAAATTTATTTTTCCGAAAATAAACTGTCGACACCTAAATTTTGTCGACACAATTGACATACATTTTTTTTGTAAATAGAACAAATAAAAGAGCGTTTACTTCACCACCGCCCGCAGCGGCTGCGTTGGCTTGCGCTCTGATCCCCCACGAAGGGACCAGAGTTCAAACCCCAGCGTAGTCGTTAGGGAGTCTTAAGTGTGGCGCCGTGGTGGTGGGTCCTGCGCTAGCGTCACCCCAGGTTTACTCCTCCGCTGTCGGCCGTGCGGGGGGTTCCTGGGTTACCAAAAAAAAAAAAAAAAAGAGCGTTTACTTCGGCTTTGGTCCGATTTGCTTTTTTATTCGAGATATTTCGTATACCCCACGTTGTTTGTTGCAAATAGTCCCAGCCCGTAAAATAGTAAAAGGGCCAGAAGAAATCGAAAGGCCCATAACAGAATTAGTTTTGCTCACGAGGGATATTATCTCAGCCAAGAGGGCAGTGTAGTCATTTTTTGGGACGGAGTTCAATCGAGAATGGGGAGATCGGAATCGGAGAGGATTCGACCGAGAGGGATAAAGAGAAAGTTCCTCCGTCGGCTGGAGGCGATCAGTATTTTCCGATCACCGGTCGTCATCGTGCTCGGTGATTCGTCTTTGTTGCTGTCACCATCAAATAGTCGACGATTCTGGACATCACCGTCTCTGTCATCGCGGTAGATTCCTCTTCTTGGCGTCGATTGCACCTTCGCAATCACGAAACAGGTAAGCTTCTCTCTTCTCTGCCCTATTCTCCCCTGTTTTATTTAAGCTTAGAATGCCGAATTCGATTGATGTATTCTCAAGCACATAATCTGAAATCGAGATTGTTTTGCGATGATTCAGGTCGATTTTAGAGTTTTGCATACCTTGTTTAGCCGAGAATCGAATTTAAACCGGATGGAATGCTCATAGTCTAAGTCGCATATTGCCTGTTTGACGAAATGCCTGAATGAAATCTTGAAACCGATTTCATAAATTGATGTTTAGAATCTTCGTCTTACGCTTGATTTGTTCTGAAATTGATGTATTGTCGCTGACTTCAAGTTATCTATGTTCTTCGATGTGATTTTGTGGCATTCGCACATCACCGTTTGGCCATTAATGGAACTTTCGACAGCAATCCATCCCCTTTCAGCAGAGCGTTGCCCGCGGTTAGAGGCCACTTCAGTTAGTCCATCTCTCACGATTTGATTTGCATATATTTTCTACGTGCTAGAATTGATCGAGTTTCGGTGTATTTGATTTTTGAGTTGGAGAATTTCTCGCCGGAGTTAGTCCGACTATATAGAAACCGTCGGCCAACTAGTGGCCGGTGGTTATTGACGTCGATGGTTGAAGGTTGAGGTCAACACTGCTGTGGAGTTCGTCGGAAGAAATGTTCTCGGTGAAGGCGGCAAAGATGAGGGCGTGAAGAAAATGGCCATCGGGGAAGAAGACCAGAAAAAAAGGAATAAAAAAAGAGAAATAAAAAATAGAAATAGGAAAATAAAAGAATAATAAAAAAAGAGACAAAAAAAGTCAGAAAAGAAATAAAATGGGCATATCACGAAAGCTGGGTCGGATCCAATAAGCATACTGGGCCGGGTTGAATATTGTGGATTAAAAGAATAGACATGGGCTGAAATAATATTGGGCCAGGCGAAATTTGATAATTTGGGCCTTATTCATGTTGAGCCCAAAAGCTGATCCGAGTGCAGACCCAATCCGGACCTTCAGGGTCCGGGTTAAACAAGCGAATTGGACCGGGTTCCTTGACCCGGTTCGAAGCCCCTTTTTCCCGATAAAAATAAATAAAAAATAAAAAAAGAACAAATTCAGCAAATTCATAAAAAATAAAAAATGTGAGAAAAACTAAAAAAATGTAGAATTCTCTTAGTTTACTTTTTTTTTAATAACACTTTAGGTTCGATGAAAATTTGATCCCAAAATTGAACGGGCCTTTAGGGCTTTACATTAGGGATTTTTTATTGCCTTTTTTTCTTTTAGAGACGATGTTAGGTCGCTGCTTGTGCATTTTTATTTTGATTTCACTTGATTGTACACTTTAAATACATTGATTATTGTTTTTTTTTTCTTTTTAGAATGGTTAGGATGAAAATTAGGATTTATGATTAGTGAAAAGCTGTCTTGACATATTGGTTAGCAAATAGTCAAGTTTAGGTACCAAAAAAGCATTAGTTAAAAAACTAGTGTAATCAAGTTCTCAATCCTTAAGAATCTTTGGTTGCGCATGTATAAAGATCACACTCCTACATCTCGATTTTAAGGTTTCTAGTCAACTCTTAATAATGGCTAGTGGCGACTCTTAATGAACACATAGATTTAAATAACCAATGCCACGCGAGGTATGGACTGAGGGAGTGTTTCGTAAAGTACCTCTAAACCTACTTCCAAAGGCAGCCCTCGAGGGGTATGTCACAACATAAATCCATACCTTCCTTGTGGAGTCATCAATAGACGTGACATAGTAGCGCGAGCCTCCAAGGGAATGCCCAGGGGTTAGCTCCCATGCATCTGGATGCACCAACTCTAATTATCCTTTCTCAGGTTCTCTTCCAATCTTTGAAAAACTAACACGTTTCTGCTTGCCCAAAATGCAATCTTCACATAGACCAATATATGGACTTCAAATCAGGGAGTTTTCCCATTGATGCTAACAACTTCATTCCCTCTTCACTCATGTGTCCAAGTCTGCGGTGCCACAATTTGGAATTAGCTATCAATTCAGCAACTGCTACAGTTTCTCTACTACTTTTAGTCATGTACAACGTTCCTGACTTTGTTCAGCGTGCTACAACCAAAACACATTTAACTATTTTTCAAGAATTATCCTTAAAAATAGTTATATATCTTATAGGGGTGAGCAAGGTCCGAGTGGGCGGTTCCCACCCTAGAACCGGAAACCGCCCACTAAGGATCGATTTCGAAAAATTGGAACCGGGAACTGCCTGTTGGTTCCATGGATCCACCTAGGAATCGGGTCGTCGGTCATGTCCGGTTCCCGGGTGAGTTCATGGAACTAGTCCCAATAGCCAAGGATGGAGATGGAGATGGAGAGTCGGATACAGTGAGGTGAGCATCGACCGAGAAGAGTGAGAAAGTGAGCGTGAGGCGAAAGCGAAAGAATGTGTTTCTCGGCTCAATGTGAAGCTGCAAATGTCGAGCGAGTTAGGTTTAGTTTATGGATTTATGATTTTTCTTTTTCAAAAAAAATAAAAATTAAATAAATATATTATATTTATTATTATATTACCGGTCTGTTCTGAATGGGCGGGCAGGTGGTTCCATACCTGGAACCGAGAACTGGACCGGTACCCACAAGTTTTAAGGCAATTCGGGCAGTTCCTGGTTCTTTTACACACCCCTAATATCTTGTGTTGTATGATTGACTTATAGAGATCACATCCTTAAGTCCTGGAACATATCTGACATCATCCTACTTCCATTGATACCCATTAGTAGCTTTAATGTATACATCACCATTTCTCATAATATCCAAAGGTTCATCGTTAGCAAGATAAACTTTTCCAAACTTTCAAACTCTCCAGTTTGCACGAAGTAGAGTGAAACGATGCACCTAAGTTGAGAATCCAAGACTCAATTGGACTGTCAATGCTCAAAATTAAGCCATCACTATCATGTGTCTCCTCAATTTGCTTTCACGGATTTCTCTTCCTGTTGACTTTGATCTCAGTATTGAATTTTTTTTCTTTGGGGCTCTACAATCTCATCTCAAATGGTCCTTCTTTTCACAATTCTAGAAAATTATTTCGCCACATGATTTTGATTTGCTTCTTCCTCTAGACTTCAATCTATCACGAAACCGGTTCCGCCCTCGTTGATTGCTTCTCCATCTACCTTCGGTATTTAAGGCAGCACCCAAAAATTTACCCGACTCTCTTCTACAAATATTATCAATAAGAATCAAATCTTGGATTGCTTGAAGCTATGACTTTTTCTTACCAGACGAAGCTCTCACTATAGTTACAATTGCACTCCAACTTTCAAATAGAGAAGATAATAAAATTAAAGCTCTTACCTCATCATCGAATTTAATATCCACTAAACTCAACTGAGTCATGACCACGTTGAATTTGTTTATGTGATGTGTCATAAAAGCACGTTTGTCCATCTTCAAATTGAGAAAACAACGCATCAAATATACCTAGTTTGATGCAGAGAGCTTCTCATATATGTTGAACAATGCCCCCATCAAATCCATCGTTGTCGTCTCATTGGCAATGCTGAAGGCAACGTTCCGCGCCAATGTGAAACCAATCACACCCAGAGCCTGCGAATCTAACAATCCCCACTCTGCTTGTTCCATCGAATATGGTTTCTCTTCTGACAGAGGTTGATGCAAGTTCTTTTCATACAACAAATTCCCAATCTGCATCTTTCAGAATCCAAAATCCTTGCCATCGAACCGATCTTTGCCAATCCCACCATTTTGCCATACCAAACTCTAATATCAATTGTTAGGAACACAAATCGTTGAAGAGAAAAAAATAGAGAAGAACAAGCAAATTTTTACGTGAAAAACACTTTCAAAAATCAAATGAGGAAAAACCATGGTGCTACACTAGGCAATCTCTCTAATATGAGTATCGGTATCGGCATTACAAGTTTCAGCCTTACAATTACAGAAGATATTGCCCCAACATATATAGCAAGAGTGTAGGGCAAAAATAGTTATTGCCCCCAACATATATACCATTAGCAATGGTAAGAGCTCTATTCTCTGCTTTAATATGAAAATTACATATTTGGCATTAGAAGGAAGGGTGACCTCCTAGAAAAGTACCTGTCTCTAACAACTGTTTTTGCGCTTGCATATTACTTTTCTCTATTAGACTCCACAACTCTATCACTCTGGGGATTATGCTTCTAGCAAAAGCTGAAAGAACGTTTTTGAGAGACGTAGTAACAAGAGAGAAAGAGCAACAAATCTAGGCTGAGGAAATATCTAATTTATATCGAGTCGACATCGGAGGTCGATTTGTGGTCTGATTAAGCTAAAATCTTGTCAGCGTGCTCGCACCATGTTTTTCTCGAATTTGATCGGTTTAATTTTTGGAAAATTGGAGGGTACATAGAAAGATACATTGGAGAAGTTGAAAAGTGCTCCTCATGAGAAAGTCAAACATAGGTTGAAGATGAATTGCAATGCTTTCGATATATCTATATATATATATATATATATATATATATATATATATGCAAAGCAAATATTTGTGGATATAGCATGTTTTCTGATTGGAAAGGTTGAGAGAATTGCCTTTTACATGTGGGAAGACCATAAACTTTATCCTTTTAGTGGGATTGAAGTTCTCCTTGTAATGCCTTTGGTGAAAATTCGAGAAAATAATGAGCTATTGATGCATGATCTACTGAGAACTCTAGGCAGAAATATTGTTGTGAATGAAGATCCTATCCCTCGTAGCCGAAGTAGGTTGTGGGTGCATGATGAAGCTGTAGGGTTCGACGTAAGGTTCCACAGTTGTTATAATGCAGCAGAATATATTTGTAAACCGAAACCCTAGAACCCTAGACAAGATCAATGTGTATATTAAAATAGAGACAGAAGTTCGATATGTACCTTTTACAAATCGAATGTAAATTGACAATTGATTATGTTTGGATTAGCACCCTAAGTGTTGCGCCTCTACCGGTATCCACACACGCGAACAGCAGTCTCCAACGATCCAAGTGCTAGCTAAAGACCTTGATGTTCCTTTTCTTCATCGCCTGTTTGATTTTCGATGCTCTGTCGAAAAATCCTAGATAGAGAATGATTCTCTATCTATTTATACAGCCTCATTATCCAGCGGAATTAAAAAAAGTGGGCCAGGTGATTTGGGCCTGCCAAACCGTCTACCTTCAACCGTACATTTAATCGTTATCTCATAACGCGCACAATCGTGTAGATAAGTTGAAGAGGAGAATAAATTAAAATCTACTTCTTACTTTAAGTAGATCCCGGCGCACAGAAAATATTAACTCAATTCGCTTTTGTGTGCAACCATATAGGTTCACTAAACATTAGCAGTGCGCTCAAAACCCTTTTTGGCCCACAAGTCATAAGCGATCTCTAGCAAGACATTATGACTATCTAAATATAGTGAAGATCGATTTTCCAACACAACCTAATCCACAACTAATATTAAAGTATTAACCTTGATTGATTCCTAGGGCAGATCACTAACAGAAGCCCTATCCATCCTACGGAAGGAGGAGGTAAACCTGAAAGCCTTTCTACCTGCAGTGAATTTTCTTTGTAATTTACTGGATCCTTCAATTAATAGAAGTAGTGTAAAAAACACAAGCAGCTCTATGGCAAAGTTCAATTCCTAGTCATTTACGTTTATGTTAAAATTGGTAGCGTGAGCCAAATATTCAAGCCCTTGGTCTCACTTTTGACAAAGGATGTGACGACTATTTCACATATGAGGAATTTGGCGTGCTATCGAACTTAAGGTTCTGTTGGCTGGGTTTACTCCCATCTAGAGGAAGCTCAATGAATTATGTGCCCAAAGCTTTAGTCTACATGATATCAATATGGAGAAATAGGCTTTCTCACCTTTATTATGTTGTAGCTGCAAAAGAATGCTTTTGAAAGACACAGTAACAAGAGAGAAAGAGAGAGCAGAAAATATGTGTTGAGGAAATATCTAATTTTCATCCAGCCGACATTGGAGGTTAATTCATGATCCGATTAAGCTAAATTTTCTCAGCGTGCTCGTGCCACATTCTCTTCGAACCTCATCGGTTTGAGTTTTGGAAAATCATAGGGTACATTGAAAGATGCGTTGGAGAAGTTGAAAAATGCTCCTCATGACAAAGTCGAACATGGGTTGAAGATGACTTACAATGCTTTGGATATATATGCAAAGCAAATATTTGTGTATATAGCATGTTTTCTAATTGGAAAGGATGAGAGAATTGCCTTTTACATGTGGGAAGAATGTAAACTTTATCCTTCTAGTGGGATTTAAGTTCTCATTGTAATGTCTTTGGTGAAAATTGGAGAAAATAATGAGCTATTGATGCATGATCTACTGAGAACTCTAGGCAGAAATGTGGTTCTCAATGAAGATCCTATCCCTCATAATCGAAGTAGGTTGTGGCTCCACAATGAAGCCCTACCCATTCTACGGAAGGGGGAAGGAGGAGGTAAACTTGAAAGCCTTTCTACCTGCAGTGAATTTTCTTTGTAATTTACTCGATTCTTCAATTTATAGAAGTAGTTTAAAAAACATGGGAAGCTCTATGGCAAAGTTCAATTTCTATTCATTTACCTTTATGTTCAAACTGGTAGGGTGCACCAAATGTTCAAGCCCATGGTCTCACCTTTGATAAAAAGATGTGACGATTGTTTCATATTTGAGGAATTTGGCGCGCTATTGAACTTAAGGTTCTGTTGGCTAGATTCACTCCCATGCGGAGAAAGCCCAATGAATTGCATGCTCAAGGAATAGGGTTTCGATATTCAATATTGCAAGAGATAGCTAGGACGAACATGCAAGAACTGATGAAGGAGGGAGCTGCATTGGACATGTTTCGATGCCATCAACTGAGCCGCAAGTTTTGATATTCGATATCGTAAGAGATAGTAGGGACGAACATGCAAGAACTGATGAAGGAGAGAGGTGCATGGGACATGTTTCGATGCCATCGATTGAGCTGCGAGTTTCAATATTCAATGAGATCGAGCCCTCAGATGTGAAAGACCAAAACAATTCTTTTGAGAACCTTTTCAAACACGAGGAATCGCTTTCAAGCTTACAGTTATCTTAGTGAAATTTGAGAATTTCATCAACATGATAGGATTTTGTCCTTGCAAAATCAACTAATCTCATACCTCTGAAGAAGAAGCGTTTTGTTCGGATGTTCGAATGATGCTATGGCAATTCTAGCCGAAGGATCATGCAATAAGTAGGTCCTCATTCTCCTTGACAACGTGGAAGATGTTGACCAACTCAATGTGGTTATTGGGGAGCTTAGTTGGTTTGGTCCAGCAAGCAGGATTATTGTGACTTCTAGAAAGAGCGACATCCTTTTGAAGTTCAAAGGGCTATAACTTATGAGGTTGAACCACTGGAAGAAGATAAAGCTCTACAACTGTTTTCAAAGCGTGCTTTTGGAACAGATTGTCCTGGAAAGGGCTTTGAAATCCTTTCGAGGGACATCATATCGGCTACTGGGCAACTTCCTTTACCACTTGAGGTGATAGGATCGCGATTTTTTGAAAAATCGGAGGGTACATGGAAAGATACGTTGGAGAAGTTTAAAAATGCTCCTCATGGGAAAGTCGAACATGGGTTGAAGATGAGTTGTAATGCTTTGGATATATATGAAAATCAAATATTTGTGGATATAGCATGTTCTCTGATTGGAAAGGACGAGAGAATCACTGTTTACATGTGGGAAGACTATGAACTTTATCCTTCTAGTGGGATTGAAGTTCTCCTTGTAATGTCTTTGGTGAAGATTCGAGAAAATAATGAAGCCTAGAATGCCGAATTCTGCTCTATTCTCCCCTGCTTTATTGAAGCTTAGAATGCCGAATTCCATTGATGGAATCGCAAGCACATAATCTGAAATTGAGATTGTTTTGCGATGACTCAGGTCGATTTTATAGTTTTGTCGAGGACCGCTTTTAAACCAAATGGAATGCTCATAGTCTAAGTCGCGTATTACCTGTTTGACGAAATGCCTGAATGAAATCTTGAAACTGATTTCATAAATCGATGTTTAGAATCTTTGTCCTGCGCTTGATTTGTTTTGAAATTGATGTATTGTCGCTGACTTCAAGTTATCTATGTTCTTCGATGTGATTTTGTGGCATTCGCACATCACCGTTTGGCCATTAATGGAACTTTCGACAGCGATTCATCCCCTTTCGGTGGAGCTTTGCCCACGGTTAGAGGCCGCATCAGTTAGTCCATCTCTCACAATTTGATTTACATATACTTTCTACGTGCTAGAATTGATCGAGTTTCGGCGTATGTGATTTTTGAGTTTGAGAATTTCTCGCCGGAGTTAGTCCAACGACGTAGAAACTATCGGCCAACTAGTGGCCAGTGGTTATTGGCTGGCGATGGTTATTAACGTCGACGGTTGAAGGTTGAGGTCGACACTGCTATGGAGTTCGTCGGAAGAAGTGTTCTTGGTGAAGGCAACAAAGATGAGGGCGTGGAGAAAATAGCCATCAGGGAAGAAGACCAGAAAAAAAAAAAAAAAGAATAACAAAATAAAAATAAAAAGAAATAGGAAAATAAAAGAATAATGGAAAAGGAGACAAAAAAAGCCAGAAAAGAAATAAAATGGGCATATCATAAAAGCTGGGCCGGGTTGAGTATTGTGGATTAAAAGAATATAGACACGGGCTGAAATAATATTGGGCCAGGCGAAATTTGATAATTTGGGCCATATTCATACGAGCCCAAAAGCTAATCCGAGTTCAGACCCAATTCGGACCTTCAGGGCGGGGTCAGACAAGCGAATTGGACTGGGTTCCTTGACCCGGTGTCACTTTTCCCGAAAAAAGTAAAAATAAAAAATTCAGAAAAAATTCAGAAAAAAATAAAAAAATGTGAGAAAAGCTAAAAAAATGTAGAATTCTCTTAGTTTAGTTTTTTTTTTAATAAACACTTTAGGCTTGAAGAAAATTTGATCCCAAAATTGAATAAGCTTTTAATGGATTTTTTATTACCTTTTTCTTTTAGAGATTATGTTTGGTCACTGCTTGTACATTTTCATTTTGATTTGACTTGATTGTGCACTTTAAATACATTGATTGTTGTTTTTCTTTTTTAGAAGGGTTAGGATGAAATTTAGGATTGATTAGTGAAAGGCTACTTTGACATATTAGTTAGTAAATAGTCAAGTTTTGATACCGAAAGGGCATTAGTTGAAAAACTAGTGTAATCAAATCCTCAATCCCTAAGAATCTCTGGTTACACTTGTATCGAGACAACACTCTCGCGTCTCGATTTTAAAGTTTCTAGCCCACCCTGAATAATGGCTAGTAGTGATTCCTAATGAACACATAGATTTAAACAACAAATGTCACATGAGGTATGGACTTAGGGAGGGTCTCGTAAAGTACCTCTAAACCTACTTCCTAAGCCGACCCTCGAGGGGGTAAGTCGCAACATAAACCCATGCCTTCCTTATGGAGTCGTCAATAAACGTGACATAGTAGCGCGAGCCTCCAAGGGAAGCACAGGGCCTAGCTCCCACACATCTGTATGCACCAACTCTAAGTTTCCTTTTTTTGGTTCTCTCCCAATCTTCGAAAAAGTAACACAATTCTGCTTGCCCAAAACACAATCTTCACATAGATCAATATCTACGGATTTCAAATCAAGTAGTTTTCCCTTAGATGCTAACAACTTCATTCTCTCTTCACTCATGTGTCCATGCGTGTGGTGCCACAATTTGGAATTAGCTACCGATTCAGCAACTGGTACGGTTTCTCTACTACTTTTAATCATGTACAGCGTTCCTGACTTTGTTTAGCGTGCTACAACCAAAACACCTTTAACAATTTCAAGAGTTATCCTTAAAAATAGTTATATATCTTGTGTTGTCTAATTGACACTCTTAAGTTCTAGAACATATTTGACATCATGCTACTTCCATTGATACCTATTAATAGCTTTAATGTAGACATCACTATTTCTCAAAATATCCAAAGGTTCATCATCAGCAGAATAAACTTTCCAAACTTTCCAGTTTGCACGAAGTAGAGTGAAACGACGCACCTGAGTCGAGAATCCAAGACTCAATTGGACTATCAACGTTCAAATTTAAGGCATCACTATCATGTGTCTCCTCAATTTGCATTCCCGGATTTCTCTTACCGTTGATTTCGATCTCAATATTGAAATTTTTTCTTTGGGGCTCTACAATCTCATCTCAAATGATCCTTCTTTTTGCAATTCTAGCAAATTATTTGACCACATGGTCTCAATTTGCTTCTCCCTCTAGACATCGATCTATCACGGTACCGGTTCCGCCCTCATTGATTGCTTCTCCATCTAACTTTGATAGTTAAGGCAGTACCCAAAAATTCACCTGACTCTTTTCTGCAAATATCGTCGCTAAGAATCAAATCTCCTATTGCTTGAAGCTTCGACTTTTTCGTACCAGACGAAGTGCTCACTGTAGTCACGGTTGCATTCCAACTTTCAAGTAGAGAACATAATAAAATTAACGCTTTTACCTCGTCATCGAATTTGATATCCACTGAACTCTATAGAGTCATGACCACATTGAATTCATTTATGTGATGTGTCATAGAAGCACCTTTGTTCATCTTCAGATTGAGAAGACGATGCATCAAATATACTTTGTTTGATGCAGAGGGCTTCTCGTACATGTTGGACAACGCCCCCATCAAATCCACCGTTGTCATCTCATTGGCAATGTTGAAAGCAACATTCCACCTCAATGTGAGACAAATCACACCTAGAGCTTGCAGATCTAACAATTCCCACACTGCTTGTTCCATCAAATATGGTTTCTCTTCTGATAGAGGTTGGTGCAAGTTCTTCTGATACAACAAATTCTTGATCTACATCTTTCAAAAACCAAAATCCTTGCCATCAAACTGATCTTCGCCGCTCCCACCGTTTTCCCATACCAAACTCTAATACCAATTGTTAGGAACGCGAATCTTTGAAGAGAAAAAAATAGAGAAGAACAAGCGAATTTTTACGTGAAAAACGCTTTCAAAATCAGATGGGGAAAAACCATGGTACCACATTAGGCAATCTCTCCACTATCAATATCGGCATCAACGTTACAAGTTTTAGCGTTACAATTGCAGAAGATATTGCCCCAATACATATAGCATGAGTCTAGGGCATATATAGTTATAATGGAAAATTAAATGTATGCCATTAGCAGTAGTAAAAGCTCTATTCTCTACTTTAACATGACATTACATGTATGCCATTAGAAGGAAGGGTGGCCTCGTAGGAAAGTGCCTACCTATAACAACTGTTTTTGCGCTTGAATAATACTTTTCTCTATTAGACTCCACAACTCCATCACTCCAGGGAGTATGCTTCAAGCAAAAGCTGCCTCATGGAGTTGGTCCAAATATTAGAGTGCGAGCAAATGATGAGCCAAGAAATCATTCCCATTTTCTATGAGATCGAGCCCTTAGATGTGAAAGACCAAAACAATTCTTTTGAGGAGAACTTTTTCAAACACAAAAGGAATGGGGTTGACAGTGAGAACATGAAGAAGTGGAAGTTGGATCTCAAGGAGATTGAAAGGTTAATGGATTTGTAACAACAAAAATACATAACGGTTAATCTAATTAGATTTAAAATTGATTTACAAAATTGATGTACTGGATCGTAAACCAATCGTGCTATGTCTGACATTATTCTTCATTTTCAATTTTAATGGTTTCGCAACTCCACTTAACCATTTGGCTTTCAGATCAAATGTTTCGTTCAGATGTTCTGATGATGCTATGGCAGTTCTTGCTGAAGGATTTCACAATAAGCAGGTCCTCATTCTCCTTGACGACGTGGAAGATGTTGACCAACTCGATGTGGTTGTTGGGGAGCTTAGTTGGTTTGTTCCAAGAAGCAGGATTATTGTGACTTCTAGAAAGAGCGACATCCTTTTGAAGTTCAAAGAGGCTATAGCTTATGAGGTTGAACCAATGGCAGAAGATAAAGCTCTACAACTGTTTTCGAAGCATGCTTTTGGAAGAGATTGTTCTAGCAAGGGCTTTGAAAACCTTTCGAAGGACATCATATCGGCTACTGGGCGACTTCCTTTAGCATTTGAGGTGATAAGTAGGCATTTTTTGGAAAATCGGAGGGTACATGGAAAGATATGCTGGAGAAGTTGAAAGATGCTCCTCATGACAAAGTTGAACATGGGTGAAGATAAGTTGCAATGCTTTGGATATATATGCAAAGCAAATAGTTCTGGATATAGCATGTTTTCTTATTGGAAAGGATGAGAGAATTGCCTTTTACATGTAGGAAGACCATAAACTTTATCCTTCTAGTGGGATTGAAGTTCTCATTTTAATGTCTTTGGTGAAAATTGGAGAAAATAGTAAGCTATTGATGCATGATCTACTAAGAACTCTAGGCAAAAATATTGTTGTAAATGAAGATCGTATCCCTCATAATTGAAGTAGGTTGTGGGCGCACGATGAAGCCTTATCCACTCTATGGAAGGAGGTAAACCTGAAAGCTAGAACTACTTTCTTTTTTACCTGCAGTTAATTTTCTTTGTAATTTACTCGATTCTTCAATTTATAGAAGAAGTGTAAAAAACACAGGCAGCTCTGTGGCAAAGTTCAATTCCTATTCATTTACCTTTATGTTCAAATTGGTAGGGTGCTCCAAATGTTCAAGCCTTTGGTCTCAACTTTGACAAAGGATGTAACGAATGTTTCACAACTGAGGAATTTGGTGCGCTATTGAACTTAAGGTTCTGTTGGCTGGGTTCACTCCTATGTGGAGGAAGCCTAATACATTTCAAGCCCAAGGCTTAAGCTCATATGATATTCATATGGAGAAATAGGGTTTCTCACTATTATTATGTTGTAGCAACAAAAGAACGTTTTTGAGAGATGCAATAACAAGAGAGAAAGAGAGCAGAAAATCTGGAAGGAGAAAATATCTAATTTCATCAATATGACATCGGAGGTCGATTCATGGTCCTATTGAGTTGAAATTTTCTAGGTCCATCATAGAGCGCAGTGGCAAACGATTGGGAAGGTTGGACACAAATAATGGAGGTATAAGACATGTTTCTCTTGACTTTTTGTGGAGACTATCTAAGAGAAACTGTTTGGCCGGAATTGTTCTCGCGACAAAATATAATTCATCGAACATTATTTTTTGGCTTTTTTGTGAGAGAGGACCGGGTTTAGTGATGACTCTGGACAAGAGTTATCTAGGTGAAAAAAAGGAACTCGCTTGTTTCGATCGAACAATAAAAATTCAAGTCATGATAGTATTCAATCGATATGAAAGTTAAGCTTCATAACCAATTCGAACAAATCCAACCAGTCACTGACTAGTAGCATTACACTTGAACTTCATCAATATCATGTTACACTGTTACTAGACTTAAAACTTAGATAGCTACAGCTAAGGAATTTGAAAGTACAATGCGGAAAGTTTAAAGATAAAGAGACAACATTTTGATTGTGTGTTCGGGGGGCTTCCGAAGAGTATGATATGTCTATTTAAAATGAACCCACGTACACAAAGACGCAATGCCGGAATTTAATCAACGACATGACACTCATGATAGAAATACACTCCGAAATTCAATCGATGACACAAATTGGGAAGTTACAGCTAACGAAAAATAAAGTGCGGTACAAAAAAGTAAAGATAATTGAAAGATAACATTTTGATTGATTTGTCGGGGGTCTTCCGAAGAGTACGATTTCACTATTTAAGACCTACAATCGACAGTTATCAACGGAGGTTACAAACGGTTACTAACAAAGGTTACGGACAGTTACAAATAGAGGTTATAGATGTTTACTAACAGAGGTTACAAATGGTTATTACAAACGGTTACCAATGGTTATGTTGAGTCCATTACCTTGAAGGTTTATTCGACTCCACTACGTTGGTGGTTGCTTTGACTCCACTATATTGACGGTTACTTCTTCAACAGTTGTATCCTAGATTGTCGACTCCATTTTTTGTCGATTTTTTCAAGTTGGCGATACTTCACTGAAGTTCCTATCCTTTTTTCGCATCCCGATCAGTCACAACCGTCTACTTCCTTCCAAAATCGACAACCCTATAGTGATTTTTTGAGAAAAATCAAAACATAAAAGCTGTAAATCCAGAAATTTTCGTTCTTTTGGCTTTGGAATCAGGTCAATCGGATTTGTATGAACAAGTTTATGAATATTCTCCCGAACTAGCGCAGAACTCAAATTTCTGCATCCTAACCAGTCACGACCGTCCACTCCCTTCAAAAATCAACGAATCTACAGTGCTTTTCTAAGAAAACTCAAAACATAAAAGTTGTAGGTCCAGAAGTCTTCGTTCTTTTGGCTTTGGAATAAGGTCAATCCGATATGTATCGACAAAATTATGACTATTTTTCCGAACTAGCGCAGAACTAAAATTTCTAACATCAAAAAGACCACAAAAAAATGTTGAAATCAAGAATTTCAAAACCTCTTAGATATGGTAATGTGTCCATTCACTCCGGATATGGCTTTCTGTATATGGATCTAGTATTCACTTGATCATATTCCATGAATTGCATTGCTTGGTCTTGTATCATCTAGACCTATTGGGGATCTTGATTAGGGATCACTTGAGGAGGTTGTCTTCCGAGCAAAGGGGTTGTTTTCCTTCGTTGTCTATGACAACGTAAGCCCAAAAAATGCAGTATTATTAGGACTCTCTTGCATTTGAATTGAAGAACTTAATGTTCTAGGCCCGTGCATGACCTCTTGGAAGGTGTTGACAATTATGGGCTTGATCACGTTTGTGACATTCTGAATTTCGAACCACTTGGGATCTATGAAATGCATGATTTCATTAATGCACTTGTAGTAAATCTCACCCAGAACTGATCATTCTTGGGATACTAACTATTAGGCAAAGGCTAATTAGGGAATTAGATTCGCGCAACTAAAAAACTTGATCATGGACTAACTTTCGACCATAAGGATTGTCGAGGTGATATTTTGAGTCAGTATAGACCGATCCAAGGATGGTCACGGATCGATTTACTAATATCATATAATTGGAACGCGGGTGATTCCGTCTCGTCATAATATGATATTGGCGAACGACCCTAAACTTATTCCGAACGATTGCGTTTTTAGGAATTAGTGATTGATCATGGTAATTACATGACAATCGAGGTCACCATAGTTCAAGTCTACTTAAACATGACTCGATTGAGTATCGACCAAGGGTCGAATATACAAATTTTTTCGAAAGCCGCCCGTTAGTTTGAGATACGCTCAAGTAGCGTTTATTTGGATTTAGCCATTAATTAGAGATCGAGTTTGGGTATTGGAAATTTTAAAAGTCATGACAATTAATTGGACGACATTGTTATTAGTGTGGTTAGTTTCGGATTTGTTCAGATTCGTCAGAAAATCGAAATTTTGACTGGAAGTGGAAAATAACTGTTTTGCCTCTGAGACTTTGTGAAGGCTAAGTATAAAAGTGGAAGGGCATATTGGACATTTCACCCCCACTTTAGAAGCCACAATTTTTGGACAAATTTGCCGTTGCCCTTTTTGTTTAATTCTTGTTTTACCCTTAGATATTTTTTGTGAGAGTTGATCTTGGCCGTCAATTTTAAGATAGGATTGAATCGTGGCCGTCGGATAGAAAGTTGAGAGGAGGGCGAGATAGTAATTTTGCTTGGGGTAGACTTTGACTAGCTTTTTCTCTCTTTTTCTCTCTCTCCCCTTCACTTCTCACGCCTCCCTCTCTCTCCCTCTCTTCTTGGCCAAGCCACCCTCCCCCTCTCCTTGTCGTGCTTGTGGCCAGCCGGCCACGCCAACCACCACCACCATCCACCCGTCGCCGTCGCCGTTCCATTCGTGGCCGCAGTGAGTCGCCAGTGCTCTTCTTTGTTCCTAGTTGCCGCCGCTGCTATTTTCTTCTCGTTCAGCCTTCTTTGAGTGCTTGATCTAGCGTAGGACCTCGTGTAAGTGATATCCTAAACCCCGCTTAGGATAATGGGTAAATTTGAGTTAGTTTGGGCGCAATTTGATGAAATTTTGGGGTTGTTCGAAGGTAATTTAGCGAACTGAGTTGACTGTGATGTTTAGGTGAAATTGTGATATTTTTAGAGGTTAAATCGAGATTAGAATAGGTTGATTTGATCGTTGGATTGATTAGAAACAATTGTAATTAGCATAGCATGGAAAATGAGCTCAAAAGTGATGTTTTTGTGATTTTCATGCTGTGGCTGAATTGATGCGTTTAGCGTGGTTAGATTGAATGCATGAATATGTGTGAAATGCATTACGTAGTGAATCGGGGTTAATAGCGTAAGTGTGACCATTCTTGATTGATGAAATATGGTGCAAAATGTGAAAATTGTATTAATTGTGCTCGTGCAAGTTGAAGTGGTGAAATTGTGAGTTAATGTGGCTCGTTGGTAGCTTGAGTATCTTGGGTGACGTGTGCAAATTGGTTGTATGAGATTGATATGTGATCGGGTGCTTGATGTGTTGCACGAACATTAAACACCCTAAGGCATTTTTACGCGGGGTCCAGATAATAAATGAAAAATGTGGGTACATAAGATCACCTAATCCCTGAGGCGTGTTTACGCGGGGAATGGAACCCGTCCTGAGGCGTGTTACGCAGGACGTTGCCCTGTTTTACTGGAAGATTGTCTACCTCAAGCGTTTTTACGCAGGTTGTGCAATAGACCTAAGGTGTGTTGACGCGGGTCGAGAATTGATTGATTGTTTTTTAGCCTGAGGCGTTTTGACGCGGGTTGTGAAAAGATATTGGACCTGAGACGTGTTGACGCCGGTTGAGAGTTGATTGATCGTTTTTTAGCCTGAGGCGTTTTGACACGGGCTATGGAAAGATATTGGACCCGAGGAGTGTTGACGCAGGTCGAGAATTGATTGATCGTTTTTTAACCTGAGGCGTGTTTACGCGGGCTGTGGAAGTATTGGACCTGAGGTGTGTTTACGCAGGTCAAAAATGAGTTGGATACGCATACTCAATTGTGATGGTAAACGCAATATATGTATTGACAATTGAAAGTAATCAGATTGTTATACGAACTTTGGTACTGATATGGATTGATTGGTATTGATAAGTGATTTATTATGTCGATTTTTGAAAGTTATGTTTGAAATCGCATGTAAGGTTTCGTGTGTATCAAGAAGAGATGTTTGTGCCTACAATTTTATGGCATGCTGATTTTATTATCTGAGTGTTTAAACTGGTCCAAAGGTACGTGTTAACCTAGGTAGGGTCTAGGATTTTTGCTTGCTGAGAAGTGTTCTCATGTTTTTATTTAAAACCATTTCAAACCCCAAACCTGGATTATGAATAATCCGTCGTCGCGGCGTTTTGGTATACCGATGCAATTAGGCCACGCGTCAATAGAGTACCCTATAGATGACCTGTCTACTTGGATTAAACACACTAGAGTGGTTTGCGTAGACATAGGTGTTCAGGAGTGGCAGTCTCATAGTTACACTGCTTGGACCTTCCGAGATGGATTAGACAAGTTTAGGCCAGTTTGAGGTTTTCGATGCCCCCTTTGATGCAGTTGGGAATTGGGATCCAGCGGCCATTGCTCCCCCTGATGGTGAGGTGACTAGCATGGGTATTGGTTATGAGCAGTCGGCCCCTTCACTCACACCTGCATAGTCCGCACCTATCGAGGCTGATCCTCAGCCAGAGCCCGAAGTGCCGTATCAAGAGCCGATTCCGATGGATTTAGCCTCAGATGAAGAGCCCATGGAAATGGAGTCCGAAGAGGAAGCCGAGGAAGAACCGGAGGAGGAGCTTGTAGAAGAGGAGCCGATTGAGGTCCCATTAGAGTCGGGAAATAAAGATAACCCAATTCAAATCGATGCTGAGTCTAAGTCCTCAGAGTATCAGACTGACTCCGACTTAACTGACTCTAAGTGGACCCCCTCTAGGGTTAGTTAGAAGCTAGGTGTTCAACCCGTTTTTTTTTAAAGACACCCTTTTTGGTGTAAGTGTTAGTCTACTCGAAGCCGCTAGTCCTTTTTGATATCGACGGTTATCAGTGCGAAGGTTTGATGGTTGCGATCGTTTGTAATGAATATTGTAAATATAGTAGGTGTAATGGAGTAGTTGGTTGTTTGGTTAATTATCCCTCCCCGTTACCCTTCTTGATCATTGTTCGGTTGTGTGTGTTATCGTTTCCGTCGTGGTCGAATTCTGATGTGTTGGTTTGGGTTGGCGACATTCCTGGGATGTCGCACTAATTCGACCTACTTAGGGATGTCGTGCGCTCGTTGGGGTTCGGGACATGACAACATCGATGACGTATTTCATCATGCGGGTGGTCATTTTCTTCTAATATTCATCGAGAATCCTTCTTATAGTAGCCAACATCACAAGACTTGGTTCAAATTGAATTATCTGCTCATCAGTGAGTTGTCTCGGGATGTCGACATCTCCACCTTGCTCTTGAACATCCCAATCTTATCATTTTCAAGTTGTGATGACAAGTTGTTACCACCAGCATTATCAGGATCAAGTTGTTTCCTTGTTGTCAACACCGTATCTCCTCAAATCAAACACAATGGTCCCGCTAGGCGTGCCATAATTCTGTTTCATCGGAACGGCTCCTGAGATGAAATATAATTCACCGAAAGCTGTTCCTCTACTTTTAATGAGAGGAAACGGGTTCTGTGGCAACTTTAGATAGACAGACAAGAAATAACTCTGAACTTTTACTTCGAACTTTGAATCGAACTTTACGTATAAACTGAGTCAGAATTTAATCGACGACAAAGCTTAAGAAATGTGCAAAGATGTAATACCGAAATTTAATCGACGACACAAAATCGGAAAGCTATAGCTAAAGAAAAATAAAGTGTCGTATAGGAAAGTAAAGATAATTGAAAGATAACATTTGGATTGATTTGTCGAAGGGTCTTTCGAAGAGTACGATGTGGTTGTTTAATGCCTACAATCGATGGTTATCAACAGAGGTTACAAACGGTTACTAACAGAGGTTACGGACGGTTGCAAATAGAGGTTACGGACCGTTACAAATAGAGGTTATAAACGGTTATTAATAGAAGTTACAAATAGTTATCAACGGTTATGTTGAGTCCACTACCTTGACGGTTTATTCGGCTCCACTACTTGTCGATTCCTTCAAGTTGGCGATACTTCATTGAAGTTCCTATCCCTTTTCCACATCCTAATTAGTCACGATTGTCCACTTCCTTCTAAAATCGACAACTCTACAGTGATTTTCTGAGAAAACTCAAAACATAGAAGTTGTAGATCCATGAGTCTTCGTTATTTTGGCTTTGGAATTAGGTCAATCGGATATGTATTGACAAAATTATGACCATTTTCCCGAACTAGAGAAGAACTGAAATTTCCACATCCTAATCAGTCACGACCGTCCACTCCTTTCCAAAATCGACTACCCTACATTGTTTTTCTGAGAAAACTCAAACATAAAAATTGTAGATCCATAAGTCTTCATTCTTTTGGCTTTGGAATTAGGTAAATCTAATCTATATCGACAAAGTTATGACCATTTTCCCGAACTAGTGCAGAACCGAAATTTCTGACATTAAAAAGACCATGAAATTCTGCTTTTATTGACTAAGCCCATCACTTGTCAATAATAACAAAAAAAATTGGTCATTTTTGGGTGTAATCAAAAACTGAACCTTTTAGAAGTTAACAACTATCAAGCTGGAACTTCTCTAAATCCTCGGAGCTTTCTCTCTTCAATGGAAGAGTTTTTCCCTATCCTGCCATGTGATAGTTTTTCCTTTATCCCTCAATTCCCATAAACCCTAACCCTCCCCTTCTTCATGTTTTGGCCGTTACCCCTCCACATATCCCTATTACCCTAAAAACGATCCAGCATACCTTTTATGCTACGGTCGAATTCTTTACCATGGAAACTCAGATACAAATCTCCCTTACCCATAAACCCCTTCCTTCAACGATTCACCCCCGATGCTCTAAAAATGATCCAGTTCGCCCTCTCTGTTGCAGTCAAGCTACATTTTGATGGTGACTTAGATACAAACTCCCCCTACCCATAAACCCCAGAGCTCCCTTCAACCATTTTTATTATACTATTATTATATTTTTCACAAAAATCTCCACTATCGGATCCCTTTTTTACCATAATGGCTGCGTTTTTTTTTTTTTTGGATTTTCCTCTTTACTAAGGCCTGCTTCATCCTCCTGTTTGCTGAGTACCTCCACGGATTGGAATTGCGCCCCTCTGTGAGCTGCGACTTTCTTCAGCTGGTGTACCTTCTTCGAAAGGTTAGTGACTGAGCTGGCCTGCTTTCCCGTTAATGTGCAATGGTTTTTGCCTGAGAAAGACAAAAAGACAAAAAGATATGAAAGGTGAGGAGAAGACTATACAAATGGGCACGGGTGGCTAGACCTATTAAGTCGCCGGTTCACAGATGAAGATAGTATGTTGGAACTGTTGGGGTTTGGGCACACCCTTAACAGTCCAAAAGTTGAGAGACATAGTGGCTCGAGAAAGGCCTAACTTAGTTTTCTTAATGGAGACGAAGAATCAAGAACTAGTGATTCAAAGGCTGAGCAAGCATTTAAAATTCCGGCATTACTTTGTTGTGAATCCAGTAGGGATCGCTGGCAGGTTGGCTATTTTGTGAGATGATTCTGTTCTATTACATATAAATTCTGCTTCCAAAGAGAGTATTAATCTTACATGTGAAGACACGGTGATGGGAGACAAGATGTGAATTACTTTTGTGCATGCATCAGACTCATCTCAAGAGAGACTTATACTTTGGGAGGGATTGAAAAGGATTAGCTCTCAGAATTCACTTCCTTGGGTTTGCTTAGGCGATTTTAATGAAATACTATGTTATTGAGAGAAAGTGGGGAAAAGCGCGGCTGAACACTATCGCTTAAATGCTTTTCAAAAATGCTTGAATGAATGTTCTTTGATGGATATTGAATGTAAGGGGTGTGCTTATACATGAGCAAACAATAGAGAAAGGGGAAATTATGTGAAGAAGAGGTCGGATAGAGTAGTGAGTAACATTGAATGGAGGTTGAAATTCCCGGAAGCTGAAGCCTATGCCCTTCCCACCATTTGATCTGATCATAGTCCCATATTATTAACCCTTTTACCTCCTCTAGTGAAAGGAAAAAAAGAGTTCCAGTTTGAAGCCTTTTGGTTGGCAGATAAAGAATGTAAAACCATTATGAAAGATGTGTGGCACTCTCCTATTTTGGAAGAAGATTCGTTGCTAAAAAAGCTTTCAGCAGTCTCGGAAGCCCTTGCCAAATGGAGTAAACAAAAATTCTCAAATGGATATAGTAAAATCAAAATGCTCAAGCAGGAAATTCAGAATGCAATCAACAATCCCAAAGAAGATTTTGACAGAGGCCTCCTTTCCATGAAACGACACGTATTAATGTTATAATCAAACGAAATGCGTGCAAAAACCGGTCGATGATTCCTTTCTCTATTACTTATGCTTAGGTTATTTTTTAATAATAGTTTCCCAGTACAAAAAAAAGAGAAATATCAACTCATTAACACAATAGTTCGTTGGCTATCTAGCAAACAAACTGTTTCTTTGGAAAATAGGAACACCAATTTTGTTCCAAATGGAGAAAGAATAGGAAAAAATCAAAAAAAGAATACAAGAATACAAGAAATTATCTTAAATCAAGAGTGTGCCCCACATTTAACCTTAACAAATGTTGTTTGAGAGGAGTATTGGTAGTTTCGTCTTTAGCAAAATTGAAGCAAAAGAAACCAAGAAAAAAAGGGAAGAATAATCTTAAATCAAGAGTGGGATTCGTAAGGGATAATGAAATCAAATCAATATGATAAAGGATGACAGGAGTGGGGAGGTGGAAATAGTGCAAGCTAAGATCGGCTCCAAATCGAGTATATATATTATCCATAAATTAATTAAAGTAGAGAAAATGAAGACAGCATTTCTTTCATCACCCTTTTTTCTTCTTTTTTGTCAGAGTAAAAATTCTCGTATTACCTTTTATTTTTCCAACTTACATTTTAATTCTTGTTCCTTTTTATTTGGGATAAGAATTGCCATATCACCTTTTATTTAAGTTAATTCCATATTGACTCGCACGATAGAATTTCTGTCTTGTACACCACAGCAAGATCCTTGTATGCAAGACAGTACGTGTTGAAATTCTACCATCTACAGTTCCACCTTTTGTGTATTTCTACTTATCCAAATTCGAAAATTGGTTTCCAAGTCTTTAATCCACTCCTCTACAAGGGTCCATAGTAAGGACTTTCTTTGTTAGTTCGAGTGAATCTCTGAAAATTGTCGCTTTCTCTATAGGGTAATTGTTGTGAAAACAAGCGATCGAATAATAAAACATACAGAATAAGAAAATAAATCGGACACTATATTCACGTGATTCGGTTGTAATGACTTAACCCACAAGGATATCAACAACAAATTCAACTATAGATCAAGTAATACAACGTAAACTACAATCATACTCGAGTCACTCAAACACTATGTTTCCCAATCTCCCAATTACACCTAATAACTCACAATTTTAGCTCACAATTCTTCAGGAAATAATCTCTCAATTTCACAAAGGAATTTACAAATCTTACCACAAAATTTACTCAATTTATGATTGAATTGGGATTGGACCTAAAGAGGCCCCCTTATAATTATGATTTTTTAAAGAGTTTTGAAGCAGCTTGCTCAAATCCTCCTTAGAAATCCACCTGGTCTCTTGATCATCTCCCAACATAGATGCTGTGGAGTTAGGCTACATCAACCGAGAGACTTTTGGAAGGAAAAATTAATACTCAGATCACTTCAAAAAAAAAAATCACATGAATATGGTTAGTTGTAATTAACGAGCGGCTGAATTGAAATTAGGATCAATTGCCTTGAGTAACTTCCAAGCCATGCTATCAAGAATCCATAAGCCGAGAGTTGTTCCATGCAGAAAGTTGAGAGTGTCTCCCTCAAAGAATTTGGGTTAGTCAAATAAGAATGACTAGCTGATGTCTGTTGGCGTTTGTATGTATACGTGCTATGAATGATATTGACATACGCTCTAGGAGATAAAGCAACACCGTATCGAATGATTTATACCGGGTGTGCTGAATATTGACCAGGGCGAAGAAAATTGTAATTATAGTTTATCCCTGAACTCCATTGTGTGATATCCCACAGATTATAAGATTCTCTTATACTACCCAAAAATTTTCAATCGTGTTTTCGATACGGTGATCTCTTGGCTGCTTTAGCATGTTTCCTCCTATCAAGAATGATGTGACTTTCGGGACATGTAAGGAAAGCAACTAGGTTAAGATGGAGAGACTCAAGTAAGAAAGGAAAGTGAGATCCTATCTCCCCTTATCTGTTCATATTGATGGCAAATACCTTGTCAGTTTTGATGAAGAAAGCAGTTGAGGATGGAACAATTACTGGTATTAAACTGAATAGATACTGCCCTGTCCTTTCTCCCCTTATGAACAAATTTTCAACCATCAAGAGGAATTAGACAAGGAGATCCTATCTCCCCTTATCTGTTCATATTAATGGCAAATACCTTGTCAGTTTTGATGAAGAAAGCAGTTGAGGATGGAACAATTACAGGTATTAAACTGAATAGATACTGCCCTGTCCTTTCTCGTCTTTTATTTGCCGATGATTCAATTTTCTTCTTAGATGGAAAAGTGAAGGAATGCCAGAACTTAGCATTAATCTTGAATCAATATTGCTATGCCTCTGGGCAAGCAATTAATTTGAATAAGTCTGGTATTTCATTTAGTATGGGCTGTCCACAGAGCTTGAGAAGCAATATGGCTGGTGAATTAAGAGTCCCGGAAATTGAGAAGACGGGAAAATATTTGGGAATTCCATCTGATTGGGGCGCGTCCAAAAAACAAATGTTTTCCTGGATTTTAGCAAGAGTTAACATGAAGCTTGAGGGGTGGAAGGAAATTCTAATCTCGAAAGCTGGGAAAGAAATCCTGATTAAAACAGTGGTTCAAGCTTTGCCACAACACGCCATGTCAATTTTTAAAATCCCAGTCTCGATTTGTCGTGCCATTGGAAAAAGAATAGCTGCCTTTTGGCGGAGAAATAAAGAGTCTAAAGCTGGCCTTCATTGGAAAAGATGGTAATTGTTAAAGTTAAGAAAAGACCAGGGAGGAATGGGTTTTAGAGATTTATTATCCTTCAACAAGGCCATGCTAGGGAAACAAGCCTGGCGATTATCTCAAAACCCACAGTCTATATGGAGTCAGATTTTAAAAGGAGTTTACTTCTCTCGGAAATCCTTTTGGGATGCGGAAAAGGGATCCCGCCTCTCTTGGGGATGGAAAAGCATTTTGTTGGGAAGAGATACAATCTCACATTCTGTTATGTGGTCAGTGGGCACTGGTGATGAAATCAAAATTCGTGAGGATAGATGGCTTAAACGTGGAATTATTGGGGGACCAGCAGGGTACGAAGAACCAACAAAAGTGGCTGATTTGATTATGAACGAGGAAGATAAATGGGATGAACATACCTTATACAGACTCTTTGATGAGCAAATCGTTAGTGAAATACTAACAATTCCCCTGAAGACTTAAAATTCGCAGGATAAACTTGTCTGGACTGGAACTAAATCAAGCCAGTTTACTATAAAAGAGTGCCTATATAATAGAGAAAGAAGAGGTGAAACGGGATTTCACAGCATAGGCCTCAACATCATACTAGCCACCCCGTGACCTTTGGAAAAGTATTTGGCGTTTGAATACACCCCCCCCCCCTCTCAAGAATCAGAATTTTCCTATGGAGCTTGTGCCAAAATGCAATCCCTCCCAGAGATAACCTATTCAGGAGAAAGATCATAACTGCACCCACTTGCCCTTTTTGTAATCAGGATGCCGAAACAGTGGAGTGTCTGTTCTTGGACCGCTTCTATTTGGACTGCTCCTACGCTACAAATCACAATTTCAAGGCTTGGGTTAGCAAGAATCGAGGATTGGTTGCAAACTTACGGTACCCACTCGGTAGATCCACCTTCCCTCGACACGGTGGCTTGCGTTCTCTGGTCAATTTGGAAGGCGAGGAACAATTTTGTATTTCGGCAACGGATCCCAAATCCAACGACCTTAGTGGAATCGGCGCACATAATGCTCAGCAATTTTCAGAGATGGAATGGAAAAACGGGGAAGCTTCGATCGGAGATCGGAGAATTACCTCGACACTGGATTCCCCCAAGAGGCTGAACCTTAAAAGTGAATATTGACGGGTCATTCGTGGACGGAGCAAACACCGGAGCTATAGCCGGTGTGATTCGCGACTCGTCGGGGACGATCCTTGATGGTTCTGCCAAATCTGTAACAGTAGCCTATGCCTTCCATGTAGAAGCCCTGGCCCTCATTGAAGCTCTCTCTTTCCTCACGACCAGAAGAAGCGAAGTACTTGAAGTGGTGTCAGACTGTTCAGAGTTGGTAGAAGCTCCATGGGAAGTACAATCTCTAGTATCTGAGGCTCGACGGTCCATGGGCTCATTTGCACATTTGAAGCTAGCGCACTGCAGACGTGAGGCAAATTGTGTTGCAAACTGGATAGCCAAAGCCCAAAGATTAAATTTTCTTCCTTGTAATTGGTTAGCTTGTCCCCCCAACCCCTTTGGGAGTTACTTTGTCTGGATGTTCCTCTAGTGAGAACTTGTGGTTAAGTACTTTTCAGTCAATAAGTTCGTATTTCAACCAAAAAAAAAAGAGGAAGACCAATTTGTGTTTACATCAGTACATGTATTAATCGGCCCACCAGTCATGCCTACCTTAAATGATTATGACCCGATTGTGAATGTACGATAGAGTCAAGCATGCTTTTCCAAGTGATTAAAGGTGCCTTCACTAGTGTAATGAATTGAGTGTAGGGTATGGCGAGATTATTTATTGTGGCTTTCATGTAACTTAACCAATGCATAGTAAGTTTAATACATTTGTACTCACTTATTGCACGACCAATATGCCTATATGAGCTTTATCGGTGAAGAGATTATCTACGAATGATAAACATTATATCTATGCGCGAATGAAGATTGTTCGTCAAGCCCATCGTGTGAAAGTGAGAGATGTTGGGTTTCGGACTTGGGTTGCCTATGATGGGCTTGGCCCCAAGTCCAGCCCACAACTTCCAAAGAAGAGCATGCAAGTAACAAGCAACGGTGTGGGCGTGCTCATGTGAAGATAAGAGACCAAGAGAAAAACATAGACATATTCGATTGTGGAAAAACATGTGTTAGTCTAGTGCATTACACTTATCACCAACGTGGATAACACAAGCATTACTTGAAGCAATCTCGATTAATGACAATTGACGTACAATACCACGAAACCTGACAGCTTCCATTCCATGAGAAATGCAATGAGATTGCCTGAGACTTGGTCGACACCGGGGCCCTTGTGAAGCCTTAAAACCGCATGTCCTTGTTCATCAAAACCTTAGCCCTGGGTGGCGAGCATGTCAAGGGTGGATGTGAGATAGACCGAAGTCGCTAAGCAAAGGACATGAACGCACCCCAACAAGGATTCAATGGAACAGGTGATTTTTCCAATTTGAGTATTCCCTTCATGGGGATATATTAAATTCAAAATTTAAGAAAACTCATCCTTTTTCAAATAATTTTTTCCAGTAAATAGTCGAAATTCTGTTCAAGAATGACTGGCCTCCATTCGTAAAATTTGTGGAAAAATGTCAACTGATCCATATGAAAGAGATGGATTAATTTGCTCCAATCGCAGACTCTAGAAAGACGAGGATAATCTTTCAAAAAGGGACTCTCCGACGTTAAGGACCAAATAAACAGAACTAGAATTTCTATTTATGAGATGATGAGGTTTAGCAGAACATACTAACCTTCGGAGACTACCATAAAAGTCTATATGCTGATCCGTTTACTGTGCAAGTTAATAGATCCCCAAGCTCCTGACTTCCTGAGTTACCCAATGAGAGATGGGTCCAAAGCGATGCTACATTAGGAATTTTCGCCTTGGTCACTAAGGAAATATATCGATAGACATGTATACATACACAAATACACACATATAAAGTCTGTGTTTTCAGTTGAAATGACTATGCAAACTTGAGAAAAACACATCTTCTTGGTGATTCCGTATTCAAATTTGGAATGAAATTACGGAGTAAATGGAAAGGCCATCTTTTCGTCAGGGTCTCTAGAGCCTCGTCTTCATCACAGTGGCATGGCTTTCCTAGCTATGGCAGATGCGACGACTTCAGTTCATCATCTACATACAAAACCGTTATGCTAGAGGGAAGCCTTGGCAACTCTTTGATCATGTCGCAATGAAGTAAATCAAGGATTCGAAGATTGGAAAGTTGGTGGATCTCTGCTGGTATGCTGGAAATAGTCGAATGTCGCAGCTTCAAGATTCTCAGATTATGCAGTTTCCCGATCTCGTTTGGAATGCCCCCCTTGAGACTCCGACACCAGGAGGCGTGTATTTCTTCGAGGCTGGTCAACTCTCCAATAACAGAAGGGAACTCTCTAAAGAAACACGAATCCATTCTCACCACCTTCAAATTCTGCAGATCCTTTAGCGAATCTGGAAACTTGACAACTCCTGTCCCCGACAAGTCTAACTCAACTAAGGATCTCCCTATGATGCCAATGGAGATTGGAAGTTTTCTTATTTGACAGCAATCCCTTAATGACAAGTGTTTAAGTCTGACCAGTTCTCCAATGGAATCGGGAAGTGCTGTGATTCTGGTGCCATCCAGTGAAAGAAGTGAGATATTCGTCAAGTGACATATCGTTCTCGGTAGTTGACACAATGAGAAGCAGTTTGAGGCACTCAAAGTTTCAAGCTGCTTTAAATGACCAATGGAGATGGGAATTTCTTGTACCGAAGTCCCATCCATGAGAAGCTCTTTCAGAGCTGTCAGGTGACCCACTTCTACCGGCAACATGCTGAGGTCTGTGCAGAACTTCAAATTCAGGGAAACCAAGTACTTCAAAATGCCGATCGAATGATCTATCTCGACCAATTGCGAACATCGCTCCAGAATCAATATGGCCAAATATTTGCAGCCAGAGAACTTAGGAGTGACTAATAAGTCAGCACAACCTGTAAGATCTAGAACTCTCAAGTTCTTCATCTGCAAAATAGTAGAAATATTTGCATGAATTCACTTCACGAATAGTTACGTTAGACCGGGCGATTTCACCATAGCAATGAATTGTAAACTACCTCTACTTGATCCCAGCCTTCCCAGTCTTCGGTGACTTTGCTATATGACAGGTCGAGAATGGTTAAGTTTGCCAAGTGAAAATTAGTTACTTGCAGACGCTGGGGGCACCCTCGCCAACGGAGCCACCTTAAATTTCGAAACACATTAGCGAAATCTCCGGCAATGTCTACATGATCCAATTGAAGAAACCGTATGTTTGGCATGCTCTCAAAATCTTCTGGAGTAAGTTTGTCTGAAGTATGCCACTGAAAGTTGAGGCAGAGTGCCTCAACCTTTTCTGTTCCCTGCGATGGACAAGAAAAACGAAGTGAGGATGGTCTCTCTTCTTGACATGTAACCAGTCAGGAAACATCCCTAAAAGAAATGACAAACAATGTCAATTGCACACATGGTCAGATCTTAACAATATCTAGCGAAATAGTTCTTTTCCTTTGGGGGTGAACATAACAGAAGTATATCTTATGCTTCCCAATGAAAAGATTCACCTTTTTCTGCTTTATCGTATTGAGAGCTATTTCATGATTAAATAATCTACTCCGCCTTCCTGGATCTGTAAGATTCTCCCCACGAACGTTTTCTCTGCCAAGTCGCCTCAACATGCTATGCATCCATATCTGATTGTTTTCTCCAATTTTGGCTAGGGGAGTCACAATTTCACCAGGAGGCAGAAAAGAGAAGTCATACCACAGGTAACAAGCAATTCGACAATCTACACCAGTGGTAAAGCAGGCGATATCCAAAAATCTCTGTTTCTGCTGGTAGTCTAATCCTCCCTCCAAAATACTCTGAAAATCCCTCTTTTTAAATAACCGCTTTACTAAATTATTCCATTCCTTCTTTGATTTCCCATCGAAGACTGCACCCATAACTTCAATAAACAATGGGAGTCCGGCCATAGCATTAAGAGCATGGTAAGAAAGCTTGAGGTTTCTATGTGAGGAAGAAGTTGGTATAGATGCATGCTGCCTAAAGAGTTGAAGAGCCTGATCATTCTCCAACCGACTAACATGGTAAGTCCGGATCTGAGGAGATTCTTCCAGGACACCACTGTTTCTGGAGGTTACAAGGATCCTACTTCCAGAAGCAAAGCAATCAAAGCAATCTCCAATGCATTTCTGGACATGAAACGCATTTTCCACGTCATCAAAGATAATCAAAACTCTTGTGTTGCAAAATAAGTCCCTGAAAAACTCAATTCCCCTGCTGACAAAAGCAACATCCTCAAGTTCCCGTTTCAGAACATCGGAAATCAACTTGGTTTGCAAAAGCTGAAGCCCTCCTAATGCTTGAGTTGTTTCTTTAATATCTGCGAGGAAGCTACAGCCATCGAAATCACCAGAGACTTGTTTGTATATGAGTTTCGCAAGAGTCGTCTTGCCAATCCCACCTTCTCCGTGGATGACGACAACGATCCTCTTGTCCTTATCATTGATATTCATCAAGTTCATGATGTGATTTACTTGATCGTCTGTTCCAACACCTTTTTCAATACTGGCAACTTGTCTATTCTCTTCCGTTTCAGCTACCTACAAGAAGCATGATGATTGCTCACTGATAAGGCTGTAAGATGCAAAGAAGGACCTATAATTGTTGATCTATTCTAACGTTGTTGTGTTTGCATAAATTGTCTACCACACGAAGTCCCTGATCATCCTGATCTACCAGTGATCAGTATTAAAAAGGAAATTTAAGTTTCAGGAGTGATGATCATTTACCTTTCAAATATGTTTTGTCAAATAATGAACCCGCTTTGAAATTTCTAAACTATACACTGACAAGCAGATCTTTCGACATATATGTGAGAATGAAGGATAGTGTCCATTAAACCTCTTAATAGAGAACATAACCAAACTGAAATATGATATGGGGCAGCAAAAGTTGAATCACTGAAATATTATTGGTTCCCACTTTAATGAGCAGGTTCTCCGAAAGGGGTTTAATGCAATCGATGCCAATGTTCCGAAGATTGCATACATGGCAAGTATAGGAGCGAATGGTCTCTCAGTTCCAACTATGATTATATACTAAGAATACCCGCGCGTTGCTGCGAACACTCTTAAGAATTAATCTACATTGAAAGGTTAAAAAAATTAACAGGAGAAAAGAGATATATATGCATGCAGTTACATACATTCTTAAATCGTCATCTTAATATGTGTCCTTCAAATTCAAAAGACGTGGTTTAAAATTAGATTGATGATGTTGCATCCCGTCGCATCACTTTAAAAATCATTCCTATCATTTCATGTATATCTCAATCAATATTGTCACAACTTTTTTCTAAATTATGTTAAAAAAAATTCACGAACATGAAATGTCAAAGAGGGTCAAATTAAAACTTGAGCGATTGGTCAAAACATGAGATAATTGGAACTTGATAGATCTCTCAACTTTTCCCTTGGAAATTATGTCATATTCCTCTTGCAAATTATGCAAGTCTATGACCTTTTTTAATTGTAATGCCTCTCGAAATGCATAATGCATACGCGTAGCACACACCTAGGACAAACTTTTTCGATATCAATTTAATTTGAGTTACTCTTTTGTTATAATGATCATCTATTAAGATTGGTAAGTCATGTGAAATAAATACATTATTTGCCCGTTTTGTAATGGCTTAAAATTTTTAAAAAAACTATTTGTTTAACACAGTATCAAAGCACAGGTCAATGGATTTAATCCCGGCCATCCCATTCAATTTTCTCCAACTTGTTATTCCTGTCATTGCGACTTTTTTCCTGTTTCACGGATGATCCTTTTAACGCGGTTCCTTCTTGTGCATATCAGGACCAGCTTACATATTGTGTGTTAAATCATAAGCTATAAGTACATTGTTGGCCTGCTTTCTAATAGCTTAAACTTTTAGAAAAAATGGTTTGATTAACAAAAATTAAATTTTACATATAATATGTAAAAACAAACATTAATAGTATAAACCAAAGCAAAAATAAGGAAAAAAAAAGGAAAGACGCAGTTTTGTAACACTTGGTACCGCTTCATCTGTTTTGATAATAACAAAGTGCCAAATAAAAATAGAGATGAAAAAAAAGGACCATTTTTCATTTGACGCTAGGCACAAACGCATTAAAGCAATAACAACGCTTAGATGACTTTAGATGAGATGGAATAGATATTTGACCAAATTTTTAAAAAAAAAAGAACCAAAAGAGAAAGCCTCAAACAAGAAAAAATAGAAACAGAGATTTTAAAATCGAAATACATGAGAGATAAAATAGAATTTAACTTATGTATCTGACCCTTGGTAGAGTACTTATAAAATAACTAATTGATGTTAGGAGAAACAAGTGATTGTCATCGCTTAAAAGTAGGAGGTTCTCTTTGCTTTATAAGACAAGTACAGATGTGCATGCTCAATTTGAGCATGTGATGATATAGAGAAGACCTTTCAACGCAGTTTTGAATTGGATGATTCAAAGATTTTATTAATTAATTGCAATACTAGTCCTCAGTTTCAGATTTATTAGTCTTTAAGCGATTTTTTTTTGGTCGTAAGTCTTTTAAGTGATTCAAGTTCTCTAACTTTCTCAAATTCGTTCAATCAAATCTTTCAATCAACTACTCCAACTAAACTGTCAATTTAATTAATGACGTGTCACTGTGTATGTGACAGAAAACAACACGCGATACTAATTTGGCGCCAAATGAGCAAAAAAATAAGAGTGAAAAACAACAAAAAAGAAAAGGGATAAATGCACAATAAATCTTCACAATTATCGCAAAAGTGCAATTGACTTTTAAAACTTTCAATAAGTACAACCAACTTATAAAACTTATCAAATTGGTGTAATCGAGTCCCTCCGTTGACTTTGACTAATTTGATTGACGATAAATGCTGACATGGTCTTTTTTTTTATTTCTCTCTCAGATTTGAAGAAAGCAGGGGATTGCAGGGAATGACCATATGTCGAAAATCCTCTTTTTCACATTGAAAACCAACATGACATTTCAATTTCAATCTCTTCAATCACATTTTTTAGTTTCCGAAAGCTCGCAATCTAGAGCAATAAGTACCACTAAATCTAATTCCAGCTTTTCATAAATTAGCAGGAATTTTGAACCGAAAAGAGATTTCAGCTTGAGGTTTAGATTGTCTTCATTTCTTACCTCCTCATCATCGGTCTCTTCCTTGTACTCCTCATCATCGATCTCTTCCCAGTATTGCTCGTCCCAATCGTCCCACTCATCATCATCTTCATCCTCATCCTTTCGAACCTCAGTCACCGGCTCTTTGGACTTCACATCCACGAACACCTGCAAATCATCGTCCACATCAACATCATCTTGTAGAGGAGAGGGAGGTTGGAATATATCATACTTGAGGTGGATTAAACATCCTAAAGAACAAAACATACAAAGTCCCTGAATATCATACGACAACAATCCCTAGTTCGAAAGCCCAAGCGTAAGCACCCAGCAAGAATCAACATAAATAGTTTTCCTCACACTTAATCACCCTAAGAATTCTCTCTAAACCATCAATTCAACATAAATCCATTTGAATCAAGCAGCATTCACAAATTCAAATATCTTCATTCCCTCAAAATTGGAACAGAGCAATTCTTAAGCTTTGATCTACTTCGTCGTGAGTTTTCCAAAACTTACACAAGCTAAGAAAAGAAGAAAATCTGGTTTTTGAGACAAAAGTGGATCTTGGCGAGAACAAGTACTGGGATGCTAGTTGTCGGAAATGACGTCGGGTCGGTGCCATAGCTTGCAGTGTTAACCCTCACAAAAGATGAAGGCTGGGGACTCCATGGTCGTTGGCTGTCATGATTCTGTTTGCGGGGACAAGGGGCATACATAGGCATGCAAGTCACCGACCTTATGAGCATTTTTTCAAGTTCTTATCCTCTTTTCTTTAAATTTTTTTTAATCTTTTGTATTTTTCAAGCTCTTTGACGTTTGGTGGCCGCCATGTGTCTAAAGAAACTAATATACCAAAAAGGATCGTCTCAACATTTTTCATTAACCAATTGGATAAAGGAACTTGATTGCAACAATTTAACAAAACAATTTAACAAGTTGTAAAAATTGATTGCACTTTTTGAAATTTTTAGGAATCAATTGCACTTTTGCGACAAATTTTAAGAGTTTTGGTGCACTTATGCCAAAAGAAATTTTAATTTGGCAGTATTAGCCATGATATATTGATCGAAGCCCTTGATTGCACAAATCAAAAAAGTTAGAAAATTTGATTGCATAAATCCAGAAAATTATAGGAATTGATTACTCAAATCAAAAGTTAGAGGATCAATTTACATAAATGCTAAACTTAAAAGAACTAAGACTGTACTTAACCCTTTTCTTATTTTGTCTTTATTTGATTGGCCACCCCAAATAAGATGCCATATGGCAAAAATTTACTTAAAGAATACAATATTCACCTTACTATCTTATTAGAGATAAGAATTTCAAAGCCATCTTATTTTTTCTTTATGTAATTGGCCACCCCAAATTAGAGACTTGAAAATTTTCATAAATGTGGAAGCTCCCGGATTGAGTGGAGCCAATCTAATCCAATGTCACCCGGGATCCCTTCTCCTAAGGGTGATCTAGCTAGCCCGTGCAACCCCAAACACGATGCTCTCGCGTACATGACAAACCACATTCAATATATTATTGATCTAATCCACAAAAGCTTATACCTTAAAGTGCACTGCAAGGCATAATTGTCGTATCAAGATGCAAATCGTGAATCAAAAACTCAAACTCATATGTGGTAAATCGGAGCATATGTTTTGATAAAATACCTAAAATTACGTTTTATGGACATAGACACATATAAAGCAAGTATAAAAATTGCAAAGCAATAAGTTTCGGGTGATACTTCACAATTAAAGGTAAATATATCTCAATGGTAAATATAACATTCCGATGTAAAAGGACAGCTTGTATCGGCTGGTTTGTAACTTACGAATGCTTACAGTTCAGTATTTCATTGATTCATTGAATAGATACGTGCGGACGTGTGCTTAAGATCTTGAATAGATTCCAATTTTATAATATGAATCGAGAATTGTGAAATTTTGATAGCTATGTCCCACGCATTGCCCACTTTTCAGATTTATTGTATCCTCCGTTACCCCTCTATCTTCCGTCTCTTTTCTTCTCCTTCCTCTCTCCTCCGTTACTCTTTTTCCTCCACTCTCACTCTGCTTCTGTTTCTCTGCAATGCCATTCTCCATTGAAGCACCACCATCCCCGCTTCGCTACTACTATAGAGATGCTCTCACCAAGTCCATCCCTTTCTTTGAAGGACATAGATCTGGTAAGCTCCCTCCTAGCCAGAGGAGGAGGTCGGAGTTGAACTTGGGGGGAGGGAGTGGATGAAAACAGCGGCGTGTGAGCGGCACGAGGGGGCGATGTTAAGAGTGAGGTTGATTGTACTGTCGGGGTGGGGTGGATCGAAGCGGGAGTAAATGAGGAGGAACCAGAGAGAGAGAAGAAGGAAGAGAGTGGGCTTAAGCATCGAGGTCTGATCTTTGTGGTGTTTGGAGGATTTGGGCTTTGTCTGCCGTCGTCCATGGCAGCGCATGTCCCAACTTCCTAAACATCATCTTCAGAGAGAGAGAGAGATTGAGGAGAGGGGTGGAGGGAAGAAGAAGAAAAGAGACAAAAGAGAGGGGATAACGGACGAAACAAGAAATTTGAAAAGCAGGCCCCATGTAGACACATGACATGTTCTGAGTGAAGTATTATAAAAATGAGGTGGCATCACAGTTGTATGTAATATTTTCAAGAGATAATGATGCAAATAGTCTCTGAATTTTACCACCCATCGGTGGCCGCGTTGGTTTGCACTCAGTTCTTTTCACGAGAGGCCGCGTTGGTTTATGCTCAGTTCCTTGCATGAGAGGTCCTGGGTTCAAATTCGCCCATCGGTGATTTAAGTGAGGGGTCGTGGCGGTGGGATGCTGCGCTAGCCCCCTCGAGGACTAGTCGGGCATCACCGCTGGTTTGAGCCCTAGCTCGCCGGCCACGCAGACACCTCGGTTATCAAAAAAAAGTCTCTGAATTTTGATCCAATGTGTAATATTGTCTCTAAACTTTTAATTTGTTCAATGTGATCCATGAACTTTAATCTAATGTGTAATGTGATTCCTGAACTTTTAAATTGTTCAATGTGGTCTCTAGATTTTTCGGTTCATATTCAATGTAATACTTGAACTATATGAAAATGTTTAATGCTGTCCTTTTATTAATTCAAGATCAAGGACAATGTTAAACATTTGAATATAGTCCATTGACTAAATTAAATATGTATCAATAGTTCAGGGACCACATTAAACAAATTAAAAATTTAGGGACCACCATTGCACATTTGCCGAAATTTGAAATCACATTGAACAAATTAAAAGTTTAGCGACAATATTGCACATTGGATCAAATTTCAGGGACTATTCATGTTATTTTCACTATTTTCTATGAAGTATCTTTTGCTGACACATGCCTAATTTTCTATTTTTTATTTCTTTTACCTTTTTGTCACATGATAGAACCTGTCTAAATTTCTTCTTTTTATCTCCAAATTTCAAGGAACCACCACTGCCTACTAACCATTGGCAATTATAAAATTCATTAAACCACATCCCACAAAATGTTAAGCAAATAAAAAGAAAATAGATTCAGCATTCTACGCAAATAAAATGAAAAGCAGAAAAAAATATACAAAACAGCTTATTTTATAACCTTAAGCAGTCACGCACATGCGTGCGTGGGCATTGATACTCGTTTTTTTTTTATAGTCTTTATATTTGTTAGACTTTCCTTTTCCTAATTTTAAAGGTACTATTAGATTAGCCGCAACTAATCTTCAAGTTCGTGCGGATTACATCGGAATATTTGACAAAAGATCCAGATACAATGCTTATAAAAAAAAAACACACACACACACAGGATAATATTCTGTGATTATCAATATCTCAAGGTGTTCTTAATCTATTCAACATGAATTAACGAGCAGTTTTCCAAGCAAGGCCAAATAACCAACAGGCAAGACAAATTCCCTCTGATCATTATTGTTACCTAACATCAACTGATATTGGAATTTTTTTCTTTTGCACAAATGCTTCAATATTTCGGATAAAGAATTATACTCACGACAAATCAAATTATAGTATTATTTTTCATTTAAGTTTCATCAACATTGTTTTGTTATACAAATTAATTAGTCGAAAAGGGTATTTCACCGCATTCTAGTTTTTTTTGCTTATTAAACTTTTCTGTAGTTCCTTACCAAAAAAAAAACTTTTCTTTAGTTAATTGCACTACAGTTGACATGTGGTGTCTATTTTCATTCGCATTTTGGCCCCCGCAACTGTTACCTCCTGCACCCTTCCCCGAATTAAGCTTGTATAATGATAATGAAACAATAAAAGAAGGAAAAGCACCTTGGACCTACTGTAGGATGTGGACGTATCTGAATCAGGCTTGATCCTTCCAAGAATCTTATCTCTATAATCCTTGTAAGACATGCCACCCCAAGGAGTTTTGCCTAGTTTCGGACAACGTGTAATTATGACTCGGCAATCATCCGGTATCATTGAGTCTGATGCATTCATACCACTTAACCCCCTAAATGAATCACAGCGCGAGACCATCAGGCTCTCCAATGATTCCAATGCCCCGAGACCATGAACCTCTCTCAGCATCGGGCAGAAACTTATTTCCATTTTTTTGACATTCTGCAAGCCTGACGGGGAGAGTATTATTCTTTCAAGGAGTCGACAGTTGCTGACAGTTAATTGTCTCAACTGCTCTAGCCCATCGAGTTGGATTTCCTTTTCCGGAGAGCTATTGAGCTTCAAAATTATTAGATTTTTCAAGCAGGATAAACCTGAGAAAGTTGCTATTGAGCTGAGATTTCCCTGCATCGCTGATTTAGGTGGCTGCATGAGAGATTTTGGGCATAGGTGGCCAGATATGTGAAGTTTTCTTAGACGAGAAAGGGAACCCAATGCGGTTGGCGACAGGATAATGTTCCCAAGGCACAGTTCCAGATTTTCCAACTTTGATAATTTCCCAATCCACTCTAATTTATAGGTTCTGATTGGGCTCCACAGATAGCCATGTTGATCAGATAAGAGAAGATCAACTAGATTAGTCAGGTTTGAGAGATCTGGAATAGACCTCAAGACCAGAGAACTAACAACTAGACGAGTCAAACTTGCGGGAAGTGACGGCAACTCTGCCAGCGCATCACAATTCCTGAAGATCAGTTCTTCTAGGTGAGAAAGCGCAAGAATTGTTTCTGGCACTCGCCAAATGCGAGTGTACGACAGATCTAGGATTCTTAAAAAGGACAACTCCCCAATTTCACGCGAAACATTGTTCATCATGACACACGATCTAGCACGTATCACTTTAAGCTTCTTTGCAAACCCAATGGCTGGAGGTAACTCTTCGATGCCCGAGAACGACAGATCCAATTCAATTAGAGACTCCAGGTTTGCGATACAATGCGTCAGTTCCCTTATCTCTGTGCATCTCGCAAGAGATAAGGACTCGAGATTCACAAAATATCCAACAGAACGAGGTAATCCTTTAATTGATGTGTACGATAAATCCAATATGATCAATGATTTTAGCTCTCCAATCGAGCTTGGGAGTTTCCTTAACTTTGAGCAGCGACTCAAAGATAAGTGCGTTAGGTCCACTAGCAGGCCAATTTCGCTAGGCAGATCTTCTAGTTGGTCGCAACCCTCAATATTCAAGTAAGCTAGTCGTTTTAGTTTCCCAATCGAGCCATCAATTTGAACCAACTGTCGACAATCTTTAATGATCAATCTTTCCAGAGTAAAGCATCCGGACAAGTTGATTCTGACTATATTTACACGTGTCAACTGTAGAACTTTTAAATTGTGTAGCATCTGTGAAAAGAACAAAGCATTACACAATGTCGTCGGACAATATAGCTGTAAGGAAAGTGTATAAATAACATACATACCTTAATTTGGCTCCACCCCTGCCAATCATTGCCATCCTTAAATTCGGAGAGTTGGAGGACAACCAAGTTTTGTGGGAACAGATTAGTTGCCAGTAAATCTGGAGGACAATGGCACCAAGCAAACCATCTTAACTTTGAAAAGAGTTTGGTAAAGTCCCCGATAAAGCTCCCCCCATCTAATTGAAGGAATCTCAGATTTGGCAGCCTTGCAAAATCTTCATCAGTAAAGATGAGTAGAGTAGGATCTCCAGCTAGACGGAGAGCTTCGATATTTCCTTTATTCTGCCAAACACACACACAAATAGAAAGAGCTTTCAATTTCTATTCTTCACATTGTAGAAATTTCATCTCAAATAGCCGATTCTATGCAAAGAAAGACAGAATTTGTGCTCTTAATTGATTACCTCTTTAGTTTTCACCGTGTCCACAGCTTCCTCAGAAATCCACAATCTGCTTCGCTTTCCCGGAACCAGGATTTCCTCATGGACAATTTGGCGCCCTAGGTCTTTTAGCAAGTCATGCATCCATAACCCACCATTCTGTCTAATATTTATCAATGACAGAGAACTGAGGACTTCAATATCTCTTTCTGGAAAAACGTTGTGATCTTTCCACATGTAAGATGCATTAATCTCCTCCTCATCGAACGAAAAACATGCAATATCAAGAAAAATTTGCTTTTGCCTGAAATTTAAGGAGTCATAGCTAATTTTCAACTTCCAGTGGACCCCTTCGTGAGCAATGCTCCTTAACTTTTCCAGTGTATCTTTCCATACATTTTTGTCCTTGCCGTGAAGAAATGAACCTATGACCTCAACGACCAGAGGAAGTCCACCAATAGTGGAAACAATATCCCTTGAAAGCCATCCATAAGAATCATCTCTAGGAGATTTATCTTTGAATGCATGATACATATAAAGCTGAAGTGCTTGATCAGAACTCATTTCTTTCGGTTCATAAAGTATGATTTTATCTTCACTCTCCAGAATACTTTTGTTTCTTGTCGTAATTATGACTCTACTTCCCTTTCCAAACAAATCGATCTTGCCAATTAGTTTTTGAAGCTGTTCCCTATGGTCCACATCATCCAGAACAATCAGAACCTCTTTATTCCAGAGTTTTTCCCTGATAACCTCCATTCCATCATCAATGTCATTGATGTGTACATTATGCTCAGTTTCACCAAGGATGTCAGATAGCAGTTTCTTTTGCAGAAATACTAGGCCATCACGGCGTGATGATCCACTGATGTCTCGCAGGAAGCAACACAGATCAAAGTTACAGATGAGCTTGCTGAAGAGAGCCTTGGCAAGGGTTGTCTTTCCAATACCACCTGGGCCATGAATTCCAAGGCATCGTGTCCAGCCAACGCCATATTCCAACAAGTCCATTACGGCTTCCACTTGACCATCTATCCCGACTAAATGGTCAGTTGCACAATCATCTTTTGCCTTCATCTTGATTGTGATATCTTCTGCGTCCAACTCAGTAAGTTCGCGTTGCTATGATGGGCAATGATCTGCCAGCAAGAGTCAAGAAAAACGCTATAAATAGTAGGGGCTGCAGAAATAGAAGACTGAGTGACGAGTGTTGCTCAGTTGCCACAATGAGCTATGCCATCAACTATAATTGCTCTCTATGATGTATGCCTGGATGTCTAATGTGATCTCCTTTTCCCTCAGCATTTTGCAAAATATAGATTTAATAAAAAGGGAAAGTAAAAGCATACCCTCCAACAGATCCAACTCAGATAGACAGTAAAGAACATGTACAATGACGGACCGAGGGGGTCGTTCCGTGCTTGATGCTATTTCTATCATATTTTATGGAATTTTACATAAAATTCCTATATCATACTCATTTGTTTGTTTCGTGTATAACTTCATCAAAACATTATCTTAGTGAAGAAAAGCATTTGTGGTAAGAGACTTGTTATGCTTAGGTAAATCATTACCTCTATTCAAAACTTGGAATTCATTTTCCTAATTTAAAGTGTGTGTGTGTTTTCTTTAATCATAAATATTTTTTCGTTAACTAATCATTTTCAACTAATCAACAATACGTGAAAATTCGAAAAAACTAATTCTCAAAATTTTCTTTAGTGAAACCAACAGACCCTAGGTATTGCAAGATTTTCTTGTAGCTCATGATGAGTATTGACCGTCACGGTCTAGTTCAAAGTTCCCACAAGAAAAGGCCTTTCTTGCTCTCTCCAAGGTTTAGCCACCGGAGATCCACCACCACTTCCACCAAACCGACGACGGCCAAGCCCCGGCGGCCATCATCGGCTCCTCAGACAACGGAAGCGACAGTGGCCATGGCGAGGCAAAAGGGACTCCGGATTCTTTTGTGGGTAAGTTCTAACACACATCCAAATCTGAGCGACTGTTGACCACGACACGGATCAAAAATTGCTAGGAAAAAGAGTGGTCGGGCGAAACTCACCTTGGCCCTGCCGACACGAAACCACGGCCCAATCCCGGAGCGAAACCGCTTGTCGTTGTTGAGCTTCAGTTCGCCGATGATACGGCAAGCGTGGAGCGACTGCTTCGGGTCATCCGAGGCCTCATCAACATTTATTGACCAAAAAAGGCAATTTTGGACATTGACATGGCCACTTTGTGGTGGAGAGATGAGAACCCGTCGTATCAGAAGACGAGAACGAGAGGAATTATGGGGTGAACGTGGTGCGCGTATTGAAATGCATTTATTTCTTTTTGGTCGGAGTATTGAAATGCATTTCAACGGGCGGATTTTAGAACACATGTCTCACTCGGTCATGCGGCGTTTCAACGGACACGTTCCACCCTTGTTCCAAAATGGATTCCGGAATAGAAATGCGTTTGTTAAAAAATTTCCGGAATGCATTCTGAAGTAATTTTTATATTCTAGAATAAAAATACGTTTGTTAAAAACACTAGATTCCAGAATGCATTTTTGACTCCAGAATGCATTTTTGATTCCAGAATAAGTTTTTGGCAATAAAAAGATAAGCTACTTTTTATAGCTTGTCTATTCCAGAATGCATTCTCTCTATTTTCTCACTAATTTTTTTTTCAGAAAATGCATAAAAATTGAAAAATTCCAGAAAAATTCATAAAAATTTCCAGAAAATTAAAAAAAGTCAAGATTTCGGGAAAATAGGAAATTTGGTGAATTTTTTTTAAAATATAAAAAAAAATCAAAAATTTCAAAATTTCACAGAATGACTTAAAATACATTTGAGTACCTACTTTGAGTGAAATTTAATTTTTTTGAGGTGCCCAAAAAAATAAAAAAATAAAAAACTTCACAAAATAGGTTAGAATACCTTTGGGCACCTACTTTGAGCGAAATTTAATTTTTTTGCTGTGTCCAAAAAAATCAAAAATTTCAAAACTTCACAAAATGGCTTAAAATACCTTTGGCCACCCACTTTGAGTGAAATTTATTTTTTTTGAGGTGCCCAAAAAATAAAAAAAAATCAAAAAATTTTCAAAACTTCACAAAATGTTTTAGAATACCTTTGGCCACCCACTTTGAATGAAATTTAATTTTTTTGGGATGCCAAAAAAAATTAAAAAATCAAAAATTTCAAAACTTCACAAAATGGCTTAGAATACCTTTGGTACCTATTTTGAGTGAAATTTAATTTTTTTGAGGTGCCCAAAAAAATCAAAAATTTCAAAACTTCACAAAATGAATTAAAATACCTTTAAGCATCCACTTTGACTGAAATTTAATTTTTTTAAGGTGCCCAAAAAAATAAAAAATAAATAAATAAATAAAGATTTTTGTTCCAGAAATCAATTTCTAGAGCAGAATTAATCATATTTTACCAAGCAGATTTTTCCTCCGGAAATCAATTTCTAGCAAGAATTCCATAAATCAATTTCTGTCAAGAATTTGATTTCTGGAGCAGAATGGTTACCATTCACACCCTAAGTAAAAATCTTATTCCAAAATCGGAGTCAACATATTTTATAGGGCAGCGAAAACAACCCGACTAAACACTGAACGACCCGAATATTTTCGGCCTTTTCGGATTGAGCCTCTGTTTATTTCGGGTAACATGAAAAAAGATTGGGTAATGTTAACTTATGAATCTGTTGGGCTTGTTTTGTACCTGAACCCAAACACAGAAACAATAGTAAACCCTAACCTCAACCACCGTACAACGTGCCTTCTTCTTCCGAGAAAATATTGGGTGCCACTAGGGATTCTACCGTGGAGAAATAACAAGCTTGAGGTGGCGACACGTGTTCGCGAGGACCCACATGTTAGGACGCTTCCACGGCACAGAGCTGAGCTGAGCCCAGCCGAGCCGAGAGCAACTGGGAGAAAATTTTTAAAAAACAGCCCACACACTCTCTCTCTCTTTCGCGCTCCCATCAAATTCCAAATCTGGAATTCGTCTGTCGCGCTCCGTCTGAGCTCGTGCCGACGAGCGAGGTCCATATCCTCGCCCCGGACCTCCGCCTCCGCCTCCGACGCCAACGCCTCCGACGAGCGAGGTCTGTCGCAGTCCGTTTGACCTTGCGCCGACGAGTGAGGTCCATCTCCTCGTCCCGGACCTCCGCCTCCGCCTCAGCCGCCGACGCCAACGCCTCCGACGAGCGAGGTCTGTCGCGCTCCCATCGAATTCCAGATCTGGAATTTGCTCTGTGCTCCGTCTCCCTCGCGCCGACGAGCGAGGTATTGCCTCGGACCTCCGCCTCAGCCTCCGACGCCAACGCCTCCGAGGAGCAAGGTCTGTCGCTGCCCACGAGCGAGGTCCGCTGCCTCCCACGAGCGAGGTCCGTCTCCTCGCCCCGACGCCGACGCCGACGCCGCCTCACTCCGACGATTTCTCTGTCTTCACGCTTTGAGCCACGAAGCTTGGAGCAGCAGGAGGGGACAAGGCCCATATCAACAAGTGGAGCTCCGGAGTTTGGAAACCAAGCTTCCGAGATAATGCTTCACAAGTGAGTCGCTCTCCAATCCCCCTCCCTCCTTCCTCCTCTCTCTCTGCCCTTCTTTCCTTTCTTTTATGTGTTGTTTTGACTGGAGAAGTTGGTGGCAGGCACGCGTCTCGCTGGGTATGTTTCTGGGTGTTCTTTTATGTGCCGCTGTTACATTAGACAACTCATGGGTGTTTGCTTTTCCAGGGTTTGGAAGTTTGGTGGATTGGTGTTGATGAAGGGTAGTGTCGGGATTGGCGCGTAGAATAAGAGGAGGAGAGGAAGGAAAAAGGTTTTGACTTTTGTTGCAATGAGAGTCATACTTGATGCTATGTGTGGTTGAGCGGGTTAAAATTAATTTAACCCGTGTATCATCGTCCGATCAATACCCGCCTAAACCCAATTTAGGACTTCAAGTATCAACGGACGATGTTGGGCGAAATCTGTATAAAATTAGGTGTGGAATTTCATGAATTGGGATCGGAAATTTTATAGCGGGCCTTAAGATTTAATTCGAGCATTATTTATTGGAAATTAGTTAATAACAGTGGATGTGATTTACTGTTCATGGGGCTGTGATGATTTGTTCGGGATGCAAGTTGGGTTTTTAGAACCGGTATTTTATGGCGAGAAAGTTCCGTGAAGGATCGGAATTAATCCGACGCCGTTTGGTGGGAGAAAAATGAGAATTTAAGTGTCGGATGTGTATTTACATTATAAATAAATTGTCCAAAATCAAATTGAGTATGTTATTGGGCAATTGGTTGATGTATTTATGCCTATTGAGTGCACATGTGAGCCAAATGATTTTTAATCATTATATTGGCCATGTCAAATGTCGAGTGTGCATGGATTTTTGTAATTGGTTCGTGCACGGGCCATGTGTGATGGACCAGTTGTATGTGGTAAATGCGTGTTGGGCGTGTGCATAAATGAGAAAGTGATTGCGTGTGGCATGGCATGTAAAATTGTGGAAATTGTGTCGTCCTGAGGAGTATTACGCGAGACGATGCCAGAATTAATTTATTTGATGCATGTAAGATTGTGGAAATTGTGCCGTCCTAAGACCGTAGAAATTGTGCATAAGTGAGAAATTGATCGATTTGATAATAACTATGAACTACTAGATTGCTAATTAATTTATTTGACGCAACAACTCAATGCAAACCCACCTTAATCTCGTAGACCAGATACAGCTTGCTGTGAACTACAACTAACATTAGCAGAAGCATGTGGAAGAATGAAGCTAATACCAGAATTAGCAACAGCAACAAACTGTAAGGGATCACATGATATACTTGTTTGAGGCCACTTCTGAAAACACAGTGCTGGGGCTAACAAGGACCCCATTCGTGGTACTCTACCGGCTGCGGTTTAAACAATCACAGCAACAGCAACTAGATCCTTATAATAAGACTAGAAAACTCAGTTTAAACAATCACAGCAATAAACAAACACAGGAGAATCATCATTAATGATATACCATACAAGGTGAACATAACAAGCGCAAACTCACCATTCTGATAATGCAAATAGAATTTTCCCTGCTTTATTGAATCTAATTTACAATCTAATTATTTGCGAGTCATTTACCAAGATTAACAGCAGAATGACAATTACACTTTCAAATTTGGCCATCCAAAATCCTGATCCCAAGTTGACATAGCTCAATGAGGGGACCCCAAAAAATGAAATTTTTATACTAACTGAAGGAGCTCTACGATCAGTCCCGTGTTGCCAGACATATACAAGCTCATCCCAACCTGTACTACTGAGAAGCCCTTTGACAAGCATACTCATGTCAACTAAATGTCGTGAATGAAATTATACATGAGGAAACAAGACATCACGATCTAAAATATACCTCACTCGTGGGAGGTGACGAACGTTGCTCGTGGGCAGCGGCGGACCTTGCTCGTCGAAGGCGGCGCTAGTGTCGGCTAGGTGGGAGTCAACGCCTAGGCAAATCGGAGCTCAACCTCAAATCCACCTATTTTGTAATTTGTAAATCCAAGCTCAACCTCAAATGCGGGTAAACAAACACCCACCAAGCAATACACTTCAACTCTACCTCAGGCAAAGGAACCCAACAAGAGCAAAACCCTGAAAAACCATTCTTCTTCAGAGTCCTGAGGTAAACACATAATAGAACAACCTCAACACATTCGCACCACTAAACATAATATAGCTCATCTTCTGTACTAGACCTCGAAAAAAGAAAACTTCCTTCCTTATTTTACTTTTAACAAAAACCCAGATAGTAACAAAAGCAAGCTCTCTCTTAGAACACGATGTGAATTACATCGAGTAATACCTCCTTGGTTAGCTGTTGTTTACACGCACAACCTTCGATGATTTATGGTCAATGGAAGAAACCAACTCTTTCCAAATAGTCGATGCAGTACTACAAGCACAGTTAACAACCTATACATAAATTCTCTTTTACCAGCCGAAAGTAAAATTTCTATTGCTACGTACCTTGCTAGTATTTGCCAAAACCAATCACGCAAAACATAATGATGAGTTCGCATTTGGTAAAATATCTATGGAGTAAATGACCATGTGTTGTTGCACTATGATAACTTTCTCGTGTGTTTGCAAATTCAAATGTCATCACCTTCTTTGCAGCAAGCAAGGCCGCACGAGATACAAGATTTATAGCAACCAACTGTCCGCCCTATATCCCAACAAACATAATTAAATAAGTCAGATTTTCAATCTTCTTGTAATTATTAGTTCAAGCGCCATGCCAAATAAATACAAAATTTTCATTAACTACAGCGCAAAACCTTAATTTGCTAGGCCATTTATACAATGAGTATAGAGACTTCAAGAGAATCATTCAATTACGAAGGAGACCCCCTGCATACTCGCTGCGTGCTCTGTCTTCTAATTTACTCTTTTTGATCCACAATTGTTTATCCCATTGGAAGAAGGATAACACTTCTTACGCACTTTCGCTTCTTACGCATATTTTCGACAAGCATTAGATCATCCAATAACCAAACGAACAGGATGTGTATTCTATTTCCATGTCGTGAGGACTTGATGAAGTTAATGACAATACAAAATTTGCCAAGCACTTACTTTCTTGACAACTTCCTTTGTTACACAATACCTTAATTATGGAAGCATGTCATTCTTGGAATAATTAAAAATCAAACAATCCTATACATGTGTGGCTCTTTCCTGTGGTCCTGAAAAAATGGATGTGAATTTATTTGGAAATTTGTAATACATGAAAGAGCCAAAGCCAGCACAGTCTAACAGCAATACCCTTGAACAAAAGCGTCTAAAATAGCAAAACTTGATTTTCTTTGCAACTCTCTTCGACAACCGAAATTTGGCAGTGTTTGCTTGCGTATTTGTATGACAATCATCTCACATCAGGTGCTATCATTAAAATGTACAATTCCTCAACTATTGAAGAACCAACTCCTCTAAAATCAGCAAAGTTTTGCAGCAGTATTGTCCAACTAAAGCATTGAACATTTTCCTTTACTAGTAGATCTTTTTGATAACATTAAGCAGTATGGTCACATAAATGACAGGTGATTATATCAGACGAGATGCTAATGTGAGAATGTTAAGTTCCTTATACGTCAAACGAGCATACTCTTGATAATAGTAATACAACATAAGGTATATTTCACCAGTTTACTCAAGCACATTCATAAATCATTGAGATGACAATTTAAGCACAAAGCCACGAACTCAAGAGCAAGTGTTGTCAGTCAAATTCAAAATTCACTTTTCCACATTTCATGTCTTCATCTATTTTTGTTATAGTAAAAGTAACTGACCCTTCGATTTTAAAGAGAAACCGACATTTGAGAAGCTTCCAAAAAAGAAGAGGCAGCTTTTGAGAAGAATGAGGTAATTGATGCTTGAACGTTTATATAATTAATTCTTCTTATTAATTTCCTTTGGCAGGGTTGGCATTCTCTAATGCTCGTGCGTAGAGAGGTTTACCTGAAGTGTGGAATACTTGGTTCTTCACACTTCCGCAGGGAGAGCCATCTATTATCAGCAAAAGCGACATGGCGCGTGTCTGACTTTTCGGCATCTGGTCTCTCTCAGAATCTCAAAGTACCAAGTAAGCTCTACTTTGAAGTAAGTCCTTGATTGTCCTCACTAGATACATGAAGTTTATAATGACAAGGAAATAAGTATTAATGCTGTGTTTTCCAAGTACTTCTAGTTGAGTAAGGAACTCAGAGCCGTAGAATTCTAGCAACCTCTAGCAGAAGTTGGTTTGTGTTTGCTTTCTTTTCTGGGGATTGGTCAGTGCCGACAGACCTCGCTCGTCGGAGGCGTTGGCGTCGGCGGCTGAGGCGGAGGCGGAGGTCCGGGACGAGGAGATGGACCTCACTCGTCGGCGCAAGGTCAAACGGACCGCGACAGACCTCGCTCGTAGGAGGCGTTGGCGTCGGAGGCTGAGGCGGAGGCGGAGGTCCGGGGCGAGGATATGGACCTCGCTCGTCGGCACGAGCTCAGACGGAGCGCGACAGACGAATTCCAGATCTGGAATTTGATGGGAGCGCGAAAGAGAGAGAGAGGGTGTGTGGGCTGTTTTTTAAAAATTTTCTCCCAGCTGCTCTCGGCTTGGCTGGGCTCAGCTCAGCTCAGTGCTGTGGGAGCGTCCTGACATGTGGGTCCTCGCGGACACGTGTCGCCACCTCAGGCTTGTTATTTCTCCACGGTGGAATCCCTAGTGGCACCCAATATTTTCTCTCTTCTTCCATCGGCGAGAACACAAATAGAATCGTTCTCCTTTCCTCCTCTCGCTCCCACGGTCCTCCAGTAGGCCCAAGGCGTCTTTGAATTGCCGACCGCAAAGGTGACCGTCACGATGAATCTCATGATCGGAGGCTTCAGGATGATGATTGGGGATCGATTTGGGATGATCTAGTTTTGGGAGCCGGAGCCGGGATGAAGCGACGTCTTCAGATCCGACTATTAAAGCGATGACGGTGGTTCCACTGGTTCCAAACAATTGTTAATGCTCGTCCCACTCACGCGCGCGTAGCATCGGCAGAAGATCACCGAGGAAGAAGATGGAATCGAGGAATATGACGCTTTCGTCGTGTCACAATGCTGCTTGGGAGTGTGACGACCCTCGGCACGGTCGCGATGCTGCATCATCTCTAGAGAGGCGGAGGACTACTACCACGGTTAGATTCATTTGACTTTGCGTCTTGATTCTGACCTGGCCCTTGTGTTTCTTTCTTTCTTGGTAATTCTTTTGGCCTGGAAATTTGCGTTATCAATGGTTACATCGTAGCTACTTCACGCTAAAACTTAAAAAGAATGCAATCCCCTTATCAAAGTCCGTTCCTCCAATACGAGATTCAAGTCCCATATCTTTTGACTAGGATCAGGATATATCGTATCATCATACTCTATCAGCATTACATTAGATTAGTGAGAAGCATTAGCAGATCATGGATATATTTCGATTTTGACTGCATAAAATCGAGGCAATCTCTCCCCAGCCCAAGTTTCAATCCTTCCACGGTGGTAGTGATAAAATCAATTTACTCACTTGACAGGATTCGCCCTTTTCGTCCTTGTCACCAAGCTCTGACTTGGCTGGAAACACCTATGAAGTGTTCTTGAGTTTTAGAGGACCAGATACTCGCGAGGGTTTTACAGATATCGTCCACAGAAGCTTGACAGATGCTGGGATACGCGTCTTTCGAGATGATGATGAGCTGCCTGTCGGAGAAGAGATCAAGCCCGCACTGATTGAAGTGATCAAACAGTCAGAGGTTTTGATTCCCATCATCTCCAGGGATTATGCTTCCAGCAAAAGCTGCCTCATGGAGTTGGTCCAAATATTAGAGTGCAAGCGAACAATGAGTCGAGAAATTATTCCCATTTTCTATGACATCCAGCCCTCGGATTTGAAACACCAGGGGAGTTCTTTTGAGAGGAGCTTTTCCGAACACATGAGGAATGGGGTTGATAGTGAGACCATCCAGAAGTGGAAGCTGGCTCTCGAAAATATCGGAGAGTTTAAGGGACTTGAAAGGGCGAAAATACACAACGGGTAAACCCATTCGATTGTAAAATTGATTTACAAAATTGATGTTCTCGATTGTAAACCAATCGTGCTATCTCTGACATTATTCTTCATTTTCAAGCTTTTCTGTTTCGCAATTCCACTTAACCTTTTGCCTATCAAACCAGGTTAGATAATTCAAATGCAGCATCTTGCCTCATGATGCATTGCTTGTGGTTCAACTCTGCACATTCTACTTTGCTCTGCTGTATGACTATTGTTTGGGTTCACTTTCTCATCATGTCTCCATGACCTGATTTCTGTAGGCATTATTCCAAGCTCACGGACAAACTCGTCGCATTTGTTCTGCAAAAGCTGAAGAAGGGTCAACTAAACGTGACAGAATATTTAGTCGGAGTTGACCATCAGGTGCAAGAGATTATGAGAAAGCTCGGTGTTGTGCATCGCAGTGGACAAGTAATTGAAATATGTGGCAGCGATGTTCGAGTCCTTGGAATATATGGTATTGGGGGGGTTGGCAAGACTACTCTTGCAAAAGTTGTTTACAATCAACTCTATGGTCACTTTCAAGGTTATAGTTATCTGGATATTCGAGAATTATATCAACACGATATGACCTTGTCCTTGCGAAACAAATTAATCTCGGACCTCCGAAAAAAGCCTGCAATGTACAGTTGTTCTAATGATGCTAGAACAGCTCTTGCTAAAGGATTTTGCGATAAGCGGGTCCTCATTCTCCTTGACGGCGTGGATGAGGACGAGCAACTCAATTTGGTTGTTGAGAAGCTTAGTTGGTTTGGTCCAGGAAGCAGGATTATTGTGACTTCTAGAAAGAGCGACATCCTTTCAAGCTTCAAAGAAGCTGAAACCTATCAGGTTCAAGCAATGGAAAAAGAAAAAGCTCTTCATCTGTTTTCTAAGCAGGCTTTTGGAAGGGACTCTCCTGACAAGGGCTTTGAAAGCCTTTCCAAGAATATCATAGAGGCTAGTGGGCGGCTACCTTTAGCACTTGAGGTGACAGGTAAGTTTTTGTTTGATAAACCAAAGGGTATATGGGAAGAAATGTTAGAGAAATTGAAAGAAGTTCCTGACAAGAAAGTCGAAACTGCATTGAAGATGAGTTACGATGTTTTAAATGAAGATGCAAAGCAAATATTTCTGGATATAGCATGTTTTCTGATTGGAAAGGATAGGAAAATTGCCCTTTACATGTGGGATGACTATAAACTTTATCCTCGTATTGGGATCAATGCTCTTTGTGTCCAGTCTTTGGTGAAAATTGGAGAAAACAGGAAGCTATTGATGCATGATCTACTGAGAAATCTAGGCAGAAGTATTGTGAAAAATGAAGATCGTGACCCTCGTAATCGAAGTAGGTTGTGGATGCACGAGGACGCCCTAAATACCCTACAGAGTAAGAAGGTAAACCTGAAAACCGGAACTACTTTGTTTTTTTTACCTGCAGTAGATTTTTTTTTTAGTTTACACGGTTTCAATTTGTAGAAGTGTTAAAAACACAGACAGTCTGTGACAAAGTTCAATTCCTATTTATTTACTGCTAGGGTACTCCAAAAGTTCAAGCCCTTGGTCTCACCTTTGACAAAGGATCCAATGACTGTTTCACATCTGAAGAATTTGGCCCACTATCGGAATTAAGGTTCCTCAATTTGGATCGAGCTAATATGAGAGGGAATTTTACTGGTCTTCTTTTAGAATTAAGGTGGCTTCATTGGCAAGGGTGCCATAAGATCTCTGAGCCTCCTATTTTGTGCCTAAAGAACTTGGTCATTCTTGATCTATCATTGAGTGCAGTGGCAGATGACTGGGAAGGTTGGACACAAATAATGGAGGTATCAAACATGTTCCTTTTTCAATTTTTTGTTAATACTAGCTAATAGAAATTGAACCTATTCTATCTCTTTGTTCCACAGAAGGCAAACAAATTGAAAGTTTTGGACCTAACTGGTTGCAGTCAATTATGTAAAACGCCATGCTTCCCAGCTGATAGCAAATTAGAAAGACTGATTCTTGAAGGATGTTCTCATTTGTCACTTATTGACAAATCCATTGGTAATTTGAAAAATTTGAAGTCCTTGAACATCAAGTCCACTCTGATTGCCCTGCTGCCAAAGGAGATGGATTCCTTGGATAATTTGAAAGAGCTTTTGATTGATAAAACTTCCATATGTCAACTTCATTTCTTAAGAGGTTCTATGCAGAAGCTTAAGACTCTTAGTGCTTCCAGCTGCAAAAATTTGGCTGAAATATCTGAGTCTATTGGTTGTTTAAGGTCTCTGTCATATCTTGCATTGGATGAGTCCATTATCCCAGGACTCCCAAAAAATGTTAGATTGTTGGAGGGACTTGCAGAGCTGTCTTTAAGAGACTGTCGGCGGATAACTGCACTTCCAGACTCCATTGGGATGCTTAAGTCACTACAGAAAATGGATCTGTCAAACACCAGGATTAAGATATTGCCAGAATCCATAAAAAATTTGGATAGATTGGAGGTGTTGAGAATGAATAATACTCACATAAGTAAATTTCCTAAAGATATTGCAAATCTAGGGAAGTTGCAAGTCATAACATTTTCTGACTGCCGGGGTATGGATGGGGAAATTCTGTGTGACATCTCAGGGTTATCATCTTTGAGAATCTTGGAGTTATCATTTACCCAGATTTGTAGCCTCCCCGAGAGCATTTGTCAGCTTTCTCATCTCCAGACTCTCCGCTTGCTCGGCTGTGACGAACTTCAGACTCTACCAGGATTACCATCTAGTTTAGTGAGTTTGCGCTGGGGAACCAAAAACATGAGGATAGTTCCGGATTTTTCATATTTGACAGATTTGAAAGTTCTGGAATTAGTTAGTGATCCTGATGAGGAGGACCTACCTTCCTCTGAGATGACCCAAATGGAAAGCTTTGGCTGGATATCAAGTTTATCCAACTTAGAAACCCTAAAGCTATGCTTTTCAAATGTTACTAGTCTACCAGAAGATTTTAAGGCTCTTACTCAACTTAAAACACTTGATTTGGCGTGCGTAAACCTGCAAGACCTCCCACAACTTCCCTCAAGCTTGTCAAAACTGCTTATCAAGAATTGCAAGAGCCAGAGGGTGGATTTCTCTAATCTGGAAACTCTGTCCGAATTGGAGCTCTGTGACTGCAATGCATGGGAAATTCTTGGTCTTGGGAACTTAAGGCTCCTGCAAGTGCTGAAGATATCTCGCTGCGACATTAAGAATCTTGATGGTCTCGAACAAGCATCACAATTGAGAAGGTTTTCTATGTCTGAATGCCATTCTCTTGAAAGATTGCCGGGCCTATCAAATTGGAAAAGTCTGGAAATTCGGGATATATACTCTTGCAACAGTCAGGATTATACCCGTGAGAGGCACTATGAAAGTTGCTCCTCGAGGCGTTGTGATTGCCCGTACCAATATCAATGTGGTGTTTGATCCATGTTGTTATTTTTAACAGCAAGCTGTAAGGACGCTCTATTTCCAATTGAAAGAGGTTGCGGTTTAATTCTTTCTCCAAGGTAAGTACTGCACTTTTTCTCTGAATCTACAATAGGTAGACGTTATTATTTCGGACAGTGTCTCCAAGGTGAATATTTCAATATTGTTGTTTTTCTTCATTTTCTTGTTTCCTGTTTTCTTGCAGCGACATTTCTCTTTCCCATTGGCATACTCTACTTTGTCTGTGCTTCTTCTGGGGTAAAGATGAGATTCAAGTAATAATTAGCACATGGACTGTGAAACGTGGTTGGTATTGAAGTACCCGGTTTAATGCACTGTATGATTCCTCATTGATCTTATAAATCATCAGCATGAGCCAACTCTAGCAGTTCTTTTTCTGTTGAGAGAAAAAACTATATGCGAAAAACTTAGATCTACAAGTTGATGGATTTACCAAGCAGGACTTGGTAAATTTTCGTGGCGTTAGAATCCACATGCCAGTACTTTTATTTGTTTTTGGCTGCAAAATTCTAGGAGAAACCTGATGCTCCAAATTTCAGGACTGTGCTACAGACATGTCATGCCGGATTGTACATGGAGTAATAATCTTGAGAAAATCAATTGCCCAACGTAAACTTTTCATATTCAAGCAATCTACACCTGTGTTCTAATGAAGTTTGAAAATTATATCTTATCTTTTAGATGTAATATCGCACCGCACATGTGAGTAAGCAAGCGTATCCAAATTGTCTAAGTTTGTCTTTTTGAGGTTTCATCAAAAGTACCTGGTTTCCAGAATTGTTCGTTATTGAGAATTCTTTGGAGAAATTAAATTTTCATTATAGAAACAGACATGTCGACTTTGTTTAAAATAAAATCTGTAAGAGGAAACATGAAAAACCGATAAATTATTGAAAGGCAGTTTAGTTTGTAAGTAACACAACATATTGTAGTGTTAAGTTGACATTTGAGAACGTCCCTGTTTTTATATTTTTATGCTCACACCCCATTGCATGATATAGTATCATGCTCTGATGAAGATTTGCATGAAACTAAAAGCGTAAACATGCCTGTGATACGTATACACGTAAGTAAAATTTGCATGAGTAGGAAATTCTTCATATGCCGGCATGCCACTAGGTAAATGTCAAACCAATTACCCTTGATTGAATGAGCCATTACTTGATATTAGTGTCATATCGATTAGTCTGTACTTTCGTTGATGGTAACTCAATCAAGGAGATCGTGTTACTTCAACATATCTGTTTGCTGAAACATTAGATAGGTGGCAGCTCATGTTTCTAGTAAATAATGAATTGATGATTCAGAATCAACATTTCTCCAGATTACTCCGGGATTGGATTGGGAAGGGAGTTCGGTTTTGAACAAACTTTTTCAGGACGACGTGTGAGTTGAAGATCAAGGGCACTGGTGAAGATATGCTGAGATGGTGCACCTTACAAATCAGTGATCAACAGCATTGCATTATGCGGATGCCATGGTTAGACAGAAAGCGAAGGGCCTTCGACAGGACAGAAGTGCCATTTTGTCAAACCTTGAAAAGAAAGCGCACCACACCTTGCAGCCTCAGTCGTGATTTCTGCAAGTTATATTCCAAACTTCTGTTAGATTTTTCTTCGTCTTGATGCTGTGTAACAAGGTCTCTTTGATTGATGGAACAAAGCCCTGCCATTCTGTTCATCCAGGACTTGTGCGAAGTGCAGATTTTAGTTTCTCCATGTTGTATGATACTGCTGTACATTATATTCTGCATCTCTGGACCTGTAACCAGCCCTCTTGGTTAGTCCATTGTCATTTGTCACTCTCCGTCTCTTGCTGCAAAGCAGAGACCATCGATAACGATTTCCGACTGTTCATAGGAATGATTGTAGGAAGCATGTTACAGGGATATGCTTGGAAGGACTAACACAGTTGCAGGATGTTTCAAGCAGTTTGGCATTGAGTCCATATATGATTTGGCAGATTTCTAAAATTGAATCAGTTTGTTCCGTGGATGGTAAATATGTAATGTCGACAGTAAATTTGGAAATTGACGGTAAATAAAAGGGTTATAAAAGGCGACCGGCAATTTGTCAGTCTGGTCAACTATTTGTAAGTTACCAATGAAATATTGCCTTCAATAGTAGATTACCACTTACTTCATATTTTACAAGGGGCATATAATTGTTTGTCCGTTATCAATGAAATAAATTTTACCATCGACAAGTCCAATAGCAAATTACTAGTTATCGATGTGATGTAGTTTTGAGTGACCAATATATACCATGGTTGGTAAGTTTCAAGAAGATTGACGGTCGTAATTTGCAAACACGGTTGGTAAATTACGTCAATATACATGATCAGCAGGTATTAGATTACACGATGGTACCGTCTTTATTTCGAATTTACAAATGGTGTTACAAATATATTACCGAACGGAAAATTATCGAGTGACTTTCTCAAGCTTATCGATGAAATTTGGGTGCGTCACGTGTGACGAAAAAATCTGGCAATCTTGGGAGTTGAATGGACTCGGAGGTGCTTGAAAAAATCTGGTAATCATGGAGTTGGTCTTGTTGAATAAGCATCGTTCCCCTCTTCAGGAGACTGGAGACTTACCTTCAATTTATTTAGGTTTTCTTGGGGTTGTCAAATTGAATAAATTTCACTCAGAATATAAAAGGAAGCCGTGGGTAAAAAGAGTTATCATAGATAACTGTCTTGAGCCATCGTTTTAACTCAGAATGTTTCTAATTTTTACTATTAAAGAGTGTCTCGAGTACTTGTTAAGTATACTTTATATTTGGATAATTCAATTTTCAAAGTACTGATGATGCATAACACGAGAAAAATCAATGTATTGAAAACAATAAAGTTTCCTTAATCAATTACTCAATTAGTATCTAGAGGACACCTGACAACAAAATCTTTGCTCTAACGGCGCGGAGCAATGTCTGCAGCCAATAATGATAGAAATGTTAGATTACCAAGGATGTTGAAACTTGGGTAAAGCATGAAAATAAGGGAATTTTAACTAAGATATTATGGACTATGATAAGTAATTACTGAAAACTGCATTGATCATAGACGGCTTAAGAGCGATAGCCCTCAACCACTCCGTTGAAACGAGAACAATGTCCGCAAACAGTAATGATACATTATTTCGAGTGACTATTTCTTTTCTTTTCTTTTGAATAGCCACTTTTGTTAAACTTTTTTCGTTATCAAGGCGGAAACGAAAAATACCAAAAGCACCTTCACTTTTCACCCAATGACTAATTATACACATTTATTTATGAAAATACCAAATAGAAACCTGTTCTTGGAAACCACCTTGCATCTTCACAAGCGTGCTTATTTACGAAAATATCATTTTTAAACAAAAATCTCGCTCCCTAGTCATTAAGGTTGCAAATAATAACTATTCTATTTCTATTTTTCTGTTCCAAAAACAAGTTTAGAACAGAAATCCATTTGGCAACGCAATTTCATATTTCAATTTTTGGAACAAATTTTGATTTCAAAAATAAGTTTGGAACATAAATGAGAAGTAAAAATTTTCTACTTTTCTATTTTTGGAACAAAAATGAAAAATTCTTCTCATCGCTCGCTTTCGTTACTAGCCAATTACCCACCCACTGCCCATCGCCTCCTACTTTCGCTGTCTCCTACCCCCAGTGTCGACCGTCGTGGGCCGCCATCCACCAGCCACTACCTCCTACTGTTCGCTATCTGTTGCCCCCAGTGTCGGCCATCATGGGCCGCCGTCCGCCAGCCACCGTCTCCCGCCACCAGCCACCCTCCTCCCACCACCGTTACTCGCCATTCGCCAGCCACCGTCTCCCACCGCCAACCGCCTCCTCCCTCCACCGTCATCCGCCATCCGCCAACCACCTTCTCCCACAGCCGACCGCCCTCCTCCCGCCACCTCTCACCACCGTCTCCCCCCGCCGGTCGACCTCCTCCCACCACCGTCGCCCGCCAACCGCCATCTCCCGCCATTTGCCAGCCACCATCTCCTACTGCTAGCCGCCCTCCTCCCACCACCTTCACCTGCCAGCCACCGTTGCCAACCATCTGCCAACCACCGTCTCCGGCCACTGGCCGCCCTCCTCCTACCACCGTCGCCCGCCATCCGCCAGCCACCATCTCCCACCACCGGCTGCTCTCCTCCCGCCACCTCTCGCCACTGTCGCCCACCATCCACTAGCCATTGTCTCCGTCCGCCCTCCTCTTGCTACCGGGCCCCCTCCCGCTGTCAATCGTTGCCCACCTCCTGCTGCTACCCAATGGTTGCCGCCATCCTCCGCACTAGCCACGTTGCCGTCTGCTACCACCTCTCTCCACCATCTGCCACCCGCCGTTCGCTCCCACCGTTCGCCCTCCTCCCGTCGTCGGCCACTTCCAATTGCTATCCGCCGCCACCATCCGCCCACTGTCCACTTGTTGGTCACTAGAGAAGAAGAAATTTTGTACCATTATCAAACAAATTTTTATTTCGGGAACAGAAATTTTATATTGTTATCAAACGTGTTTTTTGCTAAGAAACTTATCCAAGAGCAGAAACAAAAATCTAGCCAGAAATTGATTTCTGAAACAGAATGGTTATCATTAGCAGCCTAATTTTTTTGCCCACTCAAAAAATTCAATTATCAACTAAAAGCCAAATCGCTTGAACTTGAAGCAAGAAGCCAGGATGATTTTGCAAGGAGGGGCAATCTGGCCTTTAAATTCGGGGTTTTGCCTAGATGTATAGCGAAGAGGTACTGATAAAAAATGAAGGTACATAATTAATCATTCGGTCAAAATTGATTTTTTTTCAAAATTTAAAATATCATAAAACAATATCTGTGCCCAGAAATCGAGATACTCAAACAAGATCCAATCCGAATTCATGGCTTGGCAATATTCGGACCTACATGGTCAACAATTTTGATTAGGACTCGTCAAACAAGTAGGTCGGATCGAATCATTTTCGATCTAAATTGACTCATTTAACCTATTTTGACCTATTTTCATGCAATGCAAATCTAGCGATCTATACTAACTCGATGTATATGGCTAAAGCACTTACATATTCGACTCAATGTAGGAAAACTCATAACCAAACTGAGGTGAGAACGCAGAGTAAACGGACGCGAGATCGAGTGAGGGCGAGAGAGAGCGAAAAGAAAGTCATAGAAAATATAGGTCGGGTCTAAATAAGTCGTGAATCTATTTACCATCCATATTATCTTAGAATTTATCATTCTAAATCCATTCATGACTCATTTACTGAACATAATTAACTCATATAATAAAATCCAGTCCATTAAATGTGAGTAAAAAAATAGATTTATGACCTATTTTCGACCACACTAGTTTCGAAGGATTCGGACATTCCTTTGCTGCACCAGATGTTGATGCTCAGGACAAGTTGATCCAGCTAAGCAGCCTGTACAAACTGTCAAACCAAGAGAGATACAGACACGGACAACATGAGGCAAGATTTGAATTTGATTGGTCCTGGCGAGTCATTGCATCTCCAACGTCCGTTTCTGCTCATTCTCACAACTGGAATCCCTTTTCCTTTTTCCTTTTTCGGCTCTTATGGACGGATCCCGATCTTCCATGCGGACCAACGCACGAGCTGAAATGGCGGAAACAGCATAAAGAGATATATCTCCCGCAACAGGCATCGACCCAGAAGCCAAAACACCCATCCCCGAAAAACCCAGAGAGGCTCTGCACGGAGAGAGAGGGAGAGGAGGAGGAGGAGGAGAGATGGTGGCGGCGGCGGCGGCGGCGGCGGCGGAGGATCAAGAAGAGGGGGTGATGGCGACGGACTTCTTCTGGTCCTACACCGACGAGCCCCACGCCTCGCGGCGGCGGCAGATCCTCTCGCAGTACCCTCAGATCAAGCAGCTCTTCGGCCCCGACCCCTGGGCCTTCCACAAGGTTCGGTTCCTCGCCGTTCAAAATGCCTGCTTGATTTGGTTTTCTCGGTTGGGTCGGGTCTGGTTGAAGTGGGAAGTTCTTGATTCGTCAGCGGAAAGGAGTCGTTAGTGGGTTGGTTTCGCTGGCATTGCGTTTGCATTGTCTCTTTTGGTGATGATTTGGTCGTGTTTCTCATGTCGCTGCCCGTCTCAATTTGAGCTACAGTGGATTCTTCTCTCGGTTTTGCTTCGTTCCATGCGTTATTATCAGTGAATGTGATGTCGCCAGCCGAATCCACCTAGTCCGGAGTAGGTGCGGCGATTCGCAGCTTTTGAAATGTTTGAAGATATTCCTCAGTGTGATGCCCTTGTGGGTCTTCCTCTTTTGCAGATCTCGATTAGCATGTTTTCTACTGTTGCTTTCTTGAAAAAGAAAGGAAAGAAGTTCTTTTTCGAGCTTTTGGCCTATGTCATATTCGCAAAACCTTAATTATGTTTGGTTAAGGGTTTCTCATCCATTTGCATTTAATTACAAAGGGCTAATTCAGTTTTGCACCTCCATTGCTGATTGTGGATGCTGCTCTGCGATTCTTTTTATCTCGTAATTTTTTAAGGGGGTGTAATGAGATGAGCTAATTGGCCCTTTGTTGCCCTGAATCGAAAGTTTTAAGTAACTGGTCTTTGGTAACTTCAGTGATACAATCATTTCTTTTCTTGCAATTGTGTATGCATCAGAAACAGCGGGAGAACACGGGCGAATCTACAGTATCCTGATTTGTTAAAAGGTGGTTGCTTTTAAGATGTTTTGGGGAATGTGACTTGTTGAAAGCACCTTAATGCATATGCTTATGAAACGGAGAAATGTGCCAATTCATGCAATATATGTCAGCTGTGGCTTTTAACTTTGATCATCTCATGTATTGTCATTATCATTTTGTGCAGATTACTGTCGCAGTGCTGCTGCAGCTAGGAACGGCTACTTTGCTCCATGATGCGGGGTGGCTAAAGATTCTGGTTATTTCCTATTTCTTTGGCTCTTTCCTCAACCACAATCTCTTTCTGGCCATCCATGAACTCAGCCACAATCTCGCCTTCTCAACTCCGGTATACAACCGCTGGCTTGGCATATTCGCTAATCTCCCCATTGGTGTTCCCATGTCTGTAACCTTCCAAAAGTATCACCTGGAGCACCATCGCTACCAGGGAGTTGATGGGATAGATATGGACGTTCCAAGCCTTGCCGAAGCCTATCTTGTGAGAAATGCTTTCACGAAATCCATATGGGTAGTCTTACAACTCTTCTTCTATGCTCTGCGGCCTCTGTTTCTCAAGCCAAAACCTCCTGGTATTTGGGAGTTCATCAATTTAGTCATTCAGATAGCCCTCGATGTATCCATGGTTTATTACTGGGGTTGGAAGTCTTTTGCTTATTTGATCCTTTCTACATTTGTCGGGGGTGGAATGCACCCAATGGCCGGTCACTTCATCTCGGAGCACTATGTTTTCAAGCCAGACCAAGAGACATATTCCTACTATGGTCCACTGAATCTTATGACTTGGAGTGTGGGATACCACAATGAGCACCATGATTTCCCTAGGATTCCAGGAAGCAAACTTCATAAGGTGAAGGAGATTGCACCGGAGTATTATGAGGGGCTCGATGCATATAAATCTTGGAGCCAGGTCATTTACATGTATATTATGGACTGCACTGTGGGGCCTTTCAGCCGAATGAAGAGGAAACCATCGGCGACTTCCAAGAAATCCGAATAGGTTCACCTTGACTTCTCTCTTCTTTGTTCTCTATACTGGTTACTGCAATTTTTCTTCGATGATTATGTACAATTCAGTAATTAGTATTTATGTAGCTATAGACTGAAAAGAGTAACTTATTTGTTGATTGATTAACTTAAACATTAGATAATATATTGATTTATGTTGACGAGGCACGCGGAATATGAGGTTTTTTGGGGAGTATCCTTTGGATTCTATCACACTTGTCATTGAGATAGGGATGGCAAAGGGCAAACCTACGCTGAAAAAGTCCTTATATTTGTGATGAGATAAGATCTTCGTGTTTACCATTTTACTCCTAATGGTGGACCGGTATTATTCAGACATTCTGTGTGAAAACTGTCAGTCATTTGTGTAAATATCGAAGGGCAAGTCGCAAGTCATTCTAGTAGAGAGTATCCGCTTCATTGACTGTGTCACAGGCTGATGCTAGCTCCAGGTATTTCTCTTTAGAAGATCGTTATGCTAAGAACCACTTTGGTTGTCTCATGCTATGGTGTGCACTTAATGAATTTGGTTCCAAGAACTTGAAACCTTTGACTTTTGCATTGTAGCGAGTAGTGATTTTGGGCCCCGAGAGTTTGTACGTCTGAGCTTATTGCTAATGGTAAGTGAAAATTGATGGTTAACTCTTTGACAATGATTTTGACATTCCTTACATTTATTCTAGTCAAAGCCAAAAGAAGAAAAGGTGCTTCGTTTTATGGTCTCACGATTGACTGACGTGGTATAACCAACAAAGGTATGACCGACTTATCACATTATGAATTCCAATCTTGCATTTCAGAACTCTTACCGAACAACACCAAGCAAAGATTAACAAAGGAGCTGTTCTCATCTCTGTCAATTTGTTGCTTCATGGCTTCTGCACCAAATCCTTATCAAACTATCAACTACTAGGACTTAAAGGTATAGAAAAGCTCAAGCCGCAAAAGCTCTCTCAAGGGTCGAGAGAAATGCTACCGAATCACAGCTATCTGCTAAGAGCTTTCGCAAGTATTTTGTAATTTGAAGCTTTAAACAAGGGTTCCTGATTCAAAGTGATTTGTTGCGTTTTAAATTCAAGGGCAACCCCACATCGTTGATTAGTGAGCACTCGTAAGTTTCTTGGCTAATAAAGATTTTCTTCCGACCACAAAAGTTTCTATGCTCGATAACTTTATCAATGACATGATCTAATTATTCAAAGGTGGGATGATCGTACTTTTTTAACTGGTCTTGATTTTCCAATCAATTCAAATGCTCATTGATGGCTACCGAAGTAAATCGCAATGACAGAACACAGAGGACGGATACCGGTCAATGGATATTGGTTGCTACCCTATTAAACTTCATTAAGCTTTTATCTAAACACAACCGCAGCAGACGTGACAGCAATCAACACCTTCCATTGCTATGAGAACCATCCTCAATCTCATTTACATGATCAAATAAGTTATCCTTTTTCAAAACTTCACAGGTCGACTCAAAGGTTTCTAAGTAACCCGCTTTATGATGTTACACTAGCTCTGATTATACAATTTTTATGCTGCTTTCTCTTCCCGATCATCGCGAGGCATCAAATTGCAATCATCTTCAACTGTTGTTGAGATCACTCCCCAGTTTTGCTGGTCTTGTGCATCCACTTATACGCTTATTGGAGCAAAATCAACAATTTTGAAATGTGATGGTATAATTTCCACAATCTATTTTCAGCACATCCATCGGGGCTGTCGTCGGATTAGATTGCTTCACACGTCACTCTCAAACTTCAATCACACATAAGCAACAAAGTTCTGGCTCATTGCCTTTGGCGGCGAAGATGCTCTCTCATATGCATGTGCACATCTGTCTTCACTACTAGCCTCATCTTCTTTGAATCCTCCCACAACAAACCACCGTACTCCCGTGCAAAATCGCAGGCAGCCTCAAAGACATCCTACAGAATTGGAGAGACCAAATCTCAAAAATAATCCCAGTACTGGAAGATGAGGATATCACTTGAGGTTCATCGATTTTTACCCGAGAAGGGAATTCATCATAGAAATGCGCAGGAGTCATCTCAACCCGGTTAAGATCTGATTCCCACAATCTAATCTGTCAAAAACCTGGAAAATGAGATGGGAAATGGCTTTGCCATCTATAGAAACTTCAGAAAGAGCACACCAGGATTGATGTTTTAAGAACAGATTATAAGCTATGAGTTAATAATATTGAAGCATTCGTTCTTCAAAATCATGGGTGGTCACCACATAAACGTCACACACCTAATCTGGGTACCTCACTGAGAAGCACATAACCAAGTCATTGCCCGAGTCGGAAGTCTAGTTCAGTTCAACTACTAAAAAGAAAAAAAGATTAAAGCAGATAGCTGAGATGTGATCGACATTTGTGGGATGGGTGCATGACTGATAGGAGCAGGACATAACTGACACCCGAAAGAACTGTCTTATGTCAATTGCCTGGCATGCAATTTGAAATGGAGTAGGTACTGGAGATTAAGTAGCAGCATTCAAGGAAGTATGTTATGTTGTTTGAAAGATGAAACTCGTGACCATCTTCTCTTTAATTGATGTTTCTCTAAATTCCGTATGGTCCAGATGTCTAGCCATGTGGTAATGTTAGGAAACAAGTAGATCCGAGTCTGAATTAATTGGCCGGATTAAGAAGGTTAAAGGATGGACTACTCCAAACTCATGATTAGGATGGTTTGGATTGCTCGTCTATACCACATGCAAGATGAGAAATGAAACAATTCATTCTCATAATGTTGATTGCTGAACTAAAAGCCATAGGTAAGATGAAGTACAGAAATGAGGGCTTTGATGCTTAGAGCAGTCAATTACTTTTAAAAACACTGTTAGCATTTGCAAACAGTACTTGTGAATTATTCTGTTCTGTCTCATTGAACCTTTATAAAAGCCTGTAGCAGGGAGTGGCTGATGCTTCCCTGCTTGAACCTTATGAAATGCAATGATACTTATTTTAAGAAAAGGAGGAAAAAAGTAATGTCAATTAAGGATTGGACCTGATCTGTAACATTTTCAGGAACAGATGGTATTCTCTCTGCTACACGGGGATGTGCATTTTGTTGGAGAAAAGAAATAATCTGCCACACGAAAAAAAAAATTGATGAATGGCAGGTAGTTTTCTCTCACAGAAATGCAATTATGTAAACATTCATCCACGATAAGCTATGCCTGCATCTGTTCTTGAAGGATATTGACATAATATCTAAATCAGGTGCGTACAACAGCACTATGGGATTCCTGATGGTGGATGTCAAAGCAAAAAATTTCATCATCAAAAAAATTGAAGAGATATTGGTAACCCCAATACAAGTAACCATAATAGGCTAAAAACTAAATATGCTTTCACAAAGCAGTAGATTTTAAGTAACTCAGTAACACCATCAGATTCCTCTTTCTAAGTATCAATCATCCACAAGGCAAGCCTTTGCAAGAAGCTCCATGAAATTAAAGCAGGCACATGAAATCAGGAACCTTGCAACTCAGTCAAATTCGCTCACAATGATAGGGCCTCTAAGAAGGAAATAGGTCCTTAAAGAAACAATTATTATGTTCACACTATATAGTCAACACAAAATTTCATAAAAATGAAAGTTGCCCAACTAAGCAACTAAAACTTACCTGCTCTGCTATGATCCCATTCTCAAATGCATTATACAAGCTTTCTTTAGTTATAGCCCCGACTATAAGGTTTGGGAGCTGATACTCAATTCTGCAATATAAGCATTCTATTAGTACCTCTGCAGTTGGTGACAACCAGAAATAAGTTTGTAGAATGCAGAACTAAGTAGTGAAGATCAAAGATATTATGAGAAGTAAAGAGAATTGACCCACAGGAATGAGCAGATGACTTGAGAGAGAGAGTAAAACTGTGTGCACGTGACAAGCAATAAAAATGGCAGTCTATTCTGGATACCGCTTTTGTGTCATGTGGGATCAAGCAAACATCTAATAGTTCATTCTGTACCTTGCTGATTGACATCTAAGGACTCATTGGCCAGGATATAATCTTCATATTCCTTTTACCCCCTTTAACACCGTGCTAAGAAGACGTGCAGTTTGATTGTATCCTCAAATAAAACAAATATTGGAACCCTGAGATTCTAAGAGTCTATTTTATGAGAGACTATGTCTGAAGGGGCCATAAGTTGCTTGCTTTCCCGTCTATTACAAAACCACACAATTGTCAAGTTCTCAAGTTTAGGACATGTGCAAAAAATTATATCGTGACGGGTTTCAATTGAACTATAATAAAAATCTAAAAATTTGCCCAAAACAATTATTGTTAATTCCATGCAGCCGTTAGTCAGTCTTCTACTGCAAGAGTGGGCACGAGATTGTAGCTTTGAAAAGAAAGTTCTCCTGCAATAATAGATAGATAATCACGAGTAATATAATGCTTGTCATCTTGAACTCAAGACCTACTTCACTGGATTTGCCCACAAGGGATCCAGCAACATTAAAGTAAATAGAGCAGTGCTGCTTCGCATGAACACCTTAAATAAAACATAATTTAAGATTTGGGTTTCTGCATACTGGGCTGTAGATAAGCATATTGGCCCCAGGGCCCTAAAGGAAAGATGATGAAGATTGATTCCTTTTCCCAGAAAGATTACAGGTTTCCAGCCCATGTAACACTCGACATATCAATGGTGACTACATGAGATCAGAAGCTTCCATGACAGACAGAACAGAAAAGGTGGAAAGAAGATAGTAGGCCGAGATTGAGATGAGGAAAAACATTAATATGGAATAAAAGTAACCAGTGGCGCAATGTCAACTGAATGTAATCGTCTTGATCATGATGCAATTATGTCTGACAGTCTAAGACTGCTATTGCTTTAAAAAAAAATGGTCTCCACCTAGACAGCCTCTTTCATTTGTATTTTGCATGCTTACTGAAACCCAGTCTCTTTCCATCTGGTAATCCAACTTGTTTATTACCATACCTTGAGAAAAGTCGCAGAATTTCACAATGTAACTTAGATGTCGAGTATGCGTACATCCTAAAATTTGTTTCCACAACAACAAACCCCTGCAGAGAGAACAAACCAAATTCAAAATTTAACAGCATAACATGCATAATACTGGAGGTCTAATCTCCCAACGGAGAATACATGGAACTTCCAAAAGTAATAGTGGTTCAAATTTGAAGGGAGAACATAAAAGTTCTTAAGACATAATAGATCAGTGGTAGCATTTGGACAAAATCCAAAGCCCTTCCACGAGTGGTAGAAAAACATGCAGGTAAAAAAAGGTCTAGGGTTTGTCTAATGTTTGCAACTGAAAAAAGGCATGTCTTTCAATTACTGTCCTTGAGACCTGGCCTGAACTATTAGCAACAGTTAATCAATCAATAAAGCAATTAGCAATTCAGGGGGTGGTCATCAAACGAGTATTCAGTTGTTGAATCATGGTTGTGCAATGTTGAATTATCGAAGACATAGGAAAAGGAATGACATCTTTCCACAAATCAACAAAGAAGCTACTATTTGCAAACTAAAGAACAAAAACATAGTGCCTACAATCATATCAGATATGCAAAGGAAATACCTGTTTTCGAGATGACGAATCAGTCAAACTCACGGAGAGATTAGTAGCTAATTTGGTTGGTATGAACCAGCTATCTTTTCTTCCCTGGGAATATACAGATATAATAGCAATAAATCTGTTAAAAGGTTTTATTCAAAAAGCACGCACTACATCTTGCACCAATAAAAGAGAAATAAAGAGCTGCCATACCTGTTGAAGTTTGACTAAGCCCAAGTCAGCAAGGTCCTTGAGTGTGTTCTGCTGGACTTCAGTCAATGTATTCATGTTATATGCCTAGCACACGTTCGACAAGCATGACAAAGTCACGGTGAGTTGCCAAAGCAAGCTTTTCAGGCAAACATTTCACAACCTGAAGAGATTTATCTCATAGAAAACTTATCTCCTGTGAAACCTTGTGCATGAACATAACAGATGCACTACTGTACCTCTCCTGTTACGTGAAAACTAAGCTCAAGCAGAAATGAAATTAGATCGGCTGAATCTACATCTCGCTCCTGCACCAAATTGAGACTCCATTGAGAAAGAGAGAGGTGGATACTGCAAATAAATGAACATGTGATCTCTGTAAAATGCAATTTCTGTCAGCAAAGTGTTTTTTACCAAAAAATCAACAAAGTGTCAGGTTGTCAGGCATTACTCTTTCATGAGAAAGAAAGGCCCACGGTGAAAGACGAAAAGGAGGCTATAGCTGTAGGTAATGCTTTAAGATACCTCAGGCTTAAAGCTCAACACCACTAAGAAGAGTTGACAGGATAAGCAAGTTGAGACCCCCTTACGCTCTTCTGTGATTCCACCAGACAGCACTACACTCTCAATCCTTTAAACCAGTGACGCTGGTGAGACGAGAAAAGTTTCTACTTTGAACTTCCACAGAAAGGAGGGTATTATCTCCAATTACTCCGACTCTAAACTTGCCACTGCAATAATGGACCCCCTAACTATACTTGTGTAGAAGTTAGAAGACGTATATGTATCAATGGCCTCATCTCCTGGAACCATTTTGATCAAGATGTGAATTTTCAAGAGCCCATACACCCACTACATTAGGATCACAAATTCCGCTAAGACAAACAATATCCAAATGCAAGCAGTCACCAACAGAGTCAAGTGAAAAGACAATAACTCCAAAGAGCTCTGAAAATGCATCATCATAGAGCCAATCAAGATTTATGCTGTTGAATAGCTAAAATCCATTTAGAATCAGCCAATAACTCGAGTTATTCTTATTTCATGAACATGAGCTTCAAGGAATGACTGAAAAGGAGAATTATAATTGGTCACGTAAAGAAGAAATAAAAGGAATAAGGTGGATTACATATATGAATAAGATTCATTATACAATCATACCTCAGAATTTGATATGTATTCTCTGATGATGTACCAAAGTTGTGCATTTGTATCCATCAACTGCAGTTCACACGAAACAACTAATATTAAAGAATATGCCAACAGATTTAAAAGTGAGTCATGATTCTTTTATGCGTACCAAGAACTGGAAGCCACTCTCAGTTAACCTAGGAGGTTCTTTGTCCCTGTAGAAATGGCACAGACAAGTCACCAATCAACCAGACTCCCAACCATCCAAATAGACCTCCAACCATATTACATATGTAAAGAGAAATAAACAACCTCTGAGTTAGAAGTCCCCTTTGGAAGATTCTCATCATAGAGGGGCTTATATTCGTCATCTTTTCAGCTTGGGCTGAGTTTATAAGTTGCAGAAGAAAACACTGTTTTATCACAATTGAAGCTTCATGAAAGAGTAAAAAAAATGAAGAAACAAAACCAATCAATGGTGGCTAACTGATCTGATAAATTCAGTCAAAGGATGAGAGCAAGACTCTATGAAGAGTTAATGCGGCCATCTGGAAGAAGTAGGAGAAAAAGAACATTCGCACCTCCCATTGTTCAAGAGCATAGGCCTCGAGATCCTCCAAGCTCGGGAGCCTGGCAGTGATGTTTAATGGCATTGGTTCCCTTGGCAAAACTCCTCTGCATGGTTCAATTTTCAGTCATGCACTAAGGATTGTGTCGAGAAAAACAACTCATGAACAAAGCTCAAGTCCAATATTTGACAATTTACAGGAAAAATACTTGGTGACAGAAGATATCCCAAGAAATCTAATGCCACAAATACGCCTTACCAAGATGATCTATTAATATGTATCATCACTATATGTATCTATCCATCTTTAGCCATGATTTGATCCAGTAATATGAGGAAAAACAGAAGCAAAGGCATGCTAGCATACATGTGATAGCATGTTCTTATATTGGTAAAGGCAAAAAAAGTGATATACAAGACAAAAAGGGGGGACTATATGATCATTAATTAGGTAGGAACATGATAAAACGCAAAAAAGGATATATGTATTATAGCTTTCATCAGTCTGACTTAAATCAAAATGAATGCTTAAGGGTATATGTCAAATTGGTGATCCAGAACCGGTGAAACATTGCATAGTTTTTCATTTTTCTGCAATGTATGATAAATAGAAATTCCAGCAGAAGCTATACAACGAAAATCATATCTTATCATCTGGCTTCAAGTGCTACTTGACTAAAGGTTGAGTTCTCAACAGAATCTTGAAACATACTGATGTCTCAATGCAAACACGAGTTACATATTACCCAAGATAAATTCAAAAAAAAAAGAGCATCACTCCTCTCTATCCCACTAGATCCCAAAAGAAAATAAATGAAAGAAATAGAAGCCACAAATGAATATGTAACTTACCCACAGGTTATGTGTTTCTGGAGGTTAGTCTGAAAGGTTGGATTTAGGCTGTAGCTGGTACCACTACTTCTGCCATTACAATTTTAAATTCAGAAACTGACATAGTAAAAATACAATAAAAAATTTTACAAAATTCTCTCTTGAATTTCCACAAAGTGCAAATGCTTATTCTGATTACCCTCACAACCAAAAAAAGAGAGGCGATTAACAATGCATCTCTGAACCACGTCTAATGTCAATAGGTATAGGACGTAGCAAAAATCCAAGGAAAAACCAAAATAAATTTCTGTTTCCAGTGTGCATGCAGATTTTTTGCAACATAATGGAGGAAGTGAACAACCGCAAAGAAAAGATGCTTATACGAAAACACATGCTTAGTAGATATGAAGAACTAAAAATTGCTTGAACAACTTTCTACTAAAACTTATGCAGCGGAAGCCATTTATAACAAGCAGCTTATGAGGCAATTACATCAGTAATATATATGGTAACTGCAGACAAGCATTTTGCCTATTTTGCAGACAGAAGAAGCATATAGTTACCAACTACTGTACTTATCCTAGACGTCTTAATCTGTTTGTAGGGTTTACAAAGCTATAGGCGCAAAAGGAGGACCAGAAAAGGCATTTCTACCCAAAAAGGGTGTACCTTCTCGCTATCTACTTCCCTTTCAGCTTGACATATTAAAACATGAGCAGGCATATAAAAGTTCCCTTCAATCCAAGAAAGAGAGAACTAGCTTAAAGATAAAGAAGTAACATAAGGAAGCTAAAATTCATATCATCGGAGTGTCCAACTTCCACTTCTCCAACCGTTCTTTACTGCCACAATAGGAACATATCTATAAAGCTAAACATACAATCCATCAAAGAGCATATTTCGGAGTAATATACAACCCTCGGTCAAACAGTTACGTAGAGAAAACTGAACAGAAGATCCATTTACCTGTCAAAGGTCTCGGAGAAAATCCTCAACTGCAGCAACCTGTCAATTGCAACTTTATGCTTGGAGATTCCATCTGGAATTACCCACTCCTCCATTGACTTGGCCGTCACTGCCTCTTCGATGTACAACATTTGTACCACGTACTTCTTCGCCAAAGGGGGCAACGACCTGCGCGCAAATAAGATGGAAATCACACGGCGACTTGCAACACGGGCATCGCACTGACACTCGAAAGCTTGAGTTGGTTTTTTTTTCTTTGTTTTTACAGTGTACACCAGCGTACAGGATGCTCAATGCTCACTAGTCTGCAATGACGCGATTAAAATGAGAGAAAAGATGACAAAAAATGGCATTTAAAGTACGACTCCATTGGAGCCAACTACTGTTTGCGATCACCCGGAAGCTGTCGATCTCCTATTCGTTCGAGTTCGTTCTCGGCGGATCAAATGAACAAACACGATGAACACGTACAGTTGCTCTGCTGTACAACAGAGGATGGAAAACACGGCAAAGAGAGAGACCTGAGAATCGCTTCGCAGATGAAGGCGTTCTGGTAAAGCTGGTCGAGCTTCATGGCGGGCAGGGACGCGACCATGTCCATGAAGTTCCTGGCGATTATCTTCACCTGAGGCATCTTCCCCCCGCTCGGAATTCGATCTCCACCGAGAACCCCTTCACAGCCCCCCTCGGAACCGGCCGCCGCCGCCGATCGGAGCTCCAAAAGGCTTTAGCGATTCCGGGCTCTTCCGAAGCTCCTCCTCCGCCGGCCGCGCGTCGCTCGAACACCAACCGCACGCGCGCTCTTCTGATCGCTTTCGTCAGTGAGTCCTGTCTGCGCTCGAGCTTTAGGGTGATGACGCCATGGGAGGGCGCAAGCTCAGCTCCGTTTGCTCGTGGGCCTTGGTGGGGGGAAGATGGGTTTAAGGATTGAGGCCCTTCTTAGGGTTTTGCTTTTCGCGTCAAGTTTAACCGTAATCCAATATCGACAAACCGAAACGAACCGAACCGAATTGAATTAAGGGCTCCATTTGTTTAGCGAGAAACTCGTGATTTGAAAAACATTTTTCGAAAAAATAATCATTTATATTTCTTGCAAAAATAAATGAATGGAAAGTATTTTCATCACCCATTGAAAGTAGTCGAAGTATTAATTGTTGTCAATGATGAAATTTTTTTCGTTGACTAATTTTTCTAAGCGATATAACTGATCATTTGTTTTGGAAAATGTTTTCCAAATCTTGAGTTACCTGCAAAACAAACGGAGCCTAAGCCGAGAAGCGGTAAGCTCGGCTTATGGGTTTATTGGTTTGGTTCTAGTTTAGAATTTTTTTTTTATCGATTTGGTTTTGGTTTATAACTTCGGAAACCGATACAATTGAACTAAGCCGATAAATTTAGTGCATAAATAAAAATATTTTTTTTTCTTTTTGACTAAATGGCGTTTGCAGTTTGACCTAACATATTAATCTTTCTTACCTAAGATTGCTCTATACTATCAAATGAAAGATTTTTATTTCTAAAGTCTGACTATTGTTGGTTGATTTTTAATCCCGAACATTGCCGCTGAAAGAGCTTCGTGTATGATCGTTTTTGCTTTTACGTTTAGTCAAATAATTTGTTTAGTACTATCGATAAGTAAGTTGATTTAATTGTGATTGGAGAAAACGACATCACAAACGTCATAACTTTCGTACGGATCTCACTTGAGTACGATAATATTTTTATCCGATCACTTGGGTACCATAAATTATGTATGGTGTGCATTTGACTGTTAAAACTTTTTTTGCAATCACTTGAGTACGATATAACTTTTCAATTGATCACTTAATTATCATAACTTTTCAAATGCGTTCACCACAAGTGCAATATCACATCGGATTTTTGCCACTTCAGCAAACCTTCTTAAAAAATTGCGGCGCTCAAGTAAAAGTTTTTTTAAAATTAAGGCACTCAAGTAAATATTATACGAAATTTATAGCATTTGCGGTGTCCATATTCTTTTGCGATTATATCTTCTCTTTTTTCAAAAGATGTATAGAAAATAGGTGCCTTCTTTTTCATTAATTTGCATTGCATGTTGAATGTAAACGGTTCAATTTGGTCATCTAGCGCACCAAAAATGCAGTTTCTCAGCCAATAGGAAAATGAGAAGGAAAGGAAAAATTGAGGGTGACCGATATCAAAAGTCAAAGCTTTAGTGCAAGCTCAGGTTTTCTACTCTCCTTCGTTTAAGTCTTCCTGCCTTCTCTTTTGGTCCCCCTTGTTCCCTTTTACTTGTTCTTTGTAAAGAAACTGGGAGAATGACATAAACAGTCCATAAACTTAGTATGTAATATGATATACGAACTTTTGGTATTTATTCAATTCATCCAAAAACTTTAATTGAATCCAGGGATGTTAGATTGAACAATTACCAAAAGTTCAAAGATCACATTAAACAAATTAAAAGTTAGAGACCACATTACACATTAAATTAAAATTCAAAGGCCACATTGCACATTAGGTTAAAATTTAAGGGCCACATTACATATAGGGACAAAGTTCAGAAATCACTTGTGTAATTATCCCTAAAGAAATTAATGTTAATGACTTTTATAGCTTAAATATTTCCCTAATTTTAGGGTTTGTAACCGGCTTGCCACCCAGTGCCCTTGGTTCTCCCCTCCGTTTCGTTTTCCATAATGTCCCCTATGTATCTTGGTTTCTCTGGACGATTTAAAATGGCTTGAGTTTCTTCCACATCTTAATGCATGGCCCGCTGTGCTCGTATAGGATCGAACCATCATTTGTAACGCTCTATTCATTCGAATAGTTGACTTTTGGTCTTTGAGTTTACTCACTTTCTTTCAAGAACTTCCTTACAGTGAATCCTGTTGACCGCAAGAATGATACGAGGGAAAATTCGAGTAATTTTAGGATCTATTGTATTTGTGCCAATTCGATCATAAGCATTTCGATTGCCTCAATTTAGTCCTAAACATTTTTTACATTTTGCCAATTAAATCCATTCAGGCAATTTTAGCTAGAAATCGTTAACGTGGACGCTAGCCGTCCTAGGTGGCACGATTAAAGCTAACGTAGTAGACTTTTTTATGATATTTTAATAATTTTTTGTAATTTTTTTTCTTTTTTCTTTTGTGTCTTGTTTTTCTTTTTTCCTTGGACTTAGGGCTAGGACACCTGAGTCAGCCCCAACCAAGGGTGTCGTGGCCCTCACTAGCCCTGAGCAAGGGTGTCTGGCCCTCACCGGGTCTGGGTGAGGGCCATGACGGCCTGGCTTGCTCAAATCGGGCGAGGTCGTCGCAACCCTCGTCGGCCACGGGTGAGAGTGCGACCCAACAAGGACCGCGATGCCCTCGCCTGGCTAGTGCCAGCAAGGGCATCTTGACCCTCGCTTGTCCTAAGTCCAAGAAAAAAAAACAAAAAGTAAAGAAAATAAAAGAAAAAATATATAAATCAAAAAATTATTTTAAAAGTCCACATCAGCACTGCCCATGCCACGTAGGATGGCCGTCATCCACATCAGCGTATTTCGATCAAAATTGACCGGATGGACTAAATTGGCCGAACATGAAAATGTTTATGACTCAGCTATCACAATTAAAATGTTTTGTACTCATGTGCAATAGGTTTAAGACTTTCCAAGTAAGTCTCTCTAAATATGCCTCTACATTGGAATATATAGAAAGGACCTTGCATTTGATGGTGGATATTCGACAAAAACAAAATTGATTTTGTTAAATCCAAGAGGTGAACCAGGAAAAATGACATAACAATGAGTAAAAAGAGACTCATCCGTAACTTCACATATAATAAACTTGGAGTTATAAGAAAATTTCGTACCTCCTTTGCAGCTTACTGCATATATTCCGATAGTCACGAAAATGGTGCTTTACTTTTATTTGATGTGTTTTTTATTCTTCCGTATAATTTGTCTTAATAACTTTTGTCGCAAAAGATGAAGGATGAAGGCTGTCCTCTATTTCCTAAGGTCTTATTATTCTTTACCAATTGATGCTATGCTTAATATACATTGCAATCGAGTCGCTTGAATTGTCTCTTTGGATGTGTGGTATAGCTGAAATGCTGTAAATAATGGCTGCATGCAAAATGAATATCCTGAAGAAACCTTGAATAGAACCGATCAATTCATTGAAGACCTTCCAACAATGAATGTACAACATGTGGATAGTTGTGTTTTTCTTCCTCAATAATATGTGTCTTACAAAAGCTGAAGTGCAAGAACGTGCCTTTTTATGGTTGTTAACATAATTCATTCGGTTCTTTGCGCATGTCCAGGAAGTCTACATTTGATTATGATTATTTAGATGTTCCTATCATGTGGTCAATGGGACCTTGTTGATTTCTCCATTTGTTCTTGGTGTCTTATCTGTTGTTTAGGTTAATTTTCTCGGTATTGTGTCTATCAAAGAGCTGACACTCTTACTCGACTATATGGAAACCACTCTATCGATTAAGGAAGATGAAGATAGGAGTACGAATGTGCAATCTAACTTAGACGGTTAAAGCTTCACATCTCCCGACACGTTTCACTAGAAAAAGAAAGTTGAAGAAGATGTTACTCAAATTGGATTAAATCTTTTGTCAACAAAGATGAAGGATGAATGATGTCCTCTCTTGCATGAGGTTTAATAATTCTTTACTTAATGTCGCTATGCTTGATATACAGTGCAATCAAGTCACTTGAACTATCCTTTAGTATGTAAGGTATAGCTGAAATGCTATAAATCATTATCTTTGAATTGATGCCATATTTATCATGCCAAATGCTACAAATCCACCTTGAATGATAAAAATGTGGCAACAATTCATAGATAATTGACTTACAACATTCCAGCTATACCACATGTGCTAACGAAAAACTCATATGACTTGATTGCAATGCATATCAAGTATAACAAAAAATAATAAAGAATTATGAAACCTCTTAAAAGAGAGAATAGCCCTTGTCCTTTATCTTTTGTAACAAAAGATCTAATGCAATTTGAGCAAATCTTCTTTAGCTCCATTTTTCTATTTAACCATCTAATAAGTTAGGATCCACATTGTACATTCATACGTTCCATTTTCAATTTCCTCAATTGATTGAGCAATTCTTCCACACTCGAGTAAAACAATCAAACTTTGATAAACCATATCCTTTTCTTGCAAATTGGATATCTTGAAGAAATCTTGAACGAACCTGTTTATATCATTTAAGACTTCCAACTTTGAATGTACATCAGGTAGATATCTCTATTTTTTTTCCTCATTAATATTGTCTTATAAAAGCTGATGAAATGCAAAAACGTGTCCATTTATTTTAACATACTTCATACATTTCTGTGCCCACGTCCAATGGGGGTAAACATTTTTTCATATTTTATAAATAAATATGTCCTGTGGTCAATGGGACCTTGTTGTTTCCCGTTACTGTGTCTATTTAAGGCCGGACTTTTTACTCGACTATAAGGGAAACACTAAATCGATTTAAGAAGAAGTGCAATGTATGTCCTAACTTAGACAGTTAAAGCTTCACATCTCTCTACATGTTTTCCAAATTAAGGAAGCTGGAGCAGATAATGTTCAAATTGCATTATATCACTTGTCACAGAAGATAAAGCTTGTCCTCTCTTTGATGAGGTTTTAAAATTCTTTACTTATTGTCTGTTACCAGTCAATTCAAGTGACCTGGCTGTAGTACATATCAACCATAGCAACAATAAGTAAAGAGTTATCAAGACATGAGCTCAGCCTTCATCCTTCACCTTTTGTGACAAATACATAATGCAATTTGCGCAATTTGCAATTTCTTCTTTAGCTTTCTTTTTCTAGGGGATTGCGTTGGAGGATGCGAAGCTCCAACTGTCTAAGTTGAGACCCATATTGCGCATTTTTTAAGACTATGCTAACCCTAAAATGTTTATTAAAATCCCTAAACCATGTGAATTCTAAGCTTGGAAAATCTAAAACTAATTCTTAACTAGTATTAATGCTAGAAATCTAATAAAACTAATCAAAATCTAATTTCTTAACTAGTATTCCTAGACCTACCAAAAATTAAAAAAAAAACTAGTATTCCTAGAAATTTTTAATTTTTCCGAATTTTTTAATATTTTCATTCTAAAAATGGGGACTCGGATCGGGTCAGAGGACCCGGCCCAATGTGGGTCTCACCCGGAGTCTCGGATCTAAAATTCGGACTGGCCCGCATAGCCTAAATTGCAAAACTATTTCTTAAGCCCAAAACCAAATACACCTAGCCCGGCCACGCTTAATATTCAGCCCTTATCTCTTTTTTGTATTTTTATTTATTTCTGTTCATTTATTTTCTTTTCCCTTTTGTTTTTCTATTTTTCTTTTCTGGTTCGTTTTTTCTTTCTTCGCCGAAACTTCCTCCTTTCTTGTTACCGAGAGCGTCGTCTTCAGACGAACTCTCGCCGGAAACCTCCTCCTTCCCCGCAACCATCACCGGATCTCCATCACAGTCTCGGTTCCCACCACAGAACCAAATTTCATGATCGGCCTCCATTCCCTACCGAAACGCCGTCACGCGCAGGCCATAATCACCCAAGCGCAGAGCATAGAAACAGAAACGTACTTGGATAAAAAGAAACAAGCGACACAATCAAACCAGTGCCTCTGAGCTTTGGGACGGATGCTTGGACCATCAGTTTTAATGCCGAGTCCTCTCATCAGTGGCCATCATCGAACGCAGCGAAGAAACATGCCAGTATAGAAAAAAGGCAGAGCGGAACAATGCACATTCCGAAACAATTCTAATGATGATGAAAAATACCCCGATATGATTGGTCTATGTCTATGCATCTTCAGTTTGAACTAAATCACAATCTATTCCATATCTGTGACTAAGAGGAATATTATCAAACAGTTGGTGGTCAAACAAATTGTGAAGTAAAATTACGCTATCTCAGACTCAAATTCACGGCCTGATTCGAAGTAGATCAACCAGCAACATTCGAAACAAAGACAACAATCCAATCGTCAAAGTCGCAATCTATTTCATGTCTGTGACTGAGAGGCATATATCATCAAACAGTTGGCGGTCAAACAAATCGTGAAGTAAAATTACGCTATCCGGGACTCAAATTCACGGCCTGACTCGAAGTAAATCAACCAGCAACATTCGGAACAAAGACAACAAATCCAATCGTGTCTAACATGTGCTTTAATCGTAAAAGAATGAATGTCCGATCTCGATCGAGAAATCTATCTAAAGCAAAGCAAGGATCTTAGAGATATTACCTGGTCCGCGATGTTTGCATCGGGACGAACACTCAAGTCGGCAACGGGATCTTTTGCGATTCACCAACGAGCGAAATCTCGGCTTCGTAAAGGATTTCCAAAACGAGGTCTTTTTCCTTCGAATCAGCTCGGCCAAGAACAGAGCCGAACCGCGACCAATGCGAATCCGGGCTCGAACACAACCGAGATCAGGAACGGCGAACACCGGCGAACGGTGGCGGACGACGACGGCGACGGAACAGTAGCTCGATCGTTTTTGGAGAGAGCTTCTTCTTCTTTTGTGAAAGTTTTTCTCTCTCTGCCCCTCTCAGGCCCCAGCCGATTCTGTCCATCTTCTGTCCCTCCGACCTTCTCGCGGCGTTAGTTATGCCCACGGGTAAAGCCGAAAAACAGAATCCGTTGGGATTTGCGCCAGCTCAGCGTTTTGGAAATTTTCATGTATCCATTCTGTTGGAGCTGCCTCCAGATCAGCATGTTCCAGAAAGAATCGTGCGAGTCGGAGAGAAGAAAAAGAAGGGTTTTTTGCTGGGCTTTTTTCTATAATTCGAGGACGAATTTTATTAATGGGGCTCATGTTCCCTTTGTTAAAGGGCTCGTTTATTTCTCACTCTCCACATGCTAGACCTGTTAAATGGATCATTTAGATCGGATCACAAATGATCTAATCCAAATTGATAAATTAACCCATTTATGACTTATTTATGCGCAATACAATTTTCTTGATCCGACTTATATTCGACCAAACTCATATTGCTGAAATATTTATATGTTTAGCTAAATCTAGGAAAATTCGTACTTAAACTAATATGAGAGTGCGGAGTGAGTGAATGCGATATTAAGTGCGAGAAAGATGAGTTAAGTTTAAATAAATTGTAAACTCATTTATGACCAACTTAACACATATTTTATATATATACCCATTTATAACCCATTTACTAAATATAATTAATTCATTTATGACCCATTTACTAATATATGGGTAAAGAAATGGGTTTTATCATCCATTTTGATAGGTCTACTACAGGCTCAAACAATGAGTTTGAGAGAAGGCCTTGCGAGTCAAGCTGGGATGAAGATGTAGTGGTCCAAGATGATGGGCGATTTAGGCTGGACCAAATTGATGGGGGCTGAATTAGGGGACCCTCATGGTCAAATGGATTGGAACATTTTCATTCATGTTTTTATTAGTTATTTTCTTTACTAGTTTTCCATTTTTTTTTTTTGCAAAAATGGACACTTGGATGGTCGACAAAAATTCGAGTGTCAACATGGTCGTAACCCTTTTTCCGCAACGTGGTTGAGGAAATGATAGATTTAGAGGTAATGTCAGAGACAAACCGTCCTTAATTAGCGTGAGTTCTCCAAAACCCTGAATACATGAAAATATTCAATATTGTTCCTAAATATTGAACATTTTCGCAACGGTTCGTTTGATTCCCAGGTGGATCCATGGAACCGATCCCACCAAGTTTTACGCAAATGGAGGTGATCGAAAGCGAGAGAGTGAGGCAATAAACATCTAGATGCAAGGCCATGAGTTGATAGAAGTTGAGAGTTAAGACAGTGAGTCGATAGGTATTGAGCTTGAAAGTCGAGATTATGAGTAAGAGATAGAAAGACGACTCAAATGAGGTGAGAGTGAGATAAGACGAGCACTCAATTGATGGGCATTGAACTTCAGATTAAAGATTTTAAGGTTTTCATTTTTCTTACAATTTTTTCTTTTTTTTGTTGGAAATTTTTCTTAAAAATTATATATATGTGTGTGTATTACCTGTTCAGTCTGAGTAGACATTTCTACCCTTAGAACTGGAAACCAGACCGATACTTACCAATTCTAGTAAATTGGGTCCCCACAAGAACAGCTGGTCCGGTTACGAACGGTTTTCGGTTCTTTTGCACATCTCTAATTGGAGCATCTCATGCTTCCTCTAGCCAAAATTGCATTTCATTCATTCATTCTACCGGCTGCCCGATTGTTAATATTTACCTACTTTTGTAAGACTCAATTTCCATGTACTTCGTAACCTACTCCACAAAGAGCTCCGTTTCTTCTTCTTCAGTCTCTTTTAGTCAATAATCTATTGTCCATTGACATTCGAAATTTCCGAAATAAATTTCAAGACAATAGAAATTATATAAAGGAATTGAACATAGAAAAGTAGATAATAGCGCGTTAATTATAGTATAGAATAATATCGAGTACATAATATAATTTCACCAATGGGAGAGAGAAGTGGGATTACACGTAAGGCTCCACTTCGGAAAAAGACATCACCAGTTTAATCAAAGTATTTGGTCGTGCCATGAAAAAAAGAAATAAAAATCATTTTTCTCCCTTATCGACTACAAGTTTTCCTTACCATGTTGTTTTTAGGAATCTCGCACGCGGGCCAAAACTAGGGGTGAGTATGATCCGGATGGACGGTTCTCAATCTAGAATCAGAAATTGCCTATTAAGAATCGATTTCGAAAAATTGAAATCGAGAATTGCCCATTAATTTCATTAACTCACTAGCCAAGGACGGAGACGGAAAGACGAAAACGGAGATAGAGACGGAGAGTTAGAGATAGTAAGGTGAGCATCGACCAAAAAGAGTGAAAGTGAGCGTGAGATGAAAGCGGAAGAAGATATTTCTCGGCTTAATGTGAGGCTGTGAGCATCAAACAAGTTCGATTTAATTTAAGGATTTAGAATTTTTTAAAAAAATTAAAAATCAAAATATTATATTATATTTATTATTATATTATCAGTCCGGTCTAGGCGGGCAAGCTGACTGTTCCATGCTTAAAATCGGGAATCGGATTGATACCCAATGATTCTCAAAAATTGAAACTGGAAATTGGATCAATTCTTGGGGGTCTCAGGTGATTCGAGCGGTTCCCAATATTTTTGCACACTTCGTATAGAACGATTGGATAGACCATAAAATCCATCTCCACCACACGCCGCAACAGCCCCCCACTCTAGTCATGGCCACGGGTCGGTTTCGGCCCGGTCAAATCTGGGCTCGCGGTTCGGAATCGAAACCGGCCCGTGGCCTACAGGCCCGATTCTGATTCCAAAAATTTTTGAACCGGTCCGAAACCGCCGATTCCGGGCCCAACTTCCCGAAAGAAAAGGAAAAAGAAAAACCTACAGCACTCCTCTCCTTCTCCTCCAAATCCCTCCTTTCCCCCTCTCTCTCTCTTGCGCCTCCTCCGCCTTCGGTCTTCCCTTTTTCTCCTCCACTCGCTCCCTCTCTTCCCAGATCTGACCTCACCGCCGTCACCCCTGCCCATGGCCGCAACCGCCGACGCCGATGCCTCCTCCTCCTCCCCCCTCGCTACCCTGCGCCTCCTTCCCTTTTCTCCTCCGCCTACCCCCCATCTCCCTAGATCTGATCGCCGCCGTCGCCCATGGCCACAGCTGCCGACACCCCCTCCTCCTCCCCTCCCCACGCCCCCGCCCAGGCCCCCGAGGAGGAGGACCCCCCGCTCCTCCTCCCCGTCCCCATCTCCGCTCCCCTTGGGCCCTCCCGGCCCCCTCCTTCTCCCCCTTGCCGCTGCCCCAGTCTCTCGCTTCATCTCCTCGCTGCCTTGAACCTCGCCTTTGCCACCGTGGCCAAGGCCGCGAAGCCCGAGCGACGACCGACGGAGGATTAGCGACCAGGTTTGCAATTTTTAGTTTATAATTTATTTTATTAATTTTTAAATTATGAACCGGAGCCGGTCGGAACCGGAATCGGCCCGAAACTGCTGGTTCCAAACCGGAACCAGAACCACCCATCGTGGTTCCAGTTCCGATTCATACATGGCCACGAATCGGAACCGCCGGTTTTGAATCGAAACCGGCGATTCCTGAACCGTGGCCATGACTACCCCGCTCTCCCCTAGTGGGCCCCCGCGGCGCGAATGCCACGTGTCAGCCGGCTATTGGAGCAGAGCAGCCTTCTCCCGTGGAATCTCCAGCGGTACTCTCTTACCCAAAATGTAAGAAGAAGAAGAAGGAGAGGGAAGAAACGACAAGAGGAGCTGCTGTGAACTGCTGAGTGTTTCCGTGACTCGGGAGAGCGCTCTCTCTCTCTCTCTCTCTCTCTCTCTCTCTGCGTCATCGAGATTCTAGAGAGAGAGAGAGAGGATGGAGCTTCTGCAATGGCGGATCATCCCCGCGCTGATGCTGCTGGCCTCCTTCGCCGTCTATCTCTACGTGAAGGAGCCGCCGGAGGTCAGGTCTCGCGCGCTTTCCTCTGTCTCTCTTCGGCCGATCGTCATCGTCGTCATCCTGAGTTTTACCGTTTCCGAGAGATAATCTTCTTCGTTTACGGAATGAGATTGCGCGACGAAGCGATCGGTTCGGTGTGTGTAGATGTTTGTTTCTACTCGGCCTTCGTTGGACAAAGCAGAGCGTGGTTCAGCATTCCGATGCTCGATCGCGCGCTCGCTTCTGAACATGCAGCGTCGCGGATTAGCGAACGAGAATGGACTTTCTTGTTGCGATTGAGGCTTTTTCTAGGACTCGCGCGCCGGCTGCTTTGCCGGGAAATTGGCGAAGCGATATGCTGATGGACATTTTTGGTGCTTCGAGTTGCAGGTTTCTCGCGACGATTGCAGCCTCTTGCCGCGCTATCATTATTGGATAAAGAGCAAGCGCATAGTGACGCCGGGAGGAATCGTTTCCGGTGCAGGTTGGTTGCTCCATGCGCGATCGCTTTATGGTCTTCCATTGCTGAATTAATCTGCAACTCGAAGTGAGCACTAAAAGTTTGCTTTTTTGCGAGGCGGAAGGAGATGTAACTGCCTCATCAGCTTTGTGCTTTTTAGGAAAAACCTTACTTGGCTGTGCTTGTAGATTTATGGCGAAGGTTTTGGCTTAACGTCTAACTTGTTTGTGTTTCTGATGCATGCTTATGAGCAGTTGAGGTGAGGGGGAAATTCATTACCTCTGTCGTCACAGAGAACGATTGGCGAGGGACTTTTAAAGGAGAGCAAGTTATTGATTATGGAGAGGCTGTTGTCATGCCGGGCTTGGTTGATGTGTAAGATGCACATCTCTGTTACAGATAGTGGTTATATCTCATAACTTTCAGCTGCGAAAAAGGTTTTAGGAGATAGCATATAGAAACATTGGATGACAAACAGAGAGGGACCGATAAAGGCAACATGACCACAGTACCTCCTTTACCACCACGGTTCGAGTCTTGCTGTCATCTGCAGAATATTGGAAGGGTGAATGGGAAATGGATGACTGAAATAGTGGTCAAATTTAAATTAAGTAGAGGGTGCTCATTTTTCGGTAATTTGGTCTTAATTAGAAACCTACTGCCAAATTATGCATCAGATCCTTTTATAAACTTTTGTAATTATGCTTGAGAGTTGAGTAAGCATATCCTTTTTAAAAGAACTTACACCCCATATACATTTTTTAAATTGTCTGAGGCAGGCATGCACATCTTGATGACCCTGGAAGAGCTGATTGGGAAGGATTTCCTTCAGGGACTAAAGCAGCTGCTGCTGGTAAATTAGACTCCCTTCAAGTTTCTTCCCTGCAGTGATACCTTAGTTGATGAATTTCCTCAAATGCTAGCTAAGAGCAGCTGATACTCCATCGACTAGTTCTTTAGGAGAAAACTCGCTTGAATTTCATATAGAGTGCTTTCTCTTTCTAACTTGTGGTGGATGAGGTTAGCATAACATTCTGAGCCTTATATAAACAGAAATTGAAGCATGAGTCTACTATTTTGTATCATTTTATTCTGTCAGAGATTGCTCTGTAAAACATCTAATCTGAAAAGGTAAACTTTACTTGAGCAATCTCTTCTTCTTTTTTCCTTATGCAGGTGGAATAACAACGTTGATTGATATGCCCCTCAATAGTTTTCCCTCGACTACTTCCACAGAAAGCCTGGAACTGAAGGTACAAGAAGTAGGGAGTTTAATTAGCTCTTTTTATCTGGCGAGGAACCATATGTTTCCAAAAACTGCGCACTGCTTTTTTTAAATCCCTCTGGTCTGTATTTTTCTTTATAGCCTTGTCCTGGCCACATAAATAGAAATATGAGCCTTGACTATCCAGTTTCTGTTCACTTTATAATGTGTAAGTTCACAGTTTCTATTCATGATTTTCTAACTTCCTTGGCAGATGAAGGCTGCAGAGAAGAACATTTATGTCGATGTCGGTATGAACTGAAAATGACACATGAGCAGGCTAGATTTCATTTGTGCAGTGCATGTAAATTCTCACCTTGGTTTCCACAGGTTTCTGGGGAGGTTTAGTTCCTGAAAATGCATTTAATTCAAGCGCGCTGGAAGCTCTCCTAGAGGCTGGTGTTCTTGGTCTGAAGGTAACTACCAGAATCTCGGTGTCATCAATTACTTCTTTATCGAATTTTTGCCACTGTCTCCTTATAGTAAGTTTTTGAAAGTCCCAAGTTACAAAGATTTGATGTGAAAATACAACTGGACCTGAACTTATTTTGTCTGATGCACTACGTCATTATTTGCATGGTTTAAGATATGTGCATTGCAAGTACTATTAAACAGATAGTTTATAATTTCTCAAGGAAATAGTAACACGAGGCAATGAAGTAAAAAAAGTGAAAACCTTTTCTTTGTGCTGATTTGCTATCTGACAATCTCACTGTTCTTGTTTTGTAGTCCTTTATGTGTCCCTCGGGGATCAATGACTTTCCCATGACAAATGCCAATCATATCAAGGTTCGTCACATGACACCCATTTTTACTTTTGAGCCGCAATATTTTAGCGGTGGACTCAAACTGCTCGTTACAACTTTGATATTCGTATCAACTAAGAATTTGTGGTATGTGTTGATAGATCAATGCTTTATAGCTTTTTTTTTCTAAGTGCCCTTAACCCGACCTGAGATCAAAACTATCACTTGAGTTATATATTGTTTGCTAAAATTGAGCAACTTCTCTGCTGTGCTTGCGCATTATTATCTTTTCACTATAGTGATGGGTCAATGATTAGTTATCGATTATTTATGCAGGAAGGATTGTCGGTGTTAGCGAAATATAGAAGACCATTGCTCGTTCATGCAGAAATTCAACTAGACTCCGAAAGCCACTTGGATGTAAATACAGAAGATGCCCGATCTTATTCCACCTATCTGAAGACAAGACCACCTGAATGGCAAGATTTCCCTACAAATTGATTAGAAATATCGGAACTAATTATTTATGACAATTGGAGTTAGCTTTTTAATGTTCTTATGAAGGCGATTGTAATCTTAGTGTAATGGAGTAGCTGATGTTCCATTAAGATCGTTAAGTTATCTGGACCTATGATCTAGCTAATTGCTCTCCAAAATATCCCCTCAGATTTAAAGCTACTGGCTTCCAATCCTCAGAATTCTAGATTTTGTTGCTTTAATCGATGTGTTTACTTATGAGAGATGCAATGGTCGTATGAAAATATTTTTCAAATTCCAAAGAGTGGATTATCTTCCCTAATGGAATTTTAAAAAAATGCTTTGTCACGTTTAGTGTTTGTCATTATATCAAATTCAGCCATTTACAGGCACAAAATAAGGAGAAAAGCTTTGCTTGAAAAGATAGATGAGTTCCTTTGAAAATTACTGCTTGATATGTTTGTAAAGTTTTCCCAGCCTAGTGTAAGAGAAGTGTCATGTCAAAGTTTCACCCAATCAAGTTCAATTATGAGCTCATCTTCCTCTTATCTTTAGAAGATCTCTTGCGGCAGTGTTAGATGAAACATGTGACTTGGAAATTCATATCAGTTAATTTCTTTAAACAGGGAAGAGGCAGCTATTCGTGAGCTTTTAACTGTGACAAAGGACACAAGGATCGGTGGCTCTGCTGAAGGAGCTCATCTTCACATTGTTCATTTGTCTGATGCGAGTTCGTCCTTGGATCTGATAAAGGTAGATCATCTTTATCACCTCTTGTAAATAAGATCTCCTGGGAAGTTTCTCATCCAGCGGATATACAAAAATACCAGAAGTGTGGAAAATTTCTGGAAAATTTCTTTATGATTTGCTGGATATTGATGTATGACGTGCATAAATGGAGATTATATACCTCCCCATTGTTGTACTCCGAGTTCAGTTGGAGGGTCCTAATACAAATTTGCTGAATTCAGCTGGTTTAGGAATTGTGACGTCCTATGATGAAAAGTCTGATGATTAGTTACAGGCACCTTTTTGACCAAAACTAGTTTCTTGAATTTTGTTTCAGCTCTTGTTCATAGAAAAAATGTTCATAAATCAATTTTATAGAATGAATATGCAAGATTTTTTCGGTGAAAGATTATTAGCAATTATTGCTGAGTCAATTGTGATCAGTTTGCTATAATTGCTATTAGTCGTGGTAATGTTTTATGAACGTAACGCAAGTTTTTCCAATCTTATGCAGAAGGACTAAACCTTATTTTATTTTCTGTTTTGCACAGGAAGCAAAAGTTAATGGTGACAGTGTAAGTGTTGAGACTTGTCCCCATTACCTAGCTTTTACATCAGAAGAAATTCAGGATGGAGATACACGCTTTAAATGTGCTCCACCCATCCGTGATGCATCGAATAGAGAAAAGCTGTGGGAGGCTTTAATGGTACTTTTGATTTTTTGGATTCTCTATTTGCCATCTACCCCATCCTCTTAATTTGGTTGCTTTATACATCAGGATGGCCACATTGACATGCTGAGTTCTGACCATTCTCCAACAGTTCCAGAGCTGAAACTACAAGGTGATGGCAATTTTTTGAGAGCTTGGGGTGGAATTTCCGGCTTGCAGGTTGGTCTATCTATATAGTGTACTTTGACTAATGTAAGCATGCATTCTCCATTATGTCATATACCTGCTAAAGCTTGCCTGACTCAGCTGTGATTATTTGATTAATAAGAATTTGTAATACCATTAGCTCAGATGGTGCCAAAAATCTGCAATACCATTGCCACATAAGAAACTACTGACAAATACTCATTTTTTGGTAAATGGAGGAGGTTATAGGCGTTATAACTGAGGGTTGAATTTGATTATTTTGATCAGATTCAGGGTTCTGACATTAATCCCTATAGCATTGTAAAAGCGCTTTGTTGCAGTGTCATGTGGCACTTTCAAACCAAGACCGCTTTATTACTTATTGTTGTAGGCATTATCAGAGGGTTCTATGTCAGGACATTATGGTTTTATTTCCGACTCAAATTGTTTAAGCAGATGATATTTTAGCATTAGATAAATTAAGCATGCACATGCATGATTGGCTGTAGAGAGCTATATCGTTCTGGCATTCTTTTGCATGATCTTCATTCATGAGGTTCAATCTTCCCCAGGTTAGTTTGTTTGTAGAGCATTTACTTGGAGGCTATGGTAGTTGATCTACTCTCTAAGTTGTGTTCTGTAGATGCATAGAAGTGCAGATGATACGGCATTAAGCTAGCTCCTCTAGTTGAACTGTTAATACTTTTCTTCAGTATTGAGAAATCATTTATCTCTTCTCTCTGAATGTCATTTACAAGTAATTTGTGAAAATCTGCAGTTTGTTCTTCCTGTCACCTGGTCATATGGCAAAAAATATGGCGTTACTTTGGAACAGCTAGCTTTATGGTGGAGTGAGAGGCCCGCGAAAATCGCTGGACAAAAGTTGAAGGTGATTGCTTTTACCGTCATCGGTTTCTCTTTAAATTTAAGATATGAAATTATCAAGTTACATTTTAGAAGAACTTTTCACAGAAAAGACTTGTTTCAAAGATCTGACAAAATGACTGGAACTTCGGTTTATTTTTACATGGTGCCAATCAGATCTGGTTTCCCCATCTCCTTACACTCTTAAAGAATAGGCAATGAACAGAATAGGCTCCTGCCTTCAGCTTACAGTCTTCATGATGAAAAGAGTGACGATTCTATTTGCAGGGAGCCATTGCAAGTGGAAACTTTGCAGATATTGTAGTGTGGGATCCCAGTGCGGAGTTTGACCTCACCGATGAGTACCCTGTATATATTAAACACCCGGTATGTTGGCTGGTTTACCATTGAAAGTTTACCAATTCGATAATGTACAATTTGCTCCTCATTTTCTTCAAAAGCATCAGCTGAAGATAATATTTGGAGGTTTAAATGGATCAAGAAACTGGTGGTCAACAATCTTTCAAGATGACTTGCTGCAGCTTAGTTCTCCTCATCTCTGCAGAAGTTGCAAAACAAACCATTTTTGGGCACTCTTTTGGGAGTAGAGTTACGCACGTATTGTATTACTTAGAACACCCAGATGACATTTATTTTGAATCTACTTATAGGGTGAACCTATTTCCTTCCCTTAACTACAAAGCAGGGATGGATTGTTATTGACACGTTTTTAGTGTCAAGATAAATACTAATTCAAGCTCATCGTTATGTCTAATGCTTTCCAAGCTCTGTCTGGTTAGTAAATTGACATGTGAACTATCTTGTGAGCAGTCTATCTCAGCCTACATGGGAAAAAGATTAGCTGGAAAAGTTCTTGCCACTTTTGTTGGAGGAAATCTTGTGTATAAAGAGGGAAAGCATGCTCCAGCTGCCTGTGGTGTTCAGATCCTTGCCATAAGATGAACAAATTAACAGGTAATCCCATAGTTCTTCCCCCAATGATCTTCCTTCAACTTCTTTCCTTTCAGATACATATTTTAATGCAACTTTCACTTTTCTTTAAATCATTATACCTGTTTACTCTTCACTAGCTATAGTCATAGTTGTGGGCCAAAGGCTCGATTAGCTGAAACGCGATAATTTCTTCAGTAGGGAGGGTGTGTATTAAAATTGCGTCTTTAAAATGAAGAGATTTGCATCCTGGTTTCACACTTAAGTGACCTGCAGGTTTTAAGGACACAGCATTCCATAACTTGTACTGGTAGGTTGGAAACTGATCATACTAGTAGGACATCTAGACGATCAATCCTGCGGAACATTGATGCTTAGTCAGACCAATAGAGCAAATTTGCAACTAAACCATTGGTGTAGACATTAGCAGAAACTCCTCGATGGCAATGCTATGTCATTGTTTTCAGTGAAAATGTGAATAAACAACTTTGCGTTGATATCGTTGGAGCGACGTGCCAAAGTTTTAGAACATCTGATTATTCAAAAAGGACTGCCTGCCTTATAAATGGGGGAAACAATGTTCTTTAAATTTGATGAATCACATCCTTATGTCGGTGGAGTATCTTGAACAGGCCTATACATCCAACAACCTTTGCACATTTTGTGAAGCATAGACTGTCCATCTAAGGGAAGGCAAAGCAAGGAAATTTCGTTCGGCTAGGAGAATTGTGGTTCAGAACTGAACAAGGACTTGGGACAAGGATAGAAGAGAGAATACAGTGTGAATCGGCGTTGTGCAAATGGAATGAAAAGATAAGATGACCCTTGACATTTGACTGCTTTGGCATCTCTGTTTGTCGCAGTTCTGTACAGTTCGTGATGTAGCTAGTGGTTTTTGATGTCTGAAATGTCCAATGCTTTTATAATTATGCTTGTTTTGATTGAACCCATATCATTTCCACATCAGTCCAAAACTCAACTTAATACTCTTTCTCTCTCTTTCTCTCTCTCCCTGCCTTCCTCTGAGTGGGAATAAGGGCAATGCTGAATATGAGGCTTGTTCCAATTTAAGCTAAATCGAAGGGATATAGCCATATTACTTCTCCAATGTTCTGATATGAAGTTCAATTTCACATGTTGGCACGAACCTTTGGATTTGGTTAGGGATGAAAATAAGTTGCGGATAATAGGTTTGCCAGTTCGACTGAACCTTGACGGGAGCTTATCACTTCGTTTGGCATCAGGAGGTCATTGTTCATTGCCCTGCAATGGAGTCTGTAAAGGTAACAAAGAGTATAGATCAAGAAATATGGAAATAGCCACCCTTCAGACGTGGAGAATTTTCAAGATTTTACCTGTCAATGCTGCGCAATATGGTGAATATCAAGTTGATCGAGTTATATTTAGGCTTCACTTGTTTACATCGTCTCCATGAAAAGTAGTATTTAGTGAACAAATTTCAGTAGATCTTCTAATGTTTTTAAGGAAAAAACAATTACATGATTACTCGAGCTAGCTTAGGAATCATCTTATCTCGTGCATTAGGGTGACGAGTCATCTGATCAATGCTCAGATGCAGTGATAATTGCTTGTCATCAAACCAAATTGAGACTGATGAATGGCTTAGTTTCGCTTCGATGATGAAGCAATCGCTAGTTCCTGAAACTCTCCTAGAACAGAAGTACGAGGGCTAAAGGCTATGCATCTTGATGATCAAGTTCTCTTGTATGCTGAAAAGGGTGCACTGTGTTCTCTCGCTAAGCGGGTGTATTGTAGTTAGAAGGTTATGTTCTTTTACAACTGCTAATCATTCTTTGTACAAATTCTTCATCCTTTGATTAACAAGGAATTTAGCTGGCTTTCTTCTTAAGGAAGCCTCATTTAATCATTTAGTTGAGAAACAGTCAATAGATAGATCATATATCTAAGTTTGATAATTTCTTCGCTAATCCTCATAACGTGTATTAGAATTGTCAGTGTTGCGTGTTAAGCGTCACAGCATTGAGCAACATTGGCAGGTCGCTCGAGCACGTGACGGGTCCTCGGTTTGCCTGGGTTATGATCTCACTCTTCGTGAGAGAGTGGAGTCTGTGGAAAATGTTCTGCTCCAATTCCTCTTTGTTTTCCCGAGATCACTCTCCTGTATCATCTTCTCCCGACGACTTCTCGGAATCTCGGTATGATCTGCTGAGAAATTGCTTAGAAAAGAAGATCACAGCAATTGGTTTTAGGTCACGGAGTAATTGCATCTGATCGTGGTGATGGAGTTTCACCATTGCGCGACAACCTGTGAGTGATTGTGCATGACTTAGGGCAAGAACATAGCATACAACGAACTCAATGTTGAGGGACTCCAAACAGAAATGTCCACGCTGTGTGTGTGGTTTCAGTTCTTTCGGTCAAGGCATGAAAGGTTTGTGACTATTTCGATTGGGACCGCCGTCGGGAAGCGATAAAATAGTTGTACGGATTCGGTTTATGAGTGATGCTGTGGACAGAACCAATCACGTTGCATGAAACTAGTGCTTTTCGGTGGGACCTAGTATGAGCCCCATGGATTCTTGTAATGCGATTGGTTTGGTCTATTTGGCTTAAATTTACATTAGGATTTTGTTAACCAAGTGTCCAGGGGCACTTGTTAAGTAACCAATTTAGAAAACTTTACAGTTATTAATGCCTTGAAATTGAATTATTTCAGACAAAGTACATATCGAACGAGTGCCCCAGGGGCATAGGCACTCCTTAACAGCACACTTTATACAATACTTGCTCGTCGGAAGAGCTCCCTTGCGATCTATGTCATCAACATGCCGCCACCTTATCAGTGTCGCAACTACCATCGCCTCTATATCGCCATGGCCATCGTCGCATTTGTTGTTGCCGCTTTAATTATGACGACTTTTCATCTTGCACCAGAATTGTTAATAATCGGTAGCAAGATTGCATTATCTAATAAAGAAGGTTGCATTATTTAATTTGTGTTGACCAAATGGTCTATTTTAGGCATTTTTTCGGGGTCTGACATTGATAGGCATGTCAAGTGATTTTGTGTGAATGCAATCAGATTTTGTTAAAATGTATATGTATCTTAATCCGGTGGAAACTCAAGGCCAACACAAACTGCTTTGCTTGTTATTATATCTGCACGTCGAAACCAAATTCACTTCTATCCACCGTGTTTTACATTAGATAAGATCCACCACGTATCAAGGCAATTGCAATTGTTGTTATCGACCGGTTTCAGGCAAATCTCACATTATCCGATAAACTGCGACGATATCACTTCATATGTAGTCTGTATAAATGCTTCTCTCCAGTGAGGCGTCATCCTTGTAGCTCAAGCTTTGTGATAGGGAAGGTTGATGACTTGCATCAATTGAATTGAACAAGAAGCTGTACGATCATCATTTTCAGCTACTGATTTCCTTTGTTTTTGGAAGCTACTGACAGCTTTGAGGTTACCCAATTGAAGAAGTCCACCTTTCAACCGCCCATGACAAGTCCTTCGGCTTCATTCATCATATGATGAGTCACCCATCGTTTTCAATGGCCCAGAAGGCAAAAAGAACTTCTTCATCAACGACTTTGGAGAGTCGAGCTGGCGGAAAGCGACGAGCTCCAATTAGAATCTGGCCTGGAAAAAACCTCCAATTGAAGTAAATAATGCTTGGAAGCTACAAGGGCATGTTTGTTTTAAGTTTCGGCCAACGCAAAAGGTCGTGCTTTTTCTGCTAAATTTTAAAATATTATTCAAATTTCAAAAAAAATTATATATGAATAAACGTATCGAAGATTTGTATATTATAAAAGTTTTGGATGTTGTGGGCTAAGAAAAAGCCGTAGTGCATCCGTCCCGACATTCCAGTCGAGCCAACCGCAAAAGGTAAAAGCCTATGCGATTTGACGGATTTCACAGTGGTTGGCAATGTTCATGCGACATTCTTTATGACATAAGAGGAGTTTATTCCAAACCGCTTTATTCATCGCCCTATAAATTAATTTACAATCGTAAAGTTTTAAGTCAAATTCAAGTTTATGAGTTAAAAAGGGAGGGTTTCTGCATCATTTAAATATTAAATCACATTTTCATCCCATACCTTAAATTCTTAGAGGCGGTTCGAAATTTGTTTCACAACTTATTCTAAATATAATCGTGTTATGGAAGCAGCCAAGAATCTTAAACATGACAACATTCCACTCACTTTGCTTTTTCCTGGGCCGGCCTTTCCAGTCACTTCCTTTGAAAACTTCTTTCCTTTGCCTTTTGCGGTTAATTAATGAATTAATTGATCTACCCTTTACAAATAAAATAACTCTCTCTCTCTCTGATTTTTTTTTGGGTCGAGTCTCTCTCTGATTAGGAACGAAGAGAAATGGGAGAGGGCAAAAAATTGAATGGAAAATGAGAAAAAAATTTGAAACTATTGTGAGAAAAAAGAATAAGATTTTAATCTTTTGTCCCCTATTTGCCATTCCTTCCCTATTTTCGTAGCGTCCCGAATAGACGATAAGCTTACAAGATATTACTATTGATCGAGCTGGTGCATCGAGTTGTAATCGAACCAAGCCAAAAGCATCGAAGCTTATCGACTTGACTTGGTGCGATCATATGTCCTTGGACAGCGACACTAGATGTGTGATTGAATCATTAAACTTAGTTCAGGAAAGAACCATCAAACTAACTAAAATGAGGGAAAAAAAATTAAAATGTCTATTTGTCATGCTGAAAATGAAAGTTTTGTCAAAAATTTCTAGAAAAATGATCGGATATATTGTAAATAATAATAAGGTGGGAAGAGGCAATCATCGTTCAGCGGCCTCGTCAACATAGGAGTTTAACATCCACGATGGAATGTTCAATTTTAACCATAACTAATGCTCATTTTGAGCGAACCTATCATCGCCGCCCTCCCGTGGTACCAGTGGGAATAGAGCCGGAGTTATTCGACGCCATGTCGTGGCCTACCTGAATTTTGGCTATTGATTTTCAGCTAATGATTTTTGTTTTTGAAGCTATTGACAACTTTGAGGTTACCCAATGGAGAAGTTTCCCTTTCAACCGCCCATGAGAAGTTTTTCAAGCTTTAATCATATGGTGAATCATAAGTCGTTTTAGAAAAAACCCTCCACTTGAAGTTAAAATACTTACGAAGCTACAAGGGCATGTTTGTTTAAGCTTCGGCGAAAGCAAAAGGTAATGCTTTTTTCTGCCAAAATTTTAGAATATTATTTGAATTTCAGAAAAGAATTATATATGATTTAACGTAGAAAGAATTTGTATATTATAAAAGTTTAAAGTAATGTGGGCTAAGAAAAAGCCAAAATGCATTTGTCGCGGCATTTGCATTAAGCAACAAGCAAAAAGTAAAAGCCTTATAAGTTTGACGGATTTCGCAGCAATCGACAATGTTCTCATGATATTTTTCACAATATCGCAAGAGGAGGTCATCCGTCGAAATCTCTCCAAACCCGTTAACTAATAGCTATTGCCCTATAAATTATTTTACAAGCTTCGGGTTTAGTTCAAATTCAAGTTTACGGGTTTAAAGGGGGAGTTTCAGAGCATCTGAATATTGAGGTTCCGTTTACTTCTCGGAAAATTAATAATTTGGAAAAGATTTTCCTAATTTTGATCACTTATATATTTTATGAAAAGTGGTAATAGATAATATTTTCATTATCAACAAAATTATTTAGGCATGAATTGTGGTCAATAATGGGAATATTTTTCATTGACTCATTTTTGTAAGCAATAACGATGATCAGATTTAGGAAAATATTTTCCAAGTTGTTGATTTTCCGTAAAACAAACAATCCTAAATTTCGTTTTCATCCAACACCTTAAATTATTAAGAGCGGTCGAAATTTGTTTCACAAGATATTCTCAATAAAACGGCGGTCTTAAAGCAACCAGGAACACCTAGATGCCAACATTCTATATTACTTTACTTTACTTTGGCCAACCTTCCATTCACTTTCAAAATTTCTTTGCTTTGCCTTTTGCAGTTAATTAATGGATTTAAATAATCAACCCCTTTATTTAATGGGATTAAATTAATCAACCCTTTATTCAAAATAAATAAATAAGCCCCTAGATTCGAGTGTGGAGGCAGGTAGGGTTTTGGAGAATCGCATTATTGCAAAAATAAAATGGAAAATGAGAAAAAAATTTTGAATTTTTGGTGAGAAAAGGAAGAAAATTTTAATCTTTTCTCCCCTGCTTGCCATTGCTTCCCTATTTTTGTAGTGTCCCGAGCAGAGGATAAGTTTACAAGACATTACTAATGATCGAGCTAGAGCATCGAATTGCAATCGAGCCGAGCCCAAAGCATTGAACCGTATCGACTCGATTCAACACGATCATATGTCCTTGGACAGTGACACTAGACGTGCGGTAGAATCATTTAACTAACTAGTTCAGTAAAGAATCATCGAACTAACTTAAATGATAGAAAAAAAAAATTAAAATGTCTATTTTTCACATTGAAAATGAACTATTTATGAAATATTTCTAGAAAAATGATCGGATATATTGCAAATATAAAAAATAAGGTGGGAAGGGGTGACTGGCGTTCATCGACGTCCTCTGGGCATCATCATAGGAGTTCTATACTTGCGACGAAATGTTCGACTTGAATCATAACTAATACTTATTTTGATGAGCCTCCCATTGCCATCCTATCATGGTACCAGTGGGAATAGAGCTGGAATTATCCTATACCATGATGCGGCCTAAGGCCGTGGAACGTACCCAAACTTTCTTTGCATTATTAGCAATAATATTAGTAGATATTTTCTCTAATGATGAAATTAATTTTCGCTTATTATTTTTGTAAATGATAGAATGACCATTTTCATGAAATAATTATTGAGATAATGACACAAATGGTCTTTGAAATTTAGTTCAATGTGCAATGTGATCAACAAATTTTCAATTTGTTCAATGTGGTCCCTAAACTTTAATATAATATGCAATGCGGTTCCCGAACTTTTTGGACATGTTCAAAATAGTTCCTGGATTATATAAAAATGACAACATTTAATATTTTCGTGTAGTCTATGGATTAGTTTCAATATGTACAAAAAGTTCATGGACTATATTTAATAAATGAAAAATTCATGAACCATTTTGCACATTGGTTAAAGTTCAGGGACGGCATTGCACAAATTAAAACTTCAAGGACCACATTATACATTGAGCCAAAGTTTATAGACCGTCCGTGTCATTTTCTCGAAATTATCAAAAGAAAATACCTAATTATTATTTTTTTTTTTTTGTAAACGAGAGGAGGATCATTTTCCAAGGCAAATATTCCAAATCGTCATGGAAAAAAAAACAGAAGAAGAAGAGAAAGCAAAATGAAAAGCTTGCAAGAGAAGACGTTGGTGGGCGCACCCAAAGCAGCGCCACCCTCTCTCTCCTCGGTCAACGGATCGTTGACCATCGCCTCTCTCTCTCTCTCTCTATATATACGTGTCCGGAGCCAATCGTAATCCGGCTCTCGCGCATCGTAAAATCGCGCGATCGCCGATCGCTTCTTCTCCTCCGTCGTCGTCGCCTTCTTCTTCTCCTCCGTCGTCGTCGCCTTCTTCTTCTCCATCGCCATTGCCTCCTCTCTCTCTCTCTCTCTCTCTCTCTCTCTCTCTCTCTCCCGCGTCGCGTGCTAGAGAGCAGAAACGCCGAGGCATTTCGGCCGAACAGCCGCCGTCCCCCGCCGCCGCGACCCCGAACCCGCCCCAGCCTCCCCAGGTCCTCCTCTTCTCTCTCTCTCCCTCTCTCTGTCTCTCTCGCTGCGGCTTGCTCGGCGTGGTTGTATTGTGGTCAGCTGGTATCGGATTGAATCCGCGGAATTTCGCGGTTTTGTTTGGGGGGTTGTGCTCGTGCGGTTTACTGCTTGATTGGGACGGGGTTCTGCTGCCCGGCAGCTCTGCGGCATTGTGGGCGCAGCGTAATCGTCCATCGATGCGCTTAAATGTCGCAACTTTTCTGCCACATTGTGGGGGGATGTGGTGTTTTGCCGACAGTGGGTTCAGCTCCTCTCTTGTATCGTCAAAATCTCGGCGTTTGCAGCGTGTTTTTCCCCAGTAGAAGTTAACTGGCTGTCAGGTGTCCTTTGCCATTGCCGGGTTGCAAAAAAAAAAGAAGTTTTTTTTTTTTTGAGTAATTGTTACAATTCTTTTTCCTTCTTGTTATTCTAGACTGGTTCTTTTCTTTGGTGTCGAGGCTTCTTTTTGCCAGAACCATCCTGCTTGTCTCGCGGTGCTAAGAATTCTTACGAGGTGTGATATCGATTTTGCTCGATTCGATTAGTACATTCGCTTGGTGGTGTTCTCTTGCTGGAGAAGTATTTAGTGGCCTGTTTGTGTAAAACACTCTGACGGCCAGAATCTTGATTATGTTGCGAATGGATGTTGTCTGCACCGCATGTATTAAGCCTTTCAGATTAATGCACCATGTTTGTTGGACAACGGCAAAATTTCTGCCCTCAGAATAGATCTGCATTGACCTGTCCCGGGCAAGGTATGGCGCGGATGGATGATATTAAAGTGCTCTTCTAGTATGGCACTAAAAGTTTGCTTCATGTTGGGAACTTTGTCTTGGTTATGTTAAAGAAAAGCTAAGGGACAATTCTTGATAAATGGCGAGGTGAGCAGGAATTCAGATGTATTATCAAGTTTTCGGATGGCGATTGAGATGATGCTCCGTTCAGGATGTGAGAGTAAGATCAATGTTTTGAAGGTCTGATCGGGCCGGTCCGGTCAATCCAACTGTTGGACTGCGATGAGGTCTAAGGTTTCCAATTGAGATCTTTAATTCTTGTATGGTAAAAACACCGAACCAAACTGTTGACCTGGTTCTATTGGATAGAGAACGGAAAAGGAAAGAAAAGGTGACATTCCTGGTGTCTTAGACCGCGGTTCTGCTCTTGGAAATGCGAATGTTACACTTCCTTGTAGTTATAGTTATGAATTAAAACATTAAACAGAAACCGGGCAATAAAAGATGAAACTGGGGTTACGGAAACACATTTTATGGCTGCAAGGGAGGAACTACTCATTTCAACTTTCTCTTGTGTAGCAGCTTAGAGATATATCCAGTGTATATGAATTGGCAATGTTGCTTCGGAAACTCTTAAATTTAACATAAAGTCTGATACAATGGAGATTGACATGGCAATATAATTTCATGAGTAGCATTTTTAACTTAGCTTAAGGAGCATACTCAACATGTAGCATACAACAAAGAGAGCTAAGTAGTAATGGTGATTAATGAGGGATACTCATATTGCAGTGACACAAAACGTGGATTTTATAGTATGCAGGGCAGAGGATGATCCCATCCCCTCTCTATGGGCCGCACAAGGCAACAAGCTAATTCCTGTCCCTACCCTAACTCTGTCATTGGTAGGGCAGCCCCACCCCACATGGAGAGGGTTTGATGGGTCACCACTAGTGTCGTTTTTTTCCCCCATTCCTAAATTCACTTAAGTGGTCCATCGTTGGTCTTGGTTAAAAACCATTGTCAGGTTGGGAAGGGTGGGTAAAGCATGGGGAAGGACATTTTGGCGGGTTTGTTGATGTTAGAAATGTTTTCATTTATTCTATTAATAGCCAATCATGATGGAGGATCTTTTATATGACCATAGTAACAGCTACCATTAATGTATGCTTTATTTCCCTTTTTTGGCTTGTCATAATCATATGCTTCATCTAGTTGAAAATAACTATTGTCTCTTCTTAGCAGATTCGGGATGGATGCATCTGGTTTAATGGTACAGAAAAGTGATGATGACCAAAAAGGATTGAAGGTTTTACTTGATGCATTTGGTTCTGTCTTTTCTCTGGAAGAGATTGCTTCTGCTTACTGCAAGGCGGGCAGGAATGTAGATGACACAGGTTATATATTGAGTGACATGAATGGAAGCTCTGTTGCATCTACCACCGATAATACTCATTGTGTTGCAAAAAGCGAATTGTCTGAAGAATTTTCCTGTGGTAACTTTTCTGAGAAGTTGGTTCAGGGTGATAGAAATCCTAGATCTTCAAAAGAAAAGTGGCGTCCTACTTCTGTTGGTACCATTTCAAGTGTTATCGATAAAGATTATGTCAGGTCCACATCCTTGGCAAATGGATCTTGTATGGCAGCAAAACCTTTGAAACTGGACTCCAAGGTGTTGCCAGCATCTGAGCTTTCAGGCAAAGATTCCAAACTGGATGCTTCTAAGGATGATCAAATGCACCGGGACATGGAAGATTTTATGTTTAAAATGCTAGGAGAGGGATTTCAGCTCGATAGGGATGTCATTCGAGAAGTTCTTGGTAAGCATGATCTTGGGTAATGCCATACAAGTGATCTTCAGTTGTCTTCAAACTTTAAAAATCATTTCCTTTCTTGATATATCCAATAGCTCATGTGTAACTTACTTTGAGTTGAGGAAAAGAACTAGGAAACAAATGCATAGGTTTATTTGATTAGGTGTTGACTGTAGAGATTGGTAGATTTTCACTTGTGCCACTATTGTCTTGGAATAAATTCCAGCTTGAGCTTTCAGTGGTCTGTTGGAAGAAGCCCTTGCGTGACTTCTACTGGAGCAAAACCTCTGTAACTAGGTGACATGATGCAGCTGCAGCTTAGTCTCTTAAATGTCCGAAGTTTTCCAATGAATTAGCAAATAGAGATGCATGAGGAATATGGTTCGACCTTTGCCATATAAGTTCAAAATGGAATTATGCTTCATCAATAGTGGCATTAGCCAACTACCTCCTGGCTCTCTTTTTATTGTAATTGAGCTCCTAGTTGTGCAAACTTTTGAATAATCATTAGCTTGAGCAAGAAAGTTTTAGTTTGCAAAGGAAGAAAGAGGAACTTCTTTATTTAGATATTAGTGTTTATGGCGCCTTAGTTTGATTGTGAGTTTACATTTGCAAGCTCTTAGGTTGTGTACTGACAACCTTGCCTTGGATGCAGGTAAATGTGGATATAATATGGAAAAGGTATGCATGATTTGATTTTACTTCTAAAGTAGTAAGGATAATGTCCTTTCAAGAAAATTTCTCTTGTGCTATATAGCATCCTCTGTCCCTCACATGATATTTATTTCTATGGAGAATTATAGGAAATTGATTACTTCTATTTCTTTTTGGGTCATTTAGAGCATGGACAAGCTATTTGATTTGTCAGCTGCAGCTTCAAAGAGAGGAAACAGCATTCTCGGCAAGTCTAAGAAGGTTGGTCTGATGGTTTGTCTGATAATAATGCTTCTCACACCAAGTGAATTTATAATATGTTTTGTCAATAAAATTTGATGTGACTCCATGTTTATTATTTAGGTACCTGCCTTGTTTAAGGATTAATCAGTATGCAATGAGGATTCTTTATTTCCGATTGTAGAAGTAATGGATTCCACTTAGTATGAGTTCTCCAATCACACTTTGAGTAGTGTTTAAATTGCTATAACATTCTAGCAACTTGATGTAGATAAGGGGACTTTGCTTAGATTTTAGTATACACTGGGTTGAATTTTCCCTATCTGATGCAATAGTATGTGTTCTCATATGTGCCTGACACATATTTTTCTCTATGGAATGCATTTTTAGCTGGGCTCCTTTCCTTTTTGCTTGATGATAAACATGAGTGTCAAATTCTCTAACTCTTGGCAGCAGCTGTTACTAGTTCTGAGTAAAATAGTTGTTACATCCATATTAAAGCTGTTGGAAATATTAGCAACTATCATGATGCTTTGCCACATGTCAATATCAAATCTTGCATCTTTTTGTATGCCTTCATCTGGCACAAGTCTAGAGTTGATGATGCTATATGAAACCATGTGTCTGGCATAGTCATTTTTCCCTGCCCTTCCAGCAAAGGAGACAAGGCATTTTTCTGCAAGCTCGTTTAGAACAACAATAGCATGACCAAAAACTTGGTTATTGGCTTTGTGGAATTTACTCGATTTTCTTTTCCAACTGCATTGCCTTCTGGGAATATAGATCACTTGGGATGATAATGGATATAGTCCTCAAGTTCTCTTGGTAGCTAGATGATATGCAACCGATAGGTTCTATAATTTTTTGTCAAATATATATTCCTTATTGGTTGGCCTACATATAGTCCTTCATGTCCTTCTCTGGCTTTGCAGGAAGTACTTCAAAGTCAGAAAGAGATGCGAAGTGCGGATAATTCAGAAAGGTATGTTTATTTTCTCTTCTCCTCCACTCCTCTTGTTTAATTCAATAAACAGAACAGTTTTATGGCATAGAAGGGGAAATATTCAATGCATATCACAGAACTTTTTTTCCATAGTGTTCCAGGTACATATGGAGGTAAATTGAGCAGAGAGCAGAGACAGAGAAGCAATCTCGAAGAAGAAATTTTGGCTTCGTTATTCAATAATTCTGGGAGACAAACAGAGTCATCTAGCCCCGTAAAAGCTGTCAAGAGGTCTAAAGCATATGGTCGAGCGGTAGCTACACCTCTTCCAGATTCTGTTCTATTTGACAAGGAGGATATAGTAGATTTTCAACAAGATAGTAATGCGGATGGTATGCACTTTTCTCTAGATAGTTGGAAAAGTTCCTTATGCTATCATTAGTATATAAATTCTGAAATCTGCCTATTTGTTGAAACTTTGAAGCAAATGTAGAATACTCTAAGATTCTTTTTTACACGGTAAATTTCCTTTTGTTCTCGCACCCTGCCTTCTTGTGATGAGCTTGCGGCTGGAAAGTTGTATCTCAGTTCAAAGGATTTCATAATGTCATCATTTTCTTGATTGTTTACCCAAAATATTGGTAGGTAGATATTCGTTCAATATAAGTTATCTTCATTTTCTTGCCTTTTGATTTATATTTACTTTTGTTTTTCCAGTGAAAGATCTAGATGAAGAGGATAGCTACGAGGTTCTTCGTAGAGCTGTGGAGGAATATAGGGCTACTATGAGGGAGTATTATAAGGCTGTGAGTTCTTTATTCAGGATACCTTCACTTCATTATGTAACAGTTGTTTGTCCTGATATGGTCATGCTTGTGTGCTTAAAGTTTGGTACCTCCTCTTGTTAGGCCGTTGAAGCATTTGCTAAGGGTGATCGTGCTCGGGCAGGCAAACTTTTAGAACAGGTAAACAAAGTAGAAATTCCCAGCTGAGACTTTTCCTTTTCTCATAATAATTTGGATGTGATGTTTTCAGAAGTTCAGTGAAGTCACGTGCTTGCAACGTGTAAATTTAGAGCCAATATCCATTTGTTAAGTCTGTAGAAATGGATGGCATTATTACTATTATGAGCAAAGCCCATGATATCTTCTAATGTCTCTTCCGGTTTTCAGTAATATATTTTGTATGGTCCTATATTAATTGTTCCTATGAACAAGAGAAAGATGTGTTCTTCCTAATTTTTCTGAATTGAGATAATTTATTACTATCCCTTTTAGCTAGAAAGTTGCATCTTTGATAGAAAGTGCCGTGTAGGATATTCAGCTACTAAAATGGATTTCTCCAATGATAGGGACGCTTCTTCTGCAAAAAGGCTCGTGAAGCTGATGAAGAGTCCTATCAGAAGATATTTGAAACAAGGTTAGTACCCCATCAGACATAATGAGTGTCTATATTTAAGTGGCGGTGTCGGTATCTTTCCTAATATTGAGTAGTTTTCTTTTTATATGAGAGGTGGAGTTGGCTCCCTCCCTCCCCTACATTCAGTTTGTGTAATGCCTTGTGTTGCTCTTTACAATGATGTGCAGAAATAAAAATACAGCAGACTTTATGTTGCTTGACTTGCATGACCACGGTGCCAAAGAGGCAATTCGTCTTCTTAAGCGCCACCTTTTGTCACTGGCTGGCATCCCAAGTATGTATTTGTTCTGCAGGTTAAACCTTGCTTTCGATTTTTTACGTAGTAAATGATCTTTGGTGTTCTGAAATCAGCATTCAACTATCTTAAAGTAATCATCGAAACAAATGAGGAAGATGTCTCAAAAGGGGCTCGTAAGCGGCTGGTAAGATATGCTGCTCTGCTTGTGTGACTCTAATTCTACAGAGAATGAAAATTATAACAAGGCTAGTCTTTTCAATAGCTACAAACTCCCTCGATCTACATTGTAAATATTTAAAATCCAAGTGGAACTATAATCTTTCAGATGAAAACAATGCTTTCTCACCACCTTTTCCATCTTGTACCCCAGTTTTTTAGATGTGAAACAGTTACTTAGCCCAAGGATTTTCTTTTATGTTCAAACAGGTTATGAAATTTTTGGAGAGGGAATCGATTCAATGGACTGAAGAAGGAAATGCTGGAATAATTCTTATTCCCCTGACTAATATAAATCCAAAACTTTTGAGTTTTGCCAAATAGATTTTTGCTTGGACTTCAGTTGGTTGCCAAAACACGCGATGAAGGTAAACAAGGAAGTAAATTAAGTAAGTGAAAGAGGATTGGGGGTCTCTCTATTTTGCCAAGGCCTCTCATTAAGAGGAATTAAAGGCGCCATTGGCGGATGGCGCGTAATTTTGGTCTTCTTTTTCTAGGACACTGATTAGTTGTTTGTATTTGTAGCCAGAAACCGAGTTAAGAGGTCTGCCATTCACTTTTGTTTTCTTCAAGTTGAGGGAATTAGAGTTCCAAATGAAGATATTGAGGATGGTGTTGAAGCTTATTCATGTCAAACCGTTTGATCAAGTAAAAGAAGAGCACTCTTCATTGCTATCTTTTATGTAGATGATGTTCAGCTTTTGTGGAGCCCTATATGGATAACCTTTTATTTTCTGGTGAAAAATCTTTTGTGTAGATGACTCGTGCCATGCTCCGTATGGAGTTTTTAAGTTTTTGCTGTCGGTTAAATGAGAAATTTTAGATTTTTGACTTCCAATGCATATTGCGCACAAGAATTGAGTTGAGAATGGAAAAGGAGTGAGTGAAATAATAGTCTGAACCAGGCAGAACCGGAGCTACACGGGATGCAGCGAGTTACCACGAGCTCATGAAATTGTTAAGGAATGGAAAACATAAATAAATGGGCTAGGAGCTAATCGCGAATTCGAAACTCAGTTATCTGTTGCTAGTAAATTTGCATTTCATCTTAATTTGAGTCCCGAGATATGTGTTGAGATGTTAAAAATGAGTCCATTATTTAGCCGCGACTGTGCGTCTTCAGTGTTGGACCAATGTTGGCCTGTTCCTATGCATCTTCAATGTGAGAAAGAGACAGGTTGCACTCGCAATTCTACAGGTTCAAGGGTTGAACCTGCAATTAGTGTGTTTTCTCCTACATGCATGGGCGAGTCCACCGGCTCGTAAGCCATTGGGTTCGACTGGTTGTCTAATCGAGCTCAAATCGAGATCGAGATCTTGCGAGACTAATTGGGTATATTCATTTTGGTTAAATCTTCAGAGCAGCCCCCATGTATTTGGAGATTGTTGCTTCATCTATTAAAACATTGCTTCTTGTAGGTTTGCCCTTTATTCTTGCTAAAACAACCACGGGAAACAAACGTAACTTCTTTCAGACATCATGTTCTTTTCTTGTGCTTTTTAGTTTCATCTCGGACGCTTGACGAAGGCCTTTCTCTTTGACGACTTCGTTTCCTTTCCTTTGTAGTTCCGTGCTCTCGTCGATCTCGAATAACCTTTAGTTGTGTCTCTTTCTCTTCTATCTTTTGTTCTGAAGCAGTAGGAGCCGTCTGAAGATACGGATTCACCTAAATATTTTACTTGGTCGATGATAACGTGATTGACCGTAAGTGGATATTCAAACAAATCGGCCATATTCATCGCCAAATGAAAGTATATTACATCATTTGATATACGAATCGTAGAGATTGATCGTATTACAGCCAGCATCATTTGATTTTCCGTAGGCACTGCTCCATAGAAAAATCGAGCACGTTGTTTTTTTCTCGCTAATTTGGAGGAAATCCACACCCATGTACTCTACAAGCCAATAAGATCTTGAAGGCGCATGCAAGTTGTCCAATGTCGACACATCTCCTCCGAGATCAGAAAGCCGAACCTTGTGCGTGTTGATTAGCGGGATTAATTAGTTCCTTGCCGGTGCGCTACCACGCCTCGGGGAAGTGAGTATGTTAAACACTATTTTGGCTCGAGGGTAACACCCGATCACACCATGTTCCTTCAGCAATGGAACTCTTGGTGCTCCACATGATTGAAGAGAAGATGATTTGCATTAGAAAAGCACTTAACGGCTAGACCATGCATTGATAAAAGACCACTAGAAGAAAGCAACAAAAGCACCATAGGGGCAGAGTGACACAGTACAACCACTAGACAAGCTGGCTCCAACAATCAAAAGCATATAAAGACATGACATGTAATTGACAACTTGACACAGACAAAAGGGCCAAAGGGCATCAAAAGTGAGAAGCCGAATCAAGCACGTCCATCGCTAGTGCATCACTCGCTGATATTCCTTCGGATTGGAGGCAAGCAAAAGTGGTCAAAGGGCGAGCATTCCGAGGTTGCTTCTCTTGTGGAAAGATTGATGCAGAAAAGGACAATTTGGGTCGAAATGCTCGTTGAGTTGAGTTTGCCAAACCAACCAAGGTCACTCGTAGACCGAGAGGTTTCAGTTCCAAAACTCACTTGCTTTACGGTCGGTGAAATACCATAAAAAAATCCCGTATTAAGATGTCAAAATCGTAGGGTGATCAGTCAATGTCACACCGGCTCTCAAGCCAAAAACTCTTTTAGATTGACACGCAATGTTCCATCTGCAATTTTTTTACTCAAATTAGCATACTAGACGACGTGTTAGAGATACAATATTGTAAGACGGTAATTTGTTTCGTTCACCATAAAGCATTAATCGGGTTTGAACGTATCTTGCTCGAATATCATATAGTATCTACCGTTTAACCGAAAACAAAAGTTTTTAAACTCGTCTTGATAATCTTCGTATTCCCACCATTACTCGACTAATACATGTCGTCCATCCATCGATTGGCTTGAAGAGAGAGAGAGAGGGGGGCACTTGATTGGGATTTGGCATCTAACTTTAACGGAAGTTCATTTCCATGACGAGGGATCTGCAGATTCAAGTGGACCACTTGCAGCACTCCTTTAACACCCATTTTTTCGTACTTGTTGGCCAAACTGGAGCCAATCCAACTTCCACGGACGAGAGTCAGGGCATCTGTTACGTGGGACTACCACGGAGTACTTTGTTTTTGGGTTGCTCATAAAGGAGCAAACTCAATGTCAGTGTTCAATGGAGTGAAAACGGTGGGTCCAGTACTGTTCCGTTTTAGATCTCTATAGTTCGGTGGAGTTTGATTGATTTGACCTATATACTCATTCTTCTTTCTCCTATGGTACCCACTCGAGAGAGAACAAGATCAGAACCATAATTAATATCACAAAAAATTTTAAATTAATATATTTATAATAAATTTATTTCAAATTAATTTTTTGATTACTAAAAATCTCAAACTGGTATACTTGTGATAAATTTACCCTCCATTAATTTTCGTTAAATTATATCGTCAAATTGTTGAATTGAATGATACGTGACAGTTGACGGGTATACCGATTTAAGGTTTTACCCCATGTTTATCATAAGTGTACCAATTTATGATTTTTCGTGATATTAATCCAATTTAACACAAACTAAGGGAAGATAAATTTATCACAATTGTACTAGTTTGAGATTTTTGATGGTCAAATAATTAGTTTTAGGTAAATTTATCACAAGTATACTAGTTTAAGGTTTTTGGTAGTCAAAAAATTAGTTTTAGCCGAATTTGTCCCAAATATACTAGTTGGAATTATTTATGTAAGAAAATCAGTTTGGAGTGAATTTGTTACTGGCATACTAGTTTACGATCTTTCACGATATTAACCCTTAGAATTAACTAGGAAGAAATCGCAAATTCATTGTTTTGGTAAATTCGACATATGCCGATCATATTTTTTATAAGGGTTTCATTAACAAGTGCCCGAGAGCATTAGATAAGAGCACTAAAATTTTAATAGTTCATATCAACACAATTTAAAAATTGAGCAAGGACTCTTTCCAAAGAAGTCACTTCCTTAAAATAGAAAATTTTATGTTTCCAAAGCACAATCGATGACCCTTAACTAGTGCTATGGGGGCCGCTCTTCAGAATTTCCTTTTCTATAATTTTTCTCTATGGGATGAAGACAAGGAACTGACAGAATGATAGATGAAACTAGGTAAGGTTACTTCTTTGTGATTTCTAGGAAGAATCGATCTGCATCCTGACAGCAGGCAATAGTACAAACTTTAGTTGATGAAATAAGGATAGATTTGTCTTACATGATCTAAAACAGTGTGAGGCAAACTAAGAAGAAAATCCAATACGATTTCTCATACTGTTATGATCTGCTTTACATGATGAGATAAGTGGTCTCTCACAATCAAAAATCAACTAACTTGGACAAGATTAGTTACAGGATACCGCATCGGGTTGCTTCACATATATATATATATATGGATGTTCAAAGGTACAACACTCTTTACAAGCAGGCTAAATAGCTTGGCCAAATTTGCGTAGCTCACTTAGAACACAATAAGACACAGTAGGAAGCAACAGAAAAGGAAAACTGAAACTCTGTTCAGTGATTTATCTGCCTGCATCTCCTGCCTTCTCAACCTGGGGCTATGCCGCCCAGCAAGGTGATAAGAGTGAGGGTAACCATACAAACTCAACGAGTTGCCAAACATCCTCGCAAAAACCATCTCACTGAACATACCCACCATCGTATTCTGAAAGCCCGTGCTTCCAAAGTTAAGCAAAGATGATGAAGCTTCATCCTCATAACTGCTCACAGGACCGGTATAGAAATGTTGGTTTTGATAAGGGTTTCGATATGGAAGCTGCTGAGCGGTCGGAGCTGCCGTAGATGCCAGAGCTCGAGTTCCGCAGGCAGCTGGTCTTGGGGGTATGACCACAGCACGATTGGAAGACTTCCCTTCGAGCTCGAGTTGACTGGAGCATTGGCCCCGGTCATAGAGGGGGACCATGGCTGTATGTGAAATCTCAGACTTGCAGACTGGGCATTGTGGGTGCTCATCTGAAGCAAGAGATGCACTTTGTACATGGAGCCATTTATAGATGCAGGGCCAGCAGTATAGGTGACCACAGAGGGTGACCACCGGTTCGTGGGCAGATTCCAGGCAGATATTGCAGTCAAAGCAGCCGATGCTACTTCCAGGATCAATCGTGTCACTGTTGCCTGAGGTGGATTTCCATTCCTTAGCAAAATACTGCTCCAAGACCATGGATCTTTTTCGAACAAAACTTGTTTAGGGACAAAAGGAGTCTGGGAATGACAAGGGAGAAAGAGAAGGTAAGAGACAGAAGTCCAATGTTGCAAGGAATGAAGCAAATGAACTGCCCTCGAAACAAATATTATACACCGACGCTTTCCAACCTTCATCGGATTTATCTACAACTATGCCAAGAAAGCAAACAAGAAGACCCCACAAATTCATTGGGAGACATGGAAAAGGGCCAAAATGAGGATGCACCTCAAGAAAGAAAGCGAAATGAAGGGCCCACAACATTGCTTTAAGTTCAAATTTCAAAGAAAGATACTCAAGATAGGCTATCTAGAATACTATTACCGTAAATGCAGCAACTGTACCTGTAGCCCCTGTGCAAGAACCTTTTCATATGTCGGCAGTTCTTTTTCAAAATTTGCTTTCATCTTCCAAGGAAATTTTTTTTAGACGTTCACTCCCCAAAGACATGCTTATACAGCTTCCCTGCGGTGCTTTTATACCATGAAAGATGCTTTTGACTGTATAGTAAGCAATTTTGAGCTCACGAATTCCGCAAGTTAAATTATCCTAAATGTGCATCACACTAGAGCCCGTTCGTGAATAAGTTACATAGAAGACATGTCCAAATAAAATGTAAAGTCCAACTAGAGCAACATGCGTTTGATAGTTTGCTAAAAATTATTAAAGAAAAGGAGGAAAAAGTCAAAATTTACATATTTAAGGCTCAAGAAGACTAACAATGCCGTACGCGACTTGTAGTCCCATAATCCAAGTCCACATTTCTCCTCTTCCACGAAATCACAGTGATGGTAACATATAGAGGACCAGGAAAACTCCAAAGGACTTACTTGGAATTAGCTAAGCACTACGCCTAAACATTCAACTGCGGCCCTTCCACATTAATAAAGCACAGTTTCAGAAACATACAATTTCCCATGTAAAATGCAGTCCTGAAAAAAATGTTTCACCAGGTCTTTCCAGATCTCATATTGTGGGTATTACCGGAGTGAAAAGGTGAACACATCTAGAAGCTACCTGTCATTTACATGCTGAATTCCAAATCAGAACAGAAATTTGATCACACTTGACTTCTTGTTTCCGTCTTCAAAACATGGTTAAGAATATGTAGCTAGACTCTGCACCGTCTTCATCAGAATGAAACGTTTTGTTTCTAAACAAAACTCAGAAGGAACCAATTATTGTGCATAGGATTAGACCTTTCCAGGTGTAGCAGAGAATCACAAATGCATAAGTAAAACAATGCCATGCAAAAATTTGAGCAAGTTCAAAAATTGTCACCGCAATCAGAATATAAAGTCTCTTCATCCATATTACTTTACGGGAGCTTGTATTTGCAGTTTGTTTTATTTCGGTTCTTACATCGGAATAGGACCGCAAACAATGGCAGGACTCGCGTCTCTCTCCGAATCATACACATGAAATGGCGAAATTAAACCCCGAAGTAAACCGAAGATGTACCGGCATATACCTCGGGCAAACGCCAAACAAATTTTTCAACTTGACATTTCACGACCCTTCCCCGTATAACAACAGTCGAAAACTGCTCAGCCGAACATCTTTTCCAGTCGAAGCGAACAAAGTTTAGTCCATCCATCCATGACCCACTAATGACAAGGCAAAGCTGAATAGTCACAGGATAAAGCTGGAGACATACAGTCATTTGGAGCAAAAGGGAAAATTACTATTGACTCAAACGAGAATCTAACACCTCCACCACCTTCTTCCTCCTAATATAATATACTCGAATACAGATTCGAACCCGACATAGGGAACTTCAAACAAGCAGCGCCAGGCAAAAGTTCCAAATTCACTCGAAATCCAGCATAAAAAAAATTTCCCAATTCCAGCCACCTGTCATTCATTGCAAACCCACCACCAAATTCCCCCAAGATCACCGAGACAACCCTCAAAAAAATTCCCAGTCTTTCGGCCGGAGTCGCGAATGCGCGACCGAGACGGTGACAGAATTCGAATGAATCCGAAGATATGGAAAGAGAGATGAACCAACAAATGGAGGCTTTTAATTGTGGGTCGACAGCAACGGTTAGACGCTTGCACAGTGGGGGAAGAGGAGGATAGAGACGCTCACCAGAAAACAGGGACGACGCGCCCTCCCCCCCGACACGAAGATCGTTTGACGGAGCCTCAGCAGAGAGGGAGATGTACGGCATTCGTTAATTCTGAAGCGTTAAGTGAATCTCCTTCTCTGTTCTTCGGGTGTCTATCTGCGGCCCCACGCGCACCTTCCTCACTGTTTATATTATATTATATATATATATATGTTTGTGCATAATATATATCATATATGTTTATAGCGGTCGAAGTGGGTCACCAGCCCCCGTCTTTTAACCTATATAAATTAAAATGGGTGCCACGCGGGTCGGGTTATATTTGTCGTGTGGACCAAAATGAGTTCTGAAAAAGAAAAAGCTTGAAATAAATGAGCCTCAATGGATCGGGGAAATAATTGTTCATGCATCCGACACCGTTTCGCTGCATTTGCCCGAGTCCTCCGTCGCATGAAAATGAATGAGAAATTATAAAGTTATCCCGTATCGAATATGAAAGTTTGGTTCTTTCCGGAACTTGTGCTACCTTATAATGCATATGTCAGGAAACCGTGGATCATACCGATCCAACTAATTCTTTTAAATTTTAATGAAAATGTTAGTGAAAATAAAAACATCACTAGAAAGGACAAGAGGGATCTTTTTCTATTTTCGAATGAAAAAAAATTGATTGAATTGGAGAATCGAAATCAAGAAGAAGAGGAGTTCGTAAATCGAGATAATCTTAAATCGGATACACAAAATCAAGCGAATCTCGGATCACTTCTCTCAGACCAAGAAAAAGATATTGAAGAAGATCCCGAAGAATCCTCGAGACACGTGGTCATTCTCACTTCCAACTTTTCTCCTGATCATACCTGAGCTCGTCGATTAGGAAAACTATTTCATTTGTATATTTCTGTTCACTGCTCGTCACCGGTGGTAGTTCAACGAATGCTTTTAGAAATCATCTTGTTCTTGTTGGTGGAATAAACCTAGCTCTGCAATAATCGGTTTGGACAGCTTGGTTTACTATCAACGGATGATTTACCAATGGCTCGAAGAGACTCTGCATTCTACCACTGTTGCAATGGATAGTTTGAGACAATATGTTAGACCCAACATGTTGCTGTGTTTCGTAATCAACACTCGAACTTTGTGAAAATAAGTTCTTAGATAGGCCTTGCAGTATAATAACGTAGTCAGTAGTGTGTCGAGCTCAATTGAAATGCTCGCTTTTTTTTTTTTGAGTTTTTATATAAGGAATGTATAAAGGCAATGAGCAGTGTATTTTAATAATATGAGTCGGGTTCGTAGTGTCATTAAGTTTGTATTGTATATTAATGGTTCAATTTCGATCTGACTATTTTTTACCCAACCCATCATCTGACAACCCTACTTGTTATCAAGCAAGGCCCACTATCCTTCGCCTCGTATAAATATCATTAGCAATTTCGTGATCAAAATTTATCGCCTCGGATAAATATGGCCAAAGACACTCAAATAACCCATTTTCGTTTGTTTTTCCTCTTTGGCAATTTTGTGGTCAAGCTATACGCATGCGCTTCATTCAGTTTGCAACTTGGCAAACCAACCCGGCTGGCTGGTCAAATCACGAAGATCTTATCGGCTGACAAACCGGAGACGGACGGCCACAGTCCTCGTGTGCTTGCCAATGACCCAATTACCCACAGACATTCTTTAAACGCAGCAACACTTCCACAAGCGCAACCGCCACATCACGATGGCCACATTGCAGTTTTGCTGCCGTCGGTTCATAAAAATCTTGAGGGACTAAAAGTCTTTGAGTGATTACTCCGGTGCGTAAACAATTCTCGGGGCAAAAGTTTGAGAAGCAGATCATACGACTCACAAATTATTCAGGCTTCAAGAACTAATGCATAGGCATGTACACAAGGGACTAGAACTCACAATAGTAATCGCGTTCTAACAAGCAATCCTTGGTTGGCTTCTAGGAAAAGACCCAGGCAGGCAGAAACATCTCGCAGGCCAGCAGTTTTAGTGAAATCTTTTGAGGATCGTTTTGATGCAGGTGCTAGATCTTAACTTATCTCTGGCTGAGATCATCTGAACCTGCAAATCTGACTGCAGGGACCTTTTGAGTTCCCAAATCCAATACGATTTGAGGGAGCAAAATGCAGGCGCCCGAAGAAATGGAGTCTGAAACGCATGCGTGAAGTTTGTGCAAATGCAAACAATTTGCCTTCGTTTGCCTTCGTTCCGCGTTGATGTTAACGTCTGCACAAGAAGCATACACAGATTGTTATATCAGTTCCGTACAAGAATGGAAGCCTACTAGGGTGCGGGCAGCGCATAATAATAAGGCATAACTAAGTTCCAACTGGGGAAGTGAAATAATATAACAAACATGCACTTAGACCGGAAAAAGCGCTCAGAATATGATGCTACCTGCTGAAGTGTAGATTTGTGTGAGCTCATCAAGGAACTGTACTGGGAGGGGGAAGTCTCCCCTGTTGCACTGACCATGGAGACCTTTTGTTGTGCTCCTAGTGATACAGATTAATCCACGGTTTTAGACATTACCATAAACAAATCATGTTAAGCTTGATGGAAAAGGACTGCTGCTTGTAAACATCAAAGAATATATCAAATCGGTCGCCCAGGTGCCAGTTCATGTCAATAAGACCATGCCAATGGAGAGAAAATAACTTTGTTGCCGCACCATTTTACATAGTTTCAAGCTTATGGAAAATTAAGAAAATAATACAGACTGTCTTGGTGATCAATTTAAGACTAGCCAAGAGGGACCAGAAACAGGAATAACACCCTACCACTCAACAAATCTTCAGAATTACAGCTAACTCATACAAGTATCTAATTGAACTCAGGTGTCAAATGAGCATTGGCCCACAGTTAGAAAGGAAACATACAATTGTAATTCGGTTTCTCATACCCACAAAGTAAAAATTCATCGACGTGAAATACTTCCAGTCACAAAAGCGGTTATATATGTGTCCTAAAGGGACCCTTAGGAACTTGGGACCCAAAAATCTCTTCTGGCACTGATGTTTGCCATGGGAATCCACTCCATGGATGAAGGAACTTAAAAGATATATCTGCCAAGCATGGTCACACAGAAATTATTCAAGCAAACAGTTTGCATACCACAATTTCTGTCACAGAACGGCAGGCCGAACACTTGACTGCTGGAGCGCCATATGGGTACATAAGCAACACCGCACAAGTACTACATTTGACTTGTCCAACCTGATGCTCTGATAGAAGAAATGGGAACAAAGACAGTAATTCATTTTTCAGCAAGACAAAGACACATAGCAGAATAACAGAAAAAAGATTCCAGCCAGACTAGACTCAACTATACAGTGGTAGGAATATCATAATTTATTTTCGACTTCGAACAACTTCAGCTTCAACAACTGAATTGTTCTGTCTGTTCTTCAATTATGCTCTTCTTGCAATGGAAATATGACTTATTTAGTCTGAATGCAAAATAAATTGACAAATTTCCTAACTATGTGACATTTTTTAGGTCTCTTCTTAAACGGCTTATTCTTCTCTCTTTTTTCCAGGATCAGACTCGAGCTGGATCAGACTGTAATAATTTCTCTAATGGTTGCCATACAGAGTATTTCCCATTTTATATACTTTTGCATCCAAGCATCTAGGAAGAAGCACTGACATAATTGCATCGAATGTTATCACAACAATATGTCCAGCACAGATACATCGTGCACACATAAAGCAAGTCAAAGAAATTTCACTCCTATAAAACAGTGATGATCCTCAACCTACATCTACCATGTTGCATATCTATCTTTGAAATATCTCTGACAGCCTGACAGCAATCTCACCAATCCCGTTCCACTTCTAAAAGAAAAGGTAAAAGGTCAATATCCAAGATCACACGATAAAGCACGAAACAATCCTATGCCCCATATGTAAGACAACAATTCTGCATAAATCAACATGCTATTTGCATATTCTCAGAAGAATCTTCAGTGCCATGAAACATATAGCACTGACAGTCTGACAACATATTTTTACTGCAATAAAAAGTCAAACTCGAACTTGAAAGCTCAGAGCATAGTCACCTACTAATGAGTTCTTTTAGATCTGTCCAACAGAAGTATAGGGAGTAACTGGGTGTGGGTCCACATTTGTCATTTTAACATTGCAGAGTAGAGTTGCTGCTACGCAGCAGCAATCAATGCACTTGCTTATCTATCAATCAATACACAAACCATATGGCTTCGAATTCCTGTTAATTTGTGCAGTTCTTGAAAGGAGAAAAGGAAAGATGACAATAAAAGTAATTCCGGTAAAGATTAAGAGATAAACCTTCCAACACGAAGTTAGTTGTCTTGCAGCATAAGCATTGGACATATTTGGCTCCTGGCTGATATGAAAGCAATCTTTGGCAGGAACCACAAACCATTTGAGCCATTTCTGCAGCATAATTGTCTCACTAAGACATCAAGCATCGAGATATTGTCACGATTGCATGAAAAACTAGCAGATGTGGGCATCCAAAACATTAACCGGACTCCATAAGAGGTCTGCGCATTTAATTTGCCTAATCCTAAGTCTACCAAACAACAACCTGATAGCAGAGCAAAACGGTACAGTAATGAAGTACAAGCTAACAATCCACAAACTTCCCCTCACGAACCATGGTCAGCTTGAATTAAATGCACTCTTCTCTTTGCTTAAACAACCAGTTCTTACCAAAGAAATGTTGAAATAACAATCCATAAGCTGGCAGTTCCCTGATTTTCTATTACAAAGAAGAGCATTCAGAGCATGAGGCACCATCGTTACACAAATTTTACTCAATAGGGATGGCAGTTGCATATCAACCTCATTGTGCCCAGATAATACGAACGATAAAAAACTACGGACAAAACAGTAAAAGAAGAAACAAACACGAAGCCACTCTAAGCTCTTGAATGTGTGAATAAACAAGAATGCCCCCCAAAACCACCAATCAGACGTTCATCTTGCAAATAGCCCATTAAGACTAGAGCTAAGATCTCCACAAGAAACCTTTTCATCAGAGCGAAACAGGCATCACAGCTACTGAAGTGACAGTACCAATGAAATGAATCATTGATCTCCGGGTTCATCTCCACAAATAGCTAACTCAAACTTAGTAGTGGACTGATCATTAGATCAGGTCAACCGTCCAAGCAATGACAAAGTGGAAAAACGCCTCTTGAGACGAAGTTAAGAGAATGAAAAGGAATTGACCCCATAGAGCACAAACTAAAGTAACTACCGCTCATAAAAAAAGGAACTTAAGATACGGTCGACCCCACTGACCTAAGGTACGCCGACGAGGCCGCGGGGCTGCTGGCATTAACGTGGACGGCGGCGGCTGTGGCGACTTGGAGGTAGGCGGCGGCAGCACCGGTTCCCAACCAGGAGGCGCGCCGTCGTCCTTCTCCCTCTCTTCTTCCACAGCCCGTTCGCCTTCGATTCCCTCGCTGCTCCCCGGTTCGATCAAGCTAAGAGGAGCGTTCCCCCAACCGGGAGGCGGACCGTCCTCCTCCATTTCTCCTTCCTTCGCCTTCTCTCCTATCCCATCTTCTGCGGCGGCTTCTTCGCTCTCAATTCTCTCACTTTGCAGCTCCATCGAAGAACGAGGATCGATTCCCCAACCAGGAGGCGGACCATCCTCCTCCACTTCTTCTCTCTTGGCCTCCTTCTCGCCGATCGCATCTTCTTGTGCGGCTTCTTCGCTCTCGATTCCGACACTCTGCGGCTCGACCGAACAATGAGGATCGATTGCCCCCCAACCAGGAGGCGGACCGTCCGCCTCCGCTGCCTCGATTTCCTCGCTTTTCACTGTTCTCCCACTTGGCGGCTCGATCGGACAATGAGGATCGATTCCCCAACCAGGAGGCGGACCTTCCACCTCCTCCTTCGCCTTCTCTTCCGTCGCCGCCCTTCCTCCTCCTCCTTCCACGACCGCTTCGCTTTCGATCCCCTCGGTCCCCGGTTCGACCGAGGGACGAGCACCGGCTTCCCAACCAGGAGGCGGTCCGTCCTCTTCCTCCACCTCTTCCTCCCCCACCTCCTCCTCCTCCTCCGTTTTCTCTCCCGCCGGCGCCGGCGCCCTGTCTTCTTCCACGAACCCGACCGCTTCGCTTTCCGTCCCCTCGCTTCGCCGTCCCGCCGAGGGACACGCAGCGGCTCCCCAACCAGGAGGTGGAGGACCGTCTGCTGCTTCTTGCTCTCTCCCTTCGGCTTCACTTGGTCGTTCCTTCTGTTCTTCTTCCACTGCTACTTCCACGGCCGCAATGGTCTCGATTCTGGCGGAGTGAGGTGGCGATGTCGGCAATGGCGGAGGAGGTCCGGAATCCCATCCAGGAGGCGGCGGTCCTCCTCCTTCCTCCTCCACCTCCACCTCCACCTCCACCTCCACCTCCACCTCGTCTTTGGCCATTCCTTCTTCCATGAGCTCTTGGCTTTCCATGCGCTCTCTCTCTCTCTCTCTCTCTCCGAGAACGGTGGTGAAATTGAAATACCTGCGCGGCGACGACGGTTCTCAGCGGACGCCGCCCAAACGCGACGGCCCGTTTCGCTCGTGGGTGTTTCGGCGGTTGCTTGGTCCGGCCCAAATTCAATTCGCGATTACATCCGGTTCACTTGGGTAGTGAACCGGAGTCAGTCTTTTCGACGAGTTGATCGCATGGAGTACGTATTGACAAAGGGACTCGAAACTTTCCGAAATACTGAAGTTCCGATCTCTACCGATGTATTTTCGTGATTGTTTTCACTTAAAACATTTTAATTTCCTCATTAATTCCTAAGGCACTATAGAAAATGTATACTATTTTAGAGTACTTTTGTATTTAATAAAATTTATATTAAAAATCATATTTAGATATACCTGCGCGGCGACGACGGTTCTCAGCGGACGCCGCCCAAACGCGACGGCCCGTTTCGCTCGTGGGTGTTTCGGCGGTTGCTTGGTCCGGCCCAAATTCAATTCGCGATTACATCCGGTTCACTTGGGTAGTGAACCGGAGTCAGTCTTTTCGACGAGTTGATCGCATGGAGTACGTATTGACAAAGGGACACGAAACCGATCTCTACGGATGTATTTTCGTGATTGTTTTCACTTAAAACATTTTAATTTCCTCATTAATTCCTACTCAGTATAGAAATCTCCACTGGGATTTTTATATCTTGTTTTAAACACGATCTCGCTTTCGTCCTGCTTAAAACCATGACTGGAGTTAAGAACATTGGACCATATTGGAAATGCGATTTTGATCGACTCTATCTAGTTTAACTTGTTTTCTTGCTAAACTATCTAGTTTAACTTTGTATTGCATGGAAATGTGATCCTACCGTTGTAGCACGGCTTCACACACAAGGAAGATCGCTAGTGTCATAGTCCAAAATCTTTTCAGCACACAACAGATCGAGAATGATCTAAGAGACCAAGTGAGCTCTTATACAAACTTGGAATTTCTCTCTAGTATAATTCCTAAGGCACTATAGAAAATGTATACTATTTTAGAGTACTTTTGTATTTAATAAAATTTATATTAAAAATCATATTTAGATAAACGTTGTTCTAGCCATGTAGGATAGACAAAATAATAAAACAGCCATGTTAATCGAAGGACTTGATTGCACTAATTTGACAAATTGTAAGAATTTGAAATTTTAAGATTTAAATGCACTTTCGTAAAATCTTTACTGTTACATTAAAAAGAGAATTACGATTGAAATCGGCGAAATACTTATATATATTCCTTACCCCTCATTTGTATCAGCTTCACAAGCAATACAAATCCAAACTTCTTTCTAGGAGTTTCTCTCACTAACGATTCGCAACTCACTAAAGATTCTTGCGTGTGTACTCCACAGATAACAAAACGTTAGGCCAATCTGTCCGTGTCGCTAGCATAAATAAAAGACCGCACCAATTGGTGTTGAGACGATGGAAACTCTATTAAAGTTAGTGATGACGACAAATGTTAATTTGCACTATAGAGTACAAATGTAGGAAAGGTACATGTACAAAACAGTAAAAGCACCCACTTTTTATAACCCCAACGTGAATGCGGACGACATTTAACATACAACCACCGTTAAAACACGATCGTTCTTGCACCGAGACGAGTCTCTGAGGCAAGTAAAATCTTGTCTTCGGTCGGTAGATTGATTGGACTAATCATACAATTTCTTTTGCTAGGTAAAATTTCAGTCTTTTGGAGAAACAAACATATAATCGCTTCAAACTGAAAATTGATGCTTTATGTTGCAGGGACATCTCCCTTTCTTCGCGGGTACCTCCTGTTCCGAGAAGAACCGAATCGCTCGTTATGGACGACTAGGTGGTTGACACTGATCTAAAGTACAAGTCCGTTAAAACATTAGCGCTCGACGAAGTAAATGGAATCTCAACCGCCCAAGTTTAGGCACCCTTTTTCTTCTGGTCCTTTGCTGGTTTGATTTCCTTCGTGAGCATCCTCGGTGCTATGGCCATGGCCATAAGCTCTTGGAAGAGCAATTTACAAGCATAAGGAATGTGAACCTGCGCACATGGTCATGAGCGAAAATCATTCGCATTATCATGAAAATAAATACGAAAGCACCAGACAAAAGTAATACACACCTGAACAATGTCGGTTTTGTTTTTGCAACCTCTACACTCGAAAGAATTCTTCTTCAGGTTTGCTATGGCAATCAATCCACAGCGTTCACACACGTGGACTCTATATGCATCGCTTTGGTCGAACAACCTCTCTTTGAGAAAATGAGCGGCTCCATGAGCAATCATGCAATCTCTTTCCATCTCTCCGAATCGGAGACCACCATCTCGAGACCGTCCCTCAGCAGGCTGCCTTGTAAGAATTTGCACGGGACCACGACCACGGGAATGGATCTTATCATCCACCATGTGCTTGAGTCTCTGATAATATGTTGGACCCAGGAAAATCATAGCAGTGAGCCGCCGGCCAGTGTGACCATTATACATCGTCTCGAATCCTCGCATCTGATACCCACATTTATGAAGAGCTTTGCTGATGTTATCCACCTAAGAATCAGAAAATAGTAATTAGGTGTCAAATCTTGCTGTCACAACCAGAAACAAAGGCACGCATAACTACGCAATTATGACCAACTTCCAACATGAAATATGCAGCTTGAAGGCAAATATTAAAGTTTATCTTCCAACCTAACACCCCATATCAACAAGAAGTTAATCCCCAAAATCACAGAATTTAACATAACAACTGAAAAATGTCTCTTCAGATCAGGTTGGGAAGCCAATTGTTCTTATACAAAGCACGTTTGTCTATGCGGCTTGAGAAGAGTAATCCTATCTCTGCCAAATAGAAAATATATATGATATGCCTCCACCTCCTTATTCCCTACCTAGTTAGTCTATGCAGTTCTTAAAAGGTCATATCTAAACTGCATCGACTTACTCTCGAGATTTTAATGAGCATTTAACAAATCTAAGCCAAAACAAAAAGATCAAGAAACATCAGAACTCACAGTCACATCTGTGAAAGGAGTAGCATCTCCTTCCTTTCCCATGTGAGCAGCAACCTTGCCCATAATACACTCAATAAGCTGGCCAATCGTCATGCGAGAGGGAATAGCATGTGGGTTCACGATTATATCAGGTGTAATGCCTTCCACAGTCCAAGGCATGTCTTCTTGCGTGTATGTCATGCCTACTGTTCCTTTTTGCCCATGCCTGCTGCTAAATTTATCCCCAATTTGAGGTATTCGAACAGATCTCACTCTTACTTTGACAAATCTCAACCCATCAGCATTTGTCGTCAGCAGAACCTGCATTCGCCGAAAGTATAATAGGGAGATCAAATCAAAACAGAAGGTTTGATTACTGCAAGAATCTATATTGAAATAGTCAACCAACAGGTAAGCAGTCATTAATATAGAATTGAAAGATACAGTACACTTAAGCCTGTAGCAGTGAAGTCAACGCAGGCCTAACCTGATCAACTATCCCAGTCTCACTGTGCCGTAAACTTATGCTGTGATCACGCCTCGAATAACGGGAGGCTTGTCCCTGAGCGTCATCCTGTGCGATTGGAGTGGTTTTTCCAATAATCACGTCTTCACCTGAAACCCTTGTTCCCTATCACAGAAACTAAATTAAGTGAAGCCTATCTTTAAAACCAAAACCAGGCTCTCTAGTGGATCTGCAAGTACTCACAGGAGGTGCAAGGCCATCATCATCCAATTTATCATAGGAACCATGCCTCATGCCCTGTGCAATGAAGACAATGTTAGATTTCACTACTTTCAAGATAGAAAAGGATGAAGAGCACTCAAATGGTTCTCACCATTGTATTAGCTCTGTCAGGACGACCAAAGTCCTCTTTGACCAGAGTCCCCATCTTTTTCTCTTCATCCCTAAGAGAATAGTTTTAATACAATATTAAAACTAAATGCAGATATTTTGAAGCATCCACAGGTATATCACCATGCCAGGTAGCATCTTTACCTGTATGATCGGAAAAATAGAGATCTGAAAAATCCACGATCTATTGATGACTGGTTCATAATGACGGAATCTTCTTGATTGTACCCAGAATAGCAAGCAATGGCAACAATGGCATTCTAACCAAAACAAGGTAGGAAAGGTGTGACAAAGCATAAGAAGATCATCACGAAGGCAAAAGATGCACCCCACTCCCAAAACTAAATGCTTACAATGCCAGCAGGAAGCTGCCTGAAGTGAAGGTGCTCCATAGCTCGTGTGGTAACAAGAGGCTTTTGAGGATAGTACAGCACATATGCCAATGTATCCTGAGAGGATAACATTTTTTACTTGAGAAATCTATTATATTAAGGAAACAAAAAATCATAAAAATCTGGAGTGGAAACCCACCATCCGAAATTGGTAGTTGGTGACGTAAATTCCCATGGCTTGCTTTCCCATGGCTGATTGATATGTATTACGCGGGGACTAGCACACCAATAGAAAAAGCCCCCTTAAGATGAATTCCTCCGATTAACTTTGATAAATGAAGTTCATTGGCATGACTGGCCTACCTGGTTATGGTCAGGGAATGGTATGATCGAAGCACAAACACCTAGGATCAATGATGGATGGATTTCACAGTGGGTGTAAGTTTCAGAATATGCCTCCTCAGGGTTAAGCCGTGCTTGCACAAGGTCCTGAAACAGATGTTGGGCAATTTAAATTGGGCATCACTGAGATGTTCCATAACATGCTTATTCTGAAAAATCAATCCACTCACATTAATGGTCATGGAAATCATAGTAGTTTCTTCTTCCTCAGTATCAATATACTCTATGAATCCCCTTGCCACTAAATCATGCCACCCCACATCGTCCGGGCCCCCTTCCTGGAAAACAGAAAATAGACTCAAAATTAGCACCAGCTGTGTTTCAGGCAAATAACAGGTTTACTTTCAAAGGCATACTCTCTGCTGCAATGCATGTATATCCTTCTTCTTTATCAGGAGTCTCTGTTTCTCTACTATAAACAATGGACGACTACACCGTCCATAATCAGTGTATATCCTCAGTTCCTTCAATCTGATATCTCTGACAACCCCAACTTCAGTATTGACATCAACCTGCGCATGTAAGAGAGCCCATCAGCACCAACAGATAACTCTCAAAAATCTCTTCAACAACTAATATCTCGATATCCTGATCATTACAAGACATTGGAAAACACACTGCTGATCATGTAAAAGCCTGACAAGAAGTACTCTAACTACTAAACATAAAAGATCTTATGCACGCACCCGTCTCCTTAACCGTCGTAAAGTTTTCACCAACATATCAGGGTCGCGGTGAATGCCAACCCAGCAACCATTGACAAATATTTTCGTTGCTTGAGGAATAACCACAGGAGAAATTTCCTAACATAAAAAAATATAAAATTTGTTAAAACCTTAAAGAAAATGCAGAACCAGACTAATCAGCAAAAGCATTTTGACAACCTCAAAATTCTCTGTGCCCCATTCTTCCAAAAATTCCAATATCGGATATGCCGCTGACCCAACCGTAATATAGACCATCAAAGCAAGGTTCTTTACCAGTCCGCAAGCCTGATGAACAAATCAATTGAATTTAAAGATGTCATAAAATAAGAGATTGTCTTCACAACCAACATAGGGATTTGCTAATAGGGAAACTACTCACTTGTCCCTCGGGAGTCTCAGCTGGACACATCATTCCCCATTGAGAATTGTGCAGCTGCCGTGGCTTAGCCAATTTACCTGTAGAGAAAAGCATTACTCGTGGGAAAATATATGAGACAAATGGCACATGCCATGATAATTGTCGATGAAACATTCTCCACACTAAGAACAATCCGCAGAACTGCCAGAATAACTAGCTGTACCTTCACGCCCTATTGGTGAATTTAGTCTTCTCAAATGTGACAATGTTGAAGCATATGTTAACCGATTCAGTACCTGCAAACCAGTAGAATATCAATAAAAGTTTTCCATCAATGGCACTGAGGAAAAAATCCTCAGAATCATAATTCAAATAGAATGAAGCATTGGGTATATTAGCATAACAAACTTAAAAGGCAGCTTTTGAAGAAAGAAAATGCAATAAACCTGTGACACTCCAGCTCTCGTTCCAGCAGCATTGGCTTGTCCCCAGTTCCCTGTGGCAAGCGAGTACTTGAGACCACTAGTTATGGTTTTCGCTTTTATTGCGAATTGGAGGTTGACATCCTTTCCATTGTCAACACACTGTCATTCATGACCAACAATAAGGACACAGAAATGGCATGGCCAACATGTGGTTCAGTAAAAGGGGATCCAGTAATTAACCTTCTGCACATAGCCTCTAACATCCCTTGTCAATTTTCTAAAAAGCTGCATATACCAAAAGGAGAATAATCTTAGAACCCAGAAAAGACAATGGACCAGCAAAAGAATTCCAGAACAGATACTTCCACAGGACAGACCATTCTGAACAAGCCTCCAAGTAAAGGTCCAGCAAGATCTAGCCTCTTGTTGCCATAGTGATCACGGTCATCTTCTGCCCTTCGACCAAGAGCACATAAAAGAAGCCGATGGATGATGTATCTGGTGCAAGCAGCACAGACTTTCTAAGCACTTGCTGTGTCTCCATGAAAAATTATGTTTTGAGGAGGAATGAACCTACCCAAAGTAATAAGCTTTTTTCGTCTCACAATACTCTTCAACACCAACGTGTGGAAGCATTTCTTTCTGAAGGATCTCTTTAGCATACCTGTGCAAAGAGGGACATAAGTCACCACAAATACTATCAAAAGTTAGGCTGGCTGAAGTAAATGTTACAGTACTTGCCACATACTTTATACGTTTTTCTCGAGTCACACCAACTGTTGCTCCTCGCTTACCAATGTAGTCTAGAGCAACCTACAGTTAAAAGAAGGCTATATCATGTCAAGAAGGCCAGATAACTTGTGCTGGAAGTAAAAGATTCGACATATTTCTTGGTAGACATAAGAAAAATGAGGTTCTTATGCAAGGAAAAAGATGTAAAGATATCACATATTCTGACATCAAGAATCTATTACCAAGTTAAAAATAAAAAGCTGTGTAATAGATTCTTGATGTCAGAATATCAAGAATCTATTACCAAGTTAAAAATAAAAAGCCGTGCCTTGAGGTCACAGACCCTCCCTCCGCCTTTTATCATAGAAGAAGAGGTGACGGAAACAAAGATACCTGTTGATTTTGTATTACAAATGCTTCCTCAAGAGAAGGACGAAGCAACTCCATCATTTGAGTATCAGAGAAGTCGTAACATATATGCTCCAATATGTCCTTATCAGCAACAAAACCCAGAGCTCGAAACACAATTATTATAGGAATCTCTGTCCGAATATACGGAAGAGTTGCCCGGATATACTGCCCTGAAGATCCCTGCAGTTTTCCAATAACAACAGCCAGGCATTCAAGCAGTTAGAAGTAAAAAAGAACCATCACAGCCTTCCGAACCCACCAACCTTGTCATTGCAGACCCAAACACCAATCAAAAAGATCGACGCCCAGAAAAACGAAAGCGCACACAGAGAAGGAACAGAAAATTTGCATTACCCCCTTGGCACTTGTGCGAGAAAGCATGCGGACAAACATTGTGCTGGGTGGTCTATTTTGAGATTCGGCCATTGACCGAACTTCCCCCACATAGGCGTACTTATTTGGCTGCCTCTTCTTGAACACATACACATGGTTGGTGCTCATCTTCTCCTGAGCAATTAAAACCTTTTCACTTCCATTTATGATAAAATAACCACCTTGGTCATAAGGACACTCTCCAAGTTCAGTCAAATCCTTCTCTGAATTCTGGTATAATGTGCAATAGCTTGATCGAAGCATTATAGGGACCTAATATCAATGACACAAAACAGTTAGCATGGGCTGCTTCCCAAGATACAATATCACCATACTAGTACTCAAATAACAGACCTTTCCAATAAAAACTTTTTGCAAGTCCTGAGGTTCAGTGAGTTCTTCACCATCATGTCCCTTCTTTATAACTCTCATAGAAACATCAACATACAAGGGAGCTGAGTATGTCAGATTTCTCAACCTTGCAGCTTTGGGAAATAAAGTTGCTGTTTCTCCATCTGACTCAGTCATCATCGGCTTACTCAAGTATATTTGACCAAAGTTGATTTTATATATGGTCTGCAGGCCAACAAATAGCATTAAGAGCCAAGCAAGATGCAATTGCAAAAGTGGCTAATGGTTAGCGAACTTGACTAACATGTAATCAAAACAAGCAACTCCATGAAGTCAGACTGTCGAGTCAATTTTTCAACCTATCATCAACTAGTCAAATATCACCACTCGGAAATTTCTCCTCCCTCAGCAATTCTTTGACATTATTCCCACCAATGTCATTGCCATTTAACTTTTACACGAATATGTGTCCCATTTACATTACAGAAGAAGAGGAGAGTATCCTTTTCCATCAAACAAGGGATCAATATCTTTTTTTTTACCCAAAAAAAATATATATATCTTTTGGCAATCTGTGTCTTAGAAGGATCCAATCAGACAAATGATATTTGAGTGGTCTATAGCTATACCAATGATAATCAACAAGGGTCTGTTCATAGAATTTCATAGCATTGTTTCTTTGCTTGGTTCGCACATGATACAATAGACTTTATTCCTCAAACATTACTCAACAGACTATTCTTTCTGACATGACCCACTTTACCGGAATAATATTGCTTTGTGACTATGACAAGAATAATACGAAAGAACTTCTCTATTTTAAATGCTACAGGTAGAATTTGCCAACACCTGGTAACATGTCGGGATTTACACCACAAAAATGAAAAGACATGAGAAATACTCATTATACATATGTAATTTTGAACAACTATCAAACCAACTCTACCCTTTCTCAAATTCGATTTGGACTTAAGAGAGAACAAATAAGCCTGAAATTAATCTAGCCTGAATTTGGTCTAAATAAACTTTAAAAACACCCCAAACAGAAAAGGAATTCAAAATTTTGCCCTTTCGTTCCTCTAAAGTTTTCACTTCTCGAATGCTGCCATGTACAACGGGACTTTCAGTAACAAAATGGAAACAGTCCTTCCACAAACAGAAAATGACAGAATCCTTTTGCCATGGGAACGCCTTCCAGCATACATATCTTCTTAACATAAGCTTAACTAAGGCTCATCGAATTCTCAACAGTCGAAGACCACTGTCAAACTACCGCGCTAAGAGAGAACCCCATGAACCGATGCTATGAAACTAAGTACGTTCAAGCTCAACATCGTAAGGTTTCTGAAGCATTTCCAAAAGCAAGACTCGAGCTGCAATCAAGAGCAGCCTCTGCAGTATGCATAGTCCTAACCGTATTCACCGAAGAATCGCGCAAATTGCCTAGAGTTAGACCATCTCCAAAACCACAACTCCAACACTCCCGTCCCTAACCAACCGTCACTGACCTAAAACCCTCCCGTGGCCAAATCGAAACGAAAAAAAAAAACGCGCAAAAAGAAAAAGCTCCCGCTCAATCCGAACGGAACAAAGAGGAGCTCCATCCCGACGACGCCGGGGGGAAAAAACCGGACCTCGGCGAAATCGGGCTGGTGGCCGGGGTTGTGCTGCGACTCGGGCCGAATCTCGATGTCCGCGGACTCGTCCACGATCTCCTGCATCGTGTTCTGGATGAACTCGTCGAAGGAGTCGAGCTGCTGCCGCACCAGGCCCTTGTCCTCGAAGTAGGCCGAGATGACGGCCCAGGCGTCCTCCTGCGTGATCTCGTCGTCGTCCTCGTCCTCCATGCCGTACGCCGGATCGTACTCCTGCTCGTCCTCCATGGTGCCGCGAGCTCGGAACCCTAAATCGCCCTCGGATTCTTTTGGAAGCGCTCCGGGTTGGAGCTTTTGCGTTAACGGTTCGAGTTCAAGAATGAAGTTCGATTGTCGGGGGGGAAGAGTTCCTTCGCAGCGCGGCGATCGCTGGGGATCGTGCTCAGAGAGAGATCGCTGAGCCTCCGAAAGCGAGGAACGAAGGGTGTGAGGGGGTATTTATAGAGGGCGTGGCGCCTGTGGGAGAGACGGACAGGAGGAGGTCAACTATTCTAGGAACGGCGGCCGTGAATTATCCAACATTTTTTTAAAAAGGAATTTCCAATCGAAATTATTTTTTTCAAGAAAAAATTACTTGTATTTTTCGATATTTCGTTGAACTCTGAAAATAAAGTAATAATTATTTTTAGTGGATTGGGAAAAAAATACATTATTATCAGATTTTAAATGAAGTTTTATCGCGAACTGTCATAATATACTTAGTTGTTAGCTCTTATGATGTTCTATCGGTATTTGTTTTTCCTTACGGTTGAAACAAGAAACTTAATAAAACAAAGAAAGTAGTTTACTTTGTATATGTTTTGTAACATAGGCTAGCTTTTTTATTTTTTTTTTCTTTCTTCCCCTTACGATAGATGCTAACTATTTTACATAAATTTATTTATTTTTTTCGTTGTTACAAGACCATCTCATGTTTCAACAATGCATGACATTTTTTGAAATATCAACTTCCCGAAAAAAGTGATCCATAGATCCACTAGGGACTTCGGCCCGGCCTCGAGAGACTTGAGCCAAGACTACCGATTGCTAATGACTTGGGCACAAGAGCGCAAGTACTCGGGCATGGTTGCTATGGACTTGGAACACGACCTTTATGTACCTGAACATAGACATCAAAGTCTTGAGCCCTAAACTCTATGGATTTGAGCCTAAGCACCGGCGACCTGTGTGCAAGAGTTAAGTATCTAAACAACAGCCGCTTTGGGGACCCGGGCCAACTAGGGCCGTAGGTTCGGCCTCTTTGAACTTGGGCATAGACATTGGGGTCCTCATGTATAAGCGCTGTGGTTTTTGGTTCAAATGTCGAGATTTATTCATATTCTATAAAATGATTTTTTATTCTAAAAAGGAAATCATTTTCCTAAGTTGAAGTATACGTTTTGCATTGACTATGAAAAGATTTTTCTTTAACTCATTTTTCTAAGTGATGCAAATTTCAAGGTAATGAGAAAAATATTTTCTGGCAAAAAGTTTTCCAGAAAAATAAACGGATCCAAAGAAGACTAGCGATTTGGCTTGTTGTCTTCTTGGTAGACGAACTTGGCTTTCTTTGATTGACCGTTTTCAATTTCTTGAATAAACTCTCTACAAAGAGAGAGATAATTGAAGGAAATTTTCATAAATTTCCGATACTGACCAAATTCTCAAGGTTCTCTCTTAATGAGGTTTCTCAAAGGGAAAAAGCCATAAAAAAATTTTAAATTATACCCACTATGAAACATTTACCTTAAACTTTTTTTGTGACATTAAAAATCTCAAAGTATTTTCACTGTAACGCATTTATTCTACACTTTTTCTTATGATATAAAAAACTCAAATTGTATTTATGTGACATATTTACTATTTGCCAATGTTTCGTAAAATGATTTTTCAGAAAAAAAAAACAACTTCGTTTTTATTTCATTCAAACCATGTGGATGTCATGTCAATATCTTTATTTTTTCCAATGTCCTTATAGGTAGATTTTAATGGTGTTCATTGACAAAACCTCAACAGGAAAAAATGCATCACGCATATACAAATTTGAAATTTTTTATATCATAGGAAAAAGTTTAAAATAAATGTGTCACAATTGACGTAATTTGAAATTTTTTTTATGGCTTTTTCCCTTTCTCAAATTGCCTCCTATCTCGCATAAAACCGTCTCAAAGTACCCCTTCACTTCTCGTCGGACATTTGGTACCCTCATTGCTGGAAGCATGCTTCTCCAAAGTGACTCTTTCCACCACAAACTTTAAGTGCGTTTGCGAATGAATAAGTTGCACTTTCTCTTTGAATCGAAAGGCCGGCAACATGGAAGGCTGGCCAAGCCGGTGGTCCTTGGATAGCCATGCTTGACCGGCGAAGCCCCACCTCCCCTCCCTCTTCTCTCTCTATTTCTACGAGGGTATTTTGATCATTGTCATCATCACGAGCACGACAAAAATCCATATTATTTCCAATTAGTCCAATTAGCTCTTATCATATGTCGATATGCCAGTTATAAATTCAGTAAGAAAGATTCAATTTAATCCCTAAATTATATGAAAATACTCAATATTATCCTTCAATTGATTCAAATTCATTGTCATCTACCATATAATTCAGAGATCATATTAGACATCTATCAAAAGTTCATGGATAACATCGAATAAATTAAAAATTTTGAGACAATATTACATAATCAAAAGTTTAAGGATGAAATTGCATATTAAATCAAAGTTCATAAATTATTTATGTTATTTTTCATTAAAAAAATTGATATAAACACTCAATTGGCGAAAAGAAAGTATCTAATGAGACAAATTCCAAAAGCTTAGGAATTTGCTAACCACGAGTTTCTCATTAGCAACGGGACCACGCCCGTCCTTGCTAGAGAACTGAGCAGGACGTCAAAAAAATCTCACCAGCACGAGCATCTGGCGGGAGCATATCCACGACACGTAGTCTCGGACTTGTGAGGACAACATTTGTCGTCCGGAACGCAGACGACCCACATCGCTCAAAGCATCTCGGGGTTCTCCCGAGTGCATTCGGTCGCCGGAGAAGATGGTTTCGGGAGTCATCACCGCCCTTACGAGCCCGCCATTCGCGACCTCCTCGAGGTCGTCGAGGTTCGCGGTCAGCGTCGAGAGGCCACCGGAGCAGCTCCGCCGCCGCCGCAGGGCTGCGGCTGTTCCGGCGGTGCGATGCCACGCGAGCCCCGCGCTGCCTCTATCCGAGGGTGACGACTCTTCTTCTTCTTCCATGTGTTTATGAATGTGCCGAGTTGTTATGTGTGGAGAGTAGAGTAGACATGAGTAACTGATTGTGAAGTCTCGTGGGTTGTCTGTCGGATGTGACTGTCTGATTCGGAAGACAATGCCCTGATGTAAAACTAGCGATAGACAAAGCACAAACATAGTGAGATGCAAAGCAAGTGAGGTTTATATGCAAACTGGCAGGTGAAGTGTGATTTGTTTGGGAGAGTTATGCGGGAAGAGCTTATAGAGCGCCATTGTACTGTAATTCCTGCAAATACAGTTGATGTCTGATCGTATGTTTCATTAAAGAGAAAAAGAGAGAGAAACTCTTGATGCTTAGTCGAAGTCGAAGTCAAAGTCTTAGGTTTTTATCATAACTGTGATTTGGTAAAAGAAACCATGAAAGTATATGGCTTGGCGATGCATCGGCTTTGAGTATAACTTTAGTGAGAAAGCACCTTTTATTGAGGAATGTCTTCAAGTGAATGGCGACCGAGAGATATCTGCTTTAGCAATCTTGCTGAATGCTTTTAGATGGCCATTTAAACTCGAGTTGGTTGTAACTTAACCGACGCCTCCGCCACAGAGAGACTCGAAAATGGTGCTGCCGTGACTGGTGGTGCGTATGACTTTTCCAGAGCAACAACATCACTTACTGGAAAATTGCTGGATTCGTCAAAGAAGGTCACTCTTCTTAGGCATGGCCTCAGCTCTTGGAACGAAGAAAGCAGAGTCCAGGTTTGTCTGTTATCTGATTAAGTTAATTGACTTTTTACTAGGAAAAAAAGTTCACTTCCTATTGCTTGGATTGTTCGTGACCTGACAAATCTTGTCATTTTATTGTGTATTTTCTTCACTTGTGATGATTTTAGAGTGATTTGTCAGCTAATAATCTTTTCATATATGAAACATAGGGAAGCTCAAATCTTTCGGTGCTAACGGAAACTGGGGTAAAGCAAGCTGAGAGGTGCAGACAAGCCTTGTCAGAAATTCACTTTGATCAGTGTTTCTCAAGTCCAATATCCCGTGCGAAGGTTTGAAAATGATAATCAAGAAAGTCAAACTAGTACTTAGTCATCCTTTTATCAGCAATCAGTTTTGAGTGTTAATGCAGACTACTGCAGAAGTCCTATGGCAAGGGAGGGAAGAGCCATTGATATACCTGGATTCACTGAAGGAGGCCCATCTATTTTTCCTTGAAGGAATGAAAAATGGTCAGTTCTCGTCTTCTTCTGATTCAGGTGCCTCAAATCTCAATAATGCTTCCTAAGTTAGCTGCCATCGGAATAAATTTGTTGTGCTTTTCACAGCTTTTTCTGTGCTTGAAGAGTATATCAAGAAAAGGTTAAGTTTGTTGTGCTTTTCACTGCTTTTTCTGTGCTAAGTTCTGGAAGCGTTCAAATTTTAAGTTCATCAAGCCATATAGTTCCTTTCCACTTATAAATTTCACCTTTTCCTTTTATTATATATCTGCATGCTAAATGAAATTCAGAATTTGGAGGCAGTTGATGCTCGGGAGATGTATCCGAAGGAGTATATAACATGGAGGGAGGATCCATCAAACTTTTGCGTGAATGGTGTTTACCCTGTAAGGAAATTGTGGGAGACAGCCAGAGAGGCTTGGAAGGAGATCTTGCTATCACCTGTTAGTTTTCTACTCATTATGAGATATTTTATTGTCGAGAAGTTGCAGTGGCACTCATCTTCCTCCATTTCTGTTTTGCCAGGGGAAAGATTTTCTGGTTGTGACCCACAAATCAATGTTGAGGGCACTGATATGTGTAGCTCTTGGTCTAGCGCCAGAGAGGTATTTGCAGGATTATGATTATTAAGCAGTTCTTGGATTGTTCTTTGAAAAATGTTGTTAGATTTTATGTTTATCATGAAAAGTCCAAAAGGGATGCCCGTGATTGAATTTTTCCTGAGAATTGTTACGTCAACCATTCTTGGCATTCTTGTATATCTGCTGAAGATCCAAGGATGGTTTTACATTTCTTTATGGCAAATGGCAATAGCCTTGACTCACTCTTCATCAAAAGTCTATGAAACTCATGGATGTCATTCTACAACTGCCAGATTTTCTTTGTATTATCTATTTGACTTTCTTTTCCTGCCTTTTCAGGTTCCGAGCGACAGATATTAATAATGGTGGGATTTCTGTATTTAGCTTCAACAAAAAAGGAGAAGCGATGGTCCAGTCATTGAACATGACAACCCATATGTACGATGATCATGTCTATGTGTACTAGAAGTTCTCGGCAACTGTTCTTCTGTATCCAAGCATCGGGAAAATGGCAATGGCTGGAGCAGGAAGAACTTTAATTTATGCATGACGAAAGGTTCACGATCTCCTGAATCCTAACAAGAAGCAGCGGGGCTTCATCTTCTTTCTTCGGATGTACACTTCGATTATGCTTGCTCTGAGATTTGCATGGGAGATTGAAGCTTCACTGGTGCTGCAATGAAGAAGCAGGGGCACTCAGATCTCAAAGCTCGATTATCATGCTCGATTCGTATCATCTTTCTGTGTATATATATTTTAGTGTAAAATGTAGCTTTTATGAATCTTTCTCGTGGTCATACAGAGGAAATTAATAAGAGAAAGTTAGAGTACGATGGACCCCGTTACATACAGCAACTAGTACAGGGTTGTGGAACTAAAAGTGTGTCTGTACTATCCCTAGTTTAATGAGTGAAAGGAATATGGTAATTGCTTTTCGCTTAGACTATCCAAGTTCTTCCTTGCATGCGAATTGTAATGCTACACAAATCCAAATTGACAGTTTTCCTGCCAAATAGCTGAGACTTTCCTAAACTAAAGACAAGCTCGTGCGGCGCGTTGTGAGCCAGAATACAAGGCCAGCTTCCCCTTATTAGATGTCCCAAGAGCCGACAAAGCGTACTCTAGGGGCACATTATCTGTCTCGTTTAGCTCGGGCATCTTGTCACTTGAGTAAACAACCAAATTATTTGCATTCATTATCGATTCCCAGCCACCTGTGACCATTATAAATAATCGAGCAAGGCCAGTATCAATGCTTTATGAACCGTTTTGGGATCAAGTCAGATTAATGATTGTTATCGATTTAATCAATTCAATCCATGGTCCTTTCCTTTTATTTTTTATTTTTTTTTTTGGCCAAAAACCCGTTGGTCGACTAACCCGATTGTAGAAACATTGCCTAGTACACAAGCTTTCCTCATGTCTGATTTGCTTTTGGAAATATTGTAAGCATCGTTCCATATTACCTTTCCTCTTCGCATTCCCAATGATTAATCTTGAATATTCTACTCTCATCGCCAAGACGACAAGCCGTTTCAGGCTATTTTAGGTAGGTGTGTGCATGGTCCGGTTGTCTACATGACCGGTTTCAAAAATTGAAAACGAGACCCACTCATCGGTTCCATGGATCCATCCGAGAACCGGACCACCGGTCTTATCCGATTCTCGGGTGGGTCTATGAAACCGGTCTCAACAAGTTTTCTTGGACAAAATAAAAAAAAAAATTTGTGAACCAATATTGGATTAACAAAACAAAAATAAAATAAAATAACTTTCTATACAATTCATACACTATGATCGGTTATATTAAGCACATCATTCATAAATCAAGTGAGTACCCATCAATTATTGGAAAAAATGACTAAGGTTATCCCAATTACACAATACTTATAGATATAATAATAAATTTTCTTCTTTTTAAAAATTTTTTTTGGTAAGATTTTTTAGTTAAAAATTTAAAAAATAAAATATATTATTATATTACAGATCTAGCCCAGGTGGTCGGGTGGATAGTTCCACACCGAGAACCGGACCTGTACCCACCGGTTTCAACAAATTAGAACCGAAAACCGAACCAATTTCCGAACCACCGATTCCGAACAGTCTCGGATGATTCGGGCGGGTCCCGTTCTTTTGCACACCCTTAATTTTAGGCACCTCCTGGCCTTGTAACTTTCCCTCCTCTGTCGTCTTCAATGGAAGCCAGAGAAGAAGTTCACCTTCTACTGCCGTCACCACCACCGTCACCGCCACCGCCGCCGCCGCCGCCGCCGCCACCGCCCTCTCCAGCTCACCAAGCCCTTCTCCGAGCAGGCCCTCGTGTCCACCTTCTCCGACAAGCTCACGCCCACGTCGTCGTCTCCGGATCACACCGCTCTCTATCCCTCCTCACCAAGCTCATCAACCTCGCTTGCGCCGCCGGTGCAATTGGTTATGCACGCCAGGTTTTCGCCACGGTGCCCGGGCCTGACTCGTTCCTCTTCAATTCCCTCATCAAGTCCTGCTCCAAGTTCGGCTTCCCCCGCGATGCGGTCGCGTTCTATCGCGGCTTGCTGCTCGCAGACATTCCCCCCAGTAATTACACTTTCACGTCCGTGATTAAGGCCTGCGCGGACTTGGCGGCTTTGAGGCTAGGTAGAGGCGTTCATGCCCATGCTTTGGCTTGTGGGTTTGGGTCGGATCCTTACGTTCAGTCGGCTTTAGTCACTTTTTATGCGAAGTCAGGCAATTTGAACGTTGCCCGCGAGGTGTTCGATAAAATGAAGGATCGAACGGTTGTTGCATGGAATTCGATGATTTCCGGGTATGAGCAGAATGGGTCTGCCAAGGAGGCTATTGAATTGTTTGATCTGATGAGGGAATGTGGTATTGAGCCGGATTCGGCTACGTTTGTCGGCATTTTGGCTGCTTGTGCACAGTTGGGAGCATTGAGTTTGGGTAGTTGGGTGCATGAGTATGTCATGGACGGTGGGTTTGATTTGAATGTTGTGTTAGGCACTTCATTGATCAATATGTATGCTAGGTGTGGAAATGTTAGCAAGTCGAGAGAAGTTTTTGATTCGATGAGGGAAAGAAATGTTATTGCTTGGACGGCTATGATATCTGCATATGCAACGAATGGATATGGAAACCAAGCAGTCGAGCTATTTGATCAAATGCAACTCCGAGGTCCATTGCCCAATAAAGTCACTTTCGTGGCGGTTCTCTCTGCATGTGCTCATGCTGGGCTTGTTGACGTGGGGCGTCGTGTATTTGCAGGCATGAAACGAGAATATGTTGTAGAGCCAGGACTAGAACACTATGTATGCATGGTTGATATGCTTGGGCGAGCGGGATTTCTTGACGAAGCTTACAGATTCGTTGAAGAAAAAATTCCTAGGGAGGCTCCACCGGCTGTGTGGACTGCTATGCTTGGGGCTTGCAAGATGCATAAGAATTTTGATTTGGGAGTAAAAGTTGCTGAGCATCTCTTAGATAGTGAGCCGGATAATCCAGGCCACTATGTCATGCTTTCAAACATATATGCCTTGGCTGGTCGGAGTGATAGAGTGCAAAGAGTTAGAAACATGATGATACAGAGAGGGCTGAAAAAGCAAGTAGGTTATAGCAATATAGAAGTTGATGGAAAGACATATATGTTTAGCATGGGCGACAAGTCTCATCCCGAAACAAATATTATATATGAGTATTTGGATGAGTTGATGTTGAGATGTACACAGGCTGGTTATATGCCATTGGCCGATTCATTGATGCATGAATTAGAGGGGGAGGAAAGGGAATATGCACTTAGATTTCATAGTGAGAAGCTTGCTGTAGCATTTGGGCTATTGAAAACTAGCAACGGCATGACCATTATGATTGTAAAAAATCTCCGAATGTGTGAAGACTGTCACTTAGCATTTAAGTATGTTTCAGTTGTCGCCGACAGGGAAATTATTGTTAGAGACAAGCTCCGGTTTCACCATTTTAAGGATGGATCATGCTCATGTTTAGACTTCTGGTGATGTGGTCCACACCATTTTAAGGATGGATCATGCTCATTTTAAGAGTCAACATGTTCATTCGCTGCATAGGATTCAATTGATGGGTATGGGACTACAATGCGGCGACGGTGTTTGTGGTAATGGATTCGAAAGTCTGAGGACGAAATCGTCAAAGACTCGGCAAAAACAGGAACGAAGATGATGATGATGACTATCAAAACAAGATTGTGAAGGCTGACCATTTTTGCAGTGGGCTCAATTGGTTTTGGTTTGGGTTTTCTCGACTGACCGAAGTGAGGAGCCAGCCTGGCGGGAACAGAGCAAGGAATTGGTGAAGGTTTTGACAAGACAAGGGGTGCTCAAATGTTACATGTAGCATCAGAAAATTACAAATTTTCATGAAAATTATTTTAACAATTTATTATATTCAGGATCAATATAAGAGGGGAAAATGACAGAAATAGTTCTCGAACTTTGGTATAACGTGCAATTTCGTTCTTGAACTTTTAATTTGTTCAATGTGATCTTTGAACTTTAACCCAATGTATAATGTCGTCCACAAACTTTTAATTTGTTCAATGTGATCCCTGAACCTTTAGTAAATGTTTAATCTAGCCTCTGAACTATATGAAACTGTTCAACGTTGTCCATGAATATGAATTAATTAAAGGATAACATTGGATGTTTTCATATAGCTTAGAGACTATATTGAATATTTACCAAAAGTTCAGGGAGTACATTAAACAAACTAAAACGTTCAGGCATCACATTGTACGTTAAGATAAAGTTCATGGATCACATTGAAAAAATTAAAAGTTCATGGAGGGATCACATTGAATATTTGGCCAAAATTCAGGGTCCATTAGTGTAATTATCCCGTATAAGAATGACTTAACTGCATGATAACCATTCTGGTTTTGTCCAGAACTGATTTTTTGTTCCCGGAATCAGTTTTGAACTAGAACTCGTTTGGTAAAGCAATTTTATTTTTCTATTTCTGGGACAAGTTTTTGTTCCAGAACCAATTCTAAACTAGAAATTAGAACAAAAAAAAGTTGATTTTTCATTTCTTGAACAAAAATGAGAATTATTTATCAGAGAACTTTTTCTTCAAAACACATGTTCATCTGGAAATCACGATCTTTGAAGTGGGAAAAAAAATAAAAAATCAAAAATTTCAAAACTTCACATAATGGTTTAGAATCTGTGGCTATCCACTTTGAGCGAAATTTAAATTTTTTTAGGTGCCGAAAAAAATAAAAATTTCAAAATTTCACAAAATGGCTTAGAATACTTATGGCCACCAACTTTGAGTGAAATTTATTTATTTAGATGCCAAAAAAAATCTAAAATTTAAAAATTTCATAGAATGTCTTAGGTGCCGAAATTTAAATGTATTTGTGGCCACCCAATTTGAGCGAAATTTAATTTTTTTAGGTGCCGAAAAAATTTAAAAAATGCAAAAAATAAAAAATTTCAAAACTTCACATGATGGCTTAGAATACTTGTGGCTACCCACTTTGAGCAAAATTTTATTTTTTTTAGGTTCCTAAAAAAATAAAAAAAGCAAAAATTTTAAAAATTTACATAATGGTTTAGAATATCTGTGGCCATCCACTTTGAGCGAAATTTAAATTTTTTTAGGTGCCGAAAAAATAAAAAAAAATAAATTTCAAAACTTCACAAAATGGCTTAGAATACATGTGGTCACCCATTTTGAGCGAAATTTAATTTTTTTTAGCTGTCAAAAAAATAAAACTAAGCAAAAAAGCAAAAATTTCAAAACTTCACAGAATAGCTTAAAATACATGTGGCTACCACTTTGAGCGAAATTTTATTTTTTTAGGTGCCTAAAAAAATAAAAAAAAGTAAAAAATCAAAAATTTTAAAACTTCACATAATGGCTTAGAATACTTGCGTCTATCCACTTTGAGCAAAATTTAAATTTTTTTAGGGGTAGAAAAAAAATTTCAAAACTTCACAGAATTGTTTAGAATATCTGTAGCCACCCACTTTGAGCAAAATTTAATTTTTTTAGGTGCCGAAAAAAATAAAAATAAGCAAAAAAGAAAAAATTTCAAAACTTCACAGAATGGCTTAGAATATCCGTGGCCACCAACTTTAGATGAAATTTTTATTTTTTTAGGTGCTAAAAAAAAGAAAAAAAAAGCAAAAAAGCAAAAATTTCAAAACCTCATACAATGGTTTAGAATACATGTGGGCATCCATTTTGAGTGAAATTTAATTTTTTTTAGGTGTCGAAAAATATTAAAAATTCAAAAAATCAAAAATGCCATTTGGGCACCTAAAAAAAATTAAATTTCACTTAAAATGGGTGGCTAGAGGCATTCTAAGTCATCTGCGAAGTTTTAAAATTTTTGATTTTTTTATATTTTTATTTTTTTCGGCACCTAAAAAAATTTAAATTGCACTCAAAGTGGGTGGCCACAGATATTCTAAGTCATTCTATGAAGTTTTGAAATTTTTGATTTTTTTCTTTTTTTTCACCTCAAAAAATTAAAATTTCACTCAAAGTGAGTGGCCATAGGTATTCTAAGCTATTCTGTGAAGTTTTAAAATTTTTGAGTTTTAAAATTTTTTTAGGCATCTTAAAAAATTTAAATTTCACTCAAAGTGTGTGGCCACATGTATTCTAAACTATTATGTGAAATTTTGAAATTTTTGATTTTTTGATTTTTTTTTGGGCACCTAAAAAAATTTAAATTTCACTAAAAGGGGGTGGCCACAGGTATTTTAAGCCATTCTATGAAGTTTTGAAAATTTTAATTTTTTTGTTTTTTTGAAAAAATTCATCAAATTTCCTATTTTCCCGAAATCTGATTTTTTTTTTGTTTTTGGAAATTGTGATGAATTTTTCTAGAATTTTTCAATTTTTTTTGAATTTTTGAATTTTTTTGAGATTTTAGGAATTTTTTGGATTTTCTAATTATTTTTATTCCATTTCTAAAAAAATGGATTTTTGTTCCCAGAAATAGAATTTTGTGTTGTTTATCAAACGGGTTTTTGTTGCAGGAAATATAAATTTTGTGCTGTTATCAAATAGGTTTCTGTTCTAAAAATAAAAATTTTTGATCTTTATCAAACGGGTTTCTTTTCTCAAAAACTTATCTAAGAACCACAAATAGAAAAAACTATTTCTGGTTCAGGAACTCATTTCGGAACAAAATGGTTATCATTCGCTACCTTACACACTCTCAGTTTGGTGACGTCATTAATTGCTAAATATAAAATTTTTGGCAATAAATGTAATGTACTGTGTTTGATAACTTAAAAAGGAGCATTATCTAAATGAATGATTTTATGTAAGAAGAACCTGCAGATACATTTTCTTGCGGCTTTCTTTCTATTTCTCTGGACGTGTTCGTTCAGGACTTCAAGTGTCGATGATGTTGGAACTTCCAGGGAACGGAGGAATGTCGTCATCACCACCCTCTCTCCTTCTCCCTCCTTCTCTTCGATCTGATCTCTCCTTACAGCCTCACAAATCACCAGTGCCATTACTGCACTCTCACTCCCCTCCGCCGAAGTTCGCTGGTAATGGGACTTCGCTCGAAACAAAGCGACCCTATTACAACATCAAACGAAGCGATGACCATCAAATCCAGAGAGATGAGGACCTGCAAGATGCCGCCGCAGCAGCAAGTGTTGCCGAAGTTCTCGAGGCCGAAGCAGAGCTTGTTCTCAGAGACGTTCCGCTCCTCGGAGGGCCACCGGAGATGAGCGGCGGCAAAGAACCGGAGATAGGCGGTGGGGCGGTAGTGAAGCCGGTCAATTGGGACCGACAGGAGGGGAGAAAACTTGTGAGTCATATATGTGGAATGGAAGAGGGAGAGATGAGAAAGCCTGGCTTAGAAGAACAAAGAGAGCCCCTATTTATTAATTGGATTGGAAATGTAATGCCGAAGCGCAATAGAAATTAGGCTAAATAGAAAAATCGAAACGATAACGAGGAACAAATTGTTCTCTCAATCGATTAATAATCGATAAGTTTTCAAAATATCCAAAAACTACTGCCTCTCAAAACCCTAAAAACAAATTTATAAACGGTGTTAACCCTAATGACAAAAAAAGCAAAAATTACAAAAATACCCTTAATTCGAAAATTACTAAAATAATTTAAAAAACCATCTAAACGACTCCGAATTGCAAAAATCCATCATTAATCATAGCCAAAGACTATGAGTATTGATCAGCACGCCGTTTCGCTTCAAACGACCAAATTTGAGCTCAATCCAACATCATTGACTTCAAGCCTGCCGGTTCGTCCAGTCGCATAACGGGTCTGTCTGTCCCCTAGGTGCATCATCCTCCCCTGCTAGATAAAGATTCGTCCTCGAATCTGCTTCGTCTTCATTGTCGTCAATCTCTTTAAGGTCTTCTTCCTCTTCAGTATAATAAGGTGACAAATCTGCTACATTAAAAGTTTCAGAAACATTGTGCTCACCCGACAACCTAGGTGGTAACTCTTCCGGTACGACATCAGTAAACTCCTCAAGCAAGGGCAAAACTTGGGTAGAAATTTCGGGACTGTTAAAATTCCAATCCATTACCACAATGGCAAAAAGCTCAGGCGCGTTTACTGCCTCTTCTAGAAATTTTGATTTGGACAGCAGATTATTCTTCATTTCCTTTCTCAAATCTAAAGGACCTAGGGTAATGGTTCGACCATCCCTCTTAAAGCTATAGGTATTTTTGAAACCATCATACTGTGTCTTTTTGTCAAACTGCCACAGCCTTCCTAATAAAATATGGCAAGCATCCATTGAGACTACATCACACCACATCTCATCGATGTAATTTTTTCCAATCGAAAATTGTACAAGACACCTTTTACTCACCTTCGCCTCGTTCCCTTTTTAAAGCCACAACAGCTTGTATGGTTGAGGATGATCTTCTGTTTTCAACCCCAACTTTTCCTCCATAGTCATGGACACCACATTCTCACAACTCCTACCATCTATTATCACGCTGCATACTTTTTCTCTACTAGTGCACTTAGTATGAAAAATATTATGTCTAAGCCATGATTCATCATCTCCTACAGCAACATTTAATATTCTTCTAACGACTAGAGACTTACCAGAATCAGCATAAATAATCCCTTCCTGTTCCACATTCGCATCCTCTTTTTCGCCTTCAAATTCATCATAAACTGAACCTTCATCAAAGACTGGATTATCAACAAGCGTCACAATCTATCGGTTCAGACAATCAGCAGCAAAATGCCCGAATCCCTTACACTTGAAACACCACTTGGTTGCGGTTCCTCCTCTGCTAGTTCCAGCATTACTCTGTCCCTCGTTAGGTGCAGATTTAGAACTCACATCCTTAATAGTGATCGATATCGAATTTATTGCTGATGTTCCCGCTTTTTCTTGAGATTTTTTATCTGACCACTTGGAATTGCTGCCTGACCACTTAGAATTATTGCTTTTTCTTTTAAACTGCCCCTCCACCTTTAGAGCTAGACTGCACACATCCTCATATGTCCAATACTGCTATAATTTGACAACATCAGAGATCTCATATCGCAGCCCTGCCAGATATCGTGCAATCGTCTGCTCGTCTTCCTCCGCCACATCACAACGTATTCGCAAGCAATCAAATTCTTCTGTAAATTTCTCAACTGTTTTATCACCTTGTTTAACGTTATGATACTCAATAAACGCCTCTTGCCTATAATGGGTAGGCAAAATTTTTTTCTACAATAACTTTTTCATCTTCTCCCAGCGATCCACCTTCAGCTTCCCCTCTCTAGCGCGTTGCTTTTTCACGTGTTCCCACCAAATCGAAATATGTTTCCGCAGCCTAATAGCCACTAACTTCACTTTTTGCCCCTCAGTTAGGTCTTTAAGATCAAAAATCCGTTCTACCATATGCATCCAATCAATAAACTCATCAGGATGAGCCTTATTATTAAACTCGAGAATCTCGATCTTCATTCCAAAATTTTGAGAAGAGCGTTAATTTTCAGGTCATACTCCTCGATTCCGCCCCTGGTTCAAAACCTCGAAAGGATTTACGTCGTTCTCCTCATCATCGGATGGATCCTCAGATTCTGCTTTTTCTTCGAATTGAACACCCAACCTCGCCTCTGCAAGTTGTTGCTCCAAATCCTGAATTCGTCTTCTCTGTTCTTTAATTTCTGCATCTCACAGATCTCTTAGACGCGATTGGTCGTCTGCTTCAGGAACGCCTCCACGCCCCTGGCCACCACGACCCCGCCATCCACGACCGTGATTCTGTTCAGCCATTAATTCAAGCAACCTGGCTCTGATACCAATTGATGCCAAAGTGTAATAGAAATTAGGCTAAACAGAAAATCGAAACGATAACGAGGAACAAACTGTTTTCTCAATCAATTAATAATCGATAAATTTTCAAAACATCCAAAAACTACTGCATCTCAAAACCTTAAAAACAAATTTATAAAGGGTGTTAATCCTAATGACCAAAAAAAAGCAAAAATTACAAAAATACCCTTAATTCGAAAATTACTAAAATAATTAAAAAAACCATCTAAACGACCCCGAATCGCGAAAATCCGTCGTTAATCATAGCGAAAGGCTATGTATATTGATCAACATGCCGTTTTGCTTCAGACGATCAAATTTGAGCTCAATCCGACATCATTGACTTCAAGCCCGCCGGTTCGTCCAGTCGCATAACGGGTCCGCCGGTCTGTGCATAAAAATGAGTTCATAACATACCCATTTAAATCCATTTCTTCTTTTGTAAAAGGAAAAAATCCACTTATTGTGGAATTTTTGGTTTATAACCTATTATGGCTAGATCCGCCAAATATGAAGTGACCCATATACGGTTCATTTTAACAAAATTGAGTTAATAAATAAGTTTAAAACTCATTTTGACGAATATTGCTATAATCAACAATAACGAGAAAGCTTTTTTTAATATGGATTTGCCTCGAATCAAAAACATTTCTCCTTTCTTCTCTAGAAGATCTTTCATTAATTACGAAATTTTTACTCTAAGTCAAAAAGATGCATCAAGTCGATAAGAGCATAAAAAAATACAAAGTTAATATTCGAGAGGTCAGAGATAGTGCAAGGACCTTATCGTGTTTCGTTTATTTTGCGAAAAATGAGTGATCCGATAAAATCTTTTCTAAAATCGATCGCTTATAAAAACGAGCAAAAAATAAATGTTTTCCAAACTTAAATTGTGATGATTTTCAGGATATTAATTACGTACAATTTTCTCTTAAAAAAAGTAAAAAAAAAAAACCATGGAAAGAGTACCGCAGCGGCGAAACAAAGTGCAAATCGGAGGAGCGAACTTCCTCCGACGGGTCTCTCGCAGCTGAACCCCTCTCCCTTTCTCCGGGGGACCTGAAAATGGCGCTTCCCTTGAGACCCATCTCCTCTCTCCTCCTCCTCCTCCACCTCCTCTCCTCGCACGGCTTCCCCTCCGCCGCCGCCGCCGCCGCCTCCGCGTTCGCTTCTGGATCGGCGGCGACCGAAGAAGGAGGAGGAGGAGGAGGAGGAGGAGGAGGAGGAGGAGGAGGAGGAGAAGAAGATTTCTCGGAGGAGCTGCTGCTGAAGCCGCTGCCCGATCGCGGGGTGCTGGCCCACTTCCACTTCGAGACCCGAGCTCCCGGAGCTCCCTCCTACGGCCGCCACCACCGCCTCTTCCCCAAAGCCATCGCTCAGCTCGTAATACGCCCCCCCTCGATCCCCTCTCTCTCTCTCTCTGCGCCCCGTCCCCGCGCGCGTGTTCCTTTCGATTTGGTGGTTGTTGATCTGCCGTTGCCCACTTGCGAATGCTGTCCGCGTTTGGTGGGTTTGGACCTTTGGAGGTGTTGGAAGCTGACTCTTCTTCGTTTTTTTTTGTTCTTTGCTGAGTTAACGAGGGGCCTCCGGGTGCTTGTTTCTTAAGCATTCTCGATAAGGAATGCTTTGATTTGCAAAAGACCCTGATCTTGATCGCATTCATTGTGCTAAAAGTCCTTGTCTTGAAAACTATGATGTTTCCATTATTTTGTTACTTTTTAAGACTCGTTGACGAAATCGAATTTTCCGGAGGGAGGAGCATTTGGAAATCTGTTGCTTTTGATGTATTGTGGAAATTGCTATATGGGGGCATTGGATTGAATTTGTTGCTGTATGCGTGGAGAAATTACATACTCTTGTTAGAAACATGATTTTTCATTTTGGTGACGAGTTGTGTTGGGGATGAGGGGTTCCGGGTGGATAGGTTATCTAGACTGTAGGATTTTGGGCTGGTTTTGTAAAATTTCGAAACCAGTAGCGCGTATTTACGAGCTTTACGGACGAAAGAGTACAGGTATGAAGAGGGAATTTGGAATTGTCTCTCTATGTGCGATATCGGTTTGAGTGGGTACCCTAGATGTCCTCATTCCTGATAGTGTTGGTGGTGTAGATCATATTTTAGAACCTGAGCTTGTTTGAGCAAGTTCAGATATTATGAATTGGACCCTATCTTATTCTATTAGATCCGTGGGACCAACTCATGCAAGTCTTTCCGAGAGTCTCGGCTCCAAGGGTTTCAGTGCTCACCCTTAGTTCTCATGCCAGAGGGACATGATCTATCGGTGCTGAGTTGATAGGCTAGCTCGTGGCAGTGGGAAGGAATTAAATCTGATCGGGATATTCTTTTTACTTACTTTAGCTTTAATCTGATATTTATTCTATTGCATTTCTGATCTCAAATTGTGAGTGAAATCTCATTTTATGTCCTCAATAGATGTACTCTAGTAAACTATCATAGTGGTGAATCTGTTTGAGCTATTTACAGTGTTAATACGATTACATTCAACCTCCTTATTCTGAAACACTCTCCAAAGAAACTGCTCTTTGGTCAACACTGCGAGAATAACTTATGGATTGGTACTGTTATGACAGGTCAAGAAATTCCACATTAAAGAAATGGAGTTGTCTTTTACACAAGGTCGGTGGAATTATGAAAGTTGGGGTGGATTTGAACCAATAGCAAGCAGCAATGCGAAGCCACCTGGGGTTGAATTATGGGCTGTCTTTGATGTCCCTCCAAATGATGTTGATGCTTCCTGGAAGAATTTAACCCATAGTCTTTCAGGACTTTTCTGTGCGTCCATCAATTTTCTTGAGTCTTCAACAGCGTATGCCGCGCCTGAATGGAGCTTCAGGCCTGCTCCAGGAAGCCTGAGGTATGGCACACTTCCTCGTGAGGCTGTTTGTACTGAAAACTTAACTCCATGGTTAAAGCTCCTTCCTTGCCGTGATAAAGCTGGAATATCTTTGTTGATGGACAGACCATCTATCTATAGAGGATTTTATCATTCTCAAAGGTTGAGATTGAGGTCAGTTAAGACTAGTTCTGATGGAACTCACTCAAGCATCATACTTGAACAGACTCTTACAGTTGTTCTTCATCCTAACATTCAGAAAAAGAGTACAATGAGTTCTAAGGAAACTAAATTGCAACCAAGCTGGTCTATGAGTTCACTTTTTGGGAGGAAAATCAGTGGGACGTGTGTTCTTGCCAAGTCTTCTAATGTTTATCTCCAACTTGATTGGGGTCTGGTGAGAGAACTAAAACATCTGCAAGAAGGAAATCAGGAACTTGGGGTTGAAAGTATAATGGAAGAAAGTCTTCTCAGTAATCCTGCCTTTGCATTATCTGATGACCCAGATAAGGTCATTAATGAAGTTGATTCACATAGTGAAGGGTCGGCAATTTTGTTTGAATTTTCAGTCAGGAAGCACAGCGATTTAGGACCTTTTGATCTTGGCTTTACTTGGAAGACTCCATTAATCTGGTCATGCCCACAACCGCCTTTACGTGTCAGTCGATTCTTAATGGGAAGTGGGAATGAAAGAGGTGCTATTGCTATCTCCTTGAGATCAACGAGAGCGAGGGAGGGATTAACAAATGCCAAATCCATGGGAGAGAGTTGTAAAGTGGATGTAAATGTTTTCCAAGTTGTGCCTTGGTATATCAAGGTCTACTATCATACGATGAAAGTGTTTGTGGATGGAAAGCCTGTAGCGGTTTCAGATATCATTGAGAAGATACATGTTTCACCCTCAGAAGACAAAATATCTCCAGGGGTGTTGGAGATGATTCTGAAATTGCCCTGTGGTGTAGACTCTGCTGCTTTCACTTTGGAGTTTGACAAGGTTTGCTTTAACATCTTGGTCTTGTCAGTTTTCAAGTACCTTGTCACAGATGAAAGTTCCGTTAGGTTATTTAGTGCTCACTTGAGCAGAACACTAGCGATATGTGTTGCATTAACAAATGGTGGTAATGATTCATAAATTTTCACGTAGTATTAGCACAACGGGTTCATTCTTGGTTGGTGTTGTTAAAAATATATGCAGAATCTCAAAAGTTGTTCCAAATAATCAAGAACATGAAATCTATGTTGGATTAGTCTTCCTTACACCATTTTACACCAGTTTTATAAGATATAAGAACTAAAACGTCTAAGTTATGACCTGCAGTGATAGATGCAATAATAGCCATAAGTGAAAGCTTTAAAGCCACAATTAAGAGCGAAACACGATCTTATTTAATCTCTAGGGGTTCTCTTCAACATCTGGACATTTTTATCTCTCTAGCATCCATAAGAGATGCTCCATTAATTAATGGTATCACGTCACCTTCAAAAGAGGAGGTGATGATGATGTGAGTGACCATACTTGATCTATGCTGAGACTATATTCCCAAAAGAAACATAATAGCATGAATTTTTTTTTCCATCAAATGCCTTTTAGGATGATAAGGAATGGAGCAACAGAATGACAAGCTTTCCAAGTTAAAGACATAGTAGAGAGATATCCACCACTATTTGCATTGTTGAACTGTAATATCTCTTATATCAGAAGGTGCAAGAGTTGGACCTGCACTGGAATTCTATATTGTATTATCCTAAGATGTTAGGCCACTGGCTTTTGCTTAGTTGTTGGCTTCTTCTCTATTGTTATCGTTTGTTGCGGCATGAATGGACTGTGTTTTTGCAAAAATGGTTTTTTATCATATCAGGATTTTCAGTGGTTCCCAAAAAGATACAATACAGCATTCCAAGTTGGGCCGGTCATACAGTGCTGATTTTCGCCGGCTTTAATTATGATTCTCCAACGTCAGATTCTTATTGTTCTGCTTCTTGTATTGATCTAGGGATTTCTGCACATTGATGAATATCCTCCAGATGCTAATCAGGGATTTGACATCCCCCCAGCTGTAATAACATTTCCTAACTTTCATGTGAAAATGCATTTTGATGAAGATAACACGTCAAACAGGTCGGCGGTGTTGTCTAGGTTTCAGGTACTAAAAGGCTGTATGTTGTTTTTATTTTAGTACTGAGTGAAGGAGAGAACATACTCATTGCTTCTTGTGAATTGTTTGTTTACTTTTACAGGACAGCATTCCTGTTCGATCTTACACAGAAGTATTGCTAGTTCCTCTGACAACTCCTGATTTCAGCATGCCTTACAATGTGATCACTATTACATGCACCGTATTTGCATTATATTTTGGGTCTCTGCTTAACGTGCTTCGTAGACGTGTCGATGAGGAGGAAAGATTTCTCAAAAGCAAAGGTACTTTTTCTTGACATTGGTGTCATTGGTTTGACGACTTGATGGATGATATAGTCAATTATCGATAATAAACTTTTCTGGATTTGAGGTGGTCTTTGCTTTCATCACCAATCTTGAAGTTTGACATTTTTCCAGTACCATGATAGTATGAGGATAGACCATGTAATCACTATGAAAATTCTGGTTTGCATTTCCCATTTCAGTATTCATGTGTCTGTCTGTTCATCTTGTAAAGAATCTTAATATATACCTAGAGCAATGCCTGCTATTGAAGTTGTTTTAGCAGTCCAAAATGTAGTCTTTCCTTTCTCTTTTCAATGAGTGATGCACTGTTAGAAAACTTTTCATCCCCATCTTTGCAGCTTTGTATATATGTGAAGCACCTTATTTGCCTCAGTAGTCCATCATGGAGAAATATCAAGCACCTGAGATTGTATTGACAGCGACAAACCTGAGATTGTTTTCACTGCGATAAACCTACTTTTTTTTTGTGTTGAAGACAAACTTTCATGAACGTACTACCTTATCGTTAGCTTTATAAGTTTTACCTGCAAAGGCAGCATTATATCCACCTTTGCCTACAATGGTCTTTCATTCATTTTATTCAGCACGCCATTTGATGGAAAGGATCATGCTCTGCAATTTTTTTATTTAGCCTATTCAGATTCTGATATCTTTCCAACCTTTTCTCATGAATGTTCAACTTGCAGACAAGAGGTCCAGTCCACTGTCTCGTCTGCTTTATAAGCTGTCTGCCAAGCTTGGAAGAAAACCAGTGGTAACATCCCAGTCATCAGCGAGGTCATCATCTTTTATTAGTTTAAAACTCATACTAAAAATCATATTGGTGGCTGGGATTGCAATTGCTTGGCAATACTTCTCCGAATGACATCGCATGGAGTAAGTTAGATAGGGTTTTTGTAAATTATGTGCCAAAAGAGACAATACCTGAGGTTAAAAGAATTTCTGAACTTTTGCATTTGTTAACATGTACTGTGTAGATGAGATTTTGCACATTTTTGTTCTAATGAGAAATTGACACGGATTGACGGTTCAGGTGCATTCTGCTTCTGTTGCTACTTCATAAATTCACAATTTTTGCGCTACTTTAAAAGATTGCCATGAGTTATAATATTTCACAAGAAAAAAGGGAGGTATTGATTTGTTCACCAGGGAATCTAAGAAGAGAAACTCCGGAGCAGAAATGGGATTACATGCCTTTGTTTCTGATGGCATGTAATGAAATGTGATGTGCCCCTTAAATCAAACATTACCAAATGCCAATTCTTGTCATTTGCAACGTTGGCATTAGTATACTGCCGCAAGTCATTCATTGGACGTTCTTCGTATCTGCCGGCAAAAGTGTCTTTATGCTTGAATGCTCGACGTCTTTTCTTTCCTAACCCAGAAGACGACCCATACATGTGTTCCATGTGTTTGTAGGAAAAGAAATCCCACGCAATCATTTTGAAATGGACTTTATAAAATGCTAAATATGAAAGTCACATCATGTGTTTAACCAAAAAAAAAAAAGTCACATCATGTGGAAATGAATTTCTCTTGGTGTGATAAAGCTCCCATGAAAGCAAAATGGCCATCCAAATTAGTGATAACGGTGAGCCCAGAGGATGTTTCAACTCATTCACTACGTCATTCGTGCACATCATGCTTTGTGCTGTGATTTCACAATGATGCTAATGAGTTCTTGTCAACTGGAGGTAGGCTATTCACAACAATGGTGTTATTGTTACTTGGTCTTTTAAGAGCTAATTCAGTCATGAGATACATTATCACCCATGAAATTCTAATTTCTTACCGCTTTGGCTGTTGGTAAAGATACTTTACGAGTTAGTAACATTGTCGAAAGGGCCAATCACTTTGCATTTTGATTGTGGAACTGTCATCGCCATACGAAAAACGAAAGAAGTAGGGACTAATAACGAAGGCTAACTGCACAAATTTCCTTTGCGGATAAATTGTTTTGCGCGACATACGGCTTCACCGTATGAGATGACAAGACAGATATTAACCCTAGGGCAATGGATATGGCAATGCCACTGACATGAGAGCAGATTAAATCAAACAAGACAGGTTCAGATTTATCTCATTAGACTCGTAGGGATGAAGGAAAAAACAAGGAAAACTTCTTGTATCAGTGAAAACTGAAGTTCTATCAATGTAATGCTTCATGTCATAATTCAATAGTGCCTACTGTGGGCACTTTCTCATATACAGGAGTCCCTCTAAACCTCTTGGGAAGAATACACCGGCCTCCAAATCGCTGCTGTAGGTAGATGAAAACAGCAAACAGCAAACCACAGAAAGGAATGATAATGTCCCAGGCAGTTGAATAAAAATCCATTCTATGGTTTGCATATATATAAGACAGATCAAGGTTCCAGGCAGAACTGTGAGCCCTGTAAAGATCATAAGCATGGGGTACTAAACGGACTATGGTGGTCCCGACATAATAAGAACGAGATAATGCTTCTACAGAAGAGTCGAAGAATAAGTTGAATAGGAGCTGAGGGAGTAGAAAACCATCCAGGATCAAGCCCGCATAAGATTTAAGGTCCCCCCAAAATGAAAGTTGCTGATACCTCGCAAGCTGATTTGGAGGCAGCATTAAACCAAGACGGCCTTGCCGTAGGAAAGGACTTCTGTGAGAATTCCTCCATTGGTGAACAAACCAAGCTATCAACCCACCACCGATATACATTGGTAGAGATACAAAGATGACTTTTTTCTCAGACACCCACAAGCCCTTTGGGCTGTCATCGCCACGTCTTGCGGACCAAGTCATGTGGAGAAGATAAAGCTCCAAAAGGAAAGCTACCATAGTAACCACCCTTACAATTACTTCATTGACTTCAACCCACCCACCACTCCCGAGAAAAAAGCTCTGCCTATTATGGTTTGTTACGAGAGCTTCGAAGTTTAACAGGAGAGGAATCATATGTCCCAGTGTAAGAACAAACAGCATTGTGATGGAAATGAAAGGAAGCACCTCTGGTTGCTTTTTCACGTGGAAAAGCTGTAAGCCCACAAAAACACACACAAGAGTATTAGAAACAAGAGCCATCACGATCTCCAAGTCCATCCTCAAAATGGACTCATCGGCTTTTTCAACATACATTGAACTTGAAGCCAGCTCCAGTGAATCAAAGTAAAGAGGATCTGATTTCACTCGAGTGCTTTCGATAGTCCCCTTGATTTTCTCAGTTGCTTTCCCAGTCAATGGATGGAGCTGGATGTTGATCTGAATCTCACAGTCCATAGAGCCATTTTTATACACTTCCGCCCCACTTTGTGTGATGTAGCGACAGCCCATCATGCACAAAAGACCCGTTTCTCTATTATATGTTCCTTCTGCAGAAATATCAACTGCTTTGGATGAAAGATTTTCACGACCTAGCTCAAAAGTAACCGAAGGGGTGAAGCATATCGTGTAACTGATGTTCTGCAAGGGACTGTGGCTGCTGTCCAGCTGAACTGCATTCTCTGTTCGATTTTTAAGCATGTAACTGTCATCATAAAGATGAAAGGGTAAATCGACACGTCTATCACCCACAAATAGTGGAGAAGAATAACCAAGCGCTGTCTGCCCCTTCTTACTCTTGATTGACATGTCAAATCTCATATCCGATGAGTATGAATTCGGATATCTCTTTCCCTTATGCTTCCCAGTCTTCATCTCACAAGGTTTCCTAACACTCCCCATCACTCCATACTCGTACTTGACACCTGGTAATGCATCACTGTGAGCCCAAAATTTTATCTTATCAAAATAACTGAAATCCTTTACAGTTTCATTGCTCCACATCCGTCCTACAACTGGATGCCTGTTTATAACGGAAAAAGTGGCAGGGAATCTCCAGCACAACTTTATCGAGCAATCTCCCGCAAAAGCATCAGTCAAAGATGTTGAAAAGTTCAAGATTCGGCAAGCAACAGCACACCACCTATTGGCCTTCGAATCCCATTCTCCTTCACCGATTAGGGTAGTGCTAGGATCAAAAGTATAATAGCCATAATAGACATTGGTGACATTTTGAAACTTCAATAACAATTGCATCTTACCCTGCTCCGAACATCGAATCATCGTGAAGCGCATGGCCTTGGGTAGAAACCCGACATCTGTGCCAAGAGGGTTGCAGTTACCACCGACACAAACACTCCCATATTCCAAGTCAAAGGCAGAATTCCACTTCAAGGCCGAGCACAAACGTTGCCCTAGTTTCTCACTGGACAAATTATCCCCACCACCATCATCAAATTCACCAAAAGACCCGTTCCCTCCCTCCTTCTCAATCAAACTATACTCATAGTCAACACTTTTACTGCTCAAAGCCAGTACAGAAACAGTCCCAAAGTGATCTACACCACCAGCACCATCACCACCCAAGCTCTCCAAAACCCCGCTAACGAAACTACTGTTAATACTCGATTGCAGCGGATAATTCAGCTTGAAAACGGCATCGAAACTACGGTTGGGAAAAATCACGCTAGATCCAACCATGCAAAGCTTACCTGAAGATCGAGACCAGTACCCATGAAGCCTGAACTTCGCCATACCCCACCTGACGGGGATTTTCGGCCCGCGGACGTGAAATTCGCGCAATCTCCGGTTCTTCGGATTCCCAAAGATCGCATTCACATTGGGGTCCACGAAAAAAAGTGTCCCCCGCAGATTGATCACGTCCTCGGACTTGGTCTTGTACATCATCATGGGAGTGAACGTCACCGTCCTCCGCAAATCATGGCCGGACCCGGACCCGGACCCCGCCGCCCGGCCGTCGGCCGAGAAGTACCCGCCGCGGAATTGGAGGAGCTTGGCGTAGGCGCTGGCCGATTCGGAGGCGATCGGGGGCTGCGGAGGCACCACGCCGCCGCAGTGGTCGACGTAGAAGGGATCGAAGTCCCCGGAGTGGATCCTCGCGGTGGACGCGGCGACGGCGAGGAAGCCGGCGACCGCGAAGAGGAGGAGGTCGCGGGGGAATGCGGGCTCCATGGCTTGTGCCGGAGGGACGGGAGTGACGAGATGTGGGCAGTGGCTACCGGCTAGAGAGATGGCGAAACCGAGGGGCGACGGCGCATCCGGGGGTCAAGACGCCATTGTTGTAGGGAAGGTGTTCGAAGAAATGCCGGAGTAAAACCCAGGAGAGGAACAAAGCTTTCTGTCTTTGGAGGAACCTTTTGGCCACATTGGGTTTTACGTTTTGTAGAGCCGAACAGGGCAAGAGTCTTTGGGCCGGCAAGGTGAGAGAGGAATGGGAAAATACAATGGGAAAACGACACGAACAGTCCTCGAACGTTGGTCCAATTTACAATATGATTCATAAACTTTTAATTTATTTAATGTTGCTCCTGAAGTTCAACTCAATGTGTAACGTGATTTCTGAACTTTTAATTTGTTCAATGTCGTCCTTGAATTTTTGGTACTTGCTTAATTTAATCCATAAATTATATGAAAATGTTCAATGTAATCCTTATTTAATTCGAGTTAATGGACTATATTGAACATTTTCATTATAGCTCAGGGACTACATTAAACATGTACAAAAAATTCAGGAATCACATTGAACAAATTAAAAGTTCAGGGACCATGTTGAATATTAGGGTAAAGTACAAGCACTACATCAAACAAATTAAAAGTTCAAGGATCATATTACACATTGAGTCAAAGTTTATGAATTATTTGTGTCATTGTCCCAATTACAAATGCAAAAAAACCCTAGTCTAGTTTAATTTTTCTTTCATTTCTTTCCTATTTTCATTCCCTCATAAAGGGTATTTTTTCTTCAATTTATTGTTTTTTTTATGTCCTTATGCGTAAGTAAACATTTACTAATGACCCATGTAATTATAGATTTTGATAACGGATGTCCCGAAGGGCATTTATCAAATACCCATTTCAGAAAAGTCTATGATCGTTAGTATGTTATCTTTTTCGGGTTACGTGTGATTAGTGCATTTTGAAATCGAAACATTTCCTGTATAAGTAATATGAACTAGTGGACACTCGTTGATAATATCTGTTTATGTTCCGACAATATTTAATGTGTCGAACGCACTCGGCAAAATGCTTGCTTGGTGCACAAAGCTAATCGACATGTAATTTGATCGCATCGCGAGATCTTTCCAGAAAAAAAGGATGTCTATTTTTCAAGAAAAGTAAGGGGAAAAAAGTTTCTATTTTTCCCACAAGCTTTTTGTCCCAAGCCGTAGAAACCCAAAAAAAAAAACAGGTACAAAGCTCATTCCAAAAGTGGTCATAGTAAAAATCGAAATAGAGGTCAATGTCAAGATTGGCGTTGTGATCATCGAAACAAGAACGCGACGATGAAATCCAAACCGTAATAAATGAATTTCCGGGTCAACGAGAGCGCCTTCGACGGTACGTTAATGCAAATTAGAAATTTGGGCAACAAGGAAAATGAGGATGCTTCCTTGTTTTCTGCTAAGACGACAGGGTCGCGTTTGCATTCATGGGCGCGACCGCTGATCTAAGAGTTACCGCATTACGTACTCCCGAACACAACAGTACCCACATCATTTACACGTACCATGCTTTGTTCGAATCGTATCGAAGGCTCTTTTGTATCTGGATCGATCTATAATTTACAATGCATGACACGATTTCGGTTTCCCACAAAGCCATATAACTATGTATATGGATCGCCAGCCTATTCTTCGACATGACATGATCTATGATGAAATAGATTATCTGTCGACCAGGCGTTCTGTGAAGCGGTCTCATCATCACAAATGTAAATACCCGTTAGAGCACATCCACTGTATCTTTCTTTAAACTAGCAACAATTGCACACATCTATGTTAACAAATCTAATACAAGTTAGGGCAACAATCTCTTGCACAATCTTTACTCACTAAACTGCTTTGCAGCTTTCGACCATAAGAAAAACTGTTTTGCAGCTTGGAACCCAGTAGCACCACGCACCTCTCTAAGAAGTTACTGATAAGGCAATGCCTCGTTTGTGAACCCCAAATATCAAGCCGATTGAATCAAAACTATCCCCACTACATTGCAATACATAAAGATTAAAATAATTCGATCCATTAAATGAGGTACAGAAAAGCTCTACCCTGACGCCTTGCAGCAATCTAAACTCAAGATCTCTTGCCACATGTGATTCATCAGTCATATCCAGATAAGAAGCAAGATCAATGCTCTCATGATCCTAGAAAAATTACTTCAATCTGGAGGAATTCAGGATTAGACCAGAAAAATCCAGAGACTCAAAGCATGTACTATTGGTGCTGTGACGGTATTACCACATCTTAAAAGGTGCTCGGCACTCAGCAGGCAAATCCTTTCAGACAATACATTGAGCATGCAGCCTGTCCAACTGGTGCTTATGATGCAGAAGTAGCATCGGAACCATTATTGGGAAATGACCATGGAAAAATATGATCCTATGCTGCAACAGCAACCTTCTCCGACTTCTTAACTGCTGACTTTACAGGTTTCTCATCGTCTGTCTTCTCAGGTTTCGCAATTCCCTGAATGTCAGTTATCCTCAACTTGGTGAGTTCCTAAGGAAAAAAAAGATGGGTCAGGAGAAAGTACCACAGGGTGAATGAAGAGCGAAACATTAATTTTCTCATCTGCTCTGACCAAAAAAAAAACAAGAAATTTCTCATCTGCTGATCTATGATGTACCTGTCGGTGTCCTTTGGTTCGCCGGTAGTTCTTCCTCCTCTTTTTCTTAAAAATAATTACTTTTGCATCTAATGCCTGAAGTATTAAATGAAAAGAAAGAGTTAGCCGTCATATGATCGGGAAAAAGATAATATCCCGACTTATAGAAGGGATTCAATTCTTACTGGACAGGGCAGTAAGTAGAAAAAGCAAGTAAAATGTTGTCAGTGGAACAATGCCTCATATATGACTAAATAGCAAAAAATTCTGTATAAGAGGAAGTTTCTTTCATCCCACAATTAGATGGTCATGTTGTATGGGTCTGATAATTTCTCGTTCCAATTAAGAACTTCTAGACAAAAGGCAAATCAGATGAGTCTTCACCTGTTACAGATCTGACAAAGTATCACAACCAAACAAAATGTCACACATAACTCAGCTCAACAGATCATTTACAGAAGACATGCTAATTCTTGGAACTTAAGTTCACACTTCCCAAAATCATTTGAGTATTCAACGCCATTTCTTTGGAAGGCCAAATAAGCACAGGATGATCTCTTGGTTTTGTCTTGTTTTTTTTTTATTTTGGGTATAGTGTGAAAGTGGGTGATGATGATGCAAAACTCACATGCTCCTCGACGACTGCATGCACAGCTGCATCTGGAACTGTCGGTCTGCCAACAATTGTCTGAGTCTGTGAGCCGAGCAGTAGAACTTTGTTCAAAATCAACTGCGTCACATAAAAAGTTCTAAGCATTAACATTGCAATTCAATTGGACAAAGGAGGAAGAAAAGAGAAAACTAGGCAACCTAGGTGTAGAATATTGCTAGTAGAATAATTTATGGGAAGGCACAAGTTTAAAAACGAAGCACAAGTCCAAAGTAAATTCCCCACTATCATCCATAAGGGACAGATAATAATTCGGCACATCCTAAATTTCAAGGAAGAGCAATGCAATCATGAATACAGGCTTCCATTAATGCGAAAAAGAAAGTACAGGCAATTTGCCCCATTTACTTGAGTGAATAAGGCACTTCTAAAAGAATGGGTATGGAACCAGAAGGAACAAGCACATATATATATACACCCTGTCAATGGAAGATCAAAAGGGCTACTCTACATGGCAACTGTCCCACAGCATTTCCAGATTTAACGGAAGGTGAACTCCAATGAGACGGTTGATGGTTTTATGGACCAACCCAAAGCATAACACTTCACATTTTGTTGTAGTATAAGTAAATAATGAGCTACCGCCGAGTATTTTGAGGCCAAATGAGCAGAAGAGAATGCGCCAGAACCAAAAGAAACAACTACTCTACTACATCAAGAAAGTCAAAGGCTAGGTACAAGCTGAATACTAATTGATACAGAAAGAAAAGAAAAGAACTGTCTTTTCCATATTCTCTCGGCGGTGGTTACTGAGTTCTGAAAAAGTCTCTCTTCTGCTCATTTGGCCTCAAAATACTCGGCCATAGCAAAATATTTACTTATAACCTGTCAGCGGTGGTTACTGAGTTCTGAAAAAGTCAAACTTTGTATATCCATTCAAGCAAATTCTTCCGCAATACAATTTCATTCCCCCCGTAAACATAAACACCACTCAAAAGCTGACTTTAGACTTGACACATGATCAATTGGAACTCCAACAGAGACTGGCAAAGACAACTCAATAGGAACTAGTGCTTCAAGCAACATTCACAGTAGTAACCAACATCACACGAGAACGGTAAATAGGCGAAGAGACAGCAACCTAGCAGATTATTAGCAGCACAATGACTTATCAAATACCCACGACAAGATTTGATTCGCGGGCAACATTCATCAGCCTGCAACGTACCTTGTCATTGATGTCGCAGAACTTGAGCCGCTCCGTGAAAATGCAGTCCCCATTGCTCACCTTGAACTGGTGCGAACCAATCTACACACCACGAGCCTACCAGCTAAACACTTACAAATACAACCAAAACAAAAACGCAAACAAACAGGCACCAACACGCATCTCATTTCACTCTCTCGAACACCAGCACGGATCGCCGAACCTGAACGACGGCGAAAACCGGCTCGTAAGGCGTGAAAACCCGGTCCGACTTCTCCAGGGGGCCCATCACCGCGTACCCAATCGCGGCGGCCTCGGCCTCCCTCTCCTCGGCCGTGTAATCCCACTTGGAACGCGACGAGGCCTTGCCGGTCTCGCAATCGCTCTCCTCCATCACCTCGCCTCCCTCGCCGCCCGACTCATCGCCCTCGTCCTCCTCGTCCTCGTCCTCGCTCGTCCTGTTGGAGCAGAAGAGACGCGCCCGCGGCGGCCACGGAGGGCACCGGCTCGGCTCGAGACCGGGCGACGCCGGCCGAGCTTCAAGGAGCCATCTGGGAGGAGGCGGAGCGGCGGCCGGCGGAGTCGTGGGGCGGCGGCGGAGCGACGCGGAGAGAGGCGTGGCGTGACGGGTCAGGGCCTGGAGGCAACGCCGGTTCGCCATTGCCGCCCTTCTCGTTTCCTTCTTCTTCTTCCTTCCTTCCTTCCTTCCTTCCTTCCTTCCTCCTTCAGTTCATTTTTTTTTCTCAACAGAGGCGCGGCGGCGACTAGGGTTTTCAGCTCGATCCGGCCGGGGTTCTCCTTCTCGCTCATTTCTTCCTCTCCTTCTTCTTCTGTTTTTATTTTTTATTTTTTCCTTTTATTTTCTTTTGGGTAATTAGAGGATTTCTCTTCCTTTTGTTTTGGGAACATGACCCAAATGATTCACGAGCTTTGGCCTAATATGCAATATAATCCCTAAATTTTTAATTTGTTCAATATGGTTTCTCGAATTTTGATACATGATCAGCTTAGTTCCTGAACTATATGAAATGTCCAGTGTTGTCTCTGGATTGGAATTAATAGAGGGACAGCATTGAATAATTTCGTGTAATTTAGGGTTTGAGTTGAACGTGCATCAAAAGTCCATGAAAAGTTCAAGGATCACATTGCACATTGTGCTAAGGATCACATTGCACATTGTGCTAAAATTCAATGATCATATAAAAAAAATTAAAAGTTTAAGAACCACATTGCACATTTGATCAAAATTCAGTGACTCATTTTGTCTTTATCCCTTTTATTTTCTTCTATTCACAATGGAAATTGCACCGCAAGCCTTGTTTTGTGCATTTGAGTCCCAAATTTTATATAAAGAAGTGCATTCGAGTCCTAAACATTTCATTTCATTCAATTAATAAGTCTTAAGTAAACTTAAGAACATCATTTAAGCACTTTTTGAGTGACGTGCAGGCAATTTTAAGTGTTGATCGTCGAAAGGACTTGATTGAATCAATTGAAAGATTTGGGACCTGGTTACATTTCAGACACAAGATTGAGGACATCCCATGCAATTTTTCCTAGTTCAACGTATGATCAAGAACAGCAATTTCCTAATGTCCTTCGATCCTTCATCGGCTTCAGCAACTCATTGCATTGATGCAACAGTGAATGTAAGTTTCTATTCATGCTCTTCTCATTATGCAAGGTAGTAACTATTCACTAACAAGAGTAGCATCTAATTCTATTTCGGGACGGTTCGCTCCTCGCTCCTTCGTTAATTGGCAAGTTCAAATCTCTTGCTTAAAGCCGAAGCTTCGACGATAACCGAAGGGATCCAGTTAGCTCCACATCTACTTTCGATCGCATTACTACGGAGACCGCACCCGAAGGATGGATAGATCCAGCTCTAATGCTATCGATCTCTTCGTCATTTTGCCAATCGACCATGGGATTTCGGAGGGATCATACTTGCTCCAATTCCATCGCCACTTCCTTCATTGTGGCCTGTACCTTCCTTGCAGGTTTAAGCAATTTTTTGCCAAGTTAGACACCGCAATAATTTCTTCTTTCTCGTCATGGTCTGATACCTCCTTATCAAGAATATCGAACAGACGGTTCTCCTCCATTGAAATAATGAAGTACATGGCTAGACTTTTGCCCTCTTCCGCCCGCAATTGAGAAACTGGCTTTTCTCCCGTTAGTAGCTTAACAAGGACAACCTCGAAGCTATAGACATCACTTTTATCTGTAAATTGACTTGTTTGGAAGTATTCCGGATCTAAGTATTCGATGGTTCCTAGCACTTTTGTGGTCAAGTGCATTTGGTCAATGGTAATTGATCTGGAAGCTTCGAAATCAGCCACTTTGGCTTGATATTTTTTGTCCAAATATGTTCGATGACTTGTTATCACGATGATAAATTGGGATGGTTGTAGCAAAGTGCAAATATGAAAGAGCTCCAGCAACTTCATTGGCAATTCTTAATCACATGTCTCATGACACGGGAAATCTTCCGCATGGATTATGAAGATATTGGTAAAGAGTTTCATTGGGGACAAATTCATATACAAGAAGAGGAACTTCACTTTCCGGACAAAATCCCAACAGCCTGATCACATTTCTGTGATTGATTTCGAAGAGAATAACGACCTCATTAACAAACTGTTCGACTCGTCCCGCATCGACAACTTTGGATTTCTTCACTGCGATTATCGTTCCATCTGTAAACTGTTCCTTGACCACCCTAACCCAGTATCCGGTTCTTGTTAAAATGGTCTGTAGCCGTGTCTAACTCCGCTGAGCTGAATAACTTGCCTTTTGCTGTGTGATTATCTTCAACAGAAGATAGGTGTTGTTGCAACACAAATCCACCGTTACGTTTGAAGAACTTTCGCTTGAGCTTTGCAGCGCGCCTTATTTTGATGAACTTGTACAACCAACGAGAAAGAAGAAGTAATACTATGGCGCCGACACTGGTGCCCGTACCTGTGTAAAAAAAAGTCAACTGCCATTGCTTTGGGAACCTAACAGACAATATTCAGAGGGTTTCTCTTCACTCTAGGATTTACATAAGCAATTTCACCTTCATCGTCGACAAATTAGCCTCCACCAATTTTAACAAGTGCCTTCTTGCTTTAGAAAGAAAATAGAAAGGAGGATTCACTCAACAAAACAATTCAAAAGACCCTCGAATAGTGTGCGTCTTTTATGGGTGGGAAACGAAGATACAATCAAATTGTTAAATGCATAGAATTGGAAAATATAATTCAGTTTAAAAGCAGCAGTGAATCCACAGATTATGAAAGCACAGTTAAGTTGAGCAGAGATGGTAATATATGTATTCATGCATATGAAATTGGTGGGCAAAATGACACTATTAGTGTCATAACTTGTGTACGGAAGATACTTTAATGCCATAATTTTTTTTTGGATCACTTTGTTGCTAACTTTTTTTTAAAAACGATCATTTTAGTGCCAATGTTAATATGGCTTATCGGAAATCTTACGTGGCGCTAACATGGCTCGCCAGAGAAGTCCAGTCAGCATTAAAACCAAAAACGACGCCGTTTAATCCGCTGACGTGTACTTTTTTAGAAAAATAAAATTTAAATTATATTAAAATGATTAAAAAGAAAAGGAAAATACCACTAAAAATTTCAAAAGTATGACACTTGTAATAATTTACCCTGAACTTTTTTTTTACACGAAAAACCCCAAACTATGTCATTTGTGATAAGTTTACTTTGAATTTTTTTTTGTTATACTAAAAATCCCAAATTATACTTATTGTGATACATTTACCTCACAACACTTTAACCCAAGGGAATTTTCATCTTTTTTCCTTTTTTTCTATTTTTTTTTAATTTCATTTTCTTTCTTCTCTGGTGAGAGCAACCCTTATTGGCGTCGGGCGAGGGCCGCCCTCGCCCGACGACGACAAGGGCCGCCCTCGCCTGACTCAAGTGAGGGCTTCTCTCGCTGGATTTGGCGAGGGTGACCGTCGCCGAATTTGACGAGGGCGACCCTTGCCGGTGTCGAGCAACGGAAGCCCTTGCCCGGCCGGCGGTGGTGGGGCGGTGGCAAGCCCTCGCTTGCTGCTTCCCCTCGCCTAGTCAGGGGCCGGCGAGGCTTGCCCTCGCCGGTGGCCCGCGGGGCAAGCTTCACCAGAGGCCGGCGAGGTCGGCCTTGCCCGCCCTCCCCTTTGGCCGGTCGCCAAACCGATGACCGGGAAAAAGTTAGAAAAAAAAGATTAAAAAATTTGAAAAAAAAAATCACATAATTTCCAAGTGTACAAGTCAGGCCCTTTTTTTTAGGATTAATACTACCAAAAACCCCAAACTGGTATATGTATGATAATTTTACCCTAAACTTTTTTTTTTACCAAAAAAATCCCAAATTGATACACCTGTGATAATTTTACTTCAAACTTTTTTTTACCATAAAAAACCCAAAACTAGTACACATGTGATAATTTTACTCCAAACTGGCAAACCCGCAACAAATTTACCCTAAACTATTTTTTTTAATCACGAAAAATCTCAAATTGGTACACATGTGACAATTTTACCCCGAACTAATAAATTTTTTATATTATTTTTTTATTTTTTTGAATTTTTTTTATCTTTTCTTTTTCTTAAACTTCAACTTCTGGTCAATCGCTGGGCGGAAGCCGGCGAGGTCAGCCCTGCCGGCGCGGGCGAGGGCCGCCCTCGCCCGACTCAGGCGAGGGTCGGCCTCGCCTGGGCCGGCGAGGACAGCCCTCGCCCGACGCCGGCCAGCGAGGGCGGCCCTCGCCGGCGTTGGGTGAGGGTGGCGAGGGCGGTCCTTGCCGAGTCGAGCGAGGGCCGACCTAGCCTGGGCTAGCAAGGATAGCCCTCGCCTGACACCGGCAAGAGCCGCCCTCGCCGGATCTGGTGAGGTCGGCCCTCGCCGATGTCAGGTGAGTTGGGCGAGGGCCGACCTCGCCTGGGCGGGGAAGGACAGCCTTTGCCCAACGCCGGCGAGGGAAGCCCTCACCTGAGTCGGGTGAGGGTCGCCCACGCTCGACTCAGGCAAGGGCTTCCCTTGCCTGACGCCGGTGAGGGTCGCCATCGCCATCGCCATCGCCTGAGTCGGGCGACGGAAGCCCTTGCTCGGCCGGCGGTGGTGGGGCGGCGGCAAGCTCTCGCCTGCTACTTCCCCTCGTCCAGCCAGGGGCCGGTGACGCTTGCCCTCGCCGTTGGCCCGCGGGGCGAGCTTCACCAGAGGCCAAAAAGTTAGGAAAAAAAAGATTAAAAAATTTGAAAAAAAACCACATAATTTTCACGTGTACAAGCCAGACCTTTTTTTTAGGATTAATACCACCAAAAATCCTAAACTGGTACATGCATGATAATTTTACCCTGAACTTTTTTTTTACCACAAAAAATTCCAAATTGGTACATTTGTGATAATTTTATCCCAAACTTTTTTTTACCACTAAAAATCCCAAACTAGTACAAATATAACAATTTTACTCCAAATTAGTAAACCCGTGACAAATTTACCCTAAAATATTTTTTTTAACCACGAAAAACCTCAAATTGATATACATGTGACAATTTTACCTCGAACTAATAATTTTTTAATATTATTATTTTCTTTTTCGAATTTTTTTATTTTATTTTCTTTTCTTTTCTTAAACTTCAACTTCCGGCCTGTCGCCGGATCGGCGACCGGTCAGAGACGGAAGCCGGCAAGGTCGACCCTGTCGACGTGGACGAGGGCTGCCCTCGCCCGACTCAGGGGAGGGCTGCTTTCACCCAACTCAGGCGAGGGTCGGCCTCGCTTGGGCGAGCGAGGGTGGCAAGGGTGGCCCTCGCCGAGTCGATCGAGGGCTGACCTCGCCTGAGTGAGTGAGGACAGCCCTTGCCCGACGCTGGCGAGGGCCGACCTCGCCAGATCCGGTGAGGGCGGCCCTCGCCAGTAGGCGGCGGGGCCGACCTCGCCGGCTTCCGCCTCTAGCCGGTCGCCGGTCCGGCGACCGGCCAGAGGTTGAAGATGAAAAAAAAGAAAATAAAAAATAAAAAAATTAACAAAAATTCCAAAAAATATTATTAAAATTTTAGTTTAGGGTAAAATTATAACATGTGTACCAGTTTGGAGTTTTTATTGGTATGTTCAGAGCAAAATTATCACAAGTGTACTAGTTTGGGGTTTTTAGGATATGTTTGGGGTAAAATTGTCACATATGTATCAGTTTAAGGTTTTTGGTGGTAAAAAAAAAGTTCGAGGTAAAATTGTCACATGTATACCAGTTTGAGGTTTTTGGTGGTATTAACCTTTTTTTTTAATATAAATACCACATTAGCTTTTTGATCGGAATTTTGGCCGGAGTCATTAAAGTGATTTATTTTTCTCCGATTTTGGCACCAAAGTGATTCGAAAAAAAGTTATGGTACAAAAGTAACATCCGTACATAACTTATGGCACTTCTAGTGTCCTTTGCCGAAATTCGTGTATACAAACAGTCACTTTCTGTGAGCAGGAGAAAAAAGAGCAGGCAGTGACGTAGCTAGAATGGTGATGGTCTTATTGTCTTCGCAGTAGTATGACCCTGGTCGATTCACACACTTCCCTCGGCAATTGATGTTTGGTTCTTCTTTGCACTCATCGATATCTAATCAATATTAAAATGGATGGGTTAAGGAAGAAGGAAAAAGAACAGGCAGTTTCAAGATATATGACTGAACATTCAGCAGTCAAATTCTCTCTTGGATTCTCCTGTATTACTGGTTTGTGAGCATCCATCATCTGATTTGCACAATTTAATTATTGCAACTGTATTCATAGGCTTTTCATAGGTTTCGAGCATTGCATATCGTAAGATACAAAGCAAAAGCGAACATTCTAAGCTCACCTTGGCATCCATGGGGACGAAAATAATTCCCTCCGTAGCCTTGATCGCAAGAACATACTAGAAGATCCAACTTTTGCATCAAGTACCACTGGCAGGAGCCGGAATTGTCATTGCCGCACCTATTGCTTTGTTTGCTTAGCAGGTATTCCTCATATGGGCTAATCGCCCATTTGAGCATCACCGGAATGTCTGGTGGTAAACTGTTCAATTTAGCTCAATGCCACCATCTACTCTCAACCAAGAAGGCGTACCTACATTTTTCATCTCCTTGTGCTATGGCTTCATCCTTGAGAGTCTTGAATTTCACGTTGTATTTGCCAATATCATTGTTGATCGAAATCGTACAACAACCGTTATCGGTATGGCAATGGTCAAACCCAAGAGTCATGTTTCCACCACAGGAAGACTTGCATTCTACGACCACCCCTTCGGTATGATAGACGGACATCAAGGCCTTGGTGTCACAACCTCCCGCAACAAAAAAGTTCTCACGCTGAGAGTACCTGAAAAAGCTTCTTGTTAAGTCCACTGGGTTTTGCTGGTTGGTCGTACAATTAGGATGGAAATACAATATTGGCTGGCTGACCCTAATGAGCCCTGGGGAGTATGAACTTTGCAGTAGCAGGATATCAAACACCACCACACTCAAATTCTTAAATACCGGAATAGAGATGCTGCTGGTCTGCTGGCAATCGATCTCGTACTGGGGATCCAAGAAGCAGCCGGGTCTGATTCCAAAAGGGTATGGAATGTTTGTTAGATTGCCACAGGTGTCCGGATAGCCTGGCCAGGCCAGACTTTGAGAAGGCGGTTCTACGACATCAGCTGATCGGTTCACCATGAAAACAAGCACAAGAACAAAGAAGGCCGTCGCCAGGATCTTCTCCCAATTCATCCTCCACAATCTGCTCCTACAGCTAGCTATTAAATTGTCAAACACCTCTCGGTTGTCTTGTCTCTCTCTCTGTGTCTTTATTCACTCTGGCAGTTTAGCACTTAACGGAACTGCTTGACTTGACTCTGCTGTCTGCCGTTTGTCCGTCGATGCCATCGTTGGTGGACTATTTCCTGCCAAATCTGTTTTGTTGCAAATGTATGTCATATTCTCCACAAGCAAAACGCCAGGCATGAAACCTCCTAAGTATCATCCTAAGAATGCCAAAACTGACTATCGTATTTGTATCCATAGAAATAACATTAACATATTAACAGCGATTTGACATGTGGGATGAATCGCAATATACCGGTCACCCAGTATATTTTGCTCTTCACGAAACCACTGAATTTTCGGGTTGCCCTGACTCCGACTTTCGTTATCCCTGCAAAGAATTTCCGCTAATTTATTTCTATTCTTAAAATATGTTAAGGATGTGATAAAGTTATCCCAGTACCTCTAGCATTAACATGTATTTAAAATTACCGCCAAACTATTGCTTTAGCGTGATTAAGATATGGCCTTCTAACATTAAGTCGGGCATACACCGTTTATTCAATTAGACATGTTCGATACAATATTTAGCAAAAACGAGTTTTTTTATTGAACATATCGATTTTCTTATATGTCATATATGGCTTAAATATGAAGCTTTCCATAAGTTATAGAATGGGAATCAACACATATAGGACCATGCAACAATAACTTCTATTATACATGAGTAAGCGCATGATATATTGCTGTATCTTTTTTGTGATTGTTTATTTAGGGCCTGTTGGGTTACCAGCAAAGTTCAAATACAAAAGAGCCCCGGCAACTCCATTGGCAATTCTTAACCGTGTCTCCCACGACATGGGAAATTCTCTGCATGGATTATGAAGATATTGATAGAGAGTTCCATTGGGGACAAATTCATATTCCAAAAGAGGAACTTCACTCTCCAAACATAATCCCAATAGCTCGATCACATTTCTGTGATTGATTGCGAACGATCTCATTGACAAACTGTTCGACTTGTTCCACATCGAGAACTTTGGATTTCTTAATTGCGACGATCGTTCCATCTATCAACATTCTCTTGTAAAATATTCCTTAACCATTCTGACCCATTATTTGATCATTGTTAAAATGATCCGTAGCCATGTCGAACTTTGTTGAGGCGAATAACTTGCCTTTCACCGTATGATTGTCTAGACACTTTTGATTGACTAAATAATTTTAAGCGATCGTTTTTAAAAAAATATTTTTCAAATTATTCAATTTTTGTGAAATAAAAAGCGGCCTTAAATGAGAAAAGTCTTCTGTTTTTTTTTTAAATATATAGACCTTTTAATGCGCTTCACTGATTTTTTTTTGAAAAAATGAAATAATTTTTAACGATATTTACAAATTCCGCTTTAATGCCCCAAAAAGAGTAACCCTAGCCCCATCGAAGTCCAGTATAAATACCACGCGCAAAACCCTAGCTCCAGTCCTTCGGCCGTCTCGTCGTGCAAAGACTCCCCTGTCGCTCTCGCTCTCTCTTCTTCCTCTCGCTCGCTCGCTAGCCAGCGCAACGACGATGGTAAGCTGCTGTTGCTCGACTCGATCCGCTCGTTCATTTGGACGGTAAGCATCTGTTGCTTCTTCGAGCGTGACTGATTTGGATATTTTTGGGGTGGGGGCAGTCTCTCGTGGCGAACGAGGAGTTCCAGCACATCCTGCGTGTGCTGAACACCAACGTCGATGGGAAGCAGAAGATCATGTTCGCCCTCACCTCCATCAAGGGTATCGGCCGCCGCTTCGCCAACATCGTCTGCAAGAAGGCCGACGTCGACATGAACAAGAGGTGAGGATTCCCCCCCCCCCCCCCCCCCCCCGCCCCTTCTGGTCCTCTCTCTCCCGAACGGTCGTTGGGTTCGTTGTTCTTCTTTTTGGCGAAATGGGTGCGGTGTACATGAGAATGCGACAGTTACAAAAATTTTGTGAATTTTAGCTTTTTACCACTATGGGTCGAACTACCTAGGTACTTTGGTGCTGTCGGATGCGAATTAGCTAGAATTTTTGTGGCATCTGCAATCTGCAAGTTGTGTGGATGATCTGAGGAACATGTGGGTTTCGGGTATTTTGTCTTGTAATCTGAGTAGGAACTGGGAATAGTGGTCTTGGGTTTTTTTTTTTTTTGGTGAGCTGAAGTGTGGAATTGCTAGAGAGCATGAGCGATTAGATTAATCTTTCGTTTAGTCTGTGATTTGCTTTAAACCTGAATTGTAGAATTGGATAAGACAACTTGTGTTTTGGCTGATCTGTTGTTGAATCTGTGGCATTCTGAAGATCTGCCTAGTCGTAGGTATGATGTGGCGATTCCCAGGGTTTTATGAGGAGGTCCATTTTCTAGGGAAACAATTGCCTCTGGCATTTTCATGGGTTTAATCAGTTAACAATGATAGGCACTTGGATTGGTGGAATCCTTCATTTCTTACTTCATCCTTTTACTTGGTTCAAATCTATGAATGACTTGGGGATTTAAATTCTCTACTTTGGGGTTGTGTAGGTGTTTCACGGGATGGCTTAGGAAAATCTCTACCTGTTATCTATCTGCAGGCACCCCATGTCCTTTCTGTCAAAGTTCCTTTTTTCTTGTTTCATTTTGTTTACAGTACATCTAATTGTCTCTACGAATGTGAGATGTCCCTTGTGGGATTTGGTTTTAAACTCATTGCAAGATAATTGCAATGTTGTTGATGCTACGATGTTTTTCTCTGCCAGGGCTGGTGAATTGACTGCTGCTGAGCTAGACAACCTCATGGTCATTGTTGCCAACCCACGCCAATTTAAGATTCCAGACTGGTTTTTGAACAGAAAGAAAGATTACAAGGACGGAAAGTACTCTCAGGTTGTCTCAAATGCATTGGACATGAAGTTGAGAGATGATTTGGAGAGGTTGAAGAAGATCAGGTGACCAGAATTTACTTATTTTGCTGCTGTAATGTTGATTTAAATTTTCGTCTTATGGTTAACAAAAAATTATTGTCCAATGGCCTTTTTCCTTCTGTATGAATATATGTGGGGTAGGAGCATCTGCATCACAATTCTTTCTAGTATTACGTTCTTGTAAGTAGATTTCCCCATTAATGCCAACTGTGAAAGCTAGTAATGAGCATTTCGCTTCAGTTATTTCTGCTAGTTTTCATTTGACAGAAGTCACAGAACTTGCTTTTTTGTCTCTCCAGATGTTGACTTCATATTCTCTTGAATTTTCTGGAAGTTGATCATGATATCAGTATCTGACATTAGAACTGCAATAATGCAGGAACCACCGTGGTTTGAGGCACTACTGGGGCCTGCGTGTTCGTGGCCAGCACACAAAGACTACTGGACGTAGAGGAAAAACTGTTGGTGTCTCCAAGAAGCGTTGAGTTCTTATTGCTTTTAATTATGGGCGTTACATTCAAGATCTTTGGGGTAGCGTTTTTTGTTCGATCTCTGAGTTTACAGTTCCTTGCATGGACTATGATACAATTATAGCTCAATGTTTTTTCTTTGCCCTAGTTGTATGATGCGTTCTGCCCGGCCTGCTTGCTGAAATGTTAGTGAAGTAATGTGGATCAAATTTTTAAGAGGATATCGGTTTCATTAAGCAATCAATGAGAGGTTGGGATAGTTTTGTTTTGTTGTTGAATGATAAATCTTGGCCGACTTTGCATAGTAGGTAGATATGGCTCGTGCTTCTATTTTCCGCTGGTTATATATCTTGGAACAGATGCGGTTGCATTGAACTTGATGGGGGCTTGGATGTGAACTGGACAAGTTGTCTGTCATCTGCATTTGTAATGTGGAAGTGCTGCAATCAAATTTCTCCATTAAAATTCCTGACTTCCTTCAGGAGAGTGAGTTCTGGGATTAGGGGATGATTGCAGGAATCTTTCGATGGGCATGGTGCGTTTACCATCTAAAGAGGACTTGGTTATTGTTTATTGGCTTTGATAGACCCGTTGTTGTATTGTGGGAGGGATAACACAATGGTTGGAAGCTGAAACTTGCACCCTGTTACTTGTGGCTTTCCTTTCAAACTTTGAAAACAAGATTTTAGTTTCGAAAAATTATGTATAGCATTTGACAAGTCAGTAGCGGTAGATTCGGAAATATACGGTGTCGAATGCTATACATGATTTTTCTGAACAGTCAGTAGCGGTACATTCGTTAATCTTGATTCACTGATGTTTACAGTTCTAATCCGATTTGCTGGTGGATAAGAATGGCGTATGATAATTTGTTTTTACTTTAATGCACAATTCATGATGACAATATATGGTGTGGATTTGATATGTGACGGACAAAATCAACCACGATATCTTAATGTTACGAAGACATGATAATTATCTAGATTGCTAACTAGGCCAAATCGAGCCCAAATGGGTTTGTTAATCCGATTGGGTTAGCCCGAGGAATATAATGATTGGGAGCTCTGGGTTCGATTTAGGCCCATCCAATTAAATCTAAACATTATTCTAAATCATGCAACATTTTGCATTTACGTTTTGATCGACTTAGATGTAAGCGAATTTTCGGAAAAATTTAGGGTGGTGCTATATCTACCCTTAAACAACTAAATCCAACCCATTAACACTATAAAGGCACAACTACCCTCAACCATTTAATTGCAATTTAAAGTGATGGCCACATTCATTCATTTTCCTATTTTTTTCCTTTTTCTATTTAAGATCTAGTTATCACAATAAAGCATTTCTCATTTTCAGAGTATTAAAGAAAAGTGTATTTTTAGATATTCCTATAACATTGTATATGTTTCGCGCAAAATTATCTCACCAATAGTAAGGAAAAAAAACTTCTTTGATATAGTAAAAATTGAAAAGTTTCATCTTTATCATTGATCTTATAACAACTTATCTATTCTTTATCCCTCTTATCTCAAAAACTCACTTACGTGGTGAACTTCTCATTTTTTTTATAATTTCATTAATGTAAAATATATATAAAGTTTCTTTATTTATTATATTGAGGAATTTATCTTTTTTTTAATTATTTTGGTGAGATATTTTTACATAGAACATGTAAGATGTTAAAGGAATATCTAAGAATACACTAGAAACATTACGGACAATGAGGTATTTGATACTCTTTTGTAAACAGTTCTTGGACAATATTAATTTTTGTCAATCTAAAATAATCATATTTAACTAGCATTTTAAAAAAAAAATCTTAATTTATGCAATATTTTGATTTAGTTAAACTTCATGTTTTAAATTTTCACGTTGGAGGATGTACTTGTGATTTATTCTAAAAAATCTTCAAAGAGGGGTTTTTTTTTGGCTTCATTTGATCATCCCATTATATGCATATCTATATAGAAGAAGAAAATCAACAAGAAAGGGTTTGATGGTGATTTACACAATAAAAGTGAAGATATATATAAAAGTCAATGTGTTTTTTTTTTAAAGTCAATGTGTTAAAAAGCTGTCTATGTTAAAATTTTTGTAGACTCAACCAACGTAGAAACGAACAAGGTTTCTTGGAAATTTCTCTTTCCGACAAAACTAATTTTTATGTAAGTAATATCTAATAATAAATAAAACATAATGCCTTTACTATACATGGGGAACCTACAATAAACAAAAATTGAACACGTGAAATTATTAATTATGGTAAATTCATAGATATACAAAACTATAAAAAAGAGGAAAGTCAATAAATTTGAACCGCGACTCTCCCTCTACTCTTGTTCCTGCTCTGGCCTTTACTGCATTCGTTCCCTAACCATGATAGAACAAATTCAATTGTCACACAATATTTTCGTTGAGCTTTACATTGTACTGTTCAAATAAGACGAACGTACAAATTGAGGTGTTGCATGATTCACATAGACAACTTTTAGTGTATCTTTAGATAGAACGTCTTGAATATCTTTCAAAAGTCATAATCTGCTGCATTTCCCTGAACATTTGTCATTAACAATCCTTACTCATCAACTAAACTAGATCCTGCATTTGCAAGGTCCCATACTCTTTTTTTTTTTTTATTTATCAAGGACCTCTCGATGAGAATTTCTATTCTTATATTCAGGTCGAAATTACAGCCGCCAAGAACTTCATTGATGTATTTTACGCTTTTCCTCTTAAAGAAACGAGCAATATAAAGGAAAATCTCCCTCTCGTTGTTCTGCAATCCAATGGAGCTTGTCTTGAGAACTTGATTGATAGTTTGGTAGGACTTTTTGAGAGTTTATGCAATGTACTTTCCTATGCAGATACCTTCCTTTCACATAAGAATGAGCCCAACACTTTAAGCGCTAACGGAGGGCCCTTAGCTCTATCTATGATATCCCTTCTTATTTCAACTCTCTTGCTATTTAGAAAGGAAAGGCATGCCAATCGAAAAGGTCAAATGCTTGCTTCAATTTTTTTTTTTAAAGTTTTAGCTTCATACACACAATTTATGCCATGAGAAGTTAGCAAATGTTTGTCTCTTGATGCGACAATGATTCTACTTTCTTTTCTAAACCAATTGCCTTCTTCGGCTAATTCATTTGGTTGATCCATTTGGTCAACATCGTAAAGAACCAAGAGAAACTTCTTGCAACATAGCCTTTCCCGTATCAAACTAATTCCTCCATCGACACTATAAACCGTTAAATTTTACTATGATTGGGAACTCGGGCGACAAGTTAGGCCTATCCGATTGAATACGAAACATCGCCTCTAAATCTCATAACAATTTGCATTTATCTTGTGATTGACTTGACTTGAATGGGAATGAACACCAAAAAATCTCTTCTTAAAGTGTTGTGGTGTCTCTTCAAAACTTTTTCCAAATGATTCCATTAATAAGTGTGTCGGAGACATTTATTAAGTATTCTTAATTTGAAGGGTTAATACCACAAAAAATTCAAAACTGATACATTTACGACAAATTTACTCTATGCTAATTTTTGGGTCACAAAAAAATCCCAAATTGGTAATCTGTGATAAATTTGCTCCACATTTGTATGGATTCTCACGTGAATTTGACATGTCAATTGAGTTATCGCTAAGCACCATTCAGCTTAATAATTTCACGGTAAAACTCGACAATGCAAGTATGTCGCGGATGTAAATGAACGATTGAAAAATCCATTCTTTAAATGCTACCGCGTCCAAAATTACTCTGAAATAATTTTTGTTAACGAGTGACTTTCTCCTTAACTATTCTTAATTTAGAGTAGGCAAGGATTTTTAATGACAAATTGTATTAAGAATATTCAATGCGCCGTCAAATCGTAGAGTTTCCTTAATCGTAAGGTCTCGGCGCAAGACCGCGTCTCTCTCCTCTCTTCTCTCTCGTTCCTTACTGCCAAAGCAAACCCGGACCCGAACCCGAACCCGGACCCGGACTTGGACCCGAACCCATAAATAGGACCGGGTCCTCCCCCCGCTCTGTTATTTCTTCATCTTCGTCTCTCCTTTCGCTCGACGTTGTCGAAGAACCTCCTCCGATCCAGCAAGCCATGGCGGGCCGGTTCTTCCAGTCGCCGTCGCCGTCCGCCATGATCGTCACCAACACCCCGGCCGCCGACCTCGCCCTCACCAACATCGCCTACTGCTGCCCCTCCGATCTCCACCACTTCGCCGTCCCCGGCACCCGGCTCTCCCTCGCCTCCGTCGCCGCCGACTCCTTCGTCCTCACCATCTCATATCCTTTTTTCCCTCCCCCTCCCCCCCTCGCCGGAGCTCTGCTCTCTCCGACCTCCCCCTCCCCCTCTCGTTTTTCTTCGATCCCTCGCCGGTGTCAATCTGAGCGCCGTTTGATCGTTCGCGTGCTCGATCTTCTCGTTTGAGGTGTTCATTTCGTCGGCATGGCTGAGTTTGCGATAGATATCGAGGCATATTAGGATCGATCGTTCGATTTTTGTGGCTTAGTTTTTTCTGGCGCAGTTGTTTCTATTCGTGTGATTGTTTGCCTTGTGGCGCTGTGCGATCTTGCTCGAACTGTCCAAAACGATTGCCTGTGGGCCCTTAACTGAGAGAAACTCCTCACGAGGGCGTCCGCCCTGGCCACATCGCGCTGAATGCCATCCAGCGGCGCCACGCGAGGGTCTCGACCGGGGACTCGATCTCCCTCAGCAGGTTAGTTCGCGGCGAACCGCGGTGCTTGCGTTCCGTGGCGAAAATGGTGATTGACTCGAGGCGTTGTTGCGATGTTGTAGGTTCGTGCCGCCGGATAATTTCGATCTGGCCTTGCTCACCCTCGAGTTGGAGTTTGTCAAGAGAGGAGCCAAAAATGAACAGGTGTGCATGCTGTGAGCCTACTGTCCTACATTTCTCCGTGGGAGTAGCAGTTTTTAAGAAACGTCCTCGTGTTATGTTGAATTTTGTAGATTGATGCAGTTCTACTGGCTAATCAACTCCGGAAGAAGTTTGTCAACCAGGTACTACATACTGTTTTTTTTATAGAATAATTCCAGTTTGCATAATGCCGGCATCAGTCTTGGAGTGTGTAGATTATGTTCATTTAGTCAAATTTATACGCCTCATTGCATGTGTTAACTATGCCCCCTCCTGCCCTGGTTATTGGTTTACAAGTTATTATTCTGCCCCCTTTGTGGGGAAATTCATGAGCCAGTTGCTGTTTTATGGGGCATGCGACAAAGTGTCTCTCGGGGTCGCCTGTACCACAATCCACAACGTGAATGAGCTCCTGCTTTTGGGATAAGTAGAAGAGATTTGCTGCCGCCTAAAAATGTCTAGCGAATGAGAACTGCATTTTCAAACTAATTATGATTAGCTGATTCGAATCTGAAACAAGAATATGAAAATGCATCAACATTCACCACAACTAAGTAAATTAGTACGGTTTCTTATGAATAGATTTGAGTATTGCATATGTGCCAGACAAAGATGAACATGCTCTAGACAAATTTTTTTTTATTTTGTGAGACAATGTATCCGCACATGGAAACTTCGTCTTCAAGTGACAATGATTGAGCTGCATAAGTAGCCAACTGGATGATGCCAATCCAGGAGTGAGTGTAGTTGATAAGTAGCATGAGTTTTATGAAGGACGTTATTGTGGGGGGTTTTCCAGTTAAACTGCAATCCAACACTCTAGCATCAGCAATTTCTAGATCATCTAAGTTTCTCTTACCTTTCATCCCAACAATATTAAATCATTTGAATGAGAGATTTTGTTTTTTCAATGAGTAAGTAATTCATTGAATGATAAAACTTGAGCTGGTGAACAACTCCTACCACATGTTCAAGTACTGAGGAGAATCAACAGACTCATAACAGTTAGTACAATGAGATAATTTTAGGGAACTCACTCCTGCATCTAAGTGTATTTGAAATCCATTTTCGTATTTGGTAGGAAAACAAACATCCAAGCATAGGGGCACTTCTATACATAGGATTGCTGGGGTAGGATTGCGTCTTGGATCTCTGATATCTCCTTGTCAAGGACTTAGTATAGTATGTCATCTTTTTGAAATGCACTCTTTAAATTCGCACGGGAATATCTGAGTATAGGTGGTGCACTTGGAGGTAAAGGTGCATATTTAGCATAGGATTGCATCTTGCACCTCTGCATCTTCTTGTCAAGGACTTAGTGAAGTATGACATTCCTAAAGTCTATGATTTTATGTTAGCTAAAATAATTGAAATGGGACTCTGAAAGTTCATGTATTTATTTGCGTCCATGACTATTATGAACTTGTCTTAGACATGCATATTTCCCTTTCTGTCTCTGATATATAATTTTTTGATGTATATTGGCATGTAAATGTATTTTCAGGTTATGACAGTAGGGCAAAGGGTATCATTTGAGTATCATGGGACCAACTATATCTTCACAGTCAATCAAGCTGCTGTGGAGGGACAAGAAAGGTCAAATGCTCCTGAAAGAGGAATGATCTCAAATGACACATACATTGTCTTTGAAGCATCGAATGCTAGTGGAATTAAGGTTCCCCTTTTAACTTTTTTTTCGTTTTCATTGCATACGGTTTTAATTTTTTGTGACATTGATTTTGTGATTCATATTTGAAGTGAGATAGTGAAATTTTCCTTGGTATATCCTTCAAATTTGATTTTAGGAAGCTGGAAATATTGCATTTTGCGTTAGCATTTGAGGGCAGTGAGGGTGTCTGTCATGCTCATGGAGCACAGCTGAAACTTCTGTGATCTTAATCTTGCTCTGCACTTAGTGCTTGGAGAAATAGTGAACATCCTTTTATTTTCTTGTGTGAATCTTTGATAGTGAACATTCTCCTGATACGGTTTTACTGGCCATTAATCTATAATATGGTAATTTTGTTGATTCTGTCTCGACTGTTGTATTGTTATTCAGGTCGTCAATCAACGTGAAGCTGCTAGTAGCAACATATTTAGGCAGAAGGAATTTAACCTTCAGTCCCTAGGCATTGGTGGCTTGAGTGCAGAGTTTGCAGATATATTTCGACGGGCTTTTGCTTCTCGTGTTTTCCCTCCTCATGTGACTAGCAAGTAAAGAAACCAGAATTCTGGGTTTTGCAATTTTTATGATGTCTTATATTCTGGTGCAGTTTTTCTTACTCTATACAAGGTCGATTCCAGGCTCGGTATTAAACACGTAAAAGGTATGCTGCTTTTTGGGCCTCCCGGCACTGGAAAAACCCTAATGGCTCGTCAAATAGGGAAGATGTTGAACGGCAAAGAACCAAAGGTATGGGATGCTATCTCGTGTGGTTGTTCAATTACTATGGATGCTATTTTCGTGAAAGGCCTCTAAGCCAAGATGGGTATCGGTGAAATTAATCAATAATATATAGTTTCCAAGGAGGTCCAAGGCTTAAAAGTTTATTGCTGCCCAGCCTTTACTTTCTCCCCTTTGCTTAGGACATGTCTCCCGTTTTTCTCAGAACCTTGAATCCTATTGGACATAGCTTCATTACTGTTCGTATGGTAGTTTACTTATTTTGCTGAAGATGTTTGAATCATCTCTAAGATGTAAGCGTGCGAACTGACCTTTGTACTTACATATGTAGACCTACCTACTCACGTTGTAACTTATATGTATGTATGTCTGTTTTTGCGATTTGACTTCATTTTCTCTGCCAGATAGTCAATGGTCCTGAAGTGTTGAGCAAATTTGTTGGTGAAACCGAGAAGAATGTTCGAGATTTGTTTGCTGATGCTGAACAGGATCAGAGGACTCGCGGTAATTGAGTATATGAATTGGATTTATGATTCTTCTTAGCAAGTATTTGTAACTTATGCCTCTCATTAATTTTCAGGCGATGAGAGTGATTTGCATGTCATCATTTTTGATGAAATTGATGCTATATGCAAGGTATGAGATTATCTGGTCGATATATGCATTTGTGACCTCTATGATGCTGAATAGCTTAGCGCTGTTGCTTATATCAATTGCTCAGAGCAACTTCATCTTTCCTTTCATTTCTTAGTTTTGAGAAACTTTTTAACTGGTTGTATTTGGCTTAGAAGCAGTGTACATAGAATAGCGGACAGTGTGTCCACAGGGTTTGGTTCTCGTATAAGGTCAACTTTGGTGAGTAGTAAGAGTAGACCTTTTGTATTTTGTTGTCTCTATCATGACTTTTGTAGTTTTCAAGGTTCCATTTTAGAATTTTCCCCTGATGGTCTGATAACTAACATTCACTATTCAGAAATTTAATTTAAGATATCCTTAACCAAATATATGTTGAGGTGCTTAATTCATTCCTGGAACTTTTGTCAAGTCTAGCAAAATTATGTACATCTGTACGTTCTTCAACAACCCTCTTACCACACACACAAAAAAAAAGGAGCAATGGATGTGATATCGATGTGTCAATTGCATTAACTGCACTTTTTGCTAACATTCGTATCTTTATCATGAAGATCATCGTGGTCATTTGTTGCTTATCAGTTTTTTTTTTTGGTACTTCTTAAATGGCTGTGTTGTTTCCTGTTGTTTTATAGTCTAGCGCTGGTTGTCAACTTTTTATGATAAATAAATGAAATGACCTGATTTTGCATCTGCAGTCAAGAGGATCAACCAGAGATGGTACTGGAGTTCATGACAGTATTGTAAACCAGCTACTTACAAAGGTTCGTAGTAGTATCTAAGTGTTCTAATTGTGCGAAGTTATTTAGGGTGCGTTTGGTAACGTTTTTATTACTGGGAACAATTTCTTTTCAGAAATAGTTTTTTCTATTTCTATTTCCTAGAAGAGTTTCTGAGTAAAATAATGCGTTTGGTATCTGCACAAAATTTCTATTTTTGGAATAGAAAAAGAACAGAAATGCGTTTGGTAACTGCACAAAATTTCTATTCCCAATTTTTTGCATTCAAATCTATATCTTTTATTTAACTATAAGTATAAGTTATAAGTGAAAAAAACCAATAAGCATGGTTTATTGGTTTGTATAACCCTTTTTAAGGGTTTAAAACCCCTTTTAATCCCTAAACTAAGGAATCTTCAAAAATACCACTTGGGCACCCCAGAAATTTAAATTTCACTCAAAGTGGATGGCCACAGATATTCTAAGCCATTATGTGAATTTTTTTATATTTTTTTGGGGTAAAATTTATTAAAATTTTTTACTTTCCCTAAATCTGTTTCTTTTTATTTTTTCAAAAATTTTTTATGAATTTTTTTTTAATTTTTTCAATTTCTGAATTTTGCAAATATTTAAGGGTTTTCTGAGTTTTTCTGATTTTTATGGATTTTCTGAGAATTTTTCTGATTTATATGAATTTTGGGAATTTTTTAATTTTCTAATTTTTTATGGATTTTTCTGAAAATTTTGTAATTTTTATGAATTTTGGGAATTTTTTAATTTATTCTAAGTTATTATGTGAATTTTTTATTTTTGATTTTTTTTTGGGGAAAATTTTATTAAAAATTTTTACTTTCCCAAAATCTGTCTTTTTTTATTTTCTAGACAGCTTTTTATGAATTTTTTTAATTTTTTCAATTTCGGAATTTTGCAAATTTTTATGGGTTTTCTAAGTTTTTCTGATTTTTATGGATTTTCTGAGAATTTTTCTGATTTTTATGAATTTTTGAAATTTTTTAATTTTTTATAATTTAATTAATTTTTGTATTATTTCCGCCGAGAATGGACCGGACCGGTGCTTTGAGACGGTTTGCAGACGACGGAGGATGGAGGAGCTGAGGTCGCGGCTTGAGGACCGGGCCTTTCTATTTCTATTTCTATTTCTATTTCTGGGAACAAAGAAGTAGATTTTTTCTACTTCTTATTTCTGCTCCAAATCTATTTCTTGGCCACTTTTCTATTTTAGGAAATAGAAAAATAAAATGCGTTACCAAACGGATTTCTGTTCTTTTTTTGTTCCAGGGAACAAAAGAACAGAAAAATAGAGAAACAGAAGCGTTATCAAACGCGCCCTTAACTAGTGTCCAGTTTTTCTGCGAATATTTTCTTTTATGCTCCTTTGTACCAATCATTGTTGCTGAGATTGTTCCTGATTTTCAGATTGATGGTGTAGAGTCACTGAACAATGTTTTGCTTATTGGAATGACCAACAGAAAAGATCTTCTTGATGAGGCTCTTTTGAGGTGGTTCCTCTTTTCTCTTTTGGTTCTTCATATCTAAGTCTGTTGGCTGCTCTTTAATCTCCTGAGATGGTAAAAAGCATTCATGAGTCATCATGCAACTTAATGGAAGATTGTTTCATTGTTGCTTTAAGAATTATTATGCCTAGCACTTACAAGGATAAAAAAGAGGCTGTTGACATGTGGTGGCATCATAACTGTGGCAGGATCATATGTACATTTACAATATTGGTTTGAGAGTCAAAAGTAGATACTTAAAGACGCACTTGACATTTTGCACTTTTGATCTTTAGACCAGGACGCTTGGAGGTACAAGTGGAGATAAGCCTTCCCGATGAGAATGGTCGCTTGCAAATCTTTGAGATCCACACAAACAAAATGAAAGAGAATTCTTTTCTTGCTCCTGATGTCAGTCTTCAGGAACTTGGTTAGTCAGCTGGTCGCATTTACTAGAATGAATTTTCATCAAGCAAATCTTCGTTTATTATTTTAGAAGTGGCTTACTCTAGTGAGCATTGTCATGTGGAAGCAGAAAAAAATCGGTATATAATATGGTAGTGATGTAGTTTCGAATAATTTTGCATGTTTCTTTGGTCAAATAGGCTAAGTCTTGTATTTCTGGACGCATTACGTATATACTAAAAAGAACTACCGGGTCCCCAGCCTGGTGGCCACTGTTCTCTCTGAGAAGTAGGGGTACGGGACGTTCTTAATTACCAAAGAAAAAGAAGATGTACATGCTAAAAAAGCTGTTACTTAATTCATCTCTTGTGATGACCCTACCTTATTTGTAATCTGCAAATTGTGCAGCTGCTCGTACGAAGAACTATAGTGGTGCAGAAATTGAAGGTGTTGTGAAAAGTGCTGTATCATATGCTCTGAATAGACAATTAAGTCTTGATGATCTTACGAAACCTGTGGATGAAGAGAGTATCAAAGTCACCATGGATGATTTTTTGAATGCACTCCAAGAAATTGTTCCTGCATTTGGAGCTTCCACAGATGACTTGGAAAGATGCAGGTAGGAATAACTGAATGCTGATATACATGAAATATCTATCTTTTGTAGCAACGTTCTTATAATCTGTAGTTTTAACAAAGTAAGAATTGTATGACTGGATATTGCATATAAAATTAAACGCCCTCAAAATTGCTTGGCCAGTAATCTAGTGGTACACCCACTAAATAAGCATTATCACACTAAGTGGAGTTAGCAATTGCTTTTGTCCCTGGTTGATGGTTTTCTTGGGTCTCCAATGATATTTTTACTGTCCATCATATATAGCGAGTGTACAAAAGTACACTGGTTCAAAATGCTGACATAATGTGATGTCCTTTTACTACTGGCCTCTCAAGGACTGAGATTTAGATCATTAGGATGGGTGAAGAAAAAAAAAGTTGATTCACAAAATCTTTCTTTCTATCCCATTTATGCAGTATATATGAGCATACATGTAGAACAACAATGCCTTAGAGCTGGTTTAGCTGCTGTAGCTGCAGGCCTTAGCATATACAAGTGATTCTTATTAAAATGTAGGAGGATCTCTGATTTTTACTTAAGGATTGGTAATTACAGGCGCGAATATCTGGATAAAGAATGGACGAAGCTCAAATGAGAGTTGATATCTTTGAAATTGCTTCTTCATTTGGGGTTGGGTTGGGTTTTTCAACTTGATCTTTACCATTATAGAATGATATCATAAGTAGATTTCTCTGATGTGTTTTTAGGAATTGTGTTATTGTGTGGTTTTACCCAATTATATGTGGTCCATGGTGAATCATTTGGTAAATTTTTTTTTCTGAGATTTAGTTTTGGAAAGGATAAACAAGAGGAGGGGAGTAATTGCGAGGATTCTCTCTGAGCTGATCAATAAGATGTCTGGTCCATTATTGTCTTAGAAAAAAACATTCTAATTTTCATTATGCAAATAGATTGGACAATGTGGGTATTAATGGGTTTCCCGCATGCTTCTTTCACAGATGCTATCATATGATTTGTGACTAATCTTAATCTTATAGCTCAAGGTCCTCCTAGTTGACAAACCGATATAATAACATTTCCTTTTGTTCTTCCAAAACATGATCATAGAACCTGGGCAATCTCACTAAGCATTTTGCAGATGTGGATTTTTAATTCTGCTTGGGGAGCCCATAGTGTTGTTACTTTAGCACCTTCTTTGCCATCTCATGAAGATGCTAATATGGCGTCAGTTTTGAGTTCTTATTTACCTAGATATACCTGACATCTTTTTTAAATATACACATTTTTTGTGTGCTTGTATTAGAGTCTCATTAATTGATGACTTTTGTCCTAGAGATCCAATTAAAGATAAAGAGCAAACACTATTAAGCATGTGTCACTGCCTCAATTGTTCGCGCAAATATTTTTGTAGGCTTAATGGCATTGTAAGTTGTGGCGATCGACATAAGCACATATATGAACGAGCAATGCTACTGGTTGAGCAAGTTAAAGTGAGCAAAGGAAGTCCACTTGTCACTTGCCTCCTGGAGGGTCCGAGTGGCAGGTATATGGGGTTTTCTGACTCATTGCTTTGTTTTTGCGAAGCAATTTTTCCTATGTCCTAAAACAATTGGGATTATTCTAAAATCTTGTCTGTTGTACAGTGGTAAAACTGCTCTGGCAGCAACAGTTGGCATCGACAGTGATTTTCCATATGTTAAAATTGTAATCTTCTGCTCCATTCTTTGCTTTCTCCGAGTAATCAGACTTCCTTGTGCATCAAGTTTTAATTTCTAATTTTCTTTTGGATGCTTAGGTCTCTGCAGAAACTATGATTGGATTACATGAGAGCACCAAATGTGCACAAATCGTGAAGGTTTGTGACCTGTATTTCTGCTCGATTAGTGGTTTGAGGAATTGGAAATTAGTTGATTCCCCTCCATTTATAACTAACTCGAAGAGTGGTTATCTTACATTTTCCATGATGACTGGGGACGGTTTTTGAATGGATTCTAATCTTTGATAGGTTTTCGAGGATGCATACAAATCACCATTGAGCATTATCATCCTTGATGACCTTGAAAGGTAAATTCTGTTGATTTCTATTAGTTGAGCTCTGTTGTTGTCCTTGGTATTGAAAGATCATTTTGACTTGAGTGAATTGCTTTGCAGGCTACTGGAGTATGTCGCCATTGGGCCTCGATTTTCGAATTTGATATCTCAGACATTGTTAGTCCTTTTGAAGCGACTACCTCCAAAGGTTTTTTCTTCTCTTCACCTTGTTTCCACAAATTAATATTGGTGTGAAGAGTGGCTATCCTTTTCTCTGATCTCTTCTGGAAGTTAATGCTGGCAAAGTTACTAGTATTATTGGATTAAAAATGCTTCAACGTGGATGAGTGGGAATTAGTTCCTTTCCCCAGGAAATGAAAAATATGAGTGGGAATGTAGAGAGCAAAAATCCCTAGTCATGTTACTGAGGGAACACAGTAATGATGTCATTATGCAGGTGGTGATCAGGAATTTGAGTTTGAGAGATTAAGATTCAGTTCATTGCATTTACTTCCCCCATGTTGACCTTAGAATGATTGGCTAGTTTGCTTATCCTGTTTGAGATGGGGCAGCAGTGAAGTTTGTTTTACTGTATGAAGCAACAGACCAAGTGCAACCTTGGTTCCCGTGTTTCCTCAAGGCTGTCCTGGGGGAAGAAACTTTTGTAATATGTGGATGCTTTGAACTTGGCATTATCATATACAGGCGCACTTTAGTATATGTTATAGGTAATTTTGCTTTTGCTAGTTAAGAATTAGGGCATGTACATGTTCCTCTGTGTATTGTGATTGTAATAATATTATATTAGCTGTTTTTATCTCTATAGATTTAGTCGGTAGTTTCTGACTTACAATGTTTGATTCTAGTATTCTTTTCACATCACTGAATTTTTTAGGTTATTATACACATATATTTGGCTTTTCTCTTTTCCAGGGAAAGAAGCTTCTCGTGATTGGGACAACAAGTGAAGTGAGTTTCTTGGATTCAGTTGGTGTCTGCGATGCCTTTTCTGTCACTTACCATCTCCCCACGTTGAAGACAGAGGATGCGAAGAAGGTAAGCTGCTGTAGATGCTTTCTGGTGTTTGCATGTAGTATTCTTGTTTCTGCCATTCTTTCTTCATTTCTCCTCTGCTGGAAAACGTGAAATAGAGAGGGAGAAATGTACAGCATTGTCTTGTTTGAAGGAGAATTTTATCTGCTTAAAAAACCAGTCATTTGTTGACTTCCCGATTTTCTGATTCTCTTGCAAATATCTGAGGCCTAGAGGTGCCCATATCCAAAAGGTCCCTTTATTATATCTCAATTTAAGATGAGGGATATGGGATTGAACTTTTGGGTAAGCCTAGACATTGTGAATTTTAAGGAAATTAATAGTCCCGAGCACAGAAACATGATAGGTACTTCAGAGTCCTTCACTTATCTGGTTGCTCCCTTTTTTTTCTCCTTTTTTAGAGCGGGAGGGTGGGTTAGGTAATGCGGTTGGGAGGGGATGGGTGGGTCTATAAAAAGTCACGGGGTTGATGTTTGAGAATAGTTCAGATCTCATTCAGAAGTGCTAGTCCAATAATGTTTCTGATCGATGTCTTTAATCAACTGTGAAATCTGGTTTTCTTGCAAGTTTCCCTAAGCAAATTCTGCAGGCTGGAGAGTTTTGTTAATAAAATTGTGTCAATTCAAAATGTGGACGTGAAGTGTTTGAGATCATCATGAACTATGTATACATGACTCTCTTTTTGTTCCCCTTCAGGTGTTGGAACAGCTAAATGTTTTCTCTAAAGATGACATTGATGCCGCTGCCGAGGCTCTGAATGATGTAAGCTTTAGATCTCTCAACTTGTGCCTTCTTATGTTTTTCTGTGTTAGAGCAATGATGTGCAACAGAAATTCATTAAGTTGCGTGATTAAGGACTTAAGGAGATAACTTCATTCTGCATGCTAATTTCCTATCTATCTTTGGTTTGCCTGCAAATGGAGTAGTGCGGTTTTTGGGGGAGAGACAGAGAAAGTTCTAACTCGTGCTTTTGTGCTCGTACTTTTCTTAGATGCCCATCAAGAAGCTTTACATGCTGGTAGAGATGGCAGCCCAGGGTGAGCATGGTGGGGCTGCGGAGGCCATCTACTCCGGCCGACAGAAGATCAAGATTGCTCATTTCTACGATTGCCTTCAGGACATCGTTCGTTACTAAAATGCGGCTAATCACTGTAGCATCCCATATCGTTTATTCTTTTTCACATGAAGATCTGTATATTTCTTTTCCGAACTTTTCTCGCGGTCGGCATGAGCTGTTCATTTGTTGAGTAGCAAACACTTTGCGATTTTGTGAAGAAGTTACCGAGGGTTACTTGAAAAAGCGCACTGGTCCTCTGAATTACAGACTCTAGTATTCTCATGATTGGGAACTTTAATATTATGGCCTTTTACTCGATGCTTTTGTGTGATAGTGCTGGCTTCCTCATCGCAGACGACTTAAGGAATTAAGCTTCTAACTTTGACCCGGCTTTCGCCGGAAAATAACCACGGCAATTAGGCCGTGTTGATGTCAAAATGTCTCGAGGCCATTGTTAACTTTCTACTATTTCCTGTATATTTCTAGGGTGCTTCATGGGGGAATATGCGAGTTGCATCTTCCGGGTGTCGGTCTACATCGACCTCATTGCCTGGAAGAATCACAGATAGACATCTACGAAGGACTGAACTTTCAGTGAAGTTTCCTCGGAAATAAAGGTAGATGATTGGGGCCAAGCACAGTATATTGTATCTACTGTATACTGATAGTATCCCAAGATTTTTTATACATTCCTTAAAAGAGCTCGAATGTTACAACCTTAACATGATCCGGCGCTACGGTTCGTAGTCGACCTCTGAGATATTGGGTCTGAGCGCTCGGGTCCTAGGTCTTGCCCTCAATGTGGAGATATAATCCAATTGAGTTGAGCCAACACACCGTAAAGTTTGACTCACGTGCTTGATGCTCGAAAGTTCACTTGAACTTGATCAAGTATTAAATTTCTTGCTCCAACTCAACTCCAAAAGAATCGGGATATTCAAATTTGACATGACTCAACTTGACTACAATAAAATATAGGGGCTTATGTACTGAAAGTTCTAAAACTTATCACGAAAGTGTAATTGAGTCCTAAAACTTGTAAAAAGTGTAATCAAGTCTTAAAACTTTTCAAGTTGGATCAATCGAGTCTTAAACTTAACACCGTTAAACTAGGTTAATGTAAAATGCTGACGTGTCTTATTTTATTACTATCTTGAGACATGTAGCGATGATGTGGCGTTCAATAAGCACCACATCAGAAAAAATAAAAAATTAAATTAAATAAAACAGCTTAAAAAAAAAAAGAGAAAGACCCACAACCAGCTGCTGTGACCAAGCCCTCATCGGTGGCCACCGCCACATATGCCAGGAAGGGCTGGTAGAGGTCACCTAGGCCCAGGCGAGGCCCTAGACAAGGCCCCAATGAGGGCCTGTGGGCCTCGATCTAAAGGAGGGCATGACCATCACCTCAAATCTGAGTGAGGGTCGCCAGCCCTTGGTAAAGTGCCGTGTCGGAACAGCTGCAAGCCATAATACAAGAGTTAAAATAATGGAGGTCACCCTCGCTTGGACCTTGGATCTTCACGGAGCGCACTGGATGGTTCTGATTTTCTTGCAAATATTGGGGGCCTAGAGGTGCTCGTATCCAAAGGGTCCTCTTATTATATCTCAATTCATGACGAGGGAAATGGGATTTTGACCATTTGTATTAGCCTAGACATTGTGAATTTTAAGGAATCTAGTTTTCTTGCAACTTTCCCAAAGCAAATTCTGCAGGCTGGAGAATTTTGTTGATAAAGTTGCGTCAATCCAAATCGTGGATGCGAAGCGTTTGGTGAAAATTTTGTTGATAAAGTTGCGTCAATCCAAATCGTGGATGCGAAGCGTTTGACATCACCAAAGAGCCACATATATATGTACACATAACTTGCTTTTTATTTCCCTTCGAGTGTTGGAGCAGCTAAACGTTTTCTCTGAAGATGACGTTGATGCAGCTGCCGAGGCTCTTAATGAGGTGATCTGTAGATCTCTCAACCTGTGCCTTCATGTTTTGCTGTGTTAGAGGTGATGATGTGCGATAGAAATTCGCCAAGTCTCGTAATTCAGGACTAGAGAGTTAAGACAAAGTTTGCCAGCAGTAGATGGAGTAAGGCGCAGTTTGGAGAGAATTTTAACTCAGAGCTTGTGTGCTCTGAATTTTCTTAGATGCCCCATCAAGAAGTTTGCATGCTGATTGAGATGGCAGCCCAGGATCATTGAAAACCCCGGCAGAGAGAATATCAAGATTGCTCATTTCTACGATTGCCTTCATGACAATGTTCGTTGCAAAAGATGCGGCTAACCCCTGTGAAGTCCCATAATGTATATTCAATTTCATGTGATTAACTGTATATTTCTTCTCCGAATTTTTCTTCACTAAACGATTTTCAGCCTGCATGAGTTACCAACGGCTATGTCGCGAAGGAGTTACCAACGGCTACTTGAAAAAGCGTACTGGTCCTATGAATTACACAGACTCTTGTTTTGTAGTATTCTCGTGATTGGAAACTTCAATGTTGACTATATCCTTTCGTGGATAGTGCAGCCTTCCTCATCGCAGGCAACTTCAAAGTAATCAAGCTTCTGACTTCGACCCGGCTTTTGTAGGAAAAGAACCATTGCCATTAGGCCGTGTAGCTGTCAAAATTCCTCGAGGCCAGTGTAAAAACTCTACTATTTCCTGCATATTTTCCCGGATGCTTCATGGAGAATACGCCAGTCGCATCTTCCGGGTGTCGGTCCACATCGGTACTGTTGCCCGGAAGCATCGCCGGTAGACATCTACAAAGAACTGGACCTTAAGTGAGTTTCCTCGGAAATTCACCTCAAGACCTAGAAATGCTTTAGAAAGTATTAGTAAGTCGCGGTCGAGCGGAGTCTACATCTTCTTGGAAAACGATGGAGAATTCATCTACCGATTTGTCTTGTGCTTGCCAAGAAACGGAGCGTGTTATCACCCGATACTTTCCGCGAAAATATCTTCCTCCCTTGCTTCGTTATCCATCGTCCTTTTTACGTTAGAATAATGGGGTCGGTCCGTCTGTCCGACAAACGAGCATTGCAAGAGACCCATCATAACCGAAATTTTTAATTTCTTATCTTATCCTGTCCGAAGCAATAACGTGAACCCGCGATTGCGACCGATCGACCACAGACAACCCCTAATTCAGCTGGCACCAAAACAGCCGAGCTTCACTCCATCCACTTGTCACCCTCAAAAACAAGAGATAATAATAGAACCCACTTGCCCAAGATCAGTCGGCACTCATTGGAATCATAGAGGAAGGAAGCTGATTGGTGCCAAGGACCGTATATCTACAGTATATACAGAACGTATCCCAAAAACTTTATACATTTCTGAAAAAGCTCGGATGCTACAACACTAACACAACGTGAACCTGATTCAGCAGCTTCACAGACACCCCCACTAACCCCAAAAGAAAAAGAAGATCCCAAAATTTGAAAAAAAGAGAGAAAGGGAAAAGACGATGAAAATCCCTTTCTTTTGCCTTCTTCTTTACACTACAACAACCTTATTTCGGCCAAAGTTTGAGAAGAAAGTAGAGAAAAACAGCGAGAGCCACACGTGATTCCCATTCCGGGTCAGTCGTACTTCTCCCTCCAGGAGTAGACGAGGAGGAGGACCCACGACAGGGCCAGCAGGAAGTCCCCCACCGTCTGCCGGAGGCAGTCCCCGGCCAGGTCCTCCACCCGCCGCTCGAACGACACCCGCCACACCGCCACGCACACGTGCAGCGCCGTGCACCCCTTGGCGAAGAAGTCCTGGAACTCCCGGTCCTTGATGTTGGACACCATGAGGAGCAGGAGCCCGATGGCGAGGAGCAGCAGGCCGGCGAAGGAGTCGGAGGTCCGGATCAGGAGCCGGTCCTGCGGGGTGGACCCGAGGAGGCGCTCGGCGGCGTCCGTGCCGTGGCCGAGGGAGTAGATGGCCCGGGCGTGGAACATCATGAGGGACCCGCAGAATAGCGCGATCAGGGCGTGGAGCACGCAGATCACCGTGAACGCCGACGACGGCGGAGGGGCCGGGGCGGAGGAGGTTCTGGGGGCGGCGGCGGGGCGGTGGCCATGGTGCTTCTGCTGGTGCTGCTGCTGGTGGCGGGTTTGGGAGGGTCTGATGTAGGCGTGGTGCATTTTTTCAGTGCTGTGACCAGTGAAGCTCTGAGCGAACGAGCGAGAAAGAGAGAGAGAGACGAGAGAGATGATGATGTTTGGCTTTTGTTCACAAAAAGTCGTTCACTTTGTTCTTCTTGGATGTTGATATTTTTTTTACTTTTCAGCTTTGAGACTTTGAGAGAAAAGAGGGAGATAATGTTGGGGAGACTTTCGGGTTATCAAGAATATTGACAAAAATAGTCATTAATTTTTTACCCAATATGTAATACGATCTTTAAAATTTAAATTTATTTAATATAGTTCCTAAATTTTAGCATGATAGTTAATGTAGTTTTTGAACTTTTAATTTGTTTAATGTAGTACTTGAACTATATGAAAATATTTAATATGTTTTTATTGAACATTTTCATATAGTTCAAAAGACTAAATTGAATATGGACCTAAAAATTTAAAGACGAAATTGAATAAATTAAAAGTTTAATGATCACATTGAACATTGAGTTAAATTTCAAGGACCACATTGAATAAATCGAAAATTTATGGATCATATTGTATATTTGGGTTAAAGTTCATGGACTATTTGTGTCATTTTCCTGATTATCAATAGTTCTTTGACAATATCAATTTTTTTTTGTCTAATTTAAAGCAAATTGCTCTTTTAAGTTTTTTTAATAGATGTAGATATTTATTTTTATTAATTTTAATTTTTTTTATTTTAATAAGGAAAATTTGGAAATGGAGGGAGATTAGATTGGAGATAAGCGTTTGGTGGAGGAAGCCAGGGCCAAAGGGACGGGGATATGCAGTGGGGGCCGGAGACAGAGATGGGTCGTCGGGTGGTTGGGTGGGGTGAAAGTACGAAATGACGGACTCGCACGTGTTTTGGGTCACCGCATGCCGATGGACGACGGGCCCGGTATGATCGACGGTGGCGATTTGTTCGAGGAGAGGGGGGGGATCGACCCAATACGCAACGCGATCCTTGAACTTCAAATTTATTCAATTTGACTTTCGAATTTGAGCTCCGATGTACAATGTCGTTCTCGAATTTTTAATTTGTTCAATGTAATCCCTGGACTTTTGGTGCATATTCAATTTTAGCCTATCAACGGTATGAAAATGTTCAACGTAATCACCGAGCTTGAGACTTGTGAGAGTGAGAGAGATAATGTCGGGGGGGGGGGGGGGTTTCGGGTATTAATAATGCTTCGATGATATAAAAATTTCTGATTTAAAGCAAATTGCTCTCTTGAAATATTTGCTCTTTTAAATCTTTCAAATATACCGATGTTTATTTTTATTAAGTTTATTTTTTTTATTAGAGTTTTTTCTTTGTGTGCTTGTTAATGGAATTTTAATTTTTTATTTTTATTTATACTCGATTTAAAAATAAAAAAATTAAAATTGGGGAGTGGAAAGGAGACAAAATTGGTGGGGGACGGAGATTAGATTCGCGAGATAAGCGTATGGTGGGGCCCGAGGGATGGGGGATATGCAGTGGGGCCCAGAGACAGAGATGGGTCGTCGGGTTACTGTGTGCCGACAGACGGGTCGGGTTTGATCGACGGCGGTGATTTGTTTTGGGATGAGGGGAACTTTACCGTTTATTTTCGAGATAAGAAATTGGAAGTATTGAAATTTCGTGGCAAGAGTGTAATTGGATTTTAAAACTTTTAAAAAGTGTAATTAAGTTTTAAAATTTATCACGAAAGTGCAATCCAATCCTAAAATTTTCAAACAGTGTAATCAAATTTTTAAACTTGTCAAATCAATCTAGTCAAGTCATTCCGTCGATTGCACTTTTTAAAAGTTTTAAGACCGAATTGAATTTTCGTGACAAGTTTTAGGACTTAATTACGTTTTTAAAAAATTTTAGGGCTCAATTCGCGACATGTTTCAAAACTTCCTGCTGCACTTTTCCCAAGAGATGCGAGGGAGGCCGACCGAAGAGGCCGAAACATTGAGTCGGCACTCGTGCAATTACACTTGTGCCCCTGTTGAGCCAAGGCGCTCGGTATCGGAGAGGCGGAGGGGAGAGGAGTGCCCAAGTCCCGCAATTATTTCTCGAGTTCCATTTTGACCTTCCGCCTTCCTTTGCACATGTGGACCGCGGAAGCTCCAATTTGAGCCACTAATTCGAAGATCATGGTGAGCGTTTCGACATGAGCTAATGGGGTTTAATTTTACTTACAAATTATTGAAAAAAGATCGAATAATCCGCAATGCTATTTTGGTGTCGCGGGTTTTTGGCCAAACCCGAGCACGAATTTACTTGGATCAATGCTTGGAGTGAAGATCGGTTCGGGAGATATAGTTCGCCCGGCATCCGTGAGCCGCCTAGAGACGCAGTTTTGCCCCATGTTCCATTGTTACATACTTCTGCCTCTTGAGTGTGCCTTAGGGTTTCTGTTCCCGGGAATAGAGACGTTTACCAAACACACGCAAATTTTCAAAATCCACGACGACACCCTTACTCTCCGAAGAACCCTTCTTTTTTTTTTATTATAAAGAAATCGAAACCAGATTATTAAGGGAAAATTTGCCAATATCATCCGCACTTTTTGCGTTAATATCAACTTTTCACTCTAAGTTTTCAAAATCCACGACTTGCATTCTGAGTTTTAATACCAAACTTCGAGTTGCATCTGCTTTCCATATTTATCAAATCGGCCTTTTCTTTTCCAAATTATTCCCAATAGAAAAACCCTAAAACATAATCTCTCTCTCTCTCTATCTCCTTTAGCTCGTACCCTTGAGCATAAAAAAGAGCTAAATAAAATTTCTACAAAAGAAAAAGAAAAGGAAGAAAGTGTTGGTTCGGCCTGCATACATATTGATGACTCCACCCTATACGCCACAACCAATGAAAAAAAAACAAATTGAGAGGATTATTTATCAAAAACTAAAAAGTATGGCGGCTAATTGCGAAAATCAAAAGTGAAAACACACGCAATTCCTGTCTTCTTCTTCTTCTTCATTGTTCCACCACGTTCTTTCATCTTTCGGACCCCCTTGATGATATTTTATAGAATGACAAACATTGTCAGTAACTCGTGGTCTAGAACGCAGCCCGGTCCATCGTGACATGATTGACGATGCCTCGAAGTCGTCGGTGTCGCCGTCACTGATGCAAGGTCCGAGATCTAGACCACTCTACTTTTGAAATTTTTCTTCAATGAAAATTTACGAGCAGATAGAGATTAATTAAGAAAAAATACCATAAAAAATCTCAAATTATATCACTCGTGATAAATTTATCCTGTACCTTTTTTTACGTTCGGGAGGACTGCTCTCGCCGGAGAAGAAAAGAAAAAAAAATGAAAAAAATAGAAAAAAGGAAAAAGACGAAAATACCCATGGGCCAAAGTATTGTAAGGTAAATATATTATAAGTGGCATGATTTTGGATTTTTTGTGTCACAAAGAAAAGTTTAAGGTAAATTTATCACAAGTGGCATAATTTGGGGTTTTTCGCATCACAAAAAAAAATTCATGATAAATTTATCATAAGCGGCATAATTTACGGTTTTCGGTGGCATTTTACCATTAATTAATTGATGAATGATTTTTTTTTGGCCAAGATATTTCCCAACCATTAATTTCAGATAGGTTTTTCAGCAGTAGCTGGGTGTCATTTTCTGATACGTTACCTCAAATAAAGTTTGGTATTGCCTCCAAAGTGCTATGGAAAAGGAAACTGTTTTCTTTAACGGCCCATCACTTCAGTCTTGGAGGCCCATTTAGTGGAGTTTGACCCGAGACCGTCTCAATCCGGGTCAGCCCAAGATTTTGCTCGAGAAGCTGCCCTGCGTTGCTTCCGTGCTTGTTGAATTTTGGGCTGCAATTTTTGTTTTTTTGGGGCAAAGGTTTGAGTCATCCTTTTGATTTTGCTCTTGAACGTTGCTAATGCAAATATAAATTGCAAGAATTAGGAAAGGCTGATAACGCAGGGATGATTCGATGTCTAGATAGAATCGGCGTATCGCTTCTGGGAGTATTAATCGTTTACTATAGGCGGTGTTTCTCCCTTTATAATAAGATGTAAAATGAAGTATACATCCTTAATGGGTTGACACTCCGAAAAGGGTCGCTAGTGTTGGTAGCTCTTCTCCATCTTTTATCTTGGAGGAGGAGGAGGAGGAGGGAGTGACTCTATAATTTTGGAATTTGATCGGGTGTGGTAAATTTAATTTGAGATGAATACGTGTTATGATCCAATAAATCAAATATTGAGAAAAGATATCGCCGGTGTACACGATTCCAAACTCTAATGATTGTTAGTAGTAGTTTAGTAATGAGCATTTGATATCTTGTATTCTCTAATAATGTGATTGAATCAACTATGTGGAGACTTTAGTAATTTTACATTTAATTTAGGATGTTGGATTCAGAAAGTGATGGTAACGATTTCTACTTTATTGAATTTTGCATTTCAAATAGACGACTTCGGGCCAACTAGACTTGATCGAAGAGTGACAAATGGGATGGAAAATGAGAAAGAGAATGAACTTCGGCGTAAGCCAATGAAGAATGGGACTCAACTCTTTAGGAGGAGAAAAAGGAAAGAAATAATACATAGATATATTATTTGGATTAACATCGCATGAAATCTTAAATTGATACTCTTGAACAATTTACTCAAAATTATTTTTTGACCCACAAGAACCCCCGAAGTGATACACTATTCCAATTTTACCTCCATTTCAATCCCCTCCATTTCGGCTGTTAAAAATTTGAGTGCTCAATCAACTTGACTTAAGCTGTTTTGGGCCTTCGAAAGCCCTTGAGCCATGTTTTGATATTTGGCAACATATTTTCAAAGATTTTGGTGCAAGATTTTGCTTTGAAAATGCTCGCAGCTTAAGGCTAGTCCCAGCTTCGGTTCAGTGGAATTTTTTTCTTCCAATCTTGCCGTCACTAAAATATTCGTAATAACCCCTCAACCTTGGATAGGAGGGAGAAAGCCGTAAGTCGACCGTGGCTGGGATGCTTCGTGGAGGAGGCCGAGGGACGCCGCTGTAGCTTTGCCAAGGGTTGAGGGACACCGGCGAAGCTTTGTTGAGGGTTGCGCGATGTCGAGAAGCTTTGCAAGGGTTGCTCGATGCCAGATCTAGTTCGCCGAGGGTTGAGCTTCGCATTGCCTAGTTGTTGCTTAAATGCGAAGTTTCTTAGAAGCTAGAACTCTCCCTTTGCACCCATCCACTGCAACCTGCCCAGTAACAACAGAGGAATCAACTAATCTTTCCTGTACAGACCTTTTGATCTTTGAGACAATTAGATCAACACTTTCCTGAAGGTACAGATTATAGTAGATTGAGCGAAACTTACCAACTTAGGATTTTACGGTATGAAGAATTGGCATCATTAATTATATTAAGAGAGGTGACCGAGGTCTAATATGATAAATTTCATAGGGCAACTTAGGAAGAACGTGGCCATTCAACAAGCATCCACTTAATTTTGGGTTAATGCACTCTGCATCACAAATCATAAAGAAACTGAAGCAAAAAAATAAAAAAGAGTTCCTCCACCATGTCAGTAGCATGACGTGAAACCTCTGTTTTGTAGTGATTTTGAATTCTAATCGAAGGAGCAGACATTTACAAATTTCTAGTAAAGACCCAGAAAAGGGAAAAGCTAAAGGCATTTAAATCAAAATCACCCGGTTCACTTCCCTCAAGAATCACTTCCTCAACAAGTCGGGAATCAAAATCACCTATAATCTTGCCATAGTTCAAGACCATCTTATCTTCTTTGTCAAAGGTGATGAGATCTCCTCTACATCTGTTTCCCTTGGACTATCTTCTTCCTCAGGTGTCTTTTGAATTGGCTTTCTCTGAGTCTCCTTCCTTGAAAACCCAATCTCTTTCCATCGGCTGATGGTGTTGGGGCACGACCCTCAGATCATCCTCCTGTTTCTCGCATATTAGACGGAACCCACACTTCTTTAACCTTACTTTCGGTAATCTGTGGCGAACTTGGAAATGGTTCCAACCCTTCCGCAGATAATCACGTCGTCTGGTCAGTATACTGCGCGGTAAATATATGAGCCACACATGATCGGATTCCAATGGATGAAAGTTCATCACGCACGAAGATGCTCTCAACCCATTATTAACAAGTATGTAGACCTCATATGAAGCATGATCCATCACTTCTCCTTCCTCCGGGCTGCAGACAAAACAGAGAGCTAGTCCTAAGAACTTGTCATGCAACTCCTGGGGAACCATGAAAGATATGGAACCCTCTTTACAGTGGAGAATCCATTCCGGCATCTCTCTTCCACTTAGGAGAATGTTGACTTCGCTCCTCTTCGGGAGTTTCTGTCATACAGATAGTACACATATCACTCTCTTCCAGGAGTTAAACACACTGGCCAGACGACTTTTTCTAGCTACAAGTAGAAGAATGTTCGAACAGAAGAGCTACAGACAAGAAAGCATTCAAAATATGAGAGAGAGAGAGAGAGAGAGAGAGAGAGAGAGAGAGAGAGAGAGAGAGAGAGAGAGAGAGAGAGAGAGAGAGAGAGAGAGAGAGAGAGAGAGAGAGAGAGTCTAACCTCGAGTGATGACACATCGGCCACATTGCTCCCTTTGCATTCATGACGTGAAGACATGTCAACTTCAAGACAATTAGAGGGCAGACTCGACAAATCCGGGAGTTTCTGTAGAGAATTACAATTATTTGCTTCTACGATGCACATATTTGATGGAAGCTGAGGAATCTCCCGTAATTGCTTGCGTTTATGAACAAACAAGTCTTTCCAATAATCATACTTGTTGATGCATGTTGGCAGATGAGTAAACTTGTTATCTGCAAGAAGTAGGCACCCAAATTTGGGAAAATTGGAAGAACTATCAAGGAACTCTACTTCTGATAGATTGCAGCCACTAAGTCTTAGCTCGTCTAGATTTTGGAATCCCAGTTGACCAATAGGATCAGTTGAATCTTTCAAGTTCTTCGGAAACATGACAAAATTTGAGCATCCTTCAAGATTCAAAGACTTGAGATTTTTCAACTTATAAATGCTCGATGGAAGCTTTGCAAGGTTTTTGCAATATCCTAATCCTATCCTCTTGACAGAAACAAGGTTTTCAATTGATGGAGGGAGTTCTTTAATAGCTGTTCCCTGCAACTCAAGATATTCTAGATATTCCATTTTTCCCAGAATATCAGGGAACTTCTCAAGTTTAGAACAACAAGAGAGACGAAGCTCTTGAAGAGATTTTGTCTTGAGCGTGCCAGGAACTATACTAAGATTTGAGCAGCCTACTACACACAAAAGTTTTAAATTCTCAAGGTATCCTACGGATTGGTGAACCTCCACCAAGCTTTCGCACCAATAAAGAAACAAGCTCTCCAAATTTGGAACCGACGAAAGGTCAGGAACACTAACAAGGGATTTGCATTCCCAGAAATTGATGGACTTCAACATTTTAAAATTCTGCAAAAACATACCAGTGCAGTCATTAAGCTCTGCAAATATGTTATGGCGATAAAAAGCTAATCATCACAAGGGCTTACCTGAAAGTTGCCCCCTAATTGTTTAATATGACTTTTCTGGACATCGAGTCTCACGAGTTTCTTTGGACCGGAGCCAAATTCTAGATCCGGGGCATCGGGCCATTCAAGACATCTTAGCTCGTTAGGGAGATGTACAGGACCTTGTGAAGAGATTTGCACTTTAAGCAAAATGAGCATTCTCAACATTTTCATGTTTGTAAAAACATCATAACTAATGGTTATCTTTTCTGGTGCGACCAAGTCCAATACTATGGCCTTTACTGCATTCTTTCTCTATTCATAACAGAGAAAATTCAGTTGTCAGACAAAATTTCCAGTTGAGATTATTTACATTATACTGTCTAAATCAAAGCAATGTAAAAACTAAGATGTAGCAAAATTGACAGAAACAATTTTTACCTTATCTTCACATAGAATGTGTAGAACATCTTCAAAAAGCCATAATCTGCTGCGTTTCCTAGGATCATCGACACATTCCTGATTAACAATATCCTTACCCATCAACTGAACCAAATCATGCATTTGCAGGGTTTTATTCTCATTTTTTATCAAGGACCTCTCAATGAGTATTTCTATTCCTATGGTTGTGTCAAAATTACAGCTGTCAAGAACTTTCTCAACGTATTCTATACTTTTCCCCTTAAAGAAACAAGCAATATCGAGGAAAATCTCCCTCTCGTTGTCCTCCAATCCATCGAAGCTTGTCTTGAGAACTCGATTGATAGTTTGGTCAGGACTTTTGGAGAGTTTATGCAATGTACTTTCCCATGCAGATTCCTTCCTTCCATGTAAGAATGAGCCCAACACTTCGAGGGCTAACGGAAGGCCGTTAGCATAATGCAGTGCTCTATCAATGAGATCCCTTCTTATTTCAACTTTCTTGCTATTTGGAAAGGCATACCGAACAAAAAGGTCTAGTGCTTTATTGTCTTGTAAAATTTTAACTTCATACACATAGTTTATACCATGAGCAATTAGCAAATGTTTATCTCTCGTTGTAACAATAATTCTGCTTCCTTTTCCAAACCAATTGCCTTCTCCAGCTAATGCATTCAATTGATCCATCTGGTCAACGTCGTCAAGAACTAGGAAAACCTTCTTGCGACATAGTCTTTCCCTTTTCAAACTAATTCCTTCGTCAACACTATAGACCGTTAAATTTCTATGAGATAAGATCTCGGATAGAAGTTTTCCCTGCAAAGCAACTAGACCATTGCTTTCATACGAAGTTTCTCTAACTTGCGCCAAAAAACTGAAACCCTGAAATTGTCTCTCAATAGAAGCATTATATAAGGCTTTAGCAATCGTTGTCTTGCCTATGCCTCCAGGTCCCCATATACCTATCATCAAAACTTCATCAGTAGCAAACTCTTCCTGTGACAACCATATCAATTCCTGAACTCGGGAATCTATTCCGACCGGATACTTAGCAACATGTAAGGGTGTTCGGTCAAGACGAATTGATAATTCCTTCATGATGCATTGTATGAGCTGCGCTTCATTTCTAATATGCACTCAAAAGAAAGAGACACATGTTTTACCATTTCAAAGCCATGGAAGGAATTAATCCTCTAACACCATAAGGAAAATTTCATATAAGATTAATAAATAATAAGATGAAAAGTGGGTGAACCTGCGCCAACATCCGCAGAAGGAAAATTACAAAAAATCTGTGCTTGAGGACAATAATGACTCGGATTCTAGGAACCACACTACTTATCTTAGACAAGAATTTCTCATTATCTACACAGCAAGAATCGAATTTAAAGAATCTGTTAGCTTGAAATTTTGGTCATTCGACTTTTGTGTCTACAACAAATTCAAAGAAGTTGATGCATCGTTTTGGCAATTCGAACATATACATACTATTTGACATCTAACAAACAATCATGAGCTGACAATCGCAAAGCACTGCATCGCATTTGTGCATACCTGTCATTCAAGTCCCACCCAGACAAGCTACCTGCTTCAAAGAGAGCCTTCTTCCATCTCTTCACTTTTTCCGAATCCTTCCCGAACTTCGACTCATGCTTAGCCATAGCTTTCCCATAACTCTCTCTTACCCCTCTCACTTCTCTCGGTTCCACTTTGTAAAACACCGGGAACACAATTAGGCCCTTTCCCTCCTTGCACTCCATGATTTTTGCTACCTCTTCCAAACACCATGGCGAGGAAGCATAGTCCTCGGAGAAAACGATGATCGCCACCCGCGATTCCTCGATCGCCCTCGTGAGCGCTGGCAATATTTCCTCTCCTTTCCTGAGCTCCTCACTATCCACAAAAGTTTGTATTCCTTTTTGTTCCAAAGCTGCATAGAGATGACTAAGGAAGTTCTTGCGGACGTCTGCGCCTCTGAAACTCAGGAACACATGGTAATTCCTATTCAGATTCGAAGGAGGAGCCATTATAAGAGCTGATGAATGATGTGCTTCAAGAATGTTAACTATCTGATCGGGGCTCCAAGCTCTAGCTCTTATCTATATATCACTTTGTTCGTGGGGCATGACTTCGCAATGGAACGAAGACCAAAGAAAGTTGGACCACTACCAGGGGTCTCTCCTTTCTGGTTTAGGAGCCCCACGCGCACTGTCATAATCAAGTACAGTGCAGATTGTGCCCGAGTCCACACTTCACGGAAAGGCGATGCGGTGCCCCCTCTACTGAGTCAGTGTCTCTAGCGTGTCTGCACTCCCTTTTTGCCGGCCTAAAAACGCTGGTTTGGAGATGGCACTTAAGCCCAGTTTTGCCCAATATTCCAATATTACATTGCCTCTTGTGGGTGCTTTAGGGTTTCTCTTAGTAAGTTTTGATAGTAAAAACACTGTGTGAGATCTATTTCTTCTTTAAAACTATAGTAATCTCTTGTTGCATGGTCCTGTTTGCGCAACCTCGTTTAAATATTTCATATTACGGAGTTGTCAGGCGGTACACTAACACAAATTGATGATTTCATTTATAGTTCCATAGTCCATAACTCAAGTCCAAGGCCGAGGTCCCGAGTCTAGGAGTGGGGTCTCGAGCTCGGCCCACGTGATGACCTGTTTGGTGAGTGTCTTTAGTCCCGGCTCTAAGGTCCGCAGTCGACCCTTGAGGTCTTGGGTGTGAGCACTAGGGTCCTAAGTTTAACCCTCAAGGTAGAGACACAATCGAATTGTGTCGAGTTAACCCAATGTCAAACTTGACTCACATACTATGCTCAGAATATGACTTGAGCTCGATCGAATATTAAATTTCTCGCTCGAGCCCAACTCGGAAAGAAAATCTATTCAAGCTTGCTTGACTCAACTTGACTACGCTAAATATAAAAGATATCAAGCTCGAAATTTCATGTAGAATGGAATTTTAAGGATTTTCATATCTACTTTTTTAAGTATTAAATAATCTACAAAAAGCAACTTACACTTGATTAGGCTTGTGAGGTTATCGAGCCGAGTTTGGCAAGTTCAAGCTCGATGTTGCTTCGCCCATCCATGTTTAAGTTTCACCTAATTCTGTGTTATAATTGAAAAACTCATTGTTTTTTCATAAAAAAAAGTGTGAATGTCACTTTTTCTTTCTCCTTCAAAGACAGAGTTGTAAGTTAGGGGTACTTTTTACGATACTTTGGATATGCTGTATAAGCTTATCATGTTCGGTCATAATTAAGTTAAAAAACGTCATAATACGTTGTAAAATGGGTTTCCATATTAATCGTTGCAATGTAAAATAGTCGTTACAAAAGTAGTGACACGGTGCAATTCCTTGGGCCCGACAGACCGCCCCTCCTTCTTTGTTTTTTTTTTTTTTTTTTTTTTCTTTTTCATTTCTTTTTTCTGCTTTAATAATACAATAGATGTATACTTTTTCGCAAGATAATGATTTACCCTTATTAGGTGAAACGGTTCTCCCCATAACCGCTAAGTTTTCAAATGAAATGTTCCATTTGGCATACTTATTGAGAATTTTTTACGATAAATAAAATTACTTGTATAGTAAAAATTAAATTTTTTTTTATAAAAACGGATTCAAATCTTTAGTTGACTAAACCTTAGGAATGCACACGAATGCTCGTACTCACGTGCGACAAGACTTCATCAATAGAACAATGGTAGACATGGCCCCTTAAAGTTATTTTAAATGGTGACTTCGTACATAAATAACGAATCTGTCTTATGAATCAAGCATTTAACTATTCAATCAACTCTTTGCAGATTAAGATTTGACTTTATTTCTATCTATAGCAAGTAAAGAAAAAATTATCTTGATCATTATAGGTTTAAAAAGATGAACCACATCTTTATTTCTTAATTTGTGTCAATGAAGTACAAATAATATTTCATACTTATATGATTCTAAGAGAACAAAACAGGTAAACCTTTTTATAAGGGGAATGAGAGACCTTAGTACTCCTAACTGTATATTGTATGAATATGGGCTGACTCCTAATGTTATATTATGGAAGTTATTTATTGACTCTTTCTGTGATATAATAATATTAAAATGATTATAACTACATTTAATAATATTAAAGTGATTATAACTACATTTAATTTTGTTTGAAGTTATGGGTTGAATTGTAATGGAGTTTGATACTGACATGTGCCTCAAAAGAAAGTCAACTCAAACCAAGATCAAACTAGTAAATGCACATAGTTAGAATGTTAGGATGCACGTGAGAGGATATTTAAAAAAGTCTCAAATCGAATAATTGATATAATATAGAACAGTTAATATATCTTAATTGGTCAATAACTCACTAGTATAAGTTTTTGAGTAAAAATGAGTCCAACTAATATGTTAGCATGTTTGGACTTAGGCTCCTTTTTAAAGATCTTTCTGGACGAAAGATATTGGGCTTCTGTTGTGTGCTCCTAACGTGGACTCAAATGTCAGCTCGTGTAGTATGGGGATTCATCTTTTTCCTTAATTTTTCAGAGACAACCTGACAGTTGAAATCGAGTGAGCTGTTTTCAAGGAACAATGACTGAGTAGAAAAGGGAAAGAGAATAGTCAATTGCTTGTGAAATTTGACCATCGGATTACTTAAGCACAAAAACAAAATGGAATCTAGAAAATTAGGATAATCCTCTCACCACTTGATCTTGCTCTCTTCCTAGCTTTGGCCACTTCATCCCTCACATACACTCATCCTCACTTTTCGCATCGATATCAATTTTCATCCTAAACTTCCAAAATCCCCGACTTGCATTATGAGTTCTATCACTAAACTTCAAGTTATATATATGATCTCTACTGACTCATTAAATTGGCCTTTTCTTTTCCAAATTACTCCCACAAAAAAAAACCTAAAACCTAATCTCTCTCTCTCTCTGCGCGCTCGTAACCCTGAATCAAAAAAACAAGCAGAAAAAACTTATACAATAAAAAAAACAGTTAGTTCGGGTTGCATGCATATCAATTGCTCCATCTTATGTACTACAAATTAAGCAGATTATTACCAATGAAAAAAAAACAAAGAGAACTATTTACTAAAAACCATAAAGTATTGGAGCTAATTGCAAAATTCACAAATGAAAATATACCCAATTCCTTTTTCCTTCTTCATTTTTCCTCTCTTTCTTTGATTTTTTTGAGCTGCACAAGTCTGTCAACCGGGGTACAAGTTTGCTAGTCGGTTGACAGACTTGTGTGAAGCACAAGCAGAACTGCAGGAAGTAGAGACTTCCCTTTTTGTTGTTCCAGGCGCGAAAGGCTACTATATCTACCTACTCGGAAATAGCCAATCGAAGTTGACGTAATGTCTACTTTCACCACCCAAAAGGCCCCATGTTCTCTTCAAATCTTTTTCTTTCCTAAAAGGAGGGAATACGGGGAGAACATGGGAACGAGCTCCCTCCATACCAGGGAGTCCCTTCCCCATATTTTCTGCTTGAGCCTTTTAAAATCTTGCTCCGGACCAACCCTCGATGATATCTATAGAATGACAAACATCATCAAACAGTCATTGTCTAGAACAAGGCCTGGCCCGTCCCGACATAGTAGAGGATGCATGAAGTCATGGATGTGGCTTTCCCTGATGCAAGATTCAAAATGAAGGCCGCTCTACTGTTGACATTTTTCTTCAATCAAAACGACGGGTAGATAGATATTAATTAATTGGTGGATGATTTTTTTGGCCAAGATATCTCCTAACAATTAAGTTCAGATAGGTTTTTAGTTGAGTGTCGTTTTCTTATATGGTTCCTCAATGAAAGTTTAGTATTGCTTTAAAAGTGTTACGGAAAAGAAAATTACCTGATTTTTTTTTGGTAAGGAAATTTTTTTTTTGGTAAGGATTACCTGATTTTTTTTTGTTTGCCGTTTTTCATCAAACTGGTGAATTCGACGGCTCTCGATCAGTCAAGTGATCTCCTTCGTGATTCCACTTCCAAGTAACTATGGCACTATTATTTACTCTGAAAAGAGTTGGGAGTTGAATTTATGGAAATTACCGATAGATTTTCATCTAATTTAAGAGCGAAACAGATTTTTAAGAGTTTTATTACAATTGACATAAATGTCTTGTTAACGTGTCTCTAAGACTACTAAAGGTAGTAAAAGCACGTTGAAAGCATTTTGATAATTTAAAAAAAAGAATAATAAACTTGGGACGCGATAAAAGTTCACTTCAAGCTCAGCTGATGCCAAATCCTGCATTCAAGAGTTTGGCAAATGCTTTTATTAGAATTTTTATAACATTTTCGAAAGTAGAATCATCTGAATCAACACACCAATTAACTACAACACAGGATTAATTTCTCTGGCCTAAAGTTGGTTTAAAAGTTAGAAATACTACAAAAAAAACAGTTATGCCGGGAACCAAAGACTTCAAAAAAAGTAGTAAAAGAAAAGTTCACGAAATTGATAAAGAATCCAACTCCATATTTTCATTCATGTTCCAAACTTCCAATTAATGTAGAGGATCAGTAAGAGAATCGGCCCATACTTGGAGGCCACTTTCGTGGAGTAAACTTGAGATTGTTTCAATTCCGGTCGGTCCAAGATTTTGCTCGAGATGTTGCCCGACATTGCTTCGCCCATTTTTCTCTTGAACGTTGTTAATTCAAAATAAATCATAGGAATTAGGAGAGGCCGATAAATGGGAACGTTTCCGTGTCTAAATTGAGTCTATATATCGCTTCGGGCAGCGTTACTTATTTCCTGTGGGCAGTGTCGCTCTCATTGTAATAATATGTGAAATGAAGGATATATCCATTATAGATAATAGTAGATTGAACAAAACTTACTATCTCAGAATTTTAGAGCATGGAGTATTGGCGCCGTCAATTGGATTAAGAGAGGTGACGGAGATCTATGCGATAAATTTCACAGAACACGGAAGGGCATGGCCATTCAATTTCAACAACCATCCACTCATTGTTGGATTAGTGCACTCTGCATCACAAATCATAGAAAACGAGAGGGGAAGAAACAGTTCCTCAACCATCTCAGTAGCATGACTTTAAATTAACATTGAAGGAAAAGCAAGAGGCATTGGAATCAAAATCACCTATAATCACTTCCTCAACAAAGTCGTGACCAATTCTTTTCTTTTTTGTCGGGACAGATGTCGTGACCAATTCGACAGGCACGTTTTGCAAGCCATACTCTCGCCATGGTTTAAGACCAATCTTATCTTCTTTGTTAAGTTCTGTTTCACTGGACTATCTTCTTCCTCGGTGTCTATTATAATGTCTTCCTCTGAGTCTCCTTGCTCGAATACCCAATTTCTTTCTATCGGCTGATGGTGTTGGAGCACGACCCTCAGATCATCCTCCTGTTGCTCGCATATTAGACGGAATCCACACTTCTTTACGCTTCCTTTCGACGCTCCGAGTTCAACTTGGAAATGGTTCAAATCCTTTCGTAGATAATCTTGTCCTTCAATCAGTGTATTGCGTGGGAAATATAGAAGCCACACATGATCGGATTCCAATGGATAAAAGTACTTCCGGTATGAACACGAAGACACTCGCCGGTCATGATTAACAAGTATGTCGACCACATATGAAGCATGATGGACCACCTTTCCTTGCTCCGGGCCGAGAACAAAACAGACTGTTAGTCCTAGGAACTTGTCGTACAAGTCTTGGGGAACCATGAACGATAAGGAATCCCCTTTACAGTGGAGAATCCATTCAGGCATCTCTCTTCCATTGAGGAGAATGTGGACTTCGGTCCTCTTCAGGAGTTTCTGTCATATAGATAGGACACATATCAAGCATTAAAAATGAGAGAGAGAGAGAGAGAGAGAGAGAGAGAGAGAGAGAGAGAGAGAGAGAGAGAGAGAGAGAGAGCGCGAGACAGAGAGACCTCGAGTGATGACACATCAGCCACATTGATCCCCTTGCTTTGCTTGCATTTATCAACAAACAAGTCTTTCCAATAATCATACCTGTTGATGCATGTCGGTAGATGAGTAAACTTGTTATTTGCAAGAAGTAGGTACTCCAATAGGGGAAAATTGGAAGATCTCTCAAGGAACTCTATTTCTGATAGATTGCAGCCGGTAAGTCTTAGCTCGTATAGATTTTGGAATCCCATATTGCCATCAAGATCGGTTGAATCCTTCAAGTTCTTTGGAAACATGACAAAATTTGAGCACCATTCAAGACTTAGAAATTTTAGATTTTTCAACTTGTAGATGCTCGATGGAAGCCTTGCAAGGTTTTTGCAATCTCCTAATTCGATCCTCTTCACAGAAACAAGATTTTCAATTGATGCAGGAAGTTCTTTAATAGCTGTCTCTTGTAACTCAAGATATTCTAGATGTTCCATCTTTACTAGAATATCGGGAAACTTCTCAAGTTTAGAACAACAAGAGAGACAAAGTTTTTGAAGAGATTTTGTCTTGAGTGTACTAGGAAATATACTAAGATTAAAGCACAATTGTAGCGACAAATATTTTAACTTGTCAAGATATCCTACGGATTGGTGAACTTCCACCAAGCTTTCGCACCCATCAAGATCCAACCTCTCCAGATTTGGAACGGATGAAAGGTCAGGAACACTAGCCAGGAAATTGCATTCACTGAAATTGATGGACTTCAACTTTCTAAAATTCTGCAAAAACATACTAGTACAGTAATTAAGCTATGTAAATATTTTAATAGCTATAAAAGTGGAAAGCTAGTCATCACAAGGGCTTACCTGAAAGTTGCCCCCTAATTGTTTAATATGACTTTTCTGGACATCGAGTCTTATGAGTTTCTTTGGACCAGAGCCAAATTCTAGATCCGGGGCATTGGGCCATTTGAGCCAACTTAGCTCATTAGGGAGACGTACGGGACCTTGTGAAGAGATATGCACATCATTCAAAATGAGCATTCTCATCCTTTTCATGTTTGCGAAAGCATTAGGACTTATAGTTATCTCTTCTGGGGTAGACAAATCCAATAGTATGGCCTTTACTGCTTTCGTTCCCTATCCATAACAGAGCAAATTCAGTCGTCACACAAAATGTCCGTTGAGATTTGCAATATATTGTCCAAATCAAAGTAATTTAAAAACTAAGATGTAGAAAAATTGACATAAACAACTTTTACCATATCTTCACATAGAATGTCCCGAACATCTTCGAAAAGCCATAATCTGCTGCGCTTCCCAGGATCATTGGGACATTCCTGATTAACAATATCCTTACCCATCAACTGAATCAAATCATGCATTTGTAAAGTCCCATGCTCATTTTTTATCAAGGACCTCTCGACGAGAATTTCTATTCCTATAGTTGTGTAAAAATCACGGCTATCAAGAACTTCCTTGATATATTCTATACTTCTCCCCTTAAAGAAACAAGCAATATCAAGGAAAATCTCCCTCTCATTGTCCTCTAATGCATCGAAGCTTATCTTGAGAACTCGATTAATAGTTGGTTCAGGAATTTTGGAGAGTTTAAGCATTGTACTTTCCCATGCCGTTTCCTTTCTTCCACGTAAGAATGAGCCCAACACTTCCAGGGCTAACGGAAAGCCATCAGCATAATGCAGTGCTCTATCTATGAGATCCCTTCGGATTTCCACTTTCTTGCTATTTGGGAAGGCATGCCGACCAAAAAGGTCTAGTGCTTCATCGTCTTCTAAAGCTTCAACTTCATAAACACAATTTATACCATGAGAAGTTAGCAAATGTTTATCTCTTGATGTAACAATGATTCTACTTCCTTTGCCAAACCAATCGCCTTCTCTAGCTAAAGCATTGAGTTGATCCAACTGGTCAACATCGTCAAGAACTAAGAGAACCTTCTTGGAACATAGTCTTTCCCGTATCAAACTAATTCCTCTGTCCACACTATAGATTATTAAATCTCTATGAGATAAGATCTCAGACAGAAGTTTTTTTTGCAAAGCAACTAGACCATCGGTTTGGTTCGAAGTTTCTCTAACTTGCGCCAAAAAACTACAACCTTGAAATTGTCTCTCAATAGCATTATATAGTGCCTTAGCAATTGTTGTTTTCCCTATGCCTCCGGGTCCCCATAGACCTATCATCACAACATCATTATCAGCTGACTCTTTCTGTGACAAACATATAAGTTCTTGAACTCGGGAATCTATTCCAACTGGATACTTAGCAACATGTAAGGGTATATGGTTGAGATGACTTGATAATTTCTTTACGATGCACTGTATGAGCTCCGCTTCATCTCTGATAATCACTCAACATAAAGAGAAACATGTTTTAGCATTTCAAAGCTATAACAGGAATTCAACCTCTAATTGTCATATAGAGACTTTGATAAAAAGATTAGCAAATAACAAGATGAAAAGAAATAACACATTTGGGTGAACCTGCGTCAACATTTGCGCAAGGAAAATTACAAAGACCCTGCTCCTGAAGACAATAGTGACTCGGGTACCATGAACATAATTTATCTAAGACGAATTTCTAATTACCAACACAACAAGAATCGAATTCAAAGAATTTGTTAGCTTGAAGTTTCGGTTTTTTGACTTTTGTGCTTACCTGCCATTTAGGTCCCAACCGTACAAGCTACCGGCATCAAAGAGAGCCTTCTTCCATCTCTTCACTTTCTCTGAATCCTTTCCTAACTTGGACTCATGCTTAGCCATAGCTCTCCCATAACTCTCTCTGACCCCTCTCACTTCTCTCGGTTCCACTTTGTAAAACACCGGGAACACAATCAGGCCCTTTCCCTCCTTGCACTCCATGATTTTTGCTGCCTCTTCCAAACACCAGGGCGAGGAAGCATAGTCTTTGGAGAAAACGATGATCGCGACACGCGATTCCTCAATTGCCCTCATGAGTGCCGGCGATATTTCCTCTCCTTTCTTAAGCTCTTCGCGATCCACAAAAGTGTGTATTCCTTTCTGGTCGAGAGCCGCGTAGAGATGACTGAGGAAATTGTTGCGGACGTCCGCGCCTTTGAAACTTAGGAACACACGGTAATTCCTATTCGGATTCGTAGAAGCAGCCATTGAAGGAGCTGATGAATGATGTGCTTCAGGAATGTTCACTATCTGATAAGGGTTCCAAAGAAAATTAGACGCAGATCAGACGTAGAATTTGTGCCCGAGTCCACACTTATTTCTCGTGTTTCTTTCTGACTTTAGTCTTCTTCGTGCGGAAACCGCGTTTAAGAGCCCCACACGCACTATCAAAAGTATGTGAATCATGCACGTCACGTCCGACTCATAAATATGTCCGTTACTCGATTAATAGGCAAATCGTCAATAAAGAAATTATTAATTATGAAAAAAAAATCGAGAGTACACTTTTGCATTTGGTGATGTGTGAAGTGTGATGCCCATTCGAAACGTTTAATTAGGCATCATGAGAGCAAAATTAAAAGATATTTCCATGTCGAGAAACCTAAGTGTTAAAGTAATTGATGTTCTAATGTCGCCTCAATGATTATTTGGATGATCCGATGTAATTGAATTGTCTAGTCGGCAATAATCCTCTTATTTTTGTGATAGTTTTTAAGCGTTTGCAATAACAGATGCTGAGAAAAGAAGATTCATTTAATTTACTATGAACTAGTTTGATACAATCCAAGAATTAAAAGAAACCATTTACATGAGAATTCGTATACATCATTATAGTATGTGATTTGATTTAATTATCCAATTTCACGCGGTCCCCAACAGCATTGCCGACTTTTGGCATGTGCGTAAAATTTAGCCAATGTGGAAGCCCAAGCGGACGTCTACATTGGAAAAACTTTATCCATATCATAACATGACGACATCTGATGGCCACGTCAATCGGATTTGGTGCAAAAGGAACTTGATTAGAAAATTTGTAAAAATAGAAAGATTTGATCAAACAAATTAAAAGTACAAGGATTTGATCTGAAAATGCGTGAAAATAGTACAGGAATAAAAGTAATTTTTTTTCCTTTATTATTTTCCCATTGTCAAAGAACTTCAAATGGTAATATATAAGTAGTGTCAACACCGGGATGATGAGATTTCATGATGCTGATCGCCAAATGCCTAGCATTTTTGGCCCGAATGTTGCAAAAACTTAGGGGAAGTTTCAAATGAGGGCATTGAAAAATCTTATGTGGAAATGTACCATAGAGCTATATCGCCATTTTTCAACGAGGGCCATGTAAAATTGGGGAAATCCGAATCCATCCAACTTGTTACCACCGTTGTGAATTCAAAATTTGCGTATTTGTAAATTAGAACTTCATATAAGTGATTTATAGACCCAGGAAAGCTTGCTATGCTCGTGGTCCGTAGAAACTCTTGCCCTTTGGTGATTATGCAGACATTGCATATGAGTAAAGCTAAACTTGCTGCTCTCAGTGGCCGGAGAAGAAGGTGAAAAAAGAAAGAAAGAAAAGAACAAAAAAAGAAAAGGAAAAAAGAAAAACAAAAAAATAACAGAAAAAAGATAGTTAAAAAAACGATTTTAAAAAAATAAAAATAAAAATAAAAATAATTATTAAAAGTAGTGCATGAAGCAGATTTTCCATACCAAACGGCGGAAAATATTTTTTGGATCTTTTTTAGATTTAAGCCGAATGTCGAAAAATTATATCATTTTCTTGGAAAGCATTTTCTAGAAACGTCACATTTTTCATAAAACAAATGGAGCTTAAATTTTTTTTTTTGGAAATTGTTCCGGTTATCTTTTCTTTCTTTGCCTCTCTTTCCCTTAAGTGGATTCGTGGGTTTGTTAGGTCCCGTTTGGTAACGTGCCAAACAGTGAAAATTTATATTTTTTTGTTCCCAGAAATAGTCTGGGAACAGAAATGCGTTTGGTAAACTTTTTATTCCCGGGCACATTTTTGCAAATATTTGTGCCGAGAAACAGTTTTGGAAGAGAAACAAGAAGTAAAAAAAAGTTGCTTCTTGTTTCTCGGCACAATTTTGAGAATCAGTTTTTTTTATTTTTTTTCTTTTCTTCTTTTTGTGTTGCTCTTCTTGGGTTGTGGCTGGTCGCCGGCCGTCGGCCGCTGGTCGTCGTCGGCGACCGGCCATGGCCTGGGTAAAAAGAAAAAAAAATTAAACAATTCAAAATATTAAGGAAAATTTCAATTGGGGTCCTTTTCTCAAAAGATGACCCAAAGTGAACAAGGTGTCAAATAAGGGACTAAAGTACCCAATCAGTCCCAAATAGGGGCCCAAAGTGTCCAAAAAGCTTTAAATAAAGGCCTGAGTCACCGGCCGGCCAAAATACCCACCGGCCGGAGAGAATATTACTATTCCGACCCGAAACAGTAATTTTTAAAATTTTTTTATTATTTTTTCCTTTCCATTTTGTTTCTTTTCCTTTTCCTTTTCGTTTTTTGTTTCTTCTCTTCCTCCGCCAGCCATAACCAGGGCCGGCGGAGGTCGCTGGTGAGGTTACCCTCACCGGCGGAGGGCGAGACTGGCCTCGCCAAATTTGGCGAGGCTCGACCTCGCCATTGTTGGGGGAGGCTGGTCTCACCTACAACGGCGAGGCCGGCCTCGCCCGACGCCGGCGAGGTCGAGCCCTCGCCTGCAACGGCGAGGCCGGCCTCACCAGACGTCGGCGAGGTCGAGCCCTCGCCAGATCTGGCGAGGCCGGTCTCGTCCTTTGCCGGCCCCGTTTATGGCCGGCGAAGGAAGAGAAGAAACAAAAAACAAAAAGGAAAAGGAAAAGAAACAAAATAGAAAGGAAAATTTTTTTAAAAATTACTGTTCCGGGCCGGAATAGTAATATTCCCGTCGACCGGCGGGTATTTTGGCCTGCTGGCGACTCAGGCCCTTATTTAAAACTTTTTGGGCATTTTGGGCCCCTATTTGGGACTGATTGGGCACTTTAGGACCTTATTTGACACCTTGTTCACTTTGGGTCATCTTTTGAGAAAAGGACCCCACTTGGGGTCCTTAATTGAAATTTTTCCAAAATATTATTAATAAAAAGAAATTTATGTGTAGTTATCAAACGCATTTATATTCTTTTCTACTTTAAAAATAGAAATTTTGGACAGTTTATCAAACGCCTTCAAATGCTCAGAAATTATTTTCGGGCACAAAATAGTATTCATACGCATCCTTAGTGTTCAAGATAGTGCTGGATCGATGGACTGGCTTATCAAGGCAATGATTCGGCTAAAAATAGCGAGATTATTTACTTGCTAAGTTGGAAAATCAATTTATTTATTTTGTCCTTTGACACATCCCTATGTCAACCTTACTCTATGATGAACCTTTTTTTTTAATTATTAAAGTAGATCACATAATTACCGATATCATCATCACCTTTTATAAGTATCGACTTTCATCCTAAGTTTTCAAAATCCGTAACTTGCATTCCGATGTTTATGAAACGCCTTTTCTTTTTCAAATTACTCCGACAAAAAACCTTACCTAATCTCTCTCTTTGCGCTCATACCCAAGATCCTAAAAAGAAATCTACCAGACAAAACATAAAATAGTTGTTAGCTCGGCCTGCATACATATCGATGTGGCCACATCCGATACGCTACAAATTAAGCATAGTATTACCAACGAAAAAAAAACAAATGATGAGGATTATTTACTAAAACCTCAAAACTATGGGAGCTAATTGCAAAAATCAAAAGTGAAAATACACGAATTCCTTCTTCCTTCTTCATTTTCCCCCATTTCTTCGATTTTTATTACCCCTTGATAATACTCACGGAACGACAAACATTGTCAATAAGTCATTGTCTAGTACAAGGCCTAGCCCGTCCTGACTTAATTGAAGATGCTAGAAGTCATGGATGTGGCTGTCACCGATGCAAGATTTGAAATCAAGACCACTCCACAACGATGAGTAAAGAGAGATTAATTAATTGCTGGATGACTTTTTCGGCCGATTTACCTCCCAACAAATAAATTTCAGATAGGTTGTGCAGCAGGAGACTGGGTGCCATTTTCTTACATGGTTCCTCAAACAAAGTTTAGTATTGCTTTGAAATTGTTATGAAAAAGGAAATTATCTGATTTTAATTTTTTGATTTGCTGTATTTTCATCCAAATGTTTAATTTGACGCGGCTCTCGATTCGCCGAGTGATCTCCCAAGGGAAAAGTATCAGAAAAGTTATAAACCTATTGAATTTGTGTCAATTTAGTCATAAATCTTTTTTTTTGTGCAAATTCAATTCTAAACCTTTTGTCTTTGTACCAATTTAGTCCTTTTGGCTAATTTTGGCTAGGTTTTGCTGACGTGGATGCCAGTCGGCTTACATGGCACCACTAGCGATGATGTGAACAACTTTTAATAATATTTTAATATTTTTAGAATATTTTTAGAATATTTTTAATTTAATTTAATTTTTCTTTCCTTTCTTTTTCCTCCAGCTGGTCACCCAACTGGTGACTGGTTGGAGGCCAGGAGCCAGCGAGCCCTGCCGGATGCTGACAAGGCTCGCACTCACTAGCGACAGCTCGCCTCACCCTCGATAGTGGCAGCGAGGTCGGGCCTCACTCATCAAATCTAACAAGGGCGAGCCTTACTAGCCTAACATGAGGTCGCCCTCATGTTGGGTTGGTGAGGCTCACCCTCGTCGGATCTGGCGAGGGTCAAGCCCCGCCTGCCATGAGGAAGGCTTGACCTCGCAAGATCCAGCGAGGTTGTGCCTCCCCCAGCCGCTGGTGAGGGCGAGCCTCATTTGTTGCTAGTAGGGCATGCCCAGCCTTGGCTTTCAGCTAGTCGTCGGACCAGTGACTAGCTAGAGGAAGAAGAAAGGGAAAGGAAAAAAAAATAAAAGAAAATAAATTAAAAAATATCATTAAAATTTGTTCACGTCATCGCCGGCGGTGCCACGTAAGCCAATTGGCGTCTATGTCTGTAAAATTCAGCCGAATTAGCCGAAAAGACTGAATTGGTACAAAGATAAAAAGTTTGAGACTGAATTGATACAAAAAAAAAATCTAGGACTGAATTGGCACTAATGTAATAGGTTTAGGACTTTTTGGATACTTTTCCCGATCTCCTAACATAGATTCCAATTGTAAGTAAGCATCACATTATTGAGAGAAGAGTCAATAATCGAATTTATGATTGATTATCTGATTTCTAGTTTTGGTAATCTCGATAACTGGATGGGGATTTATTTTAGATAGGAGGAATGAAGATGACCCATTCTTCTGTAAAAATTCACCACCTCAAGAAGTCATACCGCAATATGGAATCTTTAAAAATTCACCATAATGGAAACGGAAAGAGAAGAGAAAAATATTTGGAGCTCCAATTGCAAAAATGATACCATTCGGTAATTTAGGCATTATTTCACATTCGAGAACCTTAATAATTAAAACGACCATAACTAAATTTGTTTTTTTTTTGTTTCTACTACTGGGTAAATATGTTAAATTAACTAATCAAATAATGAAAACATATGATATCATATGATCCTATTAGAATTTGGATTCTAAAATCTAAGCAAGTCACTGGATCTTCATCCACAATAACATCCCGAGCGTCCTTGGTTTATGTCATTTATGTTGTAAGTTTAGACTAGATTTTCAATTAATTTAAACCGTTGTTTTATGTGATATAACATTGATACTATTCTATGCAACTTGAAATGCTTGTGATCTTTTGAATGCATGATGTATTTGGCCTGCTTTATTTCGATTGTTTTGTAGTGGTAAAAAAAATGGAGAATTTCATAAAATTTAAAAGTGAACTAGAGTGAAAATTCCCCTTGACTTTTCTTTTTTGAGACGTTTGGAGTGGGGCCCAGGGAAATTATGGTATGATCGACGGTGGTGATACTGTGGAAGGGGCCGAGTCAAGAGGACCAAACACTGAGCCGACTGAGTTGGCACTCATAAGATTGCACTTCTGCCTTTACTGAGCCAAGACACCCAAGGTGCATTGAGGCCAGCAGCTTTAAATTTCCAAAAGCCCTTGAGCCAAAGGTTTGATATTTAGCAACACAATTTCAAATTTTTTGGTGCGAGATCCGCGTTGAAAATGCTCAAAGCTCAAAACAAGCGAGAGTTTTGGGTTTTAACATCTTCGGTATGCGAGTTTAGTTCTTCTTCTTTTTCCAATCTTACCTTCGATAGTATACTAATGTTCTTGTTTTACCCCGCTCAATCTTGGATAGAGACGGAGAAAGCTGTGATCGCTCGTGGCTGGGATGCTTTTTGGAGGAGGTCAAGGGATGCTGGTGCAGGATGCCAAGGGTCGGGGGGACACCGGTGAGCTTTACCGAGGGTCAATCGCTAGATGGCAAATTCTACTTGTGATCTAGCTCGTCGAGGGTCGAGCATCATGTCATCTATTTGTGTGGCCACAGCGTTGTGCCACGTGGGGGTCGCGTGATCTTGGCGTCACATCGCATGGGGTCGCATGAGGTCGGCACTGGTTCAAGTGTTGTGCCCCTCGCCTGAGTTTTCATCTGCAAACTGCAAGTTCCTTTGCACTCATTTTTTTATTATTTTTTCTTATTTAAAAAAACCGCTTTGCAATTAGAAGGAGTAAATGTCCGTTGAGCCAATGTCCGAACACTATTTACATTAAAAAAAAAATCCTTTGAGCGAATGTCCGTTGAGTCACTTGGCCCTTCTCGGCACCTCACGAATGGCAAACCTCATGAACGAACAAGATATGAAGTTGTATGTTTTGTTTTCAGGTGTTCAGAAGTTGAAGCAATCTTTTGAGAATAAACAAGATATGAAATTGTAGAATTCATGGTTTATGTTATGTATTTTTGCCATTTTATTTTTTAATTTTATTTTACATGTTTGTATACTATTAAGTGAAGATTTTTTTTTTGGTAAGGATATTAAGTGAAGATTTTTGTTGTTGCCTTATCTTAGATTTTTATTTGATTTGTACTAGGGTCCATAGTTTCGTTACTCAATATTGCATTGTTGATGGATACGCAGTTTTAAAGTGTACCGTTTGTCCTTTCAAGGAATAAAAAAAATGAAACATAAAAAAAATCAGTTGGTTTCGGGTTGACCCTAAAACCAGACCGGACCCATAGGGTTGGTCCAGTCCTTGGTCCCAAGCTCAATAGGGTCGGTCCTTGATCCCAAAAATTGAGGACCAACACTGTATGGATTGATCCCAGGGTTAAGTGTTGGACCGGCCCATCCCGGACCATGTTCACCCCTACTTGTACCTATCCAATGCAATATACCTAGTGACAACATAGGAATCGACTAATCTTCCATGTATAGACCTTTTGACTATTGAGACAATAGATCAACACTTTACGCAATATATTGATTATATTAGATTGAGCGAAATTTACTACCTTAGAAATGTAGAATATGAAGTATTGGCATCATTAATTGGATTAGGAGAGGTAACAGAGGTCCACGTGATAAATTTCATAGGGCAACCTAGGAAGAACATGGCCATTCAACAAGCATCCCACTAAATTGTGTTAATGCACTCTGCATCACAAATCATAAAGAAACAGAGGCAAAAAAAGACCCAAAAAAAAGGAGTTCCTCAACCATGACAGTAGCATGATGCGGAACCTCTCTGTTTTATAGTGATTTTGAGTTCTAACGGAAGGAGCAGACATTTACAAATTTCCAGTAGAGACCCAGAAAAGGGAAAAGCAAAAGACATTGGAAACCACGGTCTCGCGATAGTTAAAACCATCTTATCTTCTTTGTTAGAGGGGATGAGCTTTGCGCTACGTCTGTTTCCCTTAAACTATCTTCTTCCTCGGTGTCTTTTGAATTGTCTTCCTCTGAGTTTCTTACCTTCAGACTCCCAATTGTTTGTAGTGGCTGATGGTGTTGGAGCACAACCCTCATATCATCCTGCCATTGCTCGCATATTAGACGGAATCCACACTTCTTTAAGCTTCCTCCCGATACTTTAAGGCAAACTTGGAAACGGCTCCAATCATCTCGCAGGAGCTTCTCTACTCCACTCAGACTACTGCGTGGGAGATATTCAAGCCACACTTGATCAGATTCCAATGAACAAAACCATCTCGAGTGCCAAGTCACTTTTTGGCCATTAACCAATATTTTGACCTCACATGAAGCATCGATCGCTTTTCGTTCCTCCTGGCCAAGAACAACACAGAGTGCTAGTCCTAAGAACTTGTCATACAAGTCCTGGGGCACCATGAAAGATATGGATCCATCTTTACTGTGGAGAATCCATTCTGGCATCTCGCTTCCACTTAGGAGAATGTCGACTCTTATCATCTTGGGGAGTTTCTGCCATATAGTTAGTACGCATATCAAGCATTCAAAGTTAGAGAGAGAGAGAGAGAGAGAGAGAGAGAGAGAGAGAGAGAGAGAGAGAGAGAGAGAGAGAGAGTGTCTGACCTCAAGTGACGGCACATTAGCCAAATTGACCCCTTTGCGGAATAATTTGCAACATGAAGACAAGTCAACTTTAAGGGAGTTGGAGGAGAGACTCGACAAATCTGGGAGTTTTTGCAGAGATTTGCAACTATTTGCTACTAGGATACACATACTTGATGGAAGCTGAGGAATCTCTTGTAGTTGCTTGCATTTTTCAACATACAAGCGCTTTAAATCATTGTACTTGTTGATGCACATTGGCAGATGAGTAAACTTGTTATTTGAAAGATATAGGGATGCCAATTTGGGGAAACTGGAAGAACTCTCAAGGAACTCTACTTCAGATAAATTGCAATCATTAAGTGCTAGGCAGTTTAGATTTGAGAATCCTAGACCGCCATCAGGATCAGTTGAATCCTTCAAGTTCTTCGGAAACATGACAAAATTCGAGCAGCCTTGAAGACTCAAAGACTCCAGATTTTTCAACTTATAAATGCTCGATGGAAGCCTTGTGAGGTTTTTGGAATATCCCAATTCTATTCTCTTCACAGAGACAAGATTTTCAATTGATGCAGGGAGTTCTTTAATAGCCGTCCTTTCTAGATAAAGTTCTTCTAGATGTTCCATCTTTCCTAGGATATCAGAGAACTTTTCAAGTTTAGAGCAACTAGAGAGATTAAGGGTTTGAAGAGATTTTGTTTTGAGGGTGTTAGGAAAAATACTAAGATTAGAGCACAATTGTAGCGACAAAAATTTTAACTTGTCAAGATATCCAACGGATTGGTGAACCTCCACCAAGCTTTCGCACCCGTAAAGATACAGGCTCTCAAGATTTGGGACCGATGAAAGGTCGGGAACACTAGCCAAGGACTTGCATTGACTGAAATTCATGGACTTCAACTCTCTAAAATTCTGCAAAAACATACTAGTGCGATCATTAAGCTCTGCAAATATTTATAGCTATAAAAGGGCAAAGCTAATCATCACAAAGGGCTTACCTGAAATTTGCTTCCTAATTGTTTGATATGACTTTTCTGGACATGAAGTCCAACAAGCTTCTTTGGACCAGAGCCAAATTCTAGATTCGGGGCATTGGGCCATTGAAGCCATCTTAGCTTGTGAGGGATACGTACATGACCTTTTGAAGAGATGTGCACTCTACGTAAAATGAGCATTCTCAACATTTTCATGTTTGTGAAAGCATCTGGACTTATAGTTATCACTTCTGGTGCAGGCAAGTCCAAGACAATGGCCTTTACTGCATTCGTTTCCTGTCCATAACAGAACGAATTCAGTGGTCAAACATTATTTCCATCGAGATTAACATTATACTATCGAAATCAGAGTAAAAATTAAGATGCAGCAAAATTGGCATAAACAAGTTTTACCGTATCTTCACATATGATGTCTAGAACATCTTCAAAAAGCCATAATCTACTGCGTTTCCCAGGATTATCAGGACATTCTTGATGAACAATATCTCTACCCATCAGTTGAACCAAATCATGCATTTGCAAGGTCCCATACTCGTTTATTAACAAGGACCTCTCAACGAGAACTTCTATTCCTATGGTTGTGTCGAATCCACAGCTGTCAAGAACTTCCTTGATGTATCCTATACTATTTCCCTTAAAGAAACAAGCAATATCGAGGAAAATCTCCTTTTCGTTGTCCTCCAATCCATCGAAGCTTGTCTTGAGAACTGGATTGATAGTTTGGTAAGGACTTTTGGAGAGTTTATGCAATGCACTTTCCCATGCAGGTTCCTTTCTTCCACATAAGAATGAGCCCAACACTTCCAGGGCTAACGGAAGGCCGTCAGCATAATGCAGTGCTCTATCTATGAGATCCCTTCTTATTTCAACTTTCTTGCAATTTGGAAAGGCATGCCGATTGAAAAGGTCTAGTGCTTCATCGTATTCTAAAGTTTTAACTTCATACACATAATTTATTCCATGAGAAGTTAGTAAATGTTTATCTCTTGATGTAACGATGATTGTACTTTCTTTGCCAAACCAATCGCCTTCTCCAGCTAACACATTAAGTTGATCCAACCGGTCAACGTCGTCAAGAACCAAGAGAACCTTCTTGCAACATAGTCTTTCCTGTATCAATCTTATTCCTCCATCCACACTATAAACCGTTAAACTTTTATGAGGTAAGATCTCAGATAGAAGTTGTTTTTGTAAAGCAACTAGCCCATCGCTTTGGTTCGAAGTTTCTCTAACTTGCGCCAAAAAACAACGATCCTGAAATTGTCTCTCAATAGCATTATATAGGGCCTTAGCAGTTGTTGTCTTCCCTATGCCTCCAGGTCCCCATAGACCTATCATCAAAACTGTTAAAATATGTCTTGAGTTTAAGCCCGATAAATATAAACCGACTCGAAATTATTTGTGTGGATGTCTGAATATTTTAAATTGAATATTTCCTGATACGAAATTGGAATCAGCGAAGAAAGAAAGAATATTATTCTTTCCTAATTCTTGTGGAATTCACGGCCAGAAGAGGAAAGAAGAAAAAAATATTCTTTCCTAATTGACGTTGGAGTCTACGGCTTGAACAAGAAAGTCCAACGTGGCTTTTGATTCAGAGCATGACTCGGTCAACTCTTGGGGCACATATATTATATTCTATCATGGGCACCTTGGCAAGACGAAGTTGAAGAAAGCAGAGTCGTTTTTCGTGAAGCCTATGTCCAGAGAAAGAGCAAAGACTTCTTGAAGTGCCGCTGCTTGCGAGTGCTTGACAGTTGATTTCGTTCGTGAATTACATTCAAGAAGAATTAGTGTTCAAGCGTAAATCTTGTGATAAGATTTGTGTATAATTCTTCCGCGAGATTGAGAGATTGTTTCGTGAGGAATTGTGGGGCTAAACACTGAGTGAATTATTGGGTGTAATTGGGGCTTGGGAAACACCGAGAGTGTTTGAGTGACTCGAGTGTGATTGTAATCTCCGTTGTATCGCTTGATCTATAGTGGAATTCCGTGCTGCTCTCCCCGTGGATGTAGGTCACTACGACCGAACCACGTAAATCTGGTGTCCGATTAATTTTCTTTTTCTATCTATTTTATTGTTCGATCGCTTGGCTTCCGCAACAAAAACATCATCATCAGCCGACTTTTTCTGTGACAACCATATCAGTTCTTGAACTCGGGAATTTATTCCGACCGGATATTTAGCAACATGTAAGGGTATACGGTTGAGATGACTTGATAATTCCTTTACGATGCACTGTATAAGCTCCGCTTCATCTCTGATAAGCACTCAAAAGAAAGAGAAACACGTTTTAACATTTCAAAGCTATAACAGAAATTCAACCTCTAACTGTCATAAGGAGAATTTCATAAAAAGATTAGCAAATAACAACACATTTGGGTGAACCTGCGCCAACATTTGTGAAAGGAAAATTGCAAAGAACCTGCTCCTAAAGACGACAGTGACTTATCAAGAAATGTCGGGCCGCACTCTTTTCTTTGCCAAATTTGAGTTTGACTCCTTGTTCAGAGGCCAAAATAAAATTTCGGATTGGTTCGCCCAAGCCCCACTCTGTTAGTCCCTCACTTTGTACTGGACCTCTAGCCCTCCCCAACCTTTGTTGGATGTTCTTTATTCAGAAGCTCAGTTAGGTTGTTATCCTACTTTAGCTAATTGAAATGAAACGAGATTTATTCGATTAAAAAAAAAAAAGACAATAGTGACTCGGGTACCATGAACACATTTTATCTAAGACAAAATTCTCATTATCAACACAGGAAGAATCGAATTCAAAAAATTTGCTAGCTAGAAGTTTTGGTTTTTCTACTTTTGTGTGTACCTGCCATTCAGCTCCCACCCAGACAAGTTACCGGCGTTAAAAGAGAGCCTTCTTCCATCTCTTCACTTTTTCCGAATTCTTCCCAAACTTCGATTCATGCTTAGCCATAGCTCTCCCATAACTCTCTCTCCCCCCTCTCACTTCTCTTGGTTCCACTTTGTAAAACACCGGGAACACAATAAGGCCCTTTCGCTCCTTGCACTCCATGATTTTTGCAACCTCTTCCAAACACCATGGCGAGGAAGCATAGTTCTCGGAGAAAACAATGATCGCGATGCGCGATTCCTCAATTGCCCTCATGAGCGCCGACGATATTTCCTCTCCTTTCCTAAGCTCCTCGCAATCCACAAAAGTGTATATTCCTTTCTGGTCTAGAGCTGCATAGAGATGTTCGAGAAAGTTGTTACGGATGTCCGCACCTCTGAAACTCAGGAACACATGGTAATTCCTTTTCGGATCCGAGGAAGCAGCCATTGAAGGAGCTGGTGAACGATGTGCTTCAGGAATGTTTACTCTCTGATAAGGGTTCCAAAGAAAATTAGACGCAGATCAGACGTAGAATTTGTGCCCGAGTCCACATTTATTTCTCGCGTTTCTTTCTGACTAAGTCTTCTTTGTGCGGGAACCGAGTTTAAGAGATCCACACACAACATCACAATTCACAACCGCACGTACTACCAAAAGTCTCTGCCCGAGTCCACATTTATTCTCAAGTTTCTTTTGGACTTTCGTCTTCTTTGTAGGCACGATCACAATCAGGAGCCCCACGCGCACCATAAAAAACTTGTGAATCATGCTCATCGTGTCCGATTCATATACATGTCCGCTCACCGATTAATAGGCTAATCGATCAATAAGAATTTATTACTTTGGAAAAAATGAGATTACACTTTTGCGTTTGGTGATGTGTGAAGTGTGATGCCCGATCGAAAGGTTTCATCAGACCTCGTATGGGAAAAATTAAAAGTTATTTCCATGTCGAGAAAACCAAGTGTTAAACCTAATTGATGTTCGGATGTCGCCTTAATGACTATTTGGATAATCCAATGTAATTAAATTGTCTGATTGGCGATAATCCTCTTATTTTTGTGATAGTTTTTAAGTGTTTGCAATAACAGATGCTGAGAAAAGAAGATTCATTTAATTTACTATAAGCTAGTTTGATATAATCCAAGTATTAAAAGAAACCATTTAGATGAGAATTCGTATACATCATTATAGTCCGTGATTTGATTTAATTATCCAATTTCACGCGGTCCGCAACAGCATTGCCGACTTTTGGCATGGGGTCCGATGCCAGCCATTTCGTGACACATCGAAAATGATAAAAAAAAAAAAAGAGAGAAGAAGGTGAAAAATTGAGTAAGAAAAATTGGATGGGCCCCCACCATCTATACTTCTTATTATACGATTACTTAGTTCAGAATTTGTGCGAATAGTTCCTTAAAGGCTAAATTCGTCCCCCCAACGAGATTCCAGGATCTGCCATGCACAGATATTACGATTTGAATTTAGACTTTTAACGAAGAAAATAATACCCATTGAGCAGTTCTCTAGATTAGCCAACTTCGTCCGTTCTAAAGCTCTCCTATCACTGAATTATAATTTTTTTTTCTTAATTTGCTAAATCTTCTTAATTTTTTATTTAACTCTGAATCGAATTGAAATTCACATTGGGTTCCCTAAGCTTAATTATATGTTACACTTTTCACAAGAGATATAGTCGATGTTCTAGATACTTAAAACTTGTGAATTATGGACATTGTGCAGGTCAGTGATTACATGTGAACGCTCTTGGACAAAGTACAATTTGCTTAGGATGCAATTATCTGATTAATAGAATCATCATTAGCTTAAATAGCTTATTATTACCTGGAAAAAAACTCCTTTTTGTGCATATACTTTCTCATTTTCTCGAATCAAATTCACATTTTTTTAAATTTATTTAATGAAGTCATGTTTCACAAATTCTCTAATTAAGTTCCAACTTAAACTAAATCGAACCACATTTCGTTGAAGTGACCGCCAGACGATGCTAAAGTACAGTGCAAATAGAATATGTGGATCTCCATGTGGATATGTATGGAAAAATTTAGCTAATGAAGACAACTTTGAAATATGTTGTGCATATAATTTAGCCAATGTGGAAGCCCAAGTGGATGTATACATTGGAAAAACTTTATCAATATCATACTATGATGACATTCGACGGCCATGTCCATCGGATTTGGTGCATAAGGGACTTGATTAGAAAATTTGTAAAAATAGAAAGACTTGATCAAACAAATTAAAAGTACAAGGATTTGATTTGAAAATGTGTGAAAATACAGGAATAAAAGTAATTTTTTCCTTTATTATTTTCCCATTGTCAAAGAACTTCAAATGGTAATATATAAGTAGTGTCAACACCGGGATGATGAGTTTTCATGATGCCGATCGCGAGACGCCTAGCATTTTTGGCCCGAATGTTGCAAAAACTTAGATGAGGGCATTGAAAAATCTTATATGGATATGCATCATAGAGCTATATCGCCATTTTTCAACGAGGGCCATGTAAAATTGGGGAAATCCGAATCGATCTAACTTTTTACCACCGTTGTGAATTCAAATTTTGTGTATTTGTAAATTAGAACTTCATATAAGTGATTTATGGACCCATGAAAACTTGCTATGCTCTCGGTCCGTTGAAAATCTTGCCCTTTGGTGATTATGCAGACATTGCATATGATTAAAGCTAAACTTGCTGCTCTTAATGGCTAGAGAAGAAGGTAAAAAAAAAGGAAAAAAAAGAAAATGAGAAAACAAAAAAGATAAATTATTAGCATGAAGGTGATTTTTCATACTGACCGGCGAAAAATATTTTTCGTTTTTTTTTTCATATTTCAGCCAAACACAAAAAAATTGTGTCATTTTTCTGGAAAGTGATTTCTTGAAAAATATTTTTCAAAAACATTGTATTTTTGGCGAAATAAATGAAGCCTAATTTTTTTATTTTTTTATTTTTTTGGAAATTGTTTCGGTTAAATTTTCTTTCTCTGCCTCTCTTTCCCTTAAGTGGATTCCTGGGTTCGTTGGTGATCAAGATAGTGCTGGATCCATGGACCAGCTTATCAAGGCATCGATTTGGCTAAAAATATTAAGGTTATTTACTTGCTAAATTGGAAAATCAATCTATTTTTTTTTGTCCTTCGATACATCCCGATGTCAACCTTACTCTATGATGAACCTTTTTCTTATTAAAGTAGATCACATAAGTACAGATATCATCATCACCTTTCGTGAGTACCGACTTTCATCCTAAGTTTTCAAAATCCGTAACTTGCATTCCGATATTCATGAAGCACCTTTTCTTTTTCAAATTACTCCAATAAAAAACCTTACCTAATTTCTTTTTCTGCGCTCGCACCCAAGATCCTAAAAAAAATTGTACAAGAAAAAACAGAAAATAGCTGTTAGCTAGGCCTTCATACATATCCATGTGGCTCCATCCTATACGCTACAGATTAAGCATAGTTTTACCAACGAAAAAAGAAAACAAATTAAGAGGATTACTAGCTAAAGCCTCGAAACTATGAGAACTAATTGCAAAAATCAAAAGTGAAAATACACGAATTCCTTCTTCCTTCTTCCTGTTCCCCCATTTCTTCGATTTTTATGAGCCCTTGATAATACTTACAGAACGACAAACATTGTCAATAAGTCATTGTCTAGTACAAGGCCTAGCCCATCCTGACTTAATCGAAGGTGCCAGAAAGTCATCGATGTGGCTGTCGCTGATGCAAGATTTTAAGACCACTCTACAACGACGAGTAGATGGAGACCAATTAATTGCTGGATGATTTTTTTGGGCAATTTAACCCCCAACAAATAATTTCAGGTAGGTTTTGGGGTAGCCGATTGGGTGCCGTTTTCTTACATGGTTCCTTTATGAAAAAGGAAATTATCTGATTTTAATTTTTCTATTTGCCGTATTTTCATCCAAATGTTGAATTCGACGTGGCTCTCGATTCGCCAAGTGATCTCCCAACATCGATTTCACTTGTAAGTAACCATCGCATTATTGAGAGAAGAGCTGGGAGTTGAATATATGATTGATGATCTGATTTCTAGTCTTGGTAAGGTCGATAACTTTACGGGGATTTATTTTTAGATATGAGGAATGAAGATGACCCATTCTTCTGTACACAATCGCCACCTCAATAAGTCATACCGCATTATGGAACCCTTAAAAATTCACCATATAGAAAAGGAAAGAAAAGAGCAAAATATTTGGAGCTCCAATTGCAAAAAAGATATTATTCGGTAATTCAAAAACTATTTCACAATCGAGAACATTAATAATTAAAACGAACATACCTAAATCCGTTTTTTTTGGTCCCTACTCCAGGGTAAATATGTTATAGATAAAAAAAAAATTGTACAATAAAAAACAGAAAATAGCTGTTACCTCGGCCTGCATACATATCCATGTGGCTCCATCCTTTGTGCTACAGATTAAGCATAGTATTACCAACGAAAAAAGAAAACAAATGATGAGGATTATTTACTAAAACCTCAAAACTATGGGAGCTAATTGCAAAAATCAAAAGTAAAAATACACGAATTCCTTCTTCCTTCTTCATTTGCCCCCATTTCTTCGATTTTTATGAGCCCTTGATAATACTTACAGAACGACAAACATGGTCAAGAAGTCATTGTCCAGTACAAGGCCCAGCCCATTCTGACTTAATTGAAGATGCTAGAAGTCATGGATGTGGCTGTCACCGACGCAAGATTTGAAATCAAGATCACACTACGACGAGGAGTAAAGAGAGATTAATTAATTGCTGGATGACTTTTTCGGCCAATTTACCTCTCAACAAATAAATTGCAGCTAGGTTGTGCAGCAGGAGATTGGGTACAATTTTCTTACATGGTTCCTCAAACAAAGTTTAGTATTGCTTTGAAATTGTTATGAAAAAGGAAATTATCTGATTTTAACTTTTTGATTTGCCGTATTTCAATCCAAATGTTGAATTTGACGCGGCTCTCGATTCGCCAAGTGATCTCCCAACATTGATTCCACTTTTAAGTAACTATCGCATTATTGAGAGAAGAGTTGGGAGTTGAATTTATGCTTGATGATCTGATTTCTAGTCTTGGTAAGGTCGATAACTCCATGAGGATTTATTTTTAGATACGAGGAATGAAGATGACCCATTCTTCTATACAAAATCACCACCTCAATAAGTCATACCACAATATGGAACCCTTAAAAATTCACCAAATAGAAAAGGAAAGAAAAGAGAAAAATGTTTGGAGCTCCAACAGCAAAAAAGATATTATTCGGTAATTCAAAAATTATTTCACAATTGAGAACATTAATAATTAAAACGAACATACCTAAATCTGTTTTTTTTGTCCCTACTCCGGGGTAAATATGTTAAATTAACTAATGAAATAACAAAAACATATGCTATATTATGATCCTATTAGAATTTGGATTGTAAAATCTAAACAAGTCATTGGATCTTCATACACAATGATATCGCGGGGGTCCCTGGATAGTGGCATTTACATTGTAAGTTTAGATTAGATTTTCACTTAGTTTAAACTCTAGTTTTTGTGCTATAACATAGATGCTATTCTATGCAATATGACATACTTGTGATCTTGTGAATGCATGATCATACCGTGCCGATAGACGGGGCACCTTATGATCGACGGTGGTGATTTGTTGGGGAAGGGGCCGAGTCAAGAGGTCCAAATACTGAGCCGACTAAGTCCGCACTCATAAAATTACACTTTTGCCCTTACTGAGCCAAGACACTCAAGGTGCATTTGGGAGAGCTTTTGCGAACAGCTTTGGGTTTCCAAAAGCCCTTGAGCCAAAGTATTGATATTTAGTATCACAACTCCAAAAATATTGGTGCAAAAATTTTGCATTGAAAATGCTCAAAGCTCAATGCAACTGAGAGCTTTGAGTTTTAACATCTACACTATGTAAGTTCAGGGTTTTTTTTTTTTCAATCTTGCCGTCAATAATATATCAATATTCTTGTTTTACCCCTCAATCTTGGATAGAGACAGAGAAAGCTATGGTTGCTCGGGGCTGGGATGCTTTTTGGAGGAGGTCAGGGGATGCTGGTGCAGGTTGCCAAGGGTCGAGGGACACTGGTGAGCTTTACCAAATATCGGTTGTTCGACGCTAGATTCTACTTGCCGATGGTCACTTGACTCCAGATCAGCTTGTCGAAGGTCGAGCGTTGTGTTATCTATTTGTGTGGCTATTGCGTTGCGCCACTTGAGGGTTGCGTAACCTTGTTGGCGCATCGCATGGAGTTGCATGACGTCGGCATTGGTTCTAGTGTTGTGCTCCCTCTTGAGTTTTCATTTGCAACTATTCCTTGGTTCTCCTTTCTTTTTTCTTATTTAAAAGAATGCTTTGCAATTACAAGGTGTTTACCAAATACTATTTACATTAAAAATAAAATCCTTTGAGTCAATGTCCTTTGCTTAAAATGCAAAATCTTGAAGCTAAAGCTCTCCCTTTGTACCTATCCAATGCAATCTGCCTAGTGGCCACAGAGGAATTGACTAAGGGTGCACATGACAATCATTCTATACCCATAAACTATTTCTACTTAGAAATGATTCTTTTTGATTCTGTGTCCGCAAACAATTTCTGAGCATTTGAAAGCGTTTGATAACTGTCCAAAATTTCTATTCCTAGAATAGAAAAAAAAACATAAATACTTTTGGTAACTGCAGGAAATTTCTATTCTAAATTTTTTTAAAGTGCTTTTTAAAACTTGGTATTAATTCTCATGGAGTACTTACCAATTTTATTTTATTTCTTACAAGTGAAGGAAACATGGTGATATGTATACACATGGTATATAGTTGGTACAAACTCTTCCCTCTACCACTCCTAGGAGTGTATACCGTATTTTGACTTTACTGTATTTTTGCTCCTATCGAAGAACCTGGAATTAGAATAGAAACATTACTCCAAATCCAAATATTAGGTGAGTGCTTGTATTGAAGACTTTAAGATCAATGTGATCTAAATCCTTTTCCTTTTTTTCATTATGGAGAAATTTTTGTGGATGTTTTATTAGTTAAAACTTTAGGTATCACAAATAAGTGCTGGCAGGAACTTATGTAAGTCCAACTTCCCCCTAAGCAACTACCTAAGCAATCTTGTATAAACAATTTTGACTGGACTAAAATTGCATCTTGAGTTACTAGATTTTTCGTTGATCAACTCATGTCATACCATCAATAAAGTACATGTAATAAAACAAAAGGAAATAACAAAAGTACATGTAAGGATCCTCTCCCATCATCATGTAGTATTTAAAAATAATATTACAAAAGTCGGAAATACAAATTATGGAATCTCAGGTAGATTGTAATCCCTTGCCATTTTATTTGCAATAGTTTTCCTTAGTATGTTTATCTCAGCTGCTTGCTCAAGTGGTGTATCATCCGCAACCTCCACTTCTTTAGCTCCAAATGGGTAGTCTGGATCTCCATAATGGGAAAAATTTTTGTGCATCTTGTTCTCCTCACGAATATGATGCATGAAGACAGAGGATTGCATCTTAGGACCTTATAAAAGATAATCCTGTTAACAAGCTCACACATAATATCACCAATACATGACCATTGAGATGGATAAATAACGCAATTTTGAGAATTTTTCACCTCCGCCGTTGTTATGAAATGGCCATTGCAAAAGTAGTAAAACATGCATTTTGTAGATAACACCATGTCACGTTTTGCTATCTTGTAAATAGTTTTAGACAATCATGACTAAAAAGTGACAAAATTGCAAAATAAACGGACTTTGGATTCACCCACTCCTTTATGGACCAATTCTTAAGCCCTTGAATTACAGAGTATGGAAAAATGCCAAAGAAACTTTTTGTACAACCCATGTCTTCTTATGATGGAAAGAGATGAAAAAAGTTCCAGCATTCTAGTTTTCTTGATCCAACGATGTTATTGTCAACATATAATTCACTGTAAAGATAATTCAGGTACAACAAGCTTGCTCACTGACAACTATTGAAAAGTACTCCCAAACAGCAATGCAAATTCAATATGCTTGCCTACACACTAGAATGTTAATACTCCTAATGGTCTTCTTATGTGCATACTGCACAATATAATGCACCTATAGAACAAATACAGATTGTCCATCATGAATAACCACAAGAAAGTCTGCCTTTGCAATAACTACAAGTGAGGATTTTACCTTTGCTAATCAACTTGGACAAATAATAGAAAGCAATGGACAGAAGCATGGAGCTGAATCCAGGCGTAACGAACTTCTACTCAAATTGACTAATCACTAATTAGCTTGTTCAATTTGATACAAAAAACAAAATAACCATTTAGTAAATGAAAATCACCACCCCAATGCAAAAAGGATTGCCGTTGTGAAAAGCAACAAAAAATTAACACGAGACAGTTACCAATGACCAACACCATATCACCATAGTTGCATAAAACAACCTCAAGTGAGCGCGGCCCTCACCCAGATTCGCGAGGGCGACGATCGCTCGAGTGAGAAGGAGCCCAAATGCGCGAGGGCATCGCTCGCTTGAGCCTCGTCGTTGCCCAGATCAACGAGGGTTGCGGACGCGCTTGTTTGGGCAACCATCGTCAATCTAGGCCAGGGTTCACTTAAGCGAGCATGGCCCTCGCCGATCTGGGCGACGGCGAGCCTTGAGAGAGCGCGGCCTTGCTTGAGCGATTGCGGCCCTCACCCAGATTCGTGAGGGCGGTGGTCGCTCTAGCGAGAGCGAGCCCAGATGCGCAAGGCCAGCGCTCGCTCGAGCCTTGCCGTCGCTGATCTGGGCAAGGGCTCACTTGAGCGAGTGCCCTCTTGTTGGTCTGGGCGACAGCGAGCTCAAGCGAGCACGGCTCTCGCCCACTCACACCAGCTTGCTGTCGGCCAGACCGACGAGGGCGGCGCTCGCTCGAGTGAGCCCTTGCCCAGATTGGTGATGGTTGCTCGAGTGAGCGCTACCACAACGACATCCCTCTACAGTAGCAAGTCATCAGCAAGAACTTACCTCGAACGAGAAGGAGCAGCCTCGTCGGTGTCGATGAAGGAGCAGCTTCGTGGGTGAAGGAGCAATAGCGGTAAAGGAGCAGAGTAGAATGAACTTTGCGCAGGAGAGGAGTAAAAATTGATTCAGCGCTTCCAAAATTGTTTCTTATTTCTGTGCCGAGAAATAAGAAGCTAGTTTTTTTGATTTCTTGTTTCTCTTCCAAAATTATTTCTGAGCATAAATTTTTGTAAAAATGTGTCAGGGAATAAAAAATTTACCAAATACATTTTTATTCTCAAACTATTTCTGAGAACAAAAGAACAGAAATTTTCACTGTTTGGCACGTTACCAAACGGGCCCTAATCTTTCACATATAGACCTTTGGATTTTTGAGACAATTAGATCAACACTTTCCTCAAGATATTGATTATATTAGATTGAGCAAAACTTACTATCTCAGAATTGTAGAATACGAAGTATTGGCATCTTTAATTGGATTAAGAGGGGCTGCGGAGGTCTATGTGATTCATAGGGCAACTTAGGAAGAACATGGTCGTTCAACAAGCTGTAAGAGTTTTTCTGATGTGACTACATTAATTGATATTGTAATTTACCGTTTTATAGGGTTGGTCTAATAAGGTCAAATATAAAATTTCTTAATTAGTCTAATATAGAACTGGCTAATGAGGACCGAGTAAGGCTCGATCCGTGATGAGAGAGCCTGGCTTAAAACTTTATAAATAGAGCTCAAGTCGCTCCTCTAATCCTAATGCACACATATCTCACATAAGGAGCAAACACTAACCGTAAGAGGTAGTCTCATTGAGCCAGTGATACAGAAGGTGATAGAGGAGAAGACTTGTGTTGAGGATCGTTACTATTTCGCATCAAGAACGACGAATTTCAAATTAGGTGCACAGATTTATTTTACTCTATTAATATGTTCTAGATTCTAGCTATGGAGATCTTGGATGTCATTCTTCGTGAACAACATGTGGTATTAGAGCCGATATAGCTTAGAACTTGAACATACGGATTTTGCTTTTTTCGAAATATTTTATTTGTCAAAAATAAATTTTGATCATATATTCAGAATGTACTCAACGAGACGAAGCTTTTGATGGGTTGCATGCAGCCGAGGGATGCCTCACGCACCCTCACGCATGGCCACGAGTTGCTTGGCGGTTGCGTGTGGCGCCCACGCGCCTCCATGCATGGGCGTCGCCATTGCACTTACTGGGGTTGACACGTTGACATCATCATAACATTAGCAACCCGCTGAAGCGGGTCGACTCGGAACCAACTAGGTGACCTAACCCGGTTACATGGGATTCGAATCGACTTGTTATTGACCCGGATCTGACCCGGTTGATAGGACCGATCAAACTAGTTAGACCGGTCCGTTGACCATTTATTAGTTGGATTGGTCAAATGGTCAGACCGGCTGTTCAGACTGGTTTGACCGGTTGAATACACACACACACATCGCGCATTCTGGTGGCGCGTGAGGGCACGTGCAATGTCTTTTTGGGACGTTCTTGGTACCGATGTGCTCGTATCGAGATTATTTACATTATGTTGTATTTATGTTACATGTTTGAGGTTTCTAAGGATATGAAAATATGTATAGAACCCTATATATATGTATTTTTGCGTATTTTCTTGTATTTCTCTATGGTTTCATAAAAACAGATGCAAACCCACGTGTATATACCACATAAAAAATGTATAGAGTGTAATTCATTGTCTATCAATGAATGGAGTGATGTAATTGGTATGGCATGTGATTTTAGTGACAAATTGCCCATATCTTTGAGAAAATCACATGTATATGATAAATGTGAGACATAAAGTTTATATCCCTAGTATGAGAGAGTTTCAAGAATTTAATTGGGTCATGACCGCCAAAGTGGCATACTTTATTGGGTTTGAGAAATATCGGTATTATATTGTGGTTTGATGTCTCATATTCTAATGTGTAGTCATACTCCCAAAGGAGGTGACTGTGTATTAGTTTATGAAGGGACACATGTACAACATATGCTTGAGGAGTGATTGATTGTAGTGGTTCATACACCCAAAGGTGGTGAATTCACGAAGATTGGAATATATCGTCATGACCGTTGTCATGTGGAGAGTATACAACTACAAGTCATATATTTTGCCCAAAGGTATTTATATGATGATATATGTAACTCTCAGGATGTATACTTATACTATTTTAAGTTACACGGTGTTCACATATAATGCTAATTGTATACATTGCTTATAAATTAGTCACCTTATTTGAAAATGGCAACTCCATTAGGATTGAGGTTCTTTTTGGTTTAGACTTTAAGAAATGATAAGAGGATTTTCTGTGTGGGATGGAGCTGACGAATGTTTATATTGCTCTTACTAAGAAAAAGTGGGCAGATTTCATTGCCACCAGTAAGGAACCCAAGAAAGCACACTTTGTTGCTTGGGAAAAGAGCAATTGGATTTGCTTGTTTTCAATGAAGCAATTCATTTAAGAACATTGAAGAGTGGTTTGCTAGTTGACTGCATTGCTAAACAAATGATGGGAGCCTCGGTGACTTGGAACCATGTCTTGTCTAATGCTGAGATTGGAACATACCTGCAAGGATTGTTCAACTCGAAGTATGATAGTTCTACTAAGCTTAAGGACAAGAAGAATAAGAGGTCCAAAAATCATACTCATAAGGGAAATCATGATACCACTGGTCATTCTAACTAGCTAGGTCCTAAGAAAGTATCCTTCGAGAAGGATGGTGATCGCCCTTCTTTCGTAAGAAGAATGGTCACATAAACAAAGATTGCAACAAATTTAAAATTTGGTTGTCCAAGTGTGAGCATACAGATAATGATTCTTTAGCATTTGTTTATCAATCCAACTTATCAAAAGCCCTATCTACTTCACTGTGGCTAGATAGTGATGTAATAAATTATGTTGCATTTATCATGTAAGGGGATTCATAAACAGTAGGAAGCTAAATCAAAATGAAACAAAACTCACCGTGGAAAATAACAATTAAGTCAACGTGGAGTTCGTGGAAGATATCATTTTAATTCTAGATATTGGTTTTAATATGATGTTAAAAAAACACATTTTTTTGTATTTTCCTTAAGACATAACTTAGTTTCCGTATCAAGTTTGGACATATGTGGCTATTCTTTAAAATATATATATTTTCTACGTTATTTAATTCAAATAAGGTTGGGTGTTGCAATATGTCCGATAGATTTTACAAATTGTGTTTAACTCCCAATTGATATATACGTTGCTCGTACAGATGAAAAAGTTGTTTTTCAAAAGACCTTTACCTAAGGAACAGTCTTATACGTTATGGCATCACATCGCTAGGGAAAGAATAGAAAGGCTAATAAAAGCCGATATTCTGTCTGCTCTTAAAAATGACCTAAAGACTTGCGTAAGCTGTTATAGAGGTAAGATGACTAAGATAAAGAAGAAAACTGCGGTCTATAATTCTGACCTGTTTGAGGTCATCCACACCGATATTAGTGGATCTTATACGGCAATCTTATGTAGAAATATTTATTTCATCACATTTATTAACGACTATTCCTGATATGAATATTTGTATTTGATTAAGGAAAATCTGAGTCTCTTGATAAGTTCTAGAGATATCGGACTAGAGTCGAGAAACAGTTGAAAAAAAGTCATGATGGTTGTCAATTTGACCGTGGTGGAGAGTATTTAGGCAGGCATGGTGATGCTGAATAGCTTAAAGGACTATTTGCTAATACTTAGAGGGTTATGGGATAGTAACTCAATTGACTATGCCGAGGAGTCCTGAACAAAACTATGTGGCCGAAAGGCGCAATCGTACCCTTATGGATATAATGAAGAGTACGATTAGTAGGATTGACTTACATGATTTTCAATAGAGTAAAGCTTTGAAAGAAACTCTCTACATACTAAATCGTGTTCCTACCAAAGTTTTTCCATTAACTTATTTTGAGTTATGCATTGGACGTAAACCAAGCTTGAATCATGTTGAGGTTTAGGGATGTCCTGCAGAAGTGAGGTTATATAAACCAACATAAAGTAAGTTAGACTCAAGAACTCTTCGGTGTTACTTCATATCTTACCCAGATTAATCGAAGAGATATCAATTTTATAATCTCAATGGAGGCACAAGAATTATGAAATCACAAATAGCGAAGTCTTTGGAATTTGACATGGTTGAAGATGGTGGATGCTCATAGACTATTAAGGATAATAGTATGGTGGGAACTATCGTGTTTATTTCTCCACCTATGCAGACGATTGCGGAGCATCCTACACCAAAAACTGAGCCTATTGATGTTTAGGATTCTGTTATTGAGACAGTTCCTAATAAAGTTCTTCAATCCTCTTAGGTGCAGCATGAGGTTGTAATAGCTCAACTCAGGAGATTAATCAGGCAAAGACGATTAGTTATACCACCAGACTATAAAGTCTATCTACAAAAGCGTGACTACGATATCGGCTAAGTAATTGATTTAGTGACTTACACAGATGTTGTTTCTTGTCCTCAATCAAATCTGTGATTGGATGTTGTAAAAGACGAGATGCAATCTATGAAATATAATGGTGTTTGGGAGCTTGTTGAATTGCTTGAAGGTCACAAACTCATCGGCTACAAATGGGTGTATAAGACTAAAGGAACTCCAAAGGAAAAATTGAGAAATTTAAAGTTAGACTGGTAACAAAGGGTTTCACTAGGAGAGAAGAAGTAGACTTTAAAGCAACATTTTCCTCAGACTCTTCTAAAGATTCTTTTAGAGTGATTATAGCATTAGTAGCTCATTTTGATATGGAGTTATACCGGATGGATGTTAAAACTGCTTTTCTGAATGGAAACCTTGATAAGAAGGTCTATATGGTATAATCCGAAGGTTTTGCAGCAGACGATTTAGGTAAGCTTATGTGTAGATTGAAAAGTCAATTTATGGCCTCAAGTAAACTTCTAGACAATAGTACTTAAAGTTTTATGCCATTGTCATTTCATTCGGTTTTGTTGAGAACAAAGTAGGTCAATATATGTCCTGCAAGGTTAGTATGAGGAAATTTATTGTTCTTATGTGAAGGACCTTGGTGAGGCGTCTTTGTTCTTGGCATTGATAACCTTAGGGATTTTTCTCACCGTATGTTGGATTTATTCTAGAGGACATATGTTGATTGTATTTTAGAAAGATTTATAATGCAGCATTGCAAGCTAGAAGTTGCTTTTGTCATTAAGGGTAATAAACTAAATCTGTCACATTGTCCTCATTTAAATATTGAGAAAGCCCAAATGAAAGATGTACCTTATGTTAGTGTATTTGGAAGTATTATGTATGCTTAAGTTTGCACTAGACCAGACATTACTTATGCAATAAGGCTTCTAGGCAGATATCAGTCAAATCCAAAACACGATCATTGGGTTGCTGCCAAGAAGGTTTTAAGGTACTTAAAGAGGCTAATAGACTATATGCTGATTTACAGACATGTTTGGGACCTGCAGCTAGTAGGGTATCCGGATGCAGATTTTATTGGTTGTCAGGATGAATCTAAGTCAGCAATAGAATACATCTTTAAGTTAGCAGAAAGTGCAGTATCATGAAAAAGTGAGAAACAGAAATCCATATTCTTCTTTATCATATAGGCAGAGTTTATAGCATGCCTTTAGATAGCTGCTCAGGCAATTTGGCTTCAAAACCTCATTATGGAGTTAACCATATTTGATTTTGTGAATAGGCCTATACAAATGTATTGTGACAACAACTATGCGGTGTTGTTTATCAACAACAACAGATGTCTCAAGGGGCTTAAGCATATAGCGATCAAGTTTTTGACCATAAAGGAAACAATTCGGAATGATGACATTAAAATAGAGCATATTCTCACAGATAATATTGTTATATATCCACTAACTAAAAGCCTTCGCTCTTGTGACATCCCGAATTTCGGCCAATTTTTGGGATTTATAAAACGCATAATTTGTCAGTGTGTTTATAGTAAAATCTCGCCCGAGAATTGATCACTCTCGGTTATCATTTTAAAGTAGAGATTTCGCTAGAATCGCATTCGATCAAATTTGGCCGTTATTTATACCTCGAACTTGGCAGTCGATTTTCGGGAGTTTTAGGACGAAGTAAATTGGACGGTGTCAACATTATCGTAGCCAGCGTTGAGATTGTTAGGAATAGTGGAAAAATGGGAGTTTTTGACCGAGTGCGAATTTAGACTAGCAGACCTCCCTCGTTATAATTTGGTTTAATTAATTTGGCCTTTGTCCCTTTTTATGTGCGAGGTTCATTTTGGACCAGTATGTCATTTTCGATTTTGAATTTGGGCCTCCGGATCGCGTTTAATATTTGAATGAAGTCTTTTTTTTTATTATTCTCTCTCTCTCTCTTTTTCTCTCTCTTTCTTTCTCTCTCTCTCCTCCCCTCTTTCCCGCCGATGTACCCCCCTACACTCTGACCTCCCCCACCAAACCCCATCACTTCCCCTTTTTTCTTTCTTTTTGTTTTTCTCTCTTTTCCCTTTTTCTCTCCTTCTTCCTCATTCTCCCTTCTTCCCCGACGCTCCTTGCTTCCGGCTTATGTTCTTGCTCCGTTTTCGTTCCGCCCGCGACCGCACCTCGCCGGCGACCAGCCCAGCCACCGCCGAGCCCAGCCCCTCTCGTCGCCGTCCCGGACGTTTGCCGGACGCCCATCGCTCGTCTTCGTTGCTCGGAACCTCCCATCGCCGAGCTCACCCTTGCCCGGCTCCACCCACCGCCGTGCACCGTCCGGCCGAGCTCGCCACCGTGTTCCACCACAAACAACCGGCAAGCCCCTTTCCTCTCTCTCTCTCTCTCTCTCTCTCGGTTTGGCCGTGACCGGAGGAGCTTCGCCGCCGCCGTCACTATTCCGGCGCGGACCCATCGCCGCCCAGCCATCCAGCCGTTCCATTTCCCTCTCTCTCTCTGACCGTGCCTCTCTCCCTCTCTAGGCCGTGGAATAGCTTAGGCCGTCGCCGTCGCTCGCGCCTTTCGCCGGAGCCGCCACCGCCGTTACTGTTCCGGCGAGGGGTCGCCGCTGTCCAGCCGCCGTCGCCGCGTGTTTGGCTCGGTTTGAAGCTTAGGACACCCGGTGAGTTTGACCCTAAACCGTAATTAGGCTAATTTGCATTTTTAGATGGGTTTTAGGGGTTAATTAGGGTAAATTAGGGGTTAGATGGTGGTTGCTGTTAGGGGCTGATGTGTGGCTGATTTGGTGATTTAGCGTGATCATTTTATCGAGGTTTAGTGGCCTAGGACATGCTGTGTGATGGCTGGTAGCGCTGGATCAAATCGGCACGAGTTCGAGTTAAGTTCGGGTTCAATTGTGAATTATAGAGCGCGCCCCGTTTGGTCCTCATGGTGGCTGATTTGGATGATATTTGGGGAGTCAAATGGAGCATTTCGAGGATATTTAGGGGCCTAGAGTGACCGGTGTGGGGGCTGTCCATATCGGGTTTGAATCGGTCAAGGCGCGATCAATTTGGGGGTTAGTTTGTGGAGGCCGTTAAGGGCTGATGTTGTGGCGCATTTGGTGGCTTAGTGTGATATTTTTAATTGAGGTTTAGAGGCTTAGAATGGGCTATGCAATGGCTAGACATATTGGATCGAATCGGCCCGAGTTTGGAGTAAGTTCGGGTTCAATTGGGGATTATAGTGCGTACCGAGTTTGGTCCTCACAGTGGCTGATTTGGGTGATAATTTGGGGAGACAAATGGAGTGTTTTGAGGACATTTGTTGGCCTAGAACAAACTGTTTGGTGGCTGTCCATACCGGGACTGAATTGGGCTATGATCGATTAATTTGGGGGTTAATTGTGTAATTATCGGAAGTGTTTAGATTGGCGAACTAAGTGGCTGAATTGTACTTGGTTGTGATCAATTTTGTGATGCCGCGTCACGTGCCTAGTGTGACTAAGGATGGAGTAACTTGGCGGACCTCGGGTGCACGAATTCATGTTGATCCGATTGCGTGATTTATGTGCGTAGATCATGTGCCCTGCAAGGGTGTCTTGAATTGCTTAGTGGTCATGCTATTATGTTGGTTGAGCATATTGCATTGTGAATTGAGCATGTTGTGACGTTGTTTGGAATAAATAGCCGAATCGTGTTGATTGCTCATTGCGAAATTCTTGAATGCCCAAGTGTGAACGTTATGGCCATGAGTGTGCACTTTGAAAATCGGCATCACATGTGCATATGTGAGTGTGCACGAATGACATGAGCGCGTGATCACCTAAAATGCCTTGATGCGTCTTACGCGGGGTTCAGATAAAATTGGTGCCTGTGAATGCGTGATCACAATAAACCCTGATGCGTTTTACGCGGGGTAGTGAACCCGTCCTGAGGCGTGTTACGCGGGACGATGCCCGGACTACCGGAAGATGGCCAAACCTGATGCGTGTTACGCGGGTGTTGTGCCATGAGCCTGATGCGTATTACGCGGGCTAGAGATCGATCTCGAAGTGATGGACCTGAGGCGTTTTACGCGGGTCGGACCTGATGCGTTTAACGCGGGTCGGAGGAGAAATTGGTAATGGCAGAGTACTAGCTTGTGAGTGTGCGTACTGCATTGTTGAGGCATGACATAAGTGCGAACATGAGCACGTGCATTACATACATCGAGATTAAGTGATATGTATACTTGTATCGCAATTTAAATGTTGTGGTGCTGTTGTGATTAAGTTTATAGAGTGGCTAACTTGCGGGGTCAAGTATGATTAAGATTTAGGCCTAAGAGCCGGAGTCAATGAGGTTTTGATTTATGCATGGTTTAGTACTCGTCAGGAGGTGCACGTTAGCCTAGTTTAGGCTTAGGGAATTACTCACTGAGATTATTCTCATTGTTGTTCAAAACCACTTTTTCAGACCCCCAGCGTTAAGATGTCCGAGATTCCGATCCGTTTTGGGATTCCGCTCCAGGTAGAGCGGACGAGGATGGTACACCTCGTAGGGAACGGGGAATCTTATGTTAGGTATTATTCTGTTGTTTGGGTGGAGGTGGGGACGACGCATTACCATACCCACGAGTATGTGGCATAGTGCTTCAGGGACGGCTTCGGAGAGCATGGTCCTCTCCGGACTTTTGATGTTCCGTTCACCGGGATGGGCACGAGATATCCCCGATGCCCCGATGGTGAGGTAACGGATCCTGGTCCCTCATCTGAGGAGAGTATGAGTTCTGATGGAGTCCCAGTAGAGTACGAGATGGATGAGTTCGAGCCGGTGGATATGGACGTGGATGACAGAGAGCCGGAGCCGATCGAGGAGGATCCTGTTCTGGAGGCTGAGCCAGAAGATATGATCTTAGAGGAGGAGATGCCTGACAGCTCTTCATCTTCGGAGTCTTCTGATTCTGACCCAGACTGGGCGCCGTAGAGCTTAGTATTCGCCTTAGAATGGGTAGGGCCAGTACCTTTTTGACCAGCGCCCCACCTTTGGTAGTAGACTGACCCCTGAGCCGCTTACCCCTTTTTGTCAGTAGTGGCATTGACCCGCTTTTGCTTTTTGGTATTCGGGCTGTATATGGATATTGTAATTGATTTCTAGTATTAGTGTAAGTGTTTATTCTGCAGTCGTTGTTGTTGGTTTCTGTGGCTATCCTTGGTTTGGTGTTATAGTTGTGTACGGGTGTTTGAATTGCTTCCGCATGTGCTTTAAACCTCTGTGTACCCCGTTGGGTCGGCGACGCGTCCTGGGACGTCGCACTCAAATCGACCATGACAAGGATGCTCGCGCGCCGTAGGGTTCGGGGCGTGACAGCTCTTGTGTATTTGAACAACATGTCATTAACATGGGTTTAGGAGTATCATGGGATGCTAGTATTTAGTGAGAGCTGCTTTTGTCTTTGCTTTAATAAAATTTACATCTGTGTTTTGTTACATTTAGTAATATTTTTTGATATGTATCAACTCCTTTGCATTCAATAAGGTGTTTATGAATGCATTGTTATCATGTTGAATACATATATCTGGTGAAAATCTCAAGGTATTGTGTAAACCTTGAGTAAAGGCTAGGGGTATCCGGTTATTAGCTTTAAGGATATGTCTTGTTACACATAAAGTAAAGTTAACTATAATAATAAGACATATGTAGGTTCATTCGAACCATAAAGATATTCTCTTGCGACACATCCAATCTTGTGGCACTTAAGGAAAGAGAATATTGACTAACAAGGTGATGACACATAAGGTATTACTCTTTTTGAGGTATTATCCAATCGTCACACTACCATATTGAATCTATATCAGTAAAGTTAAAAGCATTTGTGATCATGGAAGGCTCTATGTGTTTACATGCAGTTACTGACATGATTCAGTGTTTAAGACTCTATGGAACGAATTGACTATTAAGAATTATCGCTAGACCAATATAAAGGTGCGCACATATAGTACAATTTCAATTAATATAGCCCAAGTGGGAGAATGTAAGAGTTTTTTTGATGTGGGCTACATTAATTGATACTGTAATTTACTGTTTTACGGGGTTAGTCTAATAAAGTCAGATATAAAGTTTCTTAATTAGTCTAAAATGGGGCTAGCTAGTGTGGGTCAAGTAAAATCTGGCCTGTGATGAGAGGGCCTAGCTTAAAATTTTATAAATAGAGTTCAAGTCTCTCCTCTAATCCTAATGCACACATATCTCACATAAGAAGCAAACGCTCACTGTGAGAGGCAATCTCATTGAGCAAGTGATATAGAGGGTAATAGAGGAGAATACTTGCATTGAGGATGGTCGATATTCCACATCAAGAACTACGAATTCCAAATCAGGTGCATGAATTCCTTGTACTATATTACTATGTTCTAGATTCTAGTTATGGAGATCTTGGGTGTTGTTTTTTGCGACCAACATAAGCATCCACTTAATTTTGGGTTAATGCACTCTGCATCACAAATCATAAAGAAGCAGAGGCAAAAGAAAAAAAGATGAAGAGAGTTCCCCAACCATGTGAGTAGCATGATGCGGAACCTCTCTGTTTTACAGTGATTTTGAGTTCTAATTGAAGGAGCAGACATTTACAAATTTCTAGTAGAGACCCAGAAAAGGGAAAAGCAAAAGACATTGGAACCCATAGCCTTGCGATAGTTAAGACCATCTCATCTTCTTTGTTAAAGGGGATGAGCTTTCCCCTTCATCTGTTTCACTTGGACTATCTACTTCCTCGGTTTCTTTTGAATTGTCTTCCTCTGACTCTCCTTCCTCGGAATCCCAATATACGTCCTCGAAAATGCAACCATTTTCCTATCGGCTGATGGTCTTGGAGCACAACTCTCAAATCGTCCTCCTGTTGCTCGCATATTAGACGGAATCCACACTCGTTTATGCTTCCTTCCGGTGAAAAGAAGCAAACTTGGAAATGGGTCCCATCGTTTTGTAGAAGCTTCTCTACTCTTCTCATACTCTCGCGTGGGTAATACACAAGCCATACATGATCGGATTCCAATATGGCACCAAGTTTCTCAAAAGAAAGCACTCCTCGACCATTAATAAATATATTGGCCATACATAGACAACCGGACGGATCTGGTTCCCCCGGGCCAAAAATAACACAAAATGCTAGTCCTAAGAACTTGTCATACAAGTCCTGGGGAACCATGAAAGATATGGAGCCCTCGTTACCGTGGAGAATCCATTCAGGCATCTCTTTTCCACTTAGGAGAATGTCGACTTTGTCCCTCCTCGGGAGCTCCTGTCGTACAGATAGTACACATATCAAGTAGAGAGAGAGAGAGAGAGTCTGACCTCGAGTGACGACACATTGGCCCCTTTGTTTTGCCTGCATTTATAAACAAACAAGTCTTTATAATAATCAAACTTGTTGATGCATGTTGGCAGATGAGTAATTTCATTATTTGAAATATCTAGGGACCTCAATTTGGGAAAATTGAAAAGACTCTTAAGGAGCTCCACTTTCGATAGATTGTAGTCCTTAAGTGTTAGGCGGTTTAGATTTGGGAATCCTAGATGGCCATCAAGATCGGTTCAACCCTTTAAGTTCTTTGGAAACATGATTAAATTGGAGCAACCACAAAAATCCAGAGACTAGAGATTTTTTAACTTATAAATGCTTGATGGAAGCCTTGCAAGGTTTTCGCAAAATGCTAACTCCATTTCGTTTATAGAGACGAGATTTTCAATTGATGCAGGGAGTTCTTTGATGACTGTAAATCTTAAATTAAGTTTTTCTAGATATTCTATCTTTATCATAATATCATGGAACCTCTTGAGTTTAGAACAATCGAAGAGGTCAAGGGTTTGAAGAGATTTTGTCTTGAGTATTGTAGGAAAGATACTAAGATTAGAGCACCAGACAGATATTTTAACTTGTCAAGATATCCAACAGACTGGTGAATCTCCACCAAGTTTTCGCACGAAGTAAGATCCAAGTTCTCCAAATTGGGAACTGATTGAAGGTCAATCACTCTGGTTTGGTATTGTGCAAATCAATCACAAATTACTAAAAAAATTCAGACGCGTATCACCAAATTCCACATTTTAATTTTTGCAGTTGGCATTCTATAATCGTGCACTTGTAGAAAGAATAACTTAATTATGATTTTTTTTGTTCGCTACCATCCATGGGAGATAATATGACCCATAAAAATGCTATAAATAAGTGATGTAAATTACTTTAAAACCTCATTCAGAGGATTAATAAAGTCAAAAACATATTGTACGATAGTCAATTCAGTCATACACTTTTTAATTTAATCAATTTAGTCATAAACCTCCAATGCAATCCTTACACCAATTTTGGGCCAAAATCGCAAATATAAACGCAGGCTATCCTATGTGGCACGGCCAACATTGATGTGGACGATATAATTTTTTTTCAAATTTTCTTAATTCTTCCTTCTTGTTTTTCTTATTTCACTCCACCGGTCAGGAGGACCACAACGATGAACGAGACGTCCTCGCCGGCCATAGGCTTGAGTTTGCAAAATCAAGCCAAGCGAGGCACCCTGGCCCTAGCTTGTGGCCGATGACCTCTATTGGCAATCACTAAGGCCTTGACAACTGGAAGAGGAAATTAGCAAAAAAAGAAAAAAGGAAAAGGAAACAAATTCAAAGGAAAAAAAGAAAATTAAAGAAAAAATCATAAGATTCTCAAAAATTATAAAAAATCTTCAACATCAGCATGGATTGTGCCATGTAGAATAGGCAGAGCTGGCTAGCCCGCCACGTCATTAATTTCTGGCCAGAAAGACTAGATTGAAAAATTGTCAAAAGATTCATAATTAAATTCGCTAAATTGAAAAGATCAGGATTTAATTGACCACCGTTCAATATATTTATGACTTGAACATTCAGATTCGAACAAGCAGCCATCGAAAGAGCTGATGAATGGTGTGCTTCAAGAATGTTCACTATCTGATGGGGGTTCCAAGCTCTAGATCTCATCTAAAATATATCACTCTGTTCGTGGACCATGACTTACGCGATGGAACGAATGACCAAAGAAAGTTCAATGTAGATCAGATGCCCACCACCATCTGGTTTAGGAGCTCCACACGCACTCTCCCAATCAGGTACACATTTATTTGCCGGAAACGTGTTGTGGTGGTTAGTGCCCTCTTTATTGAGTCGGTGTCTCTACTGTGTCTGCATTAAATTTCTTGCTCGAACTAATCTCGAAAGGAGAATCTAGATATCGAAGCTTAGCTTGACTCAACTTGACTATATTAATAATAAATGATTTCAAGCTCGAAAATTCATGTACAATGAAATCTTTAGGATTTTTGTATCTACTTCTTTAAGTATTGAATAATATACAAAAAGTAAGTTAAACTCGACTAGGCTTGTTACATGTCGAGCCAAGTATCGGTAAGTTCAAGCTACATATTGCTTGGCAAATCCATGTTTTAAGTTTCACCTAAACTCATATTTTCCACTTTATGGTTGAGCTGTGTTATAAATTGGAAAGCTTCTCTCTGTTTTTTTTTTTTTTTTCAAATCGGAGCAATAAATTGAAAATTTTATTGTTTTTTTCTTAAAAAAAGTGTGAATGTCACTTTTCCTTTCTCATTTAATGATAGACTTGTAAATTAAGGATACTTTCTATTATATTTTGGATATATTGTAGAACATTACGAGATTACGTCATAATTAAATTAAAAAACGTCAATAATACGTCATTAAATTGGTTTCATATTAATCGTTGTGATCATTCATTTTTCGTGAAACAAATGGAGCCTCAAACTTTAGACTTAAAAAAGCTTAAACAACATTTTCTATTTTGATTTCTTTTTCATCTCAGTTTTGTAATACTGTTAAAATTACATTTTTCGCATGTAATGATAAATCACTCTGGTTTGGTAAAGTGCAAATCAATCACTAATTACTAAAAAAATTAAGACGCGTATCACCAAATTCCACATTTTAATTGTAGCAGTTGGCATTCTGTAATCGTGCACTTGTAGAAAGAATAACTTAATTATGATTTTTTTTTGTTGGCTACCATTCATGGGAGATAATATGACCCACAAAAATATTGTAAATAAGCGATGTAAATTACTTCAATACCTCATTCAAAGGATTAAAAAAGTCATAAATTTATTATACGGTAGTCAATTTAGTCATACACTTTTTAATTTGATCAAGTTAGTCCTAAACTTCTAATGCAATCCTTATGACCAATTTTAGGCAAAAATCGCTGACATAAATGTTGACTATCCTATTTGGCACGGCCAACGTTGAGTTGGACGATATAATTTTTTTCAATTTTTCTTAATTTTTCCTTCTTTTTCTCTTATTTCCCTCCGCTGGTCACTGGGACCTCGACGATGATCGAGACATCCTTGCCAGCCATAGGCTTGAGTGTAGTAGGCCTTGCGAAAGCAGGTCAAGCAAGGCATCCTAGTCCTAGCCTGCGGCCGGTGACCCCCGTTGGCCATCACTAAGGCCTCAACAACTAGTAGAGGAAATTAGCAAAAAAAGAAAAAGGAAAAGGAAACAAAAGCAAAGGAAAAAAAAAGAAAATTAAAGGAAAAATCATAAAATTCTCAAAAATTATAAAAAATCGTCAACGTCAATATTGATTGTGCCTTGAAGGATGGGCGGAGCTGGCTAGCCTGCCACGTCATTAATTTCTGGCCAAAAAGACTAGATTGAAAAATCGTCAAAAAATTCATGACTAAATTTACTAAATTAAAAAGATTATGATTGAATTGGTAGTCGTTCAATAAATTTAGGACTTTGACATTCAAATTCAAAGAAGCAGCCATTGAAATAGCTGATGAATGATGTGCTTCAAGAATGCTCCCTATCTGATGGGGGTTCCAAAGCTCTAGCTCTCATCTAATATGTCGCTCTGTTCGTGGACCATGACTTACGCAATGGAACGAATGACCAAAGAGAGTTCAATGTAGATGTCCGAGCTTAGCTTGACTCAACTTGATTATATTAATAATAAATGATTTCGAGCTTGAAAATTCATATACAATGAAAGCTTGACTCAACTTGATTATAGTAATAATAAATTATTGATTATATTAATAATTCTCGATCGAGCCGAGTATTGGCACGTTCAAGCTCCATATTGCTTGGCACATCCATGTTTTAAGTTTCACCTAAACTCATCTTTTGATTTTACAGTTGATATGTGTTATAAATTGGAAAGCTTCTTCGTGTTTTGTTTTTGTTCAAATTGGTGCAGTAAATTGAAAAACTTATTATTTTTCCGTGAAAAGTGTGAATGTCAACTTTTCTTCCTCTTTCAACGACTTAGTGTTATTACTTTTTAAAGGCCAAGGTCAATTGAGCGATTTTCTTGCAATAAACTGTGTTCAACGGCCACGGCGGGAACACTGATCGAGTGGAGAATAGTCAATTGGTTGTGAAATTTGACCATCAGATAACTTAAGCACAAAATCAAAAGGAATTTAAAAAAAAAATATGATAATCCTCTCACCACTTGATCTTGCTTTCTTCCTAGCTTTGGCGAATTCATCCTCACTTTTAGCATTCTGAGTTTTATCACTAAACTTCAAGTTATATACGTGATCTTTACTTACTCATTGAAATCAGCCTTTTCTTTTACAAATTACTGCCACAAAAAAAACCCTAAAATCTAATCTCTCTCTTCACGCTCGTATCCCTGAATTATAAAAACAAACATAAAAAACTGAGAGAAAAAAAAAGAAAAATAGTAAGTTTGGCCCGCATCCATATCGATGGTTCCATCCTATATACTACAAATTAAGCATATTATTACAAATGAAAAAAAAAAACTAAGATAACTGTTTACCAAAAACCATAAAGTATTGGAGCTAATTGCAAAAATCAAAAGTGAAAATATACGCATTTCCTTTTTCCTAATTCATTTTCCCCACCATTTCTTTGATTTTTTCGACCCCTTGATAATATATATAAGGGAAAATGATACAAATAGTTTCTGAATTTTGGCCCAATGTGTAATTTGATTCTCGAACTTTTAATTTGTTCAATGTAATCCATGAACTTTAGCCCAATATTCAATTTAGTCCATGAACTTTTAATCTATTCAATATGGTCCTTGAACTTTTAGTACATGTTCAATTTAGTCCTTGAACTATATGAAAATATTCAATGTAGTCCTTCCATTAATTCAAGTTCAGGGACTACATTGAACATTTTCATATAGTTTAGGGACTAAATTCAACATGTACCAAAAGTCTAAGGACCACATTTGTCACGCCCCTACCCTACGAACACGTAACATCCCGCCACGGTCGATAAGAATGCGACTCCCAGGATTTGTCGCTGAGCTGAAACCCTCGAAAAAGAGAATAAACGTGGAAGCCAAACGAATACTCCATTCAACAAACATTCAAATAGGATAGTAGAGAGACAAATTAAACAAACCAACAAATCATTTTTATAATTTTAACGTCACTTACAACGGTAACATGTACAAGCCTTTCTAAAGGCCACAAACCCAAACCACACCTACTCAAAAAGGGATGGGGTGGTCGATCGATCTGCTCCACTACTCTATTTACAAACGGCTCCAAAAAGATAGGAATATCTAATCCTATCAAATACCTCCACGGCATCCTGGCGGTGCTCCTGGCGAAGCCGGGTTAGATGCCTCACTATAAGAGCCAGACGGTAAAGATGCCGATTCTGGTTCTGACTCATCGTGCCACACCGGGGATTCTGTCACCATCGATTCAAGCTCGGGATCAACTACCGCTCCATCAGGGGGATCAATCTCCATGAGATCCCACAATCCTAAACCATCATCCAGGGGAATATCAAATCCCTAGAGAGGACCAAAAGTCTGGGCTCCATCTCTCACAAACCAAGCCATATACTTATGAGCCGTCAAGTACTGCTCCTCGTCATCAATCCAAACGGTACACTCATACTTCTGATATTCCCTATCTTCACCAACCGAGTACTCGGTCACCCAATGCTCCATCTCCGTTGGTACCCTGAAAAGTAGTGGAGGCTCAGTCATGGTCAAAGTCGAGGGACTGAAATGTTTAACAACGGGGAATGAGATATAATCTCAATAAATAAATTACCTAAGCCTCGACTAGGGCAATACGTACCTTCGGCATCCTAATCATGCAATTCTAACCAATAGGGTAAGTACTTATAGATCGAACAATGGTGCTACATACTATGTAGAGTCTCGAATCGCATCACAACCATGACATACTATCAAACGCGTAACAGCAATAATAATAATCCAGACAATCCAAATATACTTAATCATTCACACGAGTCTTGATTATAAGATGAAATCACTTCGGCCCGTCCTATACCGTGCCTCACGATTTTATCCCACAATCAAGCGCAAAGCATGCCGTATGCACACAACACTCGAAGTTGTCAAGATTATTAACGACCCACCATAGGTCACACTGAACTTCCGCCGGTCTTCCGGCATAGCCAGGCATCACCCCACTACTTTGGGCGTGGTAACGTCCGGGATCGAACCCCCCCCCCCCCCGACAAGTCAGGTACCGGACGGCATTCCATTTAGGAGCGTCGATCCAGCCTCTACTGCGATCGGCAATGTTTGGGCTTGAACCCCCCTTGACAAATCGGGTACTAGACATCATCCGAGCCTCAGCCGGGTATCGTCTAGAACTTGTCTTAGACGGAACTCATCATGGCCACACACGTAAACAACCACGCATTGCCAATTTTAATCTTCTTTAATTAGCCAATGCAAGTGTATATGACGTGCAATTTACTACAATTAAATATGCCATGAATCGCACTCGTTTTCGTATTAAACAGCAATTTCAACCATACGATCTTCTCTCTAGACCGCGAAATCATCATTCCAACCATACGATCAAGCCATAGTCAACTATTCGGACATGATTAACTAAATTAGCCACTCGATCATACAATTTAACCATGCGATCGGCATTAAACAATTAATCCACCACACGATCGTCATTAAGCCTCTAATCAGCACATAGTCAACTAATTAGCCATGCGATTGTCGATCAAATCCACACGATCAACTTCAAATCTCAAATCAGCCATATTATTAAGGTTTTATCACCTCCTAATTTAATCTAAACTGTACGATTAAAACTAGTGTATAATCATGGTAATTCATCCCTAACACATGATTTTTGCAGCCACATGATTAACCCACGAATTTAATTAAAACAAACATAATTAGCCAAATTAAGCATAATTAGCGACATTAAACATATGCTCAAGCTCAAATTACATAACCTACCTATCTTAACATTCAAATCAGCCACATAATTATCAAATTTAGCCAATAATTATTCCTCAAATCAGCATCTACCATAACCCCTAAATTACCTTAATAACCCCTAAACACTATCCATTGGTAACCTACTAACCTAATCAAGATTTAGGGAGTTACTTACCACTAATTTAAGCTAAAACTAGGCCCAAACAACAGTACCAAGCCACGGCCAAGTTTTGAAATTCTGGCGAACGGTTGCGGCCAAATGGCGATTCGGCGAGCGGGGCTGTTCCAGGCGTGTACGGCGGCTTGGGGGCAGCTCACGGTGGCCCAAGGGTGGCGGCCTGAGGTGCTACTGTGGTGGATGGTGGTGGTGGTGATTCTCGGCCAAAGGGGGAGAGAGAGAAAGTGAAGAGAAAGAGAGAGCAAGAGAGAAAGTGAGGAGAGAGAGAGTGGGCTGATCAAAACCTTCAAAATGGAGGGCTAGGATTAGTCCTTGAGGCCCAAGTATTGATTCAAGGGCTATTAATGCTTCTTGACCAAAGACTTCTAGAAGGGCATTTTTGAAATTAACTTAAAAGGGCAAGGGCAAAGTGATCCAAGGTGATTTTCGGCCATTAGGGAAAAAGACCATTATGTCCTTCCACTCAACAAATAAACTCTAGAACATCTAGGGGTAAAATCGTCTTTTCTAATTTCCGGCCAATTTCCACTTTTTCGTAAATTTTTGAGCAAACCGATAATAAAGAGAATTTAACGTGGCGTCGTCCAAAATAATAATTTTGATATCTTTGAAGTTCGATACCCAAGTTCAGATTCCAATTCGTGGCCAAAATCGATCAAACGCGACTTTCGTGTATCTCAAACTAACGAGCGGCTTTTAGGGTTTACGCGCATTGACCCGTGGTTGATTTGGTATCAATTCACGTTTAAGTTTGCTCGAGCTATGGTGACTTCGATTATCATGTGATCACGAGGGTTAATCACTAGTTCCAAACGACATGATCGTTAGAAATTGATTTTGTAACGTTCGGAATGCATACAATGATTAAACGGAATCACCCATGAATCAATTGTATAATATTGTTAAATTGTTCCATGTTCGAGTTCTTAGGTCGTGCGTAATGAAATCCTAACTAGCCATTCCCTAATGGTTAGTATTCTCAAGAATGACCAATTCCGAGTGAGATATAACAGAAAGTGCATTGATGATAATATCACTTCATAAATCCCGAAAGTGGGTCGAAGTTCAGAATGTCACAACTCTTCCCCCTTATAGAAATTTCGTCCTCGAAATTTACAGCCAAACCCAAACTATTCAAAAAAACGGGGGGTGTTGACGCCTCATGATTTTTTCGTTTTCCCATGTGGCTCCTTCTGTTCCATGATGTTGCCAGACTACTTTGACCAACATAATTGTCTTATTCCATAGAACTTGTTCTTTTCTATCTTCTATCCGAATAGGTTTTTCCACGTATGACACCTTGTTGTCCACATCTATTTTTTCATGATTCAACACGTGAGTCGGATCTGGTTCATACTTCCTTAGCATGGATACGTGGAATACATTATGAATCTGAGGTAAATTCGGTGGCAAAGCAAGTCGATAGGCTAAAATTTCAATTTTTTCCAATATCTCAAACGGGCCTACGTACCTTGGGCTTAACTTCCCTTTCTTACCAAACTTAGATGTTCCTCGCATTGGTGATACCTTGAGGAAAACATAATCTCCTTCTTGAAACTCCAAAGGTCTGCGCCGTTTGTTTGCATAACTTTTCTGGCGACTTTGAGCAGTTTTCAGTCTTTCTCGAATGACCTTAACTGCCTCGATTGACTGTTCTACCAATTCTGGACCCGTAATACTCCTTTCATGAACTTCATCCCAACAAACTAGTATCCTACACGCTCTGCCATATAACATTTCAAATGGTGCCATTTTGATGCTTTGCTGATAACTGTTATTGTAGGCGAACTCAACTAAATGTAACTGTTTTTCCCATCCACCTTTAAAGTCTATCAGGCAACGAGCATGCAAGTGGTACATGAAGGGATCTTGGTGTACTTCTTGGCCTTCCCCGACCAAACCACCTTGGCCTTGCAGTACTTCTGAGCCTCCTTGAAGGCCTTGTCGCCCCAAGACCCGGTGACGAGGTAGTCGACGGGGTCAGCAGGGGTGTAGAGGTTGAGGGGGATGGCGGCAAATTGGATGGTGTCGCCGCCTTGAAGGAAGAGTACGGCGTACTCGGGGGGGGGGGATCTCAAGGAGGGACCGGAGATCCAACTCAGCCTTCTGGATGATGGAGGAGAACTCCTTGCCCCAGTGGCTCATCTCCATGACGCTTATCCTGGATCCACGCCAGTTGTAGAGCACCGACTGGGCCTTCAAGAGGACGTTCTCCAGCAATACGGCGGGGCCGGCGGCGAAGTTGAAGACCCTTTCCTAGGTGGCGGCGGTGGCCTCGGATCTTGGATGTGAGTGGTGATGGCGCATTTGATGGAGATGGGCCTAAGGGCGGCGGCGGCGGCGGCGGCGGGGGGGGGGGGAGGTGGTGTGGCAGTGGGGAAGGCGGTCCTAGGGCTGGCTGCGGCGGTGGAGGGGGCGGTCTTGAGGAGGAGGGAGTGAGGGGCGGCGGCGGCGACTACCATGGTAGCGGTCGGGGCGATGGCGGTAGGTTTTATGGGTGGATCTTGGTGGTGGGAGAGAGAGATGTGTGGGGGTGGGGGTGGGGTTGGTGGATCTTGGTGGCGGATGGCGACGGACGGCCGGATGAGAGCCGGCGCAAGGCGGATGGCGCGCGGGGATAGGTTGACGAGCGGCGGCTGCTGGTCTGGGCGGAAGGTCGCACTCGCGGTTAGCTCCGGGCGAGGCGCAGTCAAAGGGCGACGGCGGTGGCGCGGTGGCCGGGTGGAGCCTGACGGCCGGATGGCGATGCAAGGGGGAAGAAGAGAAGAAGAAGAAGAAAAAGAGGAAGAAGACAAGAAAAAGAAAAAGGAAGAGAGAGAAGGGAGGAAAGGATGGTTGGGCGGGCGGGAATTTTTCCTTTTTTTGGGTCAAATCGATCGCAAAATCCGTCCTAAATTTGCGACGGATTTATTTTCGATCACAAAATCCGTTACAAATTTGCGATGGATTCCAAAAATAAAAGGCATATTGGGCGGGAATTTTTTTTTTTTTTTTCAAATTGGCTGGAATTTTTTCTTTTTTTTGGTCAAATCGATCGCAAAATCCGTCACAAATTTGAGATAGATTTATTTTCCATCGCAAATTTGTGACGGATTTATTTTCCGTTGCAAAATCCGTTGCAAATTTGCGACCGATTCCAAAAATCAAGGGCATTTTCCAATCATTGTGATGGATTCCAAAAATCAAGGGCATTTTCCAATCTATCCCAAAATTCGTCCCAAATTTGCGACGGATTTATTTTCCGTCGCAAAATCTATTGCAAATTTGCGACGAATTTATTTTCCATTGCAAATTTGTGACAGATTTATTTTTCCGTTGCAAATTTGTGACGGATTTATTTTTCCATCGCAAATTTGCGACGGAATTATTTTCCGTCGTAAATTTACAACGGATTTTGCGACAGATTCCAAAAATAAAGGGCATTTTCCAATTTGCGACTGATTTATTTTCTTGCGACTGATTTATTTTTCCGTTGTAAATTTGCGGTGGATTTATTTTCCGTCGCAAGTTTGCGATGGATTCCAAAAATCTCAATCTAATTATTTCAAATAATATAAGCAATCATCATTTTTAAAAAAATATTTTTCAAATCATTCATTCTCATCCAAATAAACAGAGCTTTGAGCTGTAGACTAGAAAAAGCTAAATCAACATTTTCTATTTTGATTTCCTTCTCATCTTGGTTTTGTAATAGGGTAAAAATTACATTTTTCCACATGTAATGATAAATCACTTTCGTTTGATAAAGTGTAAATCAATCACTAATTACTAAACAAATTAGGACGTGTATCATGAAATTCAACATTTTGATTTTAGCAATTGGCATTCTGTAATTGTGCACACTTAATTTTGATTTTTTTTTGTTGGCACCATTCATGGGACATAATAAGACCCGCTTGTAAATTACTTTAATACCTCATTTAAGAGTAATTGTCTAAAGAGTCATAAATTTATTGTATGATGGCCAATTCAGTCCCTAACTTTTTAATTTGATCAATTTAGTCATAAAATCTTTTAACGATTTTCCTAACGTAGCTCTTCCGACCAATTTTTCCGCGTATAATTCAGAGAGCGTGAATAAAAAAATGGTGGTAGACGTGAATATCGATCACCTAGGAAGATTGTACCAATTCAGAGTGCGTTTAGAAAATGAGAAAAATCTGGAAAGCTTTTTTTTTTTTTTTTTATATTTGCTCCGAGGGCTGAAAAGTTCAAAAAGTTGAGAAGGCAACGGACACCGAGTTAACCGAGGTTAAGGTTAACTTGAAAAAGCTGATGAATGATGTGCTTCAAGAAAGTTCACTATCTCTGATCGGGGGTTCCAAAGCTGTAGCTCTCATCTGTATATCGCTCTGTTCGTGGACCATGACTTAACGCGATGGGACGAATGACCAGAGAAAGTTCGACGGAGATCACATGCCCACCTCTACCGGGGGTCTCCCTTTCGGTTTAGGAGCCCCACACGCACTATCACAATCAGAGAAATTTCTGGAGTTCAGAAAGTGATTGGCAATATCATTTCCACTTCCTCGATTTTTGCGTGTTGAATGGACGACGACTTCGGGCCGGCGAGACTTAAACAAACGGTGATTAATGGGATGGAAAGTGATAAAGAGAATGAACTTTAGCGTGACCCAATGAAGAATACAAAGGCAATCCTAGTATGAACTTGACTTTACCAATATTCTCCGCGGAAATCACTTGGCATTTTCGCTTGCCCAATGAAACTGGACTCGACTCTTCTAAAGGAGGAGAAGCAAAGAGAGAATACATCTATATTATTAGGATTATCATAACAGAAAATCGCAAACCGATATTGTTTGAAGACATTTACCTAAATGATTTTTCGACCCATAGAAACCCTTAAAGTGGTACCATTGCCTCAAATTTACCGTCCGTTACAATTTCGTCCAATTTTGCCATTAGAATGTCATATGTGACAGTTGGCGAAGCTAATGGTGTTTGCGGGCCTCGCTTATATGGAAAATTTTATGCATGATGACCATATTGCCATTTTTCGATGGAAACCTATGTGAAATTGGGGAACCCCGAAATTACCAAACGTGCCTTCACTGTTGTTAAGTCAAAATTGCATATTTGCAAGTTAAAATCCATGTAAGAGATTGGTAGAACTATGAAAACTTGCTAGGCTCTCGGTCTATAGAAAATCTAGCCCTTCGGTGATTATGCCCAAATTGCCTAATCCTCCCCTTCCACGTAGGAAAATAATTACTTCATGTGATTAAAGTGTCCTGATAATCTCCAACAGAGCCAATCCCAATCGCAATGATGAGCCCAGCCAGGGGAAAATTGACATCAACCCTGAGAAAAGCATCTTACCTAAAATATGAAGGCCTAATCTCTAAAAAAATTCCCAACTTTAAGTTTAGATCCAAATTTATCTCGAATTTTTTTTTGTTCCATAAAAAATCATAAACTTCTAATGATTTCCCAAATCTGCCCGGCAGTTAGGTTTTCGTTAAATTTACACCGTTAAAATAAGCGTCGTTTTTTTTTTTCGTTTGACATTTTCTCTCCCGTTACCCTCGCCCAAGTTCCACATCATTGACTGTTAGAACTTTCCCTCTTCTCTCTCTCCACCGAACCCAAAGCAAAGGTTAGCAAAAAAACTTCATTTTCTTCTTCAGCGTCTGGAGGACCGTGAACCCACAAATCGGGTGGTGGTCCGCACCCTATACGAGGTTCTTCAATTCTGCGATGACATTCACTGCATCCTCGCCCCCAACCTCGAGTGATGGTTTCATCCCCCGAGTTCTTTATGCGCCTCCTCACCGGCATCTCATCCACCACATCGGATGACACCTTCCTCTTCATCCCTGACTCCGTCATCTCCTTCAGCCCCGCTATGATCACCGAGGGCTTTGACCTGACCCGCTTCATCTTGTGGGTCAACGCCTGGACGGTCTCCGGAGTACCTCAACACCTCGCTCACTGTCACACGATTCAGCGACTCCTCGAAATGGGAGGAGCTGAGATACCCTCGCTGCATTATGCCAATCACTGTAGAGAGCAGCGTATTTAGCCGGATCGGATAGTCCATGCCTGGTTTGGTTCTTGCCGGACCGCAATCTCGTTGGTTGCGGCGGTAATGGCCTCGGAGATGTGGTCCTTGTCGATGGGGACAACTTTGTCATTGATCTCGAGGCAGATCTCTAGGAGATCAGCATATGGGTTGTCTTGGAGTCGCATGATGGGAGGGATTCACGTGTGAATGCCCCGCCCCACGACAGATTGATGGATGATTTTTCTTTGATTAAATTGACGAGTAGATAGCAATTTTTGTCATTTTCTTATAGTGTTCCTTAAATAAAAGTTAAATTATTGCTTTAAAAGTGTTATCAAAAAGGAAATTATCTGATTTTTTGCCCTTATTCATCCGAATGTTGAATTCAACTGCACTCAATTCGTTGAGGGATCTCGTAACATCGATTCCACTTGTAATTTACCATCGCATTATTGAGAGAAGAGTTGGGATTTGAATTCATGGTGATGTGATTTCTAATCTTGGTAAGGTCGATAACTCCATGGGGATTTATATTAGATAAGAGGAACGAAGATGGCCCATTCTTCTCTAATAAAACACCTCCTTAATAAGTCACGCCACAAAATAGAACCCTTAAAAATCCACCAGAAGGAAAAGGAAAGAGGAGAAAAATATCTGGAGCTACAATTGCAAAGGGATACTATTTGGTAATTCGGGAATTGTTTTACAATTGAGAACCCTAAGATAATCACAACGAGCGTACCCAGATCCGTTTTTTCTGTCCCTAATCTTTGTTAAATTAACTAATAAAATAACGAAAACATATGCTATCATATGATTCTATTAGAATTTGGATTGAAAATCTGTACAAATTAGTGGATCTTCACAGAAAATAACATCCTGAGCATCCCTTGATTGTGTCATTTACGTTGTACGTTTAGATTAGATTTTCACTTAGTTTAAAACCGTAGTTTTTTGTGCTATAACACCGGCACTATTCTATGCAATATGGCATGCTTTGATCTATGTGAATGCCTGATGAAAGGCCTGCTTTATTTTCGACCCAGCGAGACTTTCTGTCCTTGAATGAAAGCCTTTAGGTAAAGTCCCTGTCCTTTCACGCCAGTCCAGCAAGCTAGCCATAAAGCTAAAAAAATTATTTTTAGCCAATTCTTATATATCCAGTTTCAGGCTAGCCAGTATCTTATAGTTCTGTATCTTATAGTGAACTAAATTCAACGAGTCTCGTTGAATCGAGGGTATTGAACCTGCTCTAACAAAACTAGATGATGATCTTCATCCTAGCTATTTATTCGATTGTTGTAAGATGTGATAGAGCCAATCTCTAAGTAGGGTATGCTTTTTTGAATGGAATGCTGACCGGAAGAGAACTTTGATTCGCCCGGCCAGCAGGCGGGTGTCGTGCTTATCTTTTGTGACAACACTACAGAGTGAGTGGCTCTTCTAGGCAGGCAGATGAGATCATATGTAATATAGTTATATTAATCATAGTATTTGTGTAAAATAGATTGATTAGTGGGGGAATTTTTTCACTCAGTGAACACAATGGAGCTACTAGCCATGATGTTGTTCCCCACAATGTTGTTCAATATCCAAGCTTTCAGCTTTCCACCGAAATGCTATGGGAAGCTTCCCTGTGACGACTAGGTCCTTGACGTAGACGAGGCTAATCGGCTTTTTCTAGCTTTTTTGAGGAAAGTGGAAGATTATAATGTGGCCCAGCGTTCTTATAATTTAAGAGCGAACTAGAGTGAAAACAAATTCCCTTGGCTTTTTATTTTTTGAGCTGTTTTGTAGTGGGGCTTAGGAATGGGGAAAGGGGTGTGGAATGAGACCGAAATGATATTTGGAAGGGTATGATCGACGGTGGTGATTTGTTGGGGAAGGGGCCGGGTCAAGAGGCCCAAATACGGAGCGACTGAGTTGGCACTTATGAAATTACACTTTTGCGCTTGCTGAGCCAAGACACTCAAGGGTGCGTTTGCAGAACATTTACACGCAGTTTGGTTTTCCAAAATCTCCTGAGCTAAAGTTTTGGTATTTGGTAATACAACTTCAAATATTTTGGTGCCGACTTTTCCAATCTTGCCGTCGTTAATATATTAATATTTTTGTTTTACCCCTCAATCCTGGATAGTTACAACGACAAAGCCGTAGTCCACGTGGCTGGGAAGCTTTTTGGAGGAGGTCGAGTGACGCTGGTGTAGCTCGCCATGGGTTGGGGGACACTGGTAAGCTTTAAAAAGGGTAAAAAAACACTATAAGTACCATAAGTTATATACAGAACTTACTTTAATGTCATAACTTTTTTTCGGATCACTTTAATGCTAACTTTTTTGAAAAACGATCACTTTGGTGCTAACTTTTTTGAAAAACGATCATTTTGGTATCAATGTTGACGTGGCTTGCCGGAAATTTTATGTGGCGCTGACATGGCTCGCCGGAGAGGTCCAGTCAGCATTAAAAATAAAATTTAATGCTGACGTGTATTTTTTTAGAAAAATAAAAATTATATTATATTAAAATAATTAAAAAATAAAAAAGAAAAATAATACATAAAATTTAATTTTTTTTCCTTCTTCTCTGGCGAGGGCTGCCCTCGCCAGCGTTGGGCGAGGGCCACCCTAGCCTGCGTTGGGCAAGGGCGACCCTCACCTGGGCGGGCGAGGGTCGCCCTTATCTGAAGCCGGCAAGGGCAGCCCTTGCTTGGGCCGGCGAGGGCGGCCCTCGCCCGACTCAGGCGAGGGCTTCTGTCACCGGCCCAGGTGAGGGCCACCCTCGCCGGCGTCGGGCGAGGGCGGCCCTCGCTTGGGCGGGGGAGGGTTGCCCTCGCCAAATCCGGCGAGGGTCGCCCTCCCCAGATTCGACGAGGGCGGCCCTCACCTGGGCCGGCGAGGGAAGCCCTCGCTTGAGTCGGGCGAGGGCCGCCCTCCCCAGTGTCAGGCGAGGGCAACCCTCGCTTGGGCTGGAGAGGGAAGCCCTCGCCTGAGTTGGGCGAGGGCCGCCCTCGCCGGCGGCGGGCGAGGGCCGCCCTCGCCGGCGGCGGGCGAGGGCAATCCTCGCCCGCCTGATTGAGGGTCGCCCTCACCGGTGTTGGACGAGGGTGACCCTCGCCCGACTCAGGCGAGGGCCGCCCTTGCCCGACGCCGGTGAGGGTCGCCCTCGCCAGATCCGGCGAGGGTAGTCTCGCCGGACGCTGGCGAGGGTTGCCCTCGCCGGAGAAGAAAAAGAAATGAAAAAAGAAAAAAAAATCATAAATTAAAAAAAGCCACATAATTTTCACGTGTACAAGTTAACTTATTTTTTAAAAAAATATAAATGTCACGTCAGCTTTTTGGCCGGAGCCACTAAAGTGATCTATTTTTTTCGATTTTAGCACCAAAGTGATCCGAAAAAAAGTTATGGCACCAAAGTGATCGCCGTACACAGGTTATGACACCAATGGTGTCCTTTTGCCCATTTTTTTTTTATTAATTTCTGAAGCTAACGTGGTTCGCCGGAATTCGGCACTTAAGTGATCATTTTTCAAAAATTTTAGTACTTAAGTGATCAGTTTTTCAAAATTTTTAGCACTCAAGTGATCGTTTTTCAAAAATTTTAACACTAAAGTGATCCAAAAAAACTTTTTACATTTACGTGATCGTTTTTTCTCCTATTTGACACTTAAGTGAGTCGACGAAAATTTTTTGCACTAAAATGAGTGATGTACATAACTTATGACACTTATATTGTCCTTTTGCCCTTTACCAAGGGTCGGTCGCTTGACGCTAGATTCTACTTACTGAGGATCACTTGACGCCAGATTTAGCTTGTCAAGGGTTGAGTGTCGCGTTACCTATTTGTGCGGCCACGGAGGTGCGCCACCTGGAATCACATGACCTCAGCGACGCGTAACATGGGGTTGCGCAAAGTCGGCACCGATTCTAGTGTTGCGCCCCCTGCTTGAGTTTTCGTCTGCAACTGCAGGTTCCTCCATTCTCCATTTTTTTTTTTCTAATTTAAAAAAAATTCCTTGTAATAAGTATTTTTACAAGGTGTTTACCAAACACTATTACTTTGTAAAAAAAAAATCCTTGGAGTCAATATCCTTTGCTTAATGCAAAGTCTTGAAGCTGAAGCTCTCCCTTGGTACCTATCAAATGCAATCTGTCTAGTGACAATAGAGTAGTCAACTAATCTTCTCTGTATAGACCTTTTGATTTGTGAGACAATGACATCAACAGTTTCCCAAAGATATAGATTATATTAGATTGAGTAAAACTTACTATCTCAGAATTTTAGAGTATGAAGTGCTGACATCATTAATTGGATTAAAAGAGGTGACAAACGTCCGTATGATAAATTTCACAGAGCAACTTGGATGACCATGGCCATTCAACAAGCATCCCATTAATTTTGAATTAATGCACTCAGCATCACAAATCATAAAGAAACAGAGGGAAAAGAAGTCCTCACCCATGTCAGTAGCATGATGCGAATCCTCTATTTCATAGTGATTTTGAATTCTGATCGAAGGAGCAGACATTTTCAAATTTCTAGTAGAGACCCAAGAAAGAAAAAAAGCAAGAGGCATTAGAATCAAAATCACTGCGAATCACTTCCTCAACAAAAGTCGTCACCAATTCGACAGGCATGTTCTGCAAGCCATACTCTCACCATAGTTAAGCTCTTCTCTGTAAAGTTATGTTTTACTGGACTATCTTCTTTCCTCGGTGTCTCTTGAAAATTGTCTTCTTCTGAGTCTCTTTCCTTGAAACTCCAATTTGTTTCTATCTGCTGATGGTGTTGGAGTACAGAATCATCCTCCTGTTGCTTGCATATTAGACGGAATCCACACTTTCTTATGTTACCTTCCCGCGTTGTGAAGCAAACTTGGAAATGGCTCCAATCGTTTTGCAGAAGCTTCTCTACTCCGCTCATTCTCTCGCGTGGGTAATATGCAAGCCATACACGACCGGATTCCGATGGACATAAAAGGGTCAAACTCGAAATCAATTCTTGTCCATTAACAAATATTTTGTCCTCACATTCAATAAGGTATTCTCCTCCTTCCTTCTTGTCAACAATAACACAGAGTGCTAATCCTAAAAACTTGTCATACAAGTCCTGAGGAACCATGAAAGATATGAAACCCTCTTTACAGTGGACAATCCATTCTGGCATCTCTCTTCCCTTTAGGGTAATGACGACCTTGCTCATCTTCAAGAATTTCTGTCATGCATATTGTACACATATAAAGCATCCATAGTTTAAGAGAGAGAGAGAGAGAGAGAGAGAGAGAGAGAGAGAGAGAGTCTGACCTCATGTGATGACCCATCAGCAAGACTGACCCCTTTGCTTTGCTTGCATTTATAAACAAACAAGTCTTTCCAATAATCATACTTGTTGATGCATGTCGGCAAATGAGTAAACTTGTTATGTGGAAGATATAGGTACGCCAATTTGGGAAAACTGGAAGAACTCTCAAGGAACTCAACTTCTGATAGATTGCAATTAAGTCTCAACTCCTCTAGATTTTGGAATCCCAGATTGCCATCAGGATCAGTTGAATCCTTCAGGTTCTTTGGAAACGTGACAATATTCAAGCAATGATCAAGTATCAGAGACTTGAGATTTTTCAATTTATAAATGCTTGATGGAAGTGTTGTGAGGTTTTTGCAATGTGATATTTCTATTGTCCTCACTGAGACAAGATTTTCAATTGATGCAGGGAGTTCTTTAATAGCCATATGTTTTAGATCAAGATCTCCTAGATGTTCCATCTTTTCTGGAATATCAGGAAACTTCTCAAGTTTAGGACAACCTTTGAGACTAAGGGTTTGAAGAGATTTTATCTTGAGTGTTCTAGGAAATATACTAAGATTAAAGCATGATTGTACCCGCAAAGATTTTAACTTGTCAAGATATCCGACGGATTGGTGAACCTCCACCAAGCTTTTGCACAAATTAAGATCCAAGCTCTCCAGATTTGGAACCATTGAAAGGTCAGGAACACTAGCCAGGGACTTGCACTCCCAAAAATTGATGGACTTCAACTTTCTAAAATTCTGCAAAAACACAATAGTACAGTCATCGAGCTTTGCAAATATTTTCACAGCTATAAGAAGGGAAAGCTAATCATCACAAGGGCCTACCTCAAATTTGCCCCCTAATTGTTTGATATGACTTTTCTGTAAATCGAGTCTAACGAGTTTCTTCGGACCAGAGCCAAATTCTAGTGCCGAGGCATTGGCCCATTCAAGACATCTTAGCTCGTTAGGGAGACGAATAGGACCTTGTGAGAAGAAATGCACCTCATGCAAAATGAGCATTCTCAACATTTTCATGTTTGTGAAAGCTTGAGGACTAATGGTTATCTCTTCTGGTGCAGGCAAGTCCAATACTATGGCCTTTACTGCATTCGTTCCCTATCCATAACAAAGCAAATCGTCAGACAAAATTTCTGATTGAGATTTACATTTAACTGTCTGAATAAGAGTAATGTAAAAATTGAGATTAAGCAAAATTGACATAAACAACTTTTACCGTATTTTCACGTAGAATGTCTTGAACACTTTCGAAAAGCCATAATCTACTGCGCTTCCCAGGGTCATAGGGACATTCTTGATTAACAATATCCTTACCCATCAACTGAATCAAGTCATGCATTTGCAAGGTCCCATTCTCATTTTTTATCAAGGACTTCTCAATGAGAATTTCTATTCCTATGGTTGTGTGGAAATCACAGCTGTTCAGAACTTCCTTAATGTATCCTATACTTTTCCCCTTAAAGAAACAAGCTATGTCGAGGAAAATCTCCCTCTCATTGTCCTCCAATCCATCAAAGCTTATCTTGAGAACTCGATTGACAGTTGGTTCAGGAATTTTGGAGAGTTTATGCAACGTACTTTCCCATGCAGGTTCCTGTCTTCCACGTAGGAATGAGCCCAACACTTCTAGGGCTAATGGAAGGCCGTCGGCATAATGCAGTGCTCTATCTATGAGATCCCTTCGTATTTCCACCTTCTTTCTATTTGGGAAGGCATGCCGACCAAAAAGGTCTAGTGCTTCATCGTCTTCTAAAGCTTCAACTTCATACACACAATTTATACCATGAGAAGTTAGCAAATGTTTATCTCTTGATGTAACAATGATTTTACTTCCTTTGCCAAACCAATCGCCTTCTCCGGCTAATGCATTAAGTTGATCCAACCGATCAACATCATCAAGAACTAGGAGAACCTTCTTGCAACATAGTCTTTCCCGTATCAAACTAATTCCTCTGTCCACACTATAGACTGTTAAATCTGTAGGAGATAAGATCTCAGATAGAAGTTTTTCTTGCAAAGCAACTAGACCATTGCTTTGGTTCGAAGTTTCTCTAACTTGCGCCAAAAAACTAGAACCATGAAATTGTCTCTCAATAGCATTATATAGGGCCTTAGCAGTCGTTGTCTTCCCTATACCTCCAGGTCCCCATAGACCTATCATCAAAACATCATTATCAGCCGACTCATGCTGTGACGACCATATCAGTTCATGAACTCGGGAATCTATTCCAACTGGATACTTAGCGACATGTAAGGGTGTTCGGTCGAGATGAATTGATAATTCCTTGACGATGCGTTGTATGAGCTCCGCTTCTTCTCTGATGGGCACTCAAAAGAAAGAGATACATGTTTTAGCGTTTCAAACCATGGCGGGAATTCAACCTCTAATGTGATAAGGAAAATTTCATAAGAAGAATAGCAAATAATAATATAAAAAGAAAAAAACACATACCAGCGCCAACATCTGCGCAAGGAAAATTTCAAAGAACCTGCACCTGAAGACAATAATGACTTGGGTACTATGAATCACACTATTTACCTAAGACAAGAATTTCTCATTATCTCCATAGAAAGAATCGAATTCGAAGAATCTGCTAGCTTGAAATTTTGGTTATTCGACTTTTGTGCCTACTGCAAATTCAAAGCAGTTGATGCATCATTTGGGCAATTTAAACATACACATACGATTTGACATCTAACAAACAATCACGAGTTAACAATTGCAAAGCATTGCGTCACATGGCATCACATTTGTGCATACCTGTCATTCAGGTCCCACCCAGACAAGCTACCGGCATCAAAGAGGGCCTTCTTCCATCTCTTCACTTTCTCCGAATCCTTCCCAAGCTTGTACTCATGCTTAGCCATAGCTCTCCCATAACTCTCTCTCACCCCTCTCACTTCTCTTGGTTCCACTTTGTAAAACATCGGGAACACAATCAGGCCCTTTCCCTCCTTGCACTCCATGATTTTCACGAGCTCTTCCAAACACCACAGCGAGGAAGCATAGCCTTTAGAGAAAATGATGATTGCGACGCGCGATTCCTCGACCGCCCTCATGAGCGCCAGTGATATTTGATCTCCTTTCCTCAGCTCCTTGCTATCCTGAAAAGTGTGTATTCCTTTCTGGTTTAGAGCTGCATAGAGATGACTGAGAAAGTTCTTGCGAACGTCCATGCCTCTGAAACTTAGGAACACATGGTAATTACTATTCAGATTTGAAGAGGCAGCCATTGAAAGAACTGATGAATGGTGTGCTTCAAGAATGTTTCTATCTGATGGGAGTTCCAAGATGTAGTTCTCATCTATAATATATCACATGGTTCGTGGAGCATGACATGCACAATGGAACGAAGACCAAAGAAAGTTAGACGCGGATCAGATTTTCCCCACTACCATTTATGTGTGTTGAATTGTTATGGGGGGATTGGTGGGTGGGTGGGGGGTTGTCTACTTCATTGAATTTTGCGTGTTGAATAGACAGACGACTTCGGGCCGACAAGTTTTAAACGAGGCGTGATTAATGGGATGGAAAGTGAGAGAGAATGAACTCTAGCGTGACTCAATGAAGAATACGAAGGCAATCCTAGATGAACTTTACTTTACATTAATAGGATTAGCATAATAGAAAATCGCAAACTGATATTGCTTGAACACATTCACCTAAACGATTTTTCGACCCCTAAAAACCTTCAAAGAGGTACCCTTGTCTCAAATTACCGTCAATAACAATTGCATCCAATTTTGGCATTAAAATGTCATAGGTGGTGATTGACGAGTCTAACAATGTTTGCAGGGCATGCTTGTATGGAATTTTTATGCATGATGACGCGAATCTACCCAAATTTGGGGTGTGGGGTGTCTACTTCATTGAATTTTGCGTGTTGAATAGACAGACGACTTCGGGCCGACAAGTTTTAAATGAGGCGTGATTGATGGGATGGAAAGTGAGAGAGAATGAACTCTAGCGTGGCTCAATGAAGAATACGAAGGCAATTCTGGTATGAACTTTACTTTACATTATTAGGATTAGCATAACAGAAATCGCAAATTGATATTACTTGAACACATTCACCTAAACGATTTTTCGACCCCTAAAAACCCTCAAAGTGGTACCCTTGTCTCAAATTTACCGTCGATAACAATTCCATCCAATTTCGGCATTAAAATGTCATGGGTGGTGATTGACGAGTCTAACAGTGTCTGCAGGGCATGCTTGTATGGAATTTTTAGGCTTGATGACCATATTGCCATTTTTCGATGGAGATCCATGTAAATTTGGGGAAACCTGAATCTACGCAACTTGTGTCTACTGTTGTTAAGCTAAAATTGCATATTTGCAAATTAGAAGTCCATATAAGTGATTGGTAGAACTATGAAAACTTGTTATGCTCTCGGTCTATAGAAAATCTAGCCCTGTGGTGATTATGCACAAATTGCCTAGTACTCTCCTTCCACGTAGGAAAATAATTATTTCATATGCTTACAGTGTCCTGCTAATGTCCAACAAAGCCAATCCCAATCATCATGATTATCTCCGCCAGGGGAAAATTGACATCAACCCTGAGAAAAGCATATCCCCTAAAATGTGAACAGACATGGCTCCCACGTCTCTCCACATCCTCAAATTGAGCGTGCTTGCACTATATAAATGAGATAAGTAACTATACTACACAACTTTTGATTCTCTTGGTACCGGCGATGGTGAAATTACCTCGAAAAGAAAAAAACAATGAGATAAGAACTCTTTTTTCTTACTTTTATGAGAATTGTGACTTTCAAATGATCGTATCCATAACGAGTTAGATCTAACTAAGACACGATGTGGGCTAAATTATCCACATATGAGATTGTTTATATTTGATGATATGAGGAATCGACCATTGTCTGTCTCATTCATAAAAATATTTGTTCGTCGATCAGTAGACTAATTCAAACCATATCACAAGAATAAGGAAAGACTGACAAAATGGAACGATTCGATGTCTAAATAGAATCGGCCCATTGTAATAATATGTGAAACAAAGTAAATACCCCTTATGGGTTGACGCCCTCAAGAGGATCGCTAGCTAGCGTTGGTAGCTATTTACTGTCCTTTATGAAGTATAAAGGGAGGGAGGGAAGAGGAGGATGGAGGGAGGTGATGCTGTGATTTTGGAATTTGACCATCTGCAGTAAATTGTACGTGAGATAAACACATGTTAAATGGATTAGTCCTGGATAATAAATGGTGGTAGCGGTGAAAATTCATCACCAAAAAGTACTGTACTAATTCAGAGAGCTCTTTAGTTGTACATCAAATTTTCAAATGAATTTGCTAATGAGTAAAGAAATTAAGAGAAATCCGACGTCCACTCCTACTAGGAAAACCATGGTTAAACTTACAAATACACACATTCGGACGATTCAATTTTTTTCCTTTCTTTTTCGGAGACAACCCGACACTGACAATTGAAGTCTCGCGGAGTGTTGTGTTATAGTAAACTGTATTCAACGGCTTCGGAGTAGTCAACTAATCGTGAAATTTGACCATCCAATTACTTAACACAAAAATAAAAGCGTTACAAAAATGGAGAAGATATTTTTTAAGGTGAGAAAATGGATTTCTTTAGCACAGAAAATAAGCGTACAAACTCATGTTCCGACAACTTTTTAGCTAACACTACAAAAAAAACATGGATTTTGCCACGGAAATTTGCGACGGGAAATTTATCGTCGCAAATTTGCGACGGATTTTATTTTCCGTCTCAAATTTGTGACCGAAAGTAAATCCGTCGCTAATTCCATCGCAAATTAGCGACGGAAAATAAATGCGTCGCAAATTTACTACGGAAAAGTGATCGTCACAAATTTGCGACAGATTTATTTTCCATCGCAAATTTGCGATGACCACTTTTCCGTTGCAAATTTGTGACGGAAAATAAATCCGTCGCTAATTCCGTCGCAAATTTGGGACGGAAAATAAATCCGTCGCAAAATCCGTTGCAAATTTGTGACGAACACTTTTCCGTCGCAAATTTGCTACGGAAAAGTAGTCATCGCAAATTTGCGATGGATTTTGTGACGGAAAATAAATCCGTTGCAAATTTGCGACGACCACTTTTCCGTCGCAAAATCCTTTGCAAATTTGTGACGGAGAAAAAATTAGTCGCTAATTCGCGACGGATTTTGCGACGAAAACGAATTCATTGCTAATTTGTAGTTTATGATGGAAAATAACTTCCGTGATATTCCACCCCACCCGTCAATTTTTCTCTCTCTCTGTACTGATTTCTCATATCCCCCTCGCTTTTCTCCCTCTTTCGTATCTCTCAATAAACCTATCCGTGTGCACACAAATCAATCTCGGTAAAGCTTTTCTACCGGTAAGTATCATAGCTAACTTCGTGACTATTCATCGCTGGATTCGAATTTTTTTATTTTATTGATTTTTTTTGTTTTTTTTTCATAACTTCTTCACCGGTCACCGGTCCGGCGACCAGCGAGACCTCACCAACCATGGGGGGAGGCCGAGCGGCGTCGCTGGCCATGGGGCAAGGCCACTCGGCCTCCCTCCATGGCCGTTGACCTGATCTGGGGGAGGCCAAGCGGCCTCGCCATGGCCGCCGCCTAGACCTCGTCATTGCCCAGATCTAGGCGATGGTGAGGTCTAGGCAGTGGCCATGGCAAGGCCGCTCGGCCTCCCCCCATGGCTGTCGACTTGATCTGGGGGAGGCCAATCGGCCTCATGGCCACTGTTCGACCTTGCCGTCGCCCAGATCTGGGCCACGGCGAGGTTGACCGGCGGCCACGGTGAGGCCGCTCGGCCTCCCCCAGATTTAGGCTAGGCCGATCGGCCTCGCCCCATGGTCGGTGAGGCCGCTCGGCCTCCCCACATGGCCGTCGACCATGCCATCTCTGGGCGACGGCAAGGTCGACTGCCACACCTGGGCGAGGCCGTTCGGCCTCACCCATGGCCGACGAGGTCGAACTCACCGGCCTCAGCCGGTCGCCGGACCAGCGATCGGAGAAAAATATTGGGGAAAAAAGAAAAAAAAAATTCGAAAAAATTATAAATTACAAAAAAATGAATCTTAAGTGATTTTTTTTAGGTACGTGTCCATTTGAAGGTCTCGCAATCCGAGTGAACATTGCAATTCTCATCAAATTAACTACTTTCTACTACAAAGATTTCAGTCAAATATTTGGGTAAGCCTTCTTTACATGGTAATTTTTTCATTTTTTTTCAATTTCAAAGTAATTATTGTGTCAAAAACAAAATTTTAATTTTCCTAATTTTATGGTTTTAATTAAGAACAGTAGATATGATATTTTTAATATTTTACGAGATTTTTTTATTTTTATACAGACACAATGCAAAGAGAAAAGGCTTGGATGTATAATAAGAACTTACCTGGACGTCAAGGATTGACCGATGAGTTTCGTACTAGGTTGGAACTATTTTTAGACTTTGCTAGTAGTAAATATGAGTTCGTGGATGGAAATAAGTTAATGTGTCCGTGTAAAAAGTGCGGTAATGGTAAATTTCATGTGTGTGATAAAGTTAGAGAACATTTTTGTAGATTTGGGTTTACTCCGAACTATTATAATTGGACTTCTCATGGTGAACCATTTATATCTGATGAAGGATATCGAAAAAGTGACCAATTTTTAGTTAGGGAAGAATGTAGCTATTATGATCAATTGACCCATACGAGAGGATGGTGATTGATGCAGTTGGTCAGAATTTTGTTTGAGAATCGAATCGTGCAAGTACTAGTTTTACTCCTACACTTGAACAAGTAGGTACTAGTCATGCATTACAATTGGAAGAGATAGGAGTAACGGGTTTTGATGAGAATGTCTGTAATGGAACTTTTCCATCTAATCAGTTTTAGGAAGTGTTGAAAGCAGCAGATGAACCTTTATGGGCAGGTTGTGAGAACCACTCTAAGTTATCAGTGATAGCAAGACTGTTAAATATTAAGGCAGAGCATAATGTATCTGCAGATTGCTTCAACTCTTTGGTTGAAGTAATGCGAGAAACAATGCCTCGTGATAATATCATGCCAAGTGATTTTTACCATATGAAAAAGCTAGTGGATAACTTAGGTCTTCCGATCGTAAGGATTGATGTATGTAGTAGGGGTTGTATGTTATATTGGAGAGATGATGAAAATGCAGAATCTTGCAAATTTTGTAGCCAACCTAGGTACAAGATTAACAGAAGGCAATGTCGTAATCAGAAGTGTAGACCATGCAAACAAATGTTTTATCTACCCTTAATCCCTAGATTGTAAAGGCTTTATGCGTCTCAAGCCACTGCTGAACATACGACTTGGTATGTAAATCATGAAACAGAAAAGGGTCTAATATGTCATCCTTTAGATGCAGAGGCATGGAAACATTTTGATAGAACATACCCTGAGTTTGCGACAGAGCCTCGAAACATCATGTTAGGTCTCTGTGCTGATGGATTTGCCCCATTTGGGAAATCATGAAAAAGTTATTCATGTTGGCCAGTTATCTTAACGCCATACAATCTTTCACCTAGTATGTGCATGAAGACACCTTATATATTTTTGACATTGATCGTGACTGGCCCTCAAAATCCAAAAAAGTTAATAGATGTTTATATGCAACCATTGTTTGAAGAGTTACAATAGCTATGGAATGAAGGTGTCATTACATATGATGTTTCTACCGATCAAACATTTGTAATGAAGGCTACTCTTTTTTGGACAATAAATGACTTTCCAGCTTACGAAATGTTATCTGGATGGAGTACAGCTAGGATCTTAGGATGTCCGATATTTTTGGAGAGATCAAAGTCATTTAGATTAAAACATGGAAAGAAGCCCAGCTATTTTGACTGTCACATGCAATTTTAACCGATAAATCATACATTCAGAAGGAATAAAAAAGAGTTCATCAAGAATAGGACCGAAAGAACACCTCCACCATTGAGGTTGACCGGCAATCAAATTTGAGAGCGGGTGCAGGACTTTCCAACTGTTGTTTAGAACCCTCACGGCATGACTATTGCATACGGAAGTATACATAAGTGGACTAAACGCAGTATATTTTGAGATCTACCATATTGGAAGGTCCATATTATTCATCATAATCTTAAGGTCATGCACATAGAAAATAATGTTTTCGACAATGTCATAAATACTATGATGGATGTCACCGGAAAAACAAAAGATAACTTGAACGCAAGAAAAGATATGAGAGATATTTGTGATCAGCCAACACTAGATGTGGATGCAAGCTGCAGGGGACCAAAACCAAAAGTAGTTTGTACATTAGATAAGGAACAAAGACGAGTTGTTTGTCAATGGTTGAAATCTGTGCGGTTTCCTGATGGATATGCTTCAAACCTCGAGAGATGTGTTGATTTGAATGAATGCAAGTTGACAGGTTTAAAGAGTCATGATTGTCACATATTTATGGAAAAGACTAATTCTAATAGCTTTCAAGGAAGTTCTACCGAACTTTGTATAGGGCGCCATTACAGAGTTAAGTAATTTCCTGCATGATATTTGCTCGACAGTGTTAAAAGTATCACATATGGAGAAACTAGAGAGAGATATTCCAATTATTCTGTGCAACTTAGAAAGGATATTTCCTCTACTGTTTTTTGATTCGATGGAGCATTTCTTAGTTCACTTGTCTTATGAGGCCAAAGTTGCAGGTCTCGTCCAATTTCGATGGATATATCCATTTGAGAGGTAAATTTTTTTTTTTAAATTTAGTTCAAATTACTTTATTATATATTATGTTCCGATAAGCTTCTTTCTATTGCAACTAGATTCTTATATCATTTGAAGAAAAAAATGAAGAATAAGGCATGTGTTGAAGCTTCAATTTGTAATGCATATATTGTGAAAGAAGTGACAATATTTGCATCATACTATTTTGAACCGCACGTGCAGTGCAAGAGGCGGAGAGCAGGCAGAAATGATGAGGGCCACATTGATCTCAATTGCAAATCATTCTCTATTTTCAATTATCTAGATCAACCAAGCGGCGCATGTTCGTTTCATTACTTAACAGGCGAAGAATGGCATGCAGCCCATACATATATTTTACTGAACTGCCCAGAAGTCGAGCTATACTTCGAGTAAGTGTAAATTTGCAAATATATGTATTATGTGTCAAATATTTGCTAATATTTAAATGGTATTTATTACTAGGATTTTCCAAACTTCACTGTATGGACTACCACCAAATGAGTTTGACTGTTTGTGCGATGAACAATTTGTAGTATGGTTTAAAACATATGTAAGTTACCTATGGACCAAAACAAAGTTACTAATATTTTATACATCATTTATTAAAATATATATTATTGACTTTGTGTTTGTAACCTTAGGTTCACAGTAATCATGATGCACTTGGAGAGTAAGGATTACTATATCATCTGTCATGGGATTCATAGTTAAAGGTATGAAGTTGGCTAGCATATTTCATAAATGGATATAATTTTCACACTCAAGAATATGGAATGGGAAAAGCCACAATGAATAGTAGTGTGTCTGTTCTGTCATCTAATGATGGCAGTTCAAAATATGATTTTTATGACTTGTTGCATGAAATCATAGAAATAGAGTACCCTGGACTATTAATGATGCGGGTTGTGTTATTTAAGTGCAAGTAGTTCGACCCCGTCAAAGGAATGAAGGTGGATACGAAATTTAATTTCGTTGAAATAAATCACAAGAAAAAATATATGAAATATGAATAATTTGTCTTGGCACAATAAGCAATTCAAGTATGTTATGCATCATATCCTAGTTTGAAACGTGACAAAGCTGAATAGTGGGCTGTATGTAAAATCAAAGCACAGAGAAAAATCGAGGAACACTGGAAGGATAGAGCCTATCAACAAGAGGAAGTTTGTAATACGGTTGAAACTGAGAAATATAACATTCCAACTTTACGAGATCCATGTAAAACAATGATAGATGTGGATCCAACTGAAATTTACGAATTAAATGTAAAAGATGGTACAGAATCTGATTTTGAGACAGATAATGAAGATGATGCTCATGAAGAAGATGAAGATCAAGATTAAGATCAAGACGAGGATGAAGATGCAGATCAAGACGAAGACGAAGACGAAAACGAACATGAAGATTAAACAAGTTTTTGACAAAAAACTAATGATGTGTAATTATTATTGAGACATGTGTTATTTTGGTTGTCATAATTATTATTATTGTTCTTGTTATTATTATTATTGTTAATATTATTATTGTTGTTGTCGATTATTCTTATTAATGTAATTGATCGTTGGAAAATTTGTCGCTAAATGACGGCAAGTCAAATATCATTTGTGCGATGACATTTGCAATATTCTATTTTCCATTGGATTTGGATCGTCGTTAATTTCGTCGCTCATTTTACGACAAAAACTTATTCGTGCTACTGTTCATCGAAGAATTAGCGACGGAAGTGTAATTCGCGGCAATTTTTCGAATCAGTCGCAAATTTACGACGGATTCGAAAATGCCATTTATTTTTGGAATCTGTCGTAAAATCCGTCGCAAATTTGTAACGGAAACACAATTCCGTCGCAAATTTACGACGGAAGATATATCCGTTGCAAATTTATGACAGATCAGAAATTTTTTTTTTATTTTTGTAATCTTGCGACGGAAAAATAATATTCGCGCACGTTTGAAAAGTTTTCGCCCCTCTCTCTCTCTTTCTCTCCTGCCCGCGCCCTGTTCACTGTGGTCACATCCGCTTAAGCCTGGCAGACCTTTTTCTTTTCCTTTTTTTCTCGTCTTCTTCTTCCGTTTGTCGTCCTCTGCTGCGGCTCCCTCGCACTGTCTAGCCATCGTAGGCCGGTCGACTAGCCGCCGTACGCGATCGCCCATCGTCGGTCTGCCTGAGCTGAGCTGCCCGACCACCGTACGCCGCCTTCTCGCCGACCTAGCCGAGTCGCCCGATTGTACGCCGCCTTCTCCACCTGGATCGGACCACCAACCCGCCGTCGCCTTTGTCGCCTGCGCGTCCGGCAGCTCGCAGTTGCGGGTGTCGCTGCTACTCTCGTGTGCTCGTCGGTTGGCTCGCCGAGCTCGCCGCCGCCCAGCTCACCCGCCCTTCTTGCCCGAGCTCCTAACCGTCGCCGTCGCCGGCCAGCCGGCCACTGCCCGAACTCATAGCCGTCGCCGCCCAGTAGCCACTCGACGCTGTTGTCGCCCAGCCTCGCCGGAGCTCGTCATGGCCCAGCCACCGCTCGACACCGTCGCCGCCCAGCCGCTGCCCGATGCTGTCGCTGCCCAGCCTCGCTCGAGCTCGTAGCCGACATCGTCGCCGCCCAGCCGCCGCCTGACGCAGTCACCGCCCACCCTCGCCCAAGCTTGTAGCCGTCGCCACCCAGCAACCGCTTGACGCAGTCACCGCCCACCCTCGCCCAAGCTTGTAGCCGTCGCCACCCAGCAGCCGCTTGACGCCGTCGCCACTTGAAACAATCGCCGCCCAGCTCAACCGTCATTCACCCGACCGTGGCCGAGCGCCGTGCCAAGCGCCTGGCTGACTAGCCGCCACTTGCAGCCGCGCCCACGCCGAGCACGCCATTGGCCGACCGGCCATTTTTCCATATTGTTTAGTTTTTCTTGGCCTTGAACTAAGTAAGCAACTTCCGAAAACCCTACTTAGTATAATTGGTATTAATCGGACTTGTTTAGGGATTGTTTAGTATCGGATTTGTTGGCTAAGTTAGTGCTCGATTTCAGGATTGCACATGGCTTTGATTGATGTTTACCTGGTTAATTTGTCAATTATGTGGCCGATTAAGAGTTTGTTGCGACCTAAAGTTTTTCTCAAGCTAATGGATTATTAAGACTAAGCTTAACTCGGGCCCTCCCAAGCCCTACTAATTCGCAACTTAGAGTTTAAGTTCTTAACATATAAATATTTTCATGTCTGGAGTCGCCACTAATCTATTTATGGTAGGTTGATTAGAAACCTAAATAAAATATAGGGAGATATATTTTATTCTTATGAACCAGAGATTCTAAACTCGGGGACTTGGTTACTCTAGATCTAGTTTAACGCCCTTTCGGTACCTTTGCTTTTCAAAAAAATATTTATGCATGCAGTCCGGATCCATTTTAACTTAGTCACTAGCATGTGAGGTGATCATGCGGGTGCGCAAACCACCAAAGTAACACCCAATAATCAAAACATTAAATAAATTACAAGATTGGAAGAATTACTTATCTCGAAACAACGTAAGCATCTGCATTGTTAGCTAAAAAATCACATCAACAATCCTAACATGATTTCTAATTAACAAGCAGTTCACTCAATATTTTTTAGGATTTTCACTTATTTAAATGAAAACTAACCTACATGTAATGACGTGCAAAAATTAACATGCGATTAATGCAGCCTAACATGTAAACTATATGACATGCGACAACGTGACCTATTTCTAATGATGGATAAATGATTTGTTATTGGTATTTTCAAATGAAATTCGGAATAAAAAAATGCCTAAATTAACATGCAATCTATGATAATTTAATATATTCTAAAGTGACTTCTTTTTAGGATTTTTGTTAAAATTCGAAATTATTAAAATGACCAAAATAATCCATTAAGATTAAAACAATTTCTAATTTAAACCAGGAAATATACTACCCTAAATCCCAATTTAAATCAAATAATTATCTTATTCTTTAGGATATATTCAAGATTTCCTAAACATGCAAAACTTCTAATTTAAAACTAAATAACAATTTTTTTGGATTTTCTTTATTTAAAAGGAAAGCAATTTAACAAAGATATCAACCACATTTAAACAATCCATGCGATCCGCAAGATTCTTCTTATCAAATTCAAATTAGGCAAAAAAATCAAACTAATGATCATATCTATAGTGTTATAGATATCGACGGAAAATTGATTGTTCAAATTTGGAAAGCAAATAAAATCCATTATCGTATCCAAGTGATTATGGATAAGATAACGATTTTCCGTATCGCCGCGTATCGTACCTTATTCAAATTAGGAATGATTCCTAATTTTGGGTGTTTTCGAATATTGCGGATATCGCAAATATTATTCGAAGATATCTAGCAATCCACGCACTATTCACAAAATATTCAAATACCCGAAAGATTAAGAAATTGAATATTCTAAGAATATATATGAGAATCTTACCTAATTTGTGGATATTTTCCGAATTTGAATTCTGCTTCGGACTGGGATCACGGAACGTGTGGTGCAAGGGCGGCTCGGGTAGGCTCCGAGCTCACGAACGAAGCGGTGACGGTGGGCTCACTCACAGATCACACCTGCACACAATGGAAATTTCTTTCGTTTTCCTATTTTAGTAACAACCCTCCGACGGACACGACACCCAAAGATTTCCGGCACAACTTCGCGCAATTGGGATTGTCCCAGCGAATTGTTTGGTGAAGCTCGGCTTGGCCATTAGCAGCAGTGGGGAAAACTTCAAGTGGATGGACGTGATGCAAAGCAAGGCAAATGAACATGTGGCTTCCACCAATATGAACAGCTACAACCAAGACCAGAAAATTGGGCAACTCTGATCTGAGTAGCCACACTTTGACGACAGGTGGATACGAGCAGCTGAACAAACGCCGTTGGAAGCTGGAGAGCAAAGAAACTTCTCGGCCACTGTGAGATGTTCTCCGGCAATAATCCAACTGGATAGCTCAGTGCACAGCTGGATGACAGTATCACTCGTGGTAGACTCAACTGGGATAATTCGGAAGGAGTGTGGCTAAGGGCTCGGACATCGTCGACTCGCGCAGCAGCCCATCAGGGGATTTGTGGCACAGCAACAGGCCACGATGACTCAGTGATGCCCAACTTAGCAACATCACAGAGGTTTGTCATCATAGGATCAGCTCAACGGAGTAGCAGCATCGATTGTGGTCAGCTCTGTGGCGGTGGAAGCAGCGGCTTGCGTCGGTGCTCAAGTAGGATGCGAACGAAAGTGGTTCGGCCACAAGTCCTCTTCGCTTTTTCCTTTTTCTCTCTTGTGCCAAACTCTCTACGGTGTTTCTTGTGTGTCCTCCTGATTATGTGACTTAAACATATATTTATAATGCTAACATTGGTCAATTAGATGGGCTTGCTAATCCTAATGGGCTTAGGCTTGAGCTTAGGCTCTAATTATCATTTAATTTCATTTAATTCTGAGCGGGCTGAATTAATTTGGGCTTTTATTTAATTAAACTTAATGGACTAAATTAAGCTTTAACTAAAACAACCGAGCCCGTTTAACTTGTGATTTTTGGCCCTTATCTTCCGAGTGAGCCGAATCTTGTTCAATAAATTTTGAGCTCGTTTGTTAACGCCGATCCGATGCGAAATGCAATTATCCTAAATGGACCTAAACTATATGTTATGCAATTTTAATATTTTTGTTTAGGGATTAAAGTTTAATCCCTAATTTTTATATGCAAATTACACTAAATGATTGCCAAAATTTAGGTGTCAACAGCTGCTCCTCTTTGAAGGTGAGTTCGCAGAGGTTGCATTCAAAGACTAAATGATACATGAATTTTGACTATGCAAATGCATTGAATGATATTTTTGTCGGGATTACGAATCCCATTTTTTAAAATGCATTATGTCAAGATGCATGCTAACATGAATAAAACATACCTTGAGTTTACTTACCTGACAGGAGTGGTAGCGTAATCCTAGGCATGACTCTGATTCTGTGGGTTGTTTGGCAAATGCATGGGCTCATTCCCAAAGGTATTGCCTGATAAACTGCTGGGGTTCCAGTGTCCTGCAATTTAAGACACATGAAGAAAGCTCGAGGCATCCAGTTATCGTCTGAGGTGCCTGAGAGAAAGATTTAACGAAATGGAGTTCATTTCGACTTTAACGAAATACCCGTACCTTCCTCATAGGTACTCGTTAAAGTTTAGCCGTCACACCTAGATATCGTCATAGGTATTTAACGGGGGAGTTTGTCCAACTCATATAGATGTTCCGACTTTTACAAGATACCTATACCTTTCTTATAGGTACTTGTAAAGATTTGGCCGCTGCGCCTAGTTATTATCATAGGCACGACACGGGGGAACTCTAGAAAGATTGGAAAAATGTTCCGACCTTTACGAGATACCTATACTTTCCTCATAGGTACTCATAAAGATTTGGCCGCTGCACCTATACCTTCCTCATAGGTACAATGCAGGGAACTTTCAGAGATTAAGAGAATATTCCGACCTTTTCGAAATACCTATACCTTCCTCATAGGTACTCGTAAAGATTTGGCCGCTTCGCCTATACCTTCCTCATAAGCATGTCACGGGGGAATCTTCTGACATTGTGTGAAAAGTGTGCCTGACAAACTATCTAGTTATCATCTGAGATATTTGAAAGGACTTGATTGATAAATACCTGGTTATCGTTGCAGGTACTTAACGATTTAACGAATAGAGGGGCTAGCCCGAGTGTTCAAGGGTTCCTTGACAAAATACCTGGATATCATCCGAGGTACTTGAAAAGGCTTGATCAATAGATACCTAAATATCATCAAAGGCGTCTAGAAATCGTAACAAAATGATCCAATATGGAGCCTGACGATTGCTCGAACAGGTTAGGGATACTTAGATAGTCATAAACATCCAAGGGATAGAGATATACTTACTTGGCAATATCTCCCACTCTTGAGGGCGTGTCTCCTGCTAGACACGGTTAAAGACAACAAGTAATATGCATTCATAGGCAATCAAGAGCGCATATACTCATGCACTATAAATTCAACTGATTTTCATGCATGACGGTTTTGTCAAATCGGCATTACAAAACTTCACTGGAGGGAATCATGATAAGACAATCCGGATTCACAAGTAGGTGTCTTGAAAATGTCGAATGAGGGACTTTCGGTCTGAAAGGGCTTTCACTCATTCTCATTGAAAAAGATTGGCTTGTGAGAATCTCTCTATCTCACCATCATTATGTGGACAAGGGTCCGAGTATTCTCGCAAGCGGTACGACCTTACCAATATGAGAGGTCTTTGCTGGGACCGTAACGTGGGCTTGGTCAATGGCTTAGCAAAAGGGACTTTTCGAGTCGAGGTTAATGAAAGAATATATTCTGCAATTATCTTCAGGTTTACAAGTCAAGAACCCTGCAAAATGAGATAGAAATGGACTTGCTCGCACTTCTTCGAGCTAAGCTTATAAACATCTAAATCCTACATCAGTTCAAGTGCCATAATATGAATAGACTTTGCAAGGGACGTAACGTAGGCTAAGCTCATGGTTTGAAAAATGAATGGATCATTAGGCTCAAAAAGTGTATAATTGGGGTGAATAAGTTGGTGATCATCTTGGCATCATCACCGGTCTTCTTCTTTATCCTCAAGCATTGTCATTTCAGTAAATGCTTCATTGTGCTCGAATTTACCACTATGACTATCCAACTAGAGGTGATTTTAATACACCTTTTTTCATTGGGCATTGGCCTTGCTTTTACTAGGCACACTGCTTTTTCTTGCCCCTTTTTTTTTGCACTTATGTTGCTTACAATGTAAACACTAGCCAACTATACTCTGATCGAATGATTCGTCATTTGAACTCTCAAGGATTTTTGTCTTCTATCGATGTTCCGGATATGCTGCTTAGACAATGATGACTTTTGCCTTGCCCCAGTGTGGGGGATGATCACCAACTGAGTTTAAGAAACGAATTTGCAGGCTCAATTGGGCTTATCAAAGGGTAAAGCTTGTATATGATAGAGAAAAAAATGCTCTTCGTCATCCTAAGGCACTTAAACTTTGAGTGAATTCATCTAAAAAAGCAACACTCGAAGATTGATGCAAGTGAGAGCAAGAAAATTTCACCTTATGATGCTAACTTACCTCCAGTTTGCCCTAATGTGGGGTGGTTCTTGACAAGAGTAATTTGAAAGGATTTCTCCAAGTGTTTAGGCTCAAAGTGGTGAAATAATGGATAAACTGTTGTGTTTGCGATAGAGAAATGAATTGCCTCTTGTCATTTCGGTCATCGTACCTTTTGCGAGATAACCCTTTACCTTGCAGGCATGGAATTTTTCCACTCAACTCACTAGGATTAGTGCATGGGACTGTGTATAGAATAGGGCTTTCCTTTCATCATCCCGATGTATCTCATTTGAAACATTCAATTCATTCCATATGAGTTATCAAATTGTTCAAATAGATTTCCCCTTTGAAGTCGATGACACATATCAACAAAATAACCACGCAGAATTTAAAGCCAATGCAAACATCTTAACATGAAATTGATTGAAACCATTTATTCATCAGTGAAATGTTTGCAATTCAAAGTATAAAACCAAACACTTGAAAACTTTTGCTGCAAAATGTTAGATTTTATTAAGGATAATATATCTTCACAGCATCAGCATTAACAGGAGTGGAGAACTCACGACCATCCATTTCTGCGAGAATTAGGGCACCTTCGGGAAGCACCTTTTTAACCACATATGGACTGATGTAGTTTGGGGCGAATTTGCCCCCAGGAACAGGAAAGACTGGCAGTACCTTCCTTAGGACCAGACTATTTACCTCGAAGTGTTTTGGACGCGCTTTTTGGTTGAAAAACTTACCTACTCACGCGGCAATTGGATCGGGCGTTTCGTCTCACTTTCAGGGGGATTTTCCCTTCTCTTCACTTCTCTGGGTTTTTCGGAATCACTCAGGTTAACAATGACAGTTTGGTCTGATGTGAGGACTTTGGGCCTTTCATGACACTCTAGATCGCGCTGAATATCTGAGGAATCGTCGAGTTTGCCGGCATCATTGGGATCAAGCTCAGTTGCATATAATTCATCATATTGGACCATTCCCATACCCTCACGTGCCACAAGATTACCCCTGAAACATAAAGTAAGGGATTCAGAAGGACAAACAGGGCTAAACATTGCATTTTTTTTTGTTTTCTTGCTTTTTTTAGATTTTTTCTAAATTTTTGAAAGGTTTTAACACGAGAGAGCATGAAGAAGTCCAGGCCTCAGAATTCTCCTTGGACTATATTTTCTTTTATCGGTTGGATATCATCACCGGGCTGGTTTGATGTACCTCAACATGCCCTCAAAACATGAAAATAATTGGTAATTTCATTGATTATTACCAAATGAATTACATTTATTGAATGGAAATTGCAACAATCAAATCCTAGAAATGAAAAGTATTAGAAAGCAGCACCCGAGATGGGGCAAGTCCTAAAAAATAGTAAAATTTCCCACGCAGGGGAGTGTGCGAAAAAGTAAAGGTGTTACTCTTGTGGGCCAGTGCCCATTCCCTCCAACGGTCCTTCTTTAATAGCTCCAATAAAACACTCATCGAACAGGGTAGTGATTCCATCCATTGCATCCTCAGAATCTTCTGTCTTTAGAGGTGTTGGATCATCCATACCTTCCCATCTATCCGGGACAATGTCATAGGGGTTGACATAGAAGCTCGGGAGCGCTGCGTATTTCACATAATAATCGAACTTATCGCTCGGTTGTCCCAAAGTGTCGATCACCTCTTTCTCTTCGTGCATCATTCTTGCAGGGCATGGGAATGTGGTGCGGATGTGTAGAAGTAACCTACCGCGCCCAAATTCTCCGTTATTTTGGATAGTTCCATGACCACGTTCTTCACCATTCGGCTCTTCTTCGGATTGCTGTCTATTCTGCCCATCTCCTTGACCTCGACCTCGACCTCGACCACGTCCACGTCGCTCATTATTTGGCGCATTTGACCTCTGGTACCCCAATCCAGCAGTATGGAGTCTCCGAGAGGCCTCCACCGGTTAGCAAATACCTTGACCATCCCTGCCAAAGCCTTCGCCCGGAATAAAACCATGAGACACCATTACTCTTCCGACCATGACTGCAGCATTTGACACTTCAGGAACAGGTGGTGATGATCCTCTAGCCGCATGTATGGTTGATACGAGCTCGAGCGATTGGTAACTTGACTCAATTTTGCAATCCGGCTTAAGATAGGGGATAGTCGTTGCATGATAAATCGAGTGCTCTTCTTCACCAAGGACTGTGACTAATTTCCTCTCCACAACGAACTTCACCTTCTGATGTAGATTGGATGGCACAACTCCAGCAGTATGAATCCATGGACTGCTCAACAGAAAATTGAATATAGTGGGAATGTCTATAACCTGAAATAAGATGTTGAACATTGTTGGTCTTATCTGTATGTCAAGGTGGATTTCTCCCATCACTTCTTTCTTCGTTCCGTCAAAGGCTCGCACGGAGGTCTTCACAGAATTTATCCTAGAAGGATCGATCTTGAGGCAGTGTAAAGTTGCCAGAGGACAGATGTTCAAAGTCGATCCATTGTCAATGAGTACCCGAGCCACATGCGAGGCCTTATATTTGATAGAAATGTAAAGTGCCTTGGTATGCCCTCTCCTTTCTAGAGGGAACTCTTCATCTGAAAAGGCTATAAGGTCTTTGAGGAGTATGGAACCCACAAATTCTTCCAATTTGTCATGATTGATTGTCTCGTTCACATGGACTTCACTTAACACCTTCATTAGGGCCTTTTGATATTTGACAGATGTTTGGAGGAGTTCAAGCAGAGAGATTTGCGCAGGCATCTTGCGCAGTTGCTCAACTATGTTGTATTCACTAGCCTTGATCACAGCTAAAAACTCCTTGGCTTCTTCATCAGTAACAGGTTTTGGAGGCTGGGCATTAGCTTGGCCATATGCATGTCCAGATCTGGTGACTAAGTCGACATCAAGACTGTAGGATCAATGGACTGCTTTATTATCACAGTACTCGTACGGTTGAGGTATCTTGATCATTATCCCTTCATCGGCTGTGGGCGTGCTTACTACGATCTGTTCATCATCGGTCGTGTCTTCGAGCGGAGGTATGTCTTCAGGCAAAAGATCGAGCTTGTCCTTCCCGGTGTTCAATGTAGCAAATTCCTCGTCCCAATTAATAACCACTTCGGAGATAGTAGAAATGATGCCAGTGTGGTCAGCATGAACGATCATCCCAGCTTCTACCATTCTTGAGATTCTTTCTCTTATGATAGCTAGGGGAAGGACCTCGTTACTCGGGTAATAACCGGCTTTCACTAACTCGCCGTAGACGTTAGTGGTATACACTTTAACATTCTTGATTCGACCTGCATCGAAACTAAATATGGCATTCACATTGCCCGCATGATCAGGGAGCAGGTTGCTCTGAACATTTGGCTTAGCGGGCTGGAAGGAAAATGCCCTTGTATCAAGCAAGTTCTAGATCTGATGCTTGAGAGTGACACAGTCATTAGTTGAATGCCTCACTTCACCCATATGATAATCACATTTTTTTGCCGGATCGTAGTTATAGAATTGCTCGGGGTTGGGTCGCTTTGGCTCAGTGGTAAGCAAACCTTTCTTCCGGAGAATCGCTAGCACTTGCGACAATGACCCAGGGAGAGGGGTGAATTGCCTCTTGTTGTTCTTCTTCTGAAAGGGTTGGCCACCCATGCTTTGTCGTTGAGTTTCTGCTACTTGAATTGCTGGAGCGACATTAACATTCTTCCGACTTGGCTGGGTATACGTCACATTCACTTCAGCTACTGGTTCTTTCTCCTTTCTTGTGCTAAATCTTTTGGTAGGAGAAGACGGCTCCACAAACCACCCATCTTTCAGTCCTATCTCAATCTGTTCGCCTATGGGGATGAGTTGATTGAAGTTGTTGGCTGGAATAGCCACCATCCGATTACGGTACTCGAACGGAAGAGTTTTAATGAACGTCCTCTTCAATTCACTGTCTATGGGTTCCGGGACAACATGAGCAGCTATATTTCTCCATTTGATAACATAATCTTTGAAGGACTCAGTCCTTTTCATCTGAGCACGCTCGAGGTCATTGCGAGTGGGAATGATGTCCGTTATGAACCTGTATTGCTTTAGGAATGCTTCACTAGCTTCCTTCCAGGTTTTGAGGCCATTTATCTTCTTCATGAGATACCAGTTCAAGGCAGAACCCGTCAGACTTGCTTGAAATGTATGGATCATGAGGAGTTCATTATCAACGTACGGGGTCATCTGTACGTGGTATAGCTGCAGGTGGGCTTTTGGGCAGGAGGTGCCATTGTACTTGTTAAAGTCTGGCATCTTGAACTTCTTCGGGATTTTGATCTGTGTGTACAGAGACAGGTCAATTGAAGGTGAATCATGTGAACCTTCCAGCTGCTTCACTCTCTCTTCAAGTTTGTTGACCCGTTCATCAGGCTTGTCTTTGTTAACGATGATCTGGATGGGGTCATCTTTCAAATCGGGAATATCGTCATCTTCTTCAACATCAACATTTTTTCCACCTTTATGTTTTGGGGTTGATGCCTCGAGGGATGTTGGAGCGGGGATCGACCGAAGGGCTTTGATCTCAGCGGACATTTGTTGTATTGCGATGACGACTTGCTTCATCTGGTCCTCCATGCCAACAACACGATCTCAGAGGTCGGTCTGATCGGCCATCCTAGCTCTCGAACGTGTACGAATAGGCGATCGTGATTGGTCCGTAATTACCTAATTTCATGGATGAAACAGGCATTATAAGTGGCAAGAAAAATCACATGTCGATCCATGACACTGGTCTAACAGCTTTGATTAGAAATGACCTCTTTATTGAAATGATGAAAACTTTTACAATGACTATGACTTGAAGTCACTTAAACAAAATGCAAAAACAAATGACTCAATTTCTAGACAAGTTTAAAGACTAATACTGAAATAAATTTAAGCTTTTCTATTTAGCTTGATCCATAGACATATGGGAGGCGACTTCCTTCTTCAACTGCTCATAAGCTCGAGCTATCTTGGATGCTTTTTCTTGAGCTTCTTCGACCTTTCTTTTGAGACGGTTGTTCTCTGAGCAAGCGGCGGTCTTGAGAGGCACCTTGGGTATCTTCGGGAGTAACTCCTGTGGGACTTTGTGCCGTCGAATGTACTCAGTCATCGCGAAATAAGACTTCTGCTCCCCCTTGAGCTCTTGTTTGGGCCGAGCTATCTTTAAGAAACGACACTTCTTCCACATCTTATTGAGCTGAGCTACGGTCCCTTCGTGGTCTTTATCATCATTGGTGAAGTCGACCTGGAGGAGTTCCGGTTGTAACGCTGGAGGGAGCCCTTGGAGAATCTGGTACTGACGAGAGACTCCGGCAAGGTAGTATTCGATGGCACCCGTGAAACCCAAAAGTGGAACCGGTCCAATACCATTACATGTAAGCCGAGCTTTCTCGACTTTGAACCAGTTAGCATGCCATTGGAAACCTTGGGGTCTAGCGTTTTTCATGAAAATGATCCATTCGGAGTAATGATAACCAGGTGCGTTCTCTTTTTTTTTTTTTTTTATATTTTAAGACGGGATGGCTAGAATCACTAAGCTCGGATATTGTGAGCAAATCGCCACATCCTTTTATGTGAGACAAAAATCAAATTTGCAATAGTTCAAGAGGGGCATGAAATATTTTGTCAACATGTTGCTTAAATTTAGTGAGGGAAGTAAAAGTCTCGGCTAAGATGATGTTGATAAAATTCTTTTCAAGACAGACTTGTTGGACCAACCATGCAATTGACGGATCACATGCATTCTTACAGTGAGGAAAAATCACGAACCCGAAGAATGCTAGCAAAAAGATTCTGCCTTTTTGAAATGATGTGGCTTTTTCAAAACATTGACTCGGGAATGAAAAAGGACATGTCCCACGATTTGCTTTCAAAACTTTTCCCAATTCATCTTTTCCGACATTCAAAAATTCAGAGAACATTAAGGTGGAATTGATTCCGAAAGGTGGTGTAACTAATTCCGACTCTAATGGTTTTCCCATGATCACACTATATTCTTCCAAAGTCGAGGTGAGCTCATGCTTATTGAATATAAAGGTAGATGTCTTGGGATACCAGAAGCGTGCTAATGCTCGAACGAGGCCGGTACGGACTTTGACTTTCAATAGGGGGAGCAGCCTCCCAATGTGGTCCTCAACTAGCTTGCGGTTGGTCGGACTGAGTAAATTCCACCAGGCGCGGAGTTCGTCCTTAGGAGCATCAAGAATCCGGATGTCTGCCTCTCCCATAGTGTATAGACCAAGACTCACGACCAACCTAATGTCATGGACCAACCAAAGAAAAACGAAACATAAATAAAGTACGAGAAAAAGGTTCAAAAAACTTACTTCACCCGGTAGGATAATGGTAATCACATAAACATGCGCATGAAATGTGAGGTTCGATTTCTACCTAGACTCTGGCTTGCAAAATGGAGACACGAGGATTACCGAGCTGAACCAGTCATGGTGGTGGTTAGGCTGGGATTCCCCTGACTCCGGCTTAGTCAAGGAGCCGACCCAGGTTGCAAAGGGTGCAACCGTGGTGGGAACTCAATGACACCATGAAAGAACTTTCGGGACCAAGGAGGGCGACCTGTACCACACGGGTGTGATCAGGGTGTCCCATATCTTAATACCATCCTAAACCTATATCGCCCAGGTCCGGCAGCGGGTAGTGTGTGTGGTGTAGTGCAAATGCAAGGCATGCAGAGCAGGTTATATCATACGGCGTTTCGTGCTTAAAATAAATCATACAACCTGGGTTAACAATCACGCCTCCCCTTATACCTCCCATTCTGCAAAAACATTTAACACCTAAAATATTAGGGACGTACCTGGGATCCTTGCTGCTAAGCAAAAATATTTTTTGAAAAGAAAAACTGGCCTAAGTCCACTAAGAGTTTTAACTCAAATCCCCAGCGGAGTCGCCAAGCTGTCGCGACCTAAAGTTTTTCTCAGGCTAATGGATTATTAAGACTAAGCTTAACTCGGACCCTCCCAAGCCCTACCAATTCGCAACTTAGAGTTTAAGTTCTTAACATGCAAATGTTTTCATGTCTGGAGTTGCCACTAATCTATTTGTGGTAGGTCGATTAGAAACCTAAATAAAACATAAGGAGATATGTTTTATTCCTACGAACTAGAGATTCTAAGCTCGAGAACTTGATTACGCTAGATCTAGTCTAACGCCCTTTCGGTACCTTTTCTTTTCAAAAAAAATATTTATGCATGCAGTTTGGATCCATTTTAACTTAGTCACTAGCATGTGAAGTGATCATGCGGGTACGCAAACCACCAAAGTAACACCTAATAATCAAAATATTAACTAAATTGTAAGATTGGGAGAATTACTTACCTCGAAGCAACGTAAGCATCTGCATTGTTAGCTAAAAAATCACATCAACAATCCTAACATGATTTCTAATTAACAAGCAGTTGACTCAATATTTTTTAGGATTTTCACTTATTTAAATGAAAACTAATCTACATGTAATGACGTGCAAAAATTAACAATCGATTAATGCAGCTTAACATGCAAACTATATGACATTCGACAACGTGACCCATTTCTAATGACGGACAAATGATTTATTTTTGGTATTTTCAAATGAAATTCGGAATAAAAAAATGCCTAAATTAACTTGCAATCTATGATAATTTAATCTATTCTAAAGTGACTTCTTTTTGGGATTTTTGTTAAAATTCGAAATTATTAAAATAACCAAAATAATCCATTAAGATGAAAACAATTTCTAATTTAAACTAGGAAATATACTACCCTAAATCCCAATTTAAATCAAATAATTATCTTATTCTTTAGGATATATTCAAGATTTCCTAAACATGCAAAACTTCTAATTTAAAACTAAATAACAATTTTTTTGGATTTTCTTTATTTAAAAGGAAAGCAATTAAATAAAGATATCAACCACATTTAAATAATCCATGCGATCCGCAAGATTCTTCTTATCAAATTCAAATTAGGCAAAAAAATCAAACTAACGGTTATATCTATAGGGTTATAGATATCGACGGAAAGTTGATTGTTTAAATTTGGAAAACAAATAAAATCCATTATCGTATCCAAGTGATTATGGATAAGATAACGATTTTCCGTATCGCCGCGTATCGTACCTTAGGGATAAGGTTGGATAGTCATCCAGATACGTTGCCAAATTAGGAATAATTCCTAATTTTGGGTGTTTTCAAATATTACGGATATCGCAAATATTATTCGAAGATATCTAGCAATCCACGCACTATTCATGAATTATTCAAACACCCGAAAGATTAAGAAATTGAATATTCTAAGAATATAGATGAGAATCTTACCTAATTTGTGGATATTTTCTGAATTTGAATTCCGCTTCGGACTGGGATCATGGAATGTGTGGTGCAAGGGCAGCTCGGGTAGGCTCCGAGCTCACGGACGAAGCAGCGACGGTGGGCTCACTCACGGATCACACCTACACACAACGAAAATTTCTTTTGTTTTCCTATTTTGGTAACAACCCTCCGACGGACACGACACCCAAAGATTTCCAGCACAACTTCGCGCAATTGGGATTGTCCCAGCGAATTGTTTGGTGAAGCTCGGCTTGGCCACTAGCAGCAGTGGGGAAAACTTCAAGTGGATGGACGTGATGCAAAGCAAGGCAAACGAACATGTGGCTTCCACCAATATGAACAGCTACAACCAAGACCAGAAAATTGGGCAACTCTGATCTGAGTAGCCACACTTTGACGACGGGTGGATACGAGCAGCTGAACAAACGCCGTTGGAAGCTGGAGAGCAAAGAAACTTCTCGGCCACTGTGAGATGTTCTCCGGCAATAATCCAGCTAGAGAGCTCAGTGCACAGCTGGACAACAGTATCACTCGTGGTAGACTCAACTGGGATGATTCGGAAGGAGCGTGGCTAAGGGCTCGGACGCCGTCGACTCGCACAGCAGCTCGTCAAGGGATTTGTGGCACAGCAACAGGCCACGATGACTGAGTGATGCCCAACTCAGCAACATCACGGAGGTTTGTCGTCACAAGATCGGCTCGATGGAGTAGCAGCATCGATTGTGGTCAGCTCTGTGGCGGTGGAAGCAACGGCTTGCGTCGGTGCTTAAGCAGGATACAGATGAAAATGGTTCGGCCGCAAGTCCTCCTCGCTTTTTCCTTTTTCTCTCATGTGCCAAACTCTCTACGGTGTTTCTTGTGTGTCCTCCTGATTATGTGACTTAAACATATATTTATAATGCTAACTTAGGTCAATTAGATGGGCTTGCTAATCCTAATGGGCTTAGGCTTGAGCTTAGGCTCTAATTATCATTTAATTTCATTTAATTCTAAGCGGGCTGAATTAATTTGGGCTTTTATTTAATTAAGCTTAATGGACTAAATTAAGCTCAAACTAAAACAACCGAGCCCGTTTAACTTGTGATTTCCGGCCCTTGTCTTCTGAGTGAGCCGAATCTTGTTCAATGAATTTTAAGCTCGTTTGCCAATGCCGGTCCGATGCGAAATGCAATTATCCTAAATGGACCTAAACTATATGTTATGCAATTTTAATATTTTTGTTTAGGGGTTAAAGTTTAATCCCTAATTTTTATATGCAAATTACACTAAATGATTGCCAAAATTTAAGTGTCAACAGCGTTCAATGACGATCGTGTGGTTGATTAGGGTGTGCATGGAATGCATTCCGGAACAAAATGACGATCGTGTGGTTGCTTAAGTGTTTTTTCAAAAAATGCATAAAAAATGAAAAATTCATAGAAATTTACAGAAAATAAAAAAGATCATATTTTGAGAAAATATGAAATTTGGTGAAATTTTTTTTAAATAAAAAAATAAAATATTTCAAAACTTTACAAAATGGCTTAAAATACCTGTGGCCACCCACTTTGAGTGAAATTTAATTGTTTTAGGTGCCCAAAAAAATAATTAAAAAATAAAAATTTCCATAACTTTATAAAATGATTTAAAATACCTATGGCCACCAACTTTGAGTGAAATTTTAATTTTTTTAGGTGCCCAAAAATATAATAATAAAATAAAAAATTTCAAAACTTGACAAAATGGCTTAGAATACCTGTGGCCACCCACTTTGAGTGAAAGTTAAATTTTTTTAAGTGCCCCAAAAAAATTTAAAAAATCAAAACTTTCAAAACTTCACATAATGGCTTATAATAACTGTAGCCACCCACTTTGAGTGAAATTTAAAGTTTTTTAGGTGCCCAAAAAAGTTAGAAAATAATAATAAAATAAAAAATTTCTAAATTTCACAAAATGGCTTAGAATACCTGTGGCCACTCACTTTGAGTGAAAGTTAATTTTTTTTCGGAGACCAAAAAAAATTAAAAAATTAAAACATTTCAAAACTTCACAGAATGGCTTAGAATACTTATGGCCACCCACTTTTAGACAGAAATTTTAATTTTTTTTAGGTGCCCAAAAAAAATTTAAAAAATCCAAAATTTCAAAACTTCACAGAATGTCTTAAAATACCTGTGGCCACCCACTTTGAGTAAAATTTAAATTTTTTTAATTGAAAAAAAATCAACAAATCATAACAGACTTCTGTTCCAAAAATCAATTTCTGGAGCATAAGTAGTCATGTTTTACCAAACAGATTTCTCCTTTGGAAATCAATTTCTGACAGGAATTCCAGAAGTCAATTTCTGGCAAAAATTTGATTTCTGGAGCAGAATGGTTACCATTTGCACCCTTAGTTGTTTAATGCCAATCGTATGGTTAATTAGTTTAATTGTGTGGTTGATTTGCTTAATTGTGGCTGATTGGTTAACTATGGCCTGATCGTGTGGGTTGATTGATGATCGTGTGGCTGAGAATGAAAATCACGTGGCTGAAAGTAATGTTTCATGGTTGATCTTGTACTTGATGAATGATCATGTGGTTTGAAAGTGGATCGTGTGGTTAATTATGGCTATTGTTGGCTTAGCATCGCATATTGTGATCATATATTGATGTTTGATATCAAAATGAGTGCAATTTATAGTATATTTGTTCGTAGGAAATTGCACGTCATAAACACTAGGCATTGGCTAATTAAGAGGATACATTTTATGCTTCTGAAACAAAATGGTAAGCTTCATTATGTACGTCATTATGTGTCCGCAATACGTGTTCATATTTTTTTACATATTTGTCTAACCTTCCTATTTGTCAGTATAAATGTGGAGGTCACATGCATAGAAGACTAGCCCTTTCCTCATCCTCGTCCTCGTCACTTTCCTCTTCCCCTGCCCTTTCATCTAACCCTCAACTACTATATGCTAATGGACAATATGGACATTTAGGCCCTTCCTCCAACACTACAGAACATGTTAGGGAACTTGGACAAATGCGAACTGATTCTTCTTTAGTTCTATCACCTTTAGATCCATCTCCTTCTGTTCTACCTTATTATTCAGCACAACAATAGAATAATTATGAAAACACAGGTAAAGAAGATAACCGATTCATGATATGCCCATTTGGAGATTCGTAAGTACTTCATTTTTTTTAAGTATATGTAATATTTAAGGTTTTAGATATGGATGTCAACTGAATTGTCGATGTTGCATAATATCCGTATGTTTGCAGATTCACAGATGCTCCGTTTATTGTGAGGGAACTGAACAAAATAGTAAAAAACTATTGGATTGGGCAGTATATTAATTACAGTAGTGCTCTATAAGAAGTGAAAGATTTGTGGTGGAATGATTTCAAAGTAAGTTTTAGAAATTCTATTTTCTCACTAGCTAAGTTCGGTGTAGTATATTGATGGTCAAGAATGATGTAAAGGGAGCAGAACAACTCTTTAGTTTTCGGTACTAAAGGGACCAGATATTTTTCCCGAGATGACCTTTACAAAATCTATCGCCGAATTGTCTGGTACATGGTAATGGATATGTGACCATCATAATAACTTTGAGTTGTTTTTGTATTGATTGCAACGGAAGTTCAGATGGGATAAAGAGGAAGAGAATGAGGTGAGAAGAATTTTTAAGAAGAAAGTTGGTGATCACATATGAAATGTGATGAATAGAGCGAAGATCAAGCAAGTGAAGTCGGCATTCATTGCAGCTGACAATTGGACGGAAATTAATAGAATTTGGGAAACTGAAAAGAATCAACAAATCAGTGAGCAGAATAAAAATAATCGATCTTCTAGTTCTAGTAAAGGGTCTGCCACATATGCTGGAGACTCTATCAATATTGGGGAGCATCGCAAACGAATGGTAAGTCTGTTAAATAAGTTATAAGTTAATTTAATTCAATTACTCATGTTTACATTTTGTAGGCACATGAATTAGGGACGGAATCGACATTTGCAGCTACATTTGAACGCATATTTCAAAAAAAAAGATAGGGTTAATACCATGAAAAACCCCAAATGGTACACTTGTGACAAATTTACTTCAAACTATTTTTTTAACCACAAAAAATCCTAAACTGGTACACCTGTGATAATTTTACCCCGAACTATTTTTTTGACCATAAAAAATCCCATCCTGGTATACTTGTGACAATTTTATCCCTAAACTAATTTTTTAGTCAACAAAAACCCCAAACTAGTACACCTGTGACAAATTTATCCTCCGTTAGTTTCCGTTAAATTTTACTGTCAAATTGCGAAGTTTAATGACACATGAAAATTGACATGTGTATCGGTTTTGGGTTTTACTCCTCTATTTGTTACAATTTTACCAATTTGTGATTTTTTGTGATTTAATATAATTTAACGGACACTAATAGAGGGTAAATTTATCACAAATGTACTAGTTTGTAGTTTTTAGTGGTCAAAAAATTAGTTCGGGGGTAGAATTGTCACAGGTGTACCAGTATAGGGTTTTTGGTGGTTAAAGAAATAGTTTGGGGTAAAATTGTCACAAGTATACCAGTTTGGGGTTTTTGGTGGTCAAAAAAATAGTTCGGGGTAAATTTGTCACAGGTGTACTATTTTGGGGGTTTTTTGTGGTAAAAAAAATAGTTCATGATAAAATTGTCATAAGTTTACCAGTTTAGGGTCTTTCGTGGTATTAATCCAAAAAGATAAGACATGGACTGGCGATCGAGCAAAAGCTATTAAGGTATGTAAGGTTATACTTTGGACTTTATGAAAACTAGAATGAAGACCGTGAATGCTTTTAATATTTATGGTAGTTATATATATGAAGTTATTTTATTTTCATCTATATTGTTAATGTAGGAAAAATATGATGAACTTTTAATGAGCAATGCTAGTGGTGATGATGGTGTTGCTGCGTCTGAGCCGTCGGTTGACAGTATGGCATTATGGATGGAGGCAACGGGCGGGATGAAAAAAGGAAAAATATTTGGAATGGGATCCTTGTCAAGGGTATATATGACGAATCATGCTGCAACTTCATCATCCAATGCGGCTGTTCGAAGGAGGACACGACATGACAAGTAATTGACCCAAGAATTGAATCAACTGAAAAATATACTTGTAGAGAAGGATGAAGAAATAAATGACTTGAAACAACAAATACAAATCTTTATGCGACACCTAAACCTCCATCGTGATGAGGTTCCTCCTGTACCTCTCGCCAATCCAATAGGTGATGGGCACAATGATGAGCGACACAATGATGCTGAGATTGCTGCTGATGATGATGATTTTCTCGGTCATTTCTAGTTAAAATTCCCAAAATCGGAGGTAAGCTTGCTTCATAATCTTTTGTGCCATAAGTGCAGTTTGCCCAATATGTTCCTGCCCTACAATTACTTTCTGTGCACAATTCTCTTACAACTAGGTTCTTTGCTTGCGAAAAATTGAAAATTTAGAGATCCCAGGATGGATGACATGCTTGTTACAAAAAATCATGATATTTGAACATTGTAGAAATACATGCCTTAATTGACTTTGAGTCCTCTCTTCCTGGGAATTGGTATTGGTAATTCACCTATCTAAGTCATTAAATTGTTGAATTCGATCGCCGTACCTTTTGCCTCTTGGCTTCCCCGGCTGAGAGCCACCTCAAAAAGAAACTAAGAAGCAAGTTAAGGACCCTAGATGTATTTTTGTTCAATTTCATCTTCGGTAGGACCATGGAAAATCGAGAGGAAAACCAGCTTAGAAAACTGACTTCTGACGCTGAAATTTGTGTTGAAATCTCTTCAGGAGCCCCCACATGTTGGACTTGCTACCCCCTTTGTGTGCATTATTTGTCTTCATAAGCTTGATGAATGTTATACATGAGTCCAAATGATGTATGTGTTAGCTTGGTTTGGTTCTTAGAACTCGAACAAAAAGTTGAGTCGGTCCACATTGGTACATGGCCGACTAGCGTGGATCATGCATGAAGGTATCTTTGAGAGATTAGTTTGATGTGTGTAGTTGATCATTCTTTGATTTGTTCATCAAAATTGAAATCTCAAGTTATCTAGTTTCATTTGGATTAAGTGGATTTTCTCGTATGTCCCGCAGATGATAAGTGTCGGATTGAATCTAGAAATGCAACCTGTTTGCTTGGCCTGGGTTCAAACCCAGATTTTGCAAAACAAGTCAGACCCACATATTTGGGGCTAATTTCAGTTGTGTTATTGTGTGTTTTAGGATCTAATTTCTAGCGTGTTATGTTCTATGCATGTAATAGTATAACCTCGATGCTTTAGTTCCTCTTATAAATGCTAATGGGCTGAGATTGAAGACCATAAATATGGCTTGGTGAAGTTGTTTAAATGCACGCCAAGTGTTCGTCGAAATGCCCAAACAATATTTTGATCTTGATATTGTTGATTCGAGCTCGGTTGCTTTAATATTTGTGTTCTAAGTTGGTCCATATTCATGCAAATCAAACATAAATCGGTTTAGTGAATTTTTTTTTTAAAAATAAAAATAAAAAAAATGAAAAATAATTAAATTATCCAAAAAAAATTTAAAAATGTAGATTACTGCTAAATTTGGGGCAAAAATGGCTTTTTAAAATTTTCCCTAATTTTCTAAAGTCACTTTCCTAATTTAGTGCTAATTTAGTATATTATAACTGTGACAACCCAGACCCTGAGGGTGGGCAGCGTGGCCGGGATGGCAGGGAAGGCTGCGTCGGCGGGCTGGGCAAGGCCAAGCACATGTCTCCGTCCCACATCGCTTAAGGGGGGAGTCCTAGGCAACTTATAAGGGCTTGGGAAAGCCTTAACTTGCAAAAGGCCTTTTCTGGGGGTACTATGGGTTGCCCTCAGAGGAACAAAACCGTGAGGACTTAGTGTCCAAAGCGGACAATATCTTGCAAGGGGGACCCGGGTCCTTACAATAACCATTTTTGTAAATAATCTTTTTTTTGTAGATTAGAATTATCTATCGTATTTACATGAATTTAGAGTAATTCCATGCATATATAAATTCTCATTTCACTCACGGGGGTCCTGTCCTGTCCTGGGTGTAATGACAAGGCTATGTAATATTCCTTGCCCGACTCGTATTGGGTTTTACTTTCCCACATTTACTTTCAAGTCATTTCAACTTCTTGGTTGTTTACTTATTGTACTACCTTTCAATAAATTGAGTGTTAATTTCGTTCCTAGATTAGGTTAGGACTATAGATATTGGAGAAAAAAAAAACATTTTGTGACATTCCAAATTCCGACCTATTTTTTGGATTTATAAAACGTGTAATTCGTTAGTGCGCTTATAGTAAAATCTCGCCCAAAACTAATCACTCTCGGGTTATTTTTAAATTTGAGATTTCGCTAGAATCACATTCGATCGAATTTTTCCGTTATTTAGAGCCCAAACTTTGGTGTCGAATTTCTCGGAGTTTCATGACGAATTAAATTAGACAGTGTTGATATTATTGTGGCCAGCCTCGAGATTGCCCATAATAGTTAGAAAGTGAATTTTTTGATCGGGTGCGGATATAGACTAGTAGACCTCCCTCTGGATTTATTTTAGTGGTAGTTTTTGGTCTGTTCTTTTATTTATAATTTGAGATTTTGTGGGCCGTTGGATCGATTTCGATTTTGAACGTGGGCTGTCGGATTGCACTCAAGTGCAATCTCTCTCTCTCTCTCTCTCTCTCTCTCTCCTCTGCCGCACCCCACCTGCCGTGCACGTTTTTCCCCTATGCATGCGTCCCATCCCCATGCTGCCACCCCTTCTCTCTCTTCCTTTTCCTTTCTTTTTTCTTCTTTCTTCCTCCTTCTTCCTCTCTTCTTCACCACGTCTTCTACTCCTCCCTTTTGCTACTCACGTTTGACTGCCGCCACCACGACCATTGCTCGCCAGTCTAGCCTGCCGCTCATCACCGTCACTGCCTCCCAACCACCACCACGCGTCGTCCGTCCAGCCACCACCCTTGACTGATTGTTCTCCCCCTCTCCTTTGCGCGCAAGCAGCAAGCTCACCGCCGCGACCGCCGCGCGCCTAGCCATCGTTGTCGTTGTCACCATTGCCACTCGTCAGCCTAGCTACTGCTCGACCTCCGCATGTTGCTCGCCATCGCCACTGTCACCGCCAAAACCCCTGCCTCTCTTTCTCTCGATCGAGCCCCTCCGCCCTGCCATGCACACCGCTCGTCGTCCGCCCAACCTCCGCGCGTCGCTTGCCGCCGCCGGGAGTCATCGCCTAGGTCGCCAGCCCACCAGTTCTCCACCTTGGCCACCCAGCACCGCCGTTGCCATCGCCCAGCCCACCCAGTTCACTTGGCAGAGCCCGTTGCCCGCCGTCGTCGCTCGCTCGCCTACGTGCTCGCCTGTCTCCGCCTTGCTCGACGCCCGGCTGTTCGCCAGCATGCCTGGGTGCTTGCCGATCGCTCATCGCCGCTACCAACTTGCTCGGCCCCTCGCTCGCTTGCCTGGCCGCTGTCCTGACTGTGACTGAGCCCTTGCCATCGCCCAGCCCGTCGCCGTGTTGAGTGCCCAGCTAGCCCGCCCATTACCTGCGCGCCCGCTCGCCCGCCTAGTCGCTCGCCTGGCCGCTCGCCTGTGCATGGCTGAGCGCCGAGCCTGTGGCCAAGGGCCATGCCGAGTGTTGTGTCGAGTGCCTTGCCCATGGCTGACCGTCGTGCCGAGTCCGATGCCGATCCGACCAGCCATTTTGCCCCTTTGCTTGGCTTTTCTTGAGCTAGAACCAAGTAAGCGACTTTTTAAACCTTACTTAGTATAATGTGTATTAATCGAACTTGTTTAGGGATTGTTTAGTGTCGATTTGAGAGCTAAGTTAGGAGTCGATTCAAGGGTTGCATGCGGCAAGTTCTTAGATTATATTGTGGTGATTTTTGGGGTAAATTAGTGGTTGGTTGTGGCTGATTTGATGGTAGTTTAGTTGGCTAATTGTTGGATGAATTATGGCTTGGATTGTGAGCTTAATTGGGATGGATGGTGGGCGCATGTACGACGGGTTTGTCGGGGGTACTTGTGAGTGCAATTTGATGTTTGAATGTGGCCGACTTGAATGTCGGATTAGTGGGCTTTGTTTGGTGAATTCGTAATGGGAAATTGATTAGTATGATGTGTGAGAATGACGAATTGATTCGTGTGGCATGTGTACCTGTACGAACGGACTTGAGACATGTTGACGGTGGTCCATAGAATAAAAGTTAATGGACTTGAGACATGCTGACGGTGGTCCGTGGAAGGAAAGTTCGACCTGAGGCGTGTTTACGCAGGTCATTGGAAAGAAAGAAATGTCCTGAGGCGTGGTTACGCGGGATTAAGCCCAGATTGATCGAAAGGCTAAGCCTGAGGCGTGTTTATGCGGGCTGTGAGAATGGACCTGAGGCGTGTTTACATGGGTCGTAAGAAAGTGTGAAAGGTCCTGTAGGGTGTTGACTCGGGATAGAGCTCGGATTGATCGGACGGCTGACCTGTGGGGTGTTGACCCGGGTTGTGTGAAAGTTTGTTTTTGAAAGGTCCTGTGGGGTGTTAACCCGCGACAAAGCCCGGATTGATCGGAGGGCTGACCTATGGGGTGTTGACCCGGGTCGTAGAAAGTTGGATGGACATGCATGGGTATTGTGTTCGGATGAATTGAGTGAATGTGCGTGTATATGGCTTGTGTGATTGTGATGCGTACATTGAGTGTTATCGCATTTTAGTGACTGGACTAATGTGCAGGGATGGTGCATGAGTTATAGCGAGGTAAGATTGTTGGTTCAGGTTTTAGTATGTCGACTATTAGATTGCATGTTAAGACTCATCTGGGTACGCATTGGCCTACGTGGGGTTTAGGTTGTCTACATATCGAGATTTATCTCATCCCCCGTTGTTAAACATTTTCAGGTTTGGAGTGACGATAGTCGTCATGTGCAGTTCAGATACCGGGAGTGACTGTGGGCATTGGATGTTTCATTTCATCTTTTGGATGTCCATTTTTGTATAGTGAAGTAGGTTGCCCAACCACTGCCCTTTTGATGAATGTGGTCCAATGTTTGTATCTGCATGTATATTTATAAAATGTGTTTATTGATTTATGCTAGTGCTATCCCGCTGTCACTGTTTATTGTCTAGGTTGTTTAAATTCCGCTTCCGCTTGCATATGTTGTTGGGTGTTTCATTTGGGTCGGCGACGCATCCTGGGACGTCGCGTTCAATACTACCGTCGAAGAGGTGTCGCGAGTCCATTAGGGTTTAGGGCGTGACACATTTGCATTGACATTTAGTGGCTTTGATACATTAAGACCATAATTGGTAATAAAGATCGTGTGACCATTTAGATAATGTGCTCTCAAGTTAGGTACCGAAAGGGCGCTAATAGAAATGTTAGTGTAAACAAGTCCCCGACCCTAGAATCTCTGGTTGCATAAGAATTGAGACGACACTCCCGCATCTTGATTGGTTTCTAGCCGACCCAATAAGCTAGTGGTGACTCCTAGAAAAACTTAAGTTATCGAGAATTTAAAACGAAATCCAACGTTACGCGAGGTATGAACTTGGGGAGAGTTCACGCCTAGATCAATGGGCCATCAATTCGTCTTTTTGGGCAATACCACCTAAACTCGTTCCTTTTTCCCCCGACGGAAAAAGAGGGTCGCGACAATGTTATAAAAACAAATTAATTAAATACATGCCATCATATTAACATGTCACTTCATATATTTGTTTAGAAAGAGTTTCTCCATCCAGACATTGCAACCCTCTAACATTAGTGATATTTCAAAGACCGAGGCAATTTATAAAACCTATAAAAAGGGTAATGTAACTTACACACTAATAATAACATTTTCGGCAACTCAGCATCTAGGATCTTTTCTTTCAGATAATATTAACTTCTTTTATGATTACATTACAACTTGAGGTCCATCTATTCCGAGGAAGATATACTATCAGAAAACATCTTCCTCATTTATGGTATTTGGGTCGCATAGGAAAAATGAGTCAACAAAGTTCAGAGTCAACAAAAAACTTATACTTAATTTAAAAAAAATTATTTCCTTTTTCAAAATAAATAATTATTTTTCAAAATACGATGGAACCCCTGCATTTGAACCAAGGATCCTAGCACTTGAGTCTAGGTCTAGCCGAGGTCCCCCGACTCCAAGGCAAGGCAAGGACCTGGGACAAGACACGAAACTCTCGAGGCCGAGCTTGGGTGTAGTCCCAAGAACAGGTCACCTAGGTAGCCAATGCTTGTGTGCCAGTTCACCTGAGACTGGGACCAGGGCCCAGTGCTCGAGCTTGGATCTCGAACACCAAATTCCAAGACCTAGAGTTGTACTCGAGACTTTTTCGTAAAAGTGTGTTTCATATTTTTCTGCAAAACATCGAAAATGATTTCCATATCATTTGCACAATACAACCAAACATAAAATGACAATAAGTCTCTTTGAAATAATATTCCAATAAAGTTAATTTTCCGAACAAACAGAACCTTGAAAAGGTAAAACATTTTCATAATATCTGTGGAAGAAGCTATTAAGGTTGTGAAAATACCATCAGTCCCGAAGAAAACCACAAAAAGCATCTGCCCCTCTTCCTTCCTAAGACACAGCATTTTAAAATTTTCATGGCACGTCCTATTCACCTGCCAACTCATTAAAATAGAAAATCTTGATCTTGACAATATCTATGTTACAAAATAGGGCTATCGAAGGGTCGGGTGGGGTTGGGTTTGGGTCGGGTCAAAATGGTCTGACCCAAATCGACCCATTTAACTCATTTCCATCCATATGCAATACAAATTCAGTGACCCATACCCGATCTTACCCACTTTACTAAAACATATAGATATTTGAAAACAAGAAATATCCTATGCATGTAGTGTAAAAGGTTTATGCTATGCATATAGTGTAAAAGATAAAATTTTCGACTTGTGCTTATGATTCACTTTTAATTTTTTAAATCTTTTCGGATTTTTTCCTTTCATTGTATTTTTTAAATTACGGTCAAATACCATAGTATTTATAGTACTTATGCTTAACCGATCTCTCTATCGTTAATATGATGCACAAAAAACATTATTTTGTATAATGTCATTTATTTTATGATCTTAAAATAGGATATGCTAGAAGCATTTTAAGAGATGTGTAGTCCTAATATTAACATCTTGAACACAGCTCTTCCATTTTCCCATTTGTTTCTAGAAATCGAGATACAACCCTTTTTTGGATCGAAAATATGTGCTAGAAAAGAATACAATTTTATCAGGTAGCATTGCTCGCATATTTGCTGGTATACCATGAATTTCTACTTGCCATTTTCAAGCATGTCAAGAAATCATATAGAGAAAACAAAAACAAAAAGAATAGATGTATGAGAAAAATATCATGGAAAAACTTGCCCTATGTGAAAAGAACGAGACTAGCAATGTCACACCCCGAAACCTACAAGGATGAGGAATGACACGACCATCCTTTCACCCAAAGGACGCAGCCTCAAACCACTCAAAAGTCCTCATGACATCGCTCTCGTTCTATTGGTTACTAACCAAAGAACATGAAAAGATTGGGAAAAAAGAGGGGTGAGCAACCACAGCTTAGTAAGCAGTGCGTATCTCATCTAAGCAAATCGAGTAATCGCTATGCATGAATACATAAAGTCATACAAGAATTTCAGAAGCTAAACTCAAGATATTAAATACATATAGAATCACATAAAAGTTGCTTCATTTATCAAAGCTTTGTACAAGTCCTAAATACACATTTAAATCCATCATCAATTCAAACTATCAATGGTCAAGTCTATTGATCAATCTCTATAAAAACCACGACAATGATCCATTCCTTTGACTAATCTCAAATCGCACATCAATGATCTATTCCATTAATGAATCTCATAGCACATCACACATTGATGGTCCATTCCGTCGGCAAACCATGGTCACAACACAAAGCCTTGTGACAAGGCTATCAAGATTCCCCCGTTGGCAAGGTCTCCACCTACAAAGCCGATGGCTCGGCCCAGAAGGATATCCTAAACCCAGTATGCATACACTCAAGCCCCTAAATGGGCTCACAGCGATATTGAGCACAAAACACACATTCTCCAATAATCCACAATACCAAATCCATAATAAATTTCATAATCCATAATCAATATCACTAACTGATTTTAGAAAACAAAACACAATCTTTTTTCATCAAACTAAACACATTTCACAAACCAAGTATATGATATTTCACAACTCAACTCAACCACCATAAATCTTTTTTGTAAAGTATTTCTCAAATCATTTGAGAACTCATTTCTCAAATCATAATACATTTCACATACCCATTTCCTGAACCAAGTTTACAAATCAATATATATACCTCGTTTCGCAACACCATTGCCAAAACATATTTCATAAACCATTTACAAATACCAAAATATAGTAAATGCTTGATCCATACTTTTATGCAACAAATATGTTCTTTCACAACTCGTACAATTACTTAAATCCTAATCACTTTCAAAACATGAGTTTGAGTTTATAAACTCAAAGAAGAGATAGCACAACTCACCTGAGAATGCCCCATAACCAAACAACATGGCTAAACTCGCCGACGATCTCGTAATCCTATCAATTAAATGAGAATCGACATCAATACCAAGTAAAACACCATTTTCACTAACGAGTCGACTAAACCAAGCTTAGACGCTAACCAAAACGACTCCAACGCACTCACAAATTGCTCATCCAAAGAGATTATTCAAATCGTCCGCAACGCGAAACTTGAACGTAAAACTTGATTGCGCCATAACTTTCTCCATTGAACTCCGATCCTAGCAAACTCATAGTGAAAAGAAAGCCCTTTCCGAGTATTACAAAAGCTCCAGCTTGGCTGCCCCAAAATTGAGCCGAAAACTGACGAAAATCGGCCTAAAAGCCGCTGATCGCGCACTGTTCACCTTGTGCGGCCAACTTCAAAAATTCATATTGGGCAAACCGTAAGTCCAAATCAAGATCCGTAAAATCTCACGGCTTCACGACATCCTAAACTATCAATTCTATATATATACACAACTCAACGACTAAAAAATCGGACTTTGCGGCTTAAATTTCCCAAAATTCCGAATTTAAATCCTAAATTGGAAAACTTCTCTGATCGGACGAACGAGGGGCGCCTTACCGAGCATTGCAATACAAAGTCGGATCAGCTAGGCAAGGTTCGCATGGCGCAAAACCCTCCTCTTTCTCCTTCCCTTTATTCTTTTTCTTTCCTCTTCTTTTTCTTCTTTCCTCTCTTTTCTCTCTTTTCTCTCTTATCCAGTGCAAGCTCTTGGTTAAAACAAAGAACCGAGCGTCCACTGTAGCTACTTTTGACTTTTTGACCTTTTTTTTTTCAAATATTACAAGCAATATCACTAGATCCTCGTAAAATTTTGTTAAGTGGATGTCTGAAACTCTCATTTTGTAAATGTTGTGCTATTGATAGTTAGATTTAAATACCTTGGTGCTTCCAAAATTTATCAATCTTCAGCTATATGATCTTCCCATTTATATTCATCAAACTCAGAGTTCCTCGTGTTACATGCCATGTTCTCAAAAACTTCACTCAAAACAAGAAGACTAGTCGAACAGTAACTAGACACAATCTTACGATGATGGAGACGGGATATAAAGAATATTTCAGACAGAGAGAGGGAGACATACCTGTGTTGGTCGTTTTCCAGTTATTTCCTAAGGAGCCGAAGAAAGTTCTCCCATATCTACAATAATGCAGCTCTCATCATGCTTGATCAACTCAATGATAGAATGGTACTTTTAAGCAGCTAGGCAATCGGATCATGTTGTCACAAATATTTGATAAATCAAACACCAAATGAAGAGGATTTTCCAGAAAAATGTAAAGCAAGAAGATCATATCAGGCAATCGTATGTGTTCCCAATGGGGTCCTAATTTTTCCATTTTAGCCTTTTCTTCGACATGAGCCTATGTGAAGTAATTAATCGTTCCAAATTGAAAAATGACAAAAGGGGTTATTTAGGACGGTCAATAAAATTAGTAGAAGTAAACTTACGTCCAATATTATTTATTAAGAGTTACTCATGCAGATGGTTGGCATATGGGAAAAGAATAGCTACACAATGGTAACTCTGATGAAGCAAATTGAATTTCTTCCTTTCTGCAGTAGATCATTTGACTATAATGAAAATGATGCTTTTATTATGGAAGCAAAATGCATGTGGAATCATCAAATATCGAGACAAAACAAACCGCGAAGCCCTGAACCTTTCAAGCAAGTCGGCAGGGTAGAAAGGAAAAGGAGAATGCACGAATTGGGATTAATAGTAAGAGGATGAGCAGGATTGATGGAACAATTAATTGCTCATACAGCCATAAAGAAGGGCACAACAAGGGTGTATGTTCCTCTAAGAAGCAGCAACAACATGGGACAACACATGCCAATAATTCTGGGGCATCTGAGGGGACAATGGAAGGCAATAATGTAGAGCAAACTCCAAGGCCAACTTGATCCAACAGTGCACAAAAGAGGAGTAAATGTCAAGTAAGACATTTGTTATGGTTATTGATTTTGTATGTCATCTCCATGCCAGAGTATAAGTTAATTTTGCTATGTCATTTTTAGGTTAAAAATAGAGCAACTGAAGAGGTTTCTCAAAGTTTTAAACCAAAAAGACATATATGGAACAGTTCGCAAAAGGCTAAGGGAATATGGTTATGGGCTATTTACAGACATGAATATTGGCATGACAATTTTGAATGTAAGTTTTTCAGGTCTTGTGCATCTAATGTGTGGCATTTGATTGTCACGATAAATGATTCGGCGCTACATGGTCTAACTTGGGAGAAGTTCAACGGTGCTGATCTGTGAAGGACGGCCAAGTTCAAAATCAATGGCTGCACCCACAATTAGAATCCAAGAGCAAGCCCAAACAAACCAACCAATGGTAACTTGAGAACAATCAAATGTAGCTCCAAAACATAGGATTTAATGGACAACTCGAAAACAGGCACCAAGGGATATATGAGAATCATACAAAAGGTATAACCATTTTGAAAACATGCCATTTCTTATTCTTCAAGGTGGCAAACATGGAGTGCCTGCTCAAAATGGATACAAACGAAGAATGCGAGACAATCAAGCTTACTCTTGTACCAATGTCGGGTTTTTGCAGAATGGCACCTCAAATCCTACGAACCGAAGTTGCTCCATGTAATGCTCGTGTATCCACGCCGGTCGAAGGTGTAATCCCACGGATACCATAGATATTACTCTAGCCTATGCTGACACCCAAAATTATCCCTAATGAGAGTGGGCTGATCGCAAGTCACAAAGGATATATAATACAGCCCACATAGTATAAATTCAGGGGTTAATACCACGAAAAATCCTAAACTGGTACACTTATGACAATTTTATCCCGAATTATTTTTTTGACCACAAAAAACCCCAAACTGGTATACCTGTGACAAATTTACCCGGAACTATTTTTTTGACCACCAAAAACCCTAAACTGGTACACTTGTGACAATTTTACTCCGAACTATTTCTTTGACCATTAAAAACCCCACACTGGTATACCTGTGATAATTTTACCCCCAAACTAATTTTTTGACCACTAAAAACCCCAAATTGGTATATTTGTGATAAATTTAGCCTCTGTTAATGTCCGTTAAATTATATTAATATCACAAAAAATCACACAATTAATAAACTTGTGACAAAAAGAGGGGTAAAACCCAAAATCGGTACACATGTCAATTTCCACGTGTCATTAAACTTAACAATTTGATAGTAAAATTTAATGGAACTAACGGAGGGTACATTTATCACAGGTGTACCAGTTTGGGGGGTTTTTTGTTGCTAAAAAATTAGTTTGGGGGTAAAATTATCATAGGTATACCAATGTGGGGTTTTTGATGGTCAAAAAAATAGTTCGGGGTAAAATTATCACATGTGTACCAGTTTAGGATTTTTTGTGGTAAAAAAAATAGTTTGAGGTAAATTTGTCACAGGTGTATCAATTTGAGGTTTTTCGTGGTATTAACACTAAATTCAAAGAAAAACTGTAAGATTAGGCCTAGAGGCGTCAATAAAGAACGGAAGGAGTTGAAGCAGTCATCAACAAATCTGGAGCAGGACACGTCAGAAAAATGTCGACAAGATCACGAGCCTTGCAGGTGGTGTCAACAAGTCCAAGATCACAAGCCTTGCACGTGGCGTCGACAAGTCCCAGACTACGAGCCTTGCACGTGGCGTCGATAAGTCCAACATCACGAGCCTTGCATGCGGCGTCGATAAGTCCAAGATCACGAGCCTTGCGCATGATGACGATAAATCTGAGATCATGGATTAAGCACATGACATCACGTGGTAAATAAATTCATTTCCACGTGTCAAAAGATAAAGACATGACCGTGAGCGTGAAGATCAAGGAAGCAAAATAGTGGAACGTGGAAATAAGGAGACACGTGGAAGAAAATCAGCCATTACGTGATGCCCAAGGAGCGTAAGCAACATCGACAAATCAGGAAATGGTTAAAGTGCGAAACATAAGGAAGTGAAAAACAATTTTCAGGGAGAAGTAGCTGATCGACGGTTGTCAGGCTGCTCTATAAATACTCAAGGACGTCCAACGTAGAAGTCCCCCCCCCCCCCGAACAACACAACAAATCTTTTATCAATCTTTACTTTCAGCACATTAGGAGTAGCCGTAGTTATATCTTTTCAGATTCTATGTCGTAGATTCAATTCCGGCGAGAGTCTTTATCCGGTCCAACAGTGTTGATTAAATTCCAGTGTTGTGCCACCAGTTCAGCGTCGTTGATTGAATTCCGGCGTTGTGCTAGGAACACAACTGTTGATTGGGTTACGTCATTGATTAGATTCCGACATAACTTGGTTGCGGTGGTTACAGGTTATCATTTCTCTATTAGTATTGTCAAATTGGATGTATTATTGAGTTGGGTTGTAAGATACAAATTAGGCTTAATAAATTCATTTGACATTTTCTGTCTGAGCTTGATTCAGGACCCTAGTCCCTTCTAACAAAATCCGAAACACAGCACTCGGTGAAAGATTTTGGAAGGGATAAAATCGGCGAAACATCTTTTTGGCACGCCTGGTGGGACTCATGTTGAGTTAAGTAGAGAGAGTGTTATGCTACGAACCCAAAGTCGATCCAACTCAGATAATACTACCGATGAGCAAGCTGCATCAATGGCGGAAGATAATACTCGTGATGAGACATCATCTGCTCAACTTCCTCATACCGAGGGTGCTAACCAATCTCGAGAGGAGATTACAGATATATTGAGACAGTGCGTTGAAGAGAGAAGGCAAACTGAGCTCACACCAGTTGTGCCTCTACCATGGGGCGAACCATCGAAGAAACTCAAAATGAGTTCATTGATTACATGGTAAGGCATATGACTGAGGCGGTTAAGCCTTTGATCATCAACACTTATCACGAATACACTCAAGGTCAACATGGAGGCTCTATCCCACAGACCCAACTGAGAACAGGGTCTCTGTCAACATTGGGAGGTCTTGCAATACAGTTTGAGACGATGATCCAAGGTACATCGACAATCCCGCCCACTCGGATATTACCGAGGGGAGAAACCTTGGCAGTAACTCCCAGTGAAGGATTTCCCCAAGCTAACGTGGACCCAAATAGAGGGGTTGCTCGACAGACAGTGATCGATGAGAATCTCCAGGGAGGACATCAAGTTACTCAGGTGCAAGGTCCTCTTGTGATTCAGGTAAATCCTCCATCAGTAGTCCTAGATGTTTAGAATGCTGCAGCACCTTTGCCCAGGGGGCAAGACCAGTTCCAACAGATGAACATCCAACCACAGCGTCAGGTACCCCAACCTGCAGTGCCTAATTTAAATCAGCATTTTCCACCCCCCATGGGTCTAAATGCTTAGATTTAGCTTCCATTGGAAGCACAATTAAACCCATAAGTACCTCAAGTCAACCCACTTATGATTGCTCACAATGTACCACAGATTGTGCAGCCACAACCTCAACAACAGTTACCACAACAGCCATTCTATCAATTACCTCACCAAAATATGAACCAGCCATTACCATCTAATTATGTTGTAGCTCCTGCACCCATTGGGGGCCAAATACGAAATCAATTGGTAATGGACCCCGTGGTGAGGGGATATGGACATGATATGGGATACTTCCCAAATGTTTATGGAAAATCATATCCAAATTGGATGGATACCATACCTTATCCAAGAGGCTTTAAAATGCCAGAGTTTACATTGTTCACCGGAGAAGAGGATCAGTCCACTTTCGAACATGTTAATCGTTTTCTGGCACAATGTGGCGATGTGGCTTATGCTGATTATTGGAAGTTGAGGTTATTTCCTTTATCCTTGTCAAAAATCGCATTTACTTGGTGTACTACTTTACCTGCAAACTCGGTTACATCCTGGGAACAGATGGAAAGGTTATTCCATTGCCAGTTTCAAAGGGTTGTGCTAGATTTGTCGGTCGCTAATCTCTGAACTATGAGACAGTTAGCCAATGTGTCTGTCGATCAATTCATTTCCAAATTTAAAAGAGCAAGGAATAAGTGTTTGGTCCCTTTACCTGAGAAGACTTTTGCAAACCTCACTTTTAACGGACTAAAGTTTGAAATCCGAGAAAGAATGGTTGGACAACCTTATTCAGATCTGTTCCAGTTGTCAACCATAGCCACTAAGCACGAAAGCCTCATTCAGGAAAAAGACAAAAGGTATAGTCGACAAAGTGAAGTTCGTTGGGCTAATGCTGTCGAAAGCGAGGATGAAATTGAATCATCAGATATAGCATATGTGGCCCTCGCTAAAATGGTGATCGATAAGCCATATATTTGCCAAGCTCTAAAACCAGCAAGAGTTAAAGAAAAATCCAACCTCATGAGCAAGGCTAAAGAACCCATTTTTTATTCTTTCGATATCAATAAAACAGAAGAAATATTTGACTTGTTGCTAGCTGATGGACAGATCAGACTGACAGAGGGTCAAATTTTACCCACCAAGGAAGACTTGGTAGGAAAGAAGTATTGCAAATGACACCATTCATGGAGCCATGCTACCAATGACTGCCTGGTATTTAAAAGAGATGTCTTGGAAGTGATCAAGCAAGGGAAGATAAAATTCGCGGAGGACAAAGGCAAATCTCTTATGGAAGTTAATGTTGATCCTTTTCCTATAATGACAGGGATGGTGTCATTAAAGATGAAGACAAGGGGGCATCAGCCATATCGTTTTTGTGAAAGGTGTAAACAACTGTTGGAACAAGAGAAACATTATTCCAACAATCGAAGACGTCCACCCAGGGAAGTTGTTAACAAATTCTGCGGCTTAGCCCTCACCGACTCATATGATGAAGAAACTCTTTCTAAAGGTGCCAATCATCATAAGGGCTCTCGAGGTCGCAATAAGGCCATTAAATCATTCAAGCAAATGTGCGAAAAAGGAGATCCGACCATTGGTACTTTGGGAGAACCCAGTGGTAAATTTGATTACTATGTTAGCTATGCTCCACCACCCTCGTACAAGGGGAAGATTGAACCAAGTGGATGGGGCCCAAATTTCTCTGATCGAGAAGATCTCCGCATAAACCTTCATCCACCACATCGACAAACTTTGAAAATATCGAGAGATCCACTTGTGAGTCAATGGTATGAGACCCGCAAAACTCAGAATCGTGGTCCAAATTTGACATAGACTCAGAAAAGGAGAATGCAGAGAAGAAGAAAAGAGCATTAACTCCAATAGCAAGCGAGTCAAATTCGTATCAAGCAGATTGAGCCGACCCTAATCGCAGTGCACAAGGGTTAACCAAAGTATCCTAAGCGTGGGAATTTAGTTTAGAAGAGGAAACCAGTAAACCAAGCGTCAACATTTGGTCGACCTCGGCAATTTTCACCAAAGCATGATGTTGAGCCTGCACAGAGCAAACCACAACAGTTGTCAAGATCAATCTTGTCACTAAATTCTTGCATGGTTCGAGTGTGCCTGCCATTGAACCTCTGGGTTATGACGGTGGAGCCAAATCATCTTGTAAAAGCTACAATGGACGAGGAAGAAAGGGCAGAATTTCGATTTGATATCGAGGAAATGGTTGAATTTGAGAAACCTCCATCTAAGGGTTCAAACCACTTAGGCTGCGTTTGGTCGTCCGGATTTCTAAACGGGATAGGACTGGATAGGATAGGATAAGAAATCCTGGGATTTCTTCATATCCTGTCCAATGTTTGGTGGACTATGGATTTAAAGTCAGATAGGATAATTTTTATTTTTTTTTATTTTTGCTATTCATGGGTTCAGAGGAGTTAATGAGGAAAAAAAAGCGAAGAAATTTTTTTGGTGAAAGCGCACAAGGTGTGGGGATGAAGATGTCGACGAGTGGAGTGTAGTGTTTTTGAAAATATAGGCATTAGAAATCCTATCCGGGTCTATCCCACCCCTCCCACCGGATTGTTTTATCCGGGCTATATCCGGTCTATATCCGACCTTATCCTATCCTGGACCACCACCAAACGCAGGATAGGATAAAACATATCATATCCTGGCTTTTATCCGGTCGACCAAACGCAGCCTTAAGGGCTTTGAATATCAATGCAAAGATTAACAGCTGACCTGTGTCTTGAGTGCCAGTAGATGGGGGATCCATGCTGAATCTCATCCCATATTGTTTCTACAAGAAACTTGGAAGGCACGACGAGGAGATTATCCCATCAAACATCCAATTGTCTGACTTTACTGGAGAAATCTTAGAAGTTAAAGGAATCTTCATTGCTGACCTAACTGTTGGCACTAAAACTTCCAGGATGTCCTTTTGTGTGGTAGATGCAGACGGGTCTTACAATCTACTATTGGGCCGAGATTAGATTCACGGTAATTAGTGCGTACCATCCACTCTCCATCAAATGCTAGCAGTTTGGAATGGAGATAAGGTATAGTACATTAAAGCAAACACCAAGTCACAGGCAGCCTGTGCACATACATCTTCAACTCACCAATCAGTACTAGAAGACATTATATCCATCAGTAAGCCACCTCTCGTTGACCCCAATAGTATTGCATTCTGCCGTTTCGACAAAGGGATTGTTGAGTTGGTCCCGAAGAGTCAACTGGCGGAGCAACTAAATAAGGTTGTCTATGGAGAACCTTACATTGTCAAAAGACCTCATTGAGAGGTACACGGCCTATCACGCCGAGCTCGCAGAGCAATCTGCAGAGGCCATTGATGGAATCCTTGAATTCGATGAATCACCCATAAAAGAGATTGAAAAGTCAATTGAAGCTCAAGATCCGTTACAGGAGGTGAACCTTGGGCTAGGCAATGAACATCGACCTATTTACGTAAATTCATTGATCAATGATAACTTCAAATCCCAGTTAATAAAACTCTTGAAGAAGTATAGGGATTGTTTTGCTTGGGACTATCAAGAAATACCAGGATTAAGCAAAGATATAGTTGAACATCGATTGCTAATAAAAAAGGGGTTCAGGCCTCATAAACAGCCGCCCAGATGATTCGCTCCGGAGGTTATCCTTAAGGTCAAAGAAGAAGTGGAGCTATTGCTTGTGGCTGGATTTATTAGGACGGCGTGGTATGTCGAGTGGTTATCTAATATTGTCCCGATAAAGAAAAAGAATGGGAAGTTACATGTATGTATCGACTTCCGAGATTTAAATGTAGCCATACCTAAGGATGAGTACCAGATGCCAATGGCAGACATGTTAGTTGATTCAGCTTCGGGGAATGAAATCATGTCATTAATGGATGGCCATTCAGGCTACAATGAAATATTCATCGCTAAAGAGGATGTCCATAAGACTGCATTCAGGTGCCTTAGGGCTATTGGAACCTTTGAATGGCTCGTCATGCCATTTGGATTAAAGAATGCAAGAGCCACTTACCAGAGAGCCATGAACTTCATGTTTCATGACATGATCGGTAACTTTATGGAAGTTTACATCGACGACATTATCATCAAATCGGACCACGTATGTCATTTAAATTATTTGGAGCAAGCTTTTATTAGGATGCAGAAATTTAACCTGAAAATGAACCCGTTGAAATGTGCTTTAGGAGTAAGGGCTGGTAATTTCTTAGGATTCCTAGTTAATCAAGGGGGAATTGAAATCGATAAGAATAAAGCTAAGGCCATTTTAGAATTGCCGCCCCCTACAACCAAGAAGCAACTTCAGATGATTTTAGGAAAAATAAATTTCTTGCATCGATTCATTGCTAACCTGTCAGGAAAGATTGAGGTGTTTTCCCCACTGTTAAAGTTGAAGAATCAAGAAGAGTTCGTATGTGAAGAGAAACACCAACATGCTTTTGATCAAGTCAAGTGGTATTTGGTTAATCCACCAGTATTGATGTCGCCAAAAGTGGGTCAACCATTGGAGTTGTACCTGGCCGCTACCGATACTACCATCGGATGTATGCTAGCACAGAAGAATGACGAAGGCAAAGAACAAGCAGTATATTATTTAAGCAGAATATGGAATGATCCTGAAACAAGATACACTGCAATTGAGAAACTATACTTGTCATTATTTTATGCATGTACAAAATTACGTCATCATATGCTGCCGACTATGGTACATGTGATATGTAAAACAGACGTGATTAAGTACATGTTGACTCGGCCTATCATTAAAGGCCGAATTGCTAAGTGGGCGTTTGCCTTGACCGAAATAAATTTGGTCTATGTTCCATTTAAAGCGATAAAAGGACAAGCCATAACAAACTTCATTACGGAATATCCTGGAGCACAAGATGAAAATAGTGAATGATACGTTCACATGATCCCATGGCAGCTCTACTTCGATGGATCTAGCATTCCTGGGTCCGCTGGAGCAGGGATTATGATAATATCCCCTCAAGGACAGAAAACGAAACTCATGTTCAAAATAAATTTCGAGTGCTCCAACAATTAGGCTAAATATGAAGCCTTAATTGCTGGCCTAAATATTCTGGCCAACATGAAAATACGTTTTGTTAAAGTCGTAGGGGATTCTCAATTGGTAATAAAGCAACTATCTGGGGAGTATCAGTGTCTTAATGAGAATATTATATCTTATTATTCACTAGCCAAAGAACTCCTAAATTGTTTTGACGACTTTGAGCTGGTCCATATTAAAAGAGAAGATAACATGGAGGCCAATGACTTAGCATAGATGGCTTCCGGTTATAAAATATCAAAAGAGCTTGCAGATCGTATGATTACCCAAACCAAGATTCTACCGTCGATGGACAACAGAATCATGTTTACCTAATCGACAAAAATCCTTGTCGACAACGCAACTATCGACGAAGTAGTAACCCAAGATTGGATAAGTCCATTTATAGAATATCTCAGTAATCCTGTCTCTAGTGATAGAAACTTAAAAAAAGAAAGCCTTTAAGTATATGATGATTGGGGATGAGTTATATCGCAAGACTATGGATGGGTTATTACTCAAGTGTTTGGGTCAGCAAGACTCTATGATAGCAATGGCCGAAGTTCACGAAGGTGTCGCGACCTCCCCGAACCGGCTCGGAAGCCTAAGGGATTAAGGCTAATGGATTACTAAGTTAAACCTAGCTCGAGCTCTCCCAAGCCCATACCAATTCGCGACTTAAGTTTAAGTTGTTAACATGCAAATCAATTTCAATTGGGAGTCGCCACTAATCAATTTTTGGTAGGTTGATTAGACACCTAAGTAAAGCACGGGAGAACGCTTCACTTCTACGAACCAGAGACTCAATGGGTACGGGGACTTGATTACACTAATTGACCAATTAGTGCCCTTTCGATACCTAACCTTGTTCAAACACTACCTAACATTCCATTCCTAACTAAGCCCGGGAAAGCGACAATTAATTTCTACACCTAGCATGCATAGTTGATTACATGCAAAGTTAAATTAGACATGCAATTCGAAGCATGTAAATCAAGCAAGGTGCAATCGAGCATAAATTAGAAACCCAACTTCTAATTTTTGATTTTCAAAATTTTTTTTCTAAAATTTTTTTTTCTAAAAAAATTCGAATTTTTTTTTTCTAAAATTTTTTTATTTGAAAAGTTTTTTGAAATTTTCCTGTTTTTTTTGAATTTTTTTTAACATTGAAATAATAATATAATATAATATTTAAAAAAAAAAAAAAGCAGACCCGGGTTCACAACGGAACCAGGCTCATATATTGAGCTCGGTAACTGTTGACACCTAAATTTCACCGACATTTATTTGGTTTAATTTGCATAGAAAATTAGGAGTTAATCTTGTAACCCCTAAACAAAAACATTTAAATTACATAACATATAGTTTAGGTTCATTGCATTATTGCATTGGATTGGCGATGGCGAGCGAGCTTAAAATTCATCGAACAAAAAACGGGACGCTCGGGAATGCGCGGGCCCGGAATTTCAAGACGAACGGGTTTGGTTGTTTTTAATTTGGGCTTGGTTTAGTTTGTTGAATTTAATTAATTCAGCCCAAGTTAAGTCAGTCCATTTAAGTTTAATTAAACCTAAGCCCACTAGGATTAGAGCCCATCCTAATTGACCTAGGATTAGCACTATATAAACATAACTAGGTCAGAAATTTGGGGGGGGACACAATTTCAGATCAGAAATTTTAGAGAGTGAGAGTGAGAAAGAGAGAAAGAGAGGCACGCTATCGAGCACGTCGGGCGCGGGCATACACAGCCATCGCGCGATCACCGCACCCCCTTTGCCGTGTGCCACCGCCCTCTTGCCGCGCTGCTACTGGTCACCTTGCGCTCGTCCACACCGCCGCCGCTGTTCGCGCCATTCCTCCACGTTGCCATCACCCTTCACAATATCCCTTGCTACCTTGTCTATTGCCATCATCATTGACGTTCTTCCTCAGCCTGAGGAGTCCACAACAAAAGAGAAGTCAACCAGCAATTTTCAAGAGGTTCCAGCGAAGCCACAGCAACGTAGACGGTCTCCTTTGCAATTTTCTCGGCGGAATCCTCACGGCACCAACAGCACCAACGTTCTGCCAACGTTGCTCACTCTTGCATGGACTGACGTCCACGGCCTTGAAGAAAGACTTGTTGTCCCCGCCTCAGCCCCCACGTCACCACTGTCCACGCTGACTTCCTCTCTTCACGTTTGCTGACCGTCGACCTGGACGAGCTGCTGTTTCCTCGACGATAATTCCATGCATGCTGCTTTGTTCCAGTTTTTGCTGAGCACAGCCACGTTCTTCATTGCGTCGCCCAGTCCATGCAGCAAGTCAGCGCCGAGAATTGCATGCAACACCCGAGAAGACTCATCATAGCCCCCCTTCGATTGCACGCCGCCCAGACGCCCTTTACTGGTGGTCCATAGTCTCGCCGCTGGTGCATCACCGAGAGCTTGCAAGCCACCGCCCTCGACGCCACGAACCGAGTCACTATCGAGGGCCATACTCGCTGGTCCTTCTTTAACTGAGAGGTTATCATCGCTGCACCATTGCGGCTGTTCGGACAGCCGTTCCGGAGCGCCCCTCGACAATCCCGTCGTCGCCATCCCGCCGCCGTAATCCACCGTTCGCCCGTTCGTTGCGATCCCGATCCGCAAAGACGCGTCTCGATCCCGAGCCAATTCGAATTTGGTAATTATCTAAATTAGGTAAGATGATTATCCCGTAAATTTTCAGAATATTCTAATTTCCCGATTTGAATGTTTTGGAATATTGCATGTATATTCGGTAGATGTCTTTAGATAATGTTCTAGATATCCGCAATATTTTGAAATATTCAAATTAGGAAAACTTTCCTAATTTAGCAACGTATCTGGACGACTATCTGACTTTAACCCTAAAGTCCGATACGCGGCGGTACGGAAAATCACTATCCTATTCATAACCACTTGAATACGATAATGATTTTGATTCGCTTTCCAAATTTGAATAATCGATTATCCGTTAATATCTATAACCCCTTAGATATGACCGATAATTTGATTTTTGTGCCTAATTCGAGTTTGAAACAAATTTGGCGGATCGCGTGGATAATTTGAGTTTGATTGTTATCCTTGTTTAAATTGTTTTCCTTTTCAAATAAAAAGAAAACCCAAAAAAATTCTGTTTTGTTAGGATTTTTGCATGTTTAGATTTTGAATATATCCCGAAGGATGAGATGAATATTTAATTTAAATTAGGACCTAAGGTGGCATGTTTCCTAGTTTAAATTAGGTATTGTTTTAATCCTAACGGATTATTTACGTTATTTTATTATTCCGAATTTTCATAAAAAAAACCCCAAAAATGGTGAATTGTTTCATGTTTTATTAGGATAGATTGCATTTTTAATTTGGGTAATTAATAATTTCGAATTTTTAATCAAAAATCCAAAAAAGAAATCATTCTAGGGTAGATTAAATCATCATAGATTGCATGTTAACTTAGGTATTTTTGAATTTCGAATTTTAAACAGAAAATACCAAAAATAGAAGTCATTAGGTCGCATGTTATTTTAGGCATGTTTTTTATTCCGAATTTCATTTAATTCCGAATTTCATAAAGAGAAAATACCAAAAAAATATGTCATTGCACGTCATCAGAATTAGGTCACGTCGTCGCGTGTCATATAGAGTGCATGTTAGGTTGCATTAGTTCACGTGTCATTTTTCGCACGTCATTGCATCCAGGCTAGATCTCATTTAATAAAGTGAAAATCAAAAAAAAAAAAAAAGAAATTGAGTGAATGCTTGTTAACTAGAAATCATATTAGGGTTGTTTGTATGATTCTTCGCTAACAATGCAGATACTTGCTGGATTCGAGGTAAGTAATTTCTCCTAAGCTTGCAATTTATTTAATGCTTTGATTTCTGGGTGTTAAATTGGTGGTTTGCGCACCCGCATGAACACCTCACATGTTAGTGACTAAGCTAAAATGGATCCAAACTGCCTGCCAAAATATTTTTGAAATGAAAAGGCACCGAAAGGGCGTTAGATTAGATCTAGCGTAATCAAGTCCCCGGGCTTAGAATTTCTGGTTCGTAGGAATAAAACATATCTCCCTATGTTTTATTTAGGTTTCTAATCAGCCTACCGTAAAATGATTAGTGGCGACTCCAAGCAGGAAAACATTTGTATGTTAAGAACTTAAACCCTAAGTTGCGAATTGGTAGGGCTTGGGAGGGCCCGAGTTAAGATTAGTCTTAATAATCCATTAGCCCGAGAAAAGGAGGAAAATTTTTTAGGGTCGCGACAGCTTGGCGACTCCGCTAGGGACTTGAGTTAAAACTCTTAGTGGACTTAGGCCAATTTTTCGTTTCAAAAATAATTTTTGTTTGGCAGCAAGGATCCCAGGTACGTCCCTAACATTTTAAGGTGTTAAATGTTCTTGCAGTATGGGAGGTATAAGGGGAGGCGTGATTGTTAACCCTTGTTTTGCAGGGAGGTGGTTGAATGTATGGTTTATTTTATGCACGAAGCGTTGTTTGATATAACCTGCTGTGCATGCCTTACATTTACACTACACCGCACACACTACCCGCTGCCGGACCTGAGCGGCATAGGTTTAGGATGGTACTGAGACAGTGGATACCCCGACCAAAACCATGTGGTACGGGTCGCCCTCCTCGGTCCCGAAAATTTTTTCATGGTGTCATTGATAACCCACCACGGTTGTATTCCACTCAACCCGGGTCGGCTCTTTGACTAAGCCGGAGTCAGGGGAATCCCAGCCTAACCACCACCATGACTGGTTTAGCTCGGTAATCCTCGCGTCTCCACTTTGCAAGCCAGAGTCTAGATAGAAATCGAGCCTCACATTTCATGCGCATGTCTATGTGATTGCCATTTTTTCCACCCGGTGAAGTAAGTCTTCTGAACCTTGATCTTGCAATTTACTTACTTTTTCGTACATTTGGTCGGTCCATGATAGGTCTAGGTTGATCATAATTTTTGAAAGTAATAATCATCGAATTTATTTTTTTCAAAGGGAAAGAAAAAGAAAAAAGATAGCTTTGAAAAAAAAATTACTTTCAATTCTTATTATCATTTTTCCGGATCTGTCATAAGTCATTATTTCCCAAGAAATTTGCCATCATTTTCACAAATACATGGAGTAATGAAAAATGTCATGAAAATGGGATTGAAAAGGACGATTAGACGGAGTCATGGACCGATCGTTTTGAGGACGCATACTGACCATACTTTATTCCTGAAATTAGGTAATTACGGACCGATCACGATCGCCTATTCGCACACGGTCAAGAGCTAGAATGGCCGATCAAACTGAGTTGCAAGAACGTGTTGACGGTATGGCAGACCAGATCAAGCAACTCGCCGTCGCCATGCAACAAATGACCGCCGAGATCAAGGCTCTTCGGTCGATCCCTGTTCCAACATCCCCTGAAGTATCAGTCCCGAAGCATATAAGCGCAAAGAATGTCGATGTCGAGGAAGATGATGATATGCCTGAGTTGGAAGATGACCCCGTCCAGATTATCGTCAACAAACCTAAGCCTGATGAACGAGTCGTCAAGCTGGAGGAGAGAGTCAAGCAGTTAGAAGGTTCGCAGGATTCGCCCTCAATTGATCTGTCCATGTATTCGCAGATCAAAATTCCGAAGAAATTCAAGATGCCAGACTTCGATAAGTACAATGGCACCACTTGCTCGAAAGCTCACCTGCAGTTGTACCACGTGCAAATGACCTCGTACGTTGACAACGAACTTCTGATGATTCATGCATTCCAAGCAAGCTTGACCGGCCCTGCTCTGCACTGGTACCTCATGAAAAAGATCAATAGCCTCAAAAGCTGGAAAGAGGCCAGCGAGGCGTTCCTCAAACAGTACCGGTTCATTACAGGCATCACTCCTACTCGTGATGATCTCGAGCGTGCTCAAATGAAGAAAACCGAGTCTTTCAAAGACTACGCCATCAGATGGCGAAACCTAGCCGCTCAGGTTGTCCCCGAGCCCATCGATAGTGAGTTAAAGAGGATGTTCGTGAAGACTCTTCCATTTGAATACCGCAATCGGATGGTGGCCATTCCGGCCGATAATTTCAACCAACTCATCCCTATAGGCGAACAGATCGAGATAGGCCTGAAGGATGGCTGGTTTGTAGAGCCGTCTTCCTCGACCAAGAGATTCACTGCGAGGAAAGAGAAAGAGCCAGCAGCTCAGGTCAACGTGACCTATAACCAACCGAGCCGGCGGAATACTAATTCTGCCCCGGCAATTCAGGTGGCTGAACCTCAGCAGCAAAACACGGGTCTTCAGCCTTTTCAGAGGAGGAACGTCAGGCGGCAATTCACCCCTCTCCCCGGTTCGTTGTCCCAAGTATTGGCAGTGCTTCGGAAGAAAGGTTTACTCACCACCGAGCCGAAACAGCCCAATCCTGAGCAATACCGTAACTTCGACCCGTCAAAAAAGTGCGATTATCATATGGGTGAGCTCGGACACTCGACCGACGATTGCTTAGCCCTCAAGCATCGGATTCAAAACCTCCTTGATACGAAGGCGTTCTCGTTCCAACCCGCCAAACCAAACGTCCAGAACAACCCGCTCCCTAATCACGCGGGAAATGTGAATGCTGTATTCAGTTTCAATGCTGGTCGAATCAGGAACATCAGGGTGTACACAACCGAAGTCTATGGAGAACTGGTGAAGGCTGGCTATTACCCGCCTAATGAGGACATTTCCCTGGCTGTTATGAGGGAAAGAGTCTCGATGATGGTGGAAGCAGGGATGATTGTCTATGCTGACCATACGGGCATCGTCTCCACTATCTCTGAGGTCGTTATCAACTGGGACGAGGAGTTTGCTACACTGAGCACCGGGAAGGACAACCTCGATCCTTTGCCCGAAGACATGCCACCGCTCGAAGACGCAACCGATGATGAGGAGATCGTAATAAGTATGCCTGCGGCTGATGAAGGAATCGTGATCGAGATACCTCAACCTTATGAGTACTCAGATAATAAGGCGGTCCCTTGGTCTTACAGTCTTGACGTTGATCTTGTCACCAGGTCCGGGCGTGCATATGGCCAAGCAAATGCTCAACCGGCGAAACCTGTCACCGACGAAGAAGCTAAGGAGTTCCTGGCTGTGATTAAAGCCAGTGAGTACAATATAGTGGAACAATTGCGCAAGATGCCCGCTCAAATCTCCCTTCTTGAACTTCTCCAGACATCTGTCAAACACCAGAAAGCCCTGATGAAAGTGCTGAGCGAAGTCCATGTTCCTGAGACGATCGATCACGAAAGATTGGAGGAGTTCGTGGGTTCCATACTTCTCAAAGACCTTATTGCCTTCTCGGATGAGGAATTCCCTCTAGAAGGCAGAGGGCACACCAAAGCACTATACATCTCTGTCAAGTACAAGGCCTCGCACATAGCCCGGGTGTTAATCGACAATGGTTCAGCCCTGAACATCTGTCCTCTGGCGACTTTACACCGCCTCAAGGTAGACCCTTCGAGAATTAGTTCCGCGAAAACCTCTGTGCGAGCCTTTGATGGAACGAAGAAGGAAGTAATGGGAGAAATTCACCTCGACATACAGATAGGGCCGACAGTATTCAACATCCTGTTCCAGGTTATGGACATTCCCACTGCATTCAACTTCCTGTTGGGTCGTCCATGGATTCATACTGCCGGAGCTGTGCCGTCCAGTCTTCATCAGAAGGTGAAGTTTGTGGTCGAAAGGAAGTTAGTCACCGTGCATGGCGAAGAAGAGCACCCTATCTACCATGCCACGGCTATCCCCTATCTCGAACCGGATTGCAAGGTCGAATCGAGCTACCAGTCGTTCGAACTCGTATCGACCATACATGCATCTAGAGGATCATCGCCGCCCGTTCCTGAGGTGTCGAATGCTGCAGTAATGGTTGGGAGAGTAATGGCGTCTCGTGGCTTTATACCGGGCGAAGGCCTTGGCAGGGATGGTCAAGGTATCCGCCAACCGATCGAAGTTTCTCAAAGATCCCGCACTTCTGGGTTGGGATATCAGGGGTCGGCTGCACCAAACAACGTGAGACGTGGTCGAGGTCGAGGTCGAGGAGCTGAGCATGATAGACAGCAACCCAATGAAGGGTCGAGCGGTGAAGAACTCGGGCGTAGTAGGTTGCCTCCGCACATTCGCACCACATTCCCGGGTCCTGCAAGAATGATGCATGAAGAGAAGGAAGTGATCGACACGCTGGGGCAACCTAGTGGCAAGTTCGATTACTATGTGAAGTACTCGGCACCACCAAGCTTTTATTCGGATCCCCGCGACATTGTCCCTGACGGATGGGGAGGTATGAACGATCCAACGCCCCTAAAGACAGAAGACCCTGACGATGCCATGGAGGGAATAATTGCCTTGTTCGACGACGTCTTTATCGGAGCCATCGAGGAAGGACCGTTAGAAGGGATGGGCACTGGCCCACAAGAGTAACACCTTTACTTTCTCGCACACTCCCCTGCGTGGGAATTTTTACCGTTTTCTAGGATTTGCCCCTTTTTCGGGTGCTGTTTTTCATTTCCGCCTTTAGGTTTTGATTGTCGCAATTTTCATTCAATAAATGTAATTCATTTCAAAAGAATCAATGAAATTACAAGTTTTATTCCAGTTTTGAGGGCATGTTGAGGTACATCAAACCAGCCCGGTGATGATATCCAACCGATAAAAGAAAATATAGTCCAAGGAGAATTCTGAGGCCTGGACTTCTTCATGCTTTCTCGTGTTAAAGTCTTTTCGAAATGAATTTCAGAAAAAAAAACAAAATAAAAAAAATAAAAAAAAAAACAAAGTCAAAAATTTACAAAAAGAATGTAATGCTTAGCCCTGTTTGTCCTTCTGAACCCCTTACTTTATGTTTCAGGGGCAATCTTGCGAAATATGAGGGTATGGGAACGGTCCAGACCGAGGAGTTATGCGCTACCGAGTTTGATGTCGATGATGCCGGAGAACTTGATGACTCCTTAGATATTCAGCGTGACCTAGAGCACCATGAAAGACCTAAAGTCCTGACGGCAGATCAAACTATTACCGTCAACTTGAGTGACTCTGGAGAAACCAAGGAGGTCAAGATAGGGGCAACCCTTCCCGAAGATGAGGCCAAACGCTTAGTCCAACTACTGAAAGACTACCAGGACATCTTTGCCTGGTCGTATGCCGATATGCCGGGTTTAGACCCTTCCATTGTGGAGCATGGCCTGCCTACTAATCCGGGCATGCCACCCAAGAAACAGAGGTTGCGGAGAACTAAGCCAGAGCTCTCGAAGAAAATAGAGGAAGAGGTCATGAAGCTCTTGAAAGTGGGATTTATCGAGGTCACCCAATACCCTACCTGGGTGGCAAACATCGTTCCAGTCATGAAGAAAGATGGCCGAGTTCGGGTCTGCATTGATTATCGCAACCTGAACAAGGCTAGCCCTAAAGATGACTTCCCATTGCCGCATATAGACGTTCTCGTGGACAGTATTGCTGGATTTGAGCTGTTTTCCTTCATGGATGGCTTCTCGGGCTATAATCAGATAAGGATGAAAGACAGTGATAAGGAGAAAACGGCATTCATCACTCCTTAGGGCACATTTCATTATAAAGTCATGCCCTTCGGCCTTAAAAATGCCGGGGCAACGTATCAGCGTGCAATGGTAACCCTTTTCCATGACATGATGCATAAAGAGATCGAGATTTACGTCGATGACATGATTGCTAAGTCTCGACTTGGAGAAAGTCATGTTGACACCCTGAAGAAGCTGTTCGACCGACTCCGTGAGTTTAAACTCCGTCTCAACCCGGCAAAATGCATATTCGGAGCAACGTCGGGCAAACTACTCGGGTTTGTAGTAAGCAGTAAGGGCATTGAGGTCGACCCTTCCAAAATAAAGGCTATTTGTGAGCTGCAACCCCCGTCGACTGTGAAAGAAGTACGCAGCCTCTTGGGCAGGCTAAACTATATAGCCCGGTTCATTTCCCAGCTTTCTGAAACTGCTAAACCGTTCTTCAAACTTCTAAGGAAAAATGCTCAGGTAGAATGGGATGATGATTGTCAAGAAGCGTTTAAAGAACTGAAGCAGTACTTGGTGAAACCTCCAGTATTAGTCCCACCAGTGCCGGGCCAGCCCTTGATCCTATATCTCACCATTCATAGCGAGTCGCTGGGAGCAATGTTAGCCCAGAAAAATCTTGAAGATGGAAAAGAGCGTGTCATTTACTACTTGAGTAAGAAGTTTACTGTCTCGGAGTTGAACTATCCTGAGGCTGAGAAGACTTGTGCTGCACTGGTATGGGTGCTCCATAGGCTGAGACAGTACACGTTGCATTACCAGACTTTGCTCGTAACAGAGAATGATCCCATCAAGTATTTGCTTGATCAACCGGCTTTGGTAGGGAAGTTAGCCAAGTGGCAAATTTTGATTTCAGAATTCGATGTTCAGATGATGCCACAGAAGTCAGTCAAAGGTCGAGTGATTGCTGATGTGTTAGCCGAGAATCCTGGAATCTCAAATGATGATGGATATTCCCCAGAAGATCGCATTCTGTTGATAAAGGAAGACACATGGACTATGTTCTTCGATGGAGCCGTGAACTTAGCTGGTTCCGGCACTGAGGCAGTCTTAATATCCCCAGATGGACAACATTATCCAGTAGCAGCAAAGTTGGTGTTTCCGTGTACTAACAATATAGCCGAGTACGAAGCTTGTATCCTCGGACTTCAAGCCGCAGTAGAAATGGGGGTATCCAAATTGAAAGTATTCGGTGATTCTGCTCTGATTATTCTCCAGACTGTAGGAGAATGGAAGACGAGAGATACCAAGTTAGTGCCGTATCATGAATACCTCAAAGAAATCATAAAGGAATTCGATGACATTTCCTTCGAATACTTGTCGAGATCCCACAATCAGTTCGCTGATGCGCTCGCTACGTTATCATCCATGCTGCAAGTGACTGGTGGAGTGGAGGTGGAACCCTTGAAGATTGAAGTCTTGACAAAGCCGGCTTACTGTATGGCTGTGACCGGAGAACCAGATGGAAAGCCATGGTATCACGATATCATGAATTATGTCCAGAAGCAAGAGTTTCCTGAAGGAAGCACTCCAGCCGACAGGAAATATATAATGAAAATGGCCTCAAAATTCTTTGTCAGTGGTGAAAAACTGTACAAGAGATCCTATGATTCAATTCTGTTGAGGTGTGTGGACGCAGTTGAAGCTACTAAGATCATGCAAGAAGTACACGAAGAGATATGTGGTCCACACATGAATGGCCATATGCTAGCCAGGAAGATCATGAGGTTGGGTTATTATTGGCTCAGTCTTGAAAATGACTGTATCCAGCATGTTCGAAGATGTCATCGCTGTCAGGTCTACGGGGATAAAATGAATGTTCCCCCCACGGAGTTACATCAGTTGTCCGAGCCATGGCCTTTTTCAATGTGGGGCATCGATGTCATTGGTCCAATTAATCCCAAGGCGTCGAATGGACACCGATTCATCTTGGTGGCGATTGACTATTTCTCCAAGTGGATTGAAGCCGCATCTTATGCGAATGTCACTGCGAAGAATGTCGTAAGGTTCATCAGGCGGGACATAATTGCTCGTTACGGTGTCCCCGAAGCTATTATCACCGACAATGGGACGAACTTGAATAATAAGTTCATGGATCAGTTGTTCAATAAGTTCAAGATTCGGCATCTGAATTCCTCTCCCTATCGTCCACAAATGAATGGAGCAGTTGAAGCCGCTAACAAGAACATCAAGAAGATCTTAGCTAAGACGGCTGAAAATTACCGTGACTGGCACGAGAGATTGCCATTCGCACTAATGGCATATCGGACTTCCATCCGAACTTCTGTTGGTGCAACTCCTTTTTCTCTGGTGTATGGCATGGAAGCAGTTCTGCCCGTTGAAGTTGAGATCCCTTCCCTGCGTGTTTTATCCCAAGTGGAGTTGTCTGAAGCAGAATGGATGCGGCAAAGATAGGAGCAGCTGAACCTGATTGATGAGAAGCGGTTGAGAGCCATTTGCCACGGTCAAACCTACCAGCAGAGGGTAGCTAGGTCCTTCAACCAAAAGGTGCGTCCAAGACACTTCGAGGTAAATGATCTAGTCCTAAGAAAGGTGCTGCCAATCTTCACTGTTCCCGGAGGTAAATTCGCTCCAAACTACATCGGTCCGTATGTGGTTAAGAAAGTGCTTCCAGGAGGTGCCCTAATTCTTGCAGAAATGGATGGTCGTGAGTTTTCCAATCCTGTTAATTCTGATGCTGTAAAGATGTATTATCCATGATAAAACCTGTCATTTTCCAGCAAAAGTTTTCCAGTGTTTGGTTTTATGTTCCGAATTGCAAACATTTCAATGATGAATAAATGATTTCAATCAATTTTGAGATGAAATGTGTGCATTGGCTGTAATTTCTGCATGGTTAGTTTGTCAATTTGCATCATCAACTTCAAAAAGGGAGGATTATTTAGACAATCTCATAATTCATGCGAAATGGATTGAATGTGTCGAATGAGGTACATCGGGATGATGAAAGGCAAGCCCTATTCTACACACAGTCCCATGCATTAATCCCCAGTGAGAAAAATAAAAAATCCCCAGCAGTTGAGTGGAAAAATTCCATGTCTGCAAGGTAAAGAGTTTTCTCGCGAAAGGTACGGCGACCGAAGTGACAAGAGGCATTTCATTTCTCTACCTTAAAAACACTACAGGCTATCCATTGTTCAACCATTTTGAGCCTAAATATTCGGAGAAATTCATTCAAATTACCCCTGTCAAGAACCACCCCACATCGGGGCAAACTGGAGGTAAATCAGCATCATAAGGTGAAAAATGACTATAAATTTTCTTGCTCTCACTTGCATCAATCTTCGAGTGTTGCTTTTACAGATGAATTCACGTGAAGTTCAAGTGCCTTAGGATGACGAAGAGCATTTCTTTCTCTATCCTATATATACTTTACCCTTTGTTAAGCCCAATTGAGCCTGCAAATTCGTTTCGTATAAACCCAGTTGGTGATCATTCCCCACACTGGGACAAGGCAAAAGTCATCATTGTTCAAGCAGCATATCCAGAGTGTCGATTGAAGACGAGAGGCTTTTGAGTTCAAACAGCAAGTCATTCAGTTGGATATAGGTGGTTAGTGTTTCACATTGTAAGCAGTGTGTGTCAAGTTCAAAAAAAAAAGGAAAAAAGAGAGAAAAAGAAGAAAAAATGGGCAAGAAAAAGCAGTGCGCCTGGTAAAAGTAAAGCCAATGCCCAATGAGAAATGTCGGGATATGATATGTCATCATCCCCAGTGGAGCAATAGTCCTACAAGTCTCAAAGGAATTAAGTGATGAACTCTCGATGCCAATGGAGCATCTACCGAGAAGATAATCACTGATGAAGAAGAAGACCGGTGACAATGCCAAGATGATCACCAACTTATTCACCTCGATCATATATATTTTGAGCTTAAATGATCCATTCATTTCTCAACCCATGAGCTTAGCCTACGTTACGTCCCTTGCAAAGTCTCTTCAGATTAGGGCACTTGAACTAACGTAGAATTTCAAATGTTTATAAGCTTAGCTCGAAGAAGTGCGAGCAAGTCCATTTCTATCTCATTTTGCAGGGTTCTTGACTTGTAAACCCGGGCGCAATTGCGGAGCATTTTCTTTTAATAGCTTCGACTCGAAGAGTCTCCTTTGCTAAGCCGTTGACCAAACCCATGTTACAGTCCTGGTAAAGACCTCTTGGATTGGTAAGGTCGTACCGCTTGCGAGAATACTCGGACCCTTGTCGACATGATGAAGGTGAGATGGAGTGATTCGCGTAAATCAGCCTTTTGATGAGAATGAGAGAAAGCCCTTTCGGACCGGAAGTTCCTCATTCGACATTTTCAAGACACTCATTTGTGAGTTAGAATTGTCTTGTCATGATTTTTCCCCAACGAAGTTTGTAATGCCGATTTGACAAAACCATCGTGCATAACAACCAGTTGAATTTATAGTTCATGTGTACATGTGTTCTTGATAGTGCGAATGCATATTACATGTTGCTTAAAGTTGTGTCTAACAGGAGACACACCCTCAAGAGTCGGAGATATTACCAAGTAAGTATATCTCTATATCCCTAACCTGTACGAGCAATCGTTAGGTCCCATATTTGATCATTTTGTTACGATCTCTAGATGCCTTTGATGATGTTCAGGTATTTATTGATCAAGCCTTTTCAGGTACCTCTGATGATATCCAGGTACTTTGTCAAGGAACCCTCGAACATTCGGGCTAGCCCGTTTGTTCACCAAAATCATTGTTTTCACACAATCTCGAGAGGATTCTCCCGTGAGACACCTATGGAGATGTATAGGTGCTGCGGCCAAATCTTTACAAATACCTATGGAGATGTATAGGTATCTTGTAAAGGTCGGAATTTTTCTCTAATCTCAAGAAGATTCCCCCGTAACTCACCTATGGCGATGTATAGGTGAAGCGGCCAAATCTTTACCAGTATCTATGGCGATGTATAGATGTCTAGTAAATGTCGGAATTATTCTTTAATCTCGAGTATTCCCCCGCGGTATACCTATGGCGATGTATAGGTACGGCGGCCAAATCTTTATAAGTGCCTATGGCGATGTATAGGTATCTTATAAAGGTCGGAATACTCTACCCCTCCTGGATATTCCCCCGCAACTCACCTATGGCGATGTATAGGTGGCGCGGCCAAATCTTTATGAATATCTATGGCGATGTATAGGTATTTCATAAAGGTCGGAATATTCCCTCAACCCCCAGGTTTTCCCCCGTGTCTCACTTATGGCGATGTATAAGTGACGCGGCCAAATCCTTATGAGTACCTATGACGATGTATAGGTATCTCATAAGGGTCGGAATATCCTATTTAGTTCCCCCGTGACGCACCTATGGCGATGTATAGGCGCAGCGGCCAAATCTTTACAAATATCTATGGAGATGTATAGGTGGTTTGTAAAGGTCGGAACGTTTTTACACTTTTTTTATCTCGCGCATCCAGGTGATGGTTGGATACGTTGAGCTTTCTTCCTGTGATTTGACTTAACTGCAGATCACCACATTCATCAACAGTTTGTCAGGCAATACCTATGGGACTGAGCCCAGATATTTGCCAAACAACATTCAAAATCAGAGTCGTGCCTCGAATTGCATTATCTCACTTCCGTCAGGTAAGTAATTCCAGGTATGTTTTCCTTTCATGTCAGCATGCATCATTTCTTATTGCATTTCAAAAATGAGACTCAAAATCCCGACAAAAACAACATTCATTGCATTTTGCATGGTTGAAATTTAGGCATCATTTAGTCTTTGAATGCAACCTCTGCGAGCTCACCTTCAAAGAGGGGCAGCTGTTGACACCTAAATTTCACCGACATTTATTTGGTTTAATTTGCATAGAAAATTAGGAGTTAATCTTTTAACCCCTAAACAAAAACATTTAAATTGCATAACAAATAGTTTAGGTTCATTGCATTATTGCATTGGATTGGCGATGGCGAGCGAGCTTAAAATTCATCGAACAAAAAACGGGACGCTCGGGAATGCGCGGGCCCGGAATTTCAAGACGAACGGGTTTGGTTGTTTTTAATTTGGGCTTGGTTTAGTTTGTTGAATTTAATTAATTCAGCCCAAGTTAAGTCAGTCCATTTAAGTTTAATTAAACCTAAGCCCACTAGGATTAGAGCCCATCCTAATTGACCTAGGATTAGCACTATATAAACATAACTAGGTCAGAAATTTGGGGGGGGACACAATTTCAGATCAGAAATTTTAGAGAGTGAGAGTGAGAAAGAGAGAAAGAGAGGCACGCTATCGAGCACGTCCGGCGCGGGCATACACAGCCATCGCGCGATCACCGCACCCCCTTTGCCGTGTGCCACCGCCCTCTTGCCGTGCTGCTACTGGTCACCTTGCGCTCGTCCACACCGCCGCCGCTGTTCGCGCCATTCCTCCACGTTGCCATCACCCTTCACAATATCCCTTGCTACCTTGTCTATTGCCATCATCATTGACGTTCTTCCTCAGCCTGAGGAGTCCACAACAAAAGAGAAGTCAACCAGCAATTTTCAAGAGGTTCCAGCGAAGCCACAGCAACGTAGACGGTCTCCTTTGCAATTTTCTCGGCGGAATCCTCACGGCACCAACAGCACCAACGTTCTGCCAACGTTGCTCACTCTTGCATGGACTGACGTCCACGGCCTTGAAGAAAGACTTGTTGTCCCCGCCTCAGCCCCCACGTCACCACTGTCCACGCTGACTTCCTCTCTTCACGTTTGCTGACCGTCGACCTGGACGAGCTGCTGTTTCCTCGACGATAATTCCATGCATGCTGCTTTGTTCCAGTTTTTGCTGAGCACAGCCACGTTCTTCATTGCGTCGCCCAGTCCATGCAGCAAGTCAGCGCCGAGAATTGCATGCAACACCCGAGAAGACTCATCATAGCCCCCCTTCGATTGCACGCCGCCCATACGCCCTTTACTGGTGGTCCATAGTCTCGCCGCTGGTGCATCACCGAGAGCTTGCAAGCCACCGCCCTCGACGCCACGAACCGAGTCACTATCGAGGGCCATACTCGCTGGTCCTTCTTTAACTGAGAGGTTATCATCGCTGCACCATTGCGGCTGTTCGGACAGCCGTTCCGGAGCGCCCCTCGACAATCCCGTCGTCGCCATCCCGCCGCCGTAATCCACCGTTCGCCCGTTCGTTGCGATCCCGATCCGCAAAGACGCGTCTCGATCCCGAGCCAATTCGAATTTGGTAATTATCTAAATTAGGTAAGATGATTATCCCGTAAATTTTCAGAATATTCTAATTTCCCGATTTGAATGTTTTGGAATATTGCATGTATATTCGGTAGATGTCTTTAGATAATGTTCTAGATATCCGCAATATTTTGAAATATTCAAATTAGGAAAACTTTCCTAATTTAGCAACGTATCTGGACGACTATCTGACTTTAACCCTAAAGTCCGATACGCGGCGGTACGGAAAATCACTATCCTATTCATAACCACTTGAATACGATAATGATTTTGATTCGCTTTCCAAATTTGAATAATCGATTATCCGTTAATATCTATAACCCCTTAGATATGACCGATAATTTGATTTTTGTGCCTAATTCGAGTTTGAAACAAATTTGGCGGATCGCGTGGATAATTTGAGTTTGATTGTTATCCTTGTTTAAATTGTTTTCCTTTTCAAATAAAAAGAAAACCCAAAAAAATTCTGTTTTGTTAGGATTTTTGCATGTTTAGATTTTGAATATATCCCGAAGGATGAGATGAATATTTAATTTAAATTAGGACCTAAGGTGGCATGTTTCCTAGTTTAAATTAGGTATTGTTTTAATCCTAACGGATTATTTACGTTATTTTATTATTCCGAATTTTCATAAAAAAAACCCCAAAAATGGTGAATTGTTTCATGTTTTATTAGGATAGATTGCATTTTTAATTTGGGTAATTAATAATTTCGAATTTTTAATCAAAAATCCAAAAAAGAAATCATTCTAGGGTAGATTAAGTCATCATAGATTGCATGTTAACTTAGGTATTTTTGAATTTCGAATTTTAAACAGAAAATACCAAAAATAGAAGTCATTAGGTCGCATGTTATTTTAGGCATGTTTTTTATTCCGAATTTCATAAAGAGAAAATACCAAAAAAATATGTCAATGCACGTCATCAGAATTAGGTCACGTCGTCGCGTGTCATATAGAGTGCATGTTAGGTTGCATTAGTTCACGTGTCATTTTTCGCACGTCATTGCATCCAGGCTAGATCTCATTTAATAAAGTGAAAATCAAAAAAAAAAAAAAGAAATTGAGTGAATGCTTGTTAACTAGAAATCATATTAGGGTTGTTTGTATGATTCTTCGCTAACAATGCAGATACTTGCTGGATTCGAGGTAAGTAATTTCTCCTAAGCTTGCAATTTATTTAATGCTTTGATTTCTGGGTGTTAAATTGGTGGTTTGCGCACCCGCATGAACACCTCACATGTTAGTGACTAAGCTAAAATGGATCCAAACTGCCTGCCAAAATATTTTTGAAATGAAAAGGTACCGAAAGGGCGTTAGATTAGATCTAGCGTAATCAAGTCCCCGGGCTTAGAATCTCTGGTTCGTAGGAATAAAACATATCTCCCTATGTTTTATTTAGGTTTCTAATCAGCCTACCGTAAAATGATTAGTGGCGACTCCAAGCATGAAAACATTTGTATGTTAAGAACTTAAACCCTAAGTTGCGAATTGGTAGGGCTTGGGAGGGCCCGAGTTAAGATTAGTCTTAATAATCCATTAGCCCGAGAAAAGGAGGAAAATTTTTTAGGGTCGCGACAGTAACGTAAATTCTTTTTTTTTTTGAAATGGGCCCAGCCCTAGTTTTCTAAGTGAATCAAAATCCTAAAGCCCAACAACAAATTAAAATCCCAAAAGCCTAAAATATCAGCCCAATACCTACTCTAACCCATTTCAAACACCAACCCAAGAGTGAAACCCTACCCGGTTTCGACCCGTTCGACCGACCCGGTTTGCAGCTGCGGACCCGAATCGCCAGAAATTCTACGCAGTTCGCCCAAGATCTTTCTCTTTCTCTTTTTTTATTGATTTTTTTTCCTATTCTCTCTTTTCTTTCTCTTTTGTTTCTTCTTCTTTTTCTATTCTTTTTTTTTAAAAAAAACCTTCTCCCCCTTTCTGGGCGTCGTCTCTTCAGGACGTCTTCATCAACTCCTTTCCTCTCTTTGACTTTTCCTCCTTTCTTTTTTTTTTCTTTTTTTTGTTTCTTTTTCTTTTCTCTTGGCTTTTCTTCTGGTCTTTCTCCTCCTCGTGCCTTTCTGCCCAGAGTATACTCTCCTTCACTGGGACTTCTTCACCAAGGGCTTCCCCCGCACGTGAGCTTTTACCGTGACTAAACCAGGGGACGCCCGACGTCAGCCGTCGACCGTCGGCTCAGATCGTCGGTGCTGATGCCGTCACCGCCGGCCGATGCTCCGGAGATGGCACCGGTGGCTGAAAACGACCATATCTCCGCACTTTCCGACAAACCAATATTCGACTCGAACCAAAACACACAAGCATACGTGTACACAGTAAAGCATATAAAACTGACACGGTGGGATTCCAAACCAAGGCGTTGTCGGGAACAAACAGCGACTTCGACCCATGTGCTCGTCCATGGCCGATGTCGGGGAAACGATTTTCATGCCACGAAATCACACAAAGACATGGAGAGCTTGAAGTCAGTAACAACACTAGAACGAATCTAGCATGTAATAGAGTGCTAGCGTGTGCTAGAGTGTCAATTTCACAAAAACGCATTCGGAGTTCTCTTGGGCATTTTGTCAAATACGTGAAGTGCGGTTCGCGACTGACTGGGAATAGGAACAGAACCGATTAAGGCTCAAACCCATAACCATAATCAACATAAAACAAAAGGCAACACGCAACAATAGCCAGGGAAGGCTCGCAAACGCTCAAAACCGCGTACGGTCGAGCGCCGGCGAGTCAACCTTAGTCAGCCGAAACCCAAGAACAGGGTGTGATTCGGGCGAAATAAAGGGAGTCGACGAAGCTTCCTACTCGACTCGGCGGTGGTGAATGATAGATCGGACTATTGCCCGGTCACCTCTCGTGCTTCCGAGCTGAGATCCTCGAAGAGCAATCCCCTGAATCACAATACACAAACTGAGACTAGGACCTACCGTGTAGGATGGGCTGCGCCGAAGGTTCGCCGGCCACGGTTGAGGCGTGGCGGTCACCGACAGGAGACCGTTCGCCCCTCGGATCTCGCTCTCGAACTCTCTCTCTCGGATCTCTCTCCCTGGCTCTCTCGCTCACTTTTTCTCCATTCTCCCCTCGCTCTCTGTCTCGCTCCCCCTTTTCTAATGTCCAGAGAAGGAGGAGGCTGTCCTCCTCCTCGCCTTCCCCGGTGACGCTTCCTCTCCATTTCAAGCTCAGGGGAGCCATTGATCAGTGTGCCTTCCGCCCTTTCGTCTAGCATCAGCAATCGGTCCCATTCTCAGGACCAAACCAAACCCATTTTCGGCTAAAGCGGCTGCAGGGCTCCCTTGATGAAGGTTGGAAGCGTCGCGCTGTCCTCGATGCGCTCACCTCCTGCTGCTTTGTCGTCCGGACGTCAACTTCCTCTTCCATGTTTCTGCTGCGTTCTAGTCTCTGCGCTCAGCATATCGCTGTTTCTCCCGCTTCCATAAGCGTTGAAGGTGCAGGGGGAAGCAAAGGCTGAAGGCACACTGGTCTAGGGGGAGAGAAAGCATGTCAGCGTCGAATAACGCTGGCTTTGTCTTTTTCTCCTTTTTTTTTTAAATTATGATAGTGGTTTTGCGCTGGCCAGCATTGAATAATGCTGATCAGCCTCTTTTTTCGAAACCCTTTTTTTTTTTTGAAATTAAACAAAGAAAGCATGCTCTAATGTGCCTTATCAATGTAAATGTGCCTAAAGTCTATATGCCAATTAGTTTAATGAAAATATTTTTGCTCAAGGGTTAAAAATTAATCCCTAATTTTTTTATGCAATTAAACCCTAAATGACTAGGCAAAATTTAGGTGTCAACAGCTGCCCCTCTTTGAAGGGGAGCTCGAAGAGGTTCCTTTCAAAGATAAGAGACATCTAAATTTTGTTCACGGAGAGCATGAGAAGATGCATGAAAGATGACTAACGGACCTTTGACTAAATGAAAAGGAAGTCATACCGTGTAAGAACAGGTTTTTGGCTCCATAAAGTCTTGCTATGTAAAGAATGAAACTGTGGGCTGCGAAAGCTCGCCAGGTCGATGAGGTGTTGTGGGCTACAAAAGCACATCGTGCAAAGGAAAAGACTCTGGGTTGCAAAAGCTCGCCAGGTCGAAGGGGTGCTCCGGGCTGCAAAAGCTCACTGTGCAAAGACAAAGACAGACTCTAGGCTGCAAAAGCTCGCCAGGGCTATAGGGTGCTCCGGGCTACGAAAGCTCGCCGGGCAAGGCAAAAGACTCTGGGCTGCGAAAGCTCGCCAGGTTGAAGGGTGCTCCAGGCTGCGAAAGCTCGTCGGGCAAAGAAAAAGACTCTAGGCTGCGAAAGCTTGCCAGGTCGAAGGGGTGCTCCGGGCTACGAAAGCTCGCCGGGCAAAGAAAAAAAAAGACTCTGGGCTGCGAAAGCTTGCCAGGTCGAAGGGGTGCTCTGAGCTACGAAAGCTCGCCGGGCAAAGAAAAAGACTTTAGGCTACGAAAGCTCACCAGGTCGAAGGGGCGCTCCGGACTGCGAAAGCTCGCCGGGCAAAGAAAAAGATTCTGGGCTGCGAAAGCTCGCCAGGTCGAGGGGGCGCTCCGGGCTGTGAAAGCTCACCTGGCAAAGAAAAAGACTCTGGGCTGCGAAAGCTCGCTAGGTCGAAGGGGCGCTCCGGGCTGTAAAAGCTCGCCGGGCATGGCAAAAGACAGACTCTGGGCTGCGAAAGCTCGCCAGGTTGAAGAGGCGCTCCGGGCTGCGAAAGCTCACCAGGCAATTCTGATGCTGTAAATATATCAAGCAAAATGGATTCCCAAAATGGCTGCTGCACATCTAACAGAATATGTTACAGCAGGTGCGCTGGCAGGAAGAGCATACCAGGAGATATTGATATCTTTCAGATGCCACGAAGGACATTATCAAGAGAATAGCCTTACTGACCAAGCGTTGACTACATGAGCAAATCAAATTAGTCTCGATTACTTAGAAAACACTTGGCATCATTTAAAATCGCAAAATTGCCGTTGGGCTCAGAAAATGTCGTTGATTCTCAAACTCCCTTGAAAAACAGATTTTATTGAAACGATCTTAGCTTGTAAAAAGGGCTCATTAAGTATGCCAAGCAGGAGCTCCTTAGTCGAAAAAGGCTTCTCTCATGCTCTCAAGAAGGTTGTTTGGTCCCATCCATTGATGTGGGAACTATTTTGGTTTCCAATGTACCTCGCACTATCAATGTCGAAGGTTTCGAGAATCATTCGCAACAAGTACATATTGACCAATCGGAGAGGTCTTTTTAGGACTGTGATGCAGATTTGGTTACAGTTTCAACAATGGATGAGTTTTATCAGCTAAGGAGTGGAATAATTGTCACTTTGGAATCTCCATTAGGTGAACAAATCGAGAATTCTTAAGATGAAATAAGATAACCTTGCCTCCACTTCTTCCAGCGGCAGCTTCGTTGTAAAGTCCCGATTTTCACTTGAATCATCCCAATTAGAAGAGACTTCGGGAAAAGGTTGTAATGTTGGTTTGGGTAAAGGCTTAAAAGACTCAGAAATTTTCAAAAGGGATTCGACCGGTGGTGATCACCATGGCATTATTACCATATCACCGGATCTTGTTTGGGGATACTTGACTTTTTGAAATCCAGTTTGCCTCGAAAGTCCATTGCCTAACCATTTCAGTACAAGTGCCTCGCTCTTTGCTTTGATGACTTTTGCATTTGCAATAATTTTCTTTTCATACAGGCATTTTGCTTTTGACCCTTTTTCCTCGCAAGTGAATTCTTCTCTTGATGCTACTTTCCCTTTTTTTTTTTCTAAGAGGCATTGGCCTTGCTTTTGCTAGGCACACTGCTTTTTCATGCCCCCTAGTTTTCATTTGACCCCCTTTTGTTAGCTTTTAGGACTTTCGAGACGTTTTTCACATTGTCTCGCAAGTATCTATTGTCTTGATAAATCACATGCTTTGTCCCAGTATAGGGAGATAATCGCCACTTGGGCTTTAGAAATGAATATTCAGGCTCAACTTGGCTGAACAAAGGGTATACGTGTTTGGGTAGAGAAATGAATGCTCTTCTTCATTTTGGGATTTTTCGAGCTTCAACAAGGATTTACCTGAAGTTGCCACAAAAAAGATTGATACTAGTGAGAGCAAAGAAATCTTTCTCATCTTTTCACCGAATGACACTAACCAAAATCTCCAAATTTGCCCTAATTGGGAGGTAATTCTTGACAGGGGTATCTCGTGGAAATTCTTCGCACGTGCAGGCTCGAAGGGGCTTAGCTATGGTTACCTGTAATGTGTAGGATCGATGAAAGAAATGCTTCCCTTCATTTCGATTCATGTACTATTTGCGAATGAATCTTTCGTCCTCAAAACATGATTTTTCATACTCAGCTTATGGAGTATTTATAGGACGTGTCTGGGAAAGGCTCGTCTTTTTTTACTCTAAGTGCTTCTCGCTTGGCATGATTAACGTTTTCCCTCTTGTTTTGCCAGGATCACTCGAGTTGATTGCCCTCCGTGGGGAGTTCGGATCCAAGACGAACATTCCACCAAGCCTCAAGACGACTTCAGATGAGGATGATATTCGAAACTTCTTGTAAAATAAAATTTTGTTGTTGTTGTTGTTTTTTTTTTAAGGGCAAATTTCCATTCGACTTTCTTTTAGCATTAAGAAAGAGGGTGCTTACCTGCGGCTTAGTGACTTGGTAACTTTTCTCCTTTGCATTTGGTTTGTTGGATGCTTGCCAAGACAGTTCAGTCTTTTGTAAATCAACTTGATGTTTGTTTAGGACCTACAATTTAAACATGTGTGCATGTATGCATGATATGTATGATGTAAATATCCTACAGCGATTCGGATTGCGTCGAAAATGGCTCTTGGGCCTTAGATTTCATTCAAAGAAAGTACTTTTTCACCGAATCGGCATTTACGGGCTTTGGCAACTCCCAGCCATCCATTTCTACAAGAATTAAAGCACCTCCAGGTAGAGCTTTCCTAACAACATACGGGCCATCATAATTTGGGGTGAATTTTTCACCTAATTCTGGTGTGAGAGGTAACACTTTTCTTAGCACGAGATCTCCGGCTTCAAATTGTCGAGGCTGGACTTTGCGATTGAACGATTTTGCGACTCGCTTCTGGTAGCATTGACCATGGCATAAAGCCTTTAGTCTCCTCTCATCGATCATGTTCAACTGATCCTATCTCTGTTGAATCCATTCCTCTTCGGAAAGCTCGGCTTGCGAGAGGATCCTTAATGAAGGGATCTCGACTTTCACGGGGAAGACCGCTTCCATACCATAGACGAGTGAGAAGGGGGTTGCCCCCGTCGAGGTGCGGATCGAAGTTCGATATGCCATCAACGCATAAGGCAACCGTTCATGCCAATCTCGATAGTTGTCAGCAGTCTTTGATAGGATCTTCTTTATGTTCTTATTGGCTACCTCCACAGCTCCATTCATTTGCGGACGGTAAGGTGAGGAGTTCAAGTGACGAACATGGAACTCGTCAAGTAAGCCATCTACAATCTTGTTGTTCAGATTTGAGCCATTATCGGTGATGATCGCTTCCGGGACTCCATAGCGAGTGATGATGTCACGGCGAATAAACCTAGCCACGCTCTTGGCGGTGACATTGGCATATGAGTTCGCATCGATCCACTTGGTGAAGTAATCGATTGCTACCAAAATAAAGCGATGTCCATTGGAGGCCTTAGGATTAATTGGCCCGATCATGTCGATTCCCCACATTGAGAAGGGCCATGGCTCAGACATTTGACGCAATTCATTCGGCGGTACGTTGATTTTGTCTGCGTAGATTTGGCACGATGGCAATAGCGAATATGCCGAATACAGTCGGCCTCCATAGCAATCTAGAAATAACCCAGCCTCATGATTTTTCTGGCTAAAAGATGACCGTTCATGTGTGGACCGCATTCTCCTTCATGAATTTCCCTCATCAACTGGTTAGCTTCTCTGGCATCAACGCACTTCAGCAAAATTGAGTCAAAGGATCTCTTGTAAAGAGCATTGCCACTGATGAAGAATTTCGACGACAGCTTTCTTATGTATTTCTGATCCGTTAGCTCACTTCCAGGAGGATATTTGCCGCTTTGAAGATAGTCCATGATGTCGTGATACCACGGCTTCTCACCAAGTTCACTTATAATTGCCAAACAATATGCTGGACGCGTCAGTACTTCGATTTTCAGTGGCTCGATGTCTAAACCCTCCATGACTTGTAGCATCGATGATAAAGTGGCTAAGGCGTCAGCGAACTCATTTTGCAATCGTGGTAAATACTCAAAGGAAATCTCCTCAAATTCTTTTGTTAGCTTCTCAAGGAATTCGTGGTAAGGAATTAATTTGGAGTCACGAGTTCGCCATTGGCCACCCGTCTGGAGAATGATGAGGGCGGAATCACCATAGACTTGCATCTTTGTAACTTTCATGTCAATGGCCAATTGCAATCCAAGTATGCAAGCCTCGTATTCTGAGATATTGTTGGTACAGGGGAATACCAACTTGGCGGCTACAGGGTGATGTTGACCCGTTGGGGAAATAAGAACTGCCCCAGTCCCAGAACCTGCTAGGTTTACGGCACCGTCGAAATACATTGTCCATTTATCGCCCACTATTTCTGAAATGCGTTCCTCTATGGGATCTAACTGTTCATGTTCTTTTAGCTCTTCAAAGTTTTCTGCCAACATATCAGCTATAGCTCTTCCCTTGACGGATTTCTGCGTCATGCTGTGGACGTCGAATTCGGACACCAGAACCTGCCATTTTGCTAACTTCCCGACTAGCGCAGGCTTTTCCAACAAGTATTTGATGGGGTCGTTCTCAATTACAAGCCAAATCCGATTATGGAACATATATTGACGCAAGCGGTATAGTACCCACACCAAAGCCACGCATGTCTTCTCAATACCGGAGTAATTTATCTCGGACGAAGTAAACTTCTTACTGAGATAGTATATCGCACATTCCTTGTCATCACTTGGCCTCTTTTGAGCTAGCAAGGCTCCTAACGATTCCTCATGAATAGTTAAGTAGAGTATCAATGGCACTCTAGGGATAGGTGGTACCAGGACCGGCGGATGAGAAAGATATTGTTTGATCTTCTCAAATGCCTCTTGACAATCAGTGTCCCACTTAACTTTGGCGTTCTTCTTTAGGAGCTTGAAAAGGGGTCTAGCCGTCTCAGACAATTGAGAAATAAATCTCGCCACGTAGTTCAGTGCGAGGGGGTTGTCACGCCCCGAACTCCCCGGCACGCAACATCCCGCTCGAGGGTCGATAAGAAGATAACACGACGTCCCAGGATGCATCGTCGTCGACCCATTTCCCCATAGCAGAATATAAAGCACAAGCGGAAGCAAGAATTTAAAAACAAATACCCGTACAAAATAAACATGAGAACCAAGGGCAACAGCATAAATGGAGTTGAGGCAACGTACACATCCATAACTGAAAACAACCACTATCATCCTTACAATGTTCCAAAATAAAATGACAATGGAAATACGGTGCAACCAGGAGAGAGAACAGTCAACGGTCGAGGGTCCTAAATCCCAAAAAGTGCCTACCCTCATAAATAGATAACAAAACCTAGCCTAGGGTTCCCAATCTGGATCTGAACCATCGGACTCGGACGGGCTGTCTGGTATCTCTGAATCCTCGCTAGGGGCCTCCTCCTCGGACTCCTCGGTGTCCATTGGTTCGGCCTCGTCAACCTCCATAGGCTCCACTACCGGGTCCTCTACTGCTGGATCCTCCATCGGGAACTCATGATCTATACCACCTAACTCCTCATCCTCGGCAGGCTCGTACCAGGCGAAAGGACCTATGGCTTCCTCCGAATCCATCTCGGAATCCACAACCTCACCACTAGGGCATTGTGGATCAATCTGGCCCTCCATGGTGAACGGGATATCCATAGTACGGAGGGGCCCGTACTCCTCTCCCCAACGGTCCCGGAAGCACCAGGCTACATACTCGTGAACTTCAGGATGTGTCGTGCCTACGTCTACGGTTATCATCGCATAATGCCTCATGTAAACTTCATTGTTCGCCACCGGGAATTCAACCATCGTATGCTCATACTCTAAAGGGATCCCGAAGCGAATCGGAATGGGCGGTCGGTTCATGGGCGCTGGTCTGAAAGGTTGGGTTATGAAAACCGTGAGACACATCTCAGTGAGTGAAAACTCCTAAACCTAAATTAGGCTAACATGCATCTCCTGACGGGTAAAACCAATCACACAAACATAAGAATAACTTAGGCCAGTAGGCCCAACTCGACATTTCAATGACCCTGCAGGTTAGACAATTCATAGTATCACATTGCACAAGCGGCATTCTCAATCATGCGTTCGTCACACGCATGCTCAAAACCTTTTTGTGACAATTCCAAATATGGTACACCGAGTCACACAATTCCGCACAATTTCTCATGCATTCAAATGCATGCAAATGCCACTAACTTGCCATGCCCACAATCCAAAACTCCTATGGCATCTCGGCAGACTATCGTTCGTGTTCAGATTATAGAATGAAATCTACTTAGACACGTCCCATACCATGCCCAGCGAATTCCATCACATAATCCAACACTATGCATCACACGTTATCCGTTTATTTCATTATCTCGACCCGAAGGCCCGACCCGAAGGTCCGATCCGAAGATCCGGTCCGAAGACCAATCACAACACTCCGTGGCCAGCGTAAAGACGCCCCAGGCCCAGTGTCTCTAGCCCGCGTCCTTACGCATCAGGCGCAACACCGATCTCCTTTACAAACCAGAGCCCGCGTAAACGCATCAGGATGGTTGTCTTCCGGACGTACCGGGCATCGTCCTGCTCCAAAGTGCATGAGGACGGCACACCCCGCGTATTCCGCATCAGGGCGAAGGTGATCACACATTCACACAACCGGTTTTATCTGAACCCCGCGTAAACGCATCAGGGCATAATTAGGTGATCACAATCCATGGCATACATGCATTCTCGCACAATTTCCATAATGCTTCATTCTCAACAAGCGTAATGCGCAGCCATGCAACTTTGCACACAAATGTCGATGCAATGTACCATGGCATAATGTCCCACATGATTCAATGTCACCAATTCAAATTCCATGATCCACGTCATATGCCCAATTAGCCCAATCCAATACCACGGGGCGTCACATGTGAATTTGGCAAATAAGACGTACCCGGACATTATGACATACATTGACAAGTTCTCAATCGCATTCCACAATAGTCGGTTCACACATGCAAGCGACATGTTAGACCCAATTCATCACAATTGAACATCCGACGCATCGTTCAATCATCCCGGCCATCCCGGCACTCCAAATCAAGTAAATCCGCTACTGTCGACAATTGGACCGCTAAATTCTCCGACATGGACAGCAACTAAACCACACAATATTAGCCTCTAATTGACTCTTAATTCATGCTTGGTCGCTTACCAATCTTTTCCCGACAACCACTAATCATATACAAATTCATACAAGGTTCGTTCGGCATTTACTCATCGCTATACACCCTAGGCCCGCTAAGCACGCATCATAGTCCTAATAAGGGTTTAGAGGATTCCACCCACCTAAGTCCAAGCTCGGGCGACGGGGAATGGCGGCCGATCACCGGTGAACGGTGGAACCGGCGGCACAAGACCCAAGGGGCGACGGCGAGCGGCGGCCGGCTGACCACAGCAGCCTCGGGCGGCGGCTCACAGTCAGCTGAGCTGCTGTTCACGGCGAGGAGAGGCCGGACGAGCGGCTGGGTGGTCCCCGGATGGCTGCTGTCGACGGCGGTGCACGACGGTGGCGCGTGAACAGCGGCGTTCCGGCGACGACGCGGTGGTGGTGGCTCGGTCTCGGCGACGGTGGCCTGCTCCGGCGAAGGGGAACAGAACAGGGACGGACGGACGGAAATGGGGAGGAACGGCGAGGGACACGACGGTGGACGGCCACCACAGCGGCGGCGGACGGCGGCGTGCAGCGGCGAACGGCTCCGGTGGGGGCTCAACCGTGCATGCAGCCGCGGCGGAGAGGAGAGGGAACGGCGGCGAGCTGGTCCGGCGGTCCACCCTGCTGCATGCAACCGAGAGAGGGGGGGAGACGGCGGTCACGGCGAACGGCGGCGCACGGCGGCGCACGGCGGTGGGAGGTAAACGGTCAGTCGGCTTCTCTTTGGCCAACCGGCGCCAAATCCTTCTGCATGCAGCCGGAGAGGAGAGGACGGACGGAGGGAGCAGCGGCGCACGGCGGGCTGGCGGTGCAGCGGCGAGCCCGACGGCGACGCGGCGGTGCTGGCCCCGGCGACGGCGGTGCTGGCCTCGGCCGGTCGGGAACAGCAAGCGAGGAAATGAGAGAGAGACGGACGGAAAGAGACGGCGGAGGCGGAGGAGGTCCGGCGCTCAACCGTGCATGCAACGGGACGGCGTGAGAGGGACAGCAGCGGCGGTCCGGCGACGGCGAGCCTACTGCCCTGGGCTGACCGGCGTCCCACCAGCCTGCATGCAACCGGAGGAGAGGGGAAAAGAGAGGAGGAATGGAGAGGATGGTCGGCCGGCTGGCGGTGAGGCGAGAGGGGGTTGCTCACGGCTGCAGCTCCGGCGGACAGGCGGTTCCGGCGGGTTGTGGGCGGCGGCGTGAGGCCGAGAGGGAGAGAGAGACACGGACGGGAGAGGGAGAGAGAGTGAGGACGTGAGAGAGAGTAAGAGTGAGGGAGTGAGAGTGTGACAAAGGAGAGAGAGAGAAATGAGGGAAATGATGATCAACATGGGGAATGCCAAGAGGTGGTGTGTGTGTAGGTAAGAATCATTGCATGCATGGGGAAGGGGGGTGTTGACAAGTGTCACACCCCTCAAGGATTTCAAAAATTCGGAACTCCTAGGGGCAAAAGGGTAAATATGACATCAAGTTCCGGTACCGGGTCGAAACGCTAATTTTTCGACTGTACATGCCCTTTATACATATGGCCAGCTTAATTTGACGTCGTCTTCATAAAAACTATCCCGAGACTCGCGAAACATCGCTCCCGATGTCCGGATTAAATTTCACGATCGAATTGTCAGATTTCACATTTCTAGATCTCTCACTAACGAGGGGCCGTTTAGAATTTACGCGTATCGACCTTGGTTTGTCCGAGTCGTAGCGAGCTCGATCGTCGAGAGGACGGGAGGAATTATCACTAGTTCCGATTACACGACCGTCCGGTTCGGAGGATCGGTTCACATCGGCCCAAAATAGTCCCTCGTCATTCTTCTAAATCAAGCTTAACTCGCGACTCGGGTCCGTGGTCCACGTACCTATTCCTGGTTGGCCATTCTCATTTGGTCAGTATCCCGAGAGTGATCAGCTCCGGGTGAGACTTGCGAACATGAAATATCGAATAATACTCGTTTTATTCATTCCAGAGATTGAGTCGAATTTCGGGATGTTACAGTTCAGTCTCCGCGGCAAACTCCAAACCTCTTTGACAGTTGAGGGGGGGTTTCAACTCACAAATAGCCTTAACCTTCGACGCGTCGATTTCGATTCCTCGGCTGCTGACTATGAACCCCAATAGTTTCCTAGACTTTGCTCCGAACACACATTTGGCTGGGTTAAGTCTTAGCTTGAACTTTCGGAGTCGGTCGAATAGCTTCCGCAATACCTCAATGTAGTCCTCTCCCTGTCTGGATTTGGCAATCATGTCATCTACGTAGACCTCCACTTCCTTATGCATCATATCATGGAACAAGGTAACCATCGCTCTTTGGTACGTCGCCCCGGCGTTCTTCAAGCCGAAAGGCATTACCTTGTAGCAAAAGGTCCCCCATGGAGTAATGAAAGAGGTCTTACTTTTGTCTTCTTCTTTCATCCGAATTTGATTGTAGCCAGAAAACCCATCTATAAAAGAAAACAACTCAAATCCCGCGGTGCTGTCTACCAACACATCGATGTGAGGCAGCGGAAAGTCATCATTTGGGCTTGCTCGATTCAAATCGCGGTAGTCAATACAAACCCTGACCCGACCGTCCTTCTTCATAATAGGGACGACGTTGGCGATCCAATCTGAATAGTGTGACACCTCTATGAAGCCCACTTTCAACAACTTCATGACCTCCTCTTCGATTTTCTTGGATAATTCGGGCTTTGTTCTTCTGAGTCTTTGTTTCTTTGGCGGGACATTGGGATCAGTCGGTAGAGCATGCTCTACAATTTCCCTATCTAATCTGGGCATATCCGCATATGACCATGCGAACACATCTTGGAACTCCTTTAAAAAGTCGATCATCCTCCTAGCCTTGATTTCAAAAAGGCCAGCCCCAATCTTGATCTCCTTGACATTCTCTGAATGGCCCAGATTTATTGTAACTGTAGGCTCTGCGGTCAACGGCTTAGATTCCTCATGCCGAATCCAGTTCTGCTCAATGCCTCTCTAATCATAGTCATCCTTGTCATCATCAAACCCAAAGGGATTTTTTTCCAACAAATCCGACTCACATATGCACCTATCATGATTATGTGAAATGTTATGCCTGGGGTGCCATGGAGAAGGTTAGTAACTGAATTAACAAATGTTATCGCAACTAATGATGTGCATGTGTTTTGAAATCATTTTGAAAGAATTTTTTAAAATGAGGGATCCATCCTCATATCCTTGGACGTCTCTATCCGCAAATGGTTTTGAAAATTAGGAAGCGTGTGGAAGTCCAGGCCTCAAAGCATCATCATCAGTCTGGTTTGGGTACTTCTACACATCCTTAATAAAACATGATCATGCCTTCATTAATGAGATAGGGCCGTTTACATGACTCGAGGTCCTGGGCCGACGGCTCGCAGTCCAGGACTTTGATTACAAGGAGAAACAAAACCTATACCTAAATGAACTTCCCATGAAAGGGCTGAATACAGACTCCAACAAGATTAAATAGGAAAGAAAAGTAGCATCCCTACTCAAAAGGATTGGCAGTGGCAACAGAAGGCTGGGCCTCTTCACTTTCCGCAATGGTACAAATGCACTCCCCCTCGAATAGATCGACGAGACTAAGAATGGCCTCCTCTTCCTGTAGCAGCTTGGGTGGCCCTGGGAAGATTTCCTTTAACTCTGGAAGAAGTAGGCCCTTCTGACCTTCCCCTAACCCAAATAAACTTCCTCGACTTTCGCAACTTCCTTGGTTAGCTAAACCTCCGTAATCACCATGGTCTTTGTTGCTTGCTTGACCGCTATAATTAGTATGGCTACCACGACCACCACGTTGACCTTGTCCTCCGTCACAGCCTCATCCTCCATGGTTAACTCGGTCGCCAGAATTGCTCCCATGATAACCCAGGCTTGCCTTCCTGCGCCACTTGGAGACCCGGAGGGGTTCTTTGATACCCTGTCCATGTAATCCCAGGCCAGTTCCGGGGACATGTTCACTTTCAAGCAATACCTTGCTCGACATGAGTGAAGGCTTCGCCACGTTTAGGTCTCGCATGATGGTCCCAACAGGCACATGTATCATCGAAACCAACTCCAGGGTTCTACATATGGGATTGCCGTGTCCTGAAAAAATTTAAAGTCCGTCTCCCCATGCACAGTTACTAACCTCCCGTCCACGATGAATTTAACCATTTGGTTCAGGTTTGAGGGCACAGCCCCGGCGGTATGTATCCACGGTCGTCCCAGTAGAAAGTTGAAGGCACTAGGAATATCGAGGACTTGGAAGCCGACCAAGAAAAGAACTGGACCAATCAGTAGTTCTAGCTCAACCTCGCTGATTACTTCCTTTTTCATACCATCGAAAGCGCGAACGGTAGATTTGGATACTAGCATTTTTTCTTTACTTACCCCTAAGCGACGAAGGGTAGCAAGTGGGCAAATGTTTAATGCCGATCCATTGTCAATTAATACTCTTGCCACCATCCTATCACGACACTTTACTGAGATAAGTAGCGCCTTGGTATGGTTGCGACCTTCAACGGGGAAGTCTTCGTCGGCAAACGAGATTTGATCCTTCAATAAAATGGACCCTACGAACTCCTCTAGCTGACTATCATCAATATCTTCTGGGACATGCACTTCGTTAAGGACCTTCAGTAGTACATTCTTGTGTTTCTCGGACGTTTTGAAAAGATCGAAGAGGGAGATCTGGGTGGGCATCTTTCTCAATTGGTTCACAACATTAAATTTGCTCGTCTTGACAATGGCTAGGAACTGCTTCGCTTCCTCGTCCGAGACGGCTTTCTTCTCGACTACCCCAGCGGCGCATAGCAGCGGCCCGAACGTGTGATGGCGTCAATTTCATTCGGCTTGTAAGTCCAAGGGACTGCCTTGGGATCGTAATTCGGGGTTTTCTCTATTATCAAGTTCTCCTCGTCTTCGGGCGGGAGCTTGATCACGACTGGCTCCATGACCCCATCACCGACCTCTAAAGTAGCGAACTCCCCGGCCATGAGGTCGACGACTAAATGGTCGACATCTTCCTCGCCCCGGCATCCATAAATCCTCCTCGACAAGTAAATCAATTACCACGGGGGTAATCGTGCCAACCATTTCTTCGCTGGGCTCGAGCGGGTCATCCATACCTCCCCACCCGTTGGGAACAACGTCCTTGGGATCTATGAAGAAGCTGGGTGGCGGTGAATACTTCACGAGATAATCAAATTTGCCACTAGGCTGACCCAGTGTGTCAACCACCTCCCCCTTCTCGCGAGCGAGTCTTATGAATTCACGATGCACACTGCTAACTTGAAACCCAAGGTCATCACGCGAGCTCTCTTCTTCATCGGCGGTCACGACTGGACTCTCCGACACACCCGCGTCGGTTGGCTCGCTAGTTTCTATACGCTCAGCAGGCGTGTCCCTCAGTTCTCCTTCAACAACAGCCGTCATGGTCATTGCACCATCTTTCTTCATGCTGTATATTACCCCTATGTCTACCATCCGAGCGATACGTTTCAACTTTTCTCCCCTCGGAATATCCTCCCCAACCTCGAAATGTCCGGCTGACACTAGTACTTCATAGAGTCCGTGAACATCCACATTAAATGTGTGCTTACTCTCGCCACCCTTCTCAATAATCACGTTGACATTATCAGCATGATCAGGCAACGGATTTTGCTGAACATTGGGGGTCGGCTCCCTGAAGGATAAGATCCCTTTGTCAAGCAGATTCTGCACCTTGATCTTGAGAATGAAGCAGTTGTCCACGTCATACCCCTTTTCGCCTCTATGGAATTCACAGGACTTTGACAAGTCGAACTCGGGAAATCTTGGAGGATTATCCGGGGGTACTTCTTTAGCTATCATCCCCTTTCCCAATAGCATGGGCAACAACTTGGATAGCGGCCTAGGCAGGGGAGTGAACTGCCTTTGTGCTCTCCTTTTGAATTCATGATTCTGATGTGCGTTCTCTCGAAATGTAGAGGGGTCTTGAGAGGCATGGGGTTTCGTTGCAACCGGCGCTTGCACATACACAATCTCCACATCCTTTTCCCTTTTGTTCGGGACCTTCCGATTAGCCCCTTCGTTCAATCTACCATCGTGGATGGCCCCCTCTATCCTCTCCCCGACATCAACCAACTGAAAGAAGGTCAAGCATCCATAACCCACTAACTTTAGATAGAAATTGTTAGGCAAGGCTTTGAGAAAGAGATCCAGTAGCTCATTTTCACTGAGTGGGGGTCGGACTTGAGCGGCGAAAGTACGCCATCTTTGAGCGAAGGCTCTGAAGGACTCACTTCTTCTCTTTTCAGTCCGAGTCAGCACCTCACACGTGGGGGCTATCTCTGTATTATACTTGTACTGCAGGACGAATGCCTCAGCTAGATCCTCCCACTTTTCAAACTTCTCAGGCTCCGACAACATGTACCATTGCAACGCAGGCCCTATCAGGCTCTCTTGGAAAGTCTGAACCACCAACGGGACATTCTGAGCATACCTCGCCATCCTGTTCAAATAGTACTTCAGATGAATTTTCGGGTCTCCAGTCCCATCGTACTTGGTGAAATCGGGGATTTGGAACTTCTCGGGAAAGCTCATTCGCGCATATCGAGATAGATCCTCGATCATGTGCTCTTCGTATCCTCGTAACGCACGGAGTTTTTCTTCTATCTTCGTGAACCTTCTGTTATGTTCTTCCTCCAACCGAGCAGTGACGGCCTCCGAGACAGGGTCTAATTCGACCACTACAGGCGTAGATCCCAATGCTTCTTCAGTAACATTCCTTCTTGAGGGTCCCTCTGTAGGCTCGGGAATAGCTTGAGGTGAGGCTTGATCAGCATTTGGTGTTGCTAATGCGGCCCTCATATCACTGGCAAATTGAGCGAGCTGGGCTGCAAGACCATTGATCTTGTCATTGAGGGCAGCGAAGTGGGCGTTCTGTTCCTCGATATTCATTTGCGTGGACCTCGATCATGTTCTAATCGGTGATTGCCTGGAAGCCGTAGCTTTGCCTTGATGGAGAAAAGGGGATGTTGGTAGGCTGTCAGACCGGAAAACCTCTTTCTCTGGCCTCTTGGTCTCTCAATTCCCCTCTTCGTGAGCCGGATGCGATCAATTTGGCAGCTTGCGATTACCTGAAAAATGAGCTCATGTGAGCATACAGTTCTTATGGGAGGTCAGCCCATGGCACCGGTCTAAGCGTTTTAGGTCCCTCGAGAGAGAATTTTCGAAACATTGAAATTTTAGAGTTTTTTTAGACATTACAAAAAACAAATAAAACAAAATAAGAACCTTGACATTAAGAATCGAGAGTCTCTTGACATTGAAACGGAGAAGGTACATAACGATTCCTAGATCCTGAGATTAGGAAGAGAGAAATTACGAAAACTTTGAAACTACATGAAACCTCTAGAATATAAAAAAGACAGAATTTTCCTAAACAACAAAACTAGAAAAACAACAGAACCTCCTAAACATTGAGGCTAAGTGAAATTGTCATTTCAGACTTCTCGGGGCAACTCATTTTATATGCGATGGGGAATCCGCGGCCTTGCGGAGCCGTTTGTTCTCTCGGGTTAACCTCGAGATGCGAGTCTTGTCCATTTCCACCCTCTTTTCAAGATGCTCAATTTGCGCTTTCTGGGCAGGCTTGTCAGTCACTTCCGGGACCAGCGGTCGCAGAGTGGTTGGAATTCGGTGATTGCGCATGTAGAACGTGGAGGCGTGGTGAATCTTCTCCTCCCCATCCAATTTCTTGGGCACGATAATCTTTTCAGGACGACATTCGCTCCATGCGATCTCAATGGCCCGGATCTCGTCGAAGTAGTCGTAGTTTGTGCGGGTGAACCGGCCTGGAACATCTTCGTCTTGAGTTGTGGCGGCACCTCTTGAAGGGCTCGGTATTGGCAGGCCACCCTGTACGGGTAATAGGAAGTGGGGCCGGAAAGATCGAGCAGCGGGATCGGGTTGGCAAACTTGTGAGAGAAGCGGGCTTCATCGACTGGGGACCATTTAGCATGCGATAGAAATGCCTTGGGTTCTGGGTCTTTTAAGAAGTTTATCCAACGGGAATATTCTTTGTCAGGGGAATGCTTTTCTAAGACCTGAAACCTCTGTATCGGGTGCCTAAACTCATCTATTTGGAATAATTGCATAAGGTGCCCAAATCCCCTTATGTGAGAAAGAAACCATATTTGCAAAATTTCTTGGGAAGCTCGCATGATTTTTTCTCCGTTTTGTTTAAAACGGTTAAGGGACAAAAATGTTTAGGCTAAAATCATGTTGACATAATTTAATCCAGCACACATGTATTTGTCCACCCAAGCAATCGAAGGGTGTATGGCATTCTTATGATGAGGAAAAACGATGAGTCCGACAAATGCTAGAATGAAAATTCTACCCTTTTAGGCCATCGGTTGATTTGAAAAACACTCGGCCAAAAACAAGAATGGGCAGGCGTAACAATTAGCTTTAACAACTTTCCTTACCACCTTAGCCCTAACTCTCAAAAATTGCGACAACTCGAACATGGGGTCTATACCTATGGGTGGCTTAACAAGCTCGGTTCCAAGAGGCATTCCAATGGCAATGCTATATTCTTCCAAGGTCGGAGTTAGCTCGAACTCACCAAATATGAAGGTTGACGTTTGAGGGCACCAGAAGTGCAATATTGCTTGCATGACTCCGGAATGGATGCTGATCTTGAGTAACGGAAGGAGCCGGCTGATCCTCGCCTCGACCTGTCTTCGGCTATCTTGATCCAACTGGTCCCACCACGCTATGAGCTCTTTCTTGAGAGTGGAAATGAATTGGACATCGGTTCTCCCCATCGCATATAAATTGAGATTAATGACCGACCTAATTTGCCATGGACCAACGAAAGAAAATAAATGAATTGCATAACAGTAGGGAAAAGGCTTACTCTATCGAGAACCATGGCAAACACAAAGGCACACGCATAAAAAGTGGAGCTTGTTTTCTATCTAAACAGTCTAACGAGATGAAGTTAAGAGGGTAATCTGACCTTCGCAGTCTCGCGTTGGTGTCAGGTCCTTTTAACTCCGGCTTAGTCGAAAGAGATATCCTATAGTCATGCGGTCTCGCGGATAACGATAAATGCTTACGACACCAAGAAAGAATTTTTCGGGAAAAAGAAAGGCAACCTCTACATCGCAGTCTCGCATTCGAGATTGTATATTTCTTAGCACCATCCTAAAGTATCCTATCGCGGCCCGGGTCTGGCAGCATGGTTGTGTGTGCAAAAGTGTAGTGCTAAAACGTTTAAAGCATGCACAACAGTTTAAAAACAAACAATGCTTCGAGCATCCGAAAAACTAAACATTCATTATCAATCCTGCAAAACAAGGAATTAACGGCAAGCATATTTTCGTTAGGAATGTATTCGAACAAGATAAACGGCCTAAGTCCACTAAGGAAGTCCCCAGTGGAGTCGCCAAGGTGTCGCGACCTCCCCGAACCGGCTCGGAAGCCTAAGGGATTAAAGCTAATGGATTACTAAGTTAAACCTAGCTCGAGTTCTCCCAAGCCCATACCAATTCGCGACTTAAGTTTAAGTTGTTAACATGCAAATCAATTTCAATTGGGAGTCGTCACTAATCAATTTTTAGTAGGTTGATTAGATACTTAAGTAAAGCACGGGAGAACGCTTCACTTCTACGAACCAGAGACTCAATGGCTATGGGGACTTGATTACACTAATTGACCAATTAGTGCCCTTTCGGTACCTAACCTTGTTCAAACACTACCTAACATTCCATTCCTAACTAAGCCCGAGAAAGCGACAATTAATTTCTACATCTAACATGCATAATTGATTACATGCAAAGTTAAATTAGACATGCAATTCGAAGCATGTAAATCAAGCAAGGTGCAATCGAGCATAAATTAGAAACCCAACTTCTAATTTTTGATTTTCAAAATTTTTTTTCTAAAAATTTTCTTTTCTAAAAAAATTCGAATTTTTTTTTTCGAAAATTTTTTTATTTGAAAAGTTTTTTGAAATTTTCCTTTTATTTTCAAAAAAAAATTTGAATTTTTTTAACGTTGAAATAATAATATAATATAATATTAAAAAAAAAAAAGCAGACCCGGGTTCACAACGGAACCAGGCTCATATATTGAGCCCGATAAGGTAATTTTTTTTTTTTTTGAAATGGGCCCAGCCCTAGTTTTCTAAGTGAATCAAAATCCTAATGCCCAACAACAAATTAAAATCCCAAAAGCCCAAAATATCAGCCCAATACCTACTCTAACCCATTTCAAATACCAACCCAAGAGTGAAACCCTACCCGGTTTCGACCGACCCAGTTTGCAACCGTGGACCCGAATCGCCAGAAATTCTACGCAGTTCGCCCAAGATCTTTCTCTTTCTCTTTTTTTTTGATTTTTTTTCCTATTCTCTCTTTTCTTTCTCTTTTGTTTCTTCTTCTTTTTCTATTCTTTTTTTTTAAAAAAAAAACCTTCTCCCCCTTTCTAGGCATCCTCTCTTCAGGACGTCTTCATCAACTCCTTTCCTATCTTTGACTTTTCCTCCTTTCTTTTTTTTTCTTTTTTTTTTGTTTCTTTTTCTTTTCTCTTGGCTTTTCTTCTGGTCTTTCTCCTCCTCGTGCCTTTCTGCCCAGAATATACTCTCCTTCACTGAGACTTCTTCACCAAGGGCTTCCCCCGCACGTGAGCTTTTACCGTGACTAAACCAGGGGGCGCCCGACGTCAGCCGTCGATCGTCGGCTCAGATCGTCGGTGCCGATGCAGTCACCGCGGGCCGATGCTCCGGAGATGGCACCGGTGGCTGAAAACAACCATATCTCCGCACTTTTCGACAAACCAATATTTGACTCGAACCAAAACACACAAGCATACGTGTACACAGTAAAGCATATAAAACTGACATTGTGGGATTCCAAACCAAGGTGTTGTCGGGAACAAACAGCAACTTCGACCCATGTGCTCATCCATGGCCGATGTCGGGGAAACGATTTTCATGCCACGAAATCACACAAAGACATGGAGAGCTTGAAGTCAGTAACAACACTAGAACGAATCTAGCATGTAATAGAGTGCTAGCGTGTGCTAGAGTGTCGATTTCACAAAAACGCATTCGGAGTTCTCTTGGGCATTTTGTCAAATACGTGAAGTGCGGTTTGCAACTGACTGGGAATAGGAACAGAACCGATTAAGGCTCAAACCCATAACCATAATCAACATAAAACAAAAGGCAACACGCAACAATAGCCAGGGAAGGCTCGCCAACGCTCGAAACCGCGTACGGTCGAGCGCCGGAGAGTCAACCTTAGTCAGCCGAAACCCAAGAACAGGGTGTAATTCGGGTGAAATAAAGGGAGTCGACGGAGCTTCCTACTCGACTCGGCGGTGGTGAATGACAGATCGGACTATTGCCCGGTCACCTCCCGTGCTTCCGAGCTGAGATCCTCGGAGAGCAATCCCCCGAATCACAACACACAAACTGAGACCAGGACCTACCGTGTAGGATGGGCTGCGCCGAAGGTTCGCCGGCCACGGTTGAGGCGTGGCGGTCACCGACAGGAGACCGTTCGCCCCTCGGATCTCGCTCTCGAACTCTCTCTCTCTCTCAGATCTCTCTCCCTGGCTCTCTCGCTCACTTTTTCTCCATTCTCCCCTCGCTCTCTGTCTCGCTCCCCCTTTTCTAATGTTCAGAGAAGGAGGAGGCTGTCCTCCTCCTCGCCTTCCCCGGCGACGCTTCCTCTCCATTTCGAGCTCAGGGGAGCCATCGATCAGTGTGCCTTCCGCCCTTTCGTCTGGCGTCAGCGGTCGGTCCCATTCTCGGGACCAAACCAAACCCATTTTTGGCTAAAGCGGCTGCAGGGCTCCCTTGATAAAGGTTGGAAGTGTCGCGCCGTCTAATAAAGCCATCATTGCATTGATTAAACGACACCTGGAAGATAATCCTAGAGAATGGGATGCGTTGTTGTCGACTGTATTATGGGCTTATAGGACATCTAAAAGAACTACAATAGGAACTAGCCCATATATGCTCACTTATGGACAAGAGGCAGTTCTCCCGGTTGAAGTTACGGTTCAGTCCCTATGAGTCAGACTTCAAAACAAGTTGGTTAAGGAAGAATACGACGACTTAATGTACGCCAACATCGACGAGTTGGGAGAAAACAGAGTGATTGCCTTGAAAAAGTTGATCCTCCAGAAAGATAGAGTTGCCAAAGCATATAATAAACATGTAAAGTGCAAACAGTTTGAAGTTGGCGATTTAGTTTGGAAGACCATTTTGCCGACGAGTTTGGACAATGAAAAGTTTGGTAAATGGTCGCCGACATGGGAAGGAACATTTATGGTAACCGAGGCATTCATTGGAAATGCTTATCGATTAATGGATATCGAGGGAAAGGAGTTTTCCCGTACTATCAATGGCAAATATCTGAAAAGGTACTATCCTACCATGTGGGAAATGCAGGAAGTGGAAGAAAAAGAAATTCAAGATGTCAAAGAAGTCTAATTTTGTTCATAAACAAAAGATAAAGGTACTAAAAAAAAAAGAATCATTTATGATTTCCCCCTTCCTTCCCTTCTCTGTCTTTCTTTCTCTCCCTCTTCTTCCCTTTCCTTCTTCTTCTTCTTCTTCTTCTTCTTCTTCTTCATCTTCCCTCCTTCCTTCCTTCTGAGCCCATACTTGCCGACTGCTTTCACTCCCCCAGCTCGAGACCAACATGTTTCCTGAAGCGGGCCACAAACTGCTACATCCGGTCCTCTAGGCACTCGTTCGCCGTCTCAGCCTCTTCCTTGGCCTTTTCGAGGTTCGGGAGTGTCTCCTCCAAGTTCGACAACCGTTTCTGGAGCCGTTGAATGAGCTCAAGGTGAGATCCCACCAATTCATCCGATTTCTTGGCCATAATGCCCAATGATGTGTGGAGGCAGAATTGACAAAAACTTCACAACGGAAGTCCATCGAGAGTCCAATCTCGATTTCATCCCGTTCGGGGCAAGGAACTCCTCGCCCTAGTTCTGTCTTCGTCCCCTGGATACGTTTAGCAATCGGCTCCTGATACTAGTTAAGATGCTCTTGAGAGGAGTGGAGTTGACTCTGTACATCACAGAGCGTGTTGTACACTACATTCGCGTGCTCGATCTCTTCCTGTAAGCTTTCGAACAAACGCTCTGCTAAAAAGTGTGCGTTGATGTCTCTCTCATTGGCTTGCAACTGGGACACCCCGTGCTCGAAGACAGTCACGAATTCCTCGTATTCGGCAACAAAAGGGTGATCAGAAGGTAGGTCCTTAGGCTTCCCTTCATGAACTAGCTTCACGACCTTAGCCACCACTTCGAGCCTCGTCACCAGGACAGCATAGGTTAGGCTCAAGAAGGAAATGATCTCCTTCCATAAGGCCTTGAAATCACCAGCGTTCGGGGTCAATGATGAGGCACTGGATTCCATCGTTGCTCAAAGAAAGTAAAAGAAGAAAATCTCTCTGGAAGATGGAGAGTTAGAATTCAAAGTCGAGTGACAAAGTCTTGATCTTAATAGGCCCCACTATTTATAGACCGTGACCAGAATCCTAACTCTTTACGGACCCGTACGAGAAGATCAACCGACATGGCGAGTATCTCGGCGGCATGTTTGTACCCGTTTGATCAGTCCAAGATACAGGGATTTGAACGTTGCTAATAATGGCTATTTATTCCTCGAAGGCCACGAAGCAAGATCCGAGGAAAAACGTGCCGATGGGCATTCCCAGCCGTTCGATGATCTACACGTGTACTGATGGGATTCAATTGCTACTCATGAGTGAGCCAATGCGACGGCAAAACTGAATTACAATGGTACGAATTGATTACGTTTTGTACTGATTCATTAAATGCAAGTGCAGGAGGCTGTACGAAGACGTCTTTTGGAGAGCATAAAGAAAGGGTAGTCTGGTCAATAATACCGCACAAATCATCGAAGCGTGTGCAAATTATGATTATTCGGCTCATATTCAAAGAAAAGAGAAAAGCTTAGCAATAAAGATATTTACAGCAGTGCCATTCTCGGCAATAGTGACATGGGAAAAGAAAGAAAAGATGGTGCTAGCTGCAAATTACATGAAATGTTGCTCGAGCCCTAGGACGAAGCTGTGAAGCTGGATTTCTCGATCAAAGTTTAATTCCTGAATTTCATCCTTTTTGACCCAGCTATCCTCCACCTCAAAGGTCAGTTGCTTCAGAATTGCTTCAGGTCTAATATGATCTTGCTTTGATCAAAGAGCATCGATAGAGAAATGCTTTCATCGACGCGGAATGCCTCAAAGACCTTGCGAGCGTCATCCAGCTCTTTTTCTTTAAGGATCAAGGCCTTCTCTGTGTTCTCAATGCCATTGATATATTCAAGCCCTGCCTTAAAAGCCTTTACAATTACATCGAATGAACCTGAGAATTCATGAAGAGCAAAGTCTGGAGCTCGACAAGGCAAAGGATAAGGCAAGCTGGTCATATAGTTTAGCAAGGATCTGACTTCACTTTCAAACTCTGGGACGTCACAAATAGTGCCGTACCCTTCCCTTAGGAGCTCACAAAATTGAGCTTCCTTCTTGTGAATTTCATCATGATTAGCATAAGGGAAAAGGCTGCCTACCGAAGGATGCTTACCTCAAACGACTCAAATGTTGTTAACCTAAGGAGTTTGAAAAGAAGAATAATCCATGTTGAAGCTTACCTCGTCCATCGATTCACCTGAAAATTCGTCCATAACAGAAAGAGATAATGATGGCATACTAGGAGATAAGGGCACATCAGGAATAGAAAACCTTCTGAAAGGATGTAACAATCCCATTAGAAGTTGAGTTGTACTCGATAAGGTTGAATCTGGGTCTCAAGGAAAAATCAAAACCTTATAGTCATCCCACCATTGGTTAAATGACACAGAGCCATACCGAGTACTAAAATTGTCGACAAGCATGAACCGTCCCAAAATATATTTAGAAATCTCGTTGTAACATGATAGAGCATCATTCCTTGAAGACAAAGGAGAAGGGAAGTTCACCGAGTAGACAATTGGCATGGGGATACCTTGAACCAACCCACATTGACGGGCACAGTAATGAGGATTGTATACCTCGAAGCCAATAGAAAACCTTCCTCCAAAAGTGAACTCCAGTGGAAGATCAGTGGGGATGAAGATGCTTGCCCAAAATTTTGAGGTATCATACTAAGCAATCGATGGGTCACACACAAAGTGTACGTCGAACCTATGGAAAATGAAGTCCTTCAGAGTAAGCAGAACACCTAGGAAGTACTCCAAGACCAGAAGCCCTCCAATGGGTTGGAGGAAAATGCTACAAAATTTCCAGGGGCCAAAAGCAGTCTCCATAGGTTATTTTTGTACATCATACCAGTCGACAGGCGTAGAACCATAAGACGTGAACCGTTGAGGGAAGTATGATCGTACCCAGCCATGCAATATCCATAGTGGACCAATGAAAAAGTCAGGATGTGCACTAAACAATGAAGATCGTGCATCAATGAGGCCTTTATACAGAGCAGACAAGGCCATTCGACCTAACCCGACATCAACACCCTGAGTGAGTGCATATACAAAGTCTACAAACCCACGTGATATGGAAGTGGTACAAAAGATATATCGACAAAACCAGCAGAGCAGGAGTGCAACATGTTCTTGAAGGGTTATTGGTCCGTTTGGTTTGCTAAACTTTTTGATGAAATCATGGAATGAAAGATCAATGGAAGAGGTACCAGGAAAATCTGGACATGACCACGACTTCTGATTACAAAATTCCACAAAAGGTTATAAGTTGGTCAGCGACCACATATCGAGCAAAGTGATGGTTACCGGACCAGGAGGCAGGAAAAAGCAATTCGTTGATGGTGACCAGAGACAGCAAAGAGCTCCGATGAGCCCATATTCCTTAGGATCTATGGAAAGACAGCTTAGTAATAAAGCCTATGTTGACACTTAAATTTTGCTCAATCATTTAGGATTTTATTACATAAAAATTTAGGGTTTAATTTTTAAACCACTAAACAAAAAAAAATTTCATTAAATTACATGGCATATAGACATTAGGCACATTTGCATTAATAGGGCCTATTAGGACATGAATTTTAAAAAAATAAATTTCCAGGCCGGGTTCGTCGGCCTATTCTTTTTTTCCTCTTCTTTTTTTTTGCGCGGCCCATTTTTATTTTTATTCTTTCTCCTCCCTTTTTATTTTTCCGCACGGACCGGCCCTTCTTCCCTCAACCCAGCCCGCGTCTGTTCATCCCCCCCCCCCCAGTCAACCTTCTGAAGCGTACGGGGGGGGAGGAATAGAAAGGGCGGAACAGAAGCTAGAAGGAGGGACAGAATGGGTGAAACAAAAGCTAGAAGCCGAAACAGAGCAGAAACCAGAGAGGCGCGGGGCATACCGACGCGATTCGCGGGTCGGGCGATCGACCGGCCGCGACAAAGGCCATGTGCGCCTGCTTGCTGGCTGGCTTTAAATCGAGTTCGACGCAGAGAAACAAGGGATCTGAGAGAGAGAGATCGGGAGAGAGAGTGAGCACCGAGAGAGATCCAAGGTCAAACGGTCTCCCGTCGACGACTGCCATGCCTCAGCCGTAGCTGGCGAAGCTCCGGCGCACCTCATTTCACCAGGTAGGTTCCGGTCTCGAGCGCTATCCGGGTTTTGTTTCAGTCTATTTTTACTTGATTCGGGGTTGATCTCCCGAGGATTTCGGCTTGGTGGCGTGCGAGGCGACCGGACGTAGTCCGATCTATCACGCTCGCCCCTGTTCGTCACCGCCAAGCCGGATAGGGAGTGCCGCAACAGCAGCCCCCCTCCCCTATTTCTGTGACTGTTCTCAAGCTCAATAGCCGGAGCTCGCGGTCATCCGACTCGCATGAGTTCCGGCCCGTGGCCTCCTCGTGTTTGCTTCTAGCTCTTCGTGTGTCCTGTGTTGCAATTCCTGGTTCGTTCGAACCTCAATCGAGTCGGAAATTGTTTGTTATCGTGGCGCACCACATCTGTTTGTGATAATGCCTTAAAGCAGACATGTCTTTCTTCTCTCCGCATTCAGCTGGTAATGGCGAGACAAGCAATGACCGGGCACGAGCTCGGCCTCAGAGAGGCAAAACCCGACCACGTAGGCTGGGTAGTTGCGGACCGAACGGCGGCCGAGCAGGGGCTCGGCCGCGAAGCTACAAACCCTGACCTCTCCGGTCAGGGCATGTCTGGTAGCGGCTGAGCACGGGCTCGGCTGTCGGACCAGAAGCCCCGATCGCAGAGGCTGGGGCTCGAAGAAGTCGGCGTTCCAGCCAACCGGTGAAGGAGACAACTGGTGCGAGTAGGAGCGGCGGGCCATCGATCCGGCCATGGGGCTGAGTTTCCTACCCACGAAGGTCAGGGCTCGGCGAGTGGCGGCCGAGCATGGGCTCGGCCGCCGGACCGAAAACCCTGACCGCAGAAGCCAGGGTCCAGCGGGCGGTGGCCGGCCACGATCTCGGCCATAAGGGCCGAGCGTGAGCTCCAAGCCGGAGCAGAGCCCATTAGTCGGGTCGCGAACTGGGTCGGATGCACGGGCAAACCGGGTAGGGTTCCCGGCAATTCGGGTCCGCGGTGCAAGTTGTGTCAACGACCACGAACCGAGTCGGGTTCGCGTGTCGAAATCGGGTAGGGTTTGACTCTAGGGTTTTGTTCAAGTGGGCCGAATAGGTTGTGGGCCGGAGTATTTAGGGTTTTGGTGTTTTATTTTCTTGATTGGGCTTTGGGCTTTAATTTGTTTGAAAAATTTTCGAGCTAAGCCCTCTTTCTGGAAAAAAAAAAATTAAAATTTCGCTGCATCGGGCTCAATAAATGAGCCCAATCCGGTTGCGGACCCGGGCCGGCGCGCCTGGATCAGTCCCGATCTGAGTCGGATGTGGAAATCCGACCCGGATCCATTTTACATTACTTTAATATTATATTATTGTTTTAATATAAAAATTATTTTAAAAAAATTTTAAAATATATATTTTATCCCGGTCGGATGTGGAGATCCAACCCGGTCTATTTTATTTTATTATTTTAATATTTAAAAAACTATTCTTTTCAACAAAAATTTAAAAAAAATTCAATTAAAATTTTTTAAAAAAAAAAAATTTTGAAAATTTAAAAAATGTTATTTGGGCTTTAGAATTGGCTTTTCTTGCCCTTTTGCATGATTAGTGTCATTTTTTATTGCATATTGCTCGATTCATACACTTTGAATTGTGCGTTTAACTTAACTTCGCATGTGGTCGATTATGCATGTTAGGTTTAGATATTAATTGTTGCTTCCCTTAGCTTAGTTAGGAATGGAATTTCGTGACTCTCAGTTAGTGTGAACACGTTAAGTGGTGAATTGAGCAAGATTAGGTACTGAAATGGCACTAGTTGGTCAATTAGTATAATCAAGTCCCCATACCCATTGAGTCTCTAGTTCGTAGAAGTGAAGCATTTCTCTCGTGCTTTACTTGAGTGTCTAATCAACCTACTAAAAACTGATTAGTGGTGACTCCTAAATGAAATTGATTTGCATGTTAACAACTTAAACTTAAGTCGCGCATTGGTATGGGCTTGAGAGAGCTCGAGCTAGGTTTAACTTAGTAATCCATTAGCCTAACCGCTTAGGCGACGGGGCCGGTTTGAGGAGGTCGCGACAACTTGGCGACTCCGCTGGGGACTTTTTAGTGGGCTTAGGCCGTTTATCTTGCTTGAATACATCCCTAGCGTGAATGTTTTTGCCATTGACCTCTTGTTTTGTAGGTTTGGCATTTGAGGAATAAATGTTTATTTTTTTCGGATGCTTGAAGCATTGTTTGCTTATAAACTGTTGTGCATGCTTTAGATGTTTTAGCACTATATTATTACACATACAACTATGCTGCCGGACCTGGGCCGCGATAGGACGCTTAAGATGGTGTTAAGAAAGATACAACTTCGAACGCAAGACCGCGATGTAGAGGTTGCCTTTCTTCTCACCAAAAATTCTTTCTTGGTGTCGTAAGTGTTTATCCTTGTCCGCGAGACCGCATGACTATAGGATATCTCTGTCGACTGAGCCGGAGTTAAGGACCTGACACCAACGCGAGACTACGACGATCAGATCACCCTTTTAGCTTCACCTTATTAGACTGTCTAGATCGAAAGCGAGCTTCACTTTTCATCCGTGTGTCTTTGTGTTTGCCATGGTTCTCAATAGAGTAAGTCTTTATCCCTCCTGTTATGCAATTCATTTATTTCCTTTTGTTGATTCATGGCAAATTAGGTCGGTCGTTAGTCTCAATTTATATACGATGGGGAGATAAAAAGAAAAGGAAAACGACAAAGATGAATTCAAGAGGCATATTATTATAAATAAATAAAAAAGTTTCACGCCTCCTAACCATTTAAATCATAATAGGCCAAACAACTAGATTAAGAACTTCACAAACCGAAGAGATTTACAGAGCGAGTAGAAAGGAACTACTATTATAATTTTATGGATTTACCCAAGACATCACCTTTGACAAGCTCAAACCATACATTGCACAGTAAGCAAATAATTCACTCGTTCGATGTCATGAAACTCTATAGAAATAGCCTTTGAGATCCATTACTATGTTCCTTTCCACCAAAGGTTTTTATACCGTATTGGATAAGCCCTTCATCGATAACAATGGAGTTTTAAGGTCAAAAGAAACGAGTGCATACAAATTTGTCCACTTATTTTCTAGAAAGCAGTTTCGTGACGTTCATGCATATTAAGATCCAGAGCAATTTTAACATACAGATGAAGAGGACTTCTTGCATCATTATCTGGTGTATCATAATCAGCATGATACCTTGCAACAATGTGATTTAAGAAGGCCGTCTGGCTGTATTTGGCAGCAACATGAACTGCGTGCAGCGGAGAGGCCAGCAAATGGAGAATTGTCATTTAAAAAAAAGAAAAAAAGATTGACACTAGAGGAAAAAACAAAAGGAACAGCCTATAGATGAAGAGAACATTTAAGGAAACAGAATAAATTACTGACTTTTTTTTTTGGTCAGAATCCATTATATTATATGCTCTTGAAAGTCTGTGACACGATACAAGCTTCAAAACATAGCATTTCCAAAAGACAAGTAGGGGATAAGCGACCCAACTAACCGGTAAACATTTATTATGGTGGGCTTTGGCAACCCAATCCGCGACTTGATTACTTTCTTTTCGGCAATGGGTCATCTTTAAATTGCTGAATAACTTTGCACGGGCCCGGGCTTCAGTGATCAGTGCATAAGCTTCCCAACTCACTTGATCTGCTCCCTCGCTTATCATCTCCACCAGGTCAGTTCGATCTGTCTCCAACACAATCTTCATGTCACTTTTTGCTTGAAAATGTTTGAGGGTTTCAAGCACAGCAGCGGTCTTCGCTTGGATCGCCGACGAGACTGTTACCGATCGAGCAAACCCATCTACCAAGATACCCCGGCTATCTCGGCATACACACGCAATGGCCCCTTCCCCTGTTTCGGCAACAAAAGACCCATTGACATTAATCTTGATAACCCCGGGGGGAGGGGGGGTCTAGATTGGAGGTACTTTTTGTTGTGTTTGTAGTTGTCCATTTGTTTTCTTTGACCATCTACTGAAGTTTTGCTCCGCGGTGATGGCTGAGGTAATGATGTGTTGGGGATTTAACTTCTGGGCTCTGAATACCAAGGTGTTCCTAGATTTCCAAATCTGCCATAATAATAAAGCAAGGAGCTCGAAGGATACAGAAGTATGTTGAAAATTTAGCAACAATTCCTCTATTCGAGTCACTGTATACCTGTCAACCTTAATATTTATTGAGGGGTTATTCCATATTTGCTGAGTCCAAGGGCATAGAAGAAATTGATGCTCGATGGATTCTGGATATTGTTGACATATTGTGCAAGTGGCTTCAGGTATGATCTGTCTTCGAAACAGATTTTCCTTAGTTGCAAGGGCATTTTGGCATACTTGCCAAAGAAAAAATCTGATTTTGGGTTGTAAGTGTGCCTTCCAAATGCTATTCCATAATGCTTTGGGGGTGTGGTACGACGTGGATGCTTGATTCAAATCACTGACTTCAAAAGATGAAATTCCATGATCTTTGGCAGAAATCGTTTCATAAAATTGAAATGACCACTACAGGTAGTGTCTAGTAGCATCACACGTGACTGTTCATTAGTATAGCGTAAAAGTTGCGTATAGAATGCTCAAAATCCCTTTTTAACTCAAGATAAAACCTAGCATGGGAAAAATTACCAAAAAAGTTATAAATCTATTGCAATTGTACCGATTTAGTCCTAATATTATTTTTTGGGTCAATTGAGTCACAAACCTTTTGTAATTGTGCCAATTTAGTTCATTCAGCTAAATTTGGCTGGCCGACGCTGACGTGGCTAGCAGCCGGCTCCAGTATGAATTTTTTAATAATATTTTTTAAAATTAAAATTAATATTAATATTTTTATCTTTTTTATCTTTTTTTTTTCTCCTCTCCTTCCTTCTCTCTCCTCCTTCCTCCTCCCTCCTCCTCCCTCATTCTTCCTTTGGCTCCAGTGACTAGCCAGAGGGGAGGGCCGCCCGATCACCAAATTGAGGCGGCCGAGCGAGCTTGCCTTGCCATCACTGGGCAAGGGCGAGCTTGCCCAGCCATCGGCGGGTGGCGATCTAGGAGTCGAGGGCCTTAATGGTCTTGGCTGAGGGTGGTGATCTAGGAGTTGAGGGCCTTGATGGTCTCCTCCTTGTGGCTCTCTAGGCTAGCTAGCGCCTCCTGCAACACCACCTTCACCTTGCACTGCCCCTCTAGGAGCTTTTGCTCCTCCTTCGCCTGCATCTCCTTCTTCATCTAGCTCAACGCCGCCGATAACTCCGCCCATGGATCAGCGAGCTGGCCTCACCGTCGTTGGGCGAGGGCGAGCTTGCCCGGCTACCTCAGTTTGGCCATTGGCTAGCCCTCCCCTCTAGCCGGTCACTGGAGCTAAAGGAAGAAGGAGGGAGGAGGAAGGAGGAGAGAGGAGGAGAGAGAGGAGGAAAATAAAAATCAACATAATTCGAAAAAATAAAATATTATTAAAAAATCGTCATCGAAGCCAACTGCCAATCATGTCAGTGCCAACCAGTCGGATGGACTGAACTGGTACAATTACAAAAGGTTTGAGACTCAATTGGCCTAAAAAGGGGATTAGACAGGTGGGTGGGGGTGCAGGGGCGGCGTGACCAATTTAAAAAGGGGAGAGACAGAAATAAAAAAGAAAGGGAAGAAGATAGTGCAGAATATAAGGGGGGACTGGTAGCGCGGGAAAGAGGGGAAGGAGAGAGAAACGAAAGAAGAAAGACCCAATTGCCCTCATTTTCAATTTCAAACTACAAGGGCCATTTTGCAAATACCCAAAAGTTGATGGGCTATAGTGCAAATACGAAAAGTTATAGGGCCGCTCAAATAAATTGCACCAATTAATTTGAGGGGTCCTTAGACTACAAGTAGTACCAACAAAAGCTAAAACAAAAACCCGAATTTGGCAACAAGGTTGAAAATCGGCTGTGACAAATAAAGACCATAATGTGCACAATAACAATATGTTATAATTTTCATCAAATTGGCTATCACATAATAATCACTATTAAGTAAAGAAAACTAATGTGAGTCATAGCGATTGTATGTCATTAATCGACATAGTCCCTTCTATATACTACAACCATAGGTCTATACTTAACATGATCCATAAATGAGAAGTATAGTAATGGTCCAACTATAATGTCTCTATTAGAGACTATCCTGTTTAACATTCATCTATTTCCATAATGTATACTAAATAGAAAACAGGAAATACCAGGAGCACATAAAAGAGCTCAGAGTGTCAAATACATAAACTTAATGCAACCATAATGCTATCATTAGTGACGTCCAATAATGCCCATCCTTTCAACATGTTCATTATATGTTTTGGGCAGGAGTCCTTTTGTTTAGGGATCTATTATCATAAGGTTAGTGTTAATGTGCTCAGTTGACACTTTTTGTTTCTGAACTTCTTCTTTAACAGATAAGTACTTAATTTTCATAAGCTTAGCACCCTTAGAATACTTGTCGTTCTTGAAAAAGAAAACTACTGCAAAGTTATCACAATAAATTTTCAGTGGCTTGCCTATAATGTCAACAATTACAAGCCCTAAAATAAAGTTCCGTAACCATAATCCATAAATAGTGACCTCAAAGCATGCCACAAACTTAACATCCATAGTGGATGCGGCAATAATTGAATCTGAATATCCAATCGCCGTAAGATGATCGAATCTTTTATAAGTGAGCATATGATTCTTCATTTCTTGCAAGCATATGAGAACTTTATACTTGCCCAACATTCCGACAGAAAACTAATATCTAGTTTGGTGCAAGTTTGAGCATACATTAAGCTCTCGACAACATATACATAAGGAATACATTTCATTTGTTCTCGTTCCAATTCAACTTTTGGACATTGCATAAGGTTAAATTTGTTACCCTTTTGAATTGGAACTATTCCTGCTGAACATTTATCCATAATGAATCTCTCTAGAATTTTCTCAATGTAGGTTTTCTAAGACAACCCTAACAATCCTTGTGATCTATCACGGAATATTTCTATTCCTATCACATATGTTGCCTCTCCCATATCCTTCATTTCAAAATTCTTAGAGAGAAATTTCTTGGTTTCATATAATAAACCAAAATCATTAGTAGCAAGCAAAATATCATCAACATACAGAACTAGAAAAATAAACTTGCTCCCACTAACCTTCATATATATACACCGATCAACGATGTTTTCCTTAAATCTATATGAAGTTATGGTATCATTAAACTTAATATACCATTATCAGGAAGCTTGTTGAAGTCCATATATTGACTTCTTTAATTTGCACACCATGTGTTCCTTTCCTTTAATTGAAAAGCCTTCGGGTTAGTCCATATAAACCTCTTTTTCTAAATTCCCATTAAGAAATACGGTTTTGACATCCATTTGGTGTAACTTTAAATCGTAATGAGCCTAAAGCCATAATTAGTGAATCTTTCTTGGAGAATAGTGAAAAAGTCTCCTTATAGTTAATGCCTTCTTTTTGAGTAAAACCTTTAGCAGTAAGTTTGGCTTTATATCGTTCAATATTGCCTTTTGAGTCACGCTTCATCTTAAAGACTCATTTACACCCGACTCTTTTACATCCTTTAAGGAATCCGGCAAGATCCCAGACTTGATTTTTTGATGCATAGATTTCAACTCTTCTTTCATGGCATGAAACCACTCATTAGAATCTTCACATTCTATGGCTTGTGAAAATGAACTTGGATCATTTCCAATTCCAAAGTCAATTTCTGACTCTCGTAGATAAACCACATAATCATTAGAAATAGCTAGTCCCCTTTCTCTTTGAGATCTTCTTAATGCTAATTTCTTGTGGCTCAACTATTGTAGGTTCATTAATGACATCTTCATTATGGTGAGTTTGATAATTTATTTGTTGTTCTTGATTATTGTTTGGTTGAACAATAATATCAAGAACAATAACTTTAGAAGTTTTGGGTATATGAATTTTTAACCTTACTTCTTGAATGCAAGCATACCGCATCCTTTCACTCCCACTAATGTCGCCATTTTCAATGAACCTAGCATTTCCAAATTCAATAATTCTTGTACTATGATTAGGACCATAAAATCTATACCCTTTGGATTTCTCTGCATAATCAATGAAGTAACTATTGGTCGTTCTTGATCCAATTTCCTTTCATGTGGATTATAAATTCTTCTACTTGACAACCCCAAACATGCAGATGTCGTAAACTAGGTTTCTTTTCCATCCACAATTCAAAAGGAGTCTTTGAAACTGCCTTACTAGGAATCCTATTTAATAAATTGTAATGTCCCGAATTTCGACCCATTTCCGGAATCAATAAAATTGATATTATTTCTCATTTCATTTTAGCAAGTCTCGCCCAGAACTGATCATTCTCGGGATACTAACCAATGGAGAATGGATAACTAGGAAAAACGATACATGGACCAAGGACCTGATCGCGAATTGGGCATAGATTCCGAGAAACGATGAGGAAATATTTTGGGCCAATGTGGGCCGATCCTAGGAGGATGATGGATTTGGTTTGGCCAACGATGTATGATCGGATCGCGGGTGATTCCGCACAATCGAGAGTACACATGGCGAACAAATCCTGAACTTAAACCGAACGATCGCGACCTCCGGAACTAGCGATAATTCCTTTCGTTTTTCCGGTAATCGAGACCATCACAACTCGGACAACCCTAGGTCGATACGCATAATCCCTAAATAGCCGTCCGTTAGTAAGAGACCCTAAATTGCAAATTGAGTAATTTTGATCACGAAATTAGACCCGGACTTGGACATCGATTTTCGAGGATGTATATGATTATTTTTACGAGGACAACGTCATATTATGTTGGCCAATCATATTTGGGGTTGGTACGGTCGAAAAATGGAATTTCGACCTGGAATCGGAAAATGACCGTTTTGCCCCTAGGCCTATTTCATTAATTCCGAATTTTGGGGATTAATTAAGGATTTATTTAATTAAATTGGATCAGCCAATAATTGAGCCTAAAGACCATTTTACTCTTCAATTATTGGATAAGACTAAATGTAGGCCTTTGGATGAGGGGCATTCTGGTCAAAGTCATGGGATGAGTGACAAGTGTAATCCACTAAAGCCCTATATTTGACTTCCTTTGACCCCTTCACCCCCCTCAATCCCGGCCATCTCCCTCTCTCTCCACGTTTTCCTCTCCACGTTTTCCTCTCCATCGTCGTGTTCTCTCTCTCTCTCGGCCATTCATGCCGGAGCAATCCGCCGATCACTGGGCCGCCACACGCCGCCGCCGCACCACCACATGCCTTCGCCTCACCCTCATCACCATCCCGTCATTCTCACTCTCCATTTTGTCCCCTTCTCCTCTTTGCTCGGCAGTGAGGAAAAGTCGGAGCCGCCGTCCATACGCTGGTGCCATCCGCCGCCGCTTCGCCTTGTCTCGTCCCCCTCATCTCGTCACCATCTCACCATTTCCGGCCATCGCTTCCCCTCCTCTCCATCTCTCTCTCCGTGGATGTTGCCCGTCATGAGCGTCGCTCACCGCCGCCGCCGAGGGAGGCTGCGGCCCGTCGCCGCCAAGCCGTGACCGCCGTCGCCTCAAGCCACTGCCTACACCACCACATCGATTAACTCACTCGCTCTCTCTCTCTCTCTCTCTCTCTCTCTCTCTCTCTCCCTCTCTCTCTCCCCCCTTCCTTTCTCCATTCTCTCTCTCTCGGCCATCACTTGGAACTGCCGTTCGCCGGAGTGCCATCGCTGCTGCCGGCCGCCGCCTCGCCACCACATCACCATCTTTCGACCACCTTTCTCGCCCCTTGGGACCGTCAAACAGCACCGAACCGAGTCTTCCCTGCACCACGTGGAGAGGACCACCGGCCACCCGTCCGCCGCCGCCGCACCGCCATGAAGCCACCGGAATGCCGCCGCTAATTCCGCCGCTCATCGACGATTAGCCGCCTGTTTCCCATCGACTCGACTTTAACCGGAGCGTAGGAATAAGTGAGTAATAATTCCCTAAACCCTAGTTAGGCCAATGTGGATTTCTAGATGGGTTTTAGGGGTTATTAGGGTATTTTAGGGGTCAAATGGTAGAGTATGTTTAGGGCCGATCTTGTAGCTAATTTGGTGGTTTAGCGTGATATTTTAAATGAGGTTAATCAGCCTAGAATGTGATGTGTGATGGCTGGAAATATTGGATTGAATTAGCTTGAGTTCGGTTAAATTAGGGTTGATTGTGGAATCTTGAGCGTGCCTTGCATTGTTCTCATGGTGGCTGATTTGGGCGATGTCTTGGGGAGCATAATGGAGTATTTTAAGGATAATTATTGGCCTAGAGTGACTTGTTTGATGACTGTCCATATTGTGATTAATTAGACTTAGATTGATTAATGAGGAGTTTAATTGTGGAATTGACGTGATGCCCCGTGTTGTCCTATTAGTGGCTGATTTGTGCTGAGTCTTATCATGCCATGCCGCATGTTCGCGTGACCTATCAAGTGTGGTGTGTGAATGGCCAGTAATTGACGTGGATTATGTGCCCAAGTGTGTTAATTGTGTGATGTGCCACATGGTATTAATTGGCCAAGTGATTATGTTGATGTGGTTTACTTAGGCATGCTAATATGCATGTGGATTTGGCGTTAATTATTTATATGCCTTTGTGGACTGGATGCTCATGATGCATTGCATATTTGCCCGAGTGCGGGGATTGCATGGCCACACATTTTGTATGCCGAGAATGAGGCATGAGATGAAAATTGTGCGAGAATGCATGCCTGACATGAACATGTGATCACCTAAAACACCCTAATGCGTGTTACGCGGGGTTCAGATAATAATTGGCTATGTGGACGGGTGATCATATATTACGCTGATGCGTGTTACGCGGGGTGTACCATCCTAATGCGTTTATGCGAGACGATGCCCGGTTCGTTCGGAAGACGGCCAACTTGATGCGTTTTACGTGGGTGTGGTTCATATATGGAGATCAATGTTGCGCCTGAGGCGTTTTACGCGGGCTAGAGACACTGGGCCTGAAGCGTCTTAAGTGGGCCACGGAGTGTTGTGATTAAGAAAGAGACCTGATGCGTTTTACGCGGGTTGAGTTTAAATGAAAAATAAGCAGTGTGCCAGAATGCCATTTGAGCTGGATCATGAGCATGGCCATATTTATAACATGTGTATGCCAGAGTGCATTGGCCAGTGTGCGAGTATGTGCGATTCGGTGAATTGTGTGTAAGACAGGCGCTGACGAGTATAAGCATACGTATGGCATACGTGTGACCAAGAGTGTGCGCGTATGTGCTGTGGCTATTATATTAAATTGCCTAACCTGCAGGGTCAGTAATGCGAACGATTTGGGCCCAATGACTTAGGTCATTTGAATATTGTTCTGTATTGTGATTGTTTTGCCTGTCAGGAGGTGCATGTTAGTCTAGTTTAGGCTTAGGAGGTTTCACTTACTAAGATTCGTCTCACTGTTGTATAAACTCATCTTTTCAGACCCCGGACCGTGAGATGGCAGGAGTGCCTATTCGTTTTGGGATTCCTTTCAGTATAGACTGGGAAGAGACAGAGTACCTCGCAAGGAACGGGGATACCTTTGTTAGATACCTATCTACGGTTTGGGTCGATGCGGGCATGGATTTTGATGAGGCCCACACATACATATACTGGTGTATCAGGGATGTCGATGAGACTTACGGACCTTTTCGATCTTTTAAGGTTTCGTATAACGAGTCAGGGAACTTTGGCCCCCAGTGTCCCGATGGGGACTTAGCGAGCCTGGATCACGTGACTGAGCTAAGGCACAAGCCGAACGTTTGGGAAATGGATGAATAGGATTCGATGGAGGAGGAGTTGGTAGACAGGGACTCAGGCCCGAAGCCGATGGATAAGGAGGAGGATGATCCTGAGCAGGCGTTGTTGGCGATGTACCTAGAGCTGGAGGACGAGCCTGAGGATATGGATTCCGAGGAGGACGGATCAGCCGGAGAGTCTTTAGGGATCGACACCGAGCCGGAGCCTATAGAGTCTGAACCGGAGCCTTCAGAGAGTCCATCCGACTCTTCATGATCAAATTCGAACTGGGAGTCCTAGAGTAGATTGTAGACCCTAGTAGGTCGGGCTAGCACCTTTTTGAGCAGAGCCCCTACCAGTTTAGTATCCCTGTTACCCTGGCCACTTATCCTTTTTGTTGTAGTGGCCCTGACCCGCTTTTGTTTAGTGTTTGTTGTTGATAATGGATATTGTAAATATTTTCTATAGTAATACAAAATGTATATTTGTTATTATATTGTTTTTGATTGTTGTACTATCCTTTTGTCTTGTTTATGTATTTGTACAGGTGATTTATTTATTGCTTCCGCTTGTGTATTAATTTCTGTGTGGGTATTGGGTCGGCGACGCGTCCTGAGAGTGTTGCATTTTTGCGACCTATGAGGGGATGCTTGCACGCTGTGGGGTTCGGGATGTGACATAAATACATATAAGTCTTTAATACATACATCCACAAAGATAAGGGTAAAGATGAATAACTCATCATACTCTTAACCATTTCCATTAAAGTACCATTATGCCTTTTTGCTACACCATTTTGTTGTGGTGTATCTGACATCGTGTATTAAGCACAAATGACATATCTCTCAAGGAATTTAGCAAATGGACTCGAACATTGTCCCGATTCATTATACTTTCCATAATATTCACCACCTCTATCCACCCTTACTATTTTCACTTTTTTGTCTAATTGCCTCTCAATCTCTTTAATATACATCTCAAGTGCATTCAGTGATTGAGATTTATCATGCAATACATAAATGTAACCATAACGTGAAAAATCATCAATAAATGTGATGAAATAACTTTCTCCACCAAAAGATGAAATATCAAAAGGATCACATATATCAGTGTGTATAATTTCAAGAAGTTATGTGCTTCTTGTGGCACCTTTCATAGAGTGTTTAGTTTGTTTACCTTTAATACAATCAATGCACACTCCAAGATCAGTAAAATCCAAATTATGAAGAATTTCATTCTTTACTAATCTTTGCATTCTTTTATTGGATATATGACCCAAGCATTTGTGCCACAAGTAAGCAGAATTCTCATCAACTAAACCTCGTTTAGTGCCAACATTATGATGCAAGGTCATTAAAGTCTCAACAAAAATATTATCAAGCTTAAACTTGTAGAGATTATCACATAAAGTTTCAGTTCCAATAAGAATTTATTCTTATATAAACGGAAAGATCCATAACCAAACTTACAAGAGAATCTTGCCACATCAAGTTTTGGCAAGGAAATTAAATTGTGGGAAAATGTAGATACATAAAGGGTTTGAAACAAATCCAAATAATGCCCAATATCTAAGACCAAACGATAAGTGCCAATGCTTTCAACTGGAGCTTTGTTTCTATTCCTCATGATCACATAACATTCATTTGGCTTTATGGTTTAGATCATAAGAAAACCTTGCATCGAATTTGACACATGAGTGGTGGCATCATAATTAATCCACTAACTATTATGAAGAATTTTAGTCAAATTTGATTCAAAACATACTAAAGCACAAGGCTTACTTTTCTTTTCAAACTAAACTTTACACTTTAGGAAATCTTTCTTCGAGTGTCCAATTTTATTACAAACTTGACACTTAATAAGATTGTGTTCCTTCTTGTGGATTTGAGAAACCTTAAAAGAGTCATTTAGGTTGCATAATCCTTTCTTCTTGCTTCTTCCACCCTTCCTTTATTGGAATTCATTTAAGCTTTTTGATGACTTAAGAGATGAATAGAATGAGTCTTTTGATTCTTTATCCTTATTTCTTCTTGAAAAAGCATACTGGCCAATTCATTTACATTCCACTTGTCCTTTATATTGTTGTAATTCATTTGAAATGGCCTATAATGTTCGTGAGGCAAGGAACTATACTAAAAAGTACTCATCCACGTTCATTCCCAAAGTCCTTTACTTTACTGCTAAATTCGTCATCTCAAGTACATGCTCATGCATACATGAACCATCATATTTCATGGTGGTCGAAGTGTTCATCAATGAACTAGTAAGTTACCTATCAGCAATCTGAGAACGCTCTTCCGTAAATTTCATAAATTCCTTCGCATTGTCAATTTTGGGAAGAGTAGTCTTTAAGTTGTTTGCAATTGTCATTTGTATGAACATTAAGCTTAGTCTGTTCAATCTTTCCCAAGCTTTATGGAAAAACTTTTCATCGTTGCTACTCTCATCAGTAATAGTAGCTGGTTTCTCAACTTGAAGTGCTAAATCAAGTTCCAGGACAGCTAATTGAAGCTGGACTAGTTCACTTCAATTAGAGAAATTCATTCCATTGAATAAAGAAACAGACGAAGCGTGCGAATGAAGAGAAACAAGTATATATTCTTTAATTATGCAAGAATATACTCATACATTAATGCTTTGAGAATATAACCTAATCAGATTCAAACTAAAAAATACAAGTACATCATAGTTCTCCTTTGGGTGATTCTATGATATACAAACATACATTAAACCATAATGATGCTAATAACTTTTATTTGGTAATTGTAAATATATCTCATTCAAATTTATTTGCTATCTTTGGATATACAAACAAATTTAACAAGACATATTAATTACCAACTATTATGTTCATGAATTATAAAAAAACAATTAACCTTTGGGTTAATCCCTAAGTTCTTATAATAAATGAACTTCAATTACCCATGACAATAATAATGATATATAACATATCAATTCAGTCATAGCATCAATTAATCAGGGGTAATTGAATAAAATAATATAAAATATAAAAAATTCAAAAGTCCTTAAGGTTCGACCACTTTGGTGACTAGTAATCCTTTCATAATATGAATTTTTACTATTGCAAAACACAAGCATTTACCAAATTGCACCCAAGGGCAAAACCATAATTAATCGTAAGGGGCAAAACTTTAAAATCATAATTCCACAGGGGCAAAACCGTAAATTTAACATCAAGGGCAATATGGTAAATAATAAGCCAGGATAAAATCGTAATTATCTAGCAATCAGGGGCAGAAACGTAAATAACCATAAAGGAGGGTAAAATTGTAAATAAACAATAGAGAGAGGGGCAGAAACGTAATTAAAAGCATAAGGGGCAAAACTGTAATTATAGGAAAAGGGGGCCTGACGGGCGCGTGCTTGCATACGCCTATTCCAGCGCGTGGGCTCGTGTACCATGCTCGCGCTGGCTCGTGTCACACACGCGACTTCCCCCTGTAGCGTGCGCATGGACTTCCTGCGCCAGATCCTTCAGCGCGCGTGGATTTCATGCGCCTGACTGTTGTTTCATGTGTGGAACCACGAGCCTTCATCCCTTTTGCTTCCCTTCGCCATTTTATCTCCGTTTTTGCCATGTTTTCCATCATGCCTTCATCATTCGGATTTCTCCGACATCCCTCCGAAGTCATTTCAACAACACGCAAATAACATGAAAAGACCAGTGTCGTTCGATGAATCTTCATCCATAAATCGTAATGTTTCAATAATCCAAAAAATATTAGAGTTTAAACCATGCTCTGATACCAACTATAAGCGGATAACGTAATTCTTCATGCGAAAATTCATAAGAAGAGAGGATCTTTAATCTTCATGATTTTCACAACGAGAGGCATGAAGACATACCTTTAATCCAAAGTGATACTGTTAGAGATAATCGTTGCGGAAAACCAAAGAACTTGAACCAAATGGAGAAATCTGATTTCTCCCCTTTAACCTACAATATTCTTTAATGTATTTTATCGATGGAGAAGAGAATACAACGAACATTCCTTTTCTGTCATTAGTATTGTGGATGGAGAGAGGACCGGACTCTATTTATACATTCTATCAATAGGTGCCTTCCATCAAAGTGCCTTTTAACTTTCATAAGAGTTGCACCTCTTTGGAAGAACGGTAACTTCCCTACAAGAATCATACCATTTCTTTTCATTAGAGTCATACCTTCTCATAGCCAATATTAATACTATAGCATATAAATATTATTAAACCATTACTAAATAATATCACGTGGGCCACAATAATTCTTACAATTTCATCATGAATGGAACCGAGGAAGGTTAGAAAACTTTCCAGGAAAACTAAAGAGAGGTCCCTTTTCTGTGATGATATTACATCATGTCCCGACAGTGACTTTCTCAGAGGTTCTCATTCCAGATCATTTGTCAATCTAAACTCAAAATCTACGGACTGTTCTTTTGTCTCACTTTCACCATTAGCTTCTATTTATAAAATACTATCAGACTCATGTGCAAAAACGTGACCTCCAAACCACTTAAACACCAAACCTTAGCAACAACATAGAAGTTGCGCATTCATAAGATTAAGTAAAGTCTAAAGGCCATACCTCGAGCGTTAGATGTCCTCCATCTCCACCATGTTTAGGGCCCTAAACCACAGAGCCCGTTCTTATCATACTCAACAGTAATAGAGTCAATAGCTGATCCACCTTTTACAATTATTTTTCTCACACCCGTGCCATCTCCATCGTCCCATGGATTGCCACCTTGTCCTCCAAATGGCCCAATGGATTTAAAGAGATGAAGATCAGAAATTGGTTCAGAGTAGACTCCTAGTGCATCGAGTTGAACGCCAGACCTTTTGTGAAAGCCAATTTTCTTGTTGCATGCCAATGCATAGCTAAAGAACCTTCCTACTTCCTTACCAAAGGGTCCATGCCTTCTAATATTGCTTTCGAATGTGAGTGATTGAATAACAGAATTATCATGTTTGATATAACCTAACACTAAGGCCAAGAACTCATGAGGGTAGTCCAAATTAACCTGCAGAATTAGCAATTAATTGTCATATTGATCTATATCAAAGATGATGGACTGCAGTGGCCTAAGCAAACATCTCATCCACGAACGACCTAGAAGTTGAAGACTTAGGCCCAAGAATTTCTTAAAACTAATGAATGGATGGACTAGTATTCCTACGTCATACTTTTAGGGTCAACAATCGAAGATGATAGAGCATTGGGTTCTCTAAAGCACTTTGCCGATTCGCTTTCTTTAGTATTAGAAAAACTTATCCTACAAGGCCACTTTCATGGAGTCCATCTCGCATAAAGGATATTAATGGACCTTTCTGTAATGTACAAAACAAAAATTACAGGGAGATATTTAAATGATCATAGGACGATTTCAATCATTCAGTACATTTGGATGGTTTTCATTTCCCTCTATGAAACTGTCCACAACCCATACTTTATCATTGTCCATCATGGATACAGGTCACTATCACTCACAATTTACTTTGATAAAGGTTCTCAAGTTTATTAGAAAACTAATACTCGATCTAATGGTGGTGTAGGGCAGTGGGAGGTGCCTAAGACCTTCACCGTACCTTACTGAACCACATAAAAACATTCCTTCTAAAGTAGCTATTAATATCAATAAGAGAAACTCCATTATAGTCATTTCAGTACATTCAATGTGCTTTACGGATAGGGGAATACATAAAGTGAACATACTAAATAAGAAATTGAAAATTTTCATTGAAATTGTTCGTTTGCAAATTTCCTAAAAGGATAATCATAAGTTTGTCTTTCCATCGGAACAATAGGGCTGTTGTGCGTGTTATTAAACTTATAGAATAGATTAAATATAATCAAGGTATATCTTTTTTTTTTCCTCGGAGGTTGGATTGATCATCAGAGGAAATATTAGGCAAAAATTAGGATACATTCTAGGAAAATAAAACTTCCAATTGAAGATAAGCAAATGAAGGGCTTTCACAAAAGTTCTCCTAGAATCGATAAGGAGGTTTGGGTAGGCACCCGCGTGAGAGAGAAGGGGAACCGTAATATGAATGGAAAACATGCAATGAACTCGCCATAGGGATATCTCTGTTACCACTGTGACCATGGGTAGAGGACCAAATAGATTCGCCATTATCGTCATACTCAAAGGAGATGCAGCTGACAACACCTTCCAACATCATCTTTATTTTCTTTACACCATTGAATTTTCCATCGTCCCAAGGGTGTCCACCTTGGCCTCCAATAAACTCGATCGGATATAGATGAGAGATTGATTTGAAATATGCTCCAAGAGATTCAAGATCGGAACGGGAGCTCCCATAAAATCCAATTATCTTTGCCCCAGTTGCTGGAAATGAAAACTTCCTTCCGGTTTCAATGCCGAATGGTCCATATGTTCATTTATTTCTTTGAAACTTGAGTAAATGGACGATAGTAGAGCCAAAATCACTCATAATATAGCTCGAAACTGAAGTTAGATACTCACTTAACCTATCCAGATTTATCTGTAACAATCATTAGAACGAATGGAATAGTTAATGCAACAACTTGAAAAACAAAAACATTATGCTTGATAGTAACTAGCACGTGACACCAACTTCTAGATAGTAGGTAAATGTGCATGAGCAGAAAAGAATAAAATAGACGATATTTCGTAGTTCGCTATCATGTCATATATCTCATACAAAAAGCATATGCTCTTTGAGCTGCACATGAGATATCATTGGTAATATTGTGTAATTTCGAGATTAACTCATCACTTGAGTTTCATTAGAATAAAGATATCCGAGAGGGACAATTAATTATTCCAACAAGTCATTATGGAAACTCAAGCACAGAAATCATCGATTTTCAAAAACAAATAAATCATGTTCGAATAATTTTTCAATTTTGTTATGTTATACATCCTGCTGTTATATTTCGCGGAGTTATAATTATGGCAGTTCAACTTGGCCATGTTATAAACATTAGCGACTAATGATTGTTATCTACGCATTACGTCTTCAGCACATGCCATTATGAGCTACCCGAATCAGAAATAAAAAGAGTAGGTAACACCAAGATCAACAATTCATTACTCGAATGGCACCAGTACCTTGTTCGTTGTGCCTCCACCACTTCGACCGTGTGCAAAAGAACGACCTTGCTCGTAAGTAATAGTTATCGACTCAATTGCCGAGCCAGAAACAACATCAATTTGTCTAACGTCTGTATGCTTGCCGTCATCCCATCAGTCTTCATAATTACTATTTCCAAATGGGCCTACGACTTCAAAGGGATATGCACGAGAGATCACTAAAAGTTATGCTCCAACGGAATTAAGACAACTGCCACACCTCCCAAAGAATCCGATGATCTTCCTAGCAACCGGTGGGAAGCTGAAAAATTCCCCGCACTCATTGCCAGATGGACCATATGTTCTCCTATTGCTGTGGAAGGTAAGTGATTGAATGACGACAAATCTCGGATCGTCCATAATATGGCCTGACACTGAAGTCGAGAACTCATTTGGATAAATCTAATTTTACCTGCAGCCAGCAGCACAAATCTTGCATCCATCACCTTCAAGAAATGAATATTACCAAAACTAAGGATATTGGATACTTTTGAGGACTTAAAAAGTACTTCAAGAGGATATTGCATGAGCACTGAGAAAATCAATTTGTTAGTCTCACTAAACTCATTCAACTCCATCTTAAAGCCCTGATTTTTGCATAAACAGATGGAGTTCATGACACTCTATGTTGGGAACATCAAAGCAAAAGTAAAATCTTTGATAAATCTAACATCAAGACAAGTATATAAAACCAACACAACTCTTTCTTTTTCTTTTTTTACGAACGTCGAGAATTTGGGAGATCATGAAGCATTGTGGACCAACCCCGTTGAATCCTTTTAAGCAATTTACTTTCGATGCAGACTCTTATTTTCTAATGACCAAACAGTACCTCATATTTTGATGTGGACTATGGCATAGTAGACGTAAATATTTATATATAGGAAAAGGTCCACCATCTCTTGGCATCAATATTTACAAATATATGCCATAACATACCATAACAATGGACTCACCGTGCATATTTTGCCTTCCGTAGGTCCACCATGTCTTGGCGAGCGGACCAAACAACCATTCTGATCATACTCAATAGAAAAGGAAATAATCGCTGCCATTACAACTAAAGTTATTTTTCTAACATCAGTGTATGTTTTATCATCATAAGGACTCCCACCATGACCTCCATATGGCCCTACTGATTGAAAGGGAAGAACAGAGGAGAATGGTTCTAAAGGCAATCCAACTGAGTCAAGATGAGGGTCTCTCACCAACTTCTCCAGTATCTCATGCCACTGATTTTTTCTCTTCTTAGAAAGGAAGGAACCAAATCTTTTAAGAGCTATTGGAAGTCCACCAGCGTAGTGGACAAGCCTCTCTGACAACTCTTCAAAGCCTTCTTTAGGGTGGTCTTCGCGGAAGGCATGGTAACTCAAGAGTTGGAGCGATCCTTTATGAGTCAATCCTGGAAGCATGTGCTTGTTATCTACTTTGATATCTTCCAGTAACTGCTCATCTCTTGCAGTTATCAAAATTCTACTCCCATGTTGGAACCATTCTCGATCTCCAGCTCCGAAATACTCAATTTGGTCCTTCTTAGTGATGTTATCGAGGGCTAGAAGGATCCTTTTATGGCAGAGCTTAGCTTTTATCGTTGATGCTGCTGTGAAGATCAAGCGTTTCTAGACCTTGTACCTTCAGAAAATTGTGGAGAAGTCTCTTCTGAAGAAGTAACAGTGTATCACAGACGACTTTGCCCACCGTTGTCTTGCCAATTCCTTTTATTCCCCATATTCCAATCATACGGACATTATCCTCTAACCCAATTTCCAGCGATGATATCACGTCCTCTACAAAAGAATCTACCCCAATAGCATTTTTGACAAAATAGGGGGAGATTACTCTAGGACTGACCCTGAGGAGATGTCCAACGATTTGCTCGATGAAGTTTGATTGATCCCTGTAGTTACATGGGAAGTCCAATATGAGTAACTGTAGCACAGAGAGGCTATCAACAGATGAGCGGTAATCTATGAACTAGAGGTGTCAAAATGGATCTTAAATCCATATATGATCCATTTAAAACATAAATAAGTCATATATGGGTATGAGTCACTCAATTTTAAAGAGTCTACCCTAAATTGGTTTTAAATTTAAAAGCTAAAATAAATGGATTGAGTTTAGAACCCATTTTCAACACATTAATTCAACCCATTAGAGTCCATTAAACCCAACCACACTCACTCTCCCTCTTTAACCTCATAATATAATTTTAAAAAATCAAAATTATTTTTGCTGTTTCTTTTCTTTTGTTTCTTTTTCTTTTTTATTTTTTTCTTTCCTTTTTTTTCTTCCTTCTTCCTATCGGCCATTGCCATGGCCACAGCAACGGCCAGCCAAGCGATGGACTGGTGAGGCTCGAGCCTCACCGATCGGGCGAGGCCAAGGCCTCACCGAGGTTTGGCAAGCCTCGAGCTCGCCGATTAGGCAAGGCCAAGGCCTCGCTGACATCTGGCGAGGCCGGTGATGGGGCAAGGCTCAAGCTCGCCTGCTGTCCCTGGCCATGGTGACGGCGGCGACCGAAGCAGAGGAGAGAAGAGGATAGGAGACGATCTTGGGTCAGGCTCAACCGTTGAGCTTATTCCGGAGTGAACTTATTAAATGCTTTACCCATTAGCATCATTATTCAAGTGCCATCCTGACAAATTCCCAGCTTCTTTAAGAGCATCCCTCCACTTCTGCACCAGCAAATCGTCGGTGTGGGTGGCCAAACACCTTCCGAAACCCTCCCCAAATCGCCCGCTCTATTTCCGAACGTGCCTTGGCTCAACATCATAGAAAATGGGCAGAACCCCATGACCCTAATGATCTCTGAACCTCCTGTTGCACTCCGGGATCTCCAGCAGCTGGTTCAAGCACCACCGCGAGTCGGCATAATTGGTGGTGAACACAACGAGGGCAACCCTAGAATTGCGAATCGCGTCAAGCAGCTTGGGCTCGATGAAAATCCCAATCTGCACTTTGTCATTGTCCCTGAAATGGTAGATCCCCGCCTGCCTCAGCGCATGGAAGAGGTGGGCCGCGAAGGTTTTCCTTATGTCCTCGCCTCTTAAGCTTACGAACACTTCATACTTCCGCCGATGGATCGAAGCAGAAGACGAAATGCGTCGCTCGATTTCTTCGGTTCCCATGGGGATAGTGCGTGATTGAGTGAGAGAATGGGAAATATGCTGAAAACTTTTCTCGCAGGAAAAAGTATACATATGAGAGAGAGAGAGAGAGAGAGAGAGAGAGAGCCTCTGCAGTGCTATAAATTTGACTCGTGGAGCTGCTTCTCCAATTGAAGGACTAATTTATTTGCCTCAAGCGTGTCACGGGCAAAGTGAAGATCAAACTTGTAAAAGTAAAATCTAGGTGACAAATTTCAGGACAAGTTTTAGGATTTTTCATGTGTTTCTCCTTAATATAAAAAGAACTTTAATCTTTCGGTACATTCATACTTTCCACGCCCCATACATTGTCCTTGTACATTATGTATATGGGTCAAGAAATGTTAATGCAACAAGTCGAGAAGCAAAAATGAGAGATGTCAATGCTTGTTGTATGATCCACTCTCTTGATGATTGAGATGATAGCGTATGATTTGGAAAACGGTAGATTATCTTAACTACTACAACATCATATCAACATATATTAGATGAAATAAGAAAAACGATAACCCACGAATCTTTATTTTGTGGTAAATCGACGATTCGAAAAATATTTTCCTAAAATTAATCAATGGTATTGCTTACAAAAATAAATTAATGAAAAGATGTTTATTATCAATGAAAATATTTAGAAATAAATTGTTATTGATAATGAAAATCCATTGACTAATTTTTATAAGCAATATAAATAAGGGATAAGTGCACTACATGTCCTAAAACTCATCACAAAAGTGCATTTGAGTCCTAAAATTTATAAAAAGTGTAATTGAGTCTTAAAACTTGTCAAATTGATTTAATCGAGTCCTAAACTTAACACCGTTAAATTTACTAACAGAAAACGCTGACGTGGCGCTGATGTGTCATATTTTAATACTTTTATTAAGACACGTGGCATCCAACAAGCGCCACGTAAGAAAATTTTTTAAAAAAAATGTAAATTAAATTAGAAAAAGCTATAAAAAACAAAAAAAAAAGGAAAAAAAGCCCTAAACTAGCGGTTGCGGTGATGGCCAAGCCCTCGCTGGTAGCCGCCACCACAACCGCTCGAAAGGACTGGCGGAGGTCGCCTAGGCCTTCCCAAAGCCCAATGACCCTCGCCGGCCTCAGGCGAGTCCCCAGTGAGGGCCTACAACCCTCGATCTGGGGGAGGGGCCGACCCTCGCCACAGATATGAGCAAGGGTCGCCAGCCCTCGCCCAGGGCCGGCGCGGACCGGCGAGGCCTCGCCTAGGGCTGGCATGGATCGACGAGGCCTCGCTCAGGGTGGGCAACCCCAGGCGAGGCCTCGCTGGCCCTTGGCGGCCCTCACCGGCCCCCGGCGACCCTTGCTCAGAAATGAGGCGAGGGTCACGCCCTCCCCTAGATTGGGGACTTCATGCCGTCGCTGGGGACCGGTGGGGCCTTGCCTAGGGCCGGCGAGGGTCGCTGGGCTTCGGAAAGGCCCAGACAACCTCCGCCGGCCCTTCCCAGCGGCTGTGGCGGCGGCCACTGGTGAGGGCTTGGTCACCGCCGTAGCTACCGGTTGGGGTCTCCTTTTTTTTTAATAGCCTTTTTCTAATTTTATTTTTATTTTTGCTGACGTGGTGCTTATTGGACACCACATCATTGCCACGTGTCCCAATAAAAGTAATAAAATATGACACGTCAGCACCATGTCAGCGTTTTCCGTTAGTAAATTTAACGGTGTTAAGTTTAGGACTTAATTGAATCAATTTGATAAGTTTTAAGACTCAATTGCACTTTTTGTAAATTTTAAGACTTAAATGCACTTTTGTGACAAGTTTTAGGACTTGTAGTGCACTTATTCCTATAAATAATTATTTTTATGAACACGTCTTCCAAATCATTAATTTGCCATGACACAAACGCACTAAGGTCGTAAACAGTATATCTTGGGCGAGTCCTTGTTAGTGCTCTTTGTCAGGAGAAAAACTCATTTTTGGAACAACTATGCCCAGAGAGAATAACTAGATTTGGTCCTACCGACCAAAATCCACCTGCCGAAAGTCCACAGATGGAGGAGAACAGTTGATTCACTCTCCTTTATCCACCGTTTTAAAATGCAAAACTTAAATAGTGTTCAAGATACATGATGAATTTTTTAAACAAATCCTATTTCTATAAAAACTTGCTTCCTGTCGATGGTGTCATACCTAAGTTACAAAAATAGTTGATGAAGATTTGATTCACAGTAATAAATGCTTTAACACACTTTATTCTTAGAGGATACATCAAACCGACCTATTCACGTCCCTGGATTTTTTTAGAATGTCCGTGACGTAAACTTATTTACATGAAAGCTCAAACATCGACTACAACGCGCACATAAAGGTGGAGCTTGGCATGTCAAGGCTCAAAATGTGCTCCAAGTGAATCAAGCCAAACTCCAGACCTCCCATGAAACCCAACAATCTTTTTAGCAATTGATGGAAAATAAAAGTAGTTTCCACTCTCCTCACCAAATGGCCCATAAGTTCTTTCATTGCTCTGAAATGTGAGAGAGCGAATAATGATATGCCCGCAATAAGGTCCAGAGTGACCAGAAAATGAAGTCAAGTACTCTTGAGGATAATCAAGTTTAATCTGCAAAATTTGAAAGACCAACATATTTAATCGGAACCTTCCAACAGTAAAATCTTGAAGATAAGCATAAACAAAACACTCCGATTGACAAGCTGTTTTTGGTTAAACAAACAATGCAATAGCTAAGTAGATAATTCTGCTGCATCCAGAGCATAAGACCTATTTTGGTTCGCCATAGTTATCGAATCATTCGTCCGTAGAACGAAAGGCAGTTGCTTAAAAAAATGCTTTGGCAACTCTTTGAGAACTCGACGAAAAAAAAACAAACTCTTTGAGAACAGTTATTTGAAATTTAGGAAAATTGTTCTCAGAGTTAACAGTCATAAAGGTCAAAATAGCTTTCAATATTCTTTTTTTTTCCTTTTACGGAGGCAGTACGTTTCTGAATGTATTGAGTGCATCCGTCGAAAATGGAGCCGAGGAAGGTTGGAAAACCAAAGAGAAGCCCCTTTTCTGTGATGATAATCCATCATGCTTCTACGATGAATTTCTCAGAGGATAATTCTCATTCCAGATCATTTGCCAATCTAAACTCATATCTGACTTTCACCTCTACGCTCTATTTAGGATACTGCCACACAATCATGTGCATAAACGTGACCTCCGGATAACTTAAAACCAAACCTCAGCAACAATACAGAAGTTGCACGTTCATAAGATTAAGGAAATATCTGAAGGGCCATACCTCAATTAGACCACCTCCATCACCACCATGTCTAGGGCCTTGAACCACAGACCCGTTCTTGTCATACTCGACAGTAATGGAGTCAATAACTAATCCACATTTCAAAATTATTTTTCTCACACCCGTGCTAGCTCCATCGTCCCATGCAGCGCCAACATGTGCTCCAAATGGCCCAATGGATTTCAAGAGATGAAGATCAGAAATGGGTTCAAAGTAGACTCCCAGCGCATCAAGCTGAATGCCAGACCTTCCGTGAAAGCCAATTATCTTGTTGCATGTCAATGCACAGCTAAAGAAGCTCCCTTCTTCCTTACCAAAGGGTCCATGCCTTCTTATATTGCTTTCGAACGTGAGTGATTGAATAACAGAACAGTTATGTTTGATATAACCAGATACTGAGATCAAGAACTCATGAGGATAATCCAAGTTAACCTGCAGAATTAACAAATATTTATTGAGTTTAACTGTCGCATTGATCCATATCAAAGATGTAGATTATAGTGTCCTAAGAAAAAACTGGATCCACGTACAACCAAGACCCGAGAATTTCTGAAGACTAGTATTCTTACATCAAACTTCTAGGGTCAACAATAAGACGATAGATCATTAGAGTTCTCTGGCTCGCTTTGCTGATTCGCTTCATTTAGCATTAAAAAAAAAATTATCATAGTAGGTTATTCACGTGGAGTCCATCCTGCATAAAGCATATTAATTGACAAAAAACTTATCGTACTGGGTAGCTTTCATGGAGTCCATCTCGCATAAACCATATTATTGACCTTTGTGTAATGTATAAAATAAAAAGGGATAATTATATAATAAGCCCTAAAACTTATCAAGAAAGTATAATTTGAGTCCTAAAACTTTCACAAAATAAAATCAAATCGTAAAACTTATTGAGTTAGTAATCAAGTTTTGAAATTTGAGCTTGTGACCTTGGCCTTTCAATCTTCGTCGAGCTTGGCCTTGGCTGCTCGAGCTTCTTTAAGCTGCTCGAGTTTCATCGAATTTAGCCATGGCAGCTCCAGCTTCCAAGCTACTTCAATCTCATGCCCAAGGCTAATTAAGCTTTGACGAGCTCAGCCATGACCGCTAGCTTCTTCGAGCTCATGGCCATAACAACTTGAGCTTCGTCGAGCTTGGCCATGGCCACTCGAACCTCGTCAAGCTTGGAAACCAAATTTTGATTTTATGAAATTTTTTGCATGTTTTTCTATTGAAACTTGGCAAATCTTCTGCAATGTGCTAGGGATCATGTTGTACTTTGTTTGTCTTTGTCATAACAGGAAAATTGTCCAAAAAGTCCTATACTTATTGCATTTTTACCAATTTAGTCCTAAATATTTCAATTTTGCTAATTGAGTCATAAACTTTTTCACTTTTTATCAATTGAGTCCATCCGATCAATTTTGATCGGAATTCGCTGACGTGGATACTAGCTGTCCTACATGGCACGGCCGGTATTGATGTGGACAAATTTTATTATTTTTTAAATATTATTTTTTAAATTTTTAAAATATTTTTTGTACTTTTTTCCCTCTTCTTTTTTTTTTCCCTCTCTCTCTCCTTCCTCTGTTAGTTGCCCAGCCTCCGGTAACTGACCAGAGGCTACAATCGGCAAGGGCGAGCCTCGCCTAAGGCTGGCGAGGGCGACCTTGCTTGAGGCCCGCAAGGTTGTCCCTCGTTAGATCCGGGCAAGGGCGACCTCGCCTGAGGCCAGTGAGGCCGACTCCCACTGGTCACAGCCTCTGGTTGGTCGCTGGAGGCTGGGCGACTAGCAGAGGAAGGAGAGAGGAGGGGAAAAAAAGAGTGAAAAAATATATATATTAAAACTATTTTAAAAATAATAAAATTTGTTCACGCCAGTGCTGGCCATGCCACATAGGACGAACAGCGTATATGTCAGCAAATTTAGGCTAAAATGGCTAGATGGACTCAATTAGTAAGAAGTGAAAAGATTTAAGACTTAATTAGCAATAAATGAAGAGGTTTAGGACTCAATTGACAAAATTGAAAGGTTTAGGACTGAATTGGCAAAATTGCATAGGTTTAAGACTTTTTGAATAATTTTCCTCTATCATAACTATGGGAAGTGTACAGTATTTTATGGCAACAAATTCATTGGATCGTTTCCTGTTAACAAGCATTTACATGCTTAGGTTATTTCAATGGATATTTATGTGTTTTTCGATTATAAATGGGCAGTTTTCAGCTTTGTCCTTCTAAGTGCGATTTCTTTTGGCTGACTCTGAATTTGATAAAAAGATAGTTCCAAAGGATTATTTGATCCTCTTTTCTTTTTCTTTTTCTTTTTATGATTTCTTTTTATCTTTTGATTGTTTTGTTTTCAAATTTTCAAGTTTCTTTCCAATGTGGTATTTTGTGGGTGCGCCGTGCGTGTCTTAAGAAAGTAATAAAAAAGAAACGTTAGCATTTTGCTTTAGCCTAATTGGACGAAACTATTTGAATTACACCAATTTAACAAGATTTAGACTTGATTACACTTAGCAACAAGTTTTAGGATTTCTAATATACTCATCCAACACAAAAAATTAAGGAAAGAAATTTATGTAATAAAAAAGACAACTTCAATTGTTCAGTACATTTAAATGGCTTTGATTTCCCTCTAAGATGCTTTCCACACCCCATACATTATCATTGTGCATGATGTATATGGGGGACTATCACTCATAAATTACTTTGATAAAACTTTTCAAGTAATTTAGAAAAACTAGTACTTGACATAGTAGTTGCACAGAAATGAGAGAGAGAGAGAGAGAGAGAGAGAGAGAGAGGATCAAAGGTAGTATGAATGGAGAATATTCAATGAACTGACCATATGCATACTTCTATTTTCGTGACCATGTGCAGAGGACCAAATGGATTTGCCATTATCGTCATACTCAAATGAGATGCACTTGACTTCATCTTCTAACATCATCTTTATTTTCTTTACACCATTGAATTTTCCATCATCCCAAGAGAGTCCACCTTGGCCCCCATATAGTCCAACACACTTGATCGGGTGTAGGTGAGAGATTGGCTCTAAATATGCTCCTAGAGATTCAAGATGGGAACCAGAACTCCCACAAAATCCAATAATCTTTCCACCAGTTGCTGGAAATGAAAACTTCCTTCCCCTTTCAGTGCCGAATGGTCCGTATGTTCTTTTATTGCTTTGAAACGTGAGTGAATGGATGATAGTAAAGTCAGAATAACTCTTAATATATCCCGAAACCGAAATTAGAAATTCAGTCAGCCAATCTAGACTTATCTGTACCAAACATATAGAGGGTAAAGAAATGTTAATGCAACAAGTTGAGAAGCAAAAGCATGGTAGATGACAATGACTAGTGGCTGATGCTCTTGATGATTGAGATGATGATTCAAGATCTGGAAAATAGTAGATTAACTTGCCTACTTCAATACCATATTAACTATAATAGATGTAATAAGGAACACAACAATTTGGGTGCATTTATTTCACAATAAATCAACGATTTGGAAAAAATTTTCCTGGAATCGATTGAGTGTATCACCTAAGGAAATGAATTAACAATCAAATTTTTATCATCAACGAAAATGCAAATAATTATTTTTAGGAAAATATTTTTCAACTCATTGATTTTCCATGAAACAAATGCACCATTGTTGCAAACATTATCTCTGGGACGAGTCCTTGTTACTGCTCTTCGTCAGGAAAAAAACTCATCGTTCGAACAACTATGCCCAGAGAGAACAACTAGATATCCTACCAACCAAAATCTATATGCAGAAAGTCCACAGATGGAGAACAGTTGATTCACTCTCCCTTATTGACCGTTTCAAAATACAAAAATTTTAAAAAAAAACTGTTCAATTTTATGACCAATTGTTTTAACAAATCTTTTTCCAATAGAAACTTGCTTACTGTTGATGGTGTCATACCTAAGATCCAAAGTTAACAGTTTATCACTTTCACCCAGACACCTTCAGCAATGGCATGATAAGCATCATAAAAAATAAGGGGTAATGTTTATCAAACACCAAGTTCCTACTAGAGCAGTGTACCGTATTTCCTGTGCCGCCATGAGTTGTACCGTGTCTGAAAGAAGGACCCTCCTCATAGGTAAAACTAATAGATTCAACTGCAGAACCAGAGAATACAACAATTTGCCTGACATCCGCATGCTTGCCATCATCCCAGCGGTTTTTCCCATTTCCAAATGGCCCTACGACTTCGAAGGGATATGGATGAGAGAGAGGGCCAAAATGAGCTCCAACGGAATCCAGAAAAGAGCCACAGCTTCCATGAAAACCAATGATCTTTCCATCAACTTGTGGAAAACTGAAAAACTTCCCTTTCTCGATGCCAATTGGTCCATGTGCCCTCTCATTGCTGTGGAAGGTAAGTGAGTTGATGACGTGACAAGAATCTTCTCTGATGTAGCCTGACACCGAAGTCAAGTATTCAGTTGGATAATTTATATTCACCCGCAACAATTGGAGAAGAGCAAAGTGAGTATCGATCACCATGAAGAAGGGAAAATTCTATGCTCTTTAGATGCATTATTTATGTTAAGTTTTCCCAAAACAAAAGATATCTAATTATTGGGACGACCGGATTCCTTCTCTTATTTTGGAGCACAGTTTGCCTTTTTCGCTAGTCTTGTGCCTTAACGATTGAACTCCATCTAGAACCCCCAATGCTTTGCTCCATAATTAAATGGCATTCTTGATGCTCTATATTGACAATGACAAGAACTGAAGCAATCTCTGACTAACTGTAACATCAGAGTAGGTAGATGACGCTAATGCAATTTTTTTCCTTTTGGCACCCTGACAAAAAAAATCTTAGCAAGGTACAACAAAGCCATCGACATACTGGGAGACAATCAAGCATCGGGGAAGTACCCAGTTAATATGTTTCCAGCAATGACACCACTTTTTCTCAACCCCCCTTCCACAAACGAACAGTAACCGATACCTTCATGGAAAATAACATAACTAGAGGTAAATTTTGCAATTCAACAAAGCGAACCGTAATAATGGACTCACGCCATAAATATTGCCTCCCAAAGATCCACCATGTCTTGGCGAGCGCACCAAACACCCATTCTGAACATAGTCAACAGTAATGGACTTGATTGGTGTTCCCATGACGACCGCTATATATCTTATGCCACTGTATGTTTGATCATCAAAAGAATCTCCTCCATGGCCTCCAAATGGCCCTACAGAGGGACGAAGAGAGGAGAATGGATCTAAAGTTATTCCAATTGAATCAAGATGAGGATTCCTTACCAACTTCTCCAATATCTCATGCCACTGATTTTTCCTACTAGAAAGAAAGGAACCAAATTTCTTAAGTAACACTGGCAGACCACCTGGATAGTGGACAAGACTCTTGAACAACTCCTCATACGCTTCTTCAGGTTGGTCTTTGCCAAAGGCGTGGAGACTCATGAGTTGGAGCGATTCTTTAGAACCCAGTCCACAGAGCATGTACTCATCATCCACTTTGAGATCTTTCAGAAGCCATTCTTCTCTTGTAGTTATCAAGATTCTACTCCCATATTTGAACCATTCTCGATCTCCAGCGCCAAAATACTCAATTTGGTGCTTATCAGTGATGTTATCAAGAACTAGAAGGATCCTTTCTTGACAGAGCTTAGCTTTTATCTCGTTGATGTTGCTGTCAAGATCATACATTTCTAGACCTTGTACCTTCAGAACATCGCAGAGAAGTCTCTTCTGAAGAAGTAAAAGCGTATCTTGGTTTGCAACTCCGACGTTTTCAAGAAAGCTAACCCCGTCAAATTCCCTAGAAACGCGATGGTAGACAGCTTTGGCCACCGTTGTCTTACCAATTCCTTTCATTCCCCATATTCCAACCGCGCGGACATCATCCTCTGACCCAATCTTCAGCAACGATATCACATCATCTACAAAGGAATCTATCCCAATAGCATTGGGGAAGCTTGTTCTGGGAATAATCTTCAAGAGATGGCCTACAATTTGCTCGATGAAATACGCTTGATCCCTGTAGTTGTATGGGAAGAACAAATTCAAATATGACTTACCAAAGCCTGGCGAGACCACAGCATATAAGCAAGAAACACATGAACTAAATTCAATCAGTAGTAGAGTTCAAATCGAGCACCAATATGAGCTTTTGCGATGAGTGAACTTATCGATCAAGTGAAACTGGGAATTCAACTAACAAGAACATAATTTTCTTGGGGAAGATGGTGCATTACCCATTAGCATCATTATTCAAGTGCCATCCTGACAAATTCCCAGCTTCTTTAAGCGCATCCCTCCACTCCTGCACCAGCAAATCGTCGGTGTGGGTGGCCAAACACCTTCCGAAACCATCCCCAAATTGCCCGCTCTGTTTCCGAACGTCGCGTGGTTCAACATCATAGAAAATGGGCAGAACCACATGACCCTGATGATCTCTGAACCTCCTGTTGCACTCCAAGATCTCCACCAGCTCGTTCAAGCACCACCGTGAGTCGGCGTAGTTGGTGGTGAACACGACGAGAGAAACCCTGGAGTGGCGAATCGCGTCGAGCAGCTTGGCCTCGATAAGAATCCCGGTCTCCTCTTTATCATTGTCCCCGAAGTAGGAGATCCCCGCCTGCTTCAGCGCGCGGAAGAGATGGGCCGCGAAATTCTTCCTTATGTCCCCGCCTCTGAAGCTCACGAACACGTCGTACTTCCACCTATGACCCGAACAGGAAGAAGATGGAACGAGTCCCTCGATTCCTTCTGTTCCCATAGGATAATCCGTGATCGAGCGAGAGACCGCGAAAAAGCTCAGAAACTTCTCCTCGCAGGCGAAGGCGTACAAACGAGAGAGAGAGAGAGAGAGAGAGAGAGAGAGAGAGAAGGCGCAAGTGGCGAATGAGAAGGGACGAAAGTTCAAAGCTTTGCCACCGTGCGGTACACGCTCTGCTTCTTCAGTGGAGCGTCGGGACCAGCTGGCGAGGGAGACGACTCCTTGGGTTCGCAGAATCGAAGAGGGTTTGAATCGTCAAACCAAACTGTCCATGGACCGATGTCGGTCAAAAGCTTGACGTGGACGCAATCTTCCATGGCTGTATGTAAATGCTAGTTTTTTATTTTTATTTTTATTTTTATTTTTATTTTTTTTGGTAACCCAGGGAACCCCGCACGGCCGACAGCCTGGAGGTAAACCCTGGGGGCGACACGTGCTAGCCACCATACACGTGCCACCGATTAAGTCACCCTACGGCGCCCGAAATTCGAACACTCAACCTTTTGCAAGAGGAAGAGTGTCCGCGCCAGCAGCGCCACCCAGGCGAATGGTCTAGTTTTTTATTTCATCTCCCCTTTTCAGGAAGATACTTATAAAAAATTTATAAAAAAATGAAAAAAGCCATAAAAAACCACAAACTTGTATTCATGTGAAATATTTACTTTAAATTTTTACTTGTGTAATATAAAAAATCCCAAACTTTTTTGCAACACTAAAAACTCAAAACTTATATTCGTCTTATACATTTACCTAAAAAATTTGGTATCATAGAAAAAAGTTTGGATATTTTTGTGTCATAAAAAAACTTGAGGCTTTTGGAGTTGTAAAAAAAAAAGTTTAGAGTAAATGTGTTACATTGTACAAGTTTGGGGCTTTTGATATAAAAAAAAAAAGAGTTTAGAGTAAGTTGTTACCGTGAGCATAATTTAAGGTTTTTTTTATGGCTTTTACCCTATATAAAAATCCTCTGCATGTTTAGTCACTTTTTAAACTTAAAAAGGCATTTTTCCAAAAAGAAAATTTTTATTAGCTAGTTTTAAATTTTTGAATGCAGTGAGTAAATTATAGGGAAAATTTCAAATAAACACTCAAAGTGAAACCATTTTTTTAAAAAATAACCTAAAGTAAATATTATTTCAAAAAAGGATTTGAAATGGTTAGCTAATTCCAAATAAGGGCCCCAACTCACATGTGCCTCTCACATGTCACTTTTCAAGTCATGTTTGTGGGCATTTCTGTCCAAGAGCATTTATTATTATTATTATTATTATTATTTTGTGTTCATCTTCTTTGTCTTAGGAAGAAGATGGTGGCATTCACATTCTACTACCGGTAATTGACGAGGCCGAGGGCATCAGTGAGCGTTTGGGGGAGGGCAGGACCCAAGCAAAGTGATAGCTCTCTTCTCTGTCTCTTCCTTGTCTTTGGCCTCCCCGTCTCCACTTCTGCCCCTCTTCTTCTTTTGTCAATTCCTCAAATTCAGGAATCCCCAGACCCCAAAAAAATAAAACAAAACAAAACAAAATTGCCCTTTTGTTTAACGTAGTCATATGACTGGCGGTTCTGGGCATTGGATTGTTGCTGGGTATATGTTTCTTTGTCATATGTTGTTGCAACCGATCTCTCCCAAAGCTTTTTTTTGGTCGAACGAAAAAAAGAGGGAGGTCACGCCTGGTACATGTTAAGTCTAGATTCGAGACTTAACTCAGGCTCTCCTAAGCCCATATCATACGCGACTTACGGTTTAAGTTTTTAATATGCAAGTGGTTTATATGAAGGAGTCGCCACTAATCGATTTTGGGTAGGTTGATTATAAACCCAAATAGGGTAATGGGAGAATCATCCTATTCCTACGAACTAGAGATTAACTGCGTTCGGAGACTTGGTTACATTAATTAAATAACTAATGCCCTTTTGGTACCTTTTTATTCTGTTCATTTTTTTGAAAACATTTGTCAGACAATCTGGATTGATTTTAGGACCTTTTTCCTAACATGTGAGGTGATCAAACGAGTACATAATCAGAAACGATTAGCAATTAAAGCAGGCATGCAGCCTAAGGTTCTAACTAAGTCAGATGACATTCAAAACACAACAGCTCATGTGATTGTACTTTAATTGGAAAACATGCATGATAACAACACCACAATAGGTTTATCTAATTAAATATGACGGCTATGGAATTAAAAATATCATGCATAATAAATTAAAAACACTCAAATATACTACATAATTTAAATTTGATTTTCTTTTAAAAAAATAGAAAAGAACGGGATAAAAAAATTTTAAAATTTTTTGATTTTTTTAAATTTTTTAAAAATAAAATAAAATATTATTAAAAAAATGGGTCAAGCGGATTCGGGTCGGTCGAATCCGACCTGAGTCAACGAATCCCACCCAGGGCGTTGACTCGGGTCGGATCGGCTGACTCGGGTCGGGCATCAAGATCGGATTTGGTCAGGATCGACCCGGATCCGGGAAATCAACCTGAATCAATTGATTCGGATCAGGTAATCAGATCCGATTCGGATCTGACCGATCCGAGCCAATGAACCGGCCGGTTCGACCGGTCTTCTTGCCTCAAACACCGAGAGGCCACTGATCGGGCGAAATTCCGGCGATTTGCCGGCTGTTTCGTTTGATCAGTGGGCACAATCTCTTCAGGACATCAAGCCAAAGAGAGCCTAGTACTTGGTCGCCAGAGAACCGATCATAACAGTCATCGACTGAGCTCCAATCGGGGCTCGTTTGAGCCTAAACGTCGGTCGAAGCCTAGCCGGCGGACCCAAGTCATGTTTTGATCTCACCCGGCCTCCAATGGTCCTCCCAGAGCTCCTTTAGGGTCATTCAACCTCCGGCCAGCCTCGACACCACTGACCGGAGCTCAAACAAAATGAGCCCCTATTAGGCATTTTATCGAACAGTTGGAGTGCATGACTAAAACAACGGGCTTTCGCCCTGCTCCAAGGCTCCGTTTTCCTCCAGCGACCTGTTCTTACCTATGGCGACGACGCACGAATGGCGAGGGGCAACGGTATGGACCGGGACTCGCGCAAAACGGCCGACGCAAGTCCCAGCCAAACCGTGCACAAAAACAGGGTAAAACAGAGCAAGGCAGTACCGGGGGAGGCTCACCGATCGGTGGCGCGACTGGAGGGCTTTTGGCTGATCTGTGGTCGACGGCACAGCTACGAAGACCTGTAAAACTCGAACCTTTGCTCTTTTTCTCTCTGGTTCTCTCTCTGTACTGTCCCTCTCTGTTTCTCTCTTAAAGTCGCCAACCGAGGGATGTTTCCAGGGGTCACCGATCGGCTTGCTAGAGACGACGAGACCGGCTGGAACCTGCAAGACACCCCAAGGCTCCTCTCTCTTCTATGTTTCCCTCTAATTTTTTCTCAATCTCTCTCTTCTCTCCCTCTCTATTCTGGACCATGAAAAAGACCGCCCCTCTCTCCTTCTCCTCTTGCTGGCCTGTATACCCCACGACGATGCCACTCTCTGCTCCATTCAATGCTCTGCACTGGCCTCAGCTCCTACGATGACTTTCGTGGCCAATTTGCGCAGTGGAGCGGGTATTCCGCACTTCTCCAGTGGCGTTCGGGACAGAGGAGAACAAAGGAGAGAGGGGGGAGGTCTCGACCGGGGAAGGTGGAGAAGGAGGAGTTGGGCCGGGGTAGGCCTAGCTTGTGTAGAAGGGGAAAAGGAAAAAGAGAAAGAAAATGGGCTAAGCCGTGCAGGGGGAGAAAAAGGAAAGAAAAGGGTTGGGCCGGGCCGATTTTGGCCCGACCCGATCCGATTTTTTTTATATTCTAATTAATTAAGAAAATATGCTCTAATAGGTCCTATTGATGCAAAATGTGTCTAATTTCTATATGCAATGCATTTTAAATTGAAATTTTTTTTGTTTTAGGAATTAAAGAAAATTAACTCCTAAATTTTATGCAATTAATTTTGGGCAAATTAAAAATATTTGTCAATAGTTGCCTCTCTTTGAAGGTGAGCTCGCAGAGGTTGAGCTCGCAGAGGTTGAGCTCGTAGAGGTTACATTCAAATATAAAATGACACCCAAATTTGGCTCATGCATGCTCAATGAATGCTATTTTTGGCTAGACTGGAGTCTCATTTTTATGATGCGATATAAGATGATGCATGCTAAAATAAATAAAAACATACCTGGGGCTACTTACCTTGCTAAAGGGTAAAGTAATTCCAGATAGTTGATATTGTACGTCGAGGACCCGAACCTGTCTTTGGTAGCCTTGACCGGGGGCGAAGGGGGAGGGAATGGTTTGTCTAGAACCTGAACCGATCTTCGGTCGACTTGACGGGGATTGCTTTTGTCTATAACTCGAACCTTTCTTCGGTCGCCTTGACTGGAGAAATCATTTGCCTAGGATTCGAACCTATTTTCGATTGCCTTGACTGGATTTCATTTGTCTTGGGACCAAACCTTTCTTCGGTCACCTTGACTGGGGAAATCACTTGCATAGGACTCAAACTTATCTTCGGTCGCCAGCTGAATTTTATTTGTCTTGGGACCCAAACCTACTTTCAGTTGCCGTGACTGGGGCGCCTAATGGCTTTGGTGAATAGAGGATCAGTCCAATGTTCAAGGGGTACTTGAGGGTCTTCTCCCGAGGATTTGATGGCTTGCCTGATGGGTCCTTGCTAGCAAGTCTTGAAAAGGCTCAAACAATGAGCATTTGGGGGTCCTCGCCAAAGGATTTGATGGCTTGCCTGGTAGGTCCTCGCCAGCAGGTCTTGAAAAAGCTCAAACGATGAGCACCTGGGGGTCCTTGCCCGAGGATTTGTTGTTTTGCCTGGTGGGTCCTCGCTAGCAGGTCTTGAAAAGACTCAAATAATGAGTACCTAGGGGTCCTCGCTTGAGGATTTGTTGTTTTGCCTGGGGGGTCATTGCCAGCAGGTCTTGAAAAGACTCAAACAATGAGCACCTGGGGGTCCTCGCCCAAGAATTTGTTGGTTTGCCTAGTAGGTCCTCGCCAGTAGGTCTTGAAAAGACTCAAACAATGAGCATCTAGCCACGTTCCTATCTCTTAAGGGCATATCTCCTGTCAGACAAATTTTCTTGTACAAAGACATACGAATTCATTGAAGAAATAGACAAAAGGCTATTCTAGAATATCATATGAAATCTCTTGACTGCAAGTCAATGTGCATTTCTTTTTCAAAGGAACCTAGGTTATCTTTCCGAGTAGTTTGAAAAGAAATGTGATGAAATACCCGAGGTTCCTTACCCGGAGGTTTAATGCATCATTTGTTGAATAACCGACCTTTTTCGGGACATCTCTCTTGGGGTGATATGGAGGGCTTCTATAACGCCTAAATTTTTTGTATCCTATCATTGGGGATTAAAACTCTGAGTTATCAAAGACGATCAAAACGATCGTGCATGTCTTCATCAAGGATAGCCAAGCTAGGCTATTCTAGAATGTGTATTTGAAAGTTTATGCATGACGATTTTGCTATGTTTGTATCAACAAATATCCACCGAGGGTAATTATCAATTGAGACAATTTTCAATTGCAAGGTGGACTTCTCGAGATGCTGAATGAGGGACTTTCAGTCAGAAAGGATTTTCCACTCACTCTCATTGAAAAGGGCTATTTGTCCCGTATATTAATGCTGGAACATCGAAAATACTCAATCTGACCATTATCACATCAACAAGGGTCTGAGTTTTCTCGCAAGCGGTACGACGCTACCAATTTGAGAGGTCCTCTTCAGGGTTGTAATGCTAGATTGGTCAATGGCTTACCAAAAGTGACTGTTCAAGTCAAGGCCATGAAAGAAAATATTCTGCAATTATCTCTAGGTTTACAAGTCAAGAACCTTACCAAACGAGATAAAAATAATCTTGTTCGCACTTCTTCGAGCGTTGTTTATAAACATTTGAAATTCTACGTTAATTCAAGTGCCATAATCAGAAGAGACTTCGTAAGAGATGTAACGTGGGCTTGGTTTACAGGTTGATGAACAAAATGATCGTTAGGCTAAAAAATGTATGTAAGGGTGAGAATTGGTGATCATCTAGCATTGTCACCAGTCTTCTTCTCCGCCGTCAAGATCCTTCTGGCAAACTCCCTAGGTAATCCCGTATTTAGCTTCTTTGACAACTTTTTCTTGAGGAGCTTTTGCATCAAACATTTTCCTAGATACCATTCTATCTCTGTTCCAATTGCTTTCTCAAGAATAGGTTCGTCTTTGTCTGTCATGCGATAGATCTTTGTCAAGACAATGTCCTTAAAGTGGAAATTTGTATCGAAAAAGAACTCAGGTTTAAACCCTTTTGGGGTCGTCTATCCTACACCTGCTTAACAACTTTGAGGTGTTTGAGAGCACTTTCATCATGCTCAGAGATCTCCTCAGCTAAAACTTCATCGTTTTTCTTCTTCTTCTTTTTCTTCTCTTTGTTTTTTTATTCATGGGCATTGACTTTGCTTTTACCAGGCACACTGCTTTTTCATGCCCCTAGTTTTCAGCATTTTTTTGCTATTCTTCTAGTGTTGTCAGGACTAGCCTAAATAAAGTTGAACAGAACATTGTTATTAGGCTCTTGAAGTCTTCATCTTGATTCGGCACTCTGGACCCTGATGCTTAAATTGTGGTGACTTTTGCCTTGCCCCGGTATGGGGGATGATTACCAACTGGGTTCATATAAAATGAAGTCGCTAGCTCAATTGGGCTAGCAAGGGATATAAGCGTGTGCGATAGAAGAAGAACTGCTTTTCATCATCCTAGGGCATTTAAATTATCGCGAGGGTTCATCTGTCATAAAAATACTCAAAGATTAATGCAAATGAGAGCAGGAAAATTTTTATTCATCTTTTCACCTTGTACGAGCTGTTGCAGCTGATGATCATAGAAAATTTTAGATATTACAAACTTCTCCTTCTAGGTGAAAATATTACTGTTATCAATAAGATATTGGCATTGTGGGCAGACTTTAGTTTGCTACTTCTCTCTTGATAAAGCCCTCTTAGCCTCGACTGTCCTGTCGTCGATGGGATGCTTGTCTTGGAGGACTCTGTCGAGAACCGTCGGATCTATGAAGATGATAAGGCTGAAGCCATGGGGGCGGTGATAGAAGGGAAGGGATGTTTTTCTTGTTTTCTCTGAGTATGAATCCTTCCTGTGATGTTGATTCATCTAAAGCTGCCCCAATGTGGGGTGGTTTTTGACAGGGGTAACTTAGAAGGAACCTCCGAGTGCATGGGCTCAAAAATGATCAAGCAAAGGATTAATGGTAGTGTATAGGGGAGAGAAACAAACTGCCTCTCGTCATTTTAGCTATCGTACCTTATACGAGAAATCCCTTTACCTTATAGAAATGGAACCTTATCGCTTATTTTGCAAGAATTTGGTACGTGAGAATGTGTATGGACTAAGGATTACCTCTCATCATCCTGACACACCTCGTTCAACACATCGGAGCAGTTCAACACCTTTTGTTGGATTGTCAAAATTTTCACAGGGGATTGGTGAATTAAATAGGTAAAATTACCATGCAAAATTTCTTTCGAAAGAGTTGCAATGCACTTGAAGGAAAGACGGGCATTTATTTGCTTTAACATGCCTCCTCTTTCTTTTATTGTCTTGCATTATTATGAGGAGAGCCTTTAAGGAAAGAAATACTTACCTATGCCGTAGTAGCGAGGCAAACCTGCAAAGTAATAAGAAAGACCGTATTAATGAATGACTTTTTGATGAATAAGAATTGGAAACGATACAACATTACCCCTTGTGACTCCCTTGATTTGAAATTAAATTAACAGTTCCTTGAGTCTTCTCAAATGTCGATGCTTTCTTTTTTACAAAGACATGAGCTTATGTTAGAAATAAAACGATGGAGGGTAAAATGAAAACGATATAGGTTACCCTTTTTCCACTTTGTCTTCAAAGCTGGCAGAGTCTTTTCCCCTTTCATGATTGGGCATGAAGCTCGAATGAAATCCTCTATAATTAGGGGTACTCCTAGATAGAAAGTCCTACTGTTGGCGCATGCTATGTTGATGCGGTCCCGGCATGTTCTCTGATTCTTGACTATACAAGGCATACGCAATTGCTTGCATGGGAAGTTTCGCAACAAAGCTAATCTTTACTTTAAAGGTCTTCGATAGATGTAGGCCTGGCTACCGTCAACACTTCCGTGGTCGCCAGGATCGGCCTTGACGCAATTTCGTCATCTGCGAAATCCTTTTTCGGTTAGACTTGCAACCAGGAGTGTCTTTTACTTAATTTTGCCCTATGTAAAAGGAAAAAATATGTCATTTCTATGCTAAAGTGAATGAACTTTAGGAACAAAATACACCCTTTTTTTATGGACTGAGGGATTGCATGCCCCCTAGTCTACTCTCCCAATTAAGCATTTCTTCGTCATGTATCATTCGAGAGGTTCTAACATTGGTGCTTTATCCGGCTCGCTAGCACGTCAGAGTCTAGCATGTTCCCCAATTCACTATTTGAAGACTGGATGATCTTTGCTCGGACTACCCCTATCAGATGAGTTGGTCCGTTAGCATCATCAGGGTCTGATGTGCTCTCTAATTTGTGTCATTTCCAAATGTCCCCTTTGTAATAACAAATCAAAAGGAATATGTTCTGAGACACGAAGTGAGCAAGTTAGAAAAATAAACAGGGTTATGAGCATGCATGCTTTTCCACCACCGTTTTTTTTGCCCTTTTGAAAAATGATAAAACGTTTGTTTTATTTTCAAAAGCTTAAAAACAAGGAAGCATGAAGAAGCCCGGGCCTCAAACCGCTTTCCTCTACATGTCTGGATATCATCAACGGGCTGGTTTGGGATACTTCTTCAAACCCTCAAAACAAAACATTTGTAATTCTTTTGAATAATTCAGACAAATTATATTTGTTGGAATAGAAATTGCAATACTAAAATTCCAAGCATAATTAAAAATTCAGAAAACTGGAAATCTTAGAAAATAGCTGAGACTTTAGAAAGTAAGAAAAGTTTCCACATAAGGGAGGATTCAAACTATTAAATATGCCTCTATTCTAAGGAAGCAAAATTGAGTCTTCAATTTACTCAATGACGACATCTACGTCTCCTGCTTGATTGGGTGGTGTGTTGCGGAATGAAAACATCTTTGCATGCAATAATTTCTGGACTTTATTTTTCGAAATAACACAGTCATTGACGGAATGTCCTCTTTCACTCAAATGGTAGTCACATGCCTTGGAGGGATCATAGTTGAGGAAATGGTCAGGATTTTCACGTTTTGGCTCTTTAGCAAGCAACCTCTTTTCCAAGAGAATAGGCAGAATCTGAGACATAAACAAAGAGAGTGGTGTAAACTGCCTTTTGTTATTTCGCCTTTGGGGCGGCTGGCGGCCTAAGGCAGAATGTTGTCCACTGTTCATTTGAATCATTGAGGAAGGACGAATGGTTTGGGTGTATGCAACATCCATATCTGCCAGGGGTTCTTTCTCCTTTTTCATGCCGAGTTTCTTGTTTGTCGAAGTGGGGTCTGTGAACTAACCCTCACACAATCCCGTTTCAATTCGTTCGCCTACAGGAACAAGACGATTAAGGGATTCAGCAGTGGCACCAACTAGGCGGTGTTTGTATCCATACGGAAGGGATTTAATGAACAACTTAACTTGTTCATGATTAGTGAGTTGCGGGGTAACCTGGGCGGCCAAGTTTCTCCACCTGGTGGCGTACTCTTTGAAGGATTCACTCTTCTTTTTTTTTTCAGTGCGCTCCATATCGTCGCGAGTAAAGGTGACATTAAGATTAAATTGATACTGCTTGAGAAATGCATCAGCGGCATCATCCCAAGATTTAAAAGTATCGACATCTTTTGACTTATACCATGTTAGGGTTGGTCCCGTCAAACTTGCTTGAAAAGTCTGAATCATGAGGGGTTTGTTATCAACATATTGGGTCATCCGCACATGATACATGTGCAAATGGTGTCTGAGACATGAGGTGCCATCATATTTCTCAAATTCGGGCATCTTGAACTTTTCTGGTACTTTGACCCGTTTGTATATAGACAAGTCAAGCGGGACAGTATGCTGCGGGCCTTATAGCTGTTTCAGCATCTCTTCGACCTTTGCAAGGCGTTTGTCCTATTCTGTGATCAGTGCAGCTTCCAGTTTAGGCTTTCTGATAGCAAGGGGAAGCGAATCGTCCTTTAGTAGGGGCATTTTGTTGTCACTGGCAGAGGCTTTGTCTTTTCCGGTAGACGGGGGTGGTAATACCACCTCGATCGCTGCTGGCGAGGGTGTGAGCTTGCTATTGATGGATTCTATTTGCTTGGTGAGGTTTTCAAGTGCGTTGAAAACCAACTTCATTTTGTTTTCCATGTTATTGAGACGGACGTTTTCTTCAGCCAATTTTGTAACTACCTGTGAAAACGTTGAAATAAATTATTATAATGTCCAAGAAAGAATCATTTTATGACCTAATCATAATATTATTATATATTTTCTTTATTTGCAAAAAAAAAAAGCAAAAAGGGATTTTATTAATATCAACATTACAAGTGGCGTCCTCGGGGTTCGAACCCCGGTCGCCTCGGACCGTACATCTTACATCTTGGATACCACTGGGCCGAAGGCCATGGTGGTGTCATTTTCGTCCAAAAAAATTATATAGAGCATAAAAAACGGCTCGAACTAAATTAACATTAGTACAACCTATAAACATTCTTAAAAAGGAAAAAAAAAACCCCTAAACACAAAGACTAGAAAAAAACAACATAGGGGTTTTCGACAAAAAGGATGCCCTTCTTAGATGCTCTTTCTATAGACGATGGGAAAGCTACATTGTCCCGAAACCGCTTATTTTCACAATCAATGGGTGGCCTAACAGTAACAAATCAATTGAACAAGTAGGCAACATAATAAAGTAAGAAGAAGTAGAATATGTACCTTTCCTTGAACCATGCCAATCACAACGATATAGACATGAGGGGTGAGGTTCGATTTCTATTTAGACTGGTTCAGCAAAATAAAATTAAAAGGGTGTCTGATCATTGCAGTCTCACGTTGGTGTCAAGTCCTTTTAATCCCAGTCAAATCGAAAGGAATATTTTATAGTCACGCAAATAGCGGCTAAAAATATTTCTTTACGAGTTTTAGAAATAAATTTCGGGGAAAAGAAAGGCCACCTCTACATTGCGGGCTCACGTTTGAGGTCATATTTTTCTTAACACCATCCTAAAATGTCCTATCGCGATCCAGGTCTGGCAGTATGGTTATGTGTGCAATAGTGTAGCGCTAAATTTTAAAGCATGCACAACAATTTATAAATAACCAATTTGAACCTGCAAAAACAAATAACACCTTACTGTCAGGATCATACCTGAAGTTCTTGCTACCAAATGAAAATCATTTTGAGCAGGATAAATTTTTTTTTGCCTAAATCCACTTTAAAAAATACGAGATTCTCCAGCAAAGTCGCCAATCTGTCGCGACCGATCTCTCCCAAAGCTTTTTTTTGGGTCAAACGAAAAAAAGGGGAGGTTACGCCTGGCACATGCTAAGTCTAGGTTCGGGACTTAACTCGGGCTCTCCCAAACCCATACCATATCGCGACTTAGGGTTTAAGTTTTTAACATGCAAGTGGCTTACATGAGGGAGTCGCCACTAATCGATTTAGGATAGGTCGATTAGAAACCCAAATAGGGTGATGGGAGAATCACCCTATTCCTACGAACCAGAGAATAACTGCATTCGGGGACTTTACACTAGTTGAATAACTAATGCCCTTTTCGGTACTGTTTTATCCTATTCATTTTTTTGAAAACATTTGTCAAATAATCTGGATTGATTTTAGGACCTTTCTCCTAACATTTGAGGTGATCAAGTGAGTGCATAATCAGAAACAATTAGCAATCAAAGCAGGCATGCAGCCTAAGGTTCTAACTAAGTCAGATGATATTCAAAACACAACAGCTCATGTGATTGTACTTTAATTGGAAAACATGCATGACAACAACACCACAATAGGTTTATCTAATTAAACATGACGGCTATGGAATTAAAAATATCATGCATAATAAATTAAAAACATTCAAATATACCACATAATTTAAATTTGATTTTCTTTTTTTTTTAATTTTTTTTTTTAAATTTTAAAAAAAATTAAAAAATAGAAAAGAACGGGGTAAAATTTTTTTTAAAAATAAATAAAATAAAATATTATTAAAAAAAAGTTGGGCGGATTCGGGTCGGTCAGATCCTACTCGAGTCAACGGATCCGACCCAAGGTGTTGACTCGGGTCGGATCGGCTGATTCGGGTCAGGCATTGGGATTGGATCCGGTCAGGACCAACTCGGATCCGGGAAACCGACCTGAATCGATTGATTCGAATTGGGTAATCAGATCCGATTCGGATCTGACCGATCCGAGCCAATGAACCAGCTGGTTCGACCGGTCTTCGCGCCTCAGATGCCGGGAGGCCACTGACCGGTCGAAATTCTGGCAATTTGCTAGCTGTTTTGTCCGGCCAGTGGCCACGTTCTCTTCAGGACATCAAGCTGAAGAGAGCCCAGTACCTGGTTGCCGGAGAACCGATCGGAACAGTCACCGGCCGAACTCCAACCATGGCTCGTTGGAGCTCAAACGTCGATTAGAGCCTGGCTGGCGGACCCAAGTCATGTTTTAATCTCACTCGACCTCCAATGGTCCTCCCATAGCTCTATTAGGGTCATTCAACCTTCGGTCAGCCTCGACACCATTGATTGTAGCTCAAACAAAACGGGCCCCTATTGGGCATTTTATCGAACAGTTGGAGTGCATGACTAAAACAGGGGGTTTCGCCCTGTTCCGAGGCTCCATCGTCCTTCGGCGATCTGTTCTTACCTATGGCGACAACGCACGAACGGTGGGGGGTGACGATATGGACTGGGACTCGCGCAAAACGGCCGGCACAAGTCTTGGCCAAACTGTGCACAAAAACAGGGAAAAACAGAGCAAGGCGGTATCGAGGAGGCTCACCAGTCGGCAACGTGACTGGAGGGCTTCTGGCTGATCTGTGGTCGACGGCACGGCTACGAAGACCTGTAAAACTCGAACCTTTGCTCTTTCTCTCTTTTCTCGTTGGTTCTCTCTCTGTACTCTCCCTCTCTATTTCTCTCTTAAAGTCGCCGACCAGGGGATGTTTCCAGGGGTCACTGGTCGGCTTGTTGGAGACGACGAGGTCGACTGGGACTTGCAAGACACCCCGAGGCTCCTCTCTCTTCTCTGTTTCCCTCTAATTTTTTCTCAATCTCTCTCTCTACTCTCCCTCTCTATTTTGGACCATGAAAAAGACTGCCCCTCTCTCTTTCTCCTCTTGCTGGCCTGTATACCCCACGACGATGCCACTCTCTGCTCCATTCAATGCTCTGTACTGGCCTCAGCTCCTACGATGACTTTCGTGGCCAATTTGCGCGGTGGAGCGGGTATTCCGCGCTTCTCCAGTGGCGGTCGGGACAAAGGAGAATAGAGGAGAGAGGGGGGAGGTCTCAATTGGGGAAGATGGAGAAGGAGGAGCTCGGCCAGGCTAGGCCCAGCTCGCGCAGAAGGGGAAAAGGAAAAAGAGAAAGAAAATGAGCTGGGCCGCACAGGGGGAGAAAAAGGAAAGAAAAAGGGTTGGGTCGGGCCGGTTTTGGCCCGGCCCGATCCTACTGATGCAAAATGTGTCTAATTTATATATGTAATGCATTTTAAATTGAAATATATTTTTTTTTAGGAATTAAAGAAAATTAACTCCTAAATTTTATGCAATTAATTTTGGACAAATTAAAAATAGGTGTCAACATATGTTATGTTTTCTAGAAAGACCAACAGGGGATTTGCCAAATTTGGGTACTAAGGTTTTGCACTTTGTCTTTAAATTCTAAGACTTTCATTTCATAAGGTTGAGGCAATTGCCTTTTTTGCTCCGAGTCATTTTTTCTCAGCTCACATAAGGTGTATTTTTTCTTAGTTTCAGAACAATCAAGAAGAAGATGAAAGAGAAAAGAAGGGGGAAAAAAGGAAAAAAATGCACTTGGACCAAAATGCCCACAATCATGGCTTGAAGAGTCCCACTTTACCACTTTGGACTCTTATTCGAGATAAAATCCACTTTTCATCCTTTTTCGAAAAAAGAGTCTCACTTTAAACTCTTATTTAAAAGTTTTCCTGAATTATATAGAGTTTAATAAGTTGCAAGGAAGTAAATTTCCAACATTGATGATTTTCAAAGATAAGTTCAAACTTAAAGTTTGGAACTCTAAATTCTCAGAAGATAGTAACTCTTAAATATAGTCATTAACTTTTCATATTAAAGAAAAAATGGAGCAAGCTTCAATATATTTTAGAGAGTTAAAACTTTCACATTAATTAATAATATCCATTACTGAAAAGGAATATGATAATAACTTTTCTTAGGGGTGAGCAAGAGTCCTGAGTAGAACTAGAAATCAAACTGAACGATCCTAAAAATTGGTCCAATTCTTGTTTCTGGACTTCTCGCTATAATTTCTGTTTCCAAATTTTGGCAAAATTCCAAAAAAGGGCTTTAAATGCCCTCATTTTTTCAAATAAAAACCTGAATTGGATCTTGTTTCAAATAAGGGCCTGAAGTGATCTTTATTGTTTTAAATAATGACCTGACTCAAGGGCATTTTTGTCATTTTTCATTTTTTCTTTCCCTTTTTCCTTCTTCTTCCTCCCGACCACCGGCGAAGCCACAAAGGGTTGGGAGAGGGACGGCCTCACCTTAAGGGAGGCCACCCCTCGCAGCCATTTGCAAGGTTGGTGGCGAGGCTAACCCTCGCCATATCTGGCGAGGGTGGCCTTGCCCGCGACCAGCGAGGGCTCGGTGACCTTGGGTATGAGCATTGCGAAGATGAGGAAGCCCCTGTCGGCGAAGATGAGGACACCGGAGCTCAAGTCGCTCCCATCATCAGGCTCGAAGAGGTGTTGTCACCACCGGCGAAGAAGACGAAGACGCCATCCTCAATCTGTGCGTAATCTACCGATTGTCTATTTAATTACTTCATTGCTATCTTCTTCATTTTTTTTTATCCTCATCAGTCAGTTTTCGAGGTAGTAGGGTTTAATCACTTCTCCTTCTCTGGTTTATCTTGGCATGGATGTGTAGAAAAGCAAAGCTTTATCGATTCAACGAGGATGGGAATTAGTGGAAAGAGAGAGGTGCTGGCTTTGTTAAGTTTTTGAAGCACAAGGAAATTGGGAAGGTTCGGCTAGTCATGAGACAGACCCTCGCCGCTGCTGGCTAGGGTGGACTCACCTGCAGCCGGTGAGGTCGTCAAGCCCTTGCCGGCGGTGGGCGAGGTTAGCCTTGCCTAGGGCAGGTGAGGGCCGACCTAAGAATGGTTGTGAGGGGTGGCCTCCCCTAGGGCGAGGTTGTCCCTTGCCCAGCCCTCTACAGCTTCGCCGGTGGCCGATTGGCCACCGGCGAAGAAGGAGAAGAAGCAAAAAAAAAAAAAAAAGGAAAGAAAATTAAGAAAAATGGTAAATGACGAAAAAAAACCCTTGAGTCAGGCTCTTATTTGAAACAACCAATGCCACTTCAGGCCCTTATCTGAAATAAAGTCAACTTTGGACCCTTATTTGAGAAAATAAGGACACTTTGAGCCCCTTTTGGAATTTTCCCCATATTTTTTGGAACCTGTATTGTGCAGTATAGTTCCTGAGTAGAAATTGAAATGGGAACTATAGAACCAAAGAATTAGATCAGAATCAGAGAATTAGACTGAATTGAGGTAACCCTAGAACTAGCGGTATCTGTGGATCTTTACCAATATCAAATTTTCAGAATTTGGGACATCATTTCATTACAATTGTTATTCAACATGTACTTCCATTGCTAGGATTAGTTTTAAACTTGCTTTGGTGAAGGTGGAAGATATGTACCCATTATGTTATGTAACTTTAGAAACCCAATATGTTATGCACTTCAGAAACCTCAAATTAACTAATCACAACTCTTTAACGCATGTTTCTAATTTACTTGTGAATCAACCCCATTCGTTTACTTTACATGACAACACAATACAACTTTTCTTGAGGTTTAACAAATTATTTTACTTACAAATGGTTTTGTTTGGGATAACTAGTCTTGTTAACGGAACTCTATCTATCTGAGAGAACTTTTTGTTGTTACTTTAATTTTTATTTTGTTTTACTAAAAAGGAAGGAAAAAAAAAAGGAATTCACTGGTCCTCGAGTAAACCTAAAACCAACCCTATCAATTCTATGCTACATAGGGTAAGTTTTAAGTTCCAAAAATTGAAAATCTATCCGACAGGATAAGTTTTGGATGGAGCCTAAACTTATTCTAGAACTACTCACCCCCTAACTTTTGTACGTGATTAGTGACATTTCATATAAAAATTGGTCATTTTAACCCATTAGTAAGTTTCGAAAATAAATACCAATAACTTATTGAAACAATTAGTACTTTTGAAACAATCTTACAAATGTTGGAACATGAACTCAAAGAGGTCGGTAATTTTGTATTATATTTAGTTACTTTTAACACGATACCTCTGCCAATAAATGTTGATAAATTATGGTTATAGCTTATAATTTATGGACATAATCTTGTTCTATGTATCATGTAAACTCCACGATTAGTTCGTAAATCACTAACTTAATCTTGTTCTACATACCATGTAAATTATGAGATCGTACTAAAGTTATAACATGAAATATAGCAAAGACCACGGAGAGACTAGTTGATGAAGATGTGATGCCCTATATAAATGCTTTTGCACACTACATTCTTTTGAGGATACATCAAACCAACCTATTGACTCCCTTGGACTTATGAGAATGTCGGTGATGGTTCACATTTATATGTAAACTCAAACACATAAAGGTAGAGCTTAGCATGTGAAGTCTCAAAATGTGCTCCAAGTGAATCGAGATGGAGTCCAGACCTCCCATGAAACCCAATGATCTTTCTACCGGTTGACAGAAAAGAAAAGTACTTCTCATTTTCTACACCAATTGGCCCAAAAGTTCTTTCATTGCTCTGAAATGCGAGGGAGCGAACAACAGCGCACCCGAAAAAAATCTCCAAAGTAACAAAAAAATGAAGTCAAGTACTCTCAAGGATAATCGAGTTTAATATGCAAAATTACAAACACAAATGTATTTAATCCCAATCCCCTAAGTTGAAAATCAGCATAATTGATAAGTTGTATTTCGTTAGACATCGTAATAGCTAAATGGATAACACGGCTGATCAATCCTTGACCACTTAAAACCGAACCTTAGCAACAACAGAGAAGTTGTACGTTTATAAGATTATGTAAATGTCTGATTGCCATACCTGAAGTGTTTTATGTCCTCCATTTCCACCATGGTTGGGGCCCTGAACCACAGAACCGTTCTTGTGGTACTCAACAGTAACGGAGTCAATAACTGATCCAGCTTTCACAATAATTTCTCTCGCACCCATGCTATCTCCATCATCCCAAGGACTACCACCTTAACCTCCGAATGGCCCAACAGATTTCAAGAAACGAAGATCAAAAATTGGTTGAGAGTAGACTCCTAGTGCATCAAGCTAGACACCGGACCTTCCATGAAAGCCAATTATCTTGCTGCATGTCAATTCACAGCTAAAGAACCTTCCTTCTTCCTTACTAAAGGGTCCATGTATTCTTATATTGCTTTCGAGCGTGAGCGTGACTGATTGAATAACTGAATAGTCATGTCTGATATAACCTGATATTGAGGTCAAGAACTCACAAGGGTAGTCCAAGTTAACCTACAAAAGTAGGAAGTATCTATTGAATTAAGCTGTCAAATTGATCTATATCAAAGATAACAGATAAACCACAGGGGCCTAAGCAAACACCGCATCCATGTACAACCTAGAAGTTGACCCTAGAACCAAGAATTTCTAAAGTTAATGTATGGACGGACTACTATTCTTACATCGTACTTTTTGGGTCAACAACCAAAGACGATAGGTTTTAATGTTCTCTGGCACACTTTATTGATTCACCTCATTTAGCAACGAAAAAGAAAAACTTATTTTACTAGGTTACTCTCATGGAGTCCATCTCGCATAAAGCATGTTAATTGACCTTTGAGTGATGCATAAATTAATAAGTAAGGGATGAAATTTAATACTCAAAAGATAACTTCAATCATTCCGTACGTTTGAATGGCTTTCATTTCCCTTAAAGATGCTTCCCACTACCCATACTTTATCATTGTACATTATGCATACGGGTTACCATCACTCACAGTTTACTTTGATAAAACTTTTCAAGTTTATTAGAAAACTAATGGTGGCACAGGGCAGTTTGAAGGTGCTTAGACCTTCGCCGTACCTTACAGCACAGCATAAAAACATTCCTGCTAAAGTAGCTATTAATACGAATAAGAGAAAGTCAGTCACAGCCACTTCTGTACATTCAATGTACTCTACAGATAGAGGGATACACAGAGCCGGACAAAGTTAATAAAAATTGAAAGATTTGTTGAAATCGTTCATTTGGACATTCACTGAAAAGATAATCAAAAGTGCTTCTCTTCATTGGAATAATAGGCCAGGTATGCTCGTTACTAAACTTGTTGAAGAGATGATACATAACTAACATATATCTTTTTAATCAGAGGTTAAATCAATCATCAAAAGAAGAATTAGACAACAAATTGGTATACATTTTGCAACAACGAAAAAAAACACTACTTCCATAAAGAGAAGCGAATGAGGCTTTCATAAAAATTCTTTTAGAAATCGACAATGGGGTTTGTGTGGCAAGTGTGTGTGTGAGAGAGAAAGAGAGGATCGACGGTAATATGAATGAAAAATATTCAATGAACTCACCAGATGGATATCTCCGTTGCCACTGTGACCATGTGTAGAGGACCATAAAGATTCACCATTAACGTCATACTCAAAAGAGATGCAGTTGACAATGTTTTCCAACATCATTTTTATTTTCTTTATACCATTGAATTTTCCATCGTCCCAAGGGTTTCCACCTTGGCCTCCAAATGGTCTGCTACACTTGATCGGATATAGATGAGATATTGGTCCAAAATATGCTCCAAGAGATTGAAGATGGGAACCAGAACTTCCATAAAACCCAATGATCATTCCACCAGTTGCTGGAAATGAAAACTTCCTTCCAGTTTCAGTGCTGAATGGTCCGTATGTTGTTTTCTTACTTTGAAATATGAGTGAATGGATGATAGTAGAACCCAAATCATTTGCAATATATCACGAAACTGAAGTTAGATATTTAGTCAACCAGTCTAGATTTATCTGTCACAACCATGTAAAGGGTAAAGAAAAAATGCAACAAGTGAGAAAACAAAAGCAGGGTAGATAAGAATGACTAGTGCATGATCCACTTTCCTGATGATTGAGATGACGCTGCATGATCTGAAAAATAGTGCTTTATCTTGCCTACTTCAACATGATATCAACATATATTAGATGAAAAAAGAAAAAAAATGATAATCCATCTGCATATACTTTGCGGAAAATATATGATTTGGAAAACATTTTCCTAAATTGATTATTTGTTTCACTTAACAAAATGAATCAATGAATAATATTTTCATAGATGGAGAACAATTGATTCACTCTCCCTTGTTGACCTTTTTAAATACAAAAGTTCAAAAAGTGTTCAATTTTATGAAGAACAAATCTTAACAATTCTTTTCCTATAAAAACTTGCTTCCTATTGATGGTGTCATACCTAAGTTACAAGGTTTACAGTTTATCATTTCCATCTAGACACTGTCTTCAACAATGGCGTGATAAGCTGCATCATTGAAAATAGAAAGGGTAACATTTATCTGACACCGAGTTTTTACTAGTGTAGCCTACCGTATTTACTTTGCCGCCATCACTTGCACCATGTCCAAAAGAGCGACCTTCCTTATAGGTAATACTAATAGATTCAACTGCAGAACCAGAGACTACAACAATTTGTCTCACATCTGTATGCTTGCCATGATCCCAGCAATTTTCCCCATTTCCAAATGGCCCTATGTCTTCGAAAGGATATGGCCGAGAGGCAGGTCCAAAATAGGCTCCAATAAAATCCAGAGAAGAGCCACATCTTCCATGAAAACCAATTATTTTTCCATCAACTTGTGGAAACCTGAAAACTTTCCCACTCTCATTGCCATCTGGCCCATATGGCCTCTTATTGCTGTGGAAGGTAAGAGAGTTGATGACACGATAAGAATCTTCTCGAATGTAGCCGGACACTGAATCAAGTATTCATCTCGATAATCTAAATCTAACTGCAACAATGGCAGAAGAGGGAAGTGAGTACCAATAACCCTTGAAGAACGAAAATTCTATGCTCTCTAGATGCACTATTTAGGTTGAGTTATCCCCAAACAAAAGATATTTAATTCCTGGAAGACTAGTTAGAGGCAATATCATGTATACGCATATTCCTTCTCTTGTCATGGATCACAGTGTGCCTTTTTCACTAGCCTTGTATCATTACTATTCAACTCCATCTCAAACTCCAATGCTTTGCTCATTAGCACGTGACATTCTTGATGCTCTATATTGACAATGACAAGCACTGAAGCAATCTCTAATTAAGTGTAACATCAGAGAAGTAGATAACACTAGTGCAATTATTTTTCTTTTGGCACCCTAAAGACAAATCCTAGCAAAGACAACAATACCATCAATACAATAGGAGCTGATTAATTATCGTGGAAGTACCCAGTTGATTTGCTTCAAGTAAGTCCACGTTTTATGACTCAGTGACACTACTTTTTCTCAACCCCCATTCTATGAACAAACAGTAGCTGATATTTTCATAAAGAATAGCATAACTAGACGTAAATATTGCAAATCAACAAAGCGTGACTATAATAATGGACTCACCTCCCATGTTTCCCCTTCCAAAAATCCACCATGTCTTGGCATGCTCACCAAACACCCATTTTGATCATAGTCAACGGATTCGCCATGTCTTGGCGAGTGCACCAAACCCCCATTTTGATCATAGTCAATAGTACTGGACTCAATCACTGAACTTTCAACGATCGTTATTTTTCTTATGTCACTGTATGTTTGATCATCAAAAGAACTTCCACCATGGCCTCCAAATGGCCCTACAGAGTGATGAAGAGGGGAGAATGAATATAAAGGTATTCCGATTGAATAAAGATGAGGATGTGTTACCAACTTCTGCAATATCTCTTGCCACTGATTATTCTTCCTAGAAAGAAAGGAACCAAATCTCTTAAGAACTATTGGCAGACCGCCTGCATAATGGACAAGACTCTTGGACAACTCTTCATACCCTTCTTTAGTTTGGTCTTTGCACAAGGTGTAGTGACACATGAGTTGGACTGATTCTTTAGAACCTAGTCCGGGGAGCATGTACTTATCATCTACTTTGAGATCTCCCAAAAGCTGTTCTTCTCTTGTAGTTATCAAAATTCTACTCCCATATTGGAACCATTCTCGATCTTCGGTGCCAAAATGCTCAATTTGGTCCTTCTTAGTGATGCCATCAAGAACTAGAAGGATCCTTTCTCGACAGAGTTTATCTTTTATCTTATTGACGTTGCTGTTAAGGTCATCCATTTCTAGACCTTGTATCTGAACATCATGAAGAAATCTTTGCTGAAGAAGTAAAAGGGTGCCTTCGTTTGCATCTCCAACATTTTCCAGGAAGCTAACACTTTCAAATTCCTTAATAAGGCAATCACAGACGACTTTGGCAACTGTTGTCTTACCAATTCCTTTCATTCCCCATATTCCAATAACATGTACATCATCCTCTGACCCAATTTGCAGCAATGATATCACATCGTCTACAAAGGAATCTACTCCAATAGCATAGGGGAAGTTTGTTCTGGGAATAATCTTGAAGAGATGTCCTACAATTTGCTCGATGAAGCCCGATTGATCCTGTAGTCGCATGGGAAGAACTAGTTTTGAATAACTATTGCATGGAGAGGCCATCAGCATATAAGCAAGAAATACATAAAAACTCAATTCAATCAGTAGTAAAGTTTTGTCAAATTATTAATCCATTTTCTACAGTTTCCTAGATATTCCCCTAAACTACATTATCTAGAAGGTGAAGAGGACTGTCATTGGCCTTCTAACCTCGGATACTCTCTTCTTGAAGCATGTTGAATACTCTCCACTAAGCGCATTACTCTCGAATAATGATTCAGTTAATCGCTCGAAAGCTACTTCTTTTTTTTTACTATTAAAGCAGGCAACAAAACAAGGAGGTTCGACGACTACTTTCCCTTCAATCTAAGATTCAATTCCAAGTATTGGGGGGCACGGATTCTGGTGTGCTGATCCTCGCCTTTCCTGGCAATGGAGAATCTTTAGCATTGCAAAAGCTGAGATGACATAGCAAATAGTATCTTTCTCACATTGGCTGAGTGTTAAGACCTTTAACATAAATAGTGTCACATCCTAGGAGAACTCTTGCTGCACTTGAGATTAGTGGCTAACAGATTGTCCATGATTAAAGCATGCAAATAAAAGACACAATTGAAGCAAATATCTCTGACACAAGCAGAGATAATTTGCTAACTGTGTCAGTTAAAGGGGCTTGTAGTGCTCAATTCTTATATGCAAGATCAACTAGAAAAACTAGACCCATCCTTATACCTTTTTAATCCTTTCTCATCACATAAAAGTTGTATTGTTTCCTTTTCCACCCTTTGCCATGTTGCACACACTTTCTCATCAAAATCTATATCAATATTAACACCAAAATCTAAAAAAAAAATTGATAGTGGTATCAGAGCCTCCTCTGTTGAGGAAAACATTCCCTAAAGATTTTGATGGTTGACAAAAAATTTCTAAGAGAATAACTTATATTCGCATGTTTGATGTTTTTTAGGTGGAAAGTTTGATGCGGCTATATCAGACGTTGTCAAACAGAATCAGGTTGTTCGAGAAAAAATTCCTGCCTTGTTGAGATTATTATAACGGCTAGGAATTTGTTTAGAAGACCCGCGCTATAGTCAAACAAAATTGATGGATTTTCTTCCTTTCTTATAAGGTGTTTTATTAAGGAAAAATCTATCAAGAATCTAATCAAAGATTAGATTAGAGTTTCGATTGTTTTAGTCGTTAGATAGACATTTGAAAACATTCCTTTGTGAACATCTCAACTTATGGAAACCCGAAACAATTGTATGGGCGATAGCATTATGGGAAGCTTAATTCTTGGCGATCCTTGAAGATATCAAATCTCCAATTGAAGATCCAGGCCAACGGGTTGATTGGCTGGTGATTCCTCCAGGATTTGTGTCCAACGGTCAACTTGGACATTGGAGGGGTATTTAAGGAGGTCTTGAAGACGTGAGGAGTAGAATTTGCTCATTCAAGAGTTCAAGCTTATAATTCCAAGGCACGAGTGCTCCAGAGTTGTTCTTAATTGTCTCTTTGTACTTAGAAAGAAGTAGACTCTTAGAGGTCAAGAGAGTGTGAGGAGTTGATCTCACAAGTTTGGGTTGTGATATTTAGATCTTGTACCATCTGAAGTAGTTTACTAGTGGATTCCAACCAATTGGCAATTAGCGCAGGAGAGTGGACGTAGGCTTGCAAAAGCCCAACCACTATAATCACTTTGTGCAAATTTCTCTATCCCTAATCTCTTTACTCTTTGATAGAGACATCTCAAAACTTGCAAGTTCTGAACACTACAAGTTCTGTCTTTAGACCTTATTATAATAATTTTTAAATTCCATATGTATCACCTATTCACCCCCTTCTGGGTGATCGCACTAGCCCTAACAATTGATATCAGAGCTTGGTTGCTCATATTTCTAAAGTGCCTTCTGAGTTAACGATTTGCAATGGCTAGTAATATTGCACCGGGTGCAAGAAGCGAAGACATATCAAGCCAAATTTTTCTCTTTTGAAGGAAAAGAAGAATAAGTATGAGAAAAGCAAGAAAGCGTTCAAGGCAGAAACATGGAGTGATACTGAATGTGAAAAGAGCAACGAAGAATATGCCAATATATATCTGATGACAAATTCTGGTTCAGAAGAACAGCTTGAGGTGAGTAACTTTGATATTCCTGATGAAGTATCAAATTATATAGATGAATTATACTCCGATTATAAGGCCGCTCTTGGAAAAGTTTTCAAATCGAAAAGGAAAACCTGAAGCTAAGGCAACAGGATTTTGTTTATAAAGAAAAGATTGAAAATCTTGAGAAAAATCTTTTGCGAAATCATGATTCTATTTCAAAAGAAAGATTTGATTCTCTTGAAAAAGATTTTGCAAATCTTCAAGAAAATTTTGATTTAGTTTCAAAGGAAAGAAATCTTTTGAAAAAGGAAGTTTTGGATACCACTCACAGATTTTCAATTGATTAAAAAACCTTAGAGCATATCTTATCAATCCAGATTCCTTATTACAATAAATCTAGACTTGGTCGGCAAAACAATAATAAATTTCAAAATGAATTTCTAAAATACAAGGATAGGAAAAAGCAAAGACCTTCCCAACCCGCTTATAAGAATCATTTTTAAAAATAGTTTGTAAAATCTGTTGGCCAAGACGCTATCAGATAATCCATTTGCAAAAATCCCAATCACTTCAAAAAGGATTGTACAAAAGGATGGAAGCTAGTGCAAAGAAACTTTCTAAGCATGGCTGATCCTTCTAACTTGAAAGGACCCAAAAAGATTTGGGTACAAAAGAAAGTGCGAATTTGTTCTGATGTAGGTACTGAAGAAGAAAAAGAACAAGTGGTATCTTGATAATGGTTGTTCAAGGCATATGACTGGCGATCCAAATAAGTTTACAAAACTTATAAAGTTCAATGGAAGCAGCGTTTCCTTTGGAGGAAACAACAAAGGGAAAATAGTCGGCAAATGGACGATTGAAATTGGAAATCTAACTATTAAGGATGTTTCCTTAGTCAAAGGACTTAATTACAATCTAATCAGTATAAGTCAGTTATGCGACTCTGGTTGCAAGATTTGTTTCCAAGAAGATAGATGTTCCGGAGAAAGCAAAGATCTGAAGCAGTCTTTCACAGGAAGAACACATGGGAACATATATCTTCTGGATGTAAAATCTGATGATATTCAGTGCCTTGTCTCAATTAAAGATGAGTCAGATCTTTGGCACAAAAAACTAGGACACATCAGTATCAAACAAATATCAAAGATTTCTACAAAGAAGCTCCTACATGGTTTACCAAATTTAAAATATGAAAAGTTTGAGGTTTGTTTAGTCTGTGTACTCGGGAAACGGGTAAGATCTACTTTTAAGTCAATAAATCATGTTAGTACTAATCGTGCTTTGCAGTTACTTCACATGGATATTTTTGGACCTACAAGAACTCAGAGTTTAGGAGGTAAGAGGTACTGTTTGGCAATTGTTGATGACTTCACTAGATACACTTGGGTTTTCCTTCTTGTATACAAACATGAGGCTTTCGATTACTTTTCAAAGTTTGCAAAAAGTGTTTAAAATGAGAAAGGATATACAATTTCTTCTATAAAAACTGATCATGTGAGTGAAGTTGAAAATCATGAGTTTTTAGAATTTTGTGAAGAAAATGGCTTTGAGCGTCAGTTTTTAACTCCTTATACACCTGAACAAAATGGTGTAGTGGAGAGGAAAAACAGATCCTTGCAAGAAATGGCAAGAACTCTCCTCATTGAAAGTAAAATTGCATCACATTTTTTGGCAAAAGTAGTTTATACATCATGCTATATTATCAACCGTGTCTTTCTCAGACCTTCTCTCGATAAAACCCCCTATGAACTCTTCAGAGGTAGAAAGCAAAATATTTCATATTTTAAAGTTATTGGGTGTAGATGTTTTATATTAAAAATGCTAACGATCGTCCTAGCAAATTTGATGAAAGAGCATATGAAGGAATTTTCTTAGGATATTCTATCACGAGCAAAGCTTTCAAAGTTTACAACAAAAGGTCATGAGTTGTTGAAGAATCTATCAATGTCAGATTCGATGAAAGTCATCAACCTTCTATAGAGGATTAAGCTTAGATGGTTTGAAAACCCGACCAAACTTCTTAAGAATCCCAGAAATCTGAGAGGAAGGACTTTCCAAAACTTGTAGAACAGCCTAAAATATCTGAGAATATTGATGTATGAGAACCTTCAAAGTTTGATGACAGATTCAACAAGAATTGGAAGCACGAGTCAAGTCATCCTAAGGATCTCATAATTGGAGATATCAACAACAAAATTATGATTGGATCTTTGTTGAAAGATGCTATCAGGACTTTGGTACTTATATTAGAAGTTGAGCCAAAAAGTACTGAAGAAGTTTTGTCTGACGATAACTAGATTCAAGCGATGCAAGAAGAACTTTATCAATTTAAACTGAACGAAGTATGGGAACTTGAATCAAGACCAAAGGATTAATCGGTGATTGTAACGAAGTGGGTTTTCAGAAATAAACTCAATGACCAAGGAAAAGTCATTAGAAACAAAGCAAGACTAGTTGCCCAAGCCTACTCTCAGGAGGAAGGAATGATGAAACCTACGCTCCAGTAGCAAGGTTAGAAGCTATCCGACTTTTACTTGCTTTTACTTGTTTCCATGATTTCAGGCTTTTCCAGATGGACATGAAGAGTGCTTCCCTAAATTAATATATCAAAGAGAAAGTGTTTGTAGAACAACCTCTGGGATTTGAAGAGCCCAAAAAGTTTGATCATGTCTTTAGACTGAAGAAAGCATTATATGGTCTGAAGCAAGTGCCCAAAGTTTGGTACGAAAGGTTAAGTAATTTTCTCATTCATAATGACTTTGACAAAGGTATTGTTGATACTATGTTGTTTATCAAGAAACAAGGTAAGGTTAGTTTATTGGTTTGGATTTACGTTGACGATATTATTTTTGGATCCCCTAATGAGGTACTTTGCAATATTTTTTTTAAGATGATGCAGGACAAATTTGAAATGAGCATGATGGGTGAATTAAGATTCTTCCTAGGATTACAAATCAAGTAGACAAAGGAAGGAACATTTATCTTCCAAGAAAAGTATGCAAAGGAGCTTGTTAAGAAATTTCATATGGAGAATTCCAAAAGGACCGAGACACCCATGGCACATTCGGCAAAACTTGATAAGAATGAAAATGGAAAGAAAGTTGATCAGAAGCTATACAGAAGCATGATAAGATCTCTTCTGTATATGACGGCATCAAGACCCGATATCCTTTCTAGTGTTTGCTTGTGTGCTTGTTTTCAATTAGACCCTAAAGAATATCATCTTACCGTGGTTAAAAGAATCATTAAATATGTAATATCCTGAATTTCGATCTATTTCCGGATTCAATAGAATTGATATTATTTCTCATTTCATTTTAGTAAGTTTCGCCCGGAACTGATCATTCTCGGGATACTAACCAAACGGGAATGGCTAAATAGGAAAATGGTACGTGGACCAGGAACTCGACCGCGAAACAAGCACCGATTCCAAGAAACAGCGAGAAAATATTTTAGACCAATATGGACAGATCCTAGGAAGGTGACTGATTTGGTTTGGCCAACGACTTTGCACAACTGAGAGTACACGTGGCGAACAAATCCCGAATTTAATCCGAACGATCGTGAGCTCTGGAACTAGCGATAAATTCTCGCGTTCTCTTGGTAATCGATACCGTCGTGACTCGAATAATCGTAGGTTGATACGTGTAATCCCTAAATAGCCGCCCGTTAGTGAGAGACCCTAAAATTGAGATTGAGCGATTTTGATCGCAAAATTAGATCCGGACTTGGACGCCGATTTTTGTGGATGTACATGACTATTTTCACAAGGACGATGTCGTATTATATTGGCCAAATATATTAGGGATCGGAGAAGCCGAAAAATGGAAATTTGGCTCGAAATAGGAAAATGACGATTTTGCCCCTAACCCTATTTTGGTATTCCGAATTTTTTGAGAATTTTTGGGATTTAATTTTGGATATTTATGTGGATAAATCAAGCCCAATAATTGAGCTTTGGAAAATGACCAAAATGCCCTCAAATTATTGGATAAGAAGGAAGGAAAGCCATTGAATGAAGGGTAGTTTGGTCAAGCCGTTGGATTTTTGACACTTGGCATCCACTATTCCCCCTAATAAATATTCCTTATCCTCTCTCTCTCTCTCCTCATTCTTGCTCTCTAAGTTTCTCTCTCTCTCTCTCTCTCAGCCACCGCCGTTCGCCGGAGCGCCATCCGCCGCACACCGGTGTCGTGCCGCCATCGCCTCGCCTCACCACCACCCTCATCCGACCATTCCTCTCTCTCTCCTCTCCCTCACCGTTTTTCCCCGTCGGTTGCTTGAGAATCACGCCGAAGTTGCCGCCATGGGAGGTCGTGCCCATCACTGCCAAGCCGTGACCTTCGCCACCTCAAGCCACCGCCGTCCCCCTCTTACTCTCAACTCACACTCTCTCTCTCACCATGGCCATGAGGAACCGGCCTAAGTCGCCCCGCTCGCCGATCGTTGCCCGTTGTAGCCACGCCGTCGTTACCGCCGCACACCACGAGACCCCTGCTTTCCGCTCTAGCCGCGTTAGTCTAGAGTCGGGTAAGTTCAATCTAAATCCTCGCCTAGTATATTGAGTAATTTCGGACCTGTTTAGATGCGATTTGATAGAAATTAGGGGTTGATCGAAGTAGCGGGCCTTAGGATTGAATCGGAAGGTTTTGGGTGGATTTTTAGAGGCCGATTGATGGTTGGAAAATGCTGTTTGGAGTGCTGTGATGTGCTGTTTGGTACGTGATTTGCGCTATTAGATCCGGCTCGTAATTTCATGGAAATGCCGTGAAAGGCCGGAAGTGAAATACCGTAGCTTTGGGGGTGAAAAGTGCTAAATTGTGTGTTGTAGTATGTTTGTGGCTGTGTATGTGGTTGTGATTGTGGGCCCGTTGGTGGCCTTGAATGTTCACTGAGTGTGAAATATTTTATTGAAATGTGAGTGATTGAGAAAGTCTATAGAAGGTTGTGCGTAAGGTTAAGATAATTCCTGAGGCGGTATCATTACGCGTGGAATTAATCCGTCCTGAGGCGGTACGACTACACGGGACGATGCCTGGTTTTACTAGAAGACGGCTAGCCTAAGGCGGTACCATTACGCGAGCTGTGTCGTAGGTGATAGGTGTTGAGCCTGAGGCGATACCATTACATGAGCAAGATACATGGCCTGAGGCGGTATCATTACGCGGGCCGAGAAGGGTTGTGAATTTGGCTAACTTTAGGTGGTACCATTACGCGGGTTGTGCACTAGATGATGGATGTTAAGCCTGAGGCGGTACCATTACGCGGACAAGATACATAGCCCGAGGTGGTACCATTACGAGGGCTAAAAGTGTTGTGGATATGAGTTGGTCGCAGTAAACCTGAGGCAGTACTATTACGCAGATCACTAGCAAATTGAGTGAGAGCAAGGTGATGAAGTGGGAATGAATATGTGAAATATTATTTGAATATGCATGTAGTCGGAAATTGTTCTGTGTGGCTAATGTGTAGGTTGCTCGCTGGAGAGGTCCAGGTAAGTGTGTTTGTGTTGATGATATTGTGAGTATTGCTTGTTACGTGTCTGAATTTGTCTGAAATATGTGGTAGCCTAGGTAGGACTTAGGTTACAGCTTATTGAGAAGTATCTCATGGTTGTTTCAACCAAATCATTTCAGAGCCCCTGCCTGAGCCATGATTAAATTGAGGCCGACTCGGAGCCGTCGGGTGAACAGACAATTAAGGAGGATTCAGGTGATGATGCCGAGGACAATGAGTCGGAGTGGACGTCTCCGAGAGGGCGTAGGGATTAGTTCTGGGAGGAGGATGTGTCCCATTTTTGGTATAGTGCTGCCCCAGTAGGCTGCTGATCTTTTTGTGATATCGGTAGTGTGTAGTTGAGAATTTCAGTGTGCATGTAAATTATATGTGTGGTTTTTGAGGTAGATATTGTAAATATTTGGAAGTGTAATATAATTGTGGTGGTTTGGCGATTCGTTTCTCCCGGGTTCTCCACAATTTTATTGTCTGGGATTTTACATGTATGCTCCCGCCGCGATTATCTCTGATGAGGTCGTTGGGTCGGTGACGTTTCCTGGGACGCCACACACATTCGACCGAGGAGAGGGATGTCGCGAGCTCGATGGTGTTCGGGGCATGACAAAATATGTCAATATTGATCCGTCTCTAGGACTTTGGTTTCCTAAGAGAATAGAGTTTGTATTGTCTGGATATTCTGATGTAGATTATGCATGATGCAAAATTGATAGAAAAAGTACATCGAGAATATGTCGGATGATGGACAAAATGCTTGTATCATGGTACTCAAAGAAGCAATCAACAGTTGCTCTTTCTACCGCTGAAGCTGAGTACGTGGCGTTGGGAAATTGCTACACTCAAATTCTCTGGATGAAATAACAACTAAAGGATTACGGAATCTCGGAGTCTACTACAACCATCATATGTGATAATACAAGCGTCATCAACTTGACCAAGAATCCAATTTTGCATTCTAGAGCAAAACATATTGAGATCAAGCATCGTTTCGTATGTGATCACATTAACAACGGTGATGTTAATGTAGAATTTGTTGATTCAAAAAATTAATTAGCTTATATCTTTACAAAACCTAAATCTTTCGATTTTATTTGCATCGAATTAGGCATTATTAATCCTTTTGCTTAAAGTTGGTAAGACAGGATCTCAGAAGATACAGATATTAGATACTGGCAAGTTTGAATTTTTGGCGAGTAACGATATTTTTGGAAACGCAATCAGGTATAATCTCTTACCCTTGATAACTGCTTCATTTTTGGGAAATTGTCCTTTTGTGTAATTTTATTTTGGAAAACTGAATACCCTCTTGCGTCGGTTCATTTCTTATAAAACATTCCCACACTTCTTCTTCTTCTTCATTCGAACTCAGTCGTGACCCTTTGTTTCTCTACAACCCTTCTTCCGAACCCTTCTGTCATTCAAAATCTACATCCTTTCGCACAAAGTTTTCACCTTTCTCTCACCATACCCACAATGGCGCCTAAACAAACCCCAAACCCCAAAGCAAGCTGCCCCACCATTAGGCTCTCGCCGATCAGGTAGAATCGCCGGGCAACGATCCAGAACTCAAGGAGAACCTGTGCACTTGGAGATTTCAGACTCCTCTGAAGAGACGGTTAGTGTGTCTTCACCATTCTCCTCGTTGCGAATGCAATAGCATCTCTCAAAAGAGTAGGAGGAACTGAAGAAATGGTTTCTGAGTTGCTAGCTAGAAATGGTTTTGAATCAGTAGAAGAACTCGAACTTATGTTTACTGCACCCATAAGTAGCATGCCTCCCGTAAATGTTGGTGAATTGAGTAATGCTGCAGTTGATAAAGGAAAGAAAGTAGTGGATGAGACTGCTGTAGTCGAAGGAAAATCTGAAGTTGACAATGATGAGAGATTGTTTATGAGTTTTAAACCTCGAGCGGTTATCTATACTGATATTACTGATCGTATTGACATGTTGATGAAATCGAAAGAACATGTGGATTATTTCAAAAGCTTGACTGACAGGGGAGTTCTAAACCAGAGGATTATTGATTTTAATTTCCTTGAGAATTCAGGAATTTTGCTTAAGCAATATTTTGATGTTCTGAGACTGACTTCATTCTTGACTAGGAGGGGCACTACTTATCCTGCTCTCACGGCCTTCTTCTATTCAAGTGTCACTTTTCACTCTGCTAGCACCATGGAGTTCTTTTGGTATGATAGAACTTACCTAGTTCGCGTGGAAGATATTGTACACATTATAGGCTGTGATCATAGGGACTTTAGCAGTATTGTGATTGACTCTGATTGAGCGTATAGAGCACTCTCTGGTATTTCAGATTTTAGTAGAGATACTCGATCTCATGTCCAGCATGGCATGTTTCCTCTTAAACAGATCATTTTGCACAAGATCATTATTACTGTTTAAGGCCCAAAAGTTCATCAAAAACTGACGTGTCTCGGTATGAGGCCAAGCCGATGTGGGCTATCTTGAATGGTGCAAAATTCTCTGTGGGTCACTTGGTAATACTGCACATGTATGGGATAGTTTCAAAGAACAAGGGGCAACTACCATACAGCTCCTTAATCTTTAGGATTTTTCAACATCTGGGACTGCGACTTCCAGAGCTTCTGACATCTGTGCAACATACCATTATGCATGTAGACTAGCAGATGCTTAAGAAAATGGGATTTAGATACTCTAATGAAATCTGGGTCGACAGAAGTGCCAAAGTCGTGCAGGTGGATGTTTCTGAGAGTACTCCTAAGTGTACCTCCAGACCTTTGAAACGAAGGAAAACTTCTCAGACCAAGTCAGTTAAGCAAGTGCTGAGAGAGTTGCCAGCATCACTTGCAGCAGATTTTGATGATGAAGCTCTACAGAGAGAGATTGATGAGTATGAACCTGAAGAAGAGCAAGCAGATGTTGGTGAGGAAAACAAAGGAGGATAGGATACTCCTGAAGAGCAAGTTCCTGTTGAGAAAACAGAGGAAGTTCAACCTGTCCAAAAACCTGTTCAACCTGTTCTTTCAAGCCCTGTTCAAACTGTTGAACAAGTAGCTTCAACTTAGCACATTGAGGTACCCCCTACAACTGAAGAGCTTGATGCTATGATTTCTCAAGTTGCTGCTGGAGCCAGGCAAGTTGATACTGAAATATCAACAAAGAATGGAGCCCATTCTCACGTGGAAGACTCAGAAGTTCCTACTGAACAGCAGACAGACATTGAACATGATGCTGATTCTGGTGATCGTATGGATGTTGATGATGATTTTCCTGCTGTTACTCCCAGCCCTAGAGATACTGGTAAGAAGATTCTTGTTGAGGATGATTCTGATTTGGCTGCTGGTGAGAATGTGCAGGATCAGAATGTGGAAAAGGTTTTTCCACCTGAGGAAGCATATGTTCAGGGGGAGCAGGCTGATGTTGCTGAAGTGTAGAAAAAGCAGTTTGAAACGATCATGGCTGGTATTGGTCAGATTAATAAGTACGTGAACGATATGCAACTCTTGATTGTGCACCTGGCGGATGTTTTTCAAAAGGCTGTGAACAAGAAGCTCCAAAAGCTTGAAGACATTCTGAAAGAGGCTAACGGCAAACTTAAATATTTTGTTCTGGTTCAGATGCCTCCAGAGCTTACTGGTGGATATGGAGCTCGAGCTGAAGACCAACCACCTTCAGAGCAGCATCGTGGCAAACACTCAGCCCCTGGCGAACAAACTGCAATTGGAATTGCCGGTCCTAGCCAATCCGCACCCAAACCAACCCCACCGTCCAATCAAAACCAACCAACTTCTCCTAAATATACTATTTTCGCTTATTTGTTTCGAACTTGGTGTGTTTTTTGAACTAAGAGTGGCTTATTTTGAACTTTGGATTTGGTCTTGTGAGTGACTATTTTGGACATGGTTTGCTAATATTATGGTTTGATTATGATATCTCATGATTTTATCTTTTTGATCTCTGACAAAAAGGGGGAGAAGCAGGCTGCAGACATGAAAACTTATGCAGGAATGCAGAAAGGGTATTTGATATTTATACCTTGATATTTTCTGCAGGATAAAGGAGACTCTGGATATAAGCATGGGATTGTTTCAAATCTTCGCATTTCTATGAGAATTTCTGTTCATAATTTCAATATTTTGATATTCTTATAGCTTTGCTGCATGTATATAATATTTGGTTATTCGAACCAAATTCTTCTCAGAAAACTTACTTTCAAAGTTCTGACATGTAATTTTGTCAACATAAAAAAGGAGGAGATTGTTGAGGAAAACATTCCCTAAAGATTTTGATGGTTGACAAAACATTTCTAAGAGAATCACTTGTATTCGCAAGTTTGATGTTTTTCAGGTGGAAAGTCTGATGCGGCTGTATCAGACGTTATCAAACAGATTCAGGTTGTTCGAGAATAAATTCCTGCCTTGTTGAGATTATAACGGCTAGGAATTTGTTTAGAAGACCCGCGCTACAGTCAAACAAAATTGGTGGATTTCCTTCCTTCTTTGTAAGGTGTTTTATTAAGGAAAAATCTGTCAAGAATCTAATCAAAGATTAGATTAGATTTTCGATTGTTTTAGTCGTTAGATAGATAGACGTTTGAAAACATTCCTTTGTGAACATCTCAACTTATGGAAACCCGAAAGTATTGTGTGGGCGATAGGATGATGGGAAGCTTAATTCTTGGCGATCCTCAGAAGATCCAAATCAACGGGTTGATTAGCTGGTGATTCCTCTAGGATTTGTGTCCAACGGTCAGCTTGGACATTGGAGGGGTATTTAAGGAGGTCTTGAAGATGAGAGGAGTAGAATTTGCGCATTCAAGAGTTCAAGCTTATAATTCCCAGGCACGAGTGTTCCAGAGTTGTTCTTAATTGTCTCTCTGTACTTAGAAAGAAGTAAACTTTACGTTTGGTCAACCGGATAAAACCTAGGATAGAATATGTTTTATCCTATCCTATGTTTGGTGGTAGTTTAGGATAGGATAAGGTCGGATATAGACCGGATAAAAAAATCCGGGGGGTGGGATAGACCCGGATAGGATTTCTAATGTCTATTTTTCCAGAAACCCTACGCTTCACTCGCCATTATCTTCATCCTCACACCTTGTGTACTTTCATCAAAAAAATTTCTCGGCTTTTTTTCATTCATTTTTTTCCTTCACTGACTCTTCCGGACCCGTGAATAGCAAAAAGACAATAAAAATTATCCTATCTGACTTTAAATCTGTAGTCCACCAAATAGTGGATAAGATATGAAGAAATCTCAAGATTTCTTATTCTATCCTATCTAGTCCTATCCTGTTTAAAAATCCGGACGACCAATAGAAGTCAAGAGAGTGTAAGGAGTTGATCTCACGAGTTTGAGTGGTGATACTCATATCTTGTACTGTTTGAAGAAGTTTACTAGTGGATTTCAACCAATTGGCTGTTAGCACGGGAGAGTGGACGTAAGCTTGCAAAAGTCGAACCACTATAATGACTTTGTACAAATTTCTCTATGCCTAATCTCTTTATTCTTTGATAGAGACATCTCAAAACTTACAAATTTTGAACACTGCACGTTCTGTCTTTAGACCTTATTGCAACAATTTTTAAATTCCGCATATATCACATATTCACCCTCTCTAGGTGATCGCACTAGCCTTAACGTCCTTCGGTTGGTATTAGATATTTGATCAATTCACCTGCTACTAAAATCACTCACCTAATTATCAGACATCAAAGTAGGGCCAAACTCTACCTCGTGCTCACTGCCCATTCCTACTTTCAAGGGAAATAACTATGACTATTGGAGTATTAAAATAATGCTTTATTGATGGCTAAGATTTACAGGACATCAATGAGTAAGGATAAGCGGCTCTGAAAAAAGGTGCAAGCGTTCCAACAGAGATGCAAGGCCTGTGTAATCCAGCAAGCACTCTTCGAAATGATATTTCCGAGAAATGATATTTCCGAGAATCATAGAAGTGAAAACAGCAAAAAAGGCATGAGACATGCTACGAACGCACCGTTAGACTTCAATCTTTTAAAAGGAGATTAAAAAATGCTAAAATGAAAGATAATGAGAAGTCCAACAATTTTGTGGTAGACTAAAAGAACTAATAAAACAAATGAGGGTCTACAGAGATGATATCACTGATCAAAGGATAGTAGAAAAAATGTTGGCGACAATTATCAGGAAAATACAATTTCATTGCCACCTCCATCAAAGAATCTAAGGATTTAAGAACCATCTCAGTAAGTGAATTAATTGGCTCTCTAGAGGCGCAAAAAAGACTTACAGTTTAACATGAATAATCAGTTGAAAGTGTCTTTCATACTAAAATTAAATATATGGTCTCATAAATCTAAAAATGGTTGAAGGAGTCCATGAAAAAATAAAAGAGGAGGAGAAAGCTCTCCAAAAGAAAAATATTTATGCAGTATTTGCAAGAAAACGAATCACTTGGAGAAAGATTGTTGGTTTTTTAGATAAGCACAATGTCGCTCTTGTAAAGATTATGGCCACATTGAAAAAGATTGTCACTAAAAACAATACTAAGCTAACTATACTGAAAAAAAGTAAAATACAGACAATACGCTCTATGCATGCCAAGAGACTAACTCGGAGAAGAATGATAAGTGATACATTGGTAGTGGATGCAGTAATCACAGGACAAGAGATGAATCTATAGACACTGAAGCCCAAGTGAGATTGGGCAACGCTACGTCAGTCGATGTTTAGTGCTCTGACACAAGCAGAGATCATTTGCGGAGCATGTCGGCTGAAGAGGCCTATAAATAGGCTTGTAGTTCTCAATTCTCATATACAAGACCAACTAGAGACTAAATCCATCCTCATACCCTTGTAAACCTTTCTCATCCCAAGCACAGATAGATGCATACACCTTCGCATTTAAATCTATGCAAAATACTCACACCCAAATCGAACAGAGTCTAAGTAAGTTCAAATCGAGCACCAATATGAGCTCTTGCAGTGAGCACAATTGAGAATACAACTAAGAACATACTGCTCTCGAGGAAGATAGTGCATTACCCGTTAGCATCATGATATAAATGCCATCCTGATAAATTCCTAGCTTCTTTAAGAGAATCCCTCCACTTCTGCACCAGCAAATCGTCCGTGTGGGCGGCCAAACACCTTCCAAAACCATCCCCAAATCGCCTGCTCTGTTTCCGGACGTCGCTTGGCTCCACATCATAGAAAATGGGCAGAACCACGTGACCCTGATGATCTCTGCGCCTGTTGCACTCCAGGATCTCCACCAGCTCATCTAAGCACCCCGTGAGTCCGCGTAGTCGTCGGTGAACACCACGAGAGAAACCCGAGAATGGCGGATCGCGTCGAGCTGCTTGGGCGCAATGAGAATCCCGGTTTCCACTTTGTCATTGTCCTTGAAGTAGAGGAACCTCCCCTGCTTCAGAGCACGGAAGAGGTGGGCAGCGAAGGCCTTCCTCACGTCCTTACCTTTGAAGCTCACGAACACGTCGTAGTTCCACCGATGAATTGAAGAGGAAGAAAATGGGATGCATCCCTCAATTTCTTCAATGCCTATGAGGGTGACACGTGACTAAGCGAGAAGAATCTGCGAAAAAGCTTGAAGCTTTTCCTCACAGATGAAGAGTGCGTAGGAGAGAGAAGGCGGGAGTTGGAAGACAAAGGAGCGACAGAGGAAAGCTTCGCCATGAGGACTGTTGGCTGGGTTCACTCCTACGTGGAGGAAGCCTAATGAATTGCAAGCCCAAAAAGGGCTTGAGCCCATATGATAGGTTATATGGAGAATTAGGGTTATGCAATATCTTTTTTTTTTTGTGGTAGCCGTAAAAGAAATAGTAACAAGACAGAAAGAGAAAGGTAAAGAGAAGGAAAGTGATAATGACAGTGATGACAATTGTGTCGCTGCACTTAAAGAAAACTTTCTCATTATTTTTTGTGTTGATATAGTGAATTTTGTATCTCATGAGACTAGTTGGGTAATCGATAGTGGTGCATATGTTCATGCTACTTCTCGTAGAGATTTATTTACATCTTACAAGTCATATGACTTTGGATTTGTGAAGATGGGAAATAATGGGCTGGCTCAAGTTGTAGGCATTGGTGATGTGTGCCTAGAGACCAGTAATGGCACGAGATTAGTATTGAATAATGTTAAGCACATACCTGATATTCGTTTGAATTTAATTTCCATAGATAAGCTGGATGATGAGGGGTATTGCAGCACCTTCAGTGATGGTCAATGGAAGCTCATCAAAGGTTCTCATTGATGTGACTGAGCCTTTTATGCCATAACTCAGCTTTCTCTTCATTGTCTACTATATTAATTTTGTCCGTGAACAACTTTGCCTGCACAATGTACAACGAAGAATATTTTTCTCCTCTAGCCACAACAAGGGAACCTTTGGTGAGCTTCCATCAACCGTCACTGAAGGTGTTGCAATACCCCTCATCATCCAGCTTACCTATGGAAATCAAATTCAAACGAATATCAAGTATGTACTTAACATTATTCAATAATACTAATTTCATGCCATTACTGGTCTCTAGGCACACATTACCACTACCTACAACTTGAGCTAGCCCATTGTTTCCATCTTCACAGATCCAAAGTCACCTGACCTGTAAGATGTAGATAAATCTCTACGAGAAGTAGCATGAACAGATGCACCACTATATGACTTTTCATTTTCATCAATTTTCGCTGGTACTGTTCACGGGCTGATGCTCTCTACTGGTGCCCTTGCAAACACTGTTCAAGCGACTGTGGAACGAGGATTCCGGCCAGTTCCGGTGACCGTTGAAGCTGAAATTTGGAGGCGAGGATCCTTGATGGCCCCTCTCCTTCATACTCAAAGGCTTCTTCATCCTCTTCATCACAGGCGTGGGATTTCCAGATTTGAATTGGACTCCCGCGTGCTTCGCTTTTGCTACAGTTCGTGCATCGACGACCTGAGAATTCCGGCAAATCCTAGTGATCTTTGGAGCGGGAACTCAGAGGATAGACCCCTTAGCTTCTCCTCTCCTCCATATCCGAAGGATTTCTCCTCCGTTTCAGTGCAGTGACGAGAGTTATAGTTCTGAATCGATCTCCCACGAGAACCGGTTTCTGATTTCGCCCACGCTGAGTGAATTCGCTGGGATACTCCTTTTGATTTGTCTCTAAAGGTACTCTCGCTTCATTCTACCTCTTTCCTTGGCCTGTATAGCTGTGTGGTGTTAGCTGAGACTACGGTGCTGAGGAAGAATAGGTGCACCTGGATTATGCACTACTGATGTTTGTTGAAATGCCTGAATGCTGAGACTATTGCTGCTGTAGTAGTGTAATGGACCGTAATTCTAACCAAATGGAAGAGACTTTTAGGAAAGATGGTGACTCTTATGAGGTTGATACTCCTTGGCAGGCCTCTGGATCTAAATCAGCAGCTCTTAGAGGGACTGAAGCCCCTTCTGGTCGCAGTAGCAGCCGGGGAAACTCACTCACAGACCATCCCCTTAGGGTTAGTCAGAATGCTGAGCACCCTTCTGTAACTTTCACTAGTATCAGCCCCCCTCCTGGTACCAATACTTTCCAGAAAGGCAAAGATAGGCGTAGTCGCAACAGAGGTCGATCAAAAAGCCAGCATTCCTCTCATAGACATGCCCACATTGCTAGTCCTCCATGCGGTTCTGGCCTTAGACCAAATGCAGCTGGCCTTGTTAATAAGGACAAACCTAGTTCTAATAGTCAACCTACCTCTGCTCAGACGACTAGAACCTGAGCTAATATAGCTAAGGCCTTGACAAAAGGATATAATCTTGCTTATATTCCTCCTAGGCTAAAGAATGGTGAAATTGTTGTTGACATTACCCCCGAGGTTGCTGTCGATGAAGACCCACGCTGGTTGGAATACATAGTAGGCCATTATATGGGTAAGAAAGTCCCCTTTAAACTCACTGAAGAAGCTATAAAGAAATCCTGGGGTGACCAAGTGGTTGATGTAAAGCTTCATGAAAACAGTTTCTATTTTTTCCGGGTTCCAAATGTGGAGTTCCGTAGGAAGATCATCGACTTGGGGCCTGTTTCTATCTTCAAAAGTATGATGATGCTTTAGCAATGACATCCTAAATTGCAACTAAAGAAGGGAAAGCTCGACTCTCTCCCGGTTTGGGTAAGATTGAGGGATATTCCCTTCTCCTTATGGTCCCCGGCGGGCATTAGCCGCATAGCTAGTGCCATTGGAAATCCACTCTATGTTGATACACAAACTGAGCAGATGACTAGGATCTCTTATGCGCGTGTCTATGTGGAGATTAAAGCTACTGATTTGCGTGTGGACACTGTCAAGGTCAGATGGGATGATGAAGTTAACCAAATCAGTATAGAATATGAATGGAAACCATTTGTTTGCTCCTCCTGCGGTATTTTCGGACACAAAGAGGGATCATCTGGTTTTGATTGTTATACCAAACAACCAGTACAACAACCTGAGTCCACACGTCCTCAATCTTCATATGGCTGGACTCAAGTATACTGGAAAAAGAACAATGCTCATCCTGCCAATCCACCTATTCAGCAGACCCCCCTCCTGACCGCAACAGGGAAGAAAGCTCTGGAATGGCCCCTGATCTTGATGAACCTTTGCCCCCTGCTCCTAGTTCTGCTGCACCTGTTGTGGTAAGCTTTGGTGTGACCCAAAACAAGGATCCTCAGGCAAGGCCTGGCTCTTCCCCTGCTCCGAATTCCTCATGCTGTCTGTTCCAACAGAATGTGAACTCTCTTGTGAACTCCCTGTCATCCACGGAGCATTCCTCAGACTCTCAAGACAAAGCAGGGGCCTCCGAAGGTTCAAGGGAACTTGAACCTGTTAGTGCTTTCCCTACTAACACTAGGTCGCGTGCAAATGCTTCCATTGCACCGGAGGAATCCTCCAAGACCTCCCAAGGTGTTACGCTAACCCTAATTACTACTGCAAAAATTTCTGGTCCTTCTTCCTCAAAAACAGCTAAGAGGAGAAAGGCAAGGACTTCTTAGCGGTAACTTTTGCTCATTTACCTATGTTTTTTGGTATTTGGAATATAAGGGGCCTAGGAGGACCCCTTCGTCAAGCTGAAATCCGAGCCTTTATCAGGATCAATCGGCTTTCTTGCATTGGTATAGTTGAAACCAAAGTCAAAGCCAACTTTTTTGTTGATATTTCTAGAGGCCTTTGTAATAGTTGGCGCTGGATTTCCAATTATGGATCCTCCTCTCTCGGCCGAATTTGGTTTGGCTGGGATCCCAACAAATTAGACCTGAGCTTATTATATTCTTCTGGTTAGCTGATTCATTTGCAACTTAAGTTCTTGAATTGGTACAAATCTTGTCTTCTCTTTATTGTCTATGGGGAACACACTTTTGTCCTTCGACGGCAACTTTGGGCCGACCTCATTAGGCTCTCTTCATGTGACTTACCTTGGATTGTTGCAGGCGATTTCAATGCTATCAAAGACCTACAAGATAGAGTGGGTAGTATAACCCCTTGGATTCTGGTCTTTGACGAATTTGCTGATTGCCTCAACTAAACGGGCCTAGAAGATCTCCGGTATGTAGGCTGTAGATTCACTTGGTCCCACTCTTCTAGTGAGAATCGGAAACTTCGAAAGATTGACCGGGTACTTACTAATGGCCTTTAGAACCAACATTTCTCCTTTTCTGAAGCATCCTTCCTTGAGCCAGGCATTTCAGATCACTCCACTATGGTGATAAAAATTTATCCACCACAATGTTCCAAGAAACCTTTTAAATTTTTCAACTTCTGGGCTTCTCATCCCAAAATTCTTGGACATGGTAGCTCAAGTTTGGGATTCTCAAATAGTTGGCTCCCCTATGTATAAAGTTTGCTGCAAACTTAGACTGCTCAAAGCGAAGCTCAAACTGCTGAACAGGAGTTCCTTCTCTGATATTTCCACCAGATGTGAACAGGCTAGAGTTGATCTTTATGCTATTCAATCTACTTTGGAAGCGCACCCCTTTGACCAGAACTTGCTCGATAGGGAAATGGATCACCTTTGTATTTTTTCTACCCTGAGATTGCAAGAGGAATCATTCCACAGGCAGAAATCTAGGATTCACTGGCTTAAGGAAGGTGACCTGAACACTAAATTCTTTCACCACTTTGTCAACAAGAGGAGGGTTCATAATCGTATTCTCTCAGTTTTCACAGGTGATGGGGCCTTATTATTTGAACCAAGTGAAGTCAGGAATCATATCGTTAGTCACTTTCAGGTGCTACTTAACGATAATTCTGCTTCTAACCAACCATCTATTGATGAGATAGGAGACTACATAGGTAGGGCTCTAGATGATAACCAAAGGAACTACCTAACACAACTAGTCTCTGAAGGGGAAATCCAGTCTATACTCTTTTTTTTGGCTAGAGGTAAAGCCTCGGGTCCAGACGGCTACAACATGGATTTCTTCAAATCCTCCTGGGAGATCATTGGGCCTTCTGTTCTAAAGGCTGTAAAGGACTTTTTTGAATCCGGAAGTATGCTAAAAGAGCTAAATAGTACCATTCTAACCCTTGTGCCAAAGTCTCCCAATGCTTCGGCCATGTCTGACTTTTGGCCAATAGCGTGTTGTAATACATTATATAAATGCATTTCAAAGATCTTGGCCAAGCGCATTGCACACATCTTACCTACTCTAATTAGCCCATTCCAAACGGCCTTTGTTAAGGGACGCAGAATAAGTGATAACATCTTCATAGCTCAAGAGCTATTCGTGGACTTCCACCATGAAGCTTATCTCTCTAAATGTGCCATCAAGGTGGATTTCCAAAAGGCTTTTGACACTGTAGACTGGAAATTCATAGAATTGACACTCAAAGCCTTCAAATTCCCGGATTTCTTTATCAAGTTAATTATGGCTTGTATTTCCACAGCTAAGTTCTCGGTTTCTATTAACGGAGAATTCCATGGTTACTTTGCTAGTAGCCGAGGAATTCGACAAGGTGATCCACTCTCACCTTATCTTTTTATACTGGTAATGGAGGTTTTTTCTGGAATTCTAAGGGTAAAAACTGAGTCCCTAGACTTTCGTTGGTTTTGGCGATGCAAAAAACCATGTATATCGCACCTCTTCTTTGCGGACGATGCGCTCATATTTTCAGAAGGCCACCTGAAATCGGTTGAAATTATCAAGGAATCATTGATCTTTTCTCCATTTGGTCTGGACTCAGGCCGAATAGTACTAAAAGCAACTTGTTCCTCTCGAGAGGAATCCCGTCATTGCATAGAGAACTTCTCCAATGTCTTGGCTTCCAGATCGGCTCACTCCCCTTCCGTTACCTTGGAGTGCCCATTATTTCCTCCGGGTTGCGTAAGGAGGATTGCAAGATCCTTGTTGATTCTATAACAGCTCGTGCGCGCTCATGGATACAGCGTTTTTTATCCTTTGCGGGAAGGCTCCAGCTCATCAAATCTGTTCTTTACTCCATCCAGATATATTGGGCCGCGATATTCTCTCTTCCGAAGTCTGTACTTTATAGAATAGAGACCATATTGAGGCAATTTCTCCAGAAGGGCCTTGATCTAGGTACCGGGGGAGCGAAGGTAGCCTGAAACAAAATATGTCTCCCCAAAGAAGAAGGAGGGCTTGGTATTAGACGACTTGTTGAATATAACAAAGCCATGATTCTCAAACACATATGGACCCTCTTTACTGATAAGGAATTCATATGGAGCAAGTGGATACACTCGACTTTTTTTTAAAAAAACAAACTTTTGGACTGTTTCAAAGCCGACATTCTGTTCATGGACCTAGAAGAAAATCCTCGATATGCGCGCTTCCGGCCAAACCTTATTTCGATGGAAGATCGGCAATGGTCACTCTGTCTCTTTCTGGTTTGACTGGTGGCACAGCAAAGGTCCCCTCTACCTTATCTTCAACAATGTTGACATATATCAGTCGAGGATTCCCCGAGATACTTCGGTCCGCCAATTCTTTGAAGGTGCATGACAACCCTCTAGAACTCTTGAGACTATCCTCAGCTGGTCAGATCCACTGCCTACCTTTGTGGATAATTCTCAGGACTCTCTATTGTGGATTTCCCACCCATCAAAATCCTTCTCTATTGCCTCCGCTTGGAATTATATTAGAAGGAAAGGACAGCCGGTTCCATGGCACATCTTCATCTAGGATTCACACATCGCTCCTCGACATTCCTTCCTCCTATGGATTGTCTCCTTCAACCGACTTCCTACCCAAGTACTCCTCCTTCAAAACCGCCGGATTGACTCTACACTATGCGCCTTCTGCGGTTCTAGGCCTGACTCGATCAATCACCTTTACTTTGAGTGCCCTTCCATAAATAGGTTGGCTTCTTTCTGGGTAACTAAGTGCAGACTTCCGTGGCGCAATTGTCCGTGGCTAGAACTTATTTCGTGGGCTATGAAAACCTGTGGTGGCCCGTCCTTTGCACACTGCATCTCCCAATTCTCCTTCGGGGTATTGATTCATATTATATGGACTAAGAGAAATAACGCCCTCTTCAGGAACAAACAGGTCTACATTCCAAGAATGCACAAGCACCTTGTCAAAGTTGTAAAGGACAAAGCACACTCCATGGGGGGAGTCCAAGATACACCGAAAAAATTGAATCATCCAGAGGAGATGGGATCTTTTCCCATCAATCTTTCATGTAACCTGATTATCCTCTTCTCTTGGGGTTACTTAGATGTACTTATCCTCTTCTTTCTTGTACTTACCCGGTTTTTTTGGGTTGTTGTTTAGTTCTTGCTGAATCATCCCTGCCCTAATTGGGTCATGGCTTGGTTTTGGCTTTAGTTGTACTTGGTGTGTTGAAAAATAATACATTTCTTAACTTTACAAAAAAAAAACAGATGCACCACTATTGATTACCCAACTGGTCTCTTGAGATACAAAATTCACTACATCAACATAAAAAATAATGAGAAAGTCTTCTTTAAGTGCAGAAACATGATTATCATTACTGTTATTATCATTTTTCTTCTCTTTACCTTTCTCTTTCTGTCTTGTTACTGTTTCTTTTACGGCTACCACAAAAAAAAGATAGTGAGAAACCCTAATTCTCCATATAACTTATCATATAGGCTCAAGCCTTTTTTGGGCTTGCAATTCATTAGGCTTCCTCCACATAGGAGTGAACCCAGCCAACAAATCTCTCTCTCACGACGATGTGGAGGGATTCACCATCCCTGCTATCAATCGGCAATGTTCAAGCTTCTCCCTTGGTAGAGTCTTCGTCATCATATCGGAACCATTATGGTCCGTATGAATCTTCTCAAGTTCCAATAGCTTCTTATCTAGAACATCCCTTATTCACGGCCTAATTCCTAAAAAAACCCCAAACTTTACATTTTGTCCCAATTATACCTTGAACTTTTTTTGTCTCAAGAAAAACCTCAAACTTTTATCCGAGTCCCAAATCTACCCTACCGTTATAACTTCGTCTAATTAACGTCACAAAAAAAAAAATAGAACCAGCAGTTGCAGCGTGGCCAAGCCTTCGCCGGTGGCCGCCGCCACAGCCGCCAGGAAGGAGCGGTGGCCCTCGCCTAGGCCTGCCCGAAGGCCGGCGACCCTCGCCGGCCCCGAGCAAGTCGCTGGCGAGGGCCTACAGCCCCTGATCTGTCTCCCCCAGATCGGGGGCTGCAGGCCCTCGTCGGCGACTCGCCTGGGGTCGGCGAGGGTCGCCGGCCTTCGAGCAGGCCTAGGCGAGGCCCGTCGCTCCTTCCCGGCGGCTGTGGCGGCGGCTACCGGCGAAGGCTTGGCCACGCTGCAGTTGCTAGTTCTGTTTTTTTTTCCCTAACATTAATTGGACATAGTTATAACGATACGACAGATTTCAAACTCGGATAAAAGTTTGAGATTTTTCTTAAGACAAAACAAAAGTTCAGGGTATAATTGGGACAAAGTGTAAAGTTTGGGATTTTTTTCGGAATTAGCCCTGTCGCGACCTAAAATTTTTCTTTCGGATTAATGTATTATTAAGGCTAAGCTTAACTCGAGCCCTCCCATGCCCTATCAATTCGCAACTTAGGGTTTAAGTCTTTAACATACAAATATTTTCATGCTTGGAGTCACCACTAATCTATTTGTGGTAGGTCAATTAGAAACCTAAATAAAACATAGGAAGATATGTTTTATTTCTACGAACCAGAGATTCTAAGCCCGGGGACTTGATTACGTTAGATCTAGTCTAACGCCTTTTTGATATCTTTTCTTTCAAAAAAAATGTTTTGGCATGCAGTCTGGATCCATTTCAACTTAGTCACTAACATGTGAGGTTTTTATGGGGGTGCGCAAACCACCAATTTAACACCCAAGAAAATATTAAATAAACTGCAGATTGGAAGAATTACTTACCCCAAAGCAATGTAAGCATCTGCATTGTTAGCTAGAAAATCACATTGACAATCCTAATATGATTTCTAATTAACAAGCAATTCACTCAATATTTTTTTTATTTTCACTTATTTAAATGAAATCTAATCTATATGCAATGACGTGCAAAAATTGACATGCGATTAATGCAACTTAACATGCAAACTATACGTCATGCAACGACGTGACCTATTTCTAATGACGGACAAATGATTTATTTTTGGTATTTTCTAATGAAATTCGGAATAATGAAAATGCCTAAAATAACATGCAATCTAATGACTTCCTTTTTTGGTATTTTCTATTAAAATTCGAAATTAAAAAATTACCCAAATTAAGAATGCAATCTATCCTAAGGGAAATGATTTATTCTATCCTAAAGCAACTCATTCTTTTTTTTTTTTGGATTTTCATGGAAATTGGAAATTTGAAAATAACCAAAATAATCTATTAAAATTAGAATAATTCCTAATTTAAACTAGGAAATAGATTATCTCAAGTCCTAATTTAAATTAAATAATTCCTAATTTAAACTAGATATATTTATGGTTCCCTAAACATGCAAAACTTCTAATTTAAATCTAACTAACAGATTTTTTTTGAATTTTCTTTTTTAGAAGAAATAAATCAAATAGATAGATAACCACCACAATCAACCCACGCGATCCGCAAGATTTGTTTCAAACTCGAATTAGGCAAAGAAATCAAACTAACGATCATATCTATAGGGTTATAAATATTGACGGAAATTTGATTGTTCAAATTTAGAAAGCAAATAAAATCCATTATCGTATCCAAATGGATATGGATAAGATAATGATTTTCCGTATTGCCGCATATCGTACCTTAGGAATAAAGTCAGATAGTCGTCTAGATACGTTGCTAAATTAGGAAAGTTTCCTAATTTTGAATATTTTCAAATATTGCGGATATCAGATAATTATCCTAAGATATCTAATAAACCACATGATATTCACGAAATATTCAAAATATTTAAATTAGGAATCTAAATATTTAAAAGTATACTGGATAATATCATTACCTAATTTGCAGATAATTTTCAAATTCGAATCGACTCGGGATTGAGTTTGCGGATCGAGATCGGGACAATCGACGAAGATGGGACAGCAGCGTTGGGATCGGTAGCAATCGACAGCGATGGCAGGAGCAGCTTCGGGCAGCAGCAGTGGCTGGCAATGACTGGCAAATGGCTGCTGTGTGGCTGGAACGAACGGTGGGGACGTCTAGCAAGCAGACCGGTAGGGGGAGTAGCAATACATGGTGGTCATCGGTGGTGCAGGGCAGTCCGGCAGGAGGCTCCAGGCACGACGGTAGTAAGCAGGGCACGGCAGAATGATCTCCATGTGGCTGGTGGCGAGACAGAGACGGGTGCAGCAGCGGTGACTCCGGCGGGCGTGCAACGGCTGACAAAGGGGACGTCGGTGTGTCACTTGGCGGTGCGGCTACTGGCGCAGCGAGGGCGTGTCCGGGGGACTGTTTCGGTGGCGTGGAGCAGTGGTAGCAGCGTCGGCGAGGCTGTGGACGGTGTGGAAGTGGCTGACGGAGCACGACGGAGCGAGTGGAACGGCTGAGGTGGTGGCTCTCTGGTAAGGGCAGTAGTGACGGTGGCTAGTGAGCATCTGTGCCGTGATCAGCATCGCCAGCAGGAGGAGCGGGGACGTCTAGGCGGCGTCACGGCGAGGCTGCGGGGGGCGGCGGCGCTTGATGGAACGTCTGCAGGAGGCGGCGGCGCTCGGTGGAGCAGCTCCGATGCAGCTCCGGCGGCGGTGACGGCGCGATGGGTGGCACGCGCATTAATGGCCCTGGCGGTGCTCCGGTCTCTCTCTCTCTCTCTCTCTCACTCACGTGTTTCACTCGTGTCTCTCTCAAATTTTCTGATCTGAAAAATTGTCTCTCCTTGATTATAACCTAAACACATATATTTATAACGCTAACCTAGGTCAATTAGTCGGGCTTTCTAGTCCTAGTGGGCTTAGACTTGGGTTTAGGCCATTAATTTAATGTAATTCTAAGCGGGCTAAATTAATTTGAGCTTTTAATTAATTAAACATAATGGGCTAATTTAAGCTCAAATTAAAACGATCAAGCCCATTTGATTTGTGATTTTTGGCTCTTGCCTTTCGAGCGAGCCGAGTCTCATTCGATGAATTTTAAGCTCGTTCACCACCGCCAGTCCGATGCAAAATGCAATTAATCTAAATGAACCTAAACTATATGCTATGCAATCTTAGTATTTTTGTTCAGAGGTTAAAATTTTAATCCCTAATTTTTATGCAAATTACGACTAAATGGTCCCTAAAATTTAGGTGTCAACAAGCCCCTTATTCATTGATATCTAATATCAATGTGTTAAGATCTAGAATAAAAAGATGAATTCTTACCAAGATGAATAGCACTTTGATTGTCACAAAATAACATATACCTCTTTTGCTTGAACCCAAGTTCTTCCAAGAACTTCTTCAGCCATAGCATCTCTTTACTAGCTTCGGTCGTTGCAATAAATTCAGCTTCGGTTGTAGAAAGTGCAAAACACTTCTGCAATCTTGACTTCCATGACACAGCCCCACCAGCAAAAGAAATCAAATAATTAGAAGTAGATTTACGAGTATCAATATCTCCTGCCAAGTTAGAATCTATGTACCTAAATAACTTAGGTTTCCTGGTCCCAAAACTGACTTTCAAACTAGAAGTTCCCATTGCAGCCAACTGATTAATAATTCCTTGAAAAGAATTTAAATGATCAGTCAAATGAGTACCATCATGATATCTTAAAAGCCATAATCTGTTTTATCAAAAATAATTTATTATTCCCAGTCTTATTCCATAAACTACGTGCATGTGTTTTCTCAATAATAACCAAAATACTTAACGATGAAATATAGACCATTTAGCATAAGTTTTATTAACTAGTTTTTCTTTAGAAAATACGGGCAAATAATAATCCTTCACATATAAAAGGTCTTCCATCTTCCCTTTTCAAATATGATAATTCGAACCATTCAATGTAACCATTCTACTCGTATTCGTTTCCATTGTTTAACACAAGGTAGCAAAATCAAGCAATAGCCAAAGCTCTGTTACCACTCTGATGGAAGAACAGTAACAACCCAAACAATATCAAATTAAAGTAGCGGAACAAATTAATCTCCCCTCTTGTGTAAACCTAATAGGAATCGATATAGTAGAGCAAAATAAAAATTCCAAGCACGCAAACACAAGACGATTTTTTTAGGTGGAAAACCTCCTCGGTGTGAGGAGATAAACAACCACGGGACCGGAGTCCATCAAAAAATCTTCACTATCAACGAAACTAGGTGAACAAAGTTCTTCTCTAGTAAATACTAGAGGTACATAGGGCCCGTTTGGTTCAGCATTTAGAAGGGACTTTTGGCCTCGAAAGCCCCTTGGCCAAATGCTGAATGGTTCAGCTTTTCGAATCTGAAAAGCCGAAAGCTAGCATTCCACAAATACTGAAGCCTATTTTTCCCTTCCTAAATTGTCTTTACTCAAATTTTAATATTTCGGTTTTGCCCCTAAACTGTTCATCTTCTTCACTGGCGAGGGTGGCCGGCGATCGCGGATCTAGGTGGCGAAGGGCCAGCGAAGGCGATGAAGGGCCGGTAAGGGGCCGGCAAGGGCGAATCTAGGCGGTGAGGGGCCGGCGAGGTCGCTCAACTCAGGCGACGGTCGCCGAGGTCGCGCGACCCAAGCGACGACGCCTAGGCGGTCGCCCGACCCCAGCGGCCGTTGCCTGGGTGTCGCGACCTTGTCGACCCTTTGTCGGCCAGATCCACCTTCGTCGGCCCTTCGCCAGCCACCCTCGTCGGTGAAGAAGATGAACAGTATATGGGCAAAACCGGAGTATTAAAAATAAAAGTTGCCAAAGCCCTTTGCAAAAAAAAAAGAACTACCAAATACTACTCAGGCCAAAGTAACTTTGCAAATATTTTTTTACCAAACGCCGCTTGCATTTTCCCAAGTGACTTTTACCTAAAAGTATTTGCATTCCCCTAAATAGCATTTGAAAAGCCGAACTAAACGGGCCCATAGTAGCAAAAGGCCTCAAGAACATTAATCTTGGCAATATGAATAAACTTTACCAGTATTGGATAGTCTTGGGCCTTTCTCATCCTAAAAGTTAGCTTAAAGGATGAGGCTTTCCCTCACACTTTATAAATTGACCACCAACCCTTTCTATAACCGATGTGGGACAACCTCAACAATCTCCCCTTCATACATCGGGCTTAGGTCGGAGACGCAATAACCTGTAACTCTCCTATATGACTCTTTTTGGTTCCAGACTTGTTGGCATTCTCAACAATCTCTCCCTCACACATCGGGCCTGGGTCGATCAGGAAGAACCCGTAACTTTCCCGTGTGACTCTTTTTGGGCTCAGACTTGTTGGCAAACCTGGGCTCTGACACTAGTGTTAGGTGGTCTTGGACCTCTCTCATCCCAAAAGCTAGCTTACAAGATGGGGCTTTCCCTTATACTTATAAACTGACCACTAGTCCTTTTCATGATCGATGTGGGATAACCTCAACAATCTCCCCCTCACACATCGGGCTTGGGTCGGAGACACAATAACCCATAACTCTTCCACGTGACTCTTTTTAAGTCCAGACTTATTGGCATTCTCAACAAAGACCCCTCCAGCTTCTACAATGAATTGTTCGGAGAAGCCGACCAGTGGAGATTTCATTTGTTCAAAGAAATGAAGAAGAAGACTCGTCCGCTCGAGGACAGAGGAGATTTGAATTTGTCCAGAACCAGATCATGAATAGGCAATTACATCAAGAAACATCAACTATATTGGTCGATAATTCTGCCACGTCTTCTTTGACTTTATGAGGTCAAAAGTAAGTTCAAACTTACCCATCCATTGGTGGCCGCGTTGGTTTGCGCTCAGTTCTTTTCACGAGAGGTCCTAGGTTCAAACTCACTTATCGGTTATTTTAGTGGGGGGTCGTGGCAGTGTGATACTGCGCTAGTCTCCCTCGAGGACTAGTCAAGCATCACCGTTGGTTTGAGCCCTAGCTCGTTGGCCGCGCATACACCTCGGTTATCAAAAAGAAAAAGTAAGTTCAAACTTATCCGTAATAAGTTTGGAAAGATAGCTTGATGGAAAAATTCCAAAAGAGAACTTGATTTATGCAAAAAGACATTATTGATGCCATAACTTGTGTATGGCGATTACTTTGGTTTCATAACTTTTTTTCAAATCACTTTGGTGCCAACCTTTTTGAAAAAACGATCACTTGAGTGCCAATACTGACATGGCACGCCAAAAATCTTATGTGGCTCTTTATTATTATATTCGATGCTAAAATGGCCCGCCGGAGAGTCCAGTCAGCCCTTATAGAGAAAACGACGTCGTTCAACCTTTCTCCCCCTAATAAAGGAACCCTAAATCGGCTAATTGGACATATTACCCAATTGCAAACCCTAACCGGCCATATTATTTCCTTGTTTTCCCTGAAATTGACAGCTGAAGATTGCAAATAGATGGTAGGAGTTTTATTAGCGACTCAAATTCGTTTGAATGAAGTGAAGAAGAAGGTCGGTTCTATTGCTATTGTTGATTACCGAGTCCAAGAAGAACATCTTGGACTTGATTGAACCACGAGAGAAGATTCTATGGATGAGCTAGGTATAGAAAAGGCTTGAAGTGCAAATTCTTCAAGTGGGTTGATGCGAAATTTTCAAATCGAGCAATAAAGGTGATGGTGAAGCTACTTGAAGCTCGACATTAACCTTCACCTACATTAATAGACGAGTTGGACGATGTCGACTCATTGCAAGCTAAAATGAAGGCTTTAGCATCTTTGGCCAACTATTTGAAGAAGGAAGTTCGAAGGATGAAATTAAAAGAAAGTGTTATCGATTGTTGATTGTGTTATTAATATTTTTTATAGCCTATTTTATGGTCAAATGTAATGTCAGTGATGAGCAAAAGTTTCTTAGTCTACCATAATTTAAGATAGGCTTGTACTATGTACTTGTAATTGTCAATTTGTAGCTATGGTTGTGTTATTAGTTTGTTGCAATTTATGTATGTAATAAGAGGTTTGCTGCAATCTATGACAAATGGAAGATTGGAATTTATTGATTCTCAATGTTGAGTTGCTTAGTATTTTGTTGCTGCATATTTTGATGCAATTTTACCTCATTGGCAGCATATTTTGTTGCATATTTTTGCTCATTTACTGTCTTTTACAGCACTTCCTCATTTGCAGCATATTTTTGCTCATTTACTGTCATTTACATCACATTTTGCTCATTTGCTACAAATTTTTGCTCATTTGTTGTCATTTGCTACACTTTCTCATTTGCAGCATATTTTATTGCATATTTTTGCTCATTTGCTATCATTGCTGCACTTCCTCATTGGCAGCATATTTTTGCTCATTTGCTATAATTTGTTGCACTTCCTCATTTACTTCATATTTTTGCTCATTTGCTGCACTTGCTCATTTGCTACATGTTCACTTGCTCATTTGCTATATTTTTTTTTTCATATGGTCAGATGGTTGCATATTATGGAGTAAAGCTCGCTACTGAAAAATGAGGTGCTGTAACTGCTGCAACTCTGCGTAGCAGCAAATTATGAAGTCGTCACAAGTTCAGTAGTTGATATTTTAGTGCCAAATATTTCTAATCATGATCACTTAAGTGCCAGTCATGGTTCAAAAGTGATCACTTAAGTTCTAGTCATGGTTCAAAAGTGGTCATTTAAGTGCCAGTCGTGGTTCAAAAGTGATCACTTAAGTTCCGGTCGTAGTTAATAAATGATCACTTAAGTGCCAATTGTGGCCGAAAGTTGATCACTTAAGTGTTATGCCATGTATTTCTTTGAAAAATAGAGACTTTGGTTCCAACAAACCAATCTTTAAACTAGATCATTCTAAAATCAAAGTAGTAACTATACTAGCACTGCTCACCAGCACCAAACCACCCCAAAACCATACTCATAAACTGGTTCGAATAGCCCCCAAACCATATTCAATCAACAGTACCAAACAACCCCCAAACCATATTCAAAATCTGGTTCAAAGTGCTTACACCAGCACGTGTTGGCGTACTGGTGTAAGGACAATACTGCACTCCCAAATATGACAAATCAGCAGCTACCATACTATACTCCCAAACAATACAAAATTAGCAGCTAGTGCAAACACTATACTGCACTCCCAAACAGCACAAAATCAGTAGCTGGTGCAAGCACCATATTGCACCTAAAAGTAGCACAAAAAACCAGCACTAGCAGCACCAATTCCCACCCTCCCCACCAACTGCATCAGTAAGTTTCTTTGAATATTAACTTACTGATGCAACTTACAAGCACCCCACTACACTAGTACTATACTAAAACAAAACAAACACGTGTGCAAAAATATGGAAATCACAACCACCTTAACCACAGTAAACATCAAATTTAGTCATTACATATAACATCCTATTAGTCCATAACATTCCAGGACCACAAAAAATCAACCTCCTATTAGCCAATACGGTAAACCTCCCTAATTTCACAAAAACTAACAATTACCTCAACACCCTCCTATTAGTCAATAGTGATAAGTTCACCATTTTCTTTTCCTTTTGACGGCTTTTTGAATTGATTCATAATTCTTTGACTCTTTCAAACTAGAGGAACTGCAAGTTATTCTTTTGAAGATGCATGTCTTCAATAGCTGGAGCTGCTTCTTCTTGAACTGTTGGAGCTGCACCTTCTTCAACAACTAGAGCTGCTTCTTCTTGAACTGCTGAAGCTGCATCTTCTTCAATAGCTAGAGTTGATTCTTCTTGAACTGCTCTAGTTGCATCTTTTTCAACTGCTGGACTAGCAGGTTGTTCTACTGGCCTTTTTGCTCGAGATTTCATCTTAGGCGCAGCAACTATCTTCTTCTTACTGGTGTTCGTGGATGTTTTGGAGTTGTCAGCATGTGCTGATTGATCAGGAACTAGTGTTGAGTTTTTTTTTGTTGGTGTCAGTTTATGAACACTCTTATCTACAGCCACCCTTCTTCTCTTCGGACCAGCTACTTGCGACGTTGGTTGGATTCTTTTTTGTGCAGCCCTTGACTCTTGGCTTACGCCAACTTGAGATATGAGAACCTCTGAACTCCTCCCAGGCTACAACAACATAATCATCAATGAGAAGAAGCAATATTGTCATAAAAGTAAAAAACTCAAAAATGAAATGCATGAGATTTACAAAACTTACATGCAAAATAATCATTCCAGTATTGAAGTCCGTATAAATTCCATAACCATATTGCCTTAATGTTATGCTGAGGACCCCTCTTGTTTGATATGGTGTCTCACTTTGAGGAACCCGTGCTGCTTATTCAGGTAGTTTTTTTCTCAACTGATAAGGACAAAACAATGTCAACTAAAGCCAAAGTCTGCTCACTAAAGATTAATACAAATAAATATAGCTTATTGGATATTTTTTCCTAGCCTGTGTAACAGTCGAGGAAGAGGTTGCCCTTGAACCTGGGCCTTCGGTTGGCTCTTCAGCTGGCTCTTGCACTTGGCCTTCAACAGGCCCTTCAGTTAGACAATCAGCATGCCTATCAGATGGCACTCTAGCAGGCCTTTCAGCGGCCCGTTTAGCTAGTTCTTGTGCCGGCGCTACACTTGATCTAATTTGAATCCCTTCACTTGGCTATTGAAGCAACTGATGTTGCTTTTTCAAATGACAATCACTTTTGTTGTGACCTATCTCACGATAATATGAGTATCTTATCTTTACACCTGACCTGCTCATCTTCTTACTTCTAGGCTCTCCCTCTTGCTTTCTTCGTCTCCTTTTAGGCATTCCTATTTGTTTCTTAAGTGGCAAAGGATGAGGGGCTTCATGATTTGTCGGCTCTTAGAATTTTATACCTCTAATAGGCTGCATCATGTGCTAGTACACAGCAAGATATATGTTTTTGTGGTAGCAACCATGCAGGTAGTCCTTGGGATTTTGGTATTTCGCTTGGATGGCACAAATGGCATGTGAGTAGGAAATTCCATAAAGTTGCCAAGCTCAATATGAGAATTTTCGTTTGTCCAATTGGACAACACACTTGTCTGTCTTTTCCATGACCTCATAGCCATCATCTCCATTCTAGATAGGATGACAGAACCTACTACTCACCAAGTTGTCATCCAATCTTTTAGCAATCCTAAGACCACACTATCCAGTCCACTTCGCAGCCTCATCTCTCTATTTTTGCAGCCTTGTCATCACTATCACTCGAATATCCTCAAGCATGCTGATAATTGGTTTACACCTCGCCTATAATATTTTGCCATTGAAGGCTTCATTGAGATTGTTATCAATGATATTGCTCTTGATTTCTTCACTGAAGAAGGCCTTGCACCAATGCCTAGGTTCAGTTTGAAAAAGTGCTTCATAACCGTCCTTTGTCAAGTCAAGCGGCTGCTGTTTGTGAATTCTAAAATCAATCATGTTAGTACTCTTAGCTATCATCCAAAATTGCTTCTGTAGTTTTTCTTCTTTGTAGATTTTTGCCCAGTTTGCATATATGTGCCTTGCACATATCCTATATTTAGTAAATGGCATCAACCCAGCTAGAGCAGGAAGAAGTCCCTACAAGAATGCATACATTAAGGCATTAATAAAGGCATGTGCAAGATAAAATGTCATAAATATTGTTTATGTAGTTGCACCAGCATTACCTTTTGTTGGTTGCTCATGAATGCCCAACCTCCTCCATTAGTGATCTCAAGGTCCGCCATCAAATTTTTCAGGAACCACGACCAAGTGTCCTTGCTCTCTACCTTCACAACAGCCCAAGCAATTGGAAACTTTTGATTATTGCCATCCCTCCCAATGGCACCCAACAATTCTCCCTTGCACACACCCTTCAAGAAACATCCATCTAACCCTATGACTCGTCTACAACCAGCAACAAATCCCCGCTTGCATACATTAAAGCAAATATAAATTCGGTCAAAGTTAGTCCCATGGTTAGGCAGTGGCCGCTTCACAACCTCTACATAAACTCGACTACTCGGGTTTTGCAGCCTACATTCTCCGGTATATTCCCAAATTTGACCATATTCTTCCTTGTACGTCCCTAGAATTTTTTTCATCACCTTATGCTTGGCTCTTTTACACTGATTGAGTGACACGTTAATCTCTACTTGCTCCCTCACCAACTACTTCGGCTGAGCACTCTTCACATCAGGCATCGCTTTGATGGTATCAAAGAAGTGCTTCGACAACCAAGCACTCGTTATCCTTTTGTTGTCAAACATGATGGAACAAGTATGTTCCTCCTGTAATGACCTAATTTGGAATGACCCATCCCTCTTTGAACGTGCATCATATATCTTCCACGAACAATTAGGTTGAGAACACTTTGCTCTAACATAGTCCTGCGTTTTTTGAGTGAACTTAAGAGTCCTCTGTTCAGCTATTGAAAAGCCTCAAAACTATGGGAGCTAATTGCAAAAATCAAAAGTGAAAATACACGAATTCCTTCTTCCTTCTTCCTGTTCCCCTATTTCTTCTATTTTTATAAGCCCTTGATAATACTTACAGAACGACAAACATTGCCAGTAAGTCATTGTCTAGTACAAGGCCTAGGCCATCCTGACTTAATTGAAGATGCCAGAAAGTCATCGATGCGGCCGTCACTGATACAAGATTGTAAGGCCACTCTACAACGACGAGTAGATTGAGATTAATTAATTGCCGGATGATTTTTTTGGGCAATTTACCCCCCAACAAATAATTTCAGATAAGTTTTGGGGCAGTCGATTGGGTGCCATTTTCTTACATGGTTCATTTATGAAAAAGGAAATTATCTGATTTTAATTTTTCCACTTGCCATATTTTCATCCAAATGTTGAATTCGATGTGGCCCTCGATTTGCCAAGTGATCTCCCAACATCAATTTCACTTGTAAGTAACCATCGCATCATCGAGAGAAGAGTTTGGAGTTGGATATATGATTGATGATCTGATTTCTAGTCTTGGTAAGGTCGATAACTTTACAGGGATTTATTTTTAGATACAAGGAATGAAGATGACCCATTCTTCTGTACAAAATCACCACCTCAATAAGTCATACCGCAATATGGAACCCTTAAAAATTCACCAAATAGAAAAGGAAAGAAAAGAGCAAAATATTTGGAGCTCCAATTGCAAAAAAGATATTATTCGGTAATTCAAAAATTATTTCACAATCGAGAACATTAATAATTAAAACGAACATACCTAAATCCGTTTTTTTTTTGGTCCCTACTCCAGGTAAATATGTTACAGATAAAAAAAATGTACAAGAAAAAACAGAAAATAGCTGTTAGCTCGGCCTGCATACATATCCATGTGGCTCCATACTTTATGCTACAGATTAAGCATAGTATTACCAACGAAAAAAGAAAACAAATGATGAGGATTATTTACTAAAACCTCAAAACTATGGGAGCTAATTGCAAATTCAAAAGTGAAAATACACGAATTCCTTCTTCCTTCTTCATTTGCCCCCATTTCTTCGATTTTTATGAGCCCTTGATAATACTTACGGAACGAAAAACATTGTCAAGAAGTCATTGTCCAGTACAAGGCCCAGCCCATTCTGACTTAATTGAAGATGCTAGAAGTCATGGATGTGGCTGTCACCGACGCAAGATTTGAAATCAAGATCACTCTACGATGAGGAGTAAAGAGAGATTAATTAATTGCTGGATGACTTTTTCGGCCAATTTACCTCTCAACAAATAAATTGCAGCTAGGTTGTGCAGCAGGAGATTGGATGCAATTTTCTTACATGGTTCCTCAAACAACGTTTAGTATTGCTTTGAAATTGTTATGAATAAGGAAATTATCTGATTTTAACTTTTTGATTTGCCGTATTTCAATCCAAATGTTGAATTTGACGCGGCTCTCAATTCGCCAAGTGATCTCCCAACATTGATTCCACTTTTAAGTAACTATCGCATTATTGAGAGAAGAGTTGGGAGTTAAATTTATGATTGATTATCTGATTTCTAGTCTTGGTAAGGTCGATAACTCCATGGGGATTTATTTTAGATATGAGGAATGAAGATGGCCCATTCTTCTATACAAAATCACCACCTCAATATGTCATACCGCAATATGTAACCCTTAAAAATTCACCAAATTGAAAAGGAAAGAAAAGAGAAAAATATTTGGTGCTCCAATTGAAAAAAAGATATTATTCGGTAATTGAAAAATTATTTCACAATTGAGAACATTAATAATTAAAACGAACATACCTAAATCCGTTTTTTTTGTCCCTACTCCGGGGTAAATATGTTAAATTAACTAATGAAATAACAAAAACATTGTTAACACCTAAATTTTGGCGACTTAATTAGTCGTTCATTGCATAGAAAATTAGGGATTAAATTTTAACCCCTAAATAAAAATATCAAATTTACATAGCATATAATTCAGAATCATGTAGGTTAATTGCATTCCACATCGGATCGGCGATGGCGAGAAAATTAAAAATCCGTCGCGTGAATCGAGCTCGGGCACCAAATGGAACTCAGCTCACTCGGAAGACGGGGGCCGAAAATCACAAGTCAAATAGGCTCGATTGTTTTAATTTGAGCTTAAATTAGCCTATTATGCTTAATTAAATAAAAACCCAAATTAATTCAGTCCGCTTAGAATTAAATTAAATTAATGGGTAAAGCCCAAGCTTAAGCCCATTAGGATAAGAAAGCCTGGCTAATTGATCTAGGTTAGCGTTATAAATATATGTTTAGGTCTTATAATCTAGAGGGGGGGTTCTCAGAAAATTTTTCAGATCAGAAAATTTTTAGAAGGAGAGAGTACGAGTGAGAGAGAGGGAGAGAAAGACTGATGCCCTCACCGCCGCACGCCGTCCCATCGCCGGCGCCCTCGCCTCCTGTCATGAGCTGCAAGCCGCGCCTCACGCCGTGTCCTCGCCACCCGCCGTGCCATAGCTCCCCTTGCACCGCCGCTGCCTCACCATGCCGGACTCCCTTGCCGTCGTTGCACCACACCGCTGTTGTCCCATCGTGCCGGACAGCCCTGCCGCGAGCTTGGCGCCATATCGTTGCTGCCCCCCGCCGTGCCGAACGTTCCTGCCACACGCCCGGAGCCACCTCGCCATTCTCGCCAATCGCCGCATCACGCAGCATTGTTGACCACCGCGTCGCGCCGCACACTGCGCCTCTCGCCGCCACACGCTATTCCCCCTCGCCGGAGACGTACACTGTGCCCTTGCCGCTGCATTGCTGCGCCCTCCGACGCCTCTGCCTTTGTCTGAAGCCGTCTGCCTGCACAGCTATCGTGCCCGAAGCTGCATGCTGTCGTTCCCGCCTACACAGCCACTAATTGGAGCCGCACACCATCGCCGACGAAGCAACCAGACCACCATTCACTTGCTGGCCGTCGTCCGGACAGCCTTGTCGTTGCCTCGTCGATCCCGACGCTGCACCGTTGCCACCGTCGCTCATCCTGATTAGCAATCCCAATCTGTGATCCAAATTTGGAAATATTTCAAATTAGGTAAGGATGTTATCTGATATTTTTAGAATATTTAGTTTCTTAATTTTCGAATGTTAAAATATTCCGTGAATATTTGGTGGATAGTTAGATATCTTAGGATAATTTTTTGATATCCACAATATTTGAAAACACTCGAAATTATGAATTTTCCCTAATTTGGCAACGTACCTGGACGACTATCTGACCTTATCCCTAAGGTACAATACGCGGTGATACCGAAAAATCGTTATCTTATCCATAATCACTTGGATACGATAATGGATTTTATTCGCTTTCCAAATTTGAATAATCAGCTTTCCGTTGATATCTATAACCCTATAGATATGACCGTAAGTTTGATTTATTTGCCTAATTTGAATTGATAAGAAGAATCTTGCGGATTGCGTTGATTGTTTGAATGCAGTTATTATCTTTGTTTAATTGTTTTCCTTTTAAATAGAGAAAACCCAAAAAAAAAAAATCTGTTTGTTAGATTTAAATTAGAAGTTTTATATGTTTAGGGAATCTTGAATATATCTTAAAGAATGAGATAATTATTTGACTTAAATTGGGATTTAGAGTAGCATATTTCCTAGTTTAAATTAGAAATTGTTTTAATCTTAATGGATTATTTAGGATATTTAATAATTTCGAATTTTAACAAAAATCCGAAAAAGAAATCACTTTAGGATAGATTAAATTATCATAGATTGCATGTTAATTTAGGCATTTTTTTAAATTCCGAATTTCATTGAAAAAATACAAAAAATAAATAAATCATTTGCCCATCATTAGAAATAGGTCACGTTGTCGCATGTCATATAGTTTGTATGTTAGGCTGCATTATTCGCATGTTAATTTTTGCACGTCATTATATATAGATTAGCTCTCATTTAAATAAGTGAAAATCCAAAAAATATTGAGTGAACTGCTTGTTAATTAGAAATCATATTAAGATTGTTGATGTGATTTTCTAGTTAACAATGCAAATGCTTACATTGCTTCGAGGTAAATAATTTTTCTAATCTTGCAATTTATTTAATGTTTTGATTATTGAGTGTTAGTTTGGTAGTTTGCACACTCGTATGATCACCTCACATGCTAGTAACTAAGTTAAAATGAATCCAAACTGTCTGCCAAAACATTTTGTTTTTAAAAGAAAAGGTACCGAAAAGGCGTTAGACTAAATCTAGCGTAACGAAGACCCCGAGCTTAGAATCTCTAGTTTGTAGGAATAAAACATATCTCCCTATGATTTATTTAGGTTTTTAATCGACCTACCACAAATAGATTAGTGGCGACTCCAAGCATGAAAACATTTGCACGTTAAAAACTTAAACCCTAAGTTGCGAATTGGTAGGGCTTGGGAGGACCCAAGTTAAGCTTAGTCTTAATAATCCATTAGCCTGAGAAAAACTTTAAGTCGCGACAAACATATGCTATAATGTGATCCTATTAGAATGTGGATTGTAAAATCCAAACAAGTCATTGGATCTTCATACACAATGATATCGCAAGGGTCCCTGGATAGTGGCATTTACATTATAAGTTTAGATTAGATTTTCACTTAGTTTAAACTCTAGTTTTTGTGCTATAACATAGGTGCTATTCTATGCAATATGACATACTTGTGACCTTGTGAATGCATGACCATATCGTGCCGACAGACGGGGCACCTTATGATCGACGATGGTGATTTGTTGGGGAAGGGGCCGAGTCAAGAGGTCCAAATACTGAGCCGACTAAGTCGACACTCATAAAAATTACACTTTTGCCCTTATTGAGCCAAGACACTCAAGGTGCATTTGGGAGAGCTTTTGCGAACAGCTTTCGGTTTCCAAAAGCCCTTGAGCCAAAGTTTTGATATTTAGTATCACAACTCCAAAAATATTGGTGCAAAAATTTTGCATTGAAACTACTCAAAGCTCAATGCAATCGAGAGCTTTGCATTTTAACATCCACACTATGTAAGTTTAGGGTTTTTTTTTTTCAATCTTGCTGTCGATAATATATCAATATTCTTGGTTTACCTCTCAATCTTGGATAGAGACAGAGAAAGCTATGGTCGCTCGGGACTGGGATGCTTGTTGGAGGAGGTCAAGTGATGCTGGTGCAGGTTGCCAAGGGTTGAGGGACACCGATGAGCTTTACCAAATATCGATCACTCGACACCAGATTCTACTTGCCAATGGTCGCTTGACTCCAGATCAGCTTGTCGAAGGTCAAGCGTTGCGTTATTTATTTGTGTGGCTATTGTGTTGCGCCACTTGAGGGTTGCGTGACCTTGTTGGCGTATCGCATGGGGTTGCATGACGTCGGCACCAGTTCTAGTGTTGTGCCCCCCTCTTGAGTTTTCAATTGCAACTATTCCTCAGTTCTCCTTTCTTTTTTCTTATTTAAAAAAATGCTTTGCAATTACAAGGTGTTTACCAAATACTATTTACATTAAAAATAAAATCCGTTGAGTCAATGTCCTTTGCTTAAAATGCAAAATCTTGAAGCTAAAGCTCTCCCTTTGTACCTATCCAATGCAATCTGCCTAGTGACCACAAAGGAATTGACTAATCTTCCACTTATAGACCTTTGGATTTTTGAGACAATTAGATCAACACTTTGCTTAAGATATTGATTATATTAGATTGAGTGAAACTTACCATCTCAGAATAGTAGAATACAAAGTATTGGCATCTTTAATTGGATTAAGAGAGGCTGCGGAGGTCTATGTGATTCATAGGGCAACTTAGGAAGAACATGGCCATTCAACAAGCTGTAAGAGTTTTTCTGATGTGACTACATTAATTGATATTATAATTTACCATTTTATAGGATTGATCTAATAAGGTCAGATATAAAGTTTCTTAATTTGTCTAATATGGAGCTGGCTAATGTGGACCGAGTAAGGCCCGACCCGTGATAAGAGGGCCTAGCTTAAAACTCTATAAATAGAGCTCAAGTCGCTCCTCTAACCCTAACGCATACATATCTCACATAAGGAGCAAACACTAATTGTAAGAGGTCATCTCATTGAGCCAGTGATACAGAAGGTAATAGAGGAGAAGACTTGTGCTGAGGATCGTTATAATTCCGTATCAAGAACGACGAATTCCAAATCAAGTGCACAAATTTATTTTACTCTATTACTATGTTCTAGATTCTAACTATGGAGATCTTGGGTGTCATTCTTCATGAATAACATGCGGTACTAGAGCCGATATAGCTTATAACTTGAACATATGGATTTTGCTTTTTTCGAAATATTTTATTATTCAAAAATAAATTTTGATCATATATTCAAAATGTACTTGATGAGACGAAGCTTTTGATGGGTTGCACATAGCCGGGGGATGCCGCATGCACCCTTACGCACCGCCATGTGCTGCTTGGCGGCTGCGTGCGGCACCCATGGGCCTCCATGCATGGGCGTCGCCATTGCACTTGCTGGGGTTGACACACTGACATCATCATGACGTTAGCAACCTGCTGAAGTAGGTTGACTCGAAACCGACGACGGGGTGACCCGACCTGGTTACATGGGATCCAAATCGACACGTTATTGACCTGGATTTGACCCGGTTGATAGGACCGATCAAACTAGTCAAATCGGTTCATTGACCATTTGTCAGTTAGATTGGTTAAATGGTTGGATCAGCGGTTCAAACCGATTTGATCAGTTGAACATACGCACATGCGTCGCGCATTCTGGTGGCGTATGAAGGCACGTGCAACGTCCGTTTGGGACGTTCTTGGTACCGACGTGCTCGTATCGAGATTATTTACACTATGGTGTATTTGTGTTACATGTTTGAGGTTTCTAAGGATATGAAAATACATATAGAATCCTATATATATATATATATGTATTTTTGTGTATTTTCTTGTATTTCTCTATGGTTTCAGAAAAACAGATGCAAACCCACATGTATATACCACATAAAAATGTATAGAGTGTAATTCATTGTCTATCAATGAATGGAGTGATGTAATTGGCATGGCATGTGATTTTAGTGACAGATTGCCCCTGTCTTCAAGAAAATCACATATATATCATAAATGCGAGACATAAAGTTTATATCCCTGGTATGAGAGAGTTTCAAGGATTCAATTGGGTTATGACCGCCAAAGTGGCATACTTTATTGGGTTTGAGAAATATTGGTATCATATTGTGGTTTGATGTCTAATATTCTAATGCGTAGTCATACTCCTAAAGGAGGTGACTATGTATTAGTTTATGGAGGGACACATGTACAACACATGCTTGAGGATTGATTGATTCTAGTGGTTCATACACCCAAAGGTGGTGAATTCACGAAGATTGGAATATATTATCATGACCGTTGTCATGTAGAGAGTATACAACTACATGTCATATATTCTACCCAAAGGTGTTTATATGATGATGTATGTAACTCTCAGGATGTATACTTATACTATTTTAAGTTACACGATGCTCACATATAATGCTAATTGTATACATTGCTTATAAATTAGTCACCTTATCTAAAAATGGCAACTCCATTAGGATTGAGGCTCTTTCTGGTTCATACTTTAAGAAATGATAAGAGGATTTTCTGTGTGGAATGGAGCTGACGAATGTTTATATTGCTCTTACTAAGGAAAAGTGGGCAGATTTCATTGCCACCAGTAAGGAACCCAAGAAAGCATACTTTGCTGCTTGGGAAAAGAGCAATTGGATTTGCTTGTTTTCAATGAAGCAATCCATTTAAGAACATTTGAAGAGTGGTTTGCCAGCTAACTGCATTGCTAAACAAAATGATGGAAGCCTCCGTGACTTGGAACCATGTCTTGTCTAATGCTGAGATTGGAACATACCTGCAAGGACTGTTCAACTCGAAGTATGATAGTTCTACTAAGGTTAAGGACAAGAAGAGTAAGAGGTCCAAAAATCATACTCATCAAGGAAATTATGATACCACTGGTCATTCTGACTAGCTAGGTCCTAAGAAAGTATCCTTCGAGAAGGATGGTGATCGCCCTTCTTTTGTAAGAAGAATGGTCACATAAACAAAGACTGCAACAAATTTAAAATTGCGTTGTCCAAGCGTGAGCATACAGATAATTATTCTTTAGCATTTGTTTATCAATCTAACTTATCAAAAGCCCCATCTAGTTCACGGTGGCTAGATAGTGATGTAATAAATTATGTTTCATTTACCATGTAGGGGAATTCATAAACCGTAAGAAGCCAAATCAAAATGAATCAAAACTCACCGTAAAAAACAACAATTAAGTCAACGTGGAGTTGGTGAAAGATATCATTTTAATTCTAGATACTGGTTTTAATATGATGTTAAAAAATACATTTTTTTGTATAATCCTTAAGACAAAACTTAGTTTCCGCATCAAGTTTGGACATGTGTGGCTATTCTTAAAATATATATATTTTCTACGTTCTTTAATTCAAATAAGGTTGGGTTCTGCAATATGTCTGATGGATTTTACAAATTGTGTTTAACTCCCAATTGATAGATACGTCGCTTATATAGCTGAAAAAGTTGTTTCCAAAAGACCTTTACCTAAAGAACAGTCTTATGCGTTGTGGCATCACATCTCTAGGGAAAGAATAGAAATGCTAATAAAAGCTGATATTCTGTCTACTCTTAAAAGTGACCTAAAGACTTGCGTAGGCTGTTATAGAGGTAAGATGACTAAGATAAAGAAGAAAACCGTGGTCTATAATTCTGACCTGTTTGAGGTCATCCACATCGGTATTAGTAGATCCTATATGGCAATCTTATGTAGAAATTTTTATTTCATCACATTTATTAACAACTATTCCCAATATAGACATCTGTACTTGATTAAGGAAAAGTGTGAGTCTCTTGACAAGTTCTAGAGATATCGGACTAGAGTCGAGAAACAGTTGAAAAAAGTCATAATGGTTGTCAATTTGACCATGGTGGAGAGTATTTAGGCAGGTATGGCGATGCTGGACAGCTTAAAGGACTATTTGCTAAATACTTGGAGGGTTCTGAGATAGTAACTCAATTTACTATGCCAAAGAATCCTAAACAAAACTGTGTGGTCGAAAGGCACAATCGTACCCTTATGGATATAATGAAGAGTACGATTAGTAGGACCGACTTACATGATTTTCAATAGAGTAAAGCTTTGAAAGAAACTCTCTACATACTAAATCGTGTTCCTACCAAAGTTTTTCTATTAACTTATTTTGAGTTATGCATTAGGCGTAAACCAAGCTTGAATCATGTTGAGGTTTGGGGTTGTCCTGCAAAAATGAGATTATATAAACCAACATAAAGTAAGTTAGACTCAAGAACTCCTCGGTGTTACTTCATATCTTACCCAGATCAATCGAAGAGATATCAATTATATAATCTTAATGGAGGTACAAGAATCATGAAATCATAAATAACGAAGTCTTTGGAATTTGACATGGTCGAAGATGGTGGATGCTCATAGACTATTAAGGATAATAGTATAGTGGGAACTGTCATGTCTATTTCTCTACCTATGCAGATGATTGCAAAGCATCCTACACCACAAACTGAGCCTATTGATGTTCAGGATTCTGTTATTGAGACAGTTTTTAATAAAGTTTTTCAAACCTTTTAGGTGCAGCATGAGGTTGTAATAGCTCAACTTAGGAGATTAATCAGGCAAAGATGATTAGTTTTACCACTAGACTATAAAGTCTATCTAGAAAAGCATGACTACGATATCGGCTAAGTAATTGATTTAATGACTTATACATATACTGTTTCTTGTCCTCAATCAAATCTGTGATCGGATGTGATAAAAGACGAGATGCAATATATGAAATATAATGGTGTTTGGGAGCTTGTTGAATTGCCTGACGGTCACAAACTCATCAATTACAAATGGGTGTATAAGACTAAAGGAACTCCAAAGGAAAATTTGAGAAATTTAAAGCTAGACTGGTAACAAAGGGTTTCACTTGGAGAGAAGAAGTAGACTTTAAAGCAACATTTTCCTCAGTCTCTTCTAAAAATTCTTTCAGAGTGATCATAGCATTAGTAGCTCATTTTAATATGGAGTTATACTAGATGAATGTTAAAACTGCTTTTTTGAATGGAAACCTTGATAAGAAGGTATATATGGTACAATCCGAAGGTTCTGCAGCAGATGATTTAGGTAAGCTTGTGAGTAGACTGAAAAGTCAATTTATGGCCTCAAGCAAGCTTCTAGACAATAATACTTAAAGTTTCATGCCATTGTCATTTCATTCGGTTTTGTTGAGAACAAAGTAGATCAATGTATGACCTACAAGGTTAGTGGGAGGAAATTTATTATTCTTATATGAAGGACCTTGGTGAGGCGTCTTTGTTCTTGGCATTGATAACCTTAGGGAGTATTCTCACCGTATGTTGGATTTATCTTAGAGGACGTATGTTGATCGTATTTTAGAAAGATTCATAATGCATCATTGCAAGCTAGAAGTTGCTCCTGTCATTAAGGGTAATAAACAAAATCTGTCACATTGTCCTCATTCAAATATTGAGAAAGCCTAAATAAAAGATGTACCTTATGTTAGTGTATTTGGAAGTATCATGTATGCTTAAGTTTGCACTAGACCAGACATTACTTTTGCAATAAGTCTTCTAGGCAGATATTAGTCAAATCCAAGACACAATCACTGGGTTCCTGCTAAAAAGGTTTTGAGGTACTTAATGAGGGTAATAGACTATATGCTGATTTACAGACATGTTCAAGACCTGTAGCTAGTAAGGTATCCGGATGCAGATTTTACTGGCTGTCAGGATGAATCTAAGTTGACAATAAAATACATCTTTAAGTTAGCAGAAGGTGCAGTATCATGGAAAAGTGAGAAACATAAATCCATATTCTTCTTTATCATATAGGAGGAGTTTATAGCATGCATTTAGGCAGCTACTCAAGCAATTTGGCTTTGAAACCTCATTATGGAGTTAACCATATTTGATTTTGTGTATAGGCCCATACAAATGTATTATGACAATAACTATGCGGTGTTGTTTATCAACAACAGTAGATGTCTCAAGGGGTCTAAGCATACACCGATCAAGTTTTTGACCATAAAGGAAACAATTCGGAATGGTGACATTAAAATAGAGCATATTCTCATAGATGATATTGTTGTATATGCACTAACTAAAGGCCTTTGCTTTTTGTGTATTTGAACGACATGTCATTAACATGGGTTTAGGAGCATCATGGAATGCTAGTATTTAGTGAGAGCTGCTTTTGTCTTTGCTTTAATAAAGTGTACAGCTGTGTTTTGTTACATTTAGTAATATTTTTTGATATGTATCAACTCATTTGCATTCAATAAAGTGTTTATGAATGCATTGTTATCATGCTGAATACATATATCTGGTGAAAATCTCAAGGTATTGTGTAAACCTTGAGTAAAGGCTAGGGGCATCCGGTTATTAGCCTTAAGGATATATCTTGTTATACATAAAGTAAAGTTAACTATAATAATAAGACATATGTAGGTTCATTCGAACCATAAAGATATTCTTTTGTGACACATCCAATCTTGTGACACTTAAGGAAAGAGAATATGGACTAACAAGGGGATGACACATAAGGTATTACTCTTTTTGAGGTATTATCCAATTCCCACACTACCATATTGAATCCATATTAGTAAAGTTAAATGCTTTTGTGACCATGGAAGGCTCTATATGTTTACATGCAGTTACTGCCATGATTCAGTATTTAAGATTATGGGATCAGATTGACTATTAAGAATTATCACTAGACTAATATAAAGGTGCGCACATATAGTACAATTTCAATTAATATAGCCCAAGTGGAATAATGTAAGAGTTTTTTTGATATGGGCTACATTAATTGATACTGTAATTTATCCTTACCAAAAAAAAATTGATACTGTAATTTAGCATATTACGAGGTTAGTCTAATAAGGTTAGATATAAAGTTTCTTAATTAGTCTAATGTGGAGCTAGCTAGTGTGGGTCGAGTAAGACCTGGTCCGTGATGAGAGGGTCTAGCTTAAAACTTTATAAATAGAGTTCAAGTCCCCCCTCTAACCCTAACGCACACATATCTCATATAAGAAGCAAACGCTAACTGTGAGAAGCAATCTCATTGAGCAAGTGATATAGAGGGTAATAGAGGAGAATACTTGCGTTGAGGATCGTCGCTATTCTACATCAAGAATTACGAATTCCAAATCAAGTGCACGAATTCCTTTTACTCTATTACTGTGTTCTAGATTCTAGCTACGGAGATCTTGGGTGTCGTTTTTTGCGACCAACATAAGCATCCACTTAATTTTGGGTTAATGCACTCTGCATCACAAATCATAAAGAAACAGAGGCAAAAGAAAAAAAATAGAAGAAGAGAGTTCCCCAACCATGTGAGTAGCATGATGCGGAACCTCTCTGTTTTATAGTGATTTTGAGTTCTAATTGGAGCAGACATTTACAAATTTCTAGTAGAGACCCAGAAAAGGGAAAAGCAAAAGACATTGGAACCCATAGCCTCGCGATAGTTAAGACCATCTCATCTTCTTTGTTAAAGGGGATGTGCTTTGCCCTGCATCTGTTTCACTTGGACTATCTTCTTCCTCGGTTTCTTTTGACTTGTCTTCCTCTGACTCTCCTTCCTCAGAATCCCAATATACTAGTGGTGGCCACGGTTTGGAACCGGCCGGTTCCGGTTCGTGGTCACATGTGAACCGGAACCGGAACCGGAACCGCCCCTAGCAATTCCGGTTCAGGTTCGGAACCGGTCGGTTCCAATTCGTAATTTAAAATTTTAAAAAATAAATTATAAAATAAAAAATAAAATAATTATAAAAATATGAAATAATGAATTATTCAATATAAATTATAATCAAAATGAAAATTGTAGGGGTGATCGGTTCCCGATCGGAACCAAGAACCGAACCGGTAAGACCGGTCTTTTAATTTTAGAACTAAGAACCGAACCGGCAAACCATAGAACTGAGAACCGGACCATTGGTCCGGTCCGATTCTAGGCAGTCCAATGAAACCCTTTGCTCTTAATTAGCAAAGGATCGTAGCCACAAAAGGCATACAACTTCACATTCTCATGGCTTGGCTTGGATTTTATAAACAACCTCTTTGATGGTCTCTTCATTCCCATTCGATGTAGGACTCTTGGTATTTGCATTAAGACAAAGCCAAAAGTCTCATATTGAAGGCGTTCAAGGCAAACCGAGAGTCCCACATCGAATGGGAATGAAGAGACCATCAAAGGGGTTATTTATAAAACTCAAGCTAAGCCTTGTAATTAGAGTTCAATACACCCAAGTCAAGCATTGTAATTGAAAATCAATGCACTTACAATGCGTGGCAATTAGAGTTCAATTTGTTTTATAAAAAAAATTAAATAATGAAAATTTTTTAAAAAAATTTCATTATTATTATTATTTTTTAAAAAATTTTATTTATTTTTTATTTTGTAGAACCGGCCCGGAACCGGCGGTTCCGGGCCGGTTCAAATTTTTTGGGAACCGGAACCGGGCCAGTATGCCACGGGCCGGTTCCGGTTCCGAACCGCAGGCCCGGTCAACGGTTTTGGGCCCAGGTTTGACTGGGCCGGTTCCGAGCCAAACCGGCCCGTGGCCACCTCTACAATATACGTCCTCGAAAATGCAACCATTTCCTATCGGCTGATGGTCTTGGAGCACAACTCTCAAATCATCCTCCTATTGCTCGCATATTAGACGGAATCCACACTCCTTTATGCTTCCTTCCGGTGAAAAAGAAGTAATCTTGGATATGGGTCCCATCATTTTGTAGAAGCTTCTCTACTCTTCTCATACTCTCGCGTGGGTAATACACAAGCCATACATGATCGGATTCCAATATGGCATCAAGTTTCTCAAAAGAAAGCACTCCTCGACCATTAATAAATATATATTGGCCATACATAGACAACCGGACGGATCTAGTTCCCCCGGGCCAAACATAACACAAAATGCTAGTCTTAAGAACTTGTCATACAAGTCCTGGGGAACCATGAAAGATATGGAGCCCTCGTTACCGTGGAGAATCCATTCAGGCATCTCTTTTCCACTTAGGAGAATGTCGACTTTTGTCCCTCCTCGGGAGTTCCTGTCATACAGATAGTACACATATCAAGTAGAGAGAGAGAGAGCGAGAGAGAGAGAGAGAAAGTCTTGTTGGTTTTCTACGGAACATGCATAGTTAAATAAATATAAACATAGCGGAAAGATATAACTATACATGTATTTTCAAATGTGTTGTTCGTGCGTTTCAATTAAAAATCGGAAAACCATAGGGGGTTAAATGGGTTACCTTTTGTAGTGTGCCCAGAATGATTTCGGTTCGGACGTTCTTCAGTTCGAGCCCCACAAACGTCGAACCTCTAGTTTAGACACACCACCAATCACACGACGAACGAAAAGAAGAACTTGTGAATAATCACCAATAGAATTGTGCCAGCAATCTTGTGGCGACAATTCTTCACACTCTCGATATTTCAGTCACGACGTTGGAAGAGAGAAAAAACTATTTTTTAACTCTCACGCACACATTTTTCACTCTTACTTGCACTGTTTCTTTTTTGTATATTTCAGCAACTGTTGCTGATCACAGTTTTTAATTATGTGATCAGCAACGGTTGCTGATCGCTAGACTCTCTTCACGCGATCAGCAACCGCTGCTGATTGTGTATTCACACGGGTGATGTCCACGGTCAGCAACAGTTGCTGGTCGTGGGTGATGTCCACGGTCAGCAACAGTTGCTGATCGTGGGTGATGCACACGGTCATTAGTTGACCGTGTGTATGCACACCATCATTATTTTTTTTAATATTAAACACACACGATCAGTAAAGAGCTTATCGTGTGATGTACACGGTCAACATTTGTTGACCGTGTATATTTTTAATTAATTTAATTTTATAAAATTTAGGGTGCAAGATTATTTGGCACATTAAAATGTGTCCATTTTAGGTTTGTGTGTGCATCATATGCACGCACGCTCATGACTGAAAATAAAATTAAATCACATTTAATTTAATTGCAATCTCACTAATCGATTGCTATAATTGCAAACATATGTGCAATATTGCATCCTCCGTACAACGTCATTCAAAATTGATTATGGTGTGTGACATCTCTAGGTTCATCACTGAGCTGGTAATAAAACTTACGCTAACACATTAGTACTCCCAAGAGAATTGATTGTCCCAATCAACCTCTAGGTCCTACAAGTCATGATTGATATCTAGCAATATGTCATGGCTACCCATACAGTGTGAATACTTTAAGAACATAATGAACCTGTCAGCTTTGACTACAGTGTAATTCAATCCATTTGCCTTACTATGTCCCGATCGACCAAAAACCATGGAATATTTGTGAAGCCACCAATTCGATCATATGCACAAATCTAATTGACATGCATTTTATATGAGACATGAACAGTTCTTTCTCGGTTACAACCCCGGCCGAGGATTTTAATGTCATGTCAAGATTAGATTGCATAGAACATCATTATTATACCTTGCGTATAACAAGGAGACAGATTCCGTTTTGCGCACATGTGTAATTTCATATATGAACGAACTATGGCCATCAAGTACAGAGACGGATCAATGAACCAGCAATATGTGCACTTGTGAACCATAGCCATCCAACACACAAGTCAACACTGTACCTCAGGTCTAATGATTATTTACATAAGACCATAGTATGAACGATTAGGCATTGACCACACTAAAAGCTTCGATATTGCTAATCATTAAATATGTGTCACGTTCAGTGAACTTGTCTGGTACAAGCACCTATGTTCTAACTCGAGCATCACAATATTCAATGACTCGTGACTCATCGTTCCCTTAAATATCCAATACTTAACGGTAAAGTTAAGAACACACCGGTCTCAATAGGATTATTGATATCCACTCAATGATCCATCGACCGGGAACAATTTAAAGATTCAGTCTAACTGTGAACCTGTCACACCTATTCTTAACGTCTTAAGAATAGGTCCAGTCACAATTGATCTTATGGAATCATTCATATATTTAAATAATTAGACAAATAAATAAATATGTCCTTGCCATTAAATAAATAATGTAATTGAAAATACAACTTAAATCCCTAACATATAATTATTACATGATGACTTTAGGGCATACTTCTAACAAGTCTGACCTTGGGTGATGACACATTGGCCCCTTTGCTTTGCCTGCATTTATAAACAAACAAGTCTTTATAATAATCAAACTTGTTGATACATGTTGGAAGACGAGTAATTTCATTATTTGAAGTATCTATGGACCTCAATTTGGGAAAATTGAAAAAACTCTTAAGAAACTCTACTTTCGATAGATTGTAGTCCTTAAGTGTTAGGCGGTTTAGATTTGGGAATCCCAGATGGCCATCAAGATCGGTTCAACCCTCTAAGTTCTTTGGAAACATGATTAAATTGGAGCAACCACAAAAATCCAGAGACTTGAAATTTTTTAACTTAAAAATGCTTGATGGAAGCCTAGCAAGGCTTTCGCAAAATGCTAACTCCATTTTGTTTATAGAGACGAGATTTTCAATTGATGCTGGGAGTTCTTTGATGACTGTAAATCTTAAATCAAGTTTTTCTAGATATTCTATCTTTATCATAATATCATGGAACTTCTCGAGTTTAGAGCAATCGAAGAGGTCAAGGGTTTGAAGAGATTTTGTCTTGAGTATTGTAGGAAAGATACCAAGATTAGAGCACCATAGTAGCGACAGATACATTAACTTGTCAAGATATCCAACAGACTGATGAATCTCCACTAAGTTTTCGCACGAAGTAAGATCCAAGTTCTCCAAATTGGGAACTGATTGAAGGTCAATCACTCTGGTTTGGTAAAGTGCAAATCAATCACAAATTACTAAAAAAATTCAGACGCTTATCACCAAATTCCACATTTTAATTTTTGCAGTTGGCATTATGTAATCGTGCACTTGTAGAAAGAATAACTTAATTATGATTTTTTTTGTTGGCCACCGTCCATGGGAGATAATATGACCCATAAAAATGTCATAAGTAAGCGATGTAAATTACTTCAATACCTCATTTAGAGGATTAAAAAAGCTGTAAACATATTGTACGATAGCAAATTCAGTCATACACTTTTTAATTTGATCAATTTAGTCCTAAGCCTCCAATGCAATCCTTATGCCAATTTTGGGCCAAAATTGCCGACATAAACATCAGCTATCCTATGTGGCACGGCCAACGTTGACGTGGACGATATAATTTTTTTCAAATTTTCTTAATTTTTCCTTCTTGTTTTTCTTATTTCCCTCTGCCAGTCACCAGGACCTCGACGATGAACGAGACGTCCTTGCCGACAATAGGCTTGAGCGTAGTAGGCCTTGCAAAATCAAGTGAAGCGAGGCACCCTGGCCCTAGCTTGTGGCTGATGACCTCTGTTGGCAATCACTAAGGCCTCGACAACTGGCAGAGGAAATTAGCAAAAAAAAGAAAAAGGAAAAGGAAACAAAAGCAAAGGAAAAGAAGAAAATTAAAGAAAAAATCATAAAATTCTCAAAAATTATAAAAAATCGTCAACATCAGCATGGATTGTGCCATGTAGAATAGGCAGAGCTGGCTAGCCCGCCACGTCATTAATTTCTGGCCAGAAAGACTAGATTGAAAAATTGTCAAAAGATTCATAATTAAATTCGCTAAATTGAAAAGATCAGGATTTAATTGACCACCGTTCAATATATTTATGACTTGAACATTCAGATTCGAACGAGCAGCCATCGAAAGAGCTGATGAATGGTGTGCTTCAAGAATGTTCACTATCTGATGGGGGTTCCAAGCTCTAGATCTCATCTAAAATATATCACTCTGTTCGTGGACCATGACTTACGCGATGGAACGAATGACCAAAGAAAGTTCAATGTAGATCAGATGCCCACCACTATCTGGTTTAGGAGCTCCACACGCACTCTCCCAATCAGGTACACATGACTTACGCGGTGGTTAGTGCCCTCTTTATTGAGTCGGTGTCTCTACTCTGTCTGCATTAAATTTCTTGCTGGAACCAAACTCGAAAGGAGAATCTAGATATCGAAGCTTAGCTTGACTCAACTTGACTATATTGATAATAAATGATTTCAAGCTCGAAAATTCATATACAATGAAATCTTTAGGATGTTTGTATCTACTTCTTTAAGTATTGAATAATATACAAAAAGTAAGTTAAACTCGATTAGGCTTGTTACTTATCGAGCCGAGTATTGGTAAGTTCAAGCTACATATTGCTTGGCACATCCATGTTTTAAGTTTTGCTTAAACTCATATTTTTCACTGTATGGTTGATCTGTGTTATAAATTGGAAAGCTTCTCTCTGTTTTTTTTTTTTCAAATCGGAGCAATAAATTGAAAAATTTATTGTTTTTTTCTTAAAAAAAGTGTGAATGTCACTTTTCCTTTCTCATTTAATGATAGACTTGTAAATTAAGGATACTTTATATTATATTTTGGATATATTGTATAACATTACGAGATTACGTCATAATTAAATTAAAAAACGTCAATAATACGTCGTTAAATTGGTTTCATATTAATCGTTGTGATCATTCATTTTTCGTGAAACAAATGGAGCCTCAAACTTTAGACTTAAAAAAGCTTAAACAACATTTTCTATTTTGATTTCTTTTTCATCTCAGTTTTGTAATACTGTTAAAATTACATTTTTCGCATGTAATGATAAATCACTCTGGTTTGGTAAAGTGCAAATCAATCACTAATTACTAAAAAAATTAAGACGCATATCACCAAATTCCACATTTTAATTGTAGCAGTTGGCATTCTGTAATCGTGCACTTGTAGAAAGAATAACTTAATTATGATTTTTTTTTGTTGGCTACCATTCATGGGAGATAATATGACCCACAAAAATATTGTAAATAAGCAATGTAAATTACTTCAATACCTCATTCAAAGGATTAAAAAAGTCATAAATTTATTATACGGTAGTCAATTTAGTCATACACTTTTTAATTTGATCAAGTTAGTCCTAAACTTCTAATGCAATCCTTATGACCAATTTTAGGCAAAAATCGTTGATATAAATGTTGACTATCCTATTTGGCACGGCCAACGTTGACTTGGACAATATAATTTTTTTCAATTTTTCTTAATTTTTCCTTCTTTTTCTCTTATTTCCCTCCGCCGGTCACCGGGACCTCGACAATGATCGAGACATCCTTGCCAGCCATAGGCTTGAGTGTAGTAGGCCTTGCGAAATCAGGTCAAGCAAGGCATCCTAGCCCTAGCCTGTGGCCGGTGACCCCTGTTGGCCATCACTAAGGCCTCAACAACTAGTAGAGGAAATTAGCAAAAAAAGAAAAAGGAAAAGGAAACAAAAGCAAAGGAAAAAAAAAGAAAATTAAAGGAAAAATCATAAAATTCTCAAAAATTATAAAAAATCATCAACGTCGGTATTGATTGTGCCTTGAAGGATGGGCAGAGCTGGCTAGCCTGCCACGTCATTAATTTCTGGCCAAAAAGACTAGATTGAAAAATCGTCAAAAAATTCACGACTAAATTTACTAAATTGAAAAGATTATGATTGAATTGGTAGTCGTTCAATAAATTTAGGACTTTGACATTCAAATTCAAAGAAGCAGCCATTGAAATAGCTGATGAATGATGTGCTTCAAGAATGCTCCCTATCTGATGGGGGTTCCAAAGCTCTAGCTCTCATCTAATATATCGCTCTGTTCGTGGACCATGACTTACGCAATGGAACGAATGACCAAAGAGAGTTCAATGTAGATGTCCAAGCTTAGCTTGACTCAACTTGATTATATTAATAATAAATGATTTCGAGCTTGAAAATTCATATACAATGAAAGCTTGACTCAACTTGATTATAGTAATAATAAATTATTGATTATATTAATAATTCTCGATCGAGCCGAGTATTGGCACGTTCAAGCTCCATATTGCTTGGCACATCCATGTTTTAAGTTTCACCTAAACTCATCTTTTGATTTTAGAGTTGATATGTGTTATAAATTGGAAAGTTTCTTCGTGGTTTGTTTTTGTTCAAATTGGTGCAGTAAATTGAAAAACTTATTATTTTTCCGTGAAAAGTGTGAGTGTCAACTTTTCTTCCTCTTTCAACGACTTAGTGTTATTACTTTTTAAAGGCCAAGGTCAATTGAGCGATTTTCTTGCAATAAACTGTATTCAACGGCCACGGCGGGAACACTGATCGAGTGGAGAATAGTCAATTGGTTGTGAAATTTGACCATCAGATAACCTAAGCACAAAATCAAAAGGAATTTAAAAAAAATTAGGATAATCCTCTCACCACTTGATCTTGCTTTCTTCCTAGCTTTGGCGAGTTCATCCTCACTTTTAGCATTCTGAGTTTTATCACTAAACTTCAAGTTATATACGTGATCTTTACTTACTCATTGAAATCAGCCTTTTCTTTTACAAATTACTGCCACAAAAAAAACCCCTAAAATCTAATCTCTCTCTTCACGCTCGTATCCCTGAATTATAAAAACAAACATAAAAAAACTAAGAGAAAAAAAAAAGAAAAATAGTAAGTTTGGCCGCCTGCATCCATATCGATGGCTCCATCCTATATACTACAAATTAAGAATATTATTACAAATGAAAAAAAAAACTAAGATAACTGTTTACCAAAAACCATAAAGTATTGGAGCTAATTGCAAAAATCAAAAGTGAAAATATACGCATTTTCTTTTTCCTAATTCATTTTCCCCACCATTTCTTTGATTTTTTCGACCCCTTGATAATATATATATAGGGGAAAATGATACAAATAATCCCTGAACTCTGGCCCAATGTATAATTTGATTCCTGAACTTTTAATTTGTTCAATGTAATCCCTGAACTTTAGCCCAATATTCAATTTAGTTCGTGAACTTTTAATCTATTCAATATGGTCCTTGAACTTTTAGTACATGTTCAATTTAGTCCCCGAACTATATGAAAATATTCAATGTAATCCTTCCATTAATTCAAGTTCAGGGACTACATTGCACATTTTCATATAATTTGAGGACTAAATTTAACATGTACCAAAAGTCTAAGGACCACATTGAACAGATTAAAAGTTCAGAAACCAAATTAAACATTAGGCTAAAGTTCATGGACTATATTGAATAAATTAAAAATTCAAGAATCAAATTGTATATTTAGCCAAAGTTCGAAAACTATTTATGTCATTATCCTAATCTATAGAATGACAAACAGGGTCGAGAAATCATTGTCCAGAACCAGGCCTGGTCCATCCCGAGATAATTAAGCATGCTCGAAGTCATCAATGCAGCTTTCACTGATGCAAGATTCGAGATCATGACCACTCTACTTTTGGCATTTTTCTTCAATCAAAACTGCGGGTAGATGGAGATTAATTAATTTGTGGTTGATTTTTTGGGCCAAGAAATCTCCTAACAATTAATTTCAGATAGGTTTTTTGTTGAGCATTATTTTCTTATACGGTTCCTCAAATGAAGTTTAGTATTGCTTTACAAGTGTTACGGAAAAGGAAATTATTTGGTTTTTTTTTTTCTGTTTGTCGTATTTCCTCCAAATGTTGATTTCGATGGCTCTCGATTCGTTAAATGAGCTCCTTAGTCGATTCCACCTGTAAGTAACTATGGCGTTATAATTTACTGAGAGAAGAGTTGGTGGCTGAATTTATGGAAATTATTTGATTGCAATGTTTTCTAGTGTCTTTACCAAAAAAAAAAAGTTTTCTAGTGATAAACAAAATGGAGATTTTCATATGATTAGCGAAAATGAATTCCCTTATTCTTTTTTTTTAAAGATTTATAAGAGTTTGTATACAATTGACATAAATGTCTTGTTAACATGCGTGGAAGTGCTCTAGAGACACTGGGTAAGACTACTAAAGGCAATAAAAGCACGTTCGAAGCATTTTGATAATTAAAAAAAGAATAATAAACCTAGGACGCGATAAAAAGTTCACTTCAAGCTTAGCTGACGCCAAATGCTGCATTCAAAAATTTTCCAAAAGCTTTTATTATAATTATTATAACTTTTTCGATAGTAGAATTATCTGAACCAACACATCCATTAACTACAACACCCAGGATTAATTTCTTTGGCCAAATGTTGGTTTAAAAGTTGGAAAAACTACAAAAAAAAAAAGAAGAAGAAGTTATGCCAGGAACAAAAAACTTCAGAAAAAGGTAGTTAAAGAAAAGTTCACGAAATGTGAAAAGAATCCGACTCCACATTTTTATTCATGTTCCAATTAAGGTAGAGGATCAGCAAGAGAATCCGCCCATCGTTTCAGTCTTGGAGGTCCATTTCGTGGAGTTAACTGGAGATTGTTTTGATTCGGGTCGGCCCAAGATTTTGCTCGAGAAGTTGCCCCCCATTGCTTCGCCATTTTGTTCTTGAACGTTGTTAATTCAAAATAAATCACAGGAATTAGGAAAGGATGATAAATTGGAATGTTTCCATGTCTAAATTGAGCCGGTACATCGCTTCAGAGAGGGTTGCTTATTTCCTATGGGCAGTGTTGCTCCCATTGTTATAAGATGTGACATTAAGTATATATCCTTTATGGGATGACGCCCGTAAAGGGGCGGCTAGCGCCCGTACTTTTATGAAGACAAATCTGTTCGTGCGAATGTGAAGCTATGATTTTGGAATTTGATCGTGTGTGGATAAATTGAATGGGATATGAGCATGTATTATGATTTGATGAGTCAGATATTGAAAAAAGACACCGTTTGCAAATATGATCCCAAGCCAGTAATGATTGCAACCGACAATCTAGTAACGAGCAATCGACATCCCATATTCTCTCATAATATGATCAGGTCACCCGGTTTTACAAAGTGATTGGCAATATCATTTCTACTAGAAGTTTGCTTTCTAAATAGATGACAATTAGATCAACACTTGCCTGAAGATTATGGATAATAGTAGATTGAACAAAACTTACTATCTCAGAATTTTAGAGCATGGAGTATTGGCGCTGTTAATTGGACTAAGGGAGGTGACGGAGGTTCTGTGATAAATTTCACAGAACCTGGATTAGTGCACTCTGCATCACAAATCATGGATAACGAGAGGGGAAGAAACAGTTCCTCAACCATCTCAGTAGCATGACTTTAAATTAACATTGAAGGAAAAGCAAGAGGCATTGGAATCAAAATCACCTGTAATCACTTCCTCAGCAAGTCATGACCAATGCTTTTCTTTCTTTTTGGACAGACGTCGTGACCAAGTCGACAGGCATGTTTTGCAAGCCATACTCTTGCCATGGTTGAGACCAGTCTCATCTTCTTTGTTAAGTTCTGTTTCACTGGATTATCTTCTTCCTTGGTGTCTATTAAAATGTCGTCCTCTGAGTCTCCTTCCTCGAAAACCCAATTTCTTTCTATCAGCTGATGGTGTTGGAGCACGACCCTCGGATCATCCTCCTGTTGCTCGCATATTCGACAGAGTCCACACTTCTTTATGCTTCCTTTCGATGCTTTGAGTTCTGTTGGGATTTTGAACAAATTGGAGGGAACTCCAATTTGCAAATGTTGGAGCCAAAATCCATCAAATTATTTGAATGATATTAAAGGTGAAGGAGAGAGTCCCACATAGGAAAGATGGGAGCTTGAAGTTGGATATATTAGCTTGTGTCTTCCATGAAGGGTTGGGCCCCAAGGGGTACCCCACTTTTGTGGAAGAGAGAGGTGTTGCTCCAAGCAACAATTATCGCGCGCGCCGCCGCCGTCCGGTTCGGGTCGGGAACGGGAAGATATTATCCAACTCTTTTAATTTTTTTTTTTTTTGCAACGGTTCGGTTCAAACCGGCGGCTTCTCAATCGCGTCGGTTCGGTGGTACCAAGCCGGTTCCTTCACTTGTGTCGGTTCGGTCCATGCCGAACCGGTTCCTTCATTGCGTCGGATCGCTTGAACGGTTAATCCGTCCAACTGGTACCGGTTCAACTCGAAATTGTTTGTTGACTAGTGACTCTTCGGACTTGTTTTTAAACTCATGTTTTAAAAAGAAAGGCCGTGCATTATTTTTAATCTCTCCCTCATTCGGTTTCTTTGTGCGATCAATTCCGCGACGTTCCGTTCGCCTTTTTCCTCCGAGCAAGTGGTGCCGGCTTTGAGGGAAGGATCCGTTCTATCCTGGGAGACGATTGTCCATTGACCTTGGGTACCTTAAAGAGGGGGCAAATTCGTCTTAAGGACACAACGTCTCTTCGTTGGGCTCGGATCAAACTTGCTTGTGTTGTTCGAAGTTTTCCTTTTTTTGTTTTTCCCTACGCTCAGGTTAGTCGACTTCTCTTGTTTTATACTATGGAAGTACGTATGTCGTATTGTATGTGATCAACATATTACGTATGATGATACCAAGGACTGAAGGGTAATTTTGATTTACAAGTTCAACTTGGAAATGGTTCCAATCCTTTCGCAGATAATCTTGTCCTTTAATCAGTGAATTGTGTGGGAAATATATAAGCCACACATGATTGGATTCCAATGGATAAAAGTACTTCAGGTACGAAGACGAAGACACTCGCAGGTCATTATTAACAAGTATGTTGACCACATATGAAGCAAAATGGACCAATTTTCCTTGCTCTGGGCTTAGGACAAAACAGACTGCTAGTCCTAGGAACTTGTCGTTCCAGTCCTGGGGAACCATAAAAGATAGGGAATCCTCTTTACAATGGGGAATCCATTCAGGCATCTCTCTTCCATTGAGGAGAATGTGGACTTCGGTCCCCTCCAGAAGTTTCTGTCATACATATAGGACACATATCAAGCATTAAAAATGAGAGAGAGAGAGAGAGAGAGAGAGAGAGAGAGAGAGAATGTGACCCCGAGTGATGACACAGCAGCCACATCGTTTCCTTTGCATTCCCAACATGAAGACAAATCCACTTCAATGCAGTTGGAGGGTAGACTCAACAAATTTGGGAGTTTCTGCAGAGAATTACTACTATTTGCTTCTACGATGCACATATTTGATGGACGTTGAGGAATCTCTTGTAAATGCTTGCGTTTATTGGCAAACAAGTCCTTCCAATAATCATACTTGTTGATGCATGTTGGCAGATGCGTAAACTTGTTTCCTAAAAGAAGTAGGTACTCCAATTTGGGAAAACTGGAAGCATTTTCAAGGAACTCTACTTCTGATAGATTGCAATTATTAAGTTCTAACAGACTTAGATTTGGGAATCCCAAATCGCCATCAGCATTAGTTGAATCCTCCAAGTTCTTTGGAAACATGACAAAATCCGTGCAGTCTCGAAGACTCAGACACTCGAGATTTTTCAACTTATAAATGCTCAATGGAAGCCTTGTGAAGTTTTTGCAATATCTTAATTTTATTTTCTTTATAGAGACAAAATATTCAATTGATGCAGGGAGATCTTTAACAGCCATCCTTTCTAGAAAAAGCTCTTCTATATGTTCCATTTTTCCCAGAATATCAGGAAACTTCTTGAGTTTATAGCAACCAAAGAGATATAGGGCTTGAAGAGATTTTGTCTGGAGTGTTCTAGGAGATATACTAAGATTATGGCACAACGCTACGGACAATATTCTAGCTTGTCAAGATATCCGACAGATTGGTGAACCTCCACCAAGCTTTTGCACTTATAAAGAGACAAGCGCTCCAGATTTGGAACTGATGAAAGGTCAGGAACACTAGCTAGGGACATGCATTTCCAGAAATGGATGGGCTTCAACTTTCTAAAATTCTGCAAAAACATACTAGTGCAGTCATTAACCTGTGCAAATATTTTTATAGCCATTGAAAGGGAAAGCTAATCATCACAAGGGCTTACCTGAAAGTTGCCCCCTAATTGTCGAATTGGACTATGAGTTTCATGAGTTTCTTTGGACCAGAACCAAATTCTAGGTTCGGGAAATTGGGCCATTCAAGCCATCTTAGCTTGTTAGGGAGCTGTACAGGACCTTGTGAAGAGATATGCACTTTACTCATAATGAGTATTCTCAACATTTTCATATTTGTGAAAGCATAAGGAATAATGGCTATCTCTTTTGGTGCGGGCAAGTCCAATATTATAGCCTTTACTGCATTCGTTCCCCATCTATAAAAAAGCAAATTGAGTCGTCAAACAAAATTTTCGGTAGACTTACATTATACTGTCCGAATCATAGTGATGTAAAAACTGAGATGTAATAAAATTGACACAAACAAATTTTACCGTAATTTCATGTAGAATGTCCAGAACATCTTCAAAAAGTCATAATCTACTACGTTTCCCAAGATCATTAGGATATTCCCGATATACATTGTCCTTTCCCATCATCTGAACCAAATCATGCATTTGCAAGGTCCCCTTCTCATTTTTTTTTATCAAGGACCTCTTAATGAGAATTTCTATTCCCATAATGGTGTCAAGATCACAGCTGTCAAGAACATCGTTGATGTATACCATACTTCTCCCCATAAAGAAACAAGCAATATCAAGGAAAATCTCTCTCTCTCGTTGTCGTTCAATCCATCAAAGCTTGTCTTGATAACTCAATTAATAGTTTGGTTTGGACTTTTGGAGAGTTTATGCAATGTACTTTCCCATGCAGGTTCATTCCTTCCACGTAAGAATGAGCCCAACACTTCGAGGGCTAACAGGAGGCCGTCAGCATAATGAAGTGCTCAATCAATGAGATCTCTTCTTTTGGAAAGGCATGCCGACAAAAAAAGTCTAATGGTTCAAAAAAAAAAAAAACTCATGTTCGGACAATTTTGAGCTAATACAAAAACCGATAACGTTAGGATAATCGTATCACCGCTTGATCTTTCTCTCTGCGCACATACCCTAGATCAGAAAAAGAACTTAAGAAAACTTCACATATTGATGGCTCCATTCTGTATGCTACAAATTAAGCAGATTATTATCAACAAAATTTGCAAGTCAAGAGGATTATTTATTAAAAAACTAAAAAGTATGGGAGCTCATTGAAAAAAGCGGAAGTGAAAATATAGCCAAAATTCCATTTTCCTTCTTCAAATTTTCCCCATTTCCCTCGATATTTTTGACCCCTTGATGACATTTATGGAATGACAAACATTGTCAAGAAGGCATTGTCTAGAACATGGCCTGGCCCATCCTGACATAATTGAGGATGGTTGAAGACATCGTTGTGCTTCACATAGATGTTTCTCAGCAGTAGTTGTGTGTCATTTACTTATGTGACTCCTCATATAAACTTTACTATTTCTTTGAAAGTATTATGAAAAAGGAAATTATCGGTTTTTTTTTCTGTTTGCCCGTTTACATCCCAAATAATGAATTCGACGGCTCTCGACTTGTCGAGTGATCTCCTAACATCGATTCCACTTGCAAGTGACTATTGCATTATTATTTATTGAGAGAAGAGTTGGGGGGTTGAATCTATGGAAAATTATCTGATTTCCATGTTCTGTAGTGACAAACAAAACCGAGATTTTTATATAATTTAAGAGCGAACTAATTTCGTATAGAGCAAAAATGAATTCCCTTGACAAGCAATTTGATAATTAAAAAACAGTAATGAACCTGGAATGCGATAAATCGAACTTCATATTTTCATTACCATTCGAATTAAGGTGGAGGATCGGCAAGAGAAGCGGCCCATCATTTCAGTCATCGAGGCCCATTTTAGTGGAGTTAACTTGAGATTGTTTCAATTCGGGTCGGGCCAAGATTTTGCTCGTGAAGTTGCCCAACATTGCTTCGTGCCTTTTGGATTTTGCGTGGCATTTCTGCAAAGATTTGAGTCATACTTCCGATATTGCTCTCGAGCAGTGTTAGTTCAACAAAAATCAAAAGTATGATGAAAGGTTGATGGAACGGGATGATTCGATGTCCATATAGATTCGGTATATCGTTTCCGTGTTGCTCTTGTTACGATAAGATGTCAAATGAAGTACATGATCTAACATTTGCGATGCCCGGAATAGGGTCGCTAACATTGCTAGCTTTCTCCCATCCTCGATAAAGTTTAAATTTGGTCGTGTGTAGTAAATTGTATGTGAGATGAACACCGATCCGATAAATCATATATTTGAAAAAGACACCACTCCCAAATCTTTTGATTGCGTTTGATCGTCTTGATTTCTAGGCAGGATAAGATTGGATAGGATAGGATATGATATGAAATCCAAGAGATTTGCTATAACCTATTTACTGTTTGGTAAATTGTAGTAATAAAGCCGGATATTTTTATATATTACCATGTCTATTATTTGCTATGAATGTCATATCAGTGTAAATGAACCTAAAATTTGCACAGAATTAACACGATAAAAAATTTCTCACCATACTCTTACCTACATCTTTTTTATTGGTCATTTTTTATTATTTCCCCTCTCTTTTTTAATTCTTTTCTTTTTTATTTCTTTTTTCACCTGCCATCATTCTCTAATAAAATTTTATTAAACAGTAAACTATACTAATATACCTAAAATATGTAGTAAATATAAATATTAAATTTATATATATGAAATTTATATCATAAAAAAGAAAGAAATTCGAATATATAAATAAAAATAAGAATAAAGAAAAACGAAATTGTGGTTATTTTTTTGTTATTTTGAATTTTTATATTAAAATTAAAATATTATTGATATTCATATATTATTTTAATTTTATTAGTTTAATAGGTTTGTTATTCGATAAAAATAACTTTTATATGAATATTAAAAATCCTATCCATCTTTATCTCACCTTTCTCATTGGATAATTTTATGCGGATTATATCCTTCCTATATCTGACTTTATCCTGTCTTGGGCAGGTGCCAAACACGAAATAAGATAAACTTTATCTTATCCTGAATTTTATCCCGGTTACCAAACGTAACCAATAGTTAATTGACAATTGGGGGGGAGAGAAGAGGACAATGCTATGATTTTGGTTGTGTGGTAAATTTTATGTGTGATGAACATGTGTCACGAACTAATAAATCGCATATTCGAGAAAATACACGATTGGTGAGTATGACCCTGATTAATGATTGTAATTGACAGTTAGTAATGCTCTCAAAACCTTCGAGATCTCATGTTCTCTCGCAATGCGATTTGGTCATGTGAGCAAGACTATAGTAATCCTTTGGTCTTGGCTGAGTCTCGAGTTCAAAAAGCGATTGGCATTGGCAAATATCATTTCTACTTTTATTGAATTTTGCATTTTAAAATGGACGACTTTGGGCCCGCCAATACTTGAAACGAAGGGTGACTAATGGGATGGGAAGTGAGAAAGAAAAAAAGAACTTTAGCATAAAGCCGTGCAGGACACAAAGGCAATACTAGTACGGACTCGTCATTTTTCTCAGGCGATTATCAGAATGCTTTTTGGCATTTTGCTTGTCAAAATGAGATGTGCCTCGACTCTTCGAAAGGAGAAAAGAATAGAGAGAGTATATCAATGTTGTTAGGGTTAATATCGCAAAAAATCTTAAGCCGGTACTATTTCGATTGTATTTACACTAGATTAGTTTCCAATTAATAAAAACCCTTAAAGTAGTACTACTATCACAATTTTACCTTGCACTACAATTCTGTCCAATTTCATTGTTAAAATGCCTTACATGGTGGTCAACGAAGGTAACAGAGTTTGTGGGAAACGCTTATGTGGCACTTTTTGTGCATGGTGACCATATCGCCATTTTTTAATAGAGGCCCATGCGGAATTGGGGAAACCCAAATCTCCCTGACTTGTTTCCACCGCTGTGAAGCCAAAATTGCGTATTCGTGAACAAGAAATTCATCGTGATTAGTAGACCGATGAAAACTTACTAGGCTCTCAATCTGTAGAGAATCCTTAGGAGAATGATCTTTTCATATGATTGAAAGTTTCCTTCTAATCTCCAACAAGCCGATTCCAATTGCCATGATGAGGACAGCAAAGGGCCAATCGACACCAATAGTGAGAAAAGCACATTACCCAAAATGTGAAGAGACATGCGAGTCATGTCTCTCTCCACGGCCCCAAATTGAGTGTGCTCTCACTATACCAATGAGACAAGGACTATAGTGCACAACTTTTGACTCTAATGGCACTGGCGATGGTGAAATTACCTTGGACGGACAATCACAATGGGATAAGAACTCCTCTCTTTTCTTATTTTTATAAGAAAAGATGCTTTCAATTGGCTAGTATAAAGAACCCATTAGATCTGGATAAGACATGATTTGGGGTGAACCGTCCAAATACGAGATTGTTTACATTTTATGATATAAGGAATCAAACTCGTGCTTTGTCGTCCGATTCACAAACATGTCCATTCTTAAATGAGAAGGCTAGCCATCGACAAGAATTTGTTGATAACAGAAAGAATTTGCGAGTACACTTATGAATTTGATGGGTAAAGTGTGATGTCCAAACAGGCCAAAAGGGCGAAAGAAAATATAGTCACTGCCTTTTCCCGTGCAGAAATGATCTCCACATACTTTTTTGTCATGTAATAAAACAAGAGCTAAAGCTGCTTATGGATGTCTGTTTATCGTCCTTTCGAATATTCGAAGGTTACTGTACAACAGTGTCAAATTTTAGAAAGTGGGTGACGTGTAGTTTTTCAAATATTGAAGGCTGTTTTATAAGTAATTATGCCAAAATTGAAGGGATCTTGAGCAATTATCTCTAAAATGATCAAGTATCTCGACATGCCTGCATCACTTATCTCTTCAAGCTTTCGAGAGTGAGCTCGTTAGGATTCACTTCTGATTTATCCTTACATATCCCACATTGAAAAGTCTGTTGTCATCTGACATCCAAGACATGTGTGATCCCTCGTGAATTTAATGAAATGTCTCTCTATAATTAGGTTACTTCTTATCACGCGATTACTTAGTTCAGAATTTCTACGGATAATTTCTTAAAGCGAAGCTCGTATTTGCCACTGAATAATTTAGATCTTTAGCCAAGAAAATAACACCTATTGAGCAATCCTTTAGGTTATCCAACTTTGTCTATTTTAAAGCATATGTTATCACTGAATATATACTTTTTTTTCTTAACTTACTCAATCTGCTTGAATATTTTTTATCTAATTTTGCAACGAATTGAAATTGACATCGGATTCCCAAGACTTAATTATATCATAGAAAGTTTACAGGATATATAGTCAACAATCTAGAGACTCAAAACTTGTGAATCACGCATATTCTGAACGTCGACAACTACATGTGAATGCTATTGGACAAAGCAAGGCACGATAAAAAGTAACACCCGTTGAGCAATTCTTTAGGATAATTAACTTTGTCTTTTCGAAAGCGTCTTTAATCATTGAAACTTGTAAATCATGCATATTGTGAACATCGACAACTAAAGGTGAATGCTATTGGACAAAGCAAGGCACGATAAAAAGTAACACCCGTTGAGCAATTTTTTAGGTTATCTAACTTTGTCCTTTCGAAAGCATCTTTAATCATTGAGCGTATCATTTTTTTCCCGAATTAACTACATCTACTTAAATTCTTATCTTATTCTAAAAAGTATTGAAATTGACGTTGGATTCCCAAAACTCAAATATATCCTTGAAATTTTACAAAAGTTACGGTAGATAGATGTTCTAGAGACTTGAAACTTGTGAATCACGTGAATGCTCTTGGACAAAGTAAGGTGCGAAGAAAATAACTCCTATCGAGCAATTCTTTAGCTTATTTCGCTTTGTCCGTCCTAAAGCATCTATTATCACTGAATATGTTATCTTTTTCAGTAATTTACCAAATATACTTGAATTGTTATCCGACTTTGAAACGAATTGAAATCGACATTGGATTCCCAAAATCTTAATCCTAGTTTACTGAAGATATGATCGACATTCTAGAGATCGGAAACTTGTGAATCATGCACATTGTTCGTGTCCACTGTTCCATGTGAATGCTCTTTGATAATGTAAGGTGCTTGAGGCATTTCTTCGTATGAGGAAAGCAAAGTACAAACCAAGGATTCGTGATTGCCCTTGCTTTTTAGGGTCCGCTCATGCGCTTTGTCGCAGAAAACGATAAAAGGAGATCTTATGGGACGTCATCCATAATGCGTCACCAATTATTCGTCATCTAGAGACAGTTTGTTCAGGATGCAATTACCTGATCAATTGGCTCATCAATAGTTCAAATAATTCATTACTATTGTAGAAGCAAGCAATCAAATAAACAAATAAATAGAATAAGAAAATAAATCGAAGATTAGATTTACGTTCACGGGAAAAGTAGCACAAAATTCTACCATAGATTAAATGATATAACAAGGATTACAACCACATTCGGTTTACTCAAACACCTTCAGTGTTTTCTAAGCCCCCAATTACAATTAATAATTCACGCAATATTTAGCACCACAATATCTCACGAAATAATCTTTTAATCTCACGAAAGAATTATACATAAATCTTGTTATAAGATTTAATTAACTTCAACACTAAAAATTCTTGTGTAATTGCACAAACGAAAACCAATGAAAATAAACCACTGCCATGCACTCGCTTGAGAAATGGCGCTTCCAGATTTTTCGCTCACATCAAACCCGACGTGCACACTTGTGGCAAAAGAACAGCTCACATTTATACGAGGGGTCCACGGTCAAACAATCCTCTTGAAGTAGGGTCCCAACTCGAAAAGAAAAGGTTGAGAATAAAAGTACACTTTTCTTGTTGGCTTCTTTCCTTTCTCTTACCCAATCAGCAAACCTACGCTTTTCGTTAAAGTCCATAATTTCCCCTTTTTTTCTTTTATTCATTTAACAAGCTTAAACTCGAGACATATTATGATAATCTCCATATTGGCTTAACGTTAAGCCAAGTCACAATAGCTGCGCTAAAGATTCAAACTTCGTTACTACTCTTTCATAGCCCCTAATGGGCTCAACCGCCACAGACATCTTCCTAGTCCAAGTCGCGCTTGAACTTCGCCATAATTGTGGATCTCACAAGAACACCAACTCCATGTGGTCCTTTAACCACTCCATAAGGATTTTCCGATACAACCTCCTTAACCATAGACAAAGAAAAACGAACGTTGCATCCATATCCATCAGAAAATTAAACACATACATTGTCTATATCAGCAGTTACAACAATTATTAGCTCTATGAGCTCCACCTCGCTACAAGCACCATTTATGTCAATTACTTCGCTAACACTAGCTATCTCAGGAGTTTTTGGTTCCAACTCCACCTCAAGTTAAACAATGTTCAAATCCGTATAAATACTTGTTGACACCTAAATTTCGGCGCATCATTTAGTGGTTAATTGCATAGAAAATTAGGGATTAAATCTTAACCCCTAAACAAAAATATTAAAATTACATAGCATATAGTTTAGGTTCATATAGATTAATTGCATTCCTCATTGGATCGACAATGGCAAGCGAGCTTAAAATTCATCGAATGAGACTCGGCTCACTCGGAATGTAATAGCCGAAAATTACAAGTCAAACGGGCTCAGCTGTCTTAATTAGAGCTTAAATTAACCCATCAAGCTTAATTGAATAAAAGCCCATATTAATTCAGCCCACTTGGAATTAAATGATAATTAAACCCTAAGCCCAAGCCTAAGCCCATTAGGACTAGAAAGCCCATCTAATTGACCTAAGTTTACATTATAAATATACCGTTATGTGTCATAGTTAAGGGGGGTCCCACAATTTTTAGATCTGATTTTTTAGAGAGACACACGAGAAAATTGTCAGAGAAAAAGAGAGAAAAAGAGAGAAAGAGATTAGGAGATCGGCGCCACCGCCACGCCGTGCCATCGCCCGCCGCGCCGCGCCTCCGCCCCTCCACAGCCATCGGCCACAGCACCGCCGGCGACTCCACCACCGGAGCACTATTCGACTTCATCGCCCGGAGCCGCCGCGCGCCGTTGCCTCCCGCCACGCATCCGTCGCTGTGCTCCACCAGAAGTCCTCGCTGCCTCCCCAGAGCAGCCGCAGCACTGCTCGCTTGCACCGCCGCCTGGAGACGCATGCCATTGCCACACGTCGTCGTCTGGAGCTGCCTTGCACTGCCGTGCCACCGCACCGCTGTGCCGCTTGCCCCACCGCTCGACTTCACCGCCCAGAGACACCCACCATCGCCACACGCTGCCGTCTGGAGCTGCCCTGCACTGCCGCACCATTGCACCGCCGAGGACGCCCACAGACCGCCGCACGCTGCCACTCCGCATGCACCGTCGCTGTCCAGACAGCCGCGCCGTGGCACCGCCGCGAGCCACCACCATTCTCGACATCGCGCCGCCGCTTCCGATCCGCAATCCCGATCTGCTGCAAATTCAAATTAGGAAAGGAATCGTCAAATCAGGTAATTATCTTATCCCGAATCAATTTGAATATTTTATTGCCTAATTTGTGCTTATTGATATTTAATTCTGCATATTTGAATAATATTTATATTTTAATTATGATTTATTTCCTTTTTGAAATCTTAGATGTCTATTATTTATCAAATTTGGATAGAATTTAGAATTTTCAAAATCTTTTGAATATATCCAAAATATTTGAGATATCTAAATTTTTTCAAGATGTGATTGATTAGGAAAATTTTCTAATCTGCAACCATACACGTGGAAATAAATCTATCTATCATGCTTTAGATAGAGTTATTTCCATAGCGGAAATTTCGAATTTTAGGATCAATCTGTCAGGCTTCATATCGAAACTTAATTCGAAAGATTTAACGGTTATTTTTTTTTACTTGATTTTAATTTCAAATTTCGATAAAAAAATACCAAAAAGATTGCTCTAGAATAGGTTAATCTCTTTAGTTTAAAATCGCGTGTTTAGATAATTGGCATTTTTAATTTCGAATTTCATTAAAAAAATACAAAAAAATAATATGCCTGTCATTAGAAATAGGTCACGTCATCGCATGATATATAGTTTGCATGTTAAGTTGCATTAATTGCATGTTAATTTTCCACGTCATTACATATAGGTTAGATTTCATTTAAATAAAAGAAAATCAAAAAGAAATTTCTGCACCTTTGAACTTTAAGTCAGAATTTTTCAAAATTATCAAATTGAGTGTTTTTCTTGAAATTGGTACTGAAAGGGCGTTAAGGAATTTAGCGTAACCAATTCCCCGAATCTATAATTTCTAGTTCGCAGGAATAAAATAGTACTCCCGCTATTTTATTTAGGTTTCTAATTAATCTACCTTAAATGATTAGTGGCGACTCCTATTGAAAATATTTGCATGCTCACAATTAGACCTAAGTTGCGATTTGGTAGAGTTTGGGAGAACTCGAGCTAGGTTAGTTAATTTAATTAATCTAGTAATCCATTAGCCTAAGATCGAAACCCGATTTTTTTAGGTTGCGACAATACTCCTAAAATCACTCTTACCAAAAGTATTAAAGATTCGTTGAATGTAACTTCTCTGCTGAGAACAAGTGAATTTAATTCTGCCCATCGCAACCACGAGCCCCGCTCACCTTGTGCATAACATAGACTTGCACTTTTTTTCCCTTCCATCGAGCTGACCATCTCTAACTCAAATATAACATTTTTTTTTTGGTAAAGAACTCAAATATAACATTAGCAACCAAATATTCTAAGAACATAATAAGCAATGTTACTTGACCACACTTCTTCGAGAGTCTAACATCTAATTGCAATTAATGGGGATCTATTCATCAAATAACTCGCCGTACTAAGCGCAATCACTAGGAATCTCCTAACTATACCAGCATTAGAAAGTATTTTTTGGATCGTCTCTAGTAATGTTCTACTCATCAACTTTGCAACTTGTTGTGGTTCACTGGTACTAGTGCAGTGTTTCACTAACCATTCCTTCATGCATAATTCATTTAACAACTTTGAGCAAAACTCCATGCTATCGTTAGTCTGCACCTACTTGATCATCTTACTAGTCTCATTTTCCATCAAAGCTTTTAACTGTCTGATCCTAGCAACAACATTAAACTTGCGCCTTAGCACAAACACTCAGGTATTCCTCAAGTAGTCGTTCACAATAGTTAGCATAAATCGAGCACCCTTCCTTGAAGGAAAACGCCACAGCCTACGTACATCCATGGTTTCTTTAACAGTCATACTGAACTGCACTTTCTATCATTGATCTAAGTTATAACACCTGCATATATTCAGTTTGTTAGTAACATAACCACATAGCAAATTCCCTTCACTTAAAATTTCGGGCTTCTCTCGCTAAAGTGCCCCAAATACATATGCCATAATTTAGACTCTCGAATGGATGCCTCTGATGTCTCCGCGGTGAATTCCGTCACTGTTTCACGTTGAAACTTATACATGTCACTATGCTCAATTCCGCTCATTATCACTGAGGCACCTCGAACAACCTGCGGAATTCCACTTTCTAAAATATACCTATACCCAACTAAATCCAGGACACTCAAGGAAATCAGATTTCTCTTCAACTTTGGAACATGCCTCACTCCAGCTATTGTCGTCAAGATACCATCATGCATTTTGATTTTAATATCACCAACACCCACCATAACACTTAGCATTGTTTCTCAACTGTACTTTACTACTATCCATGCATTGATACGTAGTAAGCCGGTTCCTATTTGGTGTAGTGTGAAAAGAACAACTAGAATTCATAATTCATTCGCCAAACGACGAATCATCAGTGACAAACAAAACAAAATCAACACTATCCGAATTACTATCAAATACAACTATAACATCATCTGTAGACTCAACTCTAATTCCCTTACCCTTATCATTTTTTAGCTTAAAGCAATCCCTTCTAAGACGCCCATTTTTGCCATAACTCTAACAAATAGCACTACCAGTCCTAGACTGACTTTATATTTTCATGTTTATATTATTTCTGCTAACACGAGTATCAGTTCTTCCTCTTCTTTCATCTACTAAAGCAGCATATACAAGTTCACCAGATTCTCTTCTATGGATATCCTCACTCAGAAATGAATCTTGAACCCCATTAAACGTCAAACTTGTTGACCTGAAGGAATTACTAAAATGGTAACAGCGGTATTACAACTATCAAGCAATGAGGATAATAGAATCAAAGCATGTATCTCATCTCCAAAATCAATCTCAACCGAACTCAATTGACTAACGATCCCATTAAATTCATTAATATGATCAGCAACTAATGAACATTTGCCTATCTTTAAGTTAAACAAATGTCGCATCAAATAAACTTTGTAGAGGACTTCTTGTACATGTTCGACAAGGCTTTCATCAAACTCATAATGTGCGTCTCTTTCACGGTGTTAAATGCTACGTTACGAGCCAACGCTAGCAAAATAACACCCAAAGTTCATCTATCTAGCAATTTCCAATTTGCTTGCTTCATCATTTCTGGCTTTTCCTTAAATAGGGACAAGTGCAGTTTCATTTTATACAAATAATCCTCAATTTGCATCTTCCAAAAATCGAAATCCTTCCTATTAAATCTATTGATTTCACTTTTTCCTCTTCAATCGCTATCGATTTGCTTCGACTCAGCCAAGAATAGCTTTGATACCAATTGTTGGCAGAAGCAAGCGATCAAACAATAAAATAGACAGAATAAGAAAATAAATCAGACACAAGATTTACGTGGTTCGGTCGTAGTGACTTATGTCCACGGGGAGAGCAGTATGAAATTTCACTATAGATCAAGCGATACAACAGATGTTACAACCGCACTCAAGTCACTAAAACATTGTAAGTGTTTCTCAAATCCTCAATTACACACAAAAAATCACGTGGTGTTTACCCCTACAAATCTTCACATAATCTTTTATTCTCACGAAAAAATTATACGTAAATCTTATCACAAAATTTAATCAACTTTAATACTGAAACTTCTTGGTGTAATTGCACGAACGAAAACCAACGAAAATAAACCCCCGCCAAGTACTCGCTTGAGAAACGGTGCTTTAGGGTGCGAATGGTAACCATTCTGCTCCAGAAATCAAATTCCTGCCACAAATTGATTTCTGGAATTCTTGCCAGAAATTGATTTCTGGAGGAGAAATCTGCTTGGTAAAACATGACTAATTCTGCTCCAGAAATTAATTTCTGGAACAGAAATCTATTTTTATTTTTTTATTTTTTTGGGCACCTTAAAAAATTTAAATTTCACTCAAAGTGGATGCTTAAAGGTATTTTAAGTCCTTTTGTGAAGTTTTGAAATTTTTGATTATTTGATTTTTTTGGGCACCTCAAAAAAATTAAATTTCACTCAAAATAGGTGTCCAAAGGTATTCTAAGCCATTATGTGAAGTTTTGAAATTTTTGATTTTTTTAAATTTTTTTTGGCACCTCAAAAAAATTAAATTTCACTCAAAGTGGGTGGCCAAAGGTATTCTAAGCCATTTTGTGAAGTTTTGAAATTTTTGATTTTTTTTTATTTTTTTGGACACCGCAAAAAAATTAAATTTCACTCAAAGTAGGTGCCCAAAGGTATTCTAAGCCATTTTATGAAGTTTTGAAATTTTTTTATTTTTTTGGGCATCTCAAAAAAATTAAATTTCACTCAAAGTACGTACTCAAAGGTATTTTAAGCCATTCTGTGAAATTTTAAAATTTTTGATTTTTTTTATATTTAAAAAAAATTCACCAAATTTCCTATTTTCCCGAAATCTTGACTTTTTTTAATTTTCTGGAAATTTTTATGAATTTTTCTAGAATTTTTCAATTTTTATGTATTTTCTGAAAAAAAAATTAGTGAGAAAATAGAGAGAATGCATTCTGGAAGAGAGAAGCTATAAAAAGTAGCTTCTCTTTTTCTTGCCAAAAACTTATTCTGGAATAAAAAATGCATTCTGGAATCAAAAATGCATTCTGGAATCAAGTATTTTTAACAAACACATTTTTATTTCAGAATGTGAAAATTACTCCAGAATGCATTCCGGAAATTTTTTAACAAACGCATTTCTATTCCGAAATCCATTCTGGAACAGAATTTCTGTTCCAGAATGGATTCCATGCGCGCCCTTAAGATCTTTTTCACTCACATCAACCATGGCATGCACACTTGCGGCAAAAGAAGAGCTCACATTTATACGTGGGCTCCACGGTCAAACTTTCCTCTTGAAGTAGAGTCCACCCCCAACTCAGAAAGAAAAGGTTGAGAATAAAAGTCTACTTTCCTTTCTCTGGCCCAATCAGTAAACCCACGCTTTTCAGTAAAGTCCATAATTTCCTTTTTTTTTTTCTTTTATTTGTTGGCCGACTTTAACGTTAAAATAGAAGGAAATCCCTGTACAACTAATATTCTGTTTTCAAATTTGACGTACCATATAATTTAATTCTGGTCAAGTCTATTCAATAGGTTTAAACTCGAAACATATTATAACAATTATCATTTGAAAAAAATTATACTTTTATTCCCTATACTTTCATGTTTTTTCCTAATCAAGTATGTACACTTTTGATTTACCTAATGAAGTCCTTTTAATTTCACAAATTTTCTAATAAGATCCCTTCAACAATAAATCCGCCCAAATTCAACTGACATAATCGTTGGACAACACCAAAGCACGATGCAAGTAAAATGGGGCGAATCCCCACGTGCACATGTATGGAAAATTTGAGCTAATGAAGACAACTTTGAAGCATGTCATCTGACGGCCACGTCAACCGGATTTGTTGTCAAAGGGGACTCAATATTTGGAAAGTTGAATGATTTGATTAGGAAAATTAAAGAAACAATGACTCAATTAAAAAAACATGAAAGTAGAGGGACAGAAGATATATTTTTTCTTCTATTATTTTCCCGTTATCAAAGAACTTCAAACGGTGATACACAAGCAGTGTCAACACTGACAAGCTCGTTGGGATTCATTAATTACTTCATCCCTTTAATCTATCCAATGCTTAGTGTATAATCTTTTCCTTTCCCACTAGCTATTGATGCTTATTCTGTAATGTTGATCTAAATATAATGTGGGATATGTATGGATAAGTGCAAAAACAAGATTCAATGTTTTGAGCGTTTGAAAATTGAGGACTTGTGGTCAATTGATGGCTTAAGATTTTAAAAGAGTATCAATCAGGTCTCGAGCTTGCCATCAACCTAAATCGGCATATGAAATTTCTTGCGGTCTTTTTATATCTCAGGTCCTCGATTGACCAAAATAAAATCTTCAATCCTTAATTGATCACAGCCAAAATATCAAGTCCTATTTTTGCATTTTTCTCAAGATATATATGCTTGATATTAAAGGGTCATTGTCCTCATATCAATTTAATATGTCTTTTTATTTTTTATATAAATCCTAGCAAAACAAAAGCAAGGTTCACATAAATTTAGACGATTTGTGACATAAAATCATGAAATTTCTAGATCTTAAGGATTGGCATAAATTTCTAGATCCTCTACTTAGGATCTACAATTAACGCCCCTGAGTACTATCCAAAATCAAAATATTTGATTATGCTCGCGTGCGACATAAAGTCGGGGCAATCTATGTAAACCAAACATTATACATGTGCATATAGCAATTATTCTTTTGAAGAACCAGCTTATTTAGAATAGGCTATTTGGACCTAATATATTGGCTTTCGTTTAGTTTCAGTTGTGCAATTTATTTAAGAGCCAAATTCATCAATGCCCGGCAATTTCACGCATATAAATATATTCGTGTATGTGGTCTTAGGTGCAAGTTTAGTTTCGCTACAATTGTCAGATAGTCTTCTCACTATTTTTGTTACCCTACCTTGTGTAAGCAAGTTAAATATTGGCCACTATGTTATTTCAACTCATGCACGAGGAAAGGATTCTGAAATAGGCAAAAACAACGGTACAAGGTGAATGACAAATTTCATGAGTCTATACCAAGCTAATATTTGAAAGGGGAAAACACCTACGCTTAAAATTAGGAAAATGAATTTTTGGTTTTGAACAAAGAAAGTTATTTTTCCAAACATACCAAGTGTCTTACCAAAAACGCTCCAGAGCTTCTTCAGTTTCGTTCTTCTACACTGGCGCTCAATATCTTCATTGAAGGTTCAACTCTTCTTCTTTGAGGCTCAATGGCTTTGTTCATGGTTCTCTCTCTCATAAAAAGTTGCCTACCACGAAAGCTTAGTAGCTTCTTCAAGGTTCACTATTCTTCATCATTGCTCAACATCTTTGTTGATGGTTAAGCGCTTTGGCACTCAACAATTTTGTTCGGTTCGAGTGTCAATACCTATATTCACACAAAGAGCCAACAACAAAAATCCACTATAATAAGAGAACCGAAGCTATAATGCTCAACGCGCTCGAGTGTTTTTCATACCTAAATTATACCTAAACCCAAAATGTTTACAAATAAAGAACTCACTTGAATATAAAACTCATAGCAAAAATCCATGTGCGTTCTAGCTCCTGTGCATGGCCAAGCAAGGAGCTTTGCTTTCCTTTTCATTCTTCATGTTGCAGCAAAAATCCACTGCAATCGAAGAACCGGAGTTACAACGCTTAACACGTTCTAGTGTTTTTCACGTCTAGAATATATCCAAATCCAAAATGTTTATAAATAAAGAACTCACTTGAATATAAAACTCAAAGCAAAAATCCACGTGTGTTCTAGCTCTTGTCCATGGTCAAGCAAGTGGCTTTGCTTTGCTTTCCATTCTCCGTGTAGCAGCTCTATAGGCTGTCACTGTGTGGCTGCATCTCTCATGGAACCTATGACTTTCTATACTGTGCAGCTATGTCTTCAAAGAAAAAGACGACCTAGGCTTGAGCAGAAGAGAGCCCTCCGGCAGCCATGTAAAAACTAGATAGGCTAAAAAAAAGAAAAAACCCTATATTTTGATTGGTTTTTTCTTTTCTTTTCTTTTACCTGTGGGCCCCACTTCCTTTCTCTTTGTATGCCCACTAAATAAAAGGCAATTGTAGCGACAATGGATCTATACACGTCATAAAATGGGAGCGCCCCTTATTTTGTCTTGTAGTGCTAGAAATATATTAAATTTTCTTTTCTACGTTTTAACAAAGCCGATCAATATCATCTAATCGGGTCGGGTTCTATAAGCGGTTCAAACTTGAAACATAATTTAATAATTCTCCACATTGGCTCGATATTTGTAACCTAATTGTGACATTCTGAATTTCGACTCATTTTTTGAGATTTATGAAATGAATATTTTTTTTAATGCACTTTCAGTGAAATCTCGCTCGGAATTGATCACTCTCGAGTAGACTAACCGTTAGGAAATGGTTAGCTAGGAATCAAGTATGTGGACCTAAGAATTTAGCAATGGATTGACACTTCGACCATAAGGATTGACGAGGGAATATTTTGAACCATTAAAGGCTGATCCAAGGATAGTTATGGAACGATAAGCAAATGTCATGCAATTGGATTGCGGGTGATTCCGCTTGGCTATTACATGAACTTCGAATGATCCTAAACCTAATTCGAACGATCACTCATTTAGAACTAGTGATTGACCCTCACAATTATATGATAACCAAGGTTGCCATGGTTCGAGTAAACTTAGATGCGGCTTGATATCGAATCGGCCACGAGTCGATACGCGTAATTCCTAAAAGTTGCCTGTTAGTTTGAGATGCACTAAAGTTGCATTCAATTGAATTTTACCATTAATTAGAATCCGAATTGGGTATCGAAGTTTTAAGATTTTCACGACTAATTTATCGGACGTCGTCTCATTAAACATGGCCAATTATTGGGTTGATCAGAAATTTTAGAAAAAGGAAAATTGGGCAAAATATTTTGTGGACAAATAATTTTTGTGGAGATAATGTTGAAAATCTCTCTCTCCTCTCTCTCTCTCTCTCTCTCCTCTCCTTCTCCCCCGCTAAAACCCCCATGCTGGCTGACCTATTTCCCCGCTGATCTCCTCTCCTCCTTTCATGCCGAACACCCCACACTTACTGACTTTCTACTTTGCTGACCATGCTGACTTTCCTTTGCTCCCCCATGTCCTTCACGTGTTGCTGCCTTGCTACTTCTATTTTTGCTTCTGCTGTTGCATCTGTTTTGCTTACTGACCGTTAACTTTCTACTGCTCCCTCACGTGTTACTGCCATTTCTGCTTCTGTCTTACCATTGCTGACCCCACGTTGCTGCTGCTAACTTCCCCATACAGTGGCTGACTTCACCCATTCCCCATGATGAACCTCACGTGCAATTGCTGCTTCTACTGAGCTGCACTTCTTCCATTTCTACTTCATTTCTACCTTGTTGCCGTTGCTTTGCTGCTTCTACTTCTTCCTTCTGCTTTCTTCTTCGACTTCTGCTTCTTGGCTTTTGCTGGGCCGCGGCTGATCCTTGGTCGCTGTTGCTGCTGCTTCTCACTCTCCATTCTAGTCGGCCAGCCACTTTGCCCGCCTCCCTCAGCCACCGTCCGACCACTATGAGCTCAGCTCACCGCTGGAGTTGTTGCTGCCTCTCTTCTTGGTTTGCTTGCTTAGGATTCCTAGTAAGTGCTCTCTAAGCCTTGGTTACGATAATGTGTTACTAATGGACATGTTTAGGGGTGGATTATGGTTGTCGATAGTTGGTTTAGTGGTTGTATAAGCTTGATTTGCTTAATGGCGCAAGTTTAATGATTCTCAGATTTCTGGTTGTTACTGTACCTCTGCATATTGTTATTTTTTTGGTGATCATTGTAGGCTGAATTTGAGGAAGTGTTCTTCATGGAATTTGTTCCTAACATCTTTAAGTATAACATTATTTAAATTCAGAATTTTTGGAAGTTGTTTGGGGTCATTCAGAAGTCGATTTTCAGACCGTCACAAAACTGCCCGATTTACTATTCACCTGGCCTTCTTATCTTTCCGAATTTTTATAAAATTTTTAGACCTTATTTCAACAAACTTCCTTCACAAAAATTGTTAAAAACACTTGTGTCTATGACATATAAAAGTTTCAAGGCTTTCCAAAGTGATTTGGGTACTGAATGAGTTGTATTTTTATGGTCTAAGGGGCTATCAGAGAGAACCGAATTCTGTCGGGATTTGACTATCAAAACAAGGTATTTACAGTAAGAACTAGATTTTGTGTCCTTCATAAAAAATGTTTATCAAGATGTTTTATACAATATATCCAAATTTCAGAATTTTTGGAGCTGATTTACTACTTATTTCAAATGGATTTCTGTCACTACGCAACTACCCAATTTGGACACCGATTTTATATATTCTCGATTTTTCTCTCTCTCGAGAATTATTCGGTGTTATCGTGGCTTTTTGATGGATTTAGTTGACATTGGGATAATTTACAAAGATAAAAATTGGTAATGATTGCTGAGGTGTATGCATGGTCACGACACGTTCTGTCTAGACGGGGGTTCTAGACGATGCCCGACGGGAGTTCGGATGCCGTCTAGGCAGGGGTTCTAAACGTTGCCGATGGCGGTGGAGGCCGGATTGATACTCCTTTGTGGAATGTCGTATGGGCGGGGGTTCTGGACATTGCCATTTCTGAAGTAGCGGGACGATGCCTAGTTACGCTAGAAAACCAGCGGGAGTTCGGTGGCCCGAGGGGTCATTAATAATATTGACTTAATGAGTGCGATTTGCATTGGGGAATGCTTTGTTTGATTTAATTGATGAGTACATCTGGATTATTAACCATGTTATACTTCATCACACAGTGAATTGCTTTGCGCATGCTTGATGGGCAATTAACCATGTTATGGCGATATTCTAACGTACAGGCTCATGTATGTGCCGACGCAAGGTAAGGGCACCTGTGATTGTTATGACATGTTGGATATCGGTATTGCATGTTTAGAATTGTTTGGAAGTACGTTTTGGCCTAAGCGAGGCTTAGGTAATTATTTATTGAGAAGTGTTCTCATGGTTGTATAACCAAACCATTTCAGTCCCATGACCATGATTGATCCGGAGACGCTACCGGGATACTACAGGGATTGAGCATAGATCGAGTTACCCCGTTTTTTGAGTGCCCCTTTTTGTAGAGGAGTTAAGCTTACCAACCACCTGATCCTTATTGTTGTGCGTAGTTCGTAGATAGTGGCCTCGTAGAACGCTTGCAAATGTATGTGTTGTAATCGATGTTATGTTTATAAAAGTGTCTTGTTGATATGTATTCTTTGTCTCTCTACTATCCCATTATTTATATGTTGTACGAAGAGTTCGAGATTGCTTCCGCATGCGTTACTCGTTAGTGTTTCAATTGGGTCGGCGACAAGTCTTGGGATGTCGCGTACATTATGACCACGAAGGGATGATCGCGCGCTCATAGGGTTCGAGGCGTGACGTCCCCGTTGATTTGGTATCAGAGCAAGATTAGCTCGATCCAAGTTGGTCGAGACCTGGAGTGATAAAGAGCGATGACTTTGGGGTAATTAGTTAGGGAGACTTGCTTGATCACAAGTTTAGAACGCTTAATACATGCTTCGCGATTTTGTGCTTGTGATTGATGGATGCTTGCTTGGTGATATTCTTTGTTGCGGGTGCTGCGAGGATTAAGGTGAGACTGAAACTCTATTAATTATGTGTCTCTCATGCTTGCTTTGTGGTTGTTTGTCTTATGATTGCTATTGTGATTTACTGCCTAGAACTGCTAGACTTGAGTAGATGGCTTAGGTCTCTAATTCCTGGGCGGAATTATAGTAGGTTTAGGTGTTGTTGAGAGAACCTGGTGAGGATGAGTAGCCAAGACAGAGGAACTAAGGGGACAAGAGGCCGAGGGGGTTCATGAGCTAGAGCTATGGATGATCCCAGAGTGGATAGGATATTAAGGACACTTGTAGAGGTTGGAACCTTGATGGATAGACAAACTCAAGGACAAGCTGCTACTATTGCTGCTGCCGCTGAGGCCACTGTTGCTGCTGCTAACGGGGCTAATGGAAATAATGGGAATAATGTCATAATGAAAATGGAAATGGAAATTGCCTAATGCATCATCCAGTAGAGCAGTTTTTAAAGCTTAAGCCATCCAAGTTTGACGGAAAAGGTGATTCCGAGGCCGTTATTCTTTGGGTTAAGGAATTGGAAAAGGCCTTTGCATTGCTGGGGTGCACGGAAGAAGAAAAGGTGACTCTGGCTGTGTATCAACTTCAGGGTGTGTCAAATGATTGGTGGGAGGCCACCCGAGATAGAATTTTCCTTGCAGGCATTGTTATGAACTAGACCACCTTCATTGAGACCCTTAACGGGAAGTACTTCTCTAAGACAGCCCGGGAATGGAAGATGACAGAGTTTCTACGGCTTCGCCAAAATCAGATGTCAGTGGATCAGTATGAAGCAAAATTTGTTGGACTATCTAAGTTCGCACCAAGGATGGTGGGAGACCCTGTGGACAAGGCAAGGATGTTCCAAGACGGACTGAAGCCGGAACTCCGCAGTTAGCTGATACTTCTGAATTTGAGGGATTATAATGAACTCTATGAGCGGGCATAAGCACTATTGGTGGAACGGAATGAAAGTGGATGTAGCCAAGTATGTGGCTAAGTGTTTGATGTGCCAATAAGTAAAGCACAACATTGTAAGTCTGGTGGACGGTTGCAACCCTTGGAAAATTCCGAATGGAAATGAGAGCATATCACGATGGACTTTGTTATGGGATTACCAAGAAGCTAGAGAGGTCATGATTCCATTTGAGTTATCGTCAATATTGACTAAATTGGCACATTTTCTGGCAGTGCAAAAGGATTTCGCAATGGATAAGTATGCTGAGCTATATATGCGATAGATAGTCGGTCTTTATGGAGTGCCAGTGACAATAACGTCAGACAAAGACCCTAAGTTTACCGTAACCTTTTGGAAAAGTCTTCAGACGGCTATAAAGACGAAGCTACAATATAGCACGACCTATCTTCCACAAATGGATCGTCAGTCTGAAAGGACAATTCAGACGCTCGAGGACATGTTATGAGCGTACGTTATAGACTTTAAAGGAGGTTGGGAAGAGCAGTTGCACCTCGTCGAGTTTGCCTACAACAACAGTTATTAGCAGAGTATCAGAATAGCACCTTTTGAGGCGTTGTATGGCAAAGCGTGCAAAACTCCAGTTTGTTGGGACGAAGTTGGGGAACGGAGTATAACGGGTCCGGAATTGGTCATACAGTCAGTCGAAGCAGTTAAGGTTATTCGGGACTGACTTAAGACTGCTCAGAGTCCCCAGAAGAGTTATACAAATTGAAGACGTAGGCTCTTGGAATTTCAAGTAGGGGATCGTATGTTTATCAAGGTTTCACCGATGAGAGGGTTGTCTCAGTTTGGTAAGAAAGGGAAGTTGAGCCCGATGTACGTAGATCCGTTTGAAATATTGGAAAGAATCGGAAATCTGGTCTATCGTCTTGCATTGCCGTCAAATTTGTCTCAAGTTTACAATGTTTTTCACTTGTCCATGCTGAGAAAGTACGAACCGGATCTGACCCACGTGCTAAATTATGAAGTGATAGACGTGGACGACAGGGTATCATACGTGGAGAGATCGATACAGATAGAAGACAGAAAGGAACAGGTTTTGCGAAACAAGACTATTCCTCTAGTCAAAGTAATCTGGGAGCATCACGGAACGGAAGGAGTCATGTGGGAAAGTGAAGAAATCATGGAGCGTCAGTACCCCCAATTGTTTGAGTAGTGTAGTTGGTTGTAAATTTCGAGGACGAAATTTTTGTAAGGGAGAAGAGTTGTGACATTTTGAATTTCGACCCATTTTCGGGATTTATGAAATGAATATTTCTTCAATGCGCTTTCAGTGAAATCTCGCTCGAAATTGATCACTCTCGAGTAGACTAATCGTTAGGGGAACAGCTAGCTGGGAATCAAGTACGTGAACCTAAGAACTTAGTCATGAATTGACATTTCGATCATAAAGATTGGCGAGGGAATATTTTGAGCCATTAAAGGCTGATTCAAGGATGGTTATGGAACGATTCGCAAATGTCATGCAATTGGATTGCGGGTGACTCCGCTTGGCCATTGTATGAACTTCAAACGATCCTAAATCTAATCCGAACGATCGCGTCATTTGGAACTAGTGATTGACCCTCACAATTACATGACAATCGAGGTCGCCATGGTTAGAGTAAACTTAGATGTGGCTCGATATCAAATCGGCCACGAGTTGATACGCGTAATTCCTAAAAGCCGCCCATTAGTTTGAGATGCACTAAAGTTGCGTTCGATTGAATTTTACCATTCCTTAGAATCCGAATTGGGTATCGAAGTTTTAAGATTTTCACGACTAATTTATCGGACGTCGTCTCATTAAACATGGCCAATTATGGGGTTGATCAGAAATTTTGGAAAAAGGAAAATTGGGCAAAATATTTTGTGGACAAATAATTTTTGTGGAGATAATGTTGAAAATCTCTCTCTCCTCTCTCTTTCTCCTCTCCTTCTCCCCCACTGAAACCCCACGCCGGCTGACCATTCTCCTCTCCTCCTTTCCCGCCGACACCCCATGCTTGCTGACTTTCTGCTTTACTGACCATGCTGACTTTCCTTTGCTCCCTCATGTCCTTCACGTGTTGCTGCTTTGCTACTTCTATTTTTGCTTCTGCTGTGGCATCTGTTTTGCTTACTGACCGTTAACTTTCTACTGCTCCCTCACGTGTTACTGCCATTTCTGCTTCTGTCTTACCATTGCTGACCCCATATTGCTGCTGCTGCTACTGCTAACTTCCCCATACAATGGCTAACTTCACCCATTCCCCATGATGAACCTCACGTGCAGTTGCTGCTTCTATTGAGTTGCACTTCTTCCATTTCTGCTTCATTTCTACCTTGTTGCCGCTGCTTTGCTGCTTCTACTTCTTCATTCTGCTTTCTTCTTCGACTTTTGCTTCTTGGCTTCTGCTGGGCCGCGGCTAATCCTTGGTCTCTATTGCTGCTTCTTGTTGTCCATTCCAGCCGACCAGCCACTTTGCCCGCCTCCCTCAGCCACCGTCCGGCCGCTGTGAGCTCAGCTCACTGCCGGAGTCGCTATTGCCTCTCTTCTTAGTTTGCTTTCTTAGGATTCCTAGTAAGTGCTTCCTAAGCCTTGGTTACGATAATGGGTTACTAATGGACATGTTTAGGGGTGGATTAGGGCTGTCGATAGTTGGTTTAGTGGTTGTATAAGCTTGATTTGCTTAATGGTGCAAGTTTAATGATTCTCGGATTTCTGGTTATTACTGTACCTTTGCGCTTTGTTATTTTTTTTGTGATCATTGTAAGCCGAATCTGAGGAAGTGTTCTTCATGGAATTTGTTCTGAACATCTTTAAGTATAATATACTTTAAATTCATAATTTTTGGAAGTTGTTTTGGGTCATTTGGAAGTCGATTTTCAGACCGTCACAAAACTGCCCGATTTACTATTCACCCGGCCATCTTGTCTTTCTGAATTTTATAAAATTTTCCAGACCTTATTTCAAAAACTTTCTTACAAAAATTGTTAAAAATACTTGTTTCTATGACATATAAAAGTTTCAAGGCTTTCCAAAGTGATTTGGGTATTGAACGAGTTGTATTTTGATGGTCTGAGGGGCTGTCCGAGCGAATCAGATTCTGTCCGGATTTGACTATCAAAACGAGGTGTTTACAATTAGAACTGGATTTTGTGTCCTACATGAAAAATGTTTATTAAGATATTTTATACAACATATCCGAATTTCAAAATTTTTGGAGTTGATTTACTATTTATTTCAAATGAATTTCTGTCACTACGCAACTGCCCAGTTGTGACCCGATTTTGTATATTCTCGATTTTTCTCTCTCTTGAGAATTATTCGGTGTTATCGTGGCTTTTTGATGGATTTAGTTGACATTGGGATAATTTACAAAGATAAGAATTGGTAATGATTGTTGAGGTGTGTGCATGGTCACGACACGTTCCGTCTAGGCAGGGGTTCTAGACGATGCCCGATAGGAGTTCGGATGCAGTCTAGGCGAGGGTTCTAGACGTTGCCGATGGCGGTGGAAGCGGGATCAATGCTCCCTTGTGGAATGCCATCTGGGCAGGGGTTCTGGACGTTGCCGTCGCCAAAGTAGCGGGACGATGCCTGGTTACGCTAGAAGACCGGCGGAAGTTCGGTGGCCCGAGGGGTCGTTAACAATCTGGACTTAGTGAGTGCGATTTGCATTGGGGAATGCTTTGTTTGATTTAATTGATGAGCACGTCTGGATTATTAACCATGTTATACTTAATCACACCATGAATTGCTTTACGCATGCTTGATGGGCAATTGGCCATGTTATGGTGATATTCTACCGTGCAGGCTCACGTACGTGCCGATGCAAGGTAAGGGCACCTATGATTGTTATGACATATTGGATGTCGGTATTGCATGTTTAGAATTGTTCGAAAGTACGCTTTAGCCTAAGCAAGGCTTAGGTAGTTGCTTATTAAGAAGTGTTCTCTTGGTTATATAACCAAACCATTTTAGACCCGCGATCGTGATTGATCCGAAGACGCTACTAGGATACTAAGGGGATTGAGCATAGGTCGAGTTATCCCATTTTTTGAGTGCCCCTTTTGTAGAGGAGTTAAGCTTATTAACCACCCGATCCTAGTTGTTGTGCGTGGTTCGTAGATAGTGGCCTCGTAGAAGGCTTGCAAATATATGTGTTGTAATCAATGTTATGTTAATAAAAGTGTCTTGTTGATGTGTATTCTTTGTCTCTCTACTATCCCATTGTTTATATGTTGTACGGAGAGTTCGAGGTTGCTTCCGCATGCGTTACTCGTTAGTGTTTCGATTGGGTTGGCGATAAGTCCTGGAATGTCGCGTACATTACGATCACAAAGGGATGATCGTGCATTCGTAGGTACGAGGCGTGACACTAATCATAGTGCTCATCATCCATGTTGCTCTCCCAACATCTCGATGGACGCTCACTCTCTATAACGCCAATTGTGCTCAAGTAAAGCTTGAGCTTCTCCGAAGGAACATGCGTAGTTATCATGTCTATTGAGTTCTCCGCTTGAGCGATCTTATTCATAACAATCTTATCCTTGACATCTCGAATGAAGTGGTACCTAATGTCAATATGTTTCATTAGCTCGTAATAAACCTTATTATTTGTTTGATATATTGCATCTTAGTTATCACAGTGTATATCAACATTTTTTGTTCCAACTCAAAGTCCAAGAGCAAACCTTGTAACCATGTCGCGTCCGTCGTTATAAAGCCCAGTACCATGTACTCTATCTCAATCGAAAACTAGGCAATGTGGTTCTGTAACGGCACTTTTCTACTCACTGCACCACCTGCTAGTGTAATCACGTACCATGCTAATGACTTGCACTCATCCAAGTCACCGGTGTGATCTGAATCAACATAACCGGTGATCTTACTAACATTGCCATCCCTTTGGTACATTATACCCGCGTATATTGTCTCTTCTAAATATCTGAGGATCCACTTCACAGCTTCTCAATAAGTTTTACCATGACGCTTCATCTAACGGCTAACTATGCTCATGGCTTGTGAGATGTCGGACCTACAACATACCATAGCATACTAATACTATCCACTGCACTAGAATAGGGAACATGGGACAAGACCATAACATAATCTTATAAAATTTATATATAAGATTTAAGACATTGTGAAGGCTAAATTTTGTGTATATTATTATGTGTAATAAGGGGCCGTGAGACAATAAAAGTATTTGAATGACTCGAGTGTGATTATAATATCTATTATATTGCTTGATTTTACAATGAAATCTTATATGACTCTTCGCATGGAGTAAATCATGTCAGTTACAAAATTCGATTGTGTTGAATTGCTTGTTTTTCGTGACGGACATCATTAATTGGTGACTACCATAATGGTGATTTATTGTTCTCTCCACTTGCCATTAGCAGGGGTCCACCGCGCAGTGATATATTCTCTCTCTCTCTCTCTCTCTCTCTCTCTCTCTCTCTCTCTCTCTCTCTCATTGGTCTCTAACAACGATCTGCCGTCAAGAGGGGCCCATCATGTGGTGATCATACTTCGGGAAAAAGACATCATAAGTGCTATAATTTTCGTGCGACACTCATTTGAGTGTTATAAATTTACTTTCGATCACTCAAATGCCATATCTTTTATACAATGCTCACTTTAGTATCATAATTTTTTTTTCTGATCACTTATGTGTCATATAATCTTTCAATCGATCACTCAAATGTCATAACTTTTTAAAAATGTTAACCACAAGTGCCATATCACACGAAATTCCTAAAACTTAGGAGAAGATTTTTTTTTTTTTATGTTATGACACCCGAGTGATTAATTGAAAGTTATGGCACTAAAGAGAAAGCTTTTTAGAAGTCATGATACTCAAGTGATCGAAAAAAAGTTATGACACATGTAATATTATTGTCCTTCCTATTTTTGAATGATTAAGCCATTTGGGCTTTGCCTTTTTTCTTAAACCTTATCTAGAATTCTATTTAACATCATAGAAAAATATATATTATACATATAGTTTTATTCTCCAATCACACCATACGAGACTACGTACCTTCTCTTATCCTATTTAATCAAATAATCGCGAGGCCAATCAAAACATTTTACTTCTAGCAGCTGTTTTTGTTCACAGACTGTTTAAGTTAATTAATTCCTTGGAATTGATGGTCAAGGAAGGTCCACGTTAGTCCCATAGAAAAAGTAAAATTTGCCAACTGGGATTAGAACCCTTTACAGAGAATAGCATCTGCATAATCATATATTAACTTTAACTTTTCCCGCTTTGGGGTTTCAATACGGTGAAAGCACTTCCAACAAGTATGGAATCAAACAAATCATATGCACTCAAATTTCTCAGCAACATATGCTGCTCTGATCTTGGTCTTCAGTACTACAAGGTGTGATTTGATGGAGAGCAAGCCCGGTTCATCCAGACCCGACCGCAAAACGACAGAAAGAAACAGGAGAAATCAAATGAAGGCCCTCTTCTCGGAGCTGCACTCCCTTGTCGCTCCACAGAGTCATGGGGTCTCTCTCTCTCTCTCTCTACAGTGTATTATTTTCATGTCAGTTATATTACGTACAAAACACCATTATTGATTTCAAGATTCTGTTTTTCAGATGGTGCTTTTTGCCATTTTTGAAATAATCATGCGTTTTTTTTCCGATTTTGTCTAAAATGAATAAAGAACAAAACTAAATCCCCTAAACACAAGGAACCCATCCAGGTTTTTTCCTGTTTCTCCTTTGGTCAAACTTCTAGTAAAATGCTAAGGATGGTGATGTCCCCTCGTTCGAGCTCGACGAAAAATGTCTAGCATGGTATGGATTGTAAAGTGGTAGTCAGAGTTGAGCACAATTATAAGAAAATTAAGTACAAGATTCAGGTCATTTGCGAATGGAAGTTTTTAAGAGCGGGTCTAGTATGAGGTTCATCATATTGGTATGTGATAGATTTTGCCGATGAGGGTGAATTTAGGTGGTATCTTCTGGAGTTCAAAGTCTCTGAATTTTCGTTCCAAGTATATTTGTTAATGCATTTTGATCAAGTTTGCGTTGACAATTGTCTTACTTACTTATGATTTGGTTGTAGAAATCAACCTTGTCACTGCCCGATCAATTAGGCAGAGCCGCCAATTACATAAACAACTTACAAGAGAAGGTGGAGAAAATGAGGGAGCAGAAGGAGAGGTTGTTGGAAATTGAAAAGATCAACACAGACATGAACAATAGACCAATGATCAGATTCAAGCAGCCAGAGATCACAATTCGGAACACTGGGTCAGTCCTCGAGGTTGTTCTTGTTACTGGATTAGCTGGGCAGTTCATGTTCAATGAGACTATTCGTGTGATTAATGAAGAAGGAGCTCATATTGTCAATGCCAGTTTCTCTTATGTTGGTGATGCTATGCTTCACACCATTCATGCCAAGGTAAGAATTTGTTTATATTTTGATCCCAAAATGGTTAGAAATTATACATTTAGAACAAAAAGTATACTAGAAAACCTAGAATTTTGGAACTCATACTTAGAGATGATATATAAAATTAGTTTATGGAGTAAGATGGTAAAAATTCGGTTAGGCATTCAACTATGATCCACTTGTTTTTATGTGTCGAGGATGCCAAACTCACTCAAGTAGTAAAATCATGTTGATCATGAATGTTCTCATTATCTTGTCTATTATATTAGATGGTAGTCGAAACCTTGGTAGTCGACCCAAAGATGAACTTGTTTGCACTTGATCGTGTCGGAATAGAACATGTGCTGCCGGTACCAGTAAACCGGTTTTTATATGCCTAGCTTCAATATGACTCATTTAGGAATTTCTAGAGCAGGCTTGAGAAGCACAAATTGATCATACGAGATATCCCTTTGTCCGTGCAAGGTAATTTCACCAGTTGTTGCGGTATTGACAGTAAGACATAAGGGCCAACCATGTTTAATTTACACACCACGTAGACAAAAGCTGAAGCTTCATTGACTTTTAAGTTATAACCTGGAGACTTTGACGGAAATTCCAGGCCAAGGTTTGCAGGAGATTTTTTCATTTCCTTGTTTCAGCCTTTACAATTAGCTGGTTGTTCAGTATTCTTTCTAAGTTGAGTGTATTGTAGGTTGGAGATGGCGAATCTTCAGATGAGAGAATCTCTGAAAGGCTGCGGAAGATTGTCAATGATAGGCTAATGGAGTTTCCTCATTGATCCAGTGCTGGTTGAATATTGCGGAGTCATCGCATCTTCAGAGGATTGATTACTCGTTTCATATAAATATGTAACTACATATTTAATTCCGAGGAGTTTCAAGAATGATTTTATAAAAGCTCTGGACAAGCTAGCTCTAACTTTTTCAATGCTTTTCATTTGTTTTCTGACATGGTACCATGTTGTCACTACGATTGTCTTGTAGTCTCGCACTCTCTCTAAGCAATTTCCTCACTGATTATATGTGTGAACATCAACACACTTACTCATTTCTGAAATCTTTCATACCAAATCATTTATAAGTAATTCTATATAATTAAAAGATTCTTAATAGTTCTACTTAATCTACTGCATGAGCAACGTACATGAAATTGGCCCTGTTATGTTAGTGATGTCAGATATTTAAACCCCCTCTCACGTGCAAGCCGGGATTAAGAATAACATGTGGGCGGAACTTTACTTTGATATCATGTTAGCAAATACAACCAAAAAATTTTAACTTTATAGGTGAAAAGAGACATTATGTATATAGATATAAAGAGCATACTAACCCCGTAAACAAGCGAAGTGGAATACTTTCAACACCATAGACCTTCTAATCTGGTGAAAGTACAAGTTGCGTTGTCTATGTAGTTTATGTGCTGAATGCAAGCAACAATCTTCTTTGAATATTTCCTTCTGCTCTCTTTTTTTTTCCTTTTGGAGAACGACGGTCTCGGACATTCATCCTCTTGTTGGATCACCTTCTATGGGTACTTTTGAAATACCTCTGGTGTATCGCACAACATTACGACTTGTTGGTATAATTAAGTATAAAAGCATCCTAAAAGTTGCTGACGATGTTACAGCGGTTCAGCATAATCAAATTTATAATAATAGCAAAAATGAGATGGTATATTACACTCATATATCTTAGAAATTTCCCACCTTCTACTAGGTGGAGTTTTCCTAGGATCTTGGTGTTCCGAACGTATCTAAAATTATGAAATGAGAAACCTTATGATGTAGAACGGATATTGCTCTTATTGTGCAAACAAGCAATCAAATACGAATAAACTAGAAAAGAGGAAATAAATCGGACACAATTTACATAGTTCGGTCCATGTGACCTATTCCATGGGAAGGGAAGAGCAGTTTAAGAGTCTACTGTTGATGGAGTGATACAAAGAAGACTAATCACTTAAGCACTCTCGGTGTTTTCCAATCTCTCAATTACACCAATAATGACATAGTGTTTAGCTTTCGGAATTTTTCGCGAAACAATCTAAGTCAATCTCGCAGAGAGATACGCAAGAACCATACCAAAAGACGACTTCCTCAAATTTTGTGTTTGAAATAAGACGACTGCGGGCTGCCATGATTTAAACGAAGCATATGGCTGATGGGATGGAAAGTGAGAAAGAGAATGAACTATAAATTAAGCCAATGCAGAATATAGAGGCAATCCTAGTATGAACTTGGCATTTAAAATGCCAAATGAAATGGGACTCAACTCTTCAAAAGGAGAAAAAGAATATAAAGACTATATCCATATCACTAGAATTTATCATAGAAAATATGGTTCTACTTGAACATATTTACCCCAAATTATTTTTCAACTCATAAAACCTCCCGAAATGGTGCCATTATCCAATTTTACCCTCCTCCGCAATTCCATCCAATTTCGCGATTAAATGTCCTGCATGATAGCTGACGAGCGTTTGCGTCTCATGCTTATATGGCATTTGTTATTATTAAATATTTCTGTAAAAATCAACAGATTCAACTCTAAAATGATGTTGGCAAAAAAAATTAAAAAGTAAACATGCGTTTTAACAAATAAGAAAACTAACAAAGTGAAAATACATAAAATTAAAAAAGAGACTGAGAAAGGACATTATCATCCTAGGGCCATCGCCCCATTCAAAAGACGTCCATATGCCATGGCCATTGAAGAGACATTCGTGTGCACCATCGTTTTTGTTGAAATAGTTTGTCACATATAAATGATTAAGAGAATAGATTAAATTGGACATGAAAAGGTGTGATTATTGGGTATGAAAAAAAGTGATTAATGACATGAAAAGAAGTAGTGCGTGATAAAAAAAAGGTTTAATTATAGTGATACACCATTAAAAAAAATATTTTCCTCTATAATTCCTACTCGTGACCTAACCCTTGGAGAACTGCGGATCACTATTGTGTGCAAAAGGTTAGATAGGCTTGAGTCTACCAAACTTTAGAATCCCCTCTTTCTCAATGGGCCCAATCCATCGCCATTATTGTCGTGGTCAAAGTCACAACCGCCCAACAATCCTGGCCGCCCAACCATGGCACCCTTCTCTCCCGTCCTCCCTTGATCTTCGCACATCCCTATAACCCACTCTTTATCTCTCTGTCCCTCTCTCTTTCCAGATAAATTGGGACCCTCGATGCCGTATGTCTGTCTGCACAGCCTCAGATTGAGAGGGATTGCACCGCAACAAATGAGGTAAGAACTATACTGCACTACTTTCGACTCTCTTTTTATAGTACTTTTATGAGAAAAGGCAGTATCAATTGGTCGGTATCAATACCCGTTGAATCCGAATAAGATGCGATTTGGGATGAATTGTCCCAATACAAGATTGTATACATTTGAAGATATAGGGAATGGAACTCATGTTTCGTTTTCGATTCGTAAACATATCCGCTCGTTGATATGTAGGTTAATTATCAATGAGAATTTATTGATTATGGAAAAATTTTGAAAGTACACTTTTGCATTTGGTGATGTGTAAAGTTGTAATATCCCAACTGGCTATGGCCATCCGACCGACCAAAAAAAAAACAGGCTATGGCCATGTTAGTATTAAATTTTGCGTTGCTTTGTAAGTAGACCAGGACCTGGGGCCGCGGAGACTTAAACGAAGAGGGCCTAATGGGATGGGAAGTGAGAATTGCTTAAGCCAAAAGGCAATCCTAGTATGGACTTGACTTACCAATATTCCCAGTGGAATGCTAGTTGGCAAATGAAATGGGACTCCTGGACAAAGTAAGGCGCGAAGAAAAGAACACCTGTTGAGCAATTTTTCAGGTTATCAAACTTTGTTGGTCCTAAAGCATCTATTATTGGGAAAATTACCAAAGCAATCCTAAACCTATTGCAATGGGCTAATTTAGTCCTAAACCTTTTTTTGTGCCAATTCAGTCATAAACTTTTTGCATTTGTGTCAATTCCGTCCATCCGGTCAATTTTGGATGATAGGCTCTGATGTGGATGCTGACTGACGTTAACGTGGCAATTTTTAATATTATTTTTCACTTTTTCGAATTTATTTTCTTTTCTTTTTTTTTTATTCATCCTCATCTTCAACCTCTAGCCAGCGATCGGCCAGAGGTGAAAGCCAGCAAGGTCAGCCCCGCCGACCGCTAGCAAGGCTTAACCTCGCCGGCTTTGGGCAATGCCAACCTTGCTAGTTGCCAACAAGTTCAAGCCTCGCCGGATCTGGCAAGGAGTCGTCCTCACCGTCGCTGGGAAGGCTCGGCCTCGCCGGGAACTGGTGAGGTTGGTCTCACCCACCCTTGGTGAGGCTCGACATCGCCGTTGCCGGGCAAGGCCGACCTCGCTAGTGCCGGCGAGTTTAAGCCTTCGTCAGAGCGATGCCGAATAAGACCCCTCGCCAGATCTAGTGAGGCTTGAACTAGCCGGCAACTGGCAAGGTCGGCCTCGCCCAGCAACGTCGGCCTCGCCCAACAACGACGAGGTCGAGCCTCGGCCAACCTCACCAATTGCCGGCGGGGCTGAGCCCTACCAGATCTGGCGAGGGCTTGTCCTTGCCCAACAACGATGAGGTTGGCCTCGCCCAAAACCGGTGAGGCTTGACCTCGCTAGCGGCTGGTAAGGCCGACCTTGCCGGCTAGAGGTTGAAGATGAAAATGAAGGCAAAAAAAAAAAAAGGAAAGAAAAGAAAAAATAACTAAATAAATTTTGGAAAAATAAAACATAAGATTAAAAATTGCCACATCAGCATCGTCCAGCTGGCCGGCGTCACGTCAACGCCGACCAGTCAAAATTAGCTAAATGGACTGAATTGATATAAATGCAAAAAGTTTATGATTGAATTGACACAAAAAAAAATATTTAGAACTGAATTGGCACAATTGTAATTGGTTCTGGACTATTTTGGTAACTTTCCCTCTACTATCACTACGTATACCTTTACTTTTTCTTAATTAACTAAATCTATTTGAACTTTGATAAGATTCTTAAACGAATAGAGATTGACATCAGATTTTCGAATCTTAATTATATCCTAAAAATTTTACAAAGGAGATAGTTGACGTTCTAGAGACTTGAAACTTGTGAATCATGCACATTGTACATGTCGATAATACATGTGAATGCTCTTGCACGAAGGTAGGCACTTTAGGCTTTCTATTTTTAAGGGAAGAGGCAAACAAAGGAGTAGTGATCAATTTTCATGCTTTTTTGCGGTCCACTCATGCACTTTAACGCTGCAAATGGTAAAAGGAGATCTCATGGGACGTCATCCATAATACCTCACCAATTATTCGTCATCTAGAGACCGTTTGCTTAGGATGCAATTACCTTATTAATAGGCTCATCAATAGCTGAAATAATTCATTACTTTTTGGAAAAATTATCCCTTTCATCCCTTTACTTTCACTTTTTTCCTAATCAAGTCCGTATACTTTTGATTTGTCTAATGAAGTCATTTTACTTTCACAAATTATCTAATCAAACCCGCTTTGATTAGAACAGGAGTGAAAATCTGGTACTACTTGAACATATTTATTCTAAATTATTTTTCTACTCATAAAAACTTTCAAAATGGTGCCATTATCCCAATTTTACCCAACTTTACAATTCCCTCCAATTTCGCGGTTAAATGTCCTGCATGATAGCTGGCAAGTGTTTGCGTCTCATTGTTACATGGATTTTTATATTATTAAATATTTCTTTAAAAAATCAACAGATTTAAATCTAAAATGATGTTGGCAAAAAAAATTAAAAAGGGAACATGGGTTTTAACAAATAAGAAAACTAACAAAGTGCGAATAAAGAAAATTAAAAAAAGACTGAAAAAGGAAATTATCATCCTCAGATCATTGCCTCCAATGAAGAGATTGAAGATCTCGTGGCCATTGAAGAGACAACCGCATGCACTTTCGTTACTGTTGAAATAGTTTGTTATATATAAATAATTAAGAGAAGAGAATAAATTGGACATGGAAAGAAGTGATTAATGACCTAAAGAAAAGTGATTATTGATATAATCAAATTTAATTATAGTGGTAAACCATAAAAAAAACATTTTCCTCTATAGTTCTTGCTTGCAATCCTAAGCCTTGGAGAATTGCGGATCACTATTGTGTGCAAAAAGTTAGATAGGTTTGGGTCTACCAAACTTTATAATCCCCTCATTCTCCCTAAGCCCAATTCATCGCCATTACTGTCGTAGTCAAGTCACAACCACCCAACAATAGCTGCCACCCAACTACACGACTCCTCTCTCCCGTCCTTCCTCGATCTTCATCCATCCCTGCAGCCCAATCTTTTCGTCTTCGTCCCTCTCTTTCCAAATAAGTTGGGAGTGTCGATGCTGTAGTTGGAAAATCCTTGTCGACGGAGGATCGTCATTTTTCAATGGAGGTCCGTGTAAAATCGAGGAAATCCGAATTTACCCAATTTGTTTTTACGGTCGTAAAGTCAAAATTACGTGCTAGTAAATGATTTCTTTTAAGTGATTGGTAAACCGTCGGAAAATCTTGTCCAATCACATGATGATCCCAGCCAGGGGAAAATAGACATCAACCCTGACGAAAGCATATTACCCAAGATGGGAAGCGACATGACTCATACGTCTCTATACACAACCTCAGACCGAGAGTGATTGCACCATATAAAAGTGGTAAGAACTATAGAACTATACGGCACAACTTTTGAGTATCTTGATACCGGCGATGATGGAATTTCCTCGAAAAGAAAAAAAAACATGAGATAAGAACTTCTCCTCTTTTCATCGTACTTTTATGAGGAAAGTCTGTTTCAATTGGTCGGTATCAATAACCCATCAGCTCCAGATAAGATGAGATTTGAGATGAATTGTCCCATTACAAGATTGCTTACATATGATTGATACGGGGAATCAAACTTGTGTTGCATATTTGATTCGTAAATATGTCCATTCATCGATCAATAAGCTAATTATCGATAAAAATTTGTTAATTATGGCAAAATTTGGAAAGTACATTTTTGCATTGGGCGATGTGTGAAGTGTGATGTTCAAATTATAAGAAATTTCCCAATGTGGGCTTCACTAATTGAGATTAACTGTATTAGTATGGTTTAATAAAGGTAAGATATATGAGTTCTTAATAAATTTAATAAGGGGTTGGCTAGTATGGGCCGAATACGGCCCGACTCGTGATGAGAGGGCCTGTGATCGAAAACTCTATAAATGGCATTGAAGTCCCTCCTCTAACCTGATGATGCACAATTTGACTCACATATGAATCTAGAGAGGAATTTCTTCTCACGAATGGCAATCTCATTAGGACAGTGTTCCGGTGAAAGAAATATGGGAGAAGCACTTAAGTTCGTGTTTAGAAACCGTTGTCAGTTTCACGTCAAGTTCGATGGATTTCAAATCAGGTGCGCGAATCAATAACTACTCCATTTACATATTTCAATTTATGATTATGGTGTTCTTAAGCGTGCCATTTTCGTGGCCGACAAAAACTGGCTATGACCATGTTAGTATTAAATTTCACGTTGAATTTTGCTTTTTAAGTTGACAACGACTTGGGGCCGCCAAGACTTAAACGAAGGGGGCCTAATGGGATGGAAAGTGAGAAAGACAATGAACTTTAGCATAAGCCAATGAAGAATATAAAGGCAATCTTAGTATGAACTTGACTTACCAATATTCCCAGTGGAAATTATCCAAATGCTACCCGGCAAATGAAGAGGGACTCAACTCTTCAAAAGGAGAAAGAAAAGAAAGAATATATGTACATATAGTTGAGGTTAATATCACAGAAAATTTAAAACCGGTACTATGAACATATTTATCCCAAATTAGTTTTCAATCCAAAAAAACCCAAAGTCGTACCATTGTTCCACTTACACCCTTTGTTACGATTCCGTCCAAATATGTCGTTAAATGCCCTATGTGACAGCTGATGAGGCTGACAGTGTTTTGCATGGCACGCTTATGTGGCATTTTTTATGCGTGATGACCATATAGCCATTTTTCATTGGAGGCCCATGTAAAATTGTGGTAATGGGAATCTACCCAACTGGTTTCCACTGTTGTGACGTCAAAATTGCGATTTGTAAATTATAACTTCATATAAGTTGATTGGTAGACCTATTAGAAAATCTTGCCCTTTGGTGACTACACACATTGCATAATCCAATCCACCCACGTACGTAAATAATCTTTTCTCATGTGGTTAATCCTATCAATCTTTAACAAAGCCCATTCCAATCACTACGAAGGAGCCCAATCAGGGAACAATTGACATCAGCCCAGTGAAAAGCATTTTACCAAAAATGTGAAGAGACATTACTCATGCATCTCTCTCTACAGCCCCAAATTGAGTGCGCTTGCACTATGTCGATCAGATAAGAACTACACTGCACAACTTTGACTCTCTTGTACCGGCGATGATGCACTATATCAATCAGATAAGAACTACACTGCACAACTTTGACTCTCTTGGTACCGGCGATGATGAACTTACCTTGAAAAGACAATCACGATGACATAAGACCCTCTCTTTTTTCTCGCCTTTATGAGAGAAGTCTCCTTCAGTTGACCAATATCAATAATTGATACAGATAAGACACCATTCAAAATGATTTCTCATAATACGAGATTGTTTACATTTGATGATATGAGGAATTGAATTTGGGTTACGCATCTAATTCATAAACATGTCTTTTCATTCGACCAATAGGCTATTCATCGCTAAGAATGTATTAATTATGGAAAAATAATTTGAGAGTACACTTCTGAATTCGGTGATATGCAAATTGTGATGTCCAAATGGGCCATGGTCGTATAAGTCGGTCTTTTTACCTTCTTTTTTTTTATATGAGTGATTTATTATGAATAAATTCCAATTAAAATGCATTTAGATAAAATCAATCATGAAACAGGTTTTTGATTATTTAATCTTATTTGTCGTCTTAACATATTAAACATGTAAATGCGGAATTTCTCATGATGGATTAGGGATAATCTAGTCGAATCATCTCCCTTTGGGTTAAGTATGCCGTAGTTTGAGTTTGTTTTGCTTTAATGCAATCAACTTAAATAAGAATGAATTGATTTCTTAAATAAGTTGCATATTTGGGTTTTAAATACGAATCTTATAATGGAGAGGAAAACATTAACTATTTTTGTCTTGTGCTTATGTCTATTGAAAATAAAAAAATCCAAAATTCCTGGAATATAATATCTATGTGTAACATACCACGATCAGAGAGAAATTAGCATTATTCCAATTGAGTGCCTAAAGTCAAGAAAAATTGGAGAGGCCCCACGATTTTTGTTCTCTTACGTAAATCGATCCTTATCGTTTTTGCAGCCCACATTTTAGTCTTCATATGTTGCTCGTTTGTGATTTATTTGCTAATACAAGTTTACTATTTGAGTTTATTTATTATCATGGGATTACTTCATTCAAAATTTCTCAAGATAATTTCTTAAAGCTAAGCTCATCCCCAGCAGGAACATTGGGTCCGCCACTAAACGCATAAATATTACAATTCGAATTCAGACCTTTAGCGAAGAAAATAACACTTGTTGAGCAATCCTTCAGGTTATCCTACTTTGTCTGTTCTAAAGCATTTACAATCATCGAATATATCATTTTTTTTCTTAGTTCACCAAATTTGCTTGAACTTTTGTTTGATTTTGAACGAAATGAAATTGACACCAAATTTCCAAAACTTAATTATATCCTAGGAAATTTACAAAAGCTATAGTCCACGTTCTAGAGACTTTGTGAATCACATACGTTGTGCATGTCAACAATTACATGTGAATGCTCTTGGACAAAGTAAGACGTGAAGAAAAGAACGTCTTATCAGCAATTTTAAAGGTTATCCAACTTTGTCGGTCCTAGCGCTTTTTCCATCTCCTCTTTAGAGTTCTCTCATCTTCTTCCTATCTTCACATAGCTTTCTTCTTCAATCTCAATGGAAGGGGTGTTTGAGTTAGATCTCTTCCACCCCTCCCCTTTTTTCTTTTTCTTTGGCTGATTTGATTCTATGTTCTCTTTTTTTTGCTTTCCTCCCGTTACGAGGAGTTTTTCTCTTCTTATCTAGTTTAGATCTAGAAGTTCTTCTCTCCCGTTTCGGGGAGGTTTTAATCTCAATTTAATCTAGATTTTGGGTTTTTTTGCGTATATAATTTTGGGGTTTCGCTTTCCTCGGTTTCATTTGTGTATAAGTCCAGTTTCGAAAAAGGTCAAACGAGGTTCATGAAAGTTTCACTCTTACAAATGTCAGATCTGTACACGTTTAACCTTGTTACTCTGCACGACAATGGTATTTGAGAAGCCTAACCTAGGTGAGCACCGCCGAAAGGTAAAGACGTAGCAACATATGAAAATCTCGGGGTATGCTTATTACTGAAAATGAATTTGGTAATCGGCCGCCGATTTTGATTTGAAGAAGTATCAAATCTGCTCTTTGAGTTTACGACCCATAATCTTGTTCTGATTATTTATCTTCTTATCCGAAACTTGTTTTGTTGTTTTGGTTTGCAATTGGACTGCGTATCTCTATTGTATATCCGTGAAAATAAATAAAATATTTCCAAAAAAAAAAAAAGCTTTGTCGGTCCTAAAGCATCTCTCATCATTATGTGTATCATTACTTTCTCTTAATTGACTAAATCTGTTTGAATTTTAACTCGATTCTGAAACGAATTGAAATTGACATCGGATTCCGAAACTTAATTATATCCTAGAAATTTTACAAAGGAGATAGTGGACGTTCTAGAGACTTTCAACTTGTGAGTCGCGAACTTGTGAGGCGGTTGAGGCTTTTTTTTTTGTTGTTTTAGTTTATTTTATTTTTTAGTGTCCACTCGTGCACTTCATCGCAGGAAATGTTAAAAGCAGATCTTATGGGACGTCATCCATAATACGTGACCAATTATTCGCCATCAGTTTGCTTCGGATGCAATTACCTGATCAATTGGCTCATCAATAGCTTAAACAATTTATTATTCGTCGAAGAAAATTATACTTTCCATCCCTATATTTTCAAACTTCTTCTAATCAAGTCTTTATGATTTTAGTTTATTTAATTAAGTCCTTCAACTTTCATTCATTTTCTAATCAAATCTCTTTGGTGCTAAATCCGCTCATATTGAACCGACATAATTGTCTAACGACGCCAAAGTCCGATAGAGCGAATCCCCATCTGAAAGAGTGTGGAAAGTTGAAGGGATCTTGAGCAATTATCTCTAAAAATATCGAGGATCCCGACATGCCTATGTATCTTCTCTCTTCAAGCTTTCGTGAGTGAGCTCGTTAGGATTCATTTTCTTGACTTATCCCTACATATCCCACATTGAAAAGTCTGCGGTTATCAAACATCCAAGACACGAATGCTCCCTCGTGAATTTAATGAAATGTCTCTATGTAATTAGGTTACTTCTTTTCACGCAATTACTTAGCTCAGAATTTCTACGGATAATTTCTTAAAGTTAAGCTCGTTCCTTATGCGGGAATCCCAGATCCACCACCGAATGCACAAATATGACAATTTGAATTTAGACCTTTAATGAAGAAAATAACACCTGTCGGGCAATCCTTTAGGTTATCCAACTTTGTCTGTCCTGAAGCATCTGTTACCACTAAATATATACCTTTTTTTTTTCTTAATTTACTCAACCTGCTTGGATTTTTTTTTTATCTAATTTTGCAACGAATTGAAATTTACATCGGATTCTCGAAGCTTACTTATATCATAGAAAGTTTATAGGATATATAGTCAATAATCCAGAGACTTGAAACTTGTGAATCACGCATATTGTGAAGGTCGACAACTACATGTGAATGCTCTTGGACAAAGTAAGGCACGAGAAAAAGTTACACCCGTTGAGCAATTCTTTAGGTTATCTAACTTTGTCTTTCCGAAAGCATATATCTTTAGTCATTGAATGTGTCATTTTTTTTCCTTAATTTACTACATCTACTTAAATTATTATCTTATTCTGAAAAGTATTGAAATTGACATCGGATTCCCAAAACTTAATTATATCCTCGAAATTTTACAAAAGATACAGTAGACAGATGTTCTAGAAACTTGGAACTCGTGAATCACTCACATTATGCAAGTCGACAACTCCACGTGAGTGCTCTTGGACAAAGTAAAGCGCGAAGAAAATTATGCCTGCCGAGCAATTCTTTAGGTTATCCAACTTTGTCTAACCTAAAGCATCTATTATCGCCAGACACATTATTATTTTTATTAATTTACTAAACCTACTTGAATCGTTACCTGATTCTGAAATGAATTGGGATCGACATCAGATTCCCAAAACTCAATCCTAGAAATTTTACCAAAGATATAATTGAAGGTCTAGAGACCGGAAACTTGGGAATCATGCACATTGAGCATGTCGACTGTTACATGTGAATGCTCTTCGATAATGTAAGGCGCTCGAGGCTTTTCTTCGTAGGAGGGAGCAAAGTACAAACAAAGGACTCGTGATTGCCCTTGCTTTTTTGGGTCCGCTCCATCACTTTATCGCAGAAAATGGTGAGGAGATCTTATGGGACGTCATCCATATCACGTCACCAATTATTCGTCATCTAGGGACAGTTTGCTTAGGATGCAATTTCCTTATTAATAGGCTCATCAATAGCTCAGATAATTCATTACTTTTTGAAAATATTGTCCTTTTTGTCCCTATACTTTCATGTTTTTCCTAATCAATTCCTTGTTCTTTTGATTTGTCTAATGAAATCCTTTTACTTTCACAAATTTTCAAATCAAGTCTCTCCCCCACCCAGATATGTGTGGAAAAAATTATCGAATGGTGATAACTTTGAAATAAGATGTGCATAAAATTTAACCAATGTGGAATCCCAACTGGACATCCACATTGGAAAAACTTTATCCACAAGTGCTGTGGTGACATCCGACAGCCACGTCAGTTGGATTCGGTGTCGAAGGGACGTGATTAGAAAATTTATGTATGTAAAAAGACTTAATTATGGTGACATCCGATAGCCACGTCAGTTGGATTCGGTGTCGAAGGGACTTGATTAGAAAATTTATGTATGTAAAAAGACTTAATTAGACCAATTAAAAGTATAGGGACTTGATTAGAAAAGGCGTGAAATTATAGGGACAAAAAATAAATTTTCTTTTATTATTTTCTGATTGTCAAAGAACTTCAAATGGTAATACATAAGCAATGCCAACACCGGCATGATGAGTCTTCATGATGATAATTGCGAGAACTTAAAGTTTTGACATTGGTCAATTGAAGACTTAAACTTTTATCTTGATGAATTGAGAACTTAAGATTTTATAGAAGTCTCAATCAGGTTTTGAGCTCCTCAATAGCATCATTCAGACATTCGAAATCCAATGTGGCTCTCTTGTGGAATATTTCATCATTTGCCATGTGTCATTCTGACGTTTGAATTCAACCAATGGTGAGCTCGGGACTTGATTGTGGGTTTTTTTTTATATCTTAAGTCCTCAACTAATCAAAATAATATCTTAAATTCTCAATTTTACCATGGCGAAAATGTTAAGTTCTGTTTCCGCACTTATCCGCGGATATGTATGCTTGATTTCAAAGGCTCGTTCTCTTCATTTCAATTCAATATATTATTTTAAATCCTAGAAGAACAAAAGCAAGGTTTATAAGGGTAAAGATATTGATTAACTTAATTTTTACCATAGAGTGAATTATAGGGGCCACCATTGCAGGATAATCAATGTCAAGTGGACTAAATTGTGATTAGTGCTTAGTCGTGATGATATTGTTTTTTGCTTATGTTAACTAGGAATCGTGTGTTCTTAGATTGAGGATTTTTATTAGGTCCATTGTCTATGTAAAAAGTCAGTTAGATGTTCACAATTATTAAATTGATTTGTAAAAAATTTGATTACAAAATAAGCTCTAAAAATACATATCCTTCATCCAACAATAAATCCTTTCAACATCTCGATTTTTGCCCGTGTCTAGTTGTAACACTATTATTGATAAATCTGCCAAATGATTGATTTGTGACATGGAAGCATAAGTTTCCAGATCCTTAGGATTGACACAAGTTTCTAGATCCTTTATGTTAGATCTACAATTGATTCGCAAGTCAGCAATTCTCAGCAGTAATTGATCAAAAATAATACGTTGGAATTTTGCCTAAAGGTCTAGAATTACATTGACAAAATTGAAAAAATTTATTACTAAATTGATATCCAGACAATAGTTTTAGGATTGATTTAGTAATTATCCCCCGGATTAGTAGACTTATGAAAACTTGCTAGACTCAGTCTTTGGAAAATCTTGTCCTCCGGTGATTATACACACATCGTGTAATCCGCTCTTCCCACGTAGGAAAATAGTTATTTCATATGATCAAGGTTTCGTACAAATCTCCAACAAGCCAATTCCAATCAGTATGATCAGGCCAGGCGGGGGAAAATTGACATCAACCGTGAGAAAAGCATATTACCCAAGATGTGAAGAGACATGACTCATATGTCTCTCTCCACAACCTCAAATTGATCGACTACACTGCACAACTTTTGACTCTCTTGGAGCTGGGGATAATGAAATTACCTTGTAAAGACAACAACAAAAGAAATAAGAACTTCTCCTTTTTCTTGCTTTAATGAGATAAGTCACTTTCAATTGGTCGCTATCAATAACCTACTCGATCCGGATAAAGCACGATGTGAGGTGAATTGTCTACATATGAAATTATTTACATTTGATGACTTAACTGCCATAACTTAAAAAAAAATTTGTTCACCACAACTATTGTAAATTTTAATGTCTTTGTTGAATTTACAGTACTCAAGTGATAAATTGAAAAGATGTGACTCCAAAGTAAACATTTTTTACAAGTTAAAGTACTCAGGTGATCAATTATAAAGTTATGACATTAAAGTAAGCGGCGTAAAAAGTTATAACACTTGTGGTGCTCTTATCCAATTTACTATAGACTAGTTTGATACAGAGTGCCTAAAGTTAAGAAAAAATTGATAGGTGCCCCCACCAATTCTTCGTTTTTTTCTAGATGGACATAATTGAATTGATCCTTGTCGTTTGTAGCCGGCATTTTAATGTTCATATGTTGCTTGTTTTTATATATATGCTAATTCACGTATTGTATGTCTCTGTAGAAATTAAGTTTACTTCTTATCACTCGATTAGTTAGTTCAGAATTTCTAAGGATCATTGCTTAAACCTAAGCTCCTCCCTTCAGAGGGAAACCTGGGTCCACTATTGAATGCGCAAACATGACTATTTGAATTTAGACCTTTAGCAAAAATAAATAAATAAATAAATAAATAATACCTTTTGAGCGATCCTTTAGGTTATCCAAACTTTATCTATCCTAAAGCATCTAATATCACTGAATAAATTGATTTTTTCCCCTTAATTTACTGAATTTGTTTGAATTTTTATCTAATTATGAAACGAATCGAAATTGACATTGGATACCGACAACATAATCTTATCCTAGATATATTTCAAAAGATACAAATCCATGTTCTAGAGATTTGAAACTTGTGAATCACGCACATAGTGCACGTCGATAATTGCATGTGAATGCTCCCGGACAAAGTGGGATGCTTGAGGCTTTCTTTGCAGGAGGAAGCAAACAAAGGACTAGCTATCACTTTGCATGCGCTTTTAACGCAGAAATTTTGTAAAAGCAGACGTCATCCATAATACGTCACCAATTATTCGTCATCCGGAGACAGCTTGCTTAGGATGCACTTAAATAATATATTATTATTTGAAGAAAGGTGGTTCCGTGCCTTGAATTTTTGCCAAGCCTAATTTCGAAAGAGAATTGAGCACCTAAACAGAGACCATGCTTCTACTTTCTTACTAAGTTAAGAGCAGTAGTTATTTTGATGACAATTTCGTATGTGTTGTTGACACCTAAATTTTGATTAATATTTAGGGTTTTATCGCGTAAAAATTAGGGTTTAATTTTTAACCCCTAAACCAAAAAAAATATTCTCATTAAAATCCACAGAATGTAGACATTGGGTGCATTTGCATTAATAGGGCCTATTAGGGTATGTTCATGTAAAAAAAATTGAAAATTCAAAAAAAAAAAAAAGGAGTTTCGAGAATCCACTCTTCCTTTTAATTTGCGCGTGGGCCGGCCCTCCTTGCCTCAGCCCGGCCCGCGCGCCCCTTTCTCTCCCCTATTCCCTCAGTCAATGTGCAGACGTACAGGGGGACCGACAGACGAACGCAGAAGCCAGAAGAGGAAGGGGCAGACGCAGAGCAGCGGGAGCGGGGAAGCAGAAGACAGCGAGGCGTGCAGGGGAGAGTTCCGAGGGGAGACTGAGAATTCCGAGGGGGAGAGTTCCGAGAGAGAGAGCTTGAGGGAGAAAAGAGGGGGACGGAGAGGATAGAGAGAGAGTTCGGGGAGCGAGCGAGAGAGAGTTGAACAGAGAGACCACAGAGAGAGAGAAGGTTCGGGAGTGAGGGGAGAGGTCGAGTGCTACGCGCCTCTGCCGGCGACCGCCGCGCCCGAGCCGCGACCGACGGTTCCTTCCCATGGTAGGTCCCCTGTCCCAAGCACTCCCCGGGTCTTGTTCCGATCTAGCCCGATTCGGAGTTGGTCTCCCCGGGATCCCGGCTCGTAGGTGTGCGAGGCTCGCGGTAGCCCGATCTACCGCATTCGCCCTCCATCAGCCACCGCCGAGTCGGGTAGGGACTGTAGCCGCTGCCCCTGTTGCTGTTTGTCTGCTGGTTTTTGTGAGGTGTCGCCGGCCGGAGCTCGAAGCCGTCCGGCTTGTGCGAGTTCCGGTCCGGAACACCTCGAACTGAGTCCTACTTGCTCGAGGCCATGTAGGCCAGCGAGAGAGACGAACAGCGGCCGAGCAGGGGCTCGGCCACCGGATCGCAAGCCCTGACCGCGGAGGTCAGGGCGTGGCGTTCGCCGGCCGAGCACGCGCTCGGCCGCCGAACCGGAGGCCCCCCCAGCCAGGAAGGGCGGGGGGCTTGGAGAAGTCACGCCGGACGGCGACGCCGACGGAGACGAGCTCGGCCGTCGAACCGGGAATCCCAGCCACGAAGGCTGGGACTCAATCGGAGCCAGTGACGGCCGCGGGTGCGGCGGCGGGACGCGTCCGACGGCGACCAGCCCCTCGTCGGGGCTCGGATCGTCGCGAGATGGTCGCCGGTCGCCATGGCGGCGGCGTGAACGGCAAGCGGGCGAGTCACGCCGGCGAGGCATGCCGGAGCCGGGCCGGACGCACCAGTCACGGCGGCCAGGGAGGCTGCAAGTCGGGTTAGGAAGTCGGGTCGAAACCGGGTAGGGTTTCCACGAGTCGGGTCGCGAACCGGGTAGGGTTTGATTCTAGGGTTTTGTTCTAATGGGCTAGAATAGGTTTTAGGCCGGTATTTTAGGGTTTTGAGTTTTTAATTTGTTGTTGGGCTTTTGCTTATTTTAAAAAAAATCTCGGGCTGGGCCCATTCCGAAAAAAAAGAAAAAAAAGAAAGAAAGTTTGTCTTACCGGGCTCAATATATGAGCCCGGTTCGGTTGTGGACCCGGGCCGGCGCGCCCGGGCCAGCCCCGACCCGGGTCAGGTGTTGAGACCCGACCCGGGGTCAAATTCCCTTATTATTATTATTATTATTTCGAAAAAAAATTTAAAAAAAAAAATTTTCCAAATTTTTTTTAGAAATTCTGCAAAAAAGATCAAAAACCAAAAAAAAGGTTTCTTCGATTTTTTTTTTATATAAAAAAATTTCGAAAAAAAAAAAATTTCAAAAAAAAATTTTCAAAAAAAATTCCTTCGAAAAAAAAATCGAAAACTGAAAATGAAGTTTTTATTTTTATTTATTTTTTAAAAAAAATTAAAAATTAAAAAAAAATTTCGAAAAAATGTTTTCAAAAATCCTTCAAAAGATCAGAAAAGCCGAAAACCAAAAAAAATTATTTTTATTTTATTGTATTTTTTTTTAAAAAAAAATTCGAAAATCAAAAATTGGAAGTTGGGTTTCGATTTTGCGTTTGATCGCAACTTGCTTGATTTGCATCCTTCAAATTGTAGGTTCAATTTAAATTTGCATGTAGTCAATTATGTTTGTTAGGTTTAGATGTTAATGGTCGCTTCTATTGGCTTAGTTAGGAGTGGAATTTTTGAGATCCCCGATTAGCGTAAGCATGTTAGGATATGTTTGAACAAGGTTAGGTACCGTAAGGGCACTAGTTTGTTAATTAGTGTAATCAAGTCCCCGTATCCATTGAATCTCTGGTTCGTAGAAGTGAAGCATTCTCCCGTGCTTTACTTAGGTGTCTAATCAACCTACCAAAAATTGATTAGTGGCGACTCCTAATTGAAATTGATTTGCATGTTAACAACTTGAACTTAAGTCGCGAATTGGTATGGGTTTGGGAGAGCTCGAGCTAGGTTTAACTTAGTAATCCATTAGCCTTAACCCCTTAGGCTTCCGGGCCGTTTCGGGGAGGTCGCGACAGCTTGGCGACTCCGCTGGGGAGTTCTTAGTGGACTTAGGCCGTTTGTCTTATTCAAATGCATCCCTAACATGTTTGTTCTTGTCGTTGATTCCTTGTTTTGCAGGATTGAGAATGAATGTTTAGTTTTTGGATGTTCCAAGCATTGTTTGTTTATAAACCGTTGTGCATGCTTTGAATGTTTTAGCACTACACTTTTGCACACACAACCATGCTGCCGGACCCGGGCCGCGATAGGATATTTTAGGATGGTGCTAAGAAAGATACAACCTCGAACGCGAGACTGCGATGTAGAGGTTGCCTTTCTTTTCCCCGAAAAGTTCTTTCTTGGTGTCGTAAGCGTTTATCCTTGTCCGCGAGACCGCGTGACCATAGGGTATCTCTTTCGACTAAGCCGGAGTTAAGAGGACCTGACACCAACGCGAGACTGCGAGAGTCAGATCACCCTCTTAGCTTCACTTTGTTAAACTGTCTAGAGTAGGAATCAGCCACGCGTTACATTCGCATGTTTTTGTGATCAAAAGTTCGTCATCCATTGTAAGTATGATTTCTCTCTTTACCTGTTCACTTTTGGTTGAAACTTTCATTTTTTAAATTCACGAAAATCAATCGACTGCCCTAAGTGAGTTAGGTTTATAATTGAAAATTTTGACAATCACTCTTGGCAGTAGGCCTTAAGCATCATTTTCAAACATCTCAGATTTGGCCCTATAAAACAGGTGATCTTATCTAAATTTTCAATGATGGGCTTAAAATCACATTTTGTATAAAAATTCTTCCAAGTCAAGATTATCTTTTAGGGCGTAAAATTGAAATCACATTTTCAACAGAATTCTTTATTGTTCACATTTTGGAATCGGAATTCAAATCACATTTTGTGTATTTCTCTTAAAACGAGAATTGTCTCGTCTTTCCAAAAATCGAAGTCGTAAATCAGTTTTTCAAAATTGATGCTACATTTTGCGACGAAACATTTGGAATAAAAAGGGCATTCGATTGATAGTTGCGATTTGATCTTTTAATGATGCCTCCTCTTACGATGAAATTTTGGTGGAAATACCGAATGCCCGCAAATAGGAACCATGGGGGCACGTATCGTCGCCTTGCTTTCGTTATAAGAGGCGACTTCATTGAGAGATCATTTTTTCATTCACGTACTAACATTGTCTTCCCTTCGCAGGTTCTGCGCAATGACCATTCTTTGGAATCTTCTCACCTGACCACACCAAGAAGTGGACTTTAAAGCTAGGACAAGAATTATTTATCGCATTCCTCCATGCAAGAGTTTTTTGTCCATGTCTTTATTCTCATCAGGAATTGTGTTTTCTGATTTGGGTTTAATCATGAACCCAATTGATGTGTTTGTAAATCGTGCACTATCATCCTTGAATGAGGTTTTAGCTCATATCATTGGTCTTTGAAAGTACTTGCAATACTTCAAACTGCGTCCCTGGGTTAGGCTTTTATGCCTTACTTTCAAAATGTTTCGAAAATAAGTTTTTAAATTTTTAAAAAAAAGGGGGGGGGACTTGCTTAAGATTTCATATTCCTTCGCTTGGTCACTTTCTCAATTGGGACGCAAATGATACTCTGAAATGGTAAGGTTGTAATCGTTCCAATTGAAATTTCTCATGCAACAACTAACTCGTCCATCTATTGTTGTCAAATAGGTATTATGAATGATTTGTTCAACATTCACCTCCTCCAAAAGACAAAAGTGTGACACAAAGTAGATGCATCGAGGCGCGATTGCCAACTGAATTTTTCACAATGGGGTAACGATGAAGGGACCTTGGGAAAGTTCAAGAAGTTACACATCAATGGTGGGAGAATGAAGAATCTCACATCGTAAGCAGGAGATGAAAGATGTGCTAGCAACGCAATCACAAGGGTCAGATTAACAAGCTTCCATGCTCTTCCTAAGGAACTTGGGAATTCCGTTGCTTACGTTGCTTACCAAAGGACGAGCATCCTGCAACCCTTGTTGGCAGCACCAAATTAGTATTCACGCATGCATGAGCAGACTTGTTTGAAAAGTCCAAGATCTCGAGAATATTTCATCCATCCAAAGATGCCATCTGCCTGGCCCTTTGTGTTATGCAATTCGAGGGAGTGATAATTACAACCTGGATTTTGTCATGCAAAACATTGCTCAATATGTGTCCGTTCACACACTTATCTATAAGCCACTCCGAAAGAGGATGCATCGCGTTGTCAAGTACATCCACTTTTGTCCATGGAGATGTGGACACTGATTCAGATACATCAAAACGAGCCTCAGCGTCAGTAGGCTCGTCAACTCCTAAAGAAGGCCATTGCTCAAGTGACTTTGATTTGGTGACACGCACCACCGTAGATAAAAAAACACCAATACATTGTGAAGTGTGATAGCATGGATGATATCTCCTGGGGCTTCAAGATTTGTTCCTATTTCTGAGGAGGTTCCAAAGCAGGTTTATGCTACCGTCCATGCTCCAAGGACCAACTGACATTGGTCTTTCCTAATTGGAGAGTTCGGCCACATTGTTGTATTGCAATGCATGTACTTCAAACAATGGGACAAAAGCGAAAGATGCACCCTTTTAGGGAGGCAAGGAATCATCTTGTGCACGTTCAACCTCCCTATGACATAACTCGTGGTCGATACTTTGAGGAACAAAAACTGGAGTTAGGGGATTTAAACCTTTTCTTGCCTCCAGTCAGTTTTCATGAAGTTCATAATCATGAGCTCCATCAAGTTGATGATTTAAAAGCTTTAGATTCTCTACGCGCAAAATACGAAGAAAAAAAGGGGTCAATTCTTTCCAACAAGGTGACTATTTGCACAATGTTTGCACCAGCGTCTCATGCTTGTCCTAAAGCAATCTGGAAGAGGCTAGTCTCCCAATGACGGAAGACCAAAGGAGAATCTCATATCGATTTGACAACCTTCTCAAAAGAAGAAATGTGCGAAGATTCCTCGGCACCAAGGCTACTTCCTGGGTTGGTGACATCTATAACTCATGGAAGCTCTTTGATGGGTCCACATATGTGGATGCGAACTATCCAAACGATGTTGTCGAAGGACAAGAGGAGGATTGAGCTATGATCCAGTGGGAATTGTTGAGCATTATAGCAGCTGCAATTTTTGCGCCTTCAAATATCTTCTCGGCATTTAATCCAGCGTGGAGATGATTATTGGTGGTCCGTGAAATGATCCTTCGAGGCACGGATGTACGCGAGCGAAAACCAGCCATCAAATGGTGCCCCCCAGCGAAAGAATTCGCGAGGACACAAAAAAGGGGAGTTGACGTAAGGCAAATTCTCGAGAATCGACAGGATTGCATGAGGAGGACAACCTAGTCCATAATTGCGCCGTCCCAAAATAAAAGGGTGTATATCGTTCCCAAATTAGGCCAACTGAAAATGGAAATGACTTGTGCCTTCTTTGGTTTTGCAGATGAAATGATGTGTTTGGCCATGGCGATGACAACTTCTTCCAAGGAAGCATGATGAGGCAATACACATGGAAGGGGAGTGTATCTAATCATAGGGGCAACGTCTCCGTCAACAAATCTTGACAAAACCATTTAATTTAGCACAAAAGGACGTATCGTTCCTAAATTGAGTTCAATCGAGAGTGGAGATAACATGTTCCGTTTCCTTTTTGCAGGGTAGTAGACAGGGCAGGTCACCCAAAGGGCAACAATTCTCAACCATAATGCACGATAAAGTGGAGTCATTCGATTTAACACAAAAAAGGTGTATCGTTCCTAAATTAATCAAATTAAATTTTGGGATTGGACTACCATGTCTCCTCTCTTATAGACAAAGGCGTGCATCGACCGCGGAGGCGACACCTCCTACCAAGGAAACACACAATAGATGGGGCAAAGCATCCAAGGGACTATGCCATCAAATATCGAAACAGTGCTGAAAAGTCAAGATGAAGAAAGCAGTGAAGGGAGTTGCCAAACATACAAAGAAGTGAATTCAAATAAAAAAAAGTTGTCAAATACCCAAGAAGGCAAATTCAAATGAATGGTAAATTGTATCGTTTCCAACTGTCCATTTCAATACCATTCTTGACATGATTCTCTTTTCCTTTGATAAGAAGCATTAAAGACCTGAAGTACAAATGCCGAGGGGTAATGTTGTATCGTTCCCAATTTTCCAATCCCGAAAGGGTCTTTAACTAACACATTCTTTCTTATTATTTACAGGATTGCCAAGTCGACATACCGCAGGTAAGTACCCTTCCTCCAAAGTTCGAATGAAAATTTTCTTCACGAAAATATGGGGAGTTTCTGATGTATTTGAGAAAAGAGCACAAAAGTAGAGTTGTGAAAGCAAACTTTTCACGAAAGTTTTGAATATCGTCTTTATCCAAAAATTGCCTTGATGCTTGGCAGATCATTCGTTTTGAATCGAAATTCCCTATGGAGATTGATCTATTCATGATGATCTCAACGAGATGAAAGGGAGATGTTAATTATGCCAAGCGAGAAACACTTAAGATGAGGAAAAGCAGACCATCCCTAAACACGTCCTGTAAACACTTTAAGAGGAGCGAAAAAGAGAAGCTCGTGTTGTTTAAGGACAAGAGATTCATTCGCGGATAGTATACCGATCGAAATGAAAAGAGGCATTTCCTTCTTATATCCTATACACTATAGGTGATCATAGCTAAGCCCCTTCGAGCCTGCACGTGCGAAGAATTTCCACGAAATACCCCTGTCAAGAATCACCTCCCAATTGGGGCAAATTTGGAGATTTTGGTTAGTGTCATTCGGTGTAAAGATGAGAAAGAATTTCTTTGCTCTCACTGGTATCAATCTTTTTGTGGCAACTTCAGGTAAATCCTTGTTGAAGCTCGAAAAATCCCAAAATGAAGAAGAGCATTTGCTTCTCTATCCAAACACTTACACCCTTTGTTCAGCCAAGTTGAGCCTGAAATATTCATTTCTAAAACCCAACTGGTGATTATCCCCCTATACCGGGGCAAAGCATGTGATTTATCAAGACAATGGATACTCGCGAGACAATGTGGAAAACGTCTCGAAAGTCCCTTAAAAAAAAGGGATTCAAATGAAAACTAGGAGGGCATGAAAAAGCAGTGTGCCTGGTAAAAGCAAGGCCAATGCCAAAAAAAAAAAAAAAGAGGAAGAAAGGAGAGCTGCATCAAAAGAAAGGCTCTCATGTGAAAAAAGATGCCAAAAGGAAAATGTTGGCAAGAAAAGAAAAATCGTTGCAAATGCAAGAGTCATCAGAGCAAAGAGCGAAGCTCTTGTATTGAAATGAGTAGCCAATGGACTTTCGAGACAAATTGAATTTCAAAAGTCAAGTGTCCTCGACAAGATTGGATGATATGGTAATGGTGATCACCAACTTTTGAACCCCTTTTGAAAATTTCTAAGCCTTTCAAGCCTTTACCCAAACCAACATTACAACCCTTTCTTGAAGTCTCTTCTGATTGGGATGATTCAAGTGAAAATAAGGACTTTACAAAGAAGCTGCCGCTGGAAGAAGTGGAGGCAAGGTTGTCTTATCTTATCTTAAGGTTTCTTGACTTATAAACCTGATGGAGATGCTGATTATTTCATTCCTTAACCGATAATGCTCATCCATTGTTGAAATCGTGACCAAACCTGCATTACAGTCCTTTAAAAGACCTCTTAGATTGGTTGATGTATACTTATTGCGAATGATTCTCAAAACCCTCGACAACGGTCATGTGAGGTATATTGAGTGATCAGACCATTTCCCACGTTTATGGATGGGATCAAATAGCCTTCCTGAGAGTATGTGAGAAGCCCGTTTCCGATTAAGGAGCTCTTCTTTGGCATATTTAACTAACTCTTTTATAGACCGAGGTCTTTTCTGATAAAGATTTATCTCCTAAGGGAATTCGATGATTAATGACGCCTTTCAAGCCTAAAGGCAGTTTTGCAATATTGAAGAATGCTGAATGCTTTCCAAACAATTGAATCTATCCTGGATTGTTCATATGATCAATATTTTCTCATTGATGATACCCTTTTGATATTGTCTCTCATGACATTGATCTCGCCTGGTTTGCCTTCATTACCAGAGCGTTTGGTATAACACATTCCATTAAATGTGCAGTATCCATTTTGGAATCTTTGATCAACATGTACAGCAAGCTCTAACGGTTCAAAGCCATCCTCACATGAGAGCTCTTCCCTACGTGAGATCGTGCTTTTCTGAAGGTTTATGCGTTCGTCCTTAAACCACGCAATGCAAAGGTTTGTGCATTTATTGCGTAACACACCGATTTCAAAAGGTTCCGGGTCTTCCTTAAACCCTGATTTCAAAAGGTTCCGGGTCATCCTTAAACCTCGATTTCAAAAGGTTCCGGGTCATCCTTAAACCCCGATTTCAAAAGGTTCCGGGTCTTCCTTAAACCCCGATTTCAAAAGGTTCCGGGTCTTCCTTAAACCCCGACTTCAAAAGGTTCCGGGTCTTCCTTAAACCCCGACTTCAAAAGGTTCCGGGTCTTCCTTAAACCCTGATTTCAAAAGGTTCCGGGTCTTCCCTTAAACCCCCGATTTCAAAAAGTTCCTTCGACCTGGCGAGCTTTCGCAGCCCAGAGTCTTTTTCTTTGCCCGGCGAGCTTTCGTAGCCCGGAGCGTCTTTTCCTTTGCCCGGCGAGCTTTCGTAGCCCGGAGCGTCCCTTCGATCTGGCGAGCTTTCGCAGCCCAGAGTCTTTTTCTTTGCCCGGCGAGCTTTCGTAGCCCAGAGCGTCTTTTTCTTTGCCCGGCGAGCTTTCGTAGCCCGGAGCGTCCCTTCGATCGGGCGAGCTTTCGCAGCCCAGAGTCTTGTTCTTTGCCCGGCGAGCTTTCGTAGCCCGGAGCGTCTTTTTCTTTGCCCGGCGAGCTTTCGTAGCCCGGAGCGTCCCTTCGATCGGGCGAGCTTTCGCAGCCCAGAGTCTTGTTCTTTGCCCGGCGAGCTTTTGTAGCCCGGAGCGTCTTTTTCTTTGCCCGGCGAGCTTTCGTAGCCCGGAGCGTCCCTTCGACCTGGCGAGCTTTCGCAGCCCAGAGTCTTTTTCTTTGCCCGGCGAGCTTTCGTAGCCCGGAGCGTCTTTTTCTTTGCCCGGCGAGCTTTCGTAGCCCGGAGCGTCCCTTCGATCGGGCGAGCTTTCGCAGCCCAGAGTCTTGTTCTTTGCCCGGCGAGCTTTCGTAGCCCGGAGCGTCTTTTTCTTTGCCCGGCGAGCTTTCGTAGCCCGGAGCGCCCCTTCGACCTGGCGAGCTTTCGCAGCCCAGAGTTTCGTTCTTTACATAACAAGACTTTATGAAGCCAAAAACCCGTTCTTACACGGTATGGTTTCCTTTTCATTCAGTCACAGGCCCGTTAGTCATCTCTCATGCATTTTCTCGTGCCCTTTATGAACAAAATTTAAGTGTCTCTTATCTTTGAAAGGAACCTCTTCGAGCTCCCCTTCAAAGAGGGGCAGCTGTTGACACCTAAATTTTGATTAATATTTAGGGTTTTATCGCGTAAAAATTAGGGTTTAATTTTTAACCCCTAAACCAAAAAAAATATTCTCATTAAAATCCACAGCATGTAGACATTGGGTGCATTTGCATTAATAGGGCCTATTAGGGTATGTTCATGTAAAAAAAAAAATCAAAAATTCAAAAAAAAAAAGGAGTTTCGAGAATCCACTCTTCCTTTTAATTTGCGCGTGGGCCGGCCCTCCTTGCCTCAGCCCGGCCCGCACGCCCCTTTCTCTCCCCTATTCCCTCAGTCAATGTGCAGACGTACAGGGGGACCGACAGACGAACGCAGAAGCCAGAAGAGGAAGGGGCAGACGCAGAGCAGCGGGAGCGGGGAAGCAGAAGACAGCGAGGCGTGCAGGGGAGAGTTCCGAGGGGAGACTGAGAGTTCCGAGGGGGAGAGTTCCGAGAGAGAGAGCTTGAGGGAGAAAAGAGGGGGACGGAGAGGATAGAGAGAGAGAGTTCGGGGAGCGAGCGAGAGAGAGTTGAACAGAGAGACCACAGAGAGAGAGAAGGTTCGGGAGTGAGGGGAGAGGTCGAGTGCTACGCGCCTCTACCGGCGACCGCCGCGCCCGAGCCGCGACCGACGGTTCCTTCCCACGGTAGGTCCCCTGTCCCAAGCACTCCCCGGGTCTTGTTCCGATCTAGCCCGATTCGGAGTTGGTCTCCCCGGGATCCCGGCTGGTAGGTGTGCGAGGCTCGCGGTAGCCCGATCTACCGCATTCGCCCTCCATCAGCCACCGCCGAGTCGGGTAGGGACTGTAGCCACTGCCCCTGTTGCTGTTTGTCTGCTGGTTTTTGTAAGGTGTCGCCGGCCGGAGCTCGAAGCCGTCCGGCTTGTGCGAGTTCCGGTCCGGAACACCTCGAACTGAGTCCTGCTTGCTCGAGGCCATGTAGGCCGGTGAGAGAGACGAACGGCGGCCGAGCAGGGGCTCGGCCGCCGGATCGCAAGCCCTGACCGCGGAGGTCAGGGCGTGGCGTTCGCCGGCCGAGCACGCGCTCGGCCGCCGAACCGGAGGCCCCCCCAGCCAGGAAGGGCGGGGGGCTTGGAGAAGTCGCGCCGGACGGCGACGCCGACGGAGACGAGCTCGGCCGTCGAACCGGGAATCTCAGCCACGAAGGCTGGGACTCAGTCGGAGCCGGTGACGGCCGCGGGTGCGGCGGCGGGACGCGTCCGATGGCGACCAGCCCCTCGTCGGGGCTCGGATCGTCGCGAGATGGTCGCCGGTCGCCACGGCGGCGGCGTGAACGGCAAGCGGGCGAGTCACGCCGGCGAGGCATGCCGGAGCCGAGCCGGACGCACCAGTCACGGCGGCCAGGGAGGCTGCAAGTTGGGTTAGGAAGTCGGGTCGAAACCGGGTAGGGTTTCCACGAGTCGGGTCGCGAACCGGGTAGGGTTTGATTCTAGGGTTTTGTTCTAATGGGCTAGAATAGGTTTTGGGCCGGTATTTTAGGGTTTTGAGTTTTTAATTTGTTGTTGGGCTTTTGCTTATTTTAAAAAAAATCTCGGGCTGGGCCCATTCCGAAAAAAAAGAAAAAAAAGAAAGAAAGTTTGTCTTACCGGGCTCAATATATGAGCCCGGTTCGGTTGTGGACCCGGGCCGGCGCGCCCGGGCCAGCCCCGACCCGGGTCGGGTGTTGAGACCCGACCCGGGGTCAAATTCCCTTATTATTATTATTATTATTTCGAAAAAAAAATTTTAAAAAAAAAATTTCCAAATTTTTTTTAGAAATTCTGCAAAAAAGATCAAAAACCAAAAAAAAGGTTTCTTCGATTTTTTTTTATATAAAAAAATTTCGAAAAAAAAAATTCAAAAAAAAATTTTCAAAAAAAATTCCTTCGAAAAAAAATCGAAAACTGAAAATGAAGTTTTTATTTTTATTTATTTATTTTTTTAAAAAAAATTAAAAAAAAAATTTCGAAAATTTTTTTTCAAAAATCCTTCAAAAGATCAGAAAAGCCGAAAACCAAAAAAAAATTATTTTTATTTTATTGTATTTTTTTTAAAAAAAAAATTTCGAAAATCAAAAATTGGAAGTTGGGTTTCGATTTTGCGTTTGATCGCAACTTGCTTGATTTGCATGCTTCAAATTGTAGGTTCAATTTAAATTTGCATGTAGTCAATTATGTTTGTTAGGTTTAGATGTTAATGGTCGCTTCTATTAGCTTAGTTAGGAGTGGAATTTTTGAGATCCCCGATTAGCGTAAGCATGTTAGGATATGTTTGAACAAGGTTAGGTACCGTAAGGGCACTAGTTTGTTAATTAGTGTAATCAAGTCCCCGTATCCATTGAATCTCTGGTTCGTAGAAGTGAAGCATTCTCCCGTGCTTTACTTAGGTGTCTAATCAACCTACCAAAAATTGATTAGTGGCGACTCCTAATTGAAATTGATTTGCATGTTAACAACTTGAACTTAAGTCGCGAATTGGTATGGGTTTGGGAGAGCTCGAGCTAGGTTTAACTTAGTAATCCATTAGCCTTAACCCCTTAGGCTTCCGGGCCGTTTCGGGGAGGTCGCGACATGTGTCTAAAATAAATGATGGAGATTAGCCCTAGCTAGCCTGTCACTAGCTTGGGCAATTCCTTTTAGCGTAGCTAAGATGGATTTTCAGGCGGTAGATGCCTCGGATGCGGATTCAACTTCTAAAGGGTTAATAGACCAGAAATATTTGGCCTTTATGACTCGAGACCACAAGGAGTCCGGGCATGCCATAAGATGTTGAAAGTAGATATAATTGGATCTATCGGTTAGACAATTCTTGCTTGTACACCCATGGAGCCAGACTCCCCCGACAAAGGAACCCACACTCAAAAGAAAACTCAAGCCTAGAAGTCCAAAAAGGATACCCTATCGCCCAAGAAGAGAAGAGGGGGTTTAACAAATGGTGGGCCACAAAGGTTTCTTCGTCCTTCTTGAATCCCTCAACAAGCTGCAAAGCGGATAAATTGGAAAACTAGCTTTGGTATTAAGACTTGGAATGAGTCTTCCTTCATCCATGATGCCCAAAGTGCCTAAGTATGGCATAGGGACAGCTTTGGTTTGATATCCAAGAACTCTATCCCTAAGACAGACCTTGAAATTGTCTGGGGTCGCTACAATCAAATTAGTCTTATTTTTCCATTCTCCTATTTGTGGCTCCATCTAAAAAAAAATGGAGCTTCTATGGGTGCTTCGAATAAAGTAAATCGACTAAAGCTCCAACCGACTGAATAAGAAATCACAATAAAGCATTTATTTATTTTTTGTACTCACTAAGTGAGCTCCACTACTCAGATTTAGTCTTATACGTAATTTATTCTTGTATATAAAGCATGAGAAGACGGTTTAGGCGACTTTGAAAAGACTTTGTCCCTATACTTTTACGTTTTTCCTATCAAGTCCCTATACTTTTCACAAATTTTCTAATCGAATTCCTCCGGCTCTAAATCTGCCTAAATTTAGCTAATGTAGCCATTTGACGACACCAAAATACGATGCGGATATAATATACGGATCCCCACATGGTCATGTGTCAAAACATTTAGCTAATGGGTACAACTTTGAAATATGTTGTGCATAAAATTTAGCCAATGTGGACGAAATTTTTACCTACGTCATACTCATCCGACGGCTATGTCAGTCGGATTTAGTAGGACTTTTGTCAAAGGGACCTGCTTAGAGAATTTGTGAAAGTAGATTGACTTTATTAGATAAACGAAAAGTATAAGGACTTGATTAGAAAAAGTATTGAAGTACAGGAACAAAAAGTAAATTTTTTTTCTTTATTATTTTGCTATATAAATATATATCTTAAAATAGGAGACCCCTCTAAGCCGACTCAAAGTAAAAATCCAATTCCAATAAGAGAAAATGTTGCAATAATTTGTTACTTGTTCAGACATCAAATCACAAGTTCTGTACGTGTGTGATATTTGTTGGTTTTTTTGTTCATTAGTGATCAGAGGAGGTTTCGGCCGTAACAATCAATTGGACAACATGCTTATCAACGACACCTAGTGAAAAAAGCAAGAATATTTTGGAGTCACAACAAAATTTTGTGGTAAGATTTGTATTTTCTTTGTGAGATTGAGAGATTAATAAGAAATTGTGAAGGCTAAATACTTATTATTGAGTGTAATCGGGATTATGAGATACTAAAAGTGTTTGAATGAATCAAATATAATTGTAATCAATATTGTATCTTTTGATTACTAATGAAATTCTATGTTATTCTCCCCATGGACTAGGTTTTGTCGACTGAACACATAAACCCGATACCCTTTTTGTTTTTTTTTACCTTCATTTTTTTATTGTGTTTTCTTTGTCTATTTTTTATTGTTGTGTTGGATTGTTTGTTTTTCCCTGCTGACGTAACTATTCAAATGGTGACTTTATTGCTCTCTCCATCTGCCATCAATAGGGGTCCACCGTGTGGTGATCATACTTTTGACAAATTAAGCCATCTGGGCTTCGCCCTTTTTCTTGAAACTTATCTAGTATCCTTTCTTTTATCTAAGACCTGTCCATTTTCACCAAAACCATCATAGAATAGTACATTTCATCTACATAGTCTTATTCAGGTTAAACTTTCCAATCACAACAAATGAGATTACATACCTCGTCATTGTCCCAACTAGTCAAATAATAGCGAGGCCAAGCAAACATCATGCTTCTGTAGAAGAAGCGGCTGTTTTTTTCACACGCTGTTTAACTTAATTAATGATTTGGAATCGATGGTCAAAGAACGTCCACGTTGGTCCCATAGAAAAGGCGAAATTTGCCAACTTAGAATTAGAACCTTTTACAGAGAGCAGCATCTGAATAATCATATTTAACTTTACCTTTTCTTCGCTTTGTGGTCTCAGTGCGGTGAAAGCACTTCCCAACAAGGGATGGAATCAAACACATTATAGGCACTCAAATTTCTCAGTAACATATGCTGCTCTGATCTTGGTGTTCAGCACTTCGTGGTCCGGGGGTTTGATGGAGAGCAAGCCCGGCTCATCCAGACCCGACCGCAAAACGACAGAGAGAAACAGGAGAAATCAAATGAAGGCACTCCTCTCCAAGCTCCACTCCCTTGTTCCTCCACAGAGTCCTAGGGTCTCTCTCTCTCTCTCTCTCTCTCTCTCTCTCTCTCTCTCTCTCTCTCTCTCTCTCTCTCTACAACACTGTATTTTTTTCCATGGTTTTTAGTTATATTACGTACAAAACACCATGTATTTACTTTTCGTTCTTGAGAATGGGATTATTTTATATTTTTATTTTCTTCAAGGTGCTTGTTCTTATGTTAATTGGTGCTGACTATTTGGAAACTCTCATTTTCTGCTCCTCATCTTAGCTAGAAGCATGGAAAAATATCATTTCTTCAAGATTTTCAGTTTCCCAGATAGTATTTGTAGCCATGTTTAATCCAATCATGCCCTTTTTTTCCTTTTGTGTAAAAAATGATGTAGAAGAAAATCAAATTTTCCAAAACACAAGGCACCTATCTAGGGTTTTTTTTTTCTGTTACTGTTTAAACAAAAGAAGTTGGAATGTCTCCTCATTTGAGTTTGCTGAAAAAAGTCTAGCCTGATGTAGTTTCTGAAATGGTAGGTAGTGTTGACCACAATTTCAAAAAAATGAAGTGCGAGATTGGGGTTCCGTGACAAGGGAAGTTTTTAAGAAGTATGAGGTTCATCTTTGGAATGTGATTGATTTTGTCCACGAGGGTGAGTTTAAATACTATCTTATGGAGTTCAAAGTCTATAAATGTTTGTTTCAACTATATTTGTCAATGCATTTTGATCAAGTTTAAGTTAACAATTGTCCTTGCTTACTTATGTTTTGGTTGTAGGAATCAATGTTGTCACAGCCAGATCAACTAGGCCAAGCGGCCAATTACATAAAGAACTTACAAGTGAAGGTAGAGAAAATGAGGGAGCAGAAAGAGAGGTTGTTAGAGATAGAAAAGATCAACATGAGCATGAAGAATGGACAGATGATCGGATTCAAGTCGCCGGAGATTAGAATTCAAAAAACCGGGTCAATCTTGGAGGTTGTTCTTGTTACTAGATTGGATGGCCAGTTCATGTTCAATGAGGCTGTTCGAGTGATTCATGAAGAAGGAGCTGATATCGTCAATGCCAGTTTCTCTGATGTTGGTGATGCGATGCTTCACACCATTCATGCCAAGGTAAGAATTTTATTATATTTTGATCCCAAAAATGATTAGGTACTTATACATTTAGAACAAGACGATTACTAGAAAACGTAGAATTTTGCAACTCATACCTAGTGATGATATGTAAGATTAGTTTATAAAGCAAGGTGAGGCGTTCGATTATGATCCACTTATTTTTATATGAGCAGGATGACCAACTCACTCGAGTAGTAAAATTGTTGATGATGAATTATCTCATTAATTTTATGAATTATATAAGACGGGAGTCAAAACCTAAGTTTTCACTTGATGGAGGTAGGAATGGAACCTATGCTGCCTGTACGAGTAGAACTAATTCACTTGTTTAAATGCCAGCATGCAATTTGGAAACCAATTCGGGAAACGGGTTTTAGTATGCCTAGCATTAATAAGACTCGTTTAGGAATTTCTCGAACAGGCTTGAGAAGCACAAACTGATTATAGTAGGCAAAATCGGTGCAAAGTAGCTGTATCAGTTTTGACAGTATTCACAGTAAGACATAAGAGCCAGCCATGTTAATTCACGCACCAAGTATATACTGACAAAAGTAAAAGCTTCAAAGACTTTTTACCGTTTACCTGGATAGGTTGACGGAAATTCCAGGCCAACATTTGCAGGAAATATTTTCATTTCCTTCTTTATGTTTTTTTTTTTTTGGTAAGGATTTCCTTCTTTATGTTGTTGTTTCAGCCTTTTAAATTGGCTGGTTTTTCAGTATTATTTCCAAGTTGAGTATGCTGTAGGTTGAAGATGGCGATTCTTCAGATGAGAGAGTGTCTCAAAGACTACAGAAGATTGTCAATGATGCTTATGGAGTTTCATCCTGACATGGTACCATGTTATTGCAATCGTTTTGTCCTCTCACGCTCTCTCTGAACAATTTCTTCACTTGCTGACTGTATGTGTGGTCATTGACACACTTGTTAGTATCTGGAACAACTCACTGAATCTTTCATTTGTTTATGTAGTTCATGTCTGAATGCAAGCAGCAACCCTCTTTGAATACTTCCTTCTGCTCCTTTTGTTATTTCTTTGGAAATGGGTCGATCTTGGACTTGAATCCTCTTGTTGGATCACCTTCCACGGGCAATTTCACGATATCTCAGGCGTACACAAGACGTCATGACATATTGTCGCAATTATCTATGAAAACATTGTAAGAAGTCATGAGATTATCTTACGGTGTTAAGGCGATTCACTGTAATCAAGCGCAAAAGAGTAGTAAGAAATGAGATGGTATGATTCACTTGTGTGTCTTAGAAATTTCCCACCTTGCAATCGGATTTGGAGTTTCCCTAGGATCTTGGTCTTGCGGGTCCTATCTAAAAGTATATGAAATGAGAAACCTCACAATGCGGAACAAGTATTGCTCTTATTGCGCAAATAAGAGATCAAATACAAATAAACTAAAAAATATATAATAAATCGGACCTAATTTACATACTTTGGGCCGTGTGACCTACTACACGAGAAGAGAGGTACAAGATTCTACCATTGACGGAGAGACACAAATATGATTAGTCACTTAAACACTCTCAATGTTTCCTAACCTTCTAATTACACCATTAATCACACTGTGTTGAGCTCTCCCAATTTCTCAAGAAACAATCAACTCAATCTTGCAGAGAAATACACAAGAACCATACCAAAGATGACTTCATTGAACTTTGAAACAACTTCAGGCCGCCAAGACTTAAACGAAGCATGACTAATGGGATGGAAAGAGAGAAAGAGAATGAACTACAAAGTAAGCTAACGGAAAATATAAATCAATCCCCTAGCATGAACTTGGCATTTCAAAATGCCAAATGAAATGGGACTCAACTCTTCAAAAAAGAGAAAAAGAAAAGAAAGACTTTATCAATATTATCAGGATTACAACAAAAAATCTTGTAGGTGACAAGGCTGACAGTGTTTGCGTCTCATTCCTAAGCGGCATTCTTTATTAGTAATGATTGTCGCGACCCACCCGCTAAAATAAGTGTCAACAATAATGGTGGCAAAAAAGAATTCAAAAGTAAACATGAGTTTTAACAAAAAAGAAAAACTAAGGGAGTACAAATAAAAGAATTAAAAAAAGATTTAAAAAAGGAAATTCTCGTCCTCAGGTCATCGCCCCAATTGAAGACACCTCTATATACCATGGCCATTGAAGAGTCGTCCGTGTGTGCCGTCGTTGCCACCATCCCCACTTCAAATTTCAAGCCGGCGACGGTGGCCGCCTCTGATCTGTTTCAGATCGAGGTCGGGCAACCTCGGGTCTGCACCAGATCGGGTCCTATGGCTGCAACATGGGAAATCCATGATCTCTCTGTTTAGAGCACGCATGGCCTCGAGCTCTGTTCGGGAGGGCTGGCGAAGTCGCTGCAAACACCCTGCGCAGAGCTCGCATGGGTGCGAGCTTTGCTCACAGCCATCGTGAGCTCGAGATCTAGCTCTCATGGCCGATCGCCAATTTCCATGGCAACGAGTACAAGCTCGATTGAGAGGAGGGAAACGACAATGGCAAAGGGGTGGAAGGTCTGGTCGATTATGGTGAGGAAGAAGATGCGTTGGGCCAGATAGGTCATTTTCTGGGAAGGCTTCATGTGTTAACATCCACCTACAATCTATCATGCATGGGTCTGCAACACAAGACAGACATGTAGGACACGATACCTAAAGTAGCGAAGTTGTACTTGGAGATAAAATTGATACAAGATACCACTTTGGGGAACTAACAGCATTACAAGTGCCATAACTTTTGTACAATATTCACTTGAGTATCGTAACTTTTTTTTCGATCATCTGAGCATCATAACTAATGTACGACGTTCACTTAAGTGTTATAATTATTTATCAAATCACTTGAGTGCCCTTTAACTTATAATTTTTGTAAAATCATTCACCACAAGTGCCATGCCACGTCAAATTTTTGGCACTTGGGTGAACACTTAAAAAAAAATTGATACTTAAGTGATTGATTGAAAGTTGTAACACTCAAGTGAACATCTTTCTAGAAGTTATGACACTCAAGTGATCGAAAAAAGTTATGACACTCAAGTGAGTATTGTACGAAAGTTATAACACTTATAATGTTCTTATCCCCTTTAGGGGGGTTTGTGGGTCAAAAAATAGCTTGGGGTGAATGCTTCTAAATAGCACAATCTTAAAAAAAATTTGTGATGTTAATCCATATTGCTAAGTCTGTATTATTGTAACTGTTTAACACAGTTTCTAATCTCGGTTTCATATATGACTACAACTAAGGCACGCTCTAAGAGCGTGCATGAGATGGTTATGTATAAAAGGATCGTGTGTGGTAACTTAAAGTGGGTGGCTATGGGTGTAATTGGAGAGTAATTTGCAAACATTTTCCCTCTATAGCGCTTTCTCGCCTATCTTAGATTTGGAGAACTGTGTATCACTATTATGGGCAAAAAGTTAGATAAGGCCATGTCTACCTAACTTTAGATAGCTCCTTCACCAAAAATATGTAGCCGTGCGGTGATGCACTTAGTAATGGAATGAAGTGAGCAAAAATGAACACCTCCGCTCAGTCAATCGCCATTATTGTCATAGTCACATCCCCATATGCTGAGACACACACGTGATTTATGTTAGAAAAGTCCAACATTCGATAATCGATATAGTATGAATAAGTTATTATATTCTAATTAGCACATAACTCATTAGTTTAAGTTTATGAGTAAAGGTATATCCAACCGGATATCTTGACAAGTTTAGATTTGAGTTCTCTCTTCATGATCTCTTCGAGAGAAGGTACCGAGCTTCCACTGCACGTTCCTACCACCATCCCTAACTCCCACTACGATCTCTCTCTCTCTCTCCTTGCACAAAAAATGCTTAGACTAGATATGATGGGGATCGACAAAAATGCCTGAAAGTCTCATAGGGACGAAGGTAGGGGCCAGTGGTGGGGTCACTGAATGAAAGCAAGTGTGAGAGAGAGAGAGGGAGAACCTATCAAGGGACCAAACGAAAACGACGACGGTGCCATGGTGGCTTAATATTAGCGCGCGATGGCTCTGGTGGCTGCACATGGTGAAAGAGGGAACGAGAGAGGTTGGCGACAACTAGGGTTTTGAAATTGTTGGTGAAAAATCTTACATAAAAATTTTATGCATGATGGCGATGTCGCCATTTTTTAATGGAGACCCATTTAAAATTAAGGAAACACAAAATTACCCAACTTGCTTCCGCTGTTGTGAAGTCACCATGACCTCCGTCGACGGAGTACTTACTAAAAACTATCTTCTTTAGAGAAACTCCTTATTTCCTTCCTTCAAAGCCTAGAACATCGTGCACTGTCAAGCCGGATACGCTGTATCAGTCGACATAACTTCAAGCAAGAAATCGTTAACTCTTTCTTGTTACTATCCGAAAGAAACTATAAGTCGCCTTTTCTCTAAGTTAAGCTACAAAGAAGTTGGAACCGAGATCAAATGGATTCCGTTCCAAGTTTATCGGAAAATCAAAGATAACTTGTTCCACCATAGAAAATTATTTACTTCTTCCATTTCAAAAGGTATCGTGATTCACAAGAACAAATCATTTAGGGGAATGATTAAAGTTTCCCACTATTCCTCAGCAAAGCCAATTCAAATCATCATGATGAGCCCAGCCTGAGGAAAATTGACATTACCCGTGAGAAAGCACATTTAACCAAAAAACGAAGAAACGTGACTCACATGTCTCTCTCCACAGCCGCAAATTGAGTGTGCTTTCGCTACGTCAGATGAGAACTATACTGCATAACTTTTTGACTCTCCTGGTCCTTCTAGCGATGGTGACAATGAGATAACAACTTCTCCTTTCTTTTCTTACTTTTTTATGAGAAAAGTCACTTTCGACGAAAATTACCTCCAAAAGAAGATAGCTCTCTTTTTGAAATGGGCATAATTAAATTGATCCTTGTCGTGCTTGTAGCCGACATTGCAATCTTCATATGTTGCTTGTTTGTGATTTATATGCTAATCCACGTCTAGTTTGTTTCTATATAATTTGAGTTTACTTCCGCCACTCAATACATAATATATTACAAATTGAATTTAGACCTTTAGTGTAGAATATAACACACGTTTTGAGCATCCTTTAGACTGTCCAACTTTATCTATCCTAAACCGTATATTATTAGAGTACACCATGTTTTTCTTAATTTACTAAATTTGCTTGAAAATTTCATCTAATTGTGAAATGAATTGAAATAGACACGGATTCCTCCAAAACCTAATTATATCTTAGAAATTTTACAAAAGATACGGTCCATGTTCTAGAGACTTGAAACTCGCGAATTACGCCAATTGTGCATGTCCATGATTATATGTGAAAGCTCTTGGACAAAGTAAGGCGCTTGACGCTTTTCTTTGAAGGACTGGTGATTACTTTGCATGCTTATTATTCCAACCTAGGGTTTTATGTTGCTTTTAAGGGTCCACTCATGCACTTTAACGCAGAAAATGGTAATAGGAGACGTCATCCATAACACGTCACCAATAATTCGTCATTAGGAGACAGATTGCTACGGATGCGACTCCCTGATAATAGTCTCGTCAATAGCTTAATTATTTATTATTATTGTTGAAAGGGTGTTCCGTACCTTGACTGCAAGCCTAGCCTAATTTCGAAAAAGAGTCGAGCATATGAACGGACATCATGCTTCTCCTTTCTTATGAGGCCAAGAGTAATCATTATTTTCATGACATTCTCCTTTATGGCTAAAGCAAAGGATGGAGAATAACCCTAGTTAGCCCATTGCCACTAACTCGGTTTGCTCCTTTTAGCATGGCTAAGATGGATTTCTCGGGTGACAAATGGCTCGGATGTGGGTTTAGCTTCTAAAGGGTCATTGGGCATGCCATATTTGGCCCTTATGACCTGACACCATAAAGAGTTTGGCCCTGTCATAAAATGTCGAGAGTAGTTATACCAAATCTATTGGTTAGACAATTCTTGCCTTTACACCCCCAACTTGGATCCTCGGTAAAGGAAACAGCTGCCCTGGAAATGAACGAAAAGGAAACTCAAACCTTGGAGTCTACAGAGCAACCCCTATCACCCGATAAGAGGGGGTTTAACAAATGGTGGGCCACAAAGGTTTCATCTTTTCTTCTCCCTTTTTTTTTTTTTTTGGTAAAGATCTTTTCTTCTCCCTTGATAATAAGCTACAAGGTGAATAAAGCAGATAAAGTGAGAACACTAGTCTTCGGATTAAGAATTGAAATCATGCCCAATCATCCTTCATCTATGATGCCTAAGGTGCCTACGTATGGCGTTGGGAAGGCTCTTGTTTGGTATCCAAAAACTATCCTTGAGACGACCGTGAAATCGTCTAGGGGCGCCACAGTGAAGTTACTCATGTCTTTCCATCCTTTTATGTGGGCTCCATCAGGAAAACTTGAGCTTCTGTGGGTGCTTTAGCTAAACTAAATAAATTGAAACTCCAACCAGTTGAAAAAGAAATCACAATAAAGCAACAACTCATTTATATATATATATATATATATATATATATATAGCTACATAAGCACCACTACTCGGATTTGGTCTCGTATATATCTCTATTGAGGAACGGCCTCTAAGGCCATTAATTAGCTTGAGAAGGTGGTTTGAACAACGTTGAAAAGATTTCGTCCCGATACTTTCACAATTTTCCTAATTATATATTTTTAATTTGTATAATCAAATCCTTCTACTTTTAAAAATTTTCCTAATTATGTCCATCCGACTCCAACCAAATGCAGCTAACAAAACTATCGGATGGCATCAAAGTACAATGTAAATAAAATACACGAAACCACACGTGGACATGTGTGGAAAAATTTAGCTACTGAAAATAACTTTGGAGCATGATGTGCATAAAATTTAACCAATGTGGACAAAATTTTATCGATTTCATACAATGACGTCAACCAACGGGCATGTTAGTTAGATTTGGTAGAAAAGAGACTTGACTAAAAACTATGCAAAAGTAGAAAGACTTGACTTGACAAGATAAAAGTAGAGGAATTTAATTAGAAAAAACATGAAAGCACAACAACAAAACGTAAAATTTTTCTTTAATTATATTTCCACTGTCGAAGAGCTTTAAATGGTAACACATAAGCAGTGTCAACGCCGGGATGATGGGTCTTCATGATTATAATTGCGAGATGCCTAGCATATTTCGAGCCCTAATGTAGCAAAAACTTAGGGGAAGTTTCAAATGATGTCATTGAAATCGCAAGGGAAAGATAGCGTACAGCATTATCAGCACATGCCTGAAATTTTCAAAGTTCTTCATTAAAAGAAAGATATAGATAAGCACCTATCAACATTGATTGAGCGTGTATACCGACACTTTATACTTACTCTTGGAAATTTATTTATGACAAGCTCATTTGGATTCATTAATCACTTGTGTAATGTTGATCTAAATACAATGTGGTATATATAGGATGAGTGCATAAACATGATTTAATGTCTTGACCGATCGTCAATTGAGGACTTAACTAGCAATGCTAACACAGAGACCAAAGGGGGAGCGGGTGATGAATTGGCCTGTTAAAACTTTTTCGCAGCTAGAAGAATTTGCAAATAGATGTACAGCGGTTTAGCCTTTCTCCTTTGGCCTATGTTCACTTTTCAAGATTACTCCACCTCTGCGGGCATCTTGAGGGCACACTCCCCCGTGTTGCTTTGGTGCATTCGGGGTTTTACTCCCGAAATATTTTCAACAAGACTTGAACCCACAATCACAAAAAGAGGAGCAAGCTGCCTTGCATCTGAGCCAACGTCTTGTTGATAAAGCACTAAACTTTCAATCGCATATCTTATGCCCTATTGAATTTTACAAGGCTTGATTGTTCGCACTCAATATTTGAGTGCTGTCAAGGTTTCAGGATATTTGAATTTAAAAAAATGGAAATTATATGAGCTAGAAGAATTAGATAAACCATAAGTAAAAAGTCAATTCAGGCCATTATATACAAAGGTTAATATCACAAAAAATTCGAAACTAGTAAACCTAGGACACATTTACCCTAAAGTAATTTTTTAACAACCAAAAACCTCAAATTATTACACATGTGATAAATTTATCCCAAACTAATTTTTTTATTACTAAAAATCCCAAACTAGTATATTTGTAATAAATTTACTCAACATTAGTTTCCGTTAAATTAAATTAATATCATAAAAAAATACAAACCGGTACACATATAACAAATATAGGGTAAAATCCTAAATTAGTATATCCGTTAACTGTCACGTGTCATCCAACTTAACAATCTAATGGTAAAATTTAACGAAAATTAATGGATACTGAATTTGTTACAAATATACTAATTTAGAATAAATTTATTATAAATATATTAATTTTGAGTTTTTCGTGATACTTAGCTTATATGTAAATAGAGAGAGACAGGGAGAGGTACACGCGACATTTTAAAATAACGTAACTTAGGGTCATTCAGGGAAAGAGAGATTCAAGAAGCCTTCACCATGACCCTGTATAAAGTAGAAAAAGACAATCCACTTCCTATTCACGACAGTTCATTCCTCTTTCTGTCATTATGATTGTTGTCTCCCACGCAAAGAAAAACCCATTAACTAGGTTTTGCGTTTGTCGTCTACCTCAAGCCATTCGGGCTCTTGCCCTTTTCTTAAAACTTACTGACTTTTTTGTTATTTTTAACTCGTACCTATCCATTCTCACTAAAAACATCATAGAGGAGTAAACATTGCATACGGGCTAAGTCCCTAAAAACCCCGTAATTAACTTAAAAATCCCTAACTTTCATTTTAGTTCTAATTATGTCCACATGTCCAAAAATCGCTATTAATTTCTTTAAAATAATCAACATCAGGACCAGTTAGGAGTTCATTTATTAGAACTCACGTTTTCATCAACACTTTCACTTTCATATAAAACAAGAGGTTTATTATTAGGACCCAAGTCATCATCAATATTTTCACCTTCATATGAAAAACTGGGAGTATCCTAATTTTGATAATTTTGAAGAAATCAGTGGCGATTTTTGGATGTGTGGATAGATGTGAGACTAGAGTAAAAGTTAGGGCTTTTTTTAGACAAAAATGAGTTCACGTTAGAATTAAGATTTGACCTAAAGTTTGGCAATTTTTTAAGGAATTATGGCTATTACATACACAGTCTTTTTCAGACTACATTTTCCAATCATAACATATGAGATTACGCATCTTATCTTTATCCCATCTACTTAAATAATCTCGAGTCCAAGCAAAACATTTTACTTCTGTACAAGAAGCGGCTGTTTTTGTTCACGCACTGTTTGAGTTGATTGATTTTTGGAATTGATGGTCAAAGAAGGTGCACGCTGGTCCCATGGAAAAGGCAAGATTTGCATCTGAATAATCATATTTTACCTTTACCTTTCGCGCGCTTTGTGGTTTCAGTACGGGAGAAAGCACTCACCGACGAGGGAAGGAATCGGACATGTTATATGCACTCGAATTTCCCAGCAACAAATGCTGCTCTGATCTTGTCATTCAGTAAATTCTAGGTCAGTCAGGGGCTTGATGGAGAGAAAGCCTGGTTCATCCAGAGCTGACCGCAAAACGACAGAGAGAAACAGGAGAAACCGTATGAAGGCACTCCTCTCCAAGCTCCATTCCCTTGTTCCTCCACAGAGTCCTAGGGTCTCTCTCTCTCTCTCTCTCTCTCTCTCTCTCTCTCTCTCTCTCTCTCTCTCTCCACTGTATTCTTTTCATGGTTCTCATCTGTCAAGGTAGGGTTGGGTCCTGTAGCCAGATTTTATCATCAGTCATCTTCTTAACGTACAAAACACCATGTATTTACTTTTCTTTCTTATGCTAAATTGGTGCTAATTATTTGGAGCCCTCTCATCTTTCTGCTCCTTATTTTGGCTAGAAGCATGGAAAAGGTCATTCCTTCACTTCGAGGTTTTCAGTTCCCCAGATGGTATTTTTAGTCATGTACAGATGCCTTTTTTTTTTCCCTTTTCAGTCGAACATGAATAAGAAGAAACTAGATTCCCCTAAACAAAAGGAACTCTTCCAGGGTTTTGTCTGTCTCTCCTTTGGTCAACTACTACTTAAACACAAGAATTTGGTGATGTCCCCTCATTCGATCTTGCCTGAAAATGTCTAGCAGGGTGTAGATTTTAAAGTGGTAGACATAATTAATCACAATTTCAAGAAAATTAAGTACAAGATTCAGGTTCTGTGTTGACAGAAGTTTGTAAGAGAGGGTCCAGTATGAGGTTCACCATTGGAATGCGATTGATTTTGTTGATGAGGGCGAGCTTAGATGGTATCTTCTTGAGTTCAAAGTCTCTAAATTTTTGTTTCGACCATATTTGTCGATGCAATCTTATCACGTTTAAGTTAACAATTATCCTTGCTTACTAATGTTTCGTTGTAGGAATTGACATTGACGATGCCCGATCAATTAGGCGAAGCGGCCAATTACATAAAGGACTTACAAGCGAAGGTGGAGAAAATGAGGGAGCAAAAAGAGAGGTTATTAGAAATAGAAAAGATCAACACAACCATGAACAACGGACTGATGATCGGATTCAAGTCGCCAGAGATCGGAATACGGAAAAACGGGTCAATCCTGGAGGCTGTTCTTGTTACTGGATTGGATGGCCAATTCTTGTTCAATGAGACTATTCGAGTGATTCATGAAGAAGGAGCTGATATTGTCAATGCCAATTTCTCTTATGTCGATGATGCAATGCTTCACACAATTCATGCCAAGGTAAGAATTGGTTTATATTTTGAGCCCAAAATAGTTAGAACTTATACATCTAGGACAAAAAACTTTACTAGAAATCATAGAATTGTGAAACTCATACCCTAGAGATGATTTATCCAATTAGAAAGGAATGAAGTTTTGTTAACGGTTCGATTATGATCCCCTTGTTTTTTATATGACAAGGAAGCCCCACTCACTCAAGTAGTAAAATCGCATTGATCATGAAACATCTCACTAATCTTGTGATCTATAGGACGAGATTCAAAGCTTACATAGCTGAACCAAACGTGAACTTGTAAGCACTTGATGATGTGGGGATTGAACATGTGTTGCCTATACGAGTACAACTAATTCGCTTGCTTAGATACTTGCATGCAATTTGTAAACCAATTAGGTAAAAGGGTTTTGGTACGCCAAGCATTAACATGACTTTGTTTAGGATTTTTCAGAATAGGCTTGAGAAGCACGGATTAAGTTACAGTAGGTAACTCTTGTCAGTGCAAAGTCATTTGATCAGCTATGACAGTATTGACAGCAAGACATTAGAGTCAACCAAGTCAATTCACGCACCAAATATATACTGACAAAAGTCAATGCTTCAGTGACTTTAACATTTAATGTGAAGAGGTTGGTGGAAAGTCGATGCCAATGTTTGCAGGAAATATATTCATGTCCTTTATGCTCTTTATTGAGCCTTTTCAATTGGCTGGTTTTTTTCAGCTTTGTTTCCGAGTTTGAGTATGTTGCAGGTTGGAGATGGCGATTGTTCGGACGAGAGAATATCTCAAAGGCTACAGGAGATTGTCAATGATATGCTAATGGAGCCTCATCCTTGAGCTAGTGCTTTGGATTTTGCAGAATTATTTGAATCTTTTAGAGGATTGTAGAAATGCACGTGTTTCCCTTAGTTGATGCATAGAAAATTGTTTCTTTCATGGGCAGATTTGTCACCAAATCATGTGTGTCTATATGATTAAGAGATCTTACAGTGATATAGAGTACAAATAGCACGAAGAATGGATGTGAAATTGGCCTGCTGTTAGATCTTCTGATATGGTGAAAGTACAAGCTGCATTGTTTCTGCAGTTTATGTGCGGACTGCAAGCAGCAACCTTCTTTGAATACTTCCTTCTGCTCTTTCTTTTTCTTTGGAAAAGGGAGATGGTTTGCTGTGCTTGTGTATCTTAGAAATTTCTTACCTTCTACTTGGATCTGGAGTTTCCCTAGGATCTTGGTGTTTGATTCATATCTATAAATATGAAATGAGAAGCCTCGTGATGTAGAATGAGTATTGCTCTTATTGCACATCGATGGCATACAAATAAACCAGAAAATAGGAAATAAATCAAATCCTGGATTTACTTGGTTTGGTTGATGTGACCTTCTCTACAGGCAAAGCAACACAAAATTCCACTATAGATGAAGCGGCATAAAGGAGATTGCAACCCAAATACAGTGTTTAACCCTTACAATTTCTCAAGAAACAATCAACTCAATCTTGTAAAAAGATAAATAGGAACCATATCAAAAGATTTCTCAATTTAGACACTCTTCTCTTTGGATGTAATTCACGAGCAATGTGCCCCCAATGGAAGGAAATTTGTAATATGATAAAAAAATTTCATCCAATTGAACGAGAACCAACCATGCACAATGATCTGAGCCTACTATACAAGAGAGTCCAATAGAGTGGCAAACTGGATTAGCAATCCCATAAATTGAAAACTTTACCTTATGATTGGATAGTCCCCCAACCCTTTTGAGATTTATTTTGTTTTGATGCTTGGGGTATGAGCTTTGATGTTTGATACTTTCATATTCAATAAATTTTCTTTCCAAAAAAAAAAAAATTCTGCACAATGACAGCACCTCCCACTCGCACGGCACACGATAACAAAACCCACCCCCCGACTTTATATATAGTGGACCTGTAAAGTTCGTTAGCGGACTTCAACTTGGAAAACGTGAATTCCGTGCCCAGCATGTTTGGCCTTTAATAAAAGCGGGCCAACATGCCCTCAACTTTCGGTCGGGTCAAGTTTCATTCATGGGCTTAAAACTGTAAACATACTTGAACAGTTCCAATACCGATTGAAAAAGGACGGAACAAGCTCTTGGTACCATTTAACACACTATGCAAGTAACAAGATGGATTTAGAGTTATTGAGAAGGGTTAATACCACCAAAAATCTCAAAATAATACATTCATGCCATACTTAACTCAAACTAATGTTTGTATCACAAAAACTCTTAAACCGATACATACATACATATATATATCCCAAATTAATTTTTGTGTAACAAAAAATTCCAAACTGATACATCCATGTCACATTTACTTCAAACCGATATGTCCATATCACATTTACCCTCAAATTGTGATCAATCTTGGATTTTTTTTGGAGTACATGCGGCACAGGTGCATCCATTTGAGGTAAATTTGGCATGTGTATACCAATTCGAGAGTTTTTGTGACGCAAAAATGAGTTTGGGACAAAAAGGTGGCACGTATATACTAGTTGAGAGTTTTTTGTGGTATTAGCCCAAAAGAAAATGAGATAGCAGAAAGAGAGAGAAATGTCAATCTTGGCGTGAGAAAAGAAATGCCCAGTAGACAATGGGTGCGTTTGGAAATTACTTTGCTAAGGGGCTTTAGACTCTAAAGTCCCTTGAACAAATGCAAATACGTTAATCAAATCTTTTGGAAAGTTGTGGGAAGACGTAATTGCATTTGCAAAAACCTTTAAAGGCCTTTGGCTCAAGGCAGATCTAGAGGTGCGTTTGAGCATTGAGCATTTCCGAAATGCAAATAAACTTTTTTTTCTTTCGATTTTACCCTTGCTATACTTTCATAATTATGAAAATGTCATAAAAAAACCCTAGCATTGCCAATGAAGGTCTCAGCCACCAGTGAGACATCACCAGCCTTGCTTGGGTCGCATGAAGTCATGAACCCTGGCAACTTCATCTAGGCATGCGACACAAGCGGCCGCCACCTAGGTTCGCATGACCCGGGCCACAACATCTCAGGTTGCCCAATCTCATACAAGGCTGTCAGCAACTAGATTTGGCCTCGCTGATCGCCAACCGGCCTCTAAGTCCTTCACCAGTTTTGAGTTTTTAAGAAAAAAAAAAACAAAACAAAAGTACTTTAGAAATTGTGATTCTTCCCAACACCATTTAAATCAAAATTGTTTTTCAATGCATTTTAAAAGTACAATTTATCAAATACTACTTGCATTTCGGAAAATCTATTTAAGCTAAAAAGTATTTGCATTTTCCCAAATACTTTTCCTCAAAACTGAATCAAACGCACCCAATATTCAATGATCAAATCATCATCTAAACTTATTTAGCTTATATTTATATGCAACCTAGAAGAAAGTAAATCTATGTAAGAGGACTATCCTAAGACTTAGATGACATTAAAAACTAATGTAAACTAGGAAACTGAATTAGCGAGGTAGTTGAGTGACTCCTGTCCCACACCAGTCTCCCCGTCCAAAAAAACCTATGCTCCAACAGGTATGTCTGACGGACTTTCCAAAGAATTAGATAATACATCAGTTTCATCTACAAGGGAGCTCGACAAATCTCCATAGACAAAAATATCAAAATCGTCTAGATCAGATGAGGTCTTACCAATGAATATTGTAGTAATATTTGGAAAAATTTGAAAAATCATATAAATTAATGTCTCTTTCAAACTCAACATTTTTCGAAAGTCTGATTTCAAATAGAACTTGAGCATAATATACATGAAATTTAATGGACCCCTCAACCTGTGAAATTTTCAAGCCAAGAGATTAGATAAACATCTTGGAACCCTGAAGGCACACCAGTCATTTTAGAAAAAAAAAATTAAACCTCACATCCTTTCTCCTCCTTTAAAGATTCAATAGATTCACTAAATTGGGAAGCGCCCAATAGAATCTTCAATCAAAGATAGTGTCATCAAATGTATATAAATTAGGAAAATATTTTACTTTTAGGACAAATGTATATAAATTAGGAAAATCTTTTACTTTTAGATTTAAGTTTTCTCAAATCCTCTTTGTACTCTCAAATCCTCTTTGAAGCCTTTTAGATTAGATTTAATTTCCGATTTTGATTTTTTTATATTCTTCAATCTTATAAATCAGATTGGATAATGTGACCCCAATTGGAGCTTGAATAAAGTTCACTTGCCTGTTTGACCAATAAAAACAAGGGTTAATATCACGCAAAAATCTCAAACTCGTACACTTGTAATAAATTAACCCCAAACTCATTTTTTTTTACCATGAAAAAATCTAAATTGGTAAACCCATGGCAAATTTACTCTCTGCTAGTTTTTGTTAAATTTTACCATCAAATCATTGAGTTGGATAACACATAACAGTTAACGAGTGCACCAGTTTGAGGTTTTACTCTCCGTTTGTCATAGGTGTATCAGTTTGTGATTTTTCATGATATTAATCCAATTTAATAGAAATTAACGGATAGTAAATTTGTCACAGGTATACCAGTGAGATTTTTTGTGGTAAAAAAATTAGTTTGAAATAAATTTATCATAAGTGTACCAGTTTAAGATTTTTTGTGGTCAAAAAATTAATTTTGGGTAAATTTATCACATGTATATCAATTTTACATTTTTTGTGAAATTAACCCCAAAAGAAAAGTTTAGTTGCCTGTCACCAATCAAGAGTTTCAATCAGATTAAAATAATTTATATTTTATAAGTATGTTCATTTGACAATCAAAATTACTGTAGTTGTCCATTTGATTACCACAAACATAAGAGCCACGATAAATTTGGAAATCAAAATTATTGGAATAATAATCTCGATAACCTTGAAAATCTAATAATTGTAATTATAGTCACTATTGGAATAGCTTTCTCTTACTATCCAATTTTCAATTGGATGTTAAAATAGCGGTTTTTGTAAAATTCAAAATAATATTTAGTTTTTAATCAAACATATTTGGACAATTGATAGACGATTCCACTGAGATTTCAAAGGTCCTGGAGCTTGAATCTTCAAAGTTGGTTCGCCTGATAAAAGTTGCAGCAATCAAAATACATACCCACCTTTGCCTCTTGATCCAAAATCCCCGAATCGAGTGAAACAAGGCTTTGATATCAATCTGATGTAAAAGCGGTACCACTCTAATATAAATTGATGAAGGACAAAACTAGCTCCGATGTCAATCGATAAAGGACGGATGCGCGTAGCAAGATGGGTTTAGAATCGTAAAAAGGAAAGAAAATCAAATAGCAAGAAAGGGAAAGAAAATAGAGAGAGCTAGAGAAAAAAGATAGAAACACCAATTAAGGCGACAAAGAAGAAATGCACAATAAGCAATAGTCTATATTCAAATCCTCATCCAAACTTATGACACAATTGATTAGCTTATATTTATAGGCAACCTATACTAGGGAAATAAATATAAATACGAGTTCTCTCAAATCAAGAAAAATATATAGAAGAAATAAATCAAGGTAAATACCCTAGATCCTATATAATATCCAAAAACCAAGAACAACTAGCAAACTGAATCAGCGAGCGGGTTGAGAGACAAAAGAATTGCCCAAAAATTTTTAAACTTATTGCATTTTTGCCAATTTAGTCTCAATGTTTTAATTTTGCTAATTGAGTCCTAAACCTATTCACATTTTGTCAATTAAGTATATTCGGCCAATTTTGACTGGAAATCGTTAACGTGAACACTAGCCGTCCTATATAGTACAGCCAGCATTGACGTGGATAATTTTTAGTAATATTTTTTGAATATTTTTCCTTTTTTTCTTTTCTTCTCTTTTCATTCCTTTTTTCCCCTTTTTCTCTTCTTTTCTTTTTCTTCTTCTTTTTTTTTTTTTCCTTTTTTCCCTTTTCCGACTGCCGTTGGGCCTTGTCAATGGCCGGCGGAGGTCACCGACCTAAAGCAAGGGCAAAACTTGCTGACCTTAGGCAAGGCTCGCCCAAGCTAGGGCTGACAAGGGCAATTGTGAAATCGGTGACCTCCATTAGCCATCAATGAGGCCCTTCTCTCTTTTTCCATTTTTCCCTCTACCGGTTATCAACGTAGCTTGTCGGTGGCCGGCGGAGGGAAAAATGGAAAAAGAGAGAAGAAAAGGAAAAGAAAAGTAGGAAAAACGAAGAAAAGAAAAAAGGAAAAAAATAATAAAATATTCAATAAAATATTAAATTTTCAGGTTGGGTCAGATCAACCTAATTTGACCCGAGATATCAATAATCTTTTTTTCTCTTTTTGCTATAATCATGGTTGTTTAAAATAGAAAAATCTCACACTGTGGACTCTCGTTACCAAAGATATTTGTAATATAAAGAGTAATTTCTATTGTTTCCCATTTTAAATTGGTAAACATTATTTTAATTTCATCTACATGCATCGCTTAAAGAGGCCGACCTTAAGGTCTCTTGAATTTTTAAAATAATATAATATTTCATTCAATTACCCATGAGTAATTGATGCAATGATTGAAATTTATATATTACATATTATTATTGTTGTCATGGGTATATTGAAGTTCATTAATCATAAGAACTTAGGAATTCACCCAAAGGCTTTTCGATTTCTTATATTTCATGACCACGAGGGTTGGTAATTAATATATCTTGTTAGATTTGTTTGTATATCCAAAGATAGCAAACAAATTTTAATGAGATATATTTATAATTACCGAATAAAAGTTATTAGCATCATTATGGTTTAATGCATATTGTAGAATCACCTAAAGGAGAACTACAATGTACACGTATTGTTTAATTTGAATATGATTATATGATATTCTCAAAGCATTAATATATGAGTATTGTCTTGCATATTTGTAGTATCTGTATTTGTTTCTCTTCATTCTCATGCTTCGTCAATTCCTTTGAATTTTTCTAATTGGTGTGAACAAGTTCAATTTCACTTAGATGTCCTGGATCTCTTGATTTAACACTTCAACTTGAAGAACTAGCTCTATTATTGATGAGAGTAGCAATAATGAAAGGCATTTACATAAATCTTGAGAAAGATCAAACAGATTAAGCTTAATGTTTATGCAAATAACAGTTGCAAACAAGTTAAATACTACTCTTCCCATCATGAAATATGATGGTTCACGTACAATGCATTGACATATACTTGAGATGACGAACTTAGCAGCAAAATTAAGGATTTTGGGAATATACGTGGATGACTACTTTTTTGTACAATTCATACTTAATTCCTTGCCTCATGAACAATATGGGTCATTTTAAATGAATTATAACACTATAAAGGATAAGCGGAACGTAAATGAATTGGCCAATGTGCGTATTCAAGAGGAAACAATGATAAATAATCAAAAGGCTCATTTTTTTCATCTCTTAAGTCATCAAGAAGTTGAATCCTAGGGACTAGAGCTCAAGCATCAAGAACCCGGGCATGGTCTTTGTGGACCCTAGCCCAAGTGTTGGGGATTCAAGCTCGACCTTTGTGGACCTAGGCCTAGGCGTTGGGGTAGTAGACACAGGCATCGAGGCTTCAGGCCCTGCCTCGATGGACCTAGGTGTGGGAGCTGGGGGCTTGGGCACATGGACTGGGTTCTTGGGCTCGACCTTGATGGACCTAAGCGCAAGCACTAGGGGCCTAGGTGCGGGCACCAAGGTCACGAGCCCCACCTCGATGGACCCGGCCCAGGTGCCGGAGACTCGGTTTTGGACGTTGAGGACCCGAGAATTAGCGTTGAGGTTTCTGCACCTAAGCGTAGAGCTTCGAGTCCAAACGCTGATATCTAGTTGTATTTTGAAAAATGATCTTTGATTTTTTATAGAATAAAACATTTTCTTGAATTTAAGCATAATTTTTCATGACTAGGAAAATATCTTCCATTAACTCATTTTTGTAAGTGAATCAAACACCGAAAAATGTTTTCCCAAATAATGCTATTTGTGAAACAAACGAAGCATAGCTCTATAATGAATGATTCGTATAACATTTTCTAGAAAACGACCGCTCGTATCATTTGAAATAATTAGTTGATGATCGATAATAATTTATGTCTAAATAATTTCATGAATGATAACATTATTTTTTATTTATTTCTTTTTATAAGTGATATAAATGATTATTTAAAAAAATATTTTCTAACTCGATTCTTTTTTACGAACTAATGGACCCCGTGATGAAAGAGAAGCCACAAAAGTGCGGGGCTAATTCCCAAAAAAACCCCAAACTTTACACTTTGTCCCAATTATACCCTGAACTTTTTTTTGTCTCAAGAAAAACCTCAAACTTTTATCCGAGTCCCAAATCTACCCTATCGTTATAACTACATCCAATTAACGTCAGAAAAAAAAAAAAAAACAGAACCAGCAGCTGCAGCGTGGCCGAGCCTTAGCCGGTGGCCGCCGCCACAGGCGCCGGGAAGGAGCGGCGGCCCTCGCTTGGGCCTTCCCGAAGGCCGGCGACCCTCGCCGGCCCCGGGCGAGTCGCCGGCGAGGGCCTGCAGCCCCCGATCTGGGGCGAGGGTCGCGCCCTCCCCCAGATCGGGGGCTGCAAGCCCTCGCCGGCGACTTGCCCGGGGCCGGCGAGGGTCGCCGGCCTTCGGGAAAGCCCAGGCGAGGGCCGCCGACCCAGGCGATGCCTCGATGGGGGGACCAAATCGACGACCTGCTCGACTTCCCCAGTGACGACGTGGAGGCCGGGCTGCCCCCCATCGACCGCGACTCCTTCCCTTCCATCTGGTTCGCCCACCCGGACTCGCTCCGTCTGGTCCCCGCATAGAGGCATCACCTGGGGTCGGCGGCCCTCGCCTGGGCTTTCCCGAAGGCCGGCGACCCTCGCCGGCCCCGGGCAAGTCGCCGGCGAGGGCTTGCAGCCCCCGATCTGGGGGAGGGCGCGACCCTCGCCCCAGATCGGGGGCTGCAGGCCCTCGCCGTCAACTCGCCCGGGGCCGGCGAGGGTCGCCGGCCTTCAGGAAGGCCCAAGCGAGGGCCGTCGCTCCTTCCCGGCGCCTGTGGCGGCGGCCACCAACGAAGGCTTGGCCACGCCGCAGCCGCTGGTTCTGTTTTTTTTTTTTTTTTTTTCTGACGATAATTGGACGCAGTTATAACGGTAGGGTAGATTTGGGACTCGGATAAAAGTTTGAAGTTTTTCTTGAAACAAAAAAAAGTTCAGGGTATAATTGGAATAAAGTGTAAAGTTTGGGGTTTTTTTGGGAATTAGGCCCAAAAGTGCGTGCTAAAGAAAGACAACACACTTTACAACTCGAATTTAAGCGTCCCTCCCATCCCAAGAAAATTAAGATAACGAAGATTAATCACAAGACAGCCGCACAGAAGATCGGGCACGCCAGCCTGTCCAATCACGAATCGAGGCTTTTGTCTTTGGATCGCTAGCGGGAGTCTTGTCGAAGGCTCTTCCAACAATTTCATTTCATGCCTCTTTTTTTCTTATATTTTTGCGTTTGGTGCATTTTGGAGTCGAAATTGGATAACTCTAGATTTTAATTTTGACTGTCTATAGTAAAATTTTAAATAAAAATATTAATTTAGGTACGCAGTCCACGCATCATTATCAATAAGAACAGTTGATCAATTTTCCGGACTATGACTAGCTGATCAATAATTACGAATCATGGGTCTATGTTAAAAAAAAAAGATACAATGTACAATATAAAGACCCTTCAAGTAATCGGTACGATACCCATGTTATACTCCTGATATATAATAACTACATATTATTTGTTATTGAAGCCATATCAAGGAGCAGATTACGCTATCTCCATTATCCTTCAGTGCACAAGTCAAAAAGGATAATCATAAAAAAAAATGCTCAAACTTAAATTTAAAATTATACATTGCATGAAGAGAGCAATTGCCGATTAAAACTAGTACTACATGCAAGAAAATCCCGTACCTGCTGTTTTTTTATTCGTGTAATTAAAAGCATAGTCTTGAAGAAACAGAAAGAGCATTAATTGAGAAATCATTGAAGAGAAAGGGAATCAATTTGATATTGAGATTTGCTGGAGTTTCTTGGATCTCGTGAATGGGATGCGTCGTCCTGTTGAAGGATATCAGTGAGGTCAAACGCTCGAAATTGCAGTGCAAACCGAGACTCGAGGAGAAATTTGGGATCACTCTGCTGGCAGCAATATCAAGTTTTATTTTATTTTTTGCCCTTTTACGAGAAATAAATGCTTTGACTTTATTTATCAGATTATTTTGATTCTGACCTTCACATGGTGATGGCTTTGGACTCACCCTAGCATGTGGATGACATTGACTATGCCTATCTACAAAATTTCATTAAAATGAGGTGAATTTTCGTGGAAATTTGGATTCATGTCTTCAAATGAAAGTTCCTAAAACAAGGGTTAATGTCAAGGATAATCCTCGAACTCTTTTTCGACGTGGTTACTACACTTTTTTTTATTTGATCAAGTCCCTAAATGTTTAAGAAGCCACTCATTTCTATCGACATGTCATGTACATTTTTTTTACATTGATTGAGGCAGGCCAAAGTGATATGTAGACTGCCCACGTCATTTTTCCAAGTCAACAAATTTTTTTACCCCTTTCGTCCCTTTCTTTTTGGTTACTACACAAATTTTTTTTTTTACACCTGAAGGTTACCTGCTCCATCGCTATCATGGGGTCAATTTTCTTAGTCTAAGTGACGCTTTGCTAGTCACATAATATACACTTTGTAAGAAAAATCTATCACGTTATTAGGCGTCCCGATGATGAAACATGTGCCTATCGTTTGACCGTCGCTAAAAGCCCAAGTTCTATGAAATTTCGTAACATGGTTTGCGGGACAAGCTTCACCAGCTAAAATCAAAATCCATTCTTTCTCACTTAGCTGTAAAATTCATCGTAATTAGCATCTGGGAATATCCTTTGGAGCCGTCTCGCAGAGCTCTTCTTTTTACAAAAACCCTAGATTGAGCACCCAACTCAAGTTGATAACATGTGCTGGGCAACCCCGAACAGATCAGAAACTCGAAGTTTAGGAGCGGGAGATGAACGAAAGGAAGTCCAAATGAAGATGGCTCTTGGCCGCGGAAAGCCTAGATTCAACTGTGCGACTGGTGCAGGCAAGCACATGGGACTCTGTGCCAGAAACACCATGCTTTTCTCCCAAGTTAAAACAAAACGTATGTTGTGTACCAGACCCGCAGATCCGTAACCTCATCATCTGGAGTAAACCTTCGTGATATGTTTACATTTTAATAAAGAGTAGTAGTATTCACGTTAATGCAGAGTCTGAAACACTGCATCGTATAGACCGGAACGATGCCAGATTAGATACTCACAAAATCTCAAAACTTATTATGCATGTAAATGAGCTATGTCCCGACGAAAAACGAAAAAAATAGCTATGTTAGGCAACAAATACGGTGTTCTACTTCCATTGTTTTTGGCTCGTCAAAACCGACCATAGCTATTTCTTAATAAGCGACGAACTGAGAAGAAGTCTTGGAGAATCAGCGAGACTAGCTCACGGGCTTGAGGGACAGAGGTGGAGTGCATATAAAAATCCATGATACGCCAAAAAGGTGAAGCACATCAAGCTGTACAATAAGAGTGTTGAAAGATGAAGAGGAGAATACACCCTTTGATTAGCGGACTTATCCCATAATTAAATTAAGTCGCTCATCTTACATTTTGATATTTCTGGGGTCCATTTTCGTTAAGGAGTCAAGATTTGCTCGTGTGATGACTATGAATAAGACCATTCACAAAACATGGTTACCATATAAAGTGCCCTCTTTCAACATACTAGAATACCTCCATAATCAGCTCATTCTCAAATAGATTGGAGCATACCCTCATTCAACAAGTATAATTGCCTCGTCCGTCTTATCACTAGCTTTTCTCTTCATTTATGTTCAATAATTGTGTGAATTCATCCATATTAAGCACTTGCTCTTGGTGAAATGCCAACTTTTACTCCTTTTAGCACTACACCTCTAAAAGAAGAAAATTGTTTCACCTGCTCAAATTGATCTCAATTTACTAAGCACTATAAATTATATCGTTTATCTGAGATGTATTAATCAGTTAAGGTGAATAGAAAGATCAAGCTTCAAGAGCACCTAAAAATGTTCAAATAAATAATGATAGTAATATACTTACCTACCATGTGGAACGGTCACCGAAAGGGCACACATAAGTTTAACCTTAATTAAGTCCACCTTACCCTAGCTGGCTAACATTGTAATGATGTGGTTTTTTATCAGGGGAAAGAACCATTCAGAATCACTCCACAAACCCTCTATAAATTCTTCCTCGAGAAGACCCAAATCACCCACTTCTCTTCACACTCATCTTCTATCCAAAAACCCTCAAGAAACACAGAAAAGCAGAAGCCATGGATTCTGTTCCAGGCAAGGCTTTTCTGCTTGTTCAGCTCCTGCTCCTACTCAGCTGCTTCCAAGAAGCCTACTGTTTTTTCCCCCAACCGCCGGTTTACCCTCCGACCCAGCACCACCACCACCATGCTCCCGGCCACCCTCCAGTCTACCCACCGTTTCACGACCACGGTCATCCCCTGATCCCCGCACCTTCTGTCAGTCCCATCTATCCTCCGGCTCACCCCCCAGTTAAACCGCCATTCCACCACCCTCCTTATTCAAGGAGATTCATAGCCGTTCAAGGCCTCGTTTATTGCAAGTCCTGCAAAAACACCCTCTACGGCGCTACACCCATTTTTGGTGAATTCTCTCCCTAATGATTGAGAAAGAAGTGCATATATATATGCTCATTCTACTTCTTATTACACGTTCCAGTCGAAAATGGTTGTTCATAAGAAGTTGGTCGAGAGCACACAAGATAGTGAATTCGTTCACATGTCTAACACGAACTCACTACATTATTTATTTGACAAAATATTGTGGACCATCTAAGGATGGCTTCATTATTATTTCCAGCATTATTCTTTCTAAGAGAATCGTAGCCAATGACCTCTATGTTGTATTTCATAGAGTTCAAGGACGAGTATTGCTCTATGCCGTTGTCCTTCATTTCCTAAGTTCAATTACTTTAACATCTTTAACTTCCAATAAACAGTTGTGCGATTATTGTTTTGGAGAAAAGCTTCGTCGCTGGCGGCCTTAATCACCATTCTAATGTTCTTTGACAGTATTTATATATCATAATAAATCTGAACTGGCCATTGTAGATGAGAAGAGTGAAAATTATTTCAAAACGGCCATCTTTTTTCCTTTAGCTTCCACCAGTTTTCTCCCCGACAGGCATAATACTTGTAATTTCTGGTTTTGATTCGTTATAAAGTCAGAGGTTGAAAATTAACTTGAAACAACTAATGTTCTTCATTAGCTTCTACAAGTTTCTCCTTTCCCCTAAGAACTATATATGCTAACTGGCCGATATGTTTATGGTTCAGGTGCCCAAGTCAGGCTCCTGTGCAAGAACACCAGGCACACGGTGGTGGTGACAGAAAAGACCGACAAGAATGGCTACTTCTTCCTCCAAGCACCAAGGACGGTCACAAGCTTCGCCTCCCACAAGTGCAAGGTCTATTTGGTCTCATCTCCAATCTCCTCGTGCAGTCAGCCATCTAATCTCAACCGTGGATTGACCGGTGCCTACTTGAAGCGGGAGAGGCCTCCATTGATCAAGCTCCCGTTCATCCTCTACTCGGCCGGACCTCTCGCATTCGAGCCCAAGTGCAGAGCCCCATGATCCAAGTGAACTCCATGTTGTGCGTCTCCCTAGCTTCTATTGTTGTTGAGTGTTATCGTGATTCGAGTTTCATGAGAGAAAAGGTTGTACTTGTGCTTAAAGCATTTGTTAGTCGGTGTATTTGAGTGACAATAATCGAATAAAAGAGTGGGTTCACACATCTTACCATAGATATTATCATTTACATACAAAAAGGTTTTTACTAAGCCGACAAAGTTTTTGTCGGCTTAGGGTCAACCAAAGATGACAGATTGTTAAGTTTTTTGCTTTAGGGTCAACCAAAACAACAAATTCTTAAAGTTTATTGCCTTAGGTCAAAGCCTAAGGCGAGAAAATTAGACTTTCGTTCTCTTAAGTTGGACTTAAGCGACGAATCGTGATTTCAGCCCTTCTTTGACTGTCCTTTTCCTTTTTCGCTCTCTTGCCCGTCGGTGGATCTATTGTCTTTTGCGCCGTCGCGCCGAGAGTTGACGAGCGAGCCCATGGCCCGGTAGCATCTTCCGCATTTACATACTTAGCTGCAAGGGTATAGAATTCTTCCGAAGTGGTGGGTCGCTTCTTGCTGACATGAAACAAGAAGAGAGATATCTGGAGTCCCGCTATGGCAGCCAATAAGGCAGCATCAAAAGGGGGATTTGGGATTTCGATGGCCGCTTCGACGAAGATAATCTTTAATTACGCTCCCCCGGTTGTTGCTTAAATGCGGGTAGTGAATTCTCTGTTCTTTTGAAGCATTGGCTGCTGGAGAAATGGGCAATAAACGTATTTGCCAATTGACGAAAGAAGCCGACAGATTTCAGTTTCAATCTATTAAACCGTACATTGGCCGCCTAGAGGGTCGCCAAGATTGCCCAGCACATAAGCGCGTCCGGTGCTGCGTGCAGCACTACGACAGCCCAAAATGGTTCAAGATAATCCAACCGGTCACCTGAACCGTCATGCTGTTGTAATTTGGGCATTTTGATCCCTTTTGGAAGGGGAGCAGCCATTATCTCGTTCGTGAACTTAGGGTCATGATGATAGGAATATGCTCTGATGCCTTAGGACAATTGTTCTCTGGATATTTATCTCCCAGCATGTGCTCCATTTCCATATAATTCATCGAGATACACCACTCTCGTCCACTCGGTTCGTGGAGCTGGATGTTTCTCGCCGGACTCCATGTCCACTTCCTAAGCTCATAGGTTGAACTACCGACTCTCCTCCCTTGGCAATGCCAGTTGCGGCTTCACCCTGCACACCCTGCTGGAATGTATGTAAGAGCATATCAACCGCCGGTATGTTTTCCAAAGTGAAAAAATGGTCTCTCAAAATGTGCACTGCATCTGATGTCGAAACAGGCTCCCATGGCACATAGCGTCCGTGAGCAAAGGCGGCTGGCGCGTGCTCACGGCCAAAATGACCTTTACATTAGAGGTGGAGCGTGGAACTGTTGACGGTGATAATAGAGCATGTCGTATGGAGGCATGTAAGGGTATGGTGGAGGAACTGCTCGGCTTCCCTATTGAAGTCTGGACCATTGAGATATTGGGAGAAAAGGGGGAAGAAGCCATACTTGAGCCTCAGGTTACTTTTATATGTTACTGTGGTGCGATCATTGGATTGTACTGGACATGTGACGGTATATGGATGACAAGTGTTGAAAAGCCGTAATAAATGGCATCCGTACCGTTTTCGAGACCAATGCATATCCAACTTTTTAGATAGTGTTAATATTATTGTGGGTTCTTAATGAAATAACAGTAAAGTGATGTCTTATAAAAATTAACCTATTGAATAATTCAAAATATTTATGAGGTTGTATACTCGAGACTCGTTTGTCGATGTTATATGCACTCATCAACGTAACAATGACACATGTTGAGGATTGATTGGTTGGTCAAAATCACCTAATCAAACGCTATAGTCAAATTTGGGTCCAGGTGCAAGCTCGACAAGCATTGAAGCTCTCTCAAGAGCCCGCTCGCAACTGAGTCCTCGCCCTAGAAGCTCGAGCCCCTCTCTCCGACCATCATTATGTTGAGATTGATGTCTTGTATTCTGTTATCCAAGATATTATGATGTGGTTTTGAAAGGCTCCTTGACGATTGGACAGCACGGGGGTCCCCAGGTGGCTGCCTCGGCGGGGGTCGCGGGGGCAACGCCCCCAAGCCGCTAGATACATTTTATGTTCAGTCGTAGAAGGATTTATATGGGAACGCTAAATATTTTAGGCTATGTAGGCAATTTTATAATTTATGTTATGTAAGGTTTCACTATATATATTTAAGGTGAAAGGGGTCTCTAGAATAGAGACAGGGGGTGAGAAAGACTGGTTATACACTTTTCTATGTTATTAGTTAAACGAATTTCTTCTCCCCGTAGACATAGGTAGGCAAAACATCTTCCCTGCTGAACAACGTAAATTCTTGTGTTGTGAGAATTTTCATTACTTTATCGCATCGTTGATAAGATTGAATTTAGATATTCGGCACTTTAATCAACTCCATCACATCGCTCACGCTCGACACACTTAACCCATCCAGCTGATCGTCGTCTTGGATAGAAGGGGTTCTTCGTTCACCGGTTGCCACCGGAGGTGGAACTATGGCAGGTTGCCGCTTTTTTCTGGTGATTTCAACCCGAGCTTCGGGTTCTTCTTCATCCGATAATTAAAAGGAAAGAGAGAGAGAGAGAGAGAGAGAGAGAGAGAGAGAGAGAGAGAGAGAGAGAGAGAGAGAGAGAGAGAGAGAGAGAATTTACCCATAAAAAAGGAGAGAATTTGAATCTTTTTGCCTCTTATCCGTCGTGTTAGTTGAGAAGATTGTGGGATATAATTTTGGAAAATGTTCTCGGGGAAATTGAGAATATATTTACTTAAATTGTGCTTGTACAGTGTTAATTTTGAATTTGATCTTCCTTTTCCGTTTTGCTTATAAATGTGAAAAACAAATGAAAACTATTAAATTGTCAGAGCTGCTTTGATTTTCCCAAAACTCAAAAAACAAAAAGGAAAAAACAGTAGATGACAGAGAGGAAATGTAATTTAATACATTATTGTTGGGCATTTGCTTCTCCTTTCTGATGACGGTGGTGTAAATCATTGCTTATATTGCATACAAAAAATAAATAATAAAAAATATTCATATCATTCAAGAAAATATTTATATTTATTGATAATGAAAATTTTTTTATTACTTAATTATTTTAAGCCACACAAGCTATCATTTTTAGAAAAATATTTTTCAAATAATAAGGGGCTATGTTCAGTAGCAAATGTAGATATTCAATTCCCTCACGGTGCCTTTTATAGGCCTGACCCTGTCGAGACCGACTTTTAACGTCCAACAAAATCCTCATCCCGACTATAAGGTGTTCTGGCCTTAGTTTCTAGTAGAGCCCTAAATCATTATTGAGAATCCCTATATAGTGTACAAGCCCGACTTTCAAACTTTAGCCACATAATTATATAAGCATTTGTCACATTTAAAATGGTTTATAAGCAAAAAAAAAAAATACATGAGATTACCGAAAATGATAATGTCAGCAATGAGTGGAACGCAAAGAAGAAAATAAAAAATAAAAAAGGGTTAATATCACAAAAAACTCTAAACTGGTACATATGTAATAAATTTACCCCAAATTAATTGTTTAATCATGAAAAATCCCAAATCGATACACATGTAACAATTTTACCCTTTATTAGTTTTCATTAAATTTTATCGCTAAATTTCTGAGTTGGATAACACGTGGCAGTTTGATGGGTGCATAAGTTTGAGATTTTATCCTCCGTTTGTCACAAATGTATCAATTTATAATTTTTGTGGTATTAATCCAATTTAGCAAATGGTAAATTTGTCACAAATGTATTCGTTTAGGGTTTTTGGTGGGCATAAAATTAATTTGGGATAAATTTGTCATGAGTGTACCAGTTTGGGATTTTTAGCGGTTAAAAAATTAATTTGGGGTAAATTTATCACACATATATCAGTTTGGAATTTTTTGTAGTATAAACCCAAATAAAAAAGAGTTGGTCACCGCAATTAGAGACAATCATTTGGCAGGCTTGGGTCAGGCTAGGGCTTCCTCATTATATGCCCTTGCCTAAGCCTGCCCAAATGCCTTCAAGTCGTTCTAGCTCGAGCGAGGCCTGGGTGAGTGCCTAGACCTCCAGATCCATGACTAGGACTATCGCCATCAGATTCAATTACTTCCATGGTTGGTGCTGATATATGCTTATTTATGGAAAATGTTTGTGAATTTATTTTTCACTGGGAATGAGTTGAATAAATGTTAACAATAAAACTGTCGAACGTCCCCATTGTATTAAAAAGTAGGAAAATGTTAAAATTGCTTTCTATGGCTTTTGTTAAGTCTCATTAGACATGTTTTGAAAATGTAAACATTATCATGTGAAGTTGACTATTTAAAAATGTGTAATTCTTTAATTTACAAAGTCTCTTGAAAAGTGAGAATCAGATAATTAACTTAAATTATACTTTAGGGGAATTTATTAATAGGGTTAATACCACAAAAAATCCCCAACTAGTACACTTGTTATAAATTTACCCAAAACTAATTTTTTGACCACCAAAAATTTCAAAATGGTACACTTATGACAATTTTATCCACCGTTAGTTTTCGTTAATTTTTGTTGTTAAATTTCTAAGTTTAATGACATGCGGCAAATAATGGGCATACCAATTTGAGGTTTTATCCTCCGTTTGTCACAAGTATACTAATTTGTGATTTTACGTGGAATTAATTCAATTTAACAGAGGGTGAATTTATCACAAATGTACCAGTTTTAGATTTTTTATGATTAAAAAATTAATTTGGGCTATATTTGTTACAGGTGTACTAGTTTGGAGTTTTTTGTGGTCAAAAAATTAGTTTAGGATAAAATTATCATAGGTGTAGCAATTTGGGATTTTTCGTGATTTTATTAATAAAACCCAAAAAAAATTTCGCAACTCGTGTGTAGCTAAGCGCCCCTCTAACTTGGATTTCTTTTAAATTCACCGATCACTGTATTACTACAGAATTAATGCAAGGATATTGATGACTTAGGTTCCATTCAGCTCCTTAATCTGAAGCCATGTTTCTAAGAATTTTCGAGAACGACATGACAGTCAAACAAGATAAAAAAAAAAAGGGAAGATTATCCAAAAAAATCATAAACCTACTGTTTTTTTATCAATTAAGTCCTAAATCTTTTAATTTTGTCAATTTAGTCCTAAATCTTTTACATTTGTGCCAAATCAATCTATCTAGTCAATTTTAATCGACTGGCACTGATATGAATACCAATCATCCAACCAACACTGATGTGGCATTCTTTTTAATATTTTAATATTTTTTCGATTTTTTTATTTTTTTCTCTTTTTTCCTTCTTTTTTTTTTTTCTACCCTACTTCTCTTTAGCTGGTCCAGCAACTGGCTAGAGGCGAGTGCCCGTGAGGTTGACCTCGCTAACCTTTGGCAAAGATTACCTCGCTAGCCACCAGAAATGTCAAGCCAAGGTAAGGCTAACCTCACCATTGCTTGGCGAGGGAGAACCCAGCGACGATGAGGTCGTCCTCGCCTTGGCTAGGTGAGGCTCGCCCTCACCGATGCTTTGGCAGAGGCTGGCAAGAGAAGAGATGAAAAAAAAAGATAAATTAATAAATTAATAAAAAATTGAAAAAAATATTAAAAATTAAAAAATTGCTCCATTAGTGTTGGCTGAACGGCCGATGCCAACCGCCGTCTATGTCAGCATCGGCCGGCCAAAATTAGCCTGATGGACTGATTTGGCACAAATATAAAATGTTTAGGATTGAAATGACAAAAATGCAATAGATTTAGGACTTTTTGGATAATTTTCTCGAAAAAAAAGGGGCAAGTCTCATCGGTCTATCTGAGAGTTTTTAAAAATTTTCGTGTGTTACAACATTTTGTATAGGAGTTACGAAAAAAAATGCTGGCCAATAACGACCCGAGGAAGTATCCCTCGATGGACTTTAGAACTGCCCCCTTCAATAGGTTTATGTAAAGAGATAGTTGTAAGAGCCTTTCTATTGACAACGTACAGGATAAAGAATATCCGATTCAAGATATAGACGAGTATAAATTGTTATTTTTTTTCTCAAAAGTACGTAAAAAAATTCAACATTACCATAAAAAAATCGTATATTGATGTCATTATTATTATAAACTAATTTTATCATTAATAAAAAAAGTTGCCTATTATTACGGGATTATTTAAATTACTAAATATCATAAAGATTTCGTGTTCATTCAACTAAATATCATTACTCATTTGTGTTATCTCAATAGAATTCATGTTATCCCGCCGGCATTGGCGAAGGGTGTCGCAACCCTTGCCGCCTCTAGGCGAGGGGCACACGTCCTTGTCAGATCTCAGCGTCATGGCCTCACCCAAATTGAGCAAAAGACCGAGCACAAGGGCATCGCAACCTTCGACCAAGCCCTCATCAATCAAAGTGAGGGCTAAAATGCCCTCGCCCAGTGCTGGCGAGGGTTTTTGGCCCTCAGTCTAAACAAAAAAAACAGTAAACAAAAAAAACTGAAAATTTAGAAAAAAAAATGTCCACGTCATGCCGGCGGTGCCACGTAAAACCGGCGACGCTCATGTCAGTGATTTCTGGTTTAAATTAGCCGGATGAACTCAATTGATAAAATGTGAAAATATTTAAGACTAAATTGATACAATTAAAAAGTTTAGGATTTAAATGACACAAATTCAATAAGTTTAGAGCTTTTTTAGTAATTTTCCCTAATCTTAACTATTGTCACAAAATAGATTTTCGTGCCGATAGGTCTCACCTCCGGCCACAAGATGTATAAACTTACATTATGCGCGTGATAGAAATGCTAGACGTACCAAAAAAATCTTACCAAAAACCCTTTTTATCAAATGATATGACAAATTTCACATCACTAGCTTCTTTCAAAATCCAACAAAAGGAATTCCACATCGCTTTATAAAATAATTTTGAAAGATTTCTCAGTACATATAGCTTTTTTAATTCTGAGATTAATATCACGAAAAACCCCAAACTGGTACACTTATGATAAATTTATCTCAAACTAATTTTTTGCCCACTAAAAATCCCAAACTGGTACACTTATGATAAATTTGCCCCGAACTAATTTTTCTAACACAAAAAACTCCAAATCGGTACAGTTGTGATAAATTTATCCCCCATTAAATTGGATTAAAATTACGAAAAATCACAAATTGGTAAAAATGTGATAAACAGAGAGGTAAAATCCCAAACTAGTACACCCGTCAACTGTTACGCATCATCAAACTTAGCAATTTGACTGTAAAATTTAACGAAACTGTCAGAAGGTAAATTTATCATGGCTATACCAATTTAGAGTTTTTGATGATCAAAAAATTAGTTTAAGGATAAAATTATTATAAATGTACCAATTTGGGATTTTTCATGGTATTAACCACTAATTCTAATTCTACACAAGTCTAATGGGGTACATCTGAAAGCCTGTGTGTTCTATTTCTAGAAACTATTTCACGTACGAAAAGTGTATGTGCATTGCACAGCAAAAACTCTTATTGCAGAGTGAGATCGGACGTCGGGTACAGAGGTGAAAGTGGTTTCCCAGGCCATGCTAATTTAGATATTAGCCGTTCGAAAAACAGTTGAAAAATTTTACATTCTTCCCCTTCGCCCTCCTTCGATTCAGAAAAACATGGAGAAATGGAAGGCCCACCCTAAATCACGTTGAGTTCACAGGATAAACACCCATGGTTTTTCCCCTCCAAGCTCACCACCATCTCTCTGTCTCTCTCTCTCTTGCACATTCAAGAAGCGAGGCCACCCCTTCGTACCTTGCTTTCTCTCTCCTCTTTCTCCCTCTTCCCTCCTCTGGAAAGGAGAAGGAAAAGAGACCCTGCATTCTTCCAACCCTTCTCTTCACTATCTGATATCTCCTGCGTTTGTGATCTTCTTGTTCTGTGCGCCCATGAAGATGGAGTTTAGGCTCTGGCTGGTCTGCCTCCTCCTGGCCATGGCCGCCGTTGCCGAGTCCCTCCCCCTTGACTACTCGACCATCGGCCTTGGGTGCCGCCCCGCGCTTGGGGAGTGCGATGGGTTCTACGGAGGCCCGGAGATGGACTCCGAGATCAACCGGCGGCTGCTGGTGGCCAACCGGCGGTACATCAGCTACGGGGCGATGAAGAGGAACACGATCCCGTGCAGTCGCCGCGGCCATTCGTACTACAACTGCACCAGGTCGAAGAGGGCCAACCCTTACAAGCGCGGGTGCAGCGCCATCACGCGGTGCAAAAGGTCCACTAACTAAAGAGAGAAAAACGTATCAAGCAAAAGACAGGAGGACATATATATCGAGTGCGTTGATAAATTAATATTTGGTTAAATGAATTTGGATACGTTATGTCGCGTTTTGCTGGCTTTTTCTCTCCATGTTCCTTCTGAGTTATAAATGATGGGTCGTCTCTCTCTCTCTCTCTCTTTTTATAAATTTTAATTTTTCGGGGTTATGAATAAACCCTAATTTATTATCTATGAGGTGGGGGGTTGGCGGATGTTGTTGTTCATGGTCCTTTGGGCATCTTGTCCACTTGATCTTATGTTGTCTCAATGCTGTGTACGTACTTATGTGGAGGAAATAATATGGCCAGAAGCCTAGAAATATTGGGTGTAAGTTGCTGAAAGTGTAGAATATTAGACGATTGGTTAGGTCTACTTTGATTTTCTACCTTTCTTTCTCTGTTTTTGTTTTGGAATTTCTCTTGTAGTTTTTGTTTTGGAGTATTAAAATCATTGCCTAGTTCCTAACTTTCGTGCATGCATGTCTCCTCTTCCATGCAAACCTACGTACATATGTATGTGAATAATTTTTTCGATATACTTTCGGTTCATGTGAGTTCTGTGCATTACAACAATTAGATCGTGTGAATTTCACGTGAGATCTCTAAATAGTTAAGGACCGTGATGCACATGAATCCTATGTATCTTAAATTTCTTGTGGTTTTAGACGGATCTATAGTCATGTAACAAAGGCGTACCCTTTTGCGATCTGCATTTTTGGTGGTTTGTTCATGAAGATGATACGAGCATTAGGGCATAGTATGACATCTGCTAAGGAAGCATGGAAGAACCCTTTGGACTGATCTTCTGAACATAATGCGAAGTTCTTGAAGACCATTCGAGTAGATGTTAGTACGTACCTTTTTCGATATCCATGGCAGATTAAACACGCCACCTTTGAAACTCATATTGAAATAGAAATTTCCTTTGCTCTTCTCTCTCTCCTCTCCCTACTCTCCCTCTTCGTTCCTGCTCAAAGAAGCTCGCTCAACAACTGCTTCGTCGCCCGACCTCGTGGCCAGCGCAACACACAATCTCGCAGCTGCCGCCGTGACCTCTCCTCGCCACTGCACAATCACCGAGCCTCGAGCACAGTTGCCTCTCTCTCTCTCTCTCTCTCTGTCTCTGTCTCTCTCTCTCTCTCTCTCTCTCTCTCTCTCTCTCTCTCTCTCTCTCTCTCTCTCTCTGCCCCAGCAAGCAAGCGCTTGGTCGACATTCACATGCTACCAGTGGTCAAGGCAAAGTCTGGCTTGATCTTGACGAGGCTCTAGAGAGAGAGAGACCCAACTTTGCGCAGGCGGCAGAGGCGGCAATCCTGAAATGGCGGCAACGCAATGGAGGGCAACATGGACTGGTGAATGGCACTGATTATAGGGAAAGTAGCAGATGAAAACGAAGATCGACGGATGAGGAGGAAATAAGAGGCACAAAAGAGTTATTATAACCTCCACCGCAATGCTTTGATTTGTGATGATATGGTTACCGAAAAAAACTAAGTTCACTCATAAAATTTGTTTAAGCAATGACTCAAATTACTAATTTGATGAATACTGCATGAAAACAGAATGATCACAACTTGCCACTCTAATTATAACATATCAATAAATTTCATTAATAAATTATATCAGAGTAAATAATTTCATCGGACAATATACTTTCGCACTATGACAGATCTTTATCAATAAAACAAAATATTTCTAATGACACTTACAATTGGCATTCTAATGCATACAGACAACTTGACTGGTATGGTTTACGGTATCAACAATTCTAGACATAATTTATCTAATAATTTTGTTGATCATGAAGATATACTTAGACCTGGTATTCGGGAAAATTATCCAAAAAGTCTTAAATTTATTACACTTTTGCCAATCTAATCCTAAAATTTTCAATTTTGCTAATTCTGTCCCAAACATTTTTGCCTTTTTTTCCAATTGAATTGATCTGGCCAATTTTGATTGAAATTTACTGACCTAGAAAAATTTTATTAATTTCTTTTAATTTCTTTTTTTCTTTTCTTTTCTTTTCTTTTTTTTCCCTCTTCTTCCTCTATCGGTCGCCCCACCTCTAGCGACCAGCAAGAGGCTACAACTAGTGAGGGTCAACCTCACCAAGACCTGGCAAGGGATGACCTTGCCAGCCTCGGGCAAGCCTCGCTTGCGACTAGCAAGGTCGCCCCTCACCAGATTCCGACAAGGTTGAGCCTTCAGTGAGGGTGACCCTCCCTTGCCTTCAGTGAGGGTCACCCTCACCAGAGGCCGGCAAGGTCATCCCTAGCCAGATCACGGTGAGGCCAACCCTCGTCAGTCGTAGCCTCTAGCCAGTTGCCGGAGGTTGGGCGACCGATAGAGGAAGAAGAGGGAAAAAGAAAAGGAAAAGAAAAGAATTTAAAAATATTAAAAATTAAAAAAATATTAGAAATTAATAAAAATTATCCATATTAGCAAATTCCGATCAAAATTGGCCAGATGGATTCAATTGGCAAAACGTTAAAAGATTTAGAACTAAATTGACAAAATTGAAATATTTATGACTGAATTGGTAAAAATGCAATAGATTAAAGATTTTTTGAATTAATTTTCCCTCATGTTGACTTAAGAAACGATAAAGTCTACATTATAGATTGATAGTATGCGTCATTTACATTTGGGAAAATACCACTAAAAATTTCAAACTATGCCAATTGTGATAAATTTACTCTGAACTTTTTTTTGTAACATGAAAAACTTCAAACTATGCCACTTTTGACAAATTTACCCTAAACTTTTTTTTGTGACGCAAAAAATCCCAAACTATACCATTTGTGATACATTTACCCCACAATACTTTAACCCATGGGCATTTTCGTCTTTTTCCTTTTTTTTTTTTCTTTTCTTCTCTCTTCCCTGCACCGGCTAAGGCGGAGGGAAGTCAGTGAGAGTAGCCCTTGCCGGCGTTGGGGTTGGGCGAGGGTTGCCTTTGCCGAATCCGGCGAGGGTCGCCCGACGCCAGCGAGTGTCGCCCGACGCCAGCGAGGGTCGCCCGACGCCAGCGAGGGTCGCCCGACGCCAGCGAGGGTCGCCCGACGCCAGCGAGGGTCGCCCGACGTCAGCAAGGGTCACCTTCGCCCAATATGGTGAGGGCACCCCTCGCCCGACGCCGGTGAGGGTCGCTCGACACCTAGGCGGGCAAGGGTAGCCTCACTTGACATCGGTGAGCTAAAGTAAAAAGAGAAAAAAAAAGGAAAAAAATAGAAAAAAGGAAAAAGACAAAAATACCCATGAGCCAAAAGTATTGTGTGGTAAATGTGTTACAAGTGACATAGTTTGGAATTTTTTTCGTGTCACAAAAAATTTTTAGAGTAAATTTATCATAAGTGACATAGTTTAGGGTTTTTCGTATCACAAAAAAAAATTCAGAGTAAATTTCTCACGAGTGGCATAGTTTGAAATTTTTTGTGATACTTTCCCTTTATGTTTTAAAAAAGCTGCCTTATCTAACCACCGCCTACAGTAGCTGCGTGGGCTTGCGCTCTTGTCCCCCCACGAAGGGATCAAAGTTCGAACTCCAGCCTAGTCGTTAGGGATTCTTAAGTGTGGCACCGTGGTGGTGGGTCCTGCGCTAGCGTCACCCCAGGTTTACCCCTTCGGCTGTCGGCCGTGCAGCGGTTCCTGGATTATCAAAAAAAAAATTAAAAAGAAAAAGTTGCCTTATCTATGTAAGCAATGTCTCGTAAAACAATTGAGAACTTCCCAAGCTTGGCGGAGTGATTGTAATACACATATCGGTACGATCGAGACCAAAAAGTTGATGAAATATAATGAACCTGACCCATAAAAATTAGTAAATTTGACAATATTTGTTCAAATAGGATCTCTAAAACAAAAAGAAAAATCTCTGCTTTGCAAATAGATATTCTATTCTACGTAGGGCCACATATGTTTTGTCTCAATTTTTTGTAATTATATCAATACAGACCGAAGTATCATACATAGTGTCCCGATTAGTGAAATTTGGATTCCATAATGTAATAACTCATTATTTAAATCTTTTATATATATATATATATATATATATATCAACACAAAGAGGTCGACCTTTTTTTATTCCCATCATTTAATTTAAGGCATATCCTTTTCAAATTTTCCATGAAGGCTATCTTTTCTTTTATATCTATACTGTAGATATTAACTTTTGCATTTATTTTCAGGTTAATATCACGAAAAACCCTAAACTGGTACACTTGTGACAATTTTACCTTGAACTATTTTTTTTACCACAAAAAACCCCAAACTGGTATATTTGTGACAAATTTACTCCGAACTATTTTTTTGACCACCAAAAACCCCAAACTAATATACTTGTAACAATTTTACCCCAAGCTATTTTTTTTACCACAAAAAAACCCCACACTGGTACACCCGTGACAATTTTACCCCCGGAACTAATTTTTTGACCACTAAAAACCCCAAACTGGTACATTTATGATAAATTTACCCTCTCTTAGTGTCCGTTAAATTATATTAATATCACAAAAAATCACAAATTGGTAAACTTGAGACAAACAGAGAGGTAAAATCCAAAACCGGTACACATGTTAATTACCACGTGTCATTAAACTTCGCAATTTGATAGTAAAATTTAATGGAAACTAATGGAGGGTAAATTTATCACAGGTGTATCAATTTGGGGTTTTTGGTGGCCAAAAAATTAGTTCGGGGGTAAAATTATCACAGGTATACCGGTGTGGGATTTTTGAGAGTCAAAAAAATAGTTATGGTAAAATTGTCACAGGTGTACAAGTTTAGGATTTTTTGTAATAAAAAAAAATAGTTTGGGATACCACCCGTCTGGGTGGCGCTGCTGGTGTGGGCACTCTTCCTCTCACAAAAGGTTGAGTGTTTGAATCTCAGGCGCCACAAGGTGACTTAACCGGTGGCACGTGCGTGGTGACTAGCACGTGTCACCCCCATGGTTTACCTCCCGGCTGTCGGCCGTGCGAGGGTTCCCTGGGTTACCAAAAAAAAATAGTTTGGAATAAATTTATCATAAATATATTAATTTAGAGTTTTTTTATGGTATTAACCTTTTATTTCCAAAATGTCCTTTACATCTTTTTACCACTTAAAACTTTCAAAGAGGTCAACATCATTCTAGAAATGAGATAATTACAAAATTAAGAAAAAAAAGCTCATTTTGTCCGAGGGTGGGGTCCCGCGTGGTGGAGGAGGACAAGGGGCAGAGGGATGGGAACGTGATTCTCTTCCACTTTGCCGGCATCGGACCATTCCTCTGCCGACAGCGGTCGGTAAAGGTTGCAATTCCCGACCCGACACGACAATTCGGGTCGAACGCGACGCGAAATTAATTGGGTAAGGATTGATGCTAATCGTGTCCAGATCAATTTCATGTCGACCTGCGATGCGAGACCGATGATCCTATCATGCTCGTGGCGAACCCGTCGGACGAGATTGATTTCTTGTCATTGTTGGGTCATGCGATCGTGTCGATTTGTCAGCCTATTATTTAGTCGCCTTACACGGGACATGTCGTGTCGGCCTCGTTAATATTCTGGTCGTGCTCACATCGCGAAGATCGACATTATTGGTCGATCGTGTTGTGTTCGAATTAATCCGTTTTGCTGTAAACCCACGTGTTGCTACGACGTGAATATGAACCCGACCCACGAACACGAATTGCCACGCCGGGTGAATAGTCCCTCCATCCGTCAACCCGATATTTAATCGTGTTATACAGATCGTGTCGTGTCGTGTCGTGTCAATCCATTAATATTTGGGTCATGCTCATATCGTACGAATTGACCTGATTGATAGATCGTGTCATGTTCGAACTCATTCGTTCTATAGTAAACCTGTACATTTTTACAACATAAACACACACACGACGAATCGCCAGCCCCAGCATCCCCCCTCCCCCCGTGAATAGTCCCTCCGTCCCTTGCACAACAAATGATTATCGAAGCACATAGGTTTTGCAACAAAAATGTACGAACGCGGTTGTTCGAACACAAATTTCGCAAGAAAAAGATTTTCGCTAAAATAGTTTTAATATTGGGTTAATACCACAAAAAATCTTAAATTGATACACATGTGACAATTTTACTCCGAACTATTGACACAAGTATACCAGTATGGGATTTTTTATGATAAAAAAAATACTCAAGGATAAATTTATCACAGGTATACCAATTTGAGATTTTTGGTGGCCAAAAAATTAATTTGGGGATAAAATTGTCACATGTGTACCAGTTTAGAGTTTTTTGTAGTCAAAAAAATAATTTGGGGTAAATTTGTCACACGTGTACTAGTTTGGGATTTTTCATGGTATTAATCCTCTAACATTTTAAGAGGGGTAAATTTTGGCTATTTTTTTTTTACTTTTAGATATTTGAAGTTGCATTTTCCGATGCTTTATAGTCTTATATTCTCAAATGAATTGTATATTTCCATGTCATAAAATAATGTATGGTTCCAAAACGGTGTCGAGCCCTAATTCGTTCTGTTCACAAGATGTCAAGTTTGAGTGCCGAGCGAGAACGTATTGTATCTATATATTTTGTTACAAGATAAGGTATGATCTTGACATTTTCACGTTTTATTATACGCGGACGATGTTCACACATAACATCAAACAATGACCTTTTTGCTTCTTTTGTTTTTGGTCGAAATTACCTTTTGCTTTGACGTGCAATTATTGCTCAACATTTCTTTAATCTCGCCAGAACCCTAACTCTTTCTTGGCACAAAAGATTGCTCGTGAATATTTTTGTTTTTATTTTTCAGTGTGTCTAATGAAAAGGAAGCTGAAAGATCTTAATCCTATAGCAAATTGTTACGGTTCGTTAATTATTTTCTAATGAATTTCACATATTTAATAGCTCGGATCATTGCACCTGCTCTAATATTATATAGATGCAAATTTTGTCTTTGACCTATATTTGGGATAAAACAAATGGAGAAACAAAAAAATAACAGGTTGATCAATTTTTGGATTAATGCATTTATAAATCTCAAATTGGTGCCTAGCGTCGCTAAGTACATTTATCCCAAACAAATTTTCATCTTATAGAAAATCTCAAATTATATATACTCCAAATTAACTTTCATCTCACGAAAAAACTTAAAACCTGTACCTATGATCCAAATCCACGCCCTTCGCTAGCATTTCGTCCAATATCTTGTTAAGTGCATACGCAACAACACACGTGAAAAACGACTCTAAAACAAATCTAATGTAGAAAATAACGAATCTAACTTGGGAATTCACATGTGTTGGCACGTATACATTTTAAAGGACGGTACAGTTGGGTTGGAGTACTAATTCGAGATTTTTTTAATGAGAAGTTGGTTGGGGGTGAATGTGTCATCGGGCACTAGTGTGGAATTTTATGCAAAACAAAATATAATTCGAGCTAAATGCGTCAAAGAAGTGTCGGTTTGGAATTTTTTTAGGAGAGATGAAAATTAATTTGAGATGGACGTGTCGTGGCGACCCGTATAAGATATTTTTTTTCGTGATATTATATTTAACCTAATAATTTGCACCTGGGAAGTCCATTCTATGGGACCTAGGAGAAGCTTATCCTCTATCACGCGTAATCGTACACGACTCGCGTTCAAAGTTTCCGCCTATTTCTTTTTTTTTATTTTTCTCCTTTTCCACCCCACGTTTTATTATTCTTTTCAATTTCACCCCTGCGAAGCATCCCGATTGGGTTCTGCTTTTCAAAAAGATTTCTCGGATGCAAATGGCAGATTCTGCAAATATTAATATATGATTTTCCGGTCAAAGAGATTACATATTCCCACTAAGATATCAATCGGTCGTTGTCGGATGCTCAATTGATGGACCAAATCATATATAGTTTTTTTTTAAAATTAACTCCTTGTCAAATTTATGTAACTTGAGTTCACACATGAATATGGTTCATGGTACATTTTTTAATTGTGAGATCTTGCCTTTTTGTCTTGAGTAAATCATTTAAAAGCGGACAAACATTAATTCCTTGGCAATGACCTGATTACAAGGGATTCGTCGGGTGATTATCCGATTAGAGGCTTACCCGTTCGGCCGTCAGCAAAAAATTAATTGCTCGAAATGATCTCCTTATTACGTGGCAACGGCACGGGAACGAGAAAAATAAGGAAAAAATTAAACGCCGTCCTTAAACTTTCGATTCTTTTAATGTGGTCATTGAATTATTCCTGAATGTTCACTATAGTCATTTTATTTGATCAGACAAGGGAGAGAGTCACCACAAGCCCCTAAATCATTAATTTGTTTAATCCGATCTCTCGATTTTCCTTAACAAAGTCAAATCGATCCTTTAGCAAGATCCAGAAATCGTCATACATAAAAATCAAATTCAAAACTTCATATCTTCCGAAATGACGTGATTGACCCGTCGCACCATGTCCCACTGTCCATGAGGATGGACATAAATGGACCGTACCTACTCGGACCATATAATTGCACCATGGCATGGCAATAATTCTCGAGCTGTCCCTATTTTTCGCATGCCGAAAGTCAAATATCTTTCTGCAATGTGTCCTTCTCTGCAAAAGAGCCGCCTGTATTCCTCGCGCTAGATAGGGCAGATTTCGTAATTAACCACATCTAGGAGTCCTGACATGTCAAGAAGGGCCTCCTCTGAAAAAAAAAAAAAGAAGAAAAAATCACACCTCCCCAACCACCCACCCACCATCCGAAGCGCAATGGACCTTCGCCCGTGGATCGAGCCCACCGGAGGGCTCCCGTCCCCTGCTCCGCGGCCCCACCGTACGGGGACCTGCTCCCGCCCGGATCGGACGGCCGCGGTTGGCCCATCACCGTGACTTGCGGCACGTACACTCGGCGAGCGGGAGAGGTGTACAGCTTGTACAGGCGGTGCTTCGCGTTCCCAAAAGGACAGAGATGGGGTCTTGGCTTGGAGTGCAAGTGATTCTCTCTCTCTCCCTGAGCATTTTGGTCAGAGAAACGGATGATGATTGGTGATGAGTCACTTCAGTTTTATTCCCCCACTTTTGCAATTTGATAATGGTACAAGTTCTTGAATTGAAAAGTCAAGAAATGAGCTAAGAAAGACCGAGAAACCAAGAAGACAAAGTGATAACAGGGCAAGATTGTCTTTCGGGTTCAGTTCTCTCTCTCTATTTCTGTCTCTCTCTCTCGTTCATCGTCAGCCACCTTTTGCTTTGTCTGTTCGGCTACCGAAGCGCTCACAGGTGGCCAGGTTCTTCCATTTTCTTTTTCCTTTTTTGGGTTTCTCTCTGCAGTTTGTAGATGCTTTCAGCAACCCTCTCTGTCTCTGTCTCTCTCTCTCTGTGTCGTACTCACAAGTGTAAGCTCTTGCTGATTTGCTGGTTTGGCTCTGCTCCCCGCAGCCTGAATTGGGTGGGGTTAGTTACCTAGTTTCAAAGGGATCTTCGGGGTTGATTTTGTTTGGTTGATCCATGTTGTCCAGGAACACTTTCTTGAAAAGTTCGTGTTTTACCTTTTCTTGGTTTGAGATCTTTAAGGAGGCATGAGAATTCTCTTTGGTGGCTGTCTCTTGCAATTGAGGTTCTGTGCTCCAATTCTTTGTGGGTTCTTGGAGACTCTTGTTGGTTTGTGCGATGCTCATGTCTACTTGCTTCAATGTCCATGGGAAAGAAAATTCTTGTCATGTGTTGAGCTTGCCAATTAGTTGTAGCCAACCAGTTAAAGCCTGACTGCTTTTCAAGGCTTTTGTTTGTGTGATCATCTGAAAGAGTATGCTTTCAGTACATTTTTTTTTTGGGTCTGGATGGTCAGAAGAATTGTGAATTCTCTTGCCTTTGTTTAGCAAGTGCTTCGGGATAAGACCTAGATGGTAAATCTTTTTATTTTCTCGGCGAACCCTTCCATTTGCTCCAACACGTTTTGATTGTTCTTAGTGTCCTGAGATCGAGCGGTGAAGAGCTGGGGTCAATGTTGAAGGCTTGAATTTCCCCAGTTTACTTGTGCATTTGGGTGATCATTTTTTTTCTCTCTCTGGTCTTGATGGGGACGTGTCACTGACCTTAGCTACCATTCAATTGTCATGTAGGTCACCAGAATACTGCTACATCCTGGAGAAGAGAAAGTTCCTTTGAAGACATCTGTTGACCTTAAATATGGATGCTAGGCCAAGTGACCATCAGAAAGATCAGAAACAGACAGAAAATTCGCTTGCCGAGGTGAGTCTTGAGAAACCGTGCACTTGTTATGCTCTTTTGATTGCATCTTTGTGGTTAATTACGATAATTCAATGCTTCCAGGTATCTAGCACTGAAAAACTGTTATGGGCATCGGTCAATTTGAAAGGTCTATTGCATCCTGATGTCAAACATTTGTATCACCAAGTCTGTTCAGTTTATGAAAAGAGCATCTTGAAAGACTCCGAGCAGGCGGATTTGCAAGATGTCGAGTATTCTTTGTGGAAGCTCCACTACAAGCATATCGATGAATTTCGTAAACAAATAAAGAAAGTTTCTATGAATTCTGAGGTGCCACAGAATGTTACCAATGCACAAAGAAGCACTGATGATTATACGGAAGGAATCAAGTTATTCTTGTCAGAAGCAACTAATTTCTACAACAGTCTCATTGTCAAGGTACAAAGATGTCATGGAATTCCTGAAGATACCTTGTACCACAGAAACAGCGGCATAGTAAATAACGTTGATCAGAAGAGGATAAAGAAATGGCAATTTTTATGCCATCGCTTCCTAATTTGTCTCGGGGATCTCGCAAGATACAGAGAGCTTTACGAAAGACCCGACAATCCAAACCGTAACTGGTCTGTTGCAGCAGCTCATTACTTGGAAGCATCGACAATTTGGCCAGATAGTGGAAATCCACATAATCAGGTATATCGTCTTACTTTCGTCTATACGTTGTATTTATCCGTGGATTCGATTTGAATTGCATATATTGAGACAGTTATATATTGTATTGTAACCAATTAGTATTGTTTATAGTTGGCATTACTGTCGACTTACGTTGGTGATGAGTTCCTTGCTTTGTACCACTGTATAAGAAGTTTGGCCATTAAAGAACCTTTCCCGGATGCATGGAACAACCTTATATTACTGTTAGAGAAGGTAAAATGTTTTTCTGTTCGATCATACACCTTTTGCCATGATCCTCTTTCTCCAGTGTTCCTTGCAGTTCTAAATTGCTTGTTACGACTATGCAGAGCAGGTCATCTCTTTTGCATTCCCATTCTGCTGAGGCCTCAGTCGATATTTCGATACTTTCTGAAAGAAGGAAAGTTCTGACTAAGTTGCAATCCGGCGATCTTGTGATGAACTGCTATTTATCTACAGACGAGCGTGGTTGCTTAGGAAGAAACTTATGGCATCTTTTCGTCATAATGATAAGTTTCTTCTATGTAAGATCCAGGTACTAGTTCTACTGAAGTGTATTGTTGCCATGTGTGTTGCTCCATGCTGCGCTTGTCCTGACAAAGATAAATTTTATGATATCTTCACCTTGTATTTTGTCAGACTCAGAACGCTTATGTACACTAATCTTTCTTTTACTCTGTCGTTTGAGCAGTCTGGATGACTTTTTGAGAGCCTTTTCTTCTACAAAAGGAGAATTGGAAGCTTTGTTAGATCTGGACGACATTAATCTCGAAGATGCGTTGAAGTCATATCAGTTTATGGATCCAACAAGAACAGGCCCGTTTCGAGCCGTCCAAGCCATTTGTGTCTTCATCTTTGTCATCCAAAACATTCCCAAGAACCCAGTAATGACAAACTTTGAAGACAAGAGGGAAACGCCACCGCTCCTCTCTAGAGACCATGTAGTGATGGCTCTATTTACATATGTGAATCAGCTCGTTGATCGAGTTGTGAAGGCCAGTCCCTGGGATTCCTGCCCTCTTTTACCAGCTATTCTTGTGTTTGTGGAATGGTTGGCGAATCTTCCTGAAGAAGAGCATCTTTGCGGGGCCGATGAAAAGAGCGAAGCAGCTCTGTCTTCTTTCTGTAAGAGCTTTATTCGCCTAGTAAACCTCATGCACTCTCATGTGGGCGAAGTTAAGTCTCAAGATTTTGCTCTTTGGGAAGATTACGAGTTGAGAGGCTTTGCACCTGCTGCACGCACGCATGTCATGCTGGATTTCTCATCTCATTGGGAAAATAGCACCGACTATCGAAGTGGTAAAGTGTGCCGAGCCCATCGAATTATTGTTGCTGCTGTTAGGATTGCTGAAAGCTCTGGTCATCATCACAGGTTGATCCAGTATGATAAGCTGAGAAGACAATTCTATGAGCTGGAGTCAAATGGGTCTACGGAGATGAAATGCTCAGAAAAAGATAAATCCACGATGGGTACCAATCCAGAACTGAAAATGTCTCCACCACAGACAAATGAAGTCACTGAAGAACGAGGAAAGGAAGTCCTCAGAGAAAGTCCGAGAAGATCTTTCACCTTGGAGGAGGAGGAAGTCATTCTGTTCAAGCCTCTGACAAGACACAACTCGGCTCCACTTCATAGTTACATCACCAAAAAAGGAGACTCCCATGAAGAACTAATGGATCAATCTGCACCGCCTGATGAATGCTTGCGTCGTGCCACATCTTTGCTCATAGCCCAGAATCCTGTGCACAGTGAACCATCTAATTTCCAGCCCAACAACAATAGTTTCAGGCACAATGAGCCATTCAAGCAGCAGCACCTGCCGCCGCCAATTTTTGGCGACATGGCAAACTTGTTTCCTGGAACCCCAATCTCTTCCGGTGCCGGGCCTCCCTCACTAAATGCGTGGGTCCTCAACGGAGGAAGCTTGAACATGGATAAAGAGAAAGGGATTGATTTGGGTAAATGTCACCTACCTCCAATAGACGAAATAGCTTCTGAATCACTGGCCGATCTCTCCATTAACAAAACCACCGAGCCGCAGAATCCAGTCGTCGGTTCTTGCTATGAATCCGTAATAACCCATTACCCTTCTCCTCCCTATTCCACTCCCGTGCCTTCAGCGCCTCTTTTACCAGATAATGCTGTTTGGTTTAGCGGAGTGAATACATCTAGTTTCTCTGATCACAAGACAAACGAGACAATTGGGGTAACTGAGAATTTTCTCAACGCATCACCTGGGAAGAGCTATCCAGATTATGCTGTTCCTCTTGCACCTAATGCTTCTAGTATTGGTGCCGCCGGCTTTAACTATGTATACCCAATACAATGTGGAATGAGTTCTTCGGAATGGCTTCGCCAGTTCAGAGAAATCAACAATCTCCATCAGGGCAATAGCGGTCAATTGTTGAGTCCTAGTTTCCATGGCCCTGGAAACATCGGAAACGTTTATCATCTCGGCGTCCCTCAAATCAATCCGATCAACTCATGGGTAACTCCCTCGTTCTCTAACCAAACAGTATACTCAAACCACCAGGCTGCGACTCCCGGATTTCCTGCCTTTTACGGAGTGGACGAGCCGAAGGAGAGAGTCTATCATGCATATTATCGAGCAAGTCCTTATGGTTGTGGTGCTGTGACGGCGGAACCGAGAGATGATCAGCAGGTGCTTCTGCAATACCTTAAAGAGAGAGAATGGAGGCTCCAGCAGGATCCTAACCTGCGAGGTCCCACGTTCTAGGAGATGAAGTGGATATATCGACTCTTGAGTGGCTTGCCGTAGCAATTACTTAGCTGGAGTGTGTGCTTTCGTGTGATTAATCACGCTAAAGACTCACTGGTCGCAACCCATTTTCCTGGTGTGCAACTGTATGTAAAACTCATTGTACAGCGGATCTGATACAGGTAGACAAGGAAGAGTCATCTAGGAAGAAAGAAAGATGATACTCTCTCGTAGTGAGATTTAAGGATCTGATATTTGCTTATGTCCCTTTTGGACAATGTAATTGCTGAGAAAATGCCTAGAGAACCTCTTAGTCTTCTGACAAAACAACACTTTCTTTTAGTTGATGATGAAATGATAACCATAGCATGGCTAGAGGCTGTTTATGTTTCTTTCCCTAGAGGGCGTGTTCATTGAGTTGAGTTCTTGCTGCAGTCAAAGATTAGGGCTTGGTGATGGTTGGCCTAGTATTTGCAGTGATATGCAGGTTCCAAGTTGATGGTTCTTTCGCCGTTGCGATCATAACATAGCTGGATAATCTTGTTTTTAGAAGTAGAACCAGAGATGGTTCTTTTTTGCCTCGAGTAGGAAATAAGATGAACCAAGGACTGCAGCACCATCTGCATCATTAGGTTAGTCATGCATGGATTTAGACCATAGTATCCTTCCTGCATAGGGAAGGTGAGACATAGAACACCATGCGCTATTTGCACATTGAGAAGCATGAGTCCTCTGCTATATTTCTAGTCTTTTTTTTTTAACTCACAGGGGCACAAACGTGCTGGAACACCCTCCGAATATCATAGTTCGGTTAAGTCCGGACCCTCAGATTGTGCAGGTGATCTTGACCAAAGCAGTAGAAATGCTAAATGTCTTGTTTGCCTAAGCCATGAGTAAGCCATTTATGGCCGACTACATTGGTCACTAGATAGTCCGGTAGGCCATTGTCCGGAGCAGAAAAACCACGATACAAGTAAGGCATACATGAACTCATCAAGCACTCAATTGATGATACCTTACCATAGACTTTACCTGGTCTTCTCTTCTGGACATGATGTTGAAGCTGATAGGCATGTACACAGCGGGCTTGTTTGGCTTTGCAGAAAAACTATCGGAACAAACAAATTTCAGATCCTAATTTTGCGTATTCATCCAAGAGGTCTCGAGGCCGAAATAATCTTATTCGAAGTACCATTCGCTTTGCTTCGAGCCGCCGTGACATGCTCCGAACCGTATGCTTCGTATCAAGGTCGGCCCGTCCTTTTCCATGGAAAGAATCGGGAGTCGCATGTCACGAGAAAGGCGCCGGAATCTGCCAAACGGTTTGGGCCGAAAATACGATAAATTTTTTGTTAGATAGGCTGAAAATGAAAATTTATTTTGGACTAGTGCCAATTTTGTAAATTTATGAAGCTTGTCCTTGTCCCCTTTGAATTTTGGCCAATTGCTTTTTGATCAAACCGCTGAAAGCCCGAAGAACTGGATCAAGAAAAAGCCCATCGCCCGTCTTTGTTCGGTTCAAGCTGTGCAAAGTGACACTACGGTTCAACGCTCGGATCGATCGGCAAAATGGAGGGCGAGCCACGGGCTCCGGCGAAGGAGGACGTGTCGCCGGCGACGGCAGTTTTGCTCGGCGCTCTCGCTCCGGGAGTCAACGTACGGCTTCCGATTCCTCAAAGCGCGAGACAGAGAGGGGGTCGTTGGCTTGGGAATCCCCTGTCCCCGGTAGTTGCTCGAGGAAAGTGATGTTTTTTCTTCGTTTCTTGTCTCTGTCGATTTCAGGGTCCGACGTGGAACGCGCTGAAGATGGCGTTCGTGATGCTGGGTGGGTCTCTCGCCGTCATGATGGGGTTGGCCTTCTCTTCGAGCGATTCTTGGCTGACCCTCCATGTCTCGTTCCTCGTGATGATCACGCTTGCTCTGTTCTTGCTTCTTAGCTGGTAATCTTCGGCTGCTTGTGCTCTTGGAAATGTTGCTTTCCTGTCTTTTGATTGAGTCTCACTTTGGATAGTTGGAGTTGTAGAAGGGTTAGTCAATTTACCCATTGCCGTAAAAGTTTTTGGTGACGGGATAACGCTAGGTATACGCTAAGTGATGTGACAAAGTGCAGTTAAACAAGTAGGTGTAGCAATAAGTTTGGACTTTGTGCTTCCTCTTGTGATTACTACCCCGTATGAAGTTTCGGTTCAGCTTCCTAACGATTATTTATTTGCTTATGTTTTGGTAATATAGGACTTGGTAGTTGAAATCCGCGTGCAGGATTTGGTTTTGCTATTGATTGATTGATTCTGTTTTGAAGAATTTGGTTCCCATTGACTAGAGGAAGTCTTGCTTTGGTCTTAGGTTCTTGGCTGGAGAAGGTAGATGAAAACTCTAGAATTCCTTTAGTTGAAAATTTCATGGAATGGAGATGGTAATTGTTAGATCTAGACCCCTTTTAGAGGAAGAGTAATTGATTGTAGCTTCAACTTCAGTCTCTCATTGACTTTCGAACACACTTTGCATTTGCTGATAGGCATTGATCCATCTCTTGTCAATCTGTAGCAGACGCGTGGTCTTCTACTTTTCTAGGGATACCTGCTCTCAATTAATAATTGTTGAAGGGAGATGAGTCTGCCTGATTTAGCATTCCGTTTCAGAATGTAAGGATACACAGTAAAAAGGTTTGATGTCTAAATCAACCATGGCAAATCAAGTTCCTAGGCTACCTTAAAGCATTGTAAATGTGGGTGGCATTCCTTATCTTCTTCTCCTATATTGGCCAATTTTCTAGGAGCTTCACCTGATAAAACCAGGATAGTTATCAAAGATCTTTTGGAGCTATTCACTGTAATTGTTGTCTTGGTATCTAAGAGAATGCTATCCCGACATTCCGTCTGTGGATATGGAGTGTCTTGGTATCTGAGAGAATGCTATCCCGATATCCCGTCTGTGGATATGGGGAGCCAAGGATGGTAAAGAAGAACCAAGTATGGGTTTGTCCGATTGGGTGGCCTCCTAGTCCTGCTAATACATAGGAAAATGATAGCTGGTGTGTACTTTGAAATGACAACTTTGAGATTCAATCATGTAACATTTGTTTCAGCTGGTTGAATTTGTCCTTTAGAGAAGTTCATTGGAATAGAAGTGGATGGAAATGAAAGTCCCACACATAATTTGCAGTGAAAGGAAAGAAATGCCCTCTGCTGAAAATTCATTGATATCATTTGAATATGATTAACCATATTTGTCTGTATATATAATATTTGTTGCTTAGTGCCACTGGGTCAACACTTAATTTAAATTAAGGGAAATTTGTTGCTCTTCAAATTATCGATTGAAGTAATTGGTGTAGTGATAGTTGCTGTCTCCAGTCTTCTTGCTGTTTCAGTAAAATACTATTTTAACCTTGAAGTTGGGATATTTGCAACAATAAATTTGGTGGATGTTGAACCAAATATAGTATGTTTGGTTAAACTTGAAGCCGTTGTGACGCTTGAAGTTGTAGCAGCAAACAGAATTGCTCAAACGTGAGACTTCTTTCTGGTTAAGAATTTAAGATGGAACATGTATAGGCTGCTGAAGGTTCTTGAAGCTTGGGTTGGTGGCTCTTTTACTGTCTCTTCTTCCTTGGTTGCCTCATTATCTTGTGCCCGATTGCTTCTATTTACTCTATACCATACATGCATCTCTAATTTGTCTTTGTCCAATAAAACAGGCTTCCACTGCACATGTGGCAAGTCTGACAATCCTAAAGTACCTAATTCCGGAAAAGAAAGCACCTGCTTGAAAAAAAACAAAATAGTAAAGAAAAAGAGATAAATAAATAAAATAGAAACTCCTGGTCTGATGAGAATTTAGATCCTTCAGTTTTGTTCATGTTCAGTCTCATGTCTTGCTTGGTTATTGCTTGGTATGCGAGTAACTCTACTGAAAACTTCAGCTACATCTGGAGTGGAAATGATTAGTGCAATGTCAGCCTTCCACCTTTTTTGTATTGCCCTGTGCAGTTTGATTCATTGCTTCTCTCTGCCTCATAGAATGCTTGCCTCCAGTTCTGGGGAAATGCAAGATTTGAGGCTTTAGGGCAATCTGATGAGGCTATATAAGTTCTTCCTAATGTATCATGACTTCATAAGAACAAAACGAAAAATAGGCTTTTACGTGGAAATTCCAAAGTATATGACGGCCTGGGTATGGTGGATCCCTTTTCCTTCTAACCCTGTCTCTCCTTTCCCTCATGGTTCTAAACATTAGGAATGGATACTGAAGTTGGATAGTCAGTTCCGACCTTTTATTTAGATGTCAGTTTGCTTTAGTTCTTCCAAGATGCGATGACGGGGCACTAACTGACCGCTCTTTTGGACCGCCTGCTGTTATTTCCACAGCTTCAACAGTCGTGAGAGCAACTATTGAACATTTTAAAACCAATATACCAAAATAACGTCCACTTTCTGAAACTGGGCTTTGGGCCATTTCATTTTCACTTGTCTTTGTATCTGGGTCACTTGCAGTGACTCACTTTCTAGTCCAATCCATCTGCTCTACTTTCTGCAACCCTATCACAGCAGAAGGTCAACTCTATTTACTTCAGTAGTAACATAAGCTATATGTGTCCCTTGCCATATTAACCTCATCAAACTAACGCTTCATCAATGTTCCTCCTGTTCCTTGTTGCACTCCATCTATCAACATCTCATCAGTCTTCAGATCCAAGTCTCTTCTTTTCATTTGCATTTTGCTACCTAGATACCACTGACTCAACAATGCTTTGATTGTTCCTATTGAGGTTTCATCTGCCATCTCCATACAATACCCTGCTCTGGTACTATCAGTTCATGAGCTGCAAATTGTTATCAGAAACAAACTGAAAGTTTGAAGCGACCGACTTCTCAGCAAAGTTTGGACGTGCTTCAGGAATTAGAGTTTTGATACATGGCCATGATGTCCTAAATAAGCTGCCAAAGTCAACCCAGACTTGCTCTAGGTGTCATAAAAAACAATCCATTATGGCCTAAAGCTAACATGCAGATTATTGTAACCCTCACAAGCCCATCAAACTGGTGACCCGGGAAAGGACATTTTCTTTTCCAGGGATAATCTGTTTTGCCCCGTTTTCATTATCGTCCAATAAATGCACATCCTCTCCCTTTTCTATTTTTTTTTATTACTATCATTTTATATCACTTATCTTCTGGAGTTGTTGTCCAAACAGCTGACATGGATGAATCTGTTTTTGTTCTCTAGTCTCAAACTTTATAATTGGCCGGGAGATAAGCTTTGCTTATTTTGTCTTTGCAGTGTTGTTCTCAGGACTAAGGCATGTTTTCTGCAGGTTTCTTGCGCAAACTGGATTGGTTTCAGTTGAAACTCAAATGCAGGATCTCAATTTAGTGCCGAACGATCAGACTGAGAAAGAAAAAGTTCGCTGATGTAGTCCATGGTCTCGTCAAGTGTAAATGCCAGGCCAGACAATTTTTGAGGTTACTCACACATGACTTAGGGGAAGCGAGACAAGAAAATTGTTTGAAGAACTGCAACGCCAACAATAGGACACCCCAGGTTGTTTGTTTGTCAGCCTCATCTCAGACTATTTTTCTCTCATAGGGTTTACACAGGATTAAAATACTTATGCATTTATTTTTAATCATTCAATTGTTTCAGATGTACAAACATGTACTTTCGGAAAACTGAATACAGACGCACTTTTTCACCCTGTTATAAGTTCTCTCTTTGATTTTTATGCCCTTCCTACCGTTTATTCTGACATTAAATCATGTGCTATTCTATCTCTTTTACTGTTGTCCGAGGCCAAGGGCAATTTACTCTCTGTTATGGTGGTTTATTTTTGCTTTGAGATATTTTTCCGCTGCAGAGATCCTGAAGTAGGGCAAAATCTGTGGTAGAAGCATCATGAAATTCATGACGGGGCATCGCGGATGGCTTGTTATCATCTCAAGCCATTAGCAGATGAATTTCCACCTGAATATTGCAGTCAGTCTTTTTATCTATACTTTTCAAAGTGTTCTCAGGCTTCAAAAGTGATGATATCACAAACACCTGGGAGATATTGTTATAATGGAGTTGTAATATCACTAGTGCTAGGCATTACTTTTCATACTTTGCCTTTCTATCCTCCCTTTTTCATCCTCAAAATTAATAACTGAAGTTAAACGGTTAAATACTTGATAAGCAGGCACAGTTACTAGACTAAATTGAATGAGAAGTGAAAGTGAATTGTGGCTGCAGATTTCAATCATGATTAAAAGAGAATCAAAATCCAGACCTGACTTGAACAACTGTAAAAACTAAATTTGATGAAAGAAAATTCCGGGTACCATTTGGTACTGGATTTCCTTGTAATCGAAGAATTTACAGAGTCCACCTGATTTATCATTTCTATGTTGCACCGCTTTTGCCTATCCAAAACGGATCCAAGAGGGAGTAAGTGTGTGGATCCATGGTAGTAAGAGTTTCAAGACCTCTGCAGTAGCCATCGAAGTCGATCTCTTGGCCGTCTCCCGTCGAAGCATCCGGTTGTCCATAGGTCCCATCGCTAGCAGCATTTAAGTAATCTCTGTACGGTACAGAAGAGTCTGCAGAGAAATTAGCCACCAAGGCTTTGGTATCTTCTTCGCCGTGTTTGAATTGTCCCATTAGCAGTGCCAGAATTGCTTCTTCTTCTTCGCCTTCGACGGCTCTCAGTTCATTCGAGTATGGTGCCATTGAGGTGTTGAGGTCAAGGTCTGCAATGGCTTGGTATCGTTGGTTCCAGGGATCTGCTACTGTTCTGGCCACCTTTTCAATGGAGAAGTACTGTGTCGCACACAAGCACCAAAACTTTCTGTGGTTAGGGTGCACCAAATGATTCTGGTGGCAATGAGAAATTAAAAAGATCATATCATATCAACTTGCCTTTTTGAATGAGGCGATAAATAAAATCAATCGTTTCCTACGAGAAAGGTAAAGAAAAGGTGCTTTTGTATGGATCGACCGGCGTCACGCCATGCTTCTTGAGACCTCCACACCCCTTTGTTTCTAAAACACATGGTAACTTTATAAAATCTTAATCTTCTTTTCGGATATCCTCTTAATCGAAGTTAGAAGTCTAATTTGCTCAATAAACTATTAATGAGTATGTTTTAAGCCAATAAAAGCAAGGGCATATGCACAATTAAACAATCGAGGGCATTGTAAGAGGAAAAACTCGTCGCAAGGGGACAAGAAGATTGAGATCTCTTAAAAATGAGATGCTTTGTTTTTCTTTTTATAATCGATATAGTTTATCGCCCTCTCTACAAAATGTGAATTCTTATCGCTATTTCAACTTATGTCATCAGCTCGAGTCATTTTGTTTATTACTAGAACAAGTTAGGTTCTGATTCATCCCTAATGAAACAAAATCATATTCTCCAGAGGTCGTCTAAAACATATCAACATGTCAATTTCGAGTTAACTTTATTTAAATCACCATTTTAAGCTCTTGATGAACACCTCAGTCTACATTGAGCTCTTCAATATAGTAATGCCAAGAGATGAAAGAGACCTTATAATAAGGTGGCTGGCTTATCAAAACTGCACGACAAATTATACAGAAAAAAAAATCTTAATTAAAGATTTCCTTCATTCCGAATTTTGGGAAAAATGATATTTCTATTTTTTTTCTTGGAAATTTTGTATCTTGACAAACATTTAGGCTATGCTTTACCAAAAAAAAAAAAAAGACAAACATTTAGGCTACTCGTGTTAGACACACACGCCTTGTCCTAACTTTTCTTTAGAAATACAATGTAATGACCTTTTTCATTTTTTATTTTAGCTTTCTTAAATGGAAGATTTCCTACAAATTGTCATTAACGTTGTAATACTACGTCCTCATTATGACCTCCACTTTAGTAGTCAATGCTGTTCACATCCATTAAATTTTGTGGCAATGTCCAAGACTTTAATTTGGTTGCCTAGCTAAGCAAACTCGCCTCTTTTTTAAAGTCTTAAATTTGAAATATCATGCTTTCAACGTGATTAGTGAAGCATATTATATGAAACCCAATAAGGAAACAAATAATTAATTGACTCACGATCTTCTTGTGTTCATCTCCGTAGAATGTAATGGAATCTCCAATGTCCAGTCCATTTTGCCTCACTAATCCTCCTGTAAGGAATTAGATACAAAGACATAGATAGGAATTAGGGTTTCATATTGCAATGAGAACATTTCGAGATGATAAGGATGCGCATATTTTCTGCACACCCTCTTGTTATCGGAGAATCACATGCTAGATGAATCCAACGAAAGCGATCGTCCCAAAATAGGACATCGGAAAAAAATAAAATCAGAAGAGAATGGAAAAGATACCTGTATTTTCGAATATATACATCCTGCTATTGTTGTTTGTCCAATACCTATGTTTTTCAAGGGGATTGCACTATTAGTCCAAGAGGAAAAATAAATTCATGGACAATTTAAATTATTATTTGGAGCTGTAATGAACTAAGAACAAGTAAAGGGCAACAAAGATCAATGAATATTGTTGCTAACCTGTATCTCAGGATCCACTCATGGTGAGAGTACACGTCTCTTATCACTAGTTGAATTCCTTCTTTGTCGGAAATGATTGGAAGATTTTCTTCTGCCTCCCTCTAATTTGAAATCAACAAGGGGCAAACACCCAACTTACAAAAAAAGTTAAACTCTAGAGGTTGACCATGAAATTATCAAATAAAGTTATGGCTTATATTAGTCTTTTGAGTCTCACCTTTGGAAGTACGATCCTTCCTAGATACCCGACGTCACTGTTCTTCAACTCCTTTTTGAGAAGCATTCTCAATCTCTATTCCAACCAACACAACATTCGATTCAAAGACAATCACAATCACAAAAGAGCCACAAAAAACTTCCAATAACGTTCAGAATTTGAGATATAGTTTAGATTTCTCCACCTTACCATCTGGCATTAAAAAAGTATGTTGATCGTCCCCACCATTGTTTTCCAAAGTTTGATCATCCATGGGATGTTTGCTTGAAATTAACCCATTGCTCGACGGGCTCGAGTTCATAGGAGACAAAGCCGAAGAGCCCCTTCGGTGCAAATCGAGGCTCCTCTGGAGAGCCATCTTTCTTCTGTTTCTGGCAGCCTTCGTCGCCTGAGCGTCGAGAACCTTTTGTTCATGCCCTGCCAGGTCGAACGTGGTTGGTCGCAACGATGGCAACTCAAATTGAACCGGTCGAGGACCGTTGTGATTTTGCCAGAAACAGAAAGGCTGGGGCGAGTAATGAGGTGGGTATGGATATGGAAATGGCAGCCCTTGAAATGAAGGTGGGGATTGTGTTGGGGCATGAATGATCTGAGTTGGGGGTTGTTCCAATGAAGAAAAATGAAGGTTTTGAGGATGAGCCATGATTGGTTGCCTGCTTATATTGTCAGTGCTTGTGGGCTTGGTGGAGCCAGATGGTGCAAGAAACCTGTACATTTTCCTCTGAAAATGAAACTCAAAACAATAAATGGTGAAGAAGATTTTGCTAATTTTTTCAAATCTCTAGTTATTTGGAGTTTGTGAAAGTGAAGAGGCTTTTTATGGGGCGGTGTCTCAAGCTAGGGTTAAGGCCATATCAGTGTAGGTCACTTGAGTAGGAAAGAAACAAAATCTGGTTTTAACTCGATGGGCTAATTTCTCAGTTGTCAATTGCATAATGGGAGGCAATTAAAGTCTGTACCGAATGCTAATGAGGAAAACAGATAAGAATTCCACGTACTATTTGCGTTACGTCGTCCGTAAATATCATCGTTTCTAAGTTGAGTCCTTCCTATAAGTTCTTACCTGGGTCTAATTAACAGTCGGCTTAGAATACGTGTCAACTCATAATTACTATAGTGAGATAATATGCTTTTTGAAGATAATTAACGGGCATTATGAATGAATCGTCTAATGCCTAGATAATCAAACATGAAACACCCACAACATGTGATGTTCTTTTGCCGAGGTTTTATCCTCCAGCAGAAGTTTTGTTTCTCTGTAAGCATTATTTAATGAAGGACCAACGTCCGTGTTTTGGACTTCAGTTCTGTACTCTCATTATTTGATAAGTGAAACCGTTACGATTTTCCTATACCTTCGAGTGGGAAAAGGATGAGCGGAATGAGAAAGTTGTCAAGACTAATAAATTCAGAGGAAACGATAGTTTCAAGGGGAAAAGGCGAGAGAGAGAGGAAAACTATAGCGTGCACTCATTATATAAACAATCTGATGGCAAAATCAACATCATTTTGAAATTATATGAGAATTCAAGTTCGAAGGGCTAATTGTGCAAAGAATCCTAAATCTATTATATGACAAGACTTTTCAATATAGTCAATTTTCTGACAAAAAAAAACATATATATAGTCAATTTAGTTCTAAATCCTTTGGCAATTTGACAATGTAGGCCTTTCGGCCAAAATTGTTCGGAAACTGTTAATGTGGTCCTCGTCCATCCTACATGGTACGAACGAGACTAACGTGGACAATTTTTATAGTATTTCTAAATTTTTTATAATTTTATATTTTCCTTTCTTTTTTCTTTTGTTTTCTTTCCTTTTTTTTCATTGTTCATCTTTCCAAAATGGTCAATGAGATCACCGGAGCCTTGACATTGGCCATAAACCCTTGCCAACTACGAGCGAGGGCCACAAAGCCATCATCGGTAGCAGACGAGGGCATGCAGGCCCTCACCCGCAACTGGTCAGGATGCCCTTACCTCTCGCCAACCATCGTTGAAGCCTTGTCAACCCCCGCCAACCCTTACAAGAAGATGAACAGTGAAAAAAGAAAGAAAAGAAAATTAAAAATATATATAATTATAAATTAGAAATTTGTAAAAAAAACGTCTATGTCAGTACTGGATGTACAACATAGGAAAGCCAACAATCACATTAGCGATTTTTAGCAATTTTTTATTAGAAGGACTATCGGTGTGTTTGGTTTAGCTCTCTCAGGGAACTTTCAACCTCTTAAGTCCTGAGGAGAAAAGTTATGATGTTTAGTAAATTTTTTTGGACCAATTTGAGAAAATGCCAGCATTGGCAAAACTGAAAGCTAAAGTTTGGTGTGAATTGCCTTGAGCTTTCAACATTTTCAAAGCCAACTTTCGAGGCTAATGAACTATTTTTTCATTCAAAATGTGCCCCCATTATTTTTTTAAAATTCCGGTCTTGCCCTCGCTCCGCCACCGTTCTCCGATTGTTAAAGGGTCTCCACCTATGTTGTTGCGCTTGGGTCTCCGCCTGGTTCATGCTGCCCTCGCTCGCAATTAGTAGGCGAGATCTAGAGGGTCGCGGCTTAGGGAGGAGTAGAGCGGCCGGTTGATCTCGAGTATGCAATTTGAATAGGGGAGGTGGTCCGGGTGGAGTTTTGGGACAACACGAGCTATGGAGCGCTCGGAGAGTAGTCGCCATCAAAGCGAACGAAGAAGAGGTGGGGCGTCGCTAGGGTTCTCGGTGACACAGGGGTTTCCAAGGAGGGAAGCAAGGAAGAGCGATTCGGCTTCGGATTTGAACTCGAAAGTCCTGCTGGCATCGTAGACGAAGGTTATGAAGTTCCGAAGCATGTCGTCGTAGCCGGCAGCGAAAATGACATGTGACAGATACGGCGGGGGAGCAAAAGGAGTAGTGTTACAAAAATTGGAGTGAAGAGAGAGAGTGGAAGGAGGAGGAGAGAGAGGTCGGCGACGAGCATTTTTAATAGTGACTTGTCCGAATGATATCATTAGTTTTGCAGCCCAGCAACATCATAACTTTTCCCTTCACTAATCTTTTTGAGGAACAAAACCTGGCATGACTCATCCTATCGTGGTTTTATCAAACCTAATCAAGTAATAGAAGGTATTCATGCCCTCAAATTATAAATGTATGAAAAGTTACTAGAAGATTGATAAAATGAATATTTTAAATTTATTGGTTTACCAATTATGTATATGCTCTTTGGTATTTGTGATGAAATGAATATATTTGGATTAATCTTAATTGAACATTTTTGTAAAAGACTATATATTCCTCAAAATAAACTTCTTCTAACTAAAGATGAGCATCAGTCTCGGTTCAACTGGGAATTGGACTAAACCGGCCCATTCTAGGTGATTCCTATGAGAAGCAATAGGTTCCCAATTTTGGGTGCTAAACCCATCCATCCACCCTAGAACTGATATTGTTCACATCATAACTTCTTTTTATTATGTAATTCTAGATCATATCTAGGGCTTTTGTATCGAATGAGTTGTTTTCTTCTTGTGTTGTGGAAGTTTTGGTGGCGTTTGTCGATGAGATTGACTCGAATCAAATCGATTTGTTTGGATTTCTTTTCCCTTTTTCTATCCATACTTTTCTAACACTTTTCTATGCAATTTTGTGACGAGTTTTAGGACTTTCGATGCACTTATCTCTTTATAAAAAGAGTTCGCCGTATGTTTTTCCTGAACAAAATAAGTAAGGGATAATCTCAAACTAGTACACCATGCTATGTTTACCCAAAACAAATTTCTGTATCACAAAATCTCCAAAATTAGTACACCCATGTCACATTTACTCTAAACTAGTGCAATCGTGTTATGTTTATCCTACACTAAATTTAATGTCATAAAAAATTCCAAACGTGTACACTCGTGTCACATTCAACTCAAAAAATCACAGATTTATCACAATTTAGGGTAAATGTGGCATGTATATATCAGTTTAAAATAAATGTGATACAGGTATATCAATTTGAGATTTTTTGTAAGAAAAATTAGTTTAGGATAATTATGGCACAAGTGTGCCAGTTTGGAGTTTTTAGTGTGATTAGCCCAAAATAAATACCGCTGCTAGCTTTATTACGACCCTAACTCTATGAAATCCTAAATAATGTTGAAATCAAACATAAATAAAATAACAGAAAAGGAAAGGAAATAAGATCGAAATATCAAAAAGGCCAAACATAACGCTCAGAGTCGCCTAAAAATAGAATACATTCTCCAAAACACACTTAAATGATGGACTTTGACATCTGAAACTTCCCTAATTAATCATAGTATAGCAATCTAATGAACTTTTAAAATCCGCACTATAAGCCTCGTTACTCTTCTTGGACAAAATATTTAACATGTTTACTGCTCATTTATCAACTCTTGTTTTGAGCCTATATATTGGATTTTTACATATCCTAATGCTCTCAAAAGATTTTAGCAGCCCACGACACATTCCCAAAATGTACAATCAAATCAAATATTGTTCCGCAGTCTTCCAATAAAATCTGTGTTGAAACTAGTCTTGTATTGGAAGACCATGCTTGCTTGCACGAGCGTGGGCACACACAAACTCTCTTTTTCTCTCTCTCGATCTCAAAACTACATGTACTAGGACGGGTAAGTTTCAAATCAAGAACTTGGAACCACCCTGTCAACGTTGGTTCTAATTTATGAAACCTAGAACCGACCTGGAATCAAATCGACCGGCTCCAAGATCTACCCAGGAACCAAGCCTATCTATCTTGGTTTAGGCATCAATGGAATTCCTGGGCTTCCCAATTTGAAACCCATCTCCAATATACATTTCTTTTCAAAAAAAAAAAAGAAAGAGCTAAAAACAAGTCCAAAATCGGTTCTCAAGTAGAATCGACAATTCACAATATAAAACTCAACACCTAATCAGTCAAGGCCAGTTCTCCAATTTGTTACTTAGGAACCTACCCAAACCCTTGTGCATCGCCCTACAATCAATCGGATAAGGCTAGTCTAGTTCGGTCCCGGTTAAACCAACCCAGTTGCTCACCTCTAACCACACATTATATCAATTTTATTGTTTTTCATTCGAATTTGAAGTAACTTATATTTTGTACAAGAAGTAGTAGCTCAAATTTTTATTTGTACGAATAGGTGATTTACTATGTAGTTCCCTTTTTGTCTTAATGAAACTACAACTCTTACCAAGCCTGTGTGGAGCTGTGAGTTAATCAAACTAGCGAGAAAAATATAAAGAAGCAAATAATTTTGGTTCGATTCAGGACCAAATATAATTGCAGAAAACAATTCGGTTTAACTTTTTGTTTCAAATAATAAGATTTTCGTTCGTCTCGATTTCACTTTTCTTCGAGGAACGAGATATGGGCTTCGACGTTTGGATGTGAGCTCTGAAACAAGAGACCTTTTGCCCCAAAATTAACACAGTATCTTCATGGGCCACAACTCCTCACTGCTCATCCACAAAATATTTTTCTGCCATTATCTTCGGATATGCTATCATACCACCCATATCGATAATTTTCAACTTTGGTCTTGAGGTAATTTTTCATTTTCGCGTCGATAATCCGTACATTTTCGTAGAGGGGTAAGTGCAAAATCAATGTCTTAACGTTTTTGGGTATTGATCAATTGAGTCATCAACGTATTCTTCTGGTCAAATTGAGTACTTATTGTTCTGGAAACACTTCATCAGATCATATTAATTTCATTGGTATGATTTAACCAGAATAGTGAAAATGGGGGCCAGCCCTGTTGATTACCCAAGCTCGAGGTTCAAACCGCATCGTGGGTATGATTAGGCAATTAAGAGCCCTACTGATTACCATGTCTTCATTAATACCGGTGAAATTAAATGAGTAGGAATTGGTATGGCTCAGCAAAAATTGTTTGTTTTTTTGGAAAAAAAAATGGTCCTTTCATAAATGGATGGATGTTTATGGCGTGATAACAAGCAGATCAACTTTTTTATTTTTTATTTTCTGGCTAGTGAACAAGTTGACAAAGTTAATTCTCTCCCTCTCTCTCCCTCTCTTTCTTTTTTTTGTTTTTCCATTTTCTTTGGCGTTCTTTTAGTTTTTTTGTTGTTGTGGTAAGAATGTATCATATTCATTACAAAAAGAAAACTCTATTTTGATTTCATTGGGATTCAATATTTAGCAATTTACATATTATTTACCATTTCGATTATTTATAATTTATTCCCAATCTTTTCACTTCATTCCAATAACCTTATGGAGACTACAAAAAGTTATGGAAATTGTGAAAGGCGGCTTCAAGTGCCGGCAACACGCTCAACACAACGTGAATGCAACGAGATAAACACATGAATCATAGAAAGAAAAATTCGAATGCGACGCGACACAACATAATGTAACATGACGCGTCTAAATTTTCAACATTGACTCAAATGAAGACGGAACGGCGTGTGTTTCCACCGCAGCTGGATTATCTGGAAAATCAAGATGTTTGAGACCGACGCGGATGAGTACGAATCGCGAACGCGAGTATCGAAGCAGGTCGATGAAGAATTAGAAATCTAAAAGTCTAAGAGAATCTTCTCCCTCCCTGTGTCCTCTCCCATGTGAACTGAAACCATTATTTACTTTGTTGCATCTTGGAAAACTCGAAAGTTGCCGTTCATACTCCGTGGGACCTTCAGAATGTTGGGCACCATGAAATTAAATATTTTAAGGATGTTACAGAGAGAGAGGGAGAGAGAGAGAGAGAGACAGAACATGTGCAAATCTAATCTTTCTGGGACAGAGAGAAGGGACATAAATTCGTGGTTGGCTTCGCTCCAAACTTGTGCGTGTTCCTTAATGCTACTCAAATTAATTAATGAATTTAATTGGGTCCTAGTTATAAAAAAGTGTATGAGCCGAACCTAATGCCTATCCTGCATTCGCACGTAAAAAAGTAACTGAACAAACATCGAATAAGACAGGACCCGAAGGTTCACAAGCGGCTAAATGTCCATTCCACGAGGGCTCCACGGTATTTACGTGAAATCCCTCTTTCTTATTCTTAAGCAAGCCTCCAAGAAAGTTTAGTCAAACCACGGCTTTTATTTCATCCTTTGTTTCCTTTTTTGTTGGTTTCGAGAAACTGTTTTTCCTTTCTTCAGTAACCAGAAGATTGGACCGGCGATAAAAAAAAATGGTTGGTTGATGAATAACTCAATTCTTGGTCATCGTTTCTCTTAGTCACTACGAACACTGCATTTACCGTTGGATGGTTGACATACAAAAGAATCCGGTTAGAAAACTAGCTCTAAAAGCACGTGTCACTAATCCAATAATGAACGTGTAGCTTTTTAGTTACATTGAGATGGACCTTATAATAATTCAATGAATAATGAGACAATAATTCTTAGCCCTGCTTGCACACCCCCAGTAATAATAAAAGGGCATCCCTAGAATCACTGATCCACGCTAAAAGTAGGATCAATTTCTTCTTATGACATGGAGCTCCATCTTAAGTTGATAAATTCACGAGTCATGAAACAATTCACTGATCTATAATAAGCCTCAGGTGGATTAAAATTGAATTTGGTGATTGAATTCCGAGTTTTTCATAGGGTTTATCAGCGAAATTTCGGATGAAGAGAGAAAGAAAACATGAAATTCAAATTTTGTTACCTTATCCATAAACAAAACATTATCCTAAAATTGATTGACTCATACATCCAAAATTGAAAGTTAAGTATGTTGCTTACGGTATGACATGATGGCTTGATTAAATTATTTTGTTTACAGTAAATTTCCAGAAAATCCGATCCATGGGGCAATCCCATTAAACCGATTCTCCACTAAAGAGGTGTATCTCAACCACCATATATTACTAAACTAAGGTGGATATTGTTTATGGTCAACATGTTATTATAGTCCATTTCATTTCCAAAAAGCCACTAATCAAGCCGCATCGCCTCATTCACGAGACCATGTTATTATAGGCTTATAGTTACTATAAATGCCATATATTGAACACTATGGTCCCCATTATTTTTTTCAGATAATTCAAAGTGTTTACTTATTTCCACGACGATTTTGCACAAAGCTGACGAATGAATTTAGCACTAGGTGGTGATGGTTTCCCAACAAATTGATGTTTGCCGGAATAGGTTGTTCATGTTATAGCCATATTCAGTGGAAAATGTTTTCATATTCTAGAACATAGATCGGCTTTGACAAAACGAATGAAAATTTATTTTTGAAAAAATACCGCCAAAAATCCTAAACTATGTCATTTGTGACACATTTACCCCACAATACTTTGGCCCATGAGAATTTTCATATTTTTTCTTTTTTTGTTTCTTTTCTTCTCTGGTGAGGGCAGCCTCGCCCAATGCCGGTGAGGGCTGCCCTCACCAAAGAAGAAAAGAAAAAAAAAGAAAAAAACAAAAAAAAAAGGAAAAAGACGAAAATGCCCATGGGCCAAAGTATTGTAGGGTAAATGTGTCACAAGTAGCATAGTTTAGGGTTTTTCGTATCACAAAAAAAAGTTCAAGGTAAATTTGTCACAAGTAACATAGTTTGAGGTTTTTCATGTTATAAAATAAAGTTCAAGGTAAATTTATCACGAGTGGCATAGTTTGAGGTTTTTGATTCTATTTTCCCTTTAGTTTTTGATGTTTACTACGTAAAAGATAGTTTGCTACTTGAGATTCAAAGGTCTCTCGCCGGAGTCCGAAGTTTGGTAGTGTAGGACCCAAATACAACATTGCGGCTTCTCCGACTGGCTGTGAGAGACCTCGGACGAGGTGCTCGAGATGGCCCACGATGGTGGTGGAGGTTAAAGTGAATTTCAAAAATAACTGTTAATTTTAAGAATGTAAATTTTTTCTCACATTAAGTGTAACTTTGCATAAATTGTCAAAATGTTCTCCATCACCTCATTTTCTTAAGTGCGCGTTACCAAACATAGAAAAATGAAGAAATTGCCTGAAGGCCCGAAAGCTAAGGCACATAGGTGATCATTGAGCAGAATCGGATTCAGCCGAGCCCGAAGGTCGGGACTAGTGTACTGCGAAGCCATGCCTAATATGAAATGTTCATTGAAATAATAGCCCGCTAATATATGGTCGTTGCCTAAGTTTGCCCATTTACCTTTCATGTCTGAGTAGCCTAGATGGAAGACGTCTACCCATTGATCAGGTCTAGAAGTATGAAGGGCTTCTCATTTAAATAAGACGGTGCATACCATAGTATGTAAAGATTTGACTTTCGCAAGTCTACTCCCAAAAACAAAGAATAGGATTTTGATCCTCTAATTAAATTTCGGGGTGTGAATTTAATTTACACCGGACAGCTAGGGAAACAGATAAAGAGATATTTAAGAAATTAATTACCCTCATAAATGTAAAGAATCTAAATGGAGAAATAATAGAATTGATCTTTGAAGATATGTGCTTCTAGTCAAATATCACACATCGCACAACCCTTCTCCTACTCCAATGCTTAAGGTGTTACATACCCCACCATGCAGCCATCATCTTGATCAAAGTAAAGTCAATACAACAATATATGTTCCATTGGACATGTTTGAGGCCATTGACCCACCATACTTGTTGGTTGCAATAGTAGCAAGCCGCTTGGCTTCCTTAGACTCTACCATTTGCAAGTAAGGCAGAAAGGTCGACCAAGTTTTCAAAAAAAAAAAAACAAGTGCTAAAAAATAATTATCCTAAAAAAATGAAGCTCTAAACACGACATCACCGCCCCTCTCTTTCTCGTGCGTGCGCAAAATGGGGATTAATGAGGGTAATTACATTGAGATGCATCCGAAAACTTATATCTCGACAGTAACACAGATTACTTAAATGATTAGTAGAAGGGCAGCTTTCTCATCTTATAGAATACTTGAATGATTAATAATGATCAGCAGCGGATGGTCTCTCGACATGGACTACTATCAAGCTCAAGCCTTCTTCTTCATCTGCACCGTCGAAAGGCCAATAGGAAAAGATTATTGGAACGAAATATCGCACAGAAAGATATTGTAAATAACAAAGCGCAAAAGCACATTGCGAAGATCTACAAAGCTAACTAGATGCCCTAGACTCAAGACAAGGTGCAACCGGCATTCCATTAATTCTAGAGTGCCACTCAAGCGGACCCAATGTTCAAATACCCCAAAAGAATCAAAATTTCTTTTCCTAACAATACTATATACATGGATACAACCATCTTTCTCCCATGTTAATTTACTGAAATTTGTCAGATATTCACCATCCTGGATATTCAAGAAAACCAAAAGTAACTCCGAATCCGAGGGGGCTTATGAAGCGCAAGATCTTTGTCTGCTCCTCGTTTGGGATGAAGAAGAAAAATATGTGGTCAACCCTTAATGGCCGACTTGGTTTTGGATGTGATGCGCTCTCTCTCTCTCTCTCTGTCTGAAAACCCCCACGTAACGTGCGCGATGGGTTTCTATCAATGCTTTGCCAAATTGGAATCTCTCTGTCTGCTGCTGCTCTCTTCCTTAGTGGGTGGTGGGGTGCCGTGGCTGAGCAAGTACTGGTGCGTAGTACCGTCTTTATTTTCTTTTGCTTTGCTAGTTGCTCTCAACCGTCCGCGTTCTTCACCACCCCCTTCCACGCACCATCCTCAATCACCCAGATTTGGTGCCCACTACACGTCTCCCTCCAAAAATCAAGGTTCATACATTACGTTCTCACCAATTTACTATACATAATGCGAGAGTTTTGGTGTCACAAGAGAAATATTTTATGATAAACGTGTCGCAACGAGCATAATTTGGAGATTTTTCGTGAATTTTTTTCCTGATAAAAATAAAAGGTTGAATCCGCTCCTTCACAAAAGGATTATCAATGGAAACATAGAAGAAAATCCTCACACATGCATTCAATCACGATCGATGCGGATAAGTGAAAAGGCGAGTAAATTGCGATTGCTTGTAATATTTACGCACTCACGTGGCTATGATTGGCTCGGAAAATTTTGCGGGACCACTACAAATGACAAAGATAAGGGGTCTGAAATTTGAATTTCGGAATTGTTACTCCGATACCATGTAAAAATTTTTAAGGCTACTGTCAATTACTTTTCTAAAAGTTTAAACCGTTTAATGAATGCGCGATTTCATATTTAAATATTCCGACATCATGACCAAACCAAAAGACCGGTTAATTGCTACGTGTTCCAAGCTTGTTCAATTTTTATTATTTATTTTTTTTATGATGCGTACGAAGTGAGAACGCGTGCCGTTTATTCAGGATAAGGAATTATTGGTGGGGTTGACCCACGCACAACTGCATGGAAATGATAAGATTCGTATGTGCCGTGTAGACTTGTGAGAATGGCAATTTTGGGTTTCTTGGTCGACATTATTGTCTACTTGGCTTGGCTGGCTCTATTGCTTTTCCTCATCTTCTCTGGTCTTAAACTCATGGGACTTTCCTTAATTAACATTAGGATTTGTATCATGCCTTTGTATGCCAGCTCCCTTTTATGATGCTCACGTATAACTTGATTAATCAACCCAATTACGTACGATTCGATAAGGGCATAGCAATGCAAAAACAATTTCACAACTGAAGATAATAGTAGGTATACCAAGATTTGATTGACAAAATTGATATATTGGCTACGTTGGTTTTAAAAACTAACTTTGCAGGAAAATATTTTCAAATGAACTTATGTTCAAGGAAAATGATTACCTCTTTCTATGTCTGACTGTATTTGCAAATAATATGGAATTCATTTTCCAACAGTTGTTATGGAAAAATTATGAAACAAGCGTTTGAAATTACAAAAAAAAAAATCCGACCAAAAAAAAATTACAAAAAAGAAGAAGAGAGTATCGAATACAATCTAGGTCCAGGGTTTGCGCACTAAGGTCTATGAAATTATTTTTGAAAGAGGGATATTAAAAGAATTTTAAAGAAAGAAGTCGTTTTCCTGAATCTAAACTTACAGATTTAGTTAATTATGAAAAGAATTTTTGTGTACTCATTTTCATCAGTGATCCTGATCGTAAATTTTTTGTGAAATAAAACGGATCCTAATTGATGCAGCAAGATCATGTCATGTGGATATCATCAAACTTATTTGAATACTCACCTACGATTTGTCGCATCATTTAAAATATTCATTTTCAAACTGATTTCACAGGGTTTCCCGCTATTCTTATTGGTACTTGGAGTATACATTTTGAGGATTTCCAAATCTAAACTTGAGGATCACGGCCAACAAACTCATTAGGATTGAAAAGATCCAAAACAATGTAATTTCCTATGATACTGGTGCTGTAATCTAAAGTGAATAAATGAATAATGGCTGATCAAAGGATAAGCGAACTAAGAATTTGCTCAACAGTCGTGTAATAATCAAACTAAGAAGTTTCCTCAGATTCGAGTGGTACTTCCGTATGTAGGGTGGCGACACAGACACTGCCGTGAAGTAATGGAAAAGCAAAAACTCAAATGAGTTCCACTATCAATTTTGATTATCTCAATGATTAAAACCAACCTAGTTTGATATTTGTCATTCTTCTTCTTTTCTAATCCAAGCCTACAAAACCCTCAAACGACTGACATAGGATGATTAAAAAATATTGAAAATAATCTGACAAGCATAAGATGAAAGCAAGCTTCAGCTAGATTAGCTAGATTAAATGATTAAGTAATAGCTGGTTATAATAAGCAAAGTTAAAGTTTAACAACAGTGAATAAAAAGGAAAGGAGAATAATGATGGGGGTATAGGGAGATGTGAAGAGAGAAGGAGAAGATCCCTTGGGGGACTACAAAATCCATTTGTTCCCTTAACCATGCCTTCCCTTCCTCCTTTACCTCCCTTTTTCCTTCTCATCTGAGCTGCCCAGCACATGGCTGGCTCTCTCTCTTTCCCTGTCTCTCCGCATGTATGTGCAATTTCATTAGGTACACGGTACATGTTCGACACTCTCTCTCTCTTGGCGTGTTGTGCGATTTTATAAAATACAGCGATATATATTCGATTTTCTGCATCGATGAATATCGATCTCAATCTGGATCTTACACGCTAAGTTTTTTTTTTCTATTTAGGTCCCGATTAACTTATGAAGTGAATGAGAGTGTTTAGTGAACTGGGCTCGATCATTATCGAGCTATCAAAAATTTTGTCGAACATTAGGTTGTGCGGCTTTCGACTTTTTGCTTTCATGGATAAATTCATTTAAAGCATTAAGCTCACCGAGTTATTGGTTATATGCAAGTTGGGAATTATATTTAAGAAACCTTTAGTTATGCCACATAACACAACGGAATCAATCTTGCAAGGTACACTAACATTTACCCTAATCTAATGCCACTAAGAAGTTATAAGATTGAAAGTTGGTTCTCAAACCACCCGATCCGCCGTATAAAAAAAATTAAAGAACAAAAAACAAAAACAAGAGAGGGGAATTCTGCCTAGTCCCCATGTTCATAGATCTAACATGGGGGTCCTCTTTGCAAAAATTCAATTAATGTTATATATTAGATGGGTCAATTGATGCATAAAGGTAAAGAGCCTCCCTGGCTAGGATATACAATAAGGGAAAATTAGTGAACAAAGGCGTGCCCCAATATACTACATCCTATATACACATATATCTATATAAATATATGTATTATAAAATATATAATATGAGGGTGTACAACTTCCCGCATGATGCTCTCTTGTCCCTTCTCTTTGGAGTCTTCTCCAAACGTACAATTTAGCCATAAAAAAAATCACTTGATGATGACCATACAAAGGCACAGCACAACCAAGCATGGTTCGCCATCGACGACTTCCAAAAAGCTCTTCGTCCTCCGTATGCCAATTGTCCAACTTGGTTTGGGTATTTCGGAAAGTAAGTAGTACCATTGTCCCCATTAAATGCTTGCCTTCTTTGCTTTGACTATAGCACAACCCTTTCCTTTCCTTCCCAAAAATAGGGTGACTTTCTTGCGAAAGATCGTGAGCTGCAATCTTTCATCGACTATACTTCTTCTGGTATGTACGTGGAGGAGATATCTCAGGATGCTGCTCAGTTGATTTGGATGGGTAATCAGGACCAAACATGTGGCAGGCCATCCATGAAATGATTAAGTGAGAGAAAAAAATATCTCGAGATATTGGTGTTTCGATTCATGTGACTTAATTCACACAGGATAGAGATCCTCGAACCATGCACGACGTCATCATTGGTGTCTCTAAAATTTTACAATCATAACCGTGATATGCATTAATAGTTGAGATTGATTGAGACATCCATAAAAGTACAATATACATATAGAAGATTCGTGTCTAGCAAGCGAGACCTGCTGCTCTTCTCATTTCATATTTTCTCATACAGCGTTAACCACACATTAATATCTTTTGTTGTCCAACAATTACAATAATGAGCATCAGCAACCCTATAACGAAATCGGTTTTTGATATTAAGCAAGCATCAATCACACATAACATAAGATCAGTTAGTACGTCGAAAACAGCACAATTTCTCATAATTGGTTATTACACGACAAATTTCTTCCCCTAACTGAGTCGATACTGTTGTTTTCTATTCCATATCACATAAGAGAGACAATGACACGCATGATAAAATTTTATACGCTTTTAATTACATGTGATATAGATTAAGACATGGTAGGAGCCATAAAAATCCCTCCATACAGCTGTTCACTTTATTCCTAATCAGCTGATTTGGGCTAATAAGAACACAAACCTATGGCAAAATTTAAATCTCACAGCGGTGTAGACGAATCTCTCTGTCTTTCTTTCTTTGTAATGTCTTCATCAAATAAAATAGTTCAATGAGCATATAATATAATATCAAAAGGGGGGGCATATAATAAAAATAAAAATAGGAGGAGGAGGAAGTGCGATTTGCTGTCTTAGCTGCATCGAGTGCTGCGCTCCTCTCTCTTTCTCTCACTGGTCTCCAGCTCTAGGGATTCCCTCTATTTCTCCCCCCATCTATCACCAGAGAATGTTACGTAGCGATCCTCAGTGTCTGCTTCCGTCATGACTCTCTCTCTCTCTCTCTCTCTCTCTCTCTCTCTCTCTCTCGAAGTTGCTGAGATTCATCTGAAATTGGTCCGCTTTACCTCTCTGTCCTCTTCTTGGATTTCGAATGTCCTCCTATATTCCCTTCTCATTATAATATAATAACATCTGTCACTGGTTTTCATCTTTCGATTGGAGAATGTTAGGAACATATCGTCTGTACTTAATTAGAAAACAATTTTTTTCTTTAGAAAAAAGGAACTTGTGAGGAAGCGCATCGAACGAGGACATGTCTTAATTTTGACCAAGTGTCATGATAATACTAAAGAAATTTGGTGACTTTTAATTCGCTTGTGCTATGATCGATATCTTAAAAATTTTAATCGTTTCTTTATGAGTATGCCTAATCTGTGTTCTGTAAATATTCATTAATGTAACCCTTCGTGATATACCGATATCTTTTTATGATGTGTGTGTTTAATGTTTTCCCAACAAAGTTCTCTTTTATTTTTAATTTTTTAATTTGTTCGTTATGCTTAATATCTTCGAGCACTCTTAATATTCCTTTTGAAAGATACTGATTCTGGAATGGATGAATATTATCCCATGCCTGACACCACTGATTTGGGGAGACTAATTACTCATATCAATGGTGATGGATACGAGAGGCGTGGAAAAAAAGCCTACATTGTGGATTTAATATCATTCCCATATTGAAAATTACGAAGGAATTTAACGTACCAAAGATTGTGGACGTAACAAGTGGTGCAAGGCATTCATTAAATATAATATTGAACAAAAATTCTTGTGCAACCCCAAAATTCTGCCCGACCTAATAAATTCCATTTCTTGATCCGATCCATCACGTGAAATGACAAACATTAGTCTATGTGCTAATTGATAGAATAACTAATCTCACTCTCACTGTCACTCTCTCTCTCACACACACATATATAAATATAAATATTCTTGGAGCATTATATATATCAACCCCATCAAGAAAAGACTCACGTCGCCACCTGCTATTTGTCCGCACCTTCTTTGTTTGAAACGATTCCTTCCTTTTCGAGCTTAGAGAGAGAGAGAGAGAGAGAGAGAGAGGGAGAGAGAGAGAGAGAGAGACCAGGAAATGCTGAGTAACTGTGAGGAGACCATGCTTGTCATCCCTTCAACTGCTAACGAATGGACACAGGTAACCCCCGTTTCACTCTCAAAATTTTAAATTTTCTTTCTTTGTATTTCTTCTCTCTTTTCTTTTCTTTTTGGGTCTTGGCCGAGACACAGCGCTTCACTAAGTTCACGCTCAATTATTAGACAAGCGAAAACATGGCCCTCCATGTTTTGTTCCGTAGCTCTTGTCACCGAATCTCCCCTCCTGTATTGTTGTTTTTCACCCCCAAAACACCCCTTTCTTTGTAATTTCTTGCCTCTCTGTTTTTTTCTTTCTATTCTTTTGTTTTGACTCTCGTTCCCCTTCATTTGTGTGTCTACTACCAGGATCAGATGATAGATGAGAAGCGCTTGAGCAGCAATATGGCTTCAACAGGTAGTCCTCTCATGGAAAAAAACGCACCACCCCAACAACAGCAACAGCATCAGCCTCTGAAATGCCCTAGGTGTGATTCCTCCAACACCAAGTTCTGCTACTACAACAACTACAGCTTGTCGCAGCCCAGGCACTTCTGCAAGTCCTGCAAGCGATACTGGACCCGCGGTGGAACCCTAAGGAATGTCCCTGTCGGCGGTGGATGCCGCAAGAACAAGCGCGTCAAGCGCCCTGCCTCGGCCTCGGCCACCGACACGGGTCCTTCTTCTTCCGCTAGTGCTACATCAGATCATCATCCCCCTCCTCGTCAGACCCACATGGAGAATATCTCTTCGAGTGGTTCAAACCACAACAGCAACCCCATGAATTTGGGCCCTTTGTTTTATGGTAACCCAGCGGATCAAATGAGCAATAATCTTGCATTTCCTAGGCTCACTCCTTCTTCTTCTCTGTATGATCTGCATCCTCAGTTGAGTGCCCTTGGGCTAGGGTTTTCGTCATCTGCGATCACCCCTGCAAATTCTTGTGCAGACACTAGCAGTTTCCAAGATGGGTTTAATGCTAATAATGCCTCAGGCCTCAATGTTCAAGATTTGGCTCAAATCACGAACCCACTTCTTCTTCCAATCTATAGTTCCATGTTTGGCACTTCTTCATCACCATCATCTGCCTCTTCTTGTTCCACCACCACCACCACTGTTCCCACCATGGCTTCTTTGCTTGCATCTAGCATTCACCATCAGCAACAGAAATTCATCAATGCCTCAGGCCCGAGAGAATCTAGAGGTCTAGTCCATAGTAATTTCAAGCCACTATCTTCATTGGAAGAGCTTCAAGGGCTGCGCAGCAACAGTGAAGTCAAGATTGAAGAAGGCCAAAGCAGGAATATTGGGTGGAGCGGGAGTATTCCGTGCCAGAACCCGGTGGATCAAATCGGGCTATTGGCCGATCCGGGATCTATTTGTTGGAGCTCATTAAATGGGGGAAATTCTTGGCATGATCCCACTAGTATTGGTCTTCATCAGCCCCTTCTTTGACCTAGCCCAAAGCAAAAAGAAAATAAAAAATACTCATTCTTCAGCTACAAATCTCCCTCTCTTTCTTAGTGATCTCGGGCTTCTTTCAGCTTATTAAACTACCCTAACTAGGCGTGTGAGTTCCTTTTGGGTTTTTTCGTTCTTTCTTGGTTTCATGGTTTGGGGGGGGGGTGTTTTTTTCAGAAAATGGGTAAAGGAAAAAATGAAAATACGAAGAATGTGAAGTGATTTATGATGAGAGAAGCTTGGATCGGAGCGATCATGTCAGCTGCAAAAGGAAAAAATAAAGAAGAAAGGAGGAAATTTCAGCCTGTTCGGTTTTATCAGTCGCAGGTTGAGAGAGAAATGTCATACTTATTGCGCTGAGAGGAACCTCGGATCCTCTTCATGTCTCATCATCGTCAACATCATCATCATCGTCACTGTGGAGTTGCTGGGGAATTTCTTGAAGAAAGGACCTTGGCTTTTGCATCTTTTTATCTAGTGCTGTAAGTTGGTCGTCGGTGTTTCCCTTTTTTTTTTTTGATGTTTTACTACGTGTATATTCATTTGCATGACATAGTTTGAACGACTTAGTTTGCACTTTATTCCTAGTCTTTGGGAAACTTAAATTGGAGGTATACAATGTCTTCAATGGGGTCATTGAGCTAATCTACTTATCTTCTTTATTTGCTTTTGGGGAATTTTCCTACTGGAGTGAGAAGAGTTGGGTATAGTAGTATAGACGAGGGAGATTGTTTCTTGTTTGCAATGTGAACCGTTCCCTTTATGTGATCGATCTTGCCGCTGTACATATACCTTTGCCGCACAATGTTCTTGCAATGTATGCTTATTCACAGTAGGTTTCTGAGCATTTGCTATTGCAGAAATTGGGGATTTTGAGTGGTTTTTTAGTGACTTGTTGGTGTTGAAAAAGAGTGAGGCTGACTAAAGTAACATAATGCACCATGCAGCATGAAAAATGGATATTTATATATGGTGCATGGATGATAGTGAGTCTGTGTTTTGAATTAGAAGAGAGACGATCTTGTTAGTAATGCCATTTCAAGTTGGGTTTTTAGAGACGAAATCTGTAACGCGATTGGCCTTTTTGTTTTTTCGAATTTTGCAAGTAACTTGGATACTAGTGTTCTGTCATGACTTCCAAGTCCAAATATTCTCTGGTACATCCTCACATTCCTATCTCCTGGCCGGTTAGGTTAAGCTAGTGCAAATGGTTCATATTCAATATCTAATAATAATCTATCATATCATTTAGTATATTAAATCCGCACATCAATTTAGTGTGTGTATAGCATTATTCAGTGAAAAATATAAGGTCCCTTCCATATTGAATTTTCAGTAAATTTTAGGATGAATCAAGAGCTTCTTAAGTTCATATTTTGTGCGAGTATCGCTACTTTCTTTAGCTCTTGAAAAATATACTCAATGTTCTAAGCATGGACCACCTAGACACAAGCATGGACCACCTAGACAAAAGGAGACCTCAGATGCATTAGACAGGAGAATAATGTTCTATTTACTAGTTCGTGTAGTTCGTTTGTTAATTGACGTGGTATACTTTTATCGAGTATGAAACATGGTACACTTTTTTTAAATATATATTTATAATTTGATACATCACTTAACAAATCAATTTAGTATATCCGATATTATTCGGGACAGCATTGAGTGGTCAAAAAGATTTGGGGAAGTTAATCTATTTGACTGCTCCACCAATCGGTCCATGGGGAAATTTAGTGGCAATTGGGGGAAGTTTATGAGATCGCAGGCAGACTGGAATTTTGAGAGTTCAATCGGCCTATTTCCATGTGATGGTTTATAATGATGTTGCTACAAAGTCTTGCTGGTTTTGACTGGGTTAAGACTAAATAGTGCATGGATAATTTCCCTTTGAAGTGATAAAGTTCATGTCAAGAATATTACTGCCTTCTCTCTCTCTCTCTCTCTCTCTCTCAACTTCACCCACTGCCCTTGGCTATCGCCGGCCGCCACTATCGCCACACTCATCTCTCCTCTTGTTAGTCCTAGAGCATTCCCATGCATGTGTGCAAAAATGCACACGCGTGCTCTCACCCCGCTCGCTCGCTCTCCTCCATCTCTCTCTCTCTCTCCTCACTCCATCTCTGTGCTTGGTTTCGTCCATCATTTGAGCCCCTCGGAACAGCTCGATCTGAGGTGGTGAGACTTCGACCCGAGGTTTCCGAAATCCTAGTATCAATTCAGGGCTTCAATGAGCTCGAGTTGAGGCAATATGAGGTGGACTTCCGTGACAAGCACAAGAGAGCAGGAAAAACCATGTTATCAGCGACACCTGAGCTTGTAAATTTTAGTTATGAAATTGTGAGAGTACTTAATACATCTATTTACAGTTACATCCCATTGACATTACATTGAAAAGCCACGATTTTAACTAATAGGATTTCTTTTCCGCATTAATTAGTCTCATGTAAATCAATGCGCGTATAGTTTGGCTCTAGTTACACCTTTTACAAGAAAATTTACATGCTCTATTAGTAATAAAAGGGATGTAAAATTTACAAGAAAATTGGCCTGCACAAAATCGGAAATTTATGCGTGAACGGAGGGTTGGCGACCCCCTTTCAATACCTGATCTATTGGCTAATGTCTTTCACGCAATATCACAGGATTCCTAATTGGATATACAAGTAAATTCAAAGACAGCGTGCATTTCCTATGATAACATGAAGTTCCAATAATTCAATCCATGTCGATCGATGAGCGTTCTTAATTGCTCAATGTGTTACTTCAATCAGCGTGATAAATCATAGTAACATGTAACTTCATAACACCTTGCGATTCATTGTCAACATGTGATTCAATGTAAACACTTAATTTCAAACAAGTTTGCCGATTTAATTGGGACAATGCCATCAGTGGTCCCTCTACTTTTGTTTGAAATCCCAAATTGTCCATCTATTTTTTTTTGTTCTAAATGGTCCCTATACTTTTAAAAATGCCACCGTTCGACCCTTCTTCATTTCAATTGCAAAAGTTTGCCGATATGCACTTGACGCAGTTGAAAATTGCTAAATTTTATTTTTAACAAAATGCTGACGTGAAGTGTATATGTGGAACTTCTCTTCAGTTTTCAAAACTCTCTCTCTCTTTCTCCATATTTTCACCATATACAGAAACTCTAAGTTTTTCTGGCCATGTTCGGTGGAGTCCTTCTTCCTCTTCATTTCTCAAAGACATCTTCAACTTCAAAACCCCGAGCCGACCTCACACAAGCTCAGTCTCTTCTTGTCTGCCGCTTTGGCCGCTCAAGCTTCAAGCTTCAAGCTCATGGCCATAGCTGCTAGATCTGGAGTCTTGTGGCCATGGACACTCGATCTGGAGTCTCAAGATCACCATGGAGCTCGAGCTCATGATAGCCATGACTGCCAAACATGGAGTCGTGTGGCCATACGCTGGATCCCGAGTCTCACGGCGCCGTATCTCGAGTTTCAAAGCTTGCTTCCTAATTTCATCTTTTGTGGTATGTCAAATATAGGAAAAAAAAAGTGGACAAGGGATGCAACCGTGAAGTAGCGGCGAGACACGACAGGGAAGCGGCAGTGATCGTTTGGAAGCAAAACACAAGGTGTGTGTGATATAAGTCAACAATAGGAAACCTCTCTTTTCATTCACAAGGATTTAAATTCTGATGATGTAAAAGCTTAATTAATCCCCAAGTTTGCTTCTAATAAATCGAATTTTCAAACTTGGCGCTCCTATCTTTATAATTTTCGGCCACTATATGATTAATGGGCTTTGGCCAAATTTTTAATTCGCACAGGCTTAGACCAACTAATTCAATTAAGCTCAAAACCCCACTTGCCTGAGTTGGTCTAATTAAAATGCAACTTATGTGGGCTTGTACTATTAAATGCTCTCATTATGCCAATGCAAATTATAATATTTTTAGCTAGAGTCGAGGTTGATCTCTAATTTTTTTTATGCAATGTATGACTATATAGATCGCTAACATTTAAGTGTCAGTAGCTGCAAGACAAATACTAGAGACAAGAGGAATTCCAAACGAGAGAGAGATTTTCAATTCAACAGCTGAATCCACATGTATGAGAGCTTAAAGAGAACTTACCATGACTCAAATGAGTGAAATTGAGCCGCTGTTCATTGTGTAATTTGAAAAAGCAAAAGGAAAATGGTTCCCCAAGGGCCCCCCAAAATGCTGGAAATGGGCCAAGACAATCTGCGAAAGGGTTCAAGATTGGGTCGGAATGGGGCCGTGTTGGGCCCAATTCCAGCGAAAACCGGCCCGGCCTCGCCCAAGCACTTAATCAAATTGTGATTAACTAGATCTCGAAATTTTGATTTCACTTGAACAAAATGCATACACGTTGTGCCTATGTGATGATAATCAGCATGCTGATTTCATCTGTTTAGCTTTGTTCCTCTTGTCAAAGGGCCTTGAACTGGGCTTGTGAACGAGGAGGCCCGGCCCATTAAAGTTATTCGGACCGTCATCGGACTATTTGATTTTATGTAATTCGGGCTTGGGTTTGCTTCAATAGTGGGCCTTTTACCTCTCTTCGGTGCACATTAGATGACCTTAAGATCAGCCGGTAAAACATCCAAAAGAAAATTTTTGAGAGATGGGAGTAGAGATATTATGGAGTTTTTAATAAGGTTTTTCTTTAAGTGCGCGGCGTTAATTTGCATGCATACGAAATTTAAAAAATAATACGGGCCAATCGAAAGCTCGAGTGCATCGGTGAATCTCCTCCTGCAAGAGATGGAGAAAAACAAAGCGAAAGAGACCCTCCGCGACTCCCGATCTTGACTCACCAATTCAAGCGACGAATCCCCGATTAGCGAGCTATCGATTTTGGTGTACGAAAATGGTGCCAAGCCTTCTAAATTCACCGTGACATTGACCTTGATCGCGAAAGTTAGGTTTAGTCATGGCCCTTTACTCATCACCACAACGCCACTCGGACTCGGCCGACCAATCGAAGGCGGACACGCGTCTTCTTAACTCTACACCCCACCACACTCGATAACACCAACCCTAATTCTTTAAAACTCTTCCATCTCACCTTGTCGTTTTCTCCACACATATGCTCAAGGCGGCGCCATCACCACTTGCACTAAATGAATATGTAATTGATTTTATTAAGCAAATACTTTATAACTTTCGCATTATTTTATGAGATTAATCCCATCATCATATATTAAAGACAAATAAACATAGAAACTCAAGTTCTCGAGCTAAAAAGTTAGTACATAAATTAATTTAATGAGATTAGACCCACTATCATACATCAAAGAATAGTGAAATTCTTGCTGGAATCATCACACAAACACAAATTCGGAGAAATGACATCACAAGTTCTGTTAACTTTCATACGGCGCTCGCTTTGCTGCCATAACCTTTTAATTGATCACTTGACCCTAGGATAGCCCAATTGTGCCAAGGAAAAGAAAGAATAGAAGGACTTTCAAAGAACGTCCACCACATGCGCCACGAATTTTAATGCCGCGTATTATTTTCCGGCAATCGTTCAATTTATCAAAAGTTACAATACCAAAGTGAACATCATTTATTTAGAAATTCGCGACATTTAGGTGGTCAATTCGAAGAGTCACGACACCATAATGAGTGTATATAACTAGGGGTCCTCCCCAAGACTTGAGCCTTTCGAAAGATACGTCACTAGTGGCATCCCCTTTCTCTATAAATTCTTACTAAGTTCCGTTCGTCACGTCATAATATTATTCATTATCTCTATATATATGTATTGTTTTCCCACCACCCAAGTAGGACAACAAAGTTAGCAACTCGCTCGATAAAGTGAAACCAAACATATAGTTTTGTTTTGTGGTGCCATATTTGATCTGGATTCGTAGATACAATTTCTTTTTCCGTTCCCAAGGCAGGGGGCGTCGAGTCCGACATTGTTCCACCTCGATATCGTGTGAAGTTTTGGCCGGAGCCAGTCGATAGATATTGTTGTTTTATCGCAAAATCGCACCATGTGCTGTTCTCTTCCTTGTCCTAATTTTCTCTCTTTTTATATGTGCAAATGCGTGCACATCTTGTAATTTATTAACAGTAGGTAGGTAGGGATCCTAAAAAGATGGAATGAGTTTCTAATACCATTCTACGTATTCGGTGGCCAAGAAGTACGACGGCCGCCAGCCCTTCCGAGAAGTGAACGGTGAAGGAAAAGAAAGAAAAGAAAAAGAAGTAACAAAATTCATACAAAATTTGGAAAATTTCTATAAAAGAAGTTGCAAATGTTGTCCACGTCGGCGCCGGCTATGCCACGTAAGACGGATAGCTTCCATGTCAGCGATTTCCGATCAAGATTGACCGAAAGGACTACGTTGGCAAATTATCAAGAAGTTTATGACTAAATTGACATAATTAAAAGGTTTAGGAGTGAATTAGTTGCCACACAATAGGTTTAAGATTTTTTGAACAATTATCCCTAATTCTAGGCGCAATCGGTTCCTGCTCCGGTTTCACCCATGAACCAAGAACCAGACTATGAGGACCAGTTCTTGATTTTTGGAATCGGGGACTGAATTGGACCACTCTGGGATTTGGGAACCGGTCACTTATTGTATATAACTTACAATAGTTGTTGTAATTTGTGTTCACATCAAGTCTCTTCCTACTCATAGGGGCATGGTATGTACATTTTCCCTCTTTGAAATCAGTCCAAAAGTTTTGTAATTTTTCAGTAATTGTTCTAGTGGAGAATAGCTCACAGACAAGTTAAATTTGTTTGTGTTACTACTGAAAACAATGTAAGTTTTGGAAAATTTCAGGGCAAGAGGACTGAAGTTCACTTAGTGTTTCACTTTACTTTACTTAATTTTTTTGAAGAAATTTAAAAAATTTAAAATATATATAATCTGTTAGTTCGGTCCAGTTTCCCCTTGGAATAGGGAATCGGACCGCCCGAACCCCGGTTTCATTTTTAAGAATTGGGAACCAGGCCGGTACTCCTGGGAATCGGACCGAACTGGCCGGTTCGGTCTGATTCAGGCGATTCCTGATTCAGTTGGTCCGTCTTGCTTACTTTTATCTAATGCTATCCTTGGTCCATTATTTGAGTTTTGGCTCATGTACTGTGCCTAATTTATAAGGTTTATAATAGCATACTTTATGGATTCGGGGTTTACTTACTTGTAACTTTCTCTTTGTAATAATTTTTTTGAGGATTGTTTTCGAGTACTTAATGCTCTAAGGGATAAGGGTTTTAAGGGCAAGCAAATTGCGAAGAATGGGGGCAGCAATCGGGACAAAGCAAGGGACACGCTCGGAAGTGTTTGTTTGGGACCAATTAACCATTAATTATCACAACTTTCACATGCACACCCTATGGTTTGGGTGTTGAGACAAAAAAGTTAAGTATGCCGGGAAAAGTCCTCTATTCCAGATGGGTTACTTCACTTGGTATCGTGGAAAATTTCAACCATCACGAAAGCTTCATTTTTACAAATTAACGATTGAGATTTATCGAGACACCAAAGAGAGCACCATACCATATAGAGGATCCATGCCACCATAGTCACTGATAGCCACCACCTAACAACAGCCACTATAACGAATGGCCACCAACACCCAACTGCTCGCCACCAAATCATTCAATGTAAAGACAGTTTTCCGTGCTAATTATGTAGTTACGGAAGAAACCCCATAGGCTTTCACTTTCGCATCTCTCTAAAATTGCAATCATGGTTAAATCCTGCCTATGATAGTTAGCACTGATCTTGCCCTAACTCCAATTTTAACTTCTCCCGTGTGTTTTGCCACATCCGAGTTGATGGCAACGAGATTTGTCCCATCGCCGTTGATGCAACTGCTAGTGGAATCGGCTCCACTATTTAAAGAGAGAGACAAAGACAGAGCAGTTGTGTCAGGCTGTGGTATTTGGGTAGCCATTAGCGGCGATGATGAAAATATGACGTGGCATGACACTTATGGTGATTGTTTTTAAAAATTTATGACATTCAAGTTATCAATCGAAAAATTATGACACTCAAGTGATCGGAAAAGGAGCTATTGCACATAAGTAAGCTTTGTATATACTTTATGGCACTCAAATAAATACCTTTCGATAGTCATGGTACTTGTGATATCATTTTTCTTATCTATGTTATTTTGTTTTAGTACACTTAGGATAGGCAATTAAAATCTCTTGATTCATCTGTCCTTGTCTGCGAGGATGAGTGAATTGGACCAATCAGTGGAGCTTTAGAGCTTATATAGAGGTTCGTGCAGTTCATGTCCTTGGTGAAAGCAACTGCATGTAACACGACAGGATCATAGGAAGGACAATATGGATGAACGTATAATGAGTTGTAGCTGGGGCCTACCTATAGAAAACCTACTTCATAACTCATTTAGGAAAATTAGAAAATATATTGCAAATTAGTATACTACAGTAGCTACCATGAGCTGACTGTTTTTCCTCCATTAATTCCTTTTTCTTATCTTGCTACTTATTAATGTTTTGTATTTGAAGAAATTATTTTGCTGACTGAGGCTCCATTTGCTTCATAGGAAACATTTTTCAAGAAAATATTTTGCTCATTTTCTGTCAATTGGATATCTTAGGAAAATGAGTTAAAAGAAAATGTTTTACTAATCGACGGAAAATTAATATTTAAATTCAGAAAAATAATTTCTTTTTTAAAAAAACGAAAATCATTTTTCAAAATATAATTAGATATCGGTGATTGGACCAAAAACTCTGCGCTTCAACAAAGGAACCCCAACGCTCAAACTTTGGCCCTTGGAAGGGGGGCCAGGACTAGAAGTCAAGGCCAAGTCTACCAAGGTCCACTGAAGGCAAGCCTGGGTTCATTGAGGCGGGGCCTAGGACCCTAGTGCCTCTGCTCGGGACTTATGCACCTAGATCCAGGTCTATCAAGGTTGAGCCCGCCCCAACTCTCCAACCCAAGTCCATTTAGGCCATGCTCGAGACCCCAACCACCGCGCTTGGGTCCATCAAGGTCGGGGCATCGGGGAGCCAGGCATGAGCACCAAGTTCTTGGGTTCAACTTGGCTGGACCCAAGACTAGAACTTGTGCTCGTGCCCGGAAGTTGGGGATCTAGGTTTTGAGCCCTCATTGCTGGTGCAGATTTCTCTAGTTACTTATGTGCAAGTCACTAGTGTCCACATGGTGTATGTCTATTTTTACCAAACTATGGAAAATATTTTCCAATTTATTTTCAGGTTCAGCTAAACACCGGAAAATATTGTCGTTTTCTTGGAAAATCACTTCGCAAAAAAATATTTTTCAAAAATATCATATTTCCGTAGAACAAATAAAACCTAAAAAAAGAAGATTGGAGTCCGGGTATTATAGCCCAGGGACAAGATTCCATTGTGGCCAAATGCGTTGAATTACGTATCTATTCGAAGAAATCACTATTTTAAATAAGGCCTTCCCCTGTTTTTCCTTTTTCTCCTTCTCTATTTTTGACCACTTATCTTCAAATTCCCCAGCAAAATTCATAACTTAAGAGCCTACAGCATTTGATCAGTTAGCTCCACACGGATTCATTAGCGCTGGTCGGCTCTCCCTGCCCTTTTTTTCATCACTAAGAAAAGTTGCTCCATGTTTACTCTCCTAATTGACCATGTTCAGAAACACCCATGTACAGCAACCCACACACAGTCATACACAACTTCACAAACTACAAATGCCTCAGGGTCCTACACAAACATTATTGAACCACCCTCGTCACTTTGGATGCCAAAGAGAAATGATCTTTTTCTCAATTGATATATAACATGTGTCCTACACAAAAACATAATGAGTTCCCTCGTACCACGGGGACCAACCTAAGACGATAATGTTGAGACATTGTGGTCCAATTCATGGGTTGATGGGTGTACTGGCAAAACACTCCCAAGGAATAGCTGGCCAGGCACTTTGCTGCATTTTAGTTGGCTCGTCTGAATTTTTGTTTTTATTTTTGGATGAACAATAGAGGGAATGTGGGATAAATCGTTTGGGCAGCGACATAAAATATACTTTGTGTTAGTACATTGGCCCGTCTATTTACTATTGGTCAAGTTTTCTACATCATTGGACCACCCAAAAATACTGAGTTGTCACCTCACTTTCTCAATCATACACTTTGATGCAAAGATTAAAAATAAAAATAAACTATCCCCGACTAAGAATGTCAAAATATATTTATGGATATTAATCAATAGTTAATAGGTAGTCATAAATAAAGAAATTAATGTTTTGTTAGTCTCTCTTTTACTCTGGTAATAGAGCTATCAATGTACTTTTTCATCAAGTTATTGAATAAACATGTAGTTTTTGACTATTTTCTCTCTCCCTTTATCTTGAAAATCATAAGTATTTACACGGTGTCAGAGCCATAAAAGAAAGAGACCCAAATAAATACCCTTGCTTGATCTTTCCTCTTGCCGTCAATATTAAAAAATAGAAGAAGAACCCTAGTCTTTCCATTAACGTGTCTTACCTGACACTAAGATTACCACCATTCGTCGTTCCGAGGCCATATTGTTTTCTTCCACCGATCTTCATCAACGAAAGCAATCACAACCAATCATCTTTAAGAGTGGCATTATTATTCTCTGCTCGTGACGGTCTCAAATCTACTCCAATTGTTTATGAGAGCAGCTCCATCTTGTGAATTGCTAGTCTCTCCACGATTGTCAAGAAAATCTGTCATTTCCTACGGCCTCATTGGTCCTTGTTGCTGGCATCGTTGGACTGGTGAAGTCTGCCACAAGTCAAGCTTCTCTGTTCTCTAACCTCATTCTGCTACCCATCCTTTTCGATCATGGTCATTGGTTCTGCTTCTCCATCAAAATCAAAGCTATTGTCCCCATTAGATTGCCGATTGTAGTCTTAGGGCGCGCATGGAATCCATTCTGGAATAGAAATTCTGTTCCAGAATGGATTCCGGAATAGAAATGCGTTTGTTAAACAATTTCCGGAATGCATTCTGGAGTAATTTTCACATTCTGGAGTAAAAATGCGTTTGTTAAAAACACTTGATTCCAGAATGCATTTTTGACTCCAAAATGCATTTTTGATTCCAGAATGAGTTTTTGGCAAGAAAAAGAGAAGCTACTTTTTATAGCTTCTCTCTTCCAGTCTATTTTCTCACTAATTTTTTTTTCAGAAAATGCATAAAAATTGAAAAATTCCAGAAAAATTCATAAAAATTTCCAGAAAATTAAAAAAAGTCAAGATTTCGGGAAAATAGGAAATTTGGTGAATTTTTTTTAAAATATAAAAAAAAATCAAAAATTTCAAAATTTCACAGAATGACTTAAAATACATTTGAGTACCTACTTTGAGTGAAATTTAATTTTTTTGAGGTGCCCAAAAAAATAAAAAAATAAAAAAATTTCAAAACTTCACAAAATAGCTTAGAATACCTTTGGGCACCTACTTTGAGTGAAATTTAATTTTTTTGCTGTGTCCAAAAAAATAAAAAAAAAATCAAAAATTTCAAAACTTCACAAAATGGCTTAGAATACCTTTGGCCACCCACTTTGAGTGAAATTTATTTTTTTTTGAGGTGCCCAAAAAATTAAAAATTTCAAAACTTCACAAAATGGCTTAGAATACCTTTGGCCACCCACTTTGAGTGAAATTTAATTTTTTTGAGGTGCCAAAAAAATAAAAAAATCAAAAATTTCAAAACTTCACAAAATGGCTTAGAATACCTTTGGCCACCCACTTTGAGTGAAATTTAATTTTTTTGAGGTGCAAAAAAAAATCAAAAATTTTCAAAACTTCACAAAATGGCTTAGAATACCTTTGGGTACCTATTTTGAGTGAAATTTAATTTTTTTGAGGTGCCCAAAAAAATCAAAAAATCAAAAATTTCAAAACTTCACAAAATGACTTAAAATACCTTTAAGCATCCACTTTGAGTGAAATTTAATTTTTTTAAGGTGCCCAAAAAAATAAAAATAATAAAAAAAGATTTTTGTTCTAGAAATCAATTTCTGGAGCAGAATTAGTCATGTTTTACCAAGCAGATTTCTCCTCCGGAAATCAATTTCTGGCAAAAATTCCAGAAATCAATTTCTGGCAAGAATTTGATTTCTGGAGCAGAATGGTTGCCATTCGCACCTCTTACTCTCTCTCTCTCTCTCTCTCTCTCTCTCTCTCTCTCTCTCTCTCTCTCTCTCTCTCTCTCTCTCTCTTTTCCATTCTTTTCAATTCCTAGAGAAGGAACAAAAAGAGGCTTTCTAGGGTGTTATTAGTGTTCCAATCTACAGCACCTCCTCTGTAGAAACTTCCCCATTTTTGCCAACATTTAACAATGCCAACCATCGATGTTTTTCTTTACCAGACTCTTTCAATTTTGAGCGTCATTAATGAGCAAAGTCACCATCTAGTATCCAGGCAGCTATGAGTGCTAGTGAGTACACCCTCATCGGGCGGCCAAAGTTGACTATGGTTGGGATACATTTATGTTTGCCGCACTTTAAATTGGTTTCCACACGGCTTTTATCAAGGTTACGTGGGAAAGACGTGTCAACTTTCTAATCTATTTATTTATTCGGCACTTGTCCTAAATCAACTTCGATGTATCAACATCCTTTATCTAATTAACGTAAGGAGATTTACATGACGCTTCGGTCAAAGTCTTTGAAAGAAAGTTGCACTTGTCATCTGCACGCTGAATGATCCAACTTGAGGAGGAATGTTCGAGTATATATTTACAGATATTAGTCAATAGTTAGTAGGTGGTTATAAATAAGGAAATTAGGGTATTGTTAGCATCTCTCATGCTCTATAAATAGAGCCATCAATATATTTATTTATCAAGTTACTAAGTAAAGATGTAGTCGTCGACTATTTTCTCTTTTCTTCTCTCTTGAAGATCACAAGATACTAACAAAATGGGCTGTTAGGAAACATTTGACTGTAACAAAATGCTTCATGCACAACATATTTGCTTAAAATTAGTCTATTAGATGACATTATACTATATATTGCATTTTTCCGTTTATTGTTTTACTTATTTAAAACTCAAAATATTGGATAATGATTAAGTGATGGTCCTCAATATACTGTAAGATTAACATCATGTTTTGGACCCAAAAATAAACAAAAATAACAAATAATTATAAATTGTTCTTGGGTCCATCACGCCTTCAAGAATTTGTAGCTCACAATAGCCTAAAAACTGTTATGCTAGTCAAGTCTAAATATGTACTGTATACTATTACCAGAGAGATCTTAAAAAATGTTGGGAAAAATTCAAAAAGGGACCTGAAATGGAGTCATTTTCTCAAATAAGGGTTTGAAACAGAGTCATTTTCTCAAATAAGAGTCTAAAGTGGATATTGTCTTAAACAATGACCTGAAGTGGCCAAATCATCTCAAATAAGGGCCTTTGGTCAGCCGGTGACTATTCCATCGTCGAAGAAGAGGTATTTTAGTCAAAAAATTTATAAGTATATATATTTTTACTTTCTTTTTCTTTTCCTTTTCTTTTCTTTTTTCTTTTTCCTTTTGTCTTCTTTGCTCCCTAGCAGTCATTATGCCCGGCCGACAACCTTTGCCAGCCTCAAGCAAGGGCTACCCTAGCCGGCGTCGGGCAAGGGCCACCGTCGTTAACATCAGACAAGGGTTACCTCACCTAAGCTAGACGGAAGAAGACGAGCTTGGCCAGATCCGGCGAGGGCAACCAGGGTAATCCAAGCCCTCGCCTATGCTAAGGTGGCCCTCGCCCAACTCTGGTGAGGGCGAGGGCAACCAGCCTTGGCGAGGGTGGCCCTCGCCCAATGCCGGCGAGGGCAACCCTCACCCGCACAGGCGAGGGCGGCCTCCGCCAGCCTTGGCGATGGTCGGCAGAGGGAAGAGAAGAAGAAAAAAAGAAAAAGGAAAAGAAAACGATAGAAAAAGAAATAAAAAAACAAAATACGAAAATACCCTTTGGCTGATGAGGTTAGGTTCTTATTTGAGACTTATATGGCCACTTTAGTCTCTTATTTAAGATAAAATTCACTTCAAGCCCTTATTTGAAAAAATGAGGACACTTCGGATATTTATTTGATACAAAATTCATTTCAAGTCCTTATTTAAGAAAATAGAGGTAGTTCATACTCTTATTTAAAATTTTTCCAAAAATGTTTGAAGTGAATTCTGTTGCAAGAGAACTCTTAGTCAAAAACTTGACCCTCTCAAAGAGGCTTGACTTAGATTTTGACATAATGAAACTCCGGTCGTCAGTCGTTTACCATTACATAGCAATAAAGAAGGGGCCCCGCCGCCATATAATCCGTAGCTACAAAATTACCGGGCACTGCCTCGGAATTAGGGTTTCACGTATATATATATAGAGAGAGAGAGAGGAAATTCAGTGTTACTCAGGATAAATCCTACCAAAACTTTAAATATAAAATTGTAAAAACGTTAATTTGTAGATGTACATAACTGAACATGATAGACGATGTTAGATAAATTTCTCCAAAGAATGTAAGTCATGTACAACAAAAACCATTGGGTGGCTTGAAAACAATAAAATTGTGATATTTCCGATAGATGAAACTCATTTGTGTTTTTGAAACCATTTGATTAGTTCTAAGGTCAATTCCAATTTGTGTGTGTATGAGAGAGAGAGAGAGAGAGGGCGCCAGAGGTTGGGTGTAGAGCTCGAACTAGAGAAGTTAGGATTTTGAATAAAGGGTTTTTGGTGGGTCGGTGAAGTGGTACTTTTGAATGAAAATTGGTACCTTTATATATAAAGTGCTGACATTAACTAACGACTGAGTATAATTTTTAATAACACTAAACTAATGATGCAAAGTGATGGTTTTAGAAGTTGAGGATGTAGAGTGATGCCGGGGTAAAAGTTGGGTAGCATTTCTTGAATTCATCCTGATGGGTGATGAATATATGCTTGATATAGATATTGGACCCCTTCTAGATAGTTAAAGTTCTTTTTGAGGAAAATCATTTGTCCAACATAATATTAGAAGAGCTGAGGTCAAAGGTTCAAGTAACGACAATCTTTCTTGTTGGTTTGTTAGTTTTCTTGACATTGTCTACTATTGCTTGTTTAACATAGTTTCATTCATATCATAATGGAAAAAAGGCACTACAAATGTCATAACATTCATACAGTATTAACTTGAGTGCCATAATTTTTTGATCACTTGTCATAACTCATGTACGACGCTCATTTTAAGTCATAACTTTTTTTTCCGATCATTTGAATGTCATATAGCTTTTCAATCAACCACTTTGAGTACTATAACTTTTTAGTAACGTTCGCTACAAGCGACATGCCACGTCTAATTTCATGCACTTGGGTGAATATTTTTAAAAAAAAAATTTGGCGTTTAAATGATAGATTGAAAGTCATGGCACTTAAGTAAATTTTTTTTAGAAGTTAGAGTACTTAAGTGGTCAAACCAAAAAGTTTTGACACTCAAGTAAATATCGTACGAAAATTATGACGCTTGTGGTGTCTTTATCCCTCGTATATGAGGTCATGTTTACACAAGAGGAGGAGGGTTAATGGATATGTTACATTTATAAATCCATGATAGGTTAAACTTCTAAAGAAAGGAAGTTTCCCAGGACAATCACTATTACATGCTCTTCTAGCCCCACTTCCTAAAATAAAAAAAGAATAAAAAAACTTCCTAAATCCTACCCCAGCAGTCACGTAAAGAGTCTGAAAAAAGTGGTGAGGCTCACGGTTCACTCACTTGGTTAGGTACATCTGCTATAGCTAACTTGAGAATAACTTAGGTGTTTCCTCATTGGTAGACTGAGTCAAACTTCATGTGGAAAAACTTTCACCTTCATAAGCAGCCTCAAAAACCTTAAAAAATAGAGAGAGAGAGAGAGAGAGAGAGAGAGAGAGAGAATCGTATGTACAGAGTACCCAGTAGCTGTATATATCAACTCTCTCCTCTTTTATATATGTAGGCTTCATGCGTGACCTCTTTGTCTCTCTCCCTCTCTCTCGCCCTCTCTCTCTCTCTCTCTCTCTCTCTCTCTCACAGTATAGGACTGAGCTTAGCTCTCTTGAGTAAAAGCCCAAATGGCTCTTGTGGTCAGCATGCTCACTAACTGTCCTTTTCATCGCCTCTGTATCTGAATCTTGCTCTTCTCTTGTTCTCTTGCCACACCAATCTTTTCTTTCTTCTCCAAGAAAATGGAATCGCCCAAATTTGGCGAGGACAAGAGCTTGAAGGACCAGAAGATGGAGGACGAAGATTTGGAGGAGGAGGAAGACGAAGACGAGAGCAGCGAAGCCGATAGGAAGAGATCGAGGTCGGCCACTAGGTCTAGCAAGAAAGGCGGATCATGCAGCGGATATGCGCCACCGCAGTTGTGCCAGGCGGAGAATTGCTCCGCCGACATGGCCGACGCCAAGCGGTACCACCGCCGGCACAAAGTGTGCCAGTTCCATGCCAAGGCCCCAGTCGTCGTGGTCGCGGGTCTCCGGCAGCGGTTTTGCCAACAATGTAGCAGGTTAGAAACCCTAAAAACTCATGTTTGCATCAAAGATCCGCCGACTCATTTCATTGATGAATTCTTGGTTTAGAACCAAAGTTTATTATTGAATTGGGTAGATCTCCCTACCCTAGATCGGAAATTTAGAAGTAGATAAACGTTTAGATTTTTTTCAACTTTCGCTTAATTTCTTGTGCGTGAAATCTTACTAATTCATGAAATGAAATGAAAAGTTATTGCTTTACATCTTTGAGTGCTCATCGAGTCTCTGATAATTTCCACATCTATGATCTTGTGTGCTCTTCTTTTATACTGAATACCACACACTTGACACCTTAAATAGTAAACTTGAAAAGGCCAGAGATCTACAATTTTTGAGTCATTAGATTAGCCGAAAAGTATTCATTTTTTAACAATGATTTGAACTGTAAGAGACTCATGCTTTTCGAATGGGTCAAAGAGTGAAAGAAAGTCCTCCTAAAAGCCAAAAATACAACTAATGCTGCAAGAGAGAGAGAGGGAGGGAGAGAGAGAGGGAGGGAGAGAGAGAGTTGCTTGGAGTGAAACCTCAAATTCCAGCTTCACCACTTCAAAGTACAGCCTGTTTTTTCTCCAAGGCTCAAAGCTTAGTGGCTCTTCACATGATTGAACAGGAAAGCTAAGAGATAGGGTACGTTCATCTCACTGTCACCCCTAGTCAAGGTTTGTATTCTAGGAAAAAGGAAAACACTCGCAAAGGTCGCTCTTTTGTCATGCATTTTACGTTTTTTTTTTACACTTTCTCTAAAGCAGAAGGTCTTTTCTTGGTGTTGGTTTTGGTTGGTTTTTCAAGAGTTTTCACACTGATCATGTTGGAGACCAAAAAATTTACGAGAGAAATTAATCAGAGAGCTAAGTAAAGAAGGGGGTTTATTTGAATCATGTGCAATTTAAGAATGTGTACTTGTGAGATTGACGACAGTTCCATGGACATAACATGATGCCTCCGACAGAAGGACTAAGGTTGTCCTTTGAGAGGGTACACACTTTATTGGCAACGGAGGGTGACAATCCCAGAAGCTCTTGAAAGTTCACATGAAGGCGAATAGCCAAAAGAACGAAACTTTGAGATGTAATAATTCCATACGTATATGATTGAGAGGAAAATCAAAGATCGAGACATGACTCTTTGTGAGAAACAGAAAAAATAGATTTCCTAACATAATATTGTCTCGATATTAGGATATGTCGCCCTTACTTTAAAAGTACGAAGTATCGTAACACTGACCGATATATATATATTAAAATAGAATCTCTCAAACCCCTAAATTTTGAAATAGTGCATTCTACATCCGAAAATTCAAAAGGTGGATATTTTGCTCCCTCATAATTATATAGGAACATGACATTTTCGTTTTTTGAAAAGGAACACTTTTCTATCCTTGAGTTTCATTTTTATCTGGCGAGCCATTTCCCGAAAATGAAACTTGAGGGAAGTAAAAGTGCGACTTCTCGAAATGGAAATGGGTCTGAAATTGCAAAATAATGAACATTTGAGAGGACAAATTGTGGACCTTTTGAAGTTTAAGGTGTCAAGTATAGCATCTCCAAGATTCAGGAGACCGCAAATTGAGCTTCCCTATATTTCCCGCGATTTCTTGTCATCTTTCATATGGTTATTATGTCTGTGATCATTCGAATACATTCATATAAGAAATCCTGAGTTTGACACCATGGACAATTGTCTTATGGAAAACTTCAAAGGCCTCAATGTGTTTATTAATGCGAGATGTTTCCATGCTTTCGAATTTAGCATCTAATTGATAGGTCGTGGCTAAAGTCGTACCTTCAAAATGTTTATTGAAACAGGCAGTCAGAGAAAACCACAGAAATCAATTCCATAGTGGACATATACATTTGTTCCTAATCAAATCTCTGTAGAAAGAAGATCTTTTATCTCATGGTATCCTGCTCCTATCCTGTGCGGAACTTTCATTCATAGGTTAGCCTAAGCAGATACAGGTGAAGAAAAAACCACGCAACTCTTCAAAGGAGAAGCCGCATCAAACTACTTTCTGTACCCGATTGAGACTAGAAATGTACCGTCTGTCTTGAGGAAATGGAGTGAGTTTGTTTGGGATTGCATTAATCTTTACATGTTATTAGTTCTCAAGCAAGTCGAAGCTCTGGCCAGAAAATATGTCCATTTCCTTGGCCTAATGTATATTCCTCTTGCTAGTTGTTAACGTTTGTATGGGTTTTTCCTTCTTAAAAAAGGCTTCTGCTCCATATCCTAGGTTCCACGAGCTGTCAGAGTTCGACGAAGCCAAAAGGAGTTGCCGGAGGAGGCTGGCTGGGCACAACGAGCGGCGGCGCAAAAGCTCTTATGATTATCAAGGAGAAGGCTCAAACTGAAAAATAAGAAGCAAGACTTTTATGAAGCCAGAGTTAGAGCAAGAGGGGAAGAATCTCTTCCCCTCCTCATCAAATGCTTCCTTTTACAACCGAATTTGGGATCGAATCAAGATCCAAATTTCAGTTATGTGATTTCTAAGCATGCTCTCTCTCTTCTGTCAATCCTTGACCTTTCGAATGCTTCGATGTTTAAGCAATATTCTTAAGCTAAGAGTATGCTTCAAGTATCATTTTGGCCATCTGTTTTCACCTTTTTTTTCGCAAGCGGTTTAAAATGAACATATGATTTCTCACGACCCCAAAGTAATAACGTCTTTTTGCAGGGTTTCATCTTATTCGTGAACTCATTATGTTTAACTACACTTATGGTGCCATCGTAAAATTTCAATAGGCATCGTACGTAGTTGGCAGATACGAAAATATTTAGCATGGACGATCCCTTTTTCTCTGAATACATCTACATCACACTGATTTAATGGTGGTCGGAGATACATCTATTAATGGACCTAATAACAAAACTCATTATTTGTTATGGAACTATGGTTCGAAGATACAATAAATAGTTTTTCATGCAAATTGACGTCGATTATAACCCCTAGCCTTTCAAGCTAACAATGTAGGTTCGCTTCTTGCCACCCGCCCTATTCCCCATTCCAATTTAGGCTATAATTTTTTCCAAATTTTTAATGTTTGTGCACATGTAAACATTCGATTTCTCTCTCGACGCTTTCCTAAAAATGATTTAATTTTATTGGAAAACTTGCATAATTGTGGATTGGTTTCATGGTTATGATTCCACCTCCTTCATCTTCACACAGTCTTTTATATTTCCCGCCCCTAGTTTCGCACTTGTTCCTAAGCTAGACATTAAAAGGTTTCATTTCGAATCTCGTTTGGATCTTGAAATCACTGGAATATGAAACTTTCAAAGGATATTCCTTCTCCCCGAGGAAGAAAAAGACTCGGGGGGAATTGAGGGTGCAAGGCACGTGAAAAAAATAAGGAACGCATATGAGAAAACCATCCCACATGGTGAGGACAGTCCGTGGAACCCTCATAGGAGTGAAATTTCTCTTTTTTTTATGAGGTTAACTATTGACCTAATACCAAAAATTCAAGAAAAAGTTACACTATAGTTTTCCAAATTTATAATGCATGCGCGCATGCGATATTTGATTGCTACCTCGACACTTTCCTAAAGGTTAACATTTTTTTGGGTAAATTCATTGGACAACTCGCATAATTTTGGATTGGTTTGATTGATGTGATTCCACCTCCTTCATCTTCACATAGTCCTTTATTTTTCCAGCCCCTAGTTTCGCACTTAAAGCACAAAAAGCTAAAGAAATGTACGGATGAAGCACTTGACATGATAACTTGAGAATGAGAGAGAAAACTGAAGGATATGCACGAAAAAACGATTGTCTTCTCTTGCTTTTTCAGCTTCAACAGCAAGTTAGACAGGTTACAGAACTAGGTATCTGTCCTCTGGTACTTGATGTGATAATGCTTAATTAGCGTATCTTATTCCATTTGAGTAAACATAAATCTTTATAGTATAAGTGGTTCTTGTGGAAGCCCTAGAGCATGTGCCTGTATACTTTATCCCGCGCAGGACATACAATAATCTATGCAAGGATCTTGAATTTTGGTTGGTCTTGTTTGTTTCCATGTAACACCATGTTGTCAATCTAGCAGTTAAGGAATCGACATGGATGTGCAATTTAAGCGCACGGCACAGGCTCGAATCTCCACATCACCAAGCAGAAACAATTTCATATCGAGGCCGCCACCATTTAGTTGAGTAAGTTAGCTGCATTTTCACAGTTACAAACTGTTTTATTGAATTATTACAACATTTGTTTGATTGATTCACCAACATCACATTTGATTAAGTTATTAGCAATGTTTATTTCAGTGATCCCGTTAACTTCACATATGATTAAGTTAACCATTCCTGTGAAGTCACCAACTCTTATTTGAATAGCTTGCCAACTTTTATGCGATTTCTTTGACATTTATGAACCTTTTTATAACAAACTTTAAGCTTTATTTTGTGTATCTTATAAATCTTTATTTGCGAAACTTATCCACATTTTGAAAATTTACTAACTAATGGAAAAGTTGATGGCTTAAAACTAGTGATATCTTAATTAGGAAATAAAAATTAGTCACTCAAGTTAAAGTTGATACTTTGATATAAGGGTTAGAAATTAATATTCAAAATGCTGGTGAGTTATGCGAACAAAAAAGTACATTATTAGAAAAGTAGGTAACTTACAGACAATCAAATAAGCATTGGTGTTCCCTCTCTCCTTAGGCTACATTTGGTCATCTGTAATTCTAGTTAGGATAAGACTGGATATGATAAAATATGAAATCTAGGAATTTTGCGATATCCTATTTACTATTTGGTGAATCACGGTAATAAAACCAGATATTTTCATATCATATTATGACCATTGTTTGGTATAAATGGCATATCAATGCAAATGAACCTAAAAATTGTACAAATGAAGATGGTAAGAATCTCTCACGACACCCTTGCCTACTTCATTTTTATTTGCTTATTTTTTTATTTTTCCCTCTGTTTTATTTATTTTTTCCTCTTCCATCATTCTCAAATAAAAATTTATTAAATAGTAAACTAAACTAATATACATGTAATACTAAAATATAAATAGTACGTATGTATATTTATATACATTGAATTTATAATATAAGATAGAAAGAAATTTAAATACATAAATAAAATGGAAATTAATAAAAATGAAATTGTTTTCAATTTTTGTTTAATTTTTAATATTAGAATTCAAATATTATTTTATATTTAAATGTTATTTTAATTTTATTAATATAAGAGATTATTTTTCGAGAAAAATAAATTTCATATTATGGATATTAGAAATCATATTGACCTTTATCCCACCTCCCCCATGTAATAATTTTATTCAGGTTATATCCCTCTTATATCCGACTTTATCCTGTCTTAGGCAATAACCACACACAGGATAAGATAAATTTATCATATCTTGAATTTGTCTTGACTACCGAACGTAAGTGTTGCTTGTAACGTATCGCAGTAGACAAAATCTACGTTAGGTGCTTTAATCTTAGTGTAGGTTATTTGGTAAAGAAAGCAAACATTTGTAATAACTCATATAGAGTTTGGTGATGCACTTAATCAAAAAAATTTTGCGAGTCACTTAAATAAAGTTTGGTGATTCAACATAAGAGTTGGTAAATTTAAATAGTTGGTAAGTTATGCAATTAAAAATTATTAAATTATTATAAAAGTAGGTCATCAACCAACCAAAGAAATGTTTGAAAATAACTCAAATAAGAGAGAGTAACATAAAATTCGTTGGTAAATTGATAAGATTTGGTAAATCTACAAAGTTGGTAAATTATGCAAATAAAAGTTAGTAAGTTATTTGAAAAACTAGCAATTTGCAAACAACCACATAGATATTGGTAACTAACTCAAATAAATTTAGTTGGTAATGTAATTAGTTAGCAACTTTATCGGAGAAAAATTGGTAAGTTACTTAAATTAAATTTGGTAATTTCATATAACAATTGATATAATGTTCGTTAGCTACACAATTAGAAGTTACTAAGTTGTTTGAAAAGTTGGTGATATACAAAAAAGTTAAGAAACTAGAATAACAGTTAGTAATCACAAAATTTAAGGTTGGTAATTTGCTATAAGATTAGTGAGTACTTTTTTAGTTTCCTGCCAAATTTATGATATTATTCAAATTTTAAAAAAATTAGGAAAATTTTATATGTGCATCTACTACTACATGTCATAAATTATATGTTGTAAGAATTTTGAGTGTTTTGGGTTAAAAAAGTTCAAAGTGCATCTGTCACAAACTTTAGATCACCAAAAAAGCAATAAATAAAAATCTATTCAAACACGCTCTACAAAAGTAGGTAATTTAAAAAAATGGTATAGGTGGTAACTTAATCGGAGAAGAGTTTGTCAGTTGCTCAATTAAAGGTTGGTAATTTTATATAAGAGCTTATAAATTTAAAAGTTTGTCAGTTATATAATTAAAAGTCAGTAAATTATCGAAAAAGTGGTTAGTTACAAACAATTAAATAAACATTAGTAAGCAACTCAAATAAAAATTGCTAACTTAATCGAAGAAAGTTGGTAAATCACATAAATTAAAGTTTGTAATTGACATAAATAAATTGGTTAATTTAAAACGTGGATATATGATGCAAATAAAAATTATTAAGTTATTTGAAAAGTTCGAATTTATAAATGGCGAGCAAATATATGCTAATAAGCACTATGATAAGAGTTGGTAATCCAATGTTCATTGCTAATTTAACTGGAAAAAAAATATGAAAAGTCATTGAAATTAAGGTTGGTAATTTGATATGAAAGTTGGTAAATTCAAAAGGTTGGTAGGTCCGGAAATAAAATTTGGTGAATTACCAGAAAGGTTTTCAATTTACGGATAACCGAAAATAAACATCGATAACTAATTCAAATATAAGTAAGTAACATAAAATTTATACTTAATAGGGGAAAACCCACAAAAATCCTCAAATTTTGCCCACTATAACACATTTACATTAAACTATTTTTTGTGACACCAAAAATCACAAATTTGCACGCATGATACATTTATTCTAAACTTTTTTCTATAACACCAAAAACTTCAAACTTATATCTGTGTCATACATTTATCCCAAAAAAATTTTGTGACACCAAAAAAACCCAAAATTTTTTTCTGTGATACCAAATTTTTGGGGTAGATATGTTATACGAATATAGGTTTGGAGTTTTTTGTGTCACAAGAAGATATTTGGGGTAAATATGTTACACTGTACAAGTTTGGGGTAAATTACCACATAGGTATAAGTTTAGGATTTTTGGTGTCACAAAAAAAAATTCGGATAAATATGTCACAATGGACATAGTTTAGGGTTTTTTGTGGCTTTTACCCTACTCAATATTCAAAAACTCAATCAATCATGCAAATTAATGTTGGTAATATCATTTAAGAGTTGGTAAATTTAAAATGTCGATAAATTACACAAACAAAAGTTAACAAGTTATTAAAAAATTTGGTAATATACAAACAACCTAAATAAACTTCGGTTCGTATATGAATTGTGAACTAACAAGTTAGCGTGTGGCCCCAAAAAACAACTAAGTGGCGGAGAAATAGTTGGCCAGTGACATTGTTTTACCGACAATATTCGACGATCACGGAAAAAAATTTTCTCATTTCTTCAGCACGGAACGATAGAATTTTGCTCGTCATTAACGAAAATACGAGGATTTTTACAAAAGGCAAACCGTTGTCGGGCCTACGGACGATCCCATCTTGGTCAAGTGAAAAGAGACATTGATCAAAAAGCTGGGGCTTGATTGATTAGACCCGTGAAGAGAAATTTGCCAGAATCGATCTCTTTTGGACGGGATAAGGCGATGTCATTCACCGTGTACTTGCCGGTGAAATATGCGAACATGCTGCGCATAGTTTGGCTACTCTTCTTCCTTGTTAGTTTCATTGGCCAAATGGCGACAGGAACGAAAGAATCCATCCTCAAAGCTATTTACGCGCATCTATCCATGCATCGATGCCCCGGCCATGCAGCATTTGCTTAGAATTAACACACTTCAATCTACCGGCATACTCTATCAATAGATAAAGCAAGAACAACCCTTTTAAATTTGACGTCGCCAAATCTTCGAAACTGCCTTCATTATAGAGGTTCGACGATTGCGAGTATAAGTTTGGCAAATGCCTTCAATTATAACCGCATCGAGTCCTTAATCTTACACTATCCCGCGGCAAAGGAATCTCCATCTCCAAGTCTAGGGTCAAGACTGCAATGCATCGTCGCTGATGGAGGGCGTCGTAAAGCTAATCCATCAATAAATAAATAAAAATGAGCCTTATATTACTTTTCCTGATCATCTCTGATCTTTTGAAGTAATATACAGATTGACTGAACTTAAAGTTTACAATCCCAGAATCAAGATACCGGTAAAACACACATCCACCTAACCAAATAGTTAGTTTAAAAAGGTTGGAAACCGTAGTCATCAGTCATAGAATCAAATGAAAAAGGGAAAGGCCATTCTCCCTCCAAATAAATTCATTGTTGTCAAAGAATCTCCCATGCTTTTGCAATCAGTAGCAGCAACATAAGTATGTGAAAATTTCCACCCAATGAATGGATACCCCTCAGTCACGCCGAATACCTAAAATTTTCATGGCCAGTTCCCAGGAGACAATGGCAGCTGCATTAGCAGGAAATGCCCGAACTATAGTCGGACCAAATCCTGCATAACACCCTCTAAGTCCTGCTCTCCCATAAATCTACAGCCAGAAAAAGATTAAACAATAGAAGTCCTAACTTAAATGAAGGAATGCCGGATTGTATAGTGACATGACATTGACAGGCAGCTAGATGAATATGATTATGATCACTTACTGAGCTTAAGACTCTGAAAGGATTTCTTGGATCATTTCGATCAGGGGCAGTCTGAATTATCGTCTTTGCCACGTCCAAGGGCAAAACAGCACACCAAAACTGTGGAAAGTACAGAGACTGTGAGTAGTGGCACCACTAATAAATGCCAATATAGATGCCCATAAAAGAATGCTCAAGAAAATCACTCATTTTTCCAGAAGGTAACTTACAGCTATACCACCAAGACCACCAGTCACGACGCCAATACCAATATCAACGAGATGTCTGCGCTGAGATGAATCAGAGTTCTGATGCAATTGCAAGTGCATGTAATGGCGAACATACTCATAAGTGCTAAAGAAGACAGCATTTCCTATGGATTCCCTCAACAATGTGGCAAAGCCTCCACGAAAAATTCCTGTAACCTGAAAACTTTCCCATTACTTGATGAATACAATTCCGATTGATATATCAATTAAACGACACATGTTCTCACCCCTTCAGCTTTTACGGTTTTGATGGCACAATCTAGAGGACTGCTGTATCTACTGGATTTTGGAACAACCGAATCAGTACCTTGGACTTGCATTCTACACTGAAGATGCAATGTCAAAGTAGGGAAAGGAAAATCGGAGACAACTGAAAAAATCTATGTCCTGCCTAAATCATCCAAGTCAAGTTACCTTCACCAGCTCAGATGGACATAACACAAAACTGATGATTGCTCCACCATAAGCTGCGGCAGGAATGATAACTTGGGGTTGAGGCAAATCAGTTTGCAAGCCCGTCTTTATCAAAAAAACAAACAGATGAAAAGCAAATACATGCTATAAACACATCCAAAAGCCATTCAATGTGAACAATTTCTCAGAAAATGAATGGCTATGCCATAGAAGCTGCTCACTTATGTTCTCACATGCCTGCAAAGACTGTTTTGTTTGTGAATAAATTCCAAAAAGAAGTGAACTCTCAAAGGCCATTCCAACAAAGGATGAAGTAGCTCCTCTATACAAACCTTTAACCTGCAAAAGATTGTTCCAAAATTCTCTTAGAAAAACAACTTATTTCACAGTTCTCTTAGAAAAAAGAAAGATTTGAAGTACAGATAGAAGTAGTACTGCAGTCATCATCAGCCTACATTAGTATAAAACAGAGATGACTCAAATATAAGGTCATACCTTATCTTTATTAAATGCATTATACATTATTCCACAAAATAGTTTCATTTAGAACCACAATGCAATGGTGAGCATATACCATGATATATCAACCCATGACAATCCAACGGCCACAACTTACGAGATAGAACACTTAAATGGACTTAAGGCTAAGTTTAAGAAACATACTCCTTCAGTTTTTAGGACTCGTGCAGCACAGTGTAAACCATTTCTATACTTGATTTTACCAACTTCAGTGTTATGTTTTTGAAGCTTCACCTGAAATAAGAGATGAAGAAGAAGCTTGCATGTAAGCAAGAGATTAATAGAACAAATTATCCTAACTATTTTCATTGACATTGCATCTAAGCCATTAATTATGCTCTTGATACAGCTTTGTGTTCACAAACTGTTAGATAACAGTTGTGTATTTGAATATACACCCTTTGACTTATAGTGAAGCATAATATTAGCTGCGTTACAACTTGCCCACGTTACCCAGGTGGAAACAAGACTATATGATAAAATCCTCCAAGACATATACAGGAAAGATAGATGAAAAATATAATAGAATACGATGGATAACACAGTGTAGATGTCTTGCTAATTCTTTCTTATGCCAAAAAGCAGATGGATTGACAAGCTATACTGAAAAGATTGTGTATTCATGAGAAATTACCAAATCAGTATGCATACTACTCCTATATCATGCAGTCAATGGTGAATGTTGAGTAGACATTGAGCTTCTGTACCAATAAATAAGGCAACAATGACAAAGCAATGAACGCTATGTCCTTAACTCAAGCTTCAAAATGCTGTGCATCACTATACGAGAAACACGATGGCATCATCATAAAAGCAATTGAATAAATTTTCTATTTTCAGAACAGAAACAGGGTCTAAACCTGCAGGCAAACTGATTTATGATTTTGATAACCATCACTTTGAAATAAGACTTCCTGTAGTTAAAAAAAACTAAAGATTCTCAGTTGTTTTTATTTTTTGTTTCTCCAACAATTGAAAATAATCGAATGTAATTAGACAATTACCCTGATTCTTAATATAAACAACTAGATAAGGACAGTTTCCACTGTCTTTTTCTTTTCTTTATGAAAACTATAATAGCGTTTAAATCTCCCAAACATACTTTTGGTTCTTAAACAGCCAAACTTGTTCCTTTTCCCTTTCTACACTCGAAAATGCCTCTCTTCTAAACAAGTCACTTAAACATTCTGGAACAAGCACCAGGACCATACAAAGCCATACACCAAGGGGGCACTAAGCAATTTTTCGTATAAAGGAATGAAGCTATGCATTTGAGCACAATGTCATCATTAAAAATCTTTTCAAGTAATTAATTTGAGAAGTTTCAATCCATCCATCCCTAAAACAAATTACAAGGACAAGCAGACCGACCAAAAATATGGAATTGTATGAAACTAAGACTTACTACAATTTCACTCCCACAACTTTTAGCCACCAACCAATCCAAGCAACTAATGCCTCAAGAATCAAGGAATGCCCAACTCGCGCACTCAAAAAATGCAGAGATAATGCACTTTCGTAGCCTTTTTCTTTTGGTTGGTCTCGCCAACTCGTGATGCCAACTCCGCCATCAAGAATGCATCAAAACTCCAAAATATTGCCTCGACCGGAACGATAAGCAACTCCAACGAGCGACCCTTCAACTCTCAAGCAAGTTCAGATCAAGCTACTAAGTTCCAAGAGCATTTTTGCAGCATTTTAATTAGCCAGTCAAGTACGTAACTTGCCACATCATCACAACAAGACGTCTACAATCGAAAGATTTCCAATCAAGAAAGCTCGAAACTTTGACAAAAGAAGGGCTCAATTGGATTCGCTTTCCCTCCATTCGGGGCGAAGCCACTGATCGAGCGAACGACGAGATTGACTGCATCTAATTCACCGGGATCTTGATTCAGGGCAACACCCACATGGAAGCAAAAGGCGAAAGCGCGGTGCAAGTGGGGAGCGGAGTTACCTTGACGGTGTCGAAGGGGTGGCCGGTGACCACGGTGGCGACTCCGGCGACGAACCCGGCAGCATACTCCCTGTAGCCTGAGCTCGCCGCCATATCTCTCCCTCTCTCTCTCCCTCTCACTCTCACAAGACTACAGCTTTCAAGCTACCCTCTCTCTCTCTTACAAGACTACAGCTTTGGAGCTACCCCCTCTCTCTCTCTCTCACAAGATTACAGCTTTGGAGCTACCCTCTCTCTCTCTCTCTCTCTCTCTCTCTCTCTCTCTCTCTCTCTCTCTCTCACAAGATTACACCTTTCGAGCTACCCACATCTCCTCTCTCTCTCTCTCTCTCTCTCAATTCATGGTGGGATCGTCAAGCGCGGGGGAGAGAGAGAGAGAGAGCTTCTTGGTAGGATCGTCAATGGCGGAGAGAGAGAGAGAGGGAGGACGAAAGTCGCAGAGCAGGAGAGAGAATCTTGCTCTCCTTGCACAGCACCATTGTTATTGTCACTTCAATTTTCGGTCCGCCAACTTTTTTTTCTTTCTTTTCAATTGAGTCCTCAAACTTTGGTTTTTGCTACGTTCGTGTTGATCTTTGGTGCTCATTTTAGAGTGCATTAGTAATATTTTTCTAAAAGTAATCGTTTATAAAAATGAATAAGTGAATAATATTTTCGTCGTCCATTTAAATGTTTAAGTATAAATTATTATTGATAATAAAAATATTTTTTATCGATTAATTATCTCGAGCAATACAAGCGATCATTTATAAGAAAATATTTTCCGAATCATTCTTTTTCTGCAAAACAAACATACACTTATTCCACCTCACCATTTGAGTCCAAATACCACAAACACAATATTCCACGCCAACATTCTAGACATACTTCCATATCAAGGACCAAGATGAACACACACAAAAAAATCATAGTTTAAGGACTCAATTGATCAAAGAAAAAATTCAGCCATGGATTGAACATGGCCGCAAAAATTCGACGAGTAATAGTGCCACGGTCCCTTTCATATATATCGTACAAATTAATCCTGTCTTTACATTATACTAGATTAATTAGATTAATACTTACGCCGTATAATATGAATCAATGTAGATATGCTTGATTGAAAATTCAGTCAATAGACCGAGAAAAATGATGTGATTGTACCTTTGGTCCTCTGATTTTTTTGTTTCATTATGCAAATTTAATCACATCATTAGAATTATGGGTTGTGTATATTTATATGGTTAACGTAAGATAGTTTAATAATATGTTTATTTGAAGGAAAGTTATTTTAGGAAAATTATTTTCAGACTTTTTAGTAGTTGGATAACGGAAAATTAAAAAACATTTTTTATGTACTGAAAATAGCAAGCTTGGTTTCCAGAAAAACGACTATCCCTTCTAGTAAGAAAGCAATCACATTCCCTATATCACCAAACAGATGAGAACTGATCATTTTCTTTAAAAATGATTTTCCTAAAAAATAATAAAGTTTTTAATAAAAACTTGCATTACCCTTGTACAAAAGATAGGAATACCTTCATCTTTTTGGGCAGGTTGGTCAGGAACCATTTCATGCTTGCTCCAGATGAGGAGACAACCTCTGTAAAACATAGAAAGCTACACAAGCAGTTGATCTGCAAGGTGTATGTATACCTTAGATTGGCAGTTCTACCTTCAATTTTTCGCCATGAAACAAAACTTCGAAGAGTGAAACGAGAAGCATATCGATCCAAAATTCTAAAATGAGTAAAGAGCATGCCCCCAATCGCAAGACCAACCTACGTAAGCTTAAGGAAAGGAGCAAAGACTACACGAACCGTTCGGGTGAAGATGGTCCGATGCCATCACCACAAAAAAAGGTATGCGACGATCTCTGATTTTTGCTCTTGGAAAAAATGCAGGAACGAAACTCAATAGTCTATACTGCAAAATTCAGGTGACTCTGATTATGCCGACTGGTATGACAGTCGCTTTCGCAACGATGCAAGGGGAAAATAAAAGAGGAATTGGGTGATGCAAATGGGAACAAGACTAAATTGCAGAAACAATTACTGAGGAAAACATTCTTCGAGTACACTGGAACATCTACTGCACCAAGACCGAGATCGAGAGCTAAGATAGTCCAGCTCTCAATAAGAGGACTGTCTTCCATGGACCATCAAATCTCTTCCTGAAGATGCTGCCACAACTTAGCCCCGAAATTTTTTGGTAACGTCACATCTATGGTGATTGGTGACCCCGAGATATAGCTGGACATCACAACTTACTTCGTATATTCCGAAGAGGAAGTTTTCCTGGTTTGCTATCTCCAGTCGAGCTTTTGAATATGTCGGTGTCCGATATAAATTTGGCAAACCGAGAGCCCTTCCCTTCTTTCATGTTATCTTGCGGTACTGAATGAGGCAAACCAGGGTGCGGTTTGGGAGCTAGTGACGGCATCAAAGCCCAGATGGAAGAAATCTCCGCATTTGGCCGATCAAGATCTTGCAAGACCATGGGATCCCGCATGTCTGTTAGGTTGAGAAAGTGAAATTTGATTTCCTTCCGTCAGCATATGCAACAGATTCTTCGGAAAATAATAAAAACTCGACTCCCACCAAACAGAAGAGGCCTTAGCACAGGTCCAAATCACAAATTTTTATGCAAGCCTACTTATTATACCAGCTGTAGCCTTTTTCTTTACAAATTATCATGATAACGTGAATCATACTTCAAGATTTATCCCTCCTGCTACCGTATTAAAGCTATACAGCAAAGAGTGCCAGTAAGAGGCATGTTATAGCAACAATATCAAGAAAAGTTACCTTGTGAAAACTTGAAGATTGGGGCCAAAGCTGCGCAAGGAATGCTGAAGTTCAAGTGTGGTATGACTGTGCCTCCACCATGTCTCGCATTGCTACATGAACATTTGTCTCGTTAAGTATTATTACTCAACATTCAAAGATCCAGTAGCCTAACTAGCAGAGCTAGCTGAACTCACGTCTCAAAATGACGTAAAAACACAAGCAAAAAAAAAAGAGTTGATCACACACTAGTTTGATAATGATTTGCATCTTGGATCCTAACATCCCTTTCTCTGCCAGTGGTAACATCACAACCAACTAAACATATGTCAGAATTGAGTCATGCAATATCTGCCTAGATGTGATCATGAAAACTAATGTCCCAAACCAAGTCTTTTCCTAAGCCAAGTCCACAGTCTTCAGAATAGCAATTTTTGTAAAATAGCACCCTAATGCACACGTGCTCTTAGATACTGCCAGACCCAAATTTGCTATGAAGAATTTGAAAGGGGGAAACATCAATGAACTGCAATGCTAATAACTAAGACCAGCAGGATGTACAACTATTGTTTCAAAGTTCAGAGTAATCCACCAAATGATCATTATTTCTTTGTTGCTATACCTTGTAATAAGTCCGATCATACAACCATCGAAATTGACAACCAAACCGCCACTAGCACCTGGATGAACAGCAGCAGTTGTTTCAAGCATTGCTGGGATGTCTCCTGCGTCTTCCCTTATCACAGAGAGCGAGGAGCACAACCGCTTTGCTTTGACTACTTTTGCCACCACACCAACAGATACAGATGGGAACAAGCCTGATATAGACATTTGAAACAAGCACAACAATCCAGTGTCAAAATGAAAAGGTAGAAAACTATATATTTCAAAAAGAGACACACAACCAATGATGAACAATCACATTTAAGGCAATCTCATTCTGTGTTTCTTTATCTACTGTCTTTCGGAGACAGGCACCCTGGAACTGTGCATGATGTAACAATTATTTAATCAAATCAGGCTACATCTGAAACTCCAGACTGTAACTAGATCAAGAAAATTTTGTAGGATGAGGAACTTTTACACAGAAAGAAAATTAATATCTACAGCCCAGAGGAATTTGAGTTGCTAATAATTAGAAGTCGATAGTGGTAATTCTCACCATTTTTCAGGAGGGCAGGTAGTGGAACCAACTTTAGTTGTAAAGCCATAGCAAAGAAATCATTCACAGATTCATATAATACTAATGACAGGCCAATAACAATCCAGAGGGGTCATTTAATGAGAGCATGTAGAGCAAGAAGAGATACCGTGCACAAGATGACTTCCAAGTTCCGACATGCCCAAAAAACTGAGCAAGTTACTAATAAACATTTAAAGTGCAGAAACAGAAGAGATAACTGAGAAAATGTACGTACCACATCTTGGTCCGAATAAACCATGTCCGATGACATATGCCTTTGATCCTAAAGGTGGGGATGCAGAATCCATAATAACAGGGGACAGCTGATCTGGAGCATGGACAAGCTGTAATAGGGCAACATCTAGAGGCCCTTTACTAATATACACTACTTTAGCATCACACTAAATCCAAGGTCTAGTATGATCCAGGCGAACACGTATATTCTTATGACCACTGTAAAGTGAACTTGAGCTGAACTTTGCGAATTTATCTTCTGTGAAACACTCTCCAAATCCTGATATACTAGGCCCCATATCCTTGCTCTCCTGCTTTTCATTGCCACCACTTGGCCTAGGACAACCTGATTTTATTCCATTCTCTTTACTACTAACAGTTGCTTTCCCAAACCTCCACGGTTCCAACAAGTGAGCATTGGTCATTATGAGGCCTTCAATATTCAGCAAAACGCCAGAAGCCCATGCAGCATCATTAACCGTAACAAGACAAACAGAAGCCATTGCTTTCTCAAGTGTTGCTGAGGAAGGGCAAGAAGGATCCTCAACAACGGAATTCACGGGCCCATTCAGGTCACTGTTATAGATAAATGCCTTCCCCTGATTGTTTGGATTTCCCAGGTTATGATGGTTCCCCAATCCAGCCTTCTTAGGCTCCTCTGGAAGCACATCTGCGCAAGCAGTTGCAATGGCTTCCCACGGAACCAAAAGCTGTTAACAAGGCTAGTATTTTGCATGATGCATCAACTGCAAGACTGTTCAGGAATTGGAAAAGAGGAACGAATATATATTTTATCAATTTACCTGAACTTCTGCACCACTAGCTTTTTGCCTTAATGGTCTTATGAGAATACCAATTAGATCCGCGTTCTTGTCAAGAACAGGACCACCTTCCATGCCTGATAAATTGTAATCATAGTGGTGTCTGAGTCTAATGAGAATGAATAATAATGTTTAATTGGAACTAAAGAAATGCTCGCACCAGGAAGACACCGAATGTCAGCCATCAGCAATGATCTGTTGGCTGAACCGGGTGGATAGATGTTGGCAATAGTTCCCACTGAGATACTGCACAAAAAACTAAAGATAAGATCTACAAAAAACGCAACTTCAAAGAATTATAGGAATCAAATTAAGTAGTAGAGATCTCAAAAGTTCAAATTGTCACTTTTGATATGCAGAGATCCATGCAGTCTGGATTGCCATACATAGAATAGACTAAACGAAGGAAAGAATTCCAACATCTGTTATTATTAAGCCTATATAAATCTTGAAGATAGAATAAGCTCTCTTTGCCAAGGTAGAAGGATTAAACTATCAATTTTATGTATCGTTGAATTATCACAATATCATGCTGAATTACCTTTAAACTATCAATTACGTGTATCGCTGAATTATCACAACATCATGCTGATTACCCAATTTTATACAAGAATGAATATTTTAATCATGTACTTGTACGAATTACATGTCAACATCTCATAATCTCCACATGCATGATCTTTTAATGAGTTAAACACAATATGAACAATAAAGAGTTCCCAAACATTTTCCCCTAGTGATGTCAAATGGCACCAAATAAAGATAGCCACATATCTTTATTAAAAAAACAAAAGAATGACAGAATAAGGGGCAAAGACAGGTGTTTTCTGGTGATGCCAAGCCAATAAAACAATGACAGCCAATTGATATAGTCTTCATGATGAAAAGTATATAACTCACCCTTTTTTAAACAGAAAACACCCTATTTATTAAATATCGGGTTATTTTGGCTTGTTACAATGACAGAAGTATATAAAACACCCTTTTTTTTATAAGGTCGATAACGAAGATCAAAGTTGAAAAGTATGTGATGTTAGAAGAGAAATTGCCCTGTCAGAGATTTCAAGGCCTCGATTTGCTACAAATAAAACAATGACAGCGAATTGATACAGTAATCATGTGACGGCTAACATCATCACAAGTCGTAGTAAAGATCCAAACAAAGATTCTCCAGGAAATAGACAAACATTATGTGAGATTTAAGGAAATCATTCTGAAATATCACCTGTTGATGAAGTGAACGGGTGAAAGGATACCGAATGGAGAACCTGCTGCTAAAAGAAAATCCCCTCTCTTAATTGAAGGCGATACAGCTATGTTTGGCAAATTCTAGTAACATGGAAACATATATCATTGTCACTTTTATAGAGCTGGTAATAGCAAGGTCAGAAGAACAATGGGTCGGAGCTCACACCATCCCATGAAAGATCTGGCGATAGCATGGTAATAAAAACTAACCTCGGGAAATAGGGGAACCCCAAGTACAGCAAATTTAGTGAGTGACTTGCCCATAAGACTTGGATTTGCTGACTCCTCAAGTGCAATAGGCCTTTGGCTCTATATTAAATGTGTTTTAAATCTCAATCAGATAGGTATAGCTAAATGTCAAATTTGCAGAATTTATAGAACTTCAACATGTAATTTAGGTTATGCTCTGGATATGAAACTGTTGGTCTATTGATACATGATCTCACTTAATTTCTCTCTAATTCCCAATATACTACTATCACAAACCACATGTCTGCTCTAATACACAACCACTTCAAACAACAGAACCATCAGAAAAGAGAAGTCTTGTTCTCCTTCTATTTCTGCCTAAGGGACAGGAAAAAGCAAAGTAACTGGCTTTCAAATTCTTTCCATAGTTTTTAAGCATCCAATTGTGCTGCTTCTACAATGAATTGATTTTACAAATCAGCACGACTGCTATCACAACCTGAGAACTGTTAGAGAATGCAACAATTTAGTATAGGTTCCAAAAGAAGACCTCACAAAAATCTCTTCAAAGTAGACAGTCAGCAATAGTCACATCCCTTGAGAAGAAGTTGGCAAACGTTCACACTTCATGGTTTCCAAATGTCAATGACTTCATCAAAGCACATCTTAGACAATGCCAAACAAGTTCAAAACCAATCGACACATTTGCCTAAGAAAATTGTCAGCTTTAAGTGTACATTGAAGGCATCACGGGGACTCAGAAAATTGTCAGCTTTAAGTGTACATTGAAGGCATCACGGGGACTCTTGCCTCGTGGCACATGCCAGTTGAACAAAGTCGTGGATGAGTTGTCTACTACTTAACCTTGTGGTACATGCCATATCGACACCTCATGTGCACAACGAGGTGAAAGCATTGACAGCTGTGCCAGCATCACGTCTTGTAGAAAAGGCCAGGTGGGCTAAGTCATGGTTAAACATCATGCTGTCGGCTATGGATGTCCTAATGCACAAGTAATAAGATCATGCCTCCACAAGAAGGCATCAGCTAAGCTATTTGACCATGGTAAGTACTTAATCCGAGCATATACTGTTTTCGATATAATAAGTATCTAACCCCGTAATTCCACTAGTAAGAAACCAACGACAAGATGCCTCAGGAAGAAAGCACCTGAATCCCCGTAAAGTTTTGTGCACTGCTGTCGATAGATGCCAGAGACCAACCAATTTCCCAACCATGACCCACCAACCCAGAGGAAGCTTCAACTAGCAACCGCAATGCAAGGGAGGAGCCAGGTACATCAACCTGCACAATAGCAGATTATGCCCTTATCATGCCTGTTGGTATGCGATAACAAATAGTAAACCAATCAAGGCAGGCGATAACAGAAATGATAGATATGTCACACAGATCGCCCATTGAAAGTGACCAAAAGTATCAACGTGAGCAAAAGAGTAGCCTTGATGAAGTGAAAGTCAAAGTCCTCCAGTTGTCTAGAATTTTCTTTAATAATCAAAATATGTTTCCTCAACAGTCCATATAAATTCAAAGCAAAGAACTTTCGATTCAGTAAAAGTAACGTAATTTGTCAAAAGAGAGCTCTCATTTCAAGCTTTCATTAGATTCTTGACAACACAGAAAATTACTTCCCAGCAAGTTTCTTCAGTTTCCAATTAAGAACATTAGTAGATTAGGTACCTACCAACGTTAAGAGCTGGGCACTTAGCCAACTAGGGACTTCTCTATCCAGTCCTTCAGTGTCCTCTGCCCTCGTGGTGTTCTTCAATAAGTTAGACATCATCAAATTCAGGACTAAGCATCGATTTCAAAGAAACATAATGAAATCTACAGAAGAAACGTGAAAAATAGTCCAGCACTACCTCCACCAAAATGTCAATCTGAGCACCAGAAATCAACTCAGGCTGGCCCTGCAGTAGAGAACAAAAGTTTAGGTTTGGAAGTCATCCAATGTGAAATTAAGCAACTGTTAGAACAGAAATGGGTGTGTTTGGTTGCAGCGAATATTTCTGTTTTCAGACAACTGCTCAGAAAACATGTTCTGCGACCAGTGGCCTTAATCAAATTTTCTGAAGGCTCAAAATAGAATTATCATAAAACTGAAGACCAAAAAAGCAATTTTCAAAATGTTTCAATTGAAGGGAGAGAAAACAGGATAATCCCCGAGGTTCTCATGTTAAATACAAATGCAATAACAACAAAAGCGACTCTATGCCAAATACACAGTCCATTGAATGTAAAACAATGTAAAAGGGAAAATGGAGAAGTTAACACAGCAAGTCAATGACTAAAACATTTCTCAAGAACCAAACGCACCCCACAGGATATTCTCAACCTTCGAATTGTTCTCCCTGTGCCACAATGATAGAAAAGGCTCGACCACTGACGCCACGGTGACGACCAATGCTCTGCTCCAATTATCATCGCCAAGAACTCGACTCGCCAATCCAGCGCCGTAAAGACCCTTGGGCACCAACATACCCGAAGCTGACAGCGTTGTTATCCCAGACCTATGCACGTACAGACTCACGTCAAACTCTCTCATGCCATGATTACACCAACTGAACTACAATTTGAGAGACTCGAGAACAGAAAAAAAAAACGGAGAAAGTTCAAAAATTCACTCACTGGTATTGATGGAAAGCATGGTTCCGCATCTTCAAGCCCTTTGGGTCCTGAAATCGAACGAGTACATTGCACCATGTAAGAGCACCTCCAACTTACATTAAACCAATCGCGGGCACTTGAAAAATGAAACGAAATAGGTATTGACTGAGAGAGATTTGCAGGCAAGAACAGAGAAAGAGAGAGAGAGAGAGAGAGAGAGAGAGACTCACGGGGCCTTGAACTCGGACCATGACCGAAATTTCCCGGGCAACTTGGACGATTTCCGGCAAACCCATTTCAAGAAACTGGGATCGGACGTTGTCTTCGCAAGAACTCGCTCCGAGGTTTCCTTGTTCTCCCCTCGCACGAGCGCGAGGTCGCCGTCAACTTCTCCTTGCTCCGCCCATGGCTTCGACGGCGAGTACGGATGTATTGCTTCTGTTGCGTAGAAGCTCGTTTGTCGTGAAGACTGATAAACAATTTCGATAGAAAATATTTAAAAACTGTTGTTTTCTTCTAAAAAATTTCAAAAAGGTAACATTTCTTAGATTTTAAAAAAGAAATTTGAATTATTGACCAAAAAATAAAAATTGGATGAAATGCAAATTTGTTCTTTTATATTAATATCTCGAGATGGTTTTTAAATATTCTTAGATCGTATAAACTTTATAGATTTGAAATAAAAAAAACGGATTAGAAAAGTTTTATTGATAAAGAAAATATTTAGTATTTGTTGCCGATAAAATCTTATCAATTGTATTGTCTCTGCAACAATGCAAGCAAATGTCAAGTGAAGTGAGTTTATACATTTTCCACTAGATGAATTAACTCCATCATTCAACCAAAAATTAAAAAAAAGCCTTAATTCTGTCACGGTGCCTATTAATAGTGAACTTAAGCATGTCTTACTTGCTTTATTTGTAGGGATAATGGCACAAATGAACCTTGAATTTTGGCTTAATGTTAATGTGGTAGCTCAATATGTAATGTGATATCTAAACTTTTAATTTATTTAATTAAATCTTTAAATAATTAGTATATATTCAACGTGATTTCTAAATTATATGAAAATATTTAATATTATTATTTTATTAAATTTATTTAATTGTCAATAATTTTCTGACATGGCATCACATGAGTAGAAAAGTTAGTCACATAGACATTTTGTCTATGGAAAACTAACGTGGTAGGTAGAGAGCTATGCTGCGGACACAAGCCTTTAGGCTTGATGTAATGCTACCATCTTTGGACACGTGTGATGTGATATAGCTTCTCTCTCGCGTGTTATACTTATTTTGTTTTCCGACGATTAATACCATTAAAAATCTCAAATTAATATCAAGCGACACATTTACTTTAAATTAATTTTTATCTCACAAAAAAATTCATTTTGGTATCATCACGCATTTACCCCCAAACTAATTTTAGTCCCACAAAAAAAAACATAAATTATTACCCTTGTCAAAAATCTAACCTCCATAGCATTCCTTCCAACACGCTATTAATACGGATACATGTCAACACACGTGGTAGATAGCTAATAGACGAATTTGATCTCAGAAAATGATAGAAGCAACGTGGAAAATGCACCTACGAAGACACGTGTAAGTAGGGTAAATTAGGGATAGAGGTATCGATTTTGAATTTTGAAAGAGAAGTTTGGGGTAAATTGTAGGGATAATGACATAAACAACCTACGAAGATATGTGTAAGTAGTGTAAATTAGGGATAGAGGTATCGATTTTGAATTTTGGAAGAGAAGTTTGGGGTAAATTGTAAGGATAATGATATAAACAATTCCTAAACTTTAGCCCAATGTGTAATTTGGTCTCTGAACTTTTAATTTATTCAATGTAGTCCATGAACTTTAAGCTAATGTTCAATGTGGTCCCTGAACTTTTAATTTATTCAATGTCATCTCTGAACTTTTGGTACATGTTCAATTTAGTCCCTGAACTATATGAAATGTTCAATGTAGTTCCTGAACTTGAATTAATGGAAATGACTGCATTGAACAATTTCATATAGTTCAGGGATTGAATTGAACATGTACCAAAAGTTCAGGGATGACATTGAACAAATTAAAAGTTCAAGGATCATATTGCACATTAAATTAAAGTTTAAGGACTACATTAAACAAATTAAAAGTTTATGGACCAAAATGCACATTGGCCAAAGTTCAGAGATTGTTTGTGTCATTTTTTTCTAAATTGTATGATAGGTACCCACTCGATATTTTTCGTGAGTTGAAATACTCTAACACTTTCCATCACGCTTAATACTATTCTAAAAGCTTAGTCTGGTCTTTTTGCCTAGTACTAAATATGGACATTTAATTGGGGAAGCAAATAGGGCCTGAAAATATTTGAACTCGAGACCTCCTAACTCTTATATCATATAAGATTTTGTAGAACCACTGCCAACTGTTCCAACTGTTCTAAAAGTTTAAGCTGTTAAATGAAGACGTGGCTTAATATTTAATTACTCTAACACCCCTAATGACTATCCATCAACAACATCATCTCATTGCCCGATGCCAAATCAACTAACATGTTGGCTATCGGCATCTAGTACTGATCCTTATGCATCACTGCATTCAAATTTCTAGAGTCAACGCAAATTCTCAACTTCCCATTCTTTTTCTGAACCAGGACAATGTTTGAGGGCCAGTCAACAAATGGCGCGTTCTTTATGATATCGGCCTTTCAATAGTCATTCTATCTCCTCTTTCGTTCCAGAATTTAACAATGGAGCGAATCGCCCGTGGAGGTTGCAAACTCTTTGCTATTGTTGTTAAACATTAATAATAGAAACCAGAGCTGGTCATTAACATATATAAGCTGCCCAATGAGCTGAACCAAAGTACCTCTAAAGACCAGAAAGCCCGCAAATGAACTAGAAAAAGCATAACATGATAAACAGAAGAGGCTTGCACATATTCTTTTTATCTTTATGCCAGCTTTTTTCTAGGCAGAATTTTCATGGAAAAGGAAATTAAAAGAGATTAATTAGCCTTGATTCAATCAGTCAAAGTACCGGGTCGACCAATTTATCCAACAGGGCTTGCTCACCTTCTTTATCTCTGAAGTGGACCATACTCAGGTTATACTTAGCTGGGTGATCTCATAACCAGAAGGCATGCAATTTGATCATCAAACTTCCATCTCGGTAGCTTTCTGGCTCAGCTATACGATCGATGATAAAATCCGATCCCAGACAAGACTGGCCATAAAGCACATATCAGAGGGAGGAACGAGGTTGTGAAAGCAACTAACTTGATTGAGCAAGCAATAAAATGCAACACCAATTACTGACCTTCCCAAGAGACTACACACTGATTAACAAAAAGCTGTGAACCCGAAGGCATGACTGTAATGAGATCCGGTGGGAATAACGGTATAGAGATATGTCCTAAAGAAACCTATTATCATACATTGGTGCTGCTTCTCAAGTTCGGGCATGGATAGACGTTACGTATCGTCAGACTTAAGATACTATCTTCACTGTATTTTACAGGAATCTTCGCGTCCCTAGAATGCACTCATTGGTTGAAGCTACTTCTTGCAGTCTCTCCAGGACTCGTTGGATTGTTTAAAGGGCAAAGCTACAGTCAAGCAATGCATGTTTTCCACTTTATACGATCCGTACTACAAAACAGCAGCTACAAGATCATAAAGCATATAATCCCAGCATCTGCCAAGGCAAGACTAGCACAAGAAATTATCACAGGGAAATCCCCCAGAAACAAGGACAACGAAAATAGTCGGGACAAGGTAAAGCTGCAAGCCATGAGAAAGCATAAGCTATGCAATAAGACGAATACAAAAGTGGCGGAACCGTCGCATACTCCTTTTCCTTCTTGGAAGAAGCATGCGTCCAAACTGGATTTTGGGGAACAAATTATTTCTTATATGCGAAAAGTTATTGTTTTCTTTTTCTTCGTGACTCTCCAACCAACCAATGAAAAAAGGGTGGGTATACACGGGGAAATTACATTTTTTTCCAAACCAAGTGGCAAAAAAATCGATAGTTAATATCATTAAAAATCTCAAATTGATACCTTGTAACACAATTATTTCAAACTAACTTTTTATCTTACAAAAAAAATTCAAACCGGTACCTCCAAACACTTTTATCCCACACTAATCTTTGTCTTACAAAAAATATCTAGCCGGTACTCCTGACCCAAATATACCATCTGTTACATCGCATACATGTCTAACAAATGTAGATTTTTCACGTTAAATTTGTCATTCTCCACATTAGATTCATCTTTCACATGCGTTGACAAGTATGCATTTTACCTGATATTGGACGGAATGGCGATAGAAAGCTGGCAAAGGGTGAACGTGTAATGGGTACCAAATTAATTTGGGGTAAATATAACATGGAGTAGCTATTTGGGATATTTAATGATATTCACCAAAAATCGATATGTCCTTTGCGTACCTTAAACTGGTTTTTTGTTTTTGGTCGTCATAAATTATTCGTCTAGGATGCTGCTACAAAAGTTTTGTGTCTGATTCTGAGGTGAGGGGAGGTGCTACCGAAAGTCGTTGGCAAGTAACACCTTCCTTGGCAGTCAATTCTTGATTGGGAGTTTCTTCTTCTTCTGCAAGAATATCTTGATTGGGAGTTGAGCCGGGCGGTATTCGAGTCTTCCTGAGTCAGACATATCTTCCTACTCGAGCTGAGCTAAACGATATCGTTAAGACTTTTTTTTTTTTTGGTAAAGAGGTTACAACTTTTTTTATGCTGACGTTGGTGCAAAATTACACTAGGGCGAACTAACTCTCAAACGATTGGGAGAACAAATACAAAACCTTTCTTCTGATTTTAGCTCGATCGAACTTACACAAAATAAGTTATTCGAAGATTGTTTGAAGTGATGCGCATGCACGAGGCGTGCCGGTTTCAAAAACCGAAGGAAAGTAGAGTGGTCGATTCAAGTAGAGCGCAAGAATAGGAAACTAGAGTGCAGGACTGGAAAGTAAGTAAATGAAATTCGAAAGTAAGAGATTGGAAATTGAAGGAGGTGTAATTGCGATGCTCAAAAGTACAGGGAAATGATAGTGCATTGGAGGAAACTCGAGTACATCAAACGGAAATAAAATTGTTGGAATCCAAACACATGTCTAGAACAAAAATTGGAACTAAAATTTTCTACGCGAGTGATGCTCAAGAAAAGAATAATGTCGAAAGGAGAAATGTGAAGTTTCATTTCTCTATGAAGAGTACGCGAACTTATTTATAAATTTTATTATATGACTATCTACGATAACATATCAATAAAGAATATATATAATCAAAGAAAGATATGATGAATCTCTTAAATACATCCAACGTCCCGAGAGATATGGAATATCAAAGAAAACATCCTAAATATGCGTGTAGGGGAATTTGGAATGAACAGGACATTTCCAAGGTTTTGCTTTTGGTCAAAAATTTTCAAGGAGTTTGCGCAGCTAGAGTCGCGATGAACAGTGATCCTGACGGCCGAAGGCTGTTGCTTGAAGGGAACACACGCAAATTTTTAATGAGTCTACTAACCAAAGGCTGTCACGACAGATGGCAATATTCAAGATGCTCCAGTATTTCTCGTGGCACGGCAGATATCCATTCCTGAAATCCATATTGAACAACTTATTGATAGCCCTCTGCATTTCCTCGCTCCTACAAAGAACAGTTCCATGTTCTCTTCACTTCCTAAGTCTACATAAAATGTCCTCGTTAGTGCAGAAGGTTAAGATGACAAATTGACCCTGTTAAGTATTCTAGTTTCAGTAACATCTTGGGAGCTTCCCCAGGAAAAGTCACCCAGGAATCACCATTCTCAATAGCTAAAAGAGCGAAAAAGAAAGAGAAAATAAACATAGAAAACAATCGACATAGAACACAAGAATGTGGATTTTCTTCCTTATCACGTAGCCAAACGCAATGAGACAGGCTTTTTATGGTGGAGAATCACTTTTTAGAAACACAAACGGATTATTTTTGCTTGTGGAAGTGCTAACATCATTGGCCTAATAAAAAAGCAACATGATATGACTGTCACATAATGAGCCTTCCAATGAGAGAGCTCATGCACTGCGGATGATGAAGCACGGTAATTTTTTATGGAAAAATGCAGTGTTTTATGGAATTTACATAACCCGGAATCGGATTAGTGTATTGGTTAGAACAAAAATAAGACGATGATTACCCATTTGACGCTAGTTGCAACACTGACACGGGTAGGGGAAATGCTTTGTTCTTGCTACTTTTGAGTTATCAACATCAACTAAGATCAAGAGTTAAAACTCTGCAACACTGAAACTGTAACTCCTCCGTCAATCTTTTAAGACTCAGCCCAAAAAGGAAGGAACAGGATGTGACTCCACGCATCCGCACTCAAGTCCCATCGGCTTATCTTCTCAACGTGCATCCACTGGCCCTCAAGGCTACAAATCTCCCATTCAAACAAAAACAGCCAGCCATATCTCCTCCATCAAGTAGTCTTGCCCCATCATCACTCTGATATTGAGTATCCACCTAGCCCAGCCAGTAATGACAAAAACAAGGAAACAATAAAGAAATCAAAATGCCATTAAAGTTTCATGAATGCAAGCAGAAAGTACCAGCAAATTAAGCACCGCATATGAGGAACATTCGAGGACAAGGTCATAACAGTCAGAGAAGGCACTAAAAAGGGCTGCCTAGTGCACAAGGCTCCATGCACTGTGAGGGGCTGGGGAGGAACGTGGATCAGCTGTCCCAATCCATGATCCAATCCTCTGTCAACACGGAAGGAGGTGCTGACATGTGGGAGTGAAAATTTTAACATAGAAAGCTGGCTATGGGCTGTGAAAATGCTAGCTCTGCATGTGGGCTTCAATGAATTTTTCAGGCCTAATGTTTTAACCTTTCTCTAGTCAGGCCCAATATCTTATCAACAAGGAAAAAAGTCATACAAAGTGGAAGGGTTTTGGTCATCAGCTTCTTCTCCAAGCCGATCAGTCTTCTTATTAGCCCTTAATTGCCGATACCCAAATTTAGCTCCCTTGTGCCTGGGATAAGTAGACCTAATTCTTTTAGGATGTTAGTGTGTGTTCAGGTCTATATGTGTACCCACACACACCAATCTTTGTTTTTTTCATTATTCATGTTGCAGGCACAATATCACAGAAGAAACTACGAGGTTGTGCATTGAAGAGGACATTTCCAAGGAAAGAGGATAATGTGCCTAGACATTTTCCCCTCTGTGAGTTGATGATAGTTTTGTGAATACGCAAGCGCAAGGTTTTTGTCCTTTTGGATATCAACCACCTCCACATCATGGATGAGCATATAATGGTCTATTCCTTCTTTGTTAACACCCGTAGTGGTTCCAGCAACATTTATTCATATACTTGTCCTTAAACTAAGTTTTGATACATAGAATGATTATCTGGTGCACCTATAAATTTGGTATTGATATTATGTAATATCAAATTTTTGTGTTTGTTTGGTGTTCCGGTCACTATTATGTGTTTTCACTAAAAGAACAAAGGAATAAAGAGAATAAAGTTCATCTTACCTTACCAAAAAAATAAATAAATAAAGAGAAAAAAGAAATTAGATTCAAAATTAGTAAAAGAGTTCAGAGCACAACTAATGTAGCCATTGAAACAGCCAAAAGAAAAAAAGACAGACTGGTGCATCATGGAGTTGTACAGACGTTCAAATCAAGGAAAGCAAAAAGTAGCAATACTTACCTTTAAGAGTCGGCTCCAACTTTTCTTGAAGATGATGGAATGTTTGTTGTGCAGCGAGATCTTCACTCATAAATCAGAATCATTCTTGAAGCAACTTCCACAATATTCTGACCATAGATGAAAGAAACATATCTGCCAATCATTGTTCTCCTTGTGATTGCACATATCAACTTTGAAATCACACTTTGTTCGATCTGGTTATTCAGTCAGTGAAGGGCACTAGAATAATGTGAGCTTTCTAAGATGGGGCAAATTTTCCAGCCATCAAGTGTTTGCACACTGCAGTGGGTTATTTTCAGAAGATGCAATAGCTTTAAATCTTCAAATCTCTGCCAAGTGACAGCAATTGAGTTCTAATTCAAACAAACCTCACTGGAAAATATTGTGGGACTTGAATCTTGCAGTGCCAAAGACACAATGTCGATAAGCTAGAGAGTAGCTCTTGGAGGTCAAGCAAATTTTGCTAGTGCAAAACAAGTTACGAAGTTGAAGTGCACTAAAATTTTCAGGTGGCATCGTAATCTTTGAGAGGCAGATTCCAGGGTTTCAAGATTCGCTGGACTTTTTACCCATCCAATTTGTGGCGGCTAATTGGAAGATTTCCGCATCGGATCAGTAATATCACCCAAGTTATCACCCATGTGCAGCTCTTTCAAGTTTCTCAGGTAAGAAAGATTCAACACTGTAATCATTTTTTTGGATCCAAGCGAAGACTGCTTAAACTAGATGGAACTCTTCACAGAGCCAGAACTTGGTCACATTCACTTGAGTTTAGTTGTTGGAGATGAGAGAGTAATGAAAGGGTTTGGCACCCAGAAAACCGGTCCTCACTCTAGGGCAGGCCAACAGTCTAGGTAGATAGTAATCCCAAGGTTTTCAAAGAGGCTAGTCCATTGATATCACAGCAAATTAGCCAGCCCTTCAGAGATCTATCTCTTCTAGTTTTTCTAGATTTTTTAAATCTTTGGGGAATTCTCATGAGTGAGTATCCTCCGTCTTCCCCACTTTCAAATTTTTCAAATCGTTGACGGACCTAGGTAATCTAGCAATCATGGTGCTTGACATATGCATGACTTCCAGCAACTCAAGTGAATGACCAAGTTCTCCAAATGCAAATAAGTAGTTCAGAGACCTAGCTGCACCCTTGCCAATCAAGCCACCTTAACTTTGAAAGAACATTTTGAGAACTCCCTCCAATAATAGCCTGATCCAATCTCAAGATCCTCAACCTCCATAGATGGCCAAATCCTTCACATCTAAAACAATTTACTTTGTCCCTCATCAAACGTGAGACCAAGGGCTTCCACATTTATAGCACTCTGCAAATCGAGGGAACTGAATAAATAGAAAGGGAAACATAATATGGCCTTTCACACTTCTTTTGGGGAAGAAAAATTAAGGAAAGGAAGTATCTTCAAAGATTGTTGACTGTGCTTACACTAAAAGATTTTGTGCTTGAAAAGTATACCTCCTCTCCACTAAGAATGGAAAGTGCATCAGTGCGATTCCACAAACAACTGCTCTTTCGAGGCTTTTTGAGATCTTTCATCTTCACAATTTCCTTGCCAAACTCTCTTAATTGATTATGCATCCATAGTTCTTTGTTTTCTCCTGTCTTGCCCAAACACCCGTCACGGAGGAACTAAATTCCTCTTGAAGGACAATAACCGTAGGCACTCATACACATGTATGAGGGTTTTTTTATTTACCCATCCAATGAAAAACATGTTATATCGAAAAATTTCTGTCTCGTCTCTTCATCTAAAGAGCCATATCTTACCTTGAACGCTTTTTCGACATCATTTTCGAGCTTCCTTCTTAATTTATCCGATGCCTCTCGCCATATTTGTATTCATCCCTTATACCCATATAGGTATGAAGCTATTACCTCAATAGCCAAAGGAAGGCCTCCAATAATGTCGATAATGTCTTTTGGACAGAGAATCATACTCTCCTCTTTGGTAGATATCCACAAAAGTATGCTTGCAGAAAAGTTGATGAGCTTGATAAGGCCTCATTGGTTCATCCTCATACTTATCAACCATTCCATCCCCATAATTAATAAGAACATCTCTTCCAGCTTTCATGTGAATGCTACTTCCTGGGGCCAAGCCGACTGACATTCCCAAATGAAGGCTTGATTAGTTCAAAATCATGCACATCATCAACTAAATGAATTTGCTATGACATTAATACCTTGGTCAGGAGTCCTTAGACTTCTATATTCTTGCTTTCGGAGGTTTGAGAGTACCTGTTCTTGCAAGCCCATGAATATTCATTTTAACATTTTCCCAAATATCTGAAACAAAACTACAACCTTGAAAGAGATGATGGATTTATTTTGTACACAACTTTTGCAACGGTAGTCTAGCCAATCCCTAGCATTCCACATATTCCAAATACTAGGGCATCTTTGTCACATAGCTCCGTTGATTACTCATTAAAATAGATGACACCAAGCTCTTTCATAACCTCCCGCATGCCCACTAAACTGCTAGTCACAACTAAATCATTCTTCTTCAACAAAAGTACAATATCTGAAACAACTCTCCTTTGAGTTCACCTTGATGCCTGCCAAATGTGAACAATAAAAATGAGGAATCGCGATGAGACTATAAAACAATTAACATCAGCCTAAGAAAATTACAAAGGAAATAATCCAGTTAAACCGTACTAAATTGACCAACAAGGACGATGCAGTGGGCAATAACAAGGGCACAGGAAGTACATTTTACCTCATAATCAACTCTAGTCCTATACAATAAATGATTTCAAAAGCATTTTGCTTGGCAAAATTCTCATAAAGTTAAAGCTAATAACATTAACAGGACAGTGAAAAGCTGATTACCCTTTGTTTGTATTCAGCAGCTCATACCCTACATCTCAGCAATCTCTTGGAGAACCTGCTTCCATTTAGCAATGTCCTTGCAGTCAATTCCATGGTTCTTGTGCTCACAGGACTCCCCAACACATCCACGTTGGTGTTATAAACCAGTGGGGTTAACATCATAGAAAATGGGCACGATGCTTTTGAAATCATTTATTGGATTGGGGTATCCCGAAGAGGAGTATAAGTATGATTCTTTGTCCATAGACATTGTTGACATTATTGGAGGGCTTCCTTTGGCTATTGAGGTAACAGCTTCATACTTATATGAGAATAAGGGGAAAATACAAATATGGAGAGAGACATTGGATAGATAAAGAAGGAAGCTAGAAAATGGTATCGAAGAAGTGTTCAAGGTAAGCTATGGCTCTCTAGATGAAGAGACATGACAGATATTCCTCGACATAGCATGTTTTTCATTGGATTGGATAAGAAAATTCTCTCATTCATGTGAAGCGCTTGCTGCAATTATCCTTGAAGGAATCTAGTTTCTCGGTGACAAGTGTTTGGTCAAAATAGGAGAAAACAAAGATTTATGGATGCATAATCAACTAAAAGAGTTGGGCAGGAAAATTGTCAGGATGGAAGATCCCAAAAAGACTCGAAAGTGCAGTTAGTTATGGAATCACAGTGATGCACTTTCCACGCTTAATGGGGAGGAGGTATACTTTTCAAGCACAGATTTTGAGTGTAAATATAGTCAACAATCTTTGAAGATTCTTCCTTTCCTTGATTTTTCTTTCCCAAAATGAAGTGCAAATGGCCATATTTGATCTGTTTGTGATGAAATAATCCCAAGATCCAACTACAGGAGGTGATTGACACTGAGCAACAAATCTCTTCCCTAACATCTACAGTGACCAAAAGACAGAAATTTCACATCAGTGATGCAGCTATTTTCATAATAAGATGAAGAGAGATTATGTGGTGCAAATTATTTTAAGGACAAAATGAGAGAGAATGAACTTACAAAAGTTGGAGGAATTCTCACATCAAACAGCCGCAACTATTTCTCATCAGTTTCAAGAACCGCGTTTTCCACTGTGCTCATATTGGAGACAGTAATCTTCTCAATTTCACTAAATAGAGTCGTGTGTATTCAAAAAGGAACCACACCAAAAGTGCAAGAGCAAGTGTGCCTCGTAGAAGACAGCTTTGTATCTACCATGTTCCATATAAAGGACACAGAGTTAAAATACATAAAGCATTGTTCTAACAGTTTGTATGTATTCAAAGTTAGAAAAATATAGGCAGAAAGGGGTATAAAAGAGGCTTACTCGATAGATAGAAGAAGGAAAGGCGGATCAAAACCACGAAATAAGGAAGCCAACTGAGATAAGAGGGCATCTTCTGCATAAAGAAAGAATCATAGAACCTACAATAGAGATAATGAAAATGGAAAATAAATAAATAAGTATATGACAGCAAAGATAATGAAAATGGAAGGAGTATTAATCTTTAATATTAGCTGCACAATGGAGCTTAAAGTTCCAGCGAATGGCAAGAAGAGGCCAAAGCATACCAGCCATGAAACAGTTTAGGAGCTGGTGAAGTATGTGTAGTTCTTTGGTTCTGCATTTACAATGAGATGTTGAGAGTGATACCATCATTGAGGACAACCCCACCAAACGTACCTATCAGATGGTAAGAAAAACCGTCCAGTAAAAAACTGATACAAATTCCAAAGAGAAGGTAGACCTAACTATGTGCACCTGCAAGAGGACAAGCATGGACAACTTTTGATTTTTTCATGTCACAACTACAGATAATTGATCAATACTTACTGCCTTCAGCATGCTTGTCTCGCCACCTTGCAGCTACTCCCATAACAGTGATCAACACTCCGCTCGATATCCTACAGAAAATAGTCACAACGCCCAACATAGGAGCAAACTCAGCTGATGTCAATGGAAAAGAGAGTTAAGGTAAACTGGGGATGACAAATATATACAGGTGGAGGCATCTTTTTAACTCTTTCTATGGATAACTTTAAGTTCTTCATGTCAATGCCTTGTACAACTTAATATCAGTGGTTAGTCATCAGCATATCCCAGAACAACTACACCAAAGATGACAAGCCTTCCATTTTCCTAATTGACAGTGACATAGGTAATACTTTTTCGTGGTAGTTTCAGCATGCAAAAGCAATCTGCAGATGCTCCAAACAGAATATGTGGCCTAGAGAAAGAGTGTTTATATTAATACATGCGGTTCTTCATAATAGTAAATAACCCAAAGCAGGGCCTTCAAGTTGCGGACATTGAAGAAAAAACAGCAGATAGAGAGATTACAAACCCCAGCCCCCTCCAAAAAAGAGATATCAAAAAAAAAACTTAGAAGCATGTGAAAGAACAAGGGCAGACTTGCTACTATAACGCTCTGAAAAAATAGTCATGGTTTGGTAAAGTGACATATACCAATGGATTATCATCGGGAATTTCAGCTAGCATCGGTGCGAATCCAGACATGAACCAACAGTCCAAGCAACCAAAAGCTGGTATCCGAGATCTCCACGGGATCAAGTAGAATAGATAAGAAAACGCAGCAAACCCCGCAAAAAGGAAGCACCAAGTACAGAGCTTCCTCTCGGTGAAGCTGTTAACCTGATGAATAATCAAAGGCAAAGATGCAAACTTGAGGTTCAATTTTCAACAAGCAAAACACCGAACGGGTGGCGGGCGCGTCACCATACCGACGAGAAGACCGAGGCGCCTGGCGGGTGCCCCGAAGCGAGGAGCGACGGGATCCAGGGCCGTGGACATATGGGATTCTTGAAGTAGATCTCGCATCTGCTCAACCATGCACACGGCGTGAAGACCCACGCGCCCAGAACCACGACCCACCTCCCTCGTCTCTTCAGCCGCCTCCTCCGCCGGCCGACGCCTTCTCAGGCTCGCTCATCGCCGATCCCCAAGAACCCATCTCGGACACCCACTTCTCTTCTTCTTCTTCTTCTTCTTCTTCTTCATCTTCTTCTTCTTCTTCTTGGGTGCTCTGCCGCTGGTTCTCGCGGCTTCAGATTGCTGCCATAGCTCGTTCTGGTGACTCAGTTGGAAGCAGAGAGCTCAAAGGGAAGACCAGAAGAAATAGGCGAGCGGGGCGAGGTCTCACCGGGGAAGGAATGACTGGGGGTGGTCAAAAAGAAGAAAGTTGCAACCTTGTAAAGCAACCTTGTTGAGCTGTCGAGGAATGTTAGTTTCACCTAACAATGTCTGGCTTCGCTTCAAACCTACGCAAAAATCTCTTCTTCTTCTTCTTCTTCTTCTTCTTGGAATTTGCTGTCAAAAGGAATAAAAAAGTGTTGGAAATCATGAAAAGATGCGTAACCGTTTGGAATCATCTCCTTTTTGAAAACTTTGATGCAGAAAAAAAGAAAAAAAGGAAAGGCAGTAAATATGCTCCTATCACGAAAAAAAGAAAAAAAGGAAAAAAGGAAAGGCAGTAAAATTGACATGACACCAATATTAGGTCTAGATCCTCACTTTCCTCCTCTTCTAGTCACATAGTAAATATGCTCCTATCACGAAAGTCGTCATCAGTATATATCACATTTATAAGAAGGATGTTAAAATTTTTAAATAACATATACTCGTACGCTAGTAAAAACCTATTTTTAATCCAAAATGAAAAGGATCTTAAAAGAATATTCTTAAAAAAATGAAAGCAAACAAATTAAGACAAAATTACAATTTTCAATGCACTGATCACGACCATCGCTGAAGAAATTACATCTTCGGTTGCATGTATACATGTACATGACACATAGGTATTTCTACAGCTTTCTACAAGTTTCACCCAAGGTTGAATGCCACTTTTGGCCAAAAACCTAAAAAGAACAAAATCCAACATAGCATTTCTAGGGCTTCTCACACTGTGACAACACATGGGTACTAGGAATCAGACTTGGAATGGGCATTCCATTCCACCTAATTTTAAAAAACCAGACACACCAAACACACCATAAGTGTCTGGTTTTTGAGTTGAGTTGTCTGATTGATTTGATTTTTAGGTTGAGATCTCTGATGTGTTGAGAGTGTTTTTCAGCTCGAGAACATTTCATTCGAGGTCCTGGAAGTGATGGGATTCTAGAAATACTTGAGAGAAGCTATGAGATAGAATTTATATGTTCGGCGATAGATATTCTAAACAAGGGTCCTCTAAAGAGATCAAAACTGTCTGTGCTTCTTGCCAAAATATGCTGAGGTTGCTGCTCGAATTGCAGAAAGACAGTTTTACCTGAAACTTTGTATGCTGCCGTCTTTCATACTTTGCTGCATCAACTAACATCATCCACTCCCTCTCCAGCTGGTCTGATGCTCTCTCAACTTGCTTTTTCTGGTTCATTGGGTTGGTGTCTTTTTCAACTTTAGTTTAAGCAGAAGATTTGAGTTAGTTGTAATGCTTAGTGGCGACGCACTTCTTGCCGCGACCCAGTATAAATTGTCGGAGCTTGCTTCACAAAGTGCTTTGTGATTTGCGATGCGCTCCTTCATGACAAAGTGAACCTATTTATTATGTATCTACAAAGTGAACCTAATTAAGTTCTTCGATGTTTAATCTTCTGGACAGCTCCAATCTTTCATCACCAACACACTTCGGCCGCAGCCCAGAGCGCAGAGAAGGCAGAGAACAAGAGCTAAAGCCTCCACAGCCGTATTTGTCGGAAGATCATGGCACGATTCTGTCGACAGTCGTCCCTGAGGGAGAACAAGTCATTTATCTGGTTAGCTTCACAGGTCTGACAACTGTGGTATGAATTTAGATGGTCATGCTGGAGGTAGCAGCGCACGAGAAGAACCGATTCTTTCACAGGTTTTGAAGTCGAAAACCCAACTTGTGAGCCATACCTTTCCTCTTCTCATCGTATCACACTACTCGGTAAGGATGCTACTCTTGCAGGCAGGTACCAACTCGTGCCGCCTACTCGCCATTACACATATCAACTGCCGAAGTAGGGATTGCCCGCTGCAGAGCACGCTTTCGAGGATGAAGCTTTTCATATGAAATCGAGCTCAATGTCAGCGCAAGTCCTCGGTTTTCTAGTCGAGTTTTCCAGTTCAGTTGGATTTTAAGTCGAGTTCTCTAACATGTCCAAGGGTGCTTTTGTTTCAGGATATACCACTTCGGATTTTCGGAAAGACGGGAATCGATGAGTACTTGCGCAGAGCCATGACAGATGAGTCGAATTTTATTCATTAGTAAAACTCAGATTCACCATTAGATCAACAGCTGAGTGCTGTAACTACGAAATCACAGCGCCTCCCGGCAAATTACATCCAAAACGAGAGCTTAAACAAGGAGCCTTTCAAGCAGGAGCCAGGAGAGACCCAAGCGACAAAGCATTGAAACGACGAGAAAGGAAAAGCGAAATCGACGATATATTTACAATCCCACGAGAGACTTGAGTTGGTCACTAGAGCGTCCTCAGCGATGCTTGCTCCTTGTGTCGTCGCTGTAGAGCCTGCCATTTGGCAAAGGATGGGAGGACTTTATTAGCTTTAATATAATCAGAAACCAAACAAGCGATTAAGACGCCTGATAAGAAGATCAACTCGAAGTCACCCTCAAGGTCGACATCACAGAGACCACTATCAACTAAATTATTCATCGGCGGATCCCACCACATGCGATCCACAGTGGCCTGTGGAGTGACGTGCACGCGCCGCCCGTCGGTATGCACAGTGCATCGGGGAGGGGACGACCACGTTACGTACCAGTCGTAGACAGTAGGGGAGTTTGGGACGGGCTTGTCGAAGAGCTGGCCTCCCATGGTCTTGGTCGCCAGGTTGCTCCCCGGGTGGAACACGCTCCTCCACACGTTCTCCTTCTTCGCCGTCGCGGGCGTCGTCGGCGTCGTTGGCGTCCCGGGGGTCGCCGGCATCGACATCGACCGCTGGTACTTGCTGCTCTCCCCTTCCGTTTCTGCGCACACGCACGTACACGCACACCCACATGGAAAAAACCAGCAAATATCAGCGGAAACTGCGTCTCACAGTGCAAACATCGACGTAGAAACTCGCGATCCAAAGCAAACAAAACCGCAACACAACACAACACACAGACGCTCACACCACTACATCAGGTACATGCATCTGCCACTTTTATATAGCGAGATCTCATTTCATGGGTCGATCAAGAAGATGGTGGTCGAGTCAAAACGAGGTTTAGCGGAAGCCAGGAAAGAGGAAGGGACCTTTGACGATGACAGTAGGCTTGGTAGCGAGCTTCCTCAGCTTCCCGAGGCCCCGGTCCGGCTGAGGCCCGGCCACCACGTCGTCCCACAGCTTCTCTAGCAGCACCATCTCTCTCTCTCTCTCTCTCTCTCTCTCTCAATCTCTCTCTCTAGAAGCAGTAGTCCCGAGCTCAGTACAAATATCTCCGTTGCTATCTTGACTATAAATAATAGAAACGCACTGATCATGACGATGAGATCGGATGGTTTCCCCCTTTTGCTATTTCCACGCCGGGTTTGTTTCCAGCGGGAATAATCACGCGAATAGTCCACGTCTAATATACAAATATCGTTCTGAACTTTTAGTTTTTTAATCTGATCCTTAGACTTATTAAATTTAATCCTTATACTTTGTAAAAGTGTTCAATATTATCTTTATATTCATTTAAATTCAGAAATAATATTAAATATTTTTATATTATTTAAAGATTAAATTTTATATATATAAAAAATTTGAGAATCACATTATATATTGAGTGAAAATTTATGGACCACTTACGTGATTTATCATTCCTAGGGCGTGAAGGTTTCAGGACGTGAGTTGAAGTAAGAGGAGCGCCAAATAGCAAAATCATGGGGAGTGGAAGTGTCAAAAAGAGATAGAAAATCTTCGGTGGATATGGATAAGAATGGAGGATGACGAGTCAGCAGAAGCGTGGGGCCCGCACGATGCAATTGTCTCTTGGCGTTTACCTGAGATTGGTTGAGATCGTTAGGTCGATTGTCGCTTCTCCATGTGGGGCCTCGGTCCACATCTACATAAAAAAAATTATTACTTTTTATTAATATTTTTTTGTGGAATTCTTTTTCGATCTCAAATTTGTCAATTTCGGTTAATTATATAGAATGTCCTCTGGTCCATGGACACGCAATTCGTAAAAAAGTGGTAACGTGGGTCATGGATTGTGACGGCTCGAGATCGAGTTGGAAAGGTTTGGGCTGCCCATAGGAATGAAATTGAAACAATGGCCCGGATTACTATGGTGTAACATAAAATACAGGTGCATCGCTAACTATTTACGGGATCGAAATTACTATGGCCGGACCAAGGACGGCAAGCCAGATTCGGGTTTGGAAGCTGATCCGAGAAAAATTAAGAGCGAACCGAACTAGGGATGGTTTCAAACTAAAACCAAATAGGTTGGTTTGGCTCGATTTAGTTCCGAAATAAAAATACCCGAATTTTCAATTTAACGCATGAATAGTGTTTAATTGCTGGTTAATTGAGCTAATTAGTTTTCATGAAATTCAGCAGACATGATAGAAAAGGAAAAGGGAAACAGTATCAGGTTCATCAGACCAAGTTGGGTCATCGGGTTGGCCAAGCCCAGTCAACTTATGGGCTGGCCCGTCCGCTGAATCTTCTATTGGGCCGCTACGGTTTTTCGGTCTCCCGATTTCTGGTTTAAGGGCTGAACGAACAGACGAAGGATTTTATTAACAAAGAACGCTCTTTGCACTCGTCGAACAATCTGAAGCTGAAGTTAGTAATTTCATAATCGAGACTGTCCCTGCCAGACATGCTCGACGGGTGCCCGGGCACGCTCGGTTTAATATGAACCCCCCTTATTCGAGTCGCGAATAAGAGCTGGTCAAGTTCCAAGCCCGTCCTCATGACACCCGGCCGGCTGCTCCCAATGAAGTCCCCGTCCGTCCCTGCATCAGTTATTGTATTCTAAGTTCCAACACCAAATGAAAATCTAGGACTTGATTAGATTCTATACCAGATGCGAACGAGATCGACAAATGTAATATGCAATGCATTAAAAGAAATATTCTATGGAACCCACTATGCTCACATTACTTTTTCAAGTGGTTGGCATGGACTCAACCATTCCAAAATCAACTACCTATCGCGCACCCGGCATTAGATTAGGAACATTAGTATTAAAATCGGCTTACCCGATAATTTCATACAACCTTCATGATTAATGTAAGCTGGACTTCTCGTAAAATGATAAAATCATGAATGTATCGCAGGGAGGCCTTGCCGAGAATGCACTAAACAAAAGGCTTATCTTACTTCATCCATGATTATAGACAGAGAGTATATATGCACGGACGGCAGTTCCAGCATAAGGTCCAAGACATCAGCAAATAGCAACCAAAGTAGCTCAACAACTTAAGCCTCATCAAAAGATGCCCTATGGTAAGGTCCAATGAACATATAATGGACACAAACATTTGCAGAAGAGCCGATTTTATCTCACCTGCTTCAACAAAATGACAATGCCAACCTGGACCAACGGTATCTTCAGGGTGAGGAAACAGTTATAGCAGTCCCTTGAAAATGACCGACAAAACACAATACATTATAATACGATATTGACCTTCGTAATATCCACCCCTGCAAGTCCCAGCAATGTCATTTTGCATGAAGGTTTGCTATCAAATGAGAACGACCCGACTCGTTTTGCTACAACAGCCAGCAATCCTCGTACATATCAGATAATACAAAAACGTCCAAACACATGGAAGGGCAATGGCTGGAGTTCTACAAGCTTCATGACAAAACTATGACAAATATCAAGGCCTGCTCAGGCATGTGGGCAACAAGTGGATGTTTCGGATATTTTATAATTGCAGAACAACCCTTGGAAATGTCCACCATGCGAACAGACAATTCTCTAGCACTTGCATATGATGAAAAGGACTTCAACCAAAAGATGGAGGCCTATCCTTACACGTACCATCCTACCTGGACTGCGAGAAGATTTCTCCTTGCTCTGACTTCCAATCAGCCACTTCAGCTTGCTCGTGCCGATCTTGAAGCACAAACAGTGTGTTAGAGTATTTTCACAAATGTCTTGCACTAATTCATATATTTACTAAAAGCTAACATTTTTCATGACTGAATTAACTGCATCCCACGGTTCACCAAAAGCAACTCCAAGAAATTTATCTTCTGTTAATACCATGCGGAATAATGGATTATGGATCTCATTAGATTTAGTTTGGACACACAGAGAAAATTAACCTTTTTTTCTACAATCACATGTTCGATCAAAGCATATCAGAATAGGGCAGAAAAAAATTTATGTTTTTCATATTAGATAATTGTTCAGGGCAAAAGGCAAAGAAGAAACAAACAGTAGAAACAAGCATGTGCATCCAAATACTGTCGAATTTCTCCATATATAAAGAGCAAACTTCAAAGCCAACTTATCCCAGGAACAATGGGCACTCGCCTGCAAAACAAGATTTCCGTGGATGTTGCAGCTGACAGCAGTTCACTCGATTCACTCTCCTTTGCAGGCCTTGCGTGCATTCAAGATCAGCAAACAAAGTTTCCCCCCAACAATGCCAAACACGATCAAGAATTCAAATTCAGTCCCCCTACACCAGACAAAACTGCCCTTGATCAATTAAGTCACACCCCGGCCGACGTCTCGATTTCCAATGGCAAGCTTCTTCCGCACACACTTCTCTGTCAGGCACAGCAATCTCAGATAGCCAGCCACACCTACTCCAGAGGGTCACCACAAGAAACTCAGAAAAACAACAAGAACTTCAATAAGAAGAATAAGGGCTGCACAGAGGATATACGTAAAGCAAATCAAGGAACAAACGACCAAGCAACTAAGGAGCACACCTCTTCAAGGTCCTGGGTTGGCCGCAAAATGCATTGTGTCATCTTCCCCTGCAGAGAATGTCATGCCACCAACCCAATCGCTGAGGCTAAATCCAAGCAAGGAGAGAGAAAGTAGATGGTGTGGAGTTTTTTTCCGGTTCACATTGTTGTGTTTATCAACTATTCATTTCTGCAAAATTGAGATTGAGAGTTAGTAACGGTTGGTCATAAGGTAAAATTAGTTGTAGTCATGGTCAATGCAATGACTTCAACAAGATATCAAAGGAACCTTCATCAGAAGTACCAGGGAGGGAAAAAATGGTTCAAATAAGTATAGTTTGATTCAAGAGGATTTTTTCTCAGAAACATTTCACAAGCCAACCAAATGGTTCCATTGTTAGTTTTAGACTCAACTATTTGAAACTAGACCGATCCATGAAATTAAACAATGTTGCATGTTGTTCTAAATTTTTTATTATCTTTGTCATTCAGCTTCCAGATAGTTGATTTTTATATTTGAAGTAGCTCCAATTTTCATTTTGTGTAAATGAGTGATTTACACACTAGTCTCTGTAAGCTATTCCGATTTAGTGCCGATTTACAAGTTCATAAAATTGGCAAGAGCAAACAATGGAAAAAAAATGGTTTGGTATGGAATTGAACAGGACCAAACCTCAAAAAACTGGTTGGTCCAGTCAGTTTGGTCCCAAACCTTGTCTTTTCTTCAAGCAGTATTAATGTGGATCAGTTTGATTAATTAAAACAAGTATCCCATGTAATTCATACCAATGCGACTTCCACCAAGCCACTGTAGATTGAAATTTTGAAGAAAGGAGTTTTGGCTCAAGTTAAAAGAGTAGCATTGATAGAATATGAACAAGCAGACTCATTATAACAGAGACATCATGTATCTTGATAGGATGGAGTGGGAAGGGGAATCGCATATCCCATGTAATTCATACCAATGTGACTTCCACCAAGCCACTGTAGATTGAAATTTTGAAGAAAGAAGTTGTGGCTCAAATTAAAGAGTAGCATTGATAGAATATGAACAAGCAGACTCATTATAACAGAGAGGTCATGTATCTTGATAAGATGGAGTGGGAAGGGGAACCGCATACTGTCTTCTTTGGTTATAACATGGTTAGAGAAGCTGACAAATGTATGAATATATACAGTTCTACAGTCCAGTGAAAAAGATACACAAATCCTACTCTTGCAAAAAAAAAAACTCTAGCATGTATCCAATCATCTTTTGTATGTGTGTGAGCTTACTATATTACATATCATCTTAATCTCCATGACTACTTCTTGCAGAACCTTTCCTGCACTTTTTTCTAAGACTGAGTAAAAATAAGACATGCAAAGGAGACTCCTTTGGGGTGACTCAGTTACTAAATATTTTTGTGTATCCACCAAACCTTTAATTTAGAATCATACTGCCAATTAGAAGGATGGATACCGCCCAAACCTCCCTTGAGAAATGTCTATTTCTAAGACGTGAAAAAGGTCATTGAGATTGCAGGTAGAACGAGGAATGGAAGATTCCTCGTGGGGAGAAAAACACAGACCAAAAAATGCAGGTTTCAGGCATGTGAGAAGACTCCTACAGTGTGATCTCACAAATGGATCGACAGGGGTATTAAATTGTTATATGGGAGAGCAAAAGACAACATTTTTTGCACAACAAAGTGGCCAGAAACTTTGCTCACAAAAAACATAGTCTTTGGACTTCCAGTTTCTGAGAGATGAGGATTCATTCTGTGAGTCTACATCTTCAAAAGCATATTGCAGTTTCCTTTCATGCAGGATGGTATTTGTAACCAGAGACTTTCTCAAAAATGCATTTGACCTCCTTAGGAATGCAACAGCATACAGGACAAAATTCAGCCGATGGCCAGATTTAATACTAGATAGGCTTGAGAAATCCTTTCTGCCACCACCATACAGACAGTATGAACCAAGTGAGGTTAATAAGCAGACAGTACCCTCTGTTAGGTATTCCGAGGCATGATTTGTCCTCTTTCTACAAGGGAAGAGTCCATGCGTTCATAGGTTCCCTTATAATAAGCGCAGCTGACCGTGCTTATAACATGCTTCACCCAAGTGCATGACACATTTTATTCATCAGTTAAATTCACTTTTTGCCGGCATGTTTAAAGTTGTTCCAACAAGGTCAGTCAACTTCACATTTCATTAATGGTAAACAACAAATTAAGACAATCAACCGCTAGTTCAAGAGAACAACTGCCATCATCTTCTGGTAATCAATGAAGGAAAACACCTAATTGAAGCAAAATACGAAATTGACAACATAATCAGAATGGATTAACATACAGAAACCAAAGTGACATAAAGTCGATGGATGAATAACCAAAGGTCTGTTTTACCAGCTTTTCATTAGAGAGAACCACGGATCTCACGTTCACTAAGAATACTAACCATACATGACAAGGTTCGACACGACCATTTAAACATCAACCGAGAGATTAGAGACGGTCCTTTGCATTTATTATCCAGATCGCTACGCTTCCAGAAAGAGCACATCAATCACAGTCGTCAGCATGAATATATGAATCTAAATATCTTACAACTATATGACCTAACGTTTGAGAAGTGATTCGATCTTAAAAATAGATTTTTTTACGAGGATTTTTCAGTGTATGCATCGTAACTGATGAAACCAATAAGATCAATACGATCCAACCGAATTGATTATTCATTTTCCAAATGAGTCTGATATATTTAGACTTTTTTTTTTGGGGCATGAGTTCCGGTACTGGAGATGATACTGGCTTACTACTTCTTTGACGTTTCGGTCTTACCAAAACCATTTTTTTTATTGTGTGTTCGCATGTTATATATTTCTTTTTGGAAAGTCTGGGATTTCACAATCCTATCATTAGACGCCATCATCAATCCAAATTAGGATCTCAATCTTAACAACATTGATATCTAATGAAATAAGTAAATACAATTTTCTCCTGTCCCATATTATAAATACCCAGCTCAAGGCAAACACTAATATCCAAATTACCCCGAATATGCATACAGCCACAGGAACTATTCAGCCCAAAGAAAATCTCACTTTTACTCACACTAGAAGAATGTACAACCATCTACTATGGCTTCCAGCAGGTAAAACACGGCAAAACTTGAATAAGATGCGTTGGACTGGGCCTTTCAATCTTTCCCATGCTTGTCAACATATCCCTGCAAGTTACAGAAGTAAATGTTAAACTTCAGTGTTAAGCATGTGTGCCCTTTCATTCTTTTTTGCAGTAAATACATCTCCAAAATCAAGTTATTCACCTCAACCAGCTTTGTGAGTTTAAGCTGTGAAAAAGAAAGAAAATGCTTTATTGACTCCGGGTTAGGTGGAATTTGCTGTGGCTGTAAGGTGGTAAGAACCTTGTCGACTGTTTTTTTAACAATCAAATTATGGGCATCCTTGCTGAGACGACCCCCTTGCCAAGTTGGTTTCAATAGTTCCTTTACATAATCTATAAGAGCAACTCGAAAATGTCTCAATGCCTTCGACTCCTGGTTCACATCTGCAGTCTTCTTCTGCGTGACATCCATTTCAATATCTTGTCTAACTTTGTCTGATAGCAAGTCCTTTTTGTGGCCTGCTACATCACTTCCAAGCGCAGAACCAAGATCCATACTACTTCCACCAATGTGGGAACTATCCTTGGCATGATCTGACTGCTGGTCATTCTCTTTGGACATGTCATTTTCAGTTTGGCTGTCAACAACTGAATTCTCCGCCGTCTCAACCGCAGATCCATTTACATCTTTTCCATGTAAGTAGCTGCCCTCATCTACCCCATGCTCATTGAATCTAAGATGTGAAGATGAATAACTGTTGTTTACACGTTCTTCAACTAGGTTCCTTTTTGAATCGCTATCGACCAGCTGCTCTGCTTTATTAAGAACAGATGCTCCCTGACTAGAAAACGACAATCTGAAAGATTCATCTCTTGTTTCATGTTGCACGATGCTATCACGGAAAGGGCCACATTTACTCCCTGGAGATGATATAGTTGTTGGAGTTATGAGGAAAGACGATCGAAAAGGTTCAGATGGCTCCCAATCATAAGAAGAAAATCTCCTCCTATTTCCAAACCATGGCCGTGAATCTGCGGATATGTTTGCTCTAGATAAATTTCCTGGATCAGCACCAGCTAGATCAGATGAACTTCCCAAGAGAGAAGAAGATCGATGGCCAGCATTGTCAATGCCGAGAATACTCTGAGCAGGAAGAGGATTTGAGACTTCAGAGAAAGCATCAAAGAGCCTTGAAGAACCTGTCAGCCTTGAGGTGTGTTGGGAAGGCAATATTGCAGTAGTCAAACGATATTTGACACTTGAATCAAGAGCGTGGCTTATGATAGGTGAAGAATCGCCAACAAACTTGCCCTGATAAGTAACTTGGTCTTCCGAAATGGAAGCGTGAAAGGAGGTTTGCTTATCTTGGCCTAGGTCAAAAGATCGTAATGAACCACTTGGGGGAGGTAACCAGTAATCCCTCATTGAACCAGAACCGCCACTACTAAGCTTTGAAGCATGCATTCTGTAATCATCAGCACTCCAACTCCTTTCCTGCAAATCTCCCCCTTTGTCCATATCTGCAGACATATGTCCATCATGATGCTTGAATAAAGGCAATTGATGGGAATCAGTTGGAGTGCTAAACAATAAATCTTCAACACCACGGGGTTTGGAAACAGCTATTGAATGGATTTGGTGCACGCTTTCCTTTTCTCTAACCACCTGCGACTGAATCTGTTCCAAAGAAGAACCAGAACATAATGCAGAATTATTGGCAACTGAAGAAGCACGCTGCTTTGGCAAGCCTGGTGATTTTGAGAAATCAAAATCATCTTTTCGTCCTGACACAAGATATGAAGCTCGTAAAGAACACGAGGTGCAGGGTAAGATATTTACATCTACAAACTAAAGATATCATACCTTCATCATGGGCAGCTTCTTCTATGCAACTTGAAGCAGTACCATGTCTGCGCACCAGCTCAGGAGTACTATTCAGATTATCTTTGATGTGCAGAAACCTACATGAATCTCCTCTGATGCACCATCCCTTTGCAAAAAAATCACAGACGATTGCTACTCGTTTATTTCGTTCTGACAACTCCGGTCCTGGAGACAAACTTCTCAGCCTTGCACTAGAAGCGTTCAACTTAGGACACCTACAAACAGCAGGGATTCACTCAAAATATAACACGAGAAGGTAATGGAGTTTTGGTGGAAAAAAAGGCAATTAGCTGGCAACTCCAAGAGTTTCATTTTTTCTCCTTTTGTTAAATTTCAGGGTCTTAATAGCCAACACCACCATACCTTGATGACATTTGCATGCCATCCGCGGGCTGCAAGTCTACTTGCTTATCCTTCTCAGAACAAGGAGCAGTATAAATATCAGGAACAGTTAGGCTGTCATATGGAAGTGAGAAATCTTGGTTTTGAGTAGTCCCAACACAGTCAAAATGAGCATGTTCTCTAGAAAGTCCACTGTAGCCAATAGGAACTTTCCTCTGTAGTTGTAGTTGAACCCAATCACCTTTCCCATCCACGGCAGACTCCGGATCTTCAACATCTTCAGGAGGACCTCGACATTTTCCAAGCTTTGGAGAAGTAGAATCATTGCCAACGGAATCAAACCTTTTCACTGGTTCTCTCGCTGGTCCATGCCAAATGACAGCAGCTCCAAAATCGCAATTCCTGTCCTCTGAAGTTCTATTAGATGAAGAATTGGCTTCAGATTTTCCTGCTGCAGAAGTGCAAGATCTCAAGCGCCCAAATGTCGCCTTACGTTTGTCACCCCGACTAGCTTCTGAGTGGAAAAATGAAGGGATTTAGGAATAATACGAAGTGGTTGTCTAATAAAGGTGCTAGCAGCCAACACATCACTATCCGATAAGGTCCCAATACACGAGTCCTTGTCTAGAAGACCAAATAATGTATCATGAAGCCAGATGAATTTTCATTCTGAGTTAGTGACCACATAGTTGTGGACTATGAGATTTCTAATAAAAGAATAATAACTTTTCACAGAATAAAATGTACTATCCTACCAATGTATCGTCATTAAGATAACTGAATTTCACAATTTGTCCTTCTGAAAAATGCAAGAACCTCGAGTGTATAAAAAATCGAACATTCTCTAGAACTAAGGGTAAGCGCCTATCATGGCTAATTGTAAAGTGATGGAAAATCCTGTTGGGCAGAGGAAATGAGTGGTAGATAGCTAAACACTTCCAGCAAATCATTCATTGAAACACGCAACTATGACAATGTAACAGTCGAAAATGTGTTGCAGCTAAACTGAAACTTCTAGATATTATGTTTCTTAAGGGAGACAACATATGGTTTGACTACCAAGCCAAAGCCATAAGTAGGTACACAATCACAGAGGATGGACAGGATCCAAATATACATAATTGGCTGAAGCCTCAATGTCCTCCATGAAGAACCACGTTGCGCCCATGTTAAAAGCAGTAAATATTAACGGAGAAGCACCGAAGAATCCATAAAACCGTAAATTATTACTTCTATCATATTTGAAGAGGTAAACATAAAAAGTCGGTAAAGAGTAGTTTTTGTTGTGTCACAGTGAGAACTATTTATGAAGAATGATATTAATGGAATCAAAGACATGTGACTATGCTATGTGGGAAACTAACGATGCGTAAAGTTACTTCATACAACCAATTTATTTTGCTGGCTAGAATTTGTCACGCGACTGTTTACTTTAATTATGATCTACTCATACATGTCAAGCCGCTTTCCATTATAAAACGCCTCAAAATCATTTGTAGATTTACAAATGCTTTATATGCTAAGAACATGAATTTGTCGTTTCCCTTCCATAATTAAGAATATCTGTCGTGGTTTTCCCTATGGTAAAGCACTAAATTTTCATCAAGATATATTTAAAACTAAAAAACGGTCTATAGGTGGATCAACCGCGAATCAAGAAACAAATGATTACCATCATAGCAGCATCACCCTATGTCAGATCATCGCACTCATTTTAAGATCACCATTCCACTCAAAACGCTGTTCTATCCACGAAAACATATCGAACGAAAACCTAATTTACGCCCAGCACCACAGAAATCCACATAAATTCACTACTCCGAATCGACCAGAGGCGCACAGAATTCAAGCCAAATGCCGTTCGATCGCTCGCAACGCCGACAATTATCCACCATCACCGAACAGGAAATGGCAAAGGACGTAAACCTCGATGCTAGAATTTCCGCACACGACTCAAAGTTTCGAACTATTTCCCCTCAAACACGTGCATGCACCTTCAGGGGGAACAAAGGACAGCGCAGCCATCGCAGATACTTGCGGCCGAAGCAAAGCACGCGGAGCAGTGTACGATCGAACAATCTTAGCAGCAAAGCAACGCAGCGATAATGCAGAGACAATCCCGCAAAGCGATCACGAAAGCGGGTCGGCGATCGAGTTCGGGTACTCACCACTTCGTTCCTCGCGAGCTCCCTCCCCTCCTCCTCCTCCTCCTCCTCCTCTTCCGCCGCCCGGTCCTCCGCCCGCTTCCGCCGCCTCCTCTCGTCCTCCGCCCTCCTCCTCCTCCTCGACCATGATCCCCTCTCCTTCCTCCGCACCCTCGATCACCTCCTCGTCGCGACCCACGCCGCCGCCCTCCTCCTCCGAGACGTCCTCCCAATCGCCGTCGTCGCTGTCGTCGGCGGCGGCGGCGGGGGGGAGCGGCGGCGGCGGCGGCATTCTCGCGGCGGGGGCACGGCGGTGCGGGGTAGACCTGGTCGCGTAGCGAAGTTCGGAGCTTTTTCCCGTGCGTGTTTTCTGCTGCTGCTGCTGCCGCTGCTGCTGCAAAGGGAGACTTGGGAGCGATTGGTTTCGCGTTGACGCGACCGGTCAGTCGTCGCCTGTTCTGGTCTTTCTCTTTACACTTGCGCGTACCCCTCGGGATACTCCGAGGTTTCATTGTTTTTATGTACTCATGTTTTCCACCCCAAGATTTCGAGCAAATTAGGGAAAGAGGACAAAATGGGGGAAAAATCATAAGGTCTTGATTTTGTTTTGGGGGTGTCGGGGCCCCTTTTATGGTAATGCCCATTCAATTCCTTGCCCTAAATTTCGAAAGAGGGGGCGGCGTAATCTCGACCGTTCATTTTCACCGGTTACCTCGCCGCCCTGTCCTTGGCAGATTGATCGGACCGTCCAGATTAGCGACCGGCATCGGTACGCTGGCAGAAGCCGCTCAACGGTAATAACGGATCGACGGTAATGACGGGTCCCATCGCGAAGTGGGTAGGTTTGAAGGCGCGCTCGGTGGTCCTCCGTGACTATAAGATTCGTGGCGGCGATATGACTTCTCATGGTATGATAATTGCATCCTCTTTTTAGTAAGATAAGCATCGTTATCTGTATTGAGATTAATCGATCAGAGCACGATGACTTTCTGTAAAGAAGAGAAGGAGGAAAATGATACAAATGGTTCCTGAATTTCTGCTTAATGTGCAATGTGGTTCTTGAATTTTTAATTTGTTTAAAGTAGTTCGTGGATTTTAACCCAATATGTAATATAGTCCATAAACTTTTAATTTGCTCAATGTGATCCCTGGACATTTGATACACTTTAAATTTAGTCCCTGAATTATATAAAAATATTCGATATTGTCCTTATCGTATAATCCGTGAACTAAATTAAACATGTACCCAAAGTTCAGGATCACATTGAACAAATTGAATTATTGCACGTTGGGCTAAAGTTCGAAAATCACATCGAATAAATTAAAAATTCAAAGATCACATTACATATTGAGTCAAAATTCATGGATCATTTGTATTATTCTCTCTTTTTGTAATTATCCTGTAGTATATTAAGGTTGTGAGGCTGGACGGTGCCGATTTGTCCTAACTGCCCAGAAGAGCAAAATGAAAGGATCTGGCAAGCCATTCCCTCCTCGTGCGCTCCCTCAAACCTACCTTAGATTCCATCAATTTATTGGACAATGGATAGGCATAGGCTTACGAGTTTTAGCCTAGATACTATGATCAACCTGTTTGTGTCTACAATCCACATATAGTAAGTCATGCCATCCTCTCCCAATGGTCAAGCCCACCCTGGTGGGGCTCTCTCTTGTTTTATTTTTTTTTTCTTAAGAAGATATTTAATCTTACTAATGTAATAGGGAGTTAATTTCGATGGTTAGAAAAGTTTAAACGGTTAGATAAAAATGTGATTTAATATTTAAATATTCTAACGATTTATTAAAAAAAAATGCATTGTTGTACTGATAACTCATGATATGATACATATAGCTTTCTGAACAAGAGAGTTCCTGTCGTGGCCATGCAATTACGAACCACCAAATTCTATAGTCGATCATTCTTTCTAGTAAATCTTCGAGATGAGAAAAAAAGTTGATGATAAATTTGGGCATTTCACTCTCCATGAATGATGGGTTTCCAATGGACCCGATTATTTGGCAGGTTCGAATGTGTTCGGGTTCATATCGTTGGGGCTCGGGTCAACACAAGTTCGCTTTTATATTAAATGTACGGAGATTTCATCAATTCACATCCAAATCTATAAAAATCGGGTTGACCCTCATTTCAAAAAATGAGTTATGCCTAGTATCTATAAAGTTTTATGAATATGTACCTATCCAAATAACGTTGACGAGTCGCATTAATTTAGGTTGATAATCTCTAATAGGAGATTGTAAATGTAAGGTGACTAATACATGCAAGTAAAACTTGGTAACTCAATCGAAAAGTTGATAAACTATAATAAAAAAATAAAAGAACAATTTAACATTGATAAGTAACTCAAATGAGAGTTGATGACCCAAATATAATTAGTAATTTAATATGACAAAAATTGGTAAGTCACTCTAATTTAGGATCGTAGTCTCATATAAGAATTAATAAATTCAAAATGATAGTAGGTCATGTAAATAAAATATGGTAAATTAACAAAAAAAATTGTCAATTTGCAAACTATAAAAAGAAGTTGATAATTTCATAAAAGTGTTGGTGACTCACTAATAATTTACATGAAAAGAACTCAGAAGTCATTTTTTTTATCAACAATTTTTTGACATTTACCAACACTTGTAGAAATTTACCTGCACAAAAAGGAAAATTATATTTTTGGGCACGGAATAATAAAATTCAGATGAAGATAGAATATTGCATTCCATCATTACAGAATTTATCTCCTAGTTAATAGGCCTCTATATTGTTAACATATATATAGTCGCTAAAAATCAAATGGGGAAATGACATAAACAATCTATGCACCATGGCTCAATGCACAATGTAATCCCTGAACTTTTAATTTGTTCAATATGGTCCTTAGATTTTTTGTATAGATTTAATTTAGGCTTTGAACTATATGAAAACGTTTAATATAATCTTTCTATTAATTCAAGTTCAAGGACTACATTAATTCATGGACTACATTGAACATGCATTGAAAGTCTATGGACTATATTGAACAAGTTAAAAGTTCATGGACCATACTACATATTGGATTAAAGTTTAGGGACCACAATGTATATTGGACCAAAGTCCAAAGACTGTTTGTCAACCCTCCATGAAAATCAAATGTTGGTAAATTGAGGGAAATAATTTGTAAATAATGGATTTTCATGTTTTGGTGATTAGCATGATTTGATTGTTGAAACATTTGCTTAGGGAATTCGCCCCAGACTTTACAAACCTAGGTAGCAACTTTTAAAAAATGGCAGAATCATGATTAGATATATCAACTACAAGACTCCCACGTGCATTCTCGATATGGGCTTTCAAATGATTTTGATAGTGACACTTTTATTTTAATTTTTATAGAATCTTAAAAAAGATTGCATGCTCTGTATATATGAAAAAAGAAAAACAAGTAAATTTCAGCATTTACATAAAAAACTGAAGTCCAAGATTTAAATATGAAATAGGATGATGAGATCATAAGAACTCGAGTTTTGCTCAATGATTTCAAATTTGGGCCTAAATTATTTTTTCCATTAAGTATGGTGCTCAGCTAAAAGTTAGGCGACGTCCCGATAATGTCGTCAAGTTGCCTTTAAACTACATATGCATATCGTCATCTTCGTCCAGCCTATCACATTACGAATCCTTGCCTTCTACTACAATTCATCCCAGTGGCGAAAACACCACTCGGTTACTAACTCTAGACGCATTGCTGCTACCATGGTTCCAACCCTAGCGCCGCCACACTCGCTGTCACCATTGACATAAGGAACACTAGCGGCAATGGCCAAACTCCACTATCACCATCACCAAACCACACTGCAACCAACGTTGCGACAAGGGTGATGGAGATACCAAAGCCACCGGGCGGTGATAGGTGGCGTAGCACTAGCGCAGGAAATGAAGAGGGATGAAGAAAATAGAAGATAGGACACAAAATAAAAGGAAGTTTGCCATTTATTTAAAATTGAGCCGACAATTGTAATTAATCAAATAAAATTCGAGTATTGAATTGAATATCGAGCAAAAATTCGGATAATTCCGAAGCTCAAGCTCAAGGGCTCAACATCTCCAATGACACCTCCGCGTCTTGTCTTTGTCGCGGCTGTCACTTGTGAAGGTCATTGGCCTCAAATCTACTGTTAGGGCGCAATGCAAAGAGGAAGAGAGACAACCATTAGCAGATAATGGTTGTAGGATTCATAAGTCCCATAGTCAATTTGGCTAAGATAAAAGAGAGAAACGGGAATCGATGATATCTGAGAGATGTTATAGCAGTTTTTGACCCTCACGACCTGAAGATGAAGTGGGTTAGGGCTTCGATCGATGATCTTTTGCTAACTTGATTTTCCCAACTGACAATTTATGTTAGATTAATGTCATGTCAGTATTTTCCCGACGAAGGGAAATTCCCGACTTCACTGTAGTGAACATTTATTAAAAATATATAACATTTAAGTGACCGATTAATAAGTTACGATATTAAAATAAGTGATGTACGAAAATTTTATCACACTTGTGATGCCATCGTCTCTAGATAAAAGTGTAACATCCAAATGAAAGGATAAGGGAGAAAGAAAGGTCCGCAATTTGCTTAAAGTAATCATGACGACCTTGAAATTGTAAATGACAGAACAATGCCCACCAAAACCGAGCTTTTACGCATGACCTAAATGCACGACGGCCATAATTAATGCTTTGCTGTATTATGCGCGAAATGAACCCGAAATTTCAAAAATTATGCAAGAAGGATATTCGGGCGGTGACTTTAGTGTCAACAAATTCTATCACATGAATTCCTATGAAAAGATTTTGAAAACAAAAATCTCCTTATCTCTGCTTTTCTTATGGTGTAGATCCAGGAGTCTTCGTTCTTTTGGCTTTGAACCCAGGTCAATCCGATCTGTCTCGACAAAGTTATGACCATTTTCCCGAATTAACGCAAAATTAAATTTCCGCATTCTGACCGTTGCGACCATCGACTTTCTTTTGAAGTCAACAACTCTATAATGATTTTCTGAGAAAACTTAAAACATAAAAGTTGTAGATCCATGAGTCTTCGTTCTTTTGGATTTGGACCCGGGTCAATCCGATTTGTCTTAATGAAGTTATAACCATTTTCCCGAACTAGCGCAGAAATAAAATTTCCTCAACGAAGTTATGACTAGTCTTGTCAATAATACCCAAAAAATGATGATATTTGGGTGTAAACATATACACATGACGCATGTCTCTAACATGTGTCCTTTATGTTGGCAACTTGATGATATTTGCTTCCACGTTGCCTCAAGTCTTCGCCATGTGTCCCTTGATGATAGGGGTGTCAAAACCGAACTGAAAAATCGAACCGAGAAACGAACCGAACCGAATCGAAAATTTCATGCATTTCGGTTTCAGTTTGGATAATCAAAATAAATCAATTTTTCTTTTCGGTTTGGTTTATTTCAGTTCGAATCGAACCAAACTAAAATAAACACTTCAGTTTATGGCTATTTTTCTCTATCTCTCTCCCCTTCTCTCTCCTCTCTCCTCTCTCTTTTTGCTTAATGAACTTGAAATCGAAAACTGATCCAAACCAAACCGAACCAAATCGAATTTTCGGTTCAGTTCAAATTCGGTTCAATTCAAGAGGCACCCTTAATGATTCGATTCGGTTCGGTTCGCTTTTTTCGAAAAACCGAACCGAATCAAACCATTTACACCCCTACTTGATGATCTTTGATACAAACACTCATCGACCATGGTTGAACCATATCAACAAGTTGGTCATTTTTTGGTGTAAACAAAGTGAAAATATCTTCAGTATTTTTTTGGATACGTACTCAAGTTAAATTCATTTTTCTTGTAAGTTCCTCTATTTTTGAGTTTTCAAGTTTCGAGTTCATGAATGCTCTGTCTTTCTTATCGCGTGATTTATCTTCTGATACTTCAAATCTGCTTCCGATAATAAGACCAACTTTTTTTATGGTTTTTACTAACCATATTTTTTTTTCCATCTTGACAAAGAAAATCTTTTCCTTACTTTGCAATGTGCATCTTTAGTTTCTCCTTAAAGCGCACACAATTCGAGCAATCAGAGTGCGTGGCTTGTAAAAGAAACTTTCTACTTCCATAAAGTAAAAAAAAAAAAAGGCATAGCGGCCCCTGAACTTTTTCAAATTGGTCATTGGATTCTTATCTTTCTTTTTGGTATAATCAGGTTTATAAACTACATGCTTTATTGTTTAAGTTGGTCATACCGTCAAAATTATGGACGGAAAGACTAACGTGGCTTTTAAGTCGTTGTTAAATGCCAGTGTGGCGTCATACGTGACTTTTTAAAAATACAAAATGTATATATAAAACTGGGAAGAACGGAAAAAAATCGGGCCCGGGTCGGGATGAGCGACCCCGATCAAGCCTCACGGGGGGTCACACAATCCCTAACGACGCTTGGCAATTGGGATTGTGCAACCCAAAATGTACCTAACCGGGGCCGCATGACTTGTTTCTTTCTCCTTCTCTTAGGTTTTGTATTCTTTTTTAATCTGCTAATACTTCATCTAGTCAACACCTGAAAATTGCATGAAAGCAACAATTTATCCGGCTAGCATTGACGTGGCGCCTACGTGCTGGTCCACGTCGACATTTCCGTTTTTGTTTTAATAGAAGGACCAACTCAAATGAGAGAACAAAAACATATACTTTAAGGAACCAATTGCCAAAAAAAAAAATAGTTCAAGGACCCGATTGAATAATTTGAAATTTTTCATTATGAGAATCGAGATGAAGTTACTGATACACGGATTTTTCAATAACCAAGTCTTACTTATACGCGTTTGCTTGTATAGCTGATGTTTTTTTCGTCGCCATGTTTACAACACATGTCAGGTCATTTTTCCTACTTTCAAAACAAATTTCAAGACAAAAGCGTATGTATCCATGTACACATTTCAATCGTCCCGTGCTTATGCACGAGTTAGATCCTACTGTATTTTCGAACACTTGTTTTGAAAAGAAAATTCCCATTTTTGGGGCGTCAAGTCAAGTGCCCTCCTCCATCTTCTCTTTGAATAAACGATGCATGTATGATTGGTTGTCTTTTTCATTTGTCCAAGCAAGATGCAGACACATCTCTTTCTACTGAACCAGCCTGAGCTGGTAACTGTAAACTATAATCTATAACACTACTCGTGTAAGAGACTTGACCGTTCACAGTTCACGGTTCACGGTTGACGCAAGCCCAAGCATAAAGACATTCTCACTCTCTCTCCCACTGTCTCTCTCACTCTCTCTCTCTCTCTCTCTCTCCAAGATCGAGATGGAATGTGCGTGACAATGTCGTAGTACCATCAGTACTACCGAGCGAGGTGGGCGCACGGGTGGCGGGCCGCAATGTCGTCGAGGGACCTTCTCCCCCTCCTCCTCTCGTCGCTCCTCACTCTCCTGTTGTCTATCCCCGCTTCGTTCGCTCGACATGGTGAGCTCTCGCTTTGCAATTCTCTCTAGGGTCTCTCGCGTTTGAGGGTGATTGGTCGAGAGGCTTGGAATTTGTGGGTGAGGAGTGGATTTCGGAGTGGAGGGTGGGAGTTCGACTTGGTGGAGTCTGTGCTTAGCTTGAGTGCTGCCTCGGGTTTTATCTTCTTTTTGTTTGGGTTTTTGGTTATTTGTGATGTTTGGGAGCTTAATCCGGGATAATTTGTTTGGTTTCGAGTTCCGGGTAGTCGTCGATTTTGCTCGAGGATTAGCATTGGGTTTGGTTTGAATGGTCGTGGGCACTTGGGTTGTGATGATTCGGCTGCCTTAGCTGAGCTGAAGAGTGAGAGGAGTTGCTGTTGGATCTGCGAGGTTGCTGAGAATGGAAACTCGCACAGGAACTCTGGAAACTTGATTGTCTGTTTTAGTTCTGACAGTGACATGCATGCTTCCCAATTTAAACCATTAGTGAGCGGCTGTAAGACAGCGAAGCATTGACTTTGTTGCAAAATATTCTGTTAGGGTGTTAATGTAAGGCGTGGTTGCAAATGAAGATCCCATGTCGAATAACTAAGAGATAAGGAGCAATCCTTGTATCCAATTAGTTCATAACTTAATGCCTTTATATTTTTGAGTGAATTGGATCCAACTATGTATTATTGGGATAAATTGTTAATGATTTTATGAGTAGACACAACCAAAAAATATGGCGAAATAAAAACGAGCAGACAAAAGTAAAATGTCACAAGACTAGACGGTATCAGAGCAAGCCGACCAGGACCAACTATGTATGATAATGGGCTCGAACTGACATTCCCTCGTGTCCTTCCAACACGAGATATTTGATTTTCTCCTTCGTTTCCAAATTATCTGGATCTTGATTTCAAAACAAGCAGCATGTTTGCCTTTTTGTTCACTCCAGGCAGTGAGAAACTCAAAGGCATCCTGATAAATTATGTAGCAACACCATAACAAGTCACGGATGCATGTTGGTATTTAGATATTGGTTAGAAAAAGAAGTTATACAATCATTAGAATGATAGAGCAGAGACGTGAGATGTTCAGTTTTTTCTTTTTACAATTAAGCATTTGTGCTCTGTATAGGAAAGCCATTTCTCTTACTGGTTTTCTCTGACTCTTTCCCGCCCAATTGTTTGAATCAATATCTAAGTTGTATCCTTTTGCTGCAGCACCTTTTGCTATGCGCATAAGCTGTGGAGCTCGTCAGAATGTCCATACTCCACCAACCAATACACTTTGGTTCAAAGATTTTGCTTATTCAGGCGGAATTCCAACTAATGCAACGCGTACAAGTATCATCAGCCCTCCTCTTAAGACAATTCGTTATTTTCCTCTCTCTGAGGGTCCTGAAAACTGCTACATATTCAATAGAGTGCCAAAGGGACGCTACTCTGTGAGGATTTTCTTTGGATTGGTTGCACATCCCAACTTCGATGACGAACCCCTATTTGATATTTCAATTGAAGGCACTCTGATTTCTTCTCTGAAACCAGGTTGGATCAGCCAGGATGAGCAAGCATTTGCTGAAGGCATCGTGTTTCTTACAGATGGTTCTGCCTCTTTATGCTTCCATAGCACTGGTCACGGAGATCCCGCTATTCTCTCCATTGAAATTCTTCAAGTAGATGAGAATGCGTATAAGTATGGATCTGACCAGGACCACGGGATGGTCCTCAGAACAGCCACGAGACTAAGCTGTGGTACTGGGAAACCAAAATTTGATGAGGATTACAGTGGTGATCATTGGGGTGGGGACAGATTTTGGAAGCCCATTTCGACTTTTCGCGTGGGCTCTGACAAAGAGATATCCACTGAAAGCAGCATCAAACAGGCCTCCATTGCGCCAAACTTTTATCCGGAAGCACTTTATCAGTCAGCGCTTGTTGGAACTGATAAGCAACGAGAGTTGGAGTACATTATGGATGTGGATCCTAACAGGAACTATTCGGTCTGGTTACATTTTGCAGAGATTGATTCTTCTATTACAGGCACAGGGCAGCGAGTGTTCGATATCTTGATAAATGGCGACTCTGTATTTCCAGATGTGGACATCATTAAAATGAGCGGGGATCGACATGTTGCTCTGGTACTAAACACAACTGTTCCTGTGAATGGTAGGACCTTGACGGTGACCGTACAACCTAAAAAGGGAAAAGCTATCATCAATGCTGTTGAGGTCTTTGAAATTATCACAGCTGAGTCTAAAACTTTAGCAGATGAAGGTGCGCAAAAACTTTGCCAATGTAGATTTGAAGCTTGTTTCAGCTATGACTATTCTCTATTGACATTGATACGTAGATATGTAGGTACATGTCGTTCTGGCTGATTTCATTTCTGCAGGTTAATTTTTAAGTTTCCCTGCAAGCCATGACGCAGTTAGTCATAGCTTAAAGTGTCATGTTTAAATATGCTTCTAGCAGTATTAGGCTTTGAAGATATAATGCATAGCCCTTTGCTGCTTGTTTGGCAGGATGGTGCATTAGGCATCGAAGCCATCTGTTCTAAAGTATATCTCTTGTAGCAGGATTCATTTTATTTTACTGGCCATAATTATTATCAGAAAGGGAGATAATGGAGGAAAGAATGTAAATCTTTTCATGTTGATATGTAGCCTATGCGGAGGAGAGATAGCATGAAATTTATTATGAAGCGAGGAGTTACAAGAACCATCTCTCAAACATGAATGGCCATCTCTCACTTTTTTATCGTGTTATCACCAAGAGAAACCTTAGCTCCTGATTTAATTATGCATTAAAAAGATCCAGTCAGTGCTATGCCTTGAATCCTTAGCTCCACTTCAATCTGTACTTGTGTCCCAATGGGGACCTTTCTTAATTTCCTGCTATGTCTCTGCTTTGAAAATCTGTTTTGGGTGTCTGGCTGCTGTTTAAAGCAGTTGCTTTTTGCCCGAAGGTAAAAACTCAACCCCCTGGCTCTTAGATATAATTTGAAGGAAGATACAACTTAGGAGGGCCAAGTTGAACGGGAAAAAAAAAACTTTCAAATGGAATAGGCTACTAATGTAAGATCTTTATAATATACCGCTGATAATATTTCATATCCTTTTTACTAAGATAAAGAAAGCTTGTCAGTGGAAAAATTCTGTGGAAGTGCAACGCTGCGAGCCCCTCAATCTTTTGAGATATAGACTTACCCTTTATTCTGAGCAAACTTGAGCCTGTGTTCTAATCTAAAATTTTCATAGTAATTGTTCTAACCGCATTTTAATATTCATGGTGAACACTTTAAAAGAAAAAGAAAACTATTGTCTTTGTATAGTCAAGTTAGATGAATCCATATATGTTGGCTTTGACTTGTTTAAATTGTATACTATGTTACTCTAATGAATAGAGATGAAATTTGGCAAGAAGAGCTTCAGATGATTTTTTTGGGACCTTGGGATGTAATGACTTCAGAAAGGTTTTTTGGTGGGCCATGGCATCCATTGCATCCACCACCAGTCTCTAGTAATGGAATAGTATATTGGAACGCGCCCTTTGTTAAGTTGTATGTTTTTTCAGCTCAAGGTTTTTCTTTTTAAGTTTATTTAGCAATTTTTTACAGCTTTAAAGTGCCAATTAAAGAAAGCCACACATAATGAAGAAATTCAAGCACTGCCGAATCAGAGGAAACATCAGATACTCGTATTGTGCTTTTCTTGGGCTGATTTATTGTGTGCCACACAAAGTTTGAGCTAGCTTGTTGATGAATTCCAGCATAGAAACTTTAGAACTGATTTCTTGATGAATTCTGATGGAACCTCAACTTGGTAGTTTCCCAAGTTTTAAATTCCAGTTTTTGTCGATTATATATTATTTGTGACTTGGAATATATTTTAGCTGATGCAAACTTAATCATCCTTCTGCATACTAGTTAGGGCTTTACAGACACTAAAGACTTCATTAGCACTCCCCCGTCGATTTGGTTGGAATGGTGACCCATGCATCCCTCAACAACATCCATGGAGCGGAGCTGACTGCCAATTTAATCAGACAAAAGGCAAATGGGTCATTGATGGACTGTAATGCCCTAATCTTTTCCTCTTTGCACACTAAAATTTCTCCTGTTACAGCTGTACTTTAGTTGTTGCACAATATTGTGTTTGATGTTTCGAACAGTCTGGCTTAGTTTCATAAATGTCTATGAAAAAGCTTAATGCATCCTGAATATATCCAAATCTGTAAGTCCGAGAGGCTTTCGGTTCAAGTAGTTAATACTCATAATTCCTATGAATGGTGACTACGACATTGTGTTCTCCCTTTGAATAGTCTGAATCCCATAAATGCATTCGCACAAAGAATCCATGTGGAATTTCAACATTTTTAACCTATTAGCACTCAGACAATGGCCTTTCTTTCATTTAATGTGATGATGTGGCCATTTTCATGCCAGGGCTAGAAAAACTTCAACCTTCTAATCTGATAACTTCTTGTTGATTGTTCAGTCAATAAAGTCCACATGTATACTGCAGGTTTCTTTGCTGCTGTCCATGGATACGTTGCCTTCTTGTATCTTTCCTTAATCTTGGGATGGATCATGTCCCCACCCTGGCTAAAATGTCCTCCACAGTCCATACCTTCCCTTGCCAACCCTTTGATCTTGTCCAGGCCCCTCATTGTCCTCAGTCACCCGTACTGTAGCTGGAACTTTATGTCACTTTTGGAAGCTATGAACTCAAAACATGTCTTGCCATTTCTTATTCTGGCTGTTGACTAAAGGAACTCAAAACATGCGTTTGTGTGACCACATTCTCTTTATGACTCACCTCTCATATAGCGGAGTACTTTATCCCCTTCCATCTAATTGTTTGCAAACTCCCGAGTATTATAGCCATTTCCTTGTCCTGCAAAAACTGTCTTCGTAAATCCTGGACCAGGCTTTGCAGCCAATTAAGTCATAAGCTCAACTTTAAGAAGGTCTATGAGACTCTTACGGGAGCTGGCTCTCTGAAAATCGTCAGATACTTTATAAGGCAAAGTGCATGGCATTTAGGTATTTTTTAGGTCATGGAGAATTGTTGAATTGGCATTTTCTGTGTGATGGTGAAAAGTGAGAATAAACTTCCACATGTTGAAAATGCCATTGCCCCATGCATCAGTCTTAAATCGTACATAAAATCCATCTGTTTCGGGGTAATAATGGACCAGAAGTTAGCCTACCTTCAGTTTTCTATTTGATGGGCAGTGACACTCTGTGAGATACTAACCAAAAAGATAAGTGAATGAGGATTTGGAGTATGATGTAGGATAATTTCAAGAGAATTGAGCCTTATCCAACACTTAATGCAAAATTGCTTACAGAATAAGTTCATCTATGCTAGCAGAATTTTAAGAGTCGCTTTGTTCAGATATTTCAGAGGGCTTTCATTCTTCAGTATGGTCAAATAAGTTAAGGTTGGAAAACCCTGTGTGTCTAGCTTCGAATGAATCAAATTTGAAGCAATTTGGAGTCTTCTAGAGGAAGTTATGCCCAAATACCGACAGCTGGTCAGGAAATCCGGGAATGAGTCTTCTAGTATTTCTGTGTTTATTAAGTATTATGCATTGTATCTGTTTCTAGAGTCGTTTGAGTCAAGAGTCAATGTTCTTATTTACATATTGTATAGGGATTGGGGGTCTTTGTCTTCAATGTTCTTATTTACATATTGTACAGGGATTGGTGGTCTTGGTCTAGGAAAAAAAAGGCTAGGGTCTTGGGATTTGCCTAGACGTGGAAAGTTGTTCCAAGCTGTGTTTACATAAACCCCTCTCTGGTTCCTTGAGGATAAGTGAGTATTTTGAGAAATTGTTGGACTTGAGCTCTTGGATTAGAGTTTAACCTCAACTGGGCATCTTATTGGTGAGCATCTAGTTTATCGTATGCCCTGCCCGAGGTGGATTCCTTTGGTGCTGAGCATTTATCTTGTTGCACTAATGTTACATTCTAAATCTTCAACCCTTCCACTATCAGAGTCACTTGGAAATTTATTAATTGTGGATGTAAGCTCTAATTGCTTAATTATACACTTTCATGTAGTTAGCAGATTTTTTTCTATTGTACAGCATTGACCTTGAGGTTAGTATAATCCCTGACACAATTGTTGATTCACCTCCTGCATTTCTCAGTGGTCTTGGCAACCAGGGTCTGAGGGGATTCTTGCCAAAAGAGATATCTAGACTGACACAACTGCAAAGCATGTGAGTTTTAACATACTGTCGAGTTCCTTTTCAGCATATTCAGCAGCTAGATTGTGTTGTAAATAACTTTAATTCTTTTCTTTTTGCGGTCATTTGTTGGGTTTAATTTGCTAAGTAGAAATTGAGGCTGCACAGCCATGATATCTCTTTTTTTTTTTCTTTTCTCTCAATCAGAAACTTGAGCGGAAACAGCATTCGGGGGCATATACCATCCTCTCTAGGGACCATATCTGGCTTGCAAATTCTGTAAGTAATAATTGCTATTATGTGTGCATTGTTTATGCTTTTAAATGTTCTCTCCCTCTGAAGGACACAGACAATTCCAATGTCCTTGTTTCCATTTCTTGTGCAACTAATTCTTCCCAATCCTTGTGCTCTTATCCTTGTATTTGCTTTGCACCATTTTATTTATCCAACAAAAAACAAAATAGCTCTCAACCATTCAGTTGCTGTGCCACTTGCAGATGTTAACTTTCAGGTTTCCTCCAATTTCTGTCTCCTTAGATCTTTATGTATGCTCTTCTTTGGTGCTGCGATAAGCTTGTTTTGGTCCAAATATGGTCATTACGCTTTTTAACCATGCGAAAAGATATTGCACCTATTTCTGCTAGTGAAGCTCATTACCCGTGATGCCAACCTTGTCCAGATAAGTTTAAGAGACTGAAGATGCAATTTTGAGTCTTTGAAAACGCCGAGTGCCCTAATTTCCTTCTCTTTTATCTTGTCTTTTCCTTGGGTATGTGTGGGGGGAGTGGGGGTCTTATCACATTGTACCACTACTTATATGCTAAGTCAAATATTTTTCAGACAAGGAAATTTGTTCTCCTGAAATTGAGCTCATTTGGTACTTAGCCACTTGATTGACGTCATGAGCAACCAAGTGTTTTTAAGCGTTGTCGACCAAAGGAGCCACTAATATAATGTTTAGGACACCGCAATACATAGATTAAGAAGACGACGCTGCCTTGTCATGCTCCTTTATTGTTGATGTTCTTGGGCCTCATGTAGTACTAGTATCTTCACAAAGACAAAACTTCAGTGGTTTTTCTTATAGATTTCATTGATTTGGTGAATCCGTTCGTTAATCGATTTTGATAGAAAAAAAAATTCATGATCTGACATTTTTTAATTGAAACATCTCATGGTCGATACTGAAATCATGGGTAACGAGTTTATTTATTTAACTCTTGATGGAGAAACACCATCTTTGCTCCCGATTTATTGATTTGTAATTCATCCGTGGTAGTATATTATCCTAGTGTGCTTTAGTGTTTTATTGCAGTGATTATCTTCATATGCAAAGCAGTAGTAATCACAGTTTGAAGACTATATTTTATACTTGACAAAAATGGCAAGCCAAGCACCATGTACAAACAAATTTAACTAAGAAAAGTTCAAAGTAATTCTTAAAAATGGAGACATTGTAATAGATATTATCTGTTTATGACTAATTAAACACTCTGTAAGTGTGATTGCGAAGTCTCGAATAAACTATCATTAACCTTCTGAGGTTGAATAACAGCGACAATGCAGGTCCCCTCAATTAATGTCACTTCAATAGTCCGAGATTATTTAAATGGCTATTTTGTGAAATGCATTACTGGACATCCAACTGGCATTTCTTGATAGTGAAGTATATTGAGATTTAGTACTTACTTTAAGAACCAAAAAGAGGAAAGTTTAAATGATTGCCATGGGAGGACTGGCTTTTCCAAAAGCAATGCATTAGCTTGACCACTCTAACCTCCCTGCTATTGTGTTTTCCAATATGACAATATTATTCAGAGGATAGTGTCCACATCGTTAAAGAGCCTGCTAGAATAGTTGGGGAAATCAACACCCAACATGATACTAAAAGTTCAAAATTTTACAGGTCTTAGTTTGTTTATGCTCATAGGTTTCTATCCTTTCCTTTACATTTTTCAGTTTTGTGGGTAAAAACGAAAGAAGAAAAAACATTTATATGTTGTATAAGATTGGCAAGCAAGGAGATTGATGTTTTTGTATATTCATGCTCCCAACAACTTGAGACCTAATGATTTTCTAAAGTATGAAAGTATGTACTCGTGTTTAACTCATTCATCACATCCTCCACATAATTTATGTTTCCACCCAGTTGCAGCTCGTCTTCCATGTTGTCTTGACCTCTATTTTCTGTGTTCATCTTTATGAGGTTTTGACTTAACGCAGTTCCATCGAGTTTCTATGTTGGAGGTACCCCTCCGAAGTGTTCTACCTATAATCCTCTCATCTTCTCTATCCAAGAAAATAGCTAAAATATTCAAACTGTTGCATCTGTTGCCGTATCTAACTTCTGGGTCTGTTAGCATGGCCCCTTCAATATATCCATTTGAAAGTCGATAATTTAAGCAATAGAATGATATAAATTAGGAATTGAGTGGTTTGGAAAATCACAAGAAACTCATTTAGGCACACATGGCGTTACCAAGGAAGCTGAAATATGTGTTGGCATCATCGCATTTACATCGAGATAGTCATTTGCCAAGTTATGAACTGTAGTGGACCGTACGACATCCACGCAATTCTTGTTTAGAAAATTTCTCTGAGAAAGGGATGTAAAGAACAGAGCAATTGTGTGACCTGATTAGTCTTTACAAATGGTGACTTTGATGATGAGATACTTTAAACTTCAAAACATGCCTATGGAGTTTTGTTCTGTCTGGTAAAACGAAGGAACTTGTCAACAAAACATACAATCTGGTCATAATAGTAAATATTCATGGTCTTGGACTATGACGGCAGTAACACAATATGCAAAATAATTGATAACTGTTTTTTCGTCTTAAAATTATGGACGAATATTTGCAAATTATTTCCTCTTGCTGTATAAGGTGCGGTTTTATTACATGAGTGATTTTCTCTGACAAATACCTTCAAAATTTGCAAGTTTGACTTTTGGACTGTACTTCTAGTCTATGGGCATAAAAACGTGGTTTTTAATTCCCATGTCTTTTAAGATAAGTGGCTTTTAGCTCTTAGCTTGGAGGGTCACGGTTATCTCATGGATGTAATGCTAAGAGATCTTACTCCATTGCAGGGACCTCTCTTACAATTTTCTCAATGGATCAATTCCTGAGAGCCTTGGACAGTTGACATCACTGAAAAGACTGTAAGATCGTATAAACTTTTGAACACCATGAGTTCGAGTACAAAACAAGACAAATGGTTTTCATCAACATCTACATTGTGCAGGAATGTCAATGGGAACTCGTTATCTGGAAGAGTCCCCGCAACTCTAGGGGGAAGGCTTCTGCATGGAGCCAGTTTCAAGTATGTAATAAATGGGATTGTTCGAAGTTTGCAGGAGGTTTCAAATTTCTCTTGCTTTTGTTAACCGCATTGTTCTAACTTGTTTCGTGATATATGCATGCAGTTTTACAGATAATGATGGCCTTTGCGGTATACCCGGACTTCCTACATGCCGGCCTCATCTTTCAGCTGGTGGCAAGGTTGGAATTGCCGTAGGCGCTGTGCTGGCATTGTTTCTTCTTGTTATGTTGTCAATAATCTGTTGGAAAAGGCGGCAAAATATTATCCGTGCACAGCAGATTGCAGGTAACACCATTGCAAAGCCATATTAATCTAACGACAGAACCCACGTCTAGACATATGGGGAGTTTCTATTCTTACCCAGCATGTCACACGGCATAGTCTTTTCACATAGAAAAAGGAAATCCTGGATGAAGAAGAAACTCTTTTAGTAGCTCCTCTTCATGATAGTGAGTTGAGTGGAAAGCAGCAAAACATCACATCGACCTGCCAATTTAGAGTGCTTGGATCGATTGTAAAAGTTATCAACTCATAATTGCTAAATTTCTGTACTTTGCGCAGCAAGAGAAGCTCCCTACGCAAAAGCAAGAACCCAGTTTGCACGCGACATCCAATTGTCCAGACACAATGGCCAAGGCCAAGCCCGGCTCGCTGCTGAGAACGGGCCTAGCTTGCTCTCATGACAGGACCAACATCTACGTCAGGTTTTCCCTTTTCCCCCTTTCGGCTTCTTTCGGAAAGCCTCAGAAATGTTATAGAAAGATCGAATGTTTTCGTCACTGTTGATATCGTGTTGTAACGAACCGACTGTACATTATTACTGCCGTCTCTGTAACTCACATACTTTCGAAAGCAGGGTTCCAAAGGTGTTCAGTAATTCAAGGGTTTAAGTCATAAGGATTTGGCACAGTTCCTTTAGGATGATGGGAGGCACAACCCCTAGATTTCCTTGTGTCATTGTGCGTGACATGTATGCATGTAATACTGGAAACGAGGTATAATTGAACTGCTTGCCAGACCTTGAAAGCTAGCTGTACCTGCTGAAGGATTCTAGACCTGCATGGTCATGCGACTTTCAGTTGTATTTGGTGAGTAGGACACAGACGCTGCGCCTAGATATGATAAAAAACTATCCTATCTGACGTTCAGATCGTGATCCTCCAATTGAAATATATCTGGATTAGTTTGGTAAAAATCTGGATTAGTTCGGGATTAAATTGGCCACGAGATCATTCTTGTCCGAAGTAGGGGGAGAAGTCGAGGAAAGAGAGCGGTGTCAATGGTGATCATCCGAATCCCGAGGATTGTGACCGTACGCGATGGTCGGCACCTTGGACTTGACGATTGTGGATGTGGTGGTCATCACTGGGTCTGAGGATGCGGTTGCCGTCTTGATCTACGCCGACTCAATGCCGGACGTCTTTTTAGGGTTCTTCTAGCAAAGAGCTATTGAATATTACTTTCGATCCTATTCTGAGGATAGTGACCATCACACGTCAACACCTGGATTTGACGACCATTGACGCGATGTTCGTCGCTCGAGTCTGAAGGGTGATGTTAATCGGGATGCGGTTGCCATCTTGATCTCGCGATCGCGCCCTCTCAATCCTAGACGTCTCTTTAGGGTTCTCCTAACGAAGGGCTATCGAATGTTACGTTCGATCCTACTCCGATCGAAGCGCGCCAAACACTTGATAAGACAGCCATTTTCCAAACAAAAGATAGAAAGATAACATTACAATTAATCTCGGACGACACGGACGCAAATCTACACTGCCAGGAAGTTCAACAACGATTGCTGAGACCTTAATGACAATCTTTGACAGCAATGTCTTTTCTTCTGGTGAAAGCTCCACCAAAAGACGGTATTAATGACGTCATAAACCTGCTCTTGTGACGTGCTTTAAGCACTCGTAGGCAGTTCTTGGGGGAAAGCCCACCACCATGATTTTGGGATTTGATTCTGTCGTTTTTTTTTTGTATTTTCATTTTATTTTATTTTGAATTGATGTCTTTTTTTTTTGTCTGCCATAACTGTAGCTTTTATTTCATTGCTTTCCGTGCTTCGGCCATTTCTCAGTATTTACTATGCCTGATGGCAACTGCACGAAATAATTCAATGGCCAGCATTATTTTGATGGCCCCCCCCCCCCTGCCCATTTATGTGTCCAATTATTTTCCTTTTATCATATCCAATTGTAAAATGTAGTATTTTAATTCGATTAAAGGCGTCGCTCTTTGGGTACGGATCGTGCAATATAAATTAATAAGTAGAAGGAGAGCATGTGCATAAGAAAAAAGCATATAAACTCCGTAATCAAATGATGCGAGATATCTTCAGCGCTTGCTCTCGCGTGTGAGGATACCATATTAGAAAAGTCCGACCCGAAAAATATATCTGAAATCTCATGAGTGAAGCGTGGGATTGCGAAACTAAATGGTTTTGAAAATGTCGGTCTTGTGCCGAGACGGTGAAAAATATATCTGAAAGAAAAGTTGAGGATGGCCCTTAGGTATTTATTTTTCGATTTGATTGTTCTCGTTTAAGCTTCAGAGTGATGGCGACTCCTTAACCTATGGGATTTTTTATTGCCGCGATTTGATCTTTCGAGGTTGAAATGCGGCTGAATTTGTCGAATTAAAAGTTTAGCGGGTTCAGACTCGAAACCTACGGTATCGAGCCGAGGCAGTCCGAGTCCAAGAACGAAATTATCATGCCTAGGCTCGCTAATAAACGCGAACCGGGTGCATTCAGGACTCAATCGAGCCGCCGGATCTGAGAATCTCCTCTTGGGAAAACGGAAAGCTCGCACAAATCAGACGTGCCCTCCTAAAATTTAGAGGGCTCCTCTATTTCCAATCTTGGGTCTCAAGGAAAACGAAGGAAAACCCAGAAGGAGAAAACAATTAAATAAAAAAAATTAAAAGGAATTCCTTTTTTGGGTTCGAGAAAAAAAGGGAATGAGAAAAAGAATATAATAAATATTCCTTTTCACGTGAACATCAACATTGAAGAAAGGGGGGTTCTGCCGCTCACCCACCACCACACTCCACCAGAGGAAAAGGTCAGACAGTGACTCTCTCTCTCTCTCTCTCTCTCTCTCTCTCTCAGCAGCAGCAGCAGCAGCAAAACTTGTACCATCTTCCTTCCTTTCTTTCCCTTCATCTCCTCCTTCCTTCCTTCCTTCTCCTCCTCCTCCTCCTTTAAAATCTTTTGCCTTTCTTTCCCCCCACTCGTGTGGACCACTCTCTCTCTCTCTGTCCTCTCTTTCGCTTTCTCTCTCTGTCTGCCTGTGGCGTTTTCTGGGGTCTCTCTCTGATCAAGCCCAGTCAAACACGCCAGCCTTTAAATTTCCCCTTTACCCATCTCTGCAATGCGGCCAAAGGATCATGAATCAATGTCTGTCTTTGCTTGGTTTGCACACCTCAGTTCAGTTCAGTGGCAGATGGGTTTTCTTTTAATGTGTGCGTGCACGGTGGCTCCAGACCAATCGTGTGCCTGCGCTCTCGCGCGTGAATGCACGAATGCGAGAATCCCATTTCGTTTTTTCTCTGTCTTCTTTTTCCTCTGTTGAGAAAAGACAGCTTGATTACGAAGATCGATTTAAAGAAGTATTCAAGCTCGATGTGTCCGACGTTTTCAGTTGAACTCACGTTCACTTCGGAATCTAATCCATCGAGACATGAGTCGATTAGGATATGAAGCGTACTCCCCGTCAGTCACGCCACGAATTACATGACGAGTAAGAAGTTTAGTGGTGATATTAATGTTCAAGATGAAACGAGTTCTATCCTCTCTTTTGAATTTGTTTCTTTTGCATTTAAAAATTGTTGCCCCTTTGATTTTTGGAGTGTATTATTTATTATTCGATCATTTGATGAATTGGACATTGGCCAAAAGAATTACTTGGGTCGTAAATTTTCCAATTGTGAGCCTAACCGAAGGGTTAATAACAAAACAATTGAATTACGAGGGGTTGCTTAAGCAATAAGCGACTTCGTCCGAATAATTGAACTAGGACATTCTCTCGAGGTCGCCTCGAAAGCACAAATCCGTATATCTCCGATAATTATCGAAAGTATTTGTGGCAAAGAGATTGCCATACTCAATAAAAAATAATTAGGTGTTCGAAGAGTTTCGGGCATCCATTGATATAAAAAGAGAGAAATTATTGAAACAACCGAATTTTAAAGGCTCTGTTCTCGATCAGACCAGTTCGACCAGTTAGTTCAACAGCAACCCGAAAATGTTCACAATTTTTCATTGGAATTAAAAGAGACGTTCACGTAAGACCGAGCCAAACCGCCAATACTTCTACTCAAGTCGCTTCGAGTTAAAAAAAAAAAAAAGAAGAGTCAATACCACAAAAAACCCCAAACCGGTATACCTATGATAAATTTACTCCGAACTAATTTTTTGACCATCAAAAACCCCGAATTGGTACAATTATGACTAATTTACCAACAATTAATTTTCATTAAATTGAATCAATACCATAGAAAATTATAAACCAATACGTCTGTGACAAAACAGACGGCAAAACATAAAATTGGTTAAATCCGTCAATTGCCGCGTGTCATTTAATAAAGCAATTTAACAGTAAAATTTAACAGAAATAAACTTAGGGTAAATTTGTTACATGTGTATCGGTTTGAGATTTTTTGTGGTCAAAAAATTAGTTCGGGATGAAATTGTCACAGATGTACCGATTTGGGGTTTTTTGCGGTATTAACCCAAAAAAAAAAAACAGGGTCAAAAGGTAAAAAGAAAACCGGTAACGCGTAATTCATGGGGAAAAGGGCAAAAAAAAATACCCAATTCAAGAGTAAAAGGAAAAGAAAAAAAAAAGAGGGAGAGAATAAAATAAAATAAAATAAAAAATAAAGGGGGAGTGGGGAGGAGGCAGGAGTTGAAGCTGTCTCCTGCGGCCGAGACAAGCCCCTCTGCGCTGCGCTGCGGTCAATTTCTCCCCCCACACCCCCATTTTCCCACCAAAAAAGCACATTTTTTCTATATTTATTTATCTAATAATAATAAATTAATGAAATTAATAAAAAAGTGAAAAAGAAAAAGACCAGCCAATCGCATCTCGACACGCCCCCCCCCCCGCCCGCTCCCAGATTCTTTGTTTTACCCATTCACTTTATCATTTATTTTGTTAAATTATTACTTCTTTTTTTTTTAGCGAAAGTAATATTAAAATTCTGTGCTCTCGATGCGCCTTGGGATATATTTTTTTGGGGCTTATTAAAATAATTTTGCATTTTGGCCCAAGAAGAAAAGGATTGTTTCAGGAAATTACCGTCCTTCTTAATTTATAAATAGCCAAGAAAAGATAGTAGCGCGTATCCACAGTGACCGCGATGTTCTAGCCCAAAAACGAGATACGCCGCCCAATTCTGTACACAGATCAAATTGGCGATCGACATAGTGAATAGGGTGGTCGATGGAAGCATAAAACACCGTGTGAAAAATTTTACAGTCTCTGATGAGGTCGATGTGTGATGAACGGATTTTAGAGTGGGTTCATTCGATACAGCAAATTTATACATATAATAGCCGCAAAAAATTATACTTGTTGCTAAATCACCCGTCACAAAAGCATTAATTTTTTTTTACAATTTTTATCATTATTTGGATTTTCTTTTGGGTTTTTGACGAATAAAATATGAAGAAAAAGGAAAGAGCCTGGGAAAAGAGCAGGCGCCGCTCGCCAGCGCCGTACGGACACCGAAAGGAAGGGTGTGTTTTTGGGTGGTTGGGGGGGTGGTAGGGCTGACGTCATCCTCCTCCGCCCCCCACCCTCGCGTCTAATCAGGCGGCGGCTTCCACGTGCGGCACCCCCCTGCTCGAATCACGGCCGTCCGTTCCCTGCACCGACGCTGGCTTCGCTCCTGCGCGGATCGGACGGCGGCGGATCGGCCCGCGTCCGTGACTTCGAAAATTGCAGCCACAGCGGCCAAAAGAGAACGAGAAGAAGAGGGGAGCAAAATAGGAATTCCGCTTCTTGTTTTCGGCGGAGAAAATAATACAAATATTCCTTAAATTTTAGCTTAACGTGTAATTTGATTCACAAGTTTTAGCCTAATATTCAATATGATCCCTAAACTTTTAATTTGTTCAATGTGATCCTTTCAAGTTCATGAACTATATTGAACGTTTTCATATAGTTCGGGGACTAAATTAAACATTTACCAAAAGTCCAAGGATCACGTTAAACAAATTAAAAGTTCATGAACCATATTGAACATTAGGGTAAAGTTTATGGACTATATTGAACAAATTAAAAGTTTAGTAACCAAATTGCATGTTGGACTAAAGTTCGGGGACCGTTTGTGTCTTTATCCGTTTTCGGTACTCTTGTTTTGAAAAGTTCCACCAATTTGTTTCTTTTTAATATTTGGCTGAATTTTCATTTTGATGTCTAAGTTTTTGCATTAGATATCCCCACGTGATAGTGACGACGTGGTCGTTGTCGTGTGTTGTCAGTCTCTCGGTCATACCCGACGCCGTGCATTTTTGCATCTCGTTTCCGATTGGTCGATCACATCATACGTAGCTACCGTGTGATGTACTCGTCGAAGTCCAAGAGCAGCGCACCTGATACGAAGGCAAGATTCGTTCCTCCGCCACAACTCACTCGCAGAAGTTGTAAACTTGTCGTGTTAGTTTACGTTTGTGCTAGACATATTTGTCGACTGAACAACCCGAACATAAATAAACGTGGGGTCAATGGCATATTTGATATCCGTCACGTAGTATTGCCCGTTCAATTATATCTTAAATTCACTTCCATTCAATGCAATCCAGTAGACCCTCGACCAAATAATTTATCAATGGATCCCTTTTTCCTTAGCGCCAACATAGATATATGTATGTATACGCATTTGTCGAATCCAAAAGTCAGGGACTCGAGAAAAATCTAATCGAAAAGATAATTATATATATCCGATTCAACAATTTATACCCCGCATCGGCTATTTGTTGGAAAAGCATAACACTTCGTTTTCATATCGGGTTTTGGTAAATTACCAATTAAAAATGTATAAATTACAATAATAAGATTGGCACAGCCAGGCCAACAGAGAAGTAACTTGAGCACGAGGAGGTGGGAAACCGACTCGATTCCATTTATGGGCACCGGGCCCGCCCCAGCCAAGATACCTTGCTCGGTGGGGCGGGGCTGGGGCCGGGGCCGGGGCGGCTACTATAAGTTATGGCACTAGATCACCGCCGCTAAGCAAGAGGGAACGGAGTGGTGGAGACGGCGAAGGAAACGGAGTTTTGGGGTGGGCGTGGGGGCTGCTTGCTGGCGACGTTTCGCGGGGTTATAAAATATAGAAAAGGAAAAAACACTTAAGAAGGAGGCATGATCTGATTGCCGTCCCGAGCCGACGATTACGGGGTGCGGGCTGCACGTGGGTCCCTCCTCCTCCTCCTGCCCTTTTTTTATACGCCCCCCACTCTCTCTCTCCTCCCACTATTTCTTCCTTCCTTCCTTCCTACCTTCTCTCTCTCCTTCGATTGCTACTGTGGTTTCTCCCCTCCACCGCCGCCGCCGCCGCTTGCTCCCTCGTCGTCGTTCCATGGCGTCGCCGTCCCCTCGGGAGGGACACTACAGGGGCGTCCGGAAGAGGCCGTGGGGGCGCTACGCGGCGGAGATACGGGACCCCTGGAAGAAGACCCGGGTCTGGCTCGGCACCTTCGACACCCCGGAGGAGGCCGCCCTCGCCTACGACGGCGCCGCCCGCAGCCTCCGCGGATCCAAGGCCAAGACCAACTTCCCCCCGCCCCCCGCCCCACCTCCCCCTCCCAACTCCTCCTCCTCCTCCGCCGCCGCCGCCGCCCTCTCCCTCGACCTCAACCTACCCTCCGACCACCACCACCACCACCCCCGGTGGCCCCCCGCCTCGCCCCACCACCACCACCACCGGCGGTTCGTCTTCAACGAGTTCCTCCCCGCTGCGGTCCTGGCCTGCGGCGACGTCAAGCGCGAGGTGACGGTCGTCGGCGGAGGAGGAGGCGGCGGCGTAGGAGTCCCGGGGCTGGCGGCTGAAGGCCCCGCCGCCGGAGCTTCGTTCCTGGGGATGGCCACGCGCGGACTGCCCATCGACCTGAACGAGCCGCCTCCTCTCTGGCTGTGACGTCATTATCATGTTCTCTCCCCCCCTCGCCCCCGTTTTTCCTTACTAGAAAGAGACAGAGAGAGAGAGAGAGGAGGGGCCAAGAAAGAAAATTCGGAGGAAATGAGGCCCTTTTCTGTAAATACATTTTTCCTTTTCGGGGTCCCGTCCCGCGTGGAAAACAAAACAATCGGCGATTTTTCCTTCATTTACTCGCTCTCGCTCCTTTGCCTGGTCGGCCGCAAAATCTAATCTAATCTAATCTCTCTCTCTGTTCGATCGTTCGTTCGTTCGTTCCGTTCCCCCTCGCGATCCCCGGCGCGGCGGCCGGTCTGTCGCCCGGCGACACGACACCGGCCGGTGTCGTGCCGCGCACGCGCCGAGACAGGGGCGCGTGCGGGTGGGCGGCGGCGACCCGCGGCCGCCGGTCAGTGGAAAAAAAAAAGCGTACGAGCGGGGGGGCAAGCGTGTGCGCCTTCTTTTCTCTCTTTTTTTTTTTAATAATAAAAATCAATAATTAGGGATTTTAATCGGATAGAGATGGGCAGCAGACGGACAGATCTACGGATCCGGCTCCCGTGTTTTTTTTTTCCTTCTTTTTCTTAATCATCATTATTTATTCATTTATTTTTCCCGCATTTTTTTTAATCAGTTCGTGGATGTGACGTCAGCGGTCGTGGTCGGGGGGCGATTTTTTTAGTGAGGCGCGGGAGTGACGCGATGGGGAGATAAAGCGGCTTTTAACCAATTGATGGTTTTAATTTTAATATAATATAATATGATGTATTTAATTGATTAATTTAAATTTAAACAGAATAGGAAAAGATGGGTGGAGGTCGTTGTTTAGGGGGGCGGGCTTTTGTCAAGGAAATGGGGCGCCGCTGCGGAGGATGCCGGCTTTGGGTCGCTGTCTGGGTTTCGGAATACGTGGGGGGCTGGTTTTTCCCATGTCCCCCCCCCCGGTTTTCGGACCCTTCGAAATTTATTGTCTCGACCCGACCAAATTTTTTTTTGAAAATATTTATAAAATTAGAATTGCAAAAATAAAAAAAATTATCCGGACGGTCTATAAATTCGTTGTTTTTATTCGAGGGGGGTTTTTGGTCGTTTCGTCCCGTCATCGAATTGAGGGCGGATGAGACCATTTGTTGGGAAAAACTCCCTTATTGACCCCCCTCCCTTCCCTCCAGCTGCCGGGTGTAATGCGGCGTAACGACGGGGAAATGGGAATGTCGGATTAAGAAATGGGAATGTCGGATTAAGAAACTTCGGGGATAGTTTTCCCTTTTCTTCTTTTTTTTTTTCTCTTCTTTTCTTTTTTGTTTACCGGCACGAGAAATTAGTTAGAAAGGGGTTATCATTAAAATGATTCGTAGATTGGCACGGCACACACTTGAGTGGTGAGCATGCCTGTTTATAATATATCACGTAATTCAATTCTGGAAATCAATCTCATCACACATGATCTTTCATTCAATTGCCTATAAATTCGTGTGAATCTTAAGCTGATATAGGCGCCTGCAAATTTTTTTTTTAATTTTTACGCTTTTGCCAAATGTTTGATCAGGTCCTTACAGTTTTCTTCTTGGGTAGACCGAGTCCTTGCACAATGGTCTCCTCTTCTTTTCGTATTGGCCATTGAGCTTAAAACAAATAGAAAAATGTTGATGTGACGGTCCATGTATACTTTAATCTCTCGATGTGACTTAAAGAAAAATGTTGATGTGACTTAAAGAAAAAACGGCAACAATAATTAGAAAAAAAAATGGCCAAGGATAGAGGGAGGAGAGAGTCCTCGAACGACGGCGCGTTGCCACGTCGGCATACGAATGTATACTTTAATCTCTCGATGACCAATATAAGTAAAAGAGACCATAGTTCGAGGATGGAGATCTGATCAAATATTTGACAAAGATTAATGGATTCCCGGTGCCTTTTATTCCAAAGCGGGTTTCAATGACGTCGATTACTTCTTGGCTGTGCTAGCCAATATTGAAAGATCGGGACGGGATGACCTCTTCGCTACTAAAGAAGACCCACGAGAAATCAAGCCAACCATGAACCGAACCGAACCGTCATTCGAACCAAGCGACTCATAAGTCGATCCGGGTCGGGCCGCCCCCAATTGGGCCCGGCAAGTTTTGATAAGAATGGGGACCCTTCAAAATCCCAAAATTGAGGGGGACCTCTAAGCTTTTTGGTCAATCATCTTCGGTTTCTATAACCCTCTTCTTCCATGACCCTTTCCAACTCAAATCACTAAATAAGAAATTAATCCCTCCTCTTAAGGCCTAATTCAAAAAAAAAAAAATCTAATTTTACCTTTAGTGACAATTCTGACCCTAATTTTTATTGTTTCGTAAAAAATCACTAACTTTCACTTAAATCTCAAATCTATCCCGAACAATTTGAAAATTTCACGTCACAGGAGCCGGATTTAGGACTCGAGTAAAAGTTAGTGCTTTTTATCGAGACAAATAAAAAGTTCAAATCAGAATTGTCACTCTAGATAAAATTGATACTTTTTATTTTATTGTATTTGAATTAGCCCTTCCTCTTGATGACTTGAGACATGTTCAATATCTCCCCCAAGACGACCATCGTCACCTAGCGCACTCCCAGAGAAAATCTAGCTATTACCCAAACGAAAAAAGAAAACAAAGACTAAAAAAATAGATAATCTCGGAATATCCTCGCTAATTATTTAATCAATGGGAGCAACTCATGTCATATGTTGGACGGCAATGGGGTGGAGAAAGGTGGGTCATATTTTATTCGGTCAATTTCTTTCTTAATCTCTCGGAATATATTTATTAAAGATATATTAATTTAAAAATTATTTATCAAAGCAAAAAAAAAAGTATTTCAGTCATGAGAAATGGACGGTGATGGAGATTGTCAGCATTAAATCCTAACAAAGCTTTAGACGAGCTGTCACCTTTTGGGTCAACACAATTCCTTTCGGGCCCTTCAATAATGGTCGGTGCTTGGTGGCGGTGGCGGCGACGGCGGCGGCGGCGGCGGCAGCGGCCTCCTTTCCGTGGGATGCCCACGCTTTCTTCGCACTTTTTAAATGTCGCCCATGAGAAATTTTCAAATCTAGTACCTTGAATTTCCGAATTTGCCCGTTCGCCCCCCCGAAATATTCGATGCACCCCTCGACGTAAAAAAAAAAATGTTCTCTTACCGAGTAAGGGCGGGGTGAAATTGCAATATACCAAAACGTGGTTTACAGAGGGAAACGTTTTTTTGCCATTTTGACCATGGTATGTATCACTTGGAAGTGGAAGCTACGGACGAGAGCATGCAATCTACTAACCACCAACGTAAAAACTAAACTTTTCCGAGGTTCTTTCGGAGACTAAATGCGGGTGTCGTAACTAGGGATGATCGGTTCCTGAGCAATTCAGTTTCTGCCTGGGAATCGGTAATCGGACCAAAGGAGCCGGTTCCCAATTTCTAGAATCAAAAACTGAATTGGTGGCACCTAAAACTAATGACATATTCGAATTTTTTTTTTTTGATTTTGATGTTCAAGATGGAAGATAATCAATGCATTTTTACAATCAATGAGTTATGTATAACATTATAGGTTTCACCCAATTTTGTGGTATAAATTGATAGGAATGAGAAACTACTATTGTGTTTTGATATGTTTTTGTCATCTTACTCACATGCATAAATAAACATAGTCACTTTAACTTTGAAAGGGCTTCCTTTGTGAAACAAGAGATAGATTAAGGTTTATTTCACATATTTTTAAGAAATTAAAATAAAATTTATCCGGTTTGGGCAGGCGGCTCTATACCTAGAATTGGGAACTGGGCCAAAACTCATTTGTTTCACTTTTATGAAACCAGAAATTGAATCGTTGCCTCCAGGAACCATCTAGAATTGGCTGGTGTGGTCCGGTCCGGTTTGGGTGATTTCTCCATCCCTAGTTGTATGGCGCTTTTTGGTTCCGGTTATTACATAAAGTAAAGAGTTGTCTTACAATTGCTTTTTCTTTTCTCAACAGATATTCTCGATCGGGTTATTTTCCGAATATTCTATAGACGGAATCAATAATTTCATTTTGTCTCTCGCTAATGCTGATTTTTTTAAAAATTCGAAATCTATTCCATCTTATAGATTAACTTACCAAAAAATAAAACAAAACGATTAACACAAAAAAAAAAAAAAAATCAGCCACCACTTCATGGAGGGGAAAATTCTAGAACCGAGTGGGGGAATTGGGGACGCCCGACGAGTGGGGGCCCCACGGGATTATAGTGCCCGTGGTCCCCACCATTCAAATTAAAATTAAATAATCCCATTTTGTTTAGGGTAAAATGAAAAAAAAAATGACAAAAAATAATAATAATAAAACGAGAGAAAGTAAATGAATAAATTAATTAATCAAAAGTGGGAAGAGAGAGAGAGAGAGAGAGGTCCACACGTAAGCGTCCACTTCCTTCCTGCGATCGCCCGCCGTGTTATTCGCTCGCGTCAGCGGAAGGCCGAGAGATCATCAGGGCCGTCCATCAGGAGACGCCAGCGGCGGGAATCGGACGGCCGTCGATTCCCGCGGGGTCATCGCTCACCGTTGATTTTGACCCATCGGCTCGTCCGCCGCGCTTTTTTTGCTTTTTGCCATTTCTTTTCCTACAAAGGGATTTCGAAAGAGATTTTTTTTATATTTAAATAAAATAAATAAATATTCAGTTCCCGTGGGTTTTTTTTTCTCCGGGGGGGTAAAAAAAAAAAAGAAAAAAAGATGAGAGAGTTGACCATTGTTGACCGCCTCTTGCGGGGGATAGCTTTCTCGTGAAAAAGGTTAAAAAGAAAGGACGAAGGAGGGCCATCGATACGAACGGCTGTACACATCGTCGATCCGGCACAGCTAAATTATAGCTTTTCACGATAACCCCAAAGTCAAGAAATGCAAAAAAAAAAAATTTGAAATTCGTAGCGATGTCAATTCCACGTATTTGATTAAAAGGTTAGTAATATGAGAAACCCCAAATCGATATCCTTGTGATAAATTTATCCTACACTAATTTTTCTCACCAGCAAAAACTCTAAACTGGTATACCCGTAACAAATTTACCCCAAATTAATTTTTTGACCACCATAAACTCTAAACCAGTACATTTGTGACAAATTTACCTCCATTAAATTGGATTAATGCCACGGAAATAAAAAAACTTATAGACCTGGGACAAGCGGAGGGGAAAAATTTCAAATTGATACACCCGTCAACTGTCGCGTGTCATCTAGCTCAACAATTTGACGGTCAAATTTAATGGAAACTAACGGATGAAAAATTTATTATGGATATACCAGTTTTTGCGGTGTTTTGACTAAATGTACAGTCAAAATTCTAAGTAATTAAAAAGGAACAATCAAACCATTTCGCATAATCGTTTCGATTTTTCATGACGTGGCGCTGGCGCCCACGAGAGGGAGTCGTGCAAGCGAGCGCAGCCAACCGTCGCCCCTCCCTCTCTCGCGGTCCTAAAATCCGAATCCGCCAAAAGGCAGCGAAGCGACGCGACGTGTCCCGTCGGCGCGATGTCCACGTGGCGGTTGGTTCCTCCCCCAACCCCCCCCCGGCCAAGCGGCGGGCCCCACCCCCGCACGACCGGATCTGTCGGCAGCAGAGGCGTCACGGCGGTCGAACGCCCCCACGAAACACGGACACGTATTTTTCTCCAACATTAAAAAAATCCGAAATAATAAATAAATTCGCCTCCACCCAAAATATAATAATAATAATAATAAATTCGCAAAATACGGGGGCGGGGGGGGGGGGCTCTTTCCTTTTGTCTGCGCTCGTCCTGTCGTTTTCCGGCGGTCGCGCGCGGCGGACCCCGTCCCGCCGCCGCCTCCTCACGCGCCGTCGCTGTGCGGACGCGCGCGTGCGAAGCAGCTGTCGGGCGTCCCCCCTCGCGTCGTGCCGCCATCATCATCATCATCATCATCACCATCATCATCGCGCGGGGGGGGGGGAGGGATGATGATGACGCTCGTGCATGGGCATGGCACGAATTGGCATCATGGATGCGTCGTCATCAATCGCCATCGCCATCATCAGCATCATCATCATCATCGTGGCGCCGATCGCAACTCATCGTGGCCGTCCGTTTCCGGGCGCCGCTCCCGATTCGACGGCGATGGCTCGATGACGGGAGCAACTAGGGCTCTGTTCTTCTTCTTTTCCTTTTTTTTTTTTTTTTTTTTGCGAAAGGGACTCTGGAAATGAGACCCGGTCCAGTTTTGCTAGGGCTTTCAAATTCCTAATAAGAAAAATAAATTGTTTCGCGATTATTTAGGTTTCTAAAGTTATAAAATATTTGACATAAATTTTCGAGTAAATATCTCGGTTAATATAGAAGGAAAAATTATTTTTTGTATCGTGGAAAATAAATGATTTAGAAAATATTTTTTGAAATATTATCGCTTAAAATAATTAGTCGGTGGAAAATATTTTCATTATCAATGCCGATTTATGCCTAAATAATTTGTTTTCTGCGAAACAATCGAAACCTTCGCCTCTCTTTGATTTTCTACACTTGCTAGAGGCATGGTCATTATTGCGAGAATCACAAGTGATATATTTACATTTTAGTTCGCTGTAAGACCGTCAACGGCAACCGCCGATCGAATAGTATTGATTAAAGAACCAGATTGACAATTGTCGAAGTCACGCTGTAGCTCTTGCTCTTGATTCACGTAAGATTAAAATCGAGAAAGGAATAAGAACTCGGCTTATGGGTTCACTCGCTCTCGAGGCCGCGCGATGCACGAATTACTCGGGAGAATTCGGTTATATATATAAACTATATAACATTGAATAGTGAATAGCTATTGAAATGACATTATTAGTATTGTTACAATATACTTGCGGCACGTAAAATATCTAACAAGTATTCACGGGACACTAATTACTGGCAAATTTTTCATATGGATTAGTTTTAAACCAACAATTGAGAACACCTTTAGGCTGCGATTAGTCATCCGCATTCGAATTGTAAAAATATCTCATCAAATGTTTGGTACAACCTAAGATAAGATTTGAAATCTTTGAAAATTTGCAACCTAATATAGAATTGAAAATTCTTTTAATAGCTCGTCTTTGATGGGCTCCTCGTGTACGCGACCAGTCAAATTCTCTCGACCGCTATGTCAACAAGCAATCTATGGGAAATCGGCCCAGGCATCATATCTTCCATTAAGCAAAATTACGAATTGAAGGCAAGGAAGATCTTTCTCAGGTGTTTCATCAAACACTCGATGAATGCTTAGTTCAAAGTCGATCCAAGAGAGAGATCGTGGACCAATGGAGGCCGAGAATGAGTAATCAAAGGTAAAGTAGAGAGAGAAACCGAGGGACGATTCGGCGATGGTGCAAAAGCCGGAAGACCGACTGAGAAAGAGAGAGAGCCACAAATGAGGTGCTGAGCCTTGACATTTCAAGTGAGCCATGAGCAGGGGGCACCGACGAGGATTCTCGAGCATGCCGGAGTGAGTGACCGTCACAGTGGATAACTGGCAGAGTGGTGGCGGGATGTCGCCGGTGAGAAACGCCAAGGACGGCGAGTCTCACTTGAGGTGGGGTTTTCTTGACCTAATATTTTCTCCCACTAGCAAGGGCGGCCGTGTTGCTTGCGACGACTTCCCACCTTTATTTATCGACGATTTGACGGCAAATTATATTGATAAAATAATTAAAAGAACGAATTAAATTGAATTTAATTAAAATTAAAATAAAAAGGAGCGGCTTCTCAATGATGGACGGGGACGTTCACATTACAATCCCGTCGCCTCCATGGTCGTCGCATCCTCCCATCTAGAAAAAGCAAAACGTACTCACAATTCTTTGTCACTAGGGCAAAAGAATTGGTACATGGGCGATTCGAAAAGTTACGTCTAGAAGATCTTGACATGGGATCGGGAAATTTTTCGAGTCGGACCGCGTGCTGTCGTGTTCTCGTGAAATTGAGCTGTAACCGACGAATTACCGTCCAAATTGATCGTTTCACTGGCGTAAATTATCAGGAGGGATTAATTGGGCCGGTAAAATACTCGGGAATCGAACCGAACCACGGTCGATTTCAGGTCGGTTCGGACTTAGGGTAAAAGATTCTGGGAACGGACTTTGTTTGGTTTGCTCCCCTATCCCGCCGAATCTGCTCGAGTAGAATCAATTTTGAACCGATTTAAAATCAACCCTAAATTTCTTATATTTAAAACACTCCACTCTTTTCGGTCTTATATTTAAAGAAATTGGAGTTAGATAGACGAGAAGCAAATTGATTATTAATGGGGAAAAAAAAAGGGACAATGGTTTTTTTTGTTAATGCCCCGCTTTTCTTAAAAATAAATATCTCTTTTTAATTTAATTTTTTTTGATAAGTTTGATAGATTATAGAAGACTTGGATGCAAGGGCGTGGAAACCGCAAACCGCGGGCGCGACCGAGCCCCCACCATACCGCCCAAAAAGAACACGTTCCTACAAAGTCGATGCAACAATTATTCGCGCCGTACCTAACACCCCCAAAAAAAAATAAAAAAAAGGTAAATAAAATTTAGAAAAATATAAGAGAAAAACAAAAGCGATCGACATATTCGGCGTGCGGACGAAAAGAGAAAAAAGGGAAATTTCTCATTTTCAATTATATCTATAATATAATAATAATTTACTATTATGACTAACAAAATAGGAAAAGCGAAATATGCTCCGTTGGATTTGCCGACCAAGGACCGGGGGGGCGGGTGGGGCCCCACCGGGAGCGGCCGCCGCGGGCCCCGCCCTTGTCTCCCACCACCACCACCGCCACCACCACCTTAAAAAAAACACAAAAGGAAAACGACGAATTGAATAAGAACAATTTTCTCAGGAAAAAAGTCGCCATTTCCTTTTTTGTTTATTTAGCTTTCCCCCTTTTTTCCGGCGGGAGAAAATGTTCCTTTTTTCCTTGGCGGCCAAGCTTGGATTAGCGTGGAGCTACCGGGATTCGATGGTAGGGGTATTCTCGGAAAATCGGATCGAGACCGACCGCTTTATCCCCCGGTCGCCAAGGCAGAAGTAGCCCCGTAATTCCGTGTAAAATAAATTAAATTCGATACGATCAAATTTCAAAAAGTTAATACCACGAGAAATTCCAAACTTGATAGTTCGTGATAAATTTATCCGAAACTAATATTTTGATCACACAAAAAAAAAACCTCGACCTGGTAGATGTGTAACTAATTTTTTGATCACTGAAAATCTTAAACCGGGATATTTACGATAAATTTACCCTATGTTAGTTTTTTATTGAATTGGGTTAATATTACGAAAATCACAAACTAGTAAATAAATGGAAGGTAAAACACAAAATCGGTACATCCCATTAACTATCACATGTCTTTCAATTTAGTAATTTAAAGATAAAATTTAATAAAAAATTAATATATGATAAATGTTAACCTTTTAATGAATAAAAAAATACGACGTGATATCCTGGATTTTACGGTAAAAGTACAAGACGTACGAAACCGCCGCTCTCCTCCATTCATTTCCCATTCCAAAAGTGTACAATTCATTACATCAAACGTGGAGTTCTCCCATGCATACAAATTTACTATATTTATATATCCAACTTTTTCAGAAAATTTTTATTTTTTAAAACAAATTGAACATAAAAAAAAAGAATAATTACGCGTGCATAGAAGAAATCCAATCTATTAAGCCAAAACCACTCACTTTACATCCATTGTTTTCGTGAAACCACTGCTTCTCTTCTCTTATATAACCTCCCGACTTCATCGGTGTTGGGGCGACCGGTATCCAGATTGGACATATTCAATGTAGAGTTTTGACAATTTCCTTTCTTTTACTCTGTAAAGAAAAGGAAAAGAAAAAGAAAAAGATATTAGTCCGAACAGTTCGGTTTCGACTTGAAACCGGTAGCCAGATCAATTATTCCCGGTTTCGAGGATTTGGATCTGGTAATCGGTTAGTCCAGTTCTCGGGTCGGTCCGGGTCCCTCACCCCCGAGGTTCTCACGATAAGCAAAAATTAATGATAATTATCATCTAATTTTGGATTACCGAATTCTTTCCGTCCTTAATTCGAGAATGGATGTAGACAAGGTACCACCGAATATAAAACCTACACAGAAGAATCGAGATCAAGAAAAGCAACTCATGCATGCGCGCGCGCGCACAAAAAAAAAAAAAAGAAAATCTGGACGGCAGCGCGACACGTGGCGCTGTTCCGTTTTCTCGGTCAACGCGGGAAATGGACCGGACCGGTCCGCGTCGATGTCCTCGTCCCGGGCCCCCCTCCCCAAACGCGCTTTCGACGCGCGTCTGAGTTGCACGCGCCTGCGCGCGTGCTTTTATCTTATCCCCCACGTGACGAATTGTCGTCCGGGTTCAACGATTATTATGGCGTGTGGAGAAATCGGAAAGCATCACCGGTGGATTGAATTAGTGGATGATTTATGTTTGGAATCGCCGTTTCTCAGTAGCGAGATCGATGAAGAAACAAAGAGAAGCGAAATCGATTTAATTACGCGAAAATCCCGATTAAGCTCGGGGTAAATGTCGTGCGGAGGCTGTTTTTCGGCTTGGGAAATTTTTGATGCGCGATGAGGTGCCGACCCGTGTTGGAAAAGATGGCCGGAGGAAAGATAAAACGGGTTGATGCGGGCAATTGAGACGAGAGAGAATTAAAGGCCGATTTGTTTTAGGAATGTCATCGTAATCGGACGGTGATCTAGATAGATGAATGCCGATTCGTAATTACTTTTGTAGGGGTGTGAGTTTGTTGTTGGGATGTGGGTCTACGAGGTGAAAAGAGACCTAAATAGGCGTGCTTGGTTATTTGGGAAAGAGATTTTGAGCAGGTGAGCCGTATTGATGTTTGGTAAAAGGATTCGTATAAACGAGCTCGGTTAGTGGCAAAGAAAGGAACTTTTATATGATTTTTTGTTATAAAATGGAGGGATTTCATCTCTTTTATGGTATATGATTTTTTGTTAGTTTATCGTGGTTTTTCTTAAATCATGATATATTAATGTTCATTTATTTTTTACATTGTTTCTACATACAAAGATTGGTAATATCCCAATGTTCACTCTCACAGAGGCCTGGGCGAGGCGACCTTCGCCCAAATTCGAAGAGAGTCGCTAGTGGCAACAAAGAAAAAAAAGAGAAAAAAGAATAAACAAATAATTCAAAATTTTAAAAAAATTAAGTTAGCGTTAGTGTATCAACTAGGACGGATGGTGTGGCACTACCGGCATCCATGTCAGTGATTTCGGATCAAAATTGACAAGATAGATCGCATTAGCAAATTGTCAAAAGGTTCATGATTTAATTGGTCAAAATTTCGACAAAAAAAAATTAGCCAAATTAAAAGGTTTGGTTATGAATTTGCACAATAAATTCAAGGCTTTCTTGGTAATTTCTTCAAAAGAGAAGTATCAAGACACTCGCGAGAGATTCTTCATGAGAGTTCAATTGACTTGCCACATTTTGAAGCCTCCAATTCTTTATAGTCTTTCGACCAAAAAAAAAAAGAAGCAGAATTCTATACAGTCTAGAAGAATTGTGTGAAGGAAGGTTGGTATCGAATGTATCGTAAGTAAATTACGTCACCTGCCCGTGCTTTTATGACGTCACAAATGACATGTAATCCCACTTGAATGTGTTCATCCCCCGCACCCCAGCCACAGTCAATTCGGACCGCTGCCATTTACATTGAATTTATTTACCAATTTGGGCATCTGGGTAGGTCGGAATTTGACCAGGAAGAGAAGGCAAATTCGGACTCTTCTCTTTTGGTTGCGAAGGGCATTGATTTTGGGTTAGGTTTGGAGCATTCTTAGATAGACAAGGTGAAGTTGCTGTGACCCCCCTCTAGTTAAAGACCCAACACAAGAATTCAATTCCCAAATTTACATTGGTGAAAGAAAAGGGTGCATCTAGAGGAGCTTTCCCGAAATTGGGTCGGTCGAAGAAACGGGATTCGGTGTTCTCTCGAATCGGCGTCGCAACATTTTTTCCCCCCTATTGTTGGGGAGAATTGTTGTTCCCAGAAATTAAGTGTTTTTGTTTTTTGGGACCTAGAACGGTGCGTGGTAGCTTTATTGTGGGTTTGCAATGGATTTCGTTAAATGACAAATATGCCGATTAAAAGAAATTTGTCATTTCTAATACATCGTCTCTCACGTCTCACCACCGATTTTATAGATAAGGAGCGCGTCGTGACAAGATCTTCATGTCAGCTAAGTATGTAGACAATATGGAGTTAGAAAATCAAAGTTGCAATTACTTTAATGCGAGCATATCCTCGCCTTTCCGTCCTTAAATAAAGAGAAATTGCAGCGCCATTATGGAAGGGCCCATAACAATCCGATTCATTATGTTAATTAGGAAAGTTACATAACCGATCTTAGCCAACGCTCCCATGATTAATCTTTTTTCTACCCTTTGGAATTGCACGAATTTGCGGAGACAGACTTTGGATTCAATGCATGTAATTGCGAGAACCTTCACTAATCAAACTTAACAATTGACCCAACAAAAAAAGCTTAATTAATTAATTAATCAAAATGCCATTACTTAGTCTTGAAATTTGGTTTTTGACCCACGAAATTCCACAAGAGCGGAGGCGTAGGAACCTGGACAATCATCTCCCTAACCTAAAAGAGGAAGGGCATGCTCGTCAAAACACATATCCATGTTTGGCCAAAAAACAATTGAGGTTGTTGACCCCCCCTTCTTTTTGTGTGTGGCGATAAGATCGGTGACCGTCCAAAGCCGATTAGGGAAGGGAGCATGCCGATCCGCGTCGGCCGGCGGCCGCGCTCCGGTGAGACGCGGATCCGGCGAGACCGTGGCGATCGGAAAGGGCGAAATAGGGGTAGGGTCAAGTCGGATCGAGCCGTTGGTCGATCGGATGCAAGAGAGAGAGAGTGGCGACGAACACATTGGTATTGTAATGTAAAGCTACGAACAACGAAGAGAGTCGAAAACCGTTGCCGGCTTTTCTCCTCCGTCGCAAAAAAAACGTTGTTATTCACATCGAGATCGATCGAAACATTCTCCGATCTAAATTTCCCTAAATTTGCTTCTTCTCTTTTTTTTTTTTTGGCCTTTTTGTCTAATTTCTTCTAAAATTAAAATCGACAAAAAGCGGAAGGATCGAGGGCCGGAGATTTCGTCCCGTCGACAGAACCCGGGGCCGCCGCCGTCCCCCCTACACATCCCGTCGTCGTCGTCGTCAGGCTGACTCCGGCGGCGGCGGCTCGTTGAGATCGAGATCCAGCGCCCGGGCGGGCTTCCGGCTGCGGTCGTTCGCGTCCACGACGGCGGAGCACGAGTCGGAGTCGCTCCGGGACCCGTCGGCGGCGGGGGCAGCTGCCGCGCGCCGGTCGAAGATCAGCCGCTGGTAGAGCTGGTTGTTCATCGCCTCCGCCCCCGCCCTCGCCATCGCGTCGTAGTAGAAGAGCTGGTACGGCGCGGGCGGCGCCGGGGCTGCCGCCTGGGCCTGGGGCGGGAACGGGAGCCCGCCGCCCCCCCCTCCGCCAGCGCCGCCGCCGCCGTGGTAGGCGAGGTTGAGATCCAGCGGCGAGGAGTCGGCTATCGGGGCAGCCGGGTCGTGGCCCGACGACTCGACCGTGCTGCTCTGGCTCGGGCTGCGGCTGCAGGCCTTCTTGGCGGCAGCCGCCCCGGCGCCGCCCTTGTCGGCGCCGCCGAGGCCGACGGCGAGGAGGAGGACGGGGCGCTCCGAGGGGAGGGGGAAGTTCGTCTTGGCCTTGGAGCCGCGGAACTCCCTGGCGGCGTTGTCGTAGGCGCGGGCGGCCTCCTCCGCCGTGTCGAAGGTGCCGAGCCACACCCGGCTCTTCTTGCCCGGGTCCCTGATCTCCGCCGCGTACCTCCCCCACGGCCTCTTCCTCACCCCCCTGTAGTGCCCCTCCCTCCCCACACCCCGCCCCCCGCCGCCGCCGACCCCGGTATTCGCCTTCTCCTTCATCGCCATCGGGCCGTCTCCCCGCTCGGCCCCTAGAGAGAGAAAGAGAGAGAGAGAGAGAGGGAGTTTCTAGAGAGAGAGAGAGAGAGAGAGAGAGAGAGAGCTTCGGCTGGTGGGTTCTGACAATGAGGGGAGGAAGGGAAGCGTAGGAGGCTCCTTTTATAGCGGCGGAGGAGAAGGGGCCGGCCAGTAATTATTGGTCAACGAGGAATTTGACCGCGGGGTGGTGAGGGAGCGGAGCGGAGGGGAGGGGAGGGCGGCTGCTTGCTGGGTGGTTACGTGGCACGACGACCGCGCGTCACCGATGTGGGACAGGGCATCTCATCACGTATCATTATCCCCCCCGCTATCGGACGGCGGCTGCCTCCCTCCCTCCCTATTTTCTATTCTATTTATTCATTTTATTTTCAATTTCTTTAAAAATCATTTTGTCAATTCCCGATCGCGTCGCGCCGTGCGGTGGGGTCCGCGGGGCCCGGATTTCGTTTCCCCCCCGCCCCCCTGCTCCCCCGATCGCGGCTCGTTTGTGGCCCTCGATTCGCTCGTCCGATCCGACGGTCCGGATTCTTCGTCCCTCTCCCCCGTTCCCAAACGGAGGAGAAAATCTCCCTAAATTTTTTCCCTTCTTTTCGCTTTTCTTCTTCCAATCGCGATTTGCCGGATCCGGACCCTCGCCGTGGCCTATCTCATCCACGACACGTGGCCATCGCGCGACGCTTCTGGAGCCCCGGGGGCGTCTTCGACGTTTCACGCGCGTCCCCGTGTCCGTGCCGTCCCTAGAGCTCGAATCTCGACTCCCCCCCCCCTTTTTTTTTGGGGGGGGGGGGGGGTCGTAATGCCATTGGGCGATTTCCCTCACGTGTACCACGTTGCGCGATCCCCCCGCACCACATACAATCCTCTCCCCCCAGAATAGAATTAAAAAAACAAAAAAATCATTTTCAATCGAGTTCGCCCGGTGGTGGGTCCGACCAAGCGAAAAGAAAAAAGACAACATCGGTTGCTCGGTGGGGCCCGCCCACGCGCGTGGGGCGCGGGGGAAACGGAGCGCGTGGGGGGCGAACCGGCGACCGGCTCCAGCCGGTGGAATCGAGCGGGGTGGCGGCGGCGGCGGCGTGCTCGTCACCTACGCGCGTAGCTTCGAGAGCCGGCTCTGCTTTTCGGGGCCTTTATTTTATCTATCATTTATTTATTTTTTAATTCGATGGGCCGAGCTCTCGTTTTCACGCGCCTTGTGAGGTACGATGCCGTGGTCCCGTGGGGGCGCACCTAGCCTCCTCCTGTCTCTCTCTCGCCGCGTGCGTTTTATGGCACCTTGCTCCCCGCCACGGTCGGAGCGGCCCCCCGGGGGAGACGGAGAATAGACCCGATCACGACCTCGGGACGCGGCCGGTAAAGGCTCGAATGGTCCTTTTCGACGGTGGGCCGGACGAGGGTGTATAATGCCGGGGGGGCCGATTGAGTCGTTTGTGCAGTTAGACTCGAGTGGGGACTGCCCGGCTCGCATGGTTCTTGTTTATACATGATTTTTTATGGGCGGTGCCGCCGTGGGTCCGGCTCAGCCATTGATCGCCTCTAATCTTCTCCATCCCGTGCGATGCATCGAATGGGTCCGTACTTGATCGATATGGAAAATAGGAACCGGAAGACCTCGATAACTTGTTAAAATGTCGAGTGTATACTCTAAATAATTTTATCTAGATGTTATCCGCTCGATGATTTTTAATCTGTTGGATGACGTGATCCTCCAAAAGTAACTCAAGAAAATTGTGTAAGGAATGGAAGCGGAATAAATTTGTGACCGCTGTTGGTAAAATTGCAATATGTTTAAATAAAATACGCGTACAATGTATGTTCGTGTTATTCAATGAAGCTTCCATCTCCCATGTATATCTGACGAACTTATGAAAAAAAAATACTAGTTCTTTTGGGGTAAATAAATTAAGCACGTATCAAATACACGCTGTATCGTATTTGGGTAAAATTATCTCATTTTTTAACCTATCTTATATCTTTTAATCAGTGAATTAATAACGTAATATGTAAATTCTCATAAGTAGATAAAACACTATATAATCACATTTTATCACATTCATGAAAATAAATATACTATTCTTTTGATTCGTCTTCGGATATCACACACACACTCGCAAGAAAATTCAATTGCTAAATTAATTTGTAAAAAAAATTGGGATGAAAATAGGCATATTTTTATACAAAAAGTTTCCAATTGTAATATATGGCATAGACCTAAGATATGTTTAATATCGTTTTTAGACGCAATAATGTCCATCCTGAAAACTCTCGATTGTTCCCAAACTCGATGAGGGTTTTGATACAATATATCAAACCAAACTCTCTAAAGCAATCAAGGGGTAGCTGTTTGCGGAAAAAAATGCTAGAATAAAATTAATTTTGGGTTTTAGGTTTACAAAATTACATGAGTAAATAAAATCTCAAGTTTTTTTTTAAAAAAAAAAATAGGGTGAGGGCAGTTTTGTATGGCATATCAAGCTCGGGTTCCGACTATCACACAAGTATTCCAAACCCGTACCAAACAAACTGGTTTTTTTTAAATGGAATCCCAAACCCCGTTCACCCAACCCAAATGTCAATACGCATTTATGATCTATTATGCTTGGGGCTAGATGAGAACCTGCTTAACGCCGAGCACGCCTCCTGGAATTATCGTACGGATTACACTAGAGTCCCATACTTTCGATCGATTAATCACTTTTAAGTCTCAAGAACTTTAAAAATGGTATTTAAATATCTTCGGCAATTCATCTTCTTGGAGCACTTGGCATTTTGGGCATCGGTTCAATGTCCATTCCTGAGCACCCTCAAACCCATGTTTGTTCGGTTCAAATTTCTTCCTACCTGCATCTGTAGCTCACTATGTTAGAGTTCTCATACAAGGGGGGACTCACACCCTTCGACGATCACTCGTGATCGAACTTAATCGAGCTTCTGCAACACCGACACGGCAAATCTCGAGATTGAGCTTAACCGGCTCTTCGCTGTGCCGGACCGTCCAAAAAGAGGGAAGCTTCGGATCTTTGGAAGGACCCAATTCAAACCCTAGTTTTAGCTACAATCCACATGCTCTTGATCGCTCGATCCAGTACACTCCTCTGATCCTGACGTACGTGCAGCGATCTGGCGTGCCGCAGGTGTGAACGGTGACGCCATGAATGGCTGCTCCGTTACGCGGCCGAATAAAGTCAAGGGACGCGAAAGAGAGTCACGGACTGTCTACTCCTCTTTCTGTTTGTGCGTGTGTTGACCTTGACCTTCAACGTCACCGTATTCAATGCTTCCCCGTCTCTTTCTTTTTTCCTCCTTTACTTTTTTGGTTGGACTCGGCTTGGGGCATCAGACTAAGGAAACTTCAGAAGGGGACAAGGGTTTGGAGAATATAGAGCCATGATTGGAGCCTTCTTTCGTGGAAACCCTAGAATGATTCCTCTGTGTCTTTTTGACTGGTGGTAGATCTTGCAGCTAATGGGGCTTTGTCTATACAGTCTTAGCTTTTGTCTTGTTTGGTCTTTCGGGATGGGGTGCTGAGCCCAAGTAGAAGTAGGCCTCGAGTTGGTTTTGTGTTAGTCTAGTTGGTTTTGAAGCATAGCAAGAGGAGCTTTCTTTTTGGGCTATCGATAGGAAACACGGACATGTGCGTCTATGATAATAATGAAGTGTGTGAGACGTTAGGGTTGTAGCGCCAAGTAGGGTTGTGCTACTGGATCGATTCTACTCGGGAACCAGATTGGATTGACTTGAAAACAAGTCCGGTTCCAAGTTCCTGATTCCCAGTTCCGAGTGAAGATTTACCTGGAACCAGACCGATTAGATCGAATTTGGAACCGATTTCATGAAGTCTAAAATTCTTAATTTTTCTCTTGGTATCTTTTTCTCCATTTCTCTTTTTCTCCGTTGTCTCCAACCTTACTCAGGCACTTCACGATTCTCTTTTTGTCGCTCGCAACTCACCCTCCTCCTTGCTTGCTTGCAGTTTGCCGTCGGTCATTCGAGTTTCGCAACGCTCGCTCATTCCTGACTTGTCTTTGCTCGCTCTTCCTTGTTCATCCTTTTATTTTGAACTATTTTGATGCTCATATTTTTTTGTTATAAAAAATGAAAGTAAAAAAAGGAACAAAAGAAAAAGGGTTAATACCACGAAAAACCCAAAACTGGCATACGTGTGACAAATTTACTTCGAACTAATTTTTTAACAATAAAAAACCCCAAACTAGTACACCTGTGATAAATTTACCCCGAACTATTTTTTTGACCATAAAAAACTCCAAACTGGTATACTTGTAGTAATTTTACCTCGAACTAATTTTTTAACTAACAAAAATCCCAAATTGGTACACATGTGACAATTTTACCCTAAACTAATTTTTGACCACTAAAACCCCCCAAACTGATATATTTGTGATAAATCTACCTTTCGTTAGTGTCCGTTAAATTGGATTAATATCATAAAAAATCACAAATTGATAAACTTGTTTGGTAAAACCCAAAACCAGTACAACTGTCAATTATCACGTGTCATTAAACTTAGCAATTTGACAGTAAAATTTAACGAAAATTAATGGAAGATAAATTTATCACAGGTATATCGGTTTGGTTATTATTTACATGATTTTTGATGGGCGATGCCGCTGTGGGTCTGGCTCATCCATTGATCACCTCTAATCTTTTTCATCCTGAGTGATGCATCAAATGGGTCCATACTTGATCGATATGGAAAATAGGAACCAGTTCAAATATCGAGAATAAAATACCTTACTAAAAATACGTTAACTTTTTGATGAGATTTGCTACGACACCACCGCGCATTACCCAAGATGTTTTATTGGGAGATTAATTTTAGAGGTAAGAACGATCTATTAATTTCAAATAATTTCATTTTTTAATTTTTGAAAAAAATCAATTTCTTTACATGGCAATTGCAGCGAGTACGGGGCGGGGCGGGGCGGGGCGGGTAGGGACTAGGCTACAAGTCTCGACTCATTGCTATCCCTAATTTTGATATCCCTCGAAAGACCTCGATAACCCTTTACATGGATGCATATTTATTTCATCGAGTACATACTCCAAATAATTTTATCTAGATGTTATCCACCCGATGATTTTTAATCCGTTGAATGATGCGATACTCCAAAAGTAACTCAAGAAAATTGTGTAAGGAATGGAAGCGGAATAGATTTGTGACCGTTGCAGTATGTTTAAATAAAATACACGTATAATGTATGTACATGATTTTCAATGGAACTTCCATCTCCCGGATATATTTGATGATCTTACGAAAAAAAATACTAATTCTCTTGGGGGTAAATAAATTAAACACGTATCAAATGCACGGTGTATCATACTTGGGTAAAATTATCTCAATTTTTAACCTATTTTATACCTTTTCGTCGGTCAATCAATAATGTAATATGTCAACTTTCAAATATAGGTAAAAGATATAATCACATAATATCACATTCATGAAAATAAATTTACTATTCTTTTGATTTGTCTTCGGATATCACACACACACATGTAAGAAAATTCAATCGGTAAATTAATTTGTAAAAAAAGTTGGGATAAACTCACTAAAGCAATCAAGGGGCAGTTGTATGTAGAAAAAATGCTAGAATAAAATTAATTTTGGCTTTTAGGTTTACAAAATTACATGAGTCAATAAAATCTCAAGTTTTTTTTTTAAAAAAAAAGGGTAAGGGCAGTTTTGTATGGCATATCAAGCTCGGGTTCCGACTATCACACAAGTATTCCAAACCCGTACCAAATAAATTGGTTTTTTTAAATGGAATCCTAAACCCATTCACCCATCCCAAATGTCAATACGCATTTATGATCTATTAGGCTTAGGGCTAGACGAGAACCTGCTTAACGCTGAGCATGCTTCCTAGAATTGTCGTACGGATTACACTAGAGTCCCATCCTTTCGATCGATTAATCACTTTTAAGTCTCAAGAACTTTAAAAATGGTATTTAAATATCTTCGGCAATTCATCTTGTTGGAGCACTTGGCATTTTGGGCATCGGTTCAATGTCCATTCCTGAGTACCCTCAAACCCATGTTTGTTCGGTTCAAATTTCTTCCTACCTGCATCTGTAGCTCACTATGTTAGAGTTCTCATACAAGGGGGGACTCACACACTTCGACGATCACTCGTGATCGAACTTAATCGAGCTTCTACAACACCGACACGGCAAATCTCGAGATCGAGCTTAACCGGCTCTTCGCTGTGCCGGACCATCCAAAAAGAGGGAAGCTTCGGATCTTTGGAAGGACCCAATTCAAACCCTAGTTTTAGCTACAATCCACATGCTCTTGATCACTCGATCCAGTACAGTCCTCTGATCCTTACGTACGTGCAGCGATAAGGCGTGCCGCAGGTGTGAACGGTGACGCCATGAATGGCTGCTCCGTTACGCGGTCGAATAAAGTCAAGGGATGCGAAAGAGAGTCACGGACTGTCTACTCCTCTTTCTGTTTGTGCGTGTGTTGACCTTGACCTTCAACGTCACCGTATTCAATGCTTCCCCATCTCTTTCTTGTTTTCGCCTTTTCTTTTTTGGTTGGATTCGGTTTGGGACATCAGACTAAGGAAACTTCAGAAGGGGACAAGGGTTTGGAGAATATAGAGCCATGATTGGAGCCTTCTTTAGTGGAAACCCTAGAATGATTCCTCTGTGTCTTTTTGACTGGCGGCAGATCTTGCAGCTAATGGGGCTTTGTCTATACAGTCTTGGCTTTTGTCTTGTTTGGTCTTTGGGGATGGGGTGCTGAGCCGAAGTAGAAGTGGGCCTCGAGTTGGTTTTGTGTTAGTCTTGTTGGGTTTGAAGCCTAGCAAGAGGAGCTTTCTTTTTTGGGCTGTGGATCGGGAACACGGACATGTGTGTCTATGGTAATAATGAAATGTGCGAGACGTTAGGGTTGGAGCACCAAGCAGGGTTGTGCAACCGGACCGATTCTACTCGGGAACCGGATTGGATCGCCTAGAAAATAAGTTCTGCTCCACAGTTCCAAGTGAAGATCTACCTTGGAACCAAACCAACCTAATCGAATTTGGAACCGGTTTCATAAAACCTAAAAATCTTAATTTTTCTTTTGGTATCTTTTTCTTCAATTATCTCTTTTTCTCTGTTGTCTCCAACCTCACTAAGACACTTCATGATTCTCTCTCTCTTGCTTGCGACTCATCCTCCTCCTTGATCTTTTTTGGTTTGCCCTCACTTGTTCTAGTTTCACAACCCTCGCTCGTTCCTGACTTGCCTTTGCTCGCTTTCCCTCGTTCATCTTTTTACTTTGAATTGTTTTATCGCTCATATTATTTTGCTGTAAAAAATGAAAGTAAAAAAAGGAACAAAAGAAGAACAGGTTCTCAGGTAAACCTTGGAATTGATTTGGAAAAACGGGATAGGTTCAAAGGCAAACCAGGTAGGTTTTAAGTTTCAATAACTGGAAACCGGTTCTAGCATGATAGGTTCTAAGTTTCAGGTCTAGATACTACCCACCTTGGAATCATTCACTCTTAGTGCTCGGTGGAGATTAGTGGAATGCTCGGAAAGCTATGAACACTATTATAAGCCGAAAAAAAAGAGAAAGAAAAGAAAAGGGTAAAATAAAAGAGCAAGTATATATAGTAAGGGTGACCATGGTTCCAAGATATACAGGATAGATTCTAGGGTCTAGAACATGGAACCTGAAATCTAGAACAAGTTTTTGTGTTTTTCCTGTTTTATGTTTTCACACAATTTTGCGATATTTCATGGTATCCGATAATGAGTATGTAATTTGAAACCGCTAGCCTGAGTTTTTATTTCCGGTGATATCAATGATTGAAACTTTTACTTTGTTAATGTTTTTATATTTTTTGTATGTCTAAATATAAATTGTGGTTAGTGGATTGTAGCAACGAATGATGATTATTAGAGTTGATGATTCATTACAATCGTTTAATTATGAATATAGGTAGAACCTGTGTAGACCTTGATACCCGTGACATGGTGGGTTCTATGATTTGCAAGGTAGGTTCTAGATTCCAAAAAATTAGGAATTTATTCCAACTAGTTGGTTCCATGTTCTAAGTAAAACCTGTACAGAACCTGGAACTTGTAAATACATACACCTAAAAAGAGTTTGTAATAACTCCATATATATTCCTCTCTCCTCTATTCAGATAAGTTAAGATGTCCATGGAAGTATCCTGTGCGATAGAGAATCTATATCTCCATTCATTGTGATAGAACCGCGGAAGCTAAAACATGCCATGGTCGCCTTGGCCTTTGAGGAATGCTTGAAGCTGGCCGTCAAGAGACAGACGTAGTCAGATCCCCTTGGGTAACCCTAATCTTACTTAAGAAAGTAAACAATAGTTAGGTATTGCTCGAACCCAATGTCTGATCAGTGCAAATCAGTCATCAACTGTCAAGTGCCATGAAGTTTCTTATTTTTACTTTAATATGATAGTACCATGTGCAATTTTATTGATTTGGGTGTGTGAAAACGTTTTCTTCTAAGGCTCTGTTTGTTTCGCAAAAAATGAATGAATATAAGAATATTTTTCTGAAAATGATCTATTATATTGCTTACGAAAACGGGTGAATGAAAAATATTTTCATCGTTCACGAAAGCATTTTTTTTGCAATGAATAAATTAGTATCGATAATGAAATTTTTTTCAATAAATAATTATTTCAAGTGATACAAGCACTCATCTTTAGAAAAAAAATATTTTTAAATCATTCATTTTTCGCGAAACAAACGGAGCCTGAAAGAACTCTAAAAACCTCTCTAAAAAGGCAATCTTAAAAATCACCGTTACATTTGGTTAGGTTCCAAATGAGACAATGTTGAATGTTGAACCATCTCTTACCTATCGAAAGACTAAGTAGATATCTATATATTCTTTTACGGGCTTTAAAGGTCCAGCTATCTGAAAATCCATGAAATACCTTGCAAGTATGCATAGAGTAATTTAGACAACTTGTGGGATTTTAAGGGATGACCTCCGTTATCTTAGCTGATTACATCAACGATGAGGATGTAGATCGACTTATATTTTTGATATATAAAATTTGTGGAGAAAGTGTTAAGATTTAAATTTAATAAGAAAAAAAAACCAAACTGTTTTGTCTACATAACTACGACAAAGAATTTCCCTTCTCTTTTTCCGCTGTATTTTATTCTCTATACAACCGAATTTTATGTCTTAAATAACTCTTGAAGCTAATAATCAATTAAAATTAGGGTTGTGTTTGATAACTATGCAAAGAATTAATTTTCAACACTTAACGTTATTAAGTGCATGGGATGACATCTAACAACATCTACTCAAATTCATTGTTTCAAGGCGAAAAAGCGCGGCACGGAAGTATGCATACTTAATTGGTTAAGCGATAAAATATTCAATTGAAAATAGAATCTTGCTCATTATATTGTTGAAACTCCCGATAATGTCACCATTTCATGTTTGGAAGAAACCAATGGAAATTTATTATTCAATTTTTATCTATCATTAGAAGCTTTATATTTTCTGATTCACTATTAGGAGCGAGTAAAAGGAATCGCCTGAACCAAATTGAACTAGCTGGTTCTGGACATTTTTTCGGGAGCATGGAATCGGGAACCAATGAGTTTCGGTCCGGTTCCCAATTTCTGGTGTGAAACCGTCCACTAGATTGGATCAATTTTTTTTTTAAATTTATATATATATTTTTTATTTCTTACAAATGTGAAAAATCCCTAATATCTTCACAACTCTTTCATCTTTCCCAAATTGAAACAAAACCCTAATCCTCTTGCTCACGCCTCCTCCTCCTCCACTGGTCTTCTCGCCTCACTTGACGAATCCGTTGTGTTGCCTCGCTCCGACAAGAAGGACTAGTTCGTTTCCATCGCTATTGAACCCCAAAATAGAGAGAGAGAGAGAGAGAGAGAGAGAGAGAGAGAGAGAGAGAGAGAGAGAGAGAGAGAGAGCTGAGGTTGAGTTTCAGCTCCGTGAGAGATGCAGCCAACACAGAGAGCTACATGGAAGGGACGGCAAGCCAACTTGGAGCGTGGGGAGCATGGAAATGCGATCTTGAGGAAGTGGTGCTCTTGATGAGTGAGAACGAAGACGATGATGAAGAAGAAGAAGAACAAGAAGAGAGAGAGAAAGAGAGAGAGAGAGAGAGAGAGTTGGCGTGCGGTTCCATTTATCAACTAGGGAATCGGACCGAATCGATCGGTTTGATTTCAGGATCAAATGGTTCAATTCTCGATTCCAGAAATGGAGAACCTATTACCCCAATTTACTACTTAAGGCCTTTGGCATGTAATGTTCAGTACCTAAATTTTCAACACTTATTTTTCAGTTGGATCGAACCAACCCTTGTCTTTGGACATTTATCAATTAGGTTATGAGTGTGCTCAAAGTCAACCGGATTTAATAATAAACCCCATCATCTATCTCCCTCGAGTCTGCGACTCTTGGCGGGGGCAATCGCCAATCAAATGTTGCTCGGACATCATCTAAGACATGTACTATTCACCATATCGAATCCCCAATTCAATTGAGATTATACAAAGTGTATGTCCTTGTGACTGCTAAGAGTTCACCTAATTAAGGCGAGCTTTATCGTCATAGAATTGCGAATGATCTTTTTGTCGGGGGCCAATTGGAGCGTGCATGAAATCATTTCTGTTTTTCTATTTTTATGATTCCAGAAACAGATTTAGAACAGAAATCCGTTTGGTAATGTAATTTCATTTTTCTATTTCTGGAACAAATTTCTATTCCAAAAATAGGTTTGGAACATAAATCAAAATTAAAAACAATCTACTTTTTTATTTATGGAACGAAAATGAGAAATAAAAACTCTTTTCATTGCTTGTCCTCGCTACTAGTCGACCATCCCCTTGCCGCTGGCTGCCTTTCGCCACCGCCGGTCGCCTTTCGCCACCGCCGGTCGCCTTTCGCCACCGCCGGTCGCCTCCTGCCGCTGTCGGCTGCTAACTGCCTCTTGCCGCTGTCGGTCGCTAGCTGCCTCCTGCCGTCGTCCTTCGTAGACCACCTTCTCCCACCGCCATCCTCCACCATTCGCCGCTGCCCAACACTGGTTGCAACCTGCCCATTGTAGCCTCCTGCCATCCTTTGCCGCCACTTGCCAATCGCTCAGAAGCTGCAGGCCACCGTCCACCGCCCACTGCCTCTTGCCGTCAACCATTGTCCTTTGTTGCCCGATGTCTGCCGCCACCCGCCACCGGTCGGCCGCCACTCGCCACCGGCCGCCGTTCTCCTCTGCCAGCTGCCGTGCTCCACTACCCAACGTTGGTCCCCACCTAGTGCCGGCTGCCTCCGCTGCCCTTCGCCGGCGACTACCCACCATCAGTCGTTGTCCTTCGTTGCTAGCGGCGGTGCTGGCCGTGGTGCCCCGCTGCGGGCTGCCTTGCGCCGCCGGCCGCTGCCCACCATCGCCCCCTGCTGCCGTGATCCGCCATTGGCCGCCGTACTCCATTGCCCGATGCCCGCCGCCGCTCGGTGCCGACTGCTTGTTGCTCGGCGCCGATCGCCTGTCGCCGTCGGCCGCCTCCTGCCACCGATCGCCTTTCGTTGCTGGCCGTCGCCCTTCGCCGCGGCCGGCCGGCCGCCTGCCACCGTTGGCCACCATCCTCTGCCCTTTGCCGCTACCCGCCGTCCTTCATCGACCGCTTGGAAGGGAGAAATTTTGTGTCGTTATCAAACGAATTTCTATTTCAAAAATAGAAATTTCGTGTCATTTTTAAACGAGCATTTTTGCTCAGAAACTCATCCGGGAAACAAAAATAGAAAAATTCATTTTTGAAACAGAAATGTTACTATGCGCGTCCTTACCTGAAGCCAAACCAAATCGGGCAATCGAACGACATCGTTTCGCGAAAAACGACTTTGCGGCTGTTTTTGGTTTTGATGCTTTCGGCCTTCTTAACGAACTTCGCATCGCATGAAACATTGTGCGGGAACGATCGCCGCCGACCACCATGCCGCGGGGAACGTGAAGGCAACGTCTCACCGCGAGCCGCCACGTGTCATCCGAATGACGACAGCCGCCACCCTCCTGCGCTATTCTCGTTCCGGTCGTGTAAAATCACCAGAACGGAGAAAGTAAAACGTTGGAAGTTCGTCTTTGTCCTGTGACTAGGGGAGATGTCGAGTCGCACAGGGAGTCGCTGTCGTTATGGAAAAGAAGAAGAACCCCCGGAAAATTATGCACTGGAGTCGTCCACTCCGGTCAGCTCTCACGGTCGCGCGGCTCCCACCAGGCTTTGAACTTTCAAAGTTGAAGATCGTTGTCTTCTTTGTAGAGACATTTCTGGGAAACTTTGTGGAAGTTGAACTGAAGAGAAACACCTTCTTGAGTTGACGTTGGGGAGACCCTTCACTGGAGAGAAGAGGAGCTTCCTTTCTTTCTTCGTTTTCATGGCTCGGAACATGGACCCGCAATCGGCCGCCGAGAAGGCGGTGTCGGTGATCGGGTTCGGGTACGACCTCACGACCGACCTCCGGTTGAAGGCCTGCAAATCGGGTCGTTCCGGGTCGAGATTGATCGAGCTCGAGGCGAGGGAGGTCAGGGACCTCGTGGTCCCTGGTGGGGTGGTCGTCAACGACGTGCCCACCTGCATCAGGTGCGATAAGGGCGAGCGCACCAGGTTTTGCTCCGACGTGCTCTCGTTCAATCAGGTGAAAAAAAATGGAGTGCTTGTTTTTCTTTTCTTTTTTTTATAATTCTTTATGACTTTGCTGGTGAAGTGATGAATCTTGAGTTTCGGGGAAGATTTAAACTTGTTGAGTTCTTAATTTTTCGTGAGAAGTGCATTCACTTCCTTCTGCTCACATTTTGTCATGTTGAAGAACCATGATTGGGAAGGCCGGCCTTTGACCGGAGCGCAAACTTGATTTACGAACGTTGGCCGGGGATAGTGCCTACTGAAGTGATGACTGATATTTGGGGTGCATATGAATCGATTGTTATTTGTTCGAATATAGTAGAATTAGCTTTTAGTTGGGGCAAGTCAACTTGTTGATCATCTGATCGTTTCTAAATTAACAATAATGAAAGAGCATTCTCTCGAAAGAAATGTGATTCAGCGGTCTTTTTTTGTTTTGGCTAAAAATGTGATTAAGTAGTCTGGTCCTGCCTTGAGAGGTTTTAATTGGCCTGCAAAGAAGAAAAAATTTGCCTGCCTTCATGTCATTTTCACAAGAGGGTGCCTTTTGATCTTGAGGGGTTGCAATTGATTGTGAACAAGTGTTGCTTGCGGAATGAGGAATAACCAAAAAACTGAATTTGCGGGACAAATGTTAACAACTGTCACAGGCCAGCTGATTAACTCACTCTGCAAATCACCTAATTTATGTCCTGCCCGAGGTCATTGCTTAACGATGGTGCAATTCTCTTTATATTACTTACTAGTATTGTTAAGCTTGCTGTCATGAATCTCCTAGTGAGAACCATTAAGAACGACGACCTTGTTATTGACTTATCGTTTTGTATTTTACTCTCGTGGTGTAAAACTATAGTAAGAGTAATGCAGTGGTGGAGGACACCGATTTTAGCATCACTACCATTGAAGCATGAGCAGCATTTCACTTTTACATTGATTTCTAACCTTGCTATGCTGTTGCATTAAGGTAGTGCCCGTAGGTTGGCTGTTGCATTCTGTTTGCCAAGCACTTCACCTTCTCTATAAATTGCAGATGTCGGAGCATTTCAATCAGGAACTTTCTTTATCTGGTAAAATACCGTCAGGCATCTTCAATTCCATGTTCGACTTTAGGAACTGCTGGCAGAAGGATGCATCTGCCGTAAAAAGCCTTGCTTTTGATGGTTGGTTCATGACCCTCTACAGCATCGAGTTGGCAAGATCTCAGTTAACGCTTTCTGAGCAAGTAAAACAAGAAGTGCCTGATTCGTGGGACCCCCTCGCCCTTGCCGAGTAAGTTCTAAACCGCATGAGATTGCTTTGTCGCCCTTTAAGTCTAAAGTGTCAAAAGACCTTGTGATATTTCTCATCTCACAGAAAGTGCCGGTGTTTGATGACATTATTTTCCAGGTTTATTGAGAGATACGGCACTCATGTTGTGGTCGGGGTAAAGATGGGAGGTAAAGACGTAGTTCACGTGAAGCAGTTGCAGAACTCACATCTTCAGCCCACTGACGTTCAGAACTACCTGAAGCAATTAGCTGATCAGAGATTTTCTGAAGATACTAACGGAATTTTGTTAACAGATCCTGCTCAATTATCAGCCAAATTGATGGTACACAGAAACTTTTGAATCAACACATCCGTCTTTAAGTATTTCCATTATGAAGTGATATTAAATGCATCTCCTGGAAAGCACCGGAAGGATGCAACTGCTTTCATATGGAATGTTGGCCTTCTGTGAGAAATCAACCAAATATCGTATAATTGGACTTCTTCACTTTGGGACTATGATGATGTTTTTCATTAGCTTAAGTTTACGTATGTGAAGAAGGACGTTTGTGAGCAAGTTGTTGCTTAGACATTGAGTTGCTTTAATAACAGACTACCTTGGTTTCCTAAATTTCCTCTGCATTTGATTGCACTGAGGTAGCGCGGTGCACAACATAATCTTCGCCTTACTTTTCTGGACCTATAGTGCTCTCTTAAAGCATATTGATTGACGTGGCAAGTTCTGGATAATTACATGTAATATGCGTCATTGACCTGATTTTGTAGCTAAAAGCTTCACCGGAATGCTTCGTGCAGTATCATGGTTCGCTATTTTGAGTAACGGGCTTGTCTAGCCAGAGAGAAATTCTAGGTGGTAATCCAATCATATCCTAGCTTGATGTTCATGTATGTTTTTGCAGGGTGAAAACCTCGTGCCTGGGAATTTCCATGGAGTATATGTTAGGTCGGCTATTGTTGAACCCTCAAAAAACAATGTAAGCATTTCTGTACTTTCGTTGAAGATCATGTCTTGAGCCGCACTCACTCAACGGTTTGCCTTGAAAAGGATAAGGTTTCTGTTGTTCTCGTGTTCATTAACATTTCTAATTCTCATGTAGGATATTGTGAGTATATGTGTCAGGAAGGGCGGGAATGATTGGGGTCAAAGTCATAACCAGTGGCTCTCAACAATATCTCAGTCTCCCAACGTTATATCAATGTCCTTTGTGCCTATAACTTTGCTGCTGAGCGGCGTACAAGGAATTGGATTTCTAAGCCATGCGGTCAATCTGTACCTCCGACGTGTGTATAGTTCTCCGTATTCTTACCCTATCACTATATCTTTTAAAGAGTAATGGAATCATGTTTAGTCATGTGCTTGACCCGGTGGCAAGAAACTGAACTATTCAGCTGATTTTGAGCTGAATTACAGTATTGTTCATCTGCTGCCATTCATTGTTTTTGGTTTTGTCATATTTTCTTCTATCACAATATCTATGGGTATTTAAGAATGTCTTATTTGCTTGATTTTTCTAATTGTGTCCCTGAGAAAGTCTTTCACATGCTACATCATCTACCACTGATGTTGCTCGACAGTGCTTCTGGTCAGTTTCAACTGAATCGTTGTTGTTGCTTTTGCTAAATCGTTCAGACAAGCCGCCCATAGAGGAGCTCCATCAATTTCTACAGTTCCAGTTGCCGCGCCAGTGGGCCCCAGTATATGCTGATCTTCCCCTTGGACCAACACAGACAATCTACGCATTTCCATCACTTCGGTTCACTTTTATGGGTCCTAAGCTCTATGTTAATACCTGTCAGGTAATTCATTCTGCGAAAAGTATACTCATATGGCTCATGTCTAAAATTCCAAGTATTGGAGTTTCATGCATGCGGGATGCCTCTTCATAATAGGAGCAGACATCTTGAGAGTAGAGACTAGTTTAGACTGTACATGGTGACATAGCATTGCGCAGTGACGTGTGTTGCTCTATGCCTCCCTTTGTGGATATATAACGTAGTATTCTTGAATTGTTCATTTTGGTCCATTCCCTATAAGTCTTGATGAGAAGCCTCATCAAGATGTCGATTTTAATTCCTTCTCCAACTCGAGCTTCTTAAAACAATGGATCACTTTACAGAATGTTGTTACGTTCGTCCACCTCCTTTTCTTTCAGCTTATGTTGAGGCTTGTTCTTCAGTAAATGCTTTGGATTATGTTTATACTTCATGAAGGTAGTAATGCTGATCTGATTTGGTTTTAACGTACTTGAATCATCATTGGCATCGCTTTACACCATTGCAAAAGAAGGGTCTTAGTATAGCAATACCAGTTCATCATCTTGATTTTGAATCTGCTTACTCTCAGACTGCAAATTTTGGCAATCCCATCTGTTTTATAAACTTTTACAGTTAAATGATATGGGCACCAATCTAGTGGTGTAGACATATCGTCTAACAAAGTAATGGTACAGTCCATATCCTAATTTACTCTTTTGTATCGTGGACAATAACTTGGATTCATCCTGCTATCAGTTTATGTGATTGCATGTAGTGAATATTGTATTGTGATGGGTGGCTCTATTTTCATCTCATTTATGATTAAAAAACCACCCCATTTGTAAGTAATCGACCAAAATACCTTTCAATTAAAATTTCCACATTTTAATTTTTCTCCCTTTATCTTCTCGTGGCTTTAAGTCAATGCTTTTGTTGCAACTTGTAGTGTATTGTTTTTTTCCCGATGAATTTAGTAAAGAGGTGCATAAGAGAAAATCTCTCCTAAAATTATTATTGCACTCTCTTATTCCTCAAAGTTTCAAACAGACTCGTCCTCGCCCCTACCCTCGCGTCAAGCGCACTACCGCCTGCCACCTCTATCCTCAACGTTCGCGCGCCGTCAACATTACAATGTGTCGCGCTTCGGTCACTCGCCTCTCTCGTCACAGCACAACCATTGCTCTTCTTCGTGCCTCTACCGTCACAACATGACCATTGCTCTTCTCCCTCAGATCCATAGTGTGACGCATGAGATTGTGATGGTGTGTGAAAGTCCGGGATGGTGGCGGCGTACAGTGGTGGGCTCGGCATGAGGGTAGGGGCGAGGACGAGTCTGTTTGAATCTTTGAGGCATCAAGAGAGTCGGATAATTGTTTTAGGATATATTTTCTCTAATGCACCTGTTTTGCTCCTCTTGGTCCTGAAAAAAAAAAACAAACTTAAAGTTGCAAAATATGCATCAACTTAATGAAGGTGGGAGAGTGAGGTTCAACCACAAAGAGATAAAGGGAGATGAATTAAAAAGTTAAAATTTTAATTGAAGGGTATTTTGGTCCACTATTTGTAAAGAGGTGGTTTTAGTATAGGATATTTACACAAATGATCTTTGAACTTTTACCAAATGTGCAATACTATTCATGAACTTTTAATTTATTTAATGTAGTCCCTGAACTTTAGCCCAACGTGCAATGTCGTATTTGAACTTTTATTTTGTCAATATGGTCTCTGAACTTTTGGCACATTGGGCTAAAGTTTAGGGACCACATTGAATAAATTAAAAGTTCGAAAATGATATTGCACATTGGGCTAAAGTTCAGGGATTGCATTGAACAAATTAAAAGTTAAGGGATGACATTGCACATTAGATTAAACTTCAGGGATCATTTGTCATTCTCCGTTTTAGCAACAAATTGGGTGGAAATAGTACCTCCCCTGATGATTTCGAATAAATAAAACCAGCGGTAAACGACTGCATATGCTCAATGCTTACTTTAACTTGCAACTCGCAGGTGGACACTGGGAACCGACCGGTGACAGGTATTCGCCTGTTCCTAGAAGAGAAGAAAAGTGACCATCTAGCCATCCATCTCCAACACCTGATGAGTATCCCTGGCACCCTCGAGATCTCGGAAGACCACACTTATGAGCCTAACCACGGTCTGGACGAACGAGCCTTCTTCGAACCTGTCAAGTGTAGCATCTTCTCGCACGTGTGCACAGCTGCCGTGCAATATGATGGCTCGCGGATAAATGATTCGGCCTCTATCGTGACGAAGGCCTGGTTCGAAGTTAAGGTCTTAGGCATGAAGAAGGTTCTGTTCCTAAGGTTAGGATTCTCCGTGGTGGCGTCTGCAAAGATCCGGAGATCCGAATGGGATGGACCATCGAGTCTATCTCGAAAATCATGGTTATTTTCGTCGTTCATCAGCACGAGCCTCAGCATGGGACTGAATCCGATCCCGCTAGAGAGGCCAGTGAAGGTGGATTTGAACTCGGCAGTTTATCCTGGGGGACCTCCATTGCCGTTGAAGATGCCTAGAATCGCAAATTTCGTCGACACGAGAGAAATGGTGAGGGGCCCGGAAGACCCTCCTGGGTATTGGGTGGTCACCGGAGCCAAGTTGTGTATAGAAGGTGGAAGGATTGCGGTTAAGGCCAAGTTTTCTTTGTTGACGATAATGTCAGAAGAGTCGATGATGCTAATGTGATTAAACTGAGGGAACAGTATCCAGCTCTTTTCATACCCATTGTAAATTTGTTGTATGTACACTACACATTAGATGTGCTGGAGGAGCAGCAGTCCAGCGTGAAGTTGTCCTTCAGGGCAACCAGATTCTGCTTGTTTCGAGAAGATCTGTTGTACCTATTTTGATGATTTACATAGTCTCATGTTTAGCAGTAATTACTTTGCTTTAAAATCTTCCGGATAGAGCAGGTACAGACCAGAAACAACGATGTGGACTCTGACTCTCAAAGAACGAAAAAGGTGATTTAATACTTCCAAGATCCGTTTGGGCTTTCCCTAAGATATGATTCTGAGTGTTTTTTCTTTGGAAAAATATCACCAAAAATTTTAAATTACGTCACTTGTGATAAATTTACCGTGAAATTTTTTTTGTGACATGAAAAATTCCCGAACTATGTCACTTGTGTCATATTTATTTCATAATACTTTGGCCTATGGGTATTTTCGTCCTTTTCTTTTCTTTTGATTTTTTTTTCTTTTCTTCTCTCTTCCCTCCGCCGGCCATGGCGGAGGGAAGCCAGCGAGGGTGGCCCTCGACGGCGTCGAGCGAGAGTCGGCCTTGCCTAGGTGGGCGAGGACAGCCCTTGACTAATGTCGGCGAGGGTTGCCCTCGCCAGATTCGACGAAGGCAGCTCTCGCTTGAGTCGGATGAGAGCTGCCCTCGCCTAGGCGAGCGGCCTTTGCCGGCGTCGGGCAACCCTCGCCAGATCCGGCGAGGGCTACCCTATCCCAACGCCGGAGAGGGTCGCCCTTGCTAGATCCAAAGAGGGCTACCCTCGCTCGATGCTTGCAAGGATCGTCCTCGCCAGAACTGGCGAGGGTAGCCCTTACCCAGCGCTGGTGAGAGCAACCCTCGCCTAGTGCGAGTTAGGTTTAGTTTAGGAATTTATGATTTTTTTATTAAAAATAAAAATTAAATAAATATATTATATTATTATTATATTATCGGTTTGGTCCGGATGGGCAGGTGGGCGGTTCCACGCTTGGAACCGGGAATCGGACTGGTGCCCACCGGTTTCCAAAAATTGAAATCGGGAACCAGACTGGTTCCCTTAGGAACCACCGGTTTCGGCCCAGTTCCGGGCGGTCCCGAGCGGTCCGGGCGATTTGCGGCTCTTTTGGGCATCTCTAACCGAAATGCTTTTGGTGTTTCGAAGAAAATGGTCTTACGCGGTCGCGGGGTGAAACTGAGTCAAGCTACTTGCGTGTAACTCAGGGCTTGGATTGGTGATTACTCGCGAGAGAACTTGGCTTCTGTAACACTTGTGCTGTCAATAAGCGCGATTACTTGAGGTTGAGCTTAATTAGCTCTTTGTGCGCAAGATTGTCAGAAAAGAAGGAAGCTTTTGAATATTCGGACCGACAATATAAAATCCAGTGGGACGATATTTCAACGACTCCTCTCACACGTAAGTCGGATTACGAGCGACACGTGGAGTTTGATTAATGGGGGATGGACGCACGTTCGTGAAAGGGATAACAGTGGCTCCGATACCATGCGAATTCTTGCGGGACCACAACCAATCGTTCTTAAAGTTTAAGCTGTCATATGGAGATGTGGCTGTGATACCACGTATAATTTGGTAAGATGATATTTCAGCGGATCAAAATTCAAACCTCAGTTAAATGTTCTAAGGGACTATCAGTATGCCAAACGACAATCCAAAGTCAAACCTCGAGCGTGGCTAATCCCCATGCTCTTTCTTGCTTGCTTGCTCGATTACTTAAAAATTACTACAAATGGGCCTCGGGTCCGGTCAATTTGGTCTGGCCTGTCGCAGGTGTGAACGGCACGCCCTAAATGGCTGCTTCGGCACGCGGCCAAATTGCAGTCAAGGGACGCCGAACAGCATGAGACCCACGTACACCCTTCTCCCCTCTCTCTCCGCGTGTGTTGACCTTGTTGACCTTCAACATCATCATATTCAATATTTCCCTCATCTTTTTCTTCTACTTTCTGCTTGGACTCGGTTTAGAATAGAAGACTAATAAAACTACAGAAGGGAGGGAACAAGGGTTTCAGAGTATAATATAATTAGAGCCTTCCTATGCGTGTTTGACTGGTGGTAGATCTCGCAACTGAAGGGGCTTTGTCTTTACAATCTGGGCTCGTCTTGTTTGATCTTAAGGGATGTTGCACCGAGTCCAAGTAAAAGTGTGGCCTCGAGTTGGTTTTGAAGCACGGCAAGAGAAGCTTTCTTTTCGGGTCATCGATCAAAAACACGGACATGTGTACCTTCGATAGTTATGACTTGTGTGAGACGTCAGTATTGCCACATCTGGTAGCGATTAGTTGTATGCTAAAAAAGTTATGAATGCTCTATTGTAAGCCAAAAAAGAAAAAAGGATAAAAAAAAGGCAAGTATATATAAACATTAGGATCCATTTGTTTTACTGAAAATTTTTTGTCGCTGGAAAATATTTTCAGGATATTCAATTTCAAAGAAGCCAAGCCATTTTCTGGTGTGTGTTGGTGCTGAAAACAAGTTGAAAAAATTGGCTTTATGGTGTTTGACAATATCAACTACTTCTCCTTTTTCACGTAAGGATTTAATAAACTCATAATTCCAACAAATTCTTCAAATATCGGATTCAGAATCAGTGTCTGAAATAATCTCTTCATCTTCTTCAACAGGTGGAGATTCAGCCACTTCGGGAGCCAGATCATCATCATTCGAGATCTCCATAGCGTCAATTTCTTTGACTAGGAGCTCACTAGGTACATCATTGACTTCTTTCTCTTTGAATTTACAAGAGAAATTCTCGGAAGATAAATCAATTATGGCTGACATCGTCATGGCATCCAATTCTCTTTGTAGGTTCCAAACAAAAAAAATGTAGAATTTTGAACCATTTCTTAGCTACCGAAAGGACTAAATACAAATATGTCCTTACCAAAAAAAAATACAAATATGTATGTTTCTTATATACGGGTAAAGAGGCTCGACTACTTAAAGATCTATAGAATACTTTACAATCCCATGAACGGGTGAAGTGTTGGCCTTTATCTACGCAGGTGTGCCTGACAGAGAGTAGTTTGCATATAACTTTATTGTCTTAGTTGGAAATCCTCTAACGCTCCAATAGCTACATCAATGACGACGGTGTTGATACAAACACATATCGTACACACTTCAAGCCACTGTATTTTACCAAGTCATTTATCCTTTCTCATTGCTTCTTTCTTTTATATCTAAAATATCTTTCGCGTCATAATTTAGATATATAAAATGTGTGGAGAAAGTTGTAACGTTCGAAATTTTCAAGAAAAAATCAAAGCCTTTTTGTCTATGTAACTGTGACAAAGAACTTCTCTTTCTATTTCTTGCTATGTTTTTGTCCTCTATACCATCAAATTTAGGTTGTGCTTAATAATCGTGCTAAGAGTTGAACATTTTAATAAGTGCATTCGATAACCTCCACAACATCTACTTAAGGCTTCCCGCATGCATTGTTCAGTACTTATATTTACGACACTTATTTTTTAGTTTGATCAAATGAGCCCTTAGTCCTTTAACATTTATGAATTAGGTTATGAGTATGCTCAATTTCGCGTTTGCATGATACATGACGATATATATTGACATTTATCTACTGATATGTGCGATTAGCATGCCGAATATGAGCTTAAGCCTAAGTCAGCCAGATTCAATAATAAGCAAATCACGATCTAAGTCCCATTCTTAACCGTGAAGGACTAGGATTAGTGATCTTGCTTGGATTGCTCAAACTCAGAAACCTTTTCTCAGTTGCATAAACTGAAAAAAGGGAAGTCTTGAACCGAATAGAATCTTAGAAGGTCATCTTATCCATTAGGATGAAGTCTAGCTCTTGTCTTGGCACCAGCCAGTCACATATTAGGCACGAAAAACATTGGAGTTATCGACAAGGCAAAACTCACGGACTCAAGGTACAGAGGCGATGTGCATATAGAGGCTAAAGGCCTGTCGAAGAGGGAGGTGTAGGCAGCCTCATCTCCTGAGAAATCAAATTATATGCACGTCATCTCTGTTCCTTTAGCAAGCGAGTTTCGTCTCATTGATAACTCTTCGTCTTCGTGCCTAACTTTTCGCTTGTCAAAAAGCGGAAAAGTGAGAGGGAAAAAGGTATGTGCGGACAAAGGAAGAAAGCATTGATGGAGAGATAAAAGGTACATGGACAAAGGAAGAAAGCATTGATATAGATAGAAAAGGTAGAGGTCTTCCGAAAAGGAATTCACTTGTCACGAAAATACAATTGAATACTAAAACTTTTAAAAAATGCAATCGAGTTTTAAAACTTATTACAAAAGTATAATCAAGTTCTAAAACTTTCAAGAAGTGCAATTAACGTAAGGACTTGATCTGATCAATTTGACAAGTATCAGGATTTGATTGCATTTTTTGAAAGTTTTAATGCTCATTTGTGCTTTCATAACAAGTTTAAGACTTCCGATATACTTATCCCTTAAACTAACGAATAGTTGCCACGTGTCAGGGGCAACAGCCAATCTGATGTCGCTCGGACAGCGGCTAAATTTTGTCCTACCCATCATGTCGATCCTCGATCTCGTCGCGAGTACCATTTTTCCGATTGCTCTCTTAGCCTAAATTAAGGCAAAATCCTCCTGAGAAAAAGAGAACTGCGAATGGATCTTTCTTGTTCCGAGCCACTTAGGCTCTGCATAGCAACGTTTTTGTTCCCAGAAACAATTTTTTATCAGAAATAGTTTTTTCTATTTCTATTTCTTGGAACAGTTTTTAAGCAAAAAATAGCGTTTAATAACTACACAAAATTTCTATTCCTAGAATAGAAAAAGAATAGAAACGCGTTTTAGGGCGTAAATGATCCATTTCTATTCAATGGACGAGTTTCTCTCTTCTAGGCTACCGGCGGAGGACGGTGGGTGGCGGTGAGGGGCGGAGGATGGTGGTCGGCGGCAGTAGAGGATGGCGGCCGGTGGTGGGAGGCAATGGAGCACGACGGTCAGTGGCGGAGCACGGTGGTCAGTGGCGGAGCACGGTGACGTCGGGTGGCGGTGACGACAGTGGGGGGCGGCGACGGGATGTGGCTGGCGACAGAGGGTGGCCATTGTCGCTCGATGGAGCACAGCGGCCGGTGGCGAAGGATGTCGGCTGATGGTGGGTGACCGCCGGCGTCGGGTGGCCAAAGGCGGGAGATGACTGACGGCCTAGGGCAGCCAGCGTCGGGTGGTGGCCGGCGTTGGGTGTTGGAGCACAATGGCCGACGGTGGAGGATGGCGGCCGGTGGTGGGTGGCCGGCGGCGGCGGAGGACGGCGACCGGTGGTGGGTGATCGCCGGCGTCGGGTGGTTGGTGGGGGGAGGCAGCCAACTTCGGGTGGTTGGTGGGGGGAGGCGGAGGATGGCGACCGATGGTGGGTGATCGCCTGCGTTGGGTGGTTGGTGGGGGGAGGCGGTCAGCGTCGAGCGATGGAGCACGGCGGCCAGCGGTGGAGGACGGCGGTCGATGGCGGGTGGCGACAAGCATCGAGCGGCGAAGAATAATGATTGAAGACAAGAGGAGGCCAGGGGGCGGGAGGCGACCGGCGAGCGTTGGCGGGCGGCGGCGGCGAAAGGCGGGCGGCGGCGGCTGCGGAAGGCGGGCGGTAGGTGGCGGCGAAGGATGGCGAGAGGTGACGGTGGGTGGGTTGCGGCCGATGGATTGTTTCTTATTTTTGGAGAATTCTAAAAAAAATTGTTTCTTTTTTCTTGTTCCAGAAACAAGAAGCAGACTTTTTTTATTTCTTATTTCTGTTCCAAATCTATTTCTGAATTACTTTTTTGTTCTAGAAATGCAAAAATAAATTTTTTTTACTAAACAGATTTGTATTCTTTTTCTATTTTGGAGAAAAAAAAATAAAAAAAATAAAAAAATAAAAACGTTACTAAATAAACCCTTACATGCAAAGCCGAACGCTGCCAATACGTCTCCTTTCCGCCATCGGGCTCGGCCTCTGTACCTTTGTCCATTGCCCCTTTAACCGAACTCTGCCAACCAACATGCCAATGGAACAAAAAAACAGAAACTCTCCACCGCGAGCCGCCACGTGTCAGCCGAAAGTGCGACAGCCGCCAGCCGAAAGGCTACGTGGTCTTGTCCTAACTCTGTTTTTATCTTTTTGTTTTGTCTCTTTTGTTTCCTCTCTCATCTCTTGCCGTTAAAGAACCGCCCGAAGGAAACGTCAAATCCTGCCTTCGCCTCGGTTGAACGAGCAAAACAGCGAGTGGAAATGTCAAAAGCCCCCCATGAACGAGTCTCTCGGTCGTTGGAGTCGCATAAGAAAAATGGGGAAAAATCGTGGAGTTTGGAGTGTGAACGACTCTCTGCTCTTTGCTTTTTCTCAGAGGTTTCGCAGTGTCCCACCGATCTTTGAACTTTGAAAAGATGAGGAGCTTTCTTTGCGGTTCTTGTTTGTTGGGTCCGTCTGGGGAGGCTTTTGGGAAACAGTCGGATCGAATCCCTCTCACGGGCGTAGCATAAAAGAAACGCTGCGAAGACTATCTTTGCTCAAATTCTCTCCCTGTCTCTGTCTCTGTCTGGATTCTTGAGTCAAAACCCAGGAACACTTCATCGGGAAGCCGTTCAAAAGGGAGTGCCGAGTGATGCGAAGCTGAAGCGGAAGAAAACAAGGAAGAAAGGGAGCTTCCCTTCTTTTCTCTTCGTTTCTTTTTTTTCTTTTTTCGTTTTCATGATGGCTCCGACGATGGACCCGCAATCGGCCGCCGAGAAGGCGGTGTCGGTGATCGGGTTCGGGTACGACCTCGCGAGCGACCTCCGGTTGAATGCCTGCAAATCGAGTCGTTCCGGGTCGAGATTGATCGAGCTCGAGGCGAGGGAGGTCAGGGACCTCGTGGTCCCTGGTGGGGTGGTCGTCGACGACGTGCCCACCTGCATCAGGTGCGATAAGGGCGAGCGCACCAGGTTTCGCTCCGACGTGCTCTCGTTTAATCAGGTGAAGAAAAAGAAAGCAGTGGTCTTTGTGTTTCTTTTTTCGTGTTTTGTTTTTGTTCTGCATGACTTTGCTGTTGAAGTGATGAATTTTTGAGTTTCGGGGAAGATTTAAACTTGTCGAGTTCTTGATTTTGCGTGAGAAGTGCGGACACTTGCTTCTGCTCACATTTTGTCATGTTGAAGAATCATGATTGGGATGGCCGGCCTTTGACCAGAGCGCAAACTTGATTTACGAACGTTGGCCGGGGATAGTGCCTACTGAAGTGATGACTGATATTTGGGGTGCATATGAATCATTGTTATTTGTTCGAATATAGTAGAATTAGCTTTTAGTTGGGGCAAGTCAACTTGTTGATCATCTGATCGTTTCTAACACTTCTAGCTTTCGAAATTAACGATAATGAAAGAGCATTCTCTCGAAAGAAATGTGATTAAGTAGTCTTTTTTTTTAGGGCTAAAAATGTGATTAAGTAGTCTGGTCCTGCCTTGAGAGGTTTTAATTGGCCTGCAAAGAAGAAAAAATTTGCCTGCCTTCATGTCATTTTCACAAGAGGGTGCCTTTTGATCTTTAGAGGTTGCAATTGATTGTGAACAAGTGTTGCTTGCGGAATGAGGAATAACCAAAAAACTGAATTTTCGGGACAAATGTTAACAACTGTCGCAGGCCAGCTGATTAACTCACTCTGCAAATCACCTAATTTATGTCCTGCCTGAGGTCATTGCTTAACGACGGTGCAATTTTCTTTATATTGCTTACTAGTACTGTTAAGCTTGCTGTCATGAATCTCCTAGTGAGAACCATTAAGAATGACGACCTTGTTGTTGACTTATTGTTTTGCATTTTACTCTTGTGGTGTAAAACTATAGTAAGAGTAACGCAGTGGTGGAGGACACCGATTTTAGCATCACTACCATTGAAGCATGAGTAGCATTTCACTTTTACGTTGATTTCTAACCTTGCTATGCTGTTGCATTAAGGTAATGCCCGTAGGTTGGCTGTTGCATTCTGTTTGCCAAGCACTTCACCTTCTCTATAAATTGCAGATGTCGGAGCATTTCAATCAGGAACTTTCTTTATCTGGTAAAATACCGTCAGGCATCTTCAATTCCATGTTCGACTTTAGGAACTGCTGGCAGAAGGATGCATCTGCCGTAAAAAGCCTCGCTTTTGATGGTTGGTTCATGAGCCTCTACAGCATCGAGTTGGAAAGATCTCAGTTATCGCTTTCTGAGCAAGTAAAACAAGAAGTGCCCAATTCGTGGGACCCCCCCGCCCTTGCCGAGTAAGTTCTAAACCGCATGAGATTGCTTTGTCGCCCTTTAAGTCTAAAGTGTCAAAAGACCTTGTGATATTTCTCATCTCACAGATAGTGCCGGTGTCTGACGACATTATTTTCCAGGTTTATTGAGAGATACGGTACTCATGTTGTGGTCGGGGTAAAGATGGGAGGTAAAGACGTAGTTCACGTGAAGCAGTTGCAGAACTCACATCTTCAGCCCACTGATGTTCAGAACTACCTGAAGCAATTAGCTGATCAGAGATTTTCTGAAAATACTAACGGAACTTTTTTAACAGATCCTGCTCAAGTATCAGCCAAATTGAAGGTACACAGAAACTTTTGAATCAACACGTCCGTCTTTAAGTATTTCCATTATGAAGTGATGTTAAATGCATCTCCTGGAAAGCACCGGAAGGATGCAACTGCTTTCATATGCAATGTTGGCCTTCTGTGAGAAATCGACCAAAATATCGTATAATTGAACTTCTTCACTTTGGGACTATGATGATGTTTTTCATTAGCTTAAGTTTACGTATGTGAAGAAGGACGTTTGTGAGCAAGTTGTTGCTTAGACATTCAGTTGCTTTAATATCAGACTACCTTGCTTTCCTAAATTGCCTCTGCATTTGATTGCACCGAGGTAGCGCAGTGCAAGACATAATCTTCGCCTTACTTTTCTGGACCTATAGTGCTCTCTTAAAGCATAACGTCAAGTTCTGGATAATAACATGTAATATGCGTCATTGACCTAATTTTGTTGCAAAAAGCTTCACCGGAAGCTTCGTGCAGTATCATGGTTCGCTATTTTGAGTTAAGGGCTTGTCTTGTCAGAGAGAAATTCTAGGTGGTAATCCAACCATATCCTAGCTTGATGTTCATGTATGTTTTTGCAGGGTGAAAACCTCATGCCTGGGAATTTCCATGGAGTATATGTTAGGTCGGCTATTGTTGAACCCTCAAAAAACAATGTAAGCATTTCTGTCTTGAGCTGCACTCACTCAACAGTTTGCCTTGAAAAGAATAAGGTTTCTGTTGTTCTCGTGTTCATTAACATCTCTAATTCTCATGTAGGATATTGTGAGTATATGTGTCAGGAAGGGCGGGAATGATTGGGGTCAAAGTCATAACCAGTGGCTCTCAACAATATCTCAGTCTCCCAACGTTATATCAATGTCCTTTGTGCCTATAACTTCACTGCTGAGCGGCGTACGAGGAAATGGATTTCTAGGCCATGCGGTCAATCTGTACCTCCGATGTGTGTATAGTTCTCCGTATCCTTACCCTATCACTATATCTTTTAAAGATTAATAGACCCATGCTTAGTCATGTCCTTGACCTGGTGTCAATTGGCAACTGAACTATTCAACTGATTTTGAGCTGAATTACAGTATTGTTCATCTGCTGCCATTCATTGTGTTTGGTTTCATCCTATTTACTTCTATGGTGGTGTTGTCAATCTTATTATGGTCTTTCAGAAAGTCATATTTGCTTGATTTTTTTAATTGTGTGCCCGAGAAAGTCTTTCACATGCTACATCATCTAACGCCGATGTTGCTCCGCAGTGGTTCTGGTCAGTTTCAACTGAATAATTGTTTTACTTTTGCTAAATCATTCAGACAAGCCGCCCATAGAGGAGCTCCATCAATTTCTAGAGTTCCAGTTGCCTCGGCAATGGGCCCCCGTATATGCTGATCTTCCCCTTGGACCAAGAAGGAGAAAGCACCCATCTCCATCACTTCAATTCACTTTTATGGGTCCTAAGCTCTATGTTAATACTTTTCGGGTAATTCATTCTGCAAAAAGTATACAAATGTGGCGCATGCCTAAATTCCAAGAATTGGAGTTTCATGCATGCAGAATGCCTCTTCATAATAGAAGCATACACTGTGAGAGTAGAGACTAGTTAAGCCTGTACATGATGACATAGCATTGCACAATATCACGTGTTGCTCTGTGCCTCCTTTTATGGATATTTAACGTAGTTTCCTTAGATTTTTCAATTTGGTCCGTTGCATATTAGTCTTGATGATAAGCCCGATGAAGATGTCACTCGGGCTTCTTGAAACAATGAATCACTTTACAGTGTCCTTATATTCGTCCACCTACCTTGCTTTCGGTTTATGTTGAGGCGAGTTCTTTAGTTCATGTTTTTGATTATCTTTATACTCATGATGGTCGTAACGCTGAGCCGATTGGGATTCCACATACTTGGATCATCACTGGTATCACTTTACGCCACTTCAAAAGAGGGATCCTAGTATAGCAGTACCAGTTCATCATCTTGATTTTGAATCTGCTTACTTTGAGACTGCAAGTTTTGGCAATCCTATCTATATTATTAACTTTTACAATTAAACGATATGGACAATAACTTGGATTAGTCCTTCTATTAATTTATGTGATTACACGTAGTAAATATTATATTTGTGATTTCAAATAAATAAAAGCAACAGTAAACTACTACATTTGCTCAATGGTGTCTCTAACTTGCCACTTGCAGGTGGACACCGGAAACCGACCAGTGACAGGTATTCGCTTGTACCTGGAAGGGAAGAAAAGCGACCATCTAGCCATCCATCTCCAACACCTGACGAATCTCCCCAACACCCTTGAGATCTCGGATGACCACACTTATGAGCCTAACCACGGTCCGGACGAACGAGCCTTCTTCGAACCTGTCAAGTGGAGCATCTTCTCGCACGTGTGCACAGCTGCTGTGCAATACAATGGTTCGCGGATCGATGATTCGGCCTCTATCGTGACAAAGGCCTGGTTCGAAGTTAAGGTCTTAGGCATGAAGAAGGTTCTGTTCCTAAGGTTAGGATTCTCTATGGTGGCGTCTGCAAAGATCCGGAGATCCGAATGGGATGGACCATCAAGTATATCTCGAAAATCGGGTTTATTTTCGTCGCTCATCAGCACGAGGTTCAGCACGGGACTGAATCCGATCCCACCGGACAGGCCGGTGAAGGTGGATTTGAACTCGGCAGTTTATCCTGGGGGTCCACCATTGCCGTGGAAGATGCCGAGAATGACGAATTTTGTTGACACGAAAGAAATGGTGAGGGGCCCGGAAGACCCTCCTGGGTATTGGGTGGTGACTGGAGCCAAGCTGTGTATAGAAGGCGGAAGGATTTCGGTCAAGGCCAAGTATTCTTTGTTGACGATAATGTCAGAAGAGTCGATGATGCTAATGTGATTAAACAGAGTGAACAAAACACAATTTTTTCATAAACGTTGTAAATTTGTTGTATGTACACTACATATTAGGTGTGATGCAAAAGAAGCGGTCTGCCATGAAGTCGCCCTTTAGTGCAATCACATTTTTCTTGTTTCGAGAAGATTTGTCGTTCCGATTTAGATGATTTACATAATCTCATGATTAGCAGCAATTACTTTGCTTCTAAAATCTTCCAGATAGAGCAGGCAGAGACCAGAGAAATTTCAACCACCACTTTGCTTTTAACCATAGAAGTAGCAGAGACAAAGCTAAAATGAATCTGCCGTGAGCTTTCGGATTCAACTTATGATCCATTGAGGACATAAGAATACAATGATGTTGCTTTCCCGGAACAAGATCGAGAAGCATGTCTCAAGATTTTAGTTTCACCAATAATCTCCACATGAACAAGAACCGTTCCTAAAATGGTGGAATCTATTAGTGTCTCTTATGATAATCTCCCTCGAGACTATTTTACATATGAACTTAAAAGCGTTATGGCAGTCGATGCAAATGCGGAGGTTCTTCTTCACCCTAATAGGAGCTCCAGGAGGAAAAGCAATCAAAGCAAAAGCCACGGCTAGTTTCTCGCTATGGTGGCAAAGAAGCTTCTCCTTCTCACTTGTTTCTACATCATGGAGATCTATCTCCACCATAGGCACGTACCCGGCTCTACTCATAAGCTCACTCAGTTCGTCAAGCTTTGCATGTATCTCCTCGGTCCTAGGATGGCTTCTATCTCCTACTACAAAGGTGTAGACCTTGTCCTTCAACTCGACCCAGCTCGTTCCTGGTTCCTTCTTCACCTTGCTGTGTTTCATGAGTCGCCTCACTTCGGCAACGTTTCCCCACATGCCAGCGGATGCATATATATTCGAGAGAAGAATATGGGTCCCTGAGTTCTCTGGCTCAACAACAAATAACATCTCTGCTGCCCGTTTCCCAAGCTCGACATTCTTATGGATTCTCGCAGCACCAAGGATTGCCCCCCATACATGGCCAGTAGCTTGAAATGGCATTGTTTCGATGAGATCCACCGCTTCCTCTAATTTACCTGCTCGACCCAGGATATCAATCATGCAAGCATAATGTTCTTGTGTAGGTCTGATAGCGAACGACTCTTCCATGGATTTGAAAAAGCGTTCCGCTTTATCTACCAGGCCTGCGTGATTGCATGCACAGAGGACGCTGAGTAAAGTTATATGATTGGGCGCCACGCCATCTTCCAGCATTTGATCAAACAATTGCAAGGCCTCTTTTCCATGTCCATGCTGGGCGAATCCTCCAATCATAGCCGACCAAGAAACTATTCCTCTGAGGGGTATCTCATCAAAAGCACAAATGGCGTCATCTATGCTGCCGCATTTTGCATACATGTTAACCAGAGAGTTCCCTGCAAAAACGTCCGACAAGAACCCGAACTTCAGGACATGAACATGTGCCTGTTTCCCCTGCTCATATGCTGATAAATTTGCAGATGCATTTAGAAGAGAACTGCAAACAAATGGATCTGGCTTGAGGCCTCTGCGTTGAACTTCTAGGTATAGCTTTACAGCTTCTTCGCCTTGTCCACATTGTGCATAAGCAGCAATCATAGATGTTAGAGCCACTAAATCTCCGGCTGCACAAAACTCAAAAGCTCTTGCTGCTTCTCCTATGTTCCCGCACTTACTGTATGCATCGATGAGGCTTGTTGCCACCTGACTGTCATTATCAAAACCCGATTTTGAAGAAAGGGCATGGACCTGCATAGAAACATCAATAGCCTGCATGCTGGTGGCTGACTTAAGAATGACCGATAGAGTCGTCTGGTTAAAACCTATCTCACTTTTGTATGTCTCAGCAAAGAGGGACATGGCTTGCACATCCTCTCCATTTTGTGAATATCCAGAAATCAGAGCATTCAATGCAATTAGGTCCTTCTGTGCCATCAAATCGAAGGCCATTCTTGCATCTTCCATCAAACTACATTTAGAATACATATCAACGAGTCCAGCCCTGACAAAATTATCTGCCTTTGTGTCAAGCTTCATCACAATGGAGTGCAACTGTCTGACCAAATAATTGAGCTCCATACCTGCACAAGCTTTAAGAGCACTTGACAAGGTGAACAAGTTTGGAAATATTCCTGATCTATTCATCTGCATATATAATTTCAAGGCCTGATGGTTTTGTTCATGGAGGACGCATCCAGCAATTATAGCATTCCAAGAGACAATATCAGGTTGCGATATCTCCTCAAAGGCAGTTATTGCATCATCCAGATCCCCTGCTTTTGCATACATATCGACAAGTGCATTTTCCGAGAACCGGTCTGATTCATATCCAAGCTTAATCAAATATCCATGCACTTTCCTTCCTTGGCCACGATCCCCCAATCCTGCACACGCATTTAATATGGAAGACAGACTAAACTCGCTCGGTCTTATCCCACTTAAGATCATCTTGTCAAACATTTCCTTTGCCTCTCCGAAAAAGTCACTCTGCACGTAAGAGGAGATCAAGCCATTCCACGAAACAACATTCTTCACTTGAATAGAGCAGAAAACACTTCTTGAATCCCCAAACTCTCCACATTTTGCGTACATGACAACCAAGCCATTCGCAACAAACTCATCCGAGTCATGTCCAGTCACAACCACAACCCCATGTACCTGCTTCCCCATCACCAAATCCTCTCTGATGGAGCATGATTTCAGAACAGTAGGGAAAGTAAACTCATTACCCATAAGACCCATTCCATGCATTTCACGATAGGCCGAGATGGCCTCCTGTCCATGCTCATTTTGAGCGAGCCCAGATATCAGAGCAGACCAAGAAACCAAATCTGGTTCCGGACTTTCGTCGACCAGCTTCCGGGCATACCCGAAATCCCGACATTTCGAGTACAAGGTGATCAGATGGATGCGGAGCTTCGGGTCCTCGGACAAACCGAATTTGGTCAACTGGGTATGGGCCAACTTGCCCTGAACTAGAGATTTGGACGCACAGCATTGGGACAACAGCTTGGCGTAGTACGAGGAGGCGAGCAGGACACTGCCCTCGTTTTGCAGGTTCTGGACGAATCCCGTGTATGCACGGCGGAGGGATTTGGAGAAGTTCAGGAAACGGTTTGAGACAGCAGTGGATTCAAACGGCAGGTAAAGTCGTTGAGAGAGAACCCATCTGGTCATTCGTCCGGGCAAGCGCACGGGGTTTGACGGTGGACGGTTCGCGCGATGTCCGTCCGACGGTCGGTCTCGGACGATTCGAAATGCAAGAAAGCTGTTTGAACGAGCTCCGAAACACTCCTACGCGTCGTAATTCAAGCTAATTTTCATGGCGACTTTGCATACAAAAGCATGCGTTACGACGACGACTTTTAGGCCCTCCTTAGATCCATCCTCGGTTTCGGAGATCAAGGTTAGCCGCCGAAGTGCAGTAGAAGAACCTCTTTGCGGGGGGCAGATTGCGTGCATGGAGCCATTGCATCACAAGATGCAAATTTATAAATTGAAAAATGATCTAAATGATTTTTGAAATTTAGCTTAATGTACAGTATTATTGATAAATTTTTAATTTGTTTAATGTGATTTATAAAGTATTGGTAGAATCTCGCACTGTTTTCACTCCCTTATTGACTCCTCACACCCCTTTTCACAACAAATTGATTATGTTATTCTTTACAGGTCCTACTCCTTATTAACATTATTTCTTATCTTTTTTCTTCTTTTTTTTTTTTTGTTTCAATTTACTAAAAGATAAAACTACCCCCATGCCTAGCCGCTTCTTCCACACCCATTACTTTTTCTTCATGTTTGTCTTCTTATGAACTTATTCTCTATTGTTATAATCCGAGCAAGCACTAATCATATAGTGGAGTAAATAAATGTTAGTTTTATCTGTGAATTGTTTACTTAATTTTCCTAGATTATTTTCATGATTGTGAATTTTTTGACTTTGATTTTTGATACAAATTTATGAGAATTTACTAAAAAATTGAATACCGTGGTTAACGCATGCATGATCCACAATTTACTCATTTTTTATTGTATATTTTTTTTTGTAGTGCGGTCATTATGGAAAATAATATTGTTTTCTTATATATATATATCAATTGATGATGAAACTGCAAATGGAGAAAATAATAATCAATCATCTCAATAAGTTCATTTGAAACTTTACCAACTAATTTTCTAACGTGAGAGGATCTTTTGAGTAGCATGTGGACCTATCTTCTTGCTCAAGCTTATTTTGTCTCCATAAAAAGGTCAAAGAGAGACAAATATATTCATCTTATTTATGATATGGGAAGTAATAAACGCGATCGACATATTATATTATTTTTTTTGGTAAGGTAAGATATTATATATAAACTTTTCACAACAGAATGTACAAGGAAGCTTGTCGTATACAAAAACCTCGCACTTGAGGCGACACAAAAAGTGTCCCGACAGGTGCAAAGGTGTACCGACACTAGAATAGGTTACAAGCAGAAAAGCCACATAAGAGGCCAACCAAAGCGGGGATCAACAGCTACAGATAATAATCCCACAGACAAGGCCAACCAAAAGAGGGACCAACAAAATACAGACTCAATGATCGAACGATTAATCAAAGATGGAAGGGGAGATTCCCCAATTTTGCTGAATTCTTATGTTGTGGTCATTATCCACTACCGGCTTCATAGAAAAGCCTTTGTTCTTTACCGGTTTGGTGAGATGATTGCGAAGAGCTGGAATGAAAAGAGAGTGGTCCCTAAATAGGATGTTGTTTCTCACCGACCATATAATGTGGCATATTGCTCCAAGAGCGAAACGAGCAATTTTATGATGAAAGTGTTGCCCCCCAATGGTACGAAACAGCCCACTTGAGGTTTTCTTGCCAAGTACTATTACGCCATATAAGATTGAAGTTATTTGCCCAAAAAGCAGCAAAGGACCAGTAACAGCACAACCGAAGAACAGGTGGTCTATGGAATCAGGTCTATTTCTACAAAAGGCACATGCACCTTCGGGAATTCTGTGGTAGCTAAGCAAAAAAACTTGCATAGGTAGTCTACTCAGAGATATGAGCCAAAGGAAGAAACTGTACCTAGGTGCAATAACACGATCCCATACGAAGGAGCTCCAGGGAACAATTGTACCTTTGTTTATTATAAATTCCCCCTCCGAGGAAGTGGAAAACTGGCCGGAAGAGTGGCCATTCTAGGAGAAGCGATCAGGTCTTTCAGCATCAAGACTTGGTATATTTTCTGACCAAGAGCCGAAACATACCAGAAAATTAGAGTGTTGCCAGGTCGAGGAGGAGAAATCCCGAACTGAAGCATTTCTCGGGATGCCTGAATAATAAATATCTCTATCAGAAAAAAATTTATAGAGAGGACCCCTGGGATGCCAATTATCAAACCAGAATGATACGAATGCCCCATTGACTATTTTCCATAGGAAGCTTAACTGGAAATCCGAACGAAGTTCAAGGATTTTTTTTCTAGCTCCAAGAACAAAATGTCGGTTTGGTTGCTACCCACAAATTTTTACTCTTAAGAAAGTTGGAATGGATCCATTGGCACCATAGGAACTCCTTATCTATGAAGAGGAGTCATATGTGCTTGAGCATTGCAGCTCTATTGTAGTGAGCTTACGAATGCCAAGGCCTCCCTCCTCTTTTGGTAAGCATACTTCATTCATGGGACTTTCGCACCACCGTTTCCCAAGTCGGGACCTTTCCACAGAAATTGCCTGAGTATTTTTTCAATGCTCAAGAGGATAGACTTGGGGAGAATAAAAACGCTAGCCCAGTATACCTGAGTTGCATGAAGCACTGAGGTAATAAGCTGTAATCTTCCAGCAAATGAGAGAAAACGTTGTGACCATGATTTGACTTTGGCCGTGATTGAGTTTACCAAGTGGTAACAATCCGCTTTTGATAGTCTAGAGGCTATGATCGGGACTCCAAGGTATTTGAAAGGAAGCGTACCTTCACTGAAGCCAAGGCATTGTATAATTTGAGTACGCAGTTCAGAAGAGCCACCTGATATGAAGATCTCACTCTTGTTTGCATTTGGGACAAGGCCAGACCAGCTAGAGAAAAGCCGAATACCATCACGTAGAAGGTTAATGGATTCACCGTTTGCTTCCAAAAAAAGGAGAACATTATCGGCAAAAAAGAGATGGCTAAGTCTGGTAGCCTTGCAACGCCAGAAAAATTTGAAACCAGACAAGCTAGTTTGATGGTTAAGTATACCTGAGAACACTTCCATAGCTAGTGTGAAAAAGATAAGGAGAGAGAGGATCTCTTTGTCGAATGCCGCGGCCACTAGAAAAGAAGCCATGTAGTTCACCATTAATAACCACCGAAAATTTCGGGGAGGTGACACATTCCATTATAAGCTTAATCATAGTATACGGGAAGCCAAAAGCTTGCAGGACTGCTTGTAAGAATTTCCAGTCGAGAGTGTCATAAGCTTTTTGAAAATCGACCTTGATGGCACATTTTGGAAGGTAGGGCTCATGTTGGAATCCTACAAACAATTCCCGAGCCAGGAGGATATTGTCAGTGATCCTCCTATTCTTGACAAATGCATTTTGGGAGGGGTTGATAAGAGATGGTAGAACACTGGAGATGCGATCAGCCAAAATTCTGGTGATACATTTGTAAATGGTGTTGATACATAATATTTCTATTGCATGTCAAAGAAGAAAGATCTTATTTCGTTTGACTATCTTTTTTAAGTGCTTTGCTATAAAAAGAAGAAAGGATCATGGTCACTCAAGATATAGAATGCATTGCACAATAAATAATAATACTTGGACTATTAGATTCACTAAATAAAATGAAAATTGAGCAGTTAAAATACACAGATTACAACGGAATGACAAATATTAAAGTTATAATTAAACGAAATGTGTAGTAATTTATGGTTTTTTTTTCACTCTTACTTGTGCCTAAGTTAATGTTTGAATAATAGTTTTTTTTTGGTAAGGTAAGTATTTATATTACTTTTCTAAAATACCATATACAACCTAGGCCTGAACCAAAACCTGACCCTACAAGGACATAGGGATGTCCAAACATGGTCAAGAAAGGAAAGGCAAGAACTATACAACAAGCCTAAGAAAGGAACTAAAGACAGAGAACAAAAAGACCGGACTAAGAAGACAACCGGTTTACATCGAAGATGAAAAGAGGAAGATCCCATTTCATTTAGAATAAGCGGTTTCTGGGTGTATCTTGTACTCTCCCCATAGATGCTTTCACATTCCAGGGATGTAGATGCACTTGTTCCTGAAGATAGCGTTGTTCCTTTCGGTCCAGATAATATGGATTAGAGCACCAAAGGAAAAGCGAGAAAGGCAGTGTGCAAAGGAAGGTCCGCTGCAGACTTGCATAGCCCACAAAATATGTTCTTGCCAAGGCCGGTTGCGCTATGGAAGGCTACAATTAATAGCCCAGAAGGAAGCTAGCCTGCTGGTAGTAGGGCACTCGAAAAAGATGGTTAACTGAGCCCGGATAGACACATTTTGTGGTTAACTGACCACAAAATCACCGGATAGACACTGTTTGAATAATAGTTTTATAGTACAAAAAAAGAAATATACAACTCATTAAATAATTAGTTTTTTTATCCGAAACACAATTATTAGATAGCTATATGCCAAATTAAATATTTTTGGGAAAGAGGTACGCCAAATTTTTTATAAATGGAAAAAAGAAAAGGGAAAAAACCAAAAAAAGAAGAAAATTGGGAAAGCAAATCTTAAATAAAAAATGAGCCCCGCATTTAACTTGATAAAGATTATATGAGAAGAGCATAAATATTGAATAGTTTGGTTTCTAGTAAAATTTAAAGAAGCAAACAAGGTAAAAATAATTTTAAATCAAGAGTAGGACCCGTAAAGGATAATGTAGTCAATTCAATGTAAAATGGAATATCAGGAGCCAATAAGGGAGTGGAAATAATGTGGGTCATTGTTAAATGTTCAATTTAATTCTTAGACTATCTGAAAATATTTAATATCATCATTCTGTTAATTCAAGTCAATCGAATACTTTGATGTGACTTCTAATCCGTTATGTTTGAACGGTGACAAAAAAAAATTGCACGTGAGTTGTTTGTGTAAAATATTTAGCTCTAATCTGGAAAAGAAATTTCGACAGGGGATATTAGGCTTAATTCCAAAAAAAAGTACCAACTTAGATCGAGGGATAATTTTAATCTGAACTTTTTTTGTCCTATAAAAAAGCATAAATTTTAGGTTGATGGACAATATTGGCCTGAACTTTTTTTTATTCCATAAAAAAGTACCAACTTTAGGTCGAGTGACAAATAGAGAGTGAGAGCATAGTAGAAACTGAGAGAAGGCAAAAAAGAGATTACCTTCCTTTTCTTTTCTTTTTCCTTGTATTTATCGGTAGCCTTTGCTGGAGTGCTCAGGTTTGAGCTCTTTTATAATAATATCCCCGGGTTAATTCTAGAAAAAAAAGTATCAACTTTAGGTCGAGGGACAATTTTGGCCCGAACTCTTTTTTGTCCAGTAAAAAAGCATCAACTTTAGGTCAAAGGACAATTTTGGCCCGAACCTTTTGTTATCCCATAAAAAATCACCAACTTTAGGTTAAGTGATAATTCTGACCTAAACTTTTTTTTATCCCATAAAAAAGCACCAAATTCTAGCTCCAATTTTGTTTTGTCTTATAAAAAATCACCAACTTTCTTCATGATCTCAAATCTGCCCTCTGTTGACTTTCTTCATTGTTTGAGAAAGAAGATTAAGGTGATGAGCATTGCGAATCTCGTCCATGACGTTTGTTGACAGGCATTGGTCAGCTTCAAATTATGTTTGGCTAGAGAGATTCAATTTGGAGATATTTTTGACTTGTCGGTAAGTGAAGGAGACGAACATGTTCACCATTATTCTTTAAATTGTGGCTCAAAGAATAAGACAATGAATATTACTTTAAATCCAATCAGCAAGCCACGTGGATTTATTCCTAAGGTGGAATAGTTAGGTTAGATAATCAATTGTTCTAAGTCAATGGGGGCTAGATTTGAGATTTAAGTGAAAGTTAGTACTTTTTTACAAGCCAAAAAAAAGTTGGGGCGCACATTGTCACTTGACCTAAAGTTGATGTTTTTTTAAGGGATAAAAAAATTCGGGCCAAAATTGTCCCTTGACCTAAATTTGATGTTTTTTTACTGGATAAAAAAAAAATTCGGATCAGAATTGTCTCTCGACCTAAAGTTGATACTTTTTTTGGAATTAACCTGCGTATGTTATTATAAAAGAGCTCAAATCGGAGCACTCTGGCAAAGGCTACTGATAAATAAAACGAAAAAGAAAAGAAAAAGAAGGTAATCTCTTTGCAGCTAGATTGCGATGTGTGGTCGGGCTGAGGCCAGCCTCGGCATGGCCTTGTCACACGATCATCCAACTCCCACGGTCGTGCGAGCATATAACACATGTCACATGATTAGCAGCAGTTGCTGATGGTCAGCACCATGTGCGTGCACAATTTTTTTTTAATCTTTTCATATATATATTTTTTAAAATAATAAAATAAAAATAAAATAAAAGAGTGAAGGACAGGCACGTGTGCATTTTGGGCACATCATTATTTGTACAATTTGGGCGTGCGAGTGCAACATATGCACGCACGCGACCAAAAATAAAATCAAATTGAATCTTATTTAAGAACGCGTGGCGCTGACGTGGTGCTAACGAGGCTCCACATAAAAGAAAAATGCCAAGAAAAAAGGATGGAAGAAGAAGAGACAAAGTAATAGGGCCGTGAGCTTGAAGATCTTCCACAAAAACTTGAACACACACCGCCACTATAATCATCACACGATCTAATCATGGTGGCTTCGTAAAAAAAAAAAAAGAAAAATATCATCAAAAATCCCAAATTTTATCATTCGTGACACATTTACTCTAAACTTTTTTTGTGTCATAAAAAATTCTAAACTATGTAACTTGTGACACATTTACTCCAATATAATGTAACCTAGGGCATTTTAGTTTTTTTCCTATTTTCTATTTTTTTTTCTTTTTTTCTTTTTTTCGGCGGGGTTGTCCTCGCCGGCGTCAGGCGAGGGCCGGCGAGGCGAGGGCTGCCCTCGCCCCACGCCGGTGTCGGGCAGCCCTCGCCTCACCGGCGTCGGGCGAGCCTCGCCCTCGCCTAGGCGGGGTGAGGGTCCCTCACTCGACGCTGGCGAGGCGAGGATTGCCCTCGTCTCGTCCAGGCGAGGGTCCCTCGCCAGTGTCGGGCGAGGCTCGCCGGTGGAGGGCAAGGCTCGTCGGCGGAGGGCAAGGCTCGCCCTCGCTTGGGCGGGCGAGGGCAACCCTCGCCCGACGTCGGCGAGGGCTGCCCTCCCCGGACCTGGCGAGGGCCACCCTCGTCGGAAAGAAAAAAAAATAAAAAAAAAGAAAAAGCAAAAAAGACGAAAATGCCCATGGACAATGTATATTGAGATAAATGTGTCACAAATAATAAAGTTTGGGATTTTTGATGTCACAAAAAAAAGTTCGGGGTAAATGTGTTACGGGTGGAAAAGTTTGGGATTTTTGGTGATTTTTTCTTAAAAAAAAAAAACAATTTTTGCCAAAGAACGTTCCGTATCGTGGGACAAAGGAGATTTCGTCCCCGTTCTTCGTGTTTTTCGAGGGCTCCTCCGTTGATGATTGATGAGGATGGCTCTGCTCTTCACTGTTTTTTGCTTTGATTCCTCCCATCTTCTGCTGATGAGTATTGTTTCAATGTAGGTCCATTTTGAGTTCTGAGATAGATTTCTGCAATTCTCCAGATCGGGGACTGCAGACTTCGCTTCTTCTTTATGTTGTCTTTTTTCGTTTTCCTTTTTTTAAGATCTTAGCTAACCCAGCTCATCGTCTTGCATCCAAGCTTCGCCCTCTCGCTGCCGACATCATTAAGCTCAACGCCCATCTCTCTTTTTGCAGGCAAAGGACTCCTCGCCTGATGGAGCAAGTGAACGGTGACGCCGGTACCTCCTGTCCTCCTCCTTGCAAGATGCCAGGCCAGTCGACCCACCCACCTGGCATCGGACCAACCGTTAGATCGGCACGACATTGAGCACCACGTGATAAACGCCGCGCCCTACGTCAAGGACAGCAGCAAGGACAAAGATTGCGAGGTGTTGAGGCTAATACTACAACCTAAACGGGGGTTGAATAAGTAGTATGAAAATACTGTAAAACTTTCACGAAATATTAAACAATCAGCACACCATATAGTATTAGAAGCAAGAAAACGTGTGAGACGCTGGTATGTAAGACAGAGTGAAATAAATAGATCAACAACGATTTATAGTGGTTCGGCTTTATATTAAAGTCTATGTCCGCTCTCTCACTAATAACCTTAATAATGGTTGGATTTTACTAATAATCAGCAAAGCAAGTTATAGTTTGGCTAATGTTGTTCCTTTCAAAAACCACCACACTTATATTTGTACATTTAACTATCGGCTATTACCAATATAGAGAGAAATTTAAAACAAGATCAAAGACAATTTCTAGCTTAGAATGTAGTTCCTATATTCAATGCGTCCAACCTTCTTTTTAGCTTCATTGCTCCTTTTATAATGAATTCTTCAAGCTATCTGTTGAAGAACTTCAAGGATGCCTGGCTAGCTGTTTGAGGGTCGTTGGAGACCTTAGACAGTATTGGGATTGCTCCTGTAATCGCTTCCTCTGACTGTTGCAGGTTTCCTAAGATGGAGTCTGCTGCCACTATTCTTAAGTAGAAAAACTGTTAGCCATTCATTTGATTTCTTTCCCAATTATTCAGCTAAGGAGTCCAAACTTATAAAAGCTAGTTTCTATACCATCAACGATCATCTTCAGGCATATATCTCACCATCATCCGAGCCGATGCATCACCGTCACAATCCAATATGCACGATCATTAGGTGCAGACCGTGGGTGATCCGATTGACAATTTATAGTGACGACAACAACCCAATGACACGTGACGACATGACCGACGTCTTTTCATCTTTATCAGTAGTCAAAAACTTCCAAAAACACTAGCTCGACTTTGGAGCCTCCATGCTACCGTGAGATACTACTCACGTTAGTACTTGTTCCCCTAATTGTCAAAGCCTGGTTTCTCTTGTTGCTTATTTAACGAATTGTTGATAATTGTTAACCGACTTCATCATCTGCACTCGTCATAGTAAAGTACTAAGGTTAATTTTGGAATCATCAAATTTCATATGGATGTTTTCCTAACACGAATGAGTACTAGAGGAGTGACCAAAATCCTTGTCCGCCTTCTGAACTACAGCAATAGTGGCACATTAGGAATATAGATGACTTGGTTTTTCTAAAAGCTTTCGATTTATTTTTTGAAGTGGTGCTTAATAGGCGCGTTATATGATATGTCTTCAAATTATATTTAAAACGCCCAATCAAATTAACGGATGAATTTGATTGTATCAATTTGAGAAATTTTAATGCTTGATTGCTTTTTAAATAAAATTTAAGACTTAATTATATTTTCGTGATAATTTTTTGAATTTTTAGTGTAATTATCCATTTGATTGACTTGAAAACCTACCTCGTGGTCTTAAGATATTTGCCGTTGCGATTGAAGGAGACATTTGGGCATTCTCAATTGGCTGTCGGTCGTTGGGTACGTTTTTTTTTTTTGGTCGAAAAGTGAAATGTTTCATTCATCAACCGAAAAAGGATAACATAAGTTATGGATTTCTGAACATAAAAGATCCCATAACGGTAAAGGTGGTTCTACAAGCTAATCATGCGGTAGGACTTTTCTGCGGTGAGATTTAGCTAACCAGTCCGCCACTTAGTTGGATTCGCGAGGGCTATAGATAAGTTGAACATACTTGGACCGAGCTAGCATCTCTTTGCATTCCTCTAAGATAGCCTGCAATTCCCATGGGCCTGTGGTCTGGCCCGCAACAATATTCACAAGTGATAAGCTGTCAGAACTTAAGATCACGTGCGGATCAGATTTCCTCCACAGTTCATATTCACTTCTCCATAGATCAGTTCCATCTTCCAAGTACAATAAAGCAGCTCGCAGTGCTAGGGTTTCAATTTCCAGCGCTGAAGAGGCAACCACATATTCTCCCCATTGAGTCTCGGCAAATCCCAACAATCGCCCCTTCCCTTTCTCCTTCGACGATCGATTGGGTAGGTTGAAGAATTCAAATTCAATTAATTTGTCATTCAATGTATCATGTATTAGTCTCGATGTCACTTTCCCTTACCACATTGGGATTTGTGTTCATTATTGACCCGTCGGGTCCCATTTGCAGGAAAGTTTGCAGGGATATTTTAGGGCCCATTACAGGACAAATGTAGCTATTATTTAAGTTTATTTTTTTACGAAAAATTAATAATTAAAAAAATATTTTTTTAAAATGATGACACGTATCGTTTACAAAAATAAATGTACGAAAAATATATTCATCGTTTATGATAATATTTAAACATAAATTATTATCGATATAAAAATATGTTTTATTGACTTAACATTTTAAGAGATATAAGCAATTATCTTTAGGAATTTTTTTTTCAAATCATTCATTTTTCGCGTTATTTCCTAATTTTGATCGTCTATATCTCTTAGGGAAAGAGTTAAAGGAAAATATTCACATTATCAACAAAAATGTTTTTGCATGAGTTGTTTCTAATTGATTTGTTTTGTGAAAAATGAAAGACTTAAAAAAGCTTTTCATAATTTCGATTATCTATATCTCTTAGGAAAAGAGGGTAACGGAGAATATTCTCATTATCAACAAAAATATTTAGGCATGAGCTGTTGCTAATAAATGAAATTATTTTGTTCATTGAATTATTTTTGTAAGCGAGAACGACGATTAAAGTTCGGAAAATATATTTTCAAAGCCGTTCATTTCTCACGAAACAAACGGGTCAGAGAACTAATACCCTTCACTTCTCCTCACGAAATTCCTTTTTTGAGATTGGCTTTCCTTTCTTTTTTCCCTTACACAAAATTGGGGGCTCCAGTGGGGGTGAATTGCCTGAATGAATACTAAAAAGTAGAAAGAGGAAGACTAGGCTCTGCATAGCAACGTTTCTGTTCCTAGAAATAATTTTTAATCATAAATAGTTTTTTCTATTTCTATTTCTTAGAACAGTTTCTGAGTTAAAAATATCGTTTAGTAATTGCACAAAATTTCTATTCCTGGAATAGAAAAAGAATAGAAACCCATTTAGAGCGCAAATGATCCATTTCTATTCCATGGACGAGTTTCTCCCTTCTGGGCTACCGGCGGAGGATGGCGGGTGGTGGTGAGGGGTGAAGGACGGTGGTCGGCGGCGAAAGAGGATGGCAGCCGACGGTGGGAGGCAATGGAGCACGGTGGTTAGTGGCGGAGCACGGTGGCGTTGGGCGGCGATGACGGCAGCGGGGGGCGGCGGCGGGAGGTGGCTGGCGACGGAGGGTAGCCATCGTCGATTGATAGAGCACGGTGGCCGGTGGTGAAGGATGGCAGCCGATGGCGGGTGACCACCGGCGTTTGGTGGCCAAAGGGAGATGGTCGACGGCCTAAGGCAGCCAACGCCGGGTGGTGGCTGGCGTTGGGCGGTGGAGCACAATGGCCGGCGGTGGAGGATGGCGACCAATGGTGGGTGGCCGGCGGCGGCGGAGGACGGCGACCGGTGATGGGTGATCGCCGGCGTTCAATGGTTGGCGGGAGGTCGCGGCCAGCGCCGGGTGCGGCCAATGGCGGCAAAGGACAACGACCGGTGGTGGGTGATTGCCAGAGTTTAGTGGTTGGCAGGGGGAGGTGGCCAGCACCGGGTGCGGCCAGCGGCGGCAGAGGACGACGATCGGTGGTGGGTGATTACCGGTGTTGGGTGGTTGGCGGGGGGAGGCGGCCAGCGATGGCGGAGGATAGCGACCGGTGGTGGGTGATCGCCTGCGTTGGGTGGTTGGTGGGGGGAGGCGGCCAGCATCGGGTGGAGGCTAGCGTCGAGCGATGGAGCACGCTGGCCAGTGGTGGAGGATAGCGGTCGGTGGCGGGTGGCGACAAGCATTGAGCGGTGGAGAACAGTGATTGACGATAAGAGGAGGCCAACGGGCAGGTGGCGGTCGGCGAGCGTTGGCTAGCGGGCGGCGGCGGCGGAAGGTGGGCGACGGCGGGGAAGGCGGGCGGTAGGTGGCAGCGAAGGACGGCGAGAGGCGGCGGCGGGTGAGTTGCGGCCGATGGATTGTTTCTTATTTTTGGAGAATTCTAGAAATTGTTTCTTTTTTCTTGTTCCAGAAACAAGAAGCAGATTTTTTTTGCTTTTTGTTTCTGTTTTAAATCTATTTCTGGAACACTTTTTTGTTCCAGAAACAAAAAAATAGATTTTTTTACTAAACGGATTTCTGTTCCGAGGAACAAAAAAAACAGAAAAATAAAAAAACAGAAACGTTATTAAAGAGACCCCTAAGGTGTGCATGAGAACGTTTTTTTGCTCGGGAATCATTTTTGAACAAAAATGATTTTTTTTATTCTGTGTCCGGAAACAATTTTTGAGCATTTTAAGGCGTTTGGTAATTGTCCAAAATTTTTATTCCTGAAACAGAAAAGAATAGAAATGCGTTTGTTAACTACACAAAATTTCTTTTTATTAATAATATTTTGAATTATTTAAGGTTTTTTTTTCGACCCATTTCTTCCTTGGCCATGGCCGGTTGCTGGTGATCGGCCACATCCCAGGGTCGACGAGGGCGTCATGGCCCTCGCCGGCCGTTGGCGGAGGCGAGGGCGAGGGCTGGACCCTCGCCGCCTGGGCGAGGCGACTCACCGTCGGGACCTGCCGAGGTCGGCCTCGCCGTGGGTCGTGACGGCGAGGTCGGCCTCGCCGTGGGTCATGATGGCGAGGTCGGCCTCGCCCAGATCTGGCGAGGCCGAGCCTCGCCGTCGCGACCCACGGCGAGGTCGGCTTCGCCGTGGGTCGCGACGGCGAGGCTCGGCCTCACTCGATTTGGGCAAGGCCGACCTCACCATGACCAACGGCGAGGGTCTAGCCCTCGCCCTCGCCGGCAGGGGGGACCCTCGCTTTCGCCGGCCCTGGCTTGTGGCCGGTCGCCGCGACCGGCCACAACCAAGAAGAGCAACACAAAAAGAAGAAAAGAAAAAAAATTGATTCTCAAAATTGTGTTGAGAAACAAGAAGCAACTTTTTTTTACTTCTTGTTTCTCTTTCAAAATTGTTTCTCGGCACAAATATTTGCAAAAATGTGCCTCGAAACAAAAAATTTACCAAACGCGTTTATGTTTCCAAATTATTTCTGGGAACAAAAGAATAGATATTTTTACTATTTGGTATGTTACCAAACGGATCTCTAGTAGCTGAATAGCTAGTTCATTCTGAGTCCATAAGAAGCAGAAGACAAAACACAAGCCTGCACGAAGTTGGACCCCCAGCCACTGACTGACCGATGTACCAAGCACCACACTCCTCTGACCTTCAGCTGGCTTCGCTTTCTTGCCACGTCAAAATTCCTCTCCACACGAGTTTTTAAAACAAGAGGGACGCCCTGCTCAATTCGCGGCGTTGCATCATGCACGTGAGAATAGTACTCAAAAGGATTTGACTCTTCTCAGGCCTGGCTAGTTATAAGTCACCTTCACTCCATTTCTCTGGCCTGGGCTGTGTTCCTGCTCCCCTTCTCGCTTTCCTCTTCTGCTTATCACCAGTCACCAAGCATTTACAGCTTAATGGCATGGAGAGGTATTCTATTTGTTCTCTTCTTGATCTCATCCAATTTCGAAGGCGGGGCTGTTGGAGCTCCTCAGGTCCCTTGTTACTTCATATTCGGAGACTCACTCGCCGATAACGGGAACAACAACAATCTCGAGACCGATGCCAAGGCAAATTATCCTCCCTATGGGATTGACTTCCCCGAAGGCGCGACCGGAAGGTTCACCAACGGTCGCACCTACGTAGACATGATTGGTCCGCTTTCTCACCTTTCGTTTTTTCCATCGACCATTATAACTACGTCAAATCTTGGATAAGCAGAGTGTACTAAAATTGAATATTTTTTGTTCTGCAACTCACCTTTTGTGCGCGAATTGTTTACGTTGATGAATGAAGTTGTTTATTTAGACCAAAAAAGTAAAACATCAATGTGCTTTCTGGTTGAAATCACAGTGCTTCGAATCTAAGAGCTAATTATCAGAAACATACGCTCATGTGCTTGCTGTTCATGTTCTTTTAATCATTATTTCTGTTAATTGTGAGTTACAGCTGAACTCCTGGGGTTTGATGAATTCATTCCACCCTTTGCGACTGCAAATGGCAGCGACATACTCCGCGGTGTGAATTATGCATCCGGCGGGGCGGGCATTCTAGATGAAACGGGACAACAACTGGTACACAAATTTGTAGACGCAGATACTTAGCACCGATGTCAGTTTGTGCAGAATGAATTGCAGTTTCTCTGGATTGATCGAATGTTTCTGGGTATAAATTGCAATCTGTTAAATTATCCTTTTTCTAGATTTCTCTCTAAAATACAATTATCTTGAAGCTCCTGGGTGAACTCTTGTGGTAGTTAAGTTTAGTGGCCAATAAATTGTCCTTGTTTCAAGCATGCAAGCAACAGACACAAGCGAAGCAAATATTTTGACACAAGCAGAAATAATTTGCTGAAAAGAAATTGTAAAACCTTGGCACAGGAGGAAGATTAAGAAACTCTGCAACAAAATTTCATAGAAAGACAGTACACCTACACCATTTATGAAGATGGTGCTAAGAATTTGATGGCTAGGATGGACCACACCCGCCCCCCTTAGGTCTGCCTCTGTTATTTCTGCTTATATTCAAGGTGATATCTTTTACATGCTCTTCAAATAGGGCGATCGCATTAGCTTGAACCATCAGTTGCAAAACCATTTGGTCACGATCTCGCACATCAGAGAAATGTTGGGAGCGGATGCTGCGACATACTTAAACCAGTGCGCATACACGATATGGATCGGAAGCAACGATTACATTAACAACTACTTGATGCCAGACATATACCCGACCAGCAAGCTCTACACGCCCGAGCAATATGCTGATGTACTGATTGAGCAATACAAACAACAGTTGAAGGTAAATATTTTATCGTAATACGCATTGGATAGCTTCCATTCTGAGGTAAATTAGCATCTATTTTCTTTTTTTTTTTTAATCAGTTCCCTTTGTTTATCACTTGGAACATCCACAGTTTCAATGGATCTGATTTTTAGTATTACCCTTTTCAAACACTAGACATTGTATTCCTACGGAGTAAGGAGGTTGGCAATTTTTGGACTAAGTGAGATAGGTTGCACCCCAGCAGAAATATCAGAATTTGGGACCAACGGATCTCAGTGCGTCGACAAGATTGACAATGAGGTTGTGCTATTCGACGACAGGCTCAAGCCCCTCATAAATGAATTGAATCGCGAGCTCACCGGTGCTAAGTTCATCTACGTAAACACTTACGGAATCTCCACTTCTGCAGTTCCGGGTATCTATGTTCCTCTCTCTCTCTTTCTCTCTTCTCTCTCTAACAATCTTGTATTGGGACAATATTTTTCGAGCAATGCCAGGAACATACCGATGATTGGTTTACAAAATGGAAAAAGGAGTAGGCATATCAAGTGATGTATGAATATGTTGTGGCATAATCTCAATTGTTTACATCCTAGGAAGAATGTGGGTGTGGTCCGATCTGCTCAAAAAGTCATCTTGTCTCCCCTTTACTTCATTACTTTTTGTTATCATTACTTAAAAGACGGAATTGATTGCGTTTGTCTGATTTCAGCTGTCCCAGTTTCGAGTTCAACCTGTTGTGAGGTTAAGGAGGATGATCAGTGCATTCCCTTCAGAACTCCATGCCCAAACAGGTCGATGCACTCGTACTACGACGGATTCCACCCTACAGAGACAGTGCATATGGAAGTTGCTGTAATTGGTTACAGAGCCTTGCTTTCTTCTTATGCTTACCCTTTCGATATTCGTGTCTCCCGAGGCTCTGAAGAAGGATATAGTGAGATTAAGCGCTGATGTGGGCATTTTAGTTCAACACAGTTTCAGTTGATATCGATCCAATTTCATGCCGGAGTATTCCTTCCAGATGCTGATTATGAAAGAGAGTTACTGATTTGCAAGTTGATAGTCGATTCCAAGTCTACTTATCGATCTAATCGTGCCGAAGGTTGTTTGGGTCCTTTAAAGCATGAAGGCCATTCATTCAATCTTTGGAACTAGTAAACCATGGAGACCCTCAATCGACTTAATTTATTTCTCATATTTTCAAGATTTAATAAATGTCATTCAAGTTTCTAGAGTCCTTTTTTAATTATAGTTGTTTTCTAGTAAAGATAGTTTTATCTTTTCTACGAGTCTTTTATCTTTCCAAAGAGCCTTGATAATTACTCATGCTTGGAGGGTTGTTTTAATCGTGCTATGATGAATAAAAGAAAAGACCTATTTGATTCAAAACTTAATTGAGCTTTTGGCTTGAGAACAAGAAGGATTTCTTGTTTTACTCTTATTCCTTAGGTGGATTCTCATGGCAATTATTGCTTTTATCTCTTAGGTTAATTATTTACGAGTGACAAAAAACCTATTCATTTAAGTTCTCACTTGTGTTACCTCCTTCTTCACTACATTCTCTCCGGTGTCACAGTTGTTTAATAGTATCCAAGACAGTTCAATAGATATTGATTCATGTCGACACCATGTTTGTCCAAATAAAAAGTTTAAGGCCATGGGGGCATTTCAATTGAATAAGAACATTCTTGCACAATTATATTTGTTTCGTAGAAAAAGATGAAATATCCTTAAAAAATATGGATATATCGATATGAATCGGCCAAAGTTGTGAAAGGTCCTTGAATATTTTTCAACCAGAAAGTAAATGATAAGGAATTTTCAAGTGCAATACGAGGAACAATCATTGCCAGAAAGTACAAAAAAAAATCCTAAACATATTGTATTAATATTAATTCAGTCCTAAACCTTTCAATTATATCAATGTAGTTCTAAATCTTTTCGTATTGATACCAATTGAGCCTGACCTAAAAATTGCTAATGTGGATGCCAACTGTCCTATGTAACACACTATGGACGTTGACCATTCTATGTAGCACACCTGATACTGATGTAGATGTTTTTTATATAATTTTTAAAAAGCCTTTCAAATTTTTTATTAATTTTTATTTTCTTTTTTTCTTCTCTTTTCCTTTTTTTTTCATATTTTATTTCATTTCTCTTTTTTCTTTTTTCTTTATTTCCCTCCGCTAGTTGCCAACCTCCGTGATGATCAGAATTAAAAAAAAAAATGTCAATGTCAGCACCTGCCGTGTCACATTCAATGTCAACAATTTATTATCTAAATTGGCTGAATGGACTCAACTAATACCAATGTGAAAGTGTTAGGATTAAATTGGTCTAATTGAAATGTTTAGAACTGAATTGGTCCCAATGTCATAGATTTATGACTTTTTTGATACTTTTTCCTATAGGAAAGTAAAGATAAAAGATAAATTTGTAGAATAACATTGAGCTTTTTGATTGATTCAAGGTGTTTTACAATGAATCACTTGGGGTATTTATAACCCTCTATAGATAGTTTACATACAATAATTACTAAATTTGAATAAAAAAAACTTTATAATCTTATTAGCGATTACAAGAAGTTACATGATATCCTACTATCTAGTAACATTATCCACAAGAAGCTATAAAATCCTAAATTAGCGGCAATAGATATAATGACCCAGCAGTCACATTTTTGTGTCGATTGCTTGCTATCGATAAGTTGGTTATTTTTATTATTCTATGTTGACACCTATTTCTAATTACCCAAATAAATTACACAAAATTTAGGGGGTTAATGTTCTTAATTCCAAAAACAAAAATATTTTCATAAAATTGCATGGCATATAGACAATAGGTGCATATTTAATTAATAGAAAAAAAGGGGAATCAAATTTAAAAATTATTATAAAAAAACCGGGAGACCGGGCCGAGGAAGGCCCGGCCAGGCTTCCCTTCTCCTTCCCTTTCCCTTTTTCTTTTCTTTACCTCCCGGCCCGGCCCGTCCCGGCCCGGCCCTTCCCCTTTTTTTTTCTTTTCCCTGGCCCGGCCTCCTTCCCCCTCTCTTCCTTCCCTTTCCTCCTTCCCCACGCCATTGATGGAAGCGTGGACGATGGACAGCCAAGCGCAGAGGCGGCCGGCGCGCAACCAAGCGATTTTTGCGCGGCCAGGAGTGGAGAGCAGAGCAGAGCAGGCGGCAGAGCAGGCGTAGGGACGGCCATAGCAGAATAGGTCGCTGGCTGCCTTAAAAAAAGAGGGGGAAGAGTTCGGTTTTAGGGGGCGAAACCGAGAGAGAGGAGACAGAGAGTCAGGAGAGATGAGCCGAGAGAGAGCGAGAACAGAGAACGGACTGAGTGAGACAGAGAGAAAGGGAGCTCCTCCGGCCACCTCTGCGTTGGCGCCGTGACCAATAGCCACCGGACCTCGCCTCCAAGCCGTCGCCGCGAGTCCCCTGTCACTGCCCTGTTTTTCCTTGTCTCGGCTGAACGGGGCCGAGACTCGCCGGCGCTCGCTTGCACTCGGTTTCGAGCGTCGGCGGGCCTTCCTCAGTCACCTTGGCGCGTCTTTGCTTTGTCTGTGTCATTTGTCGGCATCGATTTGAGCCCTAATCGGCCATGTCTTGCTTGTCCGGTCGGCGCCCGCCGGGTGTTTGATAAAATGCTTGATTCAGATCTGAAGGCGGGGCATCAGCGGTGACAGTGGTGGTCAGCCATGGCTCGTCGCGGCACCGGGCGTGGCCGAACAACTGCCAAGGCGACGCCAGAGCAGGTGTCTCGGCCGTTTCCAACAAAGCGGCGCCGGCGTTCGGTTCACGGCGGCGAGGCGACGGCAACATGGGCGGTGGAGCGGCGCCGGGTTCGGTTCACGGCGGCGAGGCGACGGTGGCTCGGGTTTCAGGCGTCGGCGTGCGGCCGCGGCAGGTGAAACGCCGCGAGGGCCAGGTCGCGAAGGCAGAGCGCGCGGGTGAGGAGGAAGAGGAGTCGGGTCTGCGGCTGGGGAAATCCGGGTTGTGCGATGAACCCGACCCGGTTTCCTAAAAATATAGCTTTTTCTTTGTCTAGTGGGCTGGGCTGGATTAGAAAATACGATTTGGGCCGGGCTTAGTCATTTATTTTTTTTAGGGTTTGGGACCTTTTTTGTGAGCCAGACCGGGCCCGCGAATCAGGCCCGATCCGGCTATGGGTAGACGAACTCGGGTCGGATGTGGATATCCGACCCGGATCCGTTTGTAATATATTATATCATTACAGAATTATTATAATTTAATATTAATTTTTAAAAAAAATCTTTAAAAAATAATAAAAAAATTTAGAAAATAAAAGAAATCGTTTTTTATTTCTTTTAAAATTAGGAAATAGTTTATAAATTAGTATTTTTGAATATTTTTTTTTAATTATGTGAATTATTTGATTAATAATCATGTTTAAATCGGATAAGCCTATAAGGCGATACGGTAAGATTTTGCATGCTATTTTTACTACTGTTGTATTATCATTATGTATGTTTTTCTAATTAGTATATAATTGTATAAATTGTCATCTGTTGAATGTTGTCGCCTTACTTAGGGTTAGAACCTAGACTGCATATCTAGTTTGACTGCTAATCTTTAATGATTGTACATTCGTTTGATCACATCACATGTTAGGAGATAGGTCCTAAAATCAAATTCGAACTGCTTGACAAATATTTTCTAAAATGAGCAGGATGAAAGGTATCGAAATGACACTAGTTACTCAACTAGTGTAACTAAATCTCCGAACTTATTTAATCTCTAGTTCGTAGGAATATAGTGATTCTCTCGTCACCTTACTTAGATTTCTAATTGATTCTCCCCAAATTGATTAGTGGTGACTCATAGATAAAAATCATTTGCAGGTTAAAAACCTAAACTACCAGTCGTGATATGATATGGGCTTGGCACAGCCCAAGTTAAGTCCGAGTCCTAGACTTAGCGTGTACCAGGCTATGCCGCATTTTCCTCCTCTCCGAGGAAAAGTTTGGCGGGGCGCGACATTCTGGCTTTGATTAGAAGATTTAGGCCTTTGCATAACTCTTATAGGGGTTGACTACTCTAACAAACATTATTAGCATTGATAAATAGAGAAGGAATTGTTACTAGACCTGTTAAAATGGGTCATAAACTCATTTCTTAATCAATATATTAGTAAATGGGTTATAAATGGGTTTGTTATATTTAGTAAATGTGTCATAAATAGGTATATGTATAATATGAATATTAAATGGGTTATAAATGGGTTGTAAATAGATCATATAGATTTACAACTTATTTAAACTCAACTTATCTCTTTCGCTCTCACTCAATCATGTCCTCTCATATTCATTTAGGTATGAGTTTTCTTAGATTTAGTTAAATATGGAAGTGCTTTAACAATATGAGTCGGCTCGTGTATAGTCAAGCATGGTTCGGCTCGGGTATGGGTCAAGAAAATTGCATTATTCATAAATACGTCATAAGCGGGTCAATGGGTTAATTTGGGTCGGATCATTTGTGACCCGATCCAAACCCAACCCAACCTGATTTTTTTGTTTGTCAATCGGTCTACTTGTTACCTTTGGATTTGTTTGTAATATTGGTGGTTGATCAGAAGATGCTGGCTTTGACAGAGTGTCATTTACATCAGTGATAACTAATGGCTTGATTACATCCGACAAGTGGCTCGCAATGTAATTAGCGCAATCGTTTTGTTGTTCACCATTTTGTAAACAGAGAGAGTAGGGTTTGTTAAAGAAATTTTTTTAAGGTGCAATGTCATGATCTTGCGACTTAAATAATTAATAGAAGTATGGATCATCATACCATATCATCATTTAATGAAAATGTAGCGAGACTTACTTCCTTATTTTACTTTCATAGTACAAAACTTGCCTAGTGTGAATTGCATACTCATGGACATATACTAGATCATAACAATCACATATTAAACACCTGTGCTACCCACATCAAGCACAATTAAACACAAGTTTTCTTTATAATTTTAACATTATAATTAGTTCTGTCTACCACGCCATCGATAAATTAAATTTAACAATGATTTCCCTTCGAAAGGGGGAAACTGAGTTCAATCAATTGGAATTTGGAAATCTCAAATCAACGTCAGTCTTACAATCCAGGGAGTTATGGAAGCATATTTAAAAGTGGTGCACCATGATCATCGTGTCAAAAAATCCAAGGCTTGTCACTGGCAACACTGAGAGAGTCGTCCCATGCAATAATTTGGTAAGTTGCTAGTCAACCCGTACGGACGTCTCGCCCACCACACCAAAATGTGGACCGAAGAATAAATGCGAAGAATGATGCATTATCGCACAAGTTTCCCAGCAAAAAAATCTTGGAGAAAAGCAAGCCGATCATTCTCCAGACATAATTAAATCGAATCGAGCCGATAAACAAAACGACAAATTAAATGGAAATCGATTCATATCCTGTAGAAACTTGTCGTGCATTCTGAATTAATATTAAAATTCCCCCATCTTTCGACAATTTACATATATATTACAAAATAAGTTAAGTTACACTCCACTGTTTTGCTCTTTTTTTTTCCCATTTGAACATTACATATTGTATGCGCTTTTTTTGCTGGCATAAAGAAAATTGTTGTTCGACCAAAAAAAAAATTGTTAACAATTCCATTTGTAGGGAACAATTTGCTGGCTGGAACAAATTTCATCTTTGTTCCGTCGACTTGATATGGGAAAGGCAAGCAAGCTATTTGGGTAAATTTTTTTTTAGAGTAAAATGGTTTCTATTTTCTGCTCCATTTTTTTTGTTCAAAGAAAATTGTATTCATTACTCAAAATGATAGATGAGAAGTACATAAACTTTCGTGGCAAAGCAAATCGAAACAGTGCAAAGCCCTGAATACAACAAAACAAAGCAAAATTCATAAATCAAAGAGGATCAACAGAGCACCGGTAGGGTCGTTCCATAAAAACAAATCTGGTAAGCAAAATAATTGGCGACCGATAACTGGAACTTGTATTATCATTAGTGATGAGCACACGCCGGAAATTCCTTCTCTAATAACTACGACATTGCTAGTTGGCGGTACATGCCCAAGTTCGGCTTCCTCTACACCATAGCCGTATAGAGACAACAAAAACGGGTTGAAAAAACATATATCTAACTTTTGGAAAAGCAAATCTTTGTAGTTTAGCGAGACGCCAAAACTCTTGCAATCCTTATTGAAACTAGAGGTAGAGGACTTGTACACGGATAGAGCACGGGGTATCGAATCCTCGTAAACATTATTAAACTTCCAGAAGTGAATTTTTTGACATCATCTTCTCAATTTCATATATTTTTGTTCATTTTTTACCGAATTGTTCCTTTGATGCCTATGCCTATCTTTTGTTTTGGCAAGAATTGATGATTTCTAGTCATCCATGACAATGTATCACAAAAAGAATTATTAGATATCTTCAGAAAATATGCAATCTCCAAGAATGCATATATATCTAGAATTCCCTTGATTTATCTTCAAAATAAGAATATTCACACATTTCTTCCTTTTCTTGTGAATATTTTGTTACCAACAGTTGGTAGTTGATATATTTTGCATGTATTGATGCCTCAAGTAAACCAGTTCTCCAATTTTTTTTAAATTCTAATTTGGTTGTATCATGATTTTTGGTCAATATATTTTTTTATTCATGTTACAGTATTTCACATTTTATGTAGACATTCATGCCACCATAGTGAAATATGGGGGCTTCATACTTTATCGTCTTTGTGAGAATTAATTGATATTAAATAAAAAAGAGTACGAGACAATGTGTAGAATTTAAGATAACATTTCAATAAATATGTCTTAAAGTGTGATATAGACTATACTTTCAACTTTTTGTTGTTGTTAAAATACCTTATGGAATAGTAATATTAGTTAAACAAAAACAATTGAAAATATTAAAAAATATATCAACAGTTACCAATAGATTATTGGAAAAATTTTTAGTGTGTTGGTGGCATTATGTTGATCGCTTTACAATGTTCATCAAAAGTTTCTTACCTTTCCTTCAAAGAATCCGTACACATACCCATTTTCACCGTTTATTGGTGAAATGATGCACGATTTTTTGTCTCGATCTTTATATTTGTATAAATGAAATGTACATTTATAATAATCCTCTAATATTGTTTATTCATCAAGGGATAATGACACAAGTAGTCTCTGAACTTTGGCCTAATGTGTAATGTGATTTCTGAATTTTTAATTTATTCAATGTAGTCCATGAATTTTAGCCTAATGTTTAATGTGGTCCTTAAACTTTTAATTTTTTCAATGTGATCCCTGGACTTTTGGTAGATATTCAATGTAGTCTTTGAACTTGAATTAATGAAATGACTATATTAAATATTTTCATATAATTCAGGGCTTAAATTGAACATGTAACATAAATTCAGAGATGGCATTAAAATAAATTAAAAGTGCATGGATCACATTGCACATTGAGTTAAAGTTCAAGGATGATATTGAACAAATTAAAAATTCGGAGATCACATTGCACATTGGGCCAAAATTCAGGGACTGTTTGTGTCATTTTCCCATTCATCAAGTATGGTTATTATGTCATGTATAGTCTTTTAATGATCGTCATCACTTGTTTGTGAAAGTATTTTACGATATTATGTATCTATATATTATGCAACTCCTTCACAATTAGAAGGTATGTAACTTTTTCAATTATCCTCCACCATCAGATAATTATTAAATATACACTATCGAGCTTTTTAAAATAATTATTTTCTTCAATGAATTCTTTGTGTTGACTGAATTAATTTATTATTAATTTGCTAATTTTCATTTGCACGTAGTTATCATCTTATTTGGATAATCTTAAAACATTTGATTACTATATAGGGACTGTCATGTCATAAAATATTTTATCGATATTTTTAGTATCTTTTATTTGTTAATAGACCAAAGTGCTTTGTCAACTGAGTATCCACACGTTTTTTTAACTTACTTTGTTCTTAGCCACTATAAAGTGATAAGAATAATGCCAAATGTTGGACTTTGTTTTTACCGGATGCAAGGTTTTAACCATAAGGATCATCAATTATTATGCATGTAACTATATTTATTTACGGTATATGCGGAAGCACATCTAAAAGTGGCGCACCATGATCATCGTGTAAAAAAATCCAAGGCTTTCGCTGTCAACATTGAGAAAGTTGTTCCGTGCAATAATTTGGTAACTTGCTAGTTTCCCCGCATGGATGCCTCGCCAACCACACCAAGATGTGGACCAAAAGATAAAGGCCAAGAACGAGTGCATTATTGCACAAGTTTCCCAGCAAACAAATCTTGTAGAAAAGCTTACCAATCATTCCCCAGACATAATTAAATTGAGTTGTGCCGAGCCGAGCCGAGCCGAGCCGAGCAGAGCCAATAATTTCGATTCATATCCTATAGAAAATTCTAATAAATTCTGAATTAATATTAAAATTTCCCCATCTTACGACAATTTACATATATATATTATAAGATAAGTTAAATTACAATCTCTATTCTTTTGCTCTCCTTTTTTCCCATTTGAACATTACATATTGGGTCCGCTTTTTTTTGCTAGCATAAAGAAAACTGTTAACAATGTCATTTGTGTGGAACAATTTGCTGGCCAGAACAAATTTCATCTTTGTTCCGTTTGCTTCTCTCTTTTTCAAGAGGATTAGATGTGAATTTTTTTGACACCATCTTCTCAATTTCATATATTTTAGTTTCATTTTTTACCGAATTGTTCCTTTGATGCCTATGCTATCTTTTTTTGGCAAGAATTGATAATTTCTTGTCATCCATGACAATGTATCGCCAGAAGGATTATCGGATATCTTCGGAAAATATGCAATCTCTAAGAACGCCATATATCTAGAATTCCCTTGATTTATCTTTAGAATAAGAATATTCGCACATTTCTTCCTTTTCTTGTGCAAATTTTGTTACCAACAGTTGGTAGTTGATATATTTTGCATGTATTGACGCCGCAAGTTAATCATTTTCCAACTTTTTTAATTTTAATTTGGTTTTTTTCATTATTGTTGGTTGTTATATTTCTTGTTTATGTTACAATACTTGATATTTCATATATAGACATTCATGTCACCATAGTGAAATATTGGCGGCTCCATACTTTATCTCCTCCGTGAGAATTTATTGATAATAAAATAAGGAGTATGAGATATTGTGTAGGAGTTACAATAACATTTCAATACGAAATATCTTAAAGTACGATGCAGACTATACATTGTAATATATGCTTTAAAATAGTAATATTAGTTACACAAGGAACAATAGAAAATATAAAAAAAGAATGTATCAACAGTTGGTGGACTCTATTGGAAATACTGAATGTTGATGGGCATTATGTTGAGCGCTTTACAATGTTCACCATTTTCTCGTGAAATGGCGTGAGTTTTTTTAATGAGCGTAATTATTTGTGAAAATATTTTGTGATATTATGTAGTTATATATTATTCAATTCTTTCCCAAGTAGGAGCTATCATGTTATGTATTTTTTTTTTATTATCGTCCACCATCATATAATTATTAAATACGCACTATCATGTTATGAGCTCTTTTAAAATAATTATTTTCTTCAATGAACTCTTTGTGGTTGACCGAATTAATTTATTATTAATTTGCTATTTTTCATTTGCACGTAGTCATCATCTTGTTTAGATAATCTTAAAACATATGATTACTGTATAGGGACTATCTCGTCATGAAATATTTTTATCAATATCTTAATCTCTTTTATTTGTTAATAGAGCAAAGTGCTTTGTCAAATGGGTATCCACATGTTATTTAACTTACTTTGTTCTTGGCCACCATAAAGTGATAAAAAATAATACCAAATGTTGGACTTTGTTTTTACCGGATGTAAGGTTTTAACCATCAGGATCATCAATGGTTTTGCATGTAATTATATTTATTTATGATATTTGCTTCATCTTGAAAACATCAATGAGAATGAATTAACGCCTTAACATTGAGTGCACTCCAAATCTTCAAATCGAGCTAAAAACAAGAAGAAAATCTCCAAAAGATCAGGACAAGATCATCTCATTCTCTGTCCTTGGACAAATAGAACTCCATCACAATCACCAGAGGGTATAATTGCTACTATGTAGCTGCTTTAGCTTCTGGCAATGCATGCTGGGGACAATGTTGACTTTGATATGACTGAGGAGGAATCATTGTCAAGTCATGATCAAAGGGACTTGAAGCAGTGTCCTGCAATTTCAGGCCAAAAGGCTGCGAACTTGCGTTGGTGTTGAGGGGCAAACGAAGAAGAAGAAGAAGAAGAAGAAGAAGCATTCACAGAATTTAGTTTGCATCAATTCAAGAACATGAAGATCAACAACCCTTTCGGAAAATTCCCAGAACCATCAACAACCCTTCGTTCTTGAGTTGACGCAGGATCGACCTTGCATCCGCTTTAACTCATGCGTTCCTGACGGTCATACTTGCTCGCCATTAGGGCGACAACAAGGTTTGTGACTCGTTCATGAACCTTCACTTACCCTAAAACAGAATTTAGTCTATCATTCCAAACTAGCATGAACTCTCTCAATCATCTATCTGATCTCTTTGCAAAGATGAGTACAGAGAGAGAGAGAGTCACACCAAAATGAACAACTGAAGGATTACAATTTCGGGCGATCGTCTCGCCACATCCGTGTCATACAAAATGGCTTTAATCCCTCATTGGAGAGTTATTTACGGGCTACATAATCCCTTCGAGATCAATCAAAATGAGGTTATCTACAAAATGGTCAGAGCAGAGGCCAAGTTCCATCTTCTGCATGCTGTCAAAAGGACTCCGCCTCAATGTCTGATCTCTCCATCTTCCTTCTAATCGGTTCCTACCAGCCAACAAAACCCAGGAAGCTGCAGCCAAAAGAACCAAAGAGACCAGAGGAAATTCATAAAGAAAGAAAGACAATTCCCAGGGAAATTACAGAAATCGAGGGCAAACCCCCTTTCTCTATCTTCCCCCCCTAGTTCAAGCTAAAAGTTAAAGAATCGGACGACAAACGAATCGAATCGAATCGGACAAGCACAGCAGGATCAAGAACCAGGAACAGAAGCAGCGAAACCTGAGGGATCGAATGGCCAAATGGTGGGAGAGGACGTGGAAGAAGAAGTTGGCCCCGTGGAGGAACACCACGAACCCCGTGCAACCCAGCACGAACAGCTCCACCATCATCTCTTCTTCTTCTTCTTCTTCTTTCTTCTTCTTGTCGTCGGAGCAACACGCGAAGGGGAGAGAGACAAAAGGCAGAGAAACCTCAAGAATCTCGAAAAGTTTCAGACCGAAATTCCGAGGTTCCCGTGCTTTCGTAACGATGATGCCCACCCCCGAGGGGGACCCACCCACCGGACCACCGAACCGAAGGCCCCCCCCTTTCGCCTCCCAACGATCGGGGCGAAATTACTTCCATGGGCTCGAGGGGCGGGGCCTCGTGCTCGGTGACGTCAGCTGCTCGTCCTGGGTAAGACAGTAAATTCGACGTCATCCGCAAGTCCACCGCCGCCCCTTTGGCGGTAGTTACCAGTGGCCGAGGTTGGGTTGGGTGGGACAACAGAGATTGGTGGCACTTTCGCATCACGAAAAATAAATAAATTTTGATTATCGGTTTGGGAAATTATGAAAACGAAAAAAATCATTAAAAACTTCAAATTATGCTATCCGTGACATATTTATCTTCAAATTTTTTTTTGTGATACCAAAAACCTTAAACTATGCTATTTGTGACACATTAGCCATATTGTACTTTAATCCATGAGCATTTTCTTTTTTACTTTTTCTTTTTTTTCCTTTTCGACGATGGCGGCCCTCGTCGACTTCGGGTGAGGGTCACCTCACTTGAGTCGGGCGAGGGTTGCCTCGTTTGGGCGAGCGAGGACGGCTCTCGCCTGACTCCCGCGAGGGCCATCGACGCTGGAAAGGAAAAAAAAGAAAAAGCAAAAAAGACGAAAATGTCTATGGACTAAAGTATAATAGAGTAAATGTGTCACATATAGAATAATTTAAGATTTTGGATGTCACAACAAAATTTCGAGATAAATATGTCATAAGTGATAAAATTTGAGATTTTGAGTGGTTTTTTTCCTTAGGAAAAATACTTATGTTTTGCGGGAGAACTACGGGCACGTGAGTTTGAATCGACGCGCGGTCACGAGGGAGATCGATTTCTTAAACGAGCACGAAAGTTCCCGAAAGTACTTCGCTTTATTACTTTCGAGATGTCCTATTTATCAATTTCGGTAATCATTTCATGTTGCATTCAATGATGGTCAATACACGCATCACGAAAAGAAAGACGCTCGTTCGAGATGACAAGGATAGCATCGTTCGATCACAACTTGCACGGTATGTGCCCTTTGTTGTTAGATCGTACACGATTGTAAACAATTTGAGGATTAAGCTCCATTTAAGCCTTTTTTTTTTCAATTTTCGTGTGTTGTTGATATTGAGAGAAAATTTCGGGAAATTCCCAACAATAAACATGCAATTGTAAGATGGGGCGCTCTAGATGTCGTGGTTTAATAACACACAAAACTTTGATATATTAACTTATTGAAATATTTAGTTGAGGATTGAAATGATGGATTATGATTTCAAAAAGGTTAAATTGAATATATTTTGCACCCAATCCTTTCTTTTAGAAAAATGAGAGGAATGGCCGGTTAGTGCTAGCAATGTCCTCTAAGTGTTATCATAAGGGTTTTACGCCCGCTATAAAATGTTCTGTTTGAGTCACAGCTGCTCCTCACATCACCCCACAATTCAAACATCCATGACTGACGAATCGTAGCTACAGCCTAGAGGTGGTAAACGGGTCAAGAATCCATATAATAACCCATATTTAATGATTGTGGGTTATAAATGAGTTGTGTTTAGTTTTAAAAGTAGATTTAAATGGGTCATTAATGGGTTATTTATTAACTCAATGAGTCTTCCATGGGTATTAAATGGGTCATAAATTGATTACCCAAAAAGCTCAAGTGAAATTTTCAATTTTTTTAATTCTCCTAGTTTTATAATTTTTATATTCTTTTTCTTTTTCTTTTTTTTTTCTTCCCTCTTCGGCGGCCGGCTATGGCGACGGTCGGCCACAGGTGAGGGACTAGCTAACCGAGCCAACAAGGCAGAGGCTAGTGCTAGCCTTGGCTTGGTGAGCTCGGGCCTCACTGGCCATCGCCATAGCCGGCTGTCGGTGGGGGAAGAAGAAAAAGAAAAAAAGAAAAGGAAAAAAGGAAAAGAAAAATAAAAAAAGAAAAAAGGTTAAGAAAAATAATTAAAATATGTTTTTTTAAAAATAAAAATAGAAATATTAAACTATTAAAATTAGTACTTAGAGTAAAATATGGTTTTTCATACCAAATAGTGGAAAATATTTTCCAGTTCATTTCCACGTTTTAGCCAAATATAAGAAAATATTGTTATTTTCCTAAAAACATTTTCCAGAAATGTTATATTTTTCCACGAAACAAATAAAGTCTCAATTTTTTTTAAAAGATTTGTATTGCATGAAAATGTTTAGGAATACAATTTTTTAAAATAATTATTAAAAATAAAATTTCTTAGATTTCATTAAATGGGTTGGGTATGGGTCCGGTATGGATCAAGATTTCTGCCTTGCAATAAATGGGTTATAAATGGATCAAGTTGGATCAGACCATTTATGACCCGATCCAAATGCAACTTGATCTACCCAACAGGCCTAATACAACCCTCCGAGATATTATTAATAAAAAAAACTCTCCACACGAGTTATTAGTTAGGTATCGCAAAACATCCAATGAGTAGAGATTGGGGTTGAAGTTGAAGGGTGGGTTTTGGTCAGATGAAGAAATGACGTTAAGATGCCCACTCCCACCTCCCATTCTTTGTTTTATTAACTGCGCCGACCAAACCGCCACAAGCTTTGGTCATCCCCTCCTCTTATGTTGTCTTGTGCCTGTCAAAGGTTAGAATTCAATTGGTCGCTTACGTTTGATTTTTTTTTTTTAAAATTGCTTTTGCAGATTTGATTCTTTTCTTATCCCGACATGATTTTGTTAATCTTTCCCCTCTTGGGGATTTGTCACTTGTGATTGGGTGCTTGTTGTGAGTTCAATCCACAAGGAATCCACATCGTGCACTCTCGCACTCTCCCTTGTTCTTTCTTGATGCGACTTTACGTGCCCACGCTTATGGCGACGCATTTGTTCGTGCACGAAGCTATCTGATTAGACTCGTCGCCAATGAACGTTCGAAATTTTAAGGAAACAAAGAATCTCGTGTTTCGCTTCCATAGTTTGCATGTTAGAAATATATCCTTCGCAGCTTGACTGTGAAGTTGCCGGGCGCTTAACATTTGTGTAGTTTCCCTTTTTCACAGCCTAAATTTCTAGAGTGGGATCTCCTGACTTGGTATCGGAGTCTTGATCCGATTTCTTTGTATCCGAATTAATCTGTCATTCGAGTGTGGATTCTGTTGTTCCCCATAGTTCTATCCACGTTCGAGAATCTCATGGCTTGATGCTCGCCCGACAAAAGACAGGAGGACGATAAAGAGCACGGCGTATACTATTTATATGAGAAATTTGCCGCCGACGAGTTGAATTACTCGGAAAATTGAAAAATCTCGTGTGAACCGATGTGGGTTTTTGCAAAGATTCTGGCGAATAACCTCCAATGTTGTACAAGAATTGGACAAAAAGTGATATGTGAAAGTCACTCACCATGTCTAATATTAGAAAAAAAAAAGAAGAGATAAATATTACATGGGAAAATTCCAAATAAGGGTATAAAATTACATGTTATTTTCAAATAAGGCCTTAAAATGGCCGTGTTAATTTGAAATAAGGGCCTAACCTTGTTGGCCGGCGAAATATTCCGCTTAGTCAGGGGCATTTTTGTCTAAAGGCAATTTTCATTTTAAATTATTTTTCCTTTCTTTTCTTTTTTACTTTTATGGTTTTCTCTTTGTTCTTTGTTGGTGGCCGATCAGCCATTGGCGTAACTTGGGAAGCGTCAGGTGAGGTTGCCTCATTAGTTGCCAGCGAGGTGACCCTCGCCTTGGACAAGGCCGTCCACAATAGCCACATGCAAGGGTTAGCCTTACCTGGGCGAAGGTCTCATTGGCCAGCCCTGGTTGTCTGTCACCACCCTCTCCTAGCCTTTCCTGAGCTTCACTGGTGGCTAGTTGTTAACCATTGGCGAAGAACAAAAAGAAAACCAGAAAAAAAAAGAAAAAAGGAAAAAAGGGAAAAAGAAAAGAAAGGAAAACATAAAGGAAAAAAGGAAAAAAATTCAAAAAAAGTTTAAAAAAGAAAATACCCGTACCATTTGGTCAGGCAATTATTTGAAACAGACAAAATCACTTTAAACTCTTATTTGAAACAAAATCCTCTTTAGACCTTTATTTGAAAAAATGAGAGTACTTCTTACCCTTAGTAACATAAAGTCCACTTCAATCCCTTATTTAAGTAAATGAAGGCATTTCGGACCCTAATTTGAATTTTTCCCAAATTATGAAAGGTACTCACCGACCAACTCTCAGCCAAAATCGAGAGAAAATAAACAAAGCGTGTTGCATTTTTAAATTTAGTTTTGAGATTTTCTTTGGTCGAATAGTTTTGAGATTGAAAATAAAAAAAAATTAGCAAGGGTTGAATTTCCAATATTGTTCAACAATTGGATATAAAAAAAATAATCTTAAAAAATCACTCACCACCATAGTAACAATAAAGGAAAAGACATTCGACCAGAAAGAAGAAAAAAAAGAAAAGACAAGACAAAAACTATTAAAAACTCACCTGGTCTAAACAAAAATTAAAAGAAAATGAAAAAGAATTGTGGATAAGCCACATCACCCTTTTACTATTCACCACCGTTTCACTTTTATAAACAAAGAACTAGAACATTACCTAGTGTGATGCACGCAATCGATTAGACATATGAACATGTGCATTGATGCTTTTAATAGGCAATGAACTAGATAATGGCACTGTGATTTTTAGTCAGGTAACGCGTGAATTTACATCTACTAGGATTATCATAGACGAATTACGGAGAGAGATTGATTAAGGTGGATATAGAGCACACCACAAGGGGTGAGAATCAAGCCTCGTTTAGCCCGAACATGAGCGAATCAACTTGGACCAACCGGTTTAGGGCCAATTTTTTGGGAAAACTGGTTTGGTATCAAGTTTTATGAACCTGAAACCGGCATTGGATCGATTCAATCCTCGATTCCAAGGTCGGAACCGCTAGTTTTATCCGAGAACCGGTTTAAACAATCTAGTTCCTAAGTTAAACCAATATTAAATCGGTTTTGAAGCATCTTTTAGAAAAAAAAAATACTTTAGCACCCATTAGGAATTGAACCAGAGTTTTAAACACGAACGAACAACAGTATGACTACTTGACCAACAGATATTTTTATAGGAAATGGTGCAACTTACTATAAGAAGTTAAATTTTTTTTTTTACCTAAAACATAAAACAAGCGATTCATGAACTAGTGGCTCAAAACCAACCAGTTTTATTTTGCAGCTGATGGTTGCATGGTCAGTTCCTAGTTCTTGATTGACAACTGGCGCACACTGAAATTGATCACTCCTTATTCATGAATGATCTCTAAAGACTAAAATTTTTCTCACTTACTATTGAATCCATCAATCAAAACTATGGGAAAATATCAAAAAAGGACCCAAAGTAGATCTCTTTTCTCAAATAAGGATCTCAAGTGGACCATGCTTCAATTAAGGATCAAAAGTATCCAAACTAATCTCAAATAAGGACCTAGCTTGCTCGCTGGCCAAATTTTCGCCGATCGGCGATTGTCAGACATTTTTCGATGCCAGAATAAGGGCAATTTTGTTTTTTTCTTTTTCCTTTTTTCTTTTCTCTCTTCCCTCTTGTGGCCATCGCCGGTGACTTCCGCCGCTCTCAGGCGAGGGCGGCCTTAGCCGGCGTCGGGCGACGGTCACCTTCGCCTGGGCGAGCGAGACCCACCCTCGCCCTCGCTAGATCCAGCGAGGGCCACCCTTGCTCTCGCCGGATTTGGCGAGGGTGAGGGTGGCCATCACCCGATGCCAGCGAAGGCCGTCCTCGCCTGAGGCCGACGAATGTTGTCGGTGACGGCCACAAGAGGAAAGAGAGAAAAGAAAAAAAAGAAGAAAAAGACAAAATTACCCCTATTCCGGCTCAGGAAAATGTTTGACAGTAGCCGGTCGGCGAACATTTGGTCGACCGGCGATGGGTCCTTATTTGAGACTAGTTTGGGCACTTTGGATCCTTAATTGAAGTATTATCCACTTGGGATCCTTATTTGAGAAACTAGACCCATTTTGGGTCCTTATTTGACATTTTCCCAAAACTATTTGATGAACTTGTCTCAATTCTCACCAAAACAAGTCCCGAAAAAAAAAAAAAAACTAGGAAAATTGTTCAAAAAGTTTCATACCTATTATTCAACGGCCAATTCAATCTTGAATTTTAAATTGGCCAAATTTAGTCCTAAAACTTTTGATAATTTGTCAGTGTAGTTTTTTTTGATGAAAATTGGACGGAAATCACAAATATTGCCATCAGCCATCTTATGTGGCACGACCACGGAGAATGGCTGTTGTTGATGCGGACCGTTTTATAACATTTGCCAAAAATTTTCCAAGCTTTTTATAACTTTTTTCTTTTCTTTTTTTTGACAATTCACTTCTCGGAAGGGCCGGCAGGCAAGGGTTGCGACCCTCGCCTACGGCCAGATCTGGCAAGCAATAGCTACTGGCTCTTTCAGGAAGTGAACAATGAAGAAAAAAGAAAAAAAAGAAAAGAAATATAGAAAAATTCATAAAACAATCTAGGAAATAAAAAAAATACAAAAATCATCCACGTCAGTACTGATCATGCTACATAGAATGGCAAGTGGCCACGATTTCTGATCAATTTTGGCCTAAAAGACTACATTGGCAAATTGTTAAAGGATTTAGGACTAAATTGGTCAGATTGAAATGTTTAGGATTGAATTGATCGTCGCACAATAGGTTTAGGATTTTTTAGACAATTATTCCAAAAAAACTGTAATATCAAGTGTCAAGCAGAAAGTCTCTTGCAAGGCCTGGGCCTTCACAAGAACAGCAACATAAAGGTTTATTTCCGGTGTGGATACCGTCTGTGATAGAATCAAGCGTGTTCAATAATACAGTTTGACAACATCACCTGCATGAGGAACAATCATTTTGGTTTGCTCTTACTTGGGCTCATTCTTACAAGGATGCTAAGTAGTAAAGGAACGCAGATTCCTTGGGTTACATCAGCTCGGCGCCGTTTGGTTTTCTCTGAGAGAGAGCCCCTTACTAGTCTCGCCGCTGGTTCTTCATGCTGAATCGACCTTGAGTTGGGGAAATATAACCGCCCGCTGTTACCGGGTCTGATCCCGATCAGGCGACCAAGTGACACGCTGCTGTCTTGGAAGAAGGACGCTGACGACTGATCGGTCTCACAAGAGAAAGGGCAACGTTCCACTCATTACACAGTAGACAGAATGCTAATATTAAGAAGCATATGCTAATTTCGATCCAATTGTACCGAGTGATAAAAGGTTTGAATCGTTGAAATCATCATTCGAGGTTTGGCTATTTCGTTTAATAAATAGCTAGAAAGATATCAGACCACAACTGAAATGAAAGTCTTTGGTTTAATGCACCAGTCACGCTAAGCATGTTCTTTTTACATAGCAAGAGAAAGGGCCTAGAGATATTTTTGAAGGCAGAATTACCTCTGTGTCAAGGGCAGAGGATGAAAACGAGGAGAAACAGGTCGAGGGTGCACGAAGAGATCGGGGATCGATGGTCGCAGATTGTAAGCTCTCGAACAGTCTGAGTCTCAAGTTCATAATCTCAAGCCCGAGTGGCCATCCAATTCGCTCCTCCAGGTCCTTTTACAATGGGGATAAACCTTGGTCTCTTTCAAATTTGCATATAAAAGACACTAATAATTCCTATTCCATAAGATTTATAGAGGAACAGATGGTAAGGGGAATCAGATGAATTCACATGAAGCATTACCAACAAGAATGACACTCTGAGTGTCCAGTGTCCTGGTTTGAGGAACTGATGTTCTAATGACAAATTGAAGTCCAAACGGTTCCTTTTCTATACAATTGCCATCACATGAATCAGGGTATCAAGCTCATGCATGCCATGAAAATAGCGCTTCAAGAACTGGTAAACTGTACCAGACTTCCTCAGTTTTTGAACTAAGCAGAGGGTTGTCTGATGTAATTCAGTCAGAAGACAAATTGGCAAATCAAGAAGAGTTATGATACCATCTCTCTCTCTCTCTCTCTCTCTCATATCCTGTTGACAAGAAGGGCACTGAAACTGAACCCATAAAAGGGTCATACAACACCCAGAAAATCTCTCTAAACCGATGGCAGCTCTAGAAAGATTGATGAACATGTTCATATCCATGGTCGAAAGAAGATTCATGGAGATAAACCAGCAGAATTTGACTAAAACAAAGAACAAAATGAAGTGGAAATCACATAACTGCTAAGCCTGTTACCTCTGTATCCATCTGTTGTTGAGAGCCTCGTACAGGGAGAAGACAGCGATAACGAAGATACTGATCACTCGAACGCATTAAAAGCTTGGCTTTTTCGGATGGTCCGTCCATAGAATTTGCAAATTCTGCCCCCAAAGATTCTTTCCTAAGCATTGGTGTTCAGTGCATTATGGCCCCACTGATCTGGTCTTAGCCTTCAAGTCACAGTAGGTGCAGCTTAGTCACTCCACTTCTCCAATTGACAGATTTGAAAATTACAGCAATCCTGCCCTAAAACAACAGATTAACCGCCCACCCTTTACAGCCAAATTGCCAATTTATTAGTGTCGGGAAATCTCACTAATTTCATGATACGGTCGATGGGCTGTCTCCAAACATCTGTCCGATCGACGAAGATGTAGATCCTACAAGAGATGTTCGATTCATGTTTCGATCGACGGAGCAAATCGCGTCTTTGATGGCCTTGTGGTCACGACGCTCGCGCATTCTCAGATGAAGTTATTGTTTAGATGTACACATGTCGTGTTGTTATGGAAATGAAATCCAATTTCACCTACCCTTTGAACCGTTGATCGAGATTGTGCAGAAAAGTTTCTGAACCACTCCATCTATGGTTGAGAGACAGAGAAGGAAAGGACAGAATGAGAAGCGCTCTGAATGTCAGCTGTCAGTTCTTGATAGGTGAGACTGAAGGTTCAATCTTTGGTGCATTTGATGTCCTCTGGTTATCAATTCTTGTTGATCGAGGACAAAATTGAATGCAAGCATGTGGATCATCGGCTCAATTACCTAAAAAATCATCAACTTTAGATCAAGTTCCAAATTTACCCTAAACTTTTTTATATCTCAAAAAAATCTCAAACTTTAGGTCTAGTCCTAAATTTGACTTGAATTTTTTTTTTGTCTCAGAAAAAATCCCAAATTTTAAATCCAGCCCCAAATCTACCCCGAATTTTGTTTTATGTAAAAAAATCACTAAAATTCAATTTTTTTTAAAAAAACATATCCTATAATCCAGTCTCAATTTGACGTGGCACTTTCATGTTGATAACAAATTCATATTAACAAAGTAATAGGACTTCTTTTTAGATAAAAAAAGTTCGGAGCAAATTTGGACTTAACCTAAAAATTAGTTTTTTTTTAAATTAAAAAAGTTTTTTTGGGTGAATTGGTTATCATCCCTAACTTTCATATCTTAAAATGGTTTTATTTTGGAGAATTTAAACAATTTTTATTAGGTTGGATTTGTTATCGAAGTGGAAATGCGACGTCGGTCTATACTTATCGTCCTGTTACTTTGCTAATGTAGATTTGTTATAAATGTGGAAGTGTCACATCAAGTTGGGATTGGATCACTGGGTATATTTTTGAAAATAAATTGAAATTTGCTTTTTTTTACGCAAAACAAAATTCGGGGCAAATTTGTGACTGAACTTAAAGTTTGAGGTTTTTTCTGAGATAAAAAAAAGTTCGGAGTAGATTTGGGACTAGACCTAGAGATTAGGGTATTTTTTTAGATAAAATAAAGTTCAAGACAGATTTGGGATTTGATCCAAAGTTGGAGATTTGCTAGTGAATTCATCCATGGATCATCACCACTGTACATTAAACGTAATGTAACATCTTGCGACAACTCCATAGCCGACACCCTAATTTCAAGAAAAAAAATGAAACGAAATAAAATAAAATAATATAATGGGAAATTACGACAAATAGTCCTTGAATTTCAATTTAATGTGCAATATCGTCCATGATTTTTAATTTATTCAATATGGCATTGAAGTATTGGTAAATACTCAATTCAGTCTCTGAATTATATGAAAATCTATGATGTTGTCCTTTTATGAATTCAAATTAATGGAATTTGTTGGGAAGAAAGACACTTGAAGTGCCAAAAGTTGTGTACAACGCTTATTTTAGTGCCAAAAGTTTCAATTGGATCATTTAAGTGCCAAGTACCAACTCTAATATGTTTGGCTGGAAATCCAACCTCGCCTTTTTTTTTATATTGATTTCTTAAGCTGATATTGTTTGTTGGAGAGTCCAGTCAACATCTAAACCCTAAAATGATGTTGTCTAGTACCATTCCCTCAAATAAGAATCTTAAATCCCCAAATTGAAAGATAACCCCCCCCCCCCAAATTCAAACCTCTAACCGGCCATTGAACTCAAGTTCACTTCCTATTTCGTTTTGCCTCCAAAATTATCAGCTCAATCTTGAAATATCTACTACCGTTATCCCCATGACGTTACCAAGAACCCTTTTCCCTCCCTCCAAGCCCTAATTTTCCCAGCCAATTAAGCAAGGGAGAAAAGATGACAAACCTGAGTTAGTAACGGTGCTGGCGAACGAGCTACGACGAGGGAGCGAGGAGGAGTTCATAGTGTTGTGTACGAACAGGAACTTGAAGCCCCAATTTTGATTCGCTTTGTGCAGCGTCATTTTGGCCAGAGGCTATGCGACGTCATTTCTTTTGAATGAGCCACATAGGTTTGAAATCTAGCTTCGTTTTTGTACTCTATATGAACTTGGTTTTTAAGAAAAATGCCATGTCATATTTTTTTAATTAAAAAAACTAAGTAATCAATTTGATTGGAATATCTCGCTATTGAAGCTTAAGCGATCGTTTTTCCTCTAATTTGACACTTAAGTGATCCGATGGAAACTTTTGGCACTAAAGTGAGCATTGTACGCAACTTTTTGGCACTTCTAATGTGATTCTCTCGAATTTGCTGACTTGGGTTTCAATCTGTTTAGTTTAAATGTTGTACAACAAAAAAAAGTTACACATGGATTATCCAAGTAAGATATTTACCCCAAATCAGGATTTAATAATCGATGCCATCAAATGACGATATAAATGTTATTGTCTCTAATTTCTTTTTCATTTTCCAAAGTAGATAGATTAAAAAGATGGACATGTTGACTCGTCATTTTTAAAGCTCCAACTTAACTTATAGTAATCCATGTTGTCAAATAATGTCTAATTTGTCTTTTTAGCAAACGAAATAACTACATTAAACATTTATCAATAGTTTGGATACCACTTTGAATAAATTAAAAGTCCATGGAGGACATTGCACATTCATTTCATTTTACCTAAAATAAAAGGGTAGAGTGAGAGAGCCTCTCGGCTTTGAAATTTTTACAAGTAATGTCAGCGATAAAAATTACCACAAATAGTGCGAATTTGCCAATTCCTAAATCACTCAATTTAGAAATTGACATACGACAAATTCATGGTGTCTCTAGCACTCAGGTAGATTGGGCCCTTGAGAATTATTATGTGGTCGCATTAGTGTGTGGCCTCTCCAATCATAGCTCTCAAGTTGGACCATCATATCAAAGAGGACCATAGCTTCATAAGTTTTGTTATGGAGGCATCTTGTAAGATTCCATAGTAGTTTTCAAGTACTTGGCAAGTTTTTAGCTATTAATTTCTATATGTCCAAGTTGCAAAGTCCGAAGCTACTTATCATAGTTTTCCGAACTCACCTAAGTCTACCTCTTCAATCGGATCAAAGGCAGCATCTATGCATTTGAATACTTACGAAGGATAATACTTTTCCAACTATGGAAAGGGTTACATAAGCTAGGAATGGAGTCCTCCTAAAGTTTTTGCGGAACCTATTCTCGACTCACGTCGAGTCCAACTTCTTCGGCATTGGCAATTTGTAGAAAGAAGCAACTCGGGAATCTGTGAAGAGAGATCGGTGTCGAATTGATTTGTGTTAAGGTGCACATGTTGAGGGCCGCATTAGAAAAGTCCCGCATCAAGGATTTCTTGTGGAGCGGAGCAGTTGATATGTCTTACTCGACCTGTAATTCACCAGCTTAGGTTTTTCAAGTGAGGCGAGTCCGATTGAATAGCTTGATAAGCTCGATCTCAAGGTCTCTCTTATTGATCACTGTCTTATTGATCACTGGGAAGAACTTCCCAACAATTTGAATGGTTCTCGTGTAGTGCTGAGATGAGAGCTGCACTATGGGCTCTGGTTCTACATCTTGCTTCATTGGGCTTCAAATAAACGAACTCACCCTTGGATGGGCCTGTGGGGTTTAACGAGCTTGGACTACCCCAATAACCTGAATCCCTTGTTCTAAGCCCATCCAGATAATGGATCGGATGCAAGACTCACCCACTTATGCTCATGTGATTCTAGGATTTTTAATTCGGTTGCTTCGAAGAGGCACCCGATTTGGAGGTTTAAAGTAGGGCGATCGGTTTTAAAATGTGTAGGTTCCAGATCAAGAACCTAAAAGCTACCATGTTAGAGTCGGTTCTCTAATTTCGGATCTGGAAACTAGACCGATTTCATTAGGAACTGGCTTGAAATCAAGCCGAGCCTAAGTGTAAGTGATATAAGTATTTAAGAAAAGCATATCATGTGAACAATTTGTGGTAAAGTGGTCAAGGTTCCTAGATTTGACACCCATCTCCAACATATTTATCCTTTTTTTTTTCCAAACAAAGTAAACAAAAATTAGCTAAAAACCAGTTGAAAACCAAGTTCAACCCAAGAACCGGCTTTGAAAACCGTTTCAAAACCAATTCACGGTATTAAATCTGAACTGGAGCGGTCAAGGCCGGTTCCCCAATTTTAACCTAGGAATCTAGCCAATCCCATGTGAACCGGCCTAAAACCTATCAAGCAAGGCCGCTTTGGTTCGATTTTCGGTTCCGGTGATTAGGATGAATTGGGCACATGCACGTACACCCACAATCATCCACAACAGAAGAATAGGAATTGAATCCTGGATTTTGGGCAATCCGAATGCTGAGGACCAGTTGAATAGACCACTGAGGATGGTCCAACCAATTCATTATGGTTGATCAACATGCATTGCCTCTGCAATATGAATTTGGCCACATTGATGTTATCAGAAGACGTGGTGGGTGGGTGAGGGTGATTATGTCTTCCAGAGGATTACCTTTTCTCTTTTATAATTCATTTTGGCCCTTCTCTTCCCAACATCATGATTGCTAATTCAATCAGAATTTCCCTTAAAATAGTGCCTTTTGTGAAGTTGGGTTCCATGAGCCTCTCACGGCATTGGCAAAATTAAAGCTGCAATCGAAATTTTACAGCTGTTTGCTATCATAGCACTTCTTATGTTTGATTTTACCTTAGTTTTGGTTTGTGACATTGATTGGTTACCTCTGCCAAAGGAAGGGCAAAAGGACTTAATTAAGCATCTCTACAATCGTTTGCGGTGATTGTCCCATGTGCAAAATCGCCCTCGTGGTAGGGAGCACGAAGCGTCGAGTTCGATTCCTATTCAATCGAATCTCTTGAGATCAAGTTCTCGGGGTAAATAGTTGTCGTCAACCCTCTAGTCTCGAAATGAATGACGTGTGATCTATTGCAACAAAAGTCGACTCGACGGGGAACAATCAACAAGAGAGAACCACACACAGCTCCTCGTTTGCAAGATTTTAGACCCATGCTTGACCAAGACACTAGACAAAACCCTAGAAAAAGCCTACACTTCCAGAGTAAAAAGACTCGCAGACCCTAAAAGAAGCCTAGATTGACAAGGCACATTCGACTCCAAACAAGTCGTTCCCGTCAATCAAGGAGCTCAATATGCGGTGGGCAGGATGCTTTCTTTTCTTTTTATTTCCATTTAAAGTCTTTCAACGGCGATTTTTAATTTAATTTCGTTATATGGTCAGGACCTTTTCTCTTCACCCATTTGGCTTCCACCAACGTGATAAAAGATACAAGAGACCTTATTACTTTACGACCTCGAAACCCAGACGATAGTTAGGTTCTTTCTTCTCGATCATCCTCTTAAATAGTGCACCGACCCTTGAAGGACGCAGTTGACACAGAAGCTAGATCTACCACAGTAGATATTGGAGACATCTACCCATTTGCCACGGCTTAGGTAACCGAGGTAGGAGGGAGTTGTTGAGGTGAGGACCTTGGAATCTTGCGTCCGATGGCCGTATTTGTAATTGTTGCTACTATGGTAACAACTAGGGTTTGAATAATGGTGACTAGCGAATTGATTAGACTGACCCCATTGGAAAAGCAAGGACGTTAAACTTGAATCTATCAAAGTCTAACTCTCTATGTCAATTAGGTTGGGCAGGTCATAGATCACTTTACTTGGAATAGAAAGGATCATAAATAAGTGCCTGAAATCCAAGGGAGGTGAAAAGTTACCAGAGTGAAGCACAGATAGAAGGAAAGTTAGTTTGGCTATCGTCGTAAGATAAGAGTAATGTTATGTGAGAGTTTGAGAGCACTAAAAGACAGTTCTTGTTAGAAAGTCTAATTTAAAAGTTGAAGTTTTTAAAGAAAATGTAAATTCGTAACCACTTGATAAATTTGATGAAGGGGCCGCACACGATAACATTTGACAGATCTTGTTAGCAAGTCCAATCCGCAGACAAGCGTTGCGGGAAACTTTGATAGTTCTAGTAGGGGGAGAGATATGGTGATGGGGTTGTGAGAGATGGCCTTGGGTGCTAAATTGATGTGGACATTACCGGTGAAGAGGCAGTAGTGGGGCAATAATGTCAAAGAGGAGAGTTGTGCAGCACTTATATCATATGGTGTATTTGCAATTTCGCATGGCATGGCATGGCATGTTGGGAGTGGATATGGAAGAATGGGTATTAAGTGTAGTTGACAAAGACCAACTCTTTTGTCCTGTTGAGGTGGGCATGCCCTGGTAAATGCTAAACAACGAGCTTCATTAAGAGCTTGTAGGTCTCAGGGTGAAATGTGGCAATTCAAGTTGTAGAAATTTGTGAAACTGAGGCGTGTTTTGTTCACTTCATTACCACAGTAATGATGCCGACTGTCTTATAATGCAATCAAAGACTTGGTAGTTAAGCAATCTGTGAGCCCTAAAACATCATTTCAGTTTTTGGTCCAATGTGGGGCGTGGAGAAATTAGATTGATTCGTTATTATTAGTGAAGCGGTTATTAGGACATTTGGGGAATCCGATAACTATATTGAAATTAAGGTGATCTTAGGATAATTTATTATATCTAGATTAGAATCGTCACATCTCGTGACAGAGCGAGGGAAATTTCCGGGTTGGTCCCCTAGAAACTGGTTCACAGATGGGACATTACAAATGTCCTTTCGATTCACATTGTTCTCCTTAAATGCTTCACGAGGATGCTCGTCTTGTTTCTGAACATATTGGATTGGAATGCGGCAGGCTTCGAGTGGACCGCTTTGGAGGGTCCAAGTGAACCCAAAAGCAAAATAAAAAATAAAATAAAATCAAATGGATCTTGAAACCCTATTTCATCTTGCTATCTAAGAGCGTGTTTGACAACCGGTTAAACAGTAACTATTTTTATTCTTTTGTTCCCATAATAAGTTTTGGAACAGAAATCCGTTTGGCAAATTTTTTGTTCCCAAGCACAAATTAGCAAAAATTTGTTTCCAAAATCAATTTTGGAACAGAATCAATAAACAAAAAAAAGTTACTTCTTGATTCTGAGAACAAGAATCAGAAATGGAAAAGAATTTTTTTTTCTTCTTCTTCCTAGTCTGTGGTCAGTCGCTGGCTGTCGGCCACTGGCAACTGGCCATAGGTCGAGTCGACGCCGGTGTTGCAGCTTGGACCCTCGCTTGATTTGGCCAGGGCGGCCCTTGTTGGAGCCAGCGAGGGTGACTCTCGCCTGTGGCTGGCGAGGGCCGCGACGCCCTCGCCAGCCCTGGCCTATGCCCAATCGCCAACGTCGGCGACTTGGCCATAGCCAAAGAAGGGGAAGAAGAAGACGAAAGAAAAAAGAAATATTAAAAATTCAAAATATTATTAATAAAAAAAAATTTTGTACAGTTATCAAATACATTTCTGTTCTTTTTTTTATTCCAAGAATAGAAATTTTGACAGTTACCAAATATCTTCAAATGCTTAAAAATTGGTCCTAGGCATGGAATAAAAAAGAATCATTTTTGAACAAAAATTATTTTCGAGAACAGATTTGTTGCCAAACGCACCCTAATTGGCCAATCACTACAGTTTTGATTTGAAAACAAGCAACGAACTATAATATATGCATGGGTACTTATAGAAAATATTTCGATATATAAATAGCCATTTAGAGAAATATATTCATATATGCAGGACAATTTGAATAATAGGCCGTTTCAAAACAGAAATCTAAATAAAACAAATTGGAAAGAAAAAAAGGTTTGAAAAAAAAGAAAATACATTTTTCTCACAAGACATCATGTAAATATATTGGCCGCAACACGAAAGAAAATTTTTTATGTAAGGAATCTCTCAAATCTAGCGTAGCCTTGGACCGTTGCTTTTGTTCCGACAGATTCCGGATTTTGGATCAAACCCTTTATTAAAGAGGATTATGTACGATTCTTGAAGGAACTACTATGGAAGTTTGGTAAGTTGTTAGATCAGAAATACATACGATTTTAGCGATTTATTGATTTTTTTTTGACATATGTGCATTTGCAACATTTTATACAGAAATTACCAGGTTTTCCAACTTCAAATGTCCGATGCTGACAACGTGATTTGCAGGCTTTAGTGGGTGCTCTTTCGGTAGTTCATGGGGAGCATTATCATCTCCAATAGTTCTATCCCATCTTCCTTAATCATGGCTCGTACAAAAGCATCTGCAGTTTTTACAAAGACTGTTCATTGGAACACCAGTAGCTGAGATTGGACAACTTGCACACTTTTCCATGTTTATGTAATGAGATACTAGATTTTGCATTAGACAATGGATGAGTGCTTGCCAAAAAATGCATGATGAACTAATTTGAGTGTATTGGTAGGCAATGGATATTTGGCTAGGGAGCTAGGTAAGTGTCGATGCATCATGTTACCTTCTACGTTGAATGGATCTCAATTTCTTAATAATAATGTAGGATCGATGTTTCGGTAATATTATTGCTGTGAATGTCTTTCTGTTAGTTCTCGTCATTGATGATCAATTACTTGATGGGTCGATTCTAAAGTTGAACTTCAAAACGGATCTCGTCGGACTCGGTTATGATTTTCAATCTTAAAAATAAAAATAGGGGCGCAATGAGCTTGTTTGAAGCAAATCAGAATTTAACCGGTTCAGAATAGGTTCAACTAGGGACCCAATTGCAGGCGAAATCCTCCATTTGCGATTTTGTCGGTGCCTACCCAAAATGAAAGCAAGCACAAACCCTCTTCCATATACACTTCTTATTATTATTAGATCCTCAACTTTGGTCGAAATACATTTCCACACCCCCAACTTTGTCATCTTTTCAAACACACAGTCCCAGGGAATACTGCAAAATAAGGTCACAAATTAAAGTAAAGGTAAAGTGTATAGTTTAACATTTTGCGTCTCTCTTTCCACCACAAAACACCATAATTCATGCATATCATGAATAATTAAACCCATTCAATTTCATAATTTTAGAATGCACCAACTTCATCAGTCTCTGTCTCTCTCAGGGCACAAACTCATCGTCTTGGCTATCCTGGAACTCCTGCTGGTCCTGGTATCCTCCCATGAAGTTGTCGTCGATGTTGTTGAACTGTTGCTCGTAGAGGTTGACGTTGTCGTTGCGGTTGCGGTTGCCATTGCCATAATACCCCTGAGTCGAAAACCCGGGCTTCGACCTCTGGTACCTGTTTGGGTAGTATTTCTCCTCATTGTCTACGTCGTAGAAGTACTTCCCGTTCTCCATAAACCTCGTGTCGCTCATCCCTTCCGGATTCACGGCGCCGTACCTGATGGTAAACGCAAGATGAATCCTTTACATGTTTCTTTACATAATTTGAAAGTTAAATGTGAAAATCATTCTTCAAAAAACGTATATGTAAAGAGCCAACATACACAAGCAGATTGCTTCATCACTCTGCTACCCTCACCATATTTTGTTCAAAGCGTCAAATAATTGAAGTATCATAAAACTTTATGCTCAGTGCGCTTCTTATGTCGCTCGCTTCGAGCATATCATCAAATTCTTGCTAAATGGTGTCGACCTTTAGTGATACTTTGAAGCCGTACCTATTGCCACCGGTATAGTAGGTATTGTGGTCGTTTGTGGCGCGGGAGCCGGTGGTGGTTGTGGTGGTGTAGCTGCTATCTTGAAGCCGAGCGTTGCCGACAAAGTTTTGCTCCTCTGGCGTGTAAGTGTCGTGGGTTTGCTCCCTCCGGTCTGCGACATAAGCATCCTTGTTGTAGTAGCTGTCGCTCCTCCTATCGTAGCTCTTATCATTGTAATAGTTGTTGGTGTTCTCGAAATTGCCATTCGAGTTGCTGTAGAACGAGTCGTCCGGCATCGCCGTTTTGGACGGGCGGTTACCAGTGGAGGTAGCGGTGGTGGTGGCAGGCGTGTCTTCGAAAGTCTTCTCAGGACCGTAGAGGCCATACCCATTGCGGGTCTGAGGAATGAAGGTCGGCTGTTGCTCTTGGTCCTCTTGCTTCTTCAAGGCCTCCTCGGTGGTGAGGGCCTCTTCCTTGCTGGGGACAACTCGCGTGTTCTCTTTGTCGACGTTGTCGTTGGCATTGGTGAATTTGCTGAAGGAATCGCGCTCCCTAACCTCTCTTGCTTCAACACTGATGGAGACAAAGAGAGAGGCAAGAATCAAGAGTGTTGTGGTGAAGAAGAAGTGTTTTGGAATGGCCATTTGGGAATATGAGAGAGAGAGAGAGAGAGAGAGAGAGAGAGAGAGAGAGAGAGAGGGTTTTGGGAAATAGTAGTGTTGAGGACTATGGTAGTGAGGCGTACTTGTGCTCTTGCTTTGTTTATATATGGCTCTCCCTCTCTCCCTCTCTCCCTCTCAATTTTTCCACTATTTGGCAAGAAACCCTTTTCTTTTTGCTCCCCTCTTTATTGCAATTTATGCATAGTATAATTGATTTAATGTTGCTTTTTTTCCAAGATTTTGCGGCACTAATTGGTGATTTTTGTCCATGAGAGAGGGAGTCATGTGACTTGAAGCTCACGCTTTCCATTTGTTTTCCCCAAAATCTCTCTCTCTCTCTCCCTTCTTCATAGCATTACTTTATCAAAGAGCTAAAGATAAGATAAAGTCTAGGGATGAGTACAAGAATTTATGATAGAAAACATAAAGTATAATGGATATTTCACACTAGCAATCTTGAAAAGCAAAATTCATCATCGAATGAATGTAATTGACATAAAAAAAAAGAATATGTACACCCTTTTTCTCCACTATTTGCGTTTAAAATAAAAGTCCGAACGATAATGTGCCCACCCAGATTTTTCTAATATTATATGGGCGGGTCCGTTTTCGTAATTTTTCCAATATTGGAATCAGATGAGAGTGAGGGAATCATTTTGAAGTTAAGTTTCAAAAGGGAAAAGGGTAAATTGGGAAATGACTATTTGAATATTATTTGTGTATGAAGCAAATAGAAAAAAAAGACAAAAAGCGAAAGGGAAGATGGGCGGGTAATTATGCGTGAATTGAGGAGGAGTGGTGGTGCACGCAACATAATGGCCATTTAGTGCACGCAGCATGTGCCCCTCCTCTACTACTTGTCCAATGCATACTCTTTGGGTAGTCCCTTGTACTCTTTCCAAAATCATCCCCTGCGCACCTAGCCTTTTCATCAGTAATTACTCGGTGTATATGGAACTCGGAGTAGTGCCATCACTTGTGGAAATTGATCGGGTGCTCAAAGATCCATGCACTTAAATTTGCATGCAGTCGGACAGATCTCGTATTTGGATCACGCCCTCTATCACTCGTAGCGACCTTGAATGCCACACCCACCACCTTGCAGATGAAGTTTCATCTATAATGCACGGAGATGTACAGTCGAGTCGAAATCTTCAAATATCCCATATTATCTTGGAGGAGTAAAAAGGTTTATGACACCCTTTTGGAGGGGGAAACGAATGACAATAGGATAAAATATGATGTAGTCTGTATAAGTAAAGCCATAGCTCACATACGCATGACAGCTAAAATAATGCACTATTCTTGTGGGGGGACTCAATGCTATTGGACACTACTCTTGGGTAAATTTGCTTTTGCCATGTAGTACTCTTTAGGGTTACCTAGTGTGAGGAAGGGGAGCCAAACCTCACTTTTAAACTTTTGTGAGGTCCTTCTATAACAGTTGGATTAGGAGAACAATATATTATGGGGATGAGTATCATCACCGTGAGATCTTCCCCAAAACTCTTGTCAATTCATATTTTAGAAACCCATGAAGGTCATTTTGTCTTTTGGTAGACAAAGTTGAGTGTACCACAGTTTCTAATTATAGTTGTGTTCCCATTACACCTCTCTTGGATTACAACTTTTAGAAGAAAATTCTGTTCTGGTGACAAAAACTTTAATCAATTTTATGATGAAGTGATTGGATTTCGATTTTAACGATCCTGACATATTAAATTTTTATTTGGATTTTATCAATTAGTGCTCCAGGGTCATTTTTAAGCAACCGATTAAGGAAACTCTAAACTTTTAATCCATTGATTTCCATCGTGTTATGCGCAATCAATGCCTAGAAAATTGAACAATTCCAAATAAAATATACTTCACCGGTGTCCGGGGACCCTTGTTAATAGGACCCTTTTTTTATTTCTATACAATTGATACATTTTAACTCGACAAAGTAAAAACATGTATAGGACCCGTTCTCCAATGGAATGTATTGATGTGGCAGAAACATGGCCAATTTTTTTGGATGCACATCATTGCCACGAGTCACCCCATCATCATTTAGCTGAGAAATTGATCAGATCCCGATTAAAGTGCATCATCATTTGTAAAAAAATTAATGAAAGTTTTGGTGCATCCAGAAATTGAAATCAAAGTTTATTTATAAGAAAAAAGGTCATGATTATAACTTAACAAAAGAGGTAGTGAATATAACCAATACAAGAAATCAAAAATTTTGTGACCCGATTTTATAGTTTACTAAAGTTCGATGATCGATCATAAATTTACCTTAATTCTTATGGATAAACCTAAAACCAAAGCCAATTGGCAACATAAACCTCCGGAGGAAACATTTTGTTAATTTATATTCGGTACAATGACTGTGTATATCATTTTTGAACACTAATCATCTCCGTAATGGTCGATATGGGTAGTCGCTGTTTTAAGAAATAACTCAATTATCCAAATTGATGGCGATAAATGCAACTTTTGTATAAAAATGATTGCACGACCTGCGTATATCATGTAAAACCGACATATGTCATAACTTTCATTAGTAGATCATCTAACAACAATGTGCTTATAACTGATAGTCTTCAGACTCAACTAATAGAAATTAAACCTACTTATGAGGAAAGGGAGTAGCCAGCTAAAGCACGTAGGGCTTTGAATTCCAATTTTGAGGGAGTTAATCAAGTGCTTGAAATTTTGAACCAAAAAAAAAAAAAAAATCAAGCGCTTGAAATCGGACCCTCTAAAATTCAAAGAGGTTAGGTAAAAGGTTCCAGTCTAAGTTGGCCTATAAATACCAAATTCATCAGCCACTCTTACTTTTTAATTGAATGCCCTTTTCCTGCAGGAAGAAGATCAAGGACTAAAAAGGGTTTTAGCTATATGTTCAATATAAAATAAGTTTCATTGGATGAATTGATTAGATATTGTTAAAGCATCCCACTTTATTTATTTACAGCACTTATATGCTCTTTACATAAATGTGCTCTCCCTCGGCTTGTAAACTTAGCTTTTTGGGGTAGGACATCGTGACTCCGTATCGGAGCCAGGTTCTGCCCAAGTTTCTTTCGCCCGTGTAGCCTCAACTTGTCAATTTTTTGCATTCCCTTGTTCATCCAATTTGCACAAGAGCTTGTCTATAGGATTCATGCTTTTTATGTACACACGATCTTCCTCAATCTGTTGACTTAGGTTAATTTCCTTTAACACTAAAAACTTGGTGTTGCTCTGCCAATCCACGAAATTAAACATCCAACGAAAAAACCTCAAAAGAAGAGTTGAAAATCGATTGATAGTGGGTGGAATAACCCCACACCCACATTAGTTTGTTGCCCATAAAGTAGAGCAATGGCATTTACTCCTTAGCTTTGGCATTCAATTTGGAAGATGGAAATTGGTGGTGGATAATATGGAGTCCACATCAAGAGTAGCTTCAGTCGTTAGGTATATATTGATTGAAATTGTGCTCAATCCCTATATATATATTATATCTCCAATGGTCCATGCACCTACGGCAACATAGTATACCCTAGGAAGCACAAGCTTGCCAAAGCCCTAGCTCACATACGCATGACAGCTAAAATAATGCACTATTCTTGTGGGGGGACTCGATGCTATTGGACACTACTCTTGGGTTAATTTGCTTTTGCCGTGTAGTACTCTTTAGGGTTACCTAGAGTGAGGAAGGGGGGCCAATCCTCACTTTAACTTTTTGTGAGGTTCTTCTATAGAAGTTGGATGAGGAGAACAATATATTATGGGGATGAGTATCATCACCATTAGATCTTCCCAAAAACTTTTATCAATTCATATTTTAGAAACCCTTGAAGGTCATTTTGTCTTTTGGTCCAAAGTTGAGTATACCACAGTTTCTAATTATAGTTGTGTTCCCATTACACCTCTCTCGGATTACAACTTCTTGAAGAAAATTCCGTTCTGGTTACAAAAACTTTAATCAATTTTATGATGAAGTGATTGGATTTTGATTTTAACAATCCCAACACATTAAATTTTTATTTGGACTTTATCAATGAGTGCTCCAGGGTCATTTTTTAAGCAACCGATTAAGGAAACTCTAAATTTTTAATACGTTGATTTCCATCTGTTATGTGCAATCAGTGTCTAGAAAATTGAACAATTCCAAATAAAATATACTTCACCGGCGTCCGGGGACCCTTGTTAATAGGACCCTTTTTTATTTCTATACAATTGATACATTTTAACTCGACAAAGTAAAAACATGTATCGGACCCGTTCTCCAATGGAATGTATTGATGTGGCAGAAACATGGCCAATTTTTTTGGATGTGCATCATTGCCACGAGACACCCCATCATCATTTAGCTGAGAAATTGATCAGATCCCGATTAAAGTGCATCATCATTTGTAAAAACATTAATGAAAGTTTTGGTGCATCCAGAAATTGAAATCAAAGTTTATTTATAACCAAAAAGGTCATGATTATAACTTAACAAAAGAGGTAGTGAATATAACCAATACAAGAAATCAAAAATTTTGTGACCCGATTTTATAGTTTACTAAAGTTCGATGATCGATCATAAATTTACCTTAATTCTTATGGATAAACCTAAAACCAAAGCCAATTGGCAACATAAACCTCCGGAGGAAACATTTTGTTAATTTATATTCGGTACAATGACTGTGTATATCATTTTTGAACACTAATCATCTCCGTAATGGTCGATATGGGTAGTCGCTGTTTTAAGAAATAACTCAATTATCCAAATTGATGGCGATAAATGCAACTTTTGTATAAAAATGATTGCACGACCTGCGTATATCATGTAAAACCGACATATGTCATAACTTTCATTAGTAGATCATCTAACAACAATGTGCTTATAACTGATAGTCTTCAGACTCAACTAATAGAAATTAAACCTACTTATGAGGAAAGGGAGTAGCCAGCTAAAGCACGTAGGGCTTTGAATTCCAATTTTGAGGGAGTTAATCAAGTGCTTGAAATTTTGAACCAAAAAAAAAAAAAATCAAGCGCTTGAAATCGGACCCTCCAAAATTCAAAGAGGTTAGGTAAAAGGTTATAGTTTGAGTTGGCCTATAATGGCATGAATGGTAACCATTCTGCTCCAAAAATCAAATTCTTGCCAGAAATTGATTTTTGGAGGAGAAATCTATTTGATAAAACATGACTAATTCTGCTCCAGAAATTGATTTTAGGAACAGAAATCTATTTTTATTTTTTGAGCACCTACAAAAAAATAAATTTCACTCAAAGTGAGCGCCCAAATGTATTTTTAGCCATTTTGTGAAGTTTTGAAATTTTTGATTTTTTTGGGCACCTCAAAAAAAATTTAATTTCACTCAAAGTGGGTGCCCAAAAGTATTCTAAGCCATTTTGTGAAGTTTTGAAATTTTTAATTTTTTTGGGCACCTCAAAAAAATTAAATTTCACTCAAAGTGGGTGCCCAAAGGTATTTTAAGCCATTTTGTGAAGTTTTGAAATTTTTGATTTTTTTGGGCACCTCAAAAAAATTAAATTTCACTCAAAGTGGATGTCCAAAGGTATTCTAAACCATTTTGTGAAGTTTTGAAATTTTTGATTTTTATATATTTTTTGAAAAAAATTCACCAAGTTTCCTATTTTCCCGAAATCTGACTTTTTTTTTATTTTCTGAAAGTTTTTATGAATTTTTCTGGAATTTTTCTATTTTTATGCATTTTTTGAAAAAAAAAATTAGTGAGAAAAGAGAGAAAATAGGGAGAATGCATTCTGGAAGAGAAAAGCTACAAAAAGTAGCTTTTCTTTTTTTTGCCCAAAACTCATTCTGAAATAAAAAATGCATTCTGGAATTAAGAATGCATTCTAGAATCAAGTATTTTTAACAAACACATTTTGATTCAAGAATGTAAAAATTGCTCTAGAATGCATTCCGGAAATTTTTAACAAATGCATTTCTGTTTTGGAATCCATTTTGGAGTAAAATTTCTACTCCAGAATGGATTCCACGCGCGCCCTAAATACCAAATTCATCAGCCACTCTTACTTTCTAATTGAATGCCCTTTTGCTGGAGGAAGAAGATCAAGGACTAAAACGGTTTTAGCTATATGTTCAATATAAAATAAGTTTCATTGGATGAATTGATTAGATATTGTTAAAGCATCCCACTTTATTTATTTACAGAGCTTATATGCTCTTTACATAAATGTGCTCTCCCTCAGCTTGTAAACTTAGCTTTTGGGGTAGGACATCGTGACTCCATATTGGAGCCAGGTTCTGCCCAAGTTTCTTTCGCCTGTGCAGCCTCAACTTGTCAATTTTTTACATTCCCTTGTTCATCCAATTTGCACAAGATCCCATCTGCAGGATTCATGCTTTTTATATACATATGATCTTCTTCAATTTGTTGACTTAGGTTAATTTCCTTTAACACTAAAACATTGGTTTTGCTCTGCCAATCCATGAACATGGTGGCCAAAAGACAAATAAAATCAAACATCCAACTAAAAAACCTCGAAAGAAGAGTTGAAAATTTCTTACTTTACCAAAAAAAAAAAAATCGATTAATGGTGGGAGGAACAACCCCACACCACAATAGTTTGTTGCCGATAAAGTAGAGCAATGGCATTTACTCCTTAGCTTTGGCATTCAATTTGGAAGATGGAAATTGGTGGCGGATAATATGGAGTCCAAATCGAGAGTAGTTTCAGTCGTTAGGTATATATATTGATTGAAATTGTGCTCAATCCCTTTAGATATTTTATATATATATATATCTAATGGTCCATGCACCTAGGGCAACATAGTATACCCTAGGAAGCACAAGCTTGCCAAAAATATAGTGGTACTTTGTTAGGTTATAAACAAATTAAATAATAATGACAATGATAATGATGATAATAATAATAAAAGGAGCAGTTGGATTTTAGATGGCGCAAAGTCTTTTTTGTCAAACTCTTGTGTTGGACGGTTGAACCAACAAGCTTTGTCCCTCGTTTCTTTGACCACCCCGTCGTCCTCCTCCCCTTCCTCTTTTGTTTTTCTCCTTTGTTCTTTTCCAGCTTTCTTTCTCGGATTCGGTGGGAGTTCATTGCGTGATTTGCGGAAGGGACTTCACCTTTTCTTTTTTACAATTGTAGGAGGAGGGGAAAATTTTCAAAAGAGCCCACGCACACGGCGAAAATTTCGAAATGCCCCTAGCCGAGGCGCTTAAGATGGCACGTGAGACACACGCGCTCGTTGGCCTGTAAAGATTTGAGCTGCTAGTGAGATGGGGGGTGAATTGAGACGAAGTCGCCAATTTCAGGGTTTTCGACGAGCACCACTTTGGTAGTTTTTCTGTGAAAATGGAACCATTTCAGGGGGTTTTTTTCGAAAATTTCCCTTGTAGCTTGGGCTTTGTTTTTACGTAGGCCTTGAATTTTGACTAGTAAAGTGAATGTAGAAAAGGGGGAAAGAAGGGACAAACTGAGAAAATAGATAAAGAAAAAGCATTTAAAGACTATATGCTCGTTCTCCTCTTTTCCTTGTATTGTAGTTGCTTTCTCGAGCAATTTCTTCCTTCCAACCGCGTCTCTTCGTCATGTAATGGAGGAATTCGCGTGTCCGAAATTATCCCAAGAACATCATGCGAAATTGGCGGGGATGGCACCACTAAAATATTTCCTGTCTATCCTAGGCTTGTGGATGCGCGAGTTCGTTTGACCTTTCCTCTACGGTCTCATGTAACTAAGAGCGCGTCAACATGCTTTGCCCGTCGTCCGATTAGGGGAATGTTCGGAGTCGCTACCTTTTTATTTGAGCATCGGTTCGGCTTTCCTGCCGAGTAGCCGGGCAACCGAGACATAGCTTTGGTATAAGAAGTCACCATTTCTCCAACATAATCTAGCTCCAAGACTACAAAAAAATGAAGCTTGTTGATGCGAGAGTTCGTTCGACCTTTACTTAATGGTCTTATGTAACTAAGAGCATCGCTTTGCGCATTTTCTGATTAGTGGAATGTTCGTTCGTCCATTTAACAAGGACGTCACGAGTCCCCCCGACAATGGTGTCTTGTCGATTTGGAAGTGCTTGGAAACTTAACTTCGTTTGTGAAATCAAAGTGGGTCGGCATAAGTTTAGTTTTGTGGAGTCCATGAATCAAGTCTCGAGAGCTAGAGATGCGCTTTTCAAGGGGATGGTTTCCCTAACGAGAAAAAGGGATAAGTTTATTGAAAGTCTTAAAATTTATCACGAAAGTATAATTGAGTTTTAAAATTTCAAAACGTGTAATCAAATCATGAAACTTGTGAGGAAAGTGCAATTGAGTTCCAAAATTTGCAAAAAATGCAATCAACAAAAGGACTTGATTGGAAGTCTTGAAACTTGTTAAGAAAGTACAATCGAGTCTTAAAATTTTCAAAAAATGCAATCAACAAAAGAATTTGATTGGACCAATCTAACAAGTTTTAGGACTTAATTATATATTTTTTAAAAGATTTATGACTCAATTGCATTTTTGCGATAAGTTTTAGGACTTAATTTTACTTTTTAAAAACTTGTTTATAAAGTACAATCAAGTCTTAAAATTTTCAAAAAATGCAATTAATTAAAAAATCTGATTGGACCAATTTGACAAGTTTTATGACTTAATTACATTTTTTGAAAGATTTAGGACTCAATTGCATTTTTGCAATAAGTTTTATGACTTAAGTTTACTTTTTAAAAATTTTAAGACTCAATTAAACTTACATTACAAGTTTAAGGACTTTCGATGCACTAATCCTTTAGAAAAATGAAAGGCAGGAGGTTATAACGAAAGAACAGATCTTGCATGAGAGTTCTATTGGATGGATGAAAGGGTAAAGTGTCTACAATTGAACCTTTACCCATGTTTTGAGAAGATCTCCTTGTACCATTTCATTTTGGTCAATGCCCCCCACCGTCATCTGCCGCTAGGGTTTTGCATGATTCGTTAAAATGTAGAAGCCATTCTAAATCAATTTCTTTACTACCAAGATTGCTCTACAAAGGTTTCCTTTCTACAGGATAACACGCAAATTTGCACAATGTGAAAAGTAATCTCACAAATATGTTATAGTAGAGGTTGCAACATAGACTCGACACGGACGGACTCGATTGAGCCTGTGAAAGCACAGGTCTAGCAGTCAGGGTCAACATTGAACCTAAAGAGCATTGTCCATGTCTGCCCATGACCTTCTTCACACAATCAAGTTTTGCTAAACACTCAGGGAACTTCTTCACGAAGTTGATTGGGCTGTCCAAAGAGATGTCGAAAGGGAGCCACCTGGATGGACCCTGAGCAACTCACGAAAGTATTTATTTGGGCGCCGCACAGCCCAACGGGCTAAAGAACACAATCAGGGCACGCTTAAATGTTGATCCGGCCCATGAGAAGGCACATCGACAAGTCAATCAAGAGGAAGAACCATATTAACCTAGATATACTAAACCAGTTTTACACATCAATCCTTAACTTGTTTTTACCATCATTACTTGCTTCTGAATGAAAGGGTTTGGAAAGTGAAAAACCAACCAAATGATTACTTTCTGGAAATCACTAACGATCTAAATCATTACAAATCAGGTCAAAGGTAAAAGTTGTAAAGGAAAAAAAGTTTAAAAGCACAGCAGAAAATGCTACAATGGGTTTTCCATACTAGTCTACAAGATATTTGACCAAGACATAGTGCCTTTCTCAATCAAGAAAAGTTCAAAAAGCGTGAATACCTTTTCAGGCTCACATTGTCAAGAATGCAGCTGGAGACTCTATGTATTGAAGCAGATTGAAAATGAGTTTCAGTGCTATGTACAAATCCGATTCAGCCATGCCGATATTTTCCTACCAATATCAACATAGAAGAGCGAGGCAGGAAGCGTAGTCTTCATTTGGAACAGATGAACAGAGCAAGCTTCTTCTATAAGAGCAGTGATGAGAACCATGACCAAATGCCCATTATGGGGAACAAAACAACTGCAGATGCCTGAAATGTAGCAAATGTTGTGAAGGATGTGTTGTGAAGCAAGTAAGCTACTGATTTTGCCGAGTTGTGGAACAGAAGAACTAAGATATAGGTAGATTCATACCACAAAGAACACCACTTCATTATTCGCAAGTGGTGCCATGATCTCATTTCTTTCCATCTCTCTCTTGATGAAACCTTGCAGCTGCAAATAAAATCAAATTGCTAAATTTTCTTTTATAACCATAGAGGACTTCGAGAAAAAATATGTGTGTATTTCATGACTTCTGGTAAAAATTTATGATCCTCCTTAATCTGAACATACATAGAATGCTAGCACTTAAATATGAGACATTTACCAATTTTATACATGACCACCAATTTAAGTTGACAATGGCCAACAGTTATAGTTGCAGTTAGTCAAATTTTCAGCATATATATTCCCACAACTAACAAAAAAAATGGCTCCAGTACAGAGTAATGCATAGGCAAATACTCTGCTAGGGTGTACTATACATGTCCTTATTGTTACTAAGACATATTTACACATGGTGCTTGCTTGTTATTTTACAAAAGTTTATGCACAAACCTCGTGATGATACTTCTTCACAGCCGAAAAGGTTCTCTTGGACAGATGCAGAGCCCCGGAGAGATGGGAAGTTGATGTAGGTTCTTTGACAAATGAATATTGATGTAACATCCCATGCACCATCTGAAGATGATTGCTAGTGATGCTGTCAATAAACTATAAGCCACACAAATGAAGTATATCTCATCAGAAAACACATACTTCGTGAATTATGAGCTTAAAAGAGGGACAAGATCATATTCAGAGCTTCAACGGCATGTGAACTAGTACTTAATATACCTGCAATTACCTTTAAGAATGTGCATCTTGTTGGATACACTCTCCTTCGAGCATTTAGAGTCCTCACCTGATCAACAAAGGAAAGTGCATATTAAGCCAGGAGGAAGAAATGGTGTAGCTGAAGCAATTCAATGTAATCACACAAGAGGCAGCATATCATGATATACTTCTGTAATCTGGAGAGCCTGCTCAAGGTGCTGAATTTGAATCCACTGCTCTGAAACGATGTCAGCCAGCTGTAAGCAAAGTGAATGAAAGATTACTAAAACCAGTGCACAACAACAAATAAACAATCCTAGTGTAAAAATAGGTTTTTAATGAACTTCTAGGACTCTAGACAAGCTCGAACATCATATCCACCATTGAATTTTCTGTATCTACAACTCTATGAGTGAATTTTGAGGGAAGATTAGCAAGGAAATCTGGAAGATTAGCAAGACAACCTGGACTCTTGAAAATTGTAGAGCATACATTTTGCACAAGACTTCCGGTTTAATAGAATTTTAGGTCTATGATATAAAAGATATACCACTAAGTAAATTCTATACAATTGGGAAATAATATTGTGAGATAAAGAGCAAATACAAGTAGGCCAAGGAAATAGAACAACAATGTACTCAAAGATTTATGGTAGAGAAGTTAAAAGCATTGGTTAGGCCCTGCACGATTCTTTTCTTTTACTTTTTTCTTTTTGTAGAAATGCTTACAATTGATAGCATATGTTGTAACATTCACGTTGGATAATTGTTGACAATAATGACAGCTTCAACTTGCCATGGCAAACCAACATAATGACAACATCATAGAAAGAATCCACGCCTGGAATGGCTCATTTAGTCCTCTGTAATTTAAGATATATAAGAAAAATTAATGAACCAGTGAATTTGGTGAAACTGTACAATTCCACTAAGCAAGTGAAAGACCACCGGAGTCTTTGCTATTTGTACAGAATATGGCATGAAGTTCGTCCCTCTTCCATTTCTTTTGTTTTTTATAACAAAAAGTTTCTTTTAAAATAGTTACAAGAGCTTACTGAACAATCTGGACAGAAATTGCCTTAGACATGAGGACGTCCCATAAAACAGCCAAAGTTCAAACAAAGACATAAAAATTGTGAAACCAGCGTTGCATGAAAAGTTGTATAGTTTGTCATTAAAGAGTCTGACTTCAAAAGCATGTCGTACATTTATACCAAGATTTTTGTTGTTTCAACACCACCCTTAATCTGTTCCATCGTATACTTTCTTTCATGGCCAACCATTCTCTTTATCAGATATAAAATATTAGACATCCATTTCCCAAGCTGAAAATCCACAGTTGACTGAAACCCTTTCCAAAAGTCTTTGTTAACAAGAGCCAATGTGAAACCTTAAAAAGAACCTTGAATGCACCAAAACATAGTCTCTGCTCTCAATTAACTTACTACCATTATACTTTATTTTCTATACTCAAATTGCCTTTCCAGTCTCAGGCATGATGTAGCTCCTCTGGTAAACTTCTTTATCACGTGCACAAAAAGAGAAGTATAAATTCTCAGGCATAATATAGCTGCTCTAGGCTTGAGTCAGTGTTCTGCACATAAGAAGTATACATTCACATGTTCTACAGGAGTTGATTCTGGTGTCTAGTTAACTCACTTTTGGGTTCCTCTGATCATGCCAAACTGGAAATAACGTATGACACATAATAATGAAGATTAGAGCATTGTAACCCGTGATACCAGACAACAGAGGAGTTCATTAATGGACAAAGGGTGCAAAATGGAAAACAGGTAAGCCAATGTTAATGATAATAAGGTCAGTCATTTATGCACATCTAAACACAAACTATTTAGATATGAGCAAAGAAAGCTTGTGACATACAAGTTTTAAAAGTATAGCTACAAGAGTTCCCCTTCTTTGGCATCCTTAACCTTTTTCAATAACATATCATAGTACATTTAGGAATTTTCACCTTTTCAACTTTTGAAGCAGTAACTTCCAGTCTAGCCTCAGCTTCCTTCGCTTTAGATTCCAAGACATGAAGATCAAAATTGTTCTTTCTTGAGACAGCCCATAGATGTCGTACCTAAGAATTCAAAGGCTATTTTTAAATAACAATTGAACTTTCAGATTCGCTCCACAAAATTTATTATTTTAGATACTCAAAAATAAGGAAACCCCCAAAACAGTGATACCAAATGGGATAACTCAAAGCAAAACCAAACAGAAATGGAACCTCTTCCTCTAGAGCTTTAAGCCTTTTATCCACATTTGACATGTCATCCTGCAACTTTTAGAAAGACAAAAAAAAGCCTCTATATTAGGAAACAAGAAGAATGAAAAAACTTAACTTTATGGATAAGAATTGCACAGTTATGACTCATGTAGAACCTTAATTTCTGTTACTTACATTGGCATTGTCTAGAGTCAACTGCAAGGAAATGATCTTATGTGACAGTTCTTCGACTAGCTTCTCATGCTGTTTGAGATGAAGCCCTTTAGCATCCAAGTGTTGGGTCCTCTCTTCAAGGATGGATTCTGCATTGTTCCATCAGCAACTCTCATTTAAGGTCAGTACCCTCTCCAACAAAAGATGCAGTGGCAGAGAAAATTCTAGGAACAATAACCATGAGTTTCAGATTTTTTTTTCTACTGCTATGCAATCAAACAACCAGGATGTGGACAGAATAACAAATTAATTTTCGATAATCATGATAGAAGCAATGGCATTCACATCAGTGGGTCCTTCTGCCAAAAAAAAGTTTTTTCCTTAATATCTTGAAGAAGCCTAAAAGAAGAATTATAATGGAAACCAAAACAGGTTAAATACTATGAAGTCCCCAAAAGAACAGCAAAAGTATCTGATGGTGTATAACATGATGCTCCCAACTTAGTTTCTCGACGTCAACGACGCAATGCCCAAACAAATGTAGCAATTCAAAAGGCTATATTAAACCCAATGAGATTATAAACAAGACCTTGCCACCCTACTTCCGTGATCTCATCTCCCAAGCTGCACACGGAGCTTTTTCGCCAATCACTAACTACCCTTCTACCAAAACCAGGTAACGTAACCAATCTGAATTCCACAATCATGTTCAGCAGATTTACAATATCGCCAGTTGACTGCGTTCTTCGCCCGTTGATCTTATAATTTCTGGGCCCCTACAAAGATGGCAGTAAATTGAAGCCCACCAAGCTATCTTCAGAATGGATAACCTGAACTAATACCATTCACGAACGTTCAGCTTCACTCCACAACCTTCCAGACGAGACCAGCAGCCCTTAAACCCACAAATTTTTACAAGCTCATTCACAGTCCGGACCTCCTTACGATCTAGTTCGGAGCCAATCATCCGTTCGCTCAAAACATGGGCTTGGCTGAACCACGACGCGTTCAGGCGGTAGGGAAGGGAAACTTACCGAGGCGGGCGACCTGGAGCTTCAAATCGCGCAACTCGCAGGCCAAGCCGTGGCGGGCCCGTGGAGCTGGGCACGCCGTCGACTGGGGGAGCTCGGCGGAGGCGCGCGAGAGACGGAGGAGGAGGAGGAGGAGCGGGAAGATGGCCGGGAACAGCCGGAGGAGGTTCGCCGCCATCTCCGGTGTCTCGCCTTGAGGGACTCGACGACGGCGACGAGATCGGAGGGAGAGCCTCGACACTTACGAGAAAAAAAGAGAAAATTTTGAAAAAAATAAAAAGGAACGAAAAAAAAAAATGATTCTTGAAGGTCCTAAGCAAGACCTTAATCGGCAAATTGATTCTTTTACACGTGGCACCCATATTTTCAGGCTTACGTGGCCAAGTCAGCAAAAATTTAATTCAAAAGTAATAAAAAGAAAGAAGAAGAAGGCTAGAGCGGGGGCCGGCGACTCTTGCCATGATCTCAATGGGGGCAATTGGGCCTCGCCGATGGATGTGCGAGGGCCCTCGCATGGCGATGGCACCATTACTTGCCATAGTTAAAGTCTCGGCGAGAGCGGTCGGGCCTCGCTCAATAGCGTGGCACTAGATGGCGGCGCCGATGATCAAGGGTTAGTTGGCCCTCACTGTCCCTTTGAGTGGGGGCGCCACCCATCACTCGAGAGTGTTCGTCCTAGTTGGTGATTAAGCGAGGGTCGATTGCCATCGATGAGACTCCCACGATTGGTGGATAGCACATGCCTTCCCGATGGAGAGGGCGACAATGCCCCTTATCCCTCCACCAACCCTCGCACCATACATAAGGGAAGAAGTTTGTCGGGAATGTGCAACAAAAGCCCGATATTTTAATGCGAAGAGATTGTCAAGAGGGAGCTCAAGTCTAAGAGTTTGAGTCTGACATATGTTCAATTGGACCTATGTTCATTTGATATTTTGGTAAGATCACTACTAACTGTTTTAAAAATTTGAACTATTAAATAAAGGTATAGTTTAATATTTTAATAGTCTATCACTTCCTGTCACACTTAGTTCGATCTTGTTGCCCAGTATTAAGCGTGAAAATATTTAATTGAGGCATGAAAATATTTGAATTTAGGGCATCTAGCTTTGATACAATATGGGATTTTAGTGGGACTACTACCAACTATTCTAAAAACTTAAATTATTAGATGAATGTGTAATTTAATATTTTAATATTCTATCACTAACAATCTATCCTTCACTCGTGAGTTTAGTGTTAGGTTTGCTCTATCTTAATTCAGGTAATTTTTTGCATCAAGCTTTGAAATCTGCCACCGAGCTTGCATTGTTACACCACAATGCCCACCATCTAGAAATTATGCCCAACTTCATCCACCAACATCGGAACCCCACTAATCAACCATTGGCTCTAATACTAATTTGTTGGAGAGCACAAAGTAAAGGTCCAATACCTTAACGCAGAGAGATCGCAAAAAGGGAACCTAAGTCTGAGCTTGTCAATATATTCAATTGAACCTACATTTGAGTTATGGGTCAACTAGGTTATAGCAACTGCTCCACACCACGCCGCACCAAATCTCTTATGTGGAAAATTTTTTTGGCACCACTTATATATGTGCATCCTAACCAAACCCAAAGTGGGGTTGGCAACTAATAACTTCTCATTTTTCAAACTTTCAATGGAGATTCCATCCAATGAAAATTCGGGATGACGTTTTTCGATGTAACAAAGAGATTTGTCGATTCTAGTGGATATGCACGTACCAAATCCAAGTGTACAACGTTCTCTAAGAGATGTTAACTTTACTAGATTATGTCCATTTCGGCAAATTCCAATATCGCTAACTAATGTGAGGTTTGAGAGGGTGAATATATTAAAGAGATAATGACACAAAAAGTTCTTAAATTTTGGCTTAATGTATAATGTAGAATTTTAATTTATTCAGTGTAATCTATCAATTTTAGTTTAATGTTCAATGTGATCACTGAATTTTTAATTTGTTCAATGTAATCCATGGACTTTTGGTACATATTCAATTTAGTCCCTGAAATAGTTTAGAGACTAAATTGAACATATTCCAAAAATTTAGGGACGATATTGAATAAATTAAAAGTTCATGAACTACATTTTGTATTGAGCTAAAGTTTAGAGGCTATATTGAACAAATTAAAAGTACATTGACCACATTGCATATTCGGTCAAAGTTCATAGACTATTTATGTCATTTTTTATTTATTAAAATAGCTTAGGGACTTGATTGAAACGATAGGAAAGCCGCAGATATTACCAACTATTACTTTAGTTTTATGGCCCTATTTTGATATTTATGCTTAAAACAGCCACCTTTCCTTTCAACTGACTATCCTCTCTCACGAGCATCATCTTACCATCTCTTTCCTTTTTTTTTTTTGGCTAAAATCTTACCATCTCTTTCATTCTAAGAAGTCTCTGTTATCCTGATCTGTACTAACTTCTTGTCCAGTTTTGTGGGCAACAAAGGACCTTAACTCTAATTGCGGGGTCATGCATCACTGTCCAAGGCAATGATGCGAGGACAGGGAGAAGAATTAGGGGCTGTGGCATGGGGTGGCGCCGCCGGGAGTGCTAATCTACTCCCCGCCCTGCCCCGCCCATTGCAATCCCTGTGATTGCATCAAACCTAACACGTTCAGTTTCTAGTCCCTAGTTCTTCTTTGTACTGCAGTCTCTTCTCAATTCGCCTGACTGACTAAAATCAACTCTCGGCGACCAGTTGTAGGTCGAGACGTTGGCGGTTTTCGTTATTTCGTTGAAGTGAAATTTTTCACATGATCTTGCTGCGGGCAGTTTCATGTGTCGTCTTTCCATCATATGGACTGCAGTTTTCACTCACATAATCTCCAACAAGAGAGAGCAGATGATACATTATTCTTGGTAACGAGGGATGATTGTACAACGGCACTTGTTCAATGCTTCCGAATTAAAGAAAATTATTAGGAAAAAAAACTTAATTATCATATTAGGATTTTTTCTTTTTCATCTGAGGGAAAGTACACAGGCCTACAAGGTTTGGCCGTCCGCTGCCTCGTCTCGCTTCTTCTCAAGTCGATTTCAGTTGCTGCAATGAAATTCCAAGTATATACAGAAGTTAATAACACTGGCTTGAGCACCAATTCATACCATAAAAGATTAATCATGCGCAACCCAAGCTTTCTCTAGACTCAAAAACACTGGCATGCTAACCAAACAAGACCTAGAGTTAGAGACCGATGAAATAGGTCTTGAATGCCAAGCAGCAGTCGAGACTCACCCGTTTCTCTTCTTCCATCTTTGCCTTAATGAACGAGTAAATTGCAACTCCAGCAATTGCAATAACAGTGCCAATACCAGTTTGAGTTGAGATCTTGTTACCTGTAAGGAGAACACTTAATCAGTATCCCATTTTTGCTAGGATTTCTTATCGAATAGTAGAGGGGGAAAAGGAAGCAAATGCTAATTAAACTGGAATTAAATGCATACTCACCAAAAACTAAGATTGAGAAGCCGATCACAAACACACGTTTGAGGACATTTCCAACTGCATGTGTTAGAGGTGCGACTCTTTCCAAGGTATTGGTGGCCAACTAAAAAACATATGGAAATGTTTGTCATTTATTAGGACCATTCGACTTGATACCAAAGTAACTTGCAAATTCATTACATCGTTGATAATAGTCGGTTAACAAAAGATATTCTCTAGTCACACGAGTCAGACAGACATTAGTGCAATAGTACCTGATTATAGAGGTGGTAAAACATTCCCACCCAAAAGAGATCAGAAACAAACTTGGTCATACCCACTTTTGCAACTGCATCATTGAATCCATGCTTCATCAGTTGAGGTCCTTCGATCTTCACATAACAAAACACAAGGATGAATTTTGAGCCTCCATATTTAAGTTATCGCTCATAATTACACCAATCAGGAAAAAATAACACAAGCATTGCTCACAATAAGGGCCGGTGGAATGCAGACAAGGAGGGCGATGATGGAAATGTAGGCATAGACATTTGTACTATCCATATCGGTCTGCAGAAGATGACAAACAAATATTCACAAAAGATACCTTTGAGTTAGACATGTCAATCATCGATTCATCATGCAAAAAGAAAACAAAAGGCATGATAACTAGAAATATAAAAGAAGAATGATAATGGTATAACTGAACATCACCATGGCTTTCTTGGAGTATATACTTCTGTAAGTGAATGAAATGTTGGAAATCATAGCACTAATAAATCCAGTCCAATTGAAAGAGAGTTCAGTCAATGATGCCATGGAGACACCTGGATGACAAATCAAGCCAAAAAAAAATGTTAGAAATAGATCAGAAAATACTCCTCCAGAATTGACAAATTACAATTCCAAATACTCGCATAATCCACCATGCAGCTAACGCCAACACATCTAAATACATAAACCAACCTGACTACCTACATGAGTGCATGCATGCCTGTCTGTGTAAACTAAGCTGCATGAATAGCAGTCATCAAGGAGCTAGATCCATGAAAGTGGAGATCTCCGAGACTAGAGATTTGAAGTCGAATAATGTGACTCAAACATGGTTGTATGCTACTGATTTCAAAAAGACAGTAAAAGAAGGTAGAACTGACCAAGGACAACGGGAGCCAGAGACAGCCACAAGGTAATGGGGATTGATTGTCCAAGTATAAATTGAGAAGCAGCAGCATTGAAGAACGGTTCCAGAGCTGAAATCAATATAGCAGGAATTAAGGAGGTAGAATATTATAAAACTAACAGGAAGAAGATGTAGAAAAGTGGGCATTAACTTTATCTTTTGCTCCCTATCAGATAAATAAATGCTATTTTACCTTTAATGGTATGCGTGAAGGAAACGGCAACAGCTGCAAAGGAAACATTGCTGGTAACGTGACCAAGCGCATGACAAGCAGCAACAGGAATAAGCAACTTCAGGAGGTTTGAATCAATTGGCTGCACATAGAACCGACAGCTTCAATAGTTTAGACACCAGATAATGTTGCAGAAATTAATGACAGCAGGGATGAAACAAAGTTATAGATTCAATGAAACCTCAAACCCATTTGACTGTAGCAGATAACAGCGGGGGTTAATATGACATTGTGCACCGAATGGAATTGCACTTATGAGATTCAAGTATCATGTAATCACTATGCTGACGCGACACATGGCGACAAAAATAGAAAGAAGCATCTCCATCATAAAACTTTGGCTCAATCAAAACAGCAAAGGAGATACCACCCGCCTGGGTGGCGCTGCTGGCGCGGGCACTCTTCCTCTCGCAAAAGGTTGAGTGTTCGAATCCCTGGCGCCGCAGGGTGACCTAACCGGTGGCACGTGTGCGGTGGCTAGCACGTGTCGCCCCCAAGGTTTACCTCCCGGCTGTCGGCCGTGCGGGGGTTCCCTGGGTTACCAAAAAAAAAAAAACAGCAAAGGAGATAATACCAGTGCATGGAGATTTAGCCTCTTCAATTTAAGATCGATGCCCTTCGAACACCAATCACCACATAATGCCGATGACAGACAAGAAAGAAGGAAAAAGGCCAAAATAGCCAGAGACTGCTAAGAATGGAAGGTCATATTCGTACATCCCTTCAAGTCAGTTTTTGGTGCACACACATCAACTAACAGTCCATGAACACTTATCACACATTCACTTGTACCATTACCCCATTCAGCACAAGATTAAAGCCGGACTATTTGCCACCGAAGGAAAGATTGCCATTCTATTTTTCCTTTAAAGAATGAACTGGGACTCAGCAAACTATCATTGGACGACTATGAATTAAGAATGCCAACTTTGTGTCCTTAAGCCACACAGGAAAAAAGAAGATGGCAGTCGTTTGCCTCAGTCATCCCACATCCGACACAGAATAATATAAGATAAGCCAGAACCCAGACCGCAGAATCTGTGAATCTTTACACTCCAATCTCACGGTACAACGCAGGATAACAAAAACAAAACTGTTTTTGGTACTTCTTGCTGCAATCAAGCTCTGAAAGCTTCGGACCTTATGCTTCAATTCGTCGTTAATAGCAAATAAAGAACGGAATAGAGCCAAAAGAAGAAGGGTAGATGAATGAACGGATGAACAAAATTACTGGGTCTGGACTTACAGCTCGCTTCGGGAGGCCCACGGCCCAGCTCACCAAACAGTACACCACCCCAACGAACAAATGCACAACCGACACAAAGCTGCAGAGTCCAACAACACGCAAAACCAAAACCAAACCCTCGTCACCGTCCTCAAACATCCTCACAAAACCACAACCAGATCTCATCATTGTTAAGAAAGAGTTCGAGCTTACTAAGGATAGGGGAAGTAGTTGTAGATCTTCTTGTTGAGGATGTTGAATATGACGTTCAAGAAGTACCTGCAACCAAAGCAGCAACAAAAACGAACAGGGGCATTCCCGTAAATTCCCAACGGCCACCGGGAGAGGCTTTCAACGACTATTCGACCGTTTTGACAGTTGGACGCGCGAGGCCATCGCCGGATTTTTTCGACTTTGCGTGAACGAACAGTGGTTTCGGAGGGAGATTCGAACACTCACCACATGAAGAAGAAGAATCCGGTGACGAGCGCCGGGTACTTCTCGAAGAAACCGACCGGCGCGATCTTCGCTTCGCTGTAATGAGGAGCCAGGAAGAAAAGAATGTCAGTTAGGCAAACACGCTCGCCGGAGCTCGCCGAGTCGGAAAAACGGAAGGGGAACGGACCTCACCCGGCGGAATCGCCCCCCTCGGCCGGCGACGAAGCGGCGGCGGGGCCCGGCCGGAGGATCTCCCTCCTCCCCGCCCCCCCACGCGAGCTCTCCTCCAGCAGCAGCAGCGCCGGCCGGAGCTGCCTCCCCCAGATCAGGTTCCCGCCCTCGCCTACGGCCCCGACCTGCCTCGGCGCGGCGAAGCAGCAGAGGCCGCCGCCGCCGCCGCCGCCCCCCCGGGAGCCCTCCCGCGGGAGCTTCCGGAGCTGGGGGACGGCGGCGGAGAATGCGGCGGCGCGTGACAGCACTCGCGACTCCATGGTTCCAGAGAGAGAGAGAGAGAGACGAGGGAAGTGCACTATCAGTGGCTCTGCGCGCGGCCTCGTTAGAGCTTATGAGGATATCGCCATGGGCCGGATAAGGCTTTAGCCTGCGCCCGCGGCGCTATCGTGCGCCGCGGGACACGGGCGAGCTGGGGAGTGCGCGCGCCCGCCCGTTTATCCTCGCGATCCGCTGCTTCGCGCCCCGGGGTAGCGCATGGCAAGTCCGCGAATCATATGAAACGGCGAGAATGGCTGGCCACGTAAACCACAAATTATAATATCATGCAACATGACTTCTTTAATTCGAATAATTCAAAAAGTAGTTAATACTACAAAAAAATCCCAAACTTTGTTCACTACGATACAAATACCCTCATCTTTTTTTTTGTGTTCCTAATCATCCTAAACTTGAGCATTGTGACGCAAATATCTCAAATTATTGTTAAAAAAAATCTTGAATTTATACTGATGTGATAATTATACTTTAAATGTAATTGAAATAAAGGATATATATGTGATACGAAAAGAGTTGAAGGTACTGTAGGCGAATTCAAGGTTTTTGATGACACGAAAAAAGGTTTGAAGCATTTGCGTTACAATGAACATAATTCGAGTTCTTTTCTTTTTTTTTTTGGTAGTATTTGCCCCTAAAAAAATTTAATTTTGTTTTCATTACAAGTAAAATTTTATAGTTGCAAAACATCAAAATCGTGACCGGAGGACAGATGTAGATGGACGGTGGAGATTGGTGGGGCTCACGGTAACACCGTGGGGAGGAGCGGCGGATGGCGGTTGACGATTTGTGGCGGAGGATGAAAGGGGGAGGGTTGAGCGGTGGTGGGGGCCACGGCTTATCTGCAAAGGGAACGGATTAGGGGAGACGGCTTGTCCTGTCCAATCGTTGTTTGTCCGTGAAATCCCTTATCCGCTATTTTCCTTTACATCACCTACTAAGATTTCTTCTTCTTCCTTTTTTTTTTTTTTAATTTTAAGGTTGGGCAATATTGTTTTCTATTCTTGTTGAGGGAAAAAAACTTTTTTCGGGGTAAATGGAAAATGATATTTCTAGAACTATTGTCGTTTTGCGACGAGATGGGCATGCGAGTTGCATTATGGTATCCTGAATAGCAGATTTGATGTGGTGCGGTGCGATTGGCGCATCCTAGTGGGTGTCCATAATTTCGTTGTTTTGAGTTTTCTTTTAGTGGAGGTTGTTCTCATTTAATATGTTTGATGTACTCGAATTTGATTATCTCTTTATGGTTTCGCTAGATGAATAATATTGGGCTTCCGTTGCTCTTCTCAACAACTGGAATTAGAACCGATGGTTCATTGGATTAGCCTGAATATGTATTTGGGTTGGTGTTTGGTGAAAACTTCGATGGAGAAATATCACGAGCATTCGAGTTTTTGGGTTGCCTTCACGCTTTGATTTAGCAAAAGAGATCGGAGGTGGAGGTGAGCATTATACCATAGCAATGGGACTGAGGAAAAGCTCTATGGTTTGGTCTAGCGAAAGAGATTGGGGACAAAGGTCGGCATCGTGGTTCGCAGAAAAGGTGGAGATTCCGGTTGAGGTTAGAAAGGGACCTTGATTAAGGGACTGCACGTTTGACATTGGAGCTCACACACGGGGAGAGTTCGGTTAAAAATACTTGGGTGAAGATGCGACACAAAGGAAATAACTGTGAAGAAATCTGGGCCGAAGATGAACTCGATCACTCGTCTCTCCAAGTTATAAATGCAAATTCATCACACTTCCAATTCCATACATTTGCCTGAAATTCACTTAAGCCCATGTGAGGTAAACACTAAGTGAAAAAAATTATTGACAAATCTTTACAGCTTAATTTGAATCAGTGACCCCTAAAGGTAAATTATGAAATTTTTAGGGATAAAATTCATCGTTGCGAAATTTTTTTAGATAGCAAATACGAATGCAAATGTAGTATACAATAACTTCTTTGATTGCGCCTGATGGGCATTTTATAAAACGACAATTTCGGTCCATGTCCCATCACCCTCGTGGATAACTTTTCAATTTAGGGAAAGGTCGAGTACAGTTCATTTTCAAAATTGATTAAATCCTGCCACTTTGGATGGTCGCACATAGAGGTGGCCACGGTTCGGAACCGTCCGGTTCCGGTTCGGAACCGGCGGTTCCGGTTCGGCACCACACTTGAACCGGAACTGGAACCGCCCCTAGCGGTTCCGGTTCCGGTTCCGGTTCGAAATTTAAAAAATTTTAAAAATAAATAATAAATTATAATTTTAAAAAACAGAATAGAAACAAGGAAAAAAGACAAAAGAGAAAAAGGAAAAACAGAAAAGTAAAAGGAAAAGAAAAAGAAGAAAAATAGAAAAGGAAAAATAGAAATGAAAATAAAAAAATTTAAAAAATACTATTCTTGTGATAGAACATTATTCAATATAAATTGTGATTAAAATGTAAATTGTACTCAAATTTGGGGACAAAAAGATAAGAGAGAAAGAGAGGGCTTCAACTTAATAAATTATCTTAAGCACATTACAATTCGTTACAACGATCTTAAAAAAAAGGTGTACACTACAATATATATACCCTAAAATTATCCCAAAACCTAAGCATTCCGTGCGCAGGGGACAAGAGGTCACATATCGTCGGATTATATTTCGGTTTCCCTAAGCTCACGTGGGCGTACCCGGTATGAGAAACAAGAGTTCCCGAAATATTTGCCAACTCCAATAGTTCTTTTACCCTCAATCGTCACTACCCGTTCCAGTACCGATACTGGTAGCGGTAGTATCTCCATCGTTAAAGAATTCGGATTCATTATTCCGATCTATCTCTTGTTGTCGGTATTGAGCCTTCGTCCAATCAGCAACACAAGCTTGCATCTCCACTGATTCTGGATCTAATCTTGAACGATGTTCGTTCAAAATATTACCTCCGGCACTGAATGCTTGTTCGACCGCAACTGTAGAACAAGGGATTGAAAAAATCTGTTTTGCAATAAGAGAAAGGATTGGGTATTGGCTTGCGTGCCTCTTCCACCAATCCAAAATTAGAAAATCTGTACCACCTTCGGCTTCAGTAAACTCAAATAAAGTGGTTAGATAACTCTCTAATTCAGAAATATTTCCTATTACTCCCTTTTGTTTTTTTTGTCTATGTAATAAAAGTTGATACCCTCTACTAATTTTACCTGTATTGTCATTTTGTATATCCGTAGATTGAGAAGATCCAATATCACCTAAATTATATTTAGTATAAAATTCATTATATAATTCTATTACTACATTTTTAACATCACGTAATATGGTTGTAACATTTGTCACATCATAATGTAAACATTGATAATATACACGCAAAAAATCATTTAAGCCATCCAATTTGCAACGCGGATAAAAAACACAAGCAACTAAATAAATCATGGGAATTTCACTATAATAATGAAGCCATTTCATTTTCATTGCAACTATAGTATCTTGTAATTCAACATCATTTTCATATTCATCAAAAGTTCCGACAATATTAGTACACTCTACTAAAAATAAATGTGTAGTAGGATAATAAACACCGGACAAAGTATAAGTTGCATCATTAAAAACCTTTAAAACATCTAAAATTTTTTGGCAAATATCCCACTCTTGTGGGTATAAATTAATCTGAGGTATATTATTAGAAATGAATGCACATAATAAATCTTTATATGCTAAAGATTCAGTAAGCAAGTGGAAAGTAGAATTCCAACGAGTTGGAACATCTCTTGGAAATCTTTTTGGCTTTGTGCCATTTTCTCTACAAAATCTACCCCATTCTTTCATTTTTTGGGGATGTTACCATAAAAATTGAATCGCCTTTTTTATTGGTTGAAGAAAAATATCAAGAGTTTTCAAACCATCTTGTATACATAAATTTAAAACATGACAAGCACATCTAATGTGAAAAAATTTTCCGCCAAAAGAGGGTTTGCAAATATTTTCTAACTCGGCAATTGAAGCGGTATTTGCTACGGCATTATCAAAACCAATTGAAAAAATTTTGTTAAGCAAATAATATTCTTCTAAAACTTGCCTAATTATTCTATAAATATTATTTGCCGTATGATGATCATCGAAAACTCTAAATGCAATAACTCTTTTTTGAATAGTCCACTCGTCATCTATCCAATGACATGTTATGCCCATGTAAGAATGATTTTGCCAATTATCACTCCAAATATCACTACCTACATGCACGCATCCATTAAATTGCATAAAAAAGTTTTGTAAATCTTTTTTTCCTTTTTTGTAAAGATCTTTAATTACTCGTTTAATTGAATTTCTAGGAACACATTTTGTTTGTGGAGCACATGCTTTTTGTACAAATTCATTAAAACCAAATTTTTCTCCAAAATTAAATGCTAAATGCTCAACGGAAATAAATTTGCCTAATTCTTCCTTATAAGTTTTTTCATTAAAACGAAAAAAGGGGAAGTGTTAGGATTGACGTACCCGAAAATTTGTTGTTGCCCGATATCGATTCCCGTTTCGGTTGGATGTTTGCTCCTAAGATGTCGTTTAAATGTTCCATATCCTTGTCCACCTGTATATTTATATATTTTTCCATAATATTTACAAATTATATCATACCTTTTTTGACCGATATCAAACCTTTCCATTTTCGTAAAGTGATTCCAAATGTCATATGTAAATTCCCGTTCCGTTTCCTTTGTTGTAGATATTTCGGCAGGAGGATGAAAACTTTCTTGCGTCGGGACGCGCTCCACGTCGGGAAAAATGTTGATTTCATCATCTTGAAAATCTGCATATTCATGAGGATCAAAAGAATGATGGGATTCCGTCGCGATATTCTTACCTTTGCCAGTTGGCACTCGACTTCCACTTGCTATTTTTCGAATGTATTGAGAGAATTGAGCGGATTAATTGGGAGAATTAAGAAAGAATTGCGTGGATTGAGAAAATTGAGAGAATTTGCGAGAATTTCGAGTATTGAGAAAATTTGAGACTTGACTTGAGAGAAGAGAATTGGAGAGAATTTGAGAGAATTGTGTGTGTATTGTGAGAATTTGAGAAAATTTATAGGAAAAAAATAGAACAAAATTTAGAATTAAAAAAATAAAACATAACCGTTGCAAAATTACAACGGTTATGTATCCCCCCAACCCAACGGCAGGCTGCTGCACTGCACAGCTGCAGCATGGCCTGCAATGCAGGCTGTGCTGCAGCTTTTTTTTTTTAATTTTTTTTTGATTTTTTTTAAATTTTTTTAAAATGCCCGTTTTGGGGCGTAGGCGTAGCCGTTGCTCCCGAGTTCCCAACGGCAGGCTGTGCAGCCTTTTTTTTTTAATTTAAAATTTTAATTTTTTTTTTTCGCAGAACCGGCCCGGAACCGGCGGTTCCGGGCCGGTTCATATTTTTCTGGAACCGGAACCGGGCCCGTAGGCCACGGGCCGGTTCCGGTTCCGAACCGCGGGCCCGGTCAACGGTTCCGGGCCCGGGTTTGACCGGGCCGGTTCCGGGCCAAACCGGCCCGTGGCCACCACTAGTTGCACATGTGGGGGCGAAAGATATTAAAGCTGTGCTACGTGGAATACAAGAACAAATTGAACCCTTCCTTTTGACATAATAATTCCTCCTCAATAATTGATGTATGGGGATCATACAGAAGTAGGACAATCAAAATGGGTCACCTATCTATGTTTTCACCCAAATATATTAAAGTGCATTACATATAGGCCACCTTAAATTTAAAATAGGATTAATATTATAAAAAACCTCAAACTGGTACATCTATGATAAATTTATGTCGAACTAATTTTTAATCATAAAAAATTTCAAACTGATACACTTATGATAAATTTATCCTAAACTAATTTTTTATCACCAAAAATCTCAAACTAATACACTTGTGACAAATTTATCTTCTGTTAAATTAAATTAATACAACGAAAATTATAAATTAGTAAACTTATGACAAATGAAGGGATAAAACCCCAATCTTTCATGTGATCTGATTATCATCTTTTTCGGGTTTCCTTTGCTATACTTAGCCGGTTTTTTGGCTTTTTTGTATAGTCCTTGCTAAACCATTCTTGCCCTAACTGGGTCAAGGGTTGGTGTTGGCTTTAGTTTGTATTTAGTGTGTTGAAAAGTAATACAATTCTTACCTTTACCAAAAAAAGAACCCCAAATAATACATTCATCAACTGTCACATATCAGCCAATAGATATGTGGTCCTGCTGGTAAAAGGTTTGGAGGGTGGGGAAGCTAGTATCACAGGTGAAGGGTTCGATTCCTGTGTTCTATAAGAAATAGAGCAAAAATCATAGAGCGAGGAGAGTTAGAGATAAAGTAGACAAAAAAAAATTGTCACGTATTATCCAACTCCCACAATTTGATTTTAAGATTTAACGGAAATTAACGGAAGATAAATTTGTCACAAGTGTACCAGTTTTGGGTTTTTCGTGATCAAAAAATTAGTTTTGAATAAATTTATCATAAATGTATTAGTTTATGGTATTTCGTAGCATCAACCCTTTAAAATATAGATCATAAAGTGTTTAAAAGAGAAAGCCAAAAAAAGAAAAGGATTTTAGTGGTTGCATTATTGACCAACTTTCAACCCATTAAGAAAACGGGTCTTGGGTGCCTCTTCTCTCTTGGCTCCTCTCCTCTCCTCTCTCTCTCTCTCTCTCTACACCTTCGATTCGACCAATCGCGACTCTCTCTCCCCTTCCTCTTTGGGGCTAGGTTTCTCGAGCATAATCAGATTTGGGGAAAAATTGGTGAACCTGACTTGCAACGGCATCAATTGAGAGCAGGAGTAGGAGAGCCCAATCATCAAGTAGCTCATTTCGAGTTGATTCATCAATTCTATGCAAAAACCAACTCACGGTGGCTTTATACACTTCATCAACCATCACACATCCTGGACAAAGATTCCATCACCGCCTATTATGGAATGTACAAGTGATGCTTCATTTTTGTAATAAGCAAAGGGAATGACATTTGAAAATGCCCTCTTGCTCTCTTTGGCGCCAGTGGCTATGTAAATGGACGTTAATGAAAATGCATATAAGCACTAGTGAAGCTCCCCATGAGGTTGAGTTTGTCAGTGTGATAGAGAGTGATAAGCCAGCAAAGATTGCTTTGCTACTCGATAGCTATTTTGATTTTGACACAGCTTGTGATTGATTTGTGCTTTGATCCTGCAGTCTCTGCGCAATGCATACAGGATCAAGAGCAGGAAGAAGATGCGGGCTGTGATCTATCAATCTTGTTCACAATTCAGTATTCATTCAATTTAGGTAGCGCCAGTAATCGGTATAGCACACGTTATTTTGTGTCCGAATCACCACAAAACCTGATTCATTCAAAAAATTAGAGATCCAACTTTTGGTTAAAGGTATTCCGTCGATTGATGATCCATTTTCGGCGAAACAGTTTCTAATATGATTTGTTTACACCTTCTCGATCTCCCAATCAATTCTTAGAAAGCGTTGAAGTTGTGCCGCATTATTTCTTATATTAATTTTTGCAACCATAATGGGAAATATGGTAAGTCAATCATGCTTTAAAAGGAAGAAGTCAATTAAGGTAAGTCAAAGTGCGTTTGCCAAAGCTTTTGACGAATACCAATAATGACATGAAATAGATCGTTAATCATTTCGGTTTACTATAATGCACACAGTTAAACTCACACATGATATTAATAATTAATAATTTAATAATTATTTGAATTTTACAAAAATAATGTATTGATTATGAAAAGATGCAACTCTTTAAAAATGTGTACTTTGATGGAATGTACCTATTTATAGCATATATATATAAATAATCTAGTCCTCTCTCCACCACACATAACAAAGTTGTATCCTATCCTCTATCAGATAAAATATTTGAAGACAAAAGTGGATTAAAAGAGAGGAATCAGATTTCTTCATTTATTCTATTTTTGCAACAGTCATTTTCTCAAAGTTATTACTATGGATAAAAGAATGTCTTCATCATTCTTGTCGTGAATAAATCATGAAGATCTAAGATTATTTAATTTAGAATTTTCCCATCAAAAACATTATTTTTATATTAAGCCCTAATTCAAATGATTAGGAAGATTGATAATGTGATAATTATAGACATTTAGATGCCATTTTAGGTGCTGTTGTTCCTCGAAGAAAGTTGTCTGCATTTATCATATGATGCAATGTTGTATTACGCCTAAATATAACTAATCAAATAGAATTTTTATTTATTTTTATTTCGACCAAAAACAATAGATTTTTATTCCCATTTTGCAATATAAGAAATTTTTTATTCACCACGGATAAAATGAATCCATTGAAATTGAAGATATTAGTATTTTAAATCATGCTTAATTCTTAATAATTTTTAACCAAGTACTCCTTGTAATATTTCAATGCCAACACAAGAGTAATATAGTGTTGCAAGAGGTACTTGAACTTGTAGAAGCAACTCCTGAAGTTTTGTGTAGGAGCAGCATTTTGTACAAGTTATAAAATCTAAAAAATGACATAATGGATTCCCGCCTTCTAAAAGGCTGTCAGAGCTAGAGGAGTGAATTAGGCTATGTAGAAAACCGAACCACCATAAAATTTATTTGCATATTTTGTATCTTCTTAAATTCTTTACTATATGCTTTAGCCTGTCTTTGAGTTCCTATCTCTCTTGATTCCTTTCTCTCATTCTCTCTCTATTGTCTCGTTCAACCTTCAGCCATATGGGGAGGGTTGAAGCTAGTCTCACTGCCCCCCCTCCCTTTCTTGTTGATTTTGGTTGTGCTTTTTTTTTTGTTTTTTTCGTATTTCTTTCTCTCTCAATCTAAATATGAGAGCTCTCTTCTCCCGATCTAGCTCTAGATTTGAGAGTTTGAATTATCCTAATTTAGTTCTAGATATATAAATTGTCATATACCAATTTAGGTATAAGATTTTAATAAATATTCTTCTGGAGATTTGAATACCTCGATGCTCTAGTCATGTAGTGCTCTGCCTCCGGCCTCAATGATGATTGTAAAAGCTCTGACGTCTCGATGAATCATAGAAATTTGTTTTCCCAAATGTTGCATTTGTAATTGTTCAATCTATTTTTGTTGACTCCGTATGGCGATGGTGTAGAGAAACCTGAACTTAGGTGCGCACCACTAACTAGCAATGTTGTAGTTACCAAAGAAAGAATTTTTAGCATATGCTCATTACTAACGAAGATATGAGATCCAATGATAGGCCGTTGATTATTTTGCTTGACAAATCCGTTCTTGTGAAACGAGCGTGTGCTTAACCCTCGTGGTACTTTGTTGATCCTCTTTACTTTCTGGAATTGGCTTTGTTTTGCAGTATTATTGGTTTTACTTGGCTTGGATTTGCTACGAAGTTTATGTATTTCTCATGTATCTTTTTTGAGTAATGAATATAATTTTTATTAGACAAAGAAAAAGAAACTCCTTTTAATATCTGATTGATAGAAGATTCTACTTCTACATAGGTGATTTACATTTGAGTCTGGCTAGCATAACAGTCCTTAATCCACTATAATAGAATTGGCCAATTTTGGGCCCCATTCTCCAAGAGACCTGGAAACTTTGTTGTTCGATTTTCACTCTAAGTTTTATGGTTCTTGCTCAATTAACACAATATAATATCCAGCTCCACCTACACCTTTAGTTTATTTACTAGTTTTTTGTGGTATAAACCTTTTCTTTTGTTAGTAATCTCTATAAAAAATTCTTTTATTCATTTTTTTCCCTTAAAGCCTATCCACAAACTCGTTATGCATGGTAACATGATAAATAAAGGAAATGATAATTGCCCAATCATTCTTAAACTTATTATACATATGGAGATTCAGTCCTGTATTTTTTGAATTTTGGCAATTTAATCCTAAATCTTTGCGTGATAATGTAATTATTTTGGTCAATTTTCGCTAGAAATTGCTAATATTTCTAAGTTTGCTTGAAGAATTTGTGGTCCTGAACAGGTCGTTACTCTTAGGATGGATTAAGGATTGTCACTTCATCATTTCTCTTTTCATTTTAGCGGCATAAATAAACACCTATCATCATGTTTTTTGCGAAAAAAAGTTCTGACTTTCGTAAACATTCAATTTATCCCCTCTTGGTTGTCATGCTTAGTACATATTACCATGTGGTTCAAATTGCCTTAAAAAGTTTCAACTCCATAAGCAATCTCTCAAACATGACATCAAATGAAAAAGTGCATGACCTCTTCTGTTTCTAAAATGATTTGTTGAATCAACCATGGTACAAATTGTTGGGGTATCGTTCATACTCTCCAATGATAAGACAACATAGGGGTCCCGGTTGATGGAGCTATGAGTTGGATGATCAAGAGGCACAATACGGTCGTTTTATCTACTACTGAGGTAGAGTACATGGCCTTTACTCATGCTACTAGGGAAGTAATCTGGCGACCCAACTCAATTGAAATCGGTTGGACCAGTCAGACTGTTGACCTGTTGGACTGGTTGGACTAGCTAGGAGCCGAAATGGCGCGCTAGCTCATGCGCCACATGCGTCGTGCACAAAGGCAGCGCGTGTGGGTGCATGAAAGGTCGGATTGGCTCGTTTTTGGCGTCGTTGCCTTCCTATTGACATCCTCTACATTATGGTATAATTATTTTACATGTTTGAGGCTTTTAAAGGTATAAAAATGCATATGAAACCCTAAGTACGTGTATTTTTTTTGTGTATAAGTGCATTATTTATTCCCTTTAACCTATATTTCATTGTAGTTTTTGGAAATACAAAAGTTAGCCTGCATGTAAATGGCCACATATATACTGTGTAGAGCTTGGTTCAATGATGGTATGTATATGATTTAACGTGCTTGCAATTTCCTGATTCCAAGCGTACTTGAACAATGGCCAGAGATCATTATTTTCCATTATGTCTTGAATTTTGCATATGATTATATTTGATGTAATGAATTATTTGTAAGTTGGTGATCATTACGTGAGGTCACGTAATAATTTTTTTCTAGTGGGAGTTCGTAAGTTAGTGGAATTAAAAGGAGTTATAGCCTAGAACTTAAAATTTGCGTAAATTAAACAAGTTAATGATAGTAGAACAATTGTATGCCGAAGCTGATTGGGAACATAGTAAACTTTTGTTTCAATGTCTTTTGTTGAATTATCATTAATTTAGTTTGTCTTTGTTGCAAATTAAAAAATGTGTTTATGTGGAAAAATGTGCTAGTATTGATTCTGCATTTTTTATGTCAATGTGTAGTAGAAATTGATTATGACTTCGGCATCCAAGATCATTGTGGCTGACCTTAACAAGGATGAGAAGCTGAACGGTGATAATTATGAAATTTGGTACCGAAAAGTTCAGTATATCTTTGAGGAGCAATAGGTTTTGGAAATCCTCAACCACACCATAGATGAATCTGAGCATGAAACCTCTGCTCAACACAAAAGATATTAAGAAGCTTATTAAGCTTGGAAAAAGAAAAATAACATTGCTCACATCACGTTGCTAAGTTGTATACAATGTGATTTTATGTGTGAGTTTGAAAGTTATGACAAAGCTCAAGTAATGTTTGTATCAAAGTAGATACGGAATCCTTATGTGTCGTTCATTGATGAAGAGAGAGAGAGAGAGAGAGAGTAAGAGTAAGTGTTTTATTTTACAGAACTTACTTATCTCTTATTGGATTACCTTTTGAGGGAGTTACCTTAACTTCCTTTAAGAGACTTCCCTCGCACCTCTTCAAAAGGTGTCTCTCGGACATACTCATAAATAGAGCAAATGGTATCCTTTGGATACACTCATCATGGATGAACCAATGAAATATAACATCTCCCACTCGCACATGTTGAGCTTAATGATGCTCTATCAAGAACATAAGGCATTCAACATTCATCTACTTTAGAAACAATTCATACTGGCAAGAAAGCTCTACGACCAGTGAGTACACTTGCAATTGGGAGATTTAATTATGTACCTATTAGGGACAACATAATGGCTACAACCCCAAAAAGAAATAAATAATTGATGTCACAAGTGCTTCAGACATATTTTCTTACATCAGCCTAAGTATAGCTATCCTTCAAAGGCTATACTTGACTATTCTCAAGAATATTATGTATTTACAATTATTTCCGAAGCCATTGAAGGCGAAATAATTGGTTGACCGGTAAACATATGTGATAGATATAAAACAACAATAGTCTTCCTTCGTACACATGTCTCTCTCTATTTCAAAACAATTGCTTTCCTAGACACGTCCATAAAGCCATATATATTCATGACCACTAGTAACATGCTAAAGTAGCAGCATTGATCTTCTACTTCAAGAATATAGTTAAAAGTAACATATGGCACAAAGTGAGGTATATTATAAATTACCTCAAGGACTCACATGATGAATAAATAGGGATAATTGTATTCATCTCCCTTTCGATCGAATAAAACACATATAGTATGAATTACATGCTATAGTAGATTTCTCTTTCTATAAGAGCATATGTCATTTATTAAATATATTCACTATACGGATCTTAGCCTAAACATGATCACATGCTTCTGTTTAGCCTGAGTGCTATATCAGCTCACTTTCCATAGCGCCCAATTTAGTACTCGCATCCGGCTACCTTCAGGTATATATGATTATGGGCCTATCATGTTCGGTCTTATCACAGACGAATCACAGATCTCATCTTGATTCCAATCAAGGCGACATAAAATCGTTTTATGTACTAAACTGCTATTCTAGCATTTATAGTACATATCGTCTCATCTCAATCCGTTTATTATAGCGTTTGAGGTAATTGCTCATGTGAGTGAGCCAATCATTGCCTGGTAACATACATTTCAATATATATGTATTTATATTAGTCTCATAACATTATACTAATTGATAAAACATCAATTTATTAACAAACAAGTACAATACATATACACACATAACCAGTGATCCTCAACAATGTTACATAGCACATTCTACGTAACCCTAGAGACATCCTGTGGGTCGAGAATATGTCTTTAGAAACAACCTTCATGAATGGATCAACAACCATCCTGTTGATTGAAATATATTGTAGGACTATTTCCTTTTGTATTATTATATCTCTGATAAAGTTATTCTTTATGTCAATGTGCTTTGTCCTACCATGATACTTAGGATATTTCACATAGGCAATGACTGCTTGACTATCGCAATATATTGTCATGGTCTTGGGACATCAGTGACAATGGCTAAATTTTCTAAGAAATGTTTTAGCCATACTGCTTCTTGCACTGCAGTAGAATATGCAATAAATTATGCCTCCATCATAGATAAAGCTGTGCTTGTTTGTTTCTTATAGTTTCAAGAAATTGCACCATCATTAAGCAAGAACGCATATCTAGACGTCGATTTACACTCATCCAGGTCTCCTCTCCAATTAGCATCAAAGTATCCTAATAAGTGTAATTCACTCCCTTGATAGCAAAGTCGATAGTCCATTGTGCCTTTCAAGTATCTCAGGATCCTCTTAACTGATTTCTAGTGTGCTTGACCAGGATTTGATTGATATCGGCTCATTAACCCCATAGCATGACATATGTCGGGTCGAGTACACATCATAGCATACATCAAACTTTTGACCGCAATAACGTATGGAACATTTCCCATTTCTTTCTTTTTCTCTGGAGTTTTCGGACATATCTTAGTACTTAGCCTTTGCCTTGCATGACAGAGGTATCAATGGGATTACAATGCTGCAGATTGAATCGTTCAAGAATCTTCATTATAAAAGACTCTTGTGACGTGACAAAGAGTTTCTTTGATCGATCTGTTTCAATTTTAACTCCCAATTTATATGCAGCGTGTCCCATGTCCTTCATTTCAAAATTAGAGGACAACCATTCTTTAATGATTATAACCAAACCCTTGTCATTCCCATTCAAAAAGATATCGTCCACATAAAGAGATAACATCACAAATTTATTCTCGGACCGTTTGATAGATAGTGATTATCTTCAATCATCGTGAACCCAAAAGAAGTTATGGTTCAATGAAAACGAAAATACTACTGATTAGATGATTACTTAAGACCATATATTGAGCAATGAAATTTGCAAATTTTACGCTCTTGACTTTCAGCAATGAAACCTATCAGTTGCTTCATATAGATTTATTCATCTAGCTCTCCATTGAGAAATGTTGTCTTTATATCCATTTAATGTAATTCTAAGTCCAAATATGCAACAATGGCTAGGATAATGCATATAGAGGCAGACCTTACAACTGATGAAAAAGTTTCCTCATAGTCTACATCCTCTTGTTGAGTATAGCCTTTCGCCATAAGGTGAGCATTATACTTTTCAATGGATCCATCCGCCTCTTAATCTTGAAAACCCATTTGTTTCTATTAGCCTTGTGATTGGGTGGTAGATCAACTAAGTCCCAGACGTGGTTTGTCCTCATAGATTCCATTTAGTCTTCCAAATCTTTTCTCAATTTTCCTTATCAGGAGATGAGACAACCTCTTGAACTGTCTTAGGCTCCACATTGTCTTGTGGAGCAGTCATAAATGCTTCCCTTTCAATCTCAAATTGACAACGGGGAATACTATTATGATTACTTTTACGCAACTGTACTTCTTGAGAATTCAGTTCGCCAGGCGACACTACACTCTCGCTAGGTTTTGTATGTTGAGGTAAATCTGTATTTCTCTCAATAACATTAGTGGGTGTGTTATCGGGATCTTCTATCTCATACAATTATAAGTCCTTATCGATCTCACCTCTACTAGAAAAATCATTCTTCAAGAACGTGACATCTTGTGATTTCATTTCAGTCACGCTTTCACAAGCTTGTTCACATATGAACAAGTATCCTTTAGAGTATTTAGAGTATCTAATAAATGTATACTTCTTCCTTCTAGGGCCTAATTTTCCATATTTATGGGAAGAATCATAAACATATGCTACGCACCGCCAAAGTCATAGATTACTTAAGTTTGGTTTCCTACTAGTCCATAATTCATATGGGGTGGAAGCAACTGACTTAGATGGCACTCAATTAAGTATATAGACAGCAATCAATAATGCATCTCTCCAATATGAGACAGGTGGATTTGCCTACGCCATTATAGACCTAACTAGTTTCAATAGGGTTCTGTTCCTTCTCTTTGCAACCCCATTTTTGTCGTGGAGTACTAGGAATAGTCAATTGTCTTACAATTTCTTTTTCATCATAAAAAGCCTCGAATTGCTCAAATAGATACTCATGTCCGCGATTGGCTTTCAATGTCTTTATTGTTTTGTTTAACTGATTCTCTACCAAAGTTATAAATTGTCTAAAGCAATCAAATGCTTCGGACTTATGGGAAATAAAAAAAACAGAACTGAAACACGTAAGGTCATATATAAAATTGATGAAATACGAGGCTTCATGCCTCACCCTCACATTTAATGGACCACAAATGTTAGAATGTATGAGTTGCAATGGAAGTTCAGCTCTGGTTCCTTAACCAAATAGTTTTCTAGTTGTTTTTCCCACTAGACAATGTTCATGTACGAGTAGTTCAACATTAGCGAGTGATCTCAAAATGCCTTCTCTTGCTAATCATTTAATTCTTTGTCACCCAATGTGACCCAATCTAGCATGCCAAGTACTTGTATCAATGTCCACATTATTAGAATATGCAATTAAAGAAAAACAACCATCAACATTAACTTTGTACACATCATAGTCAATGTCTAACACCATAAAACCACTCAATATATGACCAGAACTATAATACACTATTCCAAACAAAATGTCAATATAATCACCACGAAAATTAAAATACATGACCTAAGTCAAGAAAAACAATTATAGAGACCAAGTTTTGCCAAATATCTAGAGCATAGAGAATATCATGTAGGAATAGGTTTCAACCAACACGTAAGGTTAATTTATATGTGCCAATACCCTTCACTTCAACTCTTGAGTTATTTCCAACATATATCCATCTACTTCCAAGCTGTATCCGACGATACCCCACACATGCTTCTTGGTCTCTAGTTACATGGTTCGTTGCTCCTGAGTCTACAGTCCATAATTGGATAAGATTCAACAAGCATTACAATGTTATAAACAAAAGCAGTACTCAAAGTAATAGAGTAATGTGGTACTTCTTTTGGCTTAGTGCATTCATCAGCGAAGTGATCCAGTTTACCATAATTATAGCACTTCATCTTGGCCTTGTCGTTCTTCCGGTCATGCTTCTTGTGTCGGAAGGTCTTAGCTCTCTTGGGTGCCTGATCAGTTTCCTCTCCTTTATTATTGAATTTACGATTCCTCTTGCGCTTAAAACCTGAAACTTTGTTCAAACCCGATTCAGCAATATAAGCATGGGTAGAGGATTTTGCAGCCTCTAGGCGCTCATCTTCTAATTCAAAATGACTCGCAATATCGTCAAATTGATTTTCTCATTGTGCGTCATATTGATTTTCATATGTTCTCAATTGTCAGGAAGAGACCTTATAACAGCTTGAACTTGCTGTTCATTAGTTAGAGTATGATCTGCCGACTTCAGCTCATATATCATTTTTGACATCTATCGAAAAATGCTGCCTCATCATTAGATTTGAGCGCTTCCGATATGTGTCAAACTTGATGGTAAGCCTCCTCAACTTGATGGCAGACGTACCTCCAGACTTATCTTTCAAGGCAACCCACATTGCTTGGACTTTGTCATAACTTTCAAACTCAAACATAAGATCATCTTGCATACAACTCTGCAACGTGCTACGAGCAATGCTATTTTTCTTTTTCCAAGCTTGATAAGCTTCTTGATCTATTCTATGTTGGGCATAAGTTTCATACTCAGGTTCATCCATCGTGTGGTTGAGGGTTTTCAAAACTTCTTGCTCCTCAAGGATATATTGAACTTTTCGGTGCCAAATATCATAATTGTCACTATTAAGCTTCTCACCCTTGTTAAGGTCAGTCACAATGGTCTTAGATGCCGAAGTCATAATTAATTTCTACTACACAATGTCATAAAAAACGCAGAATCAATACTAGCACATTTTTTCACATAAACATACATTTTAATTTGCAGCAAAGACAAACTAAATTAATGATAATTCAACAAAAGACATCGAAACGAGAGTTTACTATGTTCCCAATCAGCTTCGGTGTACAATTGTTCTTCTATCATTAACTTATTTAATTTGTACAAATTTTAAGTTGTAGGTGATAACTCCTTTGAATTCTACCAATCTATGAACTCCCAATAGAAAAAATGATTAAGTGACCTCACATAATGATCACCAACTTACAAGTAATTCATTACATTAAATATAATCATATGAGGAATTCAAGACATAATGAAAAAATAATGATCTCCAGCCATTGTTCAAGTACGCTCGGAATCAGAAAATTGCAAGCATGTTAAATCGTATACATGCCATCATTGAACCAAGCTCTACACAACATATATGTGGCCATTTACATGTAGGGTAACTTCTATATTTCCAAAAAACCATAGTGTAATACAAGTTAGAAGGAATAAACAATGCACTTATACTAAAAATATACGTGTACTCAGGGTTTCATATGCATTTTTATACCTTTGAAAGCCTCAAACATGTAAAATAATTATACCATAATGTAGAGGATGTTGATAGGAAGGCAACAACACCAAAAATGCAACAATATGACCCTCCATGCGCCCACACGCGTTGCCTTTGTGCACGGTGCTTATGGCGCACATGTTAGCGAGCCATTCTGGCTCCTGGCTGATCCGACTAGTCCAACTGGTCAATAGTTAGACCGGTCTGATCGGTTGACTAGTCAACTGGGTTAGGTCAGGTCTCTGGCCGATCGATTGCGGAGGGGTCGGTTCACTAGTGAGATGACGCCATCAATGATGTCAGTGTGTTGGTTACCAACAGTTTTGCTGATGTCATTGATGACGTCAGCACGCGTCGGTTGGCCGACGTGCGCATGGCGCTCACGCATTGGCGCCAGCGCATGGCGCCTAGGCATCGTGGCTTTTGGCTGTGCGTATGGGCACGTCCGGTGTCTTTTGGCGGCGTGCCACCTGCTGTTTTGATTGTCTCAATGAGTACTTTCACTCTGTTTGATAAAAAATGATTTTCTCTGGAAAAATATTTTGAAAAAAATGATCAGAACAAAACTAACATTTATCCTTCAAACTCGTTCTTCACGTTCGATTTCATTTTCGACGATTTATGTTGCAATTTCGAGCAATGAACGTCCAGACGATATGCAGTTCATCCTCTCGATTCTCATATCAAATAACAAGTGTAAAAATTCGATGGAAAAATAAGGTAGAGATCATAACCTTGGCTCTGATACAAATGTAGAAAGTAAGTGTCGGAAGAATCGACGAACCTATTTAATGCACTATGAACAAGTTTTCTAGGAATGTACGTTGAATCACCAGCGAACGATGGAGGAATCTACTTCACGTTGGTTTGAATAAAATCACGAGGAAAGTATTCTCGTTCCATAGTGTAATGTCCTTACCTCGGTGTTATTATTATGACGTCCCGTTCGTTATTATCTTTGATTATGCACAAGCGGAAGTAATTAATTCGGGATAATCACAATCAGAACAAACAACGAGGTTATGACAAGTATCATGAGCAAACCTTGTATAAATATGTAACATTCTTATCTTACTCTTGGAAATCAGGCGAGACATATTATTGCCATTTTACTTAAACAAACTTTACAAGCCCTTTGTCCATAGCCATCCACGTTCAAATCATATCACAAGCGAAGGCTGAGGATAATCCTAGCTCCTTTATATCATCCTCTATCTTACAGACCTAAAAAGGAAAAATAACGGGGGATGAGTCGAGGAGACTCAATGAGTAAATTTACTAATACTCGTGCAGGATAATGCCTCACCATTGTACTGACACATATAAATATTTTCTCCACCTTATGTCGATGGCAAATCAATAGTAAAGACTTTGACCTCACCCTTGCTATGTTCACATGGAAACTCACCTTTATCCGGTTACATAAATTAGGCTTATCAATAAGCACACATACCAGCACACATATAGACTTCATTTATCACATACTGGCACACATATAAGATTCATGTATTGTCATCCTGGCTCAATCAGGGCATTTTGGCTCAATCGAGGCATCCAACTTCATGTTAGGCATCCTGGCTTAACTAAGGCATCCGGGCTCAACCAAGGTATCCTGGCTCAACTAGGGCATTCCGGCACTAGTTTACCGAGGCATTTGGACTCAACCTAGGCATCCTAGCTCAACTAGGGCATTTCGGTGTTAGTTTACTGAGGCATCTCCGCCAACGCTATGTGACGACGATCTTTTTCTTTCATTTAGTAATCACACATCAAGGGTCACACAAGCCGGTTTATTTTCTTGATTTCATTAATCCATGCAATCAAGCCCACAGACGTGCCGTGCTTGTGTAATCATGATCTCTAGAACATTCACCTAACATGCGAGTTGCAATCGAGGGCACGTGGTTCGATCCACCATGCTGAGCGTCGGCTCAGAGCTGAACTTGGTTGGGATCTACACATCCCCATGTAAACCCGCACCAAGCTGAACTCGTCTTGTGACACTACAACATGAGTACGAAATCATACGACACCCCATTTCGTGACTTGTACGTGCCTTGATTTACGATTATGAAGCAAAACAAGAAGTATTCATGCAAACATTGAGCATTACAAACACGGTCACTACTCGAGCCAAACTCGTAACACCATGTCTTGTCCTCTTATAAATCAACAAGCATAGATGGGAACAGCAAGCATGGTAATAAGCGATGTGTGCAACATCGAGACAAACAACAACATGCAAGTCTCAACAAAGCTCGGTTGAGAACTCAAGTTAACAACGCATCATAACTTCCCATCTCGAGATTAGGAAATCCACTTACATGCTGCGTTCCACCCACGTAACACACCGTCCTATCCAAGTGTTAGGGAATTCACTCACTTATCATCACCTACAATCACAATAAAACGTCTACGGCGGTCGGCGGCGACAAATAGTGAGAGAGAGAGAAAGAGTGGTGATCGGCGTGAGAATGAGGGAGAGAGAGAGAGGTGTGAGAATGAGAGATGAGAGAGGAAGAGGAAGTGTTTGTGTGTGGTAACTAAAGGGGAAAACTAAGCCTATTTATAGGCAAGCCAAGCCAACTTGTTCCCCAAGTTCTTGCTCCCCAAGCCTTGACCGCTTGCTCACTGAGCTTTGCCAACTTGCTCACCAAGTTTTGATTTTCTATAACCCTCTGTCTTGTCTCTTGGCTCCCTCTTGGTTTCCCCATTTGTATGACCTCTAATCAAAGCTTAGAATATCTCATTTGAAAGCTCAGAATGAGCACATTAAATCACTAGAGGACATCATGTCGAGATTCAAACGTTCGCATATAGAAAATGATGAATCTTTGAAATCTGACAAAATCGGCAGTTTTTATACTATTCTAGAAATCGGGCTTAAAAGCTTAGTAAATGAACTCTGAAAATTTCAAAATTTGAATATGTCATAATCAAGACCTTAAAAAATATTTTCCAAGAAGAATATGAAATCTGAATCTTTCTGTAAACATAACTTTTAGTAGCTCAAACATAGACTAAAAACAATTCGCTGGAATAGAACCCTTATTTCTCAAAGTAAGCTCTTTTCAGAATTCAAATCATTTCCAAAAATTCCCAAATTTATATATGTTATAGAGAAAGAAGTTCTCAACAACTTTTGTGAAGAAAGTTTGTTCAAATTCGATATAGAAAAGTTTGTAAAAAATCGAGAAAGTGTAAACATCACAGAAATACCCATTCTGGGCAGTTTTACACAGTCCGAAATTAGGCTATCGTACTACTCATATTAAGTCAAAAAATTTTGAAATTAAAGTATGTAAAACTTTAAGATGTTTGGAGAGACTTTTAAGAAGGAAATGTTTAGAAATTCGGATCACAAAAGTCTCAAAAAAAATAATAAAACGAAAGGGGTACAAAGGATCCGAATTTAGATTTTCTAGAACAAGAGTAAAATTGGCTCCAATTGGAAAACCACTAAACTTAAACCATAACCATTTCCCAGAGACTGAAATTGAGGATTTTACACATAGTGTTAATGCCGATTGTCTTCTCAAGGTAGATACAAAATCCTTATGCATCACTTTTTGATGAAGAGAGGAGAGAGAGATAGTGAGTGTTCTATGCTGCAAAACTTACTTATCTCTTATTGGATTATCTTTTGAGGAAGTTACCTTAATTTCCCTTAAGAGATTTTCCTTGCACCCTTTCAAAATGTGTCTCTCAGACACATTCATAATTAGAGCAATTGGTGCCCCTTGGGCACACTCATCATGGGCGGACTGACGAAATATAACACTCTATTTTCTTTGTGATTGTGTGGCGAATCCCAACACAAATGATATACACAAGGTTCAAATTCTTTTTGTGTCGGGGTCTACAATACAGTTTTCCATTTGTGATATATGATTGATTCAATTCAACATAAGTACTACAATTACTCTATTGTACAAAAAGACGATTCACTCAAACTGTGAAGGCACAATAAGAGAAACTCATAACATCCCTGAACAATTAATCGTTCAACCAGAACTCCAGTGTGCAAACCCAAGCCATGCATAGTCACTTACTTTCGTGCTTTACTAGAAGAGTCTTCCTTACTTAAACTCTTCGATCTCTTAGAACAACTACTAGGACGAGCTGTTATGACAGCAAAGCCAATTCCACGGCGGCGACTCGGGAACTTACAGAACACAGCAGCAGCGAGGATAAAGATCAGGAGGCGCAGCCACTGGAGGAACTGACGTAGCCAGTTGGGAGCGTACGGGTAAAACGTATCAATCACATTCAGGTTCGAAGACATGAACACCGCTAAAACTGTCGTTGACGTGATGGCGTGGATGAAGTCCAAGGTCCGAACGCCATTGTCGCGGTGGGATGGACGGCATGTGTCTCGACGTTGGTTATTATTACTGCAAGAGTTACAAGAACAACTCTGGCCGCTTGAGCTATTAACGCATGTGAGGAACTTGAAGTAAGTTTGGCCGCAGAAGCGGAAACTATCAGTGAAGCATGAGAAAAAGCATGTGGCGCCGAAAGTGGACAAGAGCGTGATGGTCACCGCCTTGTTCTCGCAGCTCGAGAGGCCGGAGAGAAGCTCGAAGGAGAAGAAGGAGCCAGTTGGCAGGTGGTTCGCCAGGTGGCCGATCAAATGACACGCCATTTGGGCGTAGTTGTCCTCCTGGGAGCCACACCGGCATGGCGGCGGCTGAGGCTGTGGTGGCGGCAGCGGCTGCAGATTGCACTCCACATCATGGGGCCGAGCGTCCCACAACCCGTAATCGATGAAAGGACATTCCTTTCCCATGGATCTCGCCGCGGGGGATTGGTTGGATTTGCGTGGAAGTCTTCTGCAGGGAAGTCCATTGAGGAATCGACCGTGGGTTTTTGACGGGTGGCCTGTCGTGCGAGAGTTGAATGAGTCGTGAGGAAGGAGGAATGCGCAAGAAACCATATAAGAAAAACGGTGGAACAGGCTTCATTCACTGATTGCACTCTACAGCAATGGATTGATAAATTCGAGGGGCCTTCAAATGGTCAAAAACGATACTAATATTGACATTAATTGATGTACAAAAGGGTTTAACGAAATTTAGCAAGCGGGCATTTGAGTCAATGGATTTCATTTACACACTCAAGAGTTTGATACATCAATTTGTATATGGAATTTTAGTATCTTCAATTACTCAAGCCAAAGATTGTTGGTGGGAGTCCTCATCGGCAAAGTAAACTGCTTTCCTTGTCATTGAAACATCATGCAACTTGCAACCACGCCAAAGTTATGATGGTCATCATGATTAAATCCTTAAAATATAACAGGATGGTGATGATTATTTTTAATTTACTTAGGACGGATAAGACAAAGTTGTCACTCCTAGAGGTTTCATTCCCAACCTTTTTGGAGTCAACTTTATTCTTTAGGATTTCACTCCATTCTCAAATGCCATAATACGTCGCAAAGGATTAGACTAGATCAAAAGTTTCAGGTTTTCCTTCCGATCTTAATTAGATTCACATAAAATAGAACCTCTTAAAAAAATCAACCCATCCTTTTCACCAAGAATAATTTGCATCTTCAATTTTTAAAATCTTAAGGGTTGCTTCACCATAGAAGAACTCTCATATTAAAAAAAAGCAATGTGCCCCTCATACATATGCAAATCCGACCTTAACTTTCTCTCTCACGATGTTATAATTCCGTCTCCCATATATTGGCTATGATGATGCCTTGTTAGTTGAAATAAGTTCTGGCCAGTGATAAGTAGGGAATAGATACTTATTCATGTATATCAATAAGCTACTATATGGTATTTGCGGATCATGAAATTTGTATGTTCATCAGTGTACAGTAAAGTGTTAGACTGAATATGAGTTTATGGCATCTATTTTTATCCATTGCACAAATGAATAGACAGGACTAGACAAGGGTTTTTGAGGCCATTGTGTCCTGGGTCATGGCACTGCAGTGGCATCGAGCTCCTGTAGATTTGGTGCCTCCAAATCTCCAGCTTAACCTCCTAAACGTTGAGCCTCTAATTCTAGAGGCTAAACTCCTCCATAGACTCCTAGCTCGACTGGGGCAAAGAATCAGAGAGAGAGAGAGAGAGAGAGAGAGAGAGAGAGAGAGAGAGAGAGAGAGAGAGAGAGAGAGAGAGAGAGAGCCTGTTTGGAGAGTCTCGAGAGGTTGCAAGCATAATCTGAGGTGACAATGACGGGGTGACTTTGGGCAACGCCAAAGATAATAAGGAGGACTTGGTTGAATGGGAAACCTTTCTACTATTATATGAATCCGATTTTCATTTCATCCGACACTAGTTGGTCTAGGTTTGGATTTCCATCATAGCGAGTTTAGAATAATAAGAGAGCTTGATTGGTGAGCTGCGAGAGGTTGCGGGCATGGCCTAAGGCGGCAGTTGCGGGGTTGCTGTCGGCAGTGCCAAAGATATAAGGAAAGCATGGTTGAGCACTCGGTGGTTTAGGTTAGGATTTTCATTGTGTTGAGTTAAGAATAGTGAGAGGAGTAATCTTGGAACTAAAATAGCAAATTTGTAAAATAAGAGCAAAAGAATAACTTATGCTAGATGCAATTTAAAGTGAATTCGCTATGCTAAGGGTGCACATTGTAGGTTTTGAGAGTGGAAATGCAAATTATTCTTGGTGAAAAAGCAGGGATGGTGTTTTAAGATTCCCAATAGAATAATACATGCCATGGGTATTGCCATCCACAAAATTAGTAGCTCTAATAAGATAAACCGAGCTATCTCCAATTGTAAAGGACCGTACCACTACAGATCACCCATCGTCACCGATGCCATTGCACCAACGGCCTCTCAGCCACCATTCTTGCTCTCGCTCTCACTCTCTCTTTCCATTTACCTGTCGTCGTGCAAGAGTTGAATGAGTCAAGAAAGAGGACGGATCAAGAAACCATATAAGAAAATGGTGGAATAGGCTTCATTCACCAATCGAGATAGTTTGATTGATTAATTGGTGGGGTCTTCAATTGGTTGAGGACGAGGAGAAAATGTGATTATTGGAGGGCCTATGGGGGACAAAAGAGACACTATTATTGACTTAATTGATTTACAAAAGGGTTCAACAAAATTTAGTAAGCGGGTATTTGAATCAATAGATTACATTTAAACACCGAAGAGTTTGACATATCGATTTGTCTATGGATTTTTAGCAATTTTTATTACTCAAGCCAAAGATTGTCGGAGGGAGTCGTCATCAGGAAAGTAAACTGCTTACCTCATCATTGATATGCCCTGCGACTTTTAGCCCCGCAAAAGTGATGATGGTTGGTGGAGGGAGAAGATCATGATTGAAATCCTTAAAAAATTATAGGATGCTGATGATAATTTGTATTATTAACGACAGATACGACCAAGTTGTCCTTCCCAGAGATCTAGTTCTCATTCTTTTAGAAGTCAACTGTTATTCTTGACGAGGTCACTTCATTCTCAAATACCATAGTAAGTCGCAAAGAAAGTTGGGACGTCCCCGGGTGGAGGGTGCTCGGGTGACATAGGAGCCCTTGAGCTCAACAGCGGCAGGAGAGAGAAAGAGAGAGAACAACAGGAGGTGGCAGGCATGGCCTGAGGTTGCAGTGGCGGGGTGGCAGCCGCCAGTGCCAAAGATACAAGGAGGACATGGCTGAGCACTAGGCAGTTTGGGTTACGATTTCTATTATGGTGAGTTTACTGTCGGAATATATGCTGAAGTTGACAAAATCATCTATTTTAATTACTATTTGATCGATGTATGTATAGTTGATATCAAGTGAGATTGATATGAAAAATACGTTATCACTATCAACGATATTCGGAGTTTGTAGTAGAAACGCATCTACAAGCTTGATGGAATTTGATAGAGGGTGAACAAATATGGTAGAATGAGGTATTCGTAGAGAGACCGTGATAAAGGTGAACAACTAGGTGGAGTCTTAATCACTAATATACTCATAAGACTAATAGACAGTGGATCGTAAGTCTATATCAACTATACATATGAGACATTCTTCATGCTTTTCAAATTAGTTGGATAAGAAGATTTAGACCTATTTTCAATTTAATTTTAAGAAATAAGTGCATTGAAAATCCTAAAATCTGTTATGAAAATGCAATCGATTGCCAAAATTTACAAAGAGTATAATCAAGTCCTAAAATTTATCAAATTGATACAATTGAGTCCTTCCATTATCTCCGTTCAACTTGACTAAATGAATATGCTAATGTGGCTTTTTCAGTATTTTCTCTCTCCTAGGTGGCAATAACATTACTAAAAAATAAACATAAGACTGAAACAACGTTGTTTTGGTCCAAATTTGATTTTTAATGCAAATTTTATTTAAATTAAATTTTAAAAAAAGAAGGGTTGAGATTTAGGTGACGACAGCTTGCACAACCTTCGTCGCCACCGCCCCACCATTGTCGACCTTGCCAGCGATCCTCACCGATTGCAAGCGCGGGCTTGTAGGCCCTTGGCCAGATCTAGGCAAGGGTTGTGGGCCCTCGCCCAAATCTAGCTGAGGGTCGAGACCCTCCCCCAGATCAAGCGAGGGTCGTGGGCCTTTGCTCAAGTTTGGTTGAGGGCCAACGACACTCACCTGATTGGGATGAGGGCTACGACTATTGCCTGCGATTGGTAAGGGTTGCCTATCACTAGCCGGGGCCTAGTGACCCCTATTGGCCATCCCCTACCCTTGTGGGCCCTTGTCGATGATGGTGGGGAGAGGCGGGGAGGGTTGTTAAAAATAAGATATTTTCCAAAATGATGTCGTTTCGATCACATAGGAGAGAAAATATTTTAAAAAGCCACGTCAACATTTTCCGTTAGCCAAGTTGAACGGATTGATGAGTTGACTCAATTGCACCAATTAGACAAGTTTTAATACTTGATTGTACTTTTCGTAAGTTTTAAAATTCGATTGCACTTTCATTAAAAGTTTTAAGATTTTCAGTACACTTTTTTCTAATTTTAATTGGTGTCTAATGGCTAGCCAAAAGTTGTAGAACTCACTGAAGAACTGAAGATTGAACCGAATCAGTTCTTGCCTATTTTGTATGTTTAGCCAAAGGAACATATCATTAACAAAAACAGCTGACTCTATTTAAGGGAACTTCACAATGTCAGGAAAATGTGATTTTATAGGTGGCTAGATTTCCGGCAATCGTGTCCATCAACGCCAATGGCTATTTTTGATCTTCATGATGATTCTCCAACGGCAAAATTGAAGACCGAGGATCTCTATAAATGATTCAAAGCAAGCTGACGGTTGTGGCGAAAATTGAGAAACCTACATCTTTTGTCATGCTCCGAACCCCATCGAGCATGCGACATCTCTCTTCTCCATTGGATAAGCGCGACGTTCTAGGAAACGTCGCCGACCCTACGATACCATCACAGTTCGATTGCGGCGGAAACCAATGAAATATACCCAAACAATAAAATTGGAGAACACCAGGAAGAAATAAATCGCCAAACAACCAACCATAACGATACCTCGATATATGCATATACAATATCCATTTACAAACGAACTTATACCATACCGCCATTTACTAAATCATAAAACATACATGCACACCAAACTACTATCTACAAACCACCGACATACAAAAAGGATCGATAACCTGGGTACCCTATCCATAAAAAATGATACTTCTCAAAAGATTTGCTCCTAACCTCCCCACTAGCCTCGGCATCCATGAGACGGTGTCTACTCTGAGTCCGACTTGTCGATACTCGAATCCGACTCCTCCTGAACCGTCGCTCCCTTTAAGGACTCCGGCTCGGCCTCGATCTCAATTGGGTGGTCTATGTCACCCTGACTCCGCTGAGATCTCATCCCGCTCCTCTTTGACTGGCTCCTCATCCGACTCGACATTTTGCACGCAATAGGGATTGTACTCATATACGGGTATGTCCTCTGGTTCATCATCAGACTCATCATCAGGCTATACTTTTGGGGCCTCTTTTAGTTTTGCTTTAGGGTCTTCTTCTCCTCATTCTTGTTTTTCCTCGGGTATCATCTTGAGATCCACATCCATCGGATCATATCCCGCCTGGGATTATTTTGATTCTGGCTCATGCTCGGCTCCCAAGGGTTTAGGTGCTGCAGACGCAGACTGAAGTCCAGACTGAGCCAAACTAGTCTCCAAGTTAGTTAGCTCACCATCGGGAGGGGGTATGGCTGATGGATCCCAATCCCCAACTCCATCAAAGGGGATGTCAAAGCCTCGGACAAGGCCAAACTCATCTACCCCGTCTTTGAACATCTAAGCAGTATAAGTGTGGGTCTGCCAGTAGGGTAGTCCTATATCTACTCAAACTACGGTCGTATGCTTAACCCAGGTAAAATTATCGCCCATCGAATACTCTAAAACATCGTGGTCGGTGTGCATAAGGATCCCAAAAAGCTGCGGTGGCGACAGATTCATGGCTCGGGCAGGGGCTCTAAAATGGTTTGGTTAATACAATCACGAGACATTTCTCAATAAGTTGCAACCTAAACCCTACCTAGGCTACCACGTATTCTAGACAAGTTCAGACACAGCAGCAAGCAACACATCCAAACAACAATCATGCAATCACACTTACCTAGACTCTCGGTGCATGAATCCTGCACATTAGTCTTACAATCACAACGTTTAAATCTCACACACATTTCAAACCACACATACTTCCCAAACCACACTCATTTCCATGCCAAAACACACATTGATCACACCACGTTTCCAGCCTACATTCCACACTCGATCACACGCCATCACGTCTTTTTCATTAAACTTGCCTCGTCGTACCATCTCATACTCAATCACTTTTTCAGCCTGCGTAAACATGCCTCAGGCTCACACTTTCTTATTGCAACTTGCTTAAACACGCCTCAGGCCCGATTTCACTTTTACTTGCCATACCACACGTCTCATTCTCAATCACTTTCCTCGACCTGCGTAAACATGCCTCAGGCTTTCGCTTTCTCATTGCGACCCATGTAAACACGCCTCAAGCCCAATTTCACAGTCGTATCATGACCTGCGTAAACACGCCTTAGGCCAGTTTATTTCCCCGTGTAAACACGCCTTAGGGATTTAGTGATTACACAAACATAGCCACATACCATTCATTTTATCTGTACCCTGCGTAAACACGCCTCAGGGCCATTTAGTGATTACACACACATTGTACACCACAAATCTCACACGTACACATTCTCGGGTGTCAATCAAATGCACCCAATTGCATCATTTCAATTCAGCCATACTCTAATTACACATCCAACATACAAACGGTCATTTTTCCACATCAAAACTATGACGAATCAATTCCGATCCTTCACGACATTTTCACACAATTACGAGTCGGATCCAATTACCCAATCTACGTACCAAACCGCAATTTCCAGCATATACTCAGCCTCTAAATTTCCACCAAAATTCCCCAAATTAGTTCCTAAGGCCTGCTAAGCAATTCTGCATCTAAAACTATACTAATCCGTGTCTAAACGGGTCCGAAATTACTCGATATACTAAATATGGTTTAGATTTAACTTATCCGAACTCTAGACTAACTTGGCTAGAGTGAAACGGGGCGGTAGGCCGACGTTCCAACGGCAGCGGCCAAGCGGCGGACGGCTCGGCGGCGTGCGGCGGCGAGTGGCCAAGGGGGAGAGGGCAATTGGGAGGGAGATAGGGGGAGTGAACCGAGAGAGAGAGAGAGAGAGAGAGAGAGAGAGAGAGAGAGAGAGAGAGAGAGAGAGAGAGAGAGAGAGAGAGAGAGAGAGAGAGTCTTGATCTTAAGGTCCAAGTTTTGACCATTTTTTGGCAAATGACCATCTTGCCCTTCTCTCACAAATCCAATTGATGGCCAAGATTCGTTCTTATCTTGAGATCGACGGCCGAGATCAAATCTTTTCCAAAAATATCCAAGGGCAATTTGAGAATTTCATAAAATTTCAAGGGCAAAATTGTCCATTCCAAAAATTAGGGCAAAATGACCAAAATGCTCTTTCCCTCTAATACTTGCCCTTTATAAACCTTCAAGGGTAAAATGGTCACTTTTCCATTTTCTTGCAGAAATTGAATTTTTCTAAAGGATTCGGAAAAATTCAAAGCTGTACGTTCCAACCACAACGTTGTCCTAATGTCTTGTCGTGATTTCCTAATTTTCTGATATCCAATTTGGTATCTGATTAATAATTGCATTTTATTTAACTTAACTCAAGCGTTTTTCAAACTAAAGAGCGGCTTTTGAGAAAATTTGCATATTTGACCCGTGACTGATAATAAATCGAGTCACGTGCAAGTTCATTCGATTCGTGACAACTTCGATTGTCATGTAATCGTGAGGATCAATCGCTGGTTCCGACGAGCACGATTGTTCGGTATAAGTTCTGGATTGTTCGTCAATTCATTTCATGGTTAAACGGAATCACCCGCAATCCACTGGTATGACAGTGACGAATCGGCCCATAACTATCTTAAGATCGGCCTACATTGGCTTAAAACGTCAGCTTGACAATTCTATGGTCGAAAGTCGATTCATGATCAAATTTCTCTAGTCGCACGAATTTAAATCCCTAATTAGCCTTTTCCTAATGGTTAGTATCCTGAGAATGATCAGTTTTTAGCGAGAACTAACTACAAGTACGTTCATAAAACCAAGTATTTCATAAATCCCAAAAGGACAAATTTCAAGATGTCACATCCTTGACATTATCACGTTCTTTGTGATTATTGAAATATTGATTACGCTCACTTGTGGTTCCCTATATTAGGGTTTTTTTGCTGTTTATAGTGTACTGAGTGTAATTGTAGTACCTTTTTATTGATGGGATCTATCAATTTCGGGTAGAGACAACACTTGCTACTTTGTAACATCTCTCGAGATTGCTAGTGGATTTCAACCTCATTAGTGGTTTATAGTCTGAGAGGGTAGATGTAGGCTTGATATAAGTTGATCCACTATAAAATTTGATTGCTAATATCTTCTATCTCACTATTTATTTCTATATCTATCTAGTAGAAGCATATGCATATGATATTATCAATCTTTTTTTGCATCTATCAAATTTTACCTTAAATTATTCTTAGTGAAAAAGTATGGATTGCTTTTTAAAGTTTCCCTAGAGAATAACACAAGGTTTAACAATAATATGAAGTGTGTATTTGAGTCAATGGATTACATTTAAACACGCGAGAGTATGATACATCAATTTGTATATGGATTTTAGGATCTTCAATTACTCAAGCCAAAGATTATTTAGGGGAGTCCTCATCGGGAAAGTAAACTGCTTACCTCAACATTAAAACGTCATGCAACTTTTGGCCGCGAAGTAGTAATATAGTGCTGTGAGAGCATTTTAAATAATGGTTAATTGTAGATATTAGCATTTAAAATCATGCTTAGTTCTTAATAATTTTTAACAAAATACCCCTTTTAATATTCCCATGCCAACAAAGAGTAATATGTGCTGTGAGAGGTACTTGAACTTGTAGAAGCAACTCCTGAAATTTTGTGTAGAAACAACACTTTGTACAAGTTGTAAAATCTCTAAAATTACGCAATGGATTCCCGCTTTTTAAAGGTTGTTAGAGCTGGAAGAGTGAAGTAGGTCAAGTGGAAGGCCAAACCACTATAAATCTAATTTGCATATTTTCTATCTTCTTAATTCCTTTACTATCTGCTTTAGCTCGTCTTTTGAGTTCTTGTCTCTCCCGCTTCCCCTCTCTATTCTCTTTCCTGCATCTTCTTCAACCTTCAGCCATATGGGAAGAATTTAAGCTAGTCTCACTCTTCCCTCCCTCTCTTGTTGATTATGGTTTTGGTTTTTTTTTTTTTGTTTTTTTGTTATTTCTTATTCTCTCTCGGTTTAAATCTAGGAGCTCTCTTCTCTTGATCGACTTCTAGATTTGAGAGTTTGAACTCTCCCGATTTAGTTCTAGATTTGGGAGTTATCCTCTCCCGATGTATATCTTATTAGAGTTGAATAAATATGTTGTTTGGGATTCGATGTCCTGGTGCTCTGTTCATGTACAAGTGCTCTCCCTTTAGCTTCAATGGTGATTTCAAGAGCTCTGGCGTCATGAAGATTTGCTCTTCCAAATATTAGATCTGTGTTCATTAAACTTGTTTTGGTTGTCTCCATAAGGTGATGGTGTAGAGGAAGCCAAATCTAGGAGTGCACCGCCAATTGGCAATGCCATAGTTATTGATGAATGAATTTTTGGCGTGTGCTCATTACTGCAAGGTACGAGATCTAGAGATTGGCCACTGCTTATTTTGCTTGACAAACCTGTTCTTATGGAATGAGTGTGTGCATGACCTTACCGGTGGTCTTTTGATCCTCTTTTATTATTATTTTTTTAAAATTTGGCTTTGTTTTGTAATATTCTTGGCTTTTCTTTGCTTGGATTTGGTACAAAGTCTCTGCACTTCTCATGTATCATTTTGAGTAATGAATATAATTTTCTTTTGACAAAAAAGAGTCCTTTGCTATTTGATTGATAGAAGATTTTGCTTCGACACAGGTGATTTATGTTTAAGTATGTCTAGTATAACAGTCATTAATCCACTATGATACTAACGACCAATTTTAGGCCCCAAATTTCTTCAAGAAACGTGGAAATTTTGTTGGTCGGTTTCCACTCTAAGTTCTACGGGTCTTGCTCAATTAACACAATATAATATCCAACTCCACGTACACCTTCCATTTATTTGCTGGTTTTTTTCTGGTATAAACCTTTTCTTTTTTTAGTAATCTCTATAAAATTCTTTTGTTCATTTTTTCCCCTTAAAGCCTATCTACAAACTTGTTATGCGTGGTAATATGATAAAATAAAAAAGGATAATTGTTGAATCAATCTTAAACTTATTATACGGATCCTAATTCAATCTTACATTATGCAATTTTGCCAATTTAGTTACAAATTTTTGCAAAAAATTTTAATGTATTTTTTTCGATAAATTTTCGTTGAAAATTGCTAATGTTTCTGGGCTTGATTGAAGAAATTGCGGCCCTAAACGAACCGTTGCTCTCAGAGTGGATTAATGACCGATACTTCATCATTTCTCTTTTCTTTTCGGCGGCATAATCTATACACTTATCATCACGTTTTTTGAGGAAAACATTTTGATTTTCGTGAAAATCAATCTATCCCTTGTTGTGCTTAGTCATTTCAAGGCACATACTTGCATGCGGTTCAAATTGTCTGAAAAGGTTTCAACTCCACGAGCGATCTCTCAAACATGAGGTCGAATGTAAAAGTGTATGAACTCTTCCATTTCTGAAATTATTTGTTAAATCAACCACGGCACAAATAATACACGCATGGTTCGAATTCTTTTTGTGTTGGGGTCTACATTACAGTTTTCCATTTGATGGTATATGATTGATTCAATTGAATAAAAGTATTACAATTATTGTACAGAAAAACGACTGACTTACACTGTGAAGGCACAAGAAGAGAAACTTATAACATCCCCGAACAACTAATTGTTCGAGCACAACTCCAGTGTGCAAACTCAAACCATGATAGTCACTTCTTTTGTGCTTTACTGGAAGAGTCTCTCTTAGTACAACTACAAGGTCGAGCCGTGATGACCGCAAAGCCAATTCCACGGCGGCGACTCGGGAACTTGGAGAACACGGCAGCAGCGAGGATAAAGATCAGGAGGCGCAGCCACTGGAGGAACTGACGTAGCCAGTTCGGAGCGCTTGGGTAAAACATATCCATCACATTCTGATTCGAAAGCATGAACGCTGCATAAACCGCAGTTGACGCGATGGCATGGATGAAGTCGGAGCACCGGACGCCATAATCGCGTCGGGGCGGATGGCACGTGTCTCGACGTTGGTTATTGTTATTGCGAGAGTTACAAGAACAACTCTGCCTGCTCGAGCTAGCGTCATATGTGAGGCACGTGAAGTAGGTTCGGCCGCAGATGCGGAAACTATCAGTGAAGCATGAGAAAAAGCACGTGGCGCCGAAAGTGGACAAGAGCATGATGGTCACCGCCTTGTTCTGGCAGCTTGAGAGGCCGGAGAGAAGCTCGAAGGAGAAGAAGGAGCCAGTCGGCAGGTGGTTTGCCAGGTGGCCAATCAAACGACACGCCATTTGGGCGTACTTGTCCTCCAGGGAGCCACACTGGCAGGACGGCGGCTGAGGCTGTGGCGGCGGCTGCAGATTGCACTCCACATCATGGAGGCCAGTGCCTGACGACCCGCCATCATTGAAAGAACATTCCTTTCCCATGGATCTCGCCAAGGGCGATTGGTTGGATTTGCGTGGAAGTTTTCTGTAGGGAAGTCCATTGAGGAAACGGCCGAGGTTTTTAACGAGTGGCCTGTCGTGCGAGAGTTGAATGAGTCGTGAGGAAGGAGGAGGGCGCAAGAAACCATATAAGAAAAATGGTGGAACAGGCTTCATTGACTAATTGCACCCTACGGCAGTGGATTGATATAAATTCAAGTGGCCTTCAAATGATTGAGAGATTTTGATGGGACCACTGTCAACTGTTTTAAAAACTTAAATCGAAAGCATGATTTAATATTTAATTATTGTCACATTCTCCTCATACTTAGTCTGGTCTTTTTGCTTAGTACTACGTGCTGACAAATGTAATTGGGAAAACAAATGAAACCTGGAAAGATCTGAATTTAGGACCTTCAGCTTTGATATCAAGTGAGATTTGATGGAATCACTGCTAATTTGTTCTAAAAGATTAACCTGTTAAATGAAGGTGTTGTTTAATATTTAATTATTCTCACATAGTATAATGAGAAAAATGGGATTATTGGACGGCATAGAGGGGACAACAAAGATACCAATATTGACATAATTGATATACAAAAGGGTTTAACAAAATTAAGTGAGCGGGTATTTGAGTCAATGGGTTACATTTATACGCTCAAGAGTTTGGCATATCAATTTTTATGTACATATATTGTTAAGGGGAGTGCTCATCGGGAAAGTAAACTGCTGGCTCACCTCGTCGTTGAAGCGTCACGCAACTTTCAACCCACCCAGAAGTGATGGTGGTTGGAAGATGGGGGATCAGATACATGATTGAAATCCTTAAAATATACTAGGATGGTGATGATTATTTTTAATTTAGTTAGGACGGATAAGACCAAGTTATAATTCTCATTCTTTTTGAAGTCAACTTTCATTGTTAAGGATTTCACTCCATTCTCAAAAACCATAGTTAAGGTGGAAGGATTTAGACTAGGAGTCCAGCTAGCATAACGTTGACGCTTGATTTTTAGCCGATGAGCCATGCAAAGGTAAAAACTCGAGATTAAGGATCTCTAATCGTTACATGGCTCATTTCTTGTCCAAAGAGAATCGTTTTAGCATTTTTAGTCAAATTTCAAGTTCCAATGTGTTTTGTTTAAGTCCAAACATTGATTTATCTAGAAAAGTTTTTAGAGTTGATTTTTTGATCAACCATTGAAAAGTCAACTCTTGATCAACTTTTTTGAAAAAAATTGAAAAATCATCAAATCAATTTTACCTTTTTTTTTGGTTGAAATAGAAACATCATTTCATTAAACCCGAGCCCACCTACAAAAGTAAAGGGGATCAAAACACATGATTTCCCAAAAAGGGGAAGAGGGGTTAGGAACCCAGTTTAGGGGAAGGGACTTACACCTTGATGCTTTTACAACCTAGTCTGCTAGTCTATTTGAGTCATGAGGGTAGAGGACTAATTCTAAACTTTCAAAAAAAGGCCAAGAGGCTATTACAATTGGTGATAAGTGGCTCAACATCCCAATGATAGAGGGAAGAATATTTCAGATAGCTTATTGAAGTTGAACAGTCAGACTTCAGCGTTAGTTTTAGACGAGGTTGGTTAGTAAAGTGTTGAAGAGCATAGAGACATGCTAGGGCTTTGGCCTGGAGAGCAGAAAATGCTAAGACAGGTCACATGAGGCCTTCCATCAATCTTCCTTCAGAATTGTGGCATATGAATGCAATTGCCCCTTCCGTGGTCCTTGAGAGATGAGATCCATCGATGTTTATATTCAGCAAACCAGGGTTTGGTGGTCTCCATCTCAACTATAAGGTCAGCGATACTGCTTCGCGCTTCAGTTGCTTCTATTCCATTTCGCGTAATTGCAATGCATGTATATGTTGGGACTAACTATGCAACCTAAAGAAGGGTGAATAGTTTGTTTTTGTACATTTTAAAACTTTTGCAGAAAACAGCGTGCAACAAAGAGATATCACAATACACCAGCTGTATGAGAGGCAATGTATCCCTTGTATGCTAGAAATGATAAATAGAAGAATAAGCAGTTGCACGCAAGGATATATAGTGGTTCGGCTTTGATTCAAAGCCTATGTCCACTCTCACCACTAACAGCCATAAGTTGGGTTGGATTGCACTAGTAATTTTCTAATTATGTTACACTCAGCAAGCACCACTCTTATCAGTTTGTAGATCACACTACTAGGAGGTGGATGCTGCTATCACTTGGTACACTTGAAATTTCAATACAATTACAATGCAGTAAGTGCTATCGACAAACATGAGGTTTAGCTTAGTATATAGCAAGTAAGATATTTCGAGAATATTGTAAGCACACTTTCTCTCTCCTTTTTTGTTGGCTTTATCTCTTTTATAGACACTTTCAAAGTAGTTGTTGCTAATGTCCCAGAGAGGCAAAATAGCCATTAGAGTCGTTGCAGCTGATGTCATCAGAACTGATTGTCCATACAGCCTATTCCTGAATTTATGCACACTTTCCTGAAATAGTTTCTGCTGCACCATTGTAGCTGTGATTCTGACTACTTGTCAGACTAGCTATTCTCCTTTCTGCCAAGTCTTCAGCTGTGCTTGTCCAGTCCCAACGGCTATAATAGTGACATAATGGTCATATTAAATGAATTGTTACCTAAATTTTAACAATTACTAGATCTCTTCAGTTTGAATACGACATCGTCATTTAGCTAACATTTGAGATCGATGGTGCTGTTTATATGATCCTTCAAAGATAGTCTTGTAATCTTTTCTTCATTGAATAACATTATGAGTATCACTTAATATTTTGAATATATCTTCACTTTAGACAATGTAGATATTATATTAATGATAGTTTGGGTATTATCAAAATTCATTTGAAGATGTTTCTCCAATAGTCTAGAGCCAAGTCGATTATGCTGATTGGGTCTGGCTGCTCATGATGGAAGACAAGGGAGTTACGAACTAACCAGATTTTATAGAGGGTGACTGTGATGATCTCGAATGGTATGTTCTTCTGGGTTATATAATTGTAATTTAGTAACCACTTTTCAAATCTAGTGACTTGTTGGTGAGAAAAGTGAAAGTTGAATTCGGGATTTGACCAAACCTACTTTGTCTTGTCATAAAGGAGGCATAGATGCTCTCCTGTCTTAGGCTTTTTTCGGCAAAAGGGACAAAAAAGCTTAGATAATACCTTACTCTTGAACAAGTTTACCTTTGTAGGTAATGCATCTTGGTAGACACTCCATAGAAAAAGTCTGACTTTTAAAAGTGATTTTAGCCTCTAAATTTTGCTATAGAGAGCATTAGGGGTTTGGTCGGAAGAAGAGGGCTGCCCATAGTCATATGTGGTCTCATTCTTTCGTAGCTCATTATATCAGCTTTTGACAGAATAACAACTGGACCAATTTGGTGAATACACCAGAGAGTCTTCCTTTAGGGTAGATGGCAGCGAAGTAGCTAGGATTTCATTCACAACTTTTTCATCAAACAAGTTGTGTAAAAGTTGCTCAATCCAAAGAGGTTCCGCTCGGGCGATCAATTCTGCTACCATGTTGGCTTTTTGGTCCTCCTAATTCGCTCATTTCTAGCCATCTATCTTCCCTGATTCTAATACGCTGTCAGTTACCCACTTCCCACCTTATCTACTTCGAAATGGCATCTCTTCCCATAAGAAGGCTTAGCTAGCCCCACGATGGGCGAGAACCCTTAACTGCATGCCAAAAATCGATGTTTGGAAAGTAACATCCTTTTAGAACTTTGCACCATAATGCATCTGAAGTTTGAGAGACTCTAAAAACTTGTTTTTCTAGCATCGCTTTGTTAAATGTGATAGAGGTTTTTAAAGCCCAAACCTCCTTTGTCTTTCCTTTGCTTCAATATTTCCCATCTTCTCCTATGAAGGCCGGCTTTTGATGCATGCATTTTGAGCACCTTCTTAGTGCTCTACAGGGAAGAGAGAGACGAGAGAAACATGTCATTGCTGCGGTTTATGGGAACTTGGCATCGCCATGACACTTTCCAAAATTCTACTGTAGCATAAAGAAAGCAAGGGTGATACGAGAATTTGAGACCCAAAAGTCAAGCATCAGTCTGTCACTTGCTTCGATTTCGCCTTTTCATCACCATCGTTCTCTCTCTCTCTCGTAAACAAAGATTTCTACCCAGTTGGGTCCATCATCATCACGCAACACAACTCGTTTGAAAGCACGCCACGGACTGGGGGGACTAATAACTCGAGCTAGAACACATTCTCTCTCTAAACAGTAGAACCCGCCATAGCGATGGCGAAACGCACAAAGCCATAACCAAACAGGTCCTCAGCCACTACCAGCAACTCTACGAGGAGAAGATGAAGTTGGCGAGGGAGGATGCGTTCCTCTTCTTCTTCGCCCCCTGGCTGACTTCCTTCGAGTGCACCTTCCTCTCGATTGGCGACTTCAAGTCCACGCTCCTCTTCCGCCTCCTCGGCTCCTTGTCGATGCCCTCATCGCCGCCTTGTTGGAGGAGATCGAATGGCTTGGAGTCAAGATGAGATGGAATTTCTTTTCTTTCTTTCTTTTTCTCTTTTACTTTTACTTTTTACTTTTTAATTTTATCTAGATTTTATTTTGGACAAAAATGCCCTGTCCTGGTCGCCCGGAAAAATCAATTGCTCATTGGCCAGTACAATTTTGGCAGGACGGCGAGCTTACGCTTTTATTTGAAACTGATTTGTGCACTTGAGATCTGTTTTTGAGATTAATCCGGTCATTTTAAGCCTTTATTTAAAATAATATCTACTTTAAGCCCCTTTCTGTTTTTGGTTGAGAAAATGATGTCTTTTTTTGAATTTTCCCTTTAAACACTAGAACTTCCAAAAAAGCTACGGAAATCGAACTACTTCCACCAATCAAGGAAAGTAGTCTCTGCGACATCCCAACTGTTCGTGCTTTAAACTTCCAATGGGCGGTCTGCGATCATGGCTCGAGAATTGGCTGGACTACATTCTGTTCAGCGACGATTACCCCATGAAATTCGTGGATCATCCACCGTATCTGGAGCAGGATCCAACCGCGCCGCCTTTGCCGGCGGAGATTCCCCCATCTCCTGTACCGAATTCTCTGTCGCAACAGTAGGCACCGTCTTCACCGGAGAATCCACAGCATTCGGGGAAACGTCCTCTGCACCAGCGTCCGGAGGAAAAGCCCGTTCAGATGGCATGCCGTTTGGTTCAGTACCTGGGGAGTTGCTTGCCGATCAGGTCGTTCTTCGCCTTCCAGGTGCTCTCGGGGATCTCCAGCTTCTCGAACAAGAGTGTGACCGCCACGCTTGTGTCTGTCCTCGGCATCGTTTGCTTCGCCTCTTGCTTCACCGATAGCTCCAACGTACATATCAGAGTCTATTTCAGGCATGTTTATGTCTGCTTACACTCGTTCGCAATTCATGACACTTTGGATTGGCAAAAAGAAACGAATTTATAATGATTTACTATCCCCGGATCTGTATTTAATTAAATTTTCATGTTCAGGCTCCTCACATGCCTACAAAGCCAAACTTGATATTGTCTTCCTCGCTATCAAATAGGGCGGTCGGATTTCGTCCATGCCGCTACGTCCACGACGGTTTACACAGATCTAGTGTTTTCAGATCAGAACGTGATGGATACCCTCTACCCGTGTGCATCGGGTCGACTCCAGTTGTTGCTTCAATGGGTGCGGCTTGTGGTTTTCATCTTCTCCGCTTCGATCTTTTTAATCTTACCAACTTATCGGCAAGGGATTGGCTTCGCTGTTGCCGATGCTGCCACTTCATGCAATTGTGACGACAACATCAAGGGAGCACGGAAACTAGGGGTGAGCAAAAGGAATTGCCTCGGCTGGTTCTGTTTCTGGTTCCATAAAAGTGGAATGGATGATTTTCGGTTTGGTTCTCGGTTCCATGGGTGGAACCGCCCACCTGGATCACCCAAACCGGACCGATTATTATTATTATTATTTAATTTTTTTTATTCTTAAAAATATGTAAATCAACCTATCTCCCATTTGCAGCATGATGAACAGGGATCTTCACATCGCTCAGCCTCCGGTTCAGATGATCAGTGACCCTCGGGACCGACTTCGTCATGATGTCGGCGGTCAGCACGATGGGCAGAGTGGGCATGACTCTTGCGACCAGCGAGAGGACCTGAAGGATCGGCCAAACGGGTCTCACCTTGTCCAAGATCTTGCACATGGGCCAGGACCGCACCTTGGTACCCCAGAGGGTCCCGGAAATGGATCAGCAGGCAAATTGCGCCCGACATCGGCTCCCCCATACAAGAAGCAGGGCAGGTCCTTGAAACAAGGGTCGTCCTTGATGGAATCGAAGTAGGAGACGGTGTCGTTGATGACAAGGCCCTGGGACCGGCTGTGGCCTTCGAGGTCGAAGGCAAAGCAATTGTGACAGAGGATGACATCATTGCCGTAGCCGTGGATCGTCAGTTTGTCGCCACAGGCAGGACAAGGATTGCCATGACCAGGTGAAGAGGGTGAGGCCTCGCGGGGAGGTGTGGAAGGATGTGACGCCCTGGATGCCTTGCTGCTTGAAGTGGTCGTTGTCTTCCTCGGGGGTGTTGCTCCAGTATTTCTTGAGGTTCTTCTAGGGAACGGTTCCATTGGCCCACCCGAGAACCATATCGGACTGGTTCTAGGCTTAGGTGGGTCGATTCCTGATTCCAGAAACTAGAAACCGGCCCCTAGATAGGAACCGGACTTCTCGGGAACTAATCATTCCTAGTGGGAGCGGGAACAGAAGAAAGTTAATGGTTTGCCATGGAGGAGTTCTTGTGAAGATTTTTTTTTTTTTGTAAGGTTCTTGTGAAGATTTTTGTTTTGAGCTAATGTCAATAATTTAGTTTTTCTTTCTTTCATATTCAAGAAAATTGATTCTGTCGGTCCTCTTACGATTCTGTCTTTTTTATTGAACTTGCAATTAGGAAACATAGAAGTCAGAAAAAAAAAAAAAAGCAAACATGCAGTCAAAAGTTGAAACCGGTTAAGGATGTTTACCGGTTTCCTCAAAAAGATTTTGTGACTGGCCTTTGACTGCCACTCTGTCATTTACAGAGGACGGTCATGCCAGCCGCTTCCATTGAAAATGGAGAACTCTTACCGTATGATGCTCCTGCATAAAATTGTTATTAGTTTGTAAATAAGTACATTTTATTTATTTATTACATGATATTCGGAACAGCTTTCGTAACATGTGACCGCAATTGTTCAAAAAAAAAAAATTGATGTTTGCCGTAGCCCAAAGGGTTATCAATAATTTTCTTCGTTGCAACTACGTGAATCGACTTGTTACTCCCACTGCAAAGGTAATGTCAAGCTGTGTTATGGTGAGGAATATAAGACTACCTACCGGTTGCATGTACATAGCTAATTCTTGTCCTTCATCTGCAAATAGTTTTACATTTACACCCATTGGAGTAGGTATACGTTTGCAATCAAGCATCCCAAACTTTTCTAGGAGATCTCGTGCATATTTATCCTGACATAAGAATAGTCCTTCCTTGGTCTTCTCAATCTCGAGTCCCAAGAAATGTTTGAGTTCTCCAAGCTCTTTCATCTAAAACCATACTGAGAAGTTGGTTCTGATTTGCTATATCTCTTCTTCATTATCTCCAGATCATTCACGTAGATTAATACTATTGCAAGCTTGCCATCTTTTGCCTCCACAAACAAGCTCGAGTCTGCTGGGGCTATTGAGTAGCCACTTTGCACCAATAATTCAGCAATTTTCCTATACCATGCTCTCGGGCTTTCTTTAAGCCATAGAGGGCTTTCTTTAACTTGCAGACATAATATGGATGAGTCTTACTCTTAAAACCATATGGTTGCTCCTTGTGTATATCTCGATCTAGCTCTCCCTGTAAGAAGGCATTCTTCACGTCCATTTGCCATAACTTCCATGACTTGCTTGCTGCAAGCACTAGTAAGACTCGAACTGTAGTTACCTTTGCCATTGGGCTAAAGGTCTCATCGGCCATATTTTTGCGAGAATCTTCGTGCAACCTTCTATCGGCCCATCTAGTTGAGTTTTAAGTTTATAAACCCACTTACATGATATTGGACGTACCTTTTCAGGTCTTGGCACTAAGTTCCGTGTCTTGTTCTTCCTTAGTTCTTGGATCTCTTCTACCATGGCCTTCTTCCATTCCGCACTTGCAAGGCTTCCTCATATGTAGATGGCTTGATTGTATTGAAATCTTCGGTCAACGCCGCATTTGCATATTTTGGGATTTTATCTGCTTTGCCTTGTTGATCTCCTAAATTGAGGTTCATGCTCTTAAGGTTCTTCCATTTGACTTGGTCGGAGCTCTTCTATCATTCTCGGACGTACACCAGTTTGCCACGGATTCTTTGATTTTTCTGGTGACTGTGCCCTGACTTTTTCTCTTCCAACTTTGAGACCATTTCCTTCTTCAACTTGTTGTAGGATCACAATACTTCCACACTTTCCTTTGATCATCATAGCCCAAAAATATGCAGCGAATTGCCTTCTTATTGAACTTGTTACATGGATAGTCTGGCACAAATGCAAAACACACATCCAAAGACTCTAAAATGATTTACTGTGAGCTTGCAATTCTATAGCTTCTCGTATGGTGACATAAAGCCAAGCCTTTGCTTGAGGTAGCCTGTTGATCACGTGTGCTGTTGTGTTCATACATTTAGCCCAAAATCTAGGTGGAACATTCTTCATACATTCTTTCTTTTACAAACTCCATTTTGTTGTTGCGTATTCGGGCAAGTAAATTGTCGACGTATTTTCCATTCTTGAAGATACTTTGTAAACTCATCTTGTTTATGTTCTCCCCCACTAACTATAAGAAGGCATAGTATTTTCTTACCTACTTCATGGCTCGGATTTGTCTTTCATAAAGTCGACCCAGACGAACCTGGAGAAGTCATCAATGAACATAATCATGTACTTTGATCCTCTGATTGACGGTTGCTTCACTGGTACAAATACATTTGAGTAAATGAGCTCAAGAGGCATCTTAGCTCTGAATGTGGACTCCTCGTATTGAAGCTGATGTGCCTTCTCGTACTGGTCTCTCGCACATATTACGTCTTCTTTAACTTCCAAGTCGGGTAGACTCTTCAGCATGCTTTCTTCACCATCACCTTTAGCTTATGGTAGCTTATGTGCCTGAGCTGTGCGTGCCACAAATCAGACATCACTCTTTCGAGTTTTTTCCACGTATGCCGTTTGTGCTGACATTACGTAGATAGACTCCAATCAACGTCCCTCCATGATTGGCATAAGAGTAGGTTTCAAACTGCAATACACCTTGACGTCTCTTAGACCGAACACCACATAATTGCCCAAGTTTGTGAGTTGTGACATAGACAATAGATTTTTCTCCATTCTCGGAACATGATATACGTTTTTCAGTTCAACCAGATGTGAATTGAGACGGGGTGTTATCATTGTTTGGCCGACATCAGTAATCGATAATCTTGAGTTGTATGCTGTAGCAACTACTCATCCACCGGTGCACTCAAACATGTTTGATAGTTTTCCTTGATCTCCGGTTATGTGATTTGAACACCCTGAATCAACTATCTAATCACTATCATAATTGATCAATTTATTACTAACCGTGATGAGGGCGGTTGCATCTTCTAACTTGGTGATGGAAGAGGCTGCGATCTCTTCTTGTTCCTCCACTGCAAGGGACTCCTAGAAATCCCACTCGTCTTTCCTATCACTCTCCTTAGAAGCCGCAACATTTTCTTCAACTCTTTTGAGTCGACAATCCCTAGCAAAGTGGCCTATTTTGCCGCAGTTGCAACACCCTCCTTTACGCCTTCTATTACTCTTATCTTCATCCTTATTGCAATCTCAGCGAGCTCCCCCTCACCGACGTCCTATGTCTTCTAGTCACTTTTGCCATCCTCCATGACTTTTTCAATATTTTCCATTTCTAATGCTTGCACCATTTTTACTCTAACCCTTGAACCCTCTTTTATTACTGAAGAGACCTTTGACATTTGTCTATCTTAGGATTCTTGGTGGGCAATTATATTCTCCAACTCGGTCAGAGTTGGCTCGTTTACCCATCCACGGGTGGCCGTAACGATACTGTTGTACTCCGGCCTTAACTTGTGAACAATAGTTCTCCTCATCCTTGCCTTGGAGTTGACATTATGAGGATCTAATTTTGAAATTTCTTCACAAATAGATTTAACTTTGGAGAAGAATTGACTTACCATCATATTTTGCTGCGACACCAATAATAGCTCGTTCTACTACCTTTGCAAATTGGCATCGTTCGTTCTAGGGAATAGTGCCTGCAAGTTATCCCATGCCTCCTTTGCGATCTTCGCGCTCTTTGATGTACTGTAAAAACTCATCTTCAACTGTTACAGCGGGAACATAAAGGGCCTTACCTTCTTTGATGTTCAATTTTCTTCACTCGCCATCCTTTGTTGGTGGTGTGTGGTGTTGCAACCACCAACAATATCCCTCAAATTTTAACCTAGTTGTAATACTGCATGCGGGTACTCCAATTATTATAATTGGAGTTATTGAGTCTATCGATGCCGTTCACCAAACTTAAAAAATCCGCCATCATGACTTGGATATAGTGCCCGGCACTACACCAAGGAAGCTTCCCATGCCAATTGATCACAGTTCTTGATTGTGTACTTGTAGATTTCAGCGTACTTCGGTCCCTTACCGCCTGCTCATGTACAATGGTCCATGACCACTGTCTTCATGTACCACGCTCCGAATTGCTAGGTTCACGGTCCCTGACTGCCTACTCCTATACAGTCCCGGGCCACTGGGCTCTATACCAATCGTTGGATTTTGGAAGTGTAGAGTTCTAATATGAAAGCGTGTGTAAGACAAGACTGTGGCAAGAGATTTAAGCAAAGGAGCAACAAAAGGCAAAGCAAGAGATATTGTGTATGGGTGTGTTACAGGAGTGGGTTGTTTGTTCTCAAGCGAAAAGCAACAAGACAGGGCACTCTTGCCTATATAAAGGCGATTTTCCACCGACTCAGCACAAAAGGAGTTCTCCACAAGAGGTCAACGTGGGCTCTTCGAGAATTTCAGGTTTTCATCCAATGACAGTAAGAAACTTCAACACCACAAATACTAACTACCTATTGTAGTTATTTGGTTCTAGATAAATCTAGACAAGTGGAGGGAGAGAGGCAGCGATTCGTCAAGCGTATTGTTACGACATCATTCAAGGTTACGATGGGCTCAACAACCATCGGCTAGTCTGTGTAAGCGCGTGCGCAAGACAGAGAGGAGTCGCTCGCAAGCATGACCTGAGGTGGTAGTGTCATGCTGGCTATCGGCAGCACAAAAGATATAAGGAGGACATGGTTAAGCATCAGGTGGTTTAGGTTAGGGTTTCCGCTGTGGTGAGTTTATAATAGTAAGAGGAGTAATCTTGAAAGCACAATGGTAAATCCATAAACAAGCAAAATATTATGCTACATCCAATTTAATTGTAGGTTTCTATAGTGGGAATACAAATCATTATTAGTGAAAGAGTAGGGATGCTTTTTTAATGCTTCTCTATAGAATAATTCAACAGGGTTTAACAAAATTTTGCAAGTGGGTATCTGAGTCCACAGATTACAATTGACCACTCAACAGTTTGATATATCAATTGGCAGTCGATTTTGATATCTTCAATTGCTCAAACAAAATATTGTTAAATGGAGTCCTCAATGGTTAAGTAAACTTACCTCATCATTGAAACGTCATACGAAAGAGATCATGATTGAAATATTTAAAATATAATAGTGTGGACAGATAAGACCAAGTTATCATTCCAAGAGATCTAATTCTCATTCTTTTAGAAGTCAGCTTTTATTCTTGAGGAGTTCACTTCATTTTCAAAAACCATAAGATTATGTTTGGTGAGCTGGATAAAACTCCTCCTATCCGGTATTTGGAATTACGTGAAATATGGATATCACTGGATATGGTCTGAATATAGACCAAAAATCTCACCTTATGATAGATCGTGCCCCTCGTCGGAGGTGGTTGTGGTGGGCCTAGAAGTTGAGTCGTGAGCAGTTTTACAACTTCCATGGTCATTTTTTTTTAATTTTTAATTGTGTTCATCGAATACCCAATTAGATAGTATTTATCTAAATGCTTGTTATATTCGGACGTTATCAAACATTGGATGTTCGCAAAGAAACTATGTAGGTATGCAGGTGCTGCAACTTGCATAAATGACAAAAAAACATAGTTTAGTACGATCACCGAGATCACAAAGTGGTCTCACTTGCATGTTGCAAGTTGTTGCGAATTTCTTCAAAGAATAGTGCTAGATTTAAACTGATGGATGACTACTTGGGGAAGATCTAACTGTTTATACTGAGGCAAAAGTATGATGTTGTTGTTAGTATTAGGCAACTAAGAGCTTTGATAGATTTGAAGACTGGTAAGATAATCAAACATGTGTGGAGTAACACTTGTATGGAGTTTTGCACTAGTGCCAATGATGTAAACCACAATAAGTTGTAGAGTTAATGAGCAAAAACATCATTAGAGACAACTCGTAAAATGATTTCTACTATTGTTGTGGCTAGGAAATTCCTGGCAAAAATACTTAATTCGACAAGTTATTTGGTTAATAGATCCCGATCAATTGTGATTAGATGTCATATTCCTAAAGAAGCGTGGTTAGATAATGTTGCTGATTATTTTATTCTTAGGATATTTGGTTGCATGTGATGTTCGAGCAAGTGATATTAAGCTCAATGGGAAGACAAGAAAGTGCGTATTCCTAATCTATGTGTTAGGTGAGCAAGGTTATCCATTATGGTGCCTAGAATTAAATTTACCTGTTGTCAATAGAAAAGTTACATTTGATGAGACTAATACTTGGTGGTAGTGATTGTGGCAATGCTTATATAGATATGTATGGCGTTCAACTCAAATTCAAGTTGCAACCCAAAACTCTTGTGATAGCAAGTATTTGTGAGTAATTGACCTCGAATGGTGCTTGTAGTAAGGTGGAGTTTATTGAGCCAATGGTTATTGTAGTAGCTAAGTTTGATAAGGTGCGTGTTTGATCTACTGACACAATGGTGGCTTTGTACTATTGGTGATAAAGGAGGTTGTGTCTGTGAATCCTTGTGGAGTAGCTGAAGGTGCAAATGGAGTTGGCGTTCCGATGAAGTCCACAATTTTCACGAAGTTCAAGGCTCACCTGGAGTTGGAGCTCATGTGGAGCCATGGGAGAATAGAAATGAAGTTTAGATTCCACCTAAGCAGTTGTGACTTAGCTTAAATGTCCTGCTCCGGTCGCCAGAAAAATCCATTGCACATCGGCCAACACAATTTTTACCAGCTGGCGAGCTTAAGTCCTATTTGAGACGACTTATCTACTTAAGATCCTTGTTTAAGATTGATGTAGTAACTTCGTACTCTTATTTTCATTTTGAATCTTTTTTCGAGAAAATGATTTCATTTTGAGGTCTTTTTTGGAATTTTACCTCGAAACACTGCTTTCTTTCGTCATGTACTAGATAACTTCCAAAAAAGTTACGCAAATCGAAGAACTTCGACCAATAAACGAAAGTCGTCTCTGCGACATCCAAACTGATCGTGCTTTGAACTTCCAATGGGCAATTGGCTATCGGCGATCGAGGACCGGCTGAACTACATGCTGGACACCGACGATTACCCCGTGGAATTCGCGGATCATCCACCGGACCCGGATCCGTCCGCATCGCCTTTGCCAGCGGAGACTCCCCCATCTCCTGTATTTAGTTCTACGTCGCAGCCGTCGGCACAGTCGTTGCCGGAACAGCAAGCAGGGCCATCCGCGTGGCCTTTGTCGGCTGAGACTCCCCCATCTACTGTACCGAGTTCTATGTCACCGCCAACGGCACCGCCGTTGGTGGAACAGCAAGCAGGGCCGTCCGCGTCGCCTTTGCCCGCAGAGACTCCCCCATCTCCTGTACCAATTTCTCCGTCGCAACTGCCGGCACCACTTCCGTTGAATCCACAGCAACGTCCTCTGCACTGGCGTCCGGAGGAGAAGCCCATTCAGTTGGCATGCCGTTTAGTTCAGTACCTGGCGAATTGCTTGCCGATCAGGTCGTTCTTCGCCTTCCAGGTGCTCTTGGTAATCTCCAGCTTCTCGAACAAGAGTGTGACCGCCACGCTTGTCTCTGTCCTCGGCATCTTTTGCTTCGCGTCTTGCTTCACCGATAGCGCCAAGGTCCACGGCAGAGTCTTTTTCAGGCATGTGTATATCTGCTTATATACAGATGAAACCCTCATTCCAGACTTCTGAACATGTACATCGCACGGGTCATTTGCGGCGATCGGGATCTGTATTTACCGCACAAAATTTTCATGTTCAGGCACGTCACCTGCGGACAAAGCCAAACTGCATATCGTTCTCCTCGCTATGGAATTTGGCCGTCGGATTTTGTTCATGCCGCCACGTCCATGGCGGTTTACGCGGTCCTAGTGCTTTCGGATCGGAGCGTGATGGATACCCTCTACCCACGTGCATCGCGTCGACTCAGGTCGTTGCTTCAATGGGCGCGGCTCGTGGTCGTCGTCTTCTCCACTTTGCTCTTGTTAATCTTTCCGACTTATCGGCGAGGGATCGGTTTCGCCGTCGTCGATGCAGTCAATTCAAACAGTAGTGACGGGGATCGCGGGAACAGAAGAATAGGAATGGTTTGCCATAGAGGAGTTCTTGCGAATCTGTGATGATTGTTATTTGTGCATATATTAATAATTTTTTCTAGGCGGTGAGAAATTTTTGCTAATCAAAATCATGGTTTATTTACTGTTACTCTTCTAAGTTGAAAATGGAGATGTCTTAATGGTATGATGCGCCTGCATGCATCTATTGTCACTTTCTAATTAAGCACGTGTTAATAAAGATTTACTTTTTACTTTTTACTTTTTACTTTAGCGATCAGATGGCGTCCGGATCATGTTCATGCACTTTGACTAATTTCACCTCCCCGGACAATCTGTTTATTGAAGTTCTATATGGTTTTTTGGCCAAAGTCGAAAGGGTTATCGGCAATTTTCTACATTGTGACAATTTTTCATAAACTTTCCTTCTTTATACATTTTGTTTAGGGAAAAGAAAAGTAGTTCTACTGTCGTACGTAGATACATGTACAAAAAGTCTCTGGCTGTTCTTATCAATACAACTGTATATAGCTATCTATCTTATAAAAAAAAATTGAAGTGAGGTTGCAACCCTATTTTTTGAACAATAGACATGTCTTTATATTGATTATCTTAGGATTAGACGCACAAACACAACAAAATAGAGAGTAAATGTGAGAAAGAAAAAAAATTGAGACACAAAGTTTAATCTTGATTCACCCTTAAACTATGGCTACATCAAGTAGAGGATTCCACTATAATCAGCACATCCAATCTCTCTGTGACAATTCTCAATTATAAGAAAAGGAGATTATATATATACACGGCACAGCTATTCATGAGCTCAAGTTGAAATTACCGATAAAATATGGGCCAAAATTATAAAAGCCTTTTGGCGGTCCGGAAGTGCTGCCCTCGCAACCCCCACCCGCTCACTTAGGAGTGAGACTCCCCTGTCTTCCTATCAATGGGGAGTATAAACCACACCCCAACAGATTATGATCAATCCCATACACTATTGATTAATATAAACTTTTTGGTCATTGCAAAAATCAATAATTGTATGCCTTTCTTCGAAAATGAGCTGGTAGTTATTTTCATTTTGATAGAAAGACCGAGCTTTAATGTCTCGCTAGATAAGAGGGACAAGAAAAATAAATCTTCGAAAGAAAAAGTGCCCGTTCACATCAATTGAAGTCTATTAGTACACTCATATTTACTATATCAGTCCTATGGATGCCAACTCAGCCTTAAACTTTCTAATTTTGTCAATGTAATTCTAAACATTTTTATAAAATTATAATGTAATTATTCCGATCAATTTTGATTAAAAATTAGGTGGCAAGACGGGTGATTTGATGAGGACAACTTTGTGGACCGCCGTGTTAGCGATTTCCGGCAACAATTAACTGGAAGGGTTATATTGAAATTTCGCGTAAATATTTTTTTTTTTTGTAAAGAAATTTCGCGTAAATATTTAGGACTACATTGATAAAATTGGAAAGCTTAAGATTGAATTGGTATAATAAATTTAGGACTAAATCGAGAATTTTCCCCCACTTTCAAATGAGGGAAACATCAAAGCCTCCCTCATTCTTCATAAGCCATCATTTTGTAATTAGTGGCAAGATGATTGCTCTAGGCTTCCTGAAAAGATGCCAAAATCAATTCAACAATTATATACGCATTTATACATGCATATGTCCTCGAAACTTAGGAGGACAAATGGGGAAACCTTGACTTAACTTTTCCGTATTAGCTTCATTTTCTATCACAAGCAAATATTTGCTTGGGCGTATCACTAGGCGACGCGTTTCTATTTTTGTTCCTTTTGCTCGTACGTTACAGCATCATTTCATCCTGCGTTGAGAAACAAATCTTGCCCTACGCCAAGATCACATGGGCCTGGCTTACATGAACCGTTGGATCAGGCAGGTCCCACGTGGGTCCCTCCTCATCTGACCGTTCATGCTAACTGAATTCACATCACATGATCCAAGTGCAGGCAATTTGTTCGCTCCATATATATTATCGGTGCAAAAGCGATGATAACGCAAGACTCGCGGTAAGCAAACTGTCTAAGCGATGGAAGTCATTCTTTTATTGTTCTCGAAGACATGATCCACTCCGAAAGGAATTAGGATGATGTTAAGGAATGAACACATTCAAATCTGCAACTGTGCATTGTCTCAAAAGACAAGGATTCTAGATGTGGTACGGTTCAATTACTGGAAAGCGGAAAGCCGATCCCGTGGCGCTTGGTCGGGAATACGACGAACAACATGGTGCAGATGACTCCGAGCCCCACCGGCAATGCCGTCAGCACCTCCCTCGTCTCGTCCGACGGCGCTGGGTAGAAGCAGTTCACCACATTCTCATCAAAAAGTGCGATTGCGCCAAACACCAGAACCGACATGAGCGAGTGCGCGAAGTCTATGAACCTCAGCCTGTATCGATCCTTGAGCTCGGGCGGGAGCGTGTCCGACCCGTCAATCACCCACAGGCCGTGAGGCGTGGCGAACCCGTAACACACGTTTCCCTTCTTGTCCCTGAAACTGTCGGTGAAGCAGAGGAGGAAACTGGACAGGCCGCAGAGGAGCACCAGGCCTGTGGTCATGGCCCGACTGACCGGGTCGCAGTGGCCTTGGTTCGAGAAAATCGGGGATAGGAGCTGGAACGCGAGGACCGTCCCGGTGGGCAAGAGATTGGCCAGATGGGCGGTGCTCTCAAACGTCTGTCTCATTGCCTTTTGTATCGCGTTCCTCCTATCAGCGTCAACCGGAAGGAGCTCATCCTTCAAGAGCGGGAGGCTATGCTCCGTCGAGCTCTCATCCCGCACTTTGATCTCCATTTCTCCGTCGCTAATGCTGACCCCAAGTCTTGAAATTGCAAGAACGGCTCGAATTCTATCTCTATGTATGGTATGAAGTTCTTTGTAGATTGGATTGGTAGGAAAGGATGTGGTCATTCTTATAGGTTGTGTGGGATGGGTTTGTGGGCAAATATGAGTGGAGGATAAGGGAGGGAAAGGGTAGGGTTTGTGATGTCTTGCAAGAAACCGAGACCGACGCAAAACTGGGTCTTGCACGGTACTTGTAGTTTGTGGTTCCAACTCTGTTCGGTGATGAACATCATCGGTTAAACAAAGGTTAGATCGACGCCGATGTTTTGTGCATAAAGCATTCGATTCCGTTACTATGGGAAACTTTTGGCACCAGCAAACATGTTGTTTTCTCAGAGAGAGAGAGAGAGAGTCTTCGGGATAAGGTAGAGACAGAATTGTTTATTACTGAAACGAGGATGGCTCCAATTCTAGGTCAATTAGGTTGCTTTGTTGGGGTGAAGGGCCACCTTCCAAGATACCCTTTTGGAAAATGAGGGGACAAGGAATGCATTTAGCCCCTAAACTTTGCGCAATTCTTCCTATGTCATCATAGAATTTGTGCCCTTCTTCCTCCGACTTCGCCGAATTGAGATTGACGCGTGGGTCGGCACCGATCAAAAGTCTAATATCGGAATAGTCAATTTCGCCGTGCAATGAAAAACCGTTAAATATTTGCTTGATTGTATCATGAGTGATTGTTCTTGCAAATTGTTCGATGCACATTGATTTTATTTGGTTGCATCAACCTTGCCACATGGTAAGGACATGATTCTCCGAGTTTAAAGACCTTCGTAACAATTGTAATTGAGGACCACACTGGAAAAATAGTGTGATTTCATGATATACACATGGTTCAAAGTAGCACCTAATTGCATACAGATATATTTATGGAAGAATTTTGCTTTTGGCTACTTTTCTAATTATATCTCTGTACTTTCGATTTTTCTAATCAAGTCCAGTTACTTAAGCAGAATGTCTAATTAAGTCCTTCCAACACAAAATCTAGCCAAATTCGGAAGACCGTTGGAGGATGTCGGAGCGTGAAGTTGACACCCACTATGAATAATGTATTGGTGGAAGCATAAACACAAATTTAAAATAAAGAGTTTAATCCATTCACTACTGTCAAAAATGGGACCTAATTGCATGGATATGTTTATTGCAAACAAATTTCTACATTTGGGAGAGTAGTGGAGCAAAATAACAGAAAATTTTAGGATGCCGCCTCTGTTAACACTCGTCTCAGTTACTTTATTAAGCTACTTTTAAAAAAATTCTAGAACTTAAATGATTTGTCAGAAAGTTAAAAGATTACAACTGTAGTTAATACAATAGCTTCACGACTTGTAGTGTACTTTCCCTCTAATTAAACCAACACAAAGTCACAATAGCTTATGATGATGAATCACAATAGATTCCATATCAATAAGATAAACTCTGAGCTTATGAAATACTTTACTGATGTCAAGAATCTATTAAGACGTCATAAAAGAAAACTCGGGTGACCGAAAATGAAATTATCCGCAATTAGCGGCACGGGTGAATCAAGCCTACACTATCGATAGATAACATTAAGATTCGTGCATTTCAATTTTGGGAAACGTACGTGGAAATGGATCACCGTCCAAATTCCAATTTCCCTATTTTGACAAAGACGGTTGTTGGATGTCCGTATATAAAATTGAGATGACAGGAAGATGTTGCTTAGGTTGAGGTCAAGCAAATCCAGAATTGTTGCTTAGAGCAACGACTCTTCCCAGTGCACGCCATGACCACCTCATCAACCAAAACGGCACGCCGGCTTTGCTCTCATTTTTATGGGTAAGGTCAACAAGGATGACGATTGACGAGAAGCTCGACCTAGGGGAAAATTAATCAAAAAGTCCTAAATATTTTAATTATATCAATTGAATTCTAAATCTTTTTATATTTTTCCAAGTAATTCTATCCAATTAATTTTGACCGGAAATTGCTAACGTGACCGCGTTGACGTGGAAATTTCTAATAATATTTTAATTTTTTTGGCTTTTTATTAATTTTTTATTTTTCTCTTATCTTTTCATTTTTTCTTTACTTTTTTCTTTTTTTCTTTTTTTCTTTTTTCCCACCACGGACCTTGCGCGAGGGCTGCCCTTGCCTTCCCAAACGAAGGTGACCCTTGCTGGCCCTTGGCGATGGTTGCCCTTGCCTAAGGTCAGTGATCTCTGCCGACCATCGATGAGGCTCAAAGATGGCCGGCGGAGGGAAAAAGAGAAAAAGGAAAAAGTAGAGAAGGAAAAGAGAAGAAAAGAAAAGAAATTAATCAAAAAATAAAAAATTAAAACATTATAAAAAAAATTGTTCACATCAATGCAAGTCATGCCATGGATGACGGTCGTCATTCATGTCAGCAATTTTTAGTCAAAATTGATTGGATAGACTCAATTGACAAAATGTGAAAATATTTAGAACTCAATTGGCATAATTAAAAGGTTTAGGACTAAATTGGTAAATGTGCAATAGGACTAAATTGGATAGTTTTCCCTATCGTCTTTTGAAACTTGCATCGTTGAGTTTTAGAGGTTGTAGCTTGCATGATCGGTTTCGGTATACACAAGACGATCTAAGATGAGCTAATTGCGGTCCCCATTGACTCGATGTTACCTGGAAAATGAGCGCGAAGTCGAAGTGCCGTTTTTTATGATGATGTATACTTTTGGTAATAGTAGTCCTGTATAGGGATAGCTTGTCGTGACCCTAAAAAATTTTAATCATTTTCTCGGGCTAATGGATTATTAAGACTGAACTTAACTCGGGCCCTCCCAAGCCCTATCAATTCGCAACTTAGGGTTTAAGTCTTTAACATGTAAATATTTTCATGCTTGGAGTCGCCACTAATCAATTTACGGTAGGTCTATTAGGAACCTAAATAAAATATAGGAAGATATGTTTTATTCCTACGAACCAGAGATTCTAAGCCCGGGGACTTGATTACGCTAGATCTGGTCTAACGCCCTTTCGGTACCTTTTTTTTTCAAAAAATATTTTGGCAGGCAGTTTGGAACCATTTTAACTTATGTCACTAACATGTGAGGTGTTCATGCAGGTGCGCAAACCATCAATTTAACACCCAGGAAAGCATTAAATAAATTGCAAATTGGAAGAATGACTTACCTCGAACCAACGCAAGCATCTGCATTGTTAGCTAGAAAATCACATCAACAACCTTAATATGATTTCTAATTAACAAGCAATTCACTCAATTTCTTTTTTTTGAATTTTCACTTATTTAAATGAAAGCTAGTCTATATGTAATGACGTGCAAAAATATGACATGCGAATTAATGCAACCTAGCATGCAAACTATATGTCATGCGACGACGTGACCTAATTCTAATGACAGATGCAATGATATATTTTTAATATTTTCTGATGAAATTCGGAATAAAAATATGCCTAAATTACCATGCAATCTATTATGACTTAATCTATTCTAACATGATTTCTTTTTTTGGGATTTTTGCTTAAAATTCGGAATAATAAAATAACGTGAATAATCCATTAGGATTAAAATAATACCTAATTTAAACTAGGAAACATGTCACCTTAAGTCCCAATTTAAATTAAATACTTATTTCATCCTTTGGGATATATTTAAAACATAAACATGCAAAAACTCTAATTTAAATAACAAAACAGATTTTTTTTTAATTTTCTTTTTATTTGAAAAGGAAAGCAATCAAACAAATAAGGATAGCAACCACATTTAAATCAACCACGCGATCCGCCAAATTTGTTTCAAACTCGGATTAGGCACAAAAATCAAACTATCGGTCATATCTATAGGATTATAGATATTAACGGATAGTCGATCGTTTAAATTTGGAAAGCAGATAAATTCCATCATCGTATCCAAATAGTTATAGATAAGATAATGAAATTCCGTACCGCCGTGTATCGAACTTTAGGGTTTAGGTCAGATAGTCGTCCAGATACGTTGCTAAATTAGGAAATTTTCCTAATTTGAATATTTTCAAATATCACGGATATATCAAACATTATTCTAAGATATCTACATATCCACGTGATATTCACGAAATATTTCAAACATGCAAATTAGGAAATTGAATGTTCTGAAAATTTATCGGATAATATCGTTACCTAATTTGCAGATAATCACCAAATTCGAACTCGGATCGAGATCGGGATTTGCGGATCGAGACGGCAACGGCGGCGGCGACGACACGGTAGATCACGGCTCGCCGGCGGGGGTGCTCCGGCGTCGGGACAAGGTTGTCCGGAAGTGACAATGGCGACGGCACGGCGGGCGCGGCAGTTCAGAGGGTGTTCTCCGTATCCCTCGACGAATGATGGCTTGGATGTTCAACCGGCTATGGTGGCTGGTCGTTGCTCAAGTTGTTGCGGCTGTTGAGAGCTCCTCAAGCGATCTAGACACGATCGGAGGCTACTGGACGTGGTCTGCAGTTTACACATGATCGTTGACTTCACTAGTCAACATGTAAACAATCTAGACTCCTTGGTGGTTGCTGTGGGAGGCGTGGCTGTGTCTGATTGGTGGTGTACTCGGCAAGAACAACAGAACCTGTTCGCCTGAGAAACTACTGGATTTGGCCAGCAATTGCTTTGACAAGGCTGGGCTTCAACCACGTCTGCAGGTGCGACTGGGGGAGGCGTTCAGAACAGCAAAGGCAGCAGCTTGGCGTCTTGTGTAGGAGCTCCTCGGTTGTCATGGAGAGACGGTGGACGGTGCATGGGAGAGCGTTCGGACGAGGAAGAACAGGATCAGCTGGTCTTCAACGTGGACTGGTGCAGGGGGGAAGCAGAAACGAAAACGTAGACAACGTCAGGATGCTTCGGGGACTTCTCGGTTGACTGGAGCAGACGTGGCTGCTCTTCTGTTGACTGGGAAATCGGACTGGACGTGAAGCAAAGTGAAGCAACAGCAACGGGGGCTTGGAGCAGCGTCGTTGGTAAACGTCAGGCTTCTCGGTTCAAGGCGGCGAAAGCGACGGAGACTTTCTCCGTTGGGGCAAAGGCGTCGTGGGGGGCGCGGTGAGCGGCGGCGGCAACAAGCGACACGATGGCGGACGCGCGCAAGCGGCGGCAGCGGTTCACCGTTCTTCTCCCTCTCTCTCCCTTGGACTCTCTAATTTTTCTGATCATGAATTGTCTTGTCCTCCCAAAATTCTGACCTAAAACATGTTTATATAATCCTAAACTAGGTCAATTAGATGGGCTCTATAGTCCTAATGGGCTTAGGCTTGGGCTTAGGTTCATATTAATTAAATGGGCTGAATTAACTTAGGCTTTTATTTAATTAAACTCAACAGACTAAATCAAGCCCAAATTAAAACAACCGAGCCCGTTTGACTTGAAATTCCCGGCCCTTACATTCCAAGCGAGCCGAGTTTCGTTCGATGAAAATTAAGCTCGTTTGCCATCGCTGGTCCGATGCAATAATGCAATTAAATCTAAAATGAACCTAAACTATATGTTATGCAATTTAAATATTTTTTGTTAAGGGGTTAAAAATTTAATCCCTAATTTTTTATGCAAATTACACTAAATGTTCGGTAAAAATTTAGGTGTCAACATAGCTTTACCAGAAATTACAAAACCATGAGGTCTATTGTCTACTATTTCTGCAATGAAGACTGAGTAATTAATATAACTTGCAGGAAATTATCCATAGGTTTGATTTTGAGCGCTCCATTGAGAGCATGTAAATTATACAACTATATCCATTTTTCAAACGTAAAAATAAAAAAAAAATCTGACAAAACAAACCATAGAAATAAAATTCTAATTTGTATTAGTTTGACCTGATAAGATGTTCTACATGAAAGAATTAGCATCATCTGAACTTAAAAAGCTTGAGCTATAGAGTAGACTTCTCAGATTTGAGACTAACTGGGAAAGCTCAACTCGAGTCAAGTTTGAGATGATTTCGAGCCATGCTCGCCTTTGAGTTTCCAAACGACAAATCTACACAAATGAAACGATCTCTTGCCAGGATGTAAACACTCAACTAGCGAATATACCTGGAAATGGATCTAAACCTGAGATTGGTTAGAGATGACTAGAAATAATCACTTATAAGCTCCGAAGCCTAGTTAGAGTGGCTGTGTTAATCCGTGCAAGCCAAACTATTGTCTGATTTATCCGTGTATCATATGTAAAATATATATTTATATGTAAATATTCAATGTAGCTCGAAGTTTAGATCTAAATTATTTTGGAATCAACTCGATTTGGAGTTTTGGGGATACCCAAAGATAACAAAAAGGTTTGGAGCGCGTGAGGACAAGATTTGGACGTCCCATGTTAGGCAGCAGACGTCCAGATTGAAGCACCAAAAGTCGGGTAACTATTGTTAGTTTTTTTTTTTTTTTGTCGAAAGTTAATACCATTTCATTCATTTAAAGACGGACTACAAGAGTGAAGTTGACTAGCATCATTACATAATAAAACCCAGAGAGATTGAGGGGGTTTATACAACCAGTTAGAGGGAAGTGTCCCTTTACGATGGGTCTTGACGATCCAGTCTGCGACATGGTTGGTTTCTCGTGGACAGTGGGCCAAAGAGATACCTTGCGATTGGGTGAGTAGTACATTGCAGTCCTCAAAAAGTCTTCTCAAAGCCCATGGGCTGAGGGACGATTGCTCAGAAAACCTCACAGTCGTTACACTATTTGTCAAGATGGTCACTTTCTCTATGAGACCATTATCCTTCTCGGTTGCTTCACGCAGACAAAGGATTGCTTCCATCACCGCTTTGCCTTCAACTTCTAGAGGCGAACAAGCAGCCACCCCTTTTGCAAACCCTGTAATTATCAAACCCCTATGATCTCTACAAACTCCACTCACCGATCCCTCTGTTCTGCCTTCAATCCATGAACCATCAACGTTGAATTTCCACTGCCCTATTTCTGGTTGTGTCCAGCGTTCTGTCGATGCCTTCTTTGACCAGGTATTGCATTGTGGAGAGTTTTGCATGCTGTATATTCTGCTCAAATTGATTGCATCGTCAAAAATTGCTCCCGGTTTTGGGCTAATCCGTTGGAACACCTAGGCGTTTCTAGCCTTCTAGATCTGCCATAAAATTCCTGCTAGCAGTTCTCGGCGGGATGGATTGCCACCAGTAAGTGCTTCATCTAACCACTTATCCATTCTTGTTAAGTTTGTCGGTGAAACGTCTATCTGTAGTCTCTGATCAGACCAGACTTGCTTGTCCAGTCGCATAGGATGAAGGTGTGCTCCAGCGACTCTGGAACTCGCCAGCAAATTAGGCAAAGCGGGTCAGTAATCACCTTTCTATTATATAAATTCTCCGTTGTAGGTAGTGCGTTCCGGCACACACTCCACAAGAAGAAATGAATTTTGGGTTCCGTGTGAATTTTCCATATCTTGGACCGTAGAGAGCGCGGCTGCTGATATGATGATGAGGCTTGTTTTGTGTTTGGTTGGGTAGGGATGCTTGAAGTCTTGGGTATCCATGTCTGACTGTGTATTCCCTTGATATACTTCCATTCCATATTTGCTTATCACTTTCCGGTTTTGGTTGGATTCGTGTGGAAAGAATTTCGTTTACAACCTCCTCTTGAAACAACCTTTGTAGCTAGCTTTCATTCCAGGTTCTTGTCCGTTGATCGATCAATTCTGCTACTGTTTGAGGGTCTTCCTGATTTGCTGGACCTCCTATTAGATTCTAATCCAACCATTTATCCTCTCTGATGTTAATGCTCTCACCATTCCCCACCACCCATTTAACATCGGAGTTGATGGCATCCCTTCCCATTATCAAACTTTGCCACCCCCACGACGGTCGGGAGCCCTTTTTGGCTTTCCATAAACATCCGTTTGGGAAGTAAATTCCTTTTAGTAGTTGGCTCCATAATGCATTTGGTTATTGAGCAAGTCTCCATGCTTGCTTTCCTAGCATGGCTTTGTTGAAGGTAACTAGATCCTTGAAGCCCAATCCGCCATCTATTTTCCTTTCTTTAAGGATGCCCCACTTTTTCCAATGTATACCCGATTTAGATGAATTCTGTTTCCACCAAAATGATGCAATTTTATGCTCGATAGCTTTGCAAACAGAAATTGGGATTTTAAAGATAGACAAAGCATATTGTGGAATAGCTTGTACCACAGTTTTGATTAAGATCTCCTTGCCCGCCTTTGATAGCAACTTTTCCTTCCATCCCTCCAGCTTCATATTTACCCTGGCCAATATTCACGCAAACATCTGTTTTTTTGTATGACCCCAATCAGATGGAATACCAAGGTATTTCCTGGTTTTTTCCATTATTGGTACTCTCAGTTCGACCGCAAGATTGTTTTTTAGGCTTTGAGGGCAGCCCGCACTACAGAATATACCCGATTTGTTCAGGCCGATAGCTTGTCCCGATGCAAAGCAATATTGATTTAAGATATTTGCTAGATTTTGACACTCCCCAATAGTCTCGTCTAGGAGAAATATGGCATCGTCAGCAAATAACAGGTGTGACAAAGTAGGACAATTCCTGTTCAGTTTGATTCCCATCGGAGTCCCATCCTCCACTGCCTTTGATAGCATGAAAGAGAGCACATTAGCCATGATTATGAATAAGTAAGGAGATAGTGGGTCTCCTTGTCTAATTCCCCTTAATGGCTGGAAATACTGTAACGGCTCCCCATTAACCTTGACGCTGAATGTGGCAGTAGAGATACACTATTTTACTAGAGACACCCATTCCTCACAGAACCCCATTTTCAACATGCTCTCACAAAGAAAGTCCCACTCCACTTTATCATATGCTTTTTGCATGTCCAGCTTTAGGATAGCCTGGAACTTCCGTTTTCTTTTCCTAATTCTTAGTTGATGTAGAATCTCCTGGACTATAAGTATATTATCTTGAATAAGCCTCCCAGAAACAAATGCACTCTGTTCTTTAGCAATAAGGTTTGGGAGCTAGGGCTTAATGCAATTCGCCATCACCTTTGAAATGATTTTGTAGCTGAAGTTGCACAGGCTAATGGGTCTGAATTGTGTGATGCTTTCTGGGTTAGACACTTTGGGGATAAGCACTATGTGTGTTTTGTTGAGTTCTAGATCGAATTTGCTTGAATGAGAGAAATTGCTGACTAGCCTATGGAGATCGTGTTGTAAAAACTCCCAATGATGCTAATAAAACAGGCCAGTCATCCCGTCAGGTCCCGGGGCCTTTGTTGCTCCTTGTTGGAAAGTCACCTTCTTTACCTCATCTATGGACACTGGTGCTATTAACATGGCATTCATCCCCTCTGGAACTTGGAAAGAGCATTAGTGTAGTATTGGGCTGAAGTTCCTAGTTCCCACAGATTCGTACAAAGAGTCACAAAAATTGGCAATGTGTTGCTTCAGATCATGGGGATCTCAGCACCACATATCGTCTACTTTCAACATTGAGATTTTGTTCCTTTGTCTTCATTGAAGCGTAGTGGCATGGAAATATTTGGTGTTTTTATCTCCGCATTTGATCCAGTTGATCCGCGATCTCATCCCCCAATAAAGCTCTTCCTGCTTCCACAGCTTCTGAATTTGCATTTTGATTTGCTGTATTTCTCTTTTGCTGCTATCGCCCTTTATTGTGTTTGTGAGGGTCGTTAGTCTTCTTTTTGATGCCTCAACCTGGTTATAGGCATTGGAGAATTTCTTTTTGCTCCACGAGTTCAATACATTGGTGGTTTTTTTCAGTTTGCAAGCAAAAGCTACTGAATTTTCTTTCGGGTTGCACCAAGTTTCCTTCACCAGCTCCTTACACTCAGAATCAGCAAGCCAAAACGCCTCGAACTTGAATTCCTTCTTCCTTTTGGCCTGCACTAGGAAGAGAGACAGGAGAATTGGGCTATGGTCGGAGCCTATTGCAGGTAAGGCATAAGCTACCGCATTTGGGAATCGTACTCTCCAATTAATGTTGCAAAGGACTCTATCTGGCCTCTTTCACACTAGAGCTTTACCTTCTCTGTTGTTGGCCCACGTGAAAGAGCAGCCCTTACTTTCTATGTCCATGAGTGAGCATCGATTTAGGCATTCTTGGAACTCGACAAGCCTGTAGTGCTCCGCCCTACACCCACCCATCTTTTCCCAATAGTACGAGATTTCGTTAAAGTCCCCTACGCATATCCAAGGTAGATGATTAGCTGCATTCATCACCTGTAAATGACGCCACAGTTGAAGCCTTTCCTGGAAGTTTGTGGGGGCGTACAGGAGAGTTATGCACATAAGGTTGCCACTACCTTGATCTCTGCACACAATGCCAATAAACTCTCTGGATTTATCTTCCACTACCACTGTCACCCTGTCATTCCACAATACAGCCAGCCCCTCCGCGATGCCTATAGGGTCAATTATCTCCATATTTTGGAATTGAATCTGCCTCCTCGCTCTGTCAACTTATGCACTCTTATTCTTAGTTTCCATAAAAAAGATTAAGTCGGGCCTATCTTGAGCCACTAAGGCTCTGAGGTGCTGGACTATCAGGGGATTGCCAGCCCTTGACAGTTCTACCTCAGAAGTTTCATATAATCTCTTGTGGCTTATTAGGGCTAAGCCACCAAAGCCCATTCGTTCCTTTCTTCTACCAAATGGATCGGAGCATCAAGGAGCGTCGCCTTGTTGATAGAGGGACTGAGAATCTCAAGTAGACCAAGGGGGTTGATTTTTTTCTATTTCCTTGCTGCTGCTACTTTCTTAAATGATTTCGACCCTATCTTCTCCTTCCTAGAATTCTTCGTCTGGCCGCCCTTTAAATCCGTCTCAAAATGGATAATTTGGGTGTCATGCTTTTCGAAGACTAGCTGATTTTTCCCTAACTTTTCTGCTTATGAGATCCTCTTACTTGGCCTCTCATCCTGAGGCTTGTCTTCAATCAATCCTACAGCGGCCATGCCCTTCAAACTGCATAAATCCAGCTCTCTTGGGATGACTTCCCTAGGTGTCTCCGGGATTATCTCCACATCCTCATGGACAGGGATGTCTTTCCCGTATAAGATCTTCCAGAATGGGCTTGGTTCTCGTACTTCCGCTCTCAACCATTGCCCAAATTTGCCCCTAACATTTTTCGTCGAGCCCCGACTCCTCGAAGGGTATTTCTTTGCAATAGGATGCATAATGCCCTATCCTTCCGCAAGAGTAGCAGAAGTGTGGAAATCTTTCATATCTATAGTCCACCCATATCTTCTTGTACTCCAGGTCTACAATTGTTCCTATCTTCGAAGGGTTGGAGAGGTTCATGTGGATCCTTGCTTTGCAGCTTTTATTAGGGCCCTCCTCCTCTGGAATCAAATCTCACTTCTATCACTTTCCCAATTTTCCTTGCCACCTCACTTACCACTTCTTCTGATAATCTCCCTTGGGGGATGCCTACTAAGTGAACCCAAATGTCGCAGTGGGTAAATTCGTAACAGTGGTCGGGGATATCGGGATAACCTTGTTGGAGTACAAGAAGGTTGCTAGAGAAGGACCACGGGCCTGTTTCCAGGACTCGCTTTTTCTCCTCTAACGAAGTGAATGAGAAGGAAAAGAACCCTGGCTCAATCAGCTCGCAGTCTACCTGATCTGTTTTCCACGCCCTCTTCATTGTACTAAGGAACGCCTGAAAGTTCACATTTGGTTTAGAATACAGTTTCCCATACAAAGTTAGCTCACATTCATGTTGTTTTTCTACAGGATGTCCCTTGTTAGTTGGACAATATCATCTACTGACCACATGTTCCCCAATTCTCTGCACAGGGCAGCCAACCGGGCATCATTGTTTTCCTCACTCTCCATCGAAGGTGCTGACTGGAATAGGCCAAGTATACTGTTTTGATTAAAACACTAGACTTTGAGCTAAAAACTCCCCTTGCATTTGAGAGTGTCTCAGCAAAACTGCTATAGAAAGCTGCTACTGAAGCTACTTGTTCTGATTTTCCTTATAAGCGAAATACTTATCTGTTCTCATAGCATAATTGCCACAGGCAGCGGTGATAGATTCTTTTTGCACTTCGTCTCCTTTATTGCAAAAAGGGCTAACTGCTTCGCCTTGATCGAAGACTACCTGTAACAGCGATTTAACTAAGGGGTGGAAGGTGGTAGAAAGAGTTGGGAGGGAAGGGGTTCAAAGGACCAACGAAGTGGGTGGGACGGTTTGTAAAGGTAGGAGGGTGCGTATTTTTGGGGGGGTTTTACGTATTAGAAAGGTAGAGAGGCCCTGTCGATCGTGAAGATCTCTGCTCCTTCAGCTAGGGGGTAAAGCTTCCTTCCATCCCCGCGGTGGCTAGCTTCGAGAGGCTGAGATCTTCGCGCGACAAGCTGAAACATTGACTCTGGTTGGGGAGACTTTGGTTAGGGCACGCGTTACTGGGGTTAGACGGGGAGGAGGAATGGGACAACGGGGTTGTGGGGGTTAACTTACGGAAGGTTTAGAGATCTAAGCTGGGTTGAAAAGGGGGTCGAAGGTAGTTAGGGTTTGGAAGTCAACTATCACCATGGGGATAGGGGGAGAAAGATGTCCTGCGACATTGAATCGTGAAGTTTGGACATTTGTCCCAAAGTAGGCCGGACTTTCGACTCAAGACTCACCATCACCAGCAACTGAGTGTAGAACTCCTAAGGAAAGTGGTCACGTAAGCCTAGTGATTACATCGGAACGAGAGTGCTTGGTTTTCCTGCTTATGCTCATTGGGTGATGGCACGTTAGAGCTGAGGGCAAGGAGTTGCATACTTGTGGAAATAAGTGATCAAACAATACGATAAATTGAATAAGAAAATAAATTAGACACCGGATTTATCTAGCTTGATCGATATGGCATACACCCACTGGAAGAGCATTATAAAATTTCACTATAAATCAATCGATATGATAGAAATCACAACCACACTTGAGTCATCCAAATATACATTGTTTCTCGGTTCTCAATTACACCTAATAACTCACACAGTATTTAATACTCGCAATTCCTCATGAAATAGTTTATCAATCTAACAAAGGAATTCACAAATCTTACCGCAAGATTTTGGGGCGTCAACACTCTTGGATTCTTTAGAGTGTAATTCATGAAGAAGTCGAATCTTGGATACTCTTCATGTAGAAAGCCTACTGTTTATGTAAAAGATTTGGATCCCAAAATAGTCCAAGCGCTGCTTGAACTTCACCATAATAGTGAATCCCATCAAGATACCAACTCCACATGCAGCTTTAACTACTTTACAAAGATTTTCCAACACAACCTTCTCTATCATGGATAAAGCAAAACCACCGTTGTATTCATATCTATCAGAAAATTGAACATGCACCTTATCAAATTCGGTAGCTATAGCAACCATTGTCTCCACATGTTCCACCTCGCTATAAGCACCACTCGTGTCAATTACCATGCAAGTGCCTTCTACCTTTGGAGTTTCTGGTTGTAACCCTACCTCGTTGAACACCTTCTAGATCCATATGAACGCTGCCATAAATACTTGTACCCAATACTATTGGAGGCTCATAAGTGTAACTTCTTTACTGACAATAGGCGAATTTAATTCTGAACACCACAGGTGCACATAACCCATAAATATACACTTTCTCACCCTCTCATTGAGTTTACCATCACCTACTCGAATATAACATGAGTAACAAATATTTTAAGAGCAAAATAATCAACAATGTTACTTGATCACACTTATTAAAGAGTCCGATGTTCAATCGTAATCGATGGAGATCTATTCACTAGATAACTCGCCGTACGTATCCACTAGGAATGCACATGGGGTGAAAGGACATAGGATGTGGTGAACAGATGAGGATTCACCTGAGTTTATAATCAGTAGATAGGTTACATTCAATAGATCTACTGTGTCTTAAATGAGGAGTGAGAGATCAGTTGTAAAGAGAGAGTTGGACGGTGTTCAAAAACTGGTGGAGTGTCAAGGAGAGCCTAGAGATGAGAAGGGTGCTAGAGCTATGACAGTTTATGTAGATTCAGCGGATTCTCTAGTCGCTGAGAAGATGTTCTAAGGCGAGAACAGAGTGTAAAGTCTCGAGGTGGCCATTGGAAGTCGATGTGCTGGAGCGACGACTGAATGCAGATATTGGGATGGATGATTTCGAGATAGCAAAGACAGTTTTGGATATGGAGATCTAGAGAGAGATGAAGGTTGAGGTGATGATAGTGACTCAGGAGAGTTATGTCAAGAAAGCGATGAAACGCTCAACATTCAGTTGGCCATCTGTAATTAACCATTTTCCTGCATGCTATAAATTATCCAAACTGTCATGGTGCATCGGTTTGGAGTTGAAGCATTTGTGTCTTGTTTCACATGTTATCGTTATTTGTTATTGGTATCGTATTAGGCCTGATCTTGCACATTCTGTTGGGAGAATGCATACAACTACAGATTTGCATTGTGGTTGGGAAATTGATCCTCTTGTTTTTGTTGGGGACGACATATGTTAGGGTGTGTTCCAGAGGACGCAATTAATGTAGTGTGGTAGTAACAAGAGTTGTAGACCCCTGTCATGAAAGAAACCTGAAGAGCGGACGATCTTTGAGGCGCTATGCCGTTGCTTACGTGGCTGGTGCTGTGATTGGAGGGAGCCGCTACGAGAAATGGTTTCGTTAATGACTATGGTGAGACACCTAGCGACAATGGAAGGAGTTGAAGAGGCTGTGTGGTCAAGGGACTTGATTAGTGACTGTGGCTTGGAATAACAGGTCGATTTACTGTTTACGTGGAGCTAGATATATTACTGATAAACTAAGTACTGTGATGACTGATATCGTTGCGTCAAATATGGCATGTCGAGAGACAATGTGCAGACCAAGTCTATTTCTTTGAGCAAGCTCGAGTATTGCTTGGACTTGATAGACGTTTGTGGTGGATGATTGATTAGTTTAAGGCTGGAGGTCTCACCGAGTAGAGATTTGTTGAGTGTGGCTCGAAGTTTAGACTCAATTTAATTTAGAATCGACTCAAATTGGAGTTCAAAGACACCTATAGACAGCAAAAAGGTTCGGACTACGCGAGAACAAGAGTCAGACGTCCCATTTTAAGAGCACCAAAAAAGTTGGTTAGCTAGTGTAGGTCCGAATCGCAAAGTTAGGATGTCCAGAAGAGTCTCAGATGTTTGGCCCAAAGCTACCCTGATGTTCGACTCAAGACGCGGCTAGTAGCAAAAGTGAATTTCGAACGTCCGACCAAGACATGGTGGGACGTCCAACCTGGACGTGGAGAGAATGTGATGCCGAAGCGCAATAGAAATTAGGGTAAGCAGAAAAATCGAAACGATAACGAGGAACAAACTGTTCTCTCAATCGATTAACAATCAATAAGTTTTCAAAACATGCATCAAAAAACTGTCTCTCAAAACCCTAAAAATAAATTTATAAAGGGTGTTAACCCTAATGACAAAAAAAATGCAAAAATTACAAAATACCATTAATTCGAAAATTACTAAAATAATTTTAAAAAAACCATCTAAACGATCCCGAATCGCGAAAATCCAACGTTAATCATAGCCAAAGGCTATGTATATTGATCAACATGCCGTTTCGCTTCAGTCGATCAAATTTGAGCTCAATCCAACATCATTGACTTCAAGCCCGCCGGTTCGTCCAGTCGCATAACGGGTCCGCCGGTCCCCTAGGTGCATCATCCTCCCCTGCTAGAGAAAGATTCGTCCTCGAATCTGCTTCGTCTTCATTGTCGTCAATCTCTTCAGGGTTTTCTTCCTCTTCAGTGTAGTAAGGTGACAAATCTGCTACATTAAAAGTTCCATAAACATTGTGCTCACCCGACAATCCATGTGGCAACTATTCCGGTACAACATCAGTAAACTCCTCAAGCAATGGCAAAACTTGGGCAGGAATTTCGGGACTGTCAGAATTCCGCTTCATCACCACAATGGCAAAAAGCTCAGGCGCGTTTACTGTCTCTTCTAGAAATTCTGACCTGGACAGCGGATTATTCTTCACTTCCTTCTCAAATCTAAAGGACCTAGGATAATGGTTCGGCCATCCTTCTTAAAAGTATAGGTATTTCTGAAACTATCATACTCTGTCTTTCTGTCAAATTGTCACGGCCTCCCTAATAAAATATGGCAAGCATCCATTGGGACTACATCACATCACACCTCATCGATGTAATTTTTTCCAATCGAAAATTGTACAAGACACCTTTTGCTCACCTTCACCTCGTTCCCTTTTCTAAGCCACGACAACTTATATGGTTGAGGATGATCTTTTGTTTTCAACCCCAACTTTTCCACCATAGTCGTGGACACCACATTCTCATAACTCCCACTATCTATTATCACACTGCATACTTTTCCTCTACTAGTGCACTTGACATGAAAAATATTATGTCTAAGCCATGATTCATCATCCGCTACAGCAACATTTAATATTCTTCTAATGACTAGAGACTCACTAGAATCAGCATAAATAATCCCTTCCTGTTCCACATCTACATCCTCTTCTTCGCCTTCAGATTCATCATAAACTGGACCTTCATCAAAGACCGGATTATCAACAAGCGTCACAATCTGTCGGTTCAGACAATCAGCAGCAAAATGCCCGAATCCCTGACACTTGAAACACCGCTTGACTGCAGTTCCTCCCTTGCTAGTTCCAGCATTACTCTATCCCTCGTTAGATGCAGGTTCAGAACTCACATCCTTAACTGTGATCGATGTCGAATTTACTGCTAATGTTCCCGCTTTTCCTTGAGATTCTTTATCTGACCACTTGGAACTACTGCCTGACCACTTAGAATTACTGGTCTTTCTTTTAAACTGTCCCTCCACCTTTAGAGCTAGTTTGCACACATCCTCATATGTCCAATATTGTTGTAATTGGACAACATCAGAGATCTCATATCGCAGCCCTGCTAAATATCGTGCAATCGTCTCCTCGTCTTCCTCTGCCACATCATAACGCATCCGCAAGCGATCAAATTCTTCTGTAAATTCTTCAACTGTTTTATCACCTTGCTTGACGTTATGATACTCAATTAACGCCTCTTGCCTATAATGGGTAGGCAAAAATTTTTTCTGCAATAACTTTTTCATCTTCTCCTAACGATCTACCTTCGGCTTCCCCTCTCTAGCGCGTTGCTTTTTCACGTGTTCCCACCAAATCGAAGCATGTTTTCGCAGCCTAATAGCCACTAACTTCACTTTTTGCCCCTCAGTTAGGTCTTTAAGATCAAAAATCCGTTCTACCGTATGCATCTAATCAATAAACTCATCGGGATGAGCCTTATCATTAAATTCGGGAATCTCAATCTTCAACCCGAAATTTTGAGAAGAGCGTTGATTTTCAGGTCGTACTCCTCGATTCCGCCTCTGGTTCAGAACCCCGAAAGGGTTTACGTCCTCCTCTTCATCATCGGATGGATCCTCAGATTATGCTTCTTCTTCGGATTGAACGCCCAATCTCGCCTCTACAAGTTGTCGCTCCAAATCCTAGATTCGTCTTCTCTGTTCTTCAATTTCTACGTCTCGCAAATCTCTTAGACGCGGTTGGTTGTCTGCTTCAGGAATGCCTCCACATCCCCGGCCACCACGAGCCTGCCGTCCACGACCGCGATTCTGTTCAGCCATTGATTCAAGCAACCTGTGCTCTGATACCAATTGATGCCGAAGCGCAATAGAAATTAAGTTAAACACAAAAATCGAAACGATAACGAGGAACAAACTGTTCTCTCAATCGATTAACAATTGATAAGTTTTCAAAATATCCATCAAAAAAACTGCCTCTCAAAACTCTAAAAACAAATTTATAAAGGGTGTTAACCCTAATTACAAAAAAATGCAAAAATTACAAAAATACCCTTAATTCGAAAATTACTAAAATAATTAAAAAACCATCTAAACGACCCCGAATCACGAAAATCCATCGTTAATCATAGCTTAAGGCTATGAGTATTGATCAGCATGCCGTTTCACTTCAGCCGACCAAATTTGAGCTCAATCTGACATCATTGACTTCAAGCCCGCCGGTTCGTCCAGTCGCATAACGGATCCGTCGATCCCCTAGGTGCATCAGAATGAAAGCCTAATTCAAGAGGGCTCAATGATCTATTAAGGAGCGTGAGCTTATGAGGTAAACACTTTGTATATCTTTGATCTGAGTTCTTGAGGCTTACCAAGTATAACTGGGTTTTGAAAAATACTAAAGGGTTGAGCATTTTGAGTGATTGTAATTTCCTTCTCTTGATTTAGCGGAACAACTCATCAGTCAGTCTCTTTCCTAGAGATATGCCTGACTAAACCACGTTAATCATCTCTCAATTTTTTTTTAGTGTTTATTGAGAGCTCGATTGTTTGCATTTGGTCCGTTCTGCCGTATTGCGTAAAAAAAAAAAAGAAAATATCAAAAGGACCACCATTTGTCGTTTGCCTAAACCGACGACGAATTTTCTTGATATGGATTTAATGACATTTAATATTTACTCGCATTGATTAAGGGCCTATTTGATAACTAACTGAAGAGCTGAAAATAAAAATTGTAATAGTTAATGAGATTAAACTAGTTTGATAACCTTAAGTATAAATGACATATATTATTCAATTAAAATTGAAAATCCACTTATTCTATTAAGTACGACGGGGCGGGCTGTTGAGATACACGTGTAGGTGTGTTGTAAAAGTCTCACGTCGGAGAATTTGTATAGTATTGAATAGTTATTATTTATTAATTGGTCTATAACTCATTGGCTTAAGTTTTTGAGTAAAAGTGAATCCAATTGGATATATTGATGGACTCGGACTTAAGCTCTCTCTTGATGATCACCCTAGGTGAAGGAATCGAGCTTCTGCTATGCCACCCCAACAGGAGCCACTTAATTCGTTTTATGGTAATTAGAATCTTATTAAATATATTGATAAAACTTATCAATAATGGTTTTTTTCCTCTGTTTGATAAGAGATTCATAATATTCTGCTATAAGTTTTCAATTATTATAAAAAAAATTAATTTTGTCTTCAACACCTAAATTATCAACATTTTATACTTAGTACTTGAATTTTCAGCATTTAATTTTTATTTTTGACAAAACAAGTCCTAACTCCGTCTCTCTCGCCGACACAACCACCCTCCCAAACTGGGACTCTTCCTCTCTCTTTTCTTTGGCTACACATGTCCTTGAATTCAATTCCACCGAAATGTCTAACTCGTTAGGTTCAGTCTACGAGAGAAGTCTCGCTTAATGGAGCGCTGTCCCACTCCATATGTTATCTTCTTTTATAGGTGCAGCACTTAATGCCACTTTCAGTGATTCAGTCCCACTCCACATGCGCCAACTTCCAAGAAGAGTAATGAGGATATGACCATTCGAAAGTACCAATTCGCACACTCTTTCCCACTTTACATGAAACTTGGCAGGTGAAACAATTGCAAAAACCATCGTCAATTTTATTTCCCATATCAAATATCTATCTCGGATTTTAAAACTTATAAAACTTATATATATATATATATATATATATATATATATATATTGGTAAAGGTAAGATATAAAACTTATATTTTTCATCTCTTCGATTTAAAAAAAACAATAATAATTTGATTTCGTGCACAAAACTTGCCTCTATTCGCTTCGCATGCCATTTCTCTCTTCTCACACATCGTGCAGGGCGCGGCCACTCGATGCTATAGCCCGACCCCGACACTAATAATGACACCTTTCGTCCTTGCCTCCCGCCAGCACTCCTCTGCCAGCATCCATTGTCTCTGTCTGTGGCAATATCGTTGGCGGCACGCCACGACGAGGTCACTCTAGCTCGACTTAAGCATTCGACTTGTGGTTGCCGTGACCGTGCGATATTGGCCTCGAGCCCGCGAGGGCCACACCCAGCCACGAGCCTCTACGACAGTCTTAGGAGCCATGCTGCCCAACCTCAACCTGGCCTTGAGCTAGCACGATGACTGTCATCGACCTTAGATGTAGGTTCCAGGTAGAACCTGTAAGGAACTCGGAATTACTCGCTCTTAGGGTCAATGACTACTTGTATATTCAGTTTAGAACATTTTAGGCGAAAAGGAGCATGTCTCCATGAAAGGTCTCGATGAAAGGTCAATCATAAATTGATTCCGGATGTCATCTGACCGCAGCACAACAATAAAATTCACAAGGAAGTTCACATGCATTTGGACAAATATCTAGTGCCATTCGTTTTGCATTATTCTTTTTTTTAATTCTATTTGCATGGTCCATATACCAAATTAAATCGATAAAAGTAGAAGAATAATGTCACATGCAACCTTGTACTCTTGCTTGAAATCAAAACTCATTCTTGCACTTTTATCTCGATTCAAAGTGGTCCGCATAGTATTTCAAAGGACTATTGTTTGTTTTGCCAAATCCGACGCCGAATTTCGTCGATATGGACTTGATGGCATTTAAAATATGCTGACTTAGACTGAGGGTCTGTTTGATAACTCAATTAAGTATTGAAATCTAAAATATTTAGCACTTAATGAGATTAAACTTGTTCAATAACCTTAAAGATGATTAAACTTAAATTATTCAATTAAGTGAAAAAATCAACTTAACCTAATAGCTAAGGGAGGGGTTACTTAATGTATTCAATAGAAAAAATTTTTGATGGTAATTAGAATCTTGTTAAATATATGGTTTATACCATGAAAAACCCCAAACTGGTACACTTGTGACAAATTTACCCCAAACTATTTTTTTTACCACAAAAAATCCTAAACTGGTACACCTGTGACAATTTTACTCCGAACTATTTTTTTTACCATAAAAAATCCCATACTGGTATACCTATGATAATTTTATCCCCGAACTAATTTTTTGGCCACCAAAAATCCCAAACTAGTACACCTGCGATAAATTTACCTTCCGTTAGTTTCCGTTAAATTTTATTATCAAATTGCTAAGTTTAATGACACATGGTAATTGACATGTGCACCGATTTTGGGTTTTACCCATATGTTTGTCACAAGTTTACCAATTTGTGATTTTTTGTGATATTAATATAATTTAACGGACACTAATAGAGGGTAAATTTGTCACAAATGTATCAGTTTGAAGTTTTTAGTGGTCAAAAAATTAGTTCGGGGGTAAAATTGTCGTAGGTGTACTAGTATAGGGTTTTTGGTGGTCAAAGCAATAGTTCAGGGTAAAATTGTCACAAGTAATATCAGTTTGGGGTTTTTGGTGGTCAAAAAAATTGTTCAAGGTAGTCTGCACTCATTCCGGGTATGCGCAAACACTTTATTAAGGTGGTGAAGGACAAAGCTATTTCCATGGGTACAATTCCTGACACTCCTTTTAATCGAAAGATACAAAGGAATTGGGGACTATCTCAATCAATCTTCGACGTCAGACCAGCAAACCCTTAGGGTGTTTGCCTTTTTGTTTTAGCTTTAGTGGCCTTTTTTGGCTTATTGTATAGTCTCCTTGCTAAGCCATCCTTCACCCCTCTCGGACTTATCATATCCTTGTTGGGTTGATAGATGTGATTGACCTTAGGTTGTACATGGTGTTTATGAAAAGTAATACAATACCTTACCTTTACCAAAAAAAAAATTGTTCAAGGTAAATTTGTCATATGTATACCAATTTGGGGTGTTTTGTGGTCAAAAAAATAATTTATGATAAAATTGTCACAAGTGTACCAGTTTAGGGTTTTTCGTGGTATTAACCCTAAATATATTGATAAGACCTACCAATAATGTTGCTTTTTCTATGTTTGGTAAGAGATTAATAATATTCAACTATTGATTTCTAATTATCATCAAACAACTTTTTAATTCTATTTTTCTGCACCTAAAATCATTGACAATTAAATTTTAGTATTTAAATTTTCAACACTTACTTATCAGTTTTTCCAAATATGCCCTAATTCGTTAGGTATTGTTGAAATAATAAAATTTGGAATTGATATTCAAATATGTCTTGAAGGATTACATAATATTTATAGACCCTTTAGATAACTAGAACAATTAAAAACTATCTTGAAAACAAGCAACAATAAGTAAACATTAATTTCCTCGATAACAATTTTCAAAACTCCAAATCTCTAAATAATAATTGCAAGAATCCAATTCACGAGATGAGCTTGGATTACGAAAAGTCTTTTTTAATTTCTAACAGCCTCCCTTAAACTGAGCTCATCTTGACCATGCCGATCATTCTCTTGAGTTTAAGGAAGGAGTCCGTCTTCAACGGCTTAGTAAACATGTTAGCCACTTGGTCTTCCGACTTGCAAAACTATAACACCATCTCCTTGGACTTCACACGATCTCGAAAGAAATGATACTTTATGTCAATGTGCTTGCTTCTTCCATGAAAGACCGGATGCTTTGCAAGGGCAATTGCTGACTATTTATCGCAATTAATCACCGTCGGATGCTCCTGTTTATGACGTAATTCAGCAAACATCAAACGCAGCCAAACTGCTTTAGCACAATAAGCCGCTGCTATGTATTCCGCTTTCGCACTGGACAAAGCAACCATCTGTTGCTTCTTCGAGGACCAAGAAAAAATTCTATTTCCTGAAGAGAAAACATAACCGAAAGTGCTCTTCCTTTCTCCAATATCACCTCCCCAGTCATTGTCTGTACATCCCATAAGCTAAACATCATTAGAAACAGTGTAGAATATACCATTATCCATAGTACCGTTAATGTATCGTAGAATTCTTTTGACCGCTTGCAAGTGTGATTGCCTAGAAGTCTCCATAAATCTGCTTACCATCCCAACACTATAAATAAGATCTGGCCGAGTAGAAGTCAAATATCGTAGACTCCCGACTAGCCACTTGAAATATGTGGGATCGACTTTGGAGCCACTTCCATCTTTTGTCAACTTCAATCTTTCCTCCATTGGAGTGCTAATTGGTTTACAAGTAGCCATCTTGAAATGCTCAAGAATATCATTGGCATACTTTTGTTGACAAATAAAAATGCCATCCTCTGATTGTATAACTTCAAGACCGAGAAAATAATACATGAGACCCATGTCTGCCATCTCAAACTCACGAGTCATGGCTGTTGACACCTAAATTTCGGCGCATCATTTAGTGTTAATTGCACAGAAAATTAGGGATTAAATTTTAACCCCTAAACAAAAATATTAAAATCGCATAGCATATAGTTTAGGTTCATATAATTGCATTTGCATTGGACCGGCAGTGGATAGACTCGAGTGAACAGCTCTGAACTTAATAAAATAGGACTAAGCCCGCGTTCAAGAAAATTCTTAGCTAAGCCCATGAACATTATAAGAGATAAAATTTTCATTGGAAAGTGTCGAGTTGAAAAATATTGATTTGTCAATCTTGATATTATCACGATTCAAATTGAATGAATTGATATTATCATAGAGATATTACAATATTTCTTTGAATCAAAATAGGAAAGTGGACTTGGTAGAAATCCAACTTTCTGTAGGACTTGGTAAAGGATTGACTAATATATATATGCATGAAGAGAATACACAAAGGAGGGGACTGGTCTTTTGGGACACACGACCATACAAGAAAGAGAGACCGAAAAAAAAAAGTCAAGAGAGAACATATTTTTCGGAGAAGTCGGAGGCCGCAAAAATTTATACATACGGCCACAAAAGGTGAGAAAAGCACAACACCTTCGGGAGGAAGGATTGTAGACGTCTTCACGAACTGTTCTCGGCGACTGTGAAGGCCCACGTTCATCAACGCCTCATCTTCAGGTCTTCCATGTAAGAAAGCAAAAGTCAAAGGAGGGGGGCACTCTGACAATATACAGAAGGCAACGAGAAGAGAAAAGAAGTGCAAAAAGAGAGAAGGACTCGTCTTTCCTCGGGCGTGCACTTCCACGACCATAACAGAACTCCTGCATCTCCACGACCTGATAACGCTTCTCTGGCATGAGTTTGATGCCGCCTCCGACGTGGTTGCCCCGGTCTACGCCGCCTCTATCCCAGACAACGACTTGTGTCGCTGCTGCCTTCCCGAGTGGTGCTTGCTGTTGTTGAACCAGCCTTCTGACGACGAAGCCACCAAGCATCATTTGCTATACCGAGTTCTCAGCCTCGCCTAGCATTCCTGACACTAGCTGCTGATCATCACGTTGCCAACAACACCAACGAGCCATAAAAAATTTCAGATTACATCTTTGTGGTTTTGGTGTCTTTTACAGGTTTTTCCGGCGAGTTTCTCACTATAAGTAGCCTGGGTCGTGCCGCATCGAGCTGCGGCAACGTGTCTAGTTCCATACAATCGAAGGGGGAGCTCTCTCGGTGTTACGTACGTAAAACACACGAGAAACGGAGAGAGAGGATCATGGGTGGACTTGTCTCGCCGCCGCATCCGTATTGCCTCTCTGCTGCGCCTCTAACGACGTCGCGCCCACACCGCTACCCGGAGACGCCCACCGCGTCGCTGTCCCCACGGTGTCGCCGCCATAAAATGCCGCCGCACGCTACGCCGTCGCTCCCAACGCACCGCTGGTCACCGTCGATCCGTAATCTCGATCGCTGCGAATTCAAATTAGGAAAGGAATTTTGCAAATCAGGTAATTATCCTATCCCGATTTAATTTGAATATTTTCTTGCCTAATTTGTGTTTATTGATATCTGACTTTGCATGTTTGAATAATTCACATTATCACAATTGGGATTTGTTTCTTTTTTTTTTTTTGAAATCTTAGATATCTATTACTTGTCAAAATTGGATAGAATTTAGAATTTTCAAAATCCTTTAAATATATTCAAAATATTTGAGATATCTAAATTTTTTCAAGATGTGATCGATTAGGAAAATTTCCTAATCCGCAACCGCACACGTGGAAATAAATCTATCTATCAGGCTTTAGATAGAATTATTTCCATAGCGGGTATTTCGAATTTTAGGATCGATCTGTCAGGCTTCAGATCGAAATTTAATTCGAAAGATTAAGCGGTTGTATTTTTTTTTTACTTGATTTTAATTTCGAATTTTCATAAAAAAAATATACCAAAAAGATTGCGTTAGAATAGGTTAATTTCTTTAATTGCATGTTTAGATAATTCACATTTTTAATTCCGAATTTCATTAAAAAAATACAAAAAATAATATGCCAGTCATTAGAAATAGATCGCGTCGTCGCATGACATATAATTTGCATGTTAAGTTGCATTAATCGCATGTCAATTTTTGCACGTCATTACATATATGTTAGTTTTCATTTAAATAAAAGAAAAATCAAAAAGAAAATTTTGCACCTTTGAACTTTAAATCGGAATTTTTTCAAATTGTCAAATCGAGTATTTTTCTTGAAATTGGTACCGAAAGAGCGTTAAGGAATTTAGCATAACCAAGTCCCCGAATCTATAATTTCTAGTTCGTAGAAATAAAATAGTACTCCCGCTATTTTATTTAGGTTTCTAATCAACCTACCATAAAATGATTAGTGGCGACTCCCATTGAAAATATTTGCATGTTCACAATTGGACCTAAGTTGCGATTTGGTAGAGTTTGGGAGAACTTGAGCTAGGTTAGTTAATTTAATTGATCTAGTAATCCATTAGCCTAAGATCGAAAACGCCGATTTTTTTTAAGGTCGCGACAATGGCCTCCTTGAAGTTAGAAATCATCTCTTGACAATTTTAGATAATGATGAGATCATCAACATATAAGCAAACAATGAGCATCTCTCCGTTCAAGCCAATCTTCACATATAAAGCATGCTCATAAGGACATCGGTTAAAATCATGATTCATAAAATAAGAATCAATTCTAGTATACCATGCTTGCAGTGCTTGCTTGAGACCGTAAAGAGCTTTTTTCAATTTGTAGACGAAACCCTCTTGTCCTTTCTTGACACACCCCTCGGGTTGATCCACATACATCTCCTCCTCAAGTACGCCATTGAGAAATGCGGACTTGACATCCATTTGGTGTATTTTCTAACGTCTTTGAGCAGCCAAAGCAAAGATCATGCGAATCGTATCCATTCTTGCAACCGGAGCAAATACCTCAAAATAGTCAATCCTGGGTTTTTGTTTGTAACCCTTAACTACAAGACGAGCCTTTAGCCGATCAACATCACCATTATGCTTGTACTTGGTCTTATAGACCCATTTCATGCCGATGGACTTCTTGCCTTATGGAAGAGAAGTGAGCTCCCACGTATTATTTTTCTCAATCGCATGTCTCATTATCCACAGCACGAACCCAACCATCATCTTGGGAAGCCTCCTTAAAGTTTGTCGGATCACAATCTGCGAAGAGAGCAAAATTAATAATTTCTTCATTAGAGGGATCATCACCATTGGACAAAACACAATCCCTCAAACGAGCCAGTAAAACTCGTTCTCGCTGTGGATGTGAGGACATTTCGGCAAAATCCCATTGAGTCTCTGCTATCGGATCAAGTTGCAACGATGCCACTATTAGTTTAGATTGACTATCTAAATTGGGTTGAACCGACTTCTCCTCATGCAGGACAAAGTGAAACTGCTTCTTCTCCTTCGTGCTCCAAGTCCACTCACCTTCCTCATCAAAGGTGACATCTCGACTGATAACGACTTTCTTTGTTACCAGATTATACAACCGATAACCCTTGGTCTCATTACTGTAACCAAGGAAGATGCATTTTTCACTTTTCTCATCAAGCTTCTTGCGAAGCTCATTTGGCACATGGGCATAAGCAATACACCCAAGCACGCAAAGATGCTAAACTGAAGGGGTTCGACCACTCCACACCTCTACTGGAGTCTTGAACTCAAGACCTTTAGTAGGACATCGATTCAACAAGTAAACAACACAAGCAACCGCCTCCACCCAGAAATGCTTAGGCAATTGTTTGGAAAGAACCATGGTACGAACCATATCAACAATAGTGCGGTTTTTTCTCTCCTCTACTCCGTTCTGTTGAGGAGTATATCGTGCTGTTAATTGACGCTTGATACCGCACTGCTTGAAGAAGCCATCACCAACCAAATATTCTATACCACGATCAGTTCAGAGAATCCGAATATGGTGCCTACTTTGTTTTTCTACATAGCCTTTGAACTCTTTGAAAGCATCAATGGCGTCGGACTTGTGCTTCAAGAAATAAACCCATGTTTTCTGGCTAAAGTTGTCGATGAAGGTAACAAAATACTTGTACCCCCGATTTGACGATTCACCAAGTGGTCCGCAGAGGTCGGAGTGCACTAACTCCAACGGCTTTGAAGCTCTCCATGATTGTCCCGAAGGGAAGGTATCTTTGCACTTTTTTCCAATACACACATGGTTCACATATCTCCTTCGGAGAAGAAATTTCAGGTACTCCATGCACCATCTTCTTTCGAGACAACAGCTTCAAGCTGTCAAAATTCACATGCCCGAACCGCTTGTGCCAAAGCCATGAAGAATCTTGCACCAAGGCACTAAAACACGAGGTAGCATAATTAATATACAAAGGAAAAAGTTGATTTCTAGCCATTTTTACCTTCGCAATCAACCGTCCTTTGCCATCATGAATCGTGCAAAGCTCATCCTTAATGGTCACGTGATAGCCTCGCTTGGACAATTGTCCCATGCTTAGGAGATTTTCTCGAAGATCGGGAACATAATGAACGTCGGAAATGCTTTGAACCGACCCATCCTTCGCCTTGATTTTAATTGTCCCCTTTCCCATGATAGGAACTTTGACATTATTCCCGAACCTCACCTCCGAACGAAAGGTGTCATCAAGTTTTGAAAATAATTCCTTCTCACCGCACATGTGATTGCCACATCCGATGTCTAAGTACCAAACATTCTTCTGGTTTTCCACCGCAACATCACACGTGATTAAAAGAGCATTGTCATGCTCATCGTCGCTATCAACAAATCTTGCTACCTTAGCATGAAACTTTTGACCACCAATCTTTTTGCTTCGACAATCAGATTGGTAATGCCCATACTTTTTATAATTAAAATACTGAATATGGGACTTATCTTTTCATTGTCTAGAATGCTTTTCTTGCCACCTTTTTTTATCTTTCCTTTGATTAGAAAGTTTCTTCTTTTCATCTGGCAACACCAACTGGCTTTGAAGAGCTTCCTCTACCGTTTTGGATTTCTCCTTGAGTCGCTGCTCATGCATTTGTAGAAAGCCCATCAACTCATCAACGGTCAAAATAGAGAGATCCCGAGACTCTTCAATTGAAGTCGCAATATATTCGAACTGCAAAGTTAGCGTCCGAAGAATCTTCTCAACGATTTGTTGGTCACCAATAATCTCACCATTGGCTCTCATTTGACTGACAATAGCCAATGTCCATGAGAAATAGTTGGAAATGGACTCCAACTTTTCCATTTGAAGGAGCTCAAATTGTCGATGAAGAGTCTGAAGCTGAACCTTCTGGACCTTCTCAACACCTTTGTATATTTTGATGAGAGAGTCCCAAGCTTCTTTTGCCGTCTTCGAATTCGCCACCTTTTCAAAGATTGACGAATCTATCGCTTGAAAAATGTAAAAGAGAGCCTTACGATCTTTCTTGCGATTTTCTTTTATCATCTTTTGCTCCTCCGTTGTCAAATCTGTCGGCGTTTCTGGCTCCATGAATCCTTCTTCCACAATCTTGATTAGCTCCTGAAACCCGAATAGCACCTCAATCTGGATCTTCCAATGCTCAAAATTCTTCCCATCAAACCTTGGGAGTTGAGGTTGGATCGTCCCGGCACCATTCACAAAGGCCATATAACACGAGATTTTCTAAGCCGAATTCACAAAACTCAGCCAAAACTGGCTCTGATACCAAATGTTGGAATAATAAAATTTGGAATTGATATTCAAACATGTCTTGAAGGATTAGATAACATTTATAGACCCTTTGGATAACTATAACAATTAAAAATTATCTTAAAAATAAGTAACAATAAGTAAACATTAATTTTCTCGATAACAATTTTCAAGACTCCAAATCTCCAGATAATAATTGCAAAAATCCAATTTACGAGATGAGCTTGGATTACGAAAAGTCTCTTTTTATTTCCAACGGGTTTTGTAAGGTAACCGTCGGGTTCAATCTACGAGAGGCATCTCTCGTTATGGGGGATTATCCTGCTCCTATGGTTTTTAATAGGCGTAGATCCACAACGTGTGCCAACCTACCAAGAAGAATGCTTAGGACTAGACCTTTTGAAATTGCCAATTCACAGTCTTCCTCGCTATACCTCAAACTTGAGGAGATATACATATATATATATACATATATATATAATGGATAATTGCGAAAATCGTCCTCAATTTTACTCTCCATATCAAAGATCCTCCTCACATTGTAAGATGAATATTTAGCATCTCTTTGATTAAAAGAAACTACTCTCTTTTCTTGCCCTTTCTCTCTCCTCACACACAGCAGCACAGCACAACGATGATCGAAAGCTACCCCCACAGCATCGAGTCGCTGCTCGATGCCACAACCCGACCCTAATGCTGACAACAATGCCCTCGTCCTCCCCCGCAACCCCAGCCCCTCTCCCTACATCCATATGTTTGTCGGTCACGAGATCATTAACGGCCTGCCACAGAGAGGCCACACGAGCTCAGCATGAGCTGACGGCTAGCGATCGCCGAGGCTGTAGAAGGTTGGCCTTAAGCTCGAGAGGCCCGCAGCCAGCCACAAGCCTCTACGACACGCTTGCGAGCCGCGCAACTCTTTAACAAAGCTAGGCCATGGTCACGCAACCTCATCTAGCCTTGAGCTATCGTGGTAACTCTCGCCAACCTCGGATCTAAGGTCAGCGACGACCACCCAAGGCAGAAAGACGACGTGCGTGGTGGAGAGGGGAAGATGTTTAGTAAACCAGACGTACACTTTTTTGATTAGATTATGAAAGAAATTTTTATTTTAAGCGAAGAACTTGCATGGTCTAACTTGCTTTCCGTAAACATTACACATCAAAGTGCATGTATACAATGAGTTCCATTAATTAGTATTGAACTTCACTAATGTCAAATATGAGGTGTTGCGGAAAAATCTCACCTCTACGGTGAATGGTTTTTTCTTCTTCCGTTTCTCAAATGTTGCGAAAATGGTGGAAGTTGTGGAGGTAGGGGTGTGGGATATTGCAGGCAAATCTCTGTTTTTATATTCCATTGGAAAGAGCAAAGATCACCTATTTGCCTGTCTAGGTCCGACTATATAATGTCCCTCATGTTTTGTGGACCAAAACAGGTTTAAATTACATGTGTAGTGTTCTTGGAAGACCTTTATATATGGACTCAACTACAGAATAAAAAGGATGGTGTTGATACCTAAATTTTGCCTAACCATTTAGAATAAATTGCATAGAAAATTGAATATTAATTTTTAACCCCTAATCAGAAATATTAAAATTAAATTGCATAGCATATAGTTTTTAGCAGCATATAGTTCAATTCATTAATTGCATTTTAATCACCAGCGGTGGTGAATGGGGGACCACAACAAGCGAAATTTGGCCAGCACAAGAGAGAGGGAGAACCGAGTTTCAAACCCATGATTAAGGGGTATTGAGTTTTAATACAGTTGGGTTAGCCCATAAAGCTATTCAAGTTTGATTAGAATAAGCCCTAAAGAGTCGAAGCCTATCAGTATTAGGCCCAGAGGGGCAATTTCCGACCATGGGCAACCTTAGATCTAGTACGGCCCATGGCCAATGACACCATCTACGGTAGTCACGAGCAGTCGCAAGTCTTGAGGAGAGAGACAAGGACACAAATCATGGCTGGCTAATGGGCGACGCCTGGAGCTGATGGCACGAGAATGCGAGTTAGATGACAATGGCAGCGCTACGGGCCTTGGGATAGAGGCCGACAACCGAAGATGGAGGAGAGAGAGAAAGAATGAGGAATTGGGGTTTGAAGAACAAACGAACGAATTTAATGAACTTATCCCCGATTCGCTAATTTAGGACAAATAAATATGAGATGCAATTTATCCCATAGATCTTTACCATTGAACCGAAAGTTTGATCACAGTCCAGACCGTATTACTATGAGAATCCTCATGTCACTAGGTGAGCCTTATCCCTTTCTCGGCTACTGCCTTAATAGTTGTGAATTCCGATTCATATAATCATTTTCTGTTGCATTGGTATTTTCACTCCCCACTCTCCACCATGACAATATGTCTCCACTCTATCTCAGGAGTAGTCAAAGGAAGGGTCACAGTAGGAAAAAATGCACTAAGAATAAGAAGAAAGACATAATGGATCAATTCATTCAACAAGATCCGTTCTCCTCATCTTTCATCAACACCCCAGCCAAACTCTTTGGTGGGCTTGGCTATTGAACGTGGGTCTCTTGCCGTTCCCACCATTTTCATTACCTCCCCCGTGCTTTGAAGAGGATGCCTCTGGTTGTCACTAGTAATATGGGGTTTGAGCTATTGGACACCACAATTACCATAACTTTTGTAAGATGCTCATTTAAGTGCCATAATTTTTTTTCATTTACTTGAGTGTCAACTTTTGTACGGCGTTCATTTCAATGTCTGATTACTTAATTGTTATATAACTTTTTAATCGATCACTCAAGTATCATAATTATTTAAAAACCGTTCACTACAAGTGTCATACCATATCAAATTTTCGTCACTTGGGTAAATGTTTTTTTATAAATTATGATACTCAAGTAAACGTTTTTTTGAAGTCATGGCACTCAAGTAATCAAAAAAAAGATACAACACTCAAGTGAGGATCATACGAAAATTATGACATTTGTAATGTCCTTATCTTATTCCGTTCGTTCTCTCTACTAGTTCTTTAAGAAACATGGATGATTCTTGGTATCTTTAACTATAATCCTCGCAAATTAATAAAGTAAAAAAAAGAATTGATGTCCCATGGGGACAAAAATTTAAGTCTAATGTGACTCTTTGCTAGCTAACCACGTTGAATTGTTTAGCCACTCAAATCAACGATGTCATTGAAGTGATGGATTTTTAACTAAATCGACGTTCAAGTAATCACTAGAAAAGTTTTGACATTGAAATAATCACCATATGAAAGTTATAATATTTATAATGTCATTTTCCACAAAACTGTAGTTAATCTTTTAAAAGTTTCGTTTCCTTTATAACTTATAAAAAATAAGGTCATTTCTATCATTTTACATAAACCATAAATACACGATTGCCTATAATCTTTGTTTCCCGATTCGTGATACACGATAAGATAATTTGCTTATTCATAAATTTTATGACAAGTTTCGAGTAAGTTGCAAGTACCCAACTATTTAAGTAAGTCGGGTTTGGGAATTCATAGCAAAACCCATTCTATCCCTTTTTGTGTGGATCATATTTCCAAAAAGAGTACTTCGACGATGAGAGGCTAGTCTTACTCTATTTTTCCGACTGATGTAGTGCTTTCAGTTATTTGTAAGGACTCGGTCAATCCATGCTTGCTAACCTCAAAGATGATTGTTCTTGTGGCGAATCCTGGAAATTTCAATTCACAAACTCATTTTCCACTTCACATGGGACGCTAGATGTTTAAAAAAGATTGAGTAAACATTTTTCTCACAATACGCCTCGATCGACACTAATTTATTCTACACAACCTTATCCAAAAATCATTGAGTGGAAAGTGGCATCTGAGTTTCTCACCGAACCAAGTACATGACCACACGATCCCACCTACATTTATCGCTAATAAAGAAATACAAAACCGAGTGGTCGACAAATGAATCGTCTGACGTCTGCTAACAGCAACAAATAATTGTTTCATCTACTATAAAACCTCTTTCAGCATCTATTTGGCAAATCATCTAGTCTCCTCATCATCCAAGAACGCCCTGTAGCGATGAGTACACCACAACCTCCTCATATAGCTCTGTTCCGTAGTGCTGGAATGGGCCATCTGATACCATTCCTCCGGCTCGCGGAAAATGCTGGCGAAGCAAGACAGCATCGTTACGGTCATTACAGCTCGACCCACTGTGTCCATTGCCGAGTCGGACCACCTATCCTCATTCCTTCGCCACAATCCCAAAATCAATCATCTTGAACTCCAGCTTACTCCTAGCTTCCGGCGAGCTGATTCCGCTCCTGTTGACCCTTTCCTTCTCCAGATGGATCTCATCAGGCAGTCAATCTTTCTTCTCCCTCCACTGTTATCTTCATCATCTCCACCTTTTTCCGCTATATTTGTGGACTTCCTTCAAGTTGCCGAGATTGCTTCAATTGCTAAAACCGTTCAGCTTCCTATTTATATTCTTTCCACCACCTCAGTCGCAACAAACCCAGCTGAGTTCAACAAAACTTCCACTGAAATCAAGATACCAGGATGGCCACCCATGGCAATGTCAAGCCTCCCACCGGTATTCCTTGATTCCAGTCATCTTTTTACGTCAATTATTATTACTAACTCTCAAGCTCTATCAGACGCCAAGGAATCTTGATGAACACTTTTGAGTGGTTCCAACCATCTACACTTGCCGCTCTCAACAAAGATAGGGTGATTAAAAGCTTGCCGCCCGTTCTGCCTATAGGGCCATTAGAACCATATCATGTTCCACATGCCAATAATGGGGATCAATACAGGTCATGGCTGGAGAACCAGCCAGCTGAATCTGTGGTATACATTAGCTTTGGGAGCAGAACGGCGTTGTCCAGAGATCAGATACGAGAGTTGGAAAAAGGGTTGGAGAAGACGGGGTGGAGATTCTTTTGGGCTCTAAAAACCAGTACAGTGGATAAGGATGACCAAGCGGATGCGGAACACTTTTTGAATGAATACTTCTTGGAGATAACAAAGAGTAAGGGGTTGGTCATAAAGGGTGGGTGGACCAGCAGGAGATTTTAGAGCATCCCGCCATCGGAGGGTTCTTAAGTCACTGCGGGTGGAACTCGGTTATGGAAGCTGCTCTACAGGGAGTTCCAATGCTTGCCTGGCCGCAAGATGGTGATCAGAGGTTGAATGCAGAGATCATGGAGGATGCAGGATTGTGACTGTGGGAGAGGAACTGGGATTGGGGTTCCAATTGTATTGTGCAAGGAGAAGAGATTGAGAAGAAGATTGTAGAGTTGATGACAGATGAGAAGCTGAGAGAGAGAGCCAAGATGGTGAGAGAAGAGGCTAGGAAGGCTGTTGGGAGTGTTGGGAACTCTGATAAGGCGATCAGAGAAGTAGTTGAATCGTTACATTTTATTCTAACAAGGTAGTTTGCTATCCGGAGAAATTGTCACATCGAACTAATCTATGAAGTAAACTAAAGAGTGTTTCCTTGTTGAATATTTGTATTGCGTGGAGCTATGGTTTTGATATTAATAAAGATTTTTTATTAGTGATGTGTAAGTGTATATTTGTTGGACATATTTAGTAAAGGATGAACAAGAGACAATGCACGATAGTTGAATGGATAAAGGCTTATTATGAATGGGACAGAGAAAATATTGTTTCACTAGTTTAACAAAATGGTGTTACATAGTTGTAGGATGAGATGTTAGTGTTAGGCCGCATTTGGTTCAGCATTTGAAATGAGCATTAGGGCTCGCGACACCGCTCGCCACTTCGCCGCTCACCTCTCTCTTCCCTAAAGGTATGCTGGTTTTTACGATTTTTGGATAACTTCATGTTGATCATAACTTGAAAGAGCTTGATTCCTCTACCTACTGTTTGTTGTTCTTGATGAAGTTCTTGAGCGACGAATTGAGAGTGTGTTGTTATTGGAAGTATTATTACTGATTCGCTTTGCTCAAATCGATTCTATCTGTTCGATTGCTTCTGTGCTTTGCTTGGTATTCTCTGTATTGGTATGAAAGGATGACCCAAAAACTGACGCAAATTCTTGAAAAGTTTGTCTTTTTGGGTTTCTAGTGGATGAGTAGTCGTGGAAGATAGAGAACCATGCTCCACATTAAATTTCACCTCATGTAGAGTGAAACATATGCTGCCAGCTGTAAACTCTTTGTCCTCTGTGATGATGTAGTAACTTCTGAACACGAGAATGGGCTTGAGTACCATAATGGAGTAGGATGGTACTATTGTGTGGAGCTAAATTGAGGATCATGAAGGTCACTCCAAGGTTTTTCTTCAAATTTATATGTCAACTCATTTATACTCAGTTTCAGTATGAGCAATCTTTGTATATGGGATTTGGGGTTGGGTTATGTTGTGTTGGTGACAAGCGCTTCAATTCGTTAAAACAAGCAAACATGCTTTCAGTATTGTGAAGCAGGGTGAAGTAGAGAACTTTTTGCTGAACTTTTTGCATACTTAAATCCGTTCTTTAGTGCCATATTTTGTCCCTCATTTTATATGTGAATTCTTGCATATAGAACTGAATGCTTCATGTTTGGCATGAGGTACCCTGTTGCATATAAAACTGAATATTCTTCTTGCATCCTCTCATTCTATTTTAGAATTGGAAGTGGAAGAAAAAACGGACAAAATTAGGTGTAGTTAATTGCTTTGTTGATGTTTGCAAGTGCCCTTGCAGGCACGCATGGGAACAGATCAATGTGCTGAGAGGAGAAGCAGAAGCAAATTACCTATCGGAAGCTCCTGAGCAGAGATCATGTGGTACCCAGATGCACTTGATGTCTTCATCGAATGATTAGACACCTAAATAATACTTCTGATCCTGCAAAAAAACAACCTTAAGTTGTTGACTACAAAGTCGAAGTCATTGATTAAATGCTATTTGTTTGTAGGGTTTTCGTACAGAAATAAAGAAAATGACTCAGGTTTCGTTTGCAAATGAATTTCACCTCCCTGAATGAGTCAAATTACACGGCCTCGACCCAATTGTCCTAAAAAAATCCACACTTGGTGGTTAAATAGTGACAGAGCAACGTACAATGTCTTGCAACGTTTTTGGGAGCCTTGAATTTCCATGTAAAACTACAAAAAGATTGTGCCCGTGGAATGTGATTCACCATTTCTTAGGAAAGAAGTAGCATTTACGTAGCAATGAGACGATTCATGCTGGCTAAATAGAGACAGGGCGAGCACCTACACATTACATTCCTTCCCTAGCTATTACAATAAGCACATGTTGCCTGCTAGGAAGCAGATAAATAAACTCTCATTTATAGTCAAATTTGTATGAGATGAGATATCATAAAACTTTTGTGCAAGCTATAATCAAATTTGTAGGACGTGATTTTTTTTTATATAAATTTATGAATATGTATCTTTCACATTCCTCTCAATGTAAAAATATAAAAATTATGATCATTATTTCCTTTTTTCAATTTTTAAAATATAAAAATTAAAAAACTTAATTTAATCACATCAAAGAGCTTTCTAAATATATATTTACTAAATAGTTTTGCATTTTTTCAAATTCTTTTCAATTGTAGTTTATCAAATAGTATTTGTACGTTTTCAAAGCCTTTTAAAGCTAAAGATTTTTGCATTTAGCCAAAGATTTTTTTCAAATATTAATCTAAACGAGGCATTAACATCTATGAAAAAGTACAAGGGGTATGGAATTTATTCTTTAAGATTGCAGGCTGTACGCTTGATTGGACATTCCCTGTCCAGTTTCTGGATTCTTCTTTCCTCATAATTAAGCAGTCTTATTTTATTATTTAATTTCTTCCAACTTGGTGCATGCTTGTTGCCCACGTTTCTGCTCTTCTCCTGCCATCGCCATCCTCAACAATTCTAGACTTGACCACTTCCAGAGAAATTATAGGGAATGAGAAAATGGATCACAATTTTCAACACTCCCTTTTGATGTATTTTTGTGATTTTTTTTACATGTCTTGTGATGTTTCGAACGTATCTTAAAATTCTTTATTTAATCTGTCCGTGGTTTTTTCATTGTTTTTTCAATACTTTCATCCCACGATCTCTCACATCCTTTTGTTGAAACACTTGTGCTCTCCTTCGAATCAGCATACCTTTTTTTCAATGATGTTTCATATGTCTTGGGCCATCAAATTTCTCCTAGCTGTAATTGTTTCCATCTACAGTAGAGATGGGTAATTTTTGTGTAGCACGTTTGCCATAGTTTTTGTTATAATATTAACAAACACGGAAGCTAATACGGATCTTATAAATTAAGTTAATGTGAAAGTATTAGAGAAAATACACGATGAACGATAAAGGACACCCGATATTTATGTGGTTTGATCCGAGTATCAGTATTTACATCAACGATGAGAGCTAGTTGTAAATAATCCGATAATAATCGGAAAGTCAAAGTTTATAATCATTTACTCAGACGCTCAAGTGTTTTTCACATCTAGATTAAACACAAACCCAAATATTTACAAATAAACAACTCATAATGGAAATAAAAACTCACAGCACTAGTTCATCGCGTGTCCGCTGCTCTCTTCCAGCAGAGGAACGTGCAGCTCCTGCTATTTTTCGAGAGCTACCGTGCGGCTACTTTCGCACACAAAGGAACCCACTCAATTCTTCATGGGCGGCTCCTCAGGGAGAGCTACTGTGCTCTCCTTTGAAAATCCACACCCCTTACTGTTTGGCCATTCTTCAAGACACAAAAAATAGGATTAATATTACGAAAAATCTCAAATTTATACACTTATAACAGATTTATCTCAAACTAATTTTTAAACAACAAAAAACTCCAAACTGGTATACTTGTATCAAATTTATCATAAACTAATTTTTTATCATAAAAAAATTACAAACTGATACACTTATAATAAATTTACCCTCCGCAAAATTGAATTAATACCACGAAAAATCACAAATTAATAAAAATATGACAAATGGAGAGATAAAACCTCAAACTTGTACATTCATTAACTGTTACATATCATCCAACTTAGCAATTTAACAATAAAATTTAACAGAAACTAAGTAACGATAAATTTGTCACAGGCGAATCAGTTTAGAGATTTTTAGTAGTTAAAAAATTAATTTTTGATAAATTTATCACAAATTTATTAATTTATAATTTTTCGTGATAATAATTTCAAGAGATAAAAGAAATGGGCGGCCACGCTTAACAACACTTGATAATGACATTTTTGCTCCACAAATAATATATATAAATCAAACAAATGTATACCCCTCTTCTTTGTCTTCTAGCCTCATGGAGTCCCTTCATCTTTGTTTTCACCGTATACGAAGCTCTCATCATTGAATGTATTTATTTGTCAAACTTGGATATTCATCCGATCTGGTCAAGTTCCATAACGGCTCAAACTAATAATTCCCTACCTTAACTCGATGTTCGAAGCCAAGTCATTATACTCATTAGTCATGCTGCTCTCCCAGTGCTCTCACTCTCTACAGGCCCAAATGCAACTCAAGCAAATAGCTTCACCAAATGAACGGACTTAGTCATTATGTTTGTCGAGTTCTCCGCTATAGCGATCTTTCTCAAAATAACCATACCCTTCGTTAAGACAAATCGAATAAAAACGGTACCTGATGTTGATATGCTTTATTTGCTTGCAATAAATCGGATTATATGCCATATATATCGCATATTGACTATCACAGTATATATCAACACTTTTCTATTCTAATCCAACTCTGAGAGCAAACCTCATAATCATATCGCCTTCTTCATTATAAAAGTTAGTGTCATATACTCTGCCTTAGTCAAAGACAAGGCAACGTGGTCTTGTAAAGACGTATCCCAACTCACTGCACCACTTGTTAGCGTAAACAAGTACCCTACTAAAGACATGCACTTATTCAAGTCATCAGCGTAATCCGAATCCACATAACCGATTATCTCAATGCCATTGTTATTGTTGACACCTAAATTTCGGCGCATCATTTAGTGTTAATTTGCATAGAAAATTAGGGATTAAATTTTAACCCCTAAACAAAAATATTTAAATTGCATAACATATAGTTTAGGTTCATTTAGTTTAATTGCATTTTTTTTGCATCAAATTGATTGTGGCGAATGAGCTTAAATTTCATTCAACGAGACTCGGCACATTCGGAATGCAAGGGCCGGGAATTTCAATTCAAACGGGCTCGGTCGTTTTAATTTGGGTTTAATTTGATACGTTGAGTTTAATTAATTAAAGCCTAAGTTAATTCAGCCCATTTAGATGTTAATTAAAATTAAGCTCAAACCTAAGCCCATTGGACTAGAAAGTCCGACTAATTGACCTAGGTTAGCATTATAAATATATCGTTATACCTCATAACCTAGGGGGTTCTCATAATTTCAGAAATCAGATTTTTTAGAGAGAGACTCGGAGAATTTTCGAAGAACGGAATTTCGAAGAGAGGGGGAAGCTAAAATAAGAAAGAAAATAAATAAAAGGGAAAGATATTCAGAGGAAATATTGTGCACGGCTACAAAAAGTAAAAGGGGAGGGGGGCTTGTTTTTTTTTTTTGGAAATAAAAGAGACACCCACAGAAGCTACGGAAGAGAAAGAAAGCAAGAAGAGGAATCGGTCAATGAAGAAAAAAGGAAAGAAATTTTGTTTCTTTCCTTGAGGAATCGGTCAACGAAGAAAAAAGAATTTCTTTCCTTGATGCTTTATGTACCTTTACGCATAAAAGAGGGGGGAGAGTTTCACGTAGGAGGAGATCGCCACAGAGAATAAAAAATATATCAAGAGAGGGCTGATTTTTTCGGTGAGGGGGGCTCCATACACGTAAACGAGGAGGAAAAGTGAGAAAAAGAGAGAGAGAGCGGCGCCGCACACTCACCGCCGCACCACATCGCCGGACGCCTCGTCGAAGCGCCTGCCACCACCGCCTGCCGCGCCGTGCCTCCGCCCTTTCGGAGCAACACGTCACCGCTCAAAGATCTCTCTCCGCCTAGCCGAGCCCTTGCCGCACTTTATCAGCACCTTCGCTCCTGCTCGTCACCGTCTTGACAACAGCATCCACGACAACTCTGGCCCAGCAAAGTGTTCGGTCCAGTGAACTCCAGACGTCATCAACGAGAGCCAAAGTTGTTACAACTCCGGATAAGCAAGCTTTAAGCATGCATCACAGCTTTCCCGGCGGAAGTTCCAGCATATCCACAACGCTGCACTAGTGAGTCAACATTCTTGTTCGCCTCAGTCCCCCTGCGTTGACAATCTAGTGGTTCCAGTTGCACCGGAGGACACCAGCAGCCACATGGTGTATCACAGCCCCTTTTGGTGAGTTTCCTCGATAATTTCAGCTTGTTGTAACACTGCTTGCGGCAAGTTTCCAGCAACTTTGGTGGACATATAGCAACCTCGGATTTGTCTTTCACCCGTGTCTGATCGGAACGCTCCTACCTGCATCACCGAGCACGCCGCCGCAAGCCCATGGCGAGACGTGAGACGCCGCCGCCGTTTCCGACACCACGACGCCGCTCCCGACGCACCGACCCACCGTTCCGATCCGCAATCCTGATCGTCGCAAATTCAAATCAGGAAATAAATCGGCAAATCAAATAATTATCCTATCCCGATTTAATTTGAATATTTCGTTACCTAATTTGTGTTTATTGATATCTAGTTCTGCATATTTAAATAATAGATATATTCCAATTAGGATTTTATTTCCTTCTTTGAAACTTTGGATATCTACTTGCTAAATTTGGATAGGATTTAGAATTTTCAAAAATACTTTGAATATATCCAAAATATTTGAGATATCTAAATGTTTTCAAGATGTGATCGATTAGGAAAGTTTCATAATCCGCAACCGCATATGTGGAAATAAATCTATCTATCAGGCTTTAGATAGAATTATTTCCATAGCGGGTATTTCGAATTTTAGGGTCGATCTGTCAAGCTTCAGATTGAAACTTAATTTGAAAGATTTAGCGGTTATATATATATTTTTACTTGATTTTAATTTCGAATTTTCATAAAAAATACCAAAAAAAAGATTCTCTAGAATATGTTGATTGCATGTTTAGATGATTGGTATTTTAATTTCGAATTTTGATTAAAAAAATACCAAAAAGATTGCGTTAGAATAGGTTAATTTCTTTAGTTCAAATTGCATGTTTAGATAATTGGCATTTTTAATTCCGAATTTCATTTAAAAAAATACAAAAAATATGCCCATCATTAGAAATAGGTCACGTTGTCGCATGACATATAGTTTGCATGCTAGGTTGCATTAATCGCATGTCAATTTTTGCACGTCATTACATATATGTTAGTTTTCATTTAAATAAAAGAAAATAAAAAAAAGAAATTTCTGCACCTTTGAACTTTAAATCGGAATTTTTCAAAATTATCAAATTGAGTATTTTTCTTGAAATTGGTACCGAAAGGGCGTTAAGGAGTTTAACGTAACCAAGTCGCGAATCCATAATTTCTGGTTCGTAGAAATAAAATAGTACTCCTGCTATTTTATTTAGGTTTCTAATCAATCTACTCTAAATGATTAGTGGTGACTCCTATTGAAAATATTTGCATGTTCACAATTAGACCTAAGTTGTAATTTGGTAGAGTTTGGGAGAACTCGAGCTAGGTTAGTTAATTTAATTGATCTAGTAATCCATTAGCCTAAGATCGAAACGCCGATTTTTATTTTAGGTCGCGACAGCTTGGCGACTCCGCTGGGGATTTAAACTTGAATTTTTTTTTTTGAACATTTAAGGAGGACTTAAGCCAAAGATTTTCATGGAAAAATCACTCGATTTGACAAAATTTGTTGAATTCTCATTCTTAGGTGTTAAATGGTTTTGCAGGTTGGGAGATATAAGGGGAGTAGTGATTGGCTAACCCTTTGTTTTGCAGGTTTGGTGGAGTGGAATTGTGGTTTAATTTTTGCACTATTGAAGCATTGTTTGCATATAACTGTTGTGCATAATTTACAGTTTTTGCACTACACCACACACAACCTGTGACCGGACCTGGATCACACCCATAGTTCTAAGATGGTATTTGGATGGTTCTTTAACCTTGGTGGTAAGACCTCGCTAAAGGTTATCCCATTTGAATCCCGAAAATTTTCCAAAAAATGGCTCAAGGGTTGTCCTCGTGCACGTGAGGCTACTGCGCGTGGAGGTTCCCCTTGTCGACCGAACCAAGCCGAAGTGATTGGACCCGACTAGTCATGACTATTGTATGCGAGGCTGCGACTAGTCATAATGATTGTACGCGAGACTGCGACATGTCGTTCTGTCCATCATTTCATTTTGTAAAGCCTTTAGGGTAGATAGATTAAGGTTTAAACTCACGATTCATGTGCATGTCTCTGTGATTGACATTTCTCCCTAAAAGGCAGTAATTTCTTGAACTTTACCTTTAGTTTCCTTCATCTTATTTTGAGTCGGTCCATGATTTAGGTTGAGTCATTTGGCACGTGGTCTATTTAAAAATGGGTCGCCTCGATATCCGTTTCGTGCCTACTCCGAAGCTAGAGCTCAAGAAGTTATGGAGCCAGTTGAAGCCAGATGGTCAGCAGTACGTTCTCAAGCGCATTGGATTCATGCTACCAATCCTGGACATAGAGGTTCAAAGCGGGATCATGCAAGCACTCGCCCATTTTTGGTGCCCTGAGACAACCACATTTGTGTTAGGAGGTAAGTTTGAGCTCACACCGACTCTGGAAGAATACAGTTTTGCCATCGGGAAATCGATTGAGTTGGATATAGTCGAACCACCCATTAAGGCAGACCCTGTGGTAGTGCTTGCTGAATTTTTGAATTTAACCAAAAAGGAAATTGAAAAAGTGTTAAAGAGCAATTGTCAAGCGTGCCCATTAGCTTTTCTTATCGAGTGTTTTGAAAATAACTCCGTCCTCATGAGATCTAAGATTTTTATCTTAGCTTTTTTCGGACTCATCATTTTTCCATTCTGTCAAAATGCTATTGATCCTGTCATAGCCTGGACGGTAAAATTAATATGTGGCGGAGTTAGTTTTATAAACACAATTCTGGCAGAAACTTTCATATCTCTGACACGATTCAAGAAAAGAAAAGATAGAGTTTTTCGAGCCTCGATTGAGCTTTTGCAAATCTGGTTTTTCTCACATCTTTCTCAATTCGGGGAAAATATGACTATATTTGAAATGAACATCACTGATAATCCTATTTTAAGGTTCAAGCAAATACAAGATCAAACAAAGAGTTTGCACTATACACAATGAGTCCATCTGTTCAAGGATCCAAGCTCTAAGATTTTCCTTTAGCAAGCTGTATGGTTTCGGAAAGTTGAGGCTCGACTATACCATGGCGATCAAAAGCCCGTACCTTTGATGGACATTTTATGGGGCAACCTGCTATCAACCCCTTCGGGTTGCGCGTCAATTCCGAGTTCTGCAGGATGTCCCACCTCCACTCAGACCTAATGAATTCCAAGTCCAATTCGAGAAGGGCGAGTCCTACAGAGTCAAGCTTAGGCGTCATTCTAACGCTTGGCAGAATTGCTCCCCTCAGAAGCTGATTTGGCCTGCAGATGAGCCCACCGGAAGAATGAAGAGTCACTTTGCTACGGCCCGGTATGTTCAATGTCATACCATCCCTGCCGAGATACTCCCGAAGATCCCGATCGTGACAGTACGGGATACTCTTCAAACCCGAATCAAAATCAGCGAAGAAAAGGCGATGAAGGCCCAGAACAAGGCAGATGCTCTGGCTGAAGAGAATGCACGATTACGACGCACCTTAAAGGCCCATTCATCTATAGATCACGGGGCCTCTAAAAAGAGGAAGACCGTTTGATTTCTAGTTTGGTTTAGGGAGTTTTTCTTTTTAGGAGAAATGTTAGCTTGTTACTAATGCTTTCTATAATAAACATCGTTTCTGAACGATTTTTATAAGAATCCTTTTGTGACATTTTCCATGATAGGTAATTCAATGAAAAGCATCAAACGTTAATTTTGGAATCGGTCCAGGTTTTATTGAATAAAGCAAATTTGGAATTTTGAGATTTACTGGACGAATCGGTCTTTCGAAAGAAATCTCATGTTGAGGGTCTAGAGGATATCATGGACCGACTCGTTATTCTTACTCGTCGTATTTATTCTACCGTTGCTTTTTGCAGGTAATTTGCCACGGATCCCCCTCATCCTCATAATACTCGATCGGTGACCAAAAGAAGGATGCCCAATCAAGCCGAGATTGCAGCCATGATCGACGAAAAGCTGAAGGAGCATATGAATGCAATCAATGAGCAAATCACGGCTGCCATGTCCAAAATGATGGGTGATTTCATGGCCAAACAGCAGCAGATCAATGTTGTCTCTCAATCGGAGATTCCACTTCCAACTCGTCAAGGCCTCCGCCTTGACAAATCTCCTGCAGTGAATATTAATCCAACTCTTCAACTGAATGATGTCATTCTGACTGATACTAGTACGTCTCCGGCGGCCCCTGTTCTTCAGTTACCCCCCAATGATGAAAATGCCAAGTTGCTGGCTAAGCTCGACCAGAGGTTACGTGAAGTGGAGGGAACTCAAAGTGCTCCGCCTGTTGATTTGTCCATTTTTACCCAGGTCCAAGTGCCCGAAAAGTTCAAGATGCCAGCTTTCGAGAAGTATGACGGCACCTCAAACCCAATTCAGCACATTGATATGTACCAGGGGCTCATGAATAGATACGTTTCTAACGGATCCCTAATGATCCAAACCTTCCAAGCAAGCTTAAGGGATGCGGCAATAAGGTGGTATACCAACCACCAGATCAACCGGAAAGACTCGTGGGAAGAGGTGGCAAACCTTTTCATCAAACACTTCAAGTTCAATCTCGACGTCACTATTACAAGGGAAGACCTGGAAAGAGCTGAACAGAAAAGGGCGAGACTCTAAAGGAGTACGCCACTCGCTGGAGGAACATGGCTAGACAAATCATGCCGGAACCCGCAGAACGTGACTTGATGAAGTTGTTCGTGTCCACCCTACCGCAGCCGGTTCGTTCACGAATGTTAATAACAGCCGCCCAATCTTTTGGCCAACTGATAGCCATGGGTGAGGAGATAGAGACTGGACTCAAGAAGGGATGGTATGGTGAGCCAGTTTCATCGGTCAAGAGATTTACTACTAGGAAGGACAAAGAGCAGGTCCCCGAAGTCAACATGACCTATCTGCAGAAGCCACCGGCTCAAACCCCGAAGCTACAATTTAGCACCCAGCAGACAACCTCTTATGGACGGCAAGGCCAGCAGGATCCACGCCAGCAGCGCAAACTTCGCCAGTTCACTCCACTTCCTGGGACGTTATCTCAGGTACTGGCGGTGCTAAGGAAGAAGAACTTGCTGAATTCAGAGCCACAAAGAGCTAACGCTGCTAGCTATGCAAAGTATGATCCGTCGAAGAAATGTGATTATCATATAGGTGAGATTGGGCATTCGACTGATGATTGCCAAGTACTCAAACATCGAGTGCAGGATCTACTCGACACTGGAGCGTTTGCGCTGCAGCCAGCCGGTAAACCCAATGTGCAGAATAATCCACTCCCTAATCATTCGAACAGTGCAAATGTTGTCCTTGGCCCGGGAGTCAAACGGGTTCAAAGCTTCAGCGTCCCTCTCGAAGATATGTTCGATGCTCTAGTCCGAGCTGGTTATGTTTCAACCGACGAGGTGGTGTCATTCGGTGACATAAGAGAGAAAGTGGATGAGTTGGTGAGAAAAGGAATTATTAGGACAGTGGATGAATTCGGGGTAGTGGCCACTATACCCCAGGTCACCATTGACTGGAATGAAGAACTCGCAAAGATAACTGATGAACAAGGGAAGTTGGATCCTGACATGCCCGCTCTCGAAGACACCTCTGACGACGACCTCGGGATTATTATACCCGACGCTCCGGAAGTATTGATCCTAGCATCGCCTCAACCTTATGCTTATGAAAGCAACAAGATGGTCCCGTGGTCGTATGACGTCGATCTGATAACCAGGTCAGGGCGAACTTATCCTGATAATCAACCGGCAAAGCTAGTGGCTGAGAAAGAAGCGAAGGAGTTCTTAGCTGTAATTAAGGCTAGTGAGTATAATGTGGTTGATCAGCTGAGAAAGTTACCGGCGCAAGTCTCGTTGTTGGAACTGCTCTAAACATTAGATAAGCATCGGAGTGCTCTAATGAAGGTTTTAAGTGAGATTCATGTGCCCAAGACTATTGAAGAAGATAAGCTGGAAGGGTTTGTCGGGGCAATTCTCCTCAAGGATCAAGTGGCATTCTCTGATGAGGAAATCCCCGTGGAAGGACGTGGTCATAATAAGGCGCTTCACATATCAGTGAAGTACAAGGAGACTCACATGGCCAGGGTGCTTGTTGATAACGGGTCAGCTCTGAATTTATGCCCGTTGGCTACTTTGAAAAGGCTGGGTATTCACCCATCCGCCATGCAAGCAGTCAAGACTTCTGTTCGAGCCTTTAATGGAATGAAGAAGGATGTGATAGGCCAAATTAACTTAGCACTGCAGATCGGACCTTCGGTGTTTGATGTTCTTTTTCAGGTGCTAGATATCCCTTCTGCTTTCAATTTCTTGCTGGGACGACCATGGATCCACAATGCGGGTGCTGTGCCTTCCAGTTTACATCAGAAGATCAAATTTGTGGCTGGAGCAAAGCTTGTTACAATTTATGGAGAAGAAGATCACCGAATCTTCAATGCAACATCGATCCCATACATAGAGCCCGATCATGTTGAGGAGGATAGCTATCATTCATTCAAGATAGTTCAAGTTGTTCAAGCTTCCTCTGACATGCCGTTGCCCATCCCTGAAGTTTCTAATGCAGCTATCATGGTAGCCAAGGTCATGGTTGGTAATAGGTTTAAGCCAGGTCAGGGTCTTGGGAAGGAAGGCCAAGGCATTCATGCCCCGATTGAGACGAATGGACAATCCCACAAGACTGGTTTGGGATATCATGGGCAGGGAAGCTGCGAACAAAGCAATAATTGTTGCAAAAGCCGAACAGGGGTATGTCAAAGTCCCTTACCACCTTCCATCAACCACATCTTTCCCTCGGCTGGAGTAGTGGGGGGATATGAGCACGTAAAGCCGAGCTCGACTGAAGATGATCTTGGGCTTATCTTTCCTGAATCGCAACAAGCCTTAGCTGACTCACCTAAGAAATGCGGTAAAGCTATTCTGGTCAGTTTGTCTGACGATTCTGACAATGACCAGCCACCCTCTATTTTCAAGAAGCCGGAATCGAGGGTGGTGGACTTTGACTTTGATAATGGTATACCCTACCTCACCGGTTGGTTTGCTGAGACTTCCATTGGTGCAATCACTGAGGGGCCACTTGAAGGGATGGGCGCTGGCCCTCAAGAGTAATCATTTCTAGTTTTCGTATCTCCCCTGCGTGGGAATCTTTATTGCTTTTTCGATTTTCATTCCAACTCATGTTGCACTTAGGTTTTTCAATCCAATAAGATGTAATTCATTGATCCAATATCAATAAAATTACAGAAGTTTTTATCATTTTGAATCTTGTTGAAGTACCTCAAACCAACCCGATGATGATAACCAACGATTGAAAAATTTGTCATCTACGGTAAGAACTGAGGGTTAGGCTTCTCAAGAATTCTCGTTTCAAGGTCTTCGAAAGCAAAATGAATTTCAAGAAACAAGGATCAGTCTTCGAAAATTACTTGTAGTTAAGCCCTGTCTTGTCTTTTTGATCCCTTTCTTTCATGTTTCAGTACTAATCTCGAGGCATGCGAAGGGACGGAAATCATCGATCCTCATATATGTGATATGAATGGAGCAATCGAAGCAGCTAATAAGAACATCAAGAAGATTTTGGCTAAAACAGCTGAAAACTATCGTGATTGGCATGAGAGATTACCTTTTGCGCTTATGGCATATCGGACTTCTATCCGGACATCTACAGGGGCAACTCCGTATTCTCTTGTGTACGGTATGGAAGCAGTTCTACCTGTTGAAGTTGAAATCCCTTCATTGCGTATTCTTTCACAGGTGCACTTGCCAGAAGCAAATTGGATTCAGCAGAGGTTGGACCAGTTGAACATGATTGATGAGAAAAGGCTTAGAGCTCTATGCCATGGCCAGTGCTACCAACAACGAATTGCTAAATCTTTCAACAAGAAAGTCAAGCCTCGACATTTCCAGGTAGGCGATCTTGTCCTACGGAGGTTATTGCCAATAGTTCCTCTTGCAGAAAGAAAATTCGCCCCGAATTATGGCGGTCCGTACTTTGTGAAGAAAGTCCTTCCAGGAGGTGTTTTGATTTTGGCCGAGATGGATGGTCGTGTTTTTTCCAGTCCAGTTAATTCTGATTCAGTGAAGAAATATTACACTTGATTTTGTACTCACTTTGACTTTGCTTCAATCAAGTTTCAAATTGAATTCATGAATCAATAGATGTTACTAAGCTTCGTTTGAGGAAAGCCTTTAATCTGACAATTTGTTTCTGTCCTAATGAAATAATCATGTTGCATAAGAGACTTCAAGATGACGAAAGGCAAGCCATTTCCATACACATCCTGAATAATAATCCCTAGTGCGAGTTGAGTGAAAATTCCGTGCTGACAAGGTAGAGGATTATCTCACGAAAAGTATGACGATCAAAATGACGAGAGGCATTCATTTCCTCTATCTAAACACTACAAGCTATCATTTGCTTAACCCCTTTGAACGGAGTTTCATTTCTTACCCCTGTTAGGAACAATTCTTATATTGGGGCAATTCCTCAGAAAGTTCAAAATGGCTAGAATTTTCTTGCTTTCACTTGCGTCAATCTTCAAGTATATTTATTGCATGCAAATTTTGTGTTAGCTCGAGTGCCTTAGATATGACGAAGAGCATTTCTTTCTATATCCCTACACATTATATCCTTTACGTACCCAATTTGAGCGGTGAATTCATTTCAACCCTATTGGTGATCATTCCTGTGATGAACAAATGAAATCATCACAAAGCAAGTTCAAGGTGACTCGAGGCAAATGGGAGCTCGAAGGAAAATTCATCAGAAAGGTTGTAAAAGGACTCCAATGAAATCGAAGTTCTCTCGAAAAAGGAGAGAAAAATCTCTCTCGAAGAAGAATCTCTCTCAAAAACAAAACAAAAAATGATGATGGAACATGAGAGAAAAATGAGAGAAAGAAAGCTTCAGCAAGAACTGAGTCAATATGCAAGATCATTTGAAGATTCATTTGTGGAGCAAGTACTGGATATAGATCAATTGGATAATCACCAATCTTCATGTTCATAATACCCCTTTTGATGAAAATAGGCCATTCATTTCAAGCCTACCTGAACCTACGTTACAACCCTTACCAAAGTCTCTTCAGAATAGGGCACTTGAGTTAACGTAGAGTTTCAAATGCTTATAAATATTGCTCAAAGAAGTGCGAGCAAGATTTTTCTATCTCATTTTTGCAGCATTCCTGACTTGTGAATCCGGAGCAGCTGATGACATCAATTCTTTCAATAGCCTCGACTCGAAGAGTCCCTTTTGCTAAGCCATTGAACAAACCCATGTTTCAGTCCTTATAAAGACCTCTCGGATTGGCTAAATTGTACTGATTTTGAGAATATCCGAACCCTTGTCAAGCACGACGAAGAGAGTTTGAGTGATTCTTATACCCGCATTAAAGGTCGGGACAAAAGCCTTTCATTGAGAGTGAGTAGAAAGTCCTTTCTGATTAAAGGTTTCTCATTTAATGTGATCAAACTGTCAAAAGGATAAAATGATTGTTCTTATTGATAAATTCCCCAATGAAGCTTGGTAAGGCGAGCAGATTCATAAATTATGTTTTCTCTGCCTCTGCGCATGTGGTATTTTAACATTTTCTCAGGAAAGAACAGGAGCGATTCCATTGGCTCCGTCATAAGAAGAATTCAGGTACGCTTGCTACTTATTCTTCGTCGTTTCTCATTTCGAAATACAATTTCCCACATGGTGTTGCCAAGTGGAGTACGCGGCACACCTCAATTGATGTTGCTGAATGGAGTACGAAGCACATCCCATTTCATGTTCGCCAAATGGAGTACGCGGCGGCATAGTGTTGCCAAGTAGAGTACGCGGCACACCCCAATTGATGTTGCTGAGTGGAGTACGAAGCACATCTTATTTTCATATTCACCAAGTGGAGTACGCAGCGGCATGGTGTTGCCAAGTGGAGTACGCGGCACACCCCAATTGATGTTGCTGAGTGGAGTACGAAGCACATCCCATTTCATATTCGCCAAGTGGAGTACGCGGCGGCATGGTGTTGCCAAGTGGAGTACGCGGCACACCCCATCTTATGTTCGTCTAGTAGGATAGACGACGTAACACCCTAGTCTTTTGTTCGTCTAGTAGGATAGACGACGTCGTACCCCAGTCTCATGTTCGTCTAGCAGGATAGGCGGCGTAACATCCAGTCTCATGTTCACCTAGCAGGATATGTGGTATAATATCTAGTACTTTGTTCGTCTAGCAGGATAGACAGCGTAACATCCAGTCCTCTGTTCACCTAGCAGGATAGGTGGCATAATATCCAGTCCTCTGTTCGCCTAGCAGGATAGGCGGCGTAACATCCAGTCTCATGTTCACCTAGCAAGATAGGTGGCATAATATCCAGTACTTTATTCGTCTAGCAGGATAGACGGCGTAACATCTAGTCCTCTGTTCACCTAGCAGAATAGGTGGCATAATATCCAGTCCTTTGTTCGCCTAGCAGGATAGGCGACGTAATATCTAGTCCTTTGTTCACCAAGCAGGATAGGTGGCATAGCATCCCGTTTCATGTTCGTCTAGCAGGATAGACGGCACAATTTCTCATTTGGTGTTGCCAAGTGGAGTACGCGGCACACCCTATCTCATTTTATGTTCACCTAGCAGGATAGGTGGCATAGTTTCTCAATTGGTGTCGCTAAGTAGAGTACGAAGCACACCAATCAATACATCCCTTTGTTTCTTCATATCATGCGTTATTTCGCATCCGTAAGAAATTACAGGTAACAGATAGGCAATTCAGTACTTCGAAAACCTTACTTCCAGTTGATCAGAAGTTTGGAGATTGAGGGAATTCTCAGCATTATAAAGCTTTCATTCACTTGGATGCTTTTTGTGCGATCTGTATGCAAGACTCTTTCACCGCTCCGCATGACATGAGAAACCTTAGCATATGTTCTTTATTGCTTGCATATCATGCATCATTTTATTAAAAAAAAAATTATCATCATCATTCATCATTTTGCATAGTTTAAATTTAGGTCTCAGTCTTTGAGCGAAACCTCTGCGAGCCTCCACTCAAAGAGGGGCAGCTGTTGACACCTAAATTTCGGCGCATCATTTAGTGTTAATTTGCATAGAAAATTATGGATTAAATTTTAACCCCTAAACAAAAATATTTAAATTGCATAACATATAGTTTAGGTTCATTTAGTTTAATTGCATTTTTTTTGCATCAAATTGATTGTGGCGAATCAGCTTAAATTTCATTCAACGAGACTCGGCACGTTCGGAATGTAAGGACCGGGAATTTCAATTTAAACGGGCTCGGTCGTTTTAATTTGGGTTTAATTTGATACGTTGAGTTTAATTAATTAAAGCCTAAGTTAATTCAACCCATTTAGATGTTAATTAAAATTAAGCTTAAACTTAAGCCCATTAGGACTAGAAAGCCCGACTAATTGACCTAGGTTAGTATTATAAATATATCGTTATACCTCATAACCTAGGGGGTTATCATAATTTCATAAATCAGATTTTTTAGAGAGAGACTCGGAGAATTTTCGGAGAACGGAATTTCGGAGAGAGAGGGAAGCTAAAATAAGAAAGAAAATAAATAAAAGGGGAAGATATTCAGAGGAAATATTGTGCACGGCTACAAAAAGTAAAAGGGATGGGGGTAGTGGTGGCCACGGGCCGGTTCGGCTCGGAACCGGCCCGGAACCGGACCGATCAAACCCGGGCTCGAAACCGTTGACCGGGCCCGCGGTTCGGAACCGGAACCGGCCCGTGGCATACGGGCCCGGTTTCGGTTCCCGAAAAATTTGAACCGGCCCAGAACCGCCGGTTCCGGGCCGGTTCTACTAAATAAAAAATAAATAAAAATTTTATTTAAAAAATAATAATAATGAAATTTTTTTTAAAAAAATTTCATTATTTAATTTTTTTTATAAAACAAATTAAACTCTAATTGCCATGCATTGTAAGCGCATTGATTTTCAATTGCAATGCTTGACTTGGGTGTATTGAACTCTAATTACAAGGCTTGGCTTGAGTTTTATAAACAACCCCTTTGATGGTCTCTTCATTCCCATTCGATGTGGGACTCTCGGTTTGCCTTGAATGCCTTCAATATGAGACTTTTGGCTTTGTCTTCATGCAAATGCCAAGAGTCCCACATCGAATGGGAATGAAGAGACCATCAAAGGAGTTGTTTATAAAATCCAAGCCAAGTCATGAGAATGTGAAGTTGTATGCCTTTTGTGGCTACGATCCTTTGCTAATTAAGAGCAAAGGGTTTCATTAGACCGCCTAGAATCGGACCGGACCAATGGTCCGGTTCTCAGTTCTATGGTTTGCCGGTTCGGTTCTTAGTTCTAAAATTAAAAGACCGGTCTTACCGGTTCGGTTCCAGGTTCCGATCGGGAACCGATCACCCCTACAATTTTCATTTTGATTATAATTTATATTGAATAATTCATTATTTCATATTTTTTATAATTATTTTATTTTTTTTATTTTATAATTTATTTTTTAAAATTTTAAATTACGAATCGGAACCGGAATCGGCCGGTTCGGAACCGAAACCGGAACCGCTAGGGGCGGTTCCGGTTCCGGTTCACATGTGGCCACGAACCGGAACCGGCCAGTTCCGAACCGTGGCCACCACTAGATGGGGGGCTTGTTTTTTTTTTTTTGGAAATAAAAGAGACACCCACAGAAGCCACGGAAGAGAAAGAAAGCAAGAAGAGGAATCGGTCAACGAAGAAAAAAGGAAAGAAATTTTGTTTCTTTCCTTGAGGAATCGGTCAATGAAGAAAAAAGAATTTCTTTCCTTAATGCTTTACGTACCTTTACGCATAAAAGAGGGGGGAGAGTTTCACGTAGGAGGAGATGGCCACATAGAATAAAAAATATATCAAGAGAGGGCTGATTTTTTCGGTGAGGGGGGCTCCATACACGTAAACGAGGAGAAAAAGTGAGAAAAAGAGAGAGAGAGCGGCACCGCACACCCACCGCCGCTCCACATCGCCGGACGCCTCATCGAAGCGCTTGCCACCACCGCCTGCCGCGCCGTGCCTCCGCCCTTTCGGAACAACACGTCACCGCTCAAAGATCTCTCTTCGCCTAGCCGAGCCCTTGCCGCACTTTATCAGCACCTTCGCTCCTGCTCGTCACCGTCTTGACAACAGCATCCACGACAACTCTGGCCCAGCAAAGTGTTCGGTCCAGTGAACTCCAGACGTCATCAACGAGAGCCAAAGTTGTTACAACTCCGGATAAGCAAGCTTTAAGCATGCATCACAGCTTTCCCGGCGGAAGTTCCAGCATATCCACAACGCTGCACTAGTGAGTCAACATTCTTGCTCGCCTCAGTCCCCCTGCGTTGACAATCTAGTGGTTCCAGTTGCACCGGAGGACACCAGCAGCCGCATGGTGTATCACAGCCCCTTTTGGTGAGTTTCCTCGATAATTTCAGCTTGTTATAACACTGCTTGCGGCAAGTTTCCAGCAACTCTGGTGGACATATAGCAACCTCGGATTTGTCTTTCACCCGTGTCTGATCGGAACGCTCCTACCTGCATCACCGAGCACCCCGCCGCAAGCCCGTGGCGAGACGTGAGACGCCGCCGCCGTTTCCGACACCACGACGCCGCTCTCGACGCACCGACCCACCGTTCCGATCCGCAATCCCGATCGTCGCAAATTCAAATCAGGAAATAAATCGGCAAATCAGGTAATTATCCTATCCCGATTTAATTTGAATATTTCGTTACCTAATTTGTGTTTATTGATATCTAGTTCTGCATATTTGAATAATAGATACATTCCAATTAGGATTTTATTTCCTTCTTTGAAACTTTGGATATCTACTTGCTAAATTTGGATAGGATTTAGAATTTTCAAAAATACTTTGAATATATCCAAAATATTTGAGATATCTAAATGTTTTCAAGATGTGATCGATTAGGAAAGTTTCCTAATCCGTAACCGCACATGTGGAAATAAATCTATCTATCAGGCTTTAGATAGAATTATTTCCATAGTGGATATTTCGAATTTTAGGGTCGATCTGTCAGGCTTCAGATTGAAACTTAATTCGAAAGATTTAGCGGTTATATATATTTTTTTACTTGATTTTAATTTCGAATTTTCATAAAAAATACCAAAAAAAGATTCTCTAGAATATGTTGATTGCATGTTTAGATGATTGGTATTTTAATTTCGAATTTTGATAAAAAAAATACCAAAAAGATTGCGTTAGAATAGGTTAATTTCTTTAGTTCAAATTGCATGTTTAGATAATTGGCATTTTTAATTCCGAATTTCATTTAAAAAAATATAAAAAATATGCCCGTCATTAGAAATAGGTCACGTTGTCGCATGACATATAGTTTGCATGCTAGGTTGCATTAATCGCATGTCAATTTTTGCACGTCATTACATATAGGTTAGTTTTCATTTAAATAAAAGAAAATAAAAAAAAAGAAATTTTTGCACCTTTGAACTTTAAATCGGAATTTTTCAAAATTATCAAATTGAGTATTTTTCTTGAAATTGGTACCGAAAGGGCGTTAAGGAGTTTAACGTAACCAAGTCCCGAATCCATAATTTCTGGTTCGTAGAAATAAAATAGTACTCCTGCTATTTTATTTAGGTTTCTAATCAACCTACTCTAAATGATTAGTGGCGACTCCTATTGAAAATATTTGCATGTTCACAATTGGACCTAAGTTGCGATTTGGTAGAATTTGGGAGAACTCAAGCTAGGTTAGTTAATTTAATTGATCTAGTAATCCATTAGCTTAATATCGAAACGCCGATTTTTATTTTAGGTCGCGACAGTTATTCCTTCGGTATACCATATTTACATCTATTGTCTCCTTCAAATATCTAAGTATTCACTTCATAGCTTCCCAATTAATTTTACCAGGCTGCTTCATATAATGGCTAAATACGCTCACAATCTATGAAATGTCATGCCTAATACATATCATAACATACATAATATTACTCACTGCACTAAAATAAGAAATATCGTACCTGTGCTCCTCCTCATCCTCAGTCTTGATAATGGAAATACAGTTGGGTGTTTTTTTATAGAGGATGCTGGACAAATGTCCAATATCAACCCAACGACACCCTTGAGTGTTTTTTATAGATGTTGGTTAGGACAAATGCCCAATACCAACCCGACAACACTCTGACTTTGGTTCTGGCTCTCGCTTCGGCTCTGGCTCTATTGGATCTTACTTGGGTTCGAGCTCTAACTCTAGCTTTGATTTTAGTTAAGGATGGTGAGAACAAATGCATAAAATCACCCGAATGTGCCTGACTGTAATACCACTGTTAATTTTTGGTTTAAATGCTAGTATATGGGAAAGGATTAAGCAAAGAAACAAGGATGAATGTATGAGAGGTTATTGTTGGCAAGGAAGCACAAGGAAAGCGAAAACTTTTATTATTTAGCGAGTATTACTAAGGGAAGGGAAGAAGCTAAGTTTATTGGTTTGCCATGATTGGACGTCTACCAAGCCCCATTTATAGGCATACATCACTGCCTCTGCACTAAATATCTTTGCATGTCAGAGAGCCCCATTTATAGGCGTACATCACTGCCTCTGCACCAAAAATCTCTGCATGTCAGAGAGATTCTCTGCCTTCATCCTTTTCAACACAATACTACAGACTTTAACACTATACCTAGAAATTTTTTATGTACGCTAGACTTTTCTAGACATATCCTGTATTAAAAAAATTGGATCAATTATTTTGACACTCCTACTTGATCCAATTTTTGCAATACTCCAAGCATGCTTCATAACATCTCAGACTTGGTTGGTGATGGTACTGTAGTGAATATGTCCGCTACCTGATCCTCGGTCTTGCGATATTTGACCTCAATCTCTCCATTAGAGGAGATAAGTTTTGTGGCGATTTTTGACATAAAATATCACATGTAGATAAATGAATCGATAACTTCACTTCAAATAGAACTGAACATGTACAAACCGTGTCAAAATTTAATTGACGACAAAGCTTAAGAACATAATCACTTTAAACAAAAGCAAAATTGCACAAGCTATGCTAGAATTTAATTGACGATAAAGCTTGAGAATATAAAAATGCAACACAAAATTTAATCCACGACAAGGCAGCCAAGATAAACAGGAAAGATACACATCGCAATTTAATCGACGGCACGGATCTGGAATCTACAATTAAGAAACACGTCGAAATTTAATTAGCAATTCAAATATGAAAACTACAACTACAGTGCAGGGATTAAAAGATAATTGAAATATAAAATGTTTATTTTTTTGTGCACAGGAGAGGGGGAGGGAGGTCTCCAGTAGATGAACGCAAGTATTTATAATGCTCATGACATAACCAGTTGGGAGCGGTCCTCTTGCGGTTATAGCCACGTGTCACAAATTGGAGATTTCGTGACCCAACCAACCGAAGAAATAGCCCAGATGAACAGCAAGACTAGAAGTATCTTAAGCTCTAAGGTTTTTCACGAGGATTCTAGAATACTGCTAAAGACGGTATGAGAAATATATATGTATTCAAGATATTTTTTGTATTTAATGGGATAGATGGGAGTCTTATATTTAATAAGGTAGACGGCAGTTGGGGATAGTCATGGCCACGGTTCAGGAATCGCCGGTTCCGGTTCCTGGCCATGAATGAACCGAAATCGGATGGTTCCGGGCCGGTTTCGGTTCAGTTCCAGTTCCGGGCTGGTTCCGGGTCAGTTCTGGGCTGGTTTCGATTTCGGACCAGTTTCTTCCGGTTCCGATTTCGGTTTCTGCCAGTTCCGGTTCATAATTTAAAATTTTAAAAAAATAATGAAATTATGAATTATTCAATATAAATTGTAATCAAAATGTAGATTTTAATCAAATTTGAGGACCAAAAGAGAGAATGAGGGGGCTTGAACTTAATAAATTATTATTAAGCGCCTTACAATTCGTTACAATGATTTGTAAAAAAAAAAGAAGCACAATATATATGCCCTAAAATGACCCAAAAACCTAAGCCTATCCAAACCCCCGCATTCCATGCATAGGGGTCACATGTCGTCGGATTATACTTCGGTTTCCCTAAACTCACGTGGACGTGCCCGGTATGCGAAACAAGGATCCCTGAAATATTTGCCAACTCCGATAGTTTTTTTATTCTCAGTCGTCGCTACCCGTTCCGATTCCAGTAGTGGTACCGATACCAGTGGTATATCCGTCGTTAAAAAATTCGAATTCATTATTCCGATCTATTTTTTGTTATCGGTATTGAGCCTTAGTCCAATCATCGACACAAACTTGCATCTCCATTGATTCTAGAGCTAATCTTGAATGATGTTTATCCAAAATATTATCTTAGGCAATGAATGCTTGTTTGACCTCAACTGTGGAACAGAGGGTTGCAAAAATTTGTTTTGCAATAAGAGAAATGATTGAGTATTAGCTTGCGTGCCTCTTCCACCAATCCAAAATTAAAAAACCTGTACTACCTTTGGATTCACTAAACTCAAAGAAAACGGTTAGATAAAACTCTAATTCAGAAATATTTCCTATTACTTCCTTTTGTTTTTTTCGTCTATTTAATAAAAGTTAGTACCCTATACTAATTTTACCTGTACTCACATTTTGTGTCTCGGTAGATTGAAAAGATCCAATATCATCTAAATTATATTTAGTATAAAATTCATTATATAATTCTATTACTAAGCTTTTAACCTCACTTAGTATGGTTGTAATATTTACCGTATTAGAATGTAAACATTGATAATACGTATGCAAATAATCACTTAAATTATCTAATTTGCAATGCGGATAAAAAACACAAGCAAATAAATAAATAATGGGAATTTCGCCATAATAATGTAGCCACTTCATTTCCATTGTTACTATAGTATATTGTAATTCAATATCATTTTCATATTCGTAAAAAATTCCGACAATATTAATACACTCTACTAAAAATAAATGCGTAGTAAAATAATAAACATCGGACAAAGTATAAGTTGTATTGTTAAAAACCTTTAAAATATCTAAAAATTTTTTGCAAATACCCCACTCTTGTGGGTATAAATTAATATGAGGTATATTATTAGAAATGAATGTACATAATAAATCTTTATACTCATAAGATTCACCAAGCAAGTGGAAAGTAGAATTCCACCAAGTTGGAACATATCTTGGAAATCCTTTTGGCTTTTTGGCATTTTCTCTACAAAATTTACCCCATTCTTTCATTTTTTGGGATGTTTCTATAAAAATTGAATCGTCGTTTTATTGGTTCAAGAAAAATATCAAGAGTTTTCAAACCATCTTGTACACATAAATTTAAAATATGACAATCACATCTAACGTGAAAATTATTTTCACCAAAAGCGGGTTTACAAATATTTTCTAAATCAACAATTGAAGCAGTATTTGCTGCGGTATTATCAAAACCAACTGAAAAAATTTTGTTAAGCAAATAATATTTTTCTAAAATTTGCCTAATAATTCTATAAATATTATTTGCCGTATGCTTACCATCGAAAAATCTAAATGCAATAACTCTTTTTTGAATACTCCAATCGTCATTTATCCAATGGCATGTTATGCCCATGTAAGAATGCGTTTGCCAATGATCACTCCAAATATCACTACCTATATGCACGCATCCATTAAATTGCATAAATTTTTTTTGTAAATCCTTTTTTCCATTTCTATAAAGATGTTTAATTATTTGTTTAAATGAATTTCTAGGGACACGTTTTGCTTGTGGAGCACATGCTTTTTGTACAAATTGATTAAAACCAAATCTTTCTCCAAAACTAAATGATAAATGCTCAACGGAAACAAATTGACCTAATTCTTCCTTATAAGTTTTTTCATTAAAATGAAATAAAAGGGAAAGTGTTAGAATTGACGTACTTGGAAATTTGTTGTTGCCCGATATTGATTCCCGTTTGGGTTGGATGTTTACTCCTAAGATGTCGTTTGAATGTTCCATATCCTTGTCCACCTGTATATTTATATATTTTCCCATAATGTTTACAAATTATATCATATCTTTTTTCATCAATATCAAACCTTTCCATTTTCGTGAAGTGATGCCAAATGTCAGATGTAAGTTCCCGCTCCGCCTCCTTTGTTGTAGATATTTCGGCAGGAGGATGAAGACTTTCTTATGTCGGGATGCACTCCACATTGGGGAAAATTTTGATTTCATCATCTTCAAAATCTGCATAATCACGAGGATCAAAAGAATGGTGGAATTCTGTCATGATATTCTTACCTTTGCCAGTTGGCACTCGACTTCCACTTGCCATTTTTCGAGTGGATTAAGAGAATTGAGTGGATTAATTGGGAGAATCAAGAGAGAATTGCACGGATTGAGAAAATTGAGAGAATTTAAGAAAATTTGAGAGAATTTAGAGTATTGAGAAAATTTGAAAGAATTGAGAGCATTGAGATAATATGAAAGAATTTTAGAGAATTTATAAGGAAAAAAATGCGAAGGAAATTTAGAGATAACCATTGCATTGCAACAGTTATCTTTTTAATTTTTCTAACTTTTTTTAATTTTTTACTTTTGCGACAGCTTTTGCCCGTTGCCACAGGCTGCCCTGGCAACGAGCCGCAGCAGGGCCTTCAGACATGTAGGCCCTGCTGTAATGCAGGGGTTTTTTTTTTTTAACTTTTGCGGCGGCTTTTGCCCGTTACCAAGGCTACCCTGGTAACGGGCCACAGCATAGCAGGGCCTACAGACGTGCAGGCCCTGCTACAGGTTTTTTTTTTTTGGAAATCGAGCCCAGAATCGCCTATTCTGGGCCGGTTCAAAAATTTCTGGAACCAGAACTGGGCTCGTAGGCCACGGGCTAGTTCCAATTTCGAACTGCGGCCTCGGTCAACGGGTCGGGCCCGAGTTTGATCTAGCCGATGCCGGGTCGAAACTGGCCCGTGGCCATGACTAGTTGGGGAGAATAGATCTTCATCGCTTAATCAAGGGCGATCAATGGTAGTAATTGGAAGGCCTCAAATAAATAGGGGTGCTCTCCCCCTTATTTGTATCATTCAACATTTAAGTAATACAAGTCATTTTCTTGCATAGCTTTTCTCTTTAGACACTTTCTCTCTCTACTATTCGGGTGACCTAGTAATCGAGCGATTGATCCTTGGGAAAAGGTTTAGTATAGGCGACCCAATGAACCAAAAGAAGCCTAAGTTGCCACACGATTTCAATCTCAAGTATGGGCCCGTAGCAAGTAGTATTAGAATGAGTAAAAGAGTTTGTTTAATGAGATCGAGGAGCATGTCAAGTGGTTGAGAGAATGTCGAACTAAGATGTTGCCATTGTTGGTGAGTCTCCCCACGAGAAGGTCGTCCAAGAGAAGGAGACCCACGGTAGAGCCAAAAAGAGGGCCGTTTCAATGGAAATCATATCCGCTCTCGAGAAAACATTTGCTAGAATGAAGGCCACCATGTTGGAGTTCATCGACGGAATTGAAGAGGTGAAAGAGCAAATCAACAAGGTCAAAGAGACGCTTCTCCTCAAATTCCCGACCATCGTGAACAAATCTATGGCCCCCTTGCAATTTAAGGACGAATATCTTGAAGCCATGATCAAGGCTTCGAAGATGGAAGTATTAAAGCTCAAAGAAGACAACTCCCACAAAGCCGAGGTCGAACCTTTGAAGATGGAGGTCCAAGAGCTCAAGACTGAACTACTCTTGTGCAACTAGCAGGGCGAACGGTTCTGTACCTGTTCAAGTGGCACATAAGGTGGATGTGTCGAAGTCCAATGAGTTCAAGGGCAACCGGTCCGCTAAAGAAGTCGACAACTTCATTTGGAGCATGAAACAATACTTTGTCATTATTGGCATTCAAGACAAGATGGCCAAGGTAAGAAACATCTCTATGTTCCTAACAACAAATGTCATGTTTTGGTGGCAAAATAGGTGTGATGGGACCAAGTGAGGTGTCGATCCCATCAAAATGTAGGATGATTTTGTAAAAGAATTTCAATATTACTTCCTCTCCCAGTTCTCCCAACAAGAGGCTCATAGCAAACTTCATCACCTTGAACAAAAGGGCATGGTTTGGGAGTATGTAAAGGAGTTCATCAAACTTAAACTCCAAATTCCCAACTTAGGAGAGGAGGAAGCTCCTAGGACATTCATGGATGGTTTGAAGGTTTGGGCCCAGCTTGACTTAAAAGACGGGATGTCCAGATCATCTCAAAAGCACTCACCGTAATCTAGTCTCTTGCTGACTTCACAAAACCTGAATCTTCTAGGTCCAAAGGAAATGGGTGATGGAAGCAGCCTAGCAAGGCATGCCAGTGGTCGTATGGTCGCAACATGGAGACTAGAAGATGAATGCAAAGGTCACTGAGGATGCAGGATTTGGGCTATGCGAGAAAGGACTGGGATTGGGGTGTTGATGGGATTGTGAAAGTAAAAGAGAGAGAGGAACATTGTGGAAATAATGATAGATGAGAAGCTAAGAGAGAGAGCTAAGAAGGTGAGAGAAGAGGCCTGAAAAGCTGTTGAGAGCGGTGGGAGCTCTGATAGGAGATTAGAGACGTAATTAACTCATTAATCCTTCCATATTGATAAAGATTAACCCTGTTGGAAGTATATTCGCAATGCGATGCTGTTTGTTATGATCATAAAAGTAAACCAGAAATAATACAGCTAAGAAAGCGACAACAAATTAGCTTTAGCAAACGTAGCCAGACGGAGTGAATAGGTCATTGCTTAACTTTGTGTTGGGCATCAACTCAGGAAGTCCCCGGGCCATCTTCTTGAAGAGATGTAATCTTGGAAATGAGAAAATGCTTTGAGCAGGGGAGATTCTTCGCCTAGTGCGATGAGACAAAGATGTGAGCGGAGCCTCCATGGATTCTCACCCGAAGTAGCCTTAGCTGGCCTCTATAGTCATTCGACTATGCCCTGCATCCCGTGGAAATGATGCAGAAAATAAACGAACGGATTGTAATAAAATTAACCAAGAGGTAAGGCATGGCTAACCAAATCTCCTTAAGGTGATTAGTTCTTGCCAACTTTACAAACTATGCCTCTCAAGATACAACATATCGAACCCATTTGAATTAGCACTATACAAATGGGACTCTATCAAAAACTTCTCAAAACCAGTACACTTAGAGAAAAATTGAAGTGAAGAGATGAGATGGTTTTTTCTCATTTGAAACTTGTTCAAGTCTTCTTCAAATGAAGAGTAGTTCAAATCAATTTATAGAGTTTGAAAGTTCATGTACTCAAGAGATACATGAACTCAACAAGTACGTGTAATGAAGAGATTCATGAACTCAAAATATACATGAATTGAAGATATTCATGAACTGAAGAGATTCATGAACTTAATAGATACAAGAACTAAAGAGATTCATGAACTTAACAAATACATGACCTGTAGAGGCATGTGAACTGAAGAGACATGTCTTGTTTTGCTCACAAATATTAATCCATTAACTCATAATTACAACAAGCCCCCACATTAATGGATTGACAAAACAATTTTGACTCGAAGAAATTTTAAGAGTGCATGTAGAAATATAATGCATCAAGATATGTAGCTTTCACTTTAAACCTTCTTTAGAGAAAGCCTATCGGACATACTTAACTAGTCGGTGGACTAGGCCTTGAACCGCCAGTTGTTGGTGTAAGTCCAGATAATAGACCTCACACAGAATATCTCCGAATCACGATTGATTCTTGGTTGTGTTCATTCTTTTGGCCTTGAACCTCTCAGGATTCATGCGTACTTTAGAAAGCCTAACCTTTAAATATTTTCATAGAGTCAGCCAACTCCAAGCATATAGATGTATTTCTATTGAAGTTATCCTACCAGTCCTCACTATGATGTTGAAATCCAAGCTATAAGAATCATTAAATGCTTAGTGTAACCTTAAAACGCTATAGGAAGCATTGTCGCATCATAGGAGTGGGAAATAGTGCGCAAGCTAAAGTTTCCAAAATTTGAGTTGTCCTATTAAACCAAGTCCATGGGATCTTCGATTGCTTTGTTAAGTTCCCACCCTGAAACCTCTTTATTGATTTAAGGATTTTAATCACTTTCCTCTTGATGCATAGTTTATCTGCTTTCTCTACAAACATTTTGTCAATGGATCCACAATGTTTTTCTTTGACTTTACAAGGTTCAAAGAAATTATTCCATTTGAGAGCAACTGCCTTACGGTATTATGTCTACGACGAATGTGTCTAGACTTACCATTATATATCACATTCTGTGCCCTTGCAATCGCTGCTTGATTGTCACAGTGAATGCATATCGACACAAGTTTGGGCCACAGCGGAACATCCTTTAAAAATTGTTGAAGCCACTCTGCTTCTTGAGCAGCTTTGTCAAAAGCAACAAACTCTTATTCCATCATGGAGCAAGCCGGTAGAGTTTGCTTCGAGGATTTCCATAATACTCCGGCACCCCTTAGGATGAATACATATCCACTAGTCGATCTAGATTCATAATAATCCAAAATCCAGTTGGCATCACAATATCCATTAAATCCATAACTCATATGGACTCTTACCCGTTTTCTTGTGGGATACTTTATTTAAAATATAGTTTGAAGTTAAAACTACCTCCCCCCACAAGTTTCAAGCTAAACCCTTTTTTGTTCAGTAGGACTTAGCCCTTTGGCCATGATAGGCTTGAGCAGCACCGACTTCTTGTCCTTCCACTGCCGAGAGCAAGAAATCTTCGCCTCGAGCCCTTCGCTATAGTGCACATGAAGTCCAAGCCTTTGCTTGCGAACCTTTTGCTCTAGTGCACACAAAGTCCAAATCTTCACGCTCGAGTGTCATGACATCTTGCTCATCCGGACTAATTATCGAGCACACCTCTGATAAATACTTGAGCAGATTAAGGGTGGTTAAATTAAAGAACATTTTCTGCTACCACTACTTAAAGCCCATAACGATGAATTTCTCTGATTTTCTGATTATGTGTTATTGAAGGTGGTACCATCAAATTAAGCAAAACTTGTTGAATCATCCCTCCAGAAATTGAACCATATGCCATTTTGCCAGTACTATTTTGAAAAGCAGTTGTGGGTATATCGATCATGCAACTTATACCTGTACCACCATAGACGGTTTCAGCCAGAAAGCTTATAGCATTTGCTGCCACAATACTAGGCCTCGAGGTAAGAACATCTCCGGTTGAAATGGCCATGGGAACATCTCTAGAAACATTCCGAACATCATTGGATACTCCATTGTTGTCATCCATCTTGTTTTCCAGGTAAACTCAACAAAGAGTCAACTAATTGCCTTAAGATTGTTAGAAGTATATTCACAATGCAATGCTGTTTGTTGTGATCAGAAAAATAAAGCATAAATAATACAGCTCAGAAAAGCGATAACATATTAACTTTGGCAAATGCAGCCACATGGAGTGAACAGGTTATTGCCTAACTTTGTGTTGGGCATCAACTCAGGATGGGCCCAGGCCATCTTCTTGAAGAGATGAAATCTTGGAAATGAGGAAATGCTTTGAGCACGAGAGTTCCTTCGCTCGGTGTGATGAGGTAGAGACGTGAGCAGAGTCTCCGTGGATTCTTGCCTGTAGTAGCCTTGGCTGGCCACTACAATCATTCGACTATGCCCTGCATCATGTGGAAAAAAAAAAAGAACGGATTGTAATAAAATTAACCAGGAGATGAGTTACGACTAATCAAATCGCCTTAAGGTGATTAGTTCCTACCAACGATGTTAAGCAGTTTCACGAACTATGCCTCTCAAGATACATTGAATTAGTATTATGCAAATGGGACTCTGTCGAACACTTCTCGAAACCGACACAATTAGAAAAAACATGAGATTTTTTTTTCTCATTTGAAACTTGTTCAAGTCTTCTTCCAATGAAGAATAATTTAGATCAATTTATAGAGTTTGAAAGTTCATGTACTCAAGAGATACATGAACTTAAAAGATACGTGAATTCAAGTAATACATGAACTAAGCAAATACGTGTACTGAATAGATTCACGAACACAAGAGATATAGTAATTGAAGATATTCATGAACTAAAGAAATTCATGAACGTAATAGATACATGAACTAAAGAGATTCATGAACTTAAGATATTTATGAACTTAACAAACACATAACCTGTAGGAACATGTGAACCGAAGAGACTTGCATTGTTTTGCTCACATACATTGATCCATTAGCCCATAATTACAACAATCCCCTCCTAACTCAAAAAGATATTGCGACGAGCATCGGCCCACACGCTGCAATATGGAAACAATGGTCAAGCATTTTAAGACAAAAAGAGGAGAGAAAAGAAAAGAAAAGTTGTTGGCGAATTGTAACAGATTGTAGCAAGATTAAAGGAGTCACTGATCAATTAGCACAAATTCAGCAAATCAAACGCGAGCAATGTCCGACACAACATAAAATCAATGGCCAGTCGAGCATGATCTCATTGTCCGTGCCAAGAATCATGATGTATCCTCCTCGCACTTTAGAATCGTATTATACTTGCCAAACTGTGGATGTTATGTAATGCAAAGAGTGGTCTGGAATTCAATCAAATTACTCTCCCTTCAGAATTGTACCATACTTGCCAGCGACTTCGGCCCCATTTAATTCAGCATTTGGAGTGCTCATTTAACCTAGAAAGCCCCTTTCCAAAATGCTAAACAATTTGGTTCAGCTTTCCAGACTTTAAATGCTGAATGCTAGCATTTGGAATGCTGAAACTATTTTTTCTCGTCCTAAACTACCCTCACTCAAACTTTAATATTCCGATTTTGCCCTCTTGTTACTGTTCATCTTCTTCACCAAAGCATGGCTAGTGAGGGCGAATCTTGATGGCAAAGGGCCGACGAGGTCACTTGACCTAGGTGACAGCTGCCTGGGATCGCGCGACCGGCCGACGGCATCGCCTGGGGTTAGGTGATCGCCTAGGCACCGTCGCCTAGGCACTGTCGCCTGGGTTGTGACTCGGGTGGCTGTTGCCTGGGGTTGTGTGACCCAGGCAACAACGGCCTTGGTCAAGTGACCCTAAGCGGCGGCTGCCTGAGGTCGTGTGGCCCAGACGATGGTCGCCTGAGATTGCGTGACCTTAGGTTGCCCTGGGCGACGGCCGCCGGTGCCAGTTCTGGCTCGCCACCGATTGCCCAACCTACAAAAATATTTAACACAATGTTAGCGGACTTACCTTAGCCTTCACAAAGCGCTGTCACAAGACCACATTAGTTAACCAACGATCAAGTTATATTAGGCCTAAGTCCTCAAGTCCCCAGTGGAGTTGCCAAACTGTCGCGACCTCCCCGAACCAATCGGGTTTAGGCCAAGAGGTATTTGTCAAGGATCGAGGCACTCCCAAGCCTCATACCTCACGCAACGAGAATTGTCTAATTTACACATTCGATTGGAGTCGCCACTAGCCATGATCAAGGGTTGACTATAAACCCTAATCGAGACGCGGGAGTATCGTCTCGATACGTGCGAAAACCAAAGATTCCAAAATTCAGGGACTTGATTACACTAACTATATAACTAGTGCCCTTTCGGTACCTAAACTTGAACGTTCGCAAACTAACGTACCGGACAGCCTATCGAAAAGCCTAAAGCTTATCCTAACCATGCTAAAAATAGAAAATAACAACCAATGTATTTAAAGGTGCGCAACCAGATAATCATAAAAAAAATAAACAATCAGTGACCTAGTATCGTCTCTAAAAAGAAAATGCAATCAAAAGCCCTAAGGTAAAGCCCTAACGGCTTATATGATTTTTGGGAATTTTTTTTAAGGCTTTTTCTCATTTTTTTTTTTGAGTTTTTTAACCTAAAATCTAGTGAAATTGAGCTAACAATTGATTTATGGGCACTTCCTAATTTTCTGGATTTTTTGGAATTTTTCTAAAATTTTCTGCATTTTTTAATTTTTTTAATTTTCTGAATTTTTTTAATGATTTTCAGACTTTTTAAATTTTTTTGGATTTTTAAACATTTTCGATTTTTTTTGGAATTTTAAATATTTTAATATTCTTTTTGAATTTTTGCATTTTTAAATGTTTTTTAATGTTTTAATATTTTTAATAATATAATAATTCCAGATCGGGTCTCCTGACCCCATCCACCCGACACTTGACCCGGGATCCGCATTCCCACTCCTTTTCTATTTTTTTTATTCTTTTATTTTGATTTTTCTTTTTTCTTTTTTTTCTTCTTTTGTTTCTTTTTTTTTAACTATTTTTTTTTCCTTACGTGCTTTTGGCATGCACTTCTGCCATGCCATGCACGTACTTTTCTTTTCTTCTTTTTTTTACTTCCCTTTCCCCTTTATTCCTTTTTCTTCTCTTTTGGTCTTCTTTTCTTTTTTTTTTTCTATTTTTTCTTTTTGCTTTTTCCCCCTTCATGCCCATGCACGTTCTTCTTCCACATGGATTCACCAAGACCTCCTCATCGCCGAAACTGGGATTACGCCGAGAACGCCCCACTGCCAGTCGTCGGCTCGGGCTGCCAGCGCCAATGACGGACGCTGGCCTTACGCCGTCACCACCAACTAGCACTCCGGCAACCAACTCTGACCAATAAAACGACCTCGACGAGGAAAAACTTGACTTTACGACTATTCTACTCTCAGCCCACCACATACGTTTAACCCGGGCAAAAAGATCACAAACAAACACAAAAGGAGGATAGACGGCTAACGATTGCGGCCTTGAACCACGGGCATCGCTCCGGCGGAGGGAATCGATCTCCGGCAAAGGACTTGTCCATGGCCGACTCGAGCAACGAGAGATATGCCACAAAACCGAGAGAAATCACAAAGAAAACACAACGGAAGGCACCACTCAACAGATATAAGAATTAACCAAACATATAAAATCGAGTTCCAAGTACCGAGTTCACAAAAAAAAAAAAAGATTCGGACCTCCATCTATGCATTTTACCGGACGGGTGGCAAACGGGTTCAAGCGAAGACCTTAGACTGAGATTCAAGTTTTTTTTTTTTGACTTAAATGTGCCGTGCAAAGACATGATCAACTATATTGAACCACAAACTTGCCTCGGTTTGCATAGAAATGTCCAAAAACAACAAGACCAGATTCGGAGTTTTTAACTCAAAACGCTTTGTCGGGACATTTCAACAAACAGGTAAGAGGCGCCTAAAAATGTGGTCATAGATCCGATTTTGATAAAGTTTATGGTTAATTTTCGACATATAACCTTTGGACCATCCTTACTGGGTGTCAAACATATGTTTGCCTCAGTCGATGGGGCCGGGCGACCACCGACTAAGTTCGGTGTGCCCAGCACCCGACAGGCGGGGGAAGGGGATGAAGACCTACCTGGTTCACGGCTGACCGGGGCGAGGCACGATGGCTGGAGGTTCGACGGCGACTCGAGCGACGCTCCAGCGAGCAGGCGGGGCTCTCAACTCCCCGACTCTCCTCAAGTTCTCTCCCTGTTTTTCTCAAGTTCTCTCCTTGTCCCCAGAAAACTCTCTCCGATGCTCTGTTCTTTTTTTTTTTTTGTTTCTCGGTCACTTCCCTCCTCTTTTTTTTCTCTCTCTCAGTTTCACCTCTATCCCCCTTTTTTGAAGTGTCTTCCCTCTTTTTCAGCCCCTTCTTCCTCCTTTTTTACTCCTCTCCCGAACGTTGAAGCCACCACCCTTTTTAAAACCCTTTCTTCTCTTCTCTCTCTGTATGTGCAGACTGTAAATTTTCCTCTTTCGTGTGTACATGGATGGAAGCTAGAGAGAGCAATAAAGGCCTTCGTCTCAGTCCTGGGAAGAAGTGTTTTTCTTTGATCTTCTCTTTGACTCTTCCTCTCTCGTGTTCTCCCCTTTCTCTGGACCTCTTGCTCCTCCTTATGTGTGCAGACCCCATTTCATGCTTTAGTGATATGTGCTGCGGCAGCCAAAGAGAGAGAGAGAGAGAGTTGACAGCCCATTTTTTGTGTTGCTTTTGACCTGGACGTCCTACTCTTTTATCCTTTCTTATTTTGCTTCTTTTGTGAAAATGGGGATGAAGATTGACAGAGAACATCATTCAAAAATAATAATAAAAGAAAAGAAATAAAATAAGAATAAAATATGCTTCACTAAGTTCTACTAATGTAAATGCACCTAACATCTATATGCCTCGTAATTTAATGAAAATATTTTTGTTTAAGAGCTAAAAATTAATTCCCAATTTTCTATGCAATTAAAACTCTAAATGATTAAATGAAAAGTTATATAAATTCTTATTTTACCAAAAAAAAACTCTAAATGATTAAGTAAAATTTAGGTGTCAACAGATCGCCCAGGCACCGTCGCCTGGATTGTGACTCGAGTGGCTATTGCCTGGGGTTGTGTGACCCAGGCAACAACGGCCTTGGTCAAGTGACCCTAAGCGACGGCCGCCTGAGGTCGTGTGGCCCAAACGACAGTCGCCTGAGGTTGCGTGACCTCAGGTTGCCCAACCTCGGGCGACGGCCACCGGTGCCAGTTCTGGCTCGCCGGCGGCTGTAGCCCTTCTCCGGAGTTGACAAAGGGTACTTTTTTTATAATAAAAAAAGCCTCCCAAAGCCCCTTTGTAAAAAAAAAAAAACCAAACACTATTTGGGCCAAAATAACTTTAGAAATGACTTTTTACTAAACGACATTTACATTTTCCCAAGGGGCTTTAACCTAAAGGTATTTGCATTCCCAAAAGTCCCATTCCCATTGCTAAATCAAACGGGGCCTTCATAGGTACATTTTGCAGAAGAAGTATTCAAAAGGAAGGTCACTGTATGTTTGGATAAACATCGTACGAGCCTTTTTATTTCCATCTACTATCAAGTTACATGAATATGACAAAAAACATATAAATTTGGGTGTATGATTACTTGTATACTTGGTTTAACATTTTAGGAAAAAACAGAGCTGAAAAGGTCCCACCCAAAGGAAAGATGTGTCCCTGAATTTAAATCAGCCAGAATATTTTTAGTTCTAGAGTTCTATAATTTAACCCCGCTGTCCGCACTCTATTGAGGGATGGAAGAGAATCAAAGCTTGATCGGGTTCCCAACCCATTCTACCCATAATATGACCTACGTGAGTTTCGGATTTTGGGTTATGCCACAGTTTGGTATTCTCATTCATAATGGGTGACCCCAAACCCATTAAGTCACTTACAAAACTGTGGAAAGAAAAACCTACAAATGCCGTAACTTTCTGCGGTACTCGCTTCAATACAAGAACTTCCCGAATGATCATTTGAGTGCCACATCAGTGAAAAGATAATTACTTAAATGTTTCCAATGACATATTCGGTAAAGAGTCTCCACATGGCTTTTCTAATGAATTTTTAAACATCCGAAGTTGTTGTTTGAAACAAATAATCAAAATCCAACATGGACAAAATGACAAGACCACGTGGCATTTCTGACTAAATCGACTTCACATGAGAAAAAGGGCAGAGTCGACCAACCTAGGGGGCCACTGCCACAGCAGCTCGCCCACCTCGTTGCCGCTCCCCTACTGTTGCAAGCTTGGCATCGAGCCACCAGGTGCAAGTGAACGTCAACCCTAAAGCCATCGAGCTTTACCCTCAGTCCTTGTGCATCGCACATTGGATCTAGGTTGCAGATGTCGGATTGGATGTCGCGGAGCCCAGATCTGGCTTTGCTGGCCCTGGGCAACCTTAGATACGGTGTTGACTCTGACCAACAATGCTCTCTATGACGGTCGCTAGCAATCACGAGCCTCGAGGAGAAACACACGGACACAATTCATGCCCGGCCAGTGGCCGTTCTCCCTAGGGGCAACTGCATGAGGACGCGAGATGACAAGAATGGCAGAACTATGGGCCTGGGATAGAGGCCGACGGTGACTAAACATGGAAGAGAGAGAGAGAACGAGGGACTAGGTCCACATCTTCATTGCCCTCCTCATCTTCCATCAACATCCCCCCAAAATCTTTGGCGGGCTTGGCTGTTGTAGGTGGGTTTCTTGCCTCTTCCACCTTTTGTCATTATTTCTTCCATGATTTGAAGAGAATAGCTCTGGTTGTCACCAGTAATATGCAGTTTGAGTTGTTTCCGTTACATCATAAGTGCCATAATTTTCCGATGACATTCACTTGAATGACATAATTTTTTTTTCTAATCACTTAAACGTCATAAAACTTTTCAATCGATCACTTAGGTACTATAACTTTTTAAAAATGTTCACGCCAAGTTCCATGCCACGTTGACTTTTTGACACTTTGGTGAATATTTTTTAAAAGTTATGACATTTAAGTAATCAATTAAAATTTATGGCACTCAAATAAACGTTTTTTGGAAGTCATAACACTCAAACGATGGAAAAAAATGTCATGCCTTTCAAGTGAGTGCCATACGAAAATTATGATACTTGTGGTGTTTTTATTCTGTCTTTGTTAGTTATCTTGGCAAGTTTCTTAAGAACCATGGATGATAATTGATATCTTTGAAATGTAAAAAAAAATTGATGTCCGATGTGACTCTTCGCCGGTTGGATAAATAGTTTCGCACACGATTCACATCGATCGACACTAATTTAAATAGTTCACAAATAACTAGGAGCTGACTTTGGTTAATCTATTCTTCGCTACCTTTGTAAAAGAAGTAAAGAAAGATCATTTCATTAAAAAAATTCCAAAAATCATAGAGTGGTAGATGGCTTCCGGGTTTCTTACCTAATCCCGCACGTGACTACACTAGCCCACCTACATTCATTCATTCATTCATCATAATAAAACCCCTTTTCAGCATCTGTTTGGTAATCATCCATAGTGTCTTCATCATCCAAGAACGCCCTGTAGCAATGAATACACCACAACCTCCTCACATAGCTCTGCTCCCCAGTGCTAGAATGGGCCATTTGATGGCGAGCTTGGCTGTTGTAGGTGGGTTTCTTGCCTCTCCCACCTTTTGTCATTATTTCCTCCGTGCTTTAAAGAGAATAGCTCTGGTTGTCACCGGTAATATGCAGTTTGCATTGTTTCCGTTACATCACCAGTGCCATAATTTTCATACGACACTCACTTAAATGACATAACTTTTTTTTTCCAATCACTTAAACGTTATATAACTTTTCAATCGATCACTTAAGTATTATAACTTTTTTAAAAATGTTCACGCCAAGTTCCATGCCATGTTGACTTTTTGACAATTTGGTGAATATTTTTTAAAAGTTATGACAATTAAGTAATCAATTAAAATTTATGGCACTCAAATAAACGTTTTTTGGAAGTCATAACACTCAAACGATGGAAAAAAAATGTCATGGCCCTCAAGTGAGTGCCATACGAAAATTATGATACTTGTGGTGTTTTTATTCTATCTTTGTTAGTTATCTTGGCAAGTTTCTTAAGAACCATGGATGATAATTGATATCTTTCAAATGTAAAAAAAAAAAAAAAATTGATGTTCGACGTGACTCTTCGCTGGTTGGATAAACAGTTTTGCACACGATTCACATCGATCAGCAATAATTTAAATAGTTCACAAATAACTAGGAGCTAACTTCGGTTAATCTATTCTACGTTACCTTTGTAAAAGAAGTAAAGAAAGATCATTTCATTAAAAAATTCCAAAAATCATAGAGTGGTAGATGGCTTTCGAGTTTCTCACCTAATCCCGCACGTGACTACACCAACCCGCCTACATTCATTCATTCATTCATTCATTATAACAAAACCCCTTTTCAGCATCTGTTTGGTGATCATCTATAGTGTCTTCATCATCCAAGAACGCCCTGTAGAATGAATACACCACAACCTCCTCACATAGCTCTGCTCCCCAGTGTTGGAATGGGCCATTAGATGGCGGGCTTGGCTGTTGTAGATGGGTTTCTTGCCTCTCCCACCTTTTGTCATTATTTCCTCCGTTCTTTGAAGAGAATAGTTCTGGTTGTCACCGATAATATGCAGTTTGAGTTGTTTCTGTTACATCATAAGTGCCATAATTTTCGTACGACATTCACTTGAATGACATAACTTTTTTTTCCAATCACTTAAACGTCATAAAACTTTTCAATCGATCACTTAAGTATTATAACTTTTTAAAAACGTTCACGCCAAGTTTCATGCCACGTCGACTTTTTGACACTTTGGTGAATATTTTTTAAAAGTTATGACATTTAAGTAATCAATTAAAATTTGTGGCACTCAAATAAACGTTTTTTGGAAGTCATAACACTCAAACGATGGTAAAAAATGTCATGGCTCTAAAGTGAGTGCCATACGAAAATTATGATACGTGTGGTGTTTTTATTCTGTCTTTGTTAGTTATCTTGGCAAGTTTATTAAGAAACATGGATGATAATTGATATCTTTGAAATGTAAAAAAAGAAAATTGATGTCCGACTTGACTCTTCACCGATTGGATAAATAGTTTGGCACACGATTCACATCGATCGGCACTAATTTTAATAGTACAAAATAACCAGGAGCTGACTTCGGTTAATCTATTCTACGCTACCTTTGTAAAAGAAGTAAAGAAAGATCATTTTCTTAAAAAATTCCAAAAATCATTGAGTGGTAGATGGCTTTCGAGTTTCTCACCTAATCTCGCACGTGACTACACCAGCCCACCTACATTCATTCGTTATAATAAAACCCCTTTTCAGCGTCTGTTTGGTGATCATCTATAGTGTTTTCGTCATCCAAGAACGCCTTGTAGCAATGAAGACACCACAACCTCCTCACATAGCTCTGCTCCCCAGTGCTGGAATGGGCCATTTCATGGCGGGGTTGGCTGTTGTAGGTGGGTTTCTTGCCTCTCCCACCTTTTGTCATTATTTCCTTCGTGCTTTGAAGAGAATAGCTCTGGTTCTCACTAGTAATATGTAGTTTGAGTTGTTTCCGTTACATCATAAGTGCCATAATTTTCATACGACACTCACTTGGATGATATAACTTTTTTTTTCCAATCACTCAAACGTCATATAACTTTTCAATCGATCGCTTAAGTATTATAACTTTTTTAGAAATGGTCATGCCAAGTTCCATGCTATGTCGACTTTTTGCCACTTTGGTGAATAGTTTTTAATAGTTATGACATTTAAGTAATCAATTAAAATTTATGGCATTCAAATAAATGTTTTTTGGAAGTCATAACACTCAAACGATGGAAAAAAAATGTCATGGCTCTCAAGTGAGTGCCATACAAAAATTATGATACTTGTGGTGTTTTTATTCTGTCTTTGTTAGTTATCTTGGCAAGTTTCTTAAGAACCATGGATGATAATTGATATCTTTGAAATGTAAAAAAAATTGATGTCTGACGTGACTCTTCGCCAGTTGGATAAACAGTTTCGCACACGATTCACATCGATTGACACTAATTTAAATAGTTCACAAATAACTAGGAGCTAACTTTGGTTAATCTATTCTACGCTACCTTTGTAAAGGAAGTAAAGAAAGATCATTTCATTAAAAAATTCAAAAAATCATTGAGTGGTAGATGGCTTCCGGGTTTCTCACATAATCCGGCACTTGACTATACCAGCCCACCTACATTCATTCATTCACTCATTATAATAAAACTTCTTTTCAGCATCTGTTTGGTGATCATCTATAGTGTCTTCATCATCCAAGAACGCCCTGTAGCAATGGATACAAGACAACCTCCTCACATAGCTTTGCTCCCCATTGCTGGAATGGGCCATTTGATGACGGGCTTGGCTGTTGTAGGTGGGTTTCTTGCCTCTTCCACCTTTTGTCATTATTTCCTCCGTGCTTTGAAGAGAAAAGATTTGGTTGTCACTGGTAATATGCAGTTTGAGTTGTTTCCGTTATATCATAAGTGCCATAATTTTCATATGACACTCACTTGAATGATATAACTTTTTTTTCCAATCACTTAAACGTCATATAACTTTTCAATCGATCACTTAAGTATTATAACTTTTTTAAAAATGGACACGCCACGTTCCATGCCAGGTCGACTTTTTGATACTTTGGTGAATATTTTTTAAAAGTTATGACATTTAAGTTATCAATTAAAATTTATGGCACTCAAATAAACGTTTTTTGGAAGTCATAACACTCGAACGATGGAAAAAAATGTCATGGCTCTCAAGTGAGTGCCATATGAAAATTATGATACTTGTGGTGTTTTTATTCTATCTTTGTTAGTTAACTTGGCAAGTCTCTTAAGAACCATGGATGCTAATTGATATCTTTGAAATGTAAAAAAAGAAATTGATGTCCGACTTGACTCTTCGCCGGTTGGATAAATAGTTTCCCACACGATTCACATCGATCGACACTAATTAAAATAGTTCACAAATAACTAGGAGCTGACTTCGGTTAATCTATTTAACGCTACCTTTGTAAAAGAAGTAAAGAAAGATCATTTCATTAAAAAATTCCAAAAATCATTGAGTGGTAGATGGATTCTGGGTTTCTCACCTAACCCCGCACGTGACTACACTAGCCCACCTACATTCATTCATTCATTCATTATAATAAAACCCCTTTTCAACATATGTTTGGTGATCATCTATAGTGTCTTCATCATCCAAGAACGCCCTATAGCAATGAATACATGACAACCTCCTCACATAGCTCTGCTCCCTTGTGCTGGAATTTGCCATTTGATGGCGAGCTTGGCTGTTGTAGGTGGGTTTCTTGCCTCTCCCACCTTTTGTTATTATTTCCTCTGTATTTTGAAGAGAATAGCTCTAGTTGTCACCGGTAATATGCAGTTTGAGTTGTTTCCGTTACATCATATGTGCCATAATTTTCTTACGACACTCACTTGAATGACATAACTTTTTTTTTCCAATCACTTAAACGTCATATAACTTTTCAATCGATCACTTAAGTATTGTAACTTTTTTAAAAATGTTCACGTCAAGTTCCATGCCACGTCGATTTTTTGACACTTTGGTGAATATTTTTTAAAAGTTATGGCATTTAAGTAATCAATTAAAATTTATGGCACTCAAATAAACATTTTTTTTTGGAAGCCATAACACTCAAACAATGGAAAAAAAAAAAATTCTACCACCGCCCGCAGTGGCTGCATTGGCTTGCGCTCTTGTCCCCCCACGAAGGGATCGTAGTTCGAACCCCAGTGTAGTCATTAGGGATTCTTAAGTGTGGCGCCATGGTGGTGGGTCCTGCGCTAGCGTCACCCCAGATTTACCCCTCCGGTTGTCGATCGTGCGGGGGGTGCTTGGGTTATAAAAAAAAAAACAATAGAAAAAAATGTCATTGCTCTCAAGTGAGTGCCATATGAAAATTATGATACTTGTTATGTTTTTATTCTGTCTTTGTTAGTTATCTTGGCAAGTTTCTTAAGAACCATGGATGATAATTGATATCCTTGAAATGTAAAAAAAAAAAAAAATTGATGTCCGACGTGACTCTTCGCTGGCTGGATAAACAGCTTTGCACAAGATTCACATCGATCAGCACTAATTTAAATAGTTCACAAATAATGAGGAGCTAGCTTCGGTTAATCTTTTCTACACTACCTTTGTAAAAGAAGTAAAGAAAGATCATTTCAATAAAAAATTCCAAAAATCATTGAGTGGTAGATGGCTTCCGGGTTTCCCACCTAATCCCGTGATTACGCCAGCCCACATACATTCATTGGTTCATTCATTATAATTAAACCCCATTTCAGTATCTATTCGGTAATTATCTCTAGTGTCTTCATCATCCAAGAACGCCCTATAGCAATGAATACACCACAACCTCCTCACATAGCTCTGCTCCCCAGTGCTGGAATGGGCCATTTGATGCCATTTCTCCGGCTCGCAGCAATGCTGGCGGAGCAAGACAGTATCGTTACGGTCATTACAGCTCGACCCACCGTATCCATCGCTGAATCAAGCCACTTATCCTCATTCCTTCGCCACAATCCCAAAATCAATCATCTTGAACTCCAGCTTACTCCTAGCTCCCGGGAAGCTGATTCCGCTCCTGTCGACCCTTTCCATGTCCAGATGCATCTCATCTATCAGTCGATGCATCTTCTCCCTCCACTGTTATCTTCGTCATCTCCACCTTTTTCCGCTATAATTGTGGACAAATTTTTAGTTGCCAAGGTTGCTCCAATTGCTAAAACCCTTGACCTCCCTATTTATATCCTTTTCACCTTCTCAGCCACTTTCCTCTCGTTCATGGCATACCTTCCAATGCTGGCATCGAACCCAGTTGAGTTCAATACAACTTCCACCGAAATCAAGATACCGGGATTGCCACCCATGGCAATGTCAAGCATCCCACCGGTATTCCATGATTCCGGTCATCTTCTGACATCGATTATTACAACAAACTCTCCAGCTCTATTAGAGGCCAAAGGAATCTTGATGAACACTTTTGAGAGGTTCGAAGCATCTACACTTGCCGCTCTCAACAAAGATGGGGTGATTAAACGCTTGCCGCCCATTCTGCCCATAGGGCCGTTAGAACCATATCTTATTCCACGTGACGATGATGGGGATCAATATAGATCATGGCTGGAAAATCAGCCAGCTGAATCTGTCGTCTACATAAGCTTTGGGAGCAGAACGGCGATGTCCAGAGATCAGATTCGAGAGTTGGAAAAAGGGCTGGAGAAGACAGGGTGGAGATTCTTCTGGGTCCTAAAAACCAGTAAAGTAGATAAGGATGACCAAGAGGATGCTGAACACGTTTTGAATGAATCCTTCTTGGAGAAGACAAAGAATAAGGGGCTGGCCATAAAAGGGTGGGTGGACCAACAGGAGATTCTACGGCATCCCGCCATCGGAGGGTTCTTAAGTCACTGCGGATGGAACTCGACGATGGAAGCGGCTCTACGGGGAGTCCCAATGCTTGCCTGGCCACAACATGGCGATCAAAGGCTGAATGCACAGGTCATGGAAGATGCTGGATTGGGATTGTGGGAGAGGAACTGGGATTGGGGTCCCAATGCTATTGTGAAAGGAGAAGAGATTGAGAAGAAGATTGTAGAGTTGATGACGGATGAGAAGCTGAGAGAGAGAGCCAAGAAGGTGAGAGAAGAGGCTAGGAAGGCTGTTGGGAGAGGTGGGAACTCTGATAAGGTGATCAGAGAAGTAGTTCAATCATTAATTATTCCATTCTAAGAAGGTACGGTTGTTATCTGGAGAAATCGTCGCATCCAACAAGTCTATGAATTAAATTAAGGAGTGTTGGCTGACAATCTACCATATGGAATGGATGGTCAAGTGATTATAAGAAATGCCAATGGTGAGTAGCCAATGAAGCACAATCGCATCACCTAGAATCATGATGTTATTGTTGTTTTAAGTTCTGTATCATATTTGCTAGTTCCTTCAATATGTGATAAATGCAATGTAATGCAATGAAAGAAGATGGGAGACTGTGGACTTCCTTTTAGTTGCAAAGGTTGCTCCAATTGCTAAAACCCTTAACCTCCCTATTTATATCCTTTCCACCTCCTCAGTCACTTTCCTCTCGCTCATGGCATACCTTCCAATGCTGGCATCGAACCCAGTTGAGTTCAATACAACTTCCACCGAAATCAAGATACCGGGATTGCCACCCATGGCAATGTCAAGCATCCCACCGGTATTCCATGATTCCGGTCATCTTCTGACATCGATTATTACAACAAACTCTCCAGCTCTATTAGAGGCCAAAGGAATCTTGATGAACACTTTTGAGAGGTTCGAAGCATCTACACTTGCCGCTCTCAACAAAGATGGGGTGATTAAATGCTTGCCGCCCATTCTGCCCATAGGGCCGTTAGAACCATATCTTATTCCACGTGACGATGACGGGGATCAATACAGATCATGGCTGGAAAATCAGCCAGCTGAATCTGTCGTCTACATAAGCTTTGGGAGCAGAACGGCGATGTCCAGAGATCAGATTCGAGAGTTGGAAAAAGGGCTGGAGAAGACAGGGTGGAGATTCTTCTGGGTCCTAAAAACCAGTAAAGTAGATAAGGATGACCAAGAGGATGCTGAGCACGTTTTGAATGAATTCTTCTTGGAGAAGACAAAGAATAAGGGGCTGGCCATAAAAGGGTGGGTGGACCAACAGGAAATTCTACGGCATCCCGCCATCGGAGGGTTCTTAAGTCATTGCGGATGGAACTCGACGATGGAAGCGGCTCTACAGGGAGTCCCAATGCTTGCCAGGCCACAACATGGCGATCAAAGGCTGAATGCACAGGTCATGGAAGATGGCGGTTTGGGACTGTGGGAGAGGAACTGGGATTGGGGTCCCAATGGTATTGTGAAAGGAGAAGAGATTGAGAAGAAGATTGTAGAGTTGATGACGGATGAGAAGCTGAGAGAGAGAGCCAAGAAGGTGAGAGAAGAGGCTAGGAAGGCTGTTGAGAGAGGTGGGAACTCTGATAAGGTGATCAGAGAAGTAGTTCAATCATTAATTATTCCATTCTAAGAAGGTACGGTTGTTATCTGGAGAAATCGTCGCATCCAACAAGTCTATGAATTAAATTAAGGAGTGTTGGCTGACAATCTACCATATGGAATGGATGGTCAAGTGATTATAAGAAATGCCAATGGTGAATAGCCAATGAAGCACAATCGCATCACCTAGAATCATGATGTTATTGTTGTTTTAAGTTCTGTATCATATTTGCTAGTTCCTTCAATATGTGATAAATGCAATGTAATGCAATGAAAGAAGATGGGGATGCATTAAAAAAATAAAACCCCTGTTCTGTGTTTGTGAGTACTCGTACGGATGAATCATATGAAGTAAGAAAGAAACAAGCCACGGAAGGGTGTTGTTATAGTTAATAGGGACATGTTTTCAATTTCAATGTATTTGATTACACATAACACGAGAAAGACAGTGCATTAAGAATGATAAACTTCCTTTTATCGAGGTGTTTAACAAGTGCCCATGTTAACAGAATTCAATAGCCAATAACTTAATAGGACCAGAGAGAAATTTAAGTAATACCTGATTCATCAGTCTTAGACACGATCCTCAGAACAGTCATTATCGGTTGCTGCATTAGAGTGGATCATGTAATCATCGTGCTTCAGCAAGTTTTTCTGTCTCACAGCTTTTCTTCCCAATACGTGAAGCCACACACTTAAGTTTGTACGCAGTCTTTATTTCTGATATGGATTTGCTGCAGAAAAGTTCAAAAATTTTAATTAAAAGACATGGTGCTCTTATCTTATCAGGGGTTAAAATGAAAACTAATGGATAATAAAGGTAGGTTTTAAAGCCTAGTTATTTCAATATACAGCAATCCTGATCAAAATACAATGCACAGGAATTACAATGATCATGATCTAGAGAGAGAACATAATGTACAGCAATCCTGATTAATGCCAACACACAAATCACAAGACACTATCAGTCTATAGCTTGATTTGTAATCTTTGTGGGAGGCCAACACAAATCTATGTACGAACCAATATTTTGATTAAAAACAGTCTCTTGAAGTTGTGTGGTATATATTGTTCAGATTGCTAAACCGGATGTTCTAAAAATTGGGGGAAAAATAGAAAGAATGGAATTAGCAAGAGCTGTTTACGAGAGAGGTTCAGAAGCTTCCGTCAATTCAGAGCTCCACTAATGAATTGAGCTGCCACGAGACAAATCTGAGCATCAAGAGTGAGAAGACAAAATAAAATATTTAGAAAAAAAGTGAAAGAAATGAAGAAGCATTGGATTGGAGAGAGAGAGAGACAGACGAAGAGAGACAGAGAGCTCACAAAATGCAGCACGAGCAATTAAGATATTTGCAACTTCATGGTGGCAACAAAAAGTGTCATTTTTTTAGTTCCTTTTGTTGGCTTAGTTTGTATAGATGATTTACCATTTGTTTCATGTAACTTTTTGATCAAGCTTTTGACTAAAAGTCAACCCCGGATCAAATTGAGGATTTTCGTATAAAAAGATTTATTTCAAATTTAATTTCACTTTAGAAGTGGAAATTCTAAAAAAAAATTCAAAGATTTTATCATAAAATCAAATTCCTAGTGAAAAGTCAACTAGGATTTGACTTCTGGTCAAACATTTGACCAAAAAAATCGAAAAACACAAAAATCCTAAAATCATTTTATTTTACATTCAATTTGACTTTGGCATTTGAAATTTTGCAAAAATTGATTAAAAACCTACTTTTTCCCAATTTGCGTAAATAGATTCTCAATCGACCAAAAATAAAATTACTTTCATTTTTTCATATTTTAGCTTAGTTCCTTTTACGACATTTGATCTAAAGGTCATCATAAGATCACTCATGTGACTAATTTTGTGAATCGGCATTTTGAAATGAAAACCCCCAATTTTAGCCCTAATTAGGGGTTTGAATTAATTGTTCACTGTTCGTGAATAGTTGATATCATTTAACTTGTTTTTGTGAGATAAACACGAAATCCAAAAATCAATTTTGCGAAATTCACTTGAGAACTCTCCAATTTTTAGATTTTGCAAAGAAGTCCCTGGGTTTTGTGAAATTACAAAAAAGCTCCTAATTAGGTCCTTAATTGCAAAATTAATCAAGACCATTGATGAGATTAAATAATGACCATTCAAACTAGCACATGTTAAACAAGATTATTGCTTAACCCCTAAGTAAAAGATAAACACAAATCTCGACCGTCGGATCAAATTGACGGCTGAGATTGAGTCTTGAAGAGAGTATATAACTCATTTTCCTTCCAAAATTTGGGAGGGGGGCCTCATTCTGCAAAATTTTGGATAAAAAAAAAATCCAGAACTCTCTCTTCTTGCTCTCTCCTTCACGTTCTCTCTTTTCTCTCCTCTAGAAAACCGTTCACGCGATTTCTCAAAGAACGGCCGGTTCACCCCCACCGGCGGGTCCTTGCCGGCGACGCCACCAGCGCCGCCACCCCCTCCGACATCCGCCTCCATTCCTTCGATGTCCCGCTGGTCGGAGCCTCTCCGAAGTTGTCTCCGATTGCTCCGTTTCTCCTTCTCTTCCCACGGTGCTTTGAGCTGGTTCGAATCAAACTAGTTCTGTTCAGCGGCTAATCCAAGCGGTCCGACCACCGTCGATCTCTCCTCAAGTGTTTTCCCGGCCTTGCTATGGTCGAAGCTTCATCGGAAAGCCACCAGAGAAGTTCTGGTGTCTCCTTCTTCCCCGACGAGTTAGATCAGTCCGGTTGGACTGATTTGATCCTTCTTCTTCGCCGGTACTGTTTTGGCGCTGATCTAACATCGCCGGACACTCCCTGGTGTCCTCTGGTAGTTGACGTCCATCCTTGGTGAGCTGAGATCCCTCGGAACGCCTCGTACATCGATTGACATAAATCAATTGATCGCGTTTTCGCGTGATAACAAAAGGTAATCTCTCGGTCTCAAATCCAATGGAGCGAGGCTTTAATAGGTAGCCGGGGCTAGGATTCACCCTAGGACTTCCTATGAACTACATATTGATGGTTTATGGCTTATGATTACGTGCTTGATGATTTGATGATGATGTTCTTGAGTCGGAACCTGTTTTGCAATTTCGAGTTTCTGGACCTTCTTTCTGTTTTATCGATTTTGACCTGTTAAACTTCATTTCTAGACTTCGATACTTCTGGACTCTCGTAATACACTTCGTGAGCTTTGATTTGATATCTTACGGCGCTCGATTTGATATCGTTTGCTACCTGAAAGCCTATTCTAAAGTTTATGTCAGAACCAGAAGTTTTGTTGTTCTATTTCTTCACGTTTTTACACGATCTGAGCAGTTTTGCCAAATTTTTTTATGATTTGTATGTTCGGATCTGGTTGTTGTGGTCTTCATGAAAATTGCTGCGAGTCATCTTGATTATAACATATGTTTTTTCTAGATTTTTCTGATGAGTCTAGATGAATGGAATCCTCTCTGAATCGACCTAGGGTTTGAAATGGCTTTCTGCATTGATTACTCTGAATCGGGTTGTTCAGTTTGTGAATTTTTTGCTGCGTTGTGTGTTGAGATTCAATAGGAGTTGTCCCCATGGAAATTGATCTAAATCAGGTTGGTTATAACATAGATTTTTCTCGGAATTTTTGGAATATGCCTAAGTGTGGAAAACTCATGAAATTTGACCTCTGCACATGCTGATTTTGCCTGACCTGCACTATTGTCGATTTATTTCTGATTTTTCTGCTAAGATATAAACTTATCTCTCTTTGCAAAAAATGTTCACATATGTCTTGATTGCAACATATAAATTTTTCAGATTTTTTGGAGATAATTAGACAGGTGAAAACCTCTGTGAACTGACCTTAACCCGAATTGGATTTGCTCGAAATTGAATGTACAATTGTGATTTCCTGACCCTAATGTCTTCATGAAAGTCATAGTATAGTTCATTACCTTTCCAAAAAGGTATAAATCATGTCATTCGGTCATCATTTGCATGGTCAATTGCATGCTTAATGTTGAATCCTTGTTCTGTAATTGTTGATTTCAAGGAACCTGATCTGTTTTTACGCGTTTTTTTTTAGAATCACAATTAGGTTTGGATTTCTCATGAAAAATGTTCATCATGTTGTATGCTATTCACGTGATTTGTATCACATTTTTTGCCATGTCACGAGGATAGTAAACAATATGTATCTTGTGAGCTCATCTGCTGCAATTCATTGCTGATATGCATCATTGTAGAAACATTTTCAATTGATCATGAAATTGATGTTAATCAAACTCGATGCCTACTAGAAAGTCTTAGAACATGTCTTAAGCTTTCTAATGATGCCGAGATTGTCTCATTTGCATGTCCATAGGCCCCTTTACTATTTCTATGAGGTTCCCCTGAAATCTGGAAAATTGTAAATTCGGAATGCTTAATGTGCCAATTCTGTGTTTGCACTTTGCTGATTTTGTATGAATTTTTAGATAAAGATTTTGATGATGAGTTCTTCATGGACTTTGATTGTCATCCCCTGACCTAGGTCGTGACAAAATTTGATAATTTTTGGACATCATTAATATGCCTAAATTTCCATGAAGTTGCTCTGAAAATGTGCTCCTATGTTCTGTTCTGATGCACTTTTGCATGTTCTGTGATTTTTGTAAATTCATGTGTAGCTTATCATAAGGAGTTTTGTTCACAGAAAATGTTTGTTGTTGTGTGCTTGATGTACCATAAATTTTCCAGAACATTTTAACAATGGGTCCTTTTCCAATTGAATACATCTTGTATCCCCTGTTCTGCTGTTCTTTGTTTTCCCTTTATGAATTATCTTTTATTTTAGGATTTTTAGAAAATAATGCATGTTGAATTGGTTTTCATGTTTTCACGAGTTTTAATTCTCACAATTTATCGATTTTCTAGTGCATGTGCTTGTGAGTGGCGCGTGATGAATTGAATGAAGTGACTCGATGTCGATTCACTAATTTGAGTGATTGGGTGAGAATCAAGGCCTTTCGACTTGTCTGTATGATTAATTCATCGCTATGCATTTGATTTTTAGATGTATGCCTACGGACGATGCATGATTGTGGGTCCAAATTGGGGATTACACATAAAACCTGACTTAGGGATTCATGGCAATTGGTGAATACTAATGGTAGTTAATAACCATGAATTGTGTCTAAAACAAACATGGGTAGATAATAAAGGGTATCGATGCATGTTTGAACAAAGGCCGACCCCGAGGCCACCTTTGAAATTATTTGTGCCTTGTTTGTTATCTTTGATTGATTTGTGATACCGCGTGGTTTTGGTCTTTCTTTAGTTTCAGTTTTAGATTAGGGTTAGAATAGGTCCAAAAGACGATGGTCTTGAATATGGCGAAGATCAATGTCCATTCCAACTCTACTCGTTGTATACGGCGATGGTCGATGTCCATTCCGATCTATTTTCTTGTAAAAATTCATTCATTACCCAACATATGTCTCAAGTCTCTTATACGCGTTGTATAAACATCCGACGAGTTGCGGGTTTTTCTTTCTTGCACTTAGAATTAACTAGTTCTTTCAATACTTTGATTGTTTACTTTACGTAATGCTTTTTAAATACAATTGTTTCTTTCTTTCTTTTTTAGACTAAGATATATTTAGTTTAGAATTTTAAGTGAAAATACGAAAATACAAAAACAAGATGGTTGATCATCTAGTGGACTAAGACTTTGACATGAAAATGGTAAATATAAATATATATATGTACACACACGACAACTTAGATAACAACCGTGATAAGTTTAGCCGTACCGAAATGTCGTTAATAGAAATATTAACGTAAGCTAGTCCCTGAATTCTTGATCTCTAATTTTCGTAAAAACCAAAACGAAACTCCTGCGTTTCGGTTGGGTATTCTAGCCAACCCCCAACCTAAGCTAGTGGCGACTCCTAAAAAAGATGAAATCAATTCGTTATCACGCGAGGTATGAATTTAGGGAAATTCACGTTCATAATCAATGGACCATATATATAACCAAAAGATTGATGTTCGGTAGGTCGTCTTTTATGATGCGCTAAACGGACCGTATGGATGACTAAAAGATTGACGCTTTGGTAAGTAATCTTTTATGATGTGCCATCCAAACCGTATGGATGACTAAAAGGTCGATACTTTGGTAAAGCTATATTTTATGATGTGCCATATGGACTGTTTCATGAATAATTACCTCTAAATCTGTTTCATCGAGTTTGGCCCTCGAGAGGTAGGTCACGACACCAACGAGTTCTCCCAACTCTAGTATTGGTTTTGTCTCATTCTTCCAGCAAGATTTTGTGAGACCTGCCAGAAAATATATTACTAAGCCTTGACATAAATAATAAGTGAGGCAAATAAGAGATTTGGAAAGTTTTGAACTCAAAGCTCAAGCTCTTATACCATTATAAGATTTATAAAATCACTACCGACTATTCTAAAAATTTAAGCCATTAAATAAAGACGTTGCTTAGTTTTTAAATATTCTAGGAGTCCCTCCATATGACGACAAACTGAAAAGCCTCGTGAGAGTGAAGATCATTGAGATGAGAACACCCCGTAACAATCAAGTTATTTGCAATAACATCTCTAACAGTCATTTAGGGTGTATTTATTTCATGAAAAACTTACTATTTTTGGAAAATATTTTTGGGAAATCATTTTCCAGGAAAATGAGTTCATTTTTCAGTATTTGGCCAAAACCTAAAAAAAGATTTGGAAAGTATTTTCGGTTGTTTCGTGAGAAAAATATGACGGTGAAAACTATCAAAAAATTTTGTATTTTTTAACTTATTTCAAATTATTTGTTATTTTTAAATTATTTTTATTAAGAAAAGAAAATACATGAATGTTTTCCTCTTAGAAAACAAAGAAAAAAGAAAATAAAAGAAAAGAATAAAAAAATATTAAAAAATTCAAGATGAGCAATTTCGAAACCCAAATTCCAAATATTTCAACTCCACGCAGCAGAATCAATGTGTCCAGCTCTAAAATACCCAACACATGATTGAATTCCAGAGAGCGATGTTTCATTGATGATCTTACCCAATACCCAGCTCGAATCAGCCCAAAAAATAAAATGAAAAACCAAAACTCATAGCAAATTTACAGGCTTAGCACCCAAGAAGTGCGCCTTTCTTGGCCTGTACTCTGGCTACCTCATCAGCCACAGGACGAAGTAGTCCTGAGCCAACCCCATCAGTTATTGTACTGTTTTTCTCCAATCAATTTTTTTTTTTTTTGGTAAAGGTAAATGTGTATATAACTTATAAAAAACCAAGTACAAGCTAAAGCACAACCCGTACCTGACCCATCCTAAAGAGACTCAAGAAGGGGTCAGGGACGGACCAACAACTAGACAAAAGACAAATTTTTCTCCAATCAATTAAACTGGAATCTGACAAAAATGCTTCACCGCCCACCAGAATAGTGAAGCATAAAGAACTTGACGTTCCACCAGCCAGATCATCGCGCTGATGATCATTGCACCTCGGTCGGGCCCAAGCCCGGTATAGATTCATATTGGGCTTCAACGAGTGTTCATGAAGTGTAAAAAGGAGAATATAGAGAATCAAATGCGGGATGCCTACGCAATTCTAGGCTAACCATGTTAAACTTGATGCGCTGCTTCGAAAGCTAAAATCATCCAACCCTGCAGAGTTTCCACCTGCATCGGGGGAATCTCCGGTTCAAAAAAATTGGAGGCTACATATTCAAATCTCACCAATCGCGTGCAAAGCCATCTGCATAGGCAAAACACTTGGACAGAGCCACCTACACAAGCGTAAAAACGACTTAATTGGTTCGTGAATCTTGCAAGATGTTTTATGAGCCACTAGGTACCTCGGGCCTTTTGTGATGTATCCCTTCCACATTGAAAAGGATAAGATGGTCAAAGAATAAAATAAGACAAATATTTTCATATTTAACCGTGGTATTCAAAATGCATATGCAATAGACAACGGGAGAATTACCAAAAAAAACGTTCTAAATACATTGCACTTTTACTAATTTAATCATAAACTTTTTAATAATTCTAATTAAGTCCTAAACATTTTCACGTTTTTCCAATTAAGTCTATCCGGTCAATTTTAACCAGAAATCACTGACGTGAAAGCCAATTATCCTACGTGGCACGACCGGCGCTGGCGTGAGTATTTTTTTAATTATTTAATATTTTATTAATCTTGTTATATGTTCTCTCCTTTTTTTTCTTTTCTTCTCTTTTTCTTCTTTTCTTTGTTTTTTCAGCAAAACCATCATTCCAACAACATCCATCTCAAATCGGTAGGGGTGAGCAAGGTCCAAGTAGGTGGTTCCCAACATGGAACCGGGAATCGTCCACTAAAGACTGGTTCCGAGAAATTGGAACTGGAAATCGCCCGTTGGTTCCCTGGTGAATCCATGGAACCGGTCCCAACAAATTTCACTCAAATGGATGTGACCGACAGTGAAAGAGGAAGGCGATGAACGGCTAGAGGCGCGGTCATGAGTTGATGGGAGTTGAGAGTCGAGCTTCAGACTAGGAATTTTATGGTTTTCATTTTTCTAAAAATGTTTTCTATTTTTTTTTTTTGAAATTTTTCTTAAAAATTATATATATTACCGGTCCGGTCTAGTCTGGATGGGTTGGTAAGTGGGTGGGCGATTTCACACCCAGAACCAGAAACTAGACCGGTACTCACGGGAACCACCTGTTCCATATCATTCCGGTTCGATTCCGGACGGTTCCCGGTTCCTTTGCACTCTCCTATAAATCAACCTCCATCCAACAAATTTAGAAACTTTGATTACTTTGAGCATACACCCATAATTGCTCAAATGTGAGATCGCGTGTCTTAATCATAGATTTAAGTTTCATCCAATGTTCATCCACTCAAAGCTCGGTTTTCTTGTTCCTTCTGCGCTGGAGCTCCTCTTTGTCACTGTTCCTCGTTTCTTTGCACACTCACTCGGTCACTTCATCGATGTTCAACCATCGCCACTCAGACCTCCGACGCCGCGCCACGACCTTCAACCAACCCTTCACCTTGGTTGACACTCGTTGGAATCATGTTCGGCGAGCTCAGCCAAGACCCCAATTTTGGGTTGCATTTTTTTCAAGAAGCCAATTTTATCGGCCACCATATTTGCATAGACATCCCCGAAGCTTTGTAGACCCATTTTGTGGTCAAGCAACGATGAAAATGGCCTAAGACCCTTAGGACCACTATTGCTGGCCTCGAGCCAAGCTAGCCTTGCCCAGATAGCCTCGCCCGTGGTCGTGATGGCCTCAGCCATATTTGGGCGAGGCCGGGCAAGGGCTGCAACCCTTGCTCGCGGACATCGAGGCATCCTAGCCCTCAGCTACAATGGACGAGAGCACCCTCGCCATCCATAGAAAAAAGAAAAGGTAAGAAGAAAAAGATAAGAAAAGAAATAAATAAATAAATTCAAAAAAATTTTAATATATTATAAAAAATACCAACCATGCCACGTAGGAAGACCAGAGACCACATCGGCGATTTCCAACTAAAATTGGCCGGATGAACTCAATTGATAAAACGTTAAAAGGTTTATGATTTAATTGGCATAATTAAAAAGTTTAAAACTAAATTAGCAAAATTTTAATAGGTTTAGGACGTTTTTGGTAATTTCCCAATAGACAATATCAAATCACGTCAAATTTTTCGACCACTCAAATTAATGATAGCACTGAAGTGATCGAGTTTATACTAAACTAACATTTAAATAATTGCTCAAAAAGTTTTGACATTAAAGTAAGTATCATAAAAGTTAGGATCGTGCTTTTTCCACTCATTTGGCTAAAACGCTTCTCGACATAATAATCTGACTATATTACCATTTATGGGTCTCACTTTCTAGCATCCTCTTCTGCTAATGTTTTAAGAAAGTGTTGTTACATTTTTTCTAGTCGTGTCTTTTTTCTTTTATTAATTTTCTATTTCTTTTCTTGTAGGTCTTACATTCACTTTCCTTATCTTCTTACTTCTCTACATTCTCTCTCACGTAACCACCTACATCACTAAAGAGGTAGAGAAATAGAAATTCCCATGTTTGTATAGGCGAAGACAACTAAACTGGTCCACATGACCTACAACGGCACCTTCTCGAGCCTCCTGAGTGAAGGCTCTATGCCACATGTCTTACTAGTAGCCAGAGATGGTGTTCATAGAGAGTGGCGCATACTGACGGGCATGAGGAGGTTGTGCACTCTGCATTTGATGAGCTCGACGAAAGTGGAATAGTTCGCATCGATGAGGAGGAGGAGGAGCTAGGAAGGGTGATGGGGAGGCTGAAGGCGGTAGTTTAGAGGCATACCTTCCGCAATCTAAAACATTTCATCAAAAGCGTCTTCTATGCATAAGGCATCAATGAAATTCGCAAAATCAGCGTAGCTCAAAAACAAATCCTTTTGGCATTTCATTACCTTCTAGAGCCTGATAATCAATTTCCTCGTCTTCTCCCCATCTAGCTGTCAGAAATATCTTCCGACCATTTTGCTAAATTTCCTCAGAGCTTGTATTGGGAGGAGGGCTTCATGACCTATCTAGGATATGCGAACACAAGGACGTGACCTTCATAATTCTTCATTTCTCTGCCTCTTGAGAAAGAACTGAGTTCAACCAAAAACAGAAAGAGAGAAGGAAAAAAATTGAGGAAAGTCGATGTGGGACCCAAAAAAAGAAATAGGAAATTAATAAAAGAAAATGACAAAGGGATGCTAAAAAGTGGAACCCACAAAAGGAAATATTATCGGGACACTATATTAAGGTGTTTTAATTATAGAGGGAGAAGCAGAATCGTGGCCCTAAAAGTTATAACACTTGTAATGTCGTTTTCTCCCAAAATTATCATTAATCTTTTGAAAGTTTCGTTTTCTTTAAACTGAAAAAAAAATAAGGTCATTTGTGTCATTTTCTTGTCATTCATTTATGTCATTTTACATACATCATAAATACACAGATTACGTATAATCCTTTTTTTTGTCCGATTCGCATTACACACTGGGATTATTCTCACCTAATCCAGCACGTGACTACACGAACCCACCTACACTTCTGGCCGAAGAAAACCCAACATTCATTCTTTGTTTCGCTATTGCTTATAAAATAGAAAACACAAACGAATGGTCGGCAAATAAACTGTTTCATTTACTATAAAGAAAACTCCTTTTCAGCATCTATTTGGCGATTTTCTATAGTGTCTTCATCATCCAAGAACGCCCTCTAGCAATGTCTACACCACAACCTCCTCACATAGCCCTGTTCCCTAGTGCTGGAATGGGCCATTTGATGCCATTCCTCCGGCTTGCAGCAATGCTGGAGAAGCAAGACTGCATCGTTACGGTCATTACAGCTTGACCCACTGTGTCCATCGCCAAGTCGGACCACATATCCTCACTCCTTCGCCACAATCCCAAAATCAATCATCTTGAACTCCAGCTTACTCCTAGCTTCCGGCAAGCTGATTCCGCTCCTGTTGACCTTTCTTTCTCTAGATGCATCTCATCAATCAGTCAATCCATCTTCTCCCTCCACTGTTATCTTCATCATCTCTACCTTTTTCCGCTATATTTGTGGACTTCCTTCTAGTTGCCAAGATTGCTCCAATTGCTAAAACCCTTCACCTTCCTATTTATGTTCTTTCCACCACCTCAGTCGCTTTCCTTGCCCTCACGGCATACCTTCTGGTGCTGGCATCAAACCCAGCTGAGTTCAATAAATCTTCCACTGAAATTAAGATACCAGGATTTCCACCCATGGCCATGTCAAGCCTCCCGCTGGTATTCCTTGATTCCAGTCATCTTTTTACGTCAACCATTATTACAAACTCTCAAGCTCTATCAGAGGCCAAAGGAATCTTGATGAACACTTTTGAGTGGTTCCAAGCATCTACACTTACCACTCTCAACAAAGATAGGGTGATTAAAAGCTTGCCGCCTGTTCTGCCTATAGGGCCATTGGAACCATATCATGTTCCACATGATGATAATGGGGATCAGTACAGGTCATGGCTGGAGAACCAGCAAGCTGAATCTGTGGTGTATATTAGCTATGGGAACAGAACAGCGATGTCCAGAGATCAGATACATGAGTTGGAAAAAGGGCTGGAGAATTCCGGGTGGAAATTTATATTGGTCCTAAAAACCAGTAAAGTGGATAAGGATGACCAAGGGGATGCGGAACACTTTCTGAATCATTCCTTCTTGGAGAAAACAAAGAACAAGGGGTTGATAATAAAAGGGTGGGTGGACCAGCAGGAGATTCTAAGGCATCCCGCCATTGGAGGGTTCTTAAGTCATTGTGGGTGGAACTCGGTGATGGAAGCGGCTCTAGAGGGAGTCCCAGTGCTTGCCTGGCCACAACATGGTGATCAAAGGCTGTATGCACAGGTCATGGAGGATGCGGGATTGAGACTGTGGGAGAGGAACTGGGATTGGGGTCCCAATGTTATTGTGACAGGGGAAGAGATTGAGAAGAAGATTGTATAGTTGATGACAGATGAGAAGTTGAGAGCGAAAGCCAAGGAGGTGAGAGAGGAGGCTAGGAAGGCTGTTGGGAGAGGTGGGAGCTCTGATAAGACAATCAGAGAAGTAGTTAAATTGTTAATTACTCCATTCTAACGGAAGGTACATTTGTTATCTGAAGAAATTGTCACGTTGAACAAGCCTATGAACTAAAGAGTGTTGGCTCAAAATCTACAGTATGCAATGGATGGTCAAGTGATTGAAAAAAAATGCCATTGGTGAATTAAAGATCAATAAGGAAAGCAAATTCGCAAATCAATCAACAATTGTGTCTTGAGATAAAAAAGGATCAAAAACCAATGAAGCATGATCTCATTATCTGTGCCTAGGATCGTGATGTTTTTGTCATTCTTAGATTTGTATCATGTTTGCTACTGCCTTCAATGTATGATAAATGTAATGTGATGCAAAGAGAGAAGTTGGGTTTTAATTAAAAAGTCCTTTTCAGTGTTTATAAGCACTCTTATGGATGAATCATATTAAGTAAGAAAGAAACAAGCTACGGCCAATAGTTTAGGGCGTTGTTGTAGTTAACGAGGACATGTTTTCAATTTCAATGCATTTGATTACATGTAATACGAGAAAGACAATGCATTAAGAATGATAAACTTCCTTTATCGAGGTGTTTAACAAGTGCCCTTTTTAAAAAAATTCAATAGCCAATAGCTTAATTGGACCCAAGAGAAATTTAAGTGTTCCCTGGTGCATCAGTCTTAGACACATCATCCTCATAACACTCATTATCAGTTGCTGCATTAGAGTGGATCATGTAATCATACTGTTTCAGCAAGTGTTTCTGTCTCACAACTTTTCTTCCCAATACGTGTAGCCACATAATTATGTATGCAGTCTTTATTTCTGATATGGATTTGCTGCAGAAAAATTGAACAATTTAATTAAAAGACATGGTGCTCTTATCTTATCAGGGGTTAAAATGAAAACTAATGGATAATAAAGGTAGGTTTTAAGGCCTAGTTATTTCAATATAAATGAAAATTACTATAATTAAATTTCTCAGTGCTTGGCACAGGTAATCTATGTGTCCCCTCAATAGACCTTCTTTCTTGCATGGAGCAAGATGCATGCTATGCTTTGGTGAATTTAAATGTTAGTTCATGTAGAGTAATGGCTTCGTATATATGCTTCCTTAAATAAAGTTTTAAGTTCTCAATCATCATATACTTATAATAACATGCTCTACTCCTTCAAACTTTACCTTCTGAATTACAATAGCTCTAGACAAAATTTATCGCGAGGAAATTTGATGACCATATCGGTGAAATATCAGCTCTAGTCATTTTCGACAAAAAACATAATGACCTAGATAATTCAAATAACATATCACAATCCAACAGAGACCGATTTTATGAAGTCAAAAAAGAATACACAGGAATTGCAATGACTATGATCTGGAGAGAGAAACATAATATACAGCAAACCTGATTAATGCCAACACATAAATCAAAAGACACTGACACTCCGTGGCTTGATTTGTAATCTCCATGGGAGGCCAACACAACTCTATGTACAATCCATCTATTAAATTAAAAACAGTCTATTGAAGTTGTGTGGTATAGATTGTTCAGATTGCTAAACAGGATGTTCTCAAAATTGAGGAAAAAAATAGAAAGAATGGAATTAGCAAGAGCCATTTACCAGAGAGATTCAGAAGCTTCCATCTGTTCAGAGCTCCACTAATGAATTGAGCTGCTACAAGACAGATTTGAGCACAAAGAGTGAGAAGAAAACATAGGTTATTCAGCAAAATAGGAAAGAATTGGAGAAGCATCAGATTAGATAGAGAGAGAGAGAGAGAGACGGAGAGACAGAGCGAGAGAGAGCTCACAAAACGTGGCGCCAGCAGTTAAGAGATATGCAACTTCGGGTGTTAACAGAAACTCCATTACCACCCATTAAATCAATGTCCACGGTTGTCATGATCATAAAGATGTATTAAAATTAATGAAACTTGAGTATATGCCTGAAACCATGTCACTATACCACATGATAGGCACATTTAGGAGCCACTTTTTTCTCTACCAAAATCAAACTACAACCTGGAGTCGTCTTGAGACGGGCCTCCACAGCTAGGGATCTGATTCGGACTACATCATCCCAATATTCACCGTCCACAAATAAGACATCATCAAGTAAGTTCTAGAATTATTTGATCATAAATCAAGGAGGTGTCTTCCTAATAACCTCTCCCCTCTCTTGATCATACACATTTTGTCTACATCATTCCATTTTTCACCATGAACGAATAAGACATCATCAAGTAAGTTCAAGAATTGTTGGGTCATAAATCAAGGAGGTGCCTTCCTAATAACCTCTTCCCTCTTTCGATCTCCATACAATCTATTAGCCTACAAGGGATCCCAATGCTAAAGGTTATTGTCTCAATTGAGGGAATTTAATGAGATCATATGAGTCTTCAAGAGGTCCTGCTCGACTTAATAAATCTATCACACAACTGTAACAGTCTTTGGCGAGCACATCCGAATAATCTTTAAACATAGACCTGAAATTGGGTAGACCCTCTTTTACCAAGCCCGAGTGGCTGCACGCTGCAAGCAGTAAGCAATTATGTGAAAATTAGCTCTAGTATCCATTTCTGCCAAAAGGGAGGCCGCCAATCTGTGCACCCCACATTTGAAATACATGTTCATCAGGCATGTCTCAGCACTTCATCAGAACAACAGATTCTTCTTTTAAATGCGAGATCATGAACGCATGGACCAACCCCGGGTACACCCAACTCTGCTGTTGCTTGCAATAAACTCACTTGAGTGACTCAGATTTGGTTTTATCTCTTTCTTCCTGTAAGATTTTGTGAGACCTTCTGCCAGAAAATATAATACTAAGCCTGGAAATACATAAAAAGTGAGGCAAAAAAGAGACCTCAAAAGATTTGAACTCCAAGTTCATGCTCTCATACCATATAAGATTTGTTAGATCTCTACCAACTATTCTAAAAATTTAAGTCAAAAATAAAGATACGGCTTAGTATTTAAATATTCTAACAATCCCTACATATGACGGGCAAACTGAAAATCCTCATGAACATGAAGATCATTGAGATGAGAATACCCCGTAACAATCAAGGTATTTGCAACATCTCTAACGGTCATTTAGTCAAACAATTTGGATGCATGCTCAATGCCCCCCGTGTTGAGTATCAATTTGTAAGAGCTGACCCCCCTAATACAACTGCAACGAGACCAAACCTGAAAGCATCCACTGAACTCCTCCCCCTAATTCTGAATGTTTCAACTCCGCGCAACTCTTCAGACTAAAAGTGATGACCGAAGAGTTCAAGCCAATTCTCCCGCGTCTCGGATCCGAGTGCCACCCTGGAACTTTATCAATACGTCTGGCTCTAAAATACCCAACACAGGATTGAATTCCAGAGAGCGATGCTTCATTGATGATCTCACTCAATACCCATCTCGAATCAGCCCAAAGAAAATGAAAACCATAACTCTTAGCAAATTTACAAGCTTAGTACCCAAGAAGTGCGCCTTTCTTGGCCTGTACTCGAGCTACCTCATCAACCTCAGGACCAAGTAGTCCTGAGGCAATCCCATCAATCATTGTACTGCTTTTCCTAATCATGATGCTGTCATTGAACTGGAATCTGACAAAAATGGTTCACCGCCCACCAGAATAGCGAAGCATAAAGAACTTTACGGTTCTTCCAGCAAGTTATTCGTCGCGCTGATGGTCATTGCACCTCGGTCAGGCCCAAAAGGTACAGGTGAATTGAAGCAGAGATAGGTGTGTTTCGGGAGTTTTCATCCATAACATTCGTTGAGTAGTTCCGAGTGCTTATGCAGCGATTATGACAAAATGAACTTCGATAGGACAGTGACAACGTTAGAATTTCAGAGGGAGTCGAAATGTTCGAGGTACTAGACGTAAAACCCAATTTATTGTTGGGTTAAAACCATTTTAAAACTCTAAACTGGTGCACTGGTTACAAATTTATCTCAAACTAATTTTTTTGCCATCAAAAACCCAAATTGGTATACATTTAATAAATTTACTATAAACTAATTTTTTAACCACCAAAAATCCCAAACTGTTATAAGTACGACAAATTTACCCTTCGTTAGTTTTTGTTAAATTAGATTAATACCACGAAAAATTACAAATCGGTACACCTATGACAAACGAAAGGTAAAACTCCAAACTGGTCAACTGTCACGTGTCATCCAATTCAGCAATTTAACAGTAAAATTTATTAAAAACTAACTGAAGGTAAATTTATCACAAGTGTACCGGTTTGGAATTGTTTGGGATAAATTTGTCACATATATATCAGTTTAGAGTTTTTCATGATATTAACTATTTATTGGCCTTAGGGAAATTACACAAAACCCCCCACTGAACTTTGGGGTGTGAATACATTTGCCTATGAACTTTTAACTGTTTCATGACATCCCTCAATTTTTATTTTTGTTGCAACTGTACTCAGTTACTTTTTTGGTTAGCATGTACAATTTACATGACTTTAAGGGGGTAAAAGTAATCTCCCTTTTTACCTTTAATTGCTGTAAAAATGGGATATATAGAAAATGGGAGAAAACTAAATTAACAAAAACACTAATAATTGAAGAATAAATAAAATTTGATAAATGTAGCCCTTTAACAGAACTAAACAGAACAAATACAAATAAATAAAACGAAAAAAATGCCTCGATAACAAAAAGGTCAAATAGCAAAATTGGTACTCATTATGTGTATTGAAAGGGTTAATTAATGTTTAAAATGATTGATTAACAAAAATATACAAAAATATATATAAAGAAAATGGTGGCGTTAACTCATAAAAGGAAATGGTTGAAATCTAAGGTGATTCTTTTAAATACTTTACTGATCAATCTTTTTTTCATTAATTGACCATTTGAAAATACACAATGAGTCTTCAATTTTTGGTATTTCACCTTTTTGGAGGCATTTTTCCTTTTAATTAATTTTTTTCTTAAACTATCTTATCAACGTTTTCCTTTTTTTTTCCATTTTCCACAGAAATTAAGGATAAAAGGAAGACTTCGATTAAAAAAAATGTTATGAAAATTCACATTTACCCCTTAAAAGTCATGTGCATTTGACATGCTAACAGAAGACATAAAGGAGGGTTATAACTATATCAAATAAAAGTGGGCAATATGTATAACAATCTAATTTCTGAAGAGTTTTCTATAATTGCTTGGTGGTTACGAGAAGTTACAAAGATAGATTACAAACAGAGATTACAAACAGTATCTTATTACACGCATGAAAGAACATTACATACAAATCAAAGTAAATAAGCGAAAAAATGAACAGTAATTGTTAGGACTGAAATTAGAATACCATAAAGTATCATAGAAATAAATTTAGTTAGTAGAGGGATTTTGATCACAATTTGTGAATTTTGATATTTTACAGACCCCTCATAATAGTTATTACAACAATCTTTCCTTTAAAATAAATAAGCTAATTTCATCAAAAGTCTCGAGTTCTTACCAATGTAAACTGTAAAAAAGCAGAAAAATCCCTTTACACTCCAACATACTATGCCGATTTTCCTTTTCTTATGTGTTCTTGTGTGAGAAAGTCCATTTTATGTAATAAGTCAAATCCATGTACATCATTAATCACGTAAACTGAATAAGACGCACGGTCAATCCTGGGTATGATCTAAATACAAAATTGTTTACCCTTTGACCTCATGTTATAAAGAAGTGAGACGTCCTTAAAGCAAGGGCTTCTTGATAAGTTGTTTCTATTGATTAAAAGGCGTCATCAACACACATCAACCGGATATCTATCTCGAAAAAAAAAAACGCACGTGCACACGGATGGGCATTTTCTTTGAAGTGGCATAGAAAAACAACTTTGCAATGAACTTCGAAATGAAATGCCAATGCAAATGAAAGGTGATGTTCATAATTCTATCATTCTAGGCTGACCTAGATATGTTGGATGAGAGTAGGCACAACTCCTGCCATACTGAATGAGATGGATCGTTTGCGTTATCACATCAATGCTACACGCACACACGTAGACCTTGAGCTAGATTTATGGCTACTCTTTTCATTTATTTGGCTAAGGGAATCAATGGAAGCTTGGAATATGTGGAACCGGGTCTATGCGTAATTAGCTTCTATCATCTAATCGTTGATTAATTAGGAGAATGATCATTCAATGGTGTGTGAACCTGCTTCTTTATTCAAAAGTGTCCAAAAGTTTTTATTTGTGTTGGTTATATCTGACATAAGATTACTATTGCTATGTGATTGATATACTCGATGCATCATGGAGATTATCTAAGTTTGTAAAGATAGCAACGATAATAAGGTTAGGTTGGATTTTCTTTATTGGTTAAGGTGGGTTTCATAAACAATTATTTTGGGGATCGATAGAATAACCCATAAAAAAAGTGTAAGTGGAGAATATAGAGAATCAAATGTGAAATGCCTATGTGATTCTAGGTTAACCATGTCAAAAGCTAAAATCGTCACACTTGATTGGAACGTCAAGGAATTTCCAGTCCAAATATTGGAGGTCACCTGTTGAAATCTTACTAACTGCATGCATGCTGCTCTAGGTCAGAGTCACCTACTTAGGCGTATGAACCTAGACTTGGATCCCTTCCTTATTATAAAGGAAAAGCTAAAATGGTCAAAGAATAACATAAGACATATATTTTTGTATTTAACCGTGGTATTCAAATTGCATATGCAATGGACAATATATGTACGGCTAACAATGGGTACATTCTAAAACCTCAATAGTGGACTAGAGGACCATTTTCAAAAAAGTGCCGCTAGTGCTTGTCTCGTTTACCCCTCCTACATTGAGTTGTTACCAGTAGCTCCCAAATTATCACATTCCACGATCCTATCCACGAAATGTCTGCTTCAACCTTCAATAAAACAAAATACACACGCAAAGACAAGCAGCAATTTACTCTTCAAAAACCAATTATTTTTCAATATATATATATATATATATATATATGTGTGTGTGTCATATTCTACTACTGGTGCTACAATAATAAGTTAGAACGGGCCAAGGGGGAAGATAGTCCCTGCTTGTCCTTCCATGGCTCCGTGGCGGGATACGATTATGACGGGAGATTGGTCCTTCGAAGGAAATGAAAAAGAACTGTTGAGCAAAATTCCTAATAAGTTTTGAGAAATGACAAAATAATATATTACTAATTAGAATTACACTTTAGTTATTTGATGCAGGCAAATACAGAGTCCTAAGACTTAATCGATGAAAGGATTTTATCACCAGACTCAAAATTACAATATTTTATTAATTTCTTTTACCGATGTAGCTTGCCGACATGCTCAGTCGGCATATATACCCCTAAAAAGACGCCGTCTACATGTTTTACCCCAAATATAAAGCCCAAATTGAACAATCAAGCAATTTCCCAAATTCGAAACCCTAATTCAGTTTTCTCCTAAAATTAACAGCTGAATCTTGCAATGGAGAGGGGGAGCATGACCAGCAGCTCAAATTCATTTCAACGAAGCTTCGGATTTGGTGCACATCATTGAGAAGGGGCGTACTGGATTTTCTCAGGAGAGCGGCGTAAAGATTATGGAGAGAAAAGAATACCGCTAGAACATGGGGCTTCCGATTTTTATCTGGGTAGTCGCCTGAGAAAGTCTTCGAATTTTGACAAAGGGGAAGAGATTGACAAGAAGACTGTAGAGTCGATGACAGATGAGAAGCTGAGAGCGAGAGCCGAGAAGCTGAGAGCGAGGCTGGGAAGGCTGTCGGGAACTTGGGAGACGTGGAAGCTCTGCTAAGGGGATCAGAGGAATACTTAAATCGTTAATTGTTCCATTTTAACGGAAGGTACGTCTATTATCTGGGGAAATTGTCACATCGAACAAGTTTATGAACTAAAAAAAGAGTGTTGGCTCACAATCGACCATATGGAATGGATAGTCAAGTGATTAAAAAAAATGCCATTGGTGAATCAAATATTAATGAAAAAAGCAAAATCTTGCAAAGCCATCAATCGATTGTGTCTCGACTTAAAAAAAGAATCAATAGCCAATGAAGCACAATCTCATTACCTAGAATCATGATGTTATTGTCGTTTTTAAGTGCTGTATCATATTTGCAGGTGCCTTCAATATGTGATAAATGTAATGCAACGCATGTTCTGACGTGGTCTACATTAATTGATATTATAATTTACCTTTTTACGGTGTTGGTCTAATCAAGTAAGATATAAAGTTTCTTAAATAATATAATATGAAACTGCCTAGTGTGGGCCAAGTTAGGCTCAACCCGTGATACGAGGGCCTGGCTTAAAACTCTATAAATAGAACTCAAGTCCCTCCTCTAATCTTGACTCACACATTATCTCACATAAGGAGCAAATATTATCTATGAGAGCAATCTCATTAAACCAGTGATATAGTGGGTGATAGAGGAGAAGACTTGCATTGAGGATCGTCACTATTTCGCATCAAAAACAATGGATTCCAAATTAGGTGTGCAATTTTCTTTTACTTGATTAATGTGTTCTAGATTCTAGTTATGGAGATCTTGGGTATCATTTTTCGTAATTGACATGTGGTATCAGAGCTTTCCATAGACTAGATGTAGAACGTATGAATTTTTCCCTTTTTCGTGATTTTTTGTTTATCAAAATTTGATTTTGATTATATATTCGGAATGTATTCGTCGAGATGAGAATTTTGATATGCGGTTCGCCACTAGGGGATGCCACACGTGCCCCCACGCACAGACATGCACTGCTAGGCTGCGACGTGCGATGCCCACGTGCTCCCATGCGATAGCGTCATCTAACACGTGCAAGGCATGCCTAGGGCTGACATCATTATGACGTCAGCAAACAAGTCCAAGCAACCAGGTACAAATCCAACCCAACCCATTGACTCAACTAGGTTGACTAGGTGACTCGACCCAGAGATCCAACTCGTTGACCCGCTCGAATCGATTCATCCGTTGACCGGACCAATCGACTGGTCAGATCGTAACTCGATTGAACTAGTAACCGATCAAACTGTGGGCGGTCGAACCGGCGAATAGACTGGATCAAGCAAGGGCAAGTGTGCCTCACGTGCCGTGCCACGCAATGAGAAGGCGCGTGATGGCGCGTGCAATTTTCGATTGGAGTGTTTTCGGTATCTATGTTGTCGTATTGAGATTCTCTACACTATGGTATATTTATTTTATGTGTTTGATGCTTTTGTGGAGGTGAAAATACATATGGAACTCTATATACATGTATTTTTAGGGTAATTTTGAGTATTTTCGTGTATTTCTATATAGTTTTGGAAATACAGATGTTAGCTCACATGAATGTTATCATGTAAAGTATGTGTAGTGTGTAATTCATTGTCTATCAACGAATAGAACAATGTAATTGGCATGGCATGTGATTTTAGCGACAAATCACCCCTATCTTTAAGTCTAAAATTGCATGCATATGGTAAATGTGAGACATAAAGATTATATCCCTGGCATGAAAGAGTTTCAAATATTCAATTGAGTTGTGACCGCCAAAGTGGCACATTTGATGGGGTTTGAGAAATTTCGGTTTCATATTGTAGTGGGATGTCTCTTGTTTTATTGCGTGGTCATACTCTAAACAGAGGTGATTGTGTATTTGTTCATGGAGGGACACATGTACAACATATGTTTGAGAAAAGACTGATCCTAGTGATTCACACACCCAAATGTGGTGAATTTACAAAGTTTGGAATAAATTCTTATGGCCGTTGTAATGTGGAAAGTATACAACTGCATGTCATGTATTCTACCCAAATGTGTTTGTATGATGATATACGTAACTTTCAAGATGTGCACTCGTAAGGTTTTCAAGTTACACAGTTCTCACATGATGCTAATTATAAATATTGTTTGTTCCAAATCAGTCACCTTCTCTTTAAATGGCAACTCCATTGCTATTGAGGTTCTTATTGGTTCCAACTTTAAGAAATAAAAAGAAGATTTTATATTTGGGATGGAGCTGATGGATGTTGACATTGCTTTTATCACGGATAAGCTGACAAATCTTACTAACACTAGTACAAAGGCCCAAAAAGCACAATTTGCTTCATGGGAAAAGAGTAATAGAATTTGCTTACTGTTAATGAAGCGATTTATTCAAGAACACTTAAAGAGTGGTTTACCAACTGACTACACTGCAAGACAAATGATGGAGGCTTTGGAGGCTAGAAACCGAGTCTCATCTAATGTTGAAATTGGAACACACCTGCAAGTACTTTTCAACATGAAATATGATGGTTCTACTAGAGTTAGGGATTACATTCTAAGGATGGTAAATCTGCAGACAAAGCTTCAGGCTCTTAGTGTTGCTATTCCTGTTGTTTGCATTGTGCATCGAGCTTTAAATACTCTTCCACCTGATTTTGGGATTATCAAGACTAATTATAATTTCCAAGATGAGACATGATCGATTAATGACGTGATAGCAAGGGTGGTGGCAAAAGAAAAGAAACTAAAGAAAGAGAAAGGGCACATTGCCATGTATGCTTCTAGTTCCAGCAATAAGAACACTAAGAGGTTCAAAACTCATACTCAGAAAGGAACTAATGAAACCACCGGTCATTCTAAGAGTTTGGGTCCTAAGAAAACATCCTTGAAGAAGGATAATGGCGGTTGCTACTTTTGCAGGAAGAAGAGTCACATGAAGAAAGATTGTAACAAATATAAAACTTGATTGTCTAAGCGTGAGCATACAGGTAATAATTCTTTGGCATTAGTTTGTGAATCAAACCTATCACAAGGACCATCAAATTCTTGGTGGCTAGATAGTGGTGCAACTAATCATATTGCATTTGCCATACAGAGATTCATAAACAGAAGAAAGCCAAATCATGATAAATTAAAGTTCACCATAGGAAACAACTATAACGTTGACGTTGAGTTTGTGGAAGATGTCATTTTAGTTCTAGATTATAGTTTTAATTTGATGTTCATGAACACATTTTATGTACCTTCCTTTAGACAGAACTTAATTTCCGTATCATGTTTAGACATGATTGGCTACTCTTTTAAAATAAAAAACAATATTATTTCTATGTTTTTTTAATTCAAATAAGGTTGGGTGCTACAATACGTCCAATGGAGATTGTGTTTATCTCCCAATGATATGTACGTCGCTTGTACAGCTGAAAATGTTGTTTCTAAAAGACCTCTACGTAAGGAACAATCGTATGCGTTGTGGCATAGGCATCGTGGTCACATCTCTAGGGAAAGAGTGGAAGGTTGATAAAGGCCGACATTTTACCTACTCTTGAAAGTGACCTAGAGACATGCGTAGACTGTTGTAGAGGTAGGATGATTAAGTTAAAGAAGAAAACTACAGTCCGAAGTTCTGACCTATTGGAGGTTATTCATACTGATATTAGTGGACCCTATGTGGCAACATTGTGTAGAAATTTTTATTTCATCACTTTTATTGATAACTATTCCCAATATGGTTATCTGTGCTTAAGGAAAAGTCTGAGTCTCTTGACAAGTTTAAGATTTATCGAACTAAAGTCAAGAAACAGTTGGGAAAAATCATAAAGGTTGTTAGATCTTATAGGAGTGGTGAGTATTATGGCAGGCATGGGAATGCTGGACAGCTTAAAGGACCATTTGCGAAATACTTGGAGGATTCTGGAATAATAGCTCATTTCGATTTGAAGTCACACCAAATGGATGTTAAAACTGTTTTTCTGTATGGAGACCTTGATGAGAAGGTTTATATGGAGTAACCCAAAGGCTTTGCAGCAAATAATTCAAATAAGCTTGTGTATAGTCTGAAAAAGTTAATTTATAGCCTCAAGCAAGCTTCTAGATAATGGTATTTAAAGTTTCACGATGTTGTCACTTCTTTTGGTTTTGTTGTAAACATACTGGATCAGTGTATATATTGCAAGGTTAGTGAAAGGAAATTTATTTTCACGTACTCTATGTAGACGATATTTTGTGAGTAGTGATCTTGGATTATTGCATGAGACAAAGCGAATATTGTTAAATAATTTTGACATGAAGGATCTTGGTGAGGCGTTTTTTGTACTTGGCATTGAGATTCATAGTGATCGTTCTTGCCGTATATTGGGTTTATCTTAAAGGGCATATGTTGATCATATTTTGCAAAGATTCAATATGCGAGATTACAAGCCAGGAATTGTTCCTGTCAATAAGGATGATAAACTGAGTTTATTACAATATCCTAATTCAAATATTGGGAAAACTCAAATAAAGAATATACCTTATGCTAGTGCACTTGGTAGTATTATGTATGCTCAAGTTTGCACTATATTGCTTTTGCAATAGGACTTCTAAGTAGATATCAGTCAAATCCAGGACACGATTATTAGGTTGTTGCCAAAAAGGTTTTGAGGTACTTAAAAAAAATAGGAGACTACATGCTGATTTACAAACATTTCAAGACCTACAACTAGTAGGGTATTTGGATGCAGATTTTGCTGGCAGTCAGGATGAATTAAAGTTGACAACAGGATACATCTTTATGTTAGCAAGAGCTGTAGTATCATGGAAAAGCGAAAAACAGAAAACTATGTCATTATCTACCATGCAAGCGGAGTTTATAGTATGCTTTTCTGCGGCTACTCAAGCAGTTTGGCTTCGAAACCTCATTAAGGAGTTGATCGTATTTGATTTTGTAGATAAACCCATTCAGTTGTAATGTGACAATAACTCTGCAGTGTTGTTTATCGACAACAACAGAGATCTCAAGGGGTCTAAGCATATGGCGGTCAAGTTTTTGATTATAAAGGAAACAATTTGGAACGGTAACATTACAATAAATCATATTCTCGCACTTGATATGGTTACAAATCCACTAACTAACGGCCTTCACCCTTATGTGTTTAAACGACATGTAATTAACATGGGGTTAGAAGCATCATGTGATGCTATTGTTTAGTGGGAGCTATTTTATTTTTGCTCTAATAAGTTTACATTTGTGTTTTTTGTTACATTTAGTAACATTTTAATGTGTATCAACTCATTTACATTTAATAAGGTGTTTATGAATGCATTGTCAGTATGTTGAATACATATATTCGATGAAAATCTTAGGGTATTGCGTAAACCTTGAGTAAAGGCTAGGAGCATCTAGTTATTAGCCTTAAGGGTATATCTTGTTACACGTAAAGTAAAGTTAACTATAAGAACAAGACATATGTAGATTCCTTGAAACCATGAGGATATTCTCTAATGACACGTCCAGTTTTTGTTACACTTAAGGAAATAGAATATGAACTAACAAGAGGATGACACATAAGGTATTACTCTTTTTGAGGTGTTATCCAATTACCACACTACTATATTGAATCCATATAAGTAAGATTAAGAGCATTTGTAACCATGAAAGGCTTTGTGTGTATACATGTAGTTACCGCCATGATTCGGTATCTGAGACTTTATGGGATCGAATTAACTATTAAGAATTATCTCTAGACCAACATAAAGGTGCCCACATACAGTACAATTTCTGTAACATCCCGAAATTCGACTCAATCTCCGGAATGAATAGAACGAGTCTTATTCAATATTTCATTTTCGTAAGTCTTGCCCGGAGCTGATCACTCTTGGGATACTGACCAAGTGGGAATGGCTAACTAGGAATAGGTACGTGGACCAAGGACCCGATCGCAAATTAAGCCTGATTTCGAGAAAAGACGAGGAAGTTTTGGGCTAGTACAGACCGATCTTCGACAGGTAACGGACTCGGTTTGGCCGAGGCCAACGATGTATGGTCGGATAGCAGGTGATTCTGCAAGACCGAAAATACACGTGGCCAACCAGTACAGAACTTAAACCAAACGATCGTGTCTCCGGAACTAGCGATAATTCCTCTTGTTCTCTCGACAATCGAGATCGTCGCGATTCGGACAACCGGAGGTCGATACGCGTAACTCCTAAACAGCCGCCCGTTAGTGAGAGATTTGAAAATTTGGAAATTTGGCAATCTTGATCGTGAAATTTAATCCGGACTTCGAGATCGATTTTTCGTGGGTTACGGGATGATTTTTATAAGGACGACATCAAATTATGTTGGCCACTTATGTAAAGGACTTATACGGTCGAAAAATGGCAATTCAACCCGGTTTCGGAGGAAAATGACGAGTTTGCCCTTGAGCCCCTTTAGCATTTCGAATTTGGGGTTTTTAGACCTAGCCCTAGGGTGTGACACTTGTCACTCTAATCCTTCCCCATGCTTGCCATCATTGTTGTCCAACCTTGCACCCTACCTCTTGGTCTTCCCCATGCAAGCCATCATCACCTTTCTTTCTCTCTCTCCCACTCACTTCTTTCTCTCTTTCTCTCTTCTCTCTCCCTCATCTTCATTTCCTCTCCACCAGCCAGCCGACCACCTCTCCCCTCTCCGTGAGCTTCTTCCTCTCGGCCTCACGCCGCCGTTCGCCGCCCGCCGGAGCCACCGCCCACCGGCGCCGCCGCCGTGAGCCGCCGTCCCTCTCCGTTTCCCTCCGTTTCCTCTCCCTCTCGGCTGCATGCAGTAGGGAAAGTGCCGGATCATCCGACCACCTGAGCTACCATCCGCTGTCCACCCTCGCCGTTGCTTCGCCGGAGTAGCCGTTGCCGTGCCAAGGCTCTCGTTTGCCCTCTTGCTCGGTTTTCTTGCTTAGGCTAAGAGTAAGTGACTTCCTAATCCTTGGTTAGGCTAGTGGGTTATCAATGGCATGTCTAGGGATGGATTAGGGGCTGTGCATGGTTGGTTTGTGGTTGGATAAGCTTGATTTGCTTAATGGTGCAAGATTTATGATTCTCGGATTTCCGGTTGTTACTGTACCTCTGTGCTTTGTTATTTTTTTAGTGATCATTGTGGGCCGAATCTGAAGAAGTGTTCTTCATGAAATTTGTTTCCAACATCTTTAAGTATAACATACTTTAAATTCATAATTTTTGGAGTTTGTTTAGGGCCATTCGGAGGTCAGTCTTCAGACCGTCACAAAACTGCCAGATTTACTGTTCATCCGACGTTCAGGCTTGTTCGAATTTTTATAAATTTTTCCAGACCCATTTTCAAAATACTTCCTTCAAAAAACTTGTTGGGGACATTCTTGGGTATGACATATAAAAATTTCAAGACTTTCCAAAGTGATTTGATTACTGGATGAGATGCATTTTTATGGTTAGGCGGCCTGACCGGACGGGTTGATTTTTGTCCGACTTCCAGTGACAAAAAGAGTTGTTTACAGTTGGAACTGGGTTTCGAGTTCTCATGGAAAATGTTTATCAAGATGTTTTATACAACATATCCAAATTTCAGAATTTTTGGAGTTGAATTACTATTTATTTTAAAGGAAATTCCAGAACTGTGCGCTGGCCCAGAATTACTCCGAATCTGTGTATTCGGTTTTCCCTTGTTCTTTGTGGCTGAAAGTGGCTGTTTATGGCTGAGTGTGGTGGCTGATTTGTGGTGCGAACGTGGGCTAAATTGTACCGGTTCAAGGGCCGTTTTGTGTGATGATTTGTGGGACCGATTGGTGCTCGAAGTGGGGCTTAAATGTGTAATTGTGGCCGGCTTGAATGTCGGAATCGTGAGCTTGTGGCGTGACAGGGTTTGGCATTGACTAGGATTGGTATGATGTTTTAATTTGCGAATTGTGATGTGGTGAACTTGTCTTGAGTTCGATTGGTACGACTTGTGAGATTGGCGAATTGTGTCGTGGTGCATGTGCATGTGGAAAAGCCCGGATCGATCGGAGGGCTACGGACTTGGGACGTGTTGACGGCGGTCCGTGTGAAGGCATGAACGGCCGATGGGCCAAATGGATGCGGGCTTGAGACGTGTTGACGGTGGCCCGTTAAAGGTGTGATAGACCGGGATGTGTTTACGTCGATCATTGGAATGATTGACTATGTGGCTTGGGACGTGTTGACGGCGGCCACTGGATAGTATGATTGACATGGCTTGGGACGTGTTGACGGCGGCCATGGGTATGATTGATCGTGTGGCTTGTGAGCCTGTGAGAGGAAAGTTGGTTGGACACGCGCATGTGACTTGAGTGTGATTGAAATGGTTGGTTGAGTGTGACTGAATTGGCTGGTTGAGCGTGTGATTGGATTGGCTAATGGCGCGTGTGATTGCTTGGGTGGATTGACTGAATGTGAGTGGGAAGTGTGTGCCGGGTGATTGTGACATAGCATTGAATTATTCTTGTTTTATCATATTCAGACTAATGTGCAGGGTTGGTTCATGATTCGAGGCGAGGTAAGTTGTCGTGTGGTATTGGTTATGTTTTGCCTGGTATTTCGCCTGTTAGACTTGTCTGGGTACGCATTAGCCTAGGTGGGGTTTAGGGTGTTGCTTATTGAGACTCGTTCTTGTGACATTCCGAATTTCGATCAATTTTTGGGATTTATAAAACGTGTAATTCGTCAGTGCGCTTATAATGGAATCTCGCCCGGGAACTGATCACTCTCGGGTTCTTGTTTTTAAAATAGAGATTTTGCTAGAATCGCACTCGATCGAATTTGGCCGTTATTTAGACCCCGAACTTGACAGTCGATTTTCGGGAGTTCCGGGTCGAAATAAATTGGACGGTGTCGATTTTAGTGTGGCCAGCGTCAGTATTACCAGAAATATGCGAAAAATGGATTCTTGATCGGGTGCGACTTTGGACTAGTAGACCTCCCTCGTAGAGTGATTTGAGTCATTTTATCTATATTTTACCTTGGCCCTTATTCCTTAGTTTTTTATTTTTTATTTATTTTGACCATAGGATTATTTTCGGGTGTGAACTGGACCTTTAAATTACACTCAAAGGAGCATTTATTTTCCTCTCTCTCTCTCTCCCTTTTTCTCTTCCCCGCGCACGCCTCGGCCATGCACTCGCCCGCTCCTCTGCGCGTTTCTCTCTCTTCCCGTGCGCGCCTCCCCTTCCCCATGCACGTCCCCTCTCTCTCCTTTCTTTCCTTTCCCTCTCTCTCTCTCTCTCTCCCTCTCTCTCTCTCCTTTCTCTTTCCCCGGTACACGCCACAGCCATGCACGCCCGCGCGCGCCTCTGCATGTCTGCACGCACGTTCCCCATGCAGCCATCTTCTCTCTCCTCCTCCTTTTCTTTTCCTCTCTCTTCTTCCTTCTCTCCCTCTTCTCGTTTCCTCTCCTTCCCTGTCTCGCCCGAGCCGGTTGGACTTCTGCTTCTCCCTGCTGCGCGCCGACTGCAAGCGACCGCTGGCCTCCCCGGCGACCGCCTCGCGCCGCCGCCGCTCGACCAGCCGCCACAGTCCCGCTGACCGCCCCCGTCGCTGGCCATCCTCCCCTCTCCTCCGCTCCCTCTCCCACCCCCTCACCCCGCAGCCCACCCCCTCACCTCCTCAGCCCCTCCGCCACCACAGCAGCCTCTCCGCCTCCGCCCGACGCCACTTCGCCAACCACCGACGCCGTCGTCCTCCCTCACGCCGCTGCCGCGCCGCCTCGACGCCGGGAAGCTCTGGACGACGCTGCCCTTCCCTTCCTCCCGAGCGCGCGAGCTCAGCTCGCCGCCGCCCGCCGCCGCGTCCGGCGAGCCTCGGCCGCCGTCCAGCCTCCTGGCCAGCTCCCCAGCTCCTCGCCGTTCACCGTGCTGCCCGACGCTCGCCAGTTCGCAGCCCCCCAGCCCCGACGGCTCATCTCTCTCTCCCTCTCTCTCTTTTCCCTCTCTCCCTTCCGTTCGCCGCTGCAGCTGCCGGTCGCCGCCACCGTCGCCGCCTCGCCACGCCGGCCGAGCCAGCCAGCCAGCCGCGCCAGCCAGCCAGCCCAGCCAGCAGCCAACCCAGCTGCTGCCAAGCCTCCCCGGGGCGTGGCTGAGCTCGCCAGGGCTGCTGTCCCACCGGGCCAGAGCCGTTCCGGCCACTGTCCCGCCACCCCGGAGCCTCCCCAGCCGCTGTCCCGCCTCGCCGGAGCCACCCCAGCCTCTGTCCGGCCGTGGCCGAGCTCGCCTGAGCCGCTGCCGCCGTGCCGGAGCCGTCTCGGCCGCTGTCCGCCACCCCCAAGCCGTCCCAGCCACGGTGCTGCCCTTCCCGAGCCATCCCAGCCACTGTGCCGCCCTGCCAGGGCTGTTCCGACCGCTGTCCCGCCGTGCCGGAGCCGCCCCAGCCGCGCCGGAGCCGCCCCAGCTGCTGACCCACCGTGCCGGAGCCGCCCCGCGCCCGTGGCCGAGCCCCGCGCCCGTCGCCGCGCCCGTGGCCGAGCCCCGCGCCCGTCGCCGCGCCCGTGGCCGAGCCCCGCGCCCGTCGCCGTGCCCCTCGCCGTGCCGTGCACGTCGCACGTTCGCCGCGCCCGTGCACTAGGCACGCTGACCGGCCACCGTGCCTGTGTTGTCCGGCCACCGTGCCCGTGTGGCCCACCCCCGCGCCCATCCGGTACTGTTCACTTGGGCCATTTTAGGCCCGAGCCGATTTTCTCCGGGCCAAACTTATGTAAGTGACTTCCTAAACCTTACCTAGTACTTTGGGTATTATTTGACTTGTCTAGGGATTAATTAGTACCGGTTTAGGGGTTAAACGTGGATTAGGGTCAATATTTGCATATGCGTGATTGTCATATTAAATTGTGATATTTGTGGGGCTTACTTAGTGGCTATTTATGGGGTGCTAAATGACCGTATCGTCGTGGCGTGCGTGGGGGAAATTGACGTTTGAATGTGGTCGTTTTGGATAATTTTAGGTGCATATTAGTGGCTAATATTGGTGAGTCAATAATTGGCTTGTTGTGGCATTCGTGGGTGGATTTGATGTTCGTATGTTGCCAATTAAATGTCGAATTTGTGGGTTGGTGTGGCATGTCATGAATTGGATTGAATTGTGATTATGGATCGCTTGGTGTAATTGGCGTGAAATTGATTGAATTGAATGGCGTGTGCTTGCCTGTCGATTTGAAGCCCGGATCGATCGGAGGGCTACGAACTTGGGACGTGTTGACGGCGGTCCGTGTGAAGGCATGACTGGCCGGTGTGCCAAATGGACGCGGGCTTGAGACGTGTTGACGGTGGCCCGTTAAAGGTGTGTTAGACCGGGACGTATTTACGTCGGTCATTGGAAAGTGAATGGCCGGCGTGCCAGTTGGGCCTGAGGCGCAGTAGCGCGGGCAATGAGAATGGGCCTGAGGCGCAGTAGCGCGGGCAATGAGAATGGACCTGAGGCGCAGTGGCGCGGGTCGTGAGAAAGATGTTCGGCCACGCATGCGATTTGAGTGTGACTGAATTGGTTGGTTGAGTGTGACTAATTTGGCTGGTTGAGCGTGTGATTGGATTGGCTGGTTGAATGTGTCGTCTAATTAGTAAGGTGAATTGCGTGCAAGTGTGGTTGGCGTTCGAGCAATTGCGATGTACTATTTAGTTACTATTATTGCGTTACTATGTTATGACTAACGTGCAGTGTTGGCATGGGCTTGATGTCGAGGTAAGTTCAATAATGCGAATTATATATCTTATGGGGTAGATTGCATGTACGACTTGTCTGGGTACGCATTGGCCTACGTAGGATATAGGGTGTTGCTTATTGAGACTCGTTCTCACGGTTATTACATAACCATTTCAGATCCGCGACCATGGGTGACTGGAGACGCTTCGAAGGTATCTCGGAGATCGAAGACGGGTCAAGTACCCGGTATTTTGAGTTTCCCCTTTTTTGTAGAGGAGTTAAGTTTGCAAACCATTGCCCTTTGAGGAATGTTGTTATGTTGTCGTGGCCTAGCTTAGGGAATTGTTTTTGTGGACGTCGTATGTATATGTCAAGTATAGGAAATTACAATTATTTGTTTATTGCTATTGCTGCCCCTTGTCATTATTAATTGTCCGGGGTTATTTCTATTTGTTTCCGCGCGTGCTTAATCTCTGATGTTTGGGTTGGGTCGGCGACGTGCCTGGGACGTCGCATTCAATGATCGACCATCGAGGGGTGTCGCGAGCTCGTTAGGGTTCGGGGCGTGACAGTTCTCACGGTTATTATATAACCACTTTCAGATCCGCGACCATGATCGTTTGGAGATGCCGCCAGAGTACCACAGGGATTGAAGGATAAATCAAATTATCCTGTCTTTTGAGTGCCTTTTTGTAGAGGAGATAAGCTTGTCAACCACCGCCCCCTTTTGAAAATTGTGGTTTAAAATTGGTAGCCTGGACTATCGTTTTGTAATAGTGACTACTTTAAGATGTTATGCAACTATTGTTTCGTGCTATCCCTTGGTCATATTTTCTTTTAATGTCAGGGTTGTTTTATTTTGCTTCCGCTTGCGTAATTTTGGTTGGGTCGGCGACGCGTCCTGGGACGTCGCGTTCTTTATGACCGTGGAAGGGGTGTTGCGAGCCCGTTCGGGTTCGGGGCGTGACAATTTCAATTAATATAGCCTAAATGAGATAATATAAGAGATTTTCTTATGTAGGCTACATTAATTAATATTGTAATTTACCGTTTAACAGTGTTGGTCTAATAAAGTAAGATATAAAGTTTCTTAAATAGAATAATATGGAACTAGCTACTGTGGGTCAAGTTAAGCCTAGCTCGTCATGAGAGGGCCTGGCTTAAAACTTTATAAATAGAGCTTAAGTCCCTCCTTTAACTTGACTCACACATTATCTCACATAAGGAGCAAACCCAATTTATGAGGGTAATCTCATTGAGCCAGTGATACAGTGGGTGATAAAAAAGAAGACTTATGTTGAGGATTGTCGCTATTCCGCATCAAGAATGATGGATTCTAAATTAAGTGTGCAAATTACTTTTACTTGATTAATGTGCTCTAGATTCTAGTGACGGAGATCTTGAGTGTCGTGTTTCGCAACTAACCTGTGGTATCAGAGTTTCCATAGACTAGATGTAGAACGTACGGATTTTACCCTTTTTCGTGATTTTTTGCTCATCAAAATTTGATTTTGATTATATATTCAAAATGTACTCGTCGAGACGAGAATTTTGATATGTGGCGCACCACCAGGGATGCTGCATGCGCCCCTACTTGCAAACACGTGCCGCTACGCAGTGACATGCGGAGCCCATGCGCTGGCGATGTCCAGCACGTGCAAGGCACGCCCCGGGCTGACATCATCATGACATCAGCGAACAGTCCAGGCGAACGTGTGATAAATGTAACATAATGCAAAGGAAGAAGATGGGTTTCATTAGATAAAAATTCCCTTTCAGTGTTTGGAAGCACTTATGCTGATGAATCATATGAAGTAAGAAGAAAGAAATAAGCTACCAGCCATTTATAGTTAAGGGCACTGTTATTCTTAATAAGGACATGTTATCATTTTCAAAGCATTGATTACACAGAACATGAGAAAACCGGTCCATTAAAAATGACAAACTTATTTTGTTGAGGTGTTTAACAAATGCCCGTTCTAACAAAATCCAATAGTTAATAACTTAATAGGACCGAAGAGGAATTTGAGTTTTACCTGACTCATCGGTCTTAGACACATCATCCTCAGAACACTCATTATCGGTTGATGTATTAGAGAGGATCATGTCATCATATACTGTTTCAGCAGGTGTTTCTGTCTCACAACTTATCTTCCAAATTCGTGAAGCCACATGCTTAAATTTTGTATACGGTCTTTATGCCTGATATAGATTTGCAGCAGAAAAATTTAACAATTTAATTGATAGACATGGTACTCTATTATCTTATCGAGGGGTTAAAAAGACAAATGGATAATAAAGATAGGTTTTACAGCTTAGTTATTTTAATACCACGAAAAATCCCAAACTAGTATATATGTAATAAATTTACCCAAAACTAATTTTTTCATCACCAAAAATCCCAAACGGGTACATCTGTGGTAAATTTACTCTCAATTATTTTCTATTAAATTTTACTGTCAAATTGCTAAGTTAAATGACATGTGGCAATTGACGAATGTACCAGTTTTTGGGTTTTACCCTCCGTTTGTCACAAGTGTACTAATTTATGATTTTTTTGTATTAATCCAATTTAACATAAGGTAAATTTGTCAAAGCCGTACTAGTTTAAGATTTTTAGTGATTAAAATATTATTGTGAGGTAAAATTGTCACAGGTATACTAATTTGAGATTTTTTGTTATCAAAAAATTAATTTGGAATAAATTTGTCACGAGTGTATCAATTTGAGGTTTTTTGTAGTATTAATCCTTATTGAACATATCGCTGAAAATGACTCTAATAAATTTCTCAATGTTTGGCACAGATAAGCTTTGTGTCCCGCCAGGAGAGTTTCTTTGCTGCATGGGGCAATACACATGCTATGTTTCGGTGAATATAAATGTCAGTGGAGAGTGAAAGCTTCATAAATATGCTTCCTTGAATGAATTTATAAGTTCTCAACCTAATAACAAGCTCCGCTCCTTCGAACCTTACCTTCTGAATCCAATAGCTCCAAATGAAATTTATTGTGAGGAAATTTGACGAAAAAAACTTGGTGAAAAACATATAGCAATCCAACAGAGACTGATTTTATGAAGTCAAAGAAGAATACACACGAATCGCAATGACTATGATCTACAGAGTAAAACATAATGTTCAGCAAACCTGATTAATGTCAGCACATAAATCACAAGACACTATCACTCCGCGGCTTGATTTGTAGTCTCCATAGAGGCCAATACTGTGACATCCCGAATTTCGGCCCTTTTTTTTTGGGATTTATAAAACGTGTAATTTGTCAGTGTGCTTATAGTAAAATCTCGCCCGGGAACTGATCACTCCCGATTATCATTTTAAATTAGAGATTTCGCTAGAATCGCACTCAATCAAATTTGAACGTTATTTAGACCCCGAACTTGGTAGTCGATTTTTGGGAGTTTCAGGACAAAATAAATTGGACGGTGTCAATATTATGGTAACCAGCTTTGAGATTGTCAGGAATAGTGAAAAAATTGGAGTTTTTGACCTAGTGCAAATTTAGACTAGTAGACCTCTCTTATTATAATTTGGTTTAATTAATTTGGCCTTTGTCCCTTTTTATATGCGAGGTTTAATTTGGACTAGTAGGTCATTTTCGATTTTGAATTTGAGCCTTCGAATTGCATTTAATATTAGAATGTTCAAATTATTTCTATTTCTTTCTCTCTATCTCTTTCTTTCTCTCTCTCTCTCCTTCCCTCTTTTTCCCACTCACCCCCCTCTGACACTCTCTTTCCTCACTCTCTCTCCTTCTTCTTTCTTTTCTTTCTTTCTTTCTTTCTTCTTCTCTCTCCTCTCTCTTCTCTTTCTTCTTCCTTCCGAGCCCAACTGGTCTTGCTTCTGGCTTCTGTTCTTACTCCGTTTTGTTCCACCCGTGACCACACCTCGCCAGCGACTAGCTTAGCCACCACCGAGCCTAGCTCCTCTCGTCGCCGTCCCGGACGTTCGCCGGACGCCCGTCGCTCGTCTCCGCTGCTCGGAACCCCCCATCGCCGAGCTCGCCCTTGCCCGGCTCCGCCCACCGCCGTGCATCATCCGGCCGAGCTTGCCACCGTTCGCTGCCACCACCCACCTCCGACCACCACTAGCCGCCAGCTCCGCCCGGATCAGCCTAGGCCGCGCCGAACCAGCCCCCACGACAGCTGTTTCTTTGCCGTTCGCCGCTATTCGCCGGCTCGTCGGCCGGCCCCGCGTCGCCGTCACCGCCTCCGGTGCTGCAGTCCCGGCGACGTTGCAACTTCAGTTCCGTCCAGCTCGTCGCCGCCCGCCTTGCCACGGCCCTGGCGACGTTGCTGCTGCTTCTTTCCCCTGTTTTGGATGCCCTCGCCGCCGCTCGCCGGAGGAGCTCAGCCACCACCGCTGCCTCGCCTAGCACCACCTAGCCATCCTACTTCTCTCTCTCTCCCTCCCGACCGCTGCGACCAGCCGCCCCTCCGCCTAGGCTCACGCCGTTCGCCGGAACCGCCGCTGCTATTACTGTTCCGGTGAGGGGTCGCCGCTGTCCAGCCATCATCTCGCCGCGTGTTTGGCTCGGTTTGAAGCTTAGGACACCCGGTGAGTACAACCCTAAACCCTAATTAGGCTAATGTGTGTTTCTAGATGGGTTTTAGGGGTTAATTAGGGTATTTTAGGGGTTAAATTGCGGAGATTGTTAGGGGCTGATGTTGTGGCTGATTTGGTGATTTAGCGTGATCATTTTATCGAGGTTTAGTGGCCTAGGATGTGCTGTGCGATGGCTGGTAGCGCTGGATTGAATCGGCCCAAGTTCGAGTTAAATTCGGGTTCAATTGTGAATTATAGAGCGCGCCTAGTTTGGTCCTCATGGTGGCAGATTTGGATGATATTTTGGGGAGTCAAATGGAGCATTTTGAGAACATTTAGTGGACTAGAGTGACCGGTGTGGGGGCTGTCCATATCGGGTTTGAATCGGACAATGCGCGATCAATTTGGGGGTTAGTTTGTGGAGGCTGTTAAGGGCTGATGTTGTGGCGCATCTGGTGGCTTAGTGTGATGTTTTAATTAAGGTTTAGTGGTCTGTGATGTGCTGAATAGCGGCTAAGCTTAGGAACCTTGATTTGGTCGAAATTTTGGATTCGGCGGATGTGATTTGTAGGCCGAGTAGTGGCTGTTTTCGTGGCAAATTGGGGAGCCTAATGTGATGAATTGAAAGTGGTTTGAGGGCCTAAGATGGACTATTCATGGCTGGTTTAGTATCGGGAGGATTCAGGCCATAATTGCTTATTCGAGGTTTTAGGGTGAACGGCTTAGGGAGCGATGATCACCTGAGAGGATGTTAAATTAGATGTGGCTCGAATGTGATTGTGTGATGCTCTGTGATATGCTTGGCATGGCCAATTGATGAAATGTTTGGCAAGAAATCGGCACGTGTGGTTTTGGTGCTTAATTGCGTGAAATTGAGTGCTAAACTATATGTTGTGATTGATTTGGATTGATTGATTCATTGATCATATTGATACGCAAATTGGGTATATATCCAAATCATGTTGAGTGCTCAGTGTGGAATTCACGAACGACGAGTGTGACATTGTGGTCCTATGCGTGCATACTAAGTATGGGCATATCATGTGCATTATGCATGTGTGCACGGACGGCATAAGTATGTGATCACCTAAAATGCCCTGATGCGTCTTACGCGGGGTTCAGATAATAATTGGTGTATGTGAATGCGTGATCACATAAAGCCCTGATGCGTTTTACGCGGGGTATTGAACCCGTCCTGAGGCGTATTACACGGGACGATGCTCGGACTACCGGAAGATGGCCAAACCTGATGCGTGTTACGCGGGTGTTGTGCCATGGGCCTGATGCGTATTACGTGGGCTAGAGATCAATCTCGAAGTGATGGACATGATGCGTTTGACGCGGGTCGGAGGAGAAATTGATAAATGGCAAGTGTGCAAGAGTGCAACTGTGCAATAATGCATTGCTGAAGCATGAGCATGAGTGTGAGCACGAGCATATGCATGATATGCTTCGTGACTAAGTGATATACATATATGTGCCGTGAGTGAATTATGTGGCATTATTACGATTATATACCAAATGCCTAACCTGCAAGGTCAGTTAAGTATTGGATTTGGGCCCGAGGGCCTAAGTCAGTTATGGTTTAAACCGTGTGTCGTTTGTTACTCGTCAGGAGGTGCATGTTAGCCTAGTTTAGGTTTAGGGAACTTACTCGCTAAGATTATTCTCATTGTTGTTTAAACCACATTTTCAGACCCTTAGCCTTGAGGATGGCAAGCGTACCGATGCGTTTTTGGGAGGAGCCCTGACTATGTGTAGTGCCTGAACCCCGAGCCACTTACCCCTTTTTGTCAGTAGTGGCCTTGACTCGCTTTTGCTTTTTGATATTCGGGCTGTATATGGATATTGTATATGATTTCCAGTGCTAGTACAAGTGATGATTTTTGTGGTTATCCATGGTTGTGTGTCTATCTTTGTACGGGCGTTGATTTGCTTCCGCATGTGCTTTAAGTCTTTGGGTTGGGAGTTGGGTCAGCGCTGCGTCCTGGGACGTCGCACACAAATCGACTAAGGCAGGGATGCTCGCGCGCTGTAGGGTTCGGGGCGTGACAAACACGACTCTATGTATGAACCAATCATAAGGTTAAAAACGAAGAAATTACCAAAAAAATCTTAAACATATTGCATTTTTGCTAATTCAGTTCTAAATCTTTTAATTATATCAATTGAATCCTAAACTTTTTTATGTTTTGCCAAGTGAGTCCATCCTCGTAATTTTGGTCGGAAATAGCTCCCATGGATGCTGGCCATCCTACATAGCACGGCGGACAGCCAGTGCTACCGTGGACAATTTTAATAATATTATAATATTTTCAAATTCTTCTATTATTCTTCAATAAAATGAGTAGACCCTCTTTCACCAAGCCGCGAGTGGCTGCACGCTGCAAGCAGTAGGCAATGATGTGAAAGGGAGGCCATCAATCTGTGCACCCCACATTTGAAATACATGCTCATCAGGCTTGTCTCAACACTTCATCAGAACAACAGATTCTTCTTCTAAATGCAAGATCACGGAACCGAGCGATTGACACTGTTCTCCCAACTCTTCAGTTGCTTGCAATAATCTCACTCGAGTCACTCAATTCGGTTCTGTCCCATCATGTCCATCTTGTACGCGACGGGCAAACTGAAGAGCCTCGTGAGCATTAAGATCACTGAGATGAGGCCCAAGCCCGGTAATAGATTTACATTTTGATACATTTCGGAGTATCAAAATGCTCACGAGGAAAACAATAGTAAAACTCACGTTTATCTTTATCCAACTTCTACAATAATAAAACTAAAAATTACATTATGTGAAGAATCTCAACCAAGATGAAGCAAAAAAACAAGTTACGAAGAAATTGGGTCGAGAAAACTTGAAAACTATATATCATTATGTTTCGTGCATATGGAGAAAGTTTATATTTGTAGAATGTACTCCCGAGAAAATCAAAAGGGAAAATTACACGAATGATCCTTAAATTTTGGTCTAATGTGCAGTGTGGTTTCTAGACTTTTAATTTATTCAATGTGATCCCTAAATTTTGGCCCAATGTGCAATGTGATCCCTGAACTTTTAATTTGTTTAATGTGATTGTTGACACCAATAATTAATCAGGTTATCGACAGTAAAAATAAAATTAAAAGTAGGAGATACACAAAGTGATAGAAACAAATACATAAGGGCTATCAAAAGATGACGTAATCCATAAAAGGTTGATTGTCAAGATTACGGAAGCAAACAGCTGGCAACCATCGGAATATTCTAGCGGGAAATTTAAGAATTTGAAATTAAAAAGACTAGAGTCGTAGAAGAGGTAAGAGCCACCCAAGTTTCTGTACTAAAGGTCGTCGATGAAAATTGTTACATGGAGACTATGTCATTGAAGCTATCAACGAGTAAAGAAGCATGTGGTTCTATGCACGATTAGTGATGGTTCAACACGAAGGGACAAGTGTCAAGATGAAGAAAGGATCGATGACGGTTACCATATGCGGAAGGACAGATGTCAAAATAGAAAAAGGATTGATGACGGTTATCTCAAGGGAAAGGACGGCTGTCAAGACGAAGATAGGATCAATGACAGTTACCATATGCGAAAGGACAGACGTTAGAATAGAAATGGGATTAATGACGGCCTTCTAAGGGGGAAGGACAGTTGTCAAGATGAAGACAAGATTGATGACAGTTACCATATGCGAAAGGACAAATGTCAGATTGAAGACGAGGTCGAGGACAATTATCTCATGAGGAAGGATAGGTGTCTGAAGCGAAGACAAGGTCAACCAAATGGTTAACAATAGGCATGAGGAAAATGGAGAAAAAGATAAAATGGATGACAGTAAATGGATGGGTGTCATAAAATAAACGGCGAAGATAAGATCAACAGTAGTTCAGCATAAGGCATCGGAGGACGGTTATCATGCTCACAGTATAAATACAATCCAGTAGCCAGAAAAAAGCTCCCCCGCGAACACACAATCAAAATGGTCTCTTTCAATTATCTTTATTTTCCTGTACTACACTTTCAATTTCCTTAACAGTAGTCATCTACGTTTCATGCACACAAGTTCTGTAATGTGGTATCGATGGATTTCGGATGTCGCCAGTCAGTAGATAGACAGATTTGTCTGGATTGTTTATAAAGTTCGGAATTCTTGGTGAATTAGACCTTCTCAAGGTGCAAATTTATGTTGCTGATTAAAATAAATGAGTTCTTTATTCAGGCCTAGATATCTCCTGTCTAGATTCAGCCACAGAACCCGGTCTCCTCTCATTAAAAATTGAAGAATAACCTTCGGTGAATTATATTTCATCGCAAAAGCAATTTCAACAAACAGTGATACATGGACTTTTGGTACATATTCAATGTAATCCCTAAACTATATGATATTAACGAGAGAGCAGTATGTTTTAGGAGTTTTGATCCATTAGCTGGTGTGGTGGGCTCTTTGTAGTCTGTTAATACCTAAATTTTGGTGACCATTTAGTCGTAATTTGCATAGAAAATTAGGGATTAAATTTTAACCCCTAAATAAAAATATTAAAATTGCATAACATATAGTTTAGATCCATTTAGGATAATTGCATTCAGCATCGGATCGGCTATGGAAAACGAGCTTAAAATTCATCGAACGAGACTCGGCTCACTCGGAAGGCAAGGGCCGGAAATTACAAGTCAAACGGGCTTTGTTGTTTTAATTTGAGCTTAATTTAGTCCATTATGCTTAATTAAATGAAAGCCCAAATTAATTCAACCCGCTTAGAATTAAATGATAATTAAAGCCTAAGCCCAAGCCTAAGCCTATTAGGACTAGCAAGCCCATCTAATTGACCTAGGTTAGTATTATAAATATGTCATTAGGTCACATAATCGACAGACACAGAATTTCAGATCAGAAAAATTAAAGAGAGTGAGGGTGAGAGAGAGAGAGGAGACCGGCGCGTCTCCACCACCCGCGCCACCGCCTACTGCCGTGCCCCCCCGTCGGAGATGCGCCACCGCCACGCCGCACCACCGCCGCGGCGCGCCTCCACCTCTCCGCTGCCATGCACCTTCAGCCGTCGTGCCGTACCAACCAGCAGCATGACCGGAGCCCCGGCACTGCCGCGCCAACAGCCACCACCGCCATGTCGCCGTTCCTGCCCGAAGACGCTTGCGAGACATCCACAGCACCGCAACCATTGTTGTCCCTGCCATGCTAAAGCCGTTTGCTGCCCCCACCACAGCCGCCGTTCGCCAGCCACCGTCGTCCACAGCACCGTCACCGGCGAAGCAGCCGCACCGTCGTCGCCCGCCGTAGATCCCCGCACGTCGCGCCGCCGCGTCCCTACCTCTCCGCCGCCGTCCTGCCACGCCGGACAACCTTGCCGTTGCCTCGCCGATCCCAACGTCGCGTCGCCGCCCCTGTCGTTTGTCCCAATCTGCAAACCCGATCTACGATCCAAATTTGGAAATATTTCAAAATTAGGTAAGGATGTTATCTGGTATATTTTTAAAATATTTAGATTTCTAATTTGAATATTTTGAATATTCCGTGAATATCGTGTGAATTGCTAGATGTCTTAGGATAATGTTTGTGATATCCACAATATTTTTAAACATCCGAAATTAAGAATCTTTCCTAATTTAGCAACGTACCTGGACGACTATCCAATCTTATCCCTAAGCTACGATACACGGTGATACGGAAAATCATTATATTATCCATAATCACTTGGATACGATAATGATTTTTTTCTGCTTTCCAAATTTGAACAATCAACTTTCCGTCGATATCTATAACCCTATAGATATGATCGTTAGTTTGATTTCTTTGCCTAATTTGAATTTGAAACAAATCTTGCAGATCACATGGATTGGTTTTAATCATGATAGTTATCTATCTGTTTGATTTATTTCTTTTAAAAAAAAGAAAATTTAAAAAATCTGTTAGTTAAATTTAAATTAGAAATTTTGCATGTTTAGGGAACCATAAATATATCTAGAAGATAGGGTAATTATTTAATTTAAATTAGGACTTGAGATAATCTATTTCCTAGTTTAAATTAGGTATTATTCTAATCTTAATAGATTATTTAGGTTATTTTTAAATTTCGAATTTCCATGAAAATCTCAAAAAAAAAAAAAGAATGAGTTGCTTTAGGATAGATTACATTCTTAATTTGAGTAATTTTTTATTTCGAACTTTAATAAAAAAATACCAAAAAAGAAGTCATTAGATTGCATGTTATTTTAGGTACTTTTTTTTAATTCCGAATTCAATTGGAAAAATACCAAAAATAAATCATTTTTCTGTCATTAGAATTATGTCACATCATCGCATGTCATATAGTTTGCATGTTAGGTTGCATTAATCGCATGTCAATTTTTGCACGTCATTGCATATAAACTAGCTTTCATTTAAATAAGTGAAAATCCAAAAAAATTGAGTAAATTGCTTGTTAATTAGAAATCATATCAGGGTTGTTGATGTGATTTTCTAGCTAACAATGCAGATACTTTCGTTGCTTTGAGGTAAGTAATTCTCCCAATCTTGCAATTTAATATTTTAATCATTGGGTGTTACTTTGGTAGTTTGCGCACCCGCATAAACACCTCACATGTTAGTGACGTAGTTAAAATGGATCCAAACTGCATACCAAAATATTTTTTTTTCGAAAAAAAAAGTACCGAAAAGGGGTTAGACTAGATATAGCGTAATCAAATCCCCAAACTTAGAATCTCTTATTCGTAGGAATAAAACATATCTCCCTATATTTTATTTAGATTTCTAATCGACCTACCACAAATAGATTAGTGGCGACTCCAAGCATGAAAATATTTGCACATTAAGAACTTAAACCCTAAGTTGTGAATTGGTAGGGTTTGGGAGGGCCCGAGTTAAGCTTAATCTTAATAATCCATTAGCTTGAGAATGAAAATTTTTAGGTCTCGACATAGTCCCTCAAGGAACCAATCTTCTTTCCCAACTTGTCGTACTCAAATTTATCTTATTCCTATTCATTTTCTAAGTTTCATACCACATAAATGGTGTATTCGTTGAGCAGTTGCAAGTGCTAATGTAGAAATTTCGACAAAATGAACTTTGATAGGACAGTGATGATGCCAGAATTTTAAAGGAAGGAGTCGAAATTCTCAAGGCACTAAACTTAAAGACGTAATTACATTTTATTGTAATTAGGGAAACTACACAAAACCCCCACTAGACTTTAAGGTTTCTATACATTTGCCCCCAAACTTTCAAGTGTTACATAATACCCCTGAACTTTCATTTTTGTTACAACTATACTCGGTCACTTTTTCGGTTAGCATGTGCAATTAGCAATATTGGTACTCGCTATTTATATTGAAAGGGTATAAAAAATGATTGAACAAGAATATATAAAAAAATTAAAAGAAAACGATGTCCTCAACTCAACCGAAATCTATGGTGATTAATTTAAATACTTTATTGATCAATCATTTTTCATTAATTGACCATTTGAAAATACCCAATGAATCTTCAATTTATGTTATTTCATATTTATGGAGGCATTTTTCCAATTTTTTTAATTAATTGTGTCTTTTTCCTTAATATATCTTGTCAACACTTTCCTTTTTTTTTCATTTTTCACTGAATTAAGGATAAAAGGGAGACTTCAATCAAAAAATGATATGAAAATTCACATTTATCCCTAAAAAGTCATGCGTAGTTTCTCATTATTTTATTACATGAATAAAAGAACATTACATACAAATCAAAGTAAATAAGTGAAATAACGAAAAGTAATTTTAATTTTGGACTGAAATTAAGTGGAGTGATTTTGATCACATCTTGTGAATTTTGATATTTTAAAGACACCAAGTAATTGTTATAACAATAATCTTTCACTTAATATAATAATCTAATTTCATCGAAAGTCTCGAGTTCTTACCAATGTAAATTGTAAATAATCTTTTTGAGAGGTAAATGGTCCTATCTAATAATTATCACGAAAAAGTAATTTTCTTTTACATTTTTATGTAAAGAGAAAACAAAAAGAATAAAACGAAATGCAAAGGCCGGGGGAGGAGATTGGTACTTCGAAGGACGTAGAAAGCACATTTCCAAACAAAAGTACAAGATCGAATCGAAAGTTGGAATTTTTCTCCTCTTCTCTTAATACGTAAGTGAATTATTTTCAAAAACGTACAATTTGCAATATTTTTATTTTTGTATTCTGGTCAAAAAAGTAGGATAATTCATGTGACTTTTACTACTGTTGACTAGCTTGGGCAACGGCCGGACAACTATAGTAACGGACAGTATATGACACTTGAATATAAATTTGGATTAATATCACGAAAAACTTTAAACTTGTACACTAATAATAAATTTACCCCAAATTAATTTTTTACCACCAAAAATCATAAACTGGTACACTTATGATAAATTTACCCCAAATTAATTTTTTAACCACCAAAAATCATAAATTGGTACACTTGTGACAAATTTACCCTCCGTTAAATTGGATTGATACCACGAAAAATCACAAATTGATAAACACGTGACAAAAGGATGAGTAAAACCCCAAACTAGTACACGCATCAACTGCCACGAGTCATCCAACTCAAAAATTTGACAGTAAAATTTAACGGAAACTAACGAACAGTAAATTTATTACAAGTATATCAATTTGGGATCTTTCATGATTCAAACTTTTGATCTCTTCTTCCCTTTCCTCACGTATCCAAGATTCTTTTATAACCAGGCTATCGTGACATTTTTTTGTTGCACCGGTACTTGTATCGAGCATTTATTCTCCTTATCCCACCACTTAATATAACAATAGAACGTTTTATTTTAATAAAAAGGGAAATAAAAACAATTAAAAATCAAATGCAAAAAGGGTAGTCAAGCCTGCTCTCTTCGATGAAAGCCCATAGAAGGGCCCAGGCACAACAAGCCTACCCAGGTCCATGCAAGAAGGCACATGGCTTTCACTACAGCCATAGTCACAGGGGCACTTTTTATTTTGCCTTCCTTAAATTCAGAGCAAAAGCTCAAAGCCCTTAAAGTTTTGGCTTGTGTAGATGGCCCCAGCTCAGAGCAATTTGTATATATTCAATGGTTTCCGTACGAACGATTTCCAGCTCCTAACGAGGAAATTCCTTTACGCCCCAACCTACTATGCCAATTCTTCTTTTTAGTTTGTGAGAAAGTCCATCTTATGTAATAAGTCGAATCCACATGCATCATTAATCACGTGAATTAAAATAAGGCGAATGGCCAATCCCGGGTATTATCCAAATATGAAATTGTATACCCTTTGATCTCCTGTTCTGAAGGAGTGAAATGTTTTTAAAACAAGGAAAATTGACACGGATAGTTTATAAACTTTGACCTAATGTACAATGTTGTCTTTAAACTTTTAATTTGTTCGATGTGATCCTTAAACTATTCGTAAATATTCAATCTAGTTCCTTTCAATTTGTTCAATTTAGTCGATTAACTTTCCATAACAAACTTAAATCAGTCTTTGGATACCATTCATAATTTTTCATGATTGCATTATTGCCCAGATTTTATAATATCTGTTCATTTCTATCCATTTTCCAAGTCTACAAAAAAAATTGTTACATTTTTATTACATTTGTAGCTTTTCGATCTTTATAAATATAACCATTGTTCCATTTCAGTACATTTTGACTTATTGTCTCTATAATAGTGAAAATATCACCTCATTTAGAGTTATCTCATATTCTTTTTGTTTTAAAAACAAGTCTTTTCATAAGAATATTTCATTTGTCTATGAAAACATTTGATTTACCTTTGATTTTATTTATGGAAAGCTGAGGGCTAAATTGAACAAATTGAAATTCTAAAGACTAGATCAAACATTTACGAATAGTTTGGAGACCACATTAAATAAATGAAAATTTTGATTATGACATTACACTTTGAGTTAAAGTTTAAAGACTATTTGTATCATTTCCCATTAAAAAACAATGGCTTCTTGATAAGATGTTTGTATAATGGAAAGCATCAACACACATCAACGAGATAGCTATCTCATCTAAATAGAGGTGTGCACACACACGGACGGGCAATCTCTTTTACTTGGCATACAAAAGCAATTTTGCAATGAACTTTGAAATGAAATACGAATGCAAATGAAAGGTGAAGTTCATAATTTTGGTATTTTAGGCCGACCTAGATCGGTTGGATGAGAGTAGGCACAGCGCTTACCATATCGAATGAAATGGATCGTTTGCGATCGTTTGCGTTATCACATCATTCCTACACGCACGCATGTAGACCTTGAGCTTGACTATGACTACTCTTTTCATTTCTTTGGCTAGGGGAATCAATAGAAGCTTCGAATAGGTGGCCGGGTCTATGTGATTTTATTGTCTCGTATTGAATGCTGTTAGAGATATTTAGGGTTTCCTAAAGATATATTAGATATATATATTCAAGATAATATATCTTGATTTTTCATATCTCTCGCGCTAATGCATATATCTAGGAAATTCTCCATATCGGTTTTTGATTGTGCACATCCTTGATTGATATATTATCTATAGGCTCGTATACTCTCTATCATAATAGATCGAAATATGCAAGTGTTTCAAATTTTTCTTTTTCACATATGATTTATTATCTTAGTATCGGAGTTAGTCAATCCTGAAGTACACGAGTGCACCCGCACCCAATGCACATCCGAAGCTAATGTCACCCATTTCAACATCAATTTCAACATTGTTCATCGATGTTCGTCTCATCCGATAGTCGACGATAGCCTATTTTGTTATCCACAGTCTATAGAGTCATGTTATTTGAGGAAGCGCCATCGAGTCTGTTTCATAACAATGCCAACAGGTTGCATTTCTCAATTGTGGTCATCATAACGCCATCCACATAGGCGATGTCGCTCCTATTTCTCCGCCAAGTCCACAGCTTTAAATGTTGTTTGGGACTCTCCCGCTACTCATTTCTGAAAGCAAACATCACCATCAGTCTTACAAATCTCAGACGATCCAGATTCTGAAATTTCATCAAGGACAACCGCATGCACAATGGCGGCCTCTTGCCACGTAGCCTGCACAACGGATGTCGGCCGGTTCTTTCTTTAGCACACTGAGTCATATTGGCAAATTATTTAGAATTTTTATCCAAATTCAAGCTAACTTCTGAGATTACTTTGGATTTTGTACATTGGTTAAGGTGGATGCCTGAAACGATTTAAATTAGACATCAATAGGATAACTTGGTAAAAAGATGTAAAAGGAGAAACTTAGAGAATCAAATACGGGATCCCTACTCAGCTATAGGTTGATCATGTTAAATTTGATGCAAACTGTGTATAAACTATTTTAGACCAGGATCACATGCATTGACGAACACCTAGACTTAATTTGTTCGTAAGACTTGTAAGGTGTTCCACAAGAAAAGTCCAAATGGTCAAAGAATAACATAAGACATCTATATTCCTAAAAATGGGTACATTCCAAAGCCTCAATAATGGACTCGAGGACCATTTTGAAAGGCCTGCTAGTGCTTGTCTCATTTCTCCCTCCTACATTGAATTGTCACCACTAGAATCCAAATTATCACATTCCACGATCTCATCCACGAAATGTCTACTTCACCCTTCAATAAAACAAAATACGCTCGCAAAGACAAGCAACAACTTACTATTCAGAGGTTTGTCGACTAGCTGTTTCATTTTATTTTTAATGGAAAAAGATTCGTTTTAGTGGAATCGTTCCTAGACTACCTCTCTTTCTCGCGCGGCCTGTTGACGATCTATTGAGACAATTTAAGGCCCCACAATTGTGGACTTTTGGCTAAACATCTGAAATTATTAGAAGATTAATTATATCACCCGAAATTATAACTGAATGTTGCCTTTTAGTTCCTCATTTTGGTTTGTTCATCTATTTGCTTCGGTACCGTAATCATAAAACTATACAATAGATGAAAACATGATTTATTAACTATAACAATTGATCACACGTGTTTACAGATTGAATTGGAACAGTTCAAGCGTGGGGCTAATTAAAAAGGCTAAGAAAACCCGTATAAGAACCTCAAAATGTGAAAAACGATATATTTATATTTCGAAACCTAGTAAAACCATAAATAATTGATTTTGTTGGTCCTAAAATAGTAAGTTAAAACAAGCCAAGAGGGAAGATAGACTTTGTTTGTCCTTCCATGGCTCCGTGGCCAGATATGACAAGTTATGACGGGAGATTGGTCCTTCGAGGGAAATGAAAAGCACTTTGTTCAATTAAAATTTGGATTAGAAGTTTGAAATGTTCTCCCTCTCCTCTTAAAACGAAAGTGAATTATTTGCAAGGACATAGGATTCGTAAAACTTTTCTTTTTGTTTTCTAATCGGAGAAATTGGGTAATTGATGTGACTTGTACTTCTTGGGCTATCTTTGGCAATGGCCCAACAACTATCGTAAGGGACCTTTTTCTTTCTATATGACACTACAATGTAAATTTCACAGCCGATTCTACCAAAAAAATCATAAACTTATTGATTAGTACCAATTTAGTCATAAAATTTTTAATTTGATCAATTTTTTTTTACGTTGACCAATTTAGTCTTAAACCTTTTGACATTTGTACCAATTTAGCCCATCTAGCCAATTTAGATCAAAAATCGCTGATGTGAATACTGATCATCCTAGTTAGCACGATCAACACTAATATGGACATTTTTTTAATTTTTTTAATTTTTTTTCTTTTTTTCTTTCCCTTTTCTTTTCGTCGATGACTGGTCATCGACCACCAACCCATGGCTAGCGAGGGCAAGAGCCGATGAAGGCGAGAGCCAACAAGGGCGAGAACCGGCAAGGGGGGCCTTGCCGACACTCACCCAGGCAATGCCAGCCCTTGCCGACTGTGGGTGATGGTCAGCCACCAGCAAAAAGAAATGGGAAAGGAAAAAATTAAAAAAAAAAGAAAAAATTCTATAAAATTATTTGAAAATGTGCACGTCAACACCAGTCGAACCACATAGGATGACTGACATTCACATTAGTAATTTATGGCCTAAATAGGCCAAATGGACTAAATTAGTACCAATGTGAAAAGGTTTATGATTAAATTGATATAATTGAAAGATTTATGACTAAATTGGTACAAATGCACTAGGTTTAGGACTTGTTTTTATAGAATTACCCCCTCAAGGCTCATGATTTGGTTAAGTTTGCCTTTGACACGTGCAAATGACTCTGATTCAATGCACTTTGTATACAATTGATGAAATTCGAACAAATGACTTCCAGTTCCTAAGCTGGAAATCCCTTGATACCTCAATCGGCGCCTATCTTTATTTTCCTATGACGAGAAAGTCCATCACATGTAATAAATCGCATACGTGTACATCACTAATCACGTGAATTAAGTAAGACGCATGGTTAAACCCGGAAAAATGATCCAAATATGAAACTGTTTACACTTTAATCTCTCCATCTAAAGAAGTGCAATGTCTTCAAATCAATGGCTTCTTGACTAAGCTATTGTTTTCATGATTGAAAAGCATCTTTAACACGTATCAATGCTACACGCATGGACGTAGACCTTGAGCTTTGAGATGGGATACGAATACAAAATGAAAGGTGATATTAATAATTCTGTAATTTTAGGCTGACCCAGATATGTTGGATGAGAGTAGGCACAACGCCTACCATGTTGAATTGGGTGGATCGTTTGCGTTATCACATCAATGCTACACGCATGGACGTAGACCTTGAGCTTGATTATGGCTAATCTTTTAGTTTGTTTAGGTAGGGAATGACTAGAAGCTTGGAATATGTGGAACCGGGTCTAATGTGTTTAGTTATGATCAACTTTTATTATTTCATCTGATCATTGATTTGTTAATTGTATGATCAGTCAATGGCGTGTGAACTTGCTTCTCTAGTCAAGTCCAAAAGGTTTTATTTTTATTGGTTATATTTGACGTGAGATTATAATTGTTATTGTTATGATTTATAAAAGTTGGACTAAAAAATCATGTTGGTCAAAATGAATAAATGATTTCATGTTAGTGTATAAAAATCATCTATACCAATTCCGAAGGACATTTTCATATTTTCATAGTTGATATGAGTGATTTTCGTACCATATATTAAATCAATGATTTTACTTTGGTTTTTGTATATTGATTAAGGTGGGTACCCTAAACAATTCTTTAATACATCTATAGGACAAACCATTAAAAAAACTTAAAATAAGATTTTAGAGAATCAAATGCGGGATGCCTTCTGGCTCTAGGTTAACCATGTTAAACTTAGTGGGGCACTTCAAATGCTAAAAATCATCAACCCAAACTTTTGCGCCGTCGATTGGAGCGTCAAGAGATTTTTAGTTCAAAAGTCAAAAATTCTTTGTTCAAGCTTCACTCTGCAATGCCAACTAAGAATTGAATGCGCGTGCCTACTTGACTCTAGATTAACTATGTTAACCTTCATGCACAGCGAGGGTTTTCAATTCGCAATTTAAAGATTACATGTTCAATCTCACTAATTACGTATAAACTGCTCTCGATCAGGGCCATCTTATAGGCGAAAACCTAAACTTATTTGGTTCGTAAGGCTTGTAAGATGTTCCATGGGCCTCTAGTTAACTCGGAATTTCCGAGCCTGCATCCCTTGATTATGAAAAAGAAAAGCTACAATGGTCAATGAATAACATGACATTTTTTTCCTATTTAACTATAGTATTCGTCCGACCAAAATAAAAACTATGGTATTCGAAATAAAAACTTAATAGATAATATATACAATTAAAAAAGGGTACATTTTGGTTCTGCTTAAAAGGCTTCACGGACCGTGAAGGGGATAACCTTTGGTAGGGTTATCCAACCGAGTCTAGTAGGGTCGGCCCCTATGTTGGGGTGCCTCAGTGACCTTAAAATTCCGAGGTATTGGCAGCTCCCACGCCAAAAAAACATTGTGGCTAGGTTTCTACCGGCCAAACTTGATCCTGAGCAGGTCCTTAAGAGACTCAAGGGAAGATAGGGGAAGGAACTCCCTAATATGGTAAAAGAGTCTCCTTATAAGTTTTCTCCGTATTCTTTCTCTCCCAGGAAAAAAAACAACGGAAGGAAACTAAGGGGTCTGTAGATGAGGAAGGTAAACTCCACGTCAGTTTCGACTGACTACCGTCGGGTAAGCAGGTATAGTAGCCTTCCGCACCTGAAGTGATGCAAGGGAGCTTCGGCTCCTGCTTGGCTCGCTTGTACTTTGCACAGTGTCTTGGTAAAAACTTAATAGACAATATATATAACTAAAAATGGGTACATTCCAACACCTCGATCATTTCGACCAAACAAAAAAAACACATCAATAATTGACTAGAGGACCATTTTCAAAGTTCTCCTCAAATTTATTTATTTATTTTTGTGTCAAAAAAGTGCTCCTAGATAGAGTTGCTACCACTAGCACCGATGTAACATTCCGCGAGCCTATCCACGAAAATGTCTGATTCAAACTTCAATAAAAAAAAAATACACATGCAAAGACAAGCGACAATTTACTCTTCAGAACCAATAATTTTCCAATGCTTATCCCCATTTATTTATTTATTTTTATTGGCCAACCTATTTCCAAATATTTTTGGTCAGTGATCGTTTTAGTGGGCTCATTCCTGGACTGACTCTCTTTCCCTGAAGGCCTCTCGGCTGATCTAATGAGGCAATTTTATTTATTTTATTTTTTTGTCATAGATCTAATGAGGCAATTTAAGGCGCCACTATTGTGGATTTTCGGCGAAACATCTAAATTAAAATCCATTTATACTAATTATTACGGTACATATATAAGTGAAACATTCACATAATTTTAATAGAAATTTGTTAGAAGTTTAAGTATAATTAAAAAGGCTGAGAAACCCAAGTAAAAAAATCTCAAAACATGAAATATTATAATTTTATAATTCCAAAGCCTAGTAAAGTCAGAAAATAATAATATCGTGGATTAGCTAGTAAAAACACAAAGGTCAAGAACAACAAATTGTGACAGAGAGGTTGAATTCGAGAAATGATCCGAAACATATCGAATCAGTCGATTCTCGATTCTAAGGTTGAAATCTTTAGTCTCAATCGCTTTAAAAGTATTTTAAGTACAATCATGTTAATCGTTTCATTTGGTTAGTTTATGCATATAAATCGAGATTGCATGTTCAATGGTTGAAATTCGAAAATTCAATAAATAGAATTTCAAGGAAAAAATAGAGTAAAGAATCGGGCCAAGCCCAGATGAAACCTAATCGGGTCGAGCCACCATGTCGGGCCCAGAACAGCAGTGGCCCGATAAGAATTGCTGCTTGCCTTCGATACATGCCATAGTTTCTAGAAATTACGACATTAAAATCCTTAATTCGAGATTAATAAATCATTTATGAAAAAAGGGCAAACGAGGAATCTTCCTCTAATCAAAGATAACGCATTCAATTATAAACATAGGCATGTCAACATCATTAGCTTCGCACCCTATACTCGGAACTTTAAAGCTAAAAACAGTAAAAAAAAAATACAGCGTCAAATTAATTAATTAACAGTTTGTCGACCTACTTACAACTGTTCTGGATTGCACCAGCTCTGACAGTGACAATCTAGATTAGCAATAATACCACATCAAAAAAATTTGAAGATACTATGACGCGAAGATGTTTTTATTTTAATTAGACATGCACGAGTACAAGATAATGAGCTAAATAATAAAAATCAAGAGAGGAAAAATAAAATAATTAATAAATAGATTAGCATGACGTTGTTTAGATTGTTCCATTTCGCCACTGCCCATATAAATTGACACGAGAAATTAAATTGTTAAAATGAGAAGAGATAGAAATTGATAATTAGTTGAACAGAAGTGGAGGGAATCAAAACTGGCATTACTCCAGTACTTAATCTCAATTGGATGCGTCGACACTCAACATAAGCAAACTTAATTATACAAAGAAAATAAAAAATAGAAATCGTTCGATGAATGTTTAATAGCCCAGGATTAGTGGATGAGATTGATATTCAATGGGCCTTACGACATCTAAGTACGTGCAATGTAAGATCACTTGAAATAACGACGGAATTGATTAACAAAATGACTTATAAGTTTTTTTTGGGGGGTATGTAAATGGACTCGTTTCCTTAAATAATTACTCATATTCTAAATGTTATCATATCACTTTGTAAGTAATTTATGAATATTTCTGATATTGGTATTTATTGATACTTGGGAAATATTTCCAGAATCAGCAGATTATCAGGGCCAATTGGAGTGGTCTCGGTCCCGACGTTACCATTAAATCTTACTTTTGGCAGGCACATTTATGGCAACGACGCGAAACATGTGAACTTTCTACTCGGTCCCAAACGAAATCTGAAACTGAAGATAAGAGCATGTGAACGAGAAATCTTGTCTCTTTAGGATGTTGTTCTAGAACACCTTTTCAACTTCATAGAGCATGAGTTGCCATTGTCGATTCTGCTTTTCGATCCGTTTAACTTGACTTTTGCACCGGGAATCATTTCTAGGAAGAAGGGTATGCGATTCGCGTGATGCTGAGGGCCTTTTCCCTCGTGAAGTTCAAGTCAAAAGCGGTCGGAGCAAATTGATCCTATTTCAACTATGGGTAGAGTGTCTTGCTAGAGAATTTGAAAGCAAAAAGGGAAAAACATGCGGCGCGATCTATTGATCCACAAGTCGCGAGGTGGGTTGAATTTCTCTATACACGAGTCTTGAGAACACTACAAAGTGATGACAAATATGAAACGATATTAAACACGCCATAGTCCTGCTTGGTTGTTGCTAACAAAAGCACAATATTAGGAAAACTGCGTGGGAAGTTCTAAATCTTATGTACAGAGAGCAATCAAATCCTAAACTTTTAAATTTATTTAATTAAGTCATAAACTTTCTTCAAAATGTACAATCAAGTCCTTTCGATTAACAATACCTAAAGGTCGCCAGATGTCATTCAAAAAGTACTTATATGACATTCTTAAATTGCACTTTTCGATATAATTTTAGGATTTAATTGCATTTCTGAATAAAAGGCTGAGAACTTAATTGCACCAATTAAGTTTATGACTTAATTACACTTTTTGGTTAAGGTTTTTGACTTGATTGAACCAATTGAAATGTTTTATCGCTCAACTGTATCCCGTACATACGGATTCGGATTAGTGGTGCAATTTTTCCCATAATTAGATGCCAATTAGCTTCGAGGCTCAAGATTAAGCATTGACCGATCCTCTTATTATCTTTTAACCATCCGCTAACCTTCTTAGTTTCAATTAATGGGGTTGATGCATTAATATACATCAGCATTTCCCATATGCATGTGCACAATGAAGAATATATTGATAGGAATATTGAGTTAGTAGCTATATATAATAAGGCGCGGAAATTTTGTAGCCAACAACTAAGGTAAACCTTGGTAATTAATTATTTTCAAGTTAGATGAGAGTAGGCACAACGCCTAACTTATTTATGAATGTTCATCTAGAGTCCACAAAAGATCTTATCATATATCCAAGGCATTGAATCTATAATTTTTCTTATATTTTTGGGGGCAAAAATTAAATTAAAGTCATAGCTTGGAATATTGGAATCTAGTCCAACGAGTTTGGTAATTGTTCGACACACACCTCTTTTAAAAATTGAAAAATTGAGAAAGGTCCACGTGAATTAGGGAAATTTGGAATCCAGTCCAAAGAATTTCCAAGTGACAGTTTTGTGAAGGAATCAGGAGACTCATTCGAATGCTAGCGACATCAAGACCGGTTATCAAAATCGATTTACAAAACGATGCTACAGGATTTTTGTTATGCTTAAGTAGACTTGTTACCTTAAATAATTACTCATATTTTAATTTTATCACATCACTTTGTAAATAATTTATGAACATTTACGATGTTGGTATTTATTGATACTTGGGAAATATTTCCAGAATCAGCAAATTTTCAGGCCCAATTGGTGTGTGGGTCTCGGTCCTGAGGTCACCATTAAATCGTAACTTTTTGCAGGCATATTTATGGCAACGACGCGAAACATGTGAACTTTCTACTCAGTCCCAAACGAAATCTGAAACTGAAGTTAAGAGCATGCGAACGAGAAATCTTGTCTTTTTAGAATGTTGTTCTAGAACACCTTTTCAACTTCCTAGAGCATCAGTTGCCATTGTGGATTCTGCTTTTGCATCCATTTAACTCCAACTTTGCACCGGGAATCATTCCTAGGAAGAAGGAAAATGTGGACAAAAGAACATTACAAGTGTCATAACTTGTGTACGGCGCTCACTTTAGTGTTATAACTTTTTTTTGGATCACTTTAGTGCTAAAATTTTTGAAAAACGATCACTTAAGTGCCAACTCCGGTGCCGTACACAATTTTTCGCCGGAAATCCAACGTGGCATTTTTTTATTAATTTTTAAAGCCGACGTGACTCGCCGAAGATTGGTACTTAAGTTATCATTTTTAAAAAATTTTAGCACTTAAATGATCGTTTTTAAAAAATTTTAGCACTTAAGTTATCGTTTTTCAAAAATTTTAGCACTGAAGTGATCCAAAAAAAACTTATGACACTTAAGTGATTGTTTTTCCTCCGACTTGGCACCAAAGTGATCCGAAAAAAGGTTATGGCACCAAAGTGATCTCCGTACACAAGTTATGGCACTTATAGTGTTCTTTTGCCGAAAAATGTGATTCACGGAATGCTTCAGGGCCTTTTTCCTCGTCAAATTTGAGTTAAAAGTAAGCGAATCGATTATGTTTCAACGGTGCATAGAGTATCTTTCTAGAGAGTTTGAAAGCGAAATCGGAAGAACGTGCGGCTCGATTTATGTGGTTTAATCACGATTCGTAAAATACGTCCACGAGTTGGCCGTTGCTAATAAAAGCACGATATTGGGGAAATTGCACAGGAAGTCCTAAATCTTGTGTATGGAGTGCAATCAAATCATGAATGTTTAAATTGATTCAATTAAATCCTAAACCTTCTTCAAAACATGCAATGAAGTCCTTTCAATGAACTATACTTAAAATTCCCCACACTTCGCTCAAAAAATACTTACATGACATCCTTAAATTGCACTTTTTGACATAATTTTAGGAGTAATTGTATTTTTTTTATAAAAGCTGAGAACTTGATTAAATCAATTGAAAGTTTTTATCTTTAATCGCAATTTTTGGTAGAGATTTAGGATTTGATTGAACCAATTGAAATAGTTTGTCACTCAAATGTATCCCGTACATAAGGATTCGGATTTGCAATGCAAGTTTTCCCACAATTAGATGCCAATTAGCTTGAAGGCTCAGGATCAAGCATTGACTAATTCTCTTATTATCTTTTAACCATCTACTAATTTCCTTATTTTCGATTAATGGGGTCGATGCATTAATATACAAATCTGGCATTTCCCATATGCATATAAACAATGTGGAATATATAGATAGGAATATTGAGTTAGTAGCTATATATATATATATATATATATAATAGGGCACCGAAATTTTGTTTCGAACAACTAAGGCAAACCATGGTAATTAATTTATTTTCAAGTTAGATGAGAGTAGGCACAACGCCCACCTTGTTTATGAATGTTCATCTAGATCTCTATCATATCTCCAAGCCATTGAATCTCTGATTTTTCTTATATTTTGGGGCAAAAATTTAATTAAAGTCATAGCTTGGAATATTGGAATCCAGTCCAAGGAGTTTGGTAACTGTTCAACACACCCCTTTTTAAAAAATTGGAAAAATTGAAAACGGTCCACGTGAATTAGGGAAATTGTTTATCCAAGGTCTCTACCAGAAACGTACAAATGTATTGGGTCAAAGGATTTGGGGTGATTGTTAACATGCATGATCTGATTAATTAATTTCGATGATTTAGAAAAACTTACTAGGCTAGACTCCTAATGGATTATATAATACAGTCAAACGGTGGTGCTGTATAAAGATGCAGGGACGAGTGCAAAAGCTCGATTAAAATATCAGGAAAGGAAGGAGAGAGAGAGAGAAAGGAGGGGATTAGGGTTTGGATTTCGATTTCGATTTCTTGGGTGTGTTCCCTCTTAATCTAAGGGCATTTTCATCTTTTTGAGATCATGTGCTCCTAATTTATGAGGATCTCCATTGGCATTTTAGCATGTTGCTCACAAACCTCACGACGTCGCATGAAGAAGTGAGGCGAAAAGTATATTGTAAAATGTTTGCACGGCATGGAAATGAAAACGCGACTTGACATTTCAAAATCTATATGAATTTGTTAAAAGAATGTGTTCCCTGGGTGTTGCCTTTAATTATGCTACACAATATAAAGGCTCCACTTATTTTGAGGAAAATGGATGATTTGAAAAATATTTTTCTTGAAAAAATAATCGCTTATATTGCTTACAAAATTGAAAGAACGAAAAAAATTTCATTATCCACAAAAATATTCAAATATAAAATGTTGTCGATAATGAAATATATATTCGTTGATTAATTATTTCAAATGGTATAAATAATTATTTTTAATTATCTATTTTTCGCAAAATAAACGCACCTAAGATAATTAGAATTGGACTCTCTTTATTGTGCAAAAAGGGTTTGGTACTTTCTCCACGAAAATAGCAAAACGAGTATGCACGAATTCCTTACCCCTCGTTCTTCTCCTTGCTCTTCATTATTTTACGATATGATTGTAAGTGCATTTGTATACAAGAAATACTTTCCATTTTCAGCATAATAACTCACTTCTGTTGTTCATATGCATTTTAGAGATAGTACGGTACTTATGATACGTAACGTTTCACATTATGCTTGTACATTTTCATTTTCATACTAACTAGCGGTTTTGCATCTACCTTTCACAACTAATAATGCGTCAAAATAATCTCTCTCTTTTTCATGCTAAAATGGTTCGTGCTTCCATTTTGATTACTTTTGTACGGTAATCTCGGGATGAACGTCGAGTTAGGAGTAGGTGCATGCACAAGCGACCGCGCCCAAGAGAGAGAGAGAGAGATGTGTTACATGAATGGACCATGACGAATTGTCTCTATGGCATTGAAGACGAGCCTTGTCTTTATGAACAACAACAGCTCATCGAATGTATGGCCCTTTGCACAAACATTATTGATAGAGAGAGCGATTTCTTCAAGTTGATCTTTAGTTTGTTTTCATATCCTTTTCTTTCATGATTGAATTGAAGGCCCCACGAGACCATCGAGTTACATAGATTCGTTTTTTTTTTTTTTCTTTTTATTTTGAGGGGGGGGGGGGTGTCATTCACCTGAAACTGCCCTCGATTTAAGGATAGAAGTGAAAGAGGGTGTGCGAAATAATGCAAAAAGTGCCATGATCACCGGCTGGCATTATAAATGTTCGTGGTGGCTGCTCATTCTCTTGTGCCGAATCCTTATCATGAAGCCATTTCTCATCATTATATAAATTGATTAAGAACCCCAGTACACGCCATTACATGCCCTCTTTCTTCTTCTTCTTTTCTTCGAAGTTGATCGGCATCGCTGCCCTTTATGAGCTCCGTCGCGAAGTTTCGCAATCACTACGAGGTAGGTCGAATTTGAAATCGTGAAGAGGTCGTTACTCTACACTCTGTGCCTACCGCCGGAAATACATGGTAAGTCAGAGATCTAGTCATTTGCCGATGCGAGAAAAAGGGTATGCAATTCTCTATGGGACCGTCATAATTAAATAGGCTCGAGTCTGTCCGACACGACGAATATCTTATATGGTTCATACGTTTAACCCATTTAGACACGATTGACCAGACATAATACAAATTGCCAATCTGGGCAAGAAACACGCTATTATTCTAATCGAGTTCGAAACAATGACCTTGCTTGTGGAAATATTAACCCATGCCACTAGGTCATTGCCTTCTGTGATTTATAAATAAAAACAAAAGACAAACTTAAGTTAATATATGAAAACATGAATTGATATTCAAAGATCTTTTCTAAATCACAAGTTGAACAATTGCAATTGTCACGATAAAAATTTTGTAAGGTAATTGCCAACTAATAAAAAAATTTAAGATTATGAAACCATGATCTAGTTTGTAGATGTTACAACACGCTCCCTTGATCATAAACAAGGACTTGTCCAAGGCTGAACCTTGGCAATGGACTGTGAGATAGGCAAAAATAGATTTAAAGATATGAATACAAAAAAAAAAATTTAGTGAGAACAATAGAACTTATCTAAATAATTACGTTATTGGATAGAAACGTAATTTCTTGTTTGAATGTCATGGTACTCTCATAAACTTATTACACTTTTTCCAATTCAATAATAAACCTTTTAATTTTATCAATTGAGTTCTAAATATTTTCATGTTTTATCAATTAAGTCTATCGTGCCAATTTTGACCCAAAATCACTAACATGGATGTTGGTTGTCCTATATGACACGACCAGTATTGACGTGGAAAATTTTTAATAATTTTTTAAAATTTATTTATTTATCGTTTCTTCTCTTTTTTTCCTTTTTTTTATTTTCTTCTTTTTTCTTTCTTTATTTTTTTTAACTATGGCCGGCAAGGGTCAACGAGCCCTCGCTCGTGACCGCAATGGTTTGGGCGATGGCCGCGAAGTCAAAGAAAAGGAAACGAAGAAAAAGAAAAGAAAAAATAAAAATTGTAAAAAAAATTCGAAAAAAAATTTTAAAAATTGTCCACATCAACGCCGTCAGTGCCAGGTAGGATGGGAGGCATTCATGTTAGAGATTTCCGTCCAAAATTAGCCAGATCGATTCAATTAGAACAATTAAAAGATTTAGAATTGAATTTGCAAAAATACAATAAATTTAGGACTGTTTTTGGTATTTTTCTTGAGTGATAGCTAATAGTGGAACAGCCGCATCAGTGCCATTTATGCTGCAAATAAAATTTCAAAATGCCACATTGGATTCTTTGCAAGCCACATTAGCGAAATCATCTTAATCGTAGCAAAAATAACTTAATTGCACCGAATTCGAGACTTTATCACTTGATCTTACATTTTCAAGCGTTTAAAACCCGATTCATATTTGATAAAATATTTACGATTAATTCCACAAAAAACTCCAAATTGGTATACTTGTGATAAATTTACCAAAAACTAATTTTTTTATCACAAAAAATCCAAAACTGACACACGTGTGATAATTTTACTCTCCATTAGTTTCCATTAAATTTTACTGTCAAATTTTTTAGTTGAATAACGCGTGACAGTTAATGGATATGCCACTTTAGGGCTTTGCCCTTCATTTGTCACATGTATACCAGTTTATAGTTTTTCGTGATATTAATTCAATTTAACGGTATATAATTTTATTATAGAAATTTCGATTTGTAATTTTTTATGGTCAAAAAATTAATTTAAAATAAATTTATTCAGACGTATTAAATTGAAATTTTTCGTGATATTAACTTAAATATTTGTAATTATTGGTGTAATTTTTTAAATATGATACTACACATGATTCATGTATCTCCAGATTTTGTTTCGTATCCACAGATCCAATCGCTTTTCCCCGGAAATTCTGGGTTTTGGGAGGGGGTGATGATGCGACGGATCGACCTCTTTTAACGAAAAAGGAATGAATTGTTGTCTCCGCTATTCTCATTCTCGGTAATCAAATTGGGCATCTCACAAGTGGGAAATCGCAGTTTAAACCGTGATCGCACCCAAGTGTTTTGTTACAGTCTGCGATGATGTCAGGACATTGTCACTTCACTGTCACGTTATCTCCAATTTTCCTTTATTATTCTTAAAAATCCTCAAATTGCTATAACTATGATAAATTTAAGCTTTGTCAATTCCAAATTTTATTATCAAATTGTTGAGTTAAATAACACGTAACAGCTAACAGGTGTTCTATCCCTCCGTTTGTTACAAATTTATCAATTTGTAATTTTTTCATAGTATTAATCCAATTTTACGTAAGGTAAATTTGTCATAAATATCAATTTGAGATTTTTAATAGTCAAAAAATCAGTTTAGGGTTTTTGCTCAAAAATTTTTATCCTAATAAAATAAAAAATGCTCATTTATCCAGAACTTTTTTGTGACATATTTATTATGAACTTTTTCTTATGACATAAAAACCCTAAATTTGTTTTTATGTAACACAGTTACCTTCCATCAAGGTTCTTTTATATGATTTTTTAGTCAAAATAACATCGTTTATTTCACTTAAGTCACTCGAACGTCATGTCAACACTGGATGCTTTCTGGTGTCCAACAATTCTCATTTATAGAACTTTGTCCGAGAATAAATGTGTCACACAAGTATAAATTTATAATTTTTGGTATCACAAAAATAAATTTAGAGTAAATGCGTCACAGATTATGACTCACCGTTGGTGTAGTTTAGGGATTTTTTTTGTGGCTTTTGCCCTTTAGTTTAATTGCATCTAGGCCCTTATCAATTACTTTTGACTTTCACCTACTACTCCTTCTCTAAATTTTGAAAATACAAAATACAAAATCTTAGTTTTTGAAAAATTATGAAAAGTTCCAAACATGATTCTATCTAGCAATGTTGTAATATTTTAAAAATTTTTCGAGCATTTAATGTTAATTATAAATTAAAGGAAAAGTTTCGCACAACTTACAAATAGTCGAGAGAAAACGTTGCTTTATTTTTCAAAGCAAGACTTTTAAATGAGAATTTTGTGGAACTCATGCACGCTATTAATGATAATCCTATATATTAGTTAATAATGGTAAAGCAGTCACTCAAAAATGTTGATGTAACTATTTTTGGTATTCATAAGTTTCTCTTACACTTGAAAATTAAAATTTAAAACATTTCCATTCTACAATGCTTTCAATTTATTTTTTTTCTAAATCATCAAAATATTTTTCACAATATATATAATTTCATGCCAACTTGTTTTTCCTGAACGTGTATGCATTTTCCTTAGTATCGAGATGATTAATTACTACATTACTAGAGACTGTAATTACCCTATTGAGAAACTATTTTCAAAATCGAATAGCCTGATCATTGAGGTACAAGAGTTGGTTTACTGGAAAATAAAAAATTACTAACAGAAGAAATTTTAAACCAAAAATTCATGAATGCCCATTTTTATCAATGAAATGAATGATAACTAGACATTAATATATTCACATAATCGTTACTTAAGGCAAGCAAAATGACTGTACCATGATTTTTTAAATCTCACACCTTCATCAATCTTCATAAATCTGAATTTGAAATTTGTACAACCCTTCACGCTAGTTTTCCACGTGTATCACATGTAGGATAAAATCTATTTCTTCTACACTAAAAAAAAATCTCTCTAATTTTTAACATATGCAACTTGGAGGTGCTTTTCTTAATATTATTGAAGAAATAAAAATAAAAAAAATACTTTACAAGTAATGGTGGTTATCGAATCACAAACTAACACGTGTGACATGTTCACAACTCCGATAATCTATCCCCCTTTAAATGTATTTAAGATTCAAGATAAGCCGTGAGCCAAGTTTTTCTCATGGGTCCATGGAATTAGGTGTAAATATGCGTCTTTAGAGATATATAGAATAATTGCTGATTGTACTTTTCGGTTGGCGAGTCTTAATTCCCAATCTGCTTTCCGTTGTTGACTTCGTCCATTTTGTTCAACTGCATATAAGCTATTTAGGTCGAATATTAGGAGACTCATAAGAAATTAATTTTAATTGATGTATCTAAAAAAACTCACACAAAATTCATTTGAAAATTCACTAGCACGTGAGTTATTTTGAAATTGGTTCTACCGGGGAACAATACCAAAAATGACCGATTTAGGAATTGACAATTCTAGAACCGACCGGTTCAATTCCAATAATTTGTAACCGAGGGATCATAGAGTCGGTAATCCATTCTAGGCCGAAAAATTGCTTAACCCTAAAACCAATCACTCTTGAAGCGTGCAACATTGTTCTCTTTATCGTTTAATAGTCTTGTCATTGGTGACTTTACCGGGCGAATTCCAAACCATGATCATGAACCGGAGGACTCGGTTTTACGGCACCTTGTCGCTCTTTTTGGCTTTGCTTCTGCCGTGTTGTTGCGTCAGTAGGTCCATCGTTAGCCCACAAACTCTCCATATTCCATTTTATTCTATCTTGGAAACCGCCTCTAGTGGAGGACAATAAAGACAAATAAGAGCCATCCATCAATCACACCATCAACAGTGGTCGAGCCATCCAGTGTCATTTCAATCGTTTACTTATACTTAAAAATAAGGCAATTTTCAAAAGTTAAAAAAAAGGTGTTTAGACATATGTGTCTAGGAGATTTGACCACACGATGACTACTATGTCATTGTCATTGTGAACATATGTCAAGAGAATCTAATTTGACGATGCAACTGCTAATCAAGTTATTGGGTCCATTGTCGTTGTATAAGAAATTATTCGCGAGCAATTATTGTGAATTATTACTGACCTAACTTGTTTTTTTAACCTAACAATTGTACATTTGTGGGTTCTTTTATCGATAGTGAGTTTAACGGATAAAAATCACTAAAAACTCTAAATTATATTCATCGTGACTTATTTATCTTAAACTTTTTTTTATAATACGGAAAATCTCAATTTATCCTCTATTAAAATTCTATCAATGAAAACGGTTAAATTTGCCCACATAAACGTCAGAAAGCAAATGATATTGACATGGTGTCCACGTAGCTTGAGTGATATAAAACGACGTCATTTTGACTGAAAAATCATTTAAGGAATCCTTGATAGAAAGTAAATGTGTCACATATATATAAGTTTTGAATTTTTAATGTTACATGAAAAAGTTTAGGGTAAATATATTATAATGAATATAATTTGAGACTTTTGTTGTCACAAAAAAGTTTATAAAACATGTGTCATAGTTGACATAATTAAAAAAAATTGTGACTTTTTCTTTAAGAAAATTGAGAGGGAAATCCTGTTTAGGCTGCAAGAGATAATACTATGTGCTTGGGCCCACTTTTCAGCGCCAAAATGACTCTTGTTGTATCATTTTCCAGAACTAGATCTTTTCGATCTAGGAGGGGAGGGATCCCTAAATTGCCTCCTCTAATTTGTCGAGAAAATTAATCAATCTTCAAGTAAAGTACCAATCAATCAATCCATCAATCATGCAAAATAGTCTTTGACATGAATTGTCATTTGGATTTAAGTGGGAGTTTTCTTGATCATGGTGCTTCTTTTGGATATTGTTGTGTTTTAATCTTTTCCTTTTTTTTTCATCTTTAGCCCTGTTGCTCGAAAACCACAATCATAGACTTATTAGCACTTTAAAACAGGGATAATGCAAGCTGTCCCCAAATTAGACTGGGCTAGCCATCACCATTAATGTTGGACTTAGGTGAAAACTGGGGGTCCCCTTTCCCACATTCATCACCCTCCTCAAGCCATGTGATCACCATGAAAGTATCAATTTTGAACTAAGCATGCATTTCTCAGCCAACAAATAAAGTAGATCATTCTCTTTTCCTATCTCTCTCTCGCCAAGATATAACAATGGTCACTTGCTGTAGAGCACCCTCGTACTATAATGAGTGAACCGAATTTGAAGAAATCTCTATAGATCTCCTACATGACTAACAAGAATCATGACTGATCTCATGCAGACATGATCTCTCTATGATTGTCCAGGACAAGAAAAATCTCGTGAGGTGTGATGGGATAATTTCGTGAAATGTCTAAGATCAGAGAGATCTAAGCCATGAGACCTTAGGATAATGGTTAATCAGTCAAGATGGTCACACATCAAGAAGCCAAGATTTCATTGAAAAGTACCTTAGTTTGACTTGGGGAAGATATAATGAAACTTACGTGCATATCTGTAAATTCAGCTTATAGAACTGTGAAATTTGGTTTAGATACAATTCATTGTGGATCTGTATAAGTGCCAAAGGAGACATGCCTATATTAGAGAAAATTATCAAAATGGTCATGAACTTATTGTAATTGTGCCAATTCAGTTCTAAACTTTTTTTTGTGCCAATTTAGTCCTAACATTTTACATTTATGCCAATTTAATCCATCTTGCCATTTTTGGCCGGCAGGCGCTAGCTGTCCAGTCGACGCTGACGTAGTAATATTTTCAATATATTTTTTTGAATTTTTTTTACCTTTTCTCTCTCTTTTTTTTTCCTATCTTCTTCCTTGGCTGATTCGATGACCATCAATCGGCCAAAGGCTAAGGCTAACGAGACCTCGCCGACACTAGCGAGGGCAAGCCTCGCTGTCACCGGGCGAGGTCGAGCCAGATCCAAGCGGCCTCACTGTTAGTCGGCCATGGGCAAGCTCGACCTCGCCCACTGATGGCGAGGGTGGATCTGGGTGGCCTCGCCGTTGGTGGGCGAGGTCAAGCTTGCCTAGCCTTGGTGAGGCTCAACCTTGTCTGGATACGACGAGTCTCCCCCATGGCCGCCAAGTTGTGAACTCACTGGCCTCAACCGGTCACCGAACCGGCCAAGGAAGGAGATAGGAAAAAAAAGAGAGAGAAAAAAAAGTAAAAATAAAATAAAATAAAATACTGGAAAAAATAATTTAAAAAATTACTACGTTAGCATCAGCCGGATGGCCGACACCGGCCAGTGTCCACATTAGCGTCGGCCGGCCAAAAATGATCGGATGAACTAAATTGATACAAATATAAAAAGTTTATGACTAAATTAGCACAATTATAATAGATTTAGAACTGTTTTGATAATTTTCCCTCTATATCAAGTTGGTTTTTTCTTGCAAGATTATTTTCCAATGATTGAATTGTGAAAATATATTTCTCACTTCACCGCGAAATTTCAAGGTGATCCCATAGAGAGTATGGCAGAACTGTTGTGACTCACTTATTATCTCATCTTGCAAGTTCCATGAGCAAACTTCTAGATCAGCTCCTTTGAATCAATGTGACTAAAAAGCAATATCACACAATTCTTAATTCATACTTGTGGAAAGAACATGTTGCACCTGATATGCCCCATCCTAATATCAAATTAAATAACACAAAAGAGAAAGGTTTCCCAAAATTTAATAGGATATTCCCAAGTCTACACAACTAATCATTCGAGAGAGTAGGAATGTGGGGCGTGATACCAAAAGAAAACAAAACAAAACAAAAGATACTCCCACCCTCTGAGAAAAATCTCCCCGTCAACAGTCGCAAAGCTCTTTTTCCCCACCAAAAGGGGGTGAGAAAAGTGGGAGAAGGTGGCTTGGAAAATAGCTGCGATTTTGAAGCATAAGAGGACAATCATGATTGAGAATGGGAACAGACTCAAATGGGTTGGAGCCCTCTTTCTCTTTTCCTACTTTTCCTACTGTTCATTCATTAAACATTCACATATTCAAGAGATTATATGAAGTGGGTTTGCCTCAAAGTTCGTAAAGAAATGAAAAGCTTATGTTCTGGTCCCAAAGATCTTGCCCCGTGGGGTCCTTGAAAATGCTCTCATTGTTTTATTGCATCTCCCCCTAACGTGGCTGATATACTTGGCTATTCTAGTACAAACCACCCAGCATAAAGTGTTGGAACATATGAGTATTAAGAGATAGACCACTAAAGCATGTGTCTTTTTTCTTCCTTTTTGCTAATCTCAAATATGTATAATTCTTAGATCAACCTTTCAAAATATAAACAACGTCTTGAAAAATATTTTTTGATCGACCTTACACCAAGCTGTTTATCTTTTGAGGTGATCCTGAAGGCTGGACCATCATTACGATGGAATGTGCTAAGTTGGGTATTTGTGGGGCAGGCCATAGGAGATTCCTTTTAGACCAAGGTAGTGGAAAATATAATATAATTGACGTTGATTTATACTAAGGTGGGGCTTGCTTAACCGGTCTGGTCAATTTAATTGGACCACACTAGTTGCACTTGCACTATGCCCACCAGAGATTGGAGATTTTGAACTAACGACAAGGTGTTCCATGAGTCTTCGAGGGAGAAATCGACTCATGGTCGTCTGAAGTGATGGGCACGAGGTATGCTTTATTGACAAATTGGTTGGATGTATTCTAGCCTAGCATAATTTAGTTGTTATATGAAAAAGATTGGAGGGTCGTTATAGCTGAACTTATGAACAGGCTTCAACGTGTTTAGCTTGAGAAATTATGCGGGGTGACTTATATTTATCCCTTTTGGAGAGACCAAGTAGAGACCTGAGACCTAGTAGTTGTAGCCCAATCCATAATCTCCAAAAAATTCAATTTTGAATAATGTGATTGGTTACTATTTTTGAAGTATGGGTTACCGCACAAGATTAGTCTAGTCAAACCACAACACTTTGGTTATATCTCCTTAACTCAAAGTTAAATAGTCGTGAACTGTCACAATTCGATGTGACTATAATGGAATCTAATGAAGTAGAATGAGAAGTTGCAAGCACTAGTGACTTTAGAGTTGAGATTCATCGAGAAAAGAGGTTCGACGGGAAAACTCATGTAAAATTGACCCGGAATGAGTTCAATGTGTCAAATGAAACTTTGCAAAGCAAATCAATAGAAGGATTGGTAAAGAAAAAGAAAGGAATATGCTATAAGAATAATCATCTTCTTATCTAGGGAAGAAAAACATGCACTGAAAATAATATGCGATAAAACTCATATATATATATTAAAGAGAGGGAGAATTTTATACAATCTCATGAGGATAGAATTTGTATAATCGCATACAAAATTATGTGTGGCCCATATTATCATTGATTGTGGCAATTGCCTTCGATTGGGGTCTTCAGTATTTAATGCTGAAATAATCAAATATTTGGTAGTCCCGGTTGTTCTTTGATTAGATATGTTTGGCAAGAATAAAGATTGGATTTATAATATTCTTCTAATTGTGAAAACTTAGTTAGAACACTAACAGTTCTAAAAATATAAACTACGTGAGGCAAGTTGTAATATTTGGATACTCCGAAAAACTTGCTTACATAGAGAATGAACTTTGACCTGAGTCTAAAGTATAAAAACTATGTAATTAGAGAGGCAAATAAGGAGAGTATTTTGACCTAGAAACTCATATTTTGTCACTATGTAAAAAATCGTTAGGCCAATGCCAACTGTTATGATAAAATAAGTTATTAAATGAAGTGCATGGTTTAAATTTCAAATACTCTAATATATCTAGATATCAAGCACAACCTTTCTATCTAAAGTATTAGCATATCATTGAATCTTTCTTCAGCAAAAAGAAAGGGATAAAACATCCAGAGTATCGAAAGAATAACATAAGCACATTTAAGAACTTTCCATGAGGTATAATAAGGTCCAAGAACTCATAATCAACTTCAAATTGTTGATGATTATTATTGTTTTCTTCATCCTTATTCTTAGTTGCCAAACCTGTATCTCTAGGCAATCAATTAACATCGTGTAGGTATTATCTCCCCTTTCAGTAGCATGACCCTGATCTATGTCAATAGCCCGTATCATCTCAAACTTGATTTCAGTTGTTCCTGTCAAGCTTGGGACCTTATTGAAAAGGCTTTGTCATAAATTTATTGGGGTTAACTAACTAAATCTAAGACTATAGGTAAATAGCTACATAATTAAAGTGCACATTATTCATTCTGGAGTTTTTTTTTGTTGCTAAAATTGTTAATTCTGCAGTTAGTTATAGTACTGTATGGTCCTTTTATTGCCGTTGTAGGTGAGGTGTCGTACTACAATAACATAGATGTGATGTGCCATCTTATCTAAAGTTGTCTAGTATAATATTTATAATGTGCAACCCAAAATCTTATGTTTAAATATAGAGGGACACGTTTATAAAAAGCATATGAATTCCGTAAACAAGAGATGTGAGATACTTTAAGACCTCTTCTCACATTTTAGTGAGTTAAGAACAACACAAAAGGGGGCTACACTTGTAAAATAAACTTGGACAGAACTTAACCGAGATATCTTGTGAGAATTTCTAACCCAAAACCCTGAATTTCTTAGTAGAGAGAGACGATGTGCATATAAAGAGCATATAAACCCAGTAAAGAAGTGTCGAATACTTTTGCACATAAAAATTTCCTATGTTCAATCGGTTTTGTTCTTCAACTTTCATCATGAAAATTGGCATGAGGTACAGATAAATCGCACTTCATATGTCTCTTAGTGAGTGTAGTTTAGCTGAGATCTACTTTGGATGTAGATGCCGTATGTCGCTAAAGTGAGTTGCATATCTCAGAAAGCCTACGAATTTTTCTTCGAGATGACAATCATATTTGCATAGAAATAATTATTATGGTGCATCCCATTCAAGTTAGATAGTTTTAATGTTTTATATATATGTTCGAAAAGAGTCTTTTTATGAATTAATTTGATTCAAAATATTAGAACTTGTCTATGTGCATGCTATCTATTATATCATATCCTTTACTATAATGTTTTAGGCAATTTTTCTTACATCTAAATGTTAAAATTTCGTTTTTATTTGATAATTTAAATTTTTTAAACAGTTGATAATGATCCCATAAAAGATTTTCAATCTTTAATATGACCTTTCAAAAAAGTTGGCGTTGTGTGTGCTCGAAGTCTTCCTCACTCAATGCTCAACTACCAAAAAAGAACATTGACTTTTATTCCGTTCATGAAGGTGAAATTACTAAACCCAACAAAACTTTCGACAATAAACCAGAAAGTTGGTAAAAGGTTAATCAATGGTTAATGTCGGGTCCTCCAACAAAACATTAGTATACTTAATGTTTCATATTCTCACCACCATTATAAGGGTTGGTAAAATTGTATTGGTAAGGGTTGGCGTTTATACTGACAAAAATTTATTTAGACTTTACGTAAATGAGTTATAAATTCTCTTGTTTTTAATTGCGTGCGTGCACGTCTAATCTTAAAATGTGCTCCATTCGAGGTAATTTTTTGCTTTTTTGTTTTAAATTTATCAAATCTTATGGCTTTATCAAATGTATTGTCAAAGTTTTTAACTCTTTCAAAATAGTGATTTATGATTTTTTTCGAACTTAATATGAGTGTATTTTTTGTAGCTTTTAAATTTCGTGGGAGAAATGATCAAACGCCAACTTTTCAAGCGAGTAATTTGCTTGCTCCCAAATACTCATTTTTCACATGGGCTAATCCGACGATGGTGCTTGACCTTGAAGTACGGTTGCGCATTTGATGCATTTACACATTGCTCATTTTCACTCTCACCCTAAACTTGGGCTTCATGCATTGATACCTAGGAATACTATCGAACAGTTGTGGAAAAATAGACAAACACTTGTATTAGTAAGTAGGGTGTTTACTTTTGTCATTTCTGCTTTCAACTCGAAAGGTTGCACCGCATCTTCCAAAGTATCATCCAAGGATTTAACAATGACCGATGTTATGGCCTAGGCTTGCTAAGATGACACTCCTTCAGCTTCTAAGGTCGTCACCTATGTTGTGAAAAGGAAAAACAGCAACTATCAAAGGATAAAAACTTTGGTAGAGCAACCATTTAGTGCTAGTTTCTCCTAGCATTAAGTGGCAAATTATCTTCTCAATGAGAAATGAGCATATAATTTCACAAACAAGTGATGTGGAATACTCTAACAAATAAAAATTGCTCTCCATTTAATCAGCATTCTTTTCAACTTTCATTGCAATGAATATTAGCTTGAGGTATAAAAAAACAACACTTCAATATGTAATCTCTTAATTGGTCTTGTTTGTCTGAGATCAATATGCGAAGGCAACAAGAAGATAATCCTATTCATATAGAAATAAATGTTATGATGTATCCTATTCGATTATGATAGTTTTCAATGATATATATATGTGTGTGTGTGTGCGCGCGCGCGCGCGTGTTCGAAAAGGGTCCTTTTTTTTCCTTTTCCATTGTCCTAATGCATTAATATTGTTCAAAATACTCTATGTGCGTGCTATTCTATTCAATGATACCCTTAGCTAGAACATTGTAGGCAATTTGTAGCAAGACCTTCCACATAAGCTGGTATTACTAAACCCAACAAAACTTTCGACAACAAATAACAAAGTTGGTAAAAGCGTAATGAATGGTTAATGTCGGGTCCTTCAACAAAACATTTCATGCACTCATTGTCTCATATTCATTCCACTATTAAATGAAAACATGAGGAGTTGGTAAAATCGTATTGATAAGGGTTGGCGTTTCAACTGACAAGAAATTTATTTTAGACTTTACGTGAAGGACTTGCAAATTCTCTCGTTGGCCATTATTGGGAAAAACAGAAGGCTCGCGATAGACCGAGACATTGCTCATCATTAGACTCCCTTCTCTCTTTTTCTTAGAATTGATGACAACGTCTGCTTTCTAGCGATAACTTTGACTCAGCAGAGATCGACATCTTCCCAACAAGAACGTGACGTAAAAACATTAATAGACATGCAGAGACAAGCGTGTTTGGTTGGCCTTGTTGGTGGTCTCGTAAAGGATCGTCTAACAAAGACACAAAATGAAGAAAAGGAAGGAAGGGCTCGCGTCTAAGGGCAGTCATGAGTGCCACCAGATTCCATGCATGCATGAGCAATCGATTGATTTTTATAAAGGGTTAATAACACGAAAAATTTAAAACTAATTTTTTGACAATAAAAAATTCCAAACTAATACACTTACAATAAATTTACCCTTAATTAGTTTCTGTAAAATTTTACTATCAAATTGTTGAATGGGATGACACGTTGCAGTTGACGGGTATATTAATTTAGGATTTTATCCCCCATTTATGACACGTGCATCGGTTTGTAGTTTTTCGTTCTATTAATCCAATTTAACGGAAACTAACGGGGGATAAATTTATCATAAATATATCAATTTGGGATTTTTTTATTAAAAAATTATTTTTTGATAAATTTATCATAAATGCACCAGTTTAAAATTTTTCGTGTTATTAATCCTTTTAAAAATGATGTTACCAAAAATCCTAAACTTTCTTCACGAGACACCATTACCCCAGTCTCGCCAAATACCCTAAACTTGTGCCGATGACACATAAATCTTCCTTCCATAATGATCCTTAAAAACCCGACGTGGATTTATTTAGAGTTAGAAATTCCCTTGGTGTCTATACATGTGCTGTCACGTCCAATTTTTAATGGCCATTATGGACAAAACTGTGACAAAAGGTGTTTTTGGATCACTACTTTAAATTTGGGGTATTGGTGAGATGAAAAAAAGTTTGAAATATTTATGTCCCCCAAAAAAATATAAGAATTTTAGTGAGATTTCCCTCATTTCAATAGGTCTAATGGTTCAAAAATATGTGAGTAGTTCTCGTACCTTGTTGACCCAATTGATATATAAATATCAATAAGTCATCTATCCAATTTGATCCAACTCATTTAATTTTTATAAATTAATTATCAGCGGTTCTCCATATTTCAATATTGTGCATGCTGCCAATTGATCTTAAAACGTGTCCATTCGATATAAATTTTACTTTTTACTCATTACTTTAATTCCTATCGGATCTTACAACTCTATTAAATATATTATCGGCCTCTCTAGTTCTTTCAAATCAACAAATATATGTTGGCATGTTGAGTTATGTATCGTGTGCTGTAGATTTTTCCCAACTTAAAATGCTTTTTGTTTTTCGTAAAGTGAGAATTGCGGATATAAATTCCTCGGATGGAACCTTTTAAAGAATCTCTAGGAGTCGCCAATTGTTCCTGATGTAAATTCGACCGACAAAAATCTGAATTGAAGTTGTGTTAAGAGGCAACCTACCATAACAACTATAATTATTGTGCCCCCCGAATTCAATTCACAGGGAAAAATTCCAAAATTGTACGGGCTGGCTGGGGCCCATTGATTGATCCTGCAAAATGCCACAACCTCCAGCCTGGCCAGATTGATTGATTATGCATTTGAATTTTTTTTCCCTTTAATCGGTGTAAAAAAAATTAAGCGTTAATACAAATAATACATAATTTTTTTTTGGTAACCCAAGGAACCCCCACACGGTCGACAGCCGGGAGGTAAACCCTGGGAGCGACGCGTGCTAGCCACCATACACGTGCCACCGGTTAAGTCACTCTGCGGCGCCTGGGATTCAAACACTTAACCTTTTGTGAGAGGAAAAGTATCTGCGCCAGCAGCGCCACCTAGGCGGGTGATAATAATACATAATTTTCAAGCCTAATTCCAAAAAAAAACACCAACTTTATCTTAAGTGACAGTTGAGATCCAAATTTTTTTTATCTTAATAAAAAACACAAAATTTCACTTAAATCTCAAATCTAGGTCAAATAATTTGAAAATTTCACATCATGGGGGCCAAATTTGGGATTAGAATAAAAGTTTGTGTTTTTTATTGAAACAAAAAATTCGGGATAGAATTGTTACTTAAGATAAAGTTTGTGCTTTTTTTAAAAAAAAATTAGCCGTAATTTTCACTTAATCGTGTATTTAGTTTAGCTTGTATCTAAAGAGGAACATCAACATTATCCTAGAACATCAAGGGATATCCAAACAGGCAATAGTCATCTAATATTTTTCCAACCTCAATTTGTAAGATTAGTTATCTCAATTACCTTTCGAGAAAATATACATCACATAAGAATACATTTCGATAATTTTATCTTTTTTTAAGATTTGACTTTCATGATTCTTGGTCTCTTCATGCAACCTTCTAATGACCCTTTTTAGCATGTAAGAGTAAAAAAATGAAGAAGAAAATGATACAAACGATCCCTGAACTTTGACGCGATATATAATATGATATGTGAACTTTTAATTTATTTAATGTAGTCTATGAACTTTAGCCTAATTTACAATATGGTCCTTAAATTTTTAAATTGTTATGAACATTGTCCTTCTATTAGTTTAAGTTTAAGGACAATATTAAATATTTTTATATAATCTAAGAACTAGTTTGAACATACACCATAAGTTCAAAAATCACATTGAATAATTTATAAACTCAAAAATCACAATGCACTTATTTGTTTCATTATTAAAAAAAATGCTATTGGCCATAAAGAGAAGAAAAAACCAAAAAAAACATGCTTGTCGTTTTTCCACATGTGTAACATGGAAGTGGCGGTGAAGACAGGAGTCTTCTTCCTTGGACCTTGCCGTAGCGTTTGTCGGGGACAAATGTCAGATGCAACTTTGTCCTTTTTCGGCTATTTTTCGCCCCTTTTCACTTCTTTTACCCCAATTACCGTTTGGGAAGTCAGCCATCCAATAGAAGTTCATTTGAATTATGAAAAGTTTCCCTATTTGGTGAATAACCGTGTATTAATTCTTGGATATCATAAAGAAAAGAGGAAAAAATGACGAGGGAACTTTTGGTCAATCTCTCGACACAACTCAAAAGTAATGAAAGAAATTCAAGCCCGACTTGAATTTACTGAGATAAACTCGAACCCTATTTAAATTAAATATCCAGAGAAGTTCGAACCCGGATTTTTATGAACTCAAAACTAACACAAATTATCACGTTGCCATTCATTCATATTAAAAAGCAAGTGCGATCAAATAAAATCATTTTTGGCAATAATGTACAACATTTAAAAGTATATACGACTCGTTGTCAGTCTCATCTAATTATGATTATATAGAGTGACTCTAGCATGGTTGAACCCCACCTATAAAGTAAGCTTAAGGAATAATCGTTATATATTTCGGGACAATGACAAAGCTCGAATCTTAACTGAGGAGAGCGACAATTTAATTTACTATGATTAAATGAATAATATATCTTCATATAAAGTTAAATAATAAAATATATATTAATAGTAGTATTGGAAAACTATTTATAAGTGAAGTATTTTGAATTTATTTTGTGAAGTTTCTTCTTTCTTAAAGACACTAAAAGTTAATTGGAACATTAGCATTTCAACTTAAGTTAAAAATTGAATTTATCAGAGACTGTGAGTCTTTTATTGCATAAGTTAGAAATGATTAGTTAAGAAACAAATATGTCTCATTTGTCATTTACAAGCACTAGAGAATTGTAGTGCCGATCCAATGATCCTCCATAAGATTTAAAAAAAAAAAAAGTCTACATTTCGAGATCCAATCTTGTGATGCTCAACAATATTTCTTATTTGTTAGCTTATGTTAGATATTATAGTTAAATTGCTGATTTGGATAACAAGTAGTAGTTGACGGGTGTATTAATTGAGATTTTACCCCCTCGTTTGTCACTCGTTTATCAATTTATGATTTTTTGTGATATTAACCAAATTTAATGGAAGGTAAATTTATCACGATTATACAAGTTTGAGGTTTTTGGTGGTCAAAAAATTAGTTTGAAGTAAAATTATCATAGGTGTATCAATTTGAAACTTTTTGTTATCAAAAAATTAATTTGAGGTAAATTTGTCACATATGTATCGATTTAGGGTTTTTTCATGGTATTAACCCTATTAATTATTCTTAATAAAAAAAGTGTTTTTTTATTATTTTAGTACACTAATTAGGCACAACATGAAAAGAAATGATATTTTAATAAAATCTAAAAATAATAATATTTTGACGTGAAATTTTTGTAATAATCGAGGAAAGGGAAATCGTGGGAACAGTGCTCACATCGCTGCTTTCTTTGACTTTCTCTTTGGGCACTTCCCAAGGCAGATATGACACATGACGGATTCTCTCTCTCTCTCTTCTTTATCTTCTTCGTTTGCTATTTTCTCATAACACCCAGACTCAGACTCTCTCTGTCGCTCTCTCTATCTCTATCGCTCTCTCTACTTCGTCTTCTTCCTCCTGCAAGTTTTTTTAACCTGTACCCATTCTGTGTTTTGCCTCTGCGAATGCTCGTGCGCTGCATGTAAATCCAGGGTGTCCTTGCAAATCCGCCATTGTCAGCTCTCGTGCAGAGAGGGAAAGAGAGAGAGAGACTGTGCAGAACAAATGACTCTTTCTGCTTCACTTCTTTCATAAAAAGATAGCTTATATTGTTTAAAATAATTAATTAATAAAAAATATTTTTATTGACAACGATAATTTATATCTAAACTATTTTTCGGTCTTTCGTTCGTTCATTCGTTCATTAATTTTTGTAAGTGATACAAATAGTGATTTTTAAGAAAATATTTTTTAAAATATTTATTTTTCGCGAAACAAACGGAATCAAAATTAACTCTCATAAGAATTCTATACAAAAAAAAATATATTTATGGGGATTTTAGATTTTTCACCGAAATTAAATTTCAAATAAAAGAAGTAAAGCGCAATTATTAATAAAAATCCAAGTTGGACGACCAGATCTTGGGACACATGCTAGTGGTCGGTCAAAAGACCCGGAAGATAAAGACGAAGCGCGCGCGCAGTGGTCGAAGTCCCAGAGCCTTTCCTCAAACGACGTCGTTTTGGAGCTGACGTCCCCGATCGACCTTTGCCTTTTTCACTGCAACGCTCCGTCGTAGCCGCCGGTCGGAGGATTACAATTTTTTGCTGCAGCAGACCGGATTTGTGTCGGGAATAATAACATTCCTATTTTTCTCCTTTTCTTTCCGCATGTCGAGGAGAGAAAAATGCCATCTGTCTTGATGTCAAAAAAGAAGAAGAGAGGTAAAAATTGTCAGTAAAAAAGTTCTTCATCCTTGGAATTAGTTGGTCGATCATGCTTAATGAGAAATCTCTCTATCGATTACTTTGTGAATGTGTTGATAATACGACATGGGGAGTTACAATTCTAAGGATTATGTTTTTCGTTTTTGAATAAATTTGTTTGATTCGAAGATTCGTGAGTTTCCTGTTTCCCCTTACAGATACAGTAGTGGTTCTTTTATGATCCTCTAGAATCCTAGGAGGAATACCGAATCTCTTCATCAAATTGATTTCAACTCGAATTGGTATTTTATAATGGGTTTCGCCCTTTAAAATCTACAAAAAGCGGACCGAAGAAGATCAAAGCAACACGTCATATTTTGACAAATGATAGAGCATGGTAAATTGCTGTGGAAACAAACCCAGCTTTTTTGGGAAATTATCTCTACAGAGCAGTAGCGTGAAGTTTTGCAATTGTAGATGGTAGAGCCAACGGTTACTTGTGGGACTTGAATTTCAAGCGACCATTTGAGGTCTAATGGCTATAAATTCAACCAAAAGGTTGAAACTATGAAATGTAATTGTATTTCTCTGTAGAAGTCCAAGCGTTTGTAATAAGAAAAGTAAGTGTCGAGTGTGCTGAGAACTGCTCATATATATAAAAGCAAAGCTACATATAGAAGGAAGCATATTTAGATGTTGCAACATTTCGAGAATTATGTAGTGGATGTTAGCTTCGATTTGAATTGTTAGAGCCGGGAGTGGAGTAGGCCAAGTGGACAGGCTGAACCGTTATCAAAATACTCTGCATTTCTTCTCCCTTAAATTTCTTTATATTTTGTGGATGAAAGATAAGTGTTGTTCAGAGGTAGGGAAACACTACAGGTGTTTGAGTTCTTCAAAATATGATTGTAATCTCTATTACATAATTTGACTTAAACAGAATTTTGGGGTGCTCTTCTTATAAATGTAGGTCTAATTGAACAAACCACAAGAATCGGGTGTTCGAGTTATTCCATGCATTCCGATTTCTTATGGCTCGATTGCTTGTTTTCAGCGACAATTGATGTGCTCATAATACTATAAACATTTGAAATATCAAGAACAATGCACAAGATCGCAACTCATTTTTGGATATGAACAGCCTCTCACTACAATGATTCGTGAAAGATAGCCCAAAAACTATTTTGCGGCCATGGCAATGAATCATGGAATGGATCCACTTCATGTGCATTTGTTCCACTTTCACTAGTCATTACTTTAGCATTTCCACTGCTTTAAAGTAATTATCGTGTTCACAATAATTTGTATAATTCGTATTCAAGAGTACAAAAGGAATGAGTACGCATGGAAGACATGAATTTTGACCAAATGATAGTAGGTTAGGATCGAGACATGGTCATTTGGTTCATTTTGCAAATGCATTCATTGTGGAGTGCCTTTGGATTGGTGTTAGGAAGCATACGAATTACGCTTGGAACAAGCACGTGTGTTGAGTTCGATTCATGTCTTGAGAGATGTACAAAAGGAATTTATATTTTTTTTTGCATATCGTGTATTGATTATTATTCGAACGATTAACTTTGGAGACATGCACACTAATTAATCGAATTTACGTCAACTTAGTTGATAGATATCATCAATATTTTTTTAGAGAAATTGCCTAATTAATCATAAACCTATTGTACGGATATCAATTCAGTCCTAAATTTTTTAGTTTGTCCATTTAATCTTAAACCATTGTTGAAAATTGCTAACATGGCAGTGTGCCACATAGGATGACTGGACAAGATTAAAAAGTTTAGGATTGAATTGGGATCCATACAATCGGTTTAACACGGATTGAGTAATTTTTCCAAATTTTTTAATCTACCATTACTATTTCTTTAAGATCACATGTACTTCCGTAGACAATGCCAATTAGTTCTTTTTTAATTATTTTATTTAGTGTTCTTGAGTAGCTCAGACCCTTCGCCCTTCATATTACAACCCATTTGTTCACTTAACTTTTTTTCCAAGAAAATGTGTGTCTTATTTCAAGCTTTACTTTTAACATACAATGTCGTGCATTTGGTATGGTACACGAAAGTAAGAAAGAACCGCACAAAACACTTTTTCTAGGGATGATCCCACTAAAAGAAACCTGCACTTTTCTCAATGGCACACGAGTTCCCTAAACTTTTTTTGATCTCACCACTACCATAATAATTGTGATAAATACCCAAAAGTACCTCTCTTTAAGCTTCCATATATATTGGCCGTTAAAAATTCAATGTGGCAGCATGCGTGGCCGTTAAAAAATTTAACCTGGCTACTCTTTTGATTGACGTGGTAGTGTGCATCTTTTGTTATTTAAGATTCGTTTGCTTGGTGTTGTCTACAAATGTTCTTTAGTCAGATTTAAAACGGCTATAATGTATGGAAGAGGAAAATTACCAAAACAGTCATAAATCTATTGTAATTGTGCCAATTTAGCTTTAAATTTTTTGCATTTATGCCAATTCAGTCTACGCTAACTGACGCTAGCCATCCAGCCAACGCTGACGTGTGGCAAATTTCTTAAACATTTTTTTACTTTTATTTTCTTTCCTCCCTTCATCATCAACCTCTAGCCGGTTCTAGTGACCAGCCAGAGGTGGAGGTTGGTGAGGTCGACCTTGCCCACCCTTGGCGAGACTTGTCCTCGCGGTCACTTGCGAGGTCGAGCCTCACTCAGGCATGGAATCAGCAATTGGCAAGGTCGACCTCGCCCTCGCTAGAGGCCGGTAGGGCCGAACTTGTCAGCCTCCGCTTTTGGTAGGTCACTGTCGACGACCGGCTAGAGGTTGAAGATGAAGGGAGGGAAAAAAAAGAAAAAAAAAAGGAAAGGAAAAGAAAAGAAATTAATAAAAAAATTCAAAAAAAAGTAAAAAAATAATTACAAAATTGCCACATCAGCGTTGGCCGAATGGCCAGCACCAGCTGATGTCCACGTCAGTACCGACCAGCAAAAATTGGCCGGATGGACTAAATTTGTATAAATACAAAATGTTTATGACTAAATTGACATAAAAAAAGTTTGGAAATGAATCGACGCAATTGCAATATATGAAAGTCTAATGGAAAATACTTTTGAGTTCCCGGTACAAGTTTGGGTACTGGTGAGATGAAAAAAAGTTCAGGTATCGATTACCCACAAAGACAAATTTAGGATTTTTTTATGGGATTATCTTTTTTTTTCATGAATTCCGGTTCTAACCTTGTCATATCTCTTTGTAACGAATTTCAATAAATTCATACAATCAAAATTATTACTCTTCCAAAAGAAAACTGTATAGGTCATGAGAGTTAGTACAACTTGGTCCTTTTTCCTTGCGCAATTCCCCCAACAAAATCAATAAAAAGCTACGCTCCCTAATCGATTTTAGCAACTTTTTCGGTCATCTCGTGCTCCAAAACACACTCAAAACCACCGCCAACATGGAATACAACGATACGACTTGCAATTTTTCCTTGTCGACACTCGAACGCTCGAACGAACAGCATCATGAAGACTAGAGAAGACAAAACACAGGACTCTCCAACATGCTACAACGACACACTCATTTGTTCAAGCACTCGAAAGATGGCACGAAACGTTGTAATCGATTGACTATTGAAATTCAGATGTAGAGCCGAGAGATCTATCTCGATTCATTCCTGAAAGTTGGGTTTTTTCGTGTTGGGTTGGAAATCTCATCTCGAAAATGTTAGGATTCGTAGCACAATCACAAAGAAAATATAGAGTAAAAATGAGAAAGAGAATTTGAGATGCGAGATTTTATCATGGTTCACCCTTAAACTAGAACTACGTCCAGCTAATGATTCTACTATAATTATCAACTCACACTTTTCTATTACGTCCCTGATTACAAAAGAAAAAGAGAAAAAATATTTAAGTAGCTATTTATGGGTCAAAATTCAAACTACTAATAAAATCACGAATTCAAAATATAAAAAATCCTTTGGCTTTGATGGGGTGTTGCCCTCTACAATCCTCGCCAGGCGGTCCCCGGACCCCTGCTCGCTCACATGGGCGCAAAACCCCCGTATCGTCCTATTGCAGGGGAATATGAACCACGCCTCAATAGGAATTGGATCATGAAAACATGAAAACCGTAGCTATATAGGATCATTGTCCCATGCACGATCCAATTTCGAGATGCATCAAATGAACATGGGATAACTTTTTTCCGGCAAGGCGGATGTCGCAAATTGACTTATTGGGGAAATGTGACCGACTTATTTCTGCGTTGATTGTGCAAAAATAGTTGCCCTAGCCATTATTCCAACATTGACATTTTTGATACTGCACCCTAAAAGTTGCAGATATGAAAGAAACGCTTTAGAGAAAGTGGGTAGTTGAAAATTATATAATTTACAGATTCCTAAGTTAGAAAATTATAAATTAATCAAATGACATTAAGATATACCGTGGGTGTTCCCCCCCACGCCCGCCATCCTCTCTTTATCTGCATCACATTGAACAATGTGTGGTCCATGTTTTGGTTAATTTCGATGTTGCACTTGGTACGATCGAAACATAATTAGGTTGCATAGAATTGAGCGAGAGAGTGTGAAAAGGAAGAAATAAAAAGTGAGATTCTAAAAATTCGAAAAAGTCCTTTTTTAAAAGGCTATAGGAGATGGAAATTATATTTTGAAAACATATGTAGGTGTCCGGTTTGATTATTGGCATTTATGTTTTCAATTACTTTCAAATTCAGAAAAATAATAGTAGATACGTAGATTATCGACCGGAGAGAGTGGGTAGCTATAAGAATTTATCTAAGGAACCCCGCCGCGTAAATTTTTTTTTTTGCACGAGCAAATTTGAGATCAAAATAGTGTCCGCTTGAGTGGTCACGAAAAGTTTATGCTGGCAACGTACTGTATAAATAAGTCCTGGTTATAAACCTCAAATCAAGAGCGTTGGAGACCGCTGTGTATGATTTTCAAATCGGTACGGTTTACCTACTTTTACGATATCATCTTTAAAGGCATGAATTTGAGTTTCGTCTATCACTTGATATTTGGAATGGGAGGAGTATTATGCTTGAATAATTAATAGGAAAGCTTATTTCGTGGTGAGAAAAAAAAAAGAAAAATCATATTGGACCATTCTCTAAGGCTATGTTAGGGAAAGGAAGGAAATTGGGAGGAATGAAAAAATTGGGCGGATATGGAGAAGGATTAAAATTTTGGTGCAAGGATTGTTGATGGAAACAAAAAAGAAAAATGTAAAGTGCAAATTATATAAATTACCTTACAATAGATTTCAAGTTATACCTTTATTTACCAAATTGCCATTTTATTTCCTAAACAATTCTCACCCATAATCTCTCCCTTATTCGAGAGGCTAGCTCGGTTCAATACATCCACCACAAACATCTCCCATTCTCTACCCGCAATGAGCCTTAGGAGGCCGTTGTCGACCTCAGATCCGAGGCTGAGCTTGATGACTGATGTCGAAATGGTATAGACCTTAATAGCTATGGCCGAGCACTATCACAAAACTTGTGAGCCACCTCCTGCATAGTCTCCCGGCAGGCCATGGCCCTCGTAAAAAGCTCGAGGCCAGCCCTCTCACAGCCCCTCGAGCAGTGGCTTCCGACCACCAACGTGCCGTGCCGCCCCGTGCGAGGAGAGAGAAAGGCCGGGGTGTGGAATTTCAGGCAATTCATGGAGGCAAAATGCAAATGAACATTACTACTACTACTGCTACTACTAGGTCGAGGAGATAGAAAAATGGGAATTATTTTAATTTTGTAATGTGTTGGGGGGAAATATCTAATATAAGGAGTAAAATTAAGACATAGTTTTTATGATTATCCAGACAAACAATAGTTTTTTCACTACCCCCAAATCCCAACTGGCCAAAACCTTACTCTCTCCTCAACCCCCCATATATCTACCCCCCAAACATCCATCACTCTCGCCGGAAGTTAGAGAGAGGAAGCTTGAACCACCACCACCACCAAGAAGAAGCCATGCATCTCCACTTCTTCTCCTTCCTCCTCCTCCTGCTCGTCGCCGGAGCTCCGCCGTCCCTGTCCCTCAACCAGGAAGGCCTCTACCTCCACGGCGCCAAGCTCACCCTCTCCGACCCGGACTCCGCCCTCGCCGCCTGGGACGACCGCGACGACTCCCCCTGCGGCTGGCCGGGCGTCGGCTGCGGAGGCGGCGGGTCCGTCACCTCCGTCGACCTCCGCGGCGCCAACCTCGCCGGCCCTTTCCCGCTCCTCCTCTGCCGACTCCCCAACCTCACCTTCCTCTCCCTCTACAACAACTCCATCTCCTCCGCCCTCCCCGCCGGCGTCTCCGCCTGCCGCTCCCTCGTCCACCTCGACCTCGCCCAGAACCTCCTCACCGGCGACCTCCCCGCCTCCCTCGCCGACCTCCCCTACCTGGCCTACCTCGACTTGACGGGCAACAACTTCTCCGGCGCCATCCCGGCGAGCTTCGGCCGGTTCCCGAGGCTCGAGGTGCTGTCCCTCGTGAACAACCTCCTCGGCGGCCCCATTCCGGGCTTCCTCGGCAACATCAGTACGCTGAAGATGCTGAACCTCTCGTACAACACGTTCACGCCGGGTCAGATCCCGCCGGAGCTCGGGAACCTGACGAACCTCGAGGTGCTCTGGCTGACCGAGTGCAGCTTGACCGGGGAGATCCCGGAGTCGCTCGGGAGGCTCAAGAGGCTCACCGATTTGGACCTCGCCATCAACTACTTGGAGGGCACCATACCGAGCTCGGTCACTGAGCTGGAGAGCGTCGTCCAGATTGAGCTCTACAATAACTCCCTGAAGGGGGAGCTGCCGCCGGGGCTGTCGAAGCTGACCGCATTGCGGTTGCTCGACGCGTCGATGAACCGGCTGAGCGGCGCGATTCCGGACGAGCTGACTCGGTTGCCTCTCGAGTCTCTCAATCTCTACGAGAACCAGTTCTCCGGCGAGCTGCCGGCGAGCATTGCCGACTCGCCGAACTTGTATGAGCTGAGGCTGTTCAAGAACCGGCTCACCGGCGAGTTGCCCAAAAATTTCGGCCAGAATGCGCCACTGAGATACATAGACTTGTCGACCAATAACTTCTCCGGCGAAATTCCGGCGAGTTTGTGCGCTAAAGGCGAGTTGGAGGAGCTTCTCATGATAGAGAACTCGTTCTCGGGACGGATCCCGGAGCCGCTCGGCGGTTGCCGGAGCTTGGCCCGAGTCCGCTTGGGCAACAACGGGTTGTCCGGTGAAGTTCCCTCGTCTCTCTGGGGCTTACCTCGGGTTTATTTGCTCGAACTTGCGGACAACAAGCTCTCAGGTCCCATTGGAGAAGAAATAGCGAGTGCTAGTGATCTCTCCTTTTTGAGTTTATCAAGAAACGAGTTTACCGGGTCTCTACCAAAAGCGATTGGGACTCTAGTGAGCCTTTTAGACTTCTCAGCAAGTGAGAATAAGCTTACTGGGTCACTGCCGGAGAGTATTGTGAATCTTGGGCAGTTGGGGAGGCTTGATCTCCACCAGAATGAACTGTCTGGTGAGTTGCCCAGTGGCATTCAACAGTGGAAGAAGCTGAATGAGCTGAATTTGGCAAATAACCAGCTCTCAGGGAGTATCCCTGGTGAGATTGGGAGCTTATCGGTGCTCAATTATCTGGATCTCTCGGGGAATCGGTTCTCCGGGAGAGTCCCGGTCGAGTTGCAGAATCTGAAGCTCAATCAGCTCAATTTGTCCTACAACAGGCTAACCGGTGCTCTGCCTCCGATGTTTACTAAGCAAATGTACCGAAACAGCTTCTTGGGTAACACTGGCTTGTGTGGAGGTGGAATGAAGGGTCTATGCGATGGCGGAGACGAAGAGAGAAACTCTGGTTACGTGTGGTTGCTTAGATCGATCTTTATACTTGCCGGGTTAGTTTTTATTGTCGGTGTCGGTTGGTTTTACATGAAGTACAAGAACTTCAAGAATGCCAAGAGAGCTATCGACAAGACGAAGTGGACGCTAATGTCATTTCACAAGCTTGGCTTTAGTGAAGACGAGATCTTGGATTGTCTCGACGAGGATAATGTTATCGGAGCCGGATCCTCTGGGAAAGTGTACAAGGTTGTGTTGAGCAATGGGGAGGCCGTGGCCGTGAAGAAGCTTTGGGATGGACCCAGGAAGGGAAGTGAGAGCCATGATGTTGAGAAGGGTCCTGTGCAGGACGATGGCTTTAATGCTGAGGTTAAAACTCTTGGAAAGATTCGGCACAAGAACATTGTGAAACTCTGGTGCTCTTGCACTACAAGAGATTGTAAGCTTCTTGTTTATGAGTACATGCCTAACGGTAGTTTGGGTGATCTGCTGCATAGCAGTAAAGGAGGGCTGTTGGATTGGCCTACGAGGTACCGGATCGCGGTGGAAGCCGCCGAGGGGCTCTCTTATCTGCATCACGATTGCGTGCCTCCAATTGTTCACAGGGATGTGAAGTCGAACAACATCTTGTTGGATGCGGAGTTCGGAGCCCGGGTGGCTGATTTCGGAGTTGCTAAGGTGGTGGAACGGACCGGGAAGGGCCATGAGTCGATGTCCGTGATTGCCGGTTCTTGTGGCTATATTGCTCCAGGTTTGTGATAAATAATTTCTTACTGCATTACTCGTTCTTAAACTTATCTGATCCGTATCTTGCTGAACTCGACTTAGTCTTCATCTACTGCCCAAGTTAAGCAAAATCTTGGAAAAGCATGAACATTGCAGTTTGTCCATCTAACTTTTAAGCACAAAAGTTTTCTAGTTGACATCATATCGGGCATCTGTTGATGCGATTCAAGTTATCATTCAGATTCTTTTAGCAGCTTAATTTTTCTGAGGGGAATATAGATTTTTGGTCTTAGTTAAAGGGGAGATGCTGGTTGCTGGGGCACACGCAGCTTATTTCTGGAAAAGTTGTAGAAATTGCAGCTTTTTGATCCAAGCTTTCAGCTAAAATATTGGCTTAGTAGCCTAAAGAGGGTCTCTGTTACGCTATTGTAAATTAGTCTGTTTTTCCTCTTCATGTTGTGTATGGATTAGCAGAAAACTGCAGCGTGCTAAAGTGAATTAATCATTTCTTTATCTTCATATTATATATGGATCAGCAGAAAGCTTAAGTGTTCCTTTTAATTGACTTCCTGCAGAATATGCGTACACGCTCAGAGTGAATGAGAAAAGCGACACCTACAGCTTTGGCGTTGTTCTTCTAGAGTTGGTCACAGGGAGACGTCCCGTGGATCCAGAGTTTGGGGAGAAGGACCTGGTCAAGTGGGTATGCATCACTTTAGATCAGAAAGGTGTGGACCATGTGATCGACCGGAAACTCGATTCCTGCTTCAAAGAAGATATATGGAAGGTCCTCAACATCGGACTGCAGTGCACGACCCCTCTCCCGATTAACCGGCCATCCATGAGAAGGGTCGTGAAGCTGTTGCAAGAAATCAGTGCAGAAAATGCTCCAAAGAAAGCCAACAAAGATGGCAAATTGACGCCCTATTACTATGACGGCGCCTCGGATCCAGGAAGCGTGGCTTGAGAAGTTTTTACCCCTCTTTGTCACAGGAAGGAGAAACTATTCTCCTTTTGAATTTTGCAGGGTATTCTCAGTACTCACTCATTCTGCCCGACACTTTGCTTCAATGACGAAGAGATCAAAAGCCATTAGAGAAGATTTTTCTTTTTCGAGGTGGAAATATTCAAGAAGGAGAGGGGTTGGCCAGGAAAGAAAGAAGTTTGGTGCATATTTACACCTGTAAATTTTAATATCATCATTTGAATTTTCTTTTCCACTGGGTTTCTGAGTAGGTTCTTGCTTTTACACCTCCTCCCTGAGAGTGCTCTGCCCTTTGTCTTCGTGGTTCATTTGAAGGTGTATTCTCTCTGGTATAGTCGAGGTGTTTCTGAAAATGAGAAGCTGTGGTTTTTAATTACCAATACCTGCAATAGTGAAATATATCACTTTTGGCTTTCCATGCTTCTGAGGTGAAAAATCTTGGATTTCTTGTGTGTAAATCTCCTTTTGCTGTCAAAATTCTAATTTCATGCTAATCTTCTTGCTTTTATGTTAAAAACACTATCTGTGGTTTTTGATAACAGATCCAGAAAAATTCCCATTTTCTGAAAGTGCAGCAGGATCTGGAATCTCGCAACCTGACTTCTTAAAATATGTTTATCTTTCCTACTTGGTACTTAGTACCACTTGGTGCTCGCGTCGATGCAAAGAGGACAAAACTGGAAGCAAGTTCTGGGAGACGGAAGAAAATCTTCAGACAGGCTCTGTTCTCTGATTTGAGCAGGTTCAGGTGCCTCATTTTGCACCTCTCTTGCTTGCAGCCTCTATGGCATTTAATCCTCTCGACAAAACTTTACCACGGAGGCCCAGAAATTGCAAATCTACAGGAAAAAATTGTTAATTTATGGAAATTTACAGTCAAGGAAACAGTAAAAACGCCTTTCCTTTATTCTGCAACGGCCCGAGCTTTCTTGTGTTATGTGTATTAAATATTTTGGAACTTGAGTTACCCTCTTATTAAGCGTACTTAATTAGTGTTTCGAGTGCTTATGAAGTAAACATGTTAGTTAGAAATGGGAAAAAAAAACAGAGAAAGGAACGGAAGGATCCCACTGCACAGCATCCTGAGAGTCTGTGCTGGATGTTCGACTTACATGCATCTTGGCTTCGCTCTGATGACGGCAATCTTTGAATTTTCTTGGGTGTCTGGTTAGCAGTTACCTCAAGAATGAGGGAGTGGCTAAAAGCTATGAATGAGTTGTGAAGGTTGTCTGGTCTGGTAGGTTGGTCCCCTTTTTGGTCATTCAATAGCCAAGGGACCCCATCTTTTGTGCTATTGCTTTTACTCCCTTTAGCATTTTAGCTGAAAGTTTTCAGTCTTTTTAAAAAATGGCCGGGGAGCAGGAGATTCGAGCTGCTTGAAAATGGCCTTTGGTTGACCAGTCTTGAAAATTTCAAAATCAATTTCGATATGGGTTTTGGTTGGCCAGTGTTGAATTTTCAAAATCAATTTCAAAAAGACAGCCCCATTATGAAAGTGGGTAACAAATGGGCTACCTTGAAACTAAGACATGGATCATAAATAGGTTTACAAAAGGCAAGCTCAAACAAGATGGGTTTTTATTGGTTCATTTACAAACCCATTCCTAACCCATTGATGACGCTTGCTTTCAAAGCCGCTATCACCCTCATGAAGAGTCACGATCTCTACCGCTTGGTTCAAGCAGTTCAGAAATGTATATCTGATAGCGGTAGAACCGGTGAAGGCGGAGCGGCTCCGGCGACAATTAATAATTGAAGCTGTCATGCACCACCCATAGGACCTCCATGACCACCTTGAGAGACTTCCGATCAAGGCTCAACTCTCTCTCTTCTTTGCTTAATCTCCATCTTCCTAGCCCTCTCTCTCTTCCGACAGAGCTACTCAATTCGCCCGCTCTTACCAAACCCTCAAAGTGAACAAGAAGCCCCGACTCCCTCCGTCGGCCCAGCGATTACTCCATCAGGGAAGCCTGAGGCTTGTGATTTGCCAGATCTTGTCGGTGGGGTGTCGCCATTTGGGCCACCCTCATTGGGGCCGCCGTCGTGTCCGAGTATGATTCCGGAGGAGAAAATCTTGAGAAAGTGAATCTTTTTTACCTCCTATATAATTGAATTTTACCCGTCGCACTCGCCGTTGAAAGTACGTCATGCAACATTTAGGCATGTTAATGTAAGTAGCATCAATGAAAGTGGTCTGTTTTAAGGAATGAATTATTACATGCAACATTTATGTATGTACTCAATTCGGATAATCTAAAATGGTAAATATCACAGGGTCTAATGGTCTAGATTCATCTTTTAAGGACATGCATATTGGTAGAGGTGGCAAATAGGTGGGTCAAGTTTGGGGGGGGGTCTAAAATGAGTTCAATCCAAATCCAACTATTTAACTTACATTGACTCATTTATTTACTAAGCAATTTGAATGACTTGTCCCTAATCCAACCCACATCTAACCCAAACCCACATTTATAACTCATGAGAAAAACAAATTAAAAGGCCTGCTAATTCTTCAAAATTAACTAAACAAAAAAAAAATTCTGCAAAATAAAACGAAAACCCTAGCCATAGAAGAAGTTCAAGCTTGAGAAGGCTCAACTTCTCCAAGAAATTTCAAACAAGCAATGCAATCGCAATAAATGCCCGACTTTTCAGATATAATAGGCCAGCAAATAAATGCAAAATCTTCACTCCTCGCGGACATTTCCAATGTAAATAAGTTTGCATCTAATTCTCGAACCCTAGAATCGAAATCCATTGTCCTATCAAATCCATGTAACCATCCATCGAGTCTTGTCTACATGGCATAATCACAAGGGCCACATCCTTTGGACTATCCCCACATTTTAGCTGGTATTTGAATTTCCAAAAGCAGTCGTGTCGCTGTCGATCGTGCTTCGGCTGTCCTTAGGGTTGTCGGCCGGGCGGGGCGTTTTTGTACGGATTGCAAGTTATCCACATGTCCACCAGTGGGTTTCATTGGAGAGGACAATGTTTTTAATTGCTCAACATTTGGGCCGCCAGCACTTGAAGAGGGGGTTGATAGCTGGCCCATTTTCTTGTGTCGTTCAATTTGAATAGGTTTGACCATGGCACAAATTGCCGGAGAAAATTACCCAATCGTAATTTGAACTCATCATATAGATGCCAATTCATTCTTAAAGTTTTTAATTTTGATAATTCAGTCTTAAACCTTTACGCGAAATTCTAATATAATCATTCCAATCAATTTTTGTTGAAAATCGTCGACTTGGCGGCTTAGTTATAAGCCAACCATTTTATGTGGCACACTTCCCCGTTAGCGATTTCCGGAAAAAGTTGATCGAAATGACTACTTATGAATTCCGTGCAAAGGTTTATTATTGAATTAATAAAATTAAAAATTTTAGGATTGAATTGATATCCGTACAATAAGTTTGTGATAGATTGGACAATTCCTTCTAAATTTTTGTGCATATATTAGTGCATTCACTATTCTTAGTCAACTTTTGTCTACTGTCGTACATCCACCTCCCCGATCCGATCAAAGAATAGGTGATTCATAGCGGACCAAGGGACTGCTATATCTTATGAGGTGAACTTACCGAATATGAATCAGCATTGAGATAGTACCACTTATATCAAGTTTTGTTTTACCGTCTGGCTACTCTCTCAGGGTTCATCACGCTTTGCATTTCTCATCAAGTTGTGTAACATCAAAGTAAGGACCCTTAACTAGGGTGAGTATTCTTGCTTAGAATTTGATTCGCTAGGCCAACTAGTTTACATTAACAGGTAATTTTGAATGTTTATATAGATCGGGTCCATATAAGTATTTCACTAATGCGACCTATTGTCTACTAAAACTACAAAAAGTGGAAAAAAATATCCACAGAAAGAACCTTGCGTTGCTAGCCAGTTTAAGAAAAAATCAATGCAATGGCTCGAGGCATTGCATTCCTAATCCATCTCGACCTTTTAATCTTCGTAGATCGCGTGTCAAATATGATTGGATTCACTGTACAACGATCCAGATGTATTAAGCTCATGCAGTAATATCTTCTAGTCTATGTGCGACCGGATTTGCCTGTCTGGGTGTTTGCACCAATAAATGACTAATTTTGGTTATTATAGACAAATAACTTAGTTGATGATAGTAGAATTTGGTCATTTATAAATAGAATTATCAATAACGTGATGAATCAACAGCTCGCAGGAATCGATAAAAAGTGGAGTTGACAATCTCCGACTGAATAATAGCTCTAGATAGGATAACTTATATCTTATCCGGTGTTTGGCGGAACGCGAAATCCGAATTTGTCCAAGATATAGCCAGGATTTGGAGGAGAGAGACTGAGCGAACTCCACTGTCGAAGACCAAGCGCGAGATCCACCGTTATTTGATGTCCCTCCCTGTCTCACGCTCTCTCTCTCTCTCTCTCTCTCTAGACCTGTTGGATCGATGCGGTCCGACGCTCTAGACCTCAGATCTGAGGTGGCGGAGTTTAGGCCTTGACCTCGCAATCCCTTGCACCAGCTAGTGGCCTTATCAGTGGCCACATCGGTGTCCCGGTCGGGGCTGTGGACAAAGATTTGGAGGTGAATGAGGTCCGATTCGGTCGATTTGATGAGCTCGGAGAGCAGAGAAGGGTTGTTTGTGGGGATCTTCGCGTTCAATGCCTGCCGTCGTTGCTCCATCTTTAGCTCAAATCCAACTTCCAATGGCAGCCACCAGTCACACCATCATTGCTCCATTGGTTTGAAGCTGAGCTGCATTTCCAATCTGAAGTCGAAATCTGAGGATGCTTTGGAGTTTTAACTGACTCTCTCAATTGCTGCCAAGTCTGCAAGATTCAAATTTTGGCTTGAATTTCATGTTCATGTCTAGAAATTGTTATTAACTGTAGAGTTCAAGATCACATTACTCTTCTTGTCTCGGGTGGGCAGCCTCATCTTCTTCTTCTTCAGAGTTGCTTAATGGCGATGGTTGCGAGGTTAGATGACAACAGGCACCAGGCGACCGTCGCAGACTATTGATGGCTGTGACGGCAGTGGTGAGGTCCCGTGCGAGCAATTGTCTTTGTGGATAGAGCATGGAGACTTGATTTGGGGTGTCTATATTCATGTTATAATTCGGACATTCATCAAACATTGCATATGATATTACAAACCCAATCATTAACCTATCCGATAAAAAAATCAAGACGACCAAACGCACTCCAATGTTAGATCTCTTTTGGATCGGAGTGCCTTGGACTATGTTCTGGTAACTCCATTTTGCATGGAGCACTTGTTAACCTTTCTTTATAAAGAAACATTTTGATTTTCAAAGCACCGATTACACATTACATGAGAAAAACAGTTGAATGGAAATTGCAAACTTAATAAGTGCTTGGAGGGCACTTTTTAAACAAAAATTTATAGTAAATTACATGGTAACATGTTTTGAGGACCAAGCAAGAATTTATATCAAGAGAGTAACATGATTCCGTATATTTTCACAAAAATATTTTTTACTCTCTGAGGGCACTCTTCAACAAATCTTTTTAAAAATCTAAATTATAAGCACGAATAAGTAACCAAGCTCTCAAATTTTACACCTACTGAATGAGCAACTCTTCTAAAAAAATATGGATTAGAATTATATGATTCTAGGAAACACCATATGGTTTTTACATCCGTTGCACATCAAGAAACTAGTTAACATTTTAACTAGTTTTCGTTCTATCCTACATAACAGTTGCCGTTCGCGAGACAATAAATACATGATCCCATTTCATAAAAAATATCTTATGGTCCCACAATTATATGCCATGGATCATGAGTCGACACGCAATCAAATGTGCCTACAATCAGATTGGGGTGAGGGGACATCTCTCCGTGCATTTTTCTCTGTTCTAGGAGAAGAAAGAGTTATTAAGATGAAGGTACATCAGAGATTTCAATAGGCTCACGGCTGAGCTTTGATGCATGGTCCTTAGTGGGCCTCAAGTTTTGTACTTTGTAGGCCCTTCTGCGTCCACCAAAGCTAATTTTTTACTTAGAACAAGGATAATGGATTTGGATGGATAGAAATTTCATAGTACGAGTGCACATGAAAATCTCTCGAAAATAGCGAGAAAGTAAGGTCTCAGGGTAGAATTTAATCTCACAGTGGCCATTAATTTGTTGATTTCTTAGCTGCTTGATCGGTCAGTTTGATCTCTACGGGTGCTTTATAGTCTAGCTCAATGCTTAAACTTAACCGGTTGGTACGAGAGGAGAGATACATTTGTTGATAATTTGTCACTGTTGTAAAATTTTCAGCCTCAAATGCTCATTATTTAGTTCCGATGATGTCCGTATGCGGTATAAACTAAATAGTGACGATAATGAGTTGAGGTAACTTTCGGATCACAAATCTTTTGAATATGTATATTCCAAATTTCTATTAAATCCTTTTATCTTGCAACAATTTAATTACATATATATTACACTTCCCGCTAGTATAGCAAGAAAAAATATATACAAAAATGATTTCAACTAGCATACTTTTATTTCTAAGAGAATCAAACACTTTAGTAGATTACAATAAGGATATTCGACACATCATGTTAAATACAACCCGATGAAAATAAATTTTCCACCATTGACTTACTCTAGAAAATTTGGTATTTTTTACAGAGAAATCAAGATAGACTTTCTGACCTCTCAATCATGCTAATAAAATTACTGCTAAAAAAGGATTTTTCTTATTTAATAACTTATCATAAGTTGTACATCTAATTTTAGCTTAGCAGGATGGGCCTTCCCGAGCCTATTAAGCCTAGAGTGGCTGGGCCACAATAATTAGGTAAGACTTACTTTTTCTTTTTTTTTTTGGGCCAGAACAAGATCACACTCTTTCATTCATCACGACCCAATTGGGTTTTTAATTTAGAATGATGCAAGAGATGGTTTTGGTTTCATTCAAGACGATTAGGAGTTTAGATGGATGTTTAACCCCATCACGAAAATAATTTGCTGTTACTTTTAATTTTTGGTGTTTAATCAAATCTTCAGTGTGGGTGGACTAGGGTTTGTTTCGTAAAACTGAAAATTAAGTGCTGAAAATTTAAGTAGAGATATTAATGTGTTGATAGTCTTTCTTTTTTCGGGTCGAATCTTTAAGTGCTGGACATAGAACGGAAAAGTTGTTTATGATAATTAAAATTGTATAGCTGGATATCATTAATCACTGACCAAACATTGAAAAAAGACCAGCACTGGTAGGTTTTATCAATATATTTAGTAATATTCCAATTACATCATTTTTTTTTCTATTGAATGAATCAAGTAATCCCTCCCTTACTTACCAAATTAAGTGGACTTTCGACTCAATTGAATAATTTGTCGATTCAATTTAAGATTATCAAACACGTTTAATCTTATTGTTAGCTGAAGTTTTAGCTTTCAACACTTAATGGGGTCATCAAACATACCCTAATTTCCCATTCATAAGCCCTTACTTAAGGTAACTAAGAGCTCTCAAAACTCCAATGTCCAAGTACAAAGATCAATAACTTTCATGAACGACCAACGAAATCAACTTTACAATCAAACTCAAAAGTCAAAAGTCGAAACTGAGCTGTATCATGACAAGAACAAATTCCAGGACAAAATCAGCAAAAATCAATCACCTGGCAACTCTCATTAGATAGAAGTGATTGTCTTTCATTAGGAAAGGGTATCAAGCAATCGCACGTAGTATTACACCATTTGTGACATTCCGAATTTCGACCAATTTTTGGGATTTATAAAACGCGTAATTTGTCAGTGTGCTTATAGTAAAATCTCGCCCGGGAACTGATCACTCCCGGTTATCATTTTAAATTAGAAATTTCGCTAGAATCGCACTCGATCGAATTTGGCCATTATTTAGACCCTGAACTTGGCAGTCGATTTCCGAGAGTTTCGAGACAAATTAAATTGGACGGTGTCGATATTATTGTGGTCAGCGTCGAGATTATCAGGAATAGTGAAAAAAGTGAACTTTTGGACCGGATGCGGATTTGGACTGGTAGACCTCCCTCGTAGTGTGTTTTGAGTTATTTTATTTTGGCCATTTTCCTATAATATTATTTAGGGTTATTATGGACCGTTAGATCGTTTTGGGGTTTGAACCGTGTCCGTTGGATCGCGATTATTAAGTTTGACTTGTGGCTCTCTCTCTCTCTCTCTCTCTCTCTCTCTCTCCTTCCCTCTGCCGCGCGCACGCCTTCCCCATGCAGCAGTCCCATTCGTGCACGTTTGCCCCCCTTCTGTCCCCATGCAGACCTCTCTCTCTCTCTCTCTCTCTCTCTCTCTTCCCTCTCTCTCCCCCCTGCTTGGCGTGCATGCCGCGCCCATGCAGGCACGCTCCCCCCCTGACACACTCTCTCTCCTCTTCCTTCTTCTTCTCCTTCTCTTCTCTCTCTTCCCTTTTTCTTTTGGTTCTTCGGTTCCTTCCCTCCCCGACGAGCCTGCATGTGGCCCCAGCTCCCTCCGGCGCCTGCCCAGCTCGCTGATCGCCGCACGCCCGGCTGACCTTCGCCTCTCGTCACCACCGCGCGCCATCCCGCCGCCGCCTCCACCTTGCCGCCGCCGCCACAGCAGCTCTCCCCCCTCCTCTCTCGCCCACTCTCCTCCTCCACGGCCCCCTCTCACCCTCCGTCCGACGTCGCCTCCGACCGTCGCTGCCGCGAGCCACCGTTGCCGTCGCTCGACATCCCCGTCGCCACCACGAGCCACCTCACGGCCGCAGCTCACCGGGTCGAACTCCTTCTCCCCTATTCGGCTCCGCTTCACCCAGCCACCGCACATCGCCGCTCTGATCGCCGCCGCTGCTTCGTCAACCACCACCCGGCGTCCCCTCTGTCACCGACCGCTGTTGTGCTGCCCGGGCACCGCCGGCTCCGAGCCCCATCGCCGCTGCCGGTCGCCAGCCCAGCCAACCAACCAGCCCCGGCTAGCCAACCTAGCCGTGCCCGGGGCTTGCCCAGGCCGTGGCCGGCCCGTTGCCCACATGCACCAGCCGCGTGCCCACTCGCCCGGTTGTGGCCCATCGCCATGCCTGTCGCCCAGGCGCGTCGCCCGTCCAGCCGGCCCGTCGCCCGTCCGCGCCCGTGCCCGTGCCCGCGCGCCAGGCACGCCGACCGGCCATTGTGCCCGCGGTGGCCGGCCACCGCGCCCGTGTGGCCTGCGCCCGCGCCTAGTTGGTACTGTTCACCTGGGCCATTTTAGGCTCGAGCCGATTTTCTCCGGGCCAAACTTAGGTAAGTGACTTCCTAAACCCTACCTAGTACATTGGGTATTATTAGACTTGTCTAGAGTTTGATTAGTGTCGGTTTAGGGGTTAAACGTGGATTCGGGTTAATATTCGTATGTGCGTGATTGTTATATTAAATTGTGATATTTATGGGGCTTAATTTAGTAGCTAATTAAGGGGGGCTAAATGATCGTATTGTCGTGGGTTAGAACGACTAGAGCGTGTTTTAATTTAATTATATTATGTTATAGTTACGTTATTTGAATTGGGTTGGATAAAATGTTTGAATTAGATGATGGTGTGTAGCCGACTTAGATGGTTTTGAGTGCATAGTAGTGGCTAATATTGGTGGATCAGTGATTGGCTTGTTGTGGCATTCGTGGGTGAATTTGATGTTCGTATGTGGCGGATTAATTTGTCGAGTCGTGGATTGGCGTGGCTTGTCCTGAATTGGATTGAATTGTGATCGTGGATTGCTTGGTGTAACTGGCGTGAAATTGATTGAATTGAATGGCGTGTGTTTGCCTGTCGATTTGAAGCCCGGATCGATCGGAGGGCTACGGACTTGGGACGTGTTGACGGCGGTCCGTGTGAAGGCATGACTGGCCGAGGTGCCAAATGGATGCTGGCTTGAGACGTGTGGACGGTGGCCCGTTAAAGGTGTGATAGACCGAGACGTGTTTACGTCGGTCATTGGAATGATTGATTATGTGGCTTAGGACGTGCGGACGGCGGCCACTGGATGGTATGATTGATTATGTGGCTTGGGACGTGCGGACGGCGGCCACTGGATGGTATGATTGATATGGCTTGGGACGTGTTGACGGCGGCCATTGGTTTGAGTGATTGGGCGGCTTGTGAGCCCGTGAGAGGAAAGTTGGCTGGACCCGTGCATGCGACTTGAGTGTGATTGAAATGGCCGTTGAATGTGACTGAATTGGCTGGTTGAGCGTGTGATTGGATTGGCTGGTTGAGTGTATGCTTGAAATAGCTGGTTGAATGTGTGGTTTAATTAGTAAGGTGAATTGCATGCAAGTGTGGTTGGCGTTTGAGCAATTGCGACGTACTATTTAGTTACTATTATTGCATTAACATTTTATGACTAACATGCAGTGTTAGCATGGGTTTGATGTCGAGGTAAGTTCAATAACGCGAATTATATATCTTATGGGGTAGATTGCATGTACGACTTGTCTGGGTACGCATTGGCCTACGTGGGGTATAGGGGGTTGCTTATTGAGACTCGTTCTCACGGTTATTATATAACCATTTCAGATTCGCGATCATGAGGGATTGGAGACGCTTCAAGGGTATCTCGGAGATCGAAGACGAGTCAAGTACTCGGTATTTTGAGTCCCCCTTTTTGTAGAGGAGTTAAGTTTGCGAACCATTGCCCTTTGAGGAATGTGGTTCTGTTGTTGTGGCTTAGCTTAGGGAATTGTCTTTTGTGGACGTCGTACGTATCTGTCAAGTATAGGAAATTACAGTTATTTGTTTATTGCTATTGATACCCCTTGTCATTATTAATTGTCCGGGTTATTTCTATTTGTTTCTGCGCGTGCTTAATCTCTGATGTTTGGGTTGGGTCGACGACGTGCCTGGGACGTCGCATTCAATGATCGACCATCGAGGGGTGTCGCGAGCTCGTTAGGGTTCGGGGCGTGACACCATTCCAAGCCAATTTCAATAGAATTTTCCTAGAAGTTATAGCCCCTTTAGATTCTACAATGCCCTAACCAGCTAAGCTCTAGTTGACAATTATCTATCAATGCCACATTGGTCCTATAAAGAAGAATCCTTTTTGAGAGAGAGAAAGAAAGAAAAGAAAGGAAAAGGTAATTCCAAAAAGTCAAAAGTTATGCATGTTACTTTCGCATTAGAATTCAAAATATCGTCCAAATTTCAAATAATCATGAAAAAATATATGCGAATCTATACGTCGATATAAGACCATTATTCAATAAGAAATGTCTTCACAACGAGTTCCAAATGGCTGCCATGAAACGTCAGCCAAGTAAATTTCCTTACTTTGAAAACGAAAGATAAATAATTTTCTTTGATTGCTAAGGGCCAGTCACATTCTTTTGCATTGTTCACATAGTCAATACAAGCATTCTTTTTATGAACTCCATTCAAAGTGAGTTACTGACCCTAGTCTTCACGTGACTCTTTAAAATAATTTTTGAAAAATATCACTTGATATTTTGCTAAATTTTCATGGTTTTTCTTCACTTTCACATTCAATTTTAAAATTTTTTTCTTTGATTGAGAACAGGAGAGAAAGAAGAAGTGGAGGCTGTACTTCTTTGACAAACTAATAAGTTGAATTTCGTAAATACAGCAATTGGCTCAAGACCAGATTCTTTGCTACAACTGATAGAAAGGTCAATGTTCGACTAGGTTACAGAATAATTAACACGGGTAACATTGACTTAGGTTATACGGTCAACATTCTCATCTCCATGCTTTTAAAAAAATTAGCTTCCCTTGAATTTGAAGTATAAATTTGATTCTACATAAGTTCTTGTTTTGGCTCAATTCTTCATTATTTCCGCTATACGTGGCTTGACACCATATTATCTTATATTATGGGATAATGATAGAAATGGTTCATAAATTTTGACCCTATATATAACGTGGCCCATGAAATTTTAATTTTTTCAATGTTGTCCCTAAACCTTAACTCAATGTGCATTGTAGTCTCTGAATTTTTAATTTGTTCAATGTGGTCCCTGAATTTTTAGTATATCTTCAAACTAGTCCAAGGGCTATAAAATTAAATTAATGGAAGGACAATATGAACTTTTTCATATAATTCAGGGATTAGTTTAAATATATACCAAAAGTTCAGGGACCTTATTGAAAAAATTAAAAGTTCAGGGACCGCATTGCACATTAAGCTCAAGTTTATGGATCACATTGAATAAATTGAAAATTCAGAGACCACATTACATATTGAGTTAAAGTTTAGAAACCACTCGAATCATTTTCCCAATTACTAAATAGTCCGAGCTCTCTTATGTTCTTTTGAACTTTTCTGAATCATTCTATGATTGTGGAAATGATTCAAAGAGGACTTTCGCAATCAAAAAGCAACCAAGGAGCTTCCAGTCTAGTTAAAAAACAACCAAGTTCGACATCCAAGTTCACCAAACTTCTAGCGAACTTTGATTTATTCTTGTGCGTTAATCTTGGTTCAGTTGTTACAACTAAGCTAACTTTTCGCTTAGCTTGTCCTAGCTTCTATTTCTTCAGCTTTTGTTAAAAATATTCTTGATAATACATTAATAATATTGGTGGATAGCCCCGAAAGAAAAGATGAAACCTACCAGTCACTTATATATTAATTTAAAGATGAGGTACTTGATCTGCTCAAAAACCTTGGAAAGCTGCATTTGCTGTCTCAGAATTTCAGGAGGGCCAATCATGTGTGGCTGCCTCAAACACCAACCCAAGTGAAAAAGACAAATTTCTTTTCAATCAAGATAAAATCTTATCATAAATCTGCTAACATCTTATGCAACTATTTAGGAGGGTCAATCATGTATTTAAAAAGCCCTTATTTTGGTAACCTATTGAAAGATTTAAATAAATCTCTTTCGTTGGTTTTTATAGAATCCAATTTCCCCCCCTTTGTTGTGCAAAGGAGGTGGCCAACCATGGACCAACATAAACGACAAGAGAGGACCAGCTTTCTAACCCATCTACCCCAATTTTCAAAGCGTCCATATTTGCTTGAGATAGAGACTTTTCCTTTGTATAATCTTTTCTACGTTCTCTCTTGGACGTCTTCACCTACTTTCAATCCATATATATAGCTCCATATGAACAATCTTTCATCTATTCCAACGAACCTCACATCTGCTCTTATTCTTCGTAATTCACTTATAAGGCTTCCCCATAGAAATCAAAATCTAGAGATAATCACAAAGATGACAGAGAGCGACGGCAAGGAAATCGGTTATGATCTGGTGATGGCTCTGTTATCTTCTTCCGTGATCGTTCTTGGGATCCTCCTGGCGATATCGTGCAAGAAGAAGCCAGTTGAATCCGAAGAAGCACTTCCGCTAAAGGTTTCCACGCGGGCATACCCTTTAACCGATATTGATTCTGCTACGGACGGTTTCAACCCCACAAGAATGATTGGCTTGGGACGGGTTGGGACGGTTTATGCTGCCTCGCTAGCCGGAGGCGAACTTGTCGCCGTGAAGAGGATTCATCCTGGCCTCGTCTTGAGCCATGCAGGCTTTGGGTTCTCGTCCGTGATCAAGACAATCTCTTTGGCTTTACACCCGAACATAGTCCCAATCATCGGATTTTCCCAAGCGCCGGGAGAGAGAATCGTGGTAACTGAGTTTGTTAGCTTAGGGTGCTTGGAAATCTATTTACATCATAACCCGGATGGGGCATCTCTTCTGGATTGGACCCGGCGGGTGCGGATCGCGGCCGGGGCTGCTCGGGGACTCCAGTACTTGCATGAGGGCATGGTGCCTAACATAGTACACGGTTGCGTCAAGGCCTCCAACATCTTGATCGATGCCAATTTCTGCGCTAGGGTCTCCGATTACGGCTTGGCGTTCTTGGCGCCGCGGGAGAGGAAAGGCCTTGTTGGGTTTGTGGATGAAGAGTATTGGAGTGAGAGAGGAGGTTCATTCTTGGCTTGCAAAGAGACTGATGTCTATGGATTTGGGGTGGTTTTGTTGGAGATTCTGAGCGGGAGGAGGTGCGAAGAAGGCTTGCTTGTGAAGTGGGCAATGCCTTTGATTAAGGACATGAGGTTTGGTGAGCTCTTGGATCCCAGGCTTATGATTCCAAGTGACATGAAGCCTCTGGTGAGGCTGGCAAGAGTTGCACTGGCTTGTGTGGGCAATTCAAGAAAGAACAGGCCTTCCATCGCGCAGGTCGCGGCGATTTTGAACAGTTTGGAGATGGAGATTTGTTCTTGATTGTCCCTACGCGTCTCTGCGATCAACGAAGAGAGAGATTTCGTACCACAGGACGATCACACGAGTCTTGAATTGCGAAATCGCTTACAAATTATGGAAGGCGGTTTTGCTCCAAGCATGAACAAGGAGAAGCTGCCGATGCAAAAGGCTCCATATGATCCAGCGGTCACGGGGTTTTCGATTGGGTTTCGATCGGGCACATATGTTCGATCCTCGTGACGATCGATAGTTTGCGTCGAACCTTTTCTGGCGAAGGAAATTGCTTCTTCTGGCGGACAATGAGAAGTTCCCGCATTCCAAGTAGGACGGGCCGGCAAGAAACTGGAAATTATAATGATTTCACCTCTTCGTTACGGAGTCTGTTTTGACTTTCAGTAGTCCCTGGAAAAATCCATCCATACTAAAATGCGTTCAGGCGTGCGAGAGCAAAAAAATTGAAGAACAAGGCTGGCTCATGTGAGCCCACGACATCTTTATCAATTTCGAATGAGATCACTAACTCGATTTGATGATCGAAATGCATCGGATCAACATGAATCGAGCTCATTCAGAAGACGTCGATCCCGTGAAGGGTATTTTTTCCCTCCCCGGAAATTACTTTTTTTAATGGTTTGGTATGAATCGTGAAGTGGAAAAAGGTCCAAAGGACGGTGCGTTGGGTGGGTTGAACAATTTGCTTTCGTGTGGAATGGAGGCATCCTTTTGAGGGAGTGAAAGGGACGCATCCATAGAATTTTCTTGGTGGATCAATCGCAATTCTTACTTGCTTTTGCGGTGTGCGCGATGTTTTTGAACGTGTGCTGGTGGATTTCTATGTCGACTAGCTATGGAGAACATTGTAAAATAGCCAGCCTCGGGAAAACGACCAAATCGATTGATACACGCATTCCTTTATGTGTGCGTCAAAATTCTTGATTGCAACGTTGGATGTATCGAAGAATAGTATTTTGACTATTCTAAGTGCTGCAAATGAAAGCAAATATTCGTTTTGTAATAATTATATATTTAGTGTCCAAACAGTATTGGCTTCTTACAATTATAAATATTATGAATATTATTGGGAGGTTTAAGTCTTTTTAGCAACGCAATATGCAAGACTTTAATTTCTTTTTGGGATAATGACACAAATGGTCTCGAAACTTAGGTTGAATATGCAATATGACCCATAAACTTTTAATTTGTTTAATGCAGTCTTCGAACTCTTGTTCCATGTACAATGTCATCATTGAACTTTTAATTTGTTCAATGTGGTTTTTGAATTTTTGGTAAATGTTCAAACTAGTTCCTAAACTATATGAAAATATTCAATGTTACTCCTGAACTTAAATTAATAAAAGGATAATATTGGGTATTTTCACATTATCTAGGGACTAGTTTGGACATTTATCAAACATTTATGGACTATATTTAATAAATTAAAAGTTCCAGGACGACATTGCATATTTCGCCAAAGTTCAAGGCCATATTGTATATTGGGCCAAAATTCAAAAACTATTTTTGTCATTTTCCCTTTTCAATCCGTCTGCTATCGGATGAATTAAGTAACCTAACCCTATTACTACTTTTCTTTTTCATACCTTACTATCACTTAATCAAGCGATTTTTATTTATTTATTTTTAAAGTCAAACCTAGTTTTGATAATCAAAACTGTTTGATTTAATTGCCGAGTCTATCAATTCGGGGCAGTTATTGGAGTTATCGTAAGTGTATCGACCGTCACATAAATTTTTTTTTTACATGAAACTTCATATATTAAAATATAAGCTTATATGGTTATATATATAGATAATTGCATCCAACACTAATCGTTAGGCAGCCCCTCCCAAGTCGCAACCTCCTCTTTCGGTTCGTCATACTTGTTTGAGAGGTGTATCGGTTTGACTACACTTTAGATTTGGGTGAAAATTCTGATTTTCTTCTAGAAAGGAGTTCTGCAGTTTCGGAAATATAAGTGCTTTTTTCTCCTTCCTTGATAGCAGAAGATAAAGTCCTCGATACACAAACGGCATATTTATTTCACGAAAAATGAGTAATTTAAAAGATATATTTTTTTGAAAATGATCGCTTGTATTGCTTGCAAGAATGACTGAATGAAAAATATTTTCATCGTCCACCAAAATATTTAACGAAAATATTTAGACATAAATTGTGATTGATAATGCAACAAATTTCTTTTATTGACTAATTATTTCAAATAATATAAGCAATTATTTCTAGAAAAATATTTTTCAACATTCATTTTCCGTGAAACAATTGGAGCCGAAATGTCACCAGCCTCCTTCGGACATATTTAGTTTTTTCTCCATACAAACACCTAAATGTGATCCATCTGGACGCATCGAATATTGGTTGTCTACGTTCATAAACTTGTTTTATAATTCTTATACCCATGCTAAAAATAATTTAATTATGTCGAGGCTTAATGCTGGTTTCACACTCACTCCAGTGATTTTGATGAAGAAAAAGAAAGGTGATGCACCTAGGGGACCGGTGGACCCGTTATGCGACTAGACGAACTGACGGGCTCGAAGTCAAGGATCTTAGATTGAGCTCAAATTTGATCGGCTGAAGCGAAATGGCATGCTGATTAATATTCACAGCTATTGACCGTGATTAACGATGGATTTTTTCGATTCAGGGTCGTTTAGACGGGTTTTTCTATTTTTTTAGTATTTTTATGGGTTAATTTAGTAAAGGATAGTTTCGTAATTTTACGTTTTGATGTTTACTAATCCTAGTAGGGTTAGATTTGGGAATATATAAGCTTATTTTAGAGTTTCATTTGATCAGACTTTGGATATTTTGATTTGATGATCATACTTGGAGAACAAATTGTTATTCTGTCAAATTTTCTAGTTCAGTCAATCTTTCTATCGCGTTTCGGCATCAATTGGTATTAGAGCATAGGTTGCTTGAATCAATGGTTGAATAGAATCGCGGTCGTGGATGGTAGGCTCATGGTGGTCGGGGGCGTGGAGGCGTTCCTGAAGCATACGACTAACCGCGTCTAAGAGATCTGTGAGACATAGAAATTGAAGAACAGAGAAGAAGAATCCAGGATTTGGAGTAACAACTTGCGGAGGCGAGGTTGGGTGTTCAATTCGAAGAAGAAGTATAATATGAGGATCTATCCGATGATGAAGAGGAGGACGTAAACTCTTTCGGGGTTTTGAACCAGGGGCAAAATCGAGGAGTACGACCTGGAAATCAATGCTCTTCTCAAATTTTCGGGATGAAGATCGAGATTCCCGAGATTAATGATAAGGCTCATCCCGATAAGTTTATTGATTGGTTACATACAGTAGATAAGATCTTTGAAATTAAGGATCTGATTGAAGAGCAGAAAGTTAAATTAGTGGCTATTAGGCTACGAAAACATGTCTCGATATGGTGGGAGCATGTGAAAAGGCAGCGTGCTAGAGAGGGGAAATCAAAAGTAAACCGCTAGGATAAGATGAAAAAAATTGTTGCAAAAGAAAATTTTACCTACTCATTATAGGTAGGAGGCATTTATTGAGTATCAGAACATTAAACAGCGAGATTTAACGGTCGAGTAGTATACTGAGGAGTTTCATTGTTTGCGGATGTGTTGTGATGTGGCTAAGGAAGATGAGCAAACAATTGCTCGATATTTGGTAGGCTTGCGGTATGAAATTTATGATGTTGTCCAATTATAGCAATATTTGACCTATGAGGATGTGTGCATGTTGGCCTTGAAGGTGGAAGGTCAGTGTAAAAGGAAGAACGTGAATTCCAAATTTGAAAATTGTTGGTCAGGTAAAGAATCCTGAGGAAAAACAGGAACATCTGCAATAAATTCGACACCGGTCATAGTTAAGGATGTGAGTTCTAAACCTGCATCTAAGGAGGGGCAAAGTAGTACTGGAACTAGTAGGGGAGGAACTGTAGCCAAGCAGTATTTCAAGTATCAGGAATCCGGGCATTTTGCTGCTGATTGTCCAAACTGACAGATTATGACACTTGTTGATAATCTAGTCTTTGATGAAGGTCCAGTTTATGATGAATCTGAAGGCGAAGAAGAGGATGCGGAACAGGAATGGATTATCTATGCTGATTCTGATGAGTCCCTAGTCGTTAGAAGAATATTAAATGTTGTTGTAGCGGATGATGAATCATGGCTTAGACATAATATTTTTCATACTAAGTGCACTAGTAGAGGAAAAGTATGCAACATGATAATAGATGTTGGGAGTTGCGAGAATGTGGTGTCCACGACTATGGTGGAAAAGTTGGGGTTGAAAACATAAGATCATCCTCAACCATACAAGTTGTCGTGGCTTAGAAAAGTGAACGAGGTAAAGGTGAGTAAAAGGTGTCTTGTGTAATTTTCGATTGGAAAAAATTATATCGATGAGGTGTGGTGTGATGTAGTCCCAATGGATGCTTGCCATATTTTATTGAGGAGGCCGTGACAGTTTGATAGAAAGACACAGCATGATAGTTTCAGAAATACCTATACCTTCAAGAAGGATAGCCGAACCATTACCCTAGGTCCTTCAGATTTGAGAAAGGAAGTGAAGAATAATCTACTTTCCAGGTCAAAATTTCAAGAAGAGGCAGTGAACTCACCTGGGCTTTTTGCCATTGTAGTGATGGAGCGGAATTCTAACAGTCTCGAAATTCCTACCCAAATTCTAGCCTTGCTTGAGGAGTTTGCTGATGTCGTACCGGAAGAAATGCCACCTGGGTTGCCACCCATGAGAGACATTCAACATTGTATTAATTTTATTCCGGGATATGTTATTCCTCATAAGACAGCTTACAGAATGAGTCCTAAGGAACATTAGGAATTGCAGAGACAAGTGTAGGAGCTGTTAGAGAAAGGTGCAATTCGAGAGAGCATGAGTCCCTGTGCAGTGTCGACCTTACTGGTTCCTAAGAAAGATGGGTCGTGGAGGATGTGCATAGATAGTAGAGCTGTTAACAAAATTACAATCAAGTATCGATTCCCTATTCCATGATTTGATGATTTGATTGATCAATTACATAGGGTAGTTATCTTTTCGAAGATAGACTTGAGGAGTGGTTATCATCAGATTAGGATGCAACTTGAAGATCAGTGGAAGACGACGTTTAAAATTAGAGATGGTCTGTATGAGTGAATGGTGATACCCTTTGGGTTGTCTAACGTGCCGAACACTTTTATGAGGCTGATGAATAAGGTTTTTCGTCCTTTTATTGGCCAATTTATTGTCGTTTATTTCGATGATATTTTGGATTTTAGTACTTCGATTGAGCAACACGTGTAGCACTTGAGAAGAGTATTTGAGACATTGAGGGAGCATAAATTATATGCTAATACCAAGAAGTGTCACTTTTTAACTGATCATGTAACCTTTTTGGGTTGTATTGTGTCGAAGGAAGGCATTCAGATGGATCCAGTTAAGGTCGAAGCCATTATGAATTGGGGGATTCCGAAGAATATTCATGAGGTATGCAGCTTTCATGGGTTAGCGTCCTTTTATAGGAGGTTTATTTGAGATTTTAGTACTATTATTGCACCTCTTATGGATTGTCTAAAGGGAGACAGATTTGTGTGGACCAAAGAGGCAGACGCTGCGTTTTAGTTGTTGAAGAAAAAAGTGATTAAAGCCCCAATTTTAGTGCTTCTAGATTTTGGTGAGGTTTTTAAGGTGCATTGTGATGCCTCAGGCGTTAGTATTGGGGGCTTCCTGAGCCAGAAAAATAAACTTGTGGCGTTCTACAATGAGAAGTTGAATGAAGTGAAAAGAAGATATTCGACTTATGACAAGGAGTTTTACACCATAGTAAGGAGCTTAGAGCATTGGAGGCATTATCTTATCTCGAAAGAATTTATTTTGTATTCTGACCATAAAGCTTTGAAGTACATTAATGGGCAACATAAGTTGAATGCTAGGCATGCAAAGTGGGTGGAGTTTCTTTAGGTTTTTACTGTTGCCATTAAACATACGGCAGGAACGCTGAATAAAGTAGCAGATGCATTGAGTAGAAGACATTCTCTACTACCCACGATGCAGGTGAGAGTTTTGGGCTTTAATTCTTTTAAGGATTTATATGCTGATGATTCTTCTTTTGGAGATATTTGGAGGAAGTGCAAAACAAGGCCCTTTCAATAGTTTCTGGTTGTGGAGGGTTTTCAATTCAAAGGTGTTGACACCTAAATTTTGTCTAGTCATTTAGGGTTTAAGTGCGTAGAAAATTAGGATTTATTTTTAACCTCTAAATAAAAATATTTTCATTAAATTACATGGCATATAGATAGTAGGTGCATTTGTATTAATAGAATTTAGTATAACATATTTTCCTTTTTATTTTATTAAACAAATAGTTATAAAAAAGTTTTAAAAAAAAGAAAAAAAAAGTAAAGTAAAAGACAAAAGGAGAGCTCTTCCCTGGATTGATACGAAGGGATCTCTTCTCTCTCTCTCTCTTAACTCCACCCACACTTCCACAAAAGACAAAAAGGGAAGCTCTTTTTGTGGACCAACAAGAAAAGGGTTCATTTATCTCACGTTACAAAAGAGAGAATTGAGATTGTTCAGAGAGAGGTAATCATTTTTTTCGGAGGAAGAATAGCATTGGTGCCAAAATTTATGTACGAAAGCCACTTTGATGTCAAAACTTTCATTTGGATCACTTACGTGCCAAAAGTTTATGCCGGCGATCACTTAAATGCCAAATTGGAGAAAAAACGATCACTAAAGTGCCAACGGCAAGAAATTTCGATCAAATTTAATACATGGCTTTTATATTTAAATTTTAATGACACATGGCATTTACATGTGTATAATTCAATTTTTTAAATATTTTTTTCTGATTTTTTTCTTTCTTTTCCTTTTTCTTTTCTGTCTTCTCCTTTTTCTACCATGGTTGGTGGCTGGAGGCCACCCATCGGCCATGGCCAGCTTCGCCGGGCCTCGCTCGGAGGAAGGCGACTCCCGATGAGGCAGTCGTGGCCTCGGCGAGGGCCGGCCGTTGCCTAGGTAGGGCGAGCTCTGGCGAGGGCTCACCTCGCTAGATCCAGTGAGGTCGACCCTCGCCGAGGCCACGACTGCCTCGTCGGGCGTCACCTTCCTCCGGGCGAGGCCTGGTGAGGCCGTCGTAGCCTCGACAAGGGCTGGCCTCGTTGGATCTGACGAGGCGAGCCCTCGCCGGGGCTCGCCTCGCCAGATCCGACGAGGCTGACCCTCGTCGAGGCTACGTTGCCTGGGTAGGGTGAGCCCTGGCAAGGGCTTATCTCACCAGATCCGGTGAGGTGGGCCCTCGCCGAAGTTACGGCGGCCTCGCTAGGCCTCGCCCGGAGGAAGGCGATGCCCGGCGAAGCCGGCCATGGCCAGTGGCCGGATGCCGGTTATTGGAAATAAGAAGAAAGAAAAGAAAAAAAAAGAAAAGAAAGGAAAAAAGAAAGAAAAGGAAAAAAAAGAAAATAAAGGAAAAAAGAAAGAAAAGGAAAAAAAAGAAAAGAAATGCCATGTCAACCTCCGGCGAACCACATCAGCTTGAAAAATTAAAAAAAAAAACGACATGTTAGATTTTCGGTGAAATGGCACTTAAGTGATCGTTTTTTATAACTTTTGGCATTTAAGTGATCCAAATGAAAATTTTGGCACCAAAGTGGCCTCCGTACATAAGTTTTGACACCAATATTGTTCTTCTCCCCACTTTTTTCAGAGAAAAGAGTGTCTTTCACAAAACGAGTGTGGGTTGGTCTTCAAGAGGGAGGCATTTCACATAAAAGACACAATTTGAGAAGAGCAAGAGGAGAGATCAAGAAAGGAAAAGTCAAAGAGAAGTCAAGAGGAAAACACTGCTCTTCGGGGGACTGAGATGAAGGCCTTTCTTTCTCTCTCTAGTTTCCACCCATGTACAGACGAAAGAGGAAAACCTACGGTCTGCACATGCAGAGAGAGAAGAGAAGAAAGAGTTCTAAATGGATAGGGAGAGGAGAGTTCAAAAGAGGGAGGAGAGACTGAGAAAGGCAAAGGGGAGAGTTCGAAAAAAAGAGAACAAAGGAATCGAGAGTTCGAAAAAAAAGAGAGGAGACAAACTGAGAAAGAAAAAGATAGAGGAGAAGGAAGAGGCCGAGAGAGTTCGGGGGAAGTACCTGAGAAGAGAGGGTCCTCATCCGCCTGAAGGAGACCCTGAGGTCCTGCCAACAAGCTCACGATTGCTGCTTTACCACCAGCTAGCCTCAAACAGGTAGGATTTTGACTTCCCCTCTTTTGGCTTCCTCCTCCCCTGCCTCTCGGGTGCCGGGCACACCGAGCCTATTCGATGGTCGCCCGGCACCACAAAAGGAGGAAAATGTCTTTTTTCTTCTCCAAGGAGTGCTCCTGAACAGTTTTGATCAAGAAATAACCTTCGAATCTCGCTGAAATCGACTTAGAAACCGTTAGTTTTAGGCGCGTCCCAACTGTTCGTCGAAATGCCCCAATGAACCCTTTTGAGCTTAGGACCCCGAATCGAACCTTGCTCTTTTTGGTCGTTTCATGCAAAACGAGATCTCTTTGTTGCAAAATATTTTTTTTTGGGTAAAGGTAAGAATTGTATTACTTTTCAACACACCAAATACAAACTAAAGCCAAAACCAACTCAGACCCAGATAGGGCGAGAATGGTTTGACAAAGACTATACAAAAAGTCAAAGCCCGGATGAGTACATCAAAGGTACCCAGGAAAAAGAGGACAACCAAATTACAAGAAGATAGATGGAGAAAGACCCCACTTCCTTTGAAAAATTCGGTTTCTAGGTGTGTCTTGGACTCCTCCTATGGAAATAGCTTTGTCTTTTACAACTTTGATGAGGTGCTTGCACATCCCCGGGATGGAGACTTGCTTGTTCCTGAAGAGAGCATTGTTTCTCTTCGTCCAGATAATATGGATTAGAGCCCTAAAGGAGAATCGAGAGATGTAATGTGCAAAGGAAGGGCCCCCGCATATATTCTTAGCCCACGAGATAAGTTCTAGCCACGGTCGGTTGCGTCATGGAAGGCCGCATCTAGTTGCCCAGAAGGAAGCCAACCTCTTTGTATAAGTATACTCGAAGAAAAGATGGTTGACCGAGTCCGGCCTAGTACCACAGAAAGCACATAAAGCAGAGTCGATCCTTCGATTTTGGAGGAGGAGTGTCTGAGTAGGCAGCCGGTTGAGAGTGACAATCCATAGGAGGAAGGAATGTCGAGGGGCGATGTGGCGATCCCAAATGAAAGAATGCCAAGGAACCGGGTGTCCTTTCCTTCTAATAAAGTTCCAAGCAGAGGTGATAGTAAAGGATTTGGTCGAGTGAGGAATCCAGGTCAGATTGTCCATAATATTATCCACGAAGGTTGGCGGAGGGTTTGACCAGCTGAGGATGGTCGCCAGAGTTCTTGAAGGTTGCCACGTACCATCAAAGAATTGGCGAACTGTAGTATCTCGAGGAATCCTCGATTGATAAATGTCAACATTGTTGCAAAATATTGCTGTGTGAATCTTCGAACATCATCTTTAAGCTGAAAACCGCCTTGAAACCTCATCCTAAAACTCGCATCTAAACTCGCCTACAACATGTTTGATAAAATGTCCGAGTGGATGCCGAGACCTTTTTCACCAAAAACTGTTATTGTTATCTTCGTTTCATGAGTTGTTCATGCTTGAATCGACATTCCATGACTCACTTGGTGTTTTTTTCTTGTGTTTTTATGCCATTGTTTGAGGATTGCCCGAGTTGGCCTCGCGTACGTATCCCCCGCCCGAGATATTTTCCGCATTGACGAAGCCTGTGACTCGAGACCACCCTAGCCAGCGGATTCCTCCTCATCTTTAGCATGAATATGTTTGTTTTGGCTATTTGTTTTGCTGAAATTGTGTTTGCTTTAGTATGTCCCTTCGGTGACGATAGTGTCGCCGGAATCGCTTGGTGTTAGTTTGGGTAGTGACTGTCGGCGATGGCGTGACGACCGACGAGGGGTAGTCATCGACGGCGGGTGGCGAGGACTAACGGTGATGAGAGTTGGTTGGAACGCCGACAAGGAGCCTACAACATGCTCTCGGTGAAGGTAGAAGAAGGTAGGCGTTCGGGAAGCTCTCGGGAAGAACATGTCCTGGGCAGAAGAGAAAAAAGGGAAGAAAAGTCAAAAAAGAAGACGTCTAGAAAAGGGAAGAAGACTAATAAAAAAAAGGGAAAAAGAAAAGAGAAAAAAAATCAGAAAAGAAATATAAAAAAGGGGTCTCAGGTTGTTCGGAGAGCAAGGTCGAACAAGCGGGTCGTGGACATTAGGGTTTCCAGCAAGTCGGGTCGGCGACTAACGGACGGGTCAGGTTCGTGGGTCGAAATCGGGTAGGGTTTTATTTAGTGTATGGGCTTTAGAATGTTTATTAGGTTTTGGGCCATTTCGTAGTTGGGCCGAAATAGGTTGTGGGCCGACTTTTTTTTTAAGTTTTGAAATTTTGATTTCTTGTTGGGCCATACCCTTTTTTTTAAAAATTTTTTTTGGTTGGGCCCTTTTCTTTTTTAATTTGCTAGACCGGGCTCAATGAATGAACTCGGTCTGATCGTGGACCCGGGCCGGCGCACTCAGGTCAGTCCCGATCTGGGTAGGATGTCGAGATCCAACCTGGGTCCCTCTTTATATTATATTATATTATATTATATTAATATTTTAATATTAAAAAAATTTAAAAAATAAAAAAAATTCGAAAAGAAAAAAAAATCTATTTGGACTTTGGAATTGGTTTTTCTTGCTGTATTGTGTGATTAGAGTAATGTTTGATTGCACGTTGTTTGGTTCCTGAACTTTAAATTATGTGCTTAATTTAATCTCGAACGTGATTGACCATGCATGTTGGGTTCATGTATTGACGGTTGCTTCCCTTAGCTTGATTAGGGATGGAATTTTGAGACTCCCAGTTAGTGTGAACATACTAGGTGGAGAATTGAGCAAGATTAGTTACTGAAAGAGCACTAGTTGGTCAATTAGTGTAATTAAGTTTCTGTACCCGTTGAATCTCTAGTTCATAGAAGTAAAGCATTTCTCCCGTGCTTTACTTTGGTGTCTAATTGACCCATCAAAAATCGATTAGTGGCGACTCCTAGATGAAATTAATTTGAATTTTAACAACTTAAACTTAAGTAGCGAATTGGTATGAGCTTGGGAGAGCTCGAGTTAGATTTAACTTAGTAATCCATTAACCTAACCCCTTAGGCGGTGGGGCTAGTTCGGGGAGGTTGCGACAAAAGGCAACAGACTGTGTATCCCTCAGTGTTCTTTGAGGGAATCCATTGTTACTGAGAGTCATGTAGGGGGTCTAGCTGGGCACTTTGGAGTGGATAAGACAATGGCCTTGCTGTGTGAACACTTTTATTGGCCCCGAATGGAGTGTGACGTGACGCGATTTGTAGAGAGGTGTAGAGTATGTCATGTGGCAAAAACCAAATGTACCAATGCTGGTTTATATATGCTTCTACCTGTTCCCGATGCTCCCTAGGAGGATGTCAGCCTTGATTTCGTCTTGGGATTGCCAAGAACATAACGGAAGAAGGATTCCATAATAGTGGTTATCGACAGATTTTCGAAGATGTCTCACTTTATTCCCTGTAACGAGACCTTTGATACTTCACAGGTTGCTCGATTATTTTTTCAGGAGATTGTTAAGTTACATGGAGTTCGCAAGTCCATAACTTCATATTGTGATGTGAAGTTTGTGAGTCACTTTTGGTGCACTCTTTGGAGGCACATGGGAAACATATTGCAATTTAATTCCTTTCATCATCCTCAGACTGATGGTTAGACAGAAGTTGTCAATCGAGGCTTAGGGAATTTGCTGTGGAGTTTGGTTGGAGATAATCCGCGACAGTGGGACTTGGCAGGGCAGTACCTCAGGTAGAATTTGCATATAATAGATTTGAGAACCGAACTACAGGCAAGACTCTTTTTGAGGTGGTTTATGGGCTTAATTCAATTACTCCATTAGATCTTACACTGATACCAGTTCTCAAGTAATTTAATTTGGAAGCTGAAGAACATGCAAAACATATCAAAGAGCTGTATTCCCAGGTCCATAATTAGATCAATAGGCACAACATGAAATATAAGCAGCGCGTAGATATGCGCAGGAAAAGAGTCGTCTCCAAGGAAGGTGATCTAGTTTGGATTCACCTTAGGAAAGAACGATTTTCAGCGGGTAGATTTGGCAAGCTTCAACCAAGAGCTGATGGACCCTTCAGAGTTTTGGAGCGAATTAGTGACAATGCTTACAAGATCGAATTGTTGGGTAAGTATAATGTATTTGGAATTTTTAATATAGCAGATTTGTCACCTTACTACGGTGAAGAGGAAGAAGATCCTGACGAGATTGACGACAATGAAGGCGAAGTAGATTCGAGGACGAATTTTTCTCTAGCAAGGGAGGATGATGCATCTAGGGGACCGGTGGACTCGTTATGCAACTAGACGAATCGACGGGCTCGAAGTCAACTATCTCGGATTGAGCTCAAATTTGGTCGGCTAAAGCGAAATGGCGTGCTCATCAATATACATAGCCATTGGTTGTGATTAATGATGGATTTACACGATTCGGGTCGTTTATATGGGTTTTTCTATTTTTTTTAGTATTTTTATGGGTTAATTTAGTAAAGGGCAGTTTCAAAATTTTATGTTTTGATGTTTACTAATCCTAGTAGGGTTAGGTTTGGGAATATATAAGCTTGTTTTAGGGTTTCGTTTGATCAGACTTTGGATATTCTGTCGAATTTTCTTGTTTAGTCAATCTTTCTATCGCGTTTCGGCATCAAAAGGGATATAAATACTGCAGGTCCATAAATTTTTTTTTATTTATTTAATATCGTCCCTAGAGCTTTTGTACGTGCAATTTAGCCTTTAAATTATATGTTCGTTTTTACAAGGTGTTATTGTCCTAACAAAGCCAATCGAATTGCCGAAGTGGTCATCAAATGTCACATGAGCTCCTACATGATTGTGGCGCGATTGCCACATGATTACATAAAAATGTTGCAAAACAAAATGGATATTTACGACAATGTTGTGCAGCCATCGGCCGGAGTGGCCGGACTCTTGTTAAGCTCAAGAGACGACAGTTCGCCTTCAATTCATCACAAGGACACACACATTTAGTAAAATCCAGCCTCCCTCAAGGGAGAGAGAGATCCAACAACCCTTGTAGCACAACCAAAAGGTATATCCAAGTATCAAATACTCTATTTTGCTGGATATGTTTGGAAAATGAGAGAGAGAGAGAGCGACCGGAATGAAAGTTTGGAGGAAAGTTAAGAAAAATTTGAAGTGTTTGTGAGAGAGGAATGAAGGGAAATTCAAAGTTGATGGCAATTTTCTCTCCAATTTTTCTCCTCTCTCCCCACATCTAGACATAGCAGACTTTGCCAATTCCAGCAAATGCTGCATGTGTCTGGAGGAATACGTTTGAAACTAAGGTGTACTGTCAGGGCTCGAGATCAAGCACATTACTAGTAGGGCCATCTTCACCTGACCTCCAATCGTTCTTCTCTCTGTCTCCGACTTTGAGCCGATTCACTTTGAGTGTCCCGAAATCACACATGCGCCGAGTCCAAATCAAACGGGAAAACTTAGACCATGATCACTCAGTCTCCATCTTTGCGAGAAGTTTGACTTCATTCTCACCGATAATCGTATCTTCGGAGCCCCTTTGGCTCCGCATTCGTTGCAGACGCTGACTAAGTCCAAATAGTACAGGAACTTGGTTAATGGGACAGGCTTTGTTGATATGTTTGTCTGATTATTTGTCACGTATCCTTGTCAACGGATGCGGTTTCCTATGACACATTATCATATATAAAGTGGCACCTGATATTAATATGTTTCGTCCACTTGTGATGCATCTAATTTTTGGCCAAGTGTCATGCGCTTTGATTTCCTTATCACTGAGCAAACCTCTAAGCCAGATAGTTTCTTGAATGCTTCATTTGATATCATATATACATAGTTTCTGTGGTCAACAAGGTGACTATTGGCTATTTTTGTGCTTTTCAATTGATGGTACAACCTGGAAACTGAACACATGGCCTGTCAAAATCAACGATTTTGTGTTAGACAATCTATTAATAAGAAAATTATATTGAAGAAAATAATGACCGCAATAATTTCTAGCAGGTACTTGATATTCTTAATGGATACTTGATAACTGGAGGTGGCAAAATAGGTTTCGAACCCATATTTTAACCCAAATTTGACGATGCAGTTCGTAAGTTAGTTGTCTTAAATTTTAAAAATAGGCTTAAGTGGGTTATAATTAAGTTGCATATCAGCTTAATGGGTTTTAAATGGGTTAATAACTAACCCACTTCTAATCCATAAGAAAAATAGAAAACAAACCCATTTCTAATCCATATTAGGTGGAGTTGGAGATGTCAGGCCAATTTTTATAATATATTTTTTACATTTTATTTTCTTTCTTTTTTTTTTTCCTTTTTCTTTTTCTACAAAGTCCAGTGAGCCAGTCCTCGCCGACACTAGGCGAGGACCAAGCCCTCATTTGCGGCCGACGAGGGCCTTGTAGCCTTGCCTAGTGGCTAGTGACACTTGTGACGGGTGACGGTCTGTTGGCGACCCTCCTCACATGTCAAATGAAAAATAGGGAAAAGAAAGAAAGAAAAAGAAAAAAATAAAATAAAATACAAAATTTTGAAAATTTTCCATTTGATTTGCATTGCATGGAAGTATTTTAGCAATATATATTTAAAAAAAATCATAAGAAATAAGTTTTCCTAGATTGTGTTAAATATATAAGCGTTTTAACAACATCATTGTGTTGGATATGAGTCGATAAATTTGTATTACGAATAAATGGATCATAAATGGGTCGTACCATTTATAACCTGACTTGACCTACCTTTTTATAGGTCTATTGATAACTTAAGTGGGACGGGTTTGGGATTCCAATTACAAAACCCTATATAGGGTCCGAGACGGATTTGGGAAATTATTCAAACATTAGTGGCACCGGGACGGGTTATGGCAAGGTCAGCCGTCCCAAGCCGTCCCGCTGCCATCTCTAGATTGCCTTGGATCGGTACAGGCCAATTTGGTTGGGCTGGGCCTTTTCTCTGGGACACGAACCTGTGAACACCCCCAGTTTTGTTCAACTAGGCCTTGAAAATGAACCTGAACTAGGCCTATACAGCAGAGAACTCTTTGAAAGTGGCGAATTGCGGAGTTCAATTTCTTCCAGATGGAGCCATTCAAGAAGCTCATGTGGGCCGAGAGGCAGCTAAACATCGGCCCTTGGGCCTGTATTCATCTGAGTCTCAACAGCAATGCTTAGAATATAAGGCCTATTCTATAGAGAGAATTACCGCAAAATTTTATGTAGTTAATTTTTTTTTTCCCGTTCAATGGTCGGGTGGTGCTGTGGCCAGTTCTCGTGCAGCTCGGCTGGTCCATCTTCTCGAGCGATCTTAAAAGCGTATTCCCCCACATCGGGTTTTACTCTTGGAGTACTCCCGACAAGACTTGAAACGAACTATAAGTAGAAGAGCAAACTCCTTTACCATCTAGACCCGCATCTTGTTAATACTTTTTAGGGCTTAGAACCGGACCGACTATTTTGGTTCTCTTGTGTTTGGTTTGAAGTGGACACGGTGCACAACCCTAAAAAAAGCTTTCAATTTTGCACGCCTCGGCATTCACTAAAGGCTTATGCTGGTGTGTACATATGAAAATTTAGGAACACCTACTTAGGAGGTCCTTGAATTTAATGAGAGTTACTTGCATTTGACTTTGTTGGAGGCGGTTTAATTCGTACTTGGTTTGGTTACCAATGCTGACCAGCTGGTTACTCGAACTAGTCTTGAATTGAGCGTGGAAAATGATGCTTGATTGAGTTAATGTCGAAGAAGAAACATGAAGTTTATTCCACCATGGTAGCATAGCATAAGCAATAGTTTCACCCTGACGTATTGATATGGTGAGGAGCAATTATTATTTTCTAATTGGATGTGTTAATGGATTTGGACTTGAATTCATGTTAATGATGCCGCATCTGGATCAGCTGCACCTATCTAGAAAAGCAAAGTTCCCATGGATCGATTCCCTACCTCTTCATCGATTTCATCAACGACGGAAATTCGAAATGGACTTAGCGGTGGTGTGCGATGACGATTGACGATCAGCAAGGCTGGTGGCAGTCGAATACATTAGGTTAGGATTTTAATGTGGGCAAAAGCCATTTAATGTGAAAAGCTTATCAACAAAATATTTGAAGGAGGAAAGTTTCTTCCAATTAGGGATGGAGAAAGACACGATTCATTCGACAATCTTACCATACCCCCTTGCTCTGTCCTAAGCCCGCCTTATCGAGCTCGTAGCTGTCTTCCGGGACAAGTCTAATTAGTAACAACTTATGCAGTTAACTTCGCCGCATGTCATCGCCTCACAAGCACGGTGCACACGTCACGACGCTTGCTCTGGCCGATTAAAGAGAAAAACTCCTTCCCCCTTCGAAATTTCCGTATTAATGCTTTTAGAATTCTCCTTCCCGTACAAGCACAAGCTATCATACACATAAGGAAAACAACAACATCAAGGTCCCTCCAAGAGAAAAAACCCTTACCCGCACGTCAATCCTGATTATTAACATTTCCAATAGCGTCTTGCTTAAGCTTCTGCTCCGTAGCTTCCTCCAGAAGCTAAAGACCCCATATGTCGGCTGATGAATATCTTCTCTCTCCCTCTCTATATATAATCCATTCTTGTGTACAAGCATCTACTTTCTCAGAACGTCAACACTGTTCCCACGAGCTGTCAGCTGCACACAAAGAAGTATCGAGCTGTTTCAGCTGTGCAGTTCATCGGTAAGGCTTCTTTTCACAGTATTTTTTTTTTAAATTTTCTAAACTTTCATTCGATTTGATGGTGACGTGCTCGCAATTATGTTTGGGAAGGAATTAGTGGAAGGCGAAAGCAACCTTAGATTGATAAGATCTGCATTTCGTGTGGGGTAAGCTAAACGCCCGCATCGCATTTCACTCCTGATGTACACTTTATTCTGGTTTTCCTTAGCTAGGAATGCTTATAACTAATTCTTTCTTTGAACATCTTTATCGTTCTCGATCGATTATCGAAGTAGATTGTTTTCTGGAATTGGTGTCAACCCAATTCGACTTATTAATTCAGGGACGAAGAAAAGTTTGGTAGTCTGTCGTTTATTTATAATTCGTACCGTGACCAGAATAAAGGGAAAAACAAGTATGAGTTCTTCTTCTCCTCGACATGATCATTTCTGCTCATAAAACATCCTCGGAACCTCCAGACATGAAAGGTGTTACGGGTGCAGCTAAAACCGCTTGAAAGAGGAAAATCGCGAGACCTCCGCAGCGTTTTAGGCGGAAAAAAGGTGCCCTCAAACTCGGAGTCGCCACCGGTTTTTGTAAATATGTTCTTCGACGCCATCTTGACCGGAAGAAGCTCCTTCGAGAACTGCATCCTCTCAAAACCCTAACAGATACATGCACGGAGAGAGCGAGAAGAGAGATTCTTTGCTTGGCTTGAGAAGTCTATGTTAGAAATGGGAGGGCGGAAAGAGAGAGAGAGAGAGAGAGAGAGAGAGAGAGAGAGAGAGAATACTTTGACCAGATATTTGAGAGTGCGCGTGTTTAGGATGACTACGGCACAGACCAAGTTTATTAAATTAAGTTAATCGCATTTTGAAATACTGTGGATTGATCCCTTTAAAAAAATATCAATTTATGTATAATTTATGCGATCTGATTGATTCTGTGCGCGACATCACTAATAGATTAAGTTTACATAATATTTTCTTGTGTGCTTGCAATGCAAACGCGTGTTGGGGAGTCCTCATCAATTAAGAGGAGAAGGAGTCTGAAGTCAAATCCCAAGGCCGTAAACCTAGAAAATTTTTGGGCGAAATTTTTTGTGTTTGTGAATGTTGATATGAAACTTGGGTCTCAAAATTGCTTTAAAAAATGCCGAAAGATCAAAGACATTTCTAATTAGATCTAATTCCCATTTTAAAAGAAAACATTTAAATTATTATTGAGCTAGAGACATTAATCCTCATGCATGCACCTCGAAATTCAGATCAACACCGATATAGATCATCCATCTAATCAAGTGTCGTTGTTTTTTTTATAAACTCTGAAAAATAATAACTAAAAGCAATACGTGATTGAATGATCGGAATTGCTTTTAGCACACGACCCTTGATGCTTATAATACTTTCTCAACTCGGAGAGATACTCTAACCAATTTATATTTCGTATATTTGCTAAGGAAATAAATTATTTCTATTCATGTTGGGTTGCATGTTACATTACCATACATGTCTTTAGCCTTACTCTAGATCGACACTGCAGCTACAGCCCCAATCTCTCTCTCTCTCTCTCTCTCTCTCTCTCTCTCTCTCTCTCTCTCTCTCAAGAGGTGAAATGTCCCAGAAAAGAACCAAGGGATTGCCCCATCTCCACTCTACGCCTCCTTTCGCAATAGAAATCAATTTGACTCCTTTTCCATTTTGTCGTCACACCCTCTTCTTCTTCTTCGTATGTTTAACTTCTAAATTCATGCATTATATCACCGAATCCATTCCATTTAACCCTAGTTAACGTGGCATCTATTCCATCGTATATACCTAATCAAAACTAGACTTGACGTCCAAGCAACCTATTCCATTTCTAGATTGCAACACATTCTCTCTCTCTCTCTCTCTCTCTCACACATCATCATCATCATCATCATCATCTTCTTCTTCTTCTTTTATAGCTCTCTCTGGAAATAAGGATGCTGAATTGTTCAAGATAGAAAAGCAGATTACAACCGAATCGCAAAGACAAATACAATATAGCTGAAGAGTGTAGTGGTAATTATCTGAAACGTGCCTTACATATCGTTCTCTGTCATCCGATATCTTTTTCTCTCTCATGCTGAACTCGGTGCATGTTTCATAAGAGCTGGGGAGGGCAGGACCAGTTGAGTATTGTTGCCTTGGATGAGAGAACTGAAGCGAGAAGAAAGAGATCATGACATGGTGTAACAACTCCGATCAGGAGGGGAAAGCAATTCAGATTGTCGCCGGCGATGTTTCTAGAGGCAACTGCGTGATCGACGGCGAAGGCGGTTCCATCCGGACAGTAACGTGCCCTTCATGTGGCCACAATATTGAATTGCAAGATCAGGTACAAATTTGCATCCTTGTTTCGGTCTCGATTTCAATCTTCTGATCTTTTCCTTTTCTTTTTGCATTTGACATAGATTGTTTCTAGATTTGGCATGTTCCATTTTATCATCAGTTGCACTGTTTGATGGACTATTTCTACTTGAATTAAGAAGACATTTAGCTTCTTATCTTCCTGAATAGATCAATTAGATGAACATGGCTTATGGAATAGCATTTCGCTTTGGATGCATACATCAACGAAATATTATTTCACCGACAACGTTGGATTATCATATTCAACATGAAATGATCATTGGTTGTAGGGCAATAATACTCGTGCAAATGTTTTTTCCTGCTAATGGATTGTTACTGCTTGTAGTGATCTTCTTTTAAAAAATACCAGGCAAAAGAAAATACAGTAACACGTGATAATGCTTTCAACAGAAGCATAAGAGGACCACGCTGAAATAATGCGCCTAATCTCATTTAATATCGCATCGAAAGTCCATTAAATGCAAAAATCCTTAGAATTAGAGTCCTTAATATGGGAAGATCCTCTTCACTGAAGAGTCTACTTGAATTCTTACTTTTTTTAAAATTTGATTAGGGACTGATTCATGATTTGCCCGGCTTACCATCTGGGGTGAAGTTCGATCCGAACGACCAAGAAATTCTTGAACATTTGGAGGCGAAAGCGGCAGCGGATGCGCATAAAGTACATCCGCTAATTGATGAATTCATACCAACATTAGAGGGGGAGAATGGGATCTGCTATACTCACCCCGAGAAGCTACCAGGTACGCATACTTTAATACGGAGATATATATACTAAAGTTCATCATGCGAATGGACCGACAGAGGTCAATGCTATCATATAAACTATATGTGAAAAGCAGGCAGTGAGTGCAAATAAGTTGCAGAAAGTGAGTAAACTTAGCAACATCAATGAAGTCGCAATGTGATAGAAGTGTTCGACAAGTAATTTATCTCCTAAATTCATGAATTTGCCTGTTGGAAACATTGAATGAAAAACTAGGGTGGTAGAGGAATGTGAAATGAGATGCCGATAAGTTATTGACTAGCTACGGTTTCGAAAAGCTACGGTTTCGAAAAGCTTTTGTTACCTACCATCCATATATTATTCTTCCTGGATCTTGTTATATATAACTTCCCTAAAACATGAACAGGAAGCACTCACCACTTTCAAGGGTTATTCTAGGTAATTAGAAATCATTGCATGCCTCAGTTGCATGCATCCAAATATATCAATATATATATCTATATATATATATTCAATCTAGTAGGGTTTACCTACTTTATATCTTGCAGCCATTAGATTCAACGGTTCATATGAATGCCAGGTGTATGCACCTGCTTCACTTTTTGTTTTTTTGGAAGTAACTACTTGATAATATTTTGGCCGAAAAAAGTGCTCCTTCGAAAATTATGCTTTAATCTATGAAAACTCAAGCCAAAACTTTCCATTGCGCCCTGGTTAGCTACTATAGGCCGAGATCGATCGTCGGCTGCGCTACAAGATGAGTGTGGAAAAAGTGTTATCGGGCTGATTTTATAGTGCTTTGATAGATTTATCAAGGGATCAGGGCTTTCCTTTCATCGAAAATCCATTGTTTAGCCATTAATCTTCTTAATTCATCTGATTAGTGTAGTTTGTGCTTTGAACGTTCACCTTGACGCAACAGTCAACACAATGCCTCGTTTATTGCATTATCATCTACTATGTCTATTTCTTTTTTTTTTTTTGGTTTAAATACTATGTCTATTTCTTCAGCCCTAGAAAAGCGAACAACTAACGATAGACAATTTGCAAGTCAGAAAGTGTCGAAATGTTGATTTTACATTATTTAGAAGTCCACATATGTGGGGATCAAACTCCTAGTAATGTCGTTCCGCTGATATTATCGCCTCAAATCTAATGCAGGAGTGAGCAAAGACGGCCAAATCCGCCACTTCTTTCACCGACCTTCCAAGGCGTACACAACTGGGACCAGGAAACGGAGGAAGGTGCACGGCGATGCGGACGGTGGCGAGACGAGATGGCACAAGACGGGGAAGACCCGCCCCGTCCTCATCAGCGGGGCAGTGAGAGGGTTCAAGAAGATCTTGGTGCTCTATACGAACTACGGAAGGCAACGGAAGCCCGAGAAGACGAACTGGGTGATGCATCAGTACCACCTCGGCGACAACGAGGAGGAGAAAGACGGTGAGCTGGTGATGTCCAAGGTTTTCTACCAAACGCAGCCCAGGCAATGCGGGTCAAGCGTTCGAGATCCACCGCTGGACAAGGGATACATGAAGGGTCATCAGGTGTTGCATGGCACAAACGGGGTCGATTATTACAACTACAGCAATCCTAATTACCTGTCCAATTACGACCAAGTGAGCCAGAACAGAGAAAGCCCACCTCAGTTGATTCCCAATTTGGTGGTGCAAGGTGGCGGGTCTTCGTTCATTCAGCTCACAGCGGACTCAAGCAAAGGGAAGCTTGTAAGAAACAGAGATGGAGGTGGTGGTTGATTTGTCAGCTCAAAGAGTTATCATTGTTGTTGCGTAACACCAACAATAAGTTATGTATAGTGCTTTTTCTTGATTTATTTTGTTGTTGTTGTTGATATTGACAAGGGAAGCAAAGAGGGAATAAGAGGAAATTGCTGCTTTTCAGGTCGCGGGAAATCTGGGGGAAGTTTTTCTGTATTAAGATAGGAAGTTGGATGTGAAAAGTTCAACTTTTTTTTTGGTCCTTATCTATTTTATTGTTTTGAATGTTTCACACGTATTTGATAGGAACACACAATTGATGAGAGACTTTCGCCATTGGGATGCATCATTTATGGAGACACGGATGACAATCTTGTAGAAACGTTGTGTCACAAAATCAAATCATACCGTTTTAAATTCGTGTTCTGTGCATTTTATTAAGATTAATCTATTAAATTGATACAACAAGTGATGTCATGGATTGTCATTTCACTCATCAAAATATCATTGCTCGGAAGCAAATATAAATTAGTAAAAGGGATGATCGTATTGGCTGGAATTCCGTTCAAACACAGATGATGACGATGCAATATTGCCGCATGAAGACGAAAAATTAGCTTGTGCAATCCACATGAGATTTGGCTTGACCAAAAACCAATTTGACGAGAATTGATAAAGTTCAAAGTTTGAAAGAAAATGATCATTCGAGAGATTGACATATCAAGAGTTGGCAAAGTTCAAAGTTTGAAAGCAAATCATCGTTTGAGAGATTGATATATCAATATGAAAAGATTTTAAATGGCTTGAATTTACTTTTGTCCACTCTCCAATTTGAGGTTGAAACCTTAGATCCTGAGGTCCCCAGCCTTGGGCGATCCCTCCTAGGGGCGGTTGAGGCTGGACATGACTGGTCACGACTTTTGGGGGTCTCTTCAAAGCGAGCCCTACACGTTCATCTTAAAAAGAGATGAAGCAACAATTGGTGCGCAACGAAGCAAGAAGCAACGAGCAATGGAGGCGCAAGTTGGATCATGGTTTGGGCGGGTTAGCAAGAGGCAATAGAGGTGTGTGGTCCTGAGGGCGAGGCCGGCGTTAGTAGGGCTGGCAGAGTAGGAGGGGATGGTGAGAAATAGAGAGTGGGGGAAAAAGTTGTCCAAAAGATTGTAATTCTATTGTACGACGGTCAATTTAATCGTAAATTTTTTAATTCAGTCAATTCAATTCTATGCATTTTGACGATTTACCAATGTAGTTCTTCCGGATAAATTTACCTGTAAATCACTAACTTGGATTATTTTATAATTTTTTTACTTTATTTTTTCTTTTTCTAATTCTTTCCGCTGGTTCAAGGCCTCGGTGATGGTTGGCGATGCAAGACACAATAGTGAGGGCCTAGATGCCCTCGCCATCTCTAGGTAAGGCAAGGGTGTCCTGGTCTTCGCCTGTAGCCTGTGATCGCCACTAGGGCCTCATATTGGCGAAGGGAAATAGAAGAAAAAGAAAAAGAAAAATAAAAAGAAAAAGAAAAATAAAGGAAAAAAAGAGATAAGGAAATAAATGAAGAAAGTTAATTTTTTTTTGCAAAAGTCGTCTACATTAGTGCCGACTATGCCTCATAGATGGCTAGTGCCCACGTCAGTTATTTTCAGCCAAATTTGGCCGGAATGACTATATTGATAGATCTCCAAAAGTTTAGAACTAAATTGATCAAATTAAAAAGTTGAGGAATGAAAATGGCTAACGTACAATAGGTTTATAACTTTTTTGACAATTATCCCGAGAGCGTGGAGATAGATTTGGGCCTAGATTATAAATTTATCTAAAATTAAAAATATTTTGATCAATTTAGGTAACCCCTAAAGGCAGAGGCTCTCTATACTATTAATGAAAACAGAATTTCTCCAAAAATAATTATAATAAAGGGACCAAAACATTAACACAGACTCATGATCTAGCTAAAGAATTCTGTGGTTCGAGTTAAAATGGCTTGACCCCTTCGCCGTTCTGCCAACATTTCCTTCGTGCGCCGCCGGAACCGATGCCGTAACTGTTAGATGTATGCCCTAAAGTCATCATGTAATAGTTACATGTTAGGGATTTAAGTTGTATTTTCAATTACATTATTTATTTAATGGCAAGGACGTATTCATTCATTTGTCCAATTGTTTAAATATATGAATGATTCCATAAGATCAGTTGTGACTGGACCTATTCTTAAGACGTTAAGAATATGTGTGACAGGTTTACAGTTAAACTGAATCTTTAAATTGTTCCCGGTCGATGGATTATTGAGTGGATATCAATAATCCTGCTGAGATCGGTGTGTTCTTAACTTTACTGTTAAGTATTGGATATTTAAGGGAATGACGAGTCACGAGTCATTGGGTATTGTGATGCTCGAGTTAGAACACAGGTGCTTGTACAAGACAAGTTCACTGAACGTGACACGCATTTAACGATTAGCAACATGGAAGCTTTTAGCGTGGTCAATGTCTAATCGTTCATGCTCTGGTCTTGTGTAAATAATCCTTAGACCTGAGGTACAGTGTTGACTTGTGTGTTGGATGGCTATGGTTCACAGGTGCACATATTGCTGGTTCGATGATCCGTCTCTGTACTTGATGGCCATCGTTCGTTCACATACGAAGTTACACGTGTGCGCAAAATGGAATCTGTTTCCTTGTTATACGCAAGGTACAATAATGATGTCCTATGCAATCTAATCTTGACATGGCATTAAAATCCTCGGCCGGGGTTGTAACAAAAATGAACTGTTCATGTCTCATATAAAAAGCATGTCAATTAGATTTGTGCATATGATCGAATTGGTGGCTTGACAAATATTCCATGGTCTTTGTTCAATCGGGACATAGTAATGCAGAGGGATTGAATTACACTGTAACCAAAGCTGACAGGTTCATTATGTTCTTAAAACATTCACACTGTCTGGGTAGCCATGACATATTGCTAGATGTCAATCATGGCTTGTGGGACCTAGAGGTTGATCGGGACAATCAATTCTCTTGGGAGTACTAACGTGTTAGTGCAAGTCCTACTACTAGATCAGTGATGAACCTAGGGATGTCACACACCATAACCAATTTAGAATGACGTTGTACGGAGGATGCAATATTGCAAATATGTTTGTAATTATAGCAATCGATTAGTGAGATTGCAATTAAATTAAATGTGATTTAATTTTATTTTCAGTCACGAACGTGCGTGCATATGATGCACACGCAAATCTAAAGTGGACCTATGTTAATGTGCCAAATGGTCTTGCACCTTAATTTTATAATATTATATTAGTTAAAAGTATACACGGTCAACATTGTTGACCGTGTACTTCACACGATCAGCACCTTGCTGATCGTGTGTTTAATATTAAAAAAAAAATAAAATGATGAAGGTGGTTGCATGCACACGGTCAGCAGTTGACCGTGTGCATCACGCACGGTCAGCAATTGTTGCTGACCGTGGGCATTATCCACGATCAGCAACCGTTGCTGGTCGTGTGATATATTCACACGATCGGCAACGGTTGCCGATAGTGGGTGAATATCCACGCCGAGAAAGTAACAATTAAAGAATGAAACAAAAAAAAAACGGTGCAAGTTTTAAAAGAAGAGATATACGTTTTCTCTCTTCCGACGCCGTGATTGAAATATCGAGAATGCGAAAAATTGTCACCACAAGATTGCTAGCACAATTCTATTGGTGATTTTCCGCAAGTTCTTCCTTCCGTTCGTCGTGCGATTGGTGGTGTGTCTGAACTAGAGGTCCGACATTTGTGGGGCTCGAACTGAAGAACATCCGAACCGAAATCGTTCTGGGCACGCTGCGAAAGAAGTCCGACGCTTGTGGGGCTCGAACTGAAGAACATCCGAATCAAAATCGTTCTGGGCACGTTGCGAAGGTAATTCGTTTAAACCCCCTATGGTTTTCCGATTTTTGATTGAAACGCACGAACAACGCCTTTGGAGATACATGTATAGTTATATCTTTCCGCTGCGTTTATATTTATTTTAACTATACATGTTCCGTAGAAAACCAACAGTGGTATCAGAGCCAATCCTTAGGCGTTCTCGTACGTTTAATTGATTTTGGTTCATATATATTTTTGCGATCCAATGGCCAATTTAAATTTGTTGAGAGAATTGCTTGCTCTTAATTGGCCTATAGAAGTTGATTAATTTATATGATAAATTTGATCAACCAAGCAAAAATTGGAACTAAATCAATTTTGAATCAAAAATCCGTAGCTTGTTTTCTTTTGCATTTTTCTTCTGCAAAATGATTCACGACTTTGAATCTAAAGGCAACAACGTCACCGTCACTTGGAATCACGCACGTGAAATTTGTTTCACCGGCTTTGATTTCTTGATGTGGTTTACGTTGCTCGGCCATGAATTTGATTCGGTGCAGAATTTTATTTGTGCCTTCCAAAGCTTTAAATTTAGAATTTATGGCTCGTATGGAAGGGTGGTGATCATGGAAAAACCCCTAATCAATATGATTGATGTATGGATGAATGTATGATGATTACAGGTATTTTTTGGGGTTGTAATTATTCAATGGAGGCTGCGTCCTTCTTTTTATTTTCATGTAATGTATTTTTTTTTTTAAGTATAGTTTAGTATTATCAATTGTTGTTGTAAACATTACACGTGGAGGAACCATTAAGCCGGAGAGCTCTATGGGCCCGGTCCGTGAAGAGTTCAAGGATCCAAGAAGAAGTGAAGAGCGGTCTCTATTATTAAAACATTAAAATGGCTAAATGGGACTCATTGGCTCGAGACATCATTGAGCCATAATTCCATGATCACCACGTAGGATAGATTTTTATGCATTTGACATCTATTTATTTATTTAGCTGTTATGCATGTTAAACCGGTTAATGTGCAAAGTGAGACCATTAATAACGACCCAAATCTCCTTATTAATTATATTAAGTCGAAACGGGTTTCGGATTCGTGGCTTTCCATCGTCGTGGTTTGGTCCAACATTATAGTGGTTGATTGACTGGCTATGGATACATAGGGGTCAATTGTCATTTATAATATTGGATTACTCCATTATGCATATGATGTTGCGGGTTGAAGCCGAACGATTTCCAATAACTGTCAGGTGAGGGGATCGTTTGTGTTTTCAATACTTGCATGAGATGATGGGCTAGACTTAACTATGATCATAAAGTCAATAACTGTCAGGTGAGACTTTTATGGTCTAGAGGCCGAAGTTATGATTGGGACTCGCATATGATGCGTTGAACAAGTTGGTTCACTCACTAAGTTCATAGCACCAATAACTGTCAGGTGAGGTAGGCTATGGGCTAGTGAGACTCCAATCCCCACTAGTAATCTTTACCCAACAAAGATTACCGTTTCTCATTTTAAGGAGTATGAGATTCGAAAAAATTTAGTGGGAGGCACTATTTCATTTAAAGGCCAAAATGAAATGGTTATTTTGAAAGACAACGGCTAACAATTTATTTTCTGCACAGATATATTATTACTCTGAAAATGGTGACCACAAACCCACTCGCTTCTATACTTGACAAGAATTGTTTGACTGGACCCAATTTCACTGACTGGGTGAGAAATTTGAGAATTGTTCTCAATTCAGAGAAAATCGGGTATGTGCTTGATCAAAAGATGCCAAACTCCTTTCCCGAGGGTGGGACCCAAGAGGAACGCATTACTTATGATAAGTGGCATGATGATGACTTAAAAGTTAGGTCATACATGCTTGCTTCAATGAACAATGAATTGCAGAAGAAGTATGAAACTATGGAAGATGTTAGGTCGATCATATTACACTTAAAAGAATATTTTGATGAGAATGGTCGAACCTCTAGATATGAGATATCTAAAGCATTGTACCGTATGAGAATGGCTGAAGGATCATCGGTTAATGATCATGCTTTGAAAATGATATGGCACATTGAAGAGTTGGCTAGGCTCAATCTTGTTATGGATAATGAGTTAGCTGTGGATTTGATCCTTCAATCTCTACCCGATTCCTTTTCTGGTTTTGTCCAAAACTTCCACATGCATAAGATGGAGAAAACTCTTGCTGAGTTACATAGCATGTTGGTAGTTTATGAGAAGGAAATGCACAACACGAGGCCCAATGTGGTGGCTATGGCTAAGGCTTTTTCTTCAAAGAGTAAGACTGTTTTGAAGAAAAAGAAATGGAAGAGGCCTATGAAACATGCTGTGCAATTAAAGCCCAAGGTTGAAAAAGGGAATTGTCACTACTGTGGTGTCAAAGGGCATTGGAGGAGGAACTGCAGGAAGTACCTCGCGAGCTTGAAGGTCAAGCCTAAGGACCAACCTTGCGAAGGTATGGTGTCTATGCTTATTGAAACTAATCTTATGGTTAGTGCTGAATCCAACTTATGGGTTCTAGATTCTGCTGCAACCTCACATATTTGTATGTCTTTGCAGAATCTGGAAATAAGCAGGATGCTGGGGCGAAATGAAATTGTCCTAACATTTGCAAATGGAGCAAGAGTTGCTGCGTTAGCTATAGGGACTTTTCGTTTATGTTTGTCTTCTGGACATGTATTGGTATTGAAGAATTGTTTGCATTATGAGAATGCTGTTAGGAATATCATCTCTATACCTCGTTTGAGTAAAGAGAATTATGAATTTTCTTTTGCTTATGATGTATGTTCTATTTATCATAATAGAAAATGTGTTGGTTCTGGCTTATTAACCAATAATCTTTATACCATTACAATGTCCGGTAATGCGATTACCAATGCCAATAAGCAACAAAATAATGATATAAATGCCATAACTAATAAACGCCCTAGAGATAGTCCAAACCCAAAATATGTTTGGCATCTTCGATTAGGTCATATTGGAGAAGATAGAATCAACAAGTTGAGTAATGATGGGTGTATTGATTCATCAATGTTTGAGCCATACTCGGCTTGTGAGGCATGTCTTCTAGGAAAAATGACCAAATTGCCCTTTGCGGGACATAGTGCGCGAGCTGCTGACATATTGGGATTGATACATACAGATGTATGTGGACCAATAAATGAAAATGCTAGAGGTGGTTATTCTTACTTCATTACATTCACCGATGATAAATCACGGTATGGTTATTTGTACTTAATGAAGTATAAATCTGAATCTTTTGACAAGTTCAAGGAATTCAGGGCTGAAGTTGAGAAACAAACAGGAAAATGTATTAAGGCTCTTCGATCTGATCGAGGAGGTGAATACCTTAGTACTGAATTCCTGGATTATCTTAAGGAAAATGGCATTGTATCACAGTGGACACCTCCTAGAACTCCAGAACACAATGGTGTATCTGAAAGAAGAAATCGCACTTTATTAGATATGGTGCGATCTATGATAAGTTACACTGATTTGCCTATATCCCTTTGGGGATATGCCCTCGAGACAGCCGCATATGTACTGAACAGAGTGCCATCCAAATCTGTTCCAACTACGCCTTATGAGATATGGCATAGTAGGAAACCAAGTTTTAATCATATTAAGATTTGGGGTTGTCCAGCTTTCGTCAAGAAGCTGAAAATGGAAAAATTGGAGGCTAGGTCTGAACAAGGTCGCTTCATTGGATATCCAAAGGAGTCTCTTGGATACTATTTCTATTTTCACTCTGACCTAAGAATTTCGGTCAGTAGGCATGCTTCTTTTCTGGAGAATCAGTTCGTTCAGGAAGGTGGTGTTGGGCGGAAAATAGTCTTACAAGAAGAGAACAATGAAGTACCAAATAACCAAGTTCAAACACCAATCTCTGATTCAGTGGGAGCTTCTGATACACAACCTCTTAGGAGGAGTGCGAGAACATCTCATCCACTTGCTCGTTATAGACACTTGGTTGAACATATTGAACCATTATTCATTGTGAATGATGGTGATCAACCTGGTGATCCAAACACCTATGAGGAGGCGATGTTGGACATCGATTCTGGTAAATGGCTAGAAGCCATGAAATCCGAAATGGATTCAATGTATTCCAACGAAGTTTGGACCTTAGTTGACTTGCCTGATGGTATTGTACCAATTGGCTGTAAATGGATCTTCAAGAGGAAGATGAATGCTGAGGGTCAAGTTGGAACTTACAAAGCACGGTTGGTGGCGAAAGGATATCGTCAAAAAGAAGGAATCGATTATGACGAAACTTTCTCACCTGTAGCCATGCTAAAATCCATTCGGATTATGTTGGCTATAGCTGCACACCTAGATTATGAAATATTTCAAATGGATGTCAAAACGGCTTTTCTAAATGGTTTTCTTGAGGAGGACATCTATATGGAACAACCACGGGGTTTTGAATCCAATGGTGAACATCAAAAGGTGTGTAAGCTTAAAAGATCCATTTATGGACTCAAACAAGCCTCCAGAAGTTGGAACATCCGTTTTGATGAAGTAGTCAAATCGTTTGGTTTCATCAAAAACCCGGATGAACCTTGTGTATACAAGAAGGTCAGTGGGAGTGCAATTGCATTTCTAGTTTTGTACGTCGATGATATACTTTTGATTGGCCTCTCACAGTCTACATACATAGACAAAGTGTTAACACGTTTTAACATGCAATGTTCCAAAAGAGGATTATTGCCTTTTAGGCATGGAATCCATCTTTCCAAGGAGATGTGCCCCAACACTCCTGAAGAAAGAGAGCGGATGAGAAAGATACCTTACGCATCTGCTATTGGAAGCATAATGTATGCTATGCTATGTACAAGACCTGATATTGCACATGCTGTAAGCATTACTAGCAAATATCAGTCTGATCCAGGAGAAGAGCACTGGATGGCAGTCAAGAATATCCTTAAGTACTTGCGAAGGACTAAGGATTTATTCTTGATTTATGGAGAAGAAGAGTTTAAAGTTGAAGCTTATACTGATTCCGATTTTCAATCGGATCCTAATGATTATAAGTCTACATCTGGGTTTGTCTTTACACTTAATGGTGGCGCAGTTAGTTGGAAGAGTTCCAAACAGAGCATAACTGCTGATTCCACCACTGAGGCAGAGTATGTAGCCGCTTCAGAAGTAGCAAAGGAAGTTGCTTGGATGAAGAAGTTCATTTCTGAACTTGGAGTCGTTCCTTCCATTGAACAACCAATAACATTGTTTTGTGATAACAATGGAGCAATAGCTCAAGCGAAGGAACCAAGGTCTCACCAGAAGTCCAAGCACATTGAGAGACGCTTCCATCTCATTAGAGAAATTGTTGGGAGAGGTGATATCGCCTTGCAGAAAATTGCCTCAGTAGAAAATGTGGCAGATCCCTTCACTAAGGCATTACCTCAATCTTCTTTTGAAAGACACATTGACAAGATGGGTTTGAGGTACCAAATAAATTGGCTTTAGTGCAAGTGGGAGATTGTTAGATGTATGCCCTAAAGTCATCATGTAATAGTTACATGTTAGGGATTTAAGTTGTATTTTCAATTACATTATTTATTTAATGGCAAGGACGTATTCATTCATTTGTCCAATTGTTTAAATATATGAATGATTCCATAAGATCAGTTGTGACTGGACCTATTCTTAAGACGTTAAGAATATGTGTGACAGGTTTACAGTTAAACTGAATCTTTAAATTGTTCCCGGTCGATGGATTATTGAGTGGATATCAATAATCCTGCTGAGATCGGTGTGTTCTTAACTTTACTGTTAAGTATTGGATATTTAAGGAATGACGAGTCACGAGTCATTGGGTATTGTGATGCTCGAGTTAGAACACAGGTGCTTGTACAAGACAAGTTCACTGAACGTGACACGCATTTAACGATTAGCAACATGGAAGCTTTTAGCGTGGTCAATGTCTAATCGTTCATGCTCTGGTCTTGTGTAAATAATCCTTAGACCTGAGGTACAGTGTTGACTTGTGTGTTGGATGGCTATGGTTCACAGGTGCACATATTGCTGGTTCGATGATCCGTCTCTGTACTTGATGGCCATCGTTCGTTCACATACGAAGTTACACGTGTGCGCAAAATGGAATCTGTTTCCTTGTTATACGCAAGGTACAATAATGATGTCCTATGCAATCTAATCTTGACATGGCATTAAAATCCTCGGCCGGGGTTGTAACAAAAATGAACTGTTCATGTCTCATATAAAAAGCATGTCAATTAGATTTGTGCATATGATCGAATTGGTGGCTTGACAAATATTCCATGGTCTTTGTTCAATCGGGACATAGTAATGCAGAGGGATTGAATTACACTGTAACCAAAGCTGACAGGTTCATTATGTTCTTAAAACATTCACACTGTCTGGGTAGCCATGACATATTGCTAGATGTCAATCATGGCTTGTGGGACCTAGAGGTTGATCGGGACAATCAATTCTCTTGGGAGTACTAACGTGTTAGTGCAAGTCCTACTACTAGATCAGTGATGAACCTAGGGATGTCACACACCATAACCAATTTAGAATGACGTTGTACGGAGGATGCAATATTGCAAATATGTTTGTAATTATAGCAATCGATTAGTGAGATTGCAATTAAATTAAATGTGATTTAATTTTATTTTCAGTCACGAACGTGCGTGCATATGATGCACACGCAAATCTAAAGTGGACCTATGTTAATGTGCCAAATGGTCTTGCACCTTAATTTTATAATATTATATTAGTTAAAAGTATACACGGTCAACATTGTTGACCGTGTACTTCACACGATCAGCACCTTGCTGATCGTGTGTTTAATATTAAAAAAAAAATAAAATGATGAAGGTGGTTGCATGCACACGGTCAGCAGTTGACCGTGTGCATCACGCACGGTCAGCAATTGTTGCTGACCGTGGGCATTATCCACGATCAGCAACCGTTGCTGGTCGTGTGATATATTCACACGATCGGCAACGGTTGCCGATAGTGGGTGAATATCCACGCCGAGAAAGTAACAATTAAAGAATGAAACAAAAAAAAAACGGTGCAAGTTTTAAAAGAAGAGATATACGTTTTCTCTCTTCCGACGCCGTGATTGAAATATCGAGAATGCGAAAAATTGTCACCACAAGATTGCTAGCACAATTCTATTGGTGATTTTCCGCAAGTTCTTCCTTCCGTTCGTCGTGCGATTGGTGGTGTGTCTGAACTAGAGGTCCGACATTTGTGGGGCTCGAACTGAAGAACATCCGAACCGAAATCGTTCTGGGCACGCTGCGAAAGAAGTCCGACGCTTGTGGGGCTCGAACTGAAGAACATCCGAATCAAAATCGTTCTAGGCACGTTGCGAAGGTAATTCGTTTAAACCCCCTATGGTTTTCCGATTTTTGATTGAAACGCACGAACAACGCTTTTGGAGATACATGTATAGTTATATCTTTCCGCTGCGTTTATATTTATTTTAACTATACATGTTCCGTAGAAAACCAACAGTAACCTTCATCGTCGTTGTCTCTCTCTCTCTCCTCGACTCACACCCTTCCTCTCCGACGCTGTGTGTGTTTACTCTTGCCGTCGATCTGTGTTGAACCTGGTGGAAACCAAAGGGCGAATATTGATAACGGGTAGATCTGAACAGATCCGGGCCATATTGGTTCTGTTCATTACATCTGAGGGGATTGCCGCCACTGTCGATGGAGCTTCAAGGCGGCGGCGGCGGCTAAGAAAAATATTGTGTCTCTGACTTTCTTTTTAGTTAATCGAATGATGGAAGTGTTGCTTCTTTATTAGGTAATGTCATTTCTTTTCTTTGGGGAAGATGATTCATTGTAACTAAAGATTGTTTGGAAGTGAATTCTTTGGACTTTTAAAAGTTAAAAAGAGTGTTGTTCTGAGTGATAAGGTCACCGGTCCTTTTAATATTGTGCTCATTATTTTTATATCTCAATAAATCGCAATCCTTAATCATGACATCAAAGTAAAAGCAGAAAGAACTTTCATTATATTGTTTAGGATGTAATTATTTTTGAAAAAATGACATCACAAGTGCCATAATTTTCGAATGATGCTTATTTCAATATCAAAACTTTTTGGATGATCACTTGATTGCCATGGAGCAAAATTGATCACTTCGTGCTTCCAACAACATATTCCCGCGATTCATCCTAGGTGATTGCTTTTATTTAACTTTTAAGTTTGACGTGGCATTTTTCAAAACAATTTAAGTCCAGCGTGGATAAATCCTTAGTCAAATCCACGTTAAAAACTGTCCTACTCCTTCTTCTTCGTGTTTATCTTCAACTTCATCCGACAATTTTAACTTTCATACACATTTTTCTTCTTTTTATTTTTCAATAATTTTCTTAACCAATGTCTATGCTCCAATGTGACCAACAAAGCCAAAACAAAAATTGAAAACTTAAAAAAATATAATTAAACTATCTCTCTGTCTAACTAAAGTTGTAATATATGCTTCTTGGATATGCAATCGAGAACAATGGAACTCCGGCGAGTCAAGCGGATGATCTTTGTGGTCATCGTGATTTCGCTGGCGTGCGGTCCTCTTTTTGTGAGGGTAGGAGATAATCCAGGATAACGATTGGACTCTGAAGAAGCCCGATTGCAACAACATTGAAATTTGTTATCTAAAAAGAACGAGCGAAAAGTCGACGGAAACGAAGAAATCAAGAGCAAAACGATTATTTTCCACCTCATCATCTGTCTATTGCCCAAAAAATTCAGAAGGAAATTTCCCCAATTTGAGAAATTAAGGTTACGGTTCATGCTGAATTTAGGCCCAATTTATTAATTTAGGGCAAATAGGTGGCCAAAGAGCGTTATTTGGCACTAATTTTGTTGACTTCACTTGACCGGCGAGCCACGCCGGGTGGTTTTATATTAAAATACTGCAATGTCGGATTTGCCGATCACAAAAATCGCCAATGTCATTGAAGTGATCGTTTTTTTTCTACCAAAGTGACATTTAAGTGATTACTCGAAAAGTTTTGACCATGAATTGTGCATTATATGAAAGTTATGGCACTTATAGTGTCATTTTTCCTTTATTTTCATATAAAAAATTTAATATAAATAGAATAAATTCATTTGATTATAATTACATTTTATCAAAGCTATTGTTTACTTGGGCGAAATCAAAGAAACACAAATAGAAAAACACTGAAAAAGAAAATGAAAAAAAAAATTGCTCCAAGGCCATTGATTAACTTAGAAGCGATGTGTTGAACTTTTACCCTAATACTTTTACTTTTAGTTTACTCAAAACACTTGAAATTAATTTTATGGAGAAAACCATAAAAAAACCACAAATTATGCCCACGGTGACATATTTACCCTAAACTTTTTTTTACGACATTAAAAACCCTAAACTATGCCCACTATGCTGTATTTATCTTTAACTTTTTTTTGTGATATAAAAACCTCAAATTTATACTTATGTAACACATTTACCTTTCATTAATATTCCGTCGGATGATTTTTTAGCCAAAACAATGTCGTTTCTATTTCACTTAAGTTACAAGGGCACTATGTCAACATGATTTGCTTCAAATAGGCAGATTTTTTACGATGTTCATTGACAGAACCTTGATCGAAAGTAAATAAGTCACACATGTACAAGTTTGGGATATTTTGTGTTACATAAGAAAGATTAGGGTAAATGTGTCATAGTGAGCATAATTTCAAATTTTTGATGGCTTTTACCCTTAACTTTAACGACATCAATGTCGACAAGTAAATTTATATATAATTTTTTCATAATTTGTTTCATTTGAATAATATATTAAGGATTAGTAGAAAGAAAAAAATTGTCTCTTGCCTACTGTTTAATCTTAAACAAATAGGCTACCTAAATATTAGCTAATAGTCAACAATAGATCGACATGTGATAGTTAGATCCTAGACTTAGCGAATCGGATCGGGTTGGATCTGGGTGGGGTAAAAAATGGTCCAACCCAAATAGACTCATTTAACTCGTTTTGATCCATTTTGCATATAATGCAAATCTAATGATCCATACCTGACTCGACCTATACCCAACCTGACTCATCTTATTAAAATACTTCCATATTTAATTCAATTTAAGAAAACTCATGCCTGAATTTGAGATGAGAGTGCGGAGTGAATGAGCACAATATTGAGTGAAGGCGAGAGAGATGAGTTAAGTTCAAATAAGGTGTAAATCTACTCATAACCTATTTATAATCTATTTAACACCCGCATTATGTTTTCATTATTTATGACTTATTTACTTAATATAACTAATTTATTTATGGTTCATTTTGACAGGTCTACCCACAATAAAGCTCACATAATTAGATGATATTACTAGACATCCATCTAACCACGATCGAATTTCGTGTGCCATTTTGTACCGTCTACATCGAGGAATTCCCACTTCCATCCATTACCTCCATGCCATGATACTAGTACGAGAAGCTATGCCAAGAGAACATGACATCATGGAAATGATCCCGTTGTTGAATTATATATGCAAATCTGGATTTGGTGACGTGGAATATTAATTGAGGTTTATCTTTTCGCGAATAATGCTGGTTGTATAAATCTCTTGGAGCATCTGTCCAACTTCATCAAATTATGACAAAATCTAACCCAAAAAAGAATATTATCATCACAATCTTCCCGTCAAATCAAAGTAAGCTAATTATTGGGGCAAGATATTCCTAGAATGATAACAAAAGAAGCTTTTCTTAGAGAGTCGAAGCCATGACCATTTTTCTTGAGACGTTGTTCAATATCGGGTTTTAATCAAAGTCAAGAATGTATCACTAAAAGGGAGAAAAGTGCCAAAAAAGTCCTAAATCTTTTACATTAGTATCAATTTAGTCCTAAATCTTTTTTTGTTGCCAATTTAGTCCTAAACCTTTTGCATTTGTGCCAATTTAGTCCTAATCCTTTTTTTTGTGTCAATTTAGTCTTAAATCTTTTAAATTGGTGCTTATTTAATCCTAAACCTTTTGTTTTTGTGTCAATTTAGTCCTTCTAGCCAATTTTATCTGGAATTTGTCAATGTGGAAGCCTGTCGGCCGGCGGCCGATCATCGGCGCCGACGTGGACAACTTTAATAATATTTTTTTGAATTTTTATTTTTTATCTTCCTTTTTTTTCTTTTTTCACTTTTTTTTTATCTCTCCCTCCTTCCTGTGGCCGGCGAGCTCAACCTCGCCGGCCACTGGCAATGGCGGCTTTGCCCTGCGAGGGCTCGAGCCTCACCATGGTTGGGAGAGGCCCAACATTGCCGGATCTGGCGAGGTCGCTGGGCGAGGCTTGACCTCGCCAGATCTGGTGAGGTTGGGCCTCGCCCGACCTCGCCGGGCGAGGCAGCCCTCACCAACCAGAGGAAGGAGGGAGAGATAAAAAAATGGAAAAAAAAGAAAAAAAGGAAAAAAATTCAAAAAAAATATTAAAATATTATTAAAGTTGTTCACGTTAGCACCACGTTGGTGCCGGTGACCAGCCACCAGCTGGCATGTGTCTACATCGGCAAATTCGGATCAAAATTGGCTGGAAGGACTAAATTAACATAAAAACAAAAGGTTTAGGACTGAATTGACATCAATTTAAAAAGTTTAGAACTGAATTGGCACAAAAAAAAGGTTTAGGACTAAATTGGTACTAATGCAAAAGGTTTAGGACTGAATTGGCACAAAAAAAGATTTAGGACTAAATTCACATTAATGCAAAAGGTTTAGGATTTTTTTGACACTTTTCCCCACTAAAAGGAGAGTCTCTCCCCCAGCAATGAGATTTAAGAGAGTTTGTTTACAAAAACCATTTAGCTTTGTCTATTGTGCAAACACTCCCTATAGAGTGGATTGCCGCAATTAAAAATTAAATTATGGGTCAACTCAGCAGTTTAATGGTAAAATTTAATGGAAACTAACGGAGAGTAAATTTATTACAGATGTATCAGTTTAGCGTTTTACCTCTCTATTCATCACAGATTTACTATTTTTTGATTTTTCGTAATACTAATCCAATTTAATGGAGGGTAAACTTGTCACAAGTGTACCGATTTAGAGTTTTTTGTGGTAAAAAAATTAGTTTGGCATAAATTTATCACATAAGTACTAGTTTAAGATTTTTTGTGGTTAAAAATTAGTTTAAGGTAAATTCGTCACAGGTACACCTGTTTGGTATTAATCCTTAAATTGAGGGAAGAACGCTAGAAGTGCCAAAACTAGTATACGGCGCTCACTTTAGTATCAAAAGTTTTTTTTCAGATTACTTAAGTGTCACTTTTTTTAAAAAAACTATCATTTAAGTGCCAACTCCGATTTGGATCGTTGGAAATTTGACGTGGCCATATTTATTAATTTCTCAATCCTACGTTGCACATCGGCGCTAATGGAGATAATTTTTAATAATATTTTTATTTTTGATTTTTAAAATATTTTTTCTTGTTTTCTTGTTTTCTTTTTTTTTTCTTCTTCTACCTTTGGTTGGTGACTGAACACTAGCCATTGGCTATGGCTAGTTGCCGTTGCCTACCATAGGTGAGGCTAGATTGACCCTCGCCTGGGCGAGGGTGGGTGAACCTCAACAAGGCCTCACCTCGCCAGATCCGGCGAGGCTGGCCCTCGCCTAGGCCATGGCAGCCTCACCGGGGCTCGCCCTTGCCCAAGCAAGGGTCGGCCGGCCTCACCTGTGGTGAGCAATGGCGGCCTTGTCCGGGCGAGGCCAGGCGGCCGGGCATGGCCAATGGTGGTTGTCCGGTCACCGGCTAAAGGTAGAAGAAGAAGAAGAAAGAAAAGAAAAAAAGAAAAGAAGGAAAAAAGAAAAAAAATCAGAAAAATGTTTAAAAAATCGAAATATACACATGAAAATGCCATGTAGACTAATTTTTTTTAAAAAAATTCAACTCAAATTAAAATTTTAATTATAAAAGCCACGTATAATTTGGCCGAATTTCTCATTGTTGGTACTTAAATGATCATTTTTCCTCCGATTTAATACTTAAGTGAGTTGGCGAAAACTTTTGGCACTAAAGTGAGCGTTGTACATAAGTTTTGCCACTTCTAGTGTTTTTCCCCCCCTTAAATTATTGAATAAGTTTGAATTTCTCTTATATATTACCCATATCATCTAGAATTGTTAAAGAGACTAATTAGTCCAAAAGTTGCGCAACATTTTGTACCAACCTCTTAAAAACTGAACACTTTAAGAAATTGGTCAAATGATTTATTTAAATTCAGCACATCAGTCTTCGAATCCAACATAAGACAACCTTAGGGCTACACCCACTATCCTTTGAGTGAAACCTCATCTAATTCATGTGGATGAGACAATTTATATGCAACGTTGGTTATTAGTCGAGTCAAAGGTTCATGTATTCCATGGTATTAAAAAAAAATGAAGTAATCTGGTAATCAACCCCCACGGTTAGCGCACTTGGTTTGGGCGTTAAGAATATCCAGCTCCCGAATTGAAGCACTTAGTCAAATCCGATCAACTGCAGGTGCAACAGGAAGCACATATAATGAACTTCAACATCAATGTTCATTACCTTTCATTACTCTCGTTGAACTTACAATTCTATGTAGTGCGCAAAGCACATGCACAGACACAGAACATGGAATATTACACGCTGCACGGAGATGATTACAAGCACCATTTTATTCCTCAACAATCGGACCATATTCCCACAAAGGTCAGTGGATTTAGGAATCATTTGCTTTGATAGTTTTCCTATTCTATACGAGCATCAGATAATCGTAAGAGGAGGTACTCGGAAATTTACGATGTCCTTCTCATTTGATGGTACTAGCTCAACGAACTCTCCAATTGAAGGCGTCTTCTTAATGGACTCAAGAGCTTCTTGGAAGGAAAGAACAACCCTACGTGCTCCAAAGTTGCAAGAGTTCCCTTCACTAGTGCAGAATTTTGGTGATGTTTCTTGGAATTCATCAAGATTTTCTCTTCTTTGTCCTCCTTCACTCTCTTGGGTTGCCAATGTTAACAATCTAAACGCAGATCAAGAAGAAGAGGAGGAGAAAAACACAAGAATTAACCATATTCAGCAGTGTGCCTACATCCTCGGTTAAGCCTCCCAGATCCTCTTTTTTATTTTTCTTTCTCAATCTTTCTTACGTTACATCAACACACACACACACACAGGAGATCCCCAATTTTAGGCTTGATACGAGAATCACCCTTATTTAGCCTTAAATACAGAAATCAACAGCTCACGCTAATACTTCCCCTCAAGTTGGCACGTAGATATCTAGCATGCCAACTTGTCTAGTGAGCTGTAGAACATCCTGCTTGAAACAGTTTTCGTCAAGATATTTGCTAGTTGGTCTTTGGATTTTCACGAATGGAAACCGAGTCACCTTGGAATCCAAGTTCTGCTTAATGAAGTGATGATCCACCTCAATATGTTTGGTGCAATCGTGTTGGACAAGATTGTGAGAGATATCAATAGCTACTTAATGAAGTGATGATCCACCTCAACATCACAAAACAACTCCATTTCAGACATAGGAGCAAAACCTAGTTCTGCCATCAGTTTCCGAAGCCATAGGAGTTGGCACAGTCCCTTAGCCATTTCTCTAAACTCTGCCTTTGAACTTGAGAGAGCTACCACCTTTTACTTTTTGCTCCTCCAAGTAACCAAATTCCCTCCCACGAGGGTAAAGTACCCCAAAGTTGATCTTCTATCTGACACACTTCTAGCGCAGTCTACATCAGTAAAACCTTCGATCGTAAGATGCTCACACTTCTGAAACTGAAGCCCTCTCCTCGGAGCTCCTTTAAATATAGAAGAAATCGCATTACACCTTCCATATGGTCTTCACTCGGAGTATGCATAAACTGACTTACAACACTCACTGCATAGGTAATATTAGGACGTGCATGAGAAAAATAAATTAGTTTGCCAACTAACCTTTAATATCTTTCCTTATTTGTAGGCACCTGATCAGAATATTCTCCAAGTCTATGATTCTGAACAATCGGTGTGTCTGCAGGTTTGCAATCTAGCATTCCCACCTTAGCCAACAAATCCAAAATATACATTCTCTGAGATAGAAAAATACCTCTCTTAGATCTTGCTACTTCTATCCCCATGAAGTACTTGAGTCCACCAAGATTTTTCATCTCGCACTCCGTTGAGAACTTCTGTTATAATTTCGCAATTTCCTCCTGATTATCTCCTGTGATAATCATATCATCCACATAAATTATCAACATAGTTATCCTACCTCGACTTCGCCTCAAGAACAGGGCGTGATTAGAATTGCTTTGAACATACCCATGCCTTTTCATAGCCACACTGAACTGTCCAAACCAAGCTCGAGGAGGCTGTTTCAATCCATACAATGATTGCTCCAATCTACAAACTAGTCCTAGTTGTGAAGAAGGACTATAACCCAGTGGAATATCCATATAGATATCCTCTTCAAGGTCACCATGGACAAATGCGTTCTTGACATCAAACTGGTGTAAAGGCCAATCTAAATTAGTTGCAAGAGACAATAACGCTCATACAGTATTTAGTTTTGCAATAGGTGAAATGGTTTTCTGAAAATCCACCCCATATGTCTATGTATATCCTTTTGCTACCAACCTCGCCTTATATCTTTCAATAGACCCATTTGCTTTATACTTGACTAAGAAAGCCCATTTGCATCTCACTATTTTCTTTCCTTCGGGTAGGTCCACCAGCTTTCAAGTATTGTTTTTCTACAACACCTCCATCTCTTCCTTCATAGCTTGAACCCACTTAGGATCTTTCAAGGCGTCCTGTACTCTATCTGGCATATAAACTGATGATACATTCGAAACAAATGCCCTCAATGGCTCATACAATTTGTCAACCGAAACATAGTTAGTGATCGGATAGGCGGACTTCTTCCCTCCACCATCTGGTGAGTGTCGGTTCGGGGGCTTTCCTCGATTGTGCTTGGCAGGTAATTTATATCCCACAGAAATATTAAAATCATCATGTAAACAAGTAGTAGGAGAAATTACCTTAGGAATTTTCTCAGGAGTTGGGTCGGGCACTGAAGAAGATGGGGGAAGTTGTTTTGGAAGAGTCGGCTGGCCTTGCAAACTCGGCTCCTTGATGACTTGAACTCCCCCTGATGGATTTGCCCTGAAATTTCTGAAACACCTTGCTCACATTCTAGGCCTTCTTGCTCAACATCCATCGGTAAGTTCTGGCCTAGTTCGGCCCTAGCTACTGGTGGCAATGCCGACACTCTACCAATTTGTACTCCCCCTATGGCCATAATACCACTACCAGTCTCCCACCAATTCTTCTTTTCCATATGCATCTCTCCCTGGAAAGAAGAAGTGGTGTCCCGAAAGAAAGATTCTGTCTCAAGGAATGTCACATCCATTGTAACATGTCTTCTTAGCAGATGGATTATAGTACCGATACCCTTTCTGATGTGAACCATAGCCTAAAAACACACACCGCATATAGCACACGGTTCAAGGTTTGTGTGTTGTGTTTTAGGGATGTAACAAAGCCGACGCGGCTGAACACTTTAGGGGAAATAATAAGAACCGATGGTAAGTGTACATAAGAGGAGAGAGCCTCCAATGGTGTCTGAAATTCTATCGCCTTCGATGGCATTCGATTAATGAGGTGGACCGCTGTAGCCACTGCATTATCCCAAAAACGGTGAGGGACATTATTTTCAAATAATAAAGACCAAGCTGTCTTAAGGATATGCCTGTTCTTCCTTTCTGCTACCCCGTTTTGTTGGGGTGTTCCTAAGCATGACGTTTCAAGGAGTAAGCCATGCTGCAGAAAATATTCTTTGAGATGCTGATTAATGTACTCACCACCGTTATCACTATGAAGGATGTAGACTTTCCCACCAAATTGAGTTTGCACCATAGTATGGAAAATTTTGAACACATTGGCAACTTCATCCTTAGTTTTCATCAGATATAACCATGTCTTTCTAGTACAATCATCAACGAAAAGGACGAACCATCGACTACTAAACACAGAAGTAATAGGAGAAGCACCCCACACATTGGAATGAATCAAAGAAAAAGGAATTGCACTTTTATTTAAACTGATAGGAAAAGGTACCCGGTGGCTTTTTGCCAAAATGTAAGTCTGCCAATCAAACTGATAATCATTCAAACCCAAAAATAACTTAAGAAATAACTTCTTCATGTAACCAAATGACGGATGCCCCAATTGCTTATGCCAGAGCCGTATCTATGTTTCTGGACTTGTAGATGACCCTCGGACCTGATTGACATTCCCACAACTAAAGTCATCCATGTAATACTGCCCCTCTCTTAGTACCACGCCGAATGATCTCCTTCGTGAGGATATCCTAGACTAGACAGAAATGCGAATACATTAGCACAACACAATTTAATTCCTTTGCAACCTGCCCAACTGAAATTAGTTTCGTAGATAGTGATGGGACAAGGAGTGTATTCGGCAGTGAGAAAGAAGGGAAATATTAATAACTCCAGCTCCAGTCATTGGATACGGCACTCCGTTAGCATTCGAGACACTACGTCATTGAGGTTCTATAATACTAACAAAATCATCCGCAATAAAAGTCATGTGATCAGTAGCCCCTGAATCAATAACCCACTGACTATAATCATTCTGTAAAGAAGCAACCAAAGCAAGACCATAGTTACCTTCACCCTCTGTAGTCATCTTATTCTATGGTTTGAGCTGTGGTACTAGTGATAATTGAGGCTTTCCCACAACTAGAGACGCCTTCTCTTTGCCATTGTACGCTTCTCCCTCTGCTTTCTTTCGAGTTTTGAGCTCCTTCCACCAATCGGGATATCGTGAAGCTTGAAGCATGTCTCTTATGTGTGTTTGGCATTCCCACAATGGGAGCAGCCACCAACTAGAGGGGTTTTCTGTTTTAGGGCTATACTGGTTCGTCCACCTCCTGGTTTAACCATCTGTAAAGTCAGCTCCTGAGCTTCTTTAAGGCTAGGCTTGCCTCCTCGCGATAACATAGCCACAGAACTATAGGTAGTACTACTGTTCAACATCATTTTTTTGGTAAAGGTTAGAATTTGTATAACTTTTCAAAAAACACCAAATACAAGCTAAGCCAAAACCACCCAATGACCAAAGAAGGACAACAAGTCCAAATGGGGTCAAAAGAGGTTAAGCAACACTATACAAAGCCACATGATGGCCACCAAACTAGAAAGGAAGGAGAAAAAAACAGCCTAAGAAGGAGTTGTATCGGCTTCAAAGATTGCAAAAGGTAGACCCCAACGCCTTTGAATCTTCCGGTTTGCTGAAGTGTCAGCAATTGTCCCCATAGATAACACTTTGTCCTTCATCACCTTTTTAAGGTGTAGACGCATTCCCGAGATGTGGACAATTTTGTTCCTGAAGAGGTGGTTATTCCTTTCGGTCCAGATGATGTGAACTAGGGCACCGAAAGCAAATCTGGCAACATGATGGCCAAAGGAAGAGCCACCACAGACTTTCATAGTCCAGGTGATATGATCATGCCAGGGTCTATTCCGCCATGGGAGGTTGCAATTTGTAGCCCAATAAAAGGCCAGTCTTCTCGTAGACGGGCATGCAAAGAAGAGATGATTAATAGAATCTGGGACAGAACCACAGAAAGCACAAAAAGCCGTATTAATACGGCGATTATGAAGGAGGAAGGCCTGAGAGGGGAGGCGGTTGAGAGAGATAATCCAAAGGAGAAAGCCATGCCGAAGCGTAATGTGCCTGTCCCAGATAAAATGTTCAACATCATTGTTTGTCATATATTCTCCCTACGAACACAAGCATAGGCCTGCTCAACTATAGGGAATGGTTGCATATGTAGCATATCAATTCGTATGTTATCTAGGCGATCATCTAAACCATTGAGGAAAATGTACACATGATCCTCCTGAATGGCTAAATTGTATCTCGCAAGATCATTTGGGCATACTATTGGATTTGGGCAGCAGACGTCGATCTCTCTCCACAACCTTGAAGATCATTATAGTAAGCTTCAATAGGTCCTCTAGATTGTCTCATCCGGGTCACACGCCTCTTCAAATCATAAATCTGAGAAGCATCAGTCCCATAAAAAATAATAATAGCCACTGCATCCCAAACTGCTTTCGCAGTTGGGAAGCGAACAAAGTTACCGATTAAAGCTGGGTCTATGAAGTTTATCAGCCATCCTTTTACGGTGGAGTCTTCCACTTGCGATATCCCGGGTCCATAGATGAAGGCTGAGGAAGGTCACCATTAATGTATCCTAGCTTGTCCTTGCCCGTTATATACATCTTACCACATGAGACCATAAGCCATAATTAGTCCCATCCAATTTGACTGCAATCTGTACTAAAGATGGATCGTTTTGTGGTGTTGGGGTCGGGGACTGATTCTGAGTCGAGGACTGATTCTGGATCAAAATATGAGTTAATTTAGTTGTCAAATTTCCATAAGCGAATCTGTTGTCGAGCTCTCCCCTTGATTTTGATGGGGAACCACTGCTCCTAGAATTTTTTAATCTACTATGGGTCGGTGTATAGGCACGAATTAAAAATAGCAGTGAATCTCTTGGGTTGGTGAGCTAGTCGGCGAGGCAACCACACAAAAATAGTGCGGCCACGGTAATTTCCGGGTGTCTGGGGATTTGGTTGGCGCGGCTACTAACGTTGCGGTAATGGGTTTGGTTGGTGTGGCAATTTGGATCGTGGTAAAGAATCTGGTCGACACGGCAACAATAGATGTCGTGGTGGTCTAATCGAGTCAAACGGAGTGGGACGAATGAGGCTGCAGTGGGTCTAGGTGATTGGGTCGGTGCAGCAACAATGTGTGTCGCGGCCCTCAGGTCGAGTTAGACGGAGCGATGGAAGCACAAGGATTGTGCAGCGGCGGCAACCAAGTCTATTGAATTTTGGAGGTGGCGGCAACGATCTAATGTGAGTGAGTCACATCAGTGGTTTGGGGCAAACAAGGTCCCTAGATCTATTGCTCTTATAGCATGTTAACAATCTAAACGTAGATCAAGAAGAAGAATGTCGCGACCCGACCTCTCCTCGGGAGAGTTCTCGACCGATATTTGCTAAGTCTAGGTTCAGGACTTAACTCGGGCTCTCCCAAGCCCATACCATATCACGACTTAGGGTTTAAGTTTTTAACATGCTGGTAGTTTACATGCAGGAGTCGCCACTAATCGATTTGGGGTAGGCCGATTAGAAACCCAAATAGGGTGATGGGAGAATCACCCTATTCCTACGAACCAGAGATTAACTAGATTCGGGGACTTGGTTACACTAGTTAAATAACTAATGCCCTTTCGGTACCTTTCTACCCTGTTCAATTTTTTTGAAAACATTTGTCAGGCAATTTGGATTGATTTTAGGACCTTTCTCCTAATATGTGAGGTGATCGAGCGAGTGCATAATCAGAAGCGATTAGCAGTCAAATGCAGGCATGCAACCTAAGACTCTAACTAAGTCAGATGACATTCGAAAACACGACAACTCATGCAATTGTATTAAAAACATGCATAATAATAACGCAACAGTAGGCTTACCTAATTAAACATGCAACTTACGCGATTAAATAAAACATGCATAATACAATAAAAGCACACAAACATACCATAAGGAAAAAAAGAAAAAAAAAATTTTTTTAAAATTTTTTTTTAAAAAAAAATATAATAAAATAAAATAAAAACGAAAATCTGAAAAACCTTTTTTTTTTAAAATTTTTTTAATGAAAACGAAAATCTGAAAACAAAATTTTTTTTTAAATTTTTAAAAAATTTTTTTTTAAAAAAATAAAATAAAATACTTAAAAAAAAAAACGGGTCGGCGGATCCGGGTCGGACCCGACCCGGGTCAACGGGTCCGACCCGGGCGTTGACCGGGTCGGATCGATCGACCCGGACCGGGTCGGAACCGACCCGGACCGGGTCGGAACCGACCCGGGTCAACGAATCCGACCCGGGCGTTGACCCGGGTCGGATCTGTCGATCCGGGTCGGTCGGAACCGACCCGAGTCAACGGATCCGACCCGGGCGTTGACCCGGGTCGGATCTGTCGATCCGGGTCGCATCCGACCCGAACCCCACAGACCCGCGAAGGGGGAAGGACGCCGGCGGCGCCGAAATTGGCCGTCCGCCGGCTGACCCAAGGCGGCGCCGCCTCCCTTTCGGCTTCAGGGAACACCGACGAGTCTCGCCGACCACCTGGGGTCGCCGTCCGGCCACTTCCTCGCCGGCCAGCGACCAAAACAAAACCGGCCTCACTGAGAAAAATCGTCGAACAGGTGGCGGGCGTGACGAAAATGAGCAGTTTTCGACATACCTCGGGGATCCGGCGCACTCCGACGACCTACCTTGGCTTCGACGGCGACGTATGAACGGCGGGGGACGACGGCATGGGCCGGGAATCACGCGACACGACTGGCGCAAGTCCCGGCCCGAGCATGTCAAGAAACAGAGGAAAACAGGGGCGCTTCTCGGCTGGGGGGCTCACCGGTCGACGGTACGGCTGGGGGACCTTCCGGCGGCTGCGCGAGGGACGGCGAGGCTGCTGGGTGCTCCTCCGACTCCGGCAAATTCTCGGCTGGGTCTCTCTCTCTCTCTCTCTCTCTCTCTGTCTCTGTTTCTCACTCTCTCACTCTCTCCGTTTCTCTCTCTACCTCGCCGACCCGGGCTCTCTCTCTCCATTTGGCTTTTATAGACGACGACGGCGATCCTGTGCTCCCCCACGTCGGCTGACGACGGCCTGCAGCAGCCTATGCCCCGCGAATTCCGCGGCCATAGGCTGTCGCAGGAGGTAAAAAAACAAAAGAAACAGGGAGAGGTGAGGGGGGAGAGGATAAGGGGAGAGCCGGGAAACGGGGAAGACGGGACTGGCCATTAATGGCCAGTCCCTGTGGCGTGCTGCCCCGGGCTGGATAACGACGATGGTGAGCGGCGCCACCGTGCGTCGGCGTGACGCGCGAACAGGGGAGAGCAGGGGCGGTCTCAACCGGGGAAGGTGAAAGAGGAAGGAGGCTGGGCTGGGCGGAGGAGAAGGAAGGCGCTGGGCGAGCCGGGCCTGGGCCCGCGCGAGGGAGAAGGAAGGCGAGGCAAGGCTGAGCCTGGGCCGCGCGGAAAAGAAAAAGAAAAAGAGAAGCTGGGCCGGGCCTGCGCAAAGGGGAAAAGAAGGGAAGAAGAAAAAGAAAATGGGCCGGGTCGGCCCGGCTCCGACCCGGCCCGACGCGATTTTTTTCTTTTTTCTTTTCTTTTTTTTAATTAAAATTAATAAACCCTATTTGTACAAATGCCTAATGTCTATATGCAATGCATTTAAAATTGAAAATTTTTTTGTTTTAGGAATTAAATAAATTAACTCCTAAATTTTGTGTAATTAATTTTGGGCAAATTAAAAATAGGTGTCAACAGCTGCCCCTCTTTGAAGGTGAGCTCGTAGAGATTAAGCTCGCAGAGGTTACTTTCAAAGACAAAATGACACCTAGATTTGGCCCATGCATGCTCAATGAATGGTATTTTTGGCGAGACAGTAGTCTCATTTTTTATTCGATAAAAGATGATGCATGCTAAAGTCAATAAAAACATACCTGGGGTTACTTACCTTGCCTAAGGGTAGAGTAATTCCAGATAGTTGATAGTGTGTGTCGAGGACTCGAACCTATCTTCAGTCATCTCGACGGGGAGAATGGTTTGTCTAGGACCCGAACCTATCTTCGGTCGCCTTGACTGGGGGAAATCACTAGTCTAGGACCCGAACCTATCTTCGGTCGCCTCGACTGGATTTCATCTGTTAGGACCCGAACCTTTCTTCGGTCGCCTTGATTGGGGGAAATCACTGGTCTAGGACCCGAACCTATCTTCGGTCGCCCGACTGGATTTCATTTGTCTAGGACCCGAACCTATCTTCGGTCGCCTCGACTGGGGAAATCACTTGCACAGGTCCGAACTTATCTTCGGTCACCAGCTGGATTTCCATTTGTCTCGGTAATCGAACCTTTCTTCGATCACCTTGACTGTCTGGATTTGCTTTGTCAGAACCCGAACCTTTCTTCGGTCGTCTTGACAAAGTACCTGGGGATCCTCGCTCGAGGATTTGATGGTTTGCCTGGTGGGTCCTCGCCAGCAGGGCTTGAAAAGCTCAACAAATGAGCACCTGGGGGTCCTCGCCCGAGGATTTGTTGTTTGCCTGGTGGGTCCTCGCCAGCAGGTCTTGAGAAGGCTCAAACAAATGAGCACCTGGGGGTCCTCGCCCGAGGATTTGTTGTTTGCCTGGTGGGTCCTCGCCAGCAGGTCTTGAAAAGCTCAACAAATGAGCACCTGGGGGTCCTCGCCCGAGGATTTGTTGTTTGCCTGGTGGGTCCTCGCCAGCAGGTCTTGAGAGACTCAAACAAATGAGCACCTGGGGGTCCTCGCCCGAGGATTTGATGGTTTGCCTCTTAAAGGCCTGTCTCCTATCAGACAAATTTTCTTGTACAAAGACATATGAATTCATGGGAGAAATAGACAACTAAAGCTATTCCAGAACATCATATGAAATTTCTTGACTGAAAGTCAAGGTGCATTTCTTTTTTAAAAGAACCTAGTTTACCTTCCGGGTAGTTTGAAAAGAAATCTGATGAAATACCTCGGGTTTCTTACCTGGAGGTGTAATGCATCATCTGCTGAATAACCGACCTTTTTCAGGGCATCTCTCTTGGAGTGATAAGGAGGGCTTCTACAGCACCTGAACTTTTGTGTCATATCACTGGAGATTGAAAATCTGAGTTGTCAAAATGATTAGCACAAACATGCATGCATTCATCAGGGATAGACAAGCTAGGCTATTCCAGGATGCGTATTTGAAAGTTCATGCATGATAATTTTTGCCATGTATGCATCACCAAATATCCACGGAGGGTAAATTAAGACAATCTTCGTTCGTGAGGTGGACTTCTCAAGATGCTGAACGAGGGGCTTTCAGTCAGAAAGGACTTTCCACTCGCTCTCATTGAAAAGGGATATTTGTCCCGTCCATTAATGCGGGAACATCGAAAACACTAAATCTGACCGTTATCACATCTGCAAGGGTCTGAGTTTTCTCGTAAGCGGTACGACGCTGCCAATCTGAGAGGTCTTCAGGGTCGTAATGTTGGCTTGGTCAACGGATTGATAAAGGTGACTGTTCAAGTCAAGGTTATGAAAGAAGATTTTCTGCAATTATCTCCTGGTTTACAAGTCAAAAATCCTGCAAAATGAGATAAAAATAATCTTGCTCATACTTCCTCGAGCGTCATTTATAAACATCTGAAATTCCACGTTAATTCAAGTGCCCTAGTCAGAAGAGACTTCATGAGGGATGTAACGTGGGTTTGGTTCACAGGTTGAGGAACGAAATGATCGTTAGGCTCAAAATGTGTGTAAGGGTGAGAGTTGGTGATCATCTGGCATTGTCACCAGTCTTCTCCGCCGTCTGCATCTTTCTGGCAAACTCCCTGGGTAATCACGTATTTAGCTTCTTTGACAACTTCTTTCTTGAGAAGTTTCTGTGTCAAGCATTTTCCTGGATACCATTCTATCTCTGTCAAACTTCCATAGGTTTGTCTTTGTCTGTCATGTGACAGATCTTTGTCAAGACTATGTTCTCAAAATGGAAATTTGTATCGAAGAAGAACTCAAGTTTGAACCCTTTTGGGATTATCTATCCTACACCTGTTTAACAACTTTGAGGTATTTGAGAGCACTTTCATCATGTTCAAAGAACTCCTCAGTTGAAACCTCATCGCTTTTCACAGCAGTTAGCCAGGAATTAGGGATTCCTGTCTCTTCATCTTTCGTCGTTTTTCTTCTTCTTCTTTTTCTTCTCTTTGTTTTTTTTTTTTCATGGGCATTGGCCTTGCTTTTACCAGGCACACTGCTTTTTCATGCCCCCAGTTTTCAGCATTTTTGCTGTTCTTCTGATGTTGTCAGGACTAACCTAAACAAAGTTGAACAGAGCCAAGTTATTAGGTTTTCGGAGTCCTCATCCTGATTTGATATCTTGGAGCCTGACGCTCGAATTGTGGTGACTTTGCCTTGCCCCAGTGTAGGGGATGATCACCAACTGGGTTCATATGAAATGAAATCGCTGGCTCAATTGGGCTAGCAAGGGATATAAGTGTGTGGGGTAGAAGAAAAACTGCTCTTCGTCATCCTAAGGCACTTAAATCATCGTGAGAGTTCATCTGCAATAAAAACACTCAAGGATTAATGCAAGTGAGAGCAAGAAAACTTTTATTCATCTTTTTCACCTTGTTCGAGCTGTTGCAGCTGATGATCAAAGAGAGTTTTAGATATTACAAACTCCTCTTTCTAGTTGAAAACATCGCTGTTATCAATAAGATATTAACATGGTGAGCAGACTTTAGTTTGCTGCCCCTCTCTTGACAAAGCCCTCTTAGCCTTGACTGATTTGTCGTCGAGGATGTGCTTGCCTTGGGGAACTTTGTCAGGGGCCGTTGGGTCCGTGAAGATGCTGAGGCCGAAGCCAACGGGGGAAAAGTGATTGGAAGAAAGGATGCTTTTCTTGTTTCCCCTGAGTCTGAATCGATCTTGTGATGCTGAGTCATCTCAAGCTGCCCCAATGTGGGGTGATTTTTTACAGGGGTGACTTAGAAGAAGTTTCTGAGTGTATGGCTTGAAAATGGTCAAGCAAAGGATTAATGGTAGTGTATAGGGGAGAGAAATGAATTGCCTCTCGTCATTTTGACTACCGTACCTTATGCGAGAAATCCCTTTACCTTGTAGAAATGAAACCTTATCGCTCATTCTGCGGGAATTTGGTATGTGAGGATGTGTATGGGCCAAGGATTGCCTCTCATCATTCTGACTCACCTCGTTCAACACTTTAGAGTAGTTCGACACCTTTCGTCGGATTGTCAAAATTTTCACGGGGAATCAGTGAATTAAACAGGCAAAATTACCATGCAAAATCACTTTTTCACATAATGTACTTGAGGAAGGTTAGGCATTTATCTGCTTTAACATGCTTCTTCTTTCCCTTGTCGTTTTGCATTATTATGAGGAAAGTCTTTGAGGAAAGAAATACTTACCTATGCTGCAGTGGCAAGGCAATCCTGCAAAGTAATAAGAGGAACCGTGTTAATGAACGGCTCTTTGAGGGATAGGAATTGGAAACGATACAAACTACCCTTTTCCATTTTGCCTTCAAAGCTAGCAGAGTCTTTTCTCCTCTTTACTTTGTTCAGCCTTCTCTGTCAATGATTTCTTTCTGACAAAAGCAAGAACACACATTTAGAAACAAAACGATGGAGGGTAAAATGAGAACGATACAAGTTACCCTTCTTCCACTTTGTCTTCAAAACTGGGAGAGTTCTTTCTCTTCTCATGATTGGGCACGAAGCTCGAATGAAATCCTCTATGATTAGAGGCACTCCTGACTGGAAAATCCTGCTGTCGGCGCATGCTACGTTGATGCGGTCTCAGCCTGTTCTTTGCTTCCTGAATGCACAAGACATTTGGCGATTGTCTGCGTAGGAAGCTTCGTAGCAAAGCTAATTTCTACTTTGAAGGTCTTCAACAGATGTGGACCCTCGATGCAGATTCCTCATCTCATGGTTGGGGCACGAAGCTCGAATGAAATCCTCTATAGTTAGAGGTACCCCTGGCTGGAAAATTCTACTGTTGGCGGACACTACATCAATGCGGGCTCGGCCTGTTCTTTGATTCCTGAATGCACAAGACATTTGGCAATTGCTTGCATGAGAATCTTCGCAGCAAAGCTAATCTCTACTTTGAGCGACTGTCAACACTTCTGTGGTTGCCAGGATCAGTCTTGACACAATTTCGTCATGTGCGAAGTTCTTTCCAGCTGCTTGCACCATGAGTGTTCTTTACTCAATTCCGTCCTATGTAAAAGGGGACAAAATGTGTCATTTCAATGCTAAAGTGGATGAACTTTAGGAACGAAATACACCCTTTTTGATGGACTGGGGGATTGCGTGCCCCCTAGTCTATTCTTCCAATTAAGCACTTCTTCGTCTTGTTTCATTCGAGAAGTCCTAACATTGGTGTTCTATCGGGCTTGCTAGCACGACAGAGTCTAGCATGCTCCCCAGTTCATTACCTGCAAAAGAAAAGGGATAGAATGTCATTTCCAAAATTTGTTAAGGAATAAGACATACCCTTTTTCTTTCAGAAAGGGTAATCTTTTCTTAATCTGCCCCGGAGTTTTGGCACGAATGATGTTTCGCTCATCATGGAGTCAAGGGATGCTCAACATTCTTTTTGACTCTCTAGAGCTGATATCCTCCACTGGTGGTAATGAGATTTGCCCCACGTTTCCTTTGAAGATAGGATAATCTTCATTCGGACTGCTCTTATCAGATGAGTTAGTCCGCTATCGTCATCAGGGTTTGATGTACTCTTCAATTTGTGTCATTTTCAAATGTCCCTTTTGTAGCAACAAATCAAAAGGAATATATTCTGAGACACGAAGTGAGCAGGTTAGAAAAACAAACAGGGTTATAACACATGCATGTTTTTCTAGCACCATTCTTTTTGATTTTTTGAAAAATGATAAAACGTTTGTTTTATTTTCAAAAGCTTAAAAACGAGGAAGCATGAGGAAGCCCGGGCCTCAGAACACTTTCCTTTACATGGCTGGATATCATCAACGGGCCGGTTTGGGATACTTCCTCAGGCCCTGAAAACAAAACATTTGTAATTCTTTTGAACGATTCAGGCAAATTACATTTGTTGGAATGGAAATTGCAAAACCAAAATTCCAAGCATAATTACAGATCCAGAAAACTGGGAATCTTAGAAAACAGCTAAGACTTTTTAGAAAGTAAGAAAAGCTCCCACACAGGGGAGGATTCAAACTTATTAAATATGCCTCTATTTTAAAGGGAGGAAAATTGAGTCTTCAGTTTACTCAATAACGACATCTGCGCCTCCTGCTTGGTTGGGTGGTGCGTTGCGAAATGCAAGCATTTTTGTATCCAACAATTTCTGGACCTTATTCTTCAAGACAACACAATCATTGACGGAATGTCCCGTTTCGCCCAAATGATAGTCACATGCCTTGGAAGGATCATAGTTGGGGAAACGCTCAGGATTTTCACGTTTCAACTCTTTAGCAAGCAACCCCTTTTCCAGAAGAATAGGTAGGATCTGAGACATAGGCAAAGGGAGTGGTGTGAACCGCTTTTTGTTATTTCGCCTTTGGGGCGGCCGGCGGCCTGAGGCCGGCTGCTGTTCACCGCTCATCTGAATCATTGGGGAATGACGAATGATTTGGGCGCATGCATCATCCATATCTGTCAGGGTTTCTTTTTCTTTCTCCATGTCAAGCTTCTTGCTTGTGGAAGTGGGGTCCGTGAACCACCCCTCACGCAATCCCGTCTCAATTCGTTCGCCAACAGGAACAAGACGATTAAGGGATTCAGCAGCGGCACCAACCAGGCGGTGTCGGTATTCATACGGAAGGGACTTAATGAATAACTTCACTTGTTCCTGATCCGTGAGTTGTGGAGTAACCTGGGCAGCCAAGTTTCTCCACCTGGTGGCATACTCCTTGAAAGACTCGCTCTTCTTCTTCTCAGCGCGTTCCAGGTCGTCACGAGTGAAGGTGACATCGAGATTGAATTGGTACTGCTTGAGGAATGCATCAGCGACATCATCCCATGATTTAAAAGCGTCCACATCCTTTGACATGTACCAGGTCAGGGCAGGTCCTGTTAGGCTTGCTTGAAAAGTCTGAATCATGAGGGGTTTGTTGTCGACATATTGAGTCATCCGCACGTGATACATGTGCAGATGATGTCTGGGACAAGAGGTGCCATCATATTTCTCAAATTTGGGCATCTTGAATTTTTCTGGTATTTTGATCCGTTTGTATATAGACAGGTCAAGCGGGACAGCGTGCTACGGGCCTTGAAGCTGTTTCAGCATCTCTTCGACTTTTGCAAGGCGTTTGTCCCGTTCTGTCATCGGTGCAGCTTCGAGTTCAAGCTTCCTGACAGCAAGGGGAAGCGGATTGTCTTCTAGCAGGGGCATTTTGCTATTACTGGTGGAGGCTTTTTCTTCTCCAGTGGACAGGGGTGGTGACACCGTCTCAATTGCTGCAGGCGTGGGTGTGAGCCTGCTGTTGATAGCTTCAATCTGCTTGGTGATGTTTTCAAGTGCGTTGAAAACCATCTTCATTTCACTTTCCATGTTATTGAGGCGGACGTTTTCTTCGGCCATTTTTGTAACTACCTGTGAAAACGTTGAAATAAATGATTAAAATGTCCAAGAAATAATCATTTTATGACCTAATCATAATATTATTGTGTATTTACTTTATTTGCAAAGAAAAATAAAGCAAAAAGGGGTTTTTATTAATATTAACATTACAAACGGCGTCCCTGGGGTTCGAACCCCGGTTGCCTCGGACCGTTTCGCTTCATCCCGGGTACCACTGGGCCAAAGGCCGCGGTGGTGTCCTTATCGCCCCAAAAAAATCTTATAAGGCGTAAAAACGGCCCGAACTAAATTAACATTAATACAACCCATAAACAATATTAAAGAAAAAACCAAAACCCCTAAACACAAAAATGAGTATAATGGGATTTTTTGATAAAAAAGGATGCTATCCCCAAATACTCATTTTATAGACGATGGGAAAGCCATAATATCTCAGAGCTGCTTAATTTCGCAATCAATGGGTGGCCTAATAATTAAAAAAAATAATTGACCGAGTAGGCAGCATAATGAAATAAGAAGGGATAGAATATATACCTTTCCTTGAACCATGTCAATCACAACGACATGCACATGTGGAGTGAGGTTCAATTTCTATCTAGACTGGCTCAGCCAAAATGAAATTAAAAGGGTGCCTGACCGTCGCAGTCTCGCGTTGGTGTCAAGTCCTTTTAACCTCGGCCAAATCGAAAGAAATATTTTATAGTCACGCAAATAGCAGCTAAAAATATTTCTTTACAATTTTTTAGAAATGAATTTCGGGGAAAAGAAAGGCAACCTCTACATCGCGGGCTCGCGTTCGAGGTCGTATCTTTCTTAACACCATCCTAAGGTGTCCTATTGCGGCCCAGGTCCGGCAGCATGGTTGTGTGTGCAATAGTGTAATGCTAAATCATTAAAGCATGCACAGTAATTTATAAACAATCAATTCGAACCTGCAAAACAATTAACACCTTAATGTCAGGATCGTACCTGAAGTCCCTGCTGCCAAACAAAAATTATTTTGAACATGATAAAAATTTTGGCCTAAGTCCACTTTTACAATTCCCCAGCGGAGTCGCCAGTCTGTCGCGACCCGACCTCTCCTCGGGAGAGTTCTCGACCGATATTTGCTAAGTCTAGGTTCAGGACTTAACTCGGGCTCTCCCAAGCCCATACCATATCACGACTTAGGGTTTAAGTTTTTAACATGCTGGTAGTTTACATGCAGGAGTCGCCACTAATCGATTTGGGGTAGGCCGATTAGAAACCCAAATAGGGTGATGGGAGAATCACCCTATTCCTACGAACCAGAGATTAACTAGATTCGGGGACTTGGTTACACTAGTTAAATAACTAATGCCCTTTCGGTACCTTTCTACCCTGTTCAATTTTTTTGAAAACATTTGTCAGGCAATTTGGATTGATTTTAGGACCTTTCTCCTAATATGTGAGGTGATCGAGCGAGTGCATAATCAGAAGCGATTAGCAGTCAAATGCAGGCATGCAACCTAAGACTCTAACTAAGTCAGATGACATTCGAAAACACGACAACTCATGCAATTGTATTAAAAACATGCATAATAATAACGCAACAGTAGGCTTACCTAATTAAACATGCAACTTACGCGATTAAATAAAACATGCATAATACAATAAAAGCACACAAACATACCATAAGGAAAAAAAGAAAAAAAAAATATAATAAAATAAAATAAAAACGAAAATCTGAAAAACCTTTTTTTTTTAAAATTTTTTTAATGAAAACGAAAATCTGAAAACAAAATTTTTTTTTAAATTTTTTTTTAAATTTTTTAAAATTTTTTTTTTAAAAAAATAAAATAAAATACTTAAAAAAAAAAAAAAACGGGTCGGCGGATCCGGGTCGGACCCGACCCGGGTCAACGGGTCCGACCCGGGCGTTGACCGGGTCGGATCGATCGACCCGGACCGGGTCGGAACCGACCCGGGTCAACAGATCCGACCCGGGCGTTGACCCGGGTCGGATCTGTCGATCCGGGTCGGTCGGAACCGACCCGAGTCAACGGATCCGACCCGGGCGTTGACCCGGGTCGGATCTGTCGATCCGGGTCGCATCCGACCCGAACCCCACAGACCCGCGAAGGGGGAAGGACGCCGGCGGCGCCGAAATTGGCCGTCCGCCGGCTGACCCAAGGCGGCGCCGCCTCCCTTTCGGCTTCAGGGAACACCGACGAGTCTCGCCGACCACCTGGGGTCGCCGTCCGGCCACTTCCTCGCCGGCCGGCGACCAAAACAAAACCGGCCTCACTGAGGCAAATCGTCGAACAGGTGGCGGGCGTGACGAAAATGAGCAGTTTTCGACATACCTCGGGGATCCGGCGCACTCCGACGACCTACCTTGGCTTCGACGGCGACGTATGAACGGCGGGGGACGACGGCATGGGCCGGGAATCACGCGACACGACTGGCGCAAGTCCCGGCCCGAGCATGTCAAGAAACAGAGGAAAACAGGGGCGCTTCTCGGCTGGGGGGCTCACCGGTCGACGGTACGGCTGGGGGACCTTCCGGCGGCTGCGCGAGGGACGGCGAGGCTGCTGGGTGCTCCTCCGACTCCGGCAAATTCTCGGCTGGGTCTCTCTCTCTCTCTCTGTCTCTGTTTCTCACTCTCTCACTCTCTCCGTTTCTCTCTCTACCTCGCCGACCCGGGCTCTCTCTCTCCATTTGGCTTTTATAGACGACGACGGCGATCCTGTGCTCCCCCACGTCGGCTGACGACGGCCTGCAGCAGCCTATGCCCCGCGAATTCCGCGGCCATAGGCTGTCGCAGGAGGTAAAAAAACAAAAGAAACAGGGAGAGGTGAGGGGGGAGAGGATAAGGGGAGAGCCGGGAAACGGGGAAGACGGGACTGGCCATTAATGGCCAGTCCCTGTGGCGTGCTGCCCCGGGCTGGATGACGACGATGGTGAGCGGCGCCACCGTGCGTCGGCGTGACGCGCGAACAGGGGAGAGCAGGGGCGGTCTCAACCGGGGAAGGTGAAAGAGGAAGGAGGCTGGGCTGGGCGGAGGAGAAGGAAGGCGCTGGGCGAGCCGGGCCTGGGCCCGCGCGAGGGAGAAGGAAGGCGAGGCAAGGCTGAGCCTGGGCCGCGCGGAAAAGAAAAAGAAAAAGAGAAGCTGGGCCGGGCCTGCGCAAAGGGGAAAAGAAGGGAAGAAGAAAAAGAAAATGGGCCGGGTCGGCCCGGCTCCGACCCGGCCCGACGCGATTTTTTTCTTTTTTCTTTTCTTTTTTTTAATTAAAATTAATAAACCCTATTTGTACAAATGCCTAATGTCTATATGCAATGCATTTAAAATTGAAAATTTTTTTGTTTTAGGAATTAAATAAATTAACTCCTAAATTTTGTGTAATTAATTTTGGGCAAATTAAAAATAGGTGTCAACAAAGAAGATGAGAAAAACACAAGAATTAACGAGGTTCGGTAGTGTGCCTACATCCTCGGCTAAGCCTCCCAGATTGTCTTTTTCATTTTTCTTCTCATTCTTTCTTCTATTACATCAACACACACACAGACACACACACACACACACACATATATATATATAGGAGATCCCCTATTTTAAGCTTGATACGAGAATCCCCCTTATTTAGCCTTAAATATAGAAATCAACAGCTCACGCTAACAGCCAAAATGCCAATTTGACCCACCTTACTATCCAATATGGTCCGGTTCTTTATGCACTCTTGACCGTGTAAGACCCCGTGATAAGTCTTTTCATCGGAACTGCTTCCATTGCTCTCGTTGAACTTGTGTCTAGGTGCGCCTTTGAAGCTACACTTTTGGTGGACTCGGCACAAGACCCACATCCAACTGGAGCGACATAGAAAGAGATATTTAGCATGATGATATTTCCACAATCGAATAGGAAGGAAATGTACAAATGAAAGCAATTGGTGACTTCAAATTGGAGCACAATGCACCAAATGTTCTGGAAATTGTTACAAAAGCACAGTCAAACCCTAAATGTGCAATCAAGTACTTTAATTAGCTCCGTCGACCAATGTAAATAGAAAAACAAGACATGGCTTTGTTCTTCTATAATTTTGAGGACAGTTGGGCTAATTTGGTCACTGAGTAGATGTTACATTAGCCAAAAGGTCTAAATACTAAAAGTGAGACAAGGGAGAGAGCGACAAGAGCCGGCAGCCCAAGTTGCGGTCTCCGTGAAGGCTGTTGTCGGGCTTATGCAGCCAACGAGGGCATCCTTTCCTCACCTGCATGGGGTAGGGCAAGTGCCCTCATCCGATGGTGGCCATATATTGAAAAACAATATTGGTCATGCATAATGATAAAAACTTTCTGATATATGAAATGAGAGTCTAGTGTAAATCGTGTATATCGATATACAATTATCACATTTACTGGATCTTGTACACGAAGATCATCCATAAGACTAGTTGTAATTGACTCAGGTCAAGGTGCACCTGTCCTCAAGAAGGTATTTGATATGTTAAGACGATTGCAAATTATATAATATGCATGCTCTTATGCGTATTAAATAACAAAAACGAGACTCTTAGTTCCCATGGTTGATGTACTTGTTTTAACCCTATCTCATTTTTCAAGGTGGACAAAAGGAAACATATAAGCAGGGGTCCTCCAAATCGGTGAGAATGATGACGGTTGTGATCAAGATGCTTGTACTCATGCATCACACAATTAGTTTTCTCTCCTTTTGGAGGCCTTCCTCTGTAAAAGGTCAAGACCTTCTTAGCCCCAAGACATCGTGAACTACTGGAATTGAGGATCGGCTTATCGTCCCCGGTGGCTTTCCAATAGCCTAATGCCGTGGTCCTGTTTGGGCGAGTGCCGTTCAGGTACCTCCAGTTTCTCGGGCTAAAGAAGAACCGTTCTTCCTCCCCAAACAAGGCTTTTTCTGCAAACAAAATCATGTTTATGAATTTTTCTCATCTCCAACATGACATTATTTAATAGGAAATTGGAATTAGGGACCATGTTAGCTTTAGTGCAATTTGATTGAATCAATCAAGTGCTATTTTCTTCATCCTGGTTGGAAGAAACTTTCCTTAAATCACGCCTCTGATTAAGGGATAACAGGTTATGGATATGGCCCATCAACAATACTGTTTTTCTAGTGACGCTTAGAAAGCCACGTCTATGGCTCAATCTTCAACAAACTATCTCCGTTACAAATAGGTAGATCCATATATATGCACCCCATTATATGAATATAAACACATATACATGATTATATATATTCCTTAGAACTGTGTGGTATTTGAAGATGAGTAGGGTTTGCGTTGACACCTAAATATTGCTTAATCATTTAGGGTTTTACCGCATAGAAAATTGGGATTTAATTTTTAACCCTCAAACAAAAATATTTTCATTAAGTTACTCGGCATATAGACATTAGGCGCATTTGTATTAATAGGGTCTATTATAACATATTCGCAAAAAAAAAATAAAATAAAAGATGTCTGGGCCAAGCCAGTCGGCCCATTCCTTTTCTTTTCCTTTTTATTTTCACATGGCCCATCTTTGTTTTCTTTCCTTTTTTATTTTTTGTGCAGGCCAACCCTTTCCCCCGGGCTCGGCCCGCGCACTGTTCACCCTCCCTCTAGCTTGCTCAACTCTTCTAAGTGTACGGAGGGAGACGGAACAGACGCTAGAGGAAGCAGAGAGGCAAAAGTCGGAGCAGAAGCTAGGGGTATGGGGGCAGATCGATGTGATCCTCGAGTTGGGATCAGGCTGGCCGCGGCAGCTAGCGGTGGTAGGAAGCCATGTGCGCCTGCCATGGCCTTTAAAGTCGAGTGGAATTGAGAGAACTAGGGAGATCCAGAGAGAGTTCCTGAGTGAGAGTTTCGGAGAGGGTGAGACCGAGAGCATCGAGGAGTGATATTTGGGGTTAGGGGGCCTTCCGTTGGTGACCACCATGCCTCAACCGTGGCCTGCGAAGCTCCGACCCATCCCGTTTCTCGCGGTAGGTCCCAGCCTCAAGTTTTATCGGTTTTGTTTGGTTCGATTCGAGGTCGATCTCTCGAGGATTTCAGCTTGAAAGTGTGCGACGTGATCGAACGTACCATGATCTGAGGGGGAATGCAGTTCGCACATGAATGGTCATCTTTTATCTAGAAAAATCACGAGACTGGGTTATTTTTGGATGGCTATGGAGGCTGACTGTATTCGGCATGTTCGTTATTGTCATCGGTGCCAAATTTATGTAGATAACATTAACATATTGCCGAACGAATTGCATCAAATGTCTGAGCTATGACTCTTTTCAATGTGGGGGATTGACATGATTGAGCCAATTAATCCTAAAGCCTTCAATGGACATCGCTTCATCCTGGTGGCCATTGATTATTTCACAAAGTGGATCGAGGCGAAGTCATATGCCAATGTTACTGCCAAGAATGTGGCCAAGTTTATTCATCGTGACATCATCATTCGTTATGGAATCCCAGAGGCGGTCATTATTGATAATGGCTCAAATCTAAACAATAAGGTTATAGATGACTTGCTCGACAAATTTCATATTCATCACTTGAATTCCTCACCTTACTGCCCATAAATGAATGAAGTTGTGGAGGCAGCTAATAAAAACATAAAGAAGATCTTGTCAAAGACTGCCGACAATTATCGAGATTGGCATGAACGGTTGCCTTATGCATTGATGACATATCGAACTTCGATTCACGCTTAGATAGGGGTGACTCCTTTCTCGCTTGTTTATGGTATGGAAGTGGTCTTGCTCGTGGAAGTCGAAATCCCTTCATTAAGGATTCTCTCATAAGCTGAGCTCTCTGAGGAAGAATGGACTCAATAGAGATATGATTAGTTGAACGTGATCAATGAGAAGAGACTAAAGGATTTATGCCATGGTCAATGCTACCAAAGGTGAGTTGTAAAGTCCTTCAATTGCAAAGTTTGGCCTCGACATTTTGAAGTCAGAGATCTCGTGGTAAGGAAGGTGATGTCCCTCACACCAAAATTAGGTGGGAAGTTCTCCCCCAATTATGAGGGCCCATATGTCGTTAGAAAGGTGCTACCCGAGAGTGCCTTAATTCTTGTAGAAATGGATGACTAGGTGCTGCCAATGCTTATAAATGCCGATTCAGTGAAAAAACATTTTCCTTGAATGAAATTCAAGGCCCGAGAGCCATTTTCGATGCAATCCAAGCCATTGTAGGTTATTCACATCATGCATACATGCACACACATTTGTTTTGTAGGTTCCAAATGATCTGCAAATGGATTCACAAACAATTGGACAGTCTTGGCAAGCATCTAGCAAGTCAAATGCGAAAGAGGGGTAATAATCTATTGTTCTGATCTCGCACTCTTCAAATGATTCCTAATCCTTACTCCTTTGTTCTTCATAGGTTTACCAAGTCATTGGGCCGTAGATAAGTACCTTTTTTCTCAATGTCAAAAGAAAATCAAATGGAAAATTTTCTTTGCAAAAAAAAAAAACAACAAAAAGCAAAAAAAAGAAAAAAGAAAAAAGGTTTTTTACGGGTTTGAGAAAAACAAGCATAAAAGTGGAAATTGTGAAAACAAACTCTTCACAAAAATTTTGAATATCATCCTTATCCAAAAATCATCATGATGCTTGATGGATCATTCATTTTGAATCGAAATTCCCTATGGAGATCAATAAACTAAGATGATCTCGGCAGAACAAGAGGAAATATGTTAATCATGCTAAGCGAGAAGCACTTAGAATGAAGAAAGGCGAGCAATTCCCAAACACGTCCTATAAACACTTTGTGAGTTGAGTGCAAAAAAAATCGTGTCTTAGGACAAGGGATTCATTCGCAAATATTCATGGTTCAAAGTGAAAAGATGCATTTCTTTCATCCATTCTACACACTACAAGTAATCATAGTTAAGCCCATTTGAGTCTTTAAATGTGAAGAATTCGCAAAATACCCATGCCAAGAACCACCCTGCAATTTGACAAATTTAGAGATTTTGGTTGATACTATTTGGTAAAGAAGATGGGAAATATTTCTTTGCTCTTGCTTGCATTAATCTTTTGTGGTAACTTCAAACGAGTCCTTATAGAAGCTCGAAGCACCCTAAAATGAAGAAAAACATTTCTTTCTCTATCCAAACACTCATACCCTTTGCTTAACCAAGTTGAGTATGAACATTCATTTCAAAAGCCCAAACGTCGATTATTTCCCCACACTGGGGCAAGGCACATGATTTTCCAAAGTAATTGGCGCTCATCTAACAATGCATTAAAAAAAATCTCGAAAGTCCTAGGAGCTCAAAAGGCTCAAATAAGCAAAAGAAAGCTAGGAGGCATGAAAGAGCAATGTGCTTGGTAAAAATAAGGTCAATGCCCATGAAAAAAGAGAAAAGTTGCGTTAAGAGAAAAGTTCTCATGTGAAATAAAATGTCAAAAGAAAATGATGGCAAGAACAGAAAAATCATTACAAATGCAAAAGCCATTAGAAAAAGATCAAAGTCCTTACATTGAAATGATTAACCAATTGACTTTTGAGACAAGTCAAGGAGTCATGTGTCTCTTGAAAAGACTAGATGATATGGTAATAATGCCATAATAATTATCAGCTCTTAAATCTCTTTTTGAAAAACTTGAGCCTTTTAAGCCTTTCCTCAAACCAACGTTACAACCCTTTCTAAAGTCTCTTCTGATTAGGATGGTTCAAGTAGAAATTTGGACTTCCAAAGAAACTACCACTTGAAGAAGCGGGGACAAAGTTATCTTATCTCATCTTAAGGTTTCTTAACTTATAAACCCAACGAAGATGCTGAGCCATAATTATTTCATTTCTTGGCTGATAATGCTTATCCATTGTTGAAACCATGACTAAACCCACATTACAATTCTTAAGAGACCTTTTGGATTGCTCAATGCGTACTTATTATGAATGATTCTCCAAGCCTATGACATTAGTAGTGTGAGGGTGTACAGAGAGATCATGCGTCACGCCTCGAATTCCCATCAAGCTCGCGACATCTCGCTCCGATCGAATTATTTGCGACGTCCCAAGAACGTCGCCGACCCAACCCAAATATCAGAGCCACATGTAGAAGCAAAATATAAAACCCCAGAGAAAAAGATGATGACAACGGGGTAGAACACCATAAGAATCAAACAACAACATCTTCATATAGCACCAAATATACAAACATTATATTACAAACATAATTAGCAAACTAGCATCCGAAATCACCGTCATAATAAAATATCAGGAGTTCGGTTAACTTAACTTCCCTATGGGTCAATCTGATTTAAACAACCCCTAAAATACCTTAGGGAAAGCCTAGGGATCGCCTTCCGTTCTGCTCCTGATTCTTCGGGCTTGAACCTTCGGACACTCGCCTACAGCTCTACAGACTTCCAAAAAGAGGGGGCGAACTCCCCGAGTTTACGGCTGGGGGTTTGAAAGTAACGGTTATACAACCGTGAGACGAATCTCAATAAGTGTATAACCCTAAACCCCATGTAAGCACTTACGTACCTCCAGACAAAACACGCATCTCACACAACGATTAATCATACTAATAATCACACACGACCCTACCTGGAATCCATCAAGCACGTCCTTGCATGTTAGACAGCAACACAGCCAATATATCACAGTCATGTACGTCACAGCCACGTATGTGCCTCAATTATAAGATAAAACCCACTTGGGCACATCCCATACCGTGCCTAGTAGTTTTTACCTCATAATTAAGCATCATATCACGCGATACAAACGCACTCACATACTTACTTGCACCATGCATCACTTTCTCAAACCTCGCACCTCAAGCCAATTCTCGCTCATTCTCAACTCTTTTACCACTACCGCGCCTACGTAAAATACATCAGGCCAACAGTTTTCTGACCTCGTCAAGTATCGACACCCCATCGGGTCGGGCATCGTCACCTCGTCAGGGACGGCATCGTCCCGCATAAACGAACACGCCTCAGGATGGAATCCTACACACATTTTCCTTCTACCATGCCTGCGTAAAACGCATCAGGCCAATGGTCTTTTGACCACGTCAGGCATCGACACCCCATCGGGTCGAGCATTGTCACCTCGTCAGGGACGGCATCATCCAACGTAAACGAACACGCCTCAGGACAGATCCTTTCTAACCAATCCCACATTTCCGTATCTTCGTTCTACTCAAACCACACTTACACACGACCCACAAGCGCACGGACAAACATACACACCTCACACATATTTCACAATTACACATTCTCGTCACACAAACACACTACCCAATCACGTATTTAACACGTGAATTCAATGCATATTCACACGATCACACCACTACACCTCACAGCCATACACACACGGCACACCACCTCATCACATTCAGCCCATACATAAACTAGAACCAACCAACCACAACAAACCGAGCAATTAATCCAATAAACCCAATCAAGCCTACATAATTCTAAACAATTACCCATTTAATTCCCGATTAATCCTCAACATCACAGCCCTAACTCAATATTCCTAAACCTCGAATTTCATCGCCCAATCAGCCCATAACCAACAATTGTCTAGCCTCTAAATCAGTCCCAAAAACAGCCATAAAACAGCCACAATTTCACCTAAATCTAGTCCAAACAGGCAATTGCACAGAGACAGAAATCCATTTAAAATAAATAGTAAACCAACTCCAAAAATTATAAAATTTGGATATGTTGTACAAAACATCTGGATGAACATTTTTAATGAGAACACAAAACCCAATTCTAACTGTGAACATCTCGTTTTGACACTTAAAATCAGACAAAATCCGGTTCGCTCGGACAGCCCCTTAGGCCATCAAAATACAACTCATTCGGTACCCAAATCATTTTGGAAAACCTTGAAAATTTTATATGTTATAGTCACAAATGTCCCCAATAATTTTCGTGAAGGAATTATTTTGAAAATAGGACTGAAAAAATTTATAAAAATTCAAACAGACCCGAAGGTCAGGTGAACAGTAAATCGAACAGTTTTATTTTCGGTCCAAAGGTGGACTTACGAATGGCATCGAATGACTTCCAAAAATTCCCAAATTAAAATATGTTATACTTCAAGATGTTGGAAACAACTTTCGTGAAGAACACTTCTTCAAATTCTTCCCACACAGATCACACCAAAAATAACAAAATCCGTCGATGCAACAGTAACCGTACTGGAATCAACAAACCAAGCACAACAACCACTATATTCAGTCCAAAACAGCCACGAAAAGCACCCAAACCGAACCCTAAACAAGCCTAGCAATATCCGAGGTCCTAGGTGTCGATTGGGGAAGTCACTTACCTTAGAAAGACGGAATAAACGGGCTGGACAGAAGCTAGAATAATCGGACCACCACCAGCAGCAGCAACAAATGAAGATTTAGAAAATGAAAGGAAGAAAGGAGAAGGAGGAGGAAAACGTGGGGGAGAGGGGCTGATCTGCTGGGGGGGACCGAATGAGGGAGGAGGAGAAAGAATCAGATCCAATCTGGTCAAATATAGGGGGCTAGGGGGCCCCACGTGTCGCCGATCCGGGAGATTTGACCAAAATACTCCTAATCCGACGGTCCATGTTTAATCCTATCCAATAATTGAGGGGCACAAGTGTCCAAGGTCCAATAATGTATCTGAAAACCCTTAATAATTATCCCAAAAATTCGGACCAAAATTTAGCCCAGGGCAAAATGGTCATTTTTCCGATCCTGGGGCGAAATTCCAATTTTTGTCTCTATTAACCCCAAATGAGTGTGGCCAACATAATATGGCGTCGGAATCATGAAAATAGCTTCTTAAGCCCTAAAAAATTAACTGCAAAGTCCTGAGAATAAAATAATATTATTTTTCATTTCCGAGCCAAAATTTCAATTTTTGTCCAAATCAACTCTAAGTATGCGTGGCCACCCTAAAATGACACTAGCCTCGAAAAATAATCTCAAACGATCTCAAAATCCAATATCGATGTCCACAGGGGCAAAACCGTAATTTTCCCGATCCCGAACCAAAATCCATTTTTCTGTAGAAATGGGTGGCCCAAAGGTTAGCCTTGCCAAAAACGTCATCGGCCGTCCAAAATTGTCACTTTCAAAATTCTCGATTCTCAGGCCCAAATTCCAAGAAATGACTAAAATCAAACAATCGCGACTTTAGCTTATCTCTAGCTAACGGGTGGCTCGTTAGGATTGCGCGCTCTCGACCTGTGACCGACACTAAGTCAAATCATGTTTAAGTTTACTCTACCCGGGACGACCTCGATTGTCATATAATTGTGAGGGTCTGTCGCTAGTTCCCTTTGGACACGATCAATCAAATAGACCGGTCTCTGTTGGCTCAAAACATTCCCTCGTCAATCAATATGATCGAAGATCAAACCAAAGTTGAGTTTTTTTATCGTGCGAACTCAATCCCGTGCTAGCCTTACCCCTAAGGTCAGCATCCCGAAAGTGCACAGTTCCGGGCGAGATCTCACTATAGTGCATTGATCAATATTCATTTCCTAAATCCCGGGAAAATGATCGAAAATTCAGTCTGTTACATCATGTTTATTTCCCACAGTAATGGATGGGATTAAAATGTCTTCTTGAGAGCACATGAAAAGTCCTTTCTGACTAATGAGTTCTCATTTGGCATACTTCATGAGCCAAGATCATTTTGACAAAGATTTGTCTCCCAAGGGAATTTGAGAATTGATGATATTTTCCAAATCCAATGTCAATTGTATGATATTAAATGATGCCTAATGTTTGCTAGACAATTGAAATCAGCTTGAATTGCTCATATAATCAACGCTTCCTCAGTGATGATTTTCTTTTGATGGTATCCTTTATGACATTCAAATGATAATGATCTCGACTGGTATGCCTTTCCCATCTGGGCACCTATTATAACATATTCCGTTAGATATGCAGTAGCCATTTTCGGAATCTTCTTGCATGATATATTTATAGCTTCAGAATTGCATGGTGAGCTTTCGCAGCTCGGAGCACCCCATCGACCTAACGAGCTTTTGTAGCCCTAAGTCTTTTTCCTTGCATTGTGACCTTTTGTAACTCGGAGCATCCCTTCGACCTGGCGAGCTTTCACAGCCCAAAGTCTTTTTTCTTGCAATGTGAGCTTTTGCAACCCGGAATGCCTTATCGACCTAGCGAGCTTTCGTAGCCTAGAGTTTCTTTTTTCACGTGGTGAGATTTCATTTAGCTAAAAGCTTGTTCTTACACGGTATGGCTTCCTTCTTGATCAAGATCATTCTTACATAGTAAGACCTTATTGAATAAAAGGATTTCCCTATTAGGTGGGTATCCGCAAAAACAAAAATTCAAGTCAAATCATCTCTCATATATCTTCTCAAGTCCTCCATGAACAAAATTGAAGTGTCTCTTATCTTTGAGAGGAACCTCTTAGAGTTCTTCTTCAAAGAAGGGTAGCTGTTGACACCTAAATTTTATCTAATCATTTAGGGTTTTACCGCATAGAAATTTAGGGTTTAATTTTTAACCCCTAAACAAAAATATTTTCATTAAGTTACTTGGCATATATACATTAGGCGCATTTGTATTAATATGATCTATTATAACATATCCGCAAAAAAATAAATAAATAAAAGATTTCTCGGCCAAGCCAGTCGGCCCATTCCTTTTCTTTCCCTTTTTATTTTCGCATGGCCCATTTTTGTTTTCTTTCCTTTTTTATTTTTCGGGTGGGCCGGCCCTTTCCCCCTAAGCTTGGCTCGCACACTGCTCACCCTCCCCCCAGCTTGATCAATGCTTCTGAGTGTACGGGGGGAGACGGAACAAATGCCAAAGGAAGCAGAGAGGCAAAAGTCGAAGCAGAAGCTAGAGGCACAAGGGGCAGATCAGCGTGGTCCTCAAGTTTGGATCAGGTTGGCCGCGGCAGCTGACGGTGGCAGGAAGCCATGCGCGCCTACTATGGCCCTCAAAGTTGAGTGGAACCAGGAGAACGGGGGAGATCCAGAGAGAGTTCCTGAGGGAGAGTTTCGGAGAGGGTGAGACCGAGAGCATCGAGGAGTGATATCTGGGATTAGGGGGTCTTTCGCCGGTGACCGCCATGCTTCAACCGTGGCCGGCGAAGCTTCGACCCATCCGGTTTCTCGTGGTAGGTCCTGGCCTTGAGTTTCTATCAGGTTTTGTTTGGTTCGATTCGGGGTTGATCTCTCGAGGATTTCTCCTCGGAAGCTTGCAATGTGACCAGATGTAGCCTGATCGGTCACATTTGTCCTCATTCGCTGCAGTGGAGTCGGATAGGAAGTGCTGCAATGGCCGCCCCTCCTTCCCCTGTTCTGCTTGCATCCCCTGTATTTCAGGCTCTCTAGCTGGAGCTCGCGGTCATCCAGCTCGTGCGAGTTCCGGCTCGTGACACCTCGTGCTTGCTCTCGCTTCTCCGTGTGTCTTGTGTCTATAATTTTGATCTGTTTTGAGACTCGATCAAGCGTAGAATCACTTGTTTTTGTAGTGAGCCCTAACCATTCGAATTTATGCATGAACCAAGCTACTTGAATTTGTTTTTGTTTGGTTGCGTTTCTTGTGCTGGAACGTCGAATGGTCTCCGTTGGCTGCCAGTTGCCACGGCGATGATGCGGGCAGAGGAGGCCCACGGATAGGGCGGTGGTTCAGGCATGATTGCGAGAGGAGGCAGATAGCCGGCCCCTTGTTGGGATTTGGTTGGTTCTCAGTCGGCCAACCTCTCATCGAGGTTTAGACGGTCCCAATCGACTGCCGGTCGCCATGGCAATGATCTGGACGGAGGATGCCCGTTGCCCCTCGTTGGGGTTACGACGCAGATGGGTGAGGTGCCGGTTGCCGGCGTTAGAGCACGGCATTAGGTGGTGGACGCTAGGGTTTTACATGAGTCGGGTCGGCGGCCGCAAACCGAGTCGATTGAACGGGTCGTAACAGGGTAGGTTTGGCTCTAGGGTTTCGTTTAAATGGGTTAGAATAGGTAGTGGGCCGATGTATTTTAGGTTTTGGGGTTTTATTTTCTTATTGGGCTCTGAGCTTTTGTTCTATTTTTAAAAAGATTCAGACTGGGCCCTTTCCCTTTTTTTAAAAAAGTTTTACCAAACCAGGCTCAATAAATGAGCCCGGTTTAGTTGTGGACTCGGGCTGGTGTGCCTGGGTCAGTCTAGATCTAAGTCGAATGTGGAGGTCCGACTCGGGTCCCTATTATATTATTTTAATATTAACAAAAATTTCAAAAAAATTAAATTAAAAATTAAAAATTTTGAAATATTAAAATTTTAAAAAAAATTTTAAAAAATTATTTGGGCTTTGGAATTTGTTTTTATTGTCCTATTGTGTGATTAGTGTTATGTTTGATTGCACGTTGCTTGGTTTACACACTTTGAATTGCGCGTTTAATTTAACCTTGCACTTGGTTGATTATGCATGTTAATTTCATGTGTTGATTGTTGCTTTCCCTAGCTTGGTTAGGAATGAAATTTTGAGACTACCAATTACTGTGAACACCTTAGGCAATAATTGAACAAAGTTAGGTATCAAAAGGACACTAGTTGGTTAATTAGTGTAATCAAGTCCCTTACCCATCGAATCTCTAGTTTGTAGAAGTGAAACATCTCCCATGCTTTATTTGGGTGTCTAATCGACCTACTAAAAACTGATTAGTGGCGATTTTTAGATGAAATTGATTTGCTTGTTAATAACTTAAATCTTAAGTCGCGAATTAGTATAAGATTAGGAGAGGTCGAGTTAGATTTAACTTAGTAATTCATTAGCCAAACCACTTAGGTGGCGGGGTCGGTTTGGGGAGGTTGCGGTAGTTTGCCAGTATGATCAAGCTCATTTCAACCAAATTTAAAGAAAGCAAAAGAGATTTTATGCACAAAACTATCATCAACTTCTAGTGCCCTTGAAATTGCTCCAAAAGAAAAACCTGGTTTGGTAATTATCTCACTGCATGCGCGCTTGTTTTTTACTAGACGTTTGAAGAAAGAGATTAAGTCATACCAGGAAGCTCCCATGGACTGTACTTGTATCTGTCAACATCGGCAATTACAGAGAGAAAAGGTTTTGAGGAAGAAGACACCTTCTCTTTGAGGTCATGGAGGACGAGTTCTTGGTCCGTTGGATAGGACCCGAAGCCCAGTGCCAAGAGAGGATTAAAGGCATTATGATGCACTGATCCTCCATGTTGTCTTAGGTGAAAGCTACTGTAATTTGATCGAGTATTTATAATGAGAGAATTTCTTAATGAACCCTTTTATGTTTTCTTCTGCTTAGTAGACCTATAAAAACGGGTCATTGATGCATTTCTTAACTCATATTTGATGGGCTTAGTTGTTACATGGGTCATAAATGGGCTTAGAATGGTAAAAATTAAAATAATATGTACGTTAAATGAGTTCACAGCTTATTTAGGGTAAACCCACCTCTATGATTCTCTTTTCACTTTCTCTCGCCCTCGCTCGATTTCGTGCTCACTTACCCCACGCTCTTACCTCAATTTCCGTATAAATTTTCCTAAATTGGGTTAAATATGTAATTGTTTTAACAATACAGATTTGATCGGGTATGGCTTGGGTGTGGGTTGGGTCAGTTATGGGTCAGTAGATTTTATTGCATGAAAATAGTTCACAACGGATTAAATGGGTCAATTGGGATCAGAGTATTTTTTATCCAACCCAACCTATCTGTTTAATAGGTTTATTGTTCGGTTCGTCTTAACACACGCATTGTTACGAAGCAACTTGACGTACATTAGAGTAAAACTAACATATCCTAACTAGTTTACAAAATTCGGTATAGTAAATGACGCGGCACATCACCAATACGTGCATTTCAACTCCTCCAAATATACAATCCAATTTATGCCACCTTGTTTAGTATTCCAAACTTCACGAACCATTTCAATATACATAACCTTGTTGAAACTGTCAAAGATACCTGATTACTTTATTTTCCTTTCAGACATCTTCTCTTCCAAGAAATCGACGTTTATATCAAAACTTGACAACAATTATTACTAGTACGTGAAATTATAGGACCTAGTCTATTGCCTCATAAAATTTTGTAGAACTACTGTTGAGTAGGGCCGTCAAAGAGTCGATTGGATCGAAAATGTCTAACCCAAATTGATCAATTTACATGTGATACAAATTTAATGACCCATACCCGGTTCGACTCGCACTTGATTAATACTCTACTTGACTCATTTTACTGAAAGACATCCATATATAATATAACTTATGAAAATTCTTACCAACCTTCATAGGTATGTGTTACTTGAATAAAAATTTTCATATTAAATTAAAAAAGTAAATTAACACAACAAAAATGTTAGTAAAAATGTTATTAACCCATTTCGTGTTAGCAAACTCTAACGGCTAAAACAGCAATACGCAACCCAATAAAAATGAGTTAATAAATGGCTATCAGTTAAACCCATTTAGACCTACTTTAATTGGGCTTTGTTTGTTTAATTCTATGGTTGGGCCATTGTAAACCCAATGGAAAAATGGGTGCAATCCCTTCTTTGTTCAAATTGCAACGTCAAATCTCGACCACACAAGGTTTCATTACTTTTAGCTGGGAAATAGCGGTCTCGACAAGGACATGATGATGGACTATCCTATTGCTTTCAACAGTGGACCCCCTAATAGAGGAGATGGCGAGCCGTCTCACTCCGTGCATCGTCCTTGGCATCCTCATGGTCCACTACCCAGTCGGCGGCAATTGAATTATTGGTAACGCATAGCAGAAGTCCGATACTTTTATTCAAAGAGATCACCAATAGGGAGTCCAAGTCATAGCTCGTCGATATATACAGTTAGACTTATATTCACTCAAAAGCTTAAGTCGATGAGTTATAATATATTAATTGTTTTACACTACATCAATTCTTCAATATGTGATTTTTCTAATACAATTTACACGTACATCTCAACAATATTTTCCTCATGTGTGAGTTTAGTATTAGGTTTGCTCTCCCTTAATTTTGGTTGTAAAAATTTCCTAATGTGGACTTCATTAATTAAGATTAATTGTATTAGTTTGGTATAATAAAAGTGAGATATATGAGTTCTTAATAAGTCTAATATGAGATTGGCTAGTATGGGCCGAATACGGCCCGGCCCATAATAAGAGGGTTCGTGGTTGAAAACTCTATAAATATCGCTCAGGTCTCTTCCTTAACCTGATGATGTACAATTTGACTTACATACAGATCTAGAGAGAAATTTCTTCTCGTGAGTGGCAATTTCATTAGGCTAGTGTTCGACAAAGGGTATATGGGAGAAGCGCTTGAGTTCATGTTCGGAAACCGTCGCTAATTTCACGTCAAATTCGATGGATTTTAAATCAGGTGCGCAAAGCTATAACTTCTCCATTTACGTGTTTCGATTTCTGTTTATGGTGATCTTTGGTGTGCCATTTTCGTGGCTGACACAGGTATCCCATTGTCTCAACTTATTTTAACTTGAATCTTAATGCCCAATTTTATCTCTAGTCTTTTTTTCCAAACCGAACAATGAAGTTTGCCATCGGACCTGCATTGCTACACCACATTGCCCACCTGCCCGTAAACCGCATTGGTCACTAGATTCCTTCATTGAGATATTTACCAAACACCAATACTCCACTGATCAACCATTGGCTCGAATACCATTTGTTGGGAGGGCAGCAAAAGCCGATACCTTTCGCTTGAGGAGATCGCCAAAAGGAAGCTTAAGTCTGAATCCATCAACATATCTAGTTAACTCACATTTATTCAAAAGTTTAAATCAATGAGTTATGAGCTGATTAAGATATATTAATTGCTCTACACCATATTAATTTTCCGAAATTGAATTTCTCTAATACTATTCACACGTGCATTTCAACACGAGCCATCGTACTTTCTCTTCCTACTCTGCTTCTACTCCATTGCTTCCATTCTACTCCTCCAAGCTTCTTTGTTTGATTCGAACAACTTGCTCTGCAGAGTTACTTGCAATTTTGGGTTCAATCTTGTTTGCTGGTGCACGCACCATTCCTTGCTGTGACTTCTCCTTCTCTGTCTCTGTCTCTGTCTCTCTCTCTCTCGACGTGTGTGTTCCTCATTGACCACAGGTTGAAAACCTATTCACTCTTCTAGGTAAAGCTTCTTGGTAACTCCGCCAGCTAGCCCCAATCGGTCACTGTGCATTTCCTTAGGTTCTCAGGTCGAGTCCAATTTCGTGCTTCATTTTGGGACCCGAATTCCAGCTCGTTTGCATCCGTTCATGGCGCAGGGTAATGAATACTAGCTCGTGTTCGTGCTTCCATTGTCGCCAAACTGTTTGACGAGGCGGCGGCCCAAGAGCCAGAGGAGCAGGATGAGAGCCGCTCTGATGCCGCAGAGCGTTGAAGAGGTGAGGCGTATAGGGAGTGAAAAAGACCGTAACAAGCAAATGGGTTGATATTCCAGCACAATGAATATGAGTTAAATATGCGAAGATATGAAAAAAAAATATGGGAAGTGAAATATAATATCAACTATGTCACTACTAAATATTTTCTTGTGTCAACAAATAAAGATATACACCAAGTTGATCAAGAATACTAACAATTCTAGAGAGAAGATGAGCATAATGAAATCACTGCCCGATCCTTCCACCCTTTTCCTAAATCGGTCATCGCCGCGCAAATCTGTCCTAGCTCCGGCATATGGCTGCGGATCGACTTCCTTCATCTAGTAACCTCATGACCAGAGCTAGACAGCCACTGTACTGAATCTCTCCTCCGATCGCTAGAACTGATTACGAGCGTGATAACCTTTTCCGTTTCCGATCTGAACTTAAATCACGTCGTCGAGTTATATTACAAAACCATCAAAAGATCCCTTCTTCGGGCGCTCTTCCACGGTTTGAGGGTCGGAATTCTTCTCTCCATCCATCGTTTCGGGGGCGATAGATGACTCAAGGTCGGGATGTCCGAGATCGATGGAGATGGAGGCGTCGAGACTGAACGAAGGAGAGTAAGCGTCCAGCGACGTGACGGAAGCATTGAGTGACGTGACAGAGGCATCGAGTGACGTGATGGAGGCGTCCAGCGACCTGACAGAAGCGTTGAGCCAACGGCGGGCGGCGTAAGGGTCACGGAGGGCGAGGTTCTTCCGAGCAGTGGCTCGCCATCTCTTGAGTCCCTTGCGTACGTTTTCCGTGAAAACGGCTCCCCTCATGGACGTGCCCATCTGTTTGCAGCAACACATGCAGAATATTTTACCTCTAAACTCAAGATAATGCATGGATGTTACATAAGTAAGACAAAGAGAACTTAATACAATGCATGGTATGTAAATAATTTAAGGTTGCGTTTGTTTCACGGAAAACTTAAGATTTGAAAAAAAATTTCCTAAAAAATAATCGATTATATCGCTTACAAAAATGAATTAATAAAAAATATATTCATCACCCACAAAAATAATTATTCATAAATTGTTGTCGATAATAAAAACATTTTCTATTCACTAATTTTTCTAAGCGATGTAGCCAATTATTTTTAGGAAAATGCTTTCCAAATTTTTTAAATTTTCCGTGAAACAAACGCACCTTAGATGTATATCTTTCGAATTCAAGTGCACATCTTTGTGTCTTGATTTGCTAATTTTGTACAATTATAAGAAGAATTCCATGGTAAATCAAGAAACAACGTAATATGACAATCAGGGTTTTGTTAAACCACCTGGGTGACCAAAGCATAGAGAGGCAAAGTGACGTATCCGCAAAGGAATTGTACCAACGCTCCCATCGTGAACCTGATGACAATTTCCTCTGTACTCTCGTGGAAGCAAGATCGGAACCCGAACTTGTACTGTGTTTTCCAAGCAAAACATTAAAAAAATCAGTAAGCAAAAATATATATTTCCATATAAACAATCGACAAATTGCTTATGTGCTTACCCAAGTCCATGTGAAGAATGCCACTTGGAAAGAGTTCTGAAAAATCAAGAGCAGAGAGTTTTAGTGTGAGCTAAAAGGAATTCTATGATCAAAACGAAATGACAAAAAAAAAATTAAATAAAAGAATGAGGGTGGAATATGATCAAAACGAATTCTATTTTTAGAAAAAATTATTCATTAGGTTATGAATTTGTTTATTATTTACTTCCGAGGTGTTTGCAAGAATTAGATTGATCAGGTTAAGGCCAAAACGTGGTATGTTGTGTATACACTACCCATGTAAAATTTGGAGCACACATGATGTTTAGAACATGCCTTGAATTTTCATAACAGAGAATTTGATCGAGGTAGATTTGACTAGGGAAGCCTCAACACACCGAACTTTACATAAACTATGGGATGCACCGGACGGATTTTCAAATTTAGATTCAATGTTCTTCATAATTCACCGAAGATTTGGAAACATGTAATGACTCTAAGAGGCTCATTTCTTAATTACCTGAAAGAGTATGAAGTGGATGAGGTGAAGTAGCAATTTGGGTCTCCCAAACCAGAAGAAATGGTCGCTTGGTCTGACCAGCAAAGTCCCCCTCACAACATTAGACTTATCATTGCTATCGATGCACATCTTTGTTATTATTCCTTGTAGTTTTGTTCCCACCAGCAACAACATCTGCAGCATTAATTTAGCCCAAAATCAAAGCCCATATCTATTTATTCTAAGCCCAAATTGAGTAAATTGTAGAATTTTGACTTACCACCAGTGGAAAAAAGGGTAGCCATAGATAATTATGGAACCCTGAAGAAAATTGAACTTTACATTAGCATCATTACCAGACTTACATAAGCAAATTTATTAAAAAAATGAGCTACTTTTTTTTAATTAAATTATTTTATTACAATCTTACCATGTGCGTGGAAGAATATGAAAATGACTAAGAAGATCCAAATCCAGAAGCTGCACGGGAAAGGAAAATAAAAAATTATTATTGTTTATAAAAAAGAAGAAGTAAAATGAGTATTTTACTAATTTTTAATTACAAAAAAAGTAATTACCTTATCCCTACAACAACACCAAAATCTTTCTCCAAAGCCCTTTTAATGTACTTCTGGAAGTCAAACGCGCTTCCTTCAGACAAATGGGCCTGTAATCAAGGTGACCGACCAATATTAAGAAAAGGAATTTCTTAACACAATTTCCGAAAAATTAAAATGATTAAATTAATATAACATTAAGGTACCATGATAAATCCATGACGCAGCGTCAGATAATCTACTTTCGAGACCGAATTATAAAACTGTCGAAGAAAACATGCCTGCCCAGGACAAAAAGACATGGGAACTAAGATATTTTTTTTTTTTTGAAAAATTAATGTTAAACAATAAAATGTGAATATATATTTTTTCAATTATTTGGTTACTAACCGGCCACCGGAGAAGGCTGTGATCGCTCCAACAAGTCAAGTGCCGTCTTGCGAATGATGTCTGATGGACGAGCCTGAACCTTCTTGGGTCTATGCCAACATCACAACATAAGTCAATAAAATGAACAGAGCCAGCAATTAAAAGCAACCCTTTAATTTTATTTTCTTAAAAATTCGATAAATCAACGATAAAATTAATACGTCATGTTTATTTTTAGTTTGTTTCCCCTTCGAGAAAACTATCAAGCTCCACCCAATTCTTGTCCACCACAAAGAGAAAAATTTCTTTCTGATGTTGACTTCCAATGTGAATGGCGTGGATAACATTCTATGGAGCAATGCTCGAAATTTTGAGATGGGGAGAGATCAATGGCTGTGACCTAATGCGGTAGGAGTTGCGTGGGAGGGACATCTCTAGGTCAATCACACGAGCAGTGCCGACACGGCGTAACGTGATTAGCTGGTGAGGTTTTTCAAACAAATGGCGACTTAATAGCATAACGTCGAGTGAATGAATTCAAATTCATTTTAAAGCTAGTTATCTTTGTAAGCCAAAGGTTGGTATATCTAGTCGGAAGGCTATGGTTTATCATAGTCGATATTGAAAATCATTTCTACAGACAACTCTAAAATCATTTACAAAGCATAAGTCACACGAAATTTCAATTTTCAAAATTGCCGATAGCACGCTTCACAAAAACGGGTACCATCGAAAGGTCGGTGATTTACCACTAAGGTGTGAATCTCAAAGTCGGTGACTAAGCGGGTCATTTGACCCTTTTTTAATAGAAAGTGCACAAAAATTTGTGGGTGCCGACACGGATCTAGAACAACAGCCAGGCGCAAAACGACGAACCGTTCGAGAATTGGTACTCCAAAGTCCTCGTCTCTGCCTCCCACCATTCCCACCTCCTCATCTGAAAATAAAATAAATAAATTACAAATAAATAAGTTCACCCAAAAAATATAATAAAAAACAAAAAGTTGCAGTTATTCGTCAAACCCTAGTCCACGTTTCCCACTAGCGCGCATTATGTAGAAGACATAAAGGTTTGGTAAAGCAACAGAAGTGAAAACGAATGAGGGAGAAGTCATGTCCTACAGGGAAAGTTCCTCGTCACAGAACTTTGTTCACACGGAATTTCTTTTGTTTTTTTTTTAAACTTTAGTACAAGTCAAAAAAGAAGATCAAAACGCAAATTCGTTTCGCTTTGCTCTAAGTGGGACATCACAAGAATGGAATAGTAAACGCATTCCTCATTGGTCTAGCAAATCTCAGTCAATGGCCCTGTAGAAAAAAACTCGCGAATCCACGCAATTGATGACGAACATCGTTCGACCTATACATGAGATTTCATTGACCCGCTTATTCAATATCTTATTAATCCGATTTCTTCACATGTTGCTTAGTAGAAGACGGTACTTCGATAACAATTTCGTCTCTTTGACCTTATTTAAGGCCGATGAAATCTTCAAACCACCTAGAGTTTGTGAACAATACTACTACAACTCCATTGTCGTTACGTCGAATTTGGAAATTTATGACATGCAAAGGAAAGTGACACTTGGAAAGGAGAATAAATAATTAAAATCGATCGATGAATGATTTGGTTACCTTGGCCATCCCGAGGGCGAAAGTGAGCATGCAAGAGAGGGAATGGAAGAGGGCGAGCACAAAGATCAAGTACTGCAATTGCCGTACACCTTCCCTCGACAAGAGAGACACCTTTCCCTGTTCAAGGCATAGTGAAAAATTATAAAATCAACTATAATATAACATAAGTTTATATCATCCATGGACCACCATGAAAACAATAATTACATGAGCCCAACATGAAAGGGCAAAGGGAAAAAAACCAATATGAATAAAATAAGGGACAAAGATGCGAAGTATGCATGATGATTGATCACTCGCGATGCGCGTATGAAAAAGTGAATGCTTTCTGTGTTATTTCGACCTTGCAATTGAACTTTATATCTTAAAACCTTTCGCATTAAATACAGAAGATTTACTCGTTGCTAACATGGTCTAGCTTATGCTCTTCTTTCTTTAGATCCCTTGTTTCACTTCGGTAAATCGGGTCGATGCGGAGGAAATGGGTGAATTTTTATACTATCAAGTAAGTAAAAGAGCCAAGACAGAAAGAGAGAACATATATTGTGTATTCAAAATTTTTCCTTCAAAGATGATCGAAATCCCTGAGATCGAGCAACGAAACAATGCAATGCTTCCGTCCCGGTTTGATATTGATTAATCATACCATCATCGTATGGAATTACAAATTTCTTGGTCAATCGATATGAAATTTTATGTTACTCTAGAGCGGCGGCACGGAACGTATTGCATATCTAATATGAAGTGATTCTCCAAGTGTGTACGTACCTGCTCAATGCATTTAGTTTCTTCCTCTTCCTCACTAGATTCCCAGCTGCTGCAAGGCAGGAACGTCTCGGCCACGCTCTTTGGAATGCAGATATTCGCGATCGGCCTCTCCGTCACGGTCAGAAGCAACGATATGAACCCCAACAGCATCAACTCTGCAAATATACATCATCAACAAATCAGAAAAAAGAGAAGAAGAGGAAAAAGACGATAGCCCAAGTAAGAGAAGAGCTGAAGAGATGGACAGAAGAAGAAGAAGAAGATGAGCACCTGATTTGATCTTGTCAAGGGCCTGAATCAGAGACCTTTTCCTCTTGCTTTGCAAGTACTGAAACGAAGCATAAAAAGGTTGCATATGATCTCCAATCAAAACCCCTTCGAAAAAGACCAGTTCGAGACATCGAGCGAAAGACGGCGACGGGCGCGCACGTACCTGAGCTAGAAGATGGATCAGATGCTCGAGGAAGACGGAGACGAATATCAAGACGAAGCAGACCGTCGCCACAGCCCACATGGGCGTAGACTCGAGCGTCCTTTCCTCGGCGGTCGTCGTGGTGCTCGACTCTTCCGACATCTCTCTCTCTCTCTCTAACAAAGGCGCGCGCACACAGCAGGGATGGATGAAGAGAAGAAGCAAGAGCAGGTTTCTTCTGCTACCGATGGAGGGCGAGGGATTTATGGAGAAACAGAGAACATTAATATACGATGCATGTGTTTCTGCTGGCCGTGTTTTATTTGGGGTGATAGTCAAAGTGGGTATCGTAGTGGTGTGCGTCCGCCTGCCAGATCTTATGGTGGGCTGGGAGCAAAATGGCCGTGGTGTCCAGTGGGGTACGAGGTCGGTGACGTCAACGAATGCGAGGACGACGAAACTTCAGCCGCGGAAGGAAGGTCAAAACAAAGATGCTTAGGCAGTTTTTTTTTTTTGTAAATTTTTGGGAAAAGAAATTACACCGACCATCCAATAAGGTGGTACTTTAAAATTTACGAGACTATCATTTTTCTCGGGAAAATAGCCATAAATTCCGTATTTTGAATTGTCTCACGTTAATATAGAATCCCTAAAATAAGAAATTCAATATCTTTGTGCCCTCTTTTTCGGTTTTGACGGCCACTCAGGCTGCGATCACGACTTCAAATCGGCGTTACAGAGGTCGCCACCTCCGCTAGGACCACCACCTCGCCAGTCCATGAGGGTTTGCCCGGTTGCAACATTTGCGACACCTTTTGTCGGATGTTACCGAAGAATGAGAATGGTGATGCCGGTTGTGGGCAATGGTGCCCATCGATAGTGGCATCGGTGGATCAGGAGAGGATGGAGGCGTCTGTGTCTTCCTGGTTAGGTACGCGGTTTAATTTGTGATTAGAGTCAATTTTTTTTTACAGCTGTTTTTGTGCTGATTTTAATTTACTCATTTTAGAAATGTAGGCTTGTCCTAAGATGTTGAGGTGAGAATTGAAGAGGGTAACTAGGATTTTATTTATTTATTTATAATTACAACATTTCCCTCATATTTGCAGAAGTCGATATATAATGATAAAAGTCTTACATGTATGAATTTAATAGGTAAAGACGAAAGCATTATTGAAATCCATCACATATTAAAAATGGAGAAATCATTCTACGTCATCCCTAACTTTTTGCATCTTTCTCTCTATATTTAATTATTAGCTAACTTGTTGGCCAATAATTCAAATATAACTTAGACATGGTTTTGAGACCTTGTTGCCATTTCTTTGTTTCGCGCCCACTTTGGCGAGAAGTACGACGGGATGACCTAAATTTAGTCTCAATTTGAATTTTTTGACTTGGGTTATTATTTTCAAAATGCGCCTGCAATGAATGTAAAACCTAGAAATGCCGTCAAAATTGGTTTTGTTGCAAATTACCCTGATGCCAAATTCTAAGGGTGATCGGTTCTTGGGCGGTTTGTTTCCTGCCTAGGAGCCGACTGATCTAGTTCTCGGATGGGCCAATGGAACCAGTGGCATGTTTAGTATTTTTTTTAATTGTTATATTCTCTCGTTAAATTGCATTTTATCCCTTAACAAACAGAATATCTACTAATGGTTGGCTTTTCTTTTAAGGGGTTAAGTGTAAGGTCACAAATAGTTGAGGGGTAAAGTGAAAAAGTATTTTCTTTTTTTTGTAAGGTCACCGATCTGGTTTGAGTGATTCGGGTGGACGGTTTTACAATTGGAACTGGACCGAAATTTACCGATTCCAAATTTATGGAACTAGTAACTGAACCGGTGCTCCAAGGAATTGCCGCCCATAATTGACCGGTGCGGTACTCACCCCTACCAAATTCTTAAGTCCGCAAAGTGGATTTTGTTTATAAATATCCAAAATGGACTTCAAATCTCAAATGCCACTTGAAGAGCCAATCAAGTACATGAATTACCACTTCTTTTTTCAGGTAGAATCTTCACTCCTATACAACACCTCAAATTCTCCTGTTCTTTTTTTTTTTTTCCAGTATTCTGTTCTTCGGACAATCGAGACAATAAAAAAAAGGTGTGGGGGATGAAACACCCTTTTGGCTCAAAACATACCTATTTAAGTTAATTAAACAATTTAGCCTTCAACTTCAATTACAAGTGTATTGATATCTCATAACATTTTGCTTGGGCAATTTGTGATCCATGCATTGACACTTTCTTAATTGGGTTACTTCAAGAACATCCGCTGTGTATTCTTTCTTGCAACTAGCATGAAGAGAACAATTTGCTTCTTCCTTCAAGCATCCAAACAAAACATATCGGATGTACATTTGGCTAGAAACTCAATTGACCCTTCCGGTCTTAAAAAAAGCATTATGAGATTAACCAAGATAAACGAAAAGAAAAGAAAAATAGAGATAGAAGGAAAGATCCGGCTAAATGCTTTCATTGTTCTACTAAGAAGGAAAACATGAATACTACTAATAATCCCATATTTCGAATAAAAATTGAGGTGAGAATTACCAAAACAGTCCTAAATCTATTGCAATTGTGCCGATTTAGTCCTAAGCCTTTCTTTGTGAGCAAATCAAGTTCTAAACCTTTTCATGTATGCCAATTCAGTCAATCATGCCAAGTTTAGCTGGTTGGCGCTAACATGAACTTCGGTTATCCTACGTGGCTCAGCCTTCCTACGTGACATTAGAGGTGTCAGAACCGAAATGAAAAACCGAGCCGTGATACGAATCGAACCGAAAATTTCATGCATTTCGGTTCGGATCATCAAAATAAATCAATTTTTCTTTTCGGTTCGGTTTATTTCGGTTTGGTTCGGATCGAACCGAACTAAAATAAAAACTTCAGTTTATGGCTATTTTTCCCTCTTTCTCCTCTTCTCTCTCCTCTCTCCTCTCTCTCTGCTTAATGAACTTGAAACCAAAAACCGATCCGAACCAAACCGAACCAAATCGAGTTTTTGGTTCAGTTCAAATTCGGTTTGGTTCAATGGGGTACCCTTAATGGTTCGGTTTGGTTCGATTTTCTTGAAAAATCGAACCGAACCATTTACACCCCTACGTGACATGACCAGCATTAACGTGCACATTTTTAAATAATATCTTAATAATTTTCGAATTTTTTTTATTTTTACTTTTATTTTATTTTATTTTATTTTTTTCTCCTCTCTCTGACGACCAATAAGAGGCTGGGCATGTGTGGTCAGCCCCATCGGTCACTAGCCATGTAACAACTTGTTGAAAGTAAGATCCACCGTGCATGTGGCGTCGAGGAAAATAACATCCATATAGCACTCAAATAATGGAGATTGGTCTATCACATCATATGACCAGTGTCATACACTTTTTCATCGCGTGAAGCACTTTTTTCCATGAGAAGTGGGTGCAAGAGTCGATACCAATAGTCACAAGAATCTCCTCGATTATTGGGCATTTGATTATCCGGAGCACCATACTCGTGGTCATGGATCGACCACCGGATGCTTCCTGGTTCGATGGGGTGGCTTTTCCCCGAGCTCACGAGGGACTTTCATGCGCGGAGCGCAGCTATCGTTGTCATTAGGTTAGACCACACACGCTTTGATGGTTTTTGTCTTGGTTCGTTCGTTCCTTTGCCAATATAAGAAAGGGGGCGAGGAAAAGCATAGAAAAAGGTGGAACTACACACGGACCACCTTGACTCTCTAGAAGTCGGCGTATGAAATGAACCCGAGCGGCTTTCGAGATTAGGCGACCTACTATGACCACGCGGTAATTCTAAGTATTATTACTTTAGAAAGATTAGAATAGTTTGGGATATTGTGCATGTGAGAATCTTGACATTGCTACTTCTCGGCCCACCATAAAGACAATGGGTTCTTCCAACTTATTAAATATTTCAGAAACTTATTTATACTCTTACAACTAAAAGATGGAGAAAGAAAGAAAATATGAAATAGGAAAGCTCAGGGCGCGCATGGTAACATTTCTACTTCTCTATTTTTCTATTTTCTATTCTCGGGAACATGTTTGGAATAGAAATCCATTTGATAATATAATTTCATTTTTCTATTTCTGGAACAAATTTCTATTCAAGAAATAGGTTTGGAACAGAAATCAGAAGTAAAAAAATTACTTTTTTTATTTCTAGAACAAAAATGAGAAATAAAAACTCTCCTTATTGTTTGCCCTCGCTACTAGCCGGTTATCCCCCTGCCACTCGCTATTGCCGTTGGTTGCCTCCCGCCACCGCCAGCTGCCTCCTGCAGTCTGCCGCCTACCGCGGGCGTCCTTCGTCGACCGCCTCCTCCCACCGTCATCCTCCGTCATTCACTACCGTCCAACGTCGGCCGCAACCCACCCATCGCCGCCTCCCGTCGTCCTTCGCCGCCATCGGCTGCCTCCCACCCATTGGGCGCCTCTTGCCGCCGACCACCATCCTCCGTCACTCGACGTCGGCCGCCTCCTACCCAACGGCTGCCTCTTGCCGCCAAACACCGTCCTCCACCGCCCGACGCCGGCCGTCACCCGCCACCAGCCGTCGTCCTTCGCAGCCGGCCGCCGTCCTCCGCAGCTAGCCTCTGTGCTCCACCGCCCGACACTGGCTGCCCTCTGCCGTCGGCCACCCACCACCGACCGCCGTCCTCCATTGCCAACTGCTGTGCTCCATCGCCCGACGCCGGCCGCCCTCTGCCCTCGGCAGCTGCTGCTGCTATTCGCCGCCAGCCGCTATGCTCCACCACTTGACACCGATCGCCGGCCACCGCCGATCACCTCCCACTGCCGCCATCCTCCCGCAGCCAGGCCTCCACCCATTGCCGACCATCGTCAAGCCTCCTTCCACCGCCGACCACCGTCCTCCTTCCCCCACCGCCACCTGCTGTCCTCTGCCGATCGCTCGAAAAGGAGAAATTTTATGTCATTATCAAACGAATTTTTATTTCGGAAATAGAAATTTTGTGTCGTTATCAAATAAATATTTTTGCTTAGAAACTCATCTACGGAATAGAAATAAAAAAATATATTTCTGACTAGAAATTGATTTCTAGAATAGAAATGTTACCATGCGCGCCCTAAACATTACAAAATGTGAAATATTACTCAAGTTTTAGAAAATTATTATAAATATTATATTTAAATTTACGTGTAAATATTTGAGTACGGTGAAAGTTTCAAGGATTTCAGATCTAAAAAAGTCAAAGTGGGTAGGCCGTAAGATTTTTTTGTTTTTGGTAACGAGGTAGGCCGTAAGATTTTGATTGAGTAAAAAGTAAAAATTAAAAGTTAGTCAGGCCGTAGTAACGGGTGACTGCCACTTTCATAATTGTCTCTCCTACAAGAAAAGTAGTGGAAAAAACTTCTAAATGATGTCGACTTTGCTATTTGGGTTGCGCAAGAACGGGTGGAATAATGAACGAAAGCAAAGTATTAGAAAGTGAGCTAATTAATTAAGAGAATGAAAGAAGATTTTCCAAACAACACGCGGCAAAAAAATGTAAGGAACATCTGCGTTTTGAAATTGCTCTTTATACACCAAATAATGCTCTACGCGCTCGAACTCAACAGCAGCTCAGCTGGTCAAGAATTAGTTCAAGGTCGACTTTGAGGACTTAGCAAGTCGAACCCTCAACAATTGAGTGGCCTTACCTCATATGCAACACATATTTTATAGCTATTTTTTGAATATGAAACTATTAATTGGGAAACGTGGTTATACAAAGATATGATCATGAGTAATAAATTGAATTGGGTGTCAGTATAACGATTAGGAAATGAAAATTTATTGTAAATTAATGAGAAATAATAAGCATCATGGCGGTTGAGACCATCGCCGCCGACAGGGGTGCCGGGTGGTTTGCAAGGACGAGCCCTTTAAGACGACTGTTCGGATGGAGAAGGCAAGCCCTGCCAGCTGAGGATGGCGGTGGCGGCTGAGAGGGTAGGGTATAGGTTTTCCCTAGAGGTGGGTAAAGAGAGCGATGGGGTAACAAGGGAAAGAAAATGCGGCTTGGTAAATAAGTAGACAATGATAATGGGTGGGAGATGGAAGTTGAAATCTATTCCTCAATGTGGAAAGTGTAGGCTTTCAAAAGTAAGGATGCAAATCGATGTATATGAACAAAATTAAGAATAGAAATGTTTCCATTCGACTAACATAAATTAAACATGTTATAGTTTGGACATTCAAAAAATTAATGGAACGATTCCATGTAGGCATTTTCTTGAAAACCTTTAGGTGCTTACAAGGCATATTTCATCTCTATCGCATGTGTGTGGACATTGCTTCGTGGACATCTCTTACTATAGTATGGTATTATTGTCCCATGCGTGAGGATGCAAATCGATCCTCCATACCAGAGGCAGCGGCTCCTCCATTGCTGTGAGACCTAGATGGTGAGATCAAGATATCGATGATGATGAAGGAGCTACTGAGATCAATGTCGGCATAGTGTACATACATATATATTGGAGTTAAGGATTTTGCTTGAGATATATATTAAGTACGGTGAGGAGTGTAGTTAGATGAACCCGTGTCACAATCTTGTGACGGAGATAATAAATGTGACATAGTCAAACCATACGCAATTTCACCAAAAAAAAACCATACGCAGGCCCTTTAATGTAAAAAACGGCCTATGAAAGTGGGTCCATCTGAGATATGTAATGGACAAATAGATGTTAAGCCCGTTGTGAGGCCAACAAGTATTCCAATATGAAGTAAAATTGAGGCATGTTTCTACTCTCTCCGACAAATACTAAATATCTCTTACATCCTTTTTGGTTTTCCCTTATAAATTCCTACCGAGTTAAGTGCAAAAAAAATTACTGGAGGGACCTCAAAGGCAAAAAGCTTGGAGACCTTTTTGTTTGTGATTTGTCAAATTACAAGTGATGGAGTCTAGGCACCTGCAATTCGTGGCATGAGAAAATTGTGCATCAATAAAACACTATTTAGAGTATCATCATGTTGCAAAGTTTCTTCTGAGAGAAGGAAGGATTGGGGCCTTGGCACCGTACGTCAGTCAGAACTTTCAAACGGGTGGGTTGGCTTGGGTTTGGGTAAGGTCGAAGATGGTCTGACCCAAATTGACTCATTTAACTCATGTCAACTCATTTTCATATGATGTAAATCTAGTGATTTATGTAGACCCATATACAATTCGACCTAAATTGCTAAAATACTTCCATATTTACTGAATTTGGAAAAACTCATACCCAAATTAAGATGATAAGGTGATAGGTAGGAGTGAGTAAATTCGAGATCAAGTGAGGTCGAGAGAGATGAAGAGAGAGTCATAAAGGTGGATTGAGTCTTAATAAGTTATGAATTCATTTGATACCTATATTATGTTGGACTTGACCATTCTAAACTCATTTATGACTTATTTATTAAATATAACTAATTAATATAGCAACACATCTATCAAATATGGATTAAGAAATTGGCTTATTACACATTTTGATAGATCTAATGTCGGTGTTCTCCTGCGTCTCTGTCCTCGTTTCTTTTTCTTCTTTTTGGTCCCATACAAACACATATTCTCGTCAGTGGTCACTTTAAGAGAACAGTTGTTGATGTGGACTTCGTGTTTAAACGACTCGCAACTTCCACTGCCCCAAATAATATGGATTTCGGATCATGCATTTTCGGGACCATTTCTTTTCTTTTGTTTTCGACAAAAATTATCGATGTTTCTACATTTTAGATGCAGATTCGTCAAATGGTTGCAATGAAATAGGTCAGTAGGTTGGGCCTAGTGGACCTTCTTCTAGCGATGTACATTTAGGGACTAAAAATATCTTTTGCGTTTTGGTAGGAGGAAACTTCCTTCAATCATATTTTGATTAATTCAGGATATGATAAAATTTATCATATTTTGCAATTGGTTCTTGCCAATAATAGGATAAAGTAGGATATAAGAGGAATATAATCTAGATCAAATTATCCCATGAGAGAAGTGGGATAAACGTAGATATGATTTCTAATATTTCTAATACAGAAGTTGTTTTTCTCGAAATAGCAAACTTCTTCAATTAATGATATTAAAATAATATTTTAATATTAAATAATATTTGAATATAAATAGTATTTGAATTCTAATATAAAATATTCAATGTAACAAAAAATAAGAATAATTTGGTTTTTATTTATTCCTGTTTTTATTTATATATTCTAATTTCTTTCTATCTTATAATATAAATTCAATGAATATAAATATATATACTTAGTTATTACATATTTTACGTATATTAGTATAGTTTACTATTTAATAAAATTTTATTAGAGAAATCAGGAAGGGGAAAAAGTAAATAAGAAAAAGAGAGGGAAAAATAATAAAAAATAAGAACATAACAATGAAGTAGGTAAGAGTGTCAAGAGAGATTCTTACTATCTCCATTTATGCAATTTTTAGGTTTATTTAAATCGATATGCCATTCATACCAAACAATAGACATTATAGGATTTGAAAATATCCTACTTTATTACTGCAATTCACCAAATAATGGATATTATATAGCAAAATCCTTATATTTCGTATCTTATACTATCCAATCCCATTTTGGTTACCCAAATGACCAAATAAAGTTACAAGCCTTTCATGGAAATCCCAGTTTTGATTCTCTCATTAAGACAATTTTCTTATAGCAAGAGCACAACCTTTTCATGTGAATAAAGTTACATGACCCATTTTCAGAGCCGAAACTATCGCGAAAAGACCACATCAAACTATCTTGGAAAAAAGTAAAAAGAGTTTGATTACCTAAAAAAAAAGAAAGGGCAAAAGCCACTAAAACCTCAAATTTTGTCCACCTGACAAAGTTATCCTAAACTTAAGATTTTGTCAATGAGCATTATTAAAAATTTACTTATATGGACGCCATAAAGCAAATATTGTTGACATGTAAGTGAAATAACACGATGTTGTTTTGGCAAAAAAATCAATTGACAGAACCTGAAAAAATTTGGAGTGTTTTATGTCATAAAAAAAGTTTAAGATAAATGTGTTACAGCAAACATAGTGTGGGGTTTTTGATGTCATAAAAAAAATTAATGGTAATTGTGTCACAATGAATATAGTTTGGGCTTTTTGATAGCTTTTTTTCAAAAAGAAATAATACCCAAAGACTTATTAATCTACTTCTATATAAATGAAGTAAAAAATTGTTGTGAATTTGAAAAAAGGAAATGCCAATTCCATTTGAGAAAAGTTGACATTCAGGAGTCACTTCGTGTTACTATGTTTTATTATGTTTTCAAATTCCACGGAACTCCGTTGAACAACTTCTGATTTCTCTTGACCCATGTTCTCTCTGCCTCATTTTCAATCGATCACACTGGACAAACTAGGGCTCGACCTATTCACGTCCACATCAAGCGGGCAAGATAGTCGGAGATTCAATAGGCTGTGAACCCCAGAAACCGTGGCTGACAGTGTGGGCCCATCGGTTTACATTGTTACGTGAACGTGTGAAGTTCAACTTCACACAAGGAAGTCAATCACCGACGCCTAGGATCCTGAATCTTTGCGAGCCAATTCTTGAAGCTTCCTTGATCTCATCCTGATCATGCATATCGCACCGGCTGGGAGAACAACACGGATTTGGAAGAGACCTTCGTTATTGGGTATGCTTCGAATTTTGGCGAACGCTTTCGAGTGAGAATCGAAGGTTGGAGATGGAGATGGCCGACTGGAGGACATGAAAAGATGGCCCGCCTAGCGCTTGGACAATCAAAGGAACCAGATGGCTACCCCGCCAAGGAGTGGCCGGTTGCTGGCCGTACACCCGTCGAACTAGATGGCTACCCCACGAAGGAGTGGCCGGTTGCCGGCCTACACCTGACAACCTTTTAAAAAACAGTTTCTGACGTTGTGGACGGGTCTTCGCGCCTATTTTGACTAGAATCCCGCCCCCGATTGAGCTCGATCCTGGGCTTTAACCTTGTCTTAGAGAGATCATGCAAGATAGCCTCTTCAGAGTCATTTTAGGGTTTTTTTTTCGTAAGTTGGGTGAGGAAATACAGTTAAGAACACTGGGAAAATAATCCATTAGGTGTAATACGGGCTTGGTTTGATATAACTTTTGATCTAAACATGAAATCACCGTTATTCATCACTGCCACTCCCTCTTATGGAGTAGACACCAATGCTCGATTCATTGCTGCCACTCTCCCTTATGGAGTAGATACCAATACTCGGATGGTAACCATGCATATCCTGGCGTGTTGTTTTCTTTGTTTATTGCTTATTTTCCGTTAATCTTGCTATCGTAATCCATTGCATGATCCTCTTCCTGCAACAAAATTGTACCTCAACTATTCTCATGATTTGGGGCTTTTGTGTTCGTGTGGTTGCTTGGAGAAATTCAAGTGTAATTGATTGTGGTTTTGAGTTAAGGTTTGATTCTAGACCAAATTTAGGGTTTTTTGTGATAGCTTTCCTTATTGTTTCTGGAATTGCTGTAGTGATGTGTGGCTCCCACGAAGGCCGACAAAGAATTTCCATTCTAACGAGCAAAAAGTTAGATTGCAAAATTCGTTTCTTAGATTTCCAACTGGTAGCACCACCTCTAAATACTAAAAATCATCCCTATTTTGGACTTCTATCAGTTGCACTTGAATTGAGCACCGAATTGAGCAGAATATTGATAATGCTAGAAGATGATAAAGCGAGATTGATAATGCCTAAGTGGGAAATGCTGGAGTTTTAGGTTTTTCTTAGAGGTGGGTAACAAGAACGATGGGGGTAACAAGGAACAGAAAATGCAGTTTGGTAAATAAATAGACAAGGATGATGGGTGGGACGTGGAAGTTGAAATCTATTCCTCAATGTGAGAAGTGGAGGTTTTCAAAAGTGATGATGCAAATCGATGTATATGCACCAACATAAGAATGGAAATAATATTTCCGTTCAACTAACATAAATTAAACATGTTTTAGTAATGGACATTCAAAAATTTAATGGAGCGACTCCATGTAGGCATTTTCTTGAAAATTTTTAGGTGCTTACGAGGCATATTTCATCTCTATTGCATGCTTGTGGACCTTGCTCCATGGACATCACTTGCAATAGTTTGATATTAGGGTTAATACCATGAAAAATCTCAAACTGATATACATGTGACAATTTTATCTCGAATTATTTTTTTGATCACAAAAAACCCCAAACGGTACACGTGTGATAATTTTACCCAAAATTAATTTTTTGACCACAAAAAACTCCAAACTAGTACACCTATGACAATTTTATTCCGAACTAATTTTTTGACCACAAAAAACCCAAAACTGGTACATTTGTGACAAATTTACCCTCTGTTAATGTCTATTAAATTGGATTAATATCACGAAAAATCACAACTGATAAACTTGTAATAAACAGAGAGGTAAAACCCAAAACCGATACACCTATCAATTACCACGTGCCATTAAATTTACCAATTTGATAGTAAAAATTTAACGGAAACTAACGGAGGATAAATTTATCGCAGGTGTACTAGTTTGGGATTTTTTGTTATCAAAAAATAGTTTGGGGATAAAATTGTTTCAAGTGTACAAATGTGGGGTTTTTGGTGGTCAAAAAAATGGTTTTGAGTAAAATTATCACGGATATATTAGTTTGAGATTTTCTGTAGTCAAAAAAATAATTTGAGGTAAATTTGTCACATGTGTATCAATTTGGGATTTTTCATGGTATTAACCTTTGATATTGTTGTCCCATGCGTGAGGATTCAAATCGATCCTCCAAACTGGAGGCAGTGGCTCCAGCATCGGCGTGAGACTCAGATGGTGAGACCAAGATAGAGATCAAGATATCAACGGTGATAAAGGAGCTGCCGAGATCCATGGTGGCATGGCATACATACATATATATTGGTGTTAAGGTTTTTTCTTGGGATTTAGATTAAGTATGGTGATGAGTGTAATTAGATGAATATGTGTCGCAATCCTACGATGGAGATAATAAAATTGACATAATCAAACTATACACGGGCCATTTAATGTAAAACTGGGCCTGTGAAAGTGGCCCCACCTAAGACGTGATGGACAAATAGACAATAAGCTCGTCCGGGGACCTATAAATATTCCAATATGAAGTAAAATCAAGGCAAGTTAATATTCTCTCCGATGAATACTGAATATCTCTTACATGCTCTCCGATTTTTCCTATAAATACCTACCGAGTTAAGTGTGAAAAATCGTACTGGAGGTTCCTCAAAGGCAACAAGCTCGGAGACCTTTTTATTTGTGATGTGTAAAATTCCAGGTAGAGGAGTCTAGGCACCTCTTATTCGCGGCGTGAGAAATATGTGCATCAACAAAACGATACTTGTAGTCTCATCATGTTGCAAATTTTCTTCAGAGAGAAATTTTCCTTGTTTTATCGTAATTTTTGCCGACTTGTCTTCACTTTGGTATCTAACATTTTCTCGTAACTTTCCACTGTTTGTTTTTCTTCTTTCTGGCCCCATGCAAACTCGTGTACTCGTTAGCGGTCCCTAGAAGAGAATAGTTGTTGATGTAGACTTCGTTTCTAACAACTGGCAACTTCCACGGCCCCAAATAATGTGGATTTCGGATCATGCATTTTCGGACCATTTCTTTTCTTTTTTTTTTTGGCAAGTGGTATCAATATTTCTACATTTTAGATGCAGATCCGTCAAATGGTTGCAATGAAATAGGTCGGTAGGTTGGGCCTAGTGGACCTTCTTCTAGCGTTGTACATTTTGGGACTAAGGGCGCTCATGGCAACGATTCTATACCCGGGAATTGATTCTGCTCAGAAATGATTTTTTTTTATTCCGTGCCAGGGAACAATTTTTAAGCATTTGAAGGCGTGTGATAACTACTCAAAATTTCTATTATTAGAATAGAAAAACAACAAAAATGCATTTGGTAACTATATAAAATTTCATTTTATTAATAATATTTTGAATTTTTTAATATTTCTTTCTTTTTTTTTTCTTTCCTTTCCCTTCCTTGGCCATGGCCGGTTGCCAGCGTCGGTGACCGGCCATAAGCTAGGGCCGACGAGAATGTTGTAGCCCTCGCCGTTGCCCTTATCGCTAGCCTCGCCTTGGCTGGGCGACGCCTCGCCGTTGCGACCGCGAGCTGCCCTCGCCAGCCACCGGTGAGGGCCACGATGCCCTCGCCGGCGCTAGCTTGTGCCCAGTCGTTGGCGGCCGGTAGCAGGTCGGGAACAAGAAGAACAACAAACAAAAAAAAGAAGAAAGCCAAGAAAAATCAAAAATTGAAAAATTGTTCCAGAATCAATAAATTACTTTTTTTGGCTACTTGATCCTATTTCAAAACTAATTTTAGCAATAATTTTTTGGAAAATTGTGCTCGGGCACAAAATATTTAACAAACAGATTTCTGTTCTCAAACTGATTTTAGAAATAAAAGAACAAAAATTTTTACTATTTGGCAAGTTTCTAAACAGGCTCTAAATAAACCCCTCCCTATTTTGGGCGGAGGACACTTCCTTCAATCTCTGGTTAATTCATTATAAATATGTGCATACTTATAACCCTCTCATCAAAAGACCAATTGGATGATTCTCGAATCTTTGATACAAAAAAAGGTGATCCGCAATAATTTTGGACATGTTGCTTTGTAAAGGTATGTCATAAGACGAGATCTAGCTATTACCACGTCACCGCTTTGCTTGTGAAGTATCACACAAAATGATTTATATACATTTAATATATATATACATATATATATGTGTGTGTGTATTAAGCGGCACAATCTTAAACCGTTTTCCATGTTAAATTTCCTTGTTACTCAACTTTCATGATTGAGATGGTTGAAAAAGAATTTCACTATTAGCCTAAAATTGCCTATTTGACATGGCACATATCATGGTGATTTCCATAATGAAACATCAATCACAAAGAACTAGATTGTTGATTCTCTTGTTAAGACAATTTTCTTACAGCAAGAGCACCAGCTTTTCATACAAGTAAAGTTGCATCACCCATTTTCACAACCAAAAATATCACGGAAATATCATGGAAAGACCGTATCAAACAATCTCGAAGAAAAGTAAAAAGAATTCAAATACATAAAAAAGAAATAATATTCGAAGATTTAATCCATTGCCAATGCTTTGTTTGTTTCGCATAAAATATTTTCTAGGAAGACATTTGGATCACCTAGGAAAATAAGTCAACGAAAAATATTTTCCTAGTTAATGAAAAACTATACTTAAATTAATAAAAATGATTTCCTTTTTATAAAATATGACTAAATATCGATTATTTGACCAGAAAATCTATGCTTGGGCATGGAAATCTTAATACTCATTCCTGGGTCCCGAAGCCAGTGCTCGGATCCAACGAGGCTTGGCCCCAAGGCTTCAATGCTTGTGCCTAATGTCTCGGCATTCAAGAGTCACTTTTTGTGACTTTGTTCTATTAACTTTTTAAAATTCCACGAAACTACATTGAACAACTTCTGATTTCTCTTTACCCACGTCGTCCCTCCATCATTTTCAATCGATGATAGTGGAGAAACTGGGGCTCGACCTACTCACGTCCACATCAAGTGTGGAAGATAATCGGAGTGCCAATAGGATGTGAACCCTAGAAAAAATTGATGGGAGTTGACCGAGGCAGACCGTACAGGCCCATAAATTTGGATGATTATGTGAACGTGTGAGATTCACACAAGGAAGTCGATTGCATGATTGAGTATGTCTCCAATTTTCACGATCATCTAGAGTGAAAATCGAAGGTAGGGACGATCGGAGGACAAGAGAAGATGGCCCTGCCTGGCACTTTGACAAACCGGGCGACTAGGTGGCTACCCCACCGTCGAGGAGTGGCCCGGTCACTGGCCGGATGGCCGGCAATCCTCCAAAATCAAAAACGCTTTTTAGCGCTGTGGCCGAGCGTCCAAGCTACTCTGGCTGGACACCTGCCCCCGGACGCAGACTCAATCCGGACATGTTTGAACCTTATTGACGTAGAGAGATTATACAACACAGCTTTTCCAGAGCATGTTTCTAGGGTTTCTCTCCGAGAGTTGTGCGAGGAAAACACTCGAGAGGTTGAATGAAACACTGAGCGACGATCGGTTGTGTATAACCCGGAGGCTTGGGTTTGTGAGAGCCTGATATCTCAGAACTATTCCCATAAATTTAGGGCTTTTGGGCGCGGCTGATTGATTGGAGAAATTGAAGTGCAGTTCGATTGTGGTTTTTGAGCTAGCCTTTGATCCTTGTGCAAATTTGGGGCTTTTGTGATAGCCTCCCTAATATCGTATTGAGTGTTTCCTTCTTCATTACGTCTAAATTTCCCTGCTATTATATTAGCATTTACTTCAATAATTGGGCTTTGTCCCTAACACAGGGCCAGTTGTATGGGCCTCAATTTTTCAGGCTTGATTCACCAATAGACGATACGACCCAACACGCTAATAGTTGCAATAATGGAGAAGATATTTTATATAGGAGACATATCATATGATAACGACATGTGAAGACAGAAGATAATAAATCACTGAATTTGATGGAATCCCGTTGCGCGATCCACATTCCGAAGCACAAATTTCAAAAAAGTTACAGCATCTGAAAAAAACAAAAAGAGAGAAAAAATCTCGTACTCATTGAATTTAAATCGGAACTGACTCGGCTCATAAAGAGTTACTACTAAGCATTCATTTACAAAATGATAGTGATAAATTTTCGACATATGTTTATAAGAACAGCTTATTCAAAATACGCTATTAAATTTCTGAGAAAAATACCTAATTAAATTTGTCACATAAATCTGAAAATTGATTTCATGCGTCGATGTTCGCTTCAGCCATGTCGTTGCTGCTCTTACACTCTATTCTCAATCTGAGTTTTCTTTCCAAGAGGACGTCTCTTGATAGGAATCGAATACGTGTCGTGGTGATGCAGAATCATCACTAGGACCACCGACGAAGCGAACATCGGGACCGGGCCGAAAAACCAGAGCAGCAAACTCAGGGCAAAGTAGAGCGACCGGTGCCCGAGCGACCAGAACTCGCCCCCTCGTATGACCACCACCTTGACGTCCTCAGGGTCGACGAGGGACCCCGGCGTCGTGGGCGTCGTGATCAGGTAGCTCGCATGGACGTGGTGCCGCGCCGACTGGAGGAAGCAAGCGAAGGACACGAGGAAACAGAGGATGAGGCAGAGGTGCTTGATCGCCGCCGTGGACGGCTTTGGGTCGCCGAAGAGGAGGACGGAGTCGAAGATGTTTGAGGAGGAGGGTGAGTTGGCGATCCACGTGCCGAGAAGAGAGCAGAGGGTCAGGCACAATGAGGCGAAGAAGGTTGCCGCCGATACGTTTGATGTGACGACGCTCACTCCGACCGATTTTTCGTCCACATTTCCCTGTCGACACAAATTAACAAGAACTACAATTTGAAGTACGACTTTGGTGCTCAGAAACAAGTCATTAAACCGATCAAAAAGCAAATTTGCTGTCCATACTATAAGGCTTAGGACTTACTTGAAAGTAAACGTGCATATATACCTGCAAGATTGCTTCAACCCAAGCCCTTTTGTCGTCGTTTTCGACGCCCATCACCGTCGTTTTGGGGAAGCGAAGGTATCTGTATAGGAAGAAGAGATTGTAAGTGAACATGAGCAGCAACCCAATTGGTACAAGCACCAAATCGAGGTCTTCTTGAGGAAAAGCCATTGATCTCTCTGTCTCTCTGCTCAAAAAGCTGACTACAATGGAGGAATTCGTGTGCTTTAATGGAGGAGGAGGCAAGTTCTCTCCTATCCCCATGTGAGTTCTCACTTGAAGATCAAGCTTCTTAATTAGTATAGAATTGAGTTTGTTTCTCTAGAAAGATATTGACTTGAAAGAGTTTGCACCCAAAGTTGAAGTAATTGGTTGATAGCATTTGTGTATGTTACATTATATCATGTGTTGGATACATCTTATGGTGAAGTTCGATTCCCTCCTACTATAATTTGTCTACTTAGATTAAGTAAATGTGTTCTTGCTGGCATTGCTGCATTTTTAATTGTTGTTCTAGAGGTTTAGTACGAGTTAGATGTTTGGTAAGTGTCACGTGAACCAAACTTAATGGATGAAAAGGACTTAAATCACAACTACATCAAGTATATAAAAGGAGGAACTTGACGTTGTACGAAAACTTTTCTTTAGAAAAAATTATCAAAAAACCATCCTCATCGTTCTCTTAAATTTCCATTTTGCATCATCTACTTCCAAGATTCTTATTCTTATATCCTGGAATTGTTTGTTAGACTACACCCGATTCACCGAAATTGGCATTTCTCCGTAAGAATACACTGCCTTTTCATGTTCTAGCTCCCAGTAAAAGACTCTTTAGGAACCCTAATTCTAATCCCTCTCTCTTTCTATTCATAGGAGGAGCTACCATCGTCCTGGCCCTATTGGTCAACCATCACCAATGCCGTCGCACGCGACCATCTCATCTCCAGTTTCCTCTCCCTTCCTAGTTTCTTCTTGAAAAGCGGTGATTCACTTCATATTGGTCTTGACATTGTAAGGTTGACAATTGTGACAAATAAGAATTATAAGGAAGATATAGATACGGAATTTCTATATATTTCGATAAGCCTATTTATAGGCTTTATTAGATACGAAATTTCCGTATATTCAGTGAATACTTGATGAGGGAAACTTTTCTAAAAAATCCTAAACCGATTGGTTCTGTGTTCCGGTCAATCAAAAGTAAGTTTTTTTTCTTCTAAGACTTCAATTCCCCTTTCTGAGGTCACATGAATTAGTCAATAACTTGTTTCTAAGGATCCCCCTTATTTTAAATGACAATTGATTTGTATAATCATACTAGAAGCTCTCCATGATCTCATCACTTCTGGTCTGGTAATAGGTCCATTTTAAATAATAATTTTATTCACATGGTTACCTCGAGAGACCATATAATCTTTTGCATACATGAATATAATATATGCTCAGGTCAGCATGACTTTTTTATACCGTACACTCAGGGTTTAATGCTTTCCTTGCACAAAACAACCTAGAGATTAGACAAAATATAGAGAGAAATGAAAAACAAAAGCTAATAGGTTAAAAGGTCAGTCGACTGGCCTCTCTTGCAAACAAAAAGCCATGTCTATGAACTTATGCCATCGGCTTCTCCACAGAACCAGGAATTTATTCTCCCTCTGTTATCACAACCGAGTCACGCCCGAATCATCGACTCCCGTTCACTACAGAACCATGCATCATCTCAGCCACTCTCCTGAAGCCAAAGAGATGGTCCATGCTCAATCCCACCTCTACAACCACACCTTCAACTTCATCTCTTCCATGTCTCTCAAATGCGCGGTCCAACTCCACATCCCCGATGTCGTTCACGACCACGAGCGACCCATGACCCTCCTCGAGCTGGCCTCAGTGATCCGAATCCACCCATCCAAATCGACATGTCTTTACCGCCTCATGCGTGTTTTGGTTCACTCGGGCTTTTTTCGCAGAGACCTTCGTTTTGAAGAAAGGAGAAGAAGACGAAGAAGAAGAAATTAAGGCTTATGTCTTGACTCCTTCTTCGCGTTTGCTATTGAGCGATAAAAGGAGATGAAATTTGAAAGGACATATAATTAAAAGTCACAAGACGAGTGAGAAAATATTAGGTGCATTTAATAACCACGTAGGATTTATAATAATTCATATAGTGATCGACACGTGTCCATATCGGGCTCACTTGTCAGACAATTGTCTCTCTCTGCTCTCTCCCTCGCGCGCTCTGCTCTCCATCTCCTCTGCAACCCCACGCCCAAGCCCCTCTCTCTCTCTCTCTCTCGCTCTAACTTTCTTCGCTCGGCATAGTTCTTCAAGCTCAAGTCCTTCAAGCTCGGCTCTGCCATCTCCGCCCGCACCCTATCCATGCTCACTACCCTGACCGTCGCGCCTTCCCCCCTCCTCCTCTGCAGCCACAGCAGCAACTGGCGACCTCGATGACGGCGAAGAAGCACTCCCGAATCTCACGGTCGATCCAGAGGCTGCTGCAGTTGGTCTTCAAGCCGAAGACGAGCTCGACCCCGGCTTTTGGCGTCGACGATTGGTACTCTTGTGTCGTCGGCGAGGACGATGGGTTCTACGTCGTGTACGACAAGTCCCATGATTCCGGAGTCCCCAAAGGTTGAATACCTCGGAAGTTGTCGCCGGAGATGGATCGGAGGCGGAGGCGGAGGCAGTGGCGTGGCTCGTTGGACTAGAGAGCAGAGCTAGTCGTAAGCCATGCATGCATGAGCGAAGGTTTTACAGAGAGGGGGGTTGGGCGTGGGATTGCAAAGGAGCTGGAGAGCAGAGCACGTGAAGGAGAAGGGAGAGAGAGACGATTGTCTGACAGGTGGGCCCGTTACGGACACATGTCGATTACTGTATAAACTATTATAAATCTCACGTGGTATATTAAAGGCGGAGGCAGTGGCGTCGGTCTTTGGACTAGAGAGCAGAGCTAGTCGTAAGCCATGTATGCATGAGCGAAGGTTTTACAGAGAGGGGGGTTGGGCGTGGGGTTGCAGAGGAGCTGGAGAGCAGAGCACGTGAAGGAGAAGGGAGAGAGAGACGATTGTCTGACAGGTGGGCCCGTCACGGACACATGTCGATTACTATATAAACTATTATAAATCTCACGTGCTATATTAAATGCACCTATTATTTTCTCCGCGTGGTCGGTGGTCCCTTGATGTTGTCTACTGTTGAAACTTACAACACGAGGTGACCTTTCACTTTCCCTCTCTACCTCAGAGGACCCCGGCAGGGATCTGTCCCATCGTGGCATCCTTTTCAACTCTGTCTCAAAGTCAGAAGCTACTGTTCCTGTTTGTTTGCTAGAAACTCCGTACGATCATATCACTTCTGGTCTGATAATAAGGTCCAATTTTAATTGTTCTTTTAGGACATGCACTTGGAATTGGTCATACGAAGGTTCCTGATAATGGCCTCTATATACATGCTTCGCTCTAGAGAATATACAGTCTCTTGCATAAATCAATATATAGTCAGTCAACTCGCCTCTCAAGTAAGCAAAAAGCCATGTCTATCAACTTATACCATCGGCTTCTCTACAGAAGCAGGAATTTCTCCCTCTACTGTCACAAACGAGTCATGCCCGATTCATCCAGTCTTGTTCACAACAGAACCGTGCATCATCTCAGCCGCTCTCCTGAAGCCAAAGAGATGTTCCAAGCTCAATCCCACCTCTACAACCACACCTTCAACTTCATCTCTTCCATGTCTCTCAAGTGCGCAGTTCAACTCCGCATCCCCGACGTCATTCACGACCACAAGCGACCCATGACCCTCCTCGAGCTGGCCTCGGCGCTCCGAATCCACCCATCCAAATCGACATGCCTTTACCGCCTCATGCGCGTTTTGGTTCACTCGGGCATTTTCACAGAGACCCTCGTTCCGAAGAATGAAGAAGAAGAACAACAACAAATTAAGGCTTATGTCTCGACGCCTTCTTCGCGTTTGCTTCTGAGTGATAAGGTCGTGGGGCTCTCGCCGTTCGTCGTGGCCGTGCTCGATCCAGCTCTTGTGACTCCTTGGCATTTTCTTGGAGATTGGCTCCAAGGAAATAACGATAACGATCGCAGAGACAAATTAATCAATCCTTTTGAGGCTGCGCATGGAGTCAATTTTTGGGACTATGGGAGGAAGAATCCTGGATTTGGGAATACATTCAATAGAGCAATGGCCAGTGATTCTCAGATGATGAATTTGGTAATTAAGGATTGCAAAGAGATATTTGAAGGGTTGAATTCTTTGGTGGACGTCGGAGGCGGTACGGGAATCGTGGCAAGGATAATCTCCGAGGCGTGTCCGGGGATGAAGTGCACGGTGCTCGATCTCCCGCACGTGGTCACCGGCTTGCCGGATAGTGAGAATGTGGAGTTTGTTGGTGGTGATATGTTTGAGTCCATTCCTTCTACAGATGCGATTTTACTCAAGGTATGCAATATAGCATTTCCCAGTTGACAATTGGCTGTGGATCTTAACTTGCAGATTAAGGCACCGTTCGTTTTACAAAAAAGAACTTCAAGGAAAACGTTTTTCGAATTTTCCAGCATTCGGTTCACGGAAAAACTAGTCAAGTAAATATTTTCCACAAATATAGAAAACACCGATAACGTTTTTCGCTTTTCAAAAAGTAGAAAGCATTTTCCATATCTTCTTTCACCTCACTTTCTTTCGCCAAACATATTTTACTTTTATTTTTATTTTTTTAAAATAACTTTTAGTTTTTTAAATGTTTTTCTTTTTGTTTCTTTTCCTTTTCTTCTTCCTCGACCGGTTGCCAGCCACGGGGACGGCCAGCTACTGGCTATAGGTGAGGTTCGGCCTCACTCGCCCAAGGCCAGTCTCAAGCAGGGCCGAGCATCGCCAAATCTGGTGAGGCAAGGTTGACGAGGTGAGGCTTGAGCTCGCAGGCCTTGGGCGAATGAGGCTGAGCCTCACTGGTCGGCGACTGGCAAAGAAAGAAAAAAATAAAAAAAAAACAGAAAAAAAGAAATATTTAAAATTATTAAAAAAATTTAAGATTCAAAATAATTAAAAATTCAATTTTAAAAAAAATAAAAAATTATTAAAAGGAGTGCAGTGAGGATTTTCCATATCAAAAGACAGAAAATATTTTCCAATTTATTTTCAATTCTCAACTGAATATCAGAAAATATTGTCATTTTTCTGGAAAATGATTTTTCAAAAAATATTTTTCAGAAATGTCACATTTTTTGCGAAACGAACAAAGCGTAAGTCGATCGCTTTTGATTGCCTATTATAGAAAATTATTGCCTGCTAGATTCAATTCACTGTCGACTGAGTGAATCTGATTTGTTAACGTTGTGATGAGTCTCACATGGATCCATATTAATCCAATGGCTTGGAAGGGGAACTTTCTAACGTTAGTCAACAAATTTGATGTGGCATTCATGAACTCCTGACTTTTTGTTAGCCGAATTCATGGACTAACATTTAAAATATATGTTGCATCAATTACCGGTCGTAGATGATGTCATTTACAAGCTTGGAGCGAAGGGATTGTGGGAAACGGAGTGCCAGGATTCAAACGTGTGACATGCAATCTACATACCATATCAAACAAAACATTTTGCTCAAAAGTTTAAGGCCACAAGAAGTATTCACAGCATACTTTAGATAGAGAAATTTACATATGGAAAACTTCACTGTCGACTGAGACATTCATGTACTTTCGAGATTCCAGAGCGAACTTTCCAATGTTGGTAAAAAACTCTGGTGTCACATTGACGAACTTCTCACTTCGTATATATTAGCTGAATTCTACATCTTCAAACAGAAGTGGGTCAAGATTTTAAAGTCTTCTTCGATTGCATATGTTCTACTAATTGGATGCATTATTCGTTGGTCACAGTGGATGTTGCACGCTTGGAGCGACGAGGACTGTGTGAAAGTGCTGAGAAAATGCAAAGAAGCAATTGGTGACAGAAACAACGAGCAAGCAAAGGTGATAATCATAGACATTGTGATAAGTGAGACCGAGGACGATGCTCAAGAAGAAACTGCGACAAAGCTCTTCTTTGATGTATTGATGATGACCGTGGCCACAGGAAGAGAGAGAACCGAGAAAGAATGGGAAAAACTTTTCCTGGAGGCCGGTTTCAGACAATACAAGATAACTCCTATGTTTGGTTTGAGGTCTCTCATTGAAGTATTTCCTTAGGTAGTGCGTGTCATTTTGATTCAAATAAAGCAGATGTGTTGTCTCCAATTATTGATCTATATGCTGCCTCCGTAACGGGATGTTGACATCTATCCATTCAATTATGGTTCTCACCCCATCTAATTCAAGGCCCACATGCCCTAACACATAAGCAAATATCTTTTCTCTCTCTTCTCCTCCCCCCGGCTGCCCCATTCCCGCTCGTCTTGCCTACCCCGTTGTCACCACAGTCGAGGTTGCCGCCATCACTGCATTCGGGTCCAACCACCACAGCTAGTAAGGCTAAGCCACTGAGTCATCATCTCGTTCTTGAAGGCATCATACGGGATTAGAGTGAAAGGCGACAGATCTATCTCTTGATACAAGATAATATCTAGCACTTATTTTAATTAAGTAGGATGCGTGTGTACTAATAAGTTTTACGAGACCTTATTTAACATTTAATGTGGCATATGGTTATGGGTGAATTAAATGAATCCATCCGCTTTACCTCTGGCATTTTCTTTTAAATAGCCTCAACGAAACTCAACTTGAGCCCCACTTATCTCTATCACCACCAGTCGTCGCCGCCCACGTATGCCTTATTTGCAAGATGGAAGGGCTGTTGATATGATGCTGCTGCCATCATCATTAATTGTGGTCGCTGAGCATTGCAGGTCGCGAAACATAGAGGAGACAGAGTGAAGGGGTAATAGCCAGGACCGATTCAAAGGGCAATCACTAAAAAAAATAGGTTGGTTTCAGCGAAGGATTTTGCCACGAAAAATTTGGCAAAATTCATCGCTAAATGAATTTGTGGCGAAATTAGCGTCGAAAAAAAATTCGTCTAGTTCCCATCATCATTAAAAAGTGTCCATTTCCTCTCTCCTCCTCTAGTTCTCCGTCTTTAGTGCGCATCTCTCTCTCTCTCTCTTGATCTGTCTCGATCTCTTGAGCTGCCAATGCTGAGGACAGTAGCAATGACCTCAAATTCAAGATCGCCATGGCACCGTGACCTCAATCCAAGGTTGCTGAGCAGCACGGCCTCGGATAGTGGTTGTCCATGGTGGCTCAACCTAAGATCAAGGTCGCTGCTAAGTGGGGACCTTGACATAAGGTCACTGATCTTGTGGCTGTTGAGCATTGCAGGTCGCGAAACATAGACGAGACAGAGTGAAGGGGTGATAGCCAGGACCGATGCAAAGGGCAATTAATGCTGACGCTACAGTCGTGGTGGCCGTAGGCAAATGGAGACGAGGTGCAAAGGAAGGACGGCAACCGACAATAATTAGGCGTGACGGAGGACGGCGAAAGTAGATGGTGAGGATATCAGGTTAATGGGTGATTACATTTTGGTTTGAGGGGAACTTGGGCTTAGTTTTTTGTTGGGGTTAATCTGGTGTTTTCATGACGTGGTGTTGTTTAGACGGATGGGGAACATATATTTGAAAATAGAGGTATGAAAAATGGTTCTTGAGGTGAAAAGTAAGATACTTTGTCGGCATTTTCTAAATTAACTTTAAAAAATGTCTATGTAAAACAGTAATGTTAGGATATTAAGATGAAGTTTCAAAGGTCTAAAGTAACATGACAAAAGGTGCATTTGACCGGTTGGACAAGCGAAGCATTTGTACTAACATAAATTTGACATAACTTTATTCTCGATTCAATACCAAACATAAACCGTACGCTGGGTTGTCGTCGTGGCTCGGTTGTCCAATGTTCATCGTCCCCCCGCCCACTCGATGTTGTTGTCATCACGCCCTCTTTGCTTTTTTTGACGAGCAACGGTTGGATTCGCTCAATGGGCTGCCATACTGTGAATCGCTGGCAAATCAAAGGATGCATGTTTCACCGGAATTGTTCCAGCCATAAAATATTTTTTACCGAAAGTCGTTCTTTGGCTTTTAGTTAAGAAGACCAAAGTTCTGCATCAATTGCGGACAAAAAATATCACAGGCACAAGTGAAAGGAATCAACACCTTTGAATTCAAATTGAATCATATAGATTGAAACCGTATCGGAATTTAATCGACAACAAGTTTTGGAAAGTACAAACTAGATAAAGTAACCATATATAACCAGATTCTACTGGAATTTAATTGACGACACAACCCAAGAATGTAAAGACACTACACCAGAATTTAATCGACGGCGTAACACTCGAGATAGAAATATAAGACAGAATTCAATCAACAACGAAAATCGGAAACGACATCTAAGGAAATTTAAAATACAGTGTATGAAAGTTAAAGATAATTGAAAGATAATATTGTGTTTGATTTGTAGGGGGGGGATTTCTAATGGACGATTGGCGGTATTTATAATGGTTATGAAGCAACCGTCTTCTGACAGTTTTCAGTGGTTGCATTGTCTTGAGTAACTCCAACGATCACCTCCATATTTCTATATCTCTACAAGTCTCACACCCATGTTCTCAAACGGTTGCTATTCCCCATATGTGAGCTGCTCCATGATCCACTTTTCTTCTAACGATGGTTGTCCCACGATCTTGTTTTCAAATGATAACTATTCCCTCCAAAAACTGTGCGCCTTGACCTCAACTCTCTTGTTGATTTCAAGTTTCAAATCATTCATCGCTGATTCTCAAATTAGTGACTACCAACCATCTGTCATCGTATTTCGATAACCGGATACATGGCATTGATGATTACCACATATCAATTTCTGTGTTAGTCGATAAGCTGGCATGCCATACATGTGTTTGTTCTCACTCACGCATTAGGCATGTGTTTATCGATGATTAGATTATTTTGGTGTCAACATATGTCCCGATTTTAAAATAATTAAAATAATTTTTATTTTTTTTTTATAATCGTACATCGATCACGCGCGTTTTTCCTCTATAGGTAATCTTGACATGTGTGTTGTCTTCCTGATGCTTCGTACTCTGCACGGAGCTGGCCAGCTCATGGTACTCTGTAACATTTCGACACGTTACCCTGATCTTCTATGATCTATGAATTTTACTCATTAAGGATTATTTGTTTTTCGAATCATCATCCTCTGGATTTCTGTTTATCTTGGGAAAACATATATATGTAGAAAGATTTGATTTTTACGTTTTCCTCGTCTCCCTCTTTAATCCCTAGTCTTCTATTTTGGTCTTAAGACACTTGGTTTCCTCTCTGTTCCTTGCTCCTCATGGCTCCCAAACCTCGTCTCTACTCTTTAGCTGATCATATCGCCAATTTTGACGGCATAAAGAGACATGAGCACTCCGATAATTGCTGTTTTCGTCTTTTGAACCTGATTGAAAAATACCCTCAGCGTCTTGTCCTTGGTCCTTGTTTCCAAAGTCATCTTCGAATTCTATCCTCTCTTGGACCCTGTTTTCCTCAACGGCGTGGGACGGCGTGGGGAACTGCTTTCTATAGAGAGGTCTTCCGTCATGGATATCTGGATTACCAACCTCTCTCATTTCTGCAATTTCTCTTCTTCCGAAACAGATTTTCACAGATTGTATTTACGGATGAGAGACGACCTTTGATGACGTAGTCAAGTATATAAAAGGAGGAGGAACTTGAGACTCTTCACGAAACTTTTATTTAGAAAAAATATCGAAAACCATCCTCATCTTTCACTTAAATTTTTTTGCATCATCTGATTCCGAAATTCTTATTTTTTATATCCTGGAATTTGTTATTAGACTAGGGGTGAGCATGGTTCTGGTGGGCAATTCCCATCTTAGAATCGGGAACCGCCCTCTAGGGACCAGTTCTGAAAAATTGAAATCGGGAACCGCCCACTAAGGACCAGTTTTAAAATATTGAAGCCGGGAACCGCCTATTGGTTTCATGAATTCACTCGGGAATTGGGCCGCCGGTTCAAATCGGTTTTCGAGTAAGTCTATGGAACCGGTCCCACAAGCCAAGGATGGAGTCGGAGACGGTGAGGTGAGCCGAAGATGATGAAGTGAGCATCGATTGAGAAGAGTGAGAGTGAGCATGAGGCAAAAGCAAAAGCGAAAGAAGGTATTTTTCGACTCAGTGCGAGGTTATGAGCGTCAAGCGAGTTAGGTTTAGTTTAGAGATTTATGATTTTTTTAAAATAAAATTTAAATAAATATAATATAATATATATTATTATATTATCGATTCAGTCTGGGTGGGTGGGTGGACAGTTCCACACCTGGAATCGGGAACCGGACTGGTACCCACCGGTTCCAATAAAATGGAACCGGGAGCCAAACCGGTTCCCTTAGGAACCACTGGTTCTGGTCTAGTTCCGGGCTGTCTCGGAAGGTCTGAGTGGTTCCCGGTTTTTTTGCACACTTCTATGTTAGACTACAAATTAACCTAATTCACCGTAATTGGCATTTCTCCCTACGAATATACTGCCTTTTCATGTTCTAGCTCTCAGTAAAAGACTTTGAGAGCCCTAATCCTAATCTCTCTCTGTCGTGTTCTATTCATAGGAGGAGCTACCGCGGTCCTAGCCCTATTGGTCAACCATTACCATCGTTGTCGCGTTGGGCGACAATCTCATTTCCAGTCCCCTTTTCCTTTTTCTTTTCCTCTTGAAAAGCAGTGGTTCACTTCATATTGATCTCGATATTGAAAGGTTGATTATTGTGATCGACCCAAATCCAAGATCGAAGACGATCGTCACCTCAAATCCAAGGTCGAAGATGACCGATCTACAAGGAACAGGGTACCCTAGCAAAAATGAAAGAGAGTTGTTTATCTGGCCTCTCAAATTGTGTCTATCTCACATTGTGGCGGTACTCGAACATTTCCTTTCTCGTTGTCACGCTCCCTTTTCTGTCAGAAAGAGAGCTGTTTCATTTTGTTAAAGTAATACTTGACGAGTACAAAGATGGCCCAATCTGTAGCGAGTTTACTTCGACGCTGGGCTTGGGCCGATCAATCTGCGGCGCGATTTGTTTCTCCCGGACTGAATGTGAGGGTCCAAAAGGAGAAGCACTATCTGGCTGAGTTCCCGAGGTGGTTCTGCTCCGTCAGTTTTAAAGTCAAAACTCAACTCTCGTTTACTTGTTCTCCTGAATAGCATCAGTCATAGCATATCTAAGGCTAGGGTTTCCACCTGCAAAGTTCGCGTTTGATGGTTCTGCTCCACCAAACACATACAGTCTGAGCGCCTCCATCGATGACGATTCCTTGGTGGTCTCTACAGATAACTGAAATGGCTGCGGCGAGTTCTCTTTTTATAGAGCCAACAAGATTAATTTTTGCAGTACCCCGAGGGGGGGGGGGGGGGGTGGTTCGTTTCCCATCGGGCTATTCCATGGTGATGTCTTCTCATCTGCAAGTACAGAACTAGGTTCATGTTGATGAAGGTTTGCTGGAAGGAAATGCGTTGGGTCGACTGTTTGTCTGTCGATCTGGGTGTAATGAGCGAAAGACAAAGCTGTTCCTCTGCTTCCATATGTGCCAAAGTACTATGGCAATGTGTTGATGAAATTCTTTCTATACCTATCCCTCAGCAATCTTCTAACGATGCAGTAGTGTAGACTAACACGAAGAATGGTAGTTACACTGCAAAGTGAGTCTCATTCACTCAAGTCCAAACTAGATAGCTGCACTACGCCTGTAAAGATGGGTTATTTTGTCAAATGTGTTGGGAGGATCCAAATTAGCCCATTTTATAAGGTGACAGGGTTCTAAAAAAGGAAAAGCTTGAGGACTAAATTCTGCATGACAGAAGCTGTGGACCCAATGTATGCTTAAGGGGCACTTCAACAAATCTTGAGGATCGTTTCTGAAAAAGTACCATCAATCTAAAAAATACCATCGGTCGTTGGTCCAGTGATAAAGGGGTCACTTGTCTTTTGCGGGGTCACAAGTTCGATTCACTTTATGCAAACCTCTAAATGGTTCGTGTTGCGTTGCCTAGTTTCAGTATATATCGTCCAAAGACACTTTGTGGCTACTGGCATCTTGGTGGGATTGCGATAATGGGCCCCACCAACCTTGAATCTTCGCTTATGGTGCAGAGTAACTATGGTTCCAACCGAATATTTTGTAGCAAGTGCAAGAACTTTACGGTAATGCCAACAGGGATTGCTAGAGTTGATCACCTTCTCCACTTGTTTTACCTACAAGAAAAATCGCTTCTGAAAGTCTAAACAAAACTCAGGGAAGCGAGTTCAATTTCTAAAGCTTCGAAAGCAAAATCAATTTTCTGAAGCTTTTAATGCACCCAATTAAATTTATAGAGCTTTTTTTTGATAATTTTCCTGATTCAATGGCCTTATGTAAGAATTAGATTGAGCGTTAAACTAAGGTTTGATGCATTTGTGCAAATTTAGTCCTAAACCTTTCAATTTAGCCAATCTAGTCCTAATACTTTTAATGATTTGCCAATTTCGTCATAATCCTTGCAATTGCGCCAATTTAGTCCTAAAGCTTTTGACGATTCACCTAAAAATTGCAATTCCATCCATAGTACCCTCTCTTAATTTGGCATATGGTGGTAAGCATGATTAACATGACACAAGAGATCCGATGAAGGTGAGCCTTGCCCAGCCACTAATGAGGTTAACCTTGTCAGCCTCGCCTCTAGTCGATTGGTGGCCATCATTAAGGCCGACAATAGGCCAGAGAAAGGAAAGGAAAAAAGAAAGAAAAGAAAAACTTCAAAATTTTTATTAAAAAATTTAGAAGATTATAAAAATGTTAAAATTATCCATGCCAGAGCTGATTGTACCATATAGGATGACCAGCGTTGATTAGATCTTCACGTCAGCAAATTTCAATCAAAATTAGTTGGAAGGATTATATTGACAAATTGTTAAAAGATCCGATGAAGGTGAGCCTTGCCCAGCCACTAATGAGGTTAACCTTGTCAGCCTCGCCTCTAGTCGATTGGTGGCCATCATTAAGGCCGACAATAGGCCAGAGAAAGGAAAGGAAAAAAGAAAGAAAAGAAAAACTTCAAAATTTTTATTAAAAAATTTAGAAGATTATAAAAATGTTAAAATTATCCATGCCAGAGCTGATTGTACCATATAGGATGACCAGCGTTGATTAGATCTTCACGTCAGCAAATTTCAATCAAAATTAGTTGGAAGGATTATATTGACAAATTGTTAAAAGATTTAATACTAATGTATCGAATTATCAAAATGTTTAGAACTAAATTAGCAAGTTGTCAAATGGTTTATAACTAAATTGACACAATTGAAAGGTTTATGATTGAATTAACCGCCGTACAATATATTCAGGACTTTCCGGACAATTTTCCCTAAACATTTCTATTTGAAGTACGTCACTTTCTTGAATTATGTCTTTTTCAAGTTTCAAAATAATCTGATAGGTGTTTTCCGTTGAGTGGCCTTAACTAATGCTCCAAGGAAGTTTGTTAGCAACACCCCTATAATAAAGATTGATAAAAAAAAGTGCAAGTGGATGAACATCCGACCGAAAATGAATGTTGTTTTAGTGTTTAAACATTATAAGGATAAGAGTAAGTTTCATAAGAATTTAGGTTTAGTTTACTGATTTCTAACCATAGCTAGAACAAAAACTACACAAAGAATTACAAAATATAAAAATGGGTTAATACCACGAAAAACCCCAAATTGGTACACTTGTGACAATTTTACCTCAAACTAATTTTTTGACCACCAAAAACCCCAAACTGGTACACCTGTGATAATTTTACCCTCCGTTAACTTCCGTCAAATTTTTCTGTTAAATTTGCTGACGTGGACGACGCTCCGTGACGTGACATGGTGACGTGGCAGGTTTATGTGGAAATTCATAGGTTTGATACCACAAAAAATCCCAAACTGGTATATATGTGATAAATTTACCCCAAACTGGTGCACAAGTGACAAATTTACCCCAAATTGGTATACACGTGATAAATTTACCCCAAACTAGTACACATGTGATAAATTTACCCCAAACTGGTACACACGTGACAAATTTACCCTAAACTGATATACTTATGACAAATTTATCCCGAACTAATTTTTTCGGTCACCAAAAATCTAAAACTAATACACACGTGACAAATATATCCTCCATCAATTTTTTCGAATTTGACTGAGTTGTGATATGCAGTCGAGTTTATTTTCCAGATGACTCTAACAATGCCTTTATATCGTCAACACTAGAAATTATTTCTTTCTATTGGAATCATTATTAGAAGACTATTGGAAGCCTGCCAAATGCATTAGTTCATTCTTCTGCCGCAGAAGATGCCTTTTAACTAACAGACAGATTGTATGCGCAGATATACAAATGAAGTACTATTTTACATACCGAGCCAAAAGCAATAAACTTTTCTAGATATAAAATAAGACTTAAGATGCAAATATCGCAAATAAGTCCAAATTAGGATATTAACCTATTCTAGCAGCTATGGAACCATAAATCAATTTCAATAGTATTTATCATCAAAATGGCGGAGAGAGAGAGTCCCTTCCAGCATACAAGCCATATGCGATCGACCAAATTCATCATCACAATGCAAATAACATCATCCACACAAAATGGAGAGTATGTAACTAACACCACAGATCAATATATACTTGAACAAGCTTTACAAATGAGCCTTTACCAGACTTGAACAAGCTTTACAAAATACCCTTTACCAAACTTCAACAAGTTTTACAAAATAGCCTTTACACCAGACTTCAGCAAGCTTTACAAACAAAATAGCCTTTACACTAGACTTGAACAAGCTTTACAAAATAGCCTTTACACCAGACTTCAGCAAGCTTTACAAACAAAATAGCCTTTACACCAGACTTGAACAAGGTTTACAAAATAGCCTTTACACCAGACATCCAACCAGCCAACTAGCCAAAAAAAGGCACAATCCACACCAGGCAATAGAGGTCCAAAAGCATGTTCTATATCACAACCATCCAAAAAAAATGAATATATACTAGACTTGAACAAGCTTTACAGAATAAACTTTACACCAAACATCCAACTCTCCCCACAGGTTCATTGCCTTGCTTCACTTTGAGATTGTTGAGTTTGAGAGGGTCTAGAAACTTGGCTTGAAATATCCACTGTATGATTTGCACCACCTTGATGAATTTTTTGTACTATGTTACTACCAAGCATCTAAAAATGACGGAAAAAATATAATGCTATTATGCTAATCATAGTAGATTAAAAAAATCCTCAACAAAATAAAATGTTCACCCTTAAATATGAGTTTCCAGTGACTTCAGATACATAAAATCCATATCCTTGTAGAACCTATAAGAAGACAAACCATATTAACATTTTACTTTGGCATCATCAAAAACCATATGAATTGTATTGGTGGACCACTCACCCTCCTCTTCTCAAATCTGACAATATTCGATTGTGCTCTTACAGATCCAGCTGTGGTACTTTCACTTTGTTTATTAGATGCCCCTCCTTCAATGGTTGGTTTCTTTGGATGCTTCCTTGGCCTACCTCTTTTGCCCTGTATAATAGACATATATAAGAAAGGTATTTTAAGGGAAAGTGTATCACATTTGTGTTTGAATTTCCTTACCGTTAGTTTGATCTCTAAAGGTGCCGAAGGTTGGGGGCATGTTGTCTTGTTGTGTCTAATACCATGACAATTGGAGCATTTCATGGTAATACTGGATTTAGGTATTTACTAGAATCGGTGTTGGTGACCCTTGGCTTCCTTATTCTTTTGCTTTTTTCATCTCACCATTGGGTCTCTTCCTGTCTTTCTTAGGCCTCCCCGGAAGCTTTCTAAATGGTGGAGGCAATAAAGGCTCTTCACTAGTCTCTGGCCACATCTTCCTTCCATTCAAGGTAGGTAATGCAAATTGGTAGCAACGTTTGTACGCAGCTTTCTTGAAACAGTCAGCTACATAATCACTTACGTTACACTTCATGAAGTTGATGCATGAGATAGCATGGTTACATGATATCCCTGATATATCCCACTGTTTGCAAGTACATGTCTTCTCATTCAGATCAACTATAAAAAGTGTCATCATTTACTTCAACTTCGAATCTGGAAGCTGTAGATGGCCTTGGAATGCAAAACCTAGACTTCATTTTTTCCTCCTCAATCTTCAATATGATTCTTGGACAAATCTCATCTCTTGAACCAACCATTAATTGGCTTTTCTCGTATGTTCTTACCATAAGTAATTTTTTTATGCCCTCTAACATATCAACAATGGGACATTCCCTTTCTCTGCATATATATATGCGTTGAATGTCTCACTCAAATTATTCTCGATAGCATTGCAATTTTGTCCACACTTGATAAATGCTCGGCAAAAGTGTTCTGGACCCTGTCTCATGAAGTCTTCATATGCATGAACAGATTCTTCCTTCATTTCTTTCATCGCTATGTTGAAATCGGCCTCATATGTCGAATATGCAGCTCTCCAAAAGCAATTCCTAAATGTTTCTCCCTTGTATAGTTTTTTCCAGTTAGCATAAATGTGCCGAGCACAATTCCTATGCTCTGCTCGAGGAGAGAGTTTAGAAACTACATTGAGAAGACCCTGTAACACGTTATTTAACATGCGAATAAGTTAGTCTATAAACAACAAAATAATTCTATTAGTAAAGCTTGTGCACAACATTACCTTTTGTTGATCACTCATTAAGGTCCAGCCAAGACTTTGTCCCACATTCAAGTCTTTCACTAGTAGCTTGAGGAACCAAGTCCAAGATTCTTCAGTTTTTGCTTCAACCATAGCCCATGCAATTGGAAACATTTGGTTATTTCCATCTCTACCAGTAGCACAGAGCAACATCCCTCTAATTAAAGTCTTCGTAAAGCATCCATCCAATCCAATTACTCGCCTACAGCTTGCTAGAAAACCCTCTTTTAGTTCTTTGAAGCCCACATAGAATCTCTTGAACGTATTATATCGTCCAACTTCCAAGTCAAATGTGCTATTCGAACTACATCGAATCAACTCAGCCTTACAAGAGTGCAACAACTTGTATTGCTCAACAAGTGGACCTCTAATGATCTCAATAGCTCTATTAATCGCTCTATAACAAGTCCTCTTATTTAGTGTTAGTGCCCACGTCTCCATTACATCTGCCTACATTTGTGACGTTGTATACTTCAAGTTAGCTCTAATTTTAGGCAAGAACTGCTCCGCAAGCCATACATACGTTGCGTTCTTATTTCTCATGCTCCTAGGGCAAGTATGTTCATTTCCAATGGTCTTTATGATAAAAGTCTTCTCACTTTGCATCCAACTAGCAAAAACTCTCCATTCACAGCCATTCATACACCTACCATCCATTTTTGTCTCTTCACTCTTCTTCCATCCAATGTCAAATCCATTCATGATTGCATAAAGTTGCACAGCTTTCTTGAATTGAGCACGTGAGGCAAATCTCATTCCCACTTTAAACTGTATTTCTTTATGATCCCACTTGGGATCATATCTAATGATTTTCGATCTTCTTTGGTCACAGACTTCTTCATCTTCATCAAAGTTAGGAGGGCTCAAATTTTCATCCCCTTGTTCTCGATCAATGTCTCCATCATTTTCACCTTCCTCATTTTCAAGAATGTTAACGCGAACTATATTAATGATAGTAGCAGCAGCTGCTGCTGCATCATCATCAGCCTCTCTTCTTATTTGCCTTGCAAGAAAGAAATCCTCATTACCACCATCGAGAATGAAGTCATCATCACTTAAAGATAATGTACCAGGATCTTGCTCTGATTCACTATCCCTATCGCTATTATCGCCACTGGTAGAAGAACCATTACCATCACCAAGAGCAGCTCCTTCAATATATACTTCAATAACACCAAAAGTCAATCCTAGACTCACCAATTCTAGCACTTGATCATCACCGGAAATCTACACAAGACCACTTCTCAATGAATTCCCGGGAATTAGGTACCACAACTCTTCGACTGCATATCCTAGACCAATAACAGCCTTAACAATTGTGTTATAGTTCACTACCATTGACTTACAACGATGGAGATATTCTACATGGCGGCCTGTGTACTTTGTGATGTTTCCAAACTCTATAACTCCGCCTAGGTTAAGTGCAATTGTAAAATCCTTAGACATCTACAAGAGAACAACAAACGAACAAATTATTTTGTAATAACCTCTCACAGATAACTAGCAAAGATGGGATGATCAAGTTCAACATACGAGATGAGAAGGCCAAGTTCGACAGACAAGAAGCTTGATATTTTTTGAGTTCTACATACAAGCCAAAAAAGTGAACTCTCATAAGACATGTAAAATCACACTCAAAGGACACCTGAAATCAGCGACAAACTTAAGTGAATTTGGTTCTGGCATTTCATCGGGCATGTGGTGTATGAGTCAATCATACCATTCACATGTTAGTTTCATGTTAAAAGTTTCGACACACAAACGATTCTAAGGGTGGAAAGACCACGTAATGCTAACAAGGACATGAGGACGCTAACAGGGACACGAGGACATGAACCAACTGACCTACATAGCAAGAGGAATACATAAGCGCACGAAGAAATTCGCAGACAAGCAATAAATCATGTAGGGCCGAGACATAGAAACATAAGACCGAGTTTGACACAAATCGAAAACAAGCGAAGCAACCAGATATGCAATCAGAAGGTTATGGCTGAGGATCCAACGAAAAAGACAGAGAGGAGGGCCCCTCGAAAACATAGTGCCTTGAACACGACGTGGAACAGAGGGCTATCATTTTCCTACGTCGAAAAGATGAAAACTATGACATAAGCCCAAGATCGCAACCGAGCTAGGTGGAAGTGGCCATGGGAAGAAGGGGGTTTGTTGAAGGGAATGTCAGAGGAGAAGAACTGATCTGTTGCTAGGGTTTGTTTTGTGTTATAATGAAGAAAGAACGTGATCTAATTGAAGAAATATCAATCAAGTTATTATTATTTTGAAAAAAAACTAAGTTATTTCCATGTGGCTCTCCACGTGGCTTGCCACGTCACCAAACGTCGTCCACATCAACAAATTTAACGGGAGAATTTGACGAAGGGTAAAATTGTTACAAATGTACCAGTTTGGGATTTTTGGTGGTCAAAAAATTAGTTTGGGGTAAAATTGTTACAAGTGTACCAGTTTAGGGTTTTTCGTGGTATTAACCCTATAAAAATTCAAATCGTAAAGAAGCTTTTCTGAAAAAAAGTGAAAAGGTTGTAATGAACGTGAGAACAAGATCATGCAAAAGTTTTAAAGTGGAAACTTCATAGAAATTTCGAATATGTATAGTTGACAGTGTTACGGCTAGTGTTATCACCTAGAGGGGTGAATAGGTGATTTTACCAAATTGAATGATTTAAACGTGCGGAATGAATGAAGTCAAGATCAACAATTCATATAATTAATATCAAATGGATGCGTGTGACAAACTTGTTTGACATATATGTATGCAGTATAATGTCAGCAATAATAAATAAACATTTAGGAATAGGGAATACTGCATACAAATCTTTATAGTGGTTCGGCTTTATTGAGCCTATATGCACTCTCCACGTTGGTAGCTTGTTGGCTGTGTTTCACTATTGAATCACTAAAAGATTACAAGAACAGTGCTTCTCAGATGATAGACTATACTATTACGTACACTCTTCACTCAAGTAATTTTCTTTATAAAATCACAACGTGGAAAACAGTAATCAAAAGTGTGTAAGATCGAAACTCTATTCAGACTTTGGAATTCTCAATTCTGGTTTCATTTTCTTGTATGACGTTTGTATTCCTTTTATACTCCTATACTTCCAATTTATCCGTTGGAAAATCTTCAGAGGACTGATCTCCAAATTAAATTGTTGGTGAAACTTCTCAAAAGAAAATGCACAGCCGTTAGAAAAAGAACCATTATCTCCGAGTGATTTGATCACCCATACAATCAAATCAAGATTTCCATAAGTGTAGTTCTTCGTGTTTAAGGAACGATCTTGTAATTGCCAATTTGAATATCTTGAAATATCAATTTGATTATCCTACATAAACTTGTCAAAAATAACACTCAATGAATCTAACGAGTAATTTTGAGTCTGATGACAAAGTCCTTTCATCGACTAAGTCTGATGACTTAGCATTTACCTACATCAAATAACTTAAGTGTAATTTTGATCAGTAACAGATAATTTTGTCATTCCTCAAAACTCATTAGGGATTTTTCTCAATAGACAGGACCCTCAAAATCTGATTAAATCAACATATGGACTAGGACTACTTACAATCGGAAAGGCTAACCTCACATCATGTTGAAACTAGGGACGTCCATCGAAATAGAATCCACGGTTATTTAACTTGAATAGCCTAACAAGACCAAATTGTAAGTCACTGACATGACATCTTAATTAGAGCAATAACATCATAAATGCCCTTTGGGTATTATATCTTATTCAATAATGCAATTCCAATGAATGAAATCAGGAGCGTAATGACTGTTTCTGTAATGAGATTCATCAATTACTGAGATTTAGTAACATAATTTGAGATACACTTCCGTTATCGAGCTCAAGTTAACTCATTTTGTGAAGAAAAATGCTTATGTGAATGTCTAATGTGAAAATAACAGCCTGTTTGGGGTCACAAATAAATAAATAGTAAATAATTAGAAATTGTTATGGGTCCACTCCTTCAAGAATTTATAACTCACAACATGCTGTTATTTTAGTAGTAGCTCAAATACTATTATGCTAGCAAAGCCCTTTTGCGAAAGCTTGATATACAGCTCAAATTTGATCTAGTTTCGAATAAGTTCGAGCCCAACTATTCGGCTCTGCAATTTGCAAATATAGTGTTATCCTGGGCGTGAGCATAGGAAGTAATGTTTGTCTACATATTGCAATTAGCAAGTATAGGAAGAAAATATTGTTTGTCGATGTATCGTAATTAGCTGGGCTCCAGAGCAAAATACTCAAGTTAGGCTTTTTCAAACTTGAACTCAGCAAGAATTATTTATAAATCTCTTGTATCTCTCGACTAGCTTGATCAATTTCAATTCGTACGTGCAACCTATGTATATACGTCGGAAATATCATCACATATCATCACTTGATGTTTTCTACCGAAAAGTAGGCATTAGAATTGCTTGAAAAGGATGCATACATTGACTTTGGGATCGAATGGGTGACTACTGGCTTCTCCTTTTTCCACCGTGAATAAAACGAGAGGAAACCTATAAACACTCCAACTGGTGTGGTCTCTAAGGTAACTAGAAATGGCGCGACCAAAAAAAAAAGTAACTAGAAATGGCAAGTGCGTTGTCAGGGAAAAAATTAAATTCCAATTTTTTTAGTGAAAAGACTGTTTCGATGTCATTAATTTTCTATGAATTCAATGTGTTCATTAAATTTTACATAATCAAAGGTAGAAAAATAATGACACATTTCGTCCCATATTATGCAAACTTGTTATATTGTAAGTCAATACCTCACTCCAAAAACTTATATTTTAAGATATTAGTAAATAAAAATCTAGCTTTTTTGAGTCACTTGATGATAAAATCGAAGTATTGAGAGGTTTTGTGTCCCTCGTTGTTACAAGCATTCATAAATTTTTCTGACACAAATATAGTTCTTCCATCTCTTAAGTGTACTCTAATTTGTTGATCCCTAAAGTCCAAACTATTGAAGATGTTTCTCAATACCAACACATTGGTCTTTGCAATTTCCTTTATAAGATCATATTTAATTTTGTCAATAGGCTCAGACAATATCTCCCACAATTAGTTTCTCCTTATCAAGGTGCATTCATTGAAGGTAGACTAATTCATGACGACATCATGGGGGCACAGGAGGCGTTCCGTCACATGAAACTAAGGGAAAAGGCTAAAAGGGGTGGCGTGCTTTCAAAGTTTTTTTTTTTTTTGTGGTCTAAGTGCTTTCAAAGTTGACATGAATGAAGTTTATGATAGAGTTGAGTGGGATTAGAATCGGAAATGACAAAGTTGGGATTTAATCAAACTTGGATTGATTGGATTATGCTTTGTGTAAGAGCATAATCCAATCAATCAGGAAGCCACAGTTTGAACAAGCCAATGGATCGATGAGTTATTTTGAAATTCTTGTAAAGAAATAAAGTTTTCTGTCATCCACTTAATTAGAAGAGAATCTGATTCCATGAATGAATACTTGGAACAAAAATCCATTAGTGATTATTTATCAATGGACTTATGTCAACTAGAAGACCTGAACAAGATGAGAAGACTCACGAAACCACCTGAATAACTGGTGCTTCAACAATACCGACGCTCAAATCCACCATTTTCCACAAATTTTCTTTGCGCGTCAACTTCAATGAAGACTTGAAAAAGTAAGTCAAGAATGCCTGACTAAATAGCAAAATGATGAGCGATTCAGTCTCATCATTCTGTAGTATTTACTAATTGTCCCCTACGGCACGCTAAACAGATTGAAAGAGGAAAACATTTGATCTTGCAAATTTATTGTCAAAGACAAAAAAATAATTGATCACGAAAGGACCCGATTGCCGGAAAAAGCTGTATAGCTGTAAAAGGCATTGGCCTCGATTGAGGCTTCAAGAACAATCTTCCATCTATAAGTATGTCATCAATCTCGTTAATAATACGTAGATCTAAATCATCTCATCTCCCAAAAACCAATCATCACCTCAATCATGGTTTCTTCCTTACTGCTGTCAAACCAATCTCCTTTAGGTGTCTTCTTATTCTTCTCGCTCTTCTTGGCGGACGCCACTTCATTTCATGGTGCAGGCATTTTTGCTTCCTCCACTTCTTTTGTCGCTATCAATGCGACCAAGAATAAGTATGAAGCAGAGGCTCTCTTGAATTGGAAATCTACTCTTGGAAACCATAGCCAATCTCTTCTGTCTTCATGGCACGGTAATAATCCTTGTAGCTTTACTGGTGTCACTTGTGACAACTACGGAGCCGTCACTAATCTGAATGTCCTATCTCAATTTGAGAGGAATGCTAGATGGCCTGACTTCTCATGCTTAACCAATGTGGTTAGCTTTCAACTTGGCAACAGCTCGATCTATGGCTTCATCCCCTCGAGTATTGGTAACCTTTCCAAACTCAACTCTCTTCATCTTTATGGCAATGAATTGTCCGGGGAAATTCCTCCAAGTATAGGTATGCTAAAGAGTCCTCATTCTTTGAACCTATCTACGAACAACCTGAGTGGACACATCTCTCAAGAGATTGGAGGGTTGGATTCTCTTTTGGAAATTGATTTATCCGAAAACAATTTCACTAGTCCTATCCCCACTTTACTAGGGAACTTGAGTAGCCCGATTAAACTTCGTCCATAGCAAAATCAACTTTCAAGGCCCATTCCTAGTTCTCTTAAAAAACTAAGCAATTTAATCAAATTAGTCATTTCTCGAAATTACTTAATTGGTTCCATTCCAAGAGAGATAAGTGACTTGATAAATTTGAAATATCTTTATTTAGGGCAAAATGGACTTTCGGGACCCATACCTTCCGAAATCGGGAGGCTCACTTCTCTTATTGGACTTGAACTATCATGCAACATTCACATTGGGCCCACTCCTCGTTCCATCGGAAACTTGACAAATTTGTCTTATCTTGAACTCTCCAATAATACCCTTTCCAGTTTCATTCCACATGAAATATGTGACTTGGGGAGCTTGATGGTTCTTTGCTTAGAGGAAAATAGATTGTCAGGATCCATTCCCTCAGAAATTGGGCAGCTCAGTTCTGTTAATGCACTTTACCTGGCAAGCAATAGTCTCGTTGGCGCGATTCCTTTTTCTGTAGGAAACTTGACAAGTTTGTATTTTCTTTACCTCAACAAAAATGCAATCTCATCCTCAATTCATCAAGAAATTGGGATAGAGTTGTCAGGGAATGATTTGTTTGGTCCAATCCCATTGTCTCTCCAGAACTTGAGCAGTCTAATTTGGTTAAACCCTTACTCATATCATCTTTCAGGCTCGATTCCACAAGAGTTGGGGAAATTTATATCTATTACAACATTAATGGTATGGGATAATAATTGGACCGGTCCCATCCCTACATCAATTGGAAGCCTGCCCAATCTAACTTTTTTAAACCTTGGTGACAACAATTTCTTTGGTTCCTTGCCTTCTGAATTTAAAAAGTTAACACACTTGAGTGGTTTGCATCTATGTAATAATGAACTAGAGGGGGAGCTGCCTGGAGATGTATGCCTTGGAAGATCATTGCAATCTTTCTCCGTCTACAATAAACATTTCAGGGGTCCCATCTCAACAAGTTTAGAGAACTGTAGCACATTAATCAGATTGAGGCTAGAAGGAAACCAACTTACTGGAAACATAACATAAGCTTTCGGAATCTATCCGCATTTAGAGCTTATAGACTTGAGCCACAATAATTCGAATGGCGAACTTTCGTGGAAATGAGAGCATTGTCGTAATTTGACGAGATTGAGGATATCAAACAACTACATTTCTGGTGAGATACCTGCAATATTTGGACGGATGGTTAGTTACACGAACTGGACCTTTCTTCAAATAAATTAAGGGGAGAGATTCCAAGGGAATTAGGAAGCCTGTTGATGTTGTTAAATCTCGATCTAAGCAATAACACAATCATGGGAACTGTGCCAACTGAGATTGGACTTTTATTTCATTTGGAGAATTTGAACTTGGCATCCAACAATTTGAGCGGATTGATACCGGTGTAGCTAGGCTCATGTAACAGCTTGTTGAGCTTGAACATGAGCAGAAATAAATTCCAAGGAAGCATTCCTCATGAGATAGGCAACACACAAGTCCTTGAGGTTTTTTATCTAAGTTATAATATTTTTTCTGCAAATATACTAGGAGAGTTTGCGGCTCTGAGAAACTTGCAAGTTTTTAATATCTCCCACAATAGCCTATCCAGTTCCATCCTACATTCTTTTGGTGACTAGTTGGCCTTGACTTCCATTGATGTATCCTATGATAACTTGAAACGTCCTCTCCCAAATGTCAAGGCTTTCAATGAGGCTTCTTTGGAGGCAATTCAGCATAACAAAGGGCTTTGTGGAAATATTGTTGGTTTACTGAAATGCAATTCTATTTGGAGCAGAAAACGCAATTGACGTGTTGGAGCTAGAATCACACTTAGCCTCATTCTCTCATTCTTGGGGTTTCTCCTTCTCTCTTGCACCTTGATCATTCTTGTAATCGTTAATCATCGAAGAAGAAAGATTATCAAGGGAGAAAAAAATGAACGGGCAAATGATATGGATTTTATGCGTATTTTTACTTATGATGGGAAAGTTATCTATGATCTAATTGTCGAGGCCACGGAAGGATTTGACTCCAAGTACTATGTGGGTGAAGGCGCATATGGAATTGTTTATAGAGCCAAGTTATCAAAAGGTCCAACGGTTGCTGTCAAGCAAACCTCATCATCCCAAGAAGATAGTGAAATCGTTGATTTGATACCATTTGAAAGGGAAATTCAAGCTTTAAAAAATATACGCCATCGCAACATCATGAAATTTTATGGGTTTTGCTCTCACGCCCAACGTTGTTTTTTAGTGTATGAGTACATGGAAAGAGGAAGCTTGAGAACAACTTTGAATGATGATGAAAGAGCAACATTTCAATGGGACAAGAGGGTAACTTTGACTCGAGGAGTTGCAGATGCATTGTCCTATATGCATCATGAATGTTCACCTCCGTTGATTCATTGAGACTTGACCAGTAACAACATTCTATTGGATTGCAATTATGAGGACCATGTTTCTGATTTTGGCACTACAAGACTCTTGAGGCCAGATTCATCAAACTGGACTGCTATTACTGGCACCATTGGATATATTGCTCTAGGTACTCTGTAATTTCTTTTCAATTTCGATGGCATTCAATGTTAGACATCCCTTGTACAACTTAACTTTTACTACTTTAGTGTTGTTGTTTAATTATTTAATCTTCTTATGGAGATTTGTTTACTCAAATAGAGCTTTCAAGTTCAGATTAGAAAGCTTTCTAATTTCCTTAATTAAGAAGAATTGGTAAATGAGGAAAAACATGATCCACTTCAAGGATATTAAGTTCGTGTTAACTAAATGATGCTTGTGTTTTAAGCATCTAATAAAATCTTTTAAACTTCTCTGAAGCATAAACTCCCAAGCTCAAATCAGTGTAGTAAGTGTATATTAAGTAGAAATTTATACTTATAATTGTCACGACATGGGAAGCAACGTTTTCAACTTGTATATAGCCTATGATCGAAGTTATGAAGAAAAAATGTGAATTCTCTACTTGTAGAGCTGGCTTATTCTACAATTCCTACAGAAAAATGCGATGTTTATAGTTTTGGAGTCATTGCATCAGAGACAATCACGGGAAGGCATCCGAGAGATCATATCTCTCAAGAATGTTCATCGTCCACCCAAACTGAGCCGTCAATGCTGTTGAAGGATGCGTTGGATCATGTCTCTCGCCTTATAGACTATGTCTTCAAGATTCACAAGACATGGTTTCAATTGCCAAGATAGCATTCGCCTGCTTGCAAGCCGATCCGCGGCTTCGACCAACCATGGGACAAGTCTATGAACTTTTATTAACGTGTGAATGTTGAATGAATTCAATTAAATCACTTTTAATTTCTGTGCAATGTCATCCTGGAATTTTCAGTTGGTCCAATTAGATTCCAAATGTACTTAAATATGTTATTGTCATCATTTCATTAATTCTTGATAAGAAATATGGCATAGACACCCACTTAATAAAGCCGATGTTTGATGGAGAAAATTACGTGGATTTCATACTTGTCATGTTGACTCAAATTTGGGGAAAAATGTTGAAAAAGTCCTAAACATTTTGTATTTGTGCAAATTTAGTCCTAAATCATTCCGGCTAATTTTGATTAGATTTTGCTGGCGTGGATGCCGGTCGACTTACGTGGCACTTCTAGCGATGACGTGGATAACTTTTAATAATATTTTAATATTTTTCAAAATTTTTTAATTTTCTTTATTTTCATTTTTTTATTTTATTTTTTTCTTTTCCTTTCTTCTTCCTCCAGCCAGTTGCCGGATTGGCGACAGGCTAGAGGCCAAGACTGGCAAGCCAGAGGCTAGGTGAGGCATGACCCCCGGATTTGGCGAGGTCAAGCCTCGCCCATGGCCAGCGGGGCTCGACCTTCATTAGATTCGGCGAGGGCAAGCTACGCCAGCCCAGCACAAGGCCGCCTTTGTGACCATTTGGCGAGGTCGAATGGCTGTGAGGGTAGCCTCACGTTGGGCTAGCGTGGCTCGACCTTGCCGAATCTAGCGAGGGTCGAGCCCCACTGGCCATGGGCGAGGCTCAACCTTGCCAAATCCGGAGAGGTTGTGTATTGCCTAGCCGCTGGCTTGCTATCGCCGTTGCTTGTGAGGGTGAGCCTTACCAGCGGCCGGCGGGGCTTGCTGACCCTGGCCTCCAGCCGGTCACCGAACCGGCGACCAATTGGAGGAAGAAGAAACGAAAAGAAAAAAAAAAGAAAAGAAAAGAAAATATTTAAAAAATTAGAAAATTATTAAAATATTATTAAAAGTTGTCACGTCATTGCCGGCAATGCCATGTAAGCTAGCCGGTGTCCACGTCAGCGAAATCCAATTAAAATTAACTGGAAGTACTGAATTGGCACAAAAACAAAATGTTTAGGATTGAATTGGCACAAAAAAAAGGTTTATGACTAAATTGGCACAAATGTAATAGGTTTAGGACTTTTCTGAGATAACTTTTCAATATGTGCACTATTCACTAAGACAACTTTTCGTTTTCTCAACACACATTATCATCCAAGTTGACTCTCTTTAACGAAGATTTTAGGTTTCTTCTCCTGAGAAGCATAGGAATAACGACTTTGGAATCTCTGCCATTAAGATGTATAGAAAACTGAATCAATTTTCCTTCGAAGCGTAAAGAAAAATCCCACCTCCACTTTCCATTTGACACGATGAGTGAAAGTTTGAAGAAGAATAAGACCACGTCGTTCATATTAAGTGAGCGGTTTTATCCTAATTTGGAAGCTTTTCATTAACACTTGTAGAATTCTTGTCGGATGCACAGGTTCTAACGATTTTTTTTAAATGAAAAATTGCTTAAAAGTATTAATTTTAAACCTTTTGTCGATCCTGGTCCCTCCCTTAGAACTAACAACTTATGGAACTATTATTTTCATCTAATTTTTTTTTACATTTTACCGTCTTGATTTTTCTGTCAATAAATTTTATGGAACTTGTTTCGATACTATAATACACTAATTTGTGGTTTGACATTGGATTATTTATCTTTTTCCATATTTCAATATGATTTTTGCAAAAAGATATATGGATTAGGCACAAACAACCAAAAGCAGATAAATTGGTTATCTACCGAAAGTCATTTTTTTAATTATAAAAAGACAGTCATTCACACCTGAATTTCGCCCGTGAGCCCCTCATGCATCCTCAAATCGTCTCCTAATTGAAAATGTCGATGTTCCATCATACTGCATGTGACTTTGAATTGTGTTCGAATTTACATCTGACTTTGATTTCTATTGTTGATTTTGTTCTTATTCGGAAACATTTACTTTCCAAGTTGTCAATTATTGCAAAAGATTTACTCCCGCTAAAAGAAAGGAAGAGTAAATGCAAAAGAACATGTCACGTGCTATGTTTCCCACCGGAGATGATTTTGAATTCTTTTGCATCAATCTATAATCGCTTAGAATTCGAAGGCAACAGCGGCAAGCTGAGACAAGTAACTCCTGTTATAGGCCTTTATTTAGTATGATGATAATATTTTAATGGTGTAAAATAGCAGAGTATAAGAGCATGGTATGAAAATAAAATAATAATTAGCACCATACCTCCAAAAAAATATTATATAATCCCATGGACAGGCCCAGAGTTCCAGGGCCCTCATAACCCACCGAAGTACTGCAAAAGAGCTCAGATGGATTGGAGCCTAAACTTTACTTTCTTTAAGCAAGTTACAGTGTTTTGCTGCTCATTTTGCTAATAGATATTCTAATTTTTCTTAGAATTTGTTCGATGCATGTACTTTTATTATTTTTACTCATACAATATTTTCACTATTTCATTATAAATTTTTCTTCAACATCGATGTAATATTAATGCGGAAATTAAAAGGATCTTGTCAATTTAAGTTAATGCAAAATCACCAAAGAAAAAAGACGAGCAACAACAAAGCACATAAAAAATTTACATAGTTCGGTCATAATAATGAAAACTACATTTATAGAAAGAGTCAGCAATAAATAATCCACTATAATAAAAAAAAATTAGAGTTATAATTGCTCACATGCTTGAGTGTTTTTCATACTTAAATTAGACCCAAGCCTAAAGTATTTACAAATAAATAACTTATTTGGATGTGAAAACTCACATTGCATGTTACCGAGTATTCAATTTCTGCGCACGGCCAAGCAAAAAAAACTCAACTCACGGCTTTGAGGATTTCCCTGTGTGGCAGCTTGAAATCCCTTCATTATGTGTGTGGCCCCAAGTTTGCTGAAGGAGCTCACTCCATCCTTTCACTGTGCGGCTTCAATTCTCAAGGAACCACCCGCGGCTACTCTCTCCAAGAAAAGGACGACCTAAGGTTAGAGCAAAAGAAAACCCTAAAAGCAAACTCTTTTTTTAATTTTCTATCCTCTTCGCTTGGCCCCACATGTACAACCAAAGGTAAAGTCCTTGGCCTTTCTTCTTAGAAAACATAAAAGCCCGAGTCATTTGGATATCTATGAAATTGCCACTATTCCACATCTAATTTGTATTGGGTTTTGTACATGAATTCAAATTTGAGATATATTTTAACAATTCTTCACCTTGGCTCAATGCTTGAATCCAAGTCACAGTACTCATCATAATTCATGCTGCTCTCCTAAAGCCCCAACGGACGCTCACTTTTTACATACGCTAATTGTGCTCAAGTAGAGCTTGAGCTTTGTCGAGGAAGCATGATTAGTCATTATGTTTGTTGGGTTTTCTGCCGTTGCTATCTTCTTCACAACAATCTTACCCTTCGCTAAGCTATCTCGAATAAAATGGTACAAGATATGGATATGCTTCGTTCGCTTGTGATAAACCGGATTATATGCCAGATATATCGCGTCTTAATTATCACAGCGTATATTAACACTTTTTTGTCGTGGCACAAAGTCCAAGAGTAAACCCTTTTGCCATATCACCTCATTCACTATAAAGGTTATTGCCATGTATTTTGCCTCAGTCAAAGATAAGGCAGCGTGATCCTGTAAGGACACTTTTCAATTAACTGTGCCACCTACAAGCATTAACGCATACCCTGCTAAAGACCAGCACTCATCTAAGTCATCGGCATGATTCGAATCCACATAACCAGTGATCTCATAGCCATTACCGCCTCTTCAGTACGTAATACCCACGTCTATTGTTCCATTTAAAGATTTAAGGATCCACTTCATAGATTTCCAATGATTTTTACCGGAAAGCTTCATATAATGCCTAACTATGCTCACAATTTGTGAAATATCAAGCTTAGAGTATACCATATCAAACACAATACTACCCACTATACTAGAATAAGAAACATGTTACGTATGCTCCTCCTCCTCCTCATTATATGGTGATAACTTATTAGAAAATTTAAAGTGCTTTACTAAATGTGTAATCACATATTTCAATGACTGCATGTTAAAAAGTGTAACAATCTTCTCAATATATTTCTTAAGAGATAAATGTCAACTTCTGTAGTCAGGTTATGCAAAATCTCCATACCCATTATCTTCTTTGCAGCACCTAAATTTTTCATCCCAAACTTACCATTTGACTGCGTTCAGCAAATCAACATCATACATATTTTTAACTACCATTGGCATATCATCAACATATAATAATAGATAAATTAAAAACCCATCATCTAATCTCCTAAAGTAAATATAGGAATATATCTAACTTTTCAAATAGTCTCGATTAACCATTCAAGCATGAAAAAGCTTATACCATTATCTAGGAGACTGCTTTAGCCTATACGAAGATTTTTTTTAACAAACCAACATGATCTTCATTACCATGAATAGCAAATCCCTTAGGTTACCTCATGCAAATCTTCTCCTCCAACTATCATGAAGAAACATCGTTTTCACATATCTACTCAAGCTCGAGATCCTATGTAGCAAATAAAGCAAGTAATCCACGAATAGTAGTATGTTTTACTATAAAAGAGAACACCTTATTGCAGTCAATGCTCTTCCATTGCGTATATCCCTTCGCAACAAGTCTCGCATTATATATTGTTGCCTCGACGTTGAGAATGCTCTCCGTTCGTTTATAGACCTACTTGCTTCCTACAATCTTTTGGCTCTTGAGTACTTTGATCAACTCTCATGTTTGATTTTCGGTAGAGTGATTCCATCTCTTCACTCATAACCCTTAGCCATTGCAACGACTTACTAATAGCGATCGCCTCAAAGTAAGGCAAAGGCTTATCTATCTGCACCTCATCACCTACGATATGTACATAAGCAATGTCTGTATTACCATAACATATTGATGGTTTGATTTGCCTTCTATGTTTGCTCGTGACTATAGCGTGTTGCAGCTATACTGGTTGTTTAGTGTCACCGACTTCAGGAAGTGTGGCCTCATCTACTGTCTTTAGTTGTATTACCTTTGAGGTTTTCGGAGTCTCTGCTTGAAGCTCCACCTCATTATTGACACCAAGATCTATCTGCTCTGCTCGTTGTGTCTCAAGACTCTATCTTTGAAGCATTGCAGTCTCATTGAAGATCACATATTTGCTAATTAGAAAATCGAGTGATATGGCATTAGTGAATTGCAACCACTAGTCTTTCATCTTATGTGCATAACCCATAAATGTTCATTTTTTCCCTCGGCTCAAGCGTAACATTACTAGCACGAGCATACACAGGACATTTGAATACTTATAATCAGGAGTAATCAACAGGTTTTCCTAATCAAATTTTCTCAGGAGTCTTCTACTTGATAGCAGATGATGGATATCTTAACTAGGTAACATGCCACGTTCACTACTTTGACTCAAAATTCCTTACCTAGTCCTGCATGTGAAAGCATGCATCGAGCTCGCTCAAGTAAAGTTTTGTTCTTCCTTTCTACTACACCATTCTATTGTGGTGTCTTAGGTACTATGCGGTGTCTCACAATCCCTACTCTTTCGCAGAACTCGGTAAAATCTTTACCACACAACTCTATACAGTTATCGATTTTTACGCATTTTGTCACGTCTTGACCCGGAATCATGATCGATGCTTAATGACCAAACATGACCGAATGGAATCGTGACTTGCGAAAATGTATTAGTACGTCCCGTTTATTTTAATCAAATGCGCATGAGGAAGCAAAAAAACATAAATGAGACAACACGAGTGAGATAAGCAAACATCACATACTATATTTATATGATACGTGCTTACAAGCCACAGTTATATTTCACTTGTTCATTTCAAGGGTGATTCCGCAAAAGCCAACTATCAAATAACAAAACTTTGGCTTGGATTCGTAGCTTCACTATGGCTTCTCGTTCCTCTTACTTCTCCTGCTCCTCTTGCTCCTCATCTGTCTGGCCATCTCACGCTCCACGCCCGGTTTGACCTGAAGTTGGTTCGCCTGGTCCGCCGAATGGCCCGTTGAACCCGCAAAGGGGTCCAACCCATTTTCCATGTGCGAGGCGGTACCATGCCTCATATGGGTGGGGAATTAGGTCCTCATGGCCTTCGTCGACCATCACATATGTTGTGATACAACGATAAGCACGACCTTTTCGGGCGTCAATTACTGTAAGAAGTTCAGCTCGCATTTGCACGGGGTTTCCGAACTGGGTCGAGGGAGAAACCATGCTACGGACCTGAAAAGAGGAAAAATAACGGGGAGTGAGTCGAAGAGACTCAATAAGTGAAAATACTAATATCAAGCGAGGACGAGACAATCGCCGTTTATATAAGTCGGCTCTTACTATACCGACATCGATAGCAAATTAATAGCAAAGTTCGTGCTACGAAACAACAAAACAAACATCAAACATGATTGTCACACGTGAGCATACTTGTCAAATAAGAACAAGCTACAATCAACCAAGAAACCAAGAAACGGGCCAAGCAAACTATGTTACAACGTATCGCAACTTCCTTTTCCAATATTAGGGAATTCACTTACACAACGAAATACTAGAACCCGAGACACTAAAGTAAGAAAGTGGCTGGCGACTTGGCTTGAGCACGAAAAAAGGCTTAAGTTCAAGAAAAAGTGGCCTCGGGCAATTCCTGGGTGTGATTTTTGAGTTGGCCGAACAAGCAAAGAGGAAGAAGAAAGTTGGCTTAAGTGTGTTTGGGCGTGAATGAGGAAGCAAGAAGGCAAAAGAAAAGATGATGGCCGGTTGGGGGGCTTCTCACGTGAGGGCTTCTTGCTTCTTTATAACCAAGCTAAGCTTGGAGAAGAAGCCAAGCCTTAAGTGCATTAATGCACTAGGGCCAGAAGCAATGATGAAGGATAATGAAAACCCTTAAATGTGAGCTTATCTCTTGGCTTCTCTCTCTTTTTCTCTTTCTCTCTTTCTCTCTCTCTCTCTTCTTCTTCTTCTTCTTCTTCTTCTTCTTCTTCCCTTGGCCGAATGGCTTTCTCGGCTTCTCACTTCACTTGGCCAATTGTCCCTTGATTTGTGCCCAAAATTGATGGCCATTGAGTCATCAAACTCCTTTAATGTTATGTACAACTCAGCTAGTTAGTCATAATTGAAGGGGACACCTAAGGGGGGGGGGGTGCAATTATGATGACCTTAAATGGAGCCTTTGACCAAATTAACAAATTTGTCTTCTTGTCCTCCGCAAATTCTGAACCGTGAGAGCCTCCCGAGTGTACTGGTTCATTCCCAACTACTTGGGCCAATCAATTTACACAAAACCAGCTAATCGGCACTACAATCATAACCCCACATCATCCTTGTTCGCCTTATTTTCCGAGGGTTGTCCACGCATGGTGTACCCATTCAGCCCAAGGTTCGGTGTGAGAATGTCCTCAAAATTCACCAAACACAACCAAACCAAGATCCAAGTAAAATGGAATAAGCCCAAGTTAACTGGGTGGCTGGGTGCGTGGTCAGGTTTGACTGGGCATGGGGCTTAGCGCACTACCAGGCCACATGGGCACGGGACTAGGCCACATGGGTACAGGGCCAGGCACATGGCCGGGTTGCACGGGCGTTGCGCCAGGCTGCACGGGTGACGTGCCGAGCACCATGCTGGCCACACGAGTGACTTGCCGAGCACCGTGCCTAGTCACATGAGTGAGGGATCGGTTTACAGCCCATCACATGCAATGGCTCATGAATGGCACGATGCATTGCTCATGGCCATATTTCTTGGACAAGGAACTAGATCAGAACCGGATCTTACTGGCACAACGCTTGGCACAAGGGTCAAGCACAATGACCGGCATAACACTAGGCACGTAGCAGGTCCGTGGCCTAGATGGCAAGCACGATGGCCGGTCACGTCCGGGCACACGGCCCTGCTGGCATATAGCCTAGTCCACGGCCAAGCCATTAGGCTCGTGGCCTGGCATATGGCTCGTCCATGGCGTACTTGACTTGGCACAATGATTTGTGGCCAATTCTCGACTAGTCCATGTTCAAGTATGAATGACTTGTGGTTGACCCTCAGTTGTCATATAGCATCGTGAAATCCAGTACTCCGAAATTAACTCATGGTCATCTGGGATTGATGTATGGCCATGTAGTATCACCCGCAACCGATACATGCCGATACCAGAATAATCCACAGTTGTCCTGAATCGTTCTACTAACGGCCCTTATGGTCGAAGGGTCACTCCACAGTCATATTACTCTAATCATCTTGTGAAATCATAGAGTCATTCCACTATCGATCTCTAGGCTAATTCATGGACTATCTTTTGATCGAACCATGGTCAACCCTTAGTACACTCGTTCCGACTAAATTGTTCGTTCCATTACCGACCTTCGGCTCAAGTTACCTGCTCATTCATCGATTACTTGCCCTCGGCTCTTAGGCCCAAAATCGGGGATGTCACACATTGATCTTTTAATACAATTTCTTCTAAATCAATGCCCTAAACTTCTTGAATCGATCGAACACATCATATTTATGCTTCAGAAGTAGTATACCCAGACCTTCCTTGAATAGTCGTCGATAAATATCAGCAGAAATCAGGCACATTTTTTTGAAGGAATGGGAGACAAGCCCCCGACTTATGAATGAACGTTAATCCTAAATTTTTTGATAATTTGCTAATTGAGTTTTAAACCTTTTGACAATTGGCCAATTTTGATCGAAAATCGCTGATGCTAATGCTAGTAGTACCACTACCACATTGGACAGCTGATGCTGATGTCGATAATTTTCATAATTTTTATAATTTTGAAATTTTTATTTTTTCTTTCTTTCTTTTCCTTTCTTTTTGCAAAGTTCGCTAAGGGCTGGTGACCGTCGTTGGCCATTGGAAGAGGGCCGTAAAGCCCTCATCGGTCATGGGTGAGGGTCCTAGCCCTCGCCTAGATTTGGCAATAGCCGTGAAGCCCTCTAGCTTTGGGTGAAGGCTGCGACTTTAGCCTGCGATTGACGAGGGCATCGCGGCAGACGAGGGCACTGACCCTCTAGGGCCTCATGGCCCTTGCCCAGTGGCCAGCGAGGGTTGCCGGCCCTTGCTTGTGGTCAGCAAGGGTCCGACCCTCTCTTGGACCCTCACTGAGCTTAGAAGTAAAAAAAAAAAATTAGAACTTCTCTTTAAAAATTACAAAATTTATCTACGTCAGTGATTTTTTATCAAAATTAATTGGAAGGACTCAATTGGCAAATTGTCAAAATGTTTTAGACTAAATTGGTCAAATTGAAAAGTTTAGGACTGAATTGGCCCAACTGTAATAGGTTTAAGACATTTTTTTGGTAATTCTCCTAATAGCACACTGTGGTGTCACTTACCTCAACTTTATACCCAACCAGCTAACTTGCTCAAAAGCGTGAACAATAATAGAAAGAGATGTGGGCAATAGATAATTGCTCTTGTCGAATTTGGAAAGTTACATAGACAGGTTTTATACAGAGGACTGGCTACAGGGGAGACTCTTGCAAACACCTTTTTTCTTCACTAACGTGGAGAAGAGTCGGACTATGACAGATTAGCTCATATATCTTAATTTGCCATATCATATCAGTATGCCAGAAGCTTCTTAACTAGACGTCCCACCAAACTAATTAAACAGATTTAGAAAAGAAAAGCAAAAGTAGTTCTCTCTTCTTTCGTCTCCCTCTTCCAAGATAGTACCAATTTATTGGTATTTCTGACTGTTACTGGATGGACCACCATTATGCTTAATCCTAATGACAGAAATTTTATATGAAATGTGGTATTAGATCCCCTACACCACTTAGACCCCTAACCGCTCTGTCAACGGTGATGAAAGATTACATTTGTTTTTCTTTTAACAAGGAAAATATAGAAAACATACTTCGTGTTTATATCCAATGTGCACTTACATACATATAATTTCGAAAAAGACCAAATTATCCCGCTGCGTGAACTCACTTTTAACATCTTGTCGTGGGTTTGTGTCGTTTTGGTTTTAATTGGTTGAGTGTTTTGGGTGGGCATAAGAATTAAGGATTCGGGGATGGGCTAATTTTAAGAAAGAAACTGACATTTTCGTAAATAAGGACAAGAAGATAATTAATATGAAGGTACATAGTGGCCTCCAGAGGTAAAAACCAAGTATGTATGGAGTATTCTCGAAAGTAGAATTATGCATGTGTTCATTAGGTAAAAGATAATATTGGCTCAATATTTTTTTGTTAGTTCAATTTTCTCTTGTCTACTCCGACAACCTCAACTTCGATGACGACGTAGAGTAATAAGCAATTTTGGCTGGAACATAAGTGTATGGAATTTTATGGAGTCTTCTATGCTTCTTCAAGTTTCAATCGTATCCTGCTAAAGTTATATGCATTTTATCGCAATCTTCATTTGAAGTCTTGAATCGTACAAAAATCTATTACACGATGAACTCTTGATTTGTGACAATTGCTGACTAAACAATCTACGAACATGTCACATACAACAGCCACAAGCTGGGACAAGTGACTTCGATCGTCAGGCCTTTATATAGTATGATAATGAAATAATAGTTAGCATTATACTTAACGGAAAATATGAACTAATCCCATGGACGGCCCAAGAGTTCGCAGGGTCCCCCCTAGCCCACCGAAGTACTGGAAGAAAGCCCAGACAGATTAGAGCCCAAACTTACTTTTTAAAGCAAGTTTCAATGTTTTGCTGCTCATTTTGCCAATAGACATTCTAATGTTCTTAGGATTTGTTAGATGCGTGTGCTTTGATTATTCTAAATTTTTCTGTAATCAACAATATTTTCTTCCTTTTCTAACCAATACTCTGATTAGGAAGATACAAACGTCGACACTTGCAAATTTATATTCAGTTAACTTTACATGTAGTTGATGTCCAATTTTGTAACCCCACCGAACAAAACAAATGGTTATAGGAAATTTCGAGATTATGGGCCTAGCGGCCCATTGGCTAGCCCCGGTAGAAATGAGCCACAAGGGCTCAAGACATTTTGGATTGACTTTGACAACGACATTTAGTGGGTAAATCCGGTCCTAATTCTTTTATAAAAATGTTGTGATGATGGTGCTCATTGGAAAAAATTTAGGCCCAACTTTGAGGCTCAATTAGATCCTAGCCTGCCGGATGATCAATCTTTCGTTTAACTAGAAATTGAGGAAAATACAACCTTTGGTAATCACATATGACACCGCATCCCAATCCCATTACAATAACCACCCATGTGATAAAGCTAGATTGTACTTCTATCAAACCTTTGACTTATCGTCACAAGGGCTCTATCTCTAACTTTTTGTTTAATCTTCAAAAATTATAAAATTTATCCTCGTTTTATACTAAAATCAAATTTATGAGAAATTTTCACTTGAATTTCTCTATCATTTTGTAGTTGGCCTCCCATTAATTCTTTTCTAGATGCATTATTGATATACTCTTACAATTATTGAGTACCCTTTTACATGAAAGTCTCTTGGCTGAGGAATTGTGACCATATCAATAATTTGTCTTTATGTCCTTAATGTCTCTAATAGTTGAACAACTTCATTGTCACTTTCCATTATCAAGGATTGTTATGATCTTCAACCAAATGAATCGAGACAACCTCCACGGTAACCATTCCATGTACCCGCGGGATTAAGGACTAGACCCAAAAATTAATAAATAAATATTAAACATCAATCTACCCTTCTAAAGAAATCAACACTTCACCACAAGTATGATTGCAAAACCCATAATTATTCTTCCACTTTTTCTCACTTTTCTTCTTTCCATTTATGCCCTATCACCACAATTGTTGGGTGGTCTTGAGTTTCTCTTGTCATAAAAACTTTCCCCTCACACTTATAAACAAATTACCAACCCCTTCCACAATCGATGTAGAATAAACCCCAACAATCTTCCCTTCACACATCGGGACCTTGGGTTTGAACAGTAACAACTTGTCTTCTTCTCACACATTGGAGCCTTGGATTTGAGTAGTAACAACTCGTATCTCCTATATAACAGTTGGTCCAAATTTATTGATAACTTAAACTCTTATACCAGTGTTGGGTGGTGTTAGGTTTTTCTCACCCCAAAAGTTACCTCAAAGGGTGAGGCTTTTCCTCACACTTATAAATTGACCACCAGCATTTTTTACAACTGATGTGGGATAAGCCCAATAAAAACTAAGCCCTAAATTCCCCTCAAACCTAGCTCTAATTAACGTAATGAATTATTGTTACATCTGCTGTCTCTAATAGAGTTCTTACACATATCCAATCTTGTAAAGAAAAAAATTCTTCTATCCGTTGGATGAACGAAATCACTAGAAAGAAAAATGCACATATATTAGTTAAAAATATGTTATGCATATATGGTTGGCACATTTTTAACAATTTAAGCTTTTGTGGAAAAACGGTTTGTTCAATAGCTGTTCTGACCTGACCTGTTGAAATAAATATCCAATTAGCAGTGAAGCGTCCTAGCTAAATCAACATTTGCATGGAATTTTTTTTATTGCATTAAAAAATGCTTTATTAGTTGGGTAAAGCGAGGATTAATTTGCAAAATGAAAAAATAGTATGGCATCACTTTCTTCGACGTTATACACTATTACCTAACTTGGTCAAAAGTGTGGAGTTCACAATCTCTTGCACATAGCAAAAGAAGAGTCAAGCTGTAACAGGCGGAGATGCGTGTAAAATATAATTACTCTTGTTGAATTTGGAAAGTTGGATAGATAGGTTTTAAACGAAGGACTGGCTGTTAGGGAGACTCACTACAAAAAAACTGGATTTTCGCCACGAAAATTTGCGACGAAAAAATTTTCGTTGGAAATTTGCGACAAATTTTCCAACGAAAAGTAAAATTCGTTGGAAATTAACGACGAAAACTTTTTCGTCGCAAAATTCGTTGGAAATTAGCGACGAAAATTTTTCGTCGCAAAATTCGTGGGAACCACTACAAAAACACTAGGATTTTGCGACGAAAAATTTTTCGTCGGAAATTAGCGATGACTTTTCCGACAAAAACTAAATTCGTTGGAAATTTGCGACGAAAAATTGTTCGTCGTAAAATTCGTTGGAAATTTGCGACGAAAAATTGTTCGTCGCTAATTTCCGACGAATTTCGCGGCGAAAAATTTTTCGTTGTTAATTTCGTCGGAAATTTGGGACCAAAAATGCCTTTTCATGAAATTCGTTGGAAAATTCGTGGCAAATTTGCCACGAATTTTCCAACGAATTTCAAAAAAGGCAATTTTTCTACTATGTTCGAAATTCGTTGGAAAATTCGTGGCAAATTTGCCACGAATTTTCCAACGAATTTCATGAAAAGGCATTTTTTCTAAAATTTGTGGCAAATTTGCCACGAATTTTCCAACGAATTTCAAAAAAGGCATTTTTTCTACTATGTTTGAAATTCGTTGGAAAATTCGTGGCAAATTTGCCACGAATTTTCCAACGAATTTCAAAAAAAGGAATTTGTTGTAATATGTTGGAAATTTGTTGGAAAATTCGTGGCAAATTTGCCACGAATTTTCCAACGAATTTCAAAAAACGGTATTTTTTCTATTATGTTGGATTTTCGTTGGAAAATTCATGGCAAATTTGCCACGAATTTTTCAACGAATTTAAAAAAAAGCATTTTTTGTAATATGTTCGAAATTCGTTGGAAAATTCGTGGCAAATTTGCCACGAATTTTCCAACGAATTTCAAAAAGGCATTTTTTCTATTATGTTGGATTTTCGTTGGAAAATTCATCGCAAATTTGCCACGAATTTTCCAACGAATTTCAAAAAAGGCAATTTTTCTACTATGTTCGAAATTCGTTGGAAAATTCGTGGCAAATTTGCCACGAATTTTCCAACGAATTTCAAGAAAAGGCATTTTTTCTACTATGTTGGATTTTCGTTGGAAAATTCGTGGCAAATTTGCCACGAATTTTCCAACGAATTTCAAAAAAGGCATTTTTTGTAATATGTTCGAAATTCGTTGGAAAATTCGTGGCAAATTTGCCACGAATTTTCCAACGAATTTCAAAAAAGGCAATTTTTCTACTATGTTCGAAATTCGTTGGAAAATTCGTGGCAAATGTGCCACGAATTTTCCAATGCATAGTAAAAAAAAGCTGAAAATTTGAATTTCGTTGGAAAATTCGTGGAAAATTTCCCACGAATTTTCCAACAAATTTGAAAAAAGTCGAAAATTTGAATTTCGTTGGAAAATTCGTGGGAAATTTCCCATGAATTTTCCAACGAATTTGAAAAAGCCGAAATTTGAATTTCGTTGGAAAATTCGTGGGAAATTCTTTTTCCAACGACTTTTCCAACGAAATTATCAACGAATTTTGCCACTAACTTTTTTTTTGTCGCAATTTAGCGACGATTTTTTTTTCGTTGCTAATTCGTTGGAAATTCGGTTTGCCACGAATTTTTCAACGAATATTTACCGACTAATTTTGCCACGAGTTTTCCAATGAATATTTACCGACAAATTTTGCCACAAGTTTTCCAATGAATATTTACCGACGAATTTTGCAACTAACTTTCCGACGAATTTAGCAACGAATTTACTCACGAACTTACCAACGAATTTTCCAACGAAAAAATTTCGTCGCAAATTTCCAACGAAAATTGAAAATTTTTGTTGGAAAAATTTGCGACGACCTATTACCAACGAATTTTTTTTCGTTAGAAAATTCGTTGGAAATTCGATTTCCAACGAATTTTTCCAAATTTTTCGTTGGAAATTTTGTTGGAAAACAAATGTTTTTTTGTAGTGACTCCGGCACATGCTTCTTTGCCTCACTAACTTTGGAGAAGAGTCAGACTTTGACAGATTAGCTCTTGTATTTAATTCGCATGAGACCACCACAGAAAGAGTATGTTGACCATATTACATAAGTATGCTAGAAGCTTCTTAACTAGACGTCCCCACAAACTAATTGAACAAATTTAGAATAGAAAAACAAAAGATTAGTTTTCTATTATGTATGGATAATTTTAATTTTCACTAGATGGATTGTCATTGTGCTTAATCCAAATGACAGAAACTATACTAAATGTGGTAGTAATCCCCAACCACGGTCAACGGTGGTGAAAAATTAGCTTTTTTCTAGGAACATATAGAAAATATACCTCTCACTTTAGACCCAATAACCGCTCACAAATCTTTATTTTTGGAAGTACCATTCATATATCTCTAAGCAAAACTCCACATTGAAATTACCAAATTTTTCATTGTAAATACATTTAACATTTTGTTTAGGATTTGGATTGTTTGGCTTGCGGTAGGTTTTGAGTATTTTGATTTAACGTAAAAATTAAAAATTTAATAATGGTCAATTTCGGAAAGAAGGAATTTTTGTAAATCGGGACAATATGAAGGTACAAAATGGTTTCCAAAGGTAAAGCCTAGATAAATTTGGTATTATAAAAATAAAAAAAGAGGTATGGAAATGGTCATGTTAAAAGGTGATGTTAGTTTTGATATTTTCTCATTTGTTCATTTTTCTCTCATCGTGTCCCACAAGCTCAACTTCAATGCGACGATGTTGAAAAGTAAGCAATTTCAACATAGACAAAAGAGTCCAAGGTTGTTTATATGGATGTTTCTATGCTCTTTTGAGCTGAAATTATATGCATTTTGTGGGAGCCTTCCTACAAAGTCTTATACCGTATAAAATCAATTTAACGGCCGAGATCTTTTGTTTTGTGATCAATCGCTGATTAACCAATATCTTTCTATAAAGATTGTGCGAGCACCCGTGTTATCTCGGGAGGTTTTAGTAATTCTACAAATATTGAGGTCATTCCATCATAAAAATCTTAAGACACAAGGGCCGATTGAAAAAATAACAGCTGATAATATAAACTATCAAGTCCCTTTCCGCGTTTATTCTTCATGTATTCTATTACAATTATGTTGCTAATCTAAGGCAAGAAAAATCAAACCCTGTGTTTTTTCTTCCTAGATGTTTACACAAACAAATCAGGCCTGGTCAATTCTGATGTGAAGGCATGTGAATGGCCATTGCTATCTCAGACGCTCTTTGCTCCACCTTCCTTACCACTTGACTCCCATCGAACTCGTGCTCAATCAATGGCATTGTGTTCGAGTCGAGGTAGTACAAGAACAAGACCATGAGAATGGAGCAAATAAACATTGGTGTTGGCCCGAAGAACCAGAGAAGCAAGTTCAAAGCAAAGTACAGTGCCCTGAGCCCAACGGACCAGAAATCGCCTCCTCGGATAACGGCCAACTCGACTCTCTCTGGAGGGATGCTGGGGCTCGGCGTGCTGATCAGGTAATTGGCGTGGACAAAGTGCCGGGCCGACTGGATGAAGCATGAGAAGGCGAGGAGGAAGCAGGTGAGGAGGCTGATGTACTTGATGGAGAGGGTGGTGGGCCGGGTGTCACCGTAGACAAGGTCGCTTGCGAAGAAGTTGCTGTTGGTGTTGCTGATCCAGGCACCGATCAGGGAGCAGAGGGTGAGTGAGACAGAGGCCAGGAACGTCGCCGCTGAAATGTTGGAGGAGATCACCCCGAGGGACGTCCCAATATTACTCTTGTCACCCTGCAAGATCATTTTGTGTTAATAATTTGTGCTTTGATTGATCAGAAATAGCACGGGAACAGCACAAGCACGAGCAGCCGAATTGATCAAGTCTCAGCTCTTTTGGCAATGACCCTTTTCGTGAATTTCGTACAAAGCTGAGCGCACGACCATTTACTCAATAAGGTCGACCAATCAGAGGACGGTGCGGATCACAGTTTATAGTTTTTGACGGTCCAATGTGTGGGAATTGGGAGAGTTCCAATTCGACTGCGCTCTTGGGCAATCATTAATTGATCAAGGTACCATGGACTAAAATTAAACTAAAAGGAGAGAGATTTGACCTGCATGATGGCCTGAACCCAGAAGCGCTTGTTGAAGTTCTCAAACCCCATGCAAGTGGTGTGAGGCCGATGGAGGTATCTGTAGAGGAGCTGGAGATGGTACACGAACATGATGAGCATGCCACTCGGGACCAGCACCACATCCAGATCTTTCTTCTCGAAACCCATTTTTTTGCTTCTCTGTGAATGCCGCTCAGTGACTTGACTTCTCTTTGAGAGAGAGAGATAGAGAGAGAGAGGATGATAAGGTGTTTGCTTAGAAAATCTTGTTGGTGAACTGAATTCTTGAGGAATAAATGAGAGATTTGGGGGTTGTTTAAATAGTTGTTTTTTGTCCTTTGCTAGCACAAAAGTTTTTGAGCTTGAGCTATTGTGAGAATAAGAATATGTTGTGAGCCACAAATTCATGAATGAATGGATCTCATAATAATTTATAATTATTTATTATTAGCTTTTTTGTTATCCATAATAAACAGTTATTCTCACAAGTAATCAAGGACAGTTAATTAATATTTATCTTCTTTTTGCACCAATAACTTCTACTGCTAGGTGGCTTGCTTATGCAAATTGCTAGTTTTTCTTGTCTAACGAAATAAAGGTCTCTGAATATACGCATGTTTCTAGTGTTAGGTTGGACTTGAAATACGACAATTCATAATTCAATATATCTTAAGAAAATTGCAATTGGAACTCCCATTCCTTTTTTCGGAACCTGCATCACAACTCAACCATACACAAAAACTAATGTTTCTCACATTTCCAAACATAAATGTATTGTTCATGGTAAACTTATATTTCGAATTTGAGCTGTTTATGAGACTATACTCAATCTCAAATTGGATGATTAATCGCACAAAGAAGAAGGAGAAGCCTCCACCACTACAAGACAAAAAGGAGCTCACATATTCCATAATTTATATATTTATTTGTGGACAGTATATCTACACGGTCAAAGAAGTGCACTAGTTGTCTATTACTTGCTAGGCGTACAAAAAGAATGCCTGTGGGCCTATGGAGCTATTGAGATAAAGGAAAGAAAAAAAGAAAATCTTATGTTTGTCCCTCTAGCCTATTGTAACCGCATACTGAAGGATTCCTTGAGAGACGAGCCGCACACACAAGGGAAGACAGCCGACTAGAGGACCCCTTTAAGTCGCACGAGGTACAGGTCTGATTACACAATTTTGTGCTTGAATTTTTACATTCAAATGAGTTGTTTATTTATAAATATTTTAGATTTTGGTATAATTTATTTATGAAAAACACTTGAACGGGTGAGCGATTATAAATTTTAATTTTTCAATTATAGTGAATTATTTACTGCTAACTCTTCTCGTGAATTTATGTACTTAGATCGAATCGCGTAAATCTTTGATGTTCTTTATTATTCATCTTTTTTTTCTTTTGTGATTTCGCATTGCTTTAATTGCAAGATCGTTTCGCGTTAATATTATGGTTCATGTCCCATTAGAAGTAGAAGATGCTTCTCGAAAAATCACATTCTGCCTTACATAAAGTTGCCACCAACAAGGAAGCTATAGGTAATGCAACAATGAATCTTGGATGTCATATCTATATATGAGTATATTGCCAAATACAACTCATATGATTTTTTGTTATAACTTATCATTATTATGCAAAGCAAATAAGAGGTTAATCATACTTTGGCAACGTTACATAAGGCAGAGTTTGGGATCACGAATACTATATCTAGGTAAACAATGCCATTTATCGGTAATGGATCATGCATCGACATTGACACGGCTAATCTAGTTCCTAGCACGTGTTTAATTTATATGAGTATCACATTTTACTTAAGATAGTCGTAGGATTGAAGTTGTTTTACTATACAATGAAAAGTAGGCTCAGAAGCATACAAAGCAGCCCATGTACAGTGGTCATATCCTCAGATGCACAAAACTCAGCTTAATTATCACATCAAATTAAGCAGAGCAAGACCTCTAGTATTTTTTGTCATCAAGTAACTTATGAATGTGAACTCATATGCAGCTGACCATGACTGGGATAACGAGGTAGGGGAGGATCTGACGGAAGCCTAAGACGAAGAATATTCTTATTTCAGCTTCCAATCTCGGACATAACTCAAATAAGACAATGACTCATCCCATTTTAACGTCTTGTGGGGCAAGCTCAAGACTTGTGGCCGTCCTTGATCAAGCTAAAGATAATGAATCTTATCTCCATTACGTGGTTTGTTCAGAAGAAGCCTTCTTACATGTTGGCCTGATTTATGGCATATCTCCTATCATTTTTTTTTTGGTTAATTTGGATATAGAGTCACATGATTTAACTGTGTTTGGTTCATCTTGGTATGAATAGCATCCAAAATACGACCAAATAATCAGTCTTATCTCCATGATATGTCCTGTTCTGAAGAAGCCTTCTTATTGTTGCAAACTTAAGACGAGATGTTATGCATTTCCTTTTTTGGTCCGCGGAGGGGCTAATCTTCATTACAACTAACCTTGGGTAGGATACGAAATCTTACGAGCAAGGCTAATAAGGTTATGCGAGAGCATAATTAAATTACGGTGCCATTTTCTGTAAGTATAGGAGCCATTTTGAAACATAGGCAATTCGAGAACATTTGTGTATTTGATATGCTGCTTATATGGTAAAGCAAATAATGCATCAATTGACTAGCATGATAAATGTTAGGAACGTGAATCTTTTGATGAGAAAAAATAGAATAGAAAACAAGCGAATTTTTACATGAAAAACCCTTTTAAAATCAGAGAGGGAAAACTACGATGCTGCGCTAGGCAATCTCTCTACTATTAGCAGCGTTACAAGCTTTAACGTTACAACTACGAAAGATATTGCCCCAATATATATAGCAGGAGTCTGGGGCATACATAGTTATGATATAAAATTACATATATATATGCTATTAGCAGGATAGGTGACCTCTTGGGATGTACTTGCCTAGAACAACTATTTTTGCGCTTGAATATTACTTTTCTCTATTAGACTCTACAATTCCATCTAGTAATTGGATGTATCTGCTGATAACTTAGTTGCTATTACACGGTTGGAGCGACGAAGACTGTGTCAAGGTGCTATCGCTGGCAAGAACAAGGAGCGAGGGAAGGTGATAATCATAGACATTGTGATAGGCGAGACTGAGGATGGTGACGCCCAAGCAACCGCGACAAAAGCTCTTCTGCGATATGCTAATGATGACGGTGGGCCCCGGAAGAGAGAGGACCGAGAAAGAGTAGGAAAAACTTTTCTCGGAGGCCGGTTTCAGACGGCACAAGATAACTCCTATGTTTGAATTAAGGTCTCTCATTGAAGTCTTTCCTTAGGGATTGAAATTGTGTCTATTTGCAAGCACTGCTTGTGATTTTATGAAGAATCCTACCATGTATGTACTAAGAACTTATATCAAATCTTGCCTGATATTTTATTGTATGCTTATGGATTATTATTATGTCTAGATTTATATGTCAATACCCAGCTATCAATGTGTAATTTTTTTTTGTTTTACATTCAACGCGACCTAATAATAATATTAAATTTTTCGGTGAATTATGAACCTATCCCCTTAGTTTGGACCCCATATCTTGAAGTAATAATTGGCCAAAAGATACCTATGCGTGAATCTTTCACTTTCCACACCTACATGACTAGCTCTACACCTCTCATTTTAGTAAACTTGGGTTCTTGCATGACTGAAAAGCAAGTGTAGAAATCTTATATATTGTTTGATTAAATGATGTGACAAATTACGGCAGTTCTTTTAACAAGATATTCAATATTACGGATATTATATGATATTACCTAATAAGCAATGGTAGAAAAATTAAGACTCGTCAACTGAGTAAGCGATGCGGCATTTTGTAAGTGGAAACTTATATTGGTACGTCCACTCAAGCACTTGGAAATGACTATGCCGGATCGCTCGATAAACTAATGTAGTAGAAGTGTCTTTGTATGTCTAGCATTATTTTACTTATGATTAACTAAGTTTGTAAACTAGAATTACGATGTCGTTCCATCTTCAATTTGAAAAGTAACGTAAATTTGTTGAAGTAACGTTAGGGAAATGGGGTGAATTCCCTAAACAATCCCAACTTTAGGTTTAGTTCAAAATTTGTCTCGAACTTTTTTTTATTTTAGAAAAAACCCCGAACTTTATGTCAAGTCCCAAATCTGCCATAAACTTTTTTTTGTCTTAGAAAAAATCCCAAACTTTAAGTTCAGTCCCAAATCTGCTCCAAATTTTTTTTTTTGTGTAAAAAAATCAATAAATTTCAATTTATTTTCAAAAATATACCCTGTGATCTAGTCACAACTTGACGTGGCACCTCTACGTCAATAACAAATCTACATCAGCAAAGTAATGGGGCGATAGGTACATATCGACGTCACATTTTCACGTTGATAAATAATCCAACCCAATAAAAATTATTGAAATTCTCCAAAATAAAATCATTTTAGGATGTTAAAGTAAGGGACAATAACAAATCCACCCCAAAAAACTTTTTTAATTTAAAAAAACATAAAATTTAGGTTTAGTCTAAATTTGCTCCAAACTTTTCTTTGTCTAAAAAAGAGTCCCATTACTTTATTGATGTAGATTTGTTATCGATGTGGAAGTACCATGTCAAGTTGAGACTAGATTACGGGGTAGATTTAGAACTAAATTTAAAGTTTGGGATTTTTTCTGAAGGAAAAAAAAGTTCGGGGCAGATTTAGGACTTGGCCTAAAATTTAGAGTTTTTTTTAAGATAAAAAAAATTTGAAATAGATTTGAAACTTGACCTAAAATTGAAGATTTTTTTAGAGAATTAGGCTTACGAAAATAGAATTGGGCAAGCGAAAGAAAAAAGGAGATGAAATTTGAAAGGACGGCTAACGAAAAGTCACAAGAGCACGTGGTCGGTGGTCCCTTGACGTTGTCTACTCTTGAAAACTTACAACAAGAGCTGAGCTTTCACTTTCCCTCTCTACCTCAGAGGACCCGGCAGGGATCTGTCCCATTGTGGCATCCTTTTCAACTGTCTTAAAGTCACATGCTACTGTTCCTATTTGTCTGCTAGAAACTCCCTACGATCATATTACTTCTGGTCTGATAATAAGGTCCATTTTTAATTTTCTTTTAGGACATGCACTTGGAATTGGTCATACGAAGGTTCCTGATAATGGCCTCTATATACATGCTTCGCTCTAGAGAATATACAGTCTCTTGCATAAATCATTATATAGTCAGTCAACTCGCCTCTCAAGTAAGCAAAAAGCCATGTCTATCAACTTATACCATCGGCTTCTCTACAGAAGCAGGAGTTTCTCCCTCTACTGTCAGAAACGAGTCATACCCGATTCATCAAATCTTGTTCACAACAGAACCGTACATCATCTCAGCCACTCTCCCGAAGCCAAAGAGATGTTCCAAGCTCAATCCCACCTCTACAACCACACCTTCCACTTCATCTCTTCCATGTCTCTCAAGTGCGCGGTTCAACTCCACATCCCCGACATCATTCACGACCACAAGCGACCCATGACCCTCCTCGAGCTGGCCTTGGCGCTCCGAATCCACCCATCCAAATCGACATGCCTTTACCGCCTCATGCGCGTTTTGGTTCACTCGGGCATTTTCACAGAGACCTTCGTTCCGAAGAATGAAGAAGAACAACAACAACAAATTAAGGCTTATGTCTCGACGCCTTCTTCGTGTTTGCTTCAGAGTGATATGGTCATGGGGCTCTCGCCGTTCGTCGTGGCCATACTCGATCCAGTTCTTGTGACTCCTTGGCATTTTCTTGGAGATTGGCTCCAAGGAAATAACGATAACGATCGCAGAGACAAATTAATCAATCCTTTTGAGGCTGCGCATGGAGTCAATTTTTGGGACTATGGGAGGAAGAATCCTGAATTTGGGAATACATTCAATAGAGCAATGGCCAGTGATTCTCAGATGATGAATTTAGTAATTAAGGATTGCAAAGAGATATTTGAAGGGTTGAATTCTTTAGTGGATGTCGGAGGCAGCACGGGAATCGTGGCCAGAATAATCTCCGAGGCATGTCCAGGGTTGAAGTGCACGGTGCTTGATCTCCCGCACATGGTCACCGGCTTGCCGGACAGTGAGAATGTGGAGTTTGTTGGTGGTGATATGTTTGAGTCCATTCCTTCTACAGATGCTGTTTTACTCAAGGTATGCAATATAGCATTTCCCAGTTGACAATTGGCTGTGGATCTTAATTTGTGGATTAAGGCACCGTTCGTTTCACAAAAAAGAACTTTGAGGAAAACGTTTTTCGAATTTTCCAGCATTTGGTTCACAGAAAAACTAATCAAGGAAACATTTTCCACAAATGTAGAAAACACCGAAAACGTTTTCTGCTTTTCAGAAAGTAGAAAGCATCTTCCATATCTTCTTTCACCTCACTTTCTTTCACCAAGCACATTTTACTTTTATTTTTATTTTTTTAAAATAACTTTTAGTTTTTTAAATTATTTTATTTTCTTTTCTTTTCCTTTTCTTCTTCCTCAGCCGATCGCTAGCCATAGGGACGGCCGGCAACCGGCTATAGTTGAGGTTCGGCCTCACTCACCCAATGCCAGTCTCAAGCAGGGCCGAGCATTGCCAAATCTGGTGAGGCAAGGTTGACGAGGTGAGGCTTGAGCTCACAGGCCTTGGGCAAATGAGGCTGAGCCTCATTGGTCGGCGATCGGCAAAGAAAGAAAAAAATAACAAAAAATAGGAAAAAAAAAGAAATATTTAAAATTATTAAAAAAATTCAAGATTCAAAATAATTAAAAATTCAATTTTTTAAAAAATAAAATAAAAAAGTTATTAAAAGGAGTGCAGTGAGGATTTTCCATATCAAAAGACAAAAAATATTTTTCAATTTATTTTCAGTTCTCAACTGATCATTAGAAAATATTGTCATTTTTCTGGAAAATGACTTTTCAAAAAATATTTTTCAGAAACGTCACATTTTTCGTGAAACGAACAGAGCGTAAGTCGATCGCTTTTGATTGCCTAATATAGAAAATTATTGCTTGCTAGATTCAATTCACGGTCGACTGAGTGAATCTGGATTGTTAACGTTGTGATGAGTCTCACATGGATCCATATTAATCCATTGGCTTGGAGGGGGAACTTTCTAACGTTAGTCAACAAATTTGATGTGGCATTCATGAACTCCTGACTTTTTGTTAGCCGAATTCATGGACTAACATTTAAAATATATGTTTCATCAATTACCGGTCGTAGATGATGTCATTTACAAGCTTGGAGCAAAGGGATTGTGGGAAACGGAGTGCCAGGATTCAAACGTGTGACATGCAATCTACATACCATATCAAACAAAACATTTTGCTCAAAAGTTTAAGGCCACAAGAAGTATTCACAGCATACTTTAGATAGAGAAATTTACATTGGAAAACTTCACTGTCGACCGAGACATTCATGTACTTTCGAGATTCCAGAGTGAACTTTCCAATGTTGGTAAAAAAACTCTGGTGTCACATTGACGAACTTCTCACTTCGTATATATTAGCTGAATTCTACATCTTCAAACAGAAGTGGGTCAAGATTTTAAAGTCTTCTTCGATTGCATATGTTCTACTAATTAGATGCATTATTCGTTGGTCACAGTGCGTGTTGCACGATTGGAGCGACGAGGACTGTGTGAAAGTGCTGAGAAAATGCAAAGAAGCAATTGGTGACAGAAACAACGAGCAAGCAAAGGTGATAATCATAGACATTGTGATAAGTGAGACCGAGGACGATGCTCAAGAAGAAACTGCGACAAAGCTCTTCTTCGATGTATTGATGATGACCTTGGTCACAGGAAGAGAGAGAACCGAGAAAGAGTGGGAAAAACTTTTCCTGAAGGCCGGTTTCAGACAATACAAGATAACTCCTATGTTTGGTCTGAAGTCTCTCATTGAAGTTTTTCCTTAGGTAGTGCGTGTCATTTTGATTCAAATAAAGTAGATGTGTTGTCTCCAATTATTGATCTATATGCTGCCTCCATAACGGGATTTTGACATCTATCCATTCAATTATGGTTCTCACCCCATCTAATTCAAAGCCCACATGCCCTAACACATAAGCAAATATCTTTTCTCTCTCTCCTCCTCCCCCCGGCCGCCCCATTCCCGCTCATCTTGCCTACCCTGTTGTCACCACAGTCGAGGTTGCCGCCATCACTGCATTTGGGTCCAACCACCACAGCTAGTAAGGCTAAGCCATTGAGTCAACATCTCGTTCTTGAAGGCAACATACAGGATTAGAGTGAAAGACAACAGATCTGCCTCTTGATACGAGATAATATCTAGCACTTATTTTAATTAAGTAGGATGTGTATGTACTAATAAGTTTTACGAGACCTTATTTAACATTTAATGTGGCATATGGTTATGGGTAAATTAAATGAATCCATCCGCTTTACCTCTAGCATTTTCTTTTAAATAGCCTTGTTGACACCTAAATTTTAGCGACCATTTAGTCGTAATTTGCATAAAAATTAGGGATTAAAACTTTAACCCCTGAACAAAAATACTAAGATTGCATAGCATATAGTTTAGGTTCATTTAGATTAATTGCATTTTGCATCGGACTGGTGATGGCGAACGAGATTAAAATTCATCGAACGAGATTCGGCTCACTGGTAAGGCAAGGGCCGGAAATTACAGGTTAAACGGATTCAATTGTTTTAATTTGAGCTTAATTTAGTCCATTAAACTTAATTAAATAAAAGCCCAAATTGATTCAGCCCGCTTAGAATTAAATGATAATTAGAGCCTAAACCCAAGCTTAAGCCCATTAGGATTAGAGAGCCCATCTAATTAACCTAGGTTTACATTATAAATATGTCATTACATATCATAATTCTGGGGGACTTAGAATTTTCAGATCAGAAAAAAAAATCCAGAGAGCACGTGAGAGAGAGAGAGAGACCAGAGTCGACAGCTATCGCTAGTGCTGCCCTCGGCCGTGCGCTGCCACCTGCCAGCCGTAGCTGCCCGAAGCCCCGCCGTGTGCCCCAGCCGCTGCACGTCCACCGTGCCTCACCGCGAGGGTTGCAGTTGTCGTTCCCCCCACCACTCACTACGGGAACCACCATGTGCCCCCGCCTCAGTCCCTTTCGCCGGCACGTCGTTGCACACTAACGCCCAGCCTGGCCAGAGCTGCTCTATTCCTACTAGAGACGTCCATAGTCAGCCACACCGCCTGACGCCACCGCGTCGCTGCTCCACCGCCACACCGCCACATCGCCACCCGTGCTGCCTCCTGTCGCGCATCAACACACCGCCGCCGCGCTTCTGTTCGTGTCCAGTGAAGCCACCGTCGCCCGGAGGAGTTCGCCTGCAGCCGCCGTCCCTACCACATCGTTGCTCGTCACGCCACTGCCGCGCCAGCACCACCTCTGTTGCCGCATGCCTCGCCCTCCGCCGTGCTCCGCCCATCACCGCCGTCTCTGTCCGTGCCCGGCCAAGCACTTCCAGCTGTGCCGGAGCAGCCGCCGTGTGCCTCGCCGTCCCGACGCCGCGCCGCTACCTCGCCTCGTGTCACCTCGCCGCCGGCGAGCCGTGAACCACCGTCCCGACGCCGCGTCGCCGTCCCGTCACCGGTTGTTCCGATCTCGATCCGCAAACTCGATCCCGAATTGATTCGAATTTGGAAATTATCTGCAAATCAGGTAGGAGGATATTATCCGACATATTTTTTAAATATTTAGATTCCTAATTTAAATATTTTGAATATTCCATGAATATCATGTGAATTGCTAGATATCTTAGGATAATATCTGTGGTATCCGCAATATCTTTAAATATTCAAAATTAAGAATCATTCCTAATTTAGCAACGTATCTGGACGACTATCCGACCTTATCCCTAAGGTACGATACGCGGCGATACGGAAAGTCATTATCTTATCTATAATTACTTGGATATGATAATGAGTGTCATCTGCTTTCCAATTTTGAATAATTAACTTTCCGTCGATATCTATAACCCTATAGATATGACCGATAGTTTGATTTATTTGCCTAATTTGAGTTTGGTAAGACGAATTTTGCGGATTGCGTGGTTGGTTTGAATGTGATCGTTATCTCTGTTTAAATTGTTTTTCCTTTTTAAATAAAGAAAAACCAAATAAAAATCTGTTAGCTAGATTTAAATTAGAATTTTGCATGTTTGAGGAATCCTAAATATATTTAGAGAATAGGATAATTATTTAATTTAAATTAGGACATGAGATAATCTATTTCTTAGTTTAAATTAGGTATTATTCTAACCTTAATAGATTATTTAGGTTATTTTTGAATTTCGAATTTTGCCAAAAAATCCCAAAAAGAGTCATCTTAGGATAGATTAAATTAGAATAGATTACATGTTAATTTAAACATTTGTTTTAATTCCGAATTTCATTAGAAAATACCAAAAATAAATCATCTGTCTATTATTAAAATAAGTCACGTCGTCGCATGACATATAGTTTGCATGTTAAGTTGCATTAATCGCATGTCAATTTTTACACGTCATTGCATATAGATTAGATTTCATTTAAATAAGTAAAAATCCAAAAAATTGAGTGAATTGCTTATTAATTGGAAATCATATTAGGGTATTGATGTGATTTTCTAGCTAACAATGCAGATGCTTACGTTGCTTTGAGGTAAGTAATTCTTCCAATCTGGCAATTTATTTAATGCTTTCTTGAGTGTTAAATTGATAATTTGTGCACCCGTATGAACACCTCACATGTTAGTGAATAAGTTGAAATGGATCCAGACTACATGCCAAAACATTTTTTGAAAAGAAAAGGTACCAAAAGGACGTTAGACTAGATCTAGCGTAATCAAGTCCCTGAACTTAGAATCTCTGGTTCGTAGAAATAAAACGTATCTCCCTATGTCTTATTTAGGTTTCTAATCGACCTACCATATACAGATTAGTGGCGACTTCGAGAATGAAAACATTTGCATGTTAAAGACTTAAACCCTAAATTGCGAATTGGTAGGGCTTAGGAGGGCCCGAGTTAATATTAGTCTTAATTATCCATTAGCCCGAAAATGAAAATTTTTAGGTCGCGACAGCTTGGCGACTCCACTGGGGACTTGAGTAAAAACTCTTAGTGGACTGAGGCCAGTTTTTCTTTTAAAAAAAATATTTTTTGCTTGGCAGCAAGGATTCCAGGTACGTCCCTAATATTTTAGGTGTTAAATGTTCTTACAGAATGGGAGGTATAATGGGAGGCGTGATTGTTAACCTTTGTTTTGCAGGGAGGTGTTAGGATGTATGGTTTAATTTATGTACGAAGCGCTGTTTGATATAATCTGCTGTACATGCCTTACATTTGCATTACACCGCACATACTACCCACTGCCAGACCTGAGCGGTATAGGTTTAGGATGGCACTAAGATAGTGGATACCCTGACCACACTCATGTGGTACGGGTCGCCCTCCTTGGTCCCGAAACTTTCTTTCATAGTGTCATTGAGTACTCACCACGGTTGAACCCTTTGCAACCTGGGTCGGCTCTTTGACTAAGCCGAAGCCAGGGGAATCCTAGCCTAACCACCATCATGACTGGTTTAACTCGGCAATCCTCGCGTCTCCACCTTGCAAGCCAGAGTCTAGATAGAAATTGAACCTCACATTTCATGCGCATGTCTATGTGATTGCTATTATTCTACCGGGTGAAGTAAGTTTTCTAATTCTATGCTTTGCAACTTACTTACTTTTTCGTACACTTGATCAGTCCATGACATTAGGTCGGTCGTGAGTCTTAGTCTATACACTATGGGAGGGGTAGACATCTGGATTCTTGATACTCTTAAGGATGAGCTCCGTGCCTGGTGGAATCTACTTAGTCCGACCAACCGCAAGCTAGTTGAAGGTCACATTGGGAGACTTCTCCCCTTATTGGAGGTCAAAGTCCGTACCGTCCTCGTTCGAGCATTAGCGCACTTCCGGTGTCCCGAGACCTCTACCTTTATATTCGGTAAGCATGAACTCACCCAAACTCTGGAAGAATATAATGTGCTCATTGGAAAACCTTGAGAGTCGGAATTAGTCACACTACCTTTGGGAATTGATTCCACTTTAATGTTGTCAGAATTTTTGAATGTCGGAAAAGATGAATTGGGAAAATTTTTGAAAGCAAATCGCGGCACATGTCCTTTTTCATTCCTGAGTCAATGTTTTGAAAAAGTTATATCTTTTCAAAAAGGCATAATCTTTTTGTTAGCATTTTTCGGGTTCATGATTTTTCCTTACTGTAAGAATGCATGTAATCTGTCAATTGCATGGTTGATCAAACAAGTCTGTCTTGAAAGGAATTTTGTTAACACCATTTTAGCCTAGACTTTTATTTCCCTCACTAAATTTAAGCAACATATTGACAAACATTTCATGCTCCTCTTGAACTATTGCAAATTTGGTTCTTGTCTCACATAAAAGGATGTGGCGATTTACTTGAAATATCCGAACTTAATGATTCTAACCATCCCGTTTTAAGCTATAAAGAAAAATAAGGGAATGCACTTGATTATCATTACTCCGAATGGATCATTTTCATGAAAAACGCTAGACCTCAAAGTTTTCAATGGTATGCTAATTGGTTCAAGGTCGAGGAAGCTCGACTTACATGTAATGGTATTGGACCGGTTCCACTGTTGGGTTTCACGGGTGCAATCGAGTACTACCCTGCCAAAGTCTCTCATCAATACCAGATTCTCTAAGGGCTCCCTCCAGCGTTACAACCGAAACTCCTCCAAGTCGACTTCGCCGATGATGATAAAGACCACGAAGGGACCGTAGCTCAGCCCAATAAGATATGGAAGAAATGTCGTCTTTTAAAGATAGCTCGGCCCAAAGAAGAGCTCAAGAGGGAGTAGAAGTCCTATTTCGTGACGATCAAGTACATTCGATGGCACAAAATCTCACAGGAGTTACTCCCGAAGATACTCAAGGTGCCTCTCAAGGCCGCCACTCGTTCAGAGAACAACCATCTCAAAAGGAAGGCCGAAGAAGCTTAAGAAAAAGTAGCCATGATAGCTCAAGCTTATGAGCAGTTGAAGAAGGAAATCGCCTCCCATATGTCTATAGATCAAGCTAAATAGAAAAGCTTGAATTTGTTTTCTCGTTTCAGTTTCGGTCTTTTAACTTGTTTAGGAATCGAGTCATTTACGTTTACATTTTGTTAAAGTGATTTCAAGTCATTAGTCGTAAAAATTTTCGTCATCTCAATAAAGAAGTCATTTCTAATCAAAGTGGTAAGACCAATGTCATGGATCGGGGTGTGATTTTTCTTGACACTTACGTGTGCTTGTTTTATCCATGCAATTTAGGTAATTACGGACCGATCACGATAACCTGTTTGTACACGTTCGAGAGCTAGAATGGCCGATCAAACTAACCTCCGAGATCGTGTGGTTGGCATGGAGGACCAGATGAAGCAAGTCGTCATCGCAATGCAATAGATGTCCACTGAGATCAAAGCCCTTCAATCGATCCCTGTTCTAGCATCCCTCTAAACATCAACCCCAAAGCATAAAGGTGAAAGAAATGTTGATGTTGAGAAAGATGACAATCTTCCCGATTTAGAAGATGACCTCGTCCAGATTATCGTTAACGAAAACAAACCTGATGAACGAGTCAACAAACTTGAAGCGAGAGTGAAGCAGCTGAAAGGTTCACAGGACTCACCCTCGATTGATCTGTCCCTGTACTCACAGATCAAAATCCCAAAGAAGTTCAAGATGCCAGATTTTGACAAGTACAATGGCACCTCCTGACTAAAAGCCCACTTGCAGCTCTATCACGTACAGATGACTTCGTTTGTTGACAACGAACTCCTGATAATCCATGCGTTTCAAGCAAGCTTGACGGGGCCTGCTTTGAACTGGTATCTCATGAAGAAGATAAATAGCCTCAAAACCTGGAAAGAAGCTAGCGAGGCATTTCTAAAGCAGTACAGGTTCATAACAGACATCATTCCTACCCGTAATTATCTCAAACGTGCTCAGATGAAAAAGACTGAGTCCTTCAAAGACTATGCTATCAGATGGAGGAATATAGCTGCTCAGGTCATCCCGGAACCCATAGACAGTGAGTTAAAGAGGATGTTCATGAAAACTCTCCCGTTCAAGTACCGTAATCGGATGGTTGCCATTCCGGCTGACAACTTCAACCAACTCATCCACATAGGAGAGCAGATTGAGATATGACTGAAGGATGCGTGGTTCGTGAGCCGTCTTCGTCAACCAAAAGATTTAGGCTCTGCATAGCAACGTTTCTGCTCCCAGAAACAATTTTTTATCAGAAATAGTTTTTTCTATTTCTATTTCTTGGAACAGTTTTTGAGAAAAAAAATAACATTTAGTAACTGCATGAAATTTCTATTCCTGGAATAGAAAAAGAATAGAAATGCGTTTAGTAATTGTATAAAATTTCTGTTCCCGAAAAAAAAATTATTCTTAATTTTTTCATATGATTATCTGCTTAACGTTTTTGAAGAAAATAACTTATTTGGTATTTTTTAATCACTTTAACATTCATAAACTCATGATTTTTACGTTTAAAAAAAACACTTTTATGTGGTCATTATGAGAGTGGCATGGCCTAAAAAATAAAATCATAACATGTATGATATAGAATCGGATGACCTTAATATGATTAACAAAAATGTATCCATAATAGTTTACAAACACATTACAAAAGTCCTGGATGACCTTAATATGATTAACAAAAATATATCCATAATAATTTACGAACACATTACAAAAGTCCTGGATGACCTTAATATGATTAACATAAATGTATTCATAATAGTTTACAACGACATTTTTGTAGTCGAAAATACAAAGTCATGGAATCTCATCCATATTATGATCCCTTGCCATTTTATTTGCAATATTTTTTCTAATCACGTTTATCTCAGCAGCCCCTGTAAGTGATGTATCGTCTGCAACCTCCATTTGTATAGGTCCGAACGGGTACTCTGGATCTCCATATAGGGAAAAGTTTTTGTCCATCTTGTCTTCCTCACGAATGTAATTATGGAGAGTACAACAAGCAATTACAATAAGTGCTTGCTTTCGAAATGAAAATGGAGGCATGTGTCTCAAAATGAAAAACCGATTCTTTAATGCTCCAAATGACCTCTCAATGACATTCCTAAGTGAAGAGGGCCTTGGTTGAACAATTCTTTCGCTGTTCTAGGCCGTCTCCCTCTACCCCTATAATCGTTCAAATGATACCGTTCACCTTTAAATGGAGTTAAAAATCCTGGAAGTGCTGCATAACCAGAATCTACCACATAATATTTGCCTACAAGAAGATATAAATAAATTTGTTATGATATGCAATAGTTATACAATCATAAAGAAAAATATATCTTGTAGACAACAAAAATACCGAGTGGTAGTCGAGAAAATTGCAGTCGAGGAGTCTCGAGTGCTGCTGAGAGCACACGACAATCATTGGCAGATCCTTCCCACCTAGCATACACGAAAGTAAATTTCATATCAAACGAACAAGCACGCATCACATTTTGTGTGGTACTTCCTTTCCTACCTCTATATGGGATTTGCTGCGATATAGGGATGGAAGCATTAATGTGGGTGCCATCAATAGCACCTACGCAGTCCTGAGATTTTATGAAAGTCTAGTGTTACACATGATTATCAACTACATGTATTTGATTGTGTATAATCAATATGAAAATCATACCTTGAAGTAGCATTTATGGTTAAGATCCATAAGAATCTCCTCTTGGACAACATCAAAGGAAGATGGTTTGATAATTTCTTTTGACAGTTTGATAACTACTTTCAACACTATATTGAAATACTTGCTTATTGTTGCTCCTGAACGTTGGAATCTTTCACATAAATCTCTATTGGAGTTTTTGTGACCAACCATAGATAAAAATATCCCAACTTGTTCATCTACCCTTATATATCGACTATCTTTCAATCAACCTCTTGCGGTCATTAAATCACATAAGTTCAGAAAAACATATCTCTCCATCCTGAAGGCTTCATATATACTATCTGAATGTCCATAAATAATCTCCCTTATCCATTCGGGTCCTGACAATTTACTGTCCCTAATAGGTTCTTTGGTATGAACAGACATGTCCAATTCAAGAATATTCAACCATACTATCATTATGTCAATATCAATGTCATCCAAAACCTGTTTAACTTGTGCTACCTGCCCACTGGACACACTATTTTGTCCCCCTTCCATAGTACCTATGCCATAACATAAATACAAGAACATCAATATAGATATATGAAAAAAATACCCAATAACAACAAATAATATAAGTTCAACAAATAACTTTAGTCATAAAGTGAAACAAACCAAATATAAAAATTCCACACAATCCATCGTACCCAAGTCACCACACAAATGCAAGAGTCAAACATCAATATCTTAAAAAACCAAATAACAACCAACAACATTAGTCATGCAGCCTATGAAACCGCACACAATCCACAGTACGTTTCCTAACATCTACTAAAGACATTGGAGAAGTCCATGTCTCCTTTCAACCGGTGATATGATGAAAGCCTCCCTCCATGCGGCACTAACGCAAGCTCGTTCCACTGCCTTGTTATAAAGATCTTGCTCCAACTCGGGCATGCTTACCAGGACTCCAATCACAGCAGCTATAGAGTAGGGGTCTACAGGTGGTGATGCAACCTGGGAGGTGATAGAGTCAGTCACAGATTGACTTGCCCTAGTTTTGATCAACTCTTGTAAGGCTTTGCAGGTGCTACCAATAATAGAAGAGTGATTCTGTTTTCTCCTCTTGGTATTTGGAGTCCTATCCAACTTGTGCTTATCATGAACTGGAGTAGCAGTTTTGTCAGATGTAAAGACTCCCTCATCAATATAGTGTTCACTTACATCCTCTCGACCTAAGTCTGCATGACCACCACTAGTGTCACCTTCGTCCGACACTATCAAATCTTCGGCATTCCCCACTGCATGCTCCCCAGTAGCATATGTATCACCAAATACAATACATAAGTCAGGATACTGAGGAAACCCATCCTTTTTGAATTTTGCCCACTCATTATTATCCTGCAATTTTCACAATGATGACATAAGTTAGCAAGACAATGAAACCTCTTGCCATGTACATGTACATTGATCTCAAAATGACCAAAGATTAAATGATACCTTGACATGAAGTTCCCATATACTTGGATCATCAACAATAACCGTTTTGTTTATATTATCCCAGCCAAATCCGAATTGTGAAAGAAGCTTTTTAAAATTACCATATTGTTTTCTCAGTTTGTTCACCTTATTCTTCAACTGCACTTGACTATATTGGAGTCCTGACCGTTTGTTGAATTCAGTCCGTATGTTAGTCCACCCTGCTTTGTTGTAAGTGGAAGAGGTGCGATTTCCCTTTTTGACCTTTTCTACCAACAAACTAACATACAAGTTGGTTAAAGACTCCGTCCACTTTGCGTTGAATGCCTCTTTCTGGGATGCCATTTAACCTTCACTAGTTTAACATCATATGAGTTCATGATAATCATATAGATGGAAAACCACTTTCTGCGTTGTCGAGAGATTAGGAAATCATATAGCCAAATACTCTTGCCGGTCTAGCTACTCACAAAAAAGACTAGATATTTAAAAAAAGCCTAAAACAATATTCCAAGTCAAGAGATTTTAAAGTCCAATTTGATTCCACAAGCATGAATACAACCTAGCGTCAATAAATAAATGACTATGTGAATTGATATGTAAACACCTTAAACAAACTTTTGTAAGCCTATACTAACAGCGAAACAAAAGCTGTCCACTACTTTTTTTTGACAGGAGCATAATGTGGTATTTAGATTTGAGAAAATGATGTTTTGCCAACAAAAAATTTTAATGGCATTTTATTAGGCTAAGGAGCTTCATCGTTGGAAAATGAAAGAGGAACATCGATTAGAAGAGGCCTAACTAGCTAAGGAAGCTGCATTGGCTCTTGCTGAAAAGGAGAAAGCAAAGTGTATGACAGCAATTCAAGCAGCTGAACAAGCTCAGAGAATTGCAGAGTAACAAAGGTTAGAGTGGTGTCGGAGCGGGATTATAAAAAAGAACGAAGGCCGCGGAAGATTTGCTGAGTTTGAAGTTGATGGCGATGGCTTTGTTCAGCAAGAGAAGGGAAAGTTTCACCTGAGCAAATGTAGTAAACTAAATAATTGAAGCAGAGACACCAGATGAAGCAGCTAAGTACAGGAACCAGGTGATCTTACCAAACTATAACTTGCAGAATACCAATTACGGAAGAACAAATGACTTTATGAGAGTCCTTGTCTTCTAGCATTATTAATCCTTGTCATTCATCTTTTGGAAGCAATTGTCGACACCAAATTTTTCGTTTAACATAGGACCTAACATTTCATACGCAAATTAGGAAAAAAAATTTAGCTGGCCATAATGTGTATGAATTCGGCCATACAAGGGCAGAGAAACAATTTCGCGATTTGAATCTCCTCCGAGGGACACTCATTCGACACGTGAGATTAAAAGAGTCCCATATAAATATAAAAGGAAAAGAATGAGTTACAATGGAACTCGATAGAATTTATAGGAGGAATCTTGCAATGAATCCTGTGCTGAGTATCCTCTGCAGATTTTGTCCATTGAGGAGCACATAAAGACACAAAAAATAAGAAAGAACGAAAAGAACAGCTTCCCTGTTTCTAACCTTTTTTTTTTCTTCTTTTCTATCCAATCCCTCCAATATATACCTATCATCTTCTTTACTATCAACTCCTGTCCTTGCTGTTAACAGAAGAATCGCTGACAAAGCAAGACTAAGAAGAGAACTTGGAAGCTGCTATGGACAAAGAGCAATTGGTTGATAACTCCAACTAATTGATAGCACAATGTAATCAACGCTACAGCAGCAATCAAAGCTACGGTTTCAAATTTACAAACAATCAGAGCAAATCTATATGCAAAATGCAGCCATTCAACTTCAAGAAGTGAGAATCACAACTAAAGAAAGTACAACCACAAGGAATCGAAGCGAAAAACCTCGATTCAACTGAGAGAAGCAACCAAGATAGAGGCCCACTCACGATTGGAGCAATCGACAGCCGAACGAAGAAAGGGTGACTGGAGAGAGGTGACCAAAGAGAGGCGACACGACTGGACAGGGCAACCGAACTGATGCGACCGCCGCCGGAGGTGAGTTGTGTGTAGATCTGGACTGGACGAGAGGCGACAAAGGTAATGCCACCGAAGAGAGAAGACGGGACGGAGGCGACAACACCGGACAGAGGTGACCGGACGGAGGCAACAAAACCGGAGAGAACCGATCGGACGGAGGTGACGCCACCAGAGAGGGACGGCGAGACAGAGGCAATGCTTTAGAGGAGGTGAGCTGGGAGGAAGAGCACGCGAGGAAGTGAGAGAGATTGGGGCTCAGAAAAAAGTTGTTTCTTTTTTTTGTTCCAGAAACAAGAAATAGATTTTTTTTGCTTCTTGTTTCTGTTCCAAATTTATTTTTGAGAACACTTTTTTGTTTCAGAAACAAAAAAATAGATTTTTTTTACTAAACGGATTTCTGTTCTTTTTTTGTTCCGAGGAACAAAAGAACAGAAAAACAAAGAAACAGAAACGTTACTAAACAGACCCTTAGTACAAGAAAAGAGAAAAAATCGGCAGCTGAAGTGAATGTGATTTATAACCAACCGGGCCGGCGAAATATTAACCCTGCCCCAGCAATTCAAGTAGCAGAAGCTCAGCAACAAAACACGGATCGTCAACCTTTTCAGAGGAAGAACAACAAGAGACAATTCACCCCCATCTCCGGATCGTTGTCTCAAGTATTGGCAGTACTCTGGAAGAAAGGCTTGCTTACTATCGAGCCAAAGCGGCCCAATCCTGAGCAGTTCTATAACTATGACTCGTCGAAGAAATGCGATTATCACATGGGCGAGCTGGGACACGCAACCGACGATTGTTATATCCTTAAGCACCGAATCCAGAACCTCCTGGACACGAAAGCTTTCTCATTCCAACCCGCTAAGCTGAATGTTCAGAGTAACTCGCTCCTTGATCACATGGGCAACGTGAATGCCATATTTAGCTTTGATGCTGGTCGAATCAGGAATGTCAAGGTACACACCACCGACGTCTATGGTGAGTTGGTGAAAATCGATTATTACCCGAGTAATGAGGTCCTTTCCCTGGCTATCATGAGAGAAAGAATCTCAAGGATAGTAAAAAACTGAGATGATTATTTATGCTGACCATACTGGCATTATTTTCACTATCTCCGAAGTGGTTATTAATTGGGACGAGGAGTTCGCTACGTTGAACGCTAGGAAGGACAAGCTCGATCATTTGCCTGAAGACATGCCCCCACTCGAAGACGCGACCGATGATGAGGAGATCGTAGTAAGCACGCCCGCAGCCGATGAAGGGATAGTGATCAAGATACCTCAGCCGTATGAGGATTGTAATGATAAAGCAGTTCCTTGGTCCTACAGTCTTGATGTCAACTTAGTCACCAAATCTGGATGAACCTATGGCCAAGCTAATGCCCAATCTGCAAAACCTGTCACTGATGAAGAAGCTAAGAAATTCCTGGCCGTCATCAAGGCTAGCGAATATAACATAGTTGAACAACTGCGCAAGATACCTGCGCAAATCTCTCTGTTTGAACTCCTCCAAACGTTTGTCAAACGTCAAAAGGCCCTGATGAAGGTGTTAAGTGAAGTCCATGTGCCTGAGACGATTGATCATGACAAATTGGAGGAATTTGTGGGTTCCATACTCCTCAAGGACCTTATAGCCTTTTCCGATGAGGAGTTCCCTCTAGAAGGTAGAGGACATACCAAAGCTCTGTATATTTCTGTCAAATACAAGGCCTCGCACGTGGCTCAGGTACTCATTGACAACGGTTCAGCCTTGAACATCTGTCCTCTGGCGACTTTACACCGCCTTAAGATAGATCCTTTTAGGATAAATACTGCAAAGACCTCCGTGTGAGCCTTTGACGGAACGAAGAAAGAAGTGATGGGAGAAATCCACCTCGATATACAGATATGGCCAACAATGTTTAACGTCCTATTCCAAGTTATAGACATTCTTACTGTGTTCAATTTCCTGTTAGGTCATTTATGGATTCATACTACCGGAGCTGTGCCATCCAGTTTACATCAGAAGGTGAAGTTCGTTGTGGAGAAAAAATTAGTCACAGTACACGGTGAAGAAGAACACCCAATTTATCATGCAACGGCTATCCCCTATGTTGAGTCGAATTGCAAGATAGAATCAAGTTATCAGTCGTTTGAGCTTATATCGACCATACATGCGTCTAGAGGATCATCACCACTTGTTCCTGAGGTGTTAAACACTGCTGTCATGGTCGGAAGAGTAATGGTGTCCCATAACTTTATTCCGGGTGAAGGCCTTGGCAGGAATGGTCAAGATATTCACCAACCTGTGGAAGTCTCTCAAAGGCTTCGCACTTCTGGATCGGGATACTAGGGGTCAACTATGCCAAATAATGAGGGACGTAGACGTGGTCAAGGTCAAGGAGACGGGCGAAATAGACAACAATCCGAAGAAGAGCCAAATGGTGAAGAATGTGGCCGTGAAACTATCCAAAATAATGAAGAACTCGGGCGTGGTAGGTTGCTTCCACACATCTGTATCACATTCCCAGGCCCTGCAAGAATGATGTACGAAGAGAAAGAAGTGATCGACACTTTGGGGCAACCAAGCGACAAGTTCGATTATTACGTGAAGTACTCGGCGTCTCTGAGCTTCTATGTTGACCCCCGTGAAATCGTTCCGGATGGATGTGGAGGTATGGATGATCCAACATCTCAAATGACAGAGGATTCTAAGAATGTAATGGATGGAATCACTGCCCTATTCGATGATTTCTTCATTGGAGCTATCGAAGAAGGACCGTTAAAGGGAATGGGCACTGGCCCACAAGAGTAACACCTTTACTTTTTCGCATATTCCCTTGTGTGGGAATTTTTACTGCTTTCTAGGACTTGCCCCATTTTGGGTTTGCTTTCCAAGATGTTTCATTTCTAGGACTTGATTGTTGCAATTTCCATTCAATAAATGTAATTCATTTCGAAATAATCAATGAAATTACAAGTTATTTTCAGTCTTTTGAGGGCATGTTGAGGTACATCAAACCAGTCCAGTGATGATATCCAATCGATAAATGAAAATATAGTCCAAGGAGAATTCTGAGGCTTGGGCTTCTTCATGCTCCCTCGTGTTAAAAATTTTTTGAAAAGAATTTCAAGAAAAAAAAGAGTCAATAAAAATTTAGAAAAAAATGCAATGTTTAGTCCTGTTTGTTCTTTTGAATCCCTTATTTTATGTTTCAGGGGCAATCTTGTGACACATGAGGGTATGGAAATGGTCCAATATGATGAATTATATGCAACTGAGCTTGATCCCAATGATGCCGTCGAACTTGACAATTCCTCAGATGTTCAGCGTGATCTAGAGCGACATGAAAAGCCCAAGGTCCTCACATCATACCAGACTATCATCGTTAACCTGAGTGTTTCCGGAGAAGCCAAAGAGGTGAAGATAGGGGCAACCCTTCCCAAAGGTGAAGCGAGACGTCTGGTCCAATTGCTAAAGGATTACCAGGACATTTTTGCTTGGTTATATGCCGATATGCCGGGTTTAGACTCTTCTTTTGTGGAGCATGGCTTGCCTACTAATCCCAACATGCCACCCAAGAAACAGAGGCTACGGAGAACCAAATCTGAGCTTTCGAAGAAAATAGAAGAAGAAGTCATGAAACTTTTAAAAGTGGAATTCATTGAAGTCACCCAACACCCTAGTTAGGTGGCCAACATCATGCCAGTCATGAAGAAGGACGACCGAGTTCGAGCTTGCATCGATTATCGCGACCTGAACAAGGTTAGCCCTAAAGATGACTTCCCATTACCGCACATAGATGCTCTGGTAGACAGTACTGCTGGATTTGAGCTATTTTCCTTCATAGATGGTTTCTCGGGTTATAATCAGATAAGAATGAAGGACAACGATAAGGAGAAAACAATGTTTATCACTCCTTGGGGTACATTCCACTATAAGGTCATGCCCTTCGGCCTTAAAAATGCCGGGGCAACATATCAACGTGCAATGGTGACTTTTTTTTTCATAATATGATGCGTAAAGAGATCGAGATCTATGTCGATGACATGATTGCCAAGTCTTGACCCAGAGAGAGTCATGTTGATATCCTAAAGAAGTTGTTCGACCGACTTCGTGAGTTCAAACTCCGTCTCAACCCAGCGAAATGCATATTCGGAGCAACGTCGGGCAAATTACTTGGATTCATAATAAGCAATAAAGGCATTGAAGTCGATCCTTCCAAAGTAAAGGCTATATGTGGGCTGCAACCCCCATTGACCGTGAAAGAAGTGCAGAGTCTCCTGGATAGATTGAACTACATAGCCCGTTTTATTTCCCAGCTCTTCGAAGCTGTTAAACCATTCTTCAAACTTCTAAGGAAGAACGCTCAAGTGGAGTGGGACAATAATTGCCAGGAAGCGTTTAATGAACTGAAGCAGTACTTGATGAAACCCCCAATGCTAGTCCCACTAATGCCGGGCCAGCCTTTGATCCTTTACCTCACGATTCATAGCGAGTCTTTAGGTGCGATGCTAACTCAGAAAAATCCTGAAGATAGAAAAAAGCGAGCCATTTATTACTTAAGTAAGAAGTTTATCATCTCGGAGTTGAATTATCCTAAAGCCGAGAAGACTTGTGCCGCACTAGTATGGGTGCTCCATAGGCTGAGACAATATACATTGCATCACCAGACTTTTCTTGTGACTGAAAATGATCATATCAAGTATTTACTTGATCAACCGGCTTTGGTAGGGAAGTTAGCCAAATGGCAGATTTTAATTTTAGAGTTTGATGTCCAGATGATGCCATAGAAGTCAGTTAAAGGTCGAGTAATTGCTGATGTGTTAGCTGAGAATCCTAGAATCTCAGATGATGATAGATATTCCCCAGAAGATCGCATTCTGGTAATAAAGGAAGACACATGGACCATGTTTTTCGATGGAGCCGTGAACTTGGCTTGTTCCGTCACTGGGGCAGTTTTAATATCCCTAGATGGGCAACATTATCTAGTAGCAGCAAAGTTGGTGTTCCCGTGTACCAACAACATAGCTGAGTATGAAGCTTGCATCCTCGGACTCCAAGCCGCAGTGAAAATGGGGATAACCAAGTTGAAAGTGTTTGGTGATTCCGCTCTGATTATTCTCCAAATTATATGAGAGTGAAAGACAAGAGACACCAAATTGGTGCCGTACCATGAATACCTCGAAGAAATCATAAAGGAATTGAAAGACATCTCCTTTGAATATTTGTCGAGGTTCCATAATCAGTTTGCTGATGCGTTAGCTACGTTATCATCCATGCTGCAAGTGACTGGTGGAGTAGAGGTAGAACCCTTGAATATCGAAGTCCTAATAAAACTGGTCTACTATATGATTGTGAATGGAAAACCTAATGAAAAGCCATGGTATTACGATATCATGAACTACATCCAGAAATAAGAATTTCTTGAGGGAAGCACTCCGGCCAACAGGAAGTACATAATGAAAATGGCTTCAAAATTCTTTGTCAGTGGTGAAAAGCTGTACAAAAGATCCTATGATTCGATCCTGCTAAGGTGTGTAGAAGCAGCTGAAGCTATTAGAATCATACAGGAGGTACACAAAGGGATATGTGGTCTATACATGAATGGCCATATGTTAGCTAAGAAGATCATGAGGTTGGGTTATTATTGGCTTAGTCTTGAAAGTGACTGCATCTAATATGTTCGAAGATGTCATCGCTATCAGGTTCATGGAGATAAAATAAATGTTCCGCCGACGGAATTACATCAGTTGTCCGAGCCATGGCCCTTTTCAATGTGGGGCATAAATGTGATTGGCCCAATTAATCCCAAGGCATCGAATGAACACCGATTTATCTTAATTGCGATTGATTATTTCTCCAAGTGGATTAAGGCGGCATCTTATGCAAACGTCACTGCAAGGAATGTTGAAAAATTCATTAGGCGAGACATAGTCGCTTGTTATGGTGTCCTCGAAGCTATTATCATCGATAATGGGACAAATTTGAACAACAAGTTCATGGATCAGTTGTTCAATGAGTTTAAGATCCAACATCTGAATTCATCTCCCTATCGTCCACAGATGAATGGAGCAGTTGAAGTCGCTAATAAGAACATCAAGAAAATCTTGGCCAAAACCGCTGAAAACTATCGTGACTGGCATGAAAGATTGCCGTTTGCACTAATGGCGTATCGGACTTCGATCCGAACCTTTGTTGGGGCAACTCCTTTTTTCTTTGTGTATGGCATGAAAGAAGTCATGCCCATTGAAGTAGAGATCCCTTCTCTGCGAGTCTTATCTCAGGTAGAGTTGTCTGAAGCGGAATGGATGCGACAAAGGCATGAGCAGTTGAACCTAATTGATGAAAAGCGTTTGAAAGCCATTTGCCACGGTCAAACCTATCAGCAGAGGATAGCTAGATCCTTTAACCGAAAAGTGCATCCAAGACACTTCAAGGTAAATGATCTAGTCCTAAGGAAGGTGCTGCCAGTCTTTCCTATTCCTGGGGGTAAATTTTCCCCAAACTACATCGATCCATATGTGGTTAAAAAGGTACTTCCCGGAGTTGCCCTGATTCTCGCAGAGATGGACGGTCATGAGTTCTTCAATCCTGTTAATTCTGATGCTGTAAAGATGTATTATCCTTGATAAAATCTATCATTTTGCAACAAAAGTTTTCAAGTGTTTGGTTTTATACTTTGAATTGCAAACATTTCACTGATGAATAAATGATTTCAATCAATTTCAAGTTAAGATGTTTGCATTGGCTTTAATTTCTGCATGGTTATTTTGTCGATCAGTATCATTGACTTCAAAGGGAAAGTCTATTTAGACAATCTGATAACTCATGCGGAATGAATTGAATGTGTCAAATGAGGTACATCGGGATGATGGAAAGCAAGCCCTATCCTATACACAGTCCCATGCACTAATCTTCAGTGAGTTGAGTTGAAAAAAAATTCCATGTTTGCAAGGTAAAGAGTTCTCTCGCAAAAGGTACGGTGACCGAAATGATAAGAGGCATTTCATTTCTCTACCTTAAACACTACGAGTTATCCCTTGTTTTGCCTCTTTGAGCCTAAACACTTGGAGAAATTTTTCAAATTACCTCTGTCAAGAACCACCCCACATCAGGGCAAACTGGAGGTAAGTTAGCATGATAAGATGAAAAATGAGTAAAAATTGTCTTGCTCTCACTTGCATCAATATTCGAGTGTTGCTTTTTCAGATGAATTCACACGAAGTTTAAGTGCCTTAGGATGACGAAGAGCATTTCTTTTTCTATCCTATACACACTTTATCCTTTGCTAAGCCCAATTGAGCCTATAAATTCGTTTCTTAAACCCAATTGGTGATCATTCCCTACATTGGGGCAAGGCAAAAGTCATCATTATTCGAGCAGCATATCTGGAACATCGATAGAAGACGAAAATCCTTGAGGTTTCAAACGGCGAGTCATTCGGTCAAATATAGTTGGCTAGTGTTTACATTGTAAGCGACGCATGTAAAAAAAAAAGAGGAAGGGCAAGAAAAAATAGTGTGCCTAGTAAAAGCGAGGCCAATGCCAAATAAAAAAAATGTCAAAATCCCTAGTGGAGCAGTAGTCCTACAAGTCTCAAAGGAATCAAGTGATAAACTTTCGAAGTCGGCATCTACTGAGAAGATAATCTCTGGTGAAGAAGAAGATCGGTAATAATGCCAAGATGATCACCAACTTATTCACCCTAATTATACACATTTTGAGCCTAATGATCCATTCATTTCTCAACCCATAAACCTAACCTACGTTATGTCCCTTACAAAATCTCTTCAGATGAGGGCACTTAAACTGATATGGGATTCAGATGTTTACAAACTTAGCTCGAAGGAGTGCGAGCAAGCCCATTTCTATCTCATTTTTGCAGGGTTCTTGACTTGTAAACCCGGAGACGATTGCGGAGTATTTTCTTTCAATAGCATCGACTCGAAGAGTCCCTTTTTGTTAAGCCATTGACCGAGCCTATGTTACATTCCTAGCAAAGACCTCTCAGATTGGTAAGGTCGTATCGCTTGCGAGAATACTCAGACCCTTGTCCACATAATGATGGTGAAATAGAGAGATTCTCATAAATCAGCATTTTTCAATGAGAGTGAGTGAAAGTCCTTTCAGACCAGAAGTCCCTCGTTCGACAATTTTCAAGACACCCACTTGTGTGTTCGGATTGTCTTATCATGATTTTCCCTGATGAAATTTTGTAATACTGATTTGACAAAACTGTCATGTATGAAAATCGGTTGAATTCATAGTGCATGTGTATATGTGTTCTTGATAGTGCGCGAATGCATATTACATGTTGCCTAAAACCGTGTCTAGCAGGAGACACACCCTCAAGAGTCGAGATATCGTCAGTTAAGTATATCTCTATCCCTTGGATGTCTATGACTATCCAGGTATCCCTAACCTATTTGAGCAATCGTCAGGCCTCATATTGGATTATTTTGTTGTGATCTTTAGATACCTTTGATGATGTTTAGGTATATATTGATTAAGCCTTTTCAGGTACCTCTGATGATATCCAGGTACTTTGTCAAGGAACCCTTAAACACTCGGCTAGCCCTTCTGTTCACCAAATCACATATTTTCACACAATCTCGAGAAAATTCCCCCGTGACGTGCCTATGATGAAGGTATAGGCGTAACGGCCAAATCTTTACAAGTATCTATGGCGATGTATAGGTATCTTGTAAATGTTGGAATATTTTTCTAATCTCAGGTATTCCCTCGCGACATGCTTATGAAAAAGTATAGACATAGCAGCTAAATCTTTATGAATGCGTATGGTGATGTATATGTATTTCATAAAGGTCGGAATATTCTCCCTATCCCAGATGTTCCCCCGCAACTCACCTGTGAGAAGGTATAGGTGAAGCGACCAAATCTTTACAAGTATCTATGGCGATGTATAGGTATCTTGTAAAGGTCGGAATATTATCTCAATCTCAAGTGTTCTCCCGCAGTTCACTTATGAGAAGGTGTAAGTGAAACGGCCAAATCTTTATAAGTACCTATGGCGATGTATAGGTATCTCATAAAGGTCGAAATATCCTCTTGATTTCAAAAAGTTCCCCCATGACGCACCTATGAGAAAAGGTATAAGCGCAACGGCCAAATCTTTACAAATACCTATGGTGATGTACATGTAGTTTGTAAAGGTCGGAACATTTTACATTTTTTGCTAAAAAACTGCTCTCGTGAATGCAGATGATAATTGGATACATCGAGCATTCTTCGCGTGTCTTGACTGAATTGCAAATCACCAAAATTCATCAGCGTGTATTAGCCAATACCTATGGAATTGAGCCCAAACATTTACCAAACAACATACAAAGTTAAAGTCGTGCCTCGAATTACGCTATCGCTCCTGTCAGGTGAGTAATTCTAGATATGTTTTCTATTCACATCAGCATGCATCATTTCTTAATGCATTTCAAAAATGGGACTCATAATCCCGACAAAAACAACATTCATTGCAATTGCATAGTTGAAATTTAAGTATCATTTAGTCTTTGAATGCAACCTCTGCGAGCTCACCTTTAAAGAGGGGCAGCTGTTGATACCTAAATTTTAGCGATCATTTAGTCGTAATTTGCATAAAAATTAGGGATTAAAACTTTAACCCCTGAACAAAAATACTAAGATTGCATAACATATAGTTTAGGTTCATTTAGATTAATTGCATTTTGCATCGGACCAGCGGTGGCGAGCAAGCTTAAGATTCATCGAACGAGATTTGGCTCACTCGTAAGGCAAGGGCCAGAAATTACAGGTTAAACGGGTTCGGTTGTTTTAATTTGAGCTTAATTTAGTCCATTAAGCTTAATTAAATAAAAGCCCAAATTAATTCAGCCCGCTTAGAATTAAATAATAATTAGAGCCTAAGCCAAAGCCTAAGCCCATTAGGATTAGAGAGCCCATCTAATTAACCTAGGTTTACATTATAAATATGTCATTACATGTCATAATTCTGGGGGGACTTAGAATTTTCAGATCAGAAAAAAAAACTCCAGAGAGAGCACGTGAGAGAGAGAGAGAGAGACCGGAGTCGGCAGCCACCGCTAGCATTGCCCTCGGCCGTGCGCTGCAACCTGCCCGCCGTAGTTGCTCGGAGCCCCGCCGCGTGCCTCAGTCGTGCCTACCGAGTGCCCCGGCCGCTACACGTCCACCGTGCCTCACCGCGCGGGTTGCAGCCGCCGTTCCCGCCGTCGCTCACCGCGGGAACCACCGTGTGCCGCTACCTCAGTCCCTTTCGCCGGCGCGTCGTTACACGCCAACGCCCAGTTTGACTGGAGTTGCTCTGTTCCTACTGGAGATGTCCACAGTCAGCCGCACCGCCTGACACCACCGCGTCGCTGCTCCGCCGCCACACCGCCACCCGTGCTGCCTCCCGTCGCGCATCAACGCACCGCCGCCGCGCCTCTGTTCGTGTCTGGCAAAGCCACCGTCAACAGCCGCCATCCTTGCCACATTGCTGCTCCTCACACCACTGCCGCGCCAGCACCGCCTCTGCCGCCGTACGCCTTGCCCTCCGTCGTGCTCCGCCCATCACCACCGCCTCTGTCCATGCCCGGCGAAGCACTTCCAGCGATGCTGGAGCAGTCGCCGTGTGCCTCGCCGTCCCGATGTCGCGCCGCTGCCCTGCCTCGTGTCACCTCACCGCCGGTGAGCCGTGAACCACCATCTCGACATTGCGTCGCCGTCCCATCACCGGTTGTCCCGATCCCGATTCGCAAACTCGATCCTGAACTGATTCGAATTTAGAAATTATCTGCAAATTAGGTAGGAGGATATTATCCGCCATATTTTTTAAATATTTAGATTCCTAATTTAAATATTTTGAATATTCCGTGAATATCATGTGAATTGCTAGATATCTTAGGATAATGTATGTAATATCCGCAATATCTTTAAATATTCAAAATTAGGAATCGTTCCTAATTTAGCAACGTATTTGGACAACTATCCGACCTTATCCCTAAGGTACGATGCGCGGCGATATGGAAAGTCATTATCTTATCCATAATCACTTGGATACGATAATGAGTGTTATCTGCTTTCCAATTTTGAATAATAAACTTTCCGTCGATATCTATAACTCTATAGATATAAACGATAGTTTGATTTATTTGCCTAATCTGAGTTTGGTAAGACGAATCTTGCGGATTGCGTGGTTGGTTTGAATGTGGTCGTTATCTCTATTTAAATTATTTTTTCCTTTTTAAATAAAGAAAAACCAAATACAAATCTGTTAGCTAGATTTAAATTAGAATTTTGTATGTTTAAGGAATCCTAAATATATCTAGAGAATAGGATAATTATTTAATTTAAATTAGGACTTGAGATAATCTATTTCCTAATTTAAATTAGGTATTATTCTAACCTTAATAGATTATTTAGGTTATTTTTTAATTTCGAATTTTTCCAAAAAATCCCAAAAAGAGTCATCTTAGGATAGATTAAATTAGAATAGATTACATGGTAATTTAAGCATTTGTTTTAATTTCGAATTTCATTAAAAAATACCAAAAATAAATCATTCGTCCGTTATTAAAATAGGTCACGTCGTTGCATGACATATAGTTTGCATGTTAGGTTGCATTAATTGCATGTCAATTTTTGCACGTCATTGCATATAGATTAGATTTCATTTAAATAAGTAAAAATCCAAAAAATTGAGTGAATTGCTTGTTAATTGGAAATCATATTAGGGTGTTGATGTGATTTTCTAGCTAACAATGCATATGCTTACGTTGCTTTGAGGTAAGTAATTCTTCCAATCCGGCAATTTACTTAATGCTTTCTTAAGTGTTAAATTGGTGGTTTGCGCACCCGCATCAACACCTCACATGTTAGTGAATAAGTTGGAATGGATCCAGACTGCATGCCATAACATTTTTTTTGAAAAGAAAAGGTACCAAAATGGCGTTAAACTAGATCTAGCGTAATCAAGTCCCCGAGCTTAGAATCTCTAGTTCGTAGAAATAAAACATATCTCCCTATGTTTTATTTAGGTTTCTAATCGACCTACCATAAATAAATTAGTGGCGACTCCGAGCATGAAAATATTTGTATGTTAAAGACTTAAACCCTAAATTGCGAATTGGTAGGGCTTAGGAGGGCACGAGTTAAGATTAGTTTTAATAATCCATTAGCCTGAAAATGAAAATTTTTAGGTCGCGACAAGCCTCAACTAAACTCAACTTGAGCCCCACTTATCTCTATCACCACCAGTTGTTGCCGCCCACGTATGCCTTATTTGCAAGATGGAAGACCTGTTGATATGATGCTGCTGCCATCATCATTAAGAAGTGTCCATTTCCTCTCTCCTTCTCTAGTTCTCCGCCTTCAGTGCGCATCTCTCTCTCTCTCTCTCTCTCGATCTGTCTTGATCTCTTGAGCTACCAATGCTGAGGATAAGTGGGGCTCAACCACCACAGCTAGTAAGGCTAAGCCATTGAGTCAGCATCTCATTCTTGAAGGCAGCATACGGGATTAGAGTGAAAGACGAGAGATCTGCCTCTTGATACAAGATAATATCTAGCACTTACTTTAATTAAGTAGGATGTGTATGTGCTAATAAGTTTTACGAGACCTTATTTAACATTTAATGTGGCACATGGTTATGGGTGAATTAAATGAATCCATCCGCTTTACCTCTGGCATTTTCTTTTAAATAGCCTCAACTAAACTCAACTTGAGCCCCACTTATCTCTATCACCACCAGTTGTCGCCGCCCACGTATGCCTTATTTGCAAGATGGAAGACCCATTGATATGATGCTACTGCCATCATCATTAAAAAGTGTCCATTTCCTCTATCCTCCTCTAGTTCTCCGTCTTTAGTGCGCATCTCTCTCTCTCTCTCTCTCTCTCTCTCTCTCTCTCTCTCTCTCTCAATTTGTCTTGATCTCTCGAGCTGCCAATGCTGAGGACAGTAGAAATGACCTCAAATTCAAGATCGCCATGGCACCGTGATCTCAATCCAAGGTTGCTAAGCAGCACGGCCTTGGATAGTGGTTGTCCATGGTGGCTCAACCTTAGATCAAGGTTGCTGCTAAGTGGGGACCTTGACATAAGGTCACTGATCTTGTGGTTGTTGAGCATTGTAGGTCTCGAAACATAGAGTATACAGAGTGAAGTGGTGATAGCCAGGTCTTGAAACATAGGGAACATATATTTGAAAATAGGTGTCACGCCCCGCACCCTACGAGCATGCTATCATCCCTCGATGGTCGATCATTGAATGCAACGTCCCAGGCACGTCGCCGACCCAACCCAAATATCAGAGATTAGGTACGCGCGGAAACAAATTGAAACAACCCAGACAATTAATAAAGACAAGGGATAGCAATAGCACGAAACAAATAACTATAATTCCTACACTTAGCAGATACATACGACGTTCACAAAAAGACAAACTCCAAGCTAGGCCACAACAATAGAACCACATTTTTCGAAAGGGACAATAGTTCGCAAACTTAACTCCTCTACAAAAAAGGAAACTCAAAATATCGGGTACTTGACCCGTCTCCGATCTCCGAGATACCCTTGAAGTGTCTCCAGTCACTCATGGTCGCGGATCTGAAATGGTTATATAATAACCGTGAGAACGAGTCTAAATAAGCAACCCCGTATACCCCACGCAGGTCAATGCGTACCCAGACAAGTCGTACATGCAATCTACCCCATAACATATAAAATTCGCATCATTATACTTACCTTGCCATCAAACCCATGCCAACTCTGCACGTTAGTCACAACGTGATAATGTGATAATAGTAATTCAATAACATATCACAATCACTCAAACACTAACCACAAACTTGCACTCAATCAATCCAATTAACTCAACCACACATCCAACCAGCCAATTCAATCACACGCTCAACTAATTAATTCAATCACACTTAAATCACATGCATGGCCGAACATCTTTCTCACGACCCATGCCACTATGCCTCAGGTCCATTCTCACTGCCCGCGCCATTGCGCCTCAGGCCCATTTGGCACATCGGCCATTCATGCTTTCACACGAACCGCCGTCAACACGTCCCAAGTCCGTAACCCTCCGATCAATCCGGGCTCAATTTCCAATGACCGACGTAAACACATCTTGGTTCAACACACTTTCAACGAGCCACCGTCAACACGTCTCAAGCCCTCGTCCATTTGGCACACCGGCCATTCATGCTTTCACACGGACCGCCGTCATCACGTCTCAAGTCCGTAGCCCTCCGATCAATTCGGGCTTGCAATCGACAGGCATACACACGCCATTCAATTCAATCAATTTCACGCCAATTACACCAAGCGATCCATAATCAGAATTCAATCCAATTCATGACACGCCACACCAACCCACAAACTCGACATTTAATCGACTACATACGAACATTCAATCCACCCACGAATGTCACAACAAGTCAATCATTGACCCACCAACATTAGCCACTAATATGCACCTAAAACCATCTAAGTCGGCCACAATCAAATGTCAATTTCCCCCATACAAGCCACGATAATACAGTCATTTAGCCCACAATAAATAGCTACTAAGTAAGCCCCATAAATATCACAATTTAATAAGACAGTTACACACATACAAATATTGACCCTACTCCACGTTTAGCCCTTAAACCGGTACTAATATATCTCTAGACAAGTTTAATAATACCCAATGTACTAGGTAGGGTTTAGGAAGTCACTTACTAGGTTTTAGCCCGAGAAAAGTTGGCTCGAGCCTAAAATGACCCGGATGAACAGTGCCGAACTAGGCGCAGGTGCGGGCCAACGGGCGCGCTGGCCGGCCAACACGGGCACGATGGTTGATCGGCGTGCCTGGCGCGTGGGTGTAGTGGCCGTGCAGCATGCCCGGGGGCGCACGACGAGCTGGACGGGCGAGACGCCTAGGCCGGATGGGCAAGGCGCAGGGCACGTGGCCTGGGCGTACGGGCAACGGCTCGGCTACGGTTCGGGGTGACTTGGCCGCGAGCTTGGCTGGTTGGTCGGTAGGGCTGGCTGGCCGGCTGACTGGCTGGAGCTGGTTGGCCGGCCGGCTGGCTGGCCAGCGACGGCGATGCAACGGCTATGGTGATAGTGTGGAGGAGAGGGGAAAGGTGAGCTGGGGCGGAGAGGGCGAGAGGGAGAGGGAGATGGGGCTGAGGGGGGCGACGACGACAATGGCGGTGCGGTGGTATGGCGCGGCGGCTGGCTACGTAGGGCCGATCGGCGAGCGGCTGAGCAGCACCTGCGAGCTGCAAGCACAGTCGCGAGCTGGTGCACAGGGGCGACGGTGCGGCTCGGCTGGGGTGACGGTCGGGCGGCGAGCAAGACGGACGGCGCGGTGATGGGGCGAGGAGGCGGCACCAGGCGAGCAGCCGGCGACAAGGCAATCGGCAGTGATAGTACGGGCGAGCAGAAGCAGAAACCGAAGCAGCCACGGGCGAAGAGAAAACCAAAGAAGAAAAACGAAGGAGAAGAAAAGGGGGAAGAAGAAAGGAAGAGAGAGAGAGAGAGGGGATAGAGAGAGATGGGTTTGTCAAGGGGAGGGCACGTTACATGGGGGAGGAGAGAGAGAAAGAGGATAGACGTGGGGAAACGTGCGCGGCGGAAGAGAGAGGAGAGAGGAGAGAGAAGGAGAAAGTTAAAGGTAATTATCGCGATCCAACGGTCACGGTTCAAACCCAAAAACGATCTAACGGTCCACAATAATCCTAGATAATATTATAAGAAAAATGGCCAAAATAAAATAACTCAAAACATATTACGAGGGAGGTCTGCTAGTCCAAATCCGCACCCAGTCCAAAATTTCACTTTTCCACTATTCCTAGTAATCTTGATGCTGGTCACAATAATATCGACACCGTCCAATTTATTTCGTCTCGAAATTCCTGAAAATCGACTGTCAAGTTCAGGGTCTAAATAACAGCCAAATTTGATAGAGTGCGATTCTAGCAAAATCTCTATTTTAAAAACAAGAACACAAGAGTGATCAGTTTCCGGATGAGATTCTATTATAAGTGCATTGACGAATTACAAGTTTTATAAATCCCAAAAACGGGCCAAAATTCGGAATGTCACAATAGAGGTATGAAAAATGGTTCTTGAGGTGAAAAGTAAGATACTTTGTCGGCATTTTCTGAATTAACTTTAAAAAATGTCTATGTAAAACAGTAATTTTAGGATATTAAGATGAAGTTTCAAAGGTCTAAAGTAACGTGACAAAAGGTGCATTTGACCGGTTGGACAAGCGAAACATTTGTACTAACATAAATTTGACATAACTTTATTCTTGATTTAATACCAAACATAAATCGTACGCTAGGTTGTCGTCGTGGCTCGGTCGTCCAATGTTCATCGTCCCCCCGCCCACTCGATGTTGCTGTCATCACTCCCTCTTTGCTTTTTTTTTTTTACGAGCAACGGTTGGATTCGCTCAATGGGCTACCATACTGTGAATCGCTGGCAAATCGAAGGACGCATGTTTCACCGGAATTGTTCTCGCCATAAAATATTTTTTACCGAAAGTCGTTCTTTGGCTTTTAGTTAAGAAGACCAAAGTTCTACATCAATTGCAGACAAAAAATATCATAGACACAAGTGAAAGGAATCAACACCTTTGAATTCAAATTGAATCATATAGATTGAAAATGTATCGGAATTTAATCGACAACAAGTTTTGGAAAGTACAAACTAGATAAAGTAACCATATATAACTAGATTCTACCGGAATTTAATTGACGACACAACCCAAGAAATATAAGCCAGAATTCAATTGACAACGAAAATCAGAAACGACATCTAATGAAATTTAAAATACAGTGCATGAAAGTTAAAGATAATTGAAAGATAATATTGTGTTCGATTTGTACAAGGGGGATTTCTAATGGACGATTGGCGGTATTTATAATGGTTATGAAGTAACCGTCTTCTGACAATTTTCAGTGGTTGCATTCTCTTGAGTAACTTCGACGATCACCTCCATGTTTCTATATCTCCACAAGTCTCACACCCATGTTCTCAAACGGTTGCTATTCCCGTATGTGAGATGCTCCATGATCCACTTTTCTTCTAACGATGGTTGTCCCACGATCCTATTTTCAAATGATAACTACTCCCTCCAAAAAACTGTGCGCCTTGACCTCAACTCTCTTGTTGATTTCAAGTTTCAAATCATTCATCGCTGATTCTCAAATTAGTGGCTACCAACCATTCGTCATCGTATTTCGATAACTGGATACATGGCATCGATGGTTACCACATATCAATTTCTGTGTTAGTCTGATAAGCTGGCATGCCATGCATGTGTTTGTTCTCACTCACGCACTAGGCATGTGCTTATCGATGATTAGATTATTTTGGTGTCAACATATGCCCCGATTTTAAAATAATTAAAATAATTTTTAATTCTTTTATAATCGTACATCCATCACGCGCGTTTTTCCTCTATAGGTAATCTTGACATGTGTGTTGTCTTCCTGATGCTTCGTACTCTGCGCGGAGCTGGCCAGCTCATGGTATCCTATAACATTTCGACATGTTACCCTGATCTTCTATGATCTGCAAATTTTAGTCATTAAGGATTTTTTTTTTTTCGAATCATCATCCTCTGGATTTCCGTTTATCTTGGGAAAACATATATATGTAGAAAGATTTGATTTTTACGTTTTCCTCATCTCCCTCTTTAATCCCTAGTCTTCTCTTTTGGTCTTAAGACCCTTGGTTTCCTCTCCGTTCCTTGCTCCTCATGGCTCCCAAACCTCGTCTATACTCTTCAGCGGATCATATCGCTAATTTTGACGGCATAAAGAGACATGAGCACTCCGATAATTTGAACCTGATTGAAAAATACCCTGAGCGTCTTGTCCTTGGTCCTTGTTTCCAATGTCATCTTCCAATTCTAGCCTCTCTTGGACCCTGTTTTCCTCAACGGCTTGGGACGGCGTGGGAAACTGCTTTCTATAGAGAGGTCTTCTGTCATGGATATCTGGATTACCAACCTCTCTCATTTCTGCAATTTCTCTTCTTCCGAAACAGATTTTCACAGATTGTATTTACGGATGAGAGACGACCTTTGATGACGTAGTCAAGTATATAAAAGGAGGAGGAACTTGAGACTCTTCACCAAACTTTTATTTAGAAAAAATATCGAAAACCATCCTCATCTTTCACTTAAATTTTTTTGCATCATCTGATTCCAAAATTCTTATTTTTTATATCCTGGAATTTGTTATTAGACTACGGGTGAGCATGGTTTTGGTGGGCAGTTCCCATCTTAGAATCGGGAACCGCCATCTAGGGACCAGTTCTGAAAAATTGAAACCGGGAACTGCCCACTAAGGACCAGTTTTAAAAAATTGAAGCCGGGAACCGCCTGTTGATTTCATGAATTCACTAGGGAACTGAGCCGCCGATTCGAATCGGTTTCCGAGTAAGTCCATGGAACCGGTCCCACAAGCCAAGGATGGAGTTGGAGACGGTGAGGTGAGCCGAGAATGATGAAGTGAGCATCGACTGAGAAGAGTGAGAGTGAGCATGAGGCGAAAGCAAAAGCGAAAGAAGGTGTTTCTTGACTTAGTGCGAGGTTATGAGCGTTAAGCGAGTTAGGTTTAGTTTAGAGATTTATGATTTTTTAAAAATAAAATTTAAATAAATAAAATATAATATATATTATTATATTATCGATTTAGTCTGGGTGGGTGGGTGGACAGTTCCACACTTGAAATCGGGAACCGAACTGGTACCCACCGGTTCCAATAAAATGGAATCGGGAGCCAAATCTGTTCCCTTAGGAACCACTGGTTCTGGTCTAGTTCCGGGCTGTCTCGGAAGGTCCGAGTGGTTCCCGGGTTTTTTGCACATTTCTATGTTAGACTAAAAATTAACCTAATTCACCGTAATTGGCATTTCTCCCTACGAATATACTGCCTTTTCATGTTCTAGCTCTCAGTAAAAGACTTTGAGAGCCCTAATCCTAATCTCTCTCTGTCGTGTTCTATTCATAGGAGGAGCTACCGCGGTCCTAGCCCTATTGGTCAACCATCACCATCGTTTATGGTGATGGTTTCAATATATATCGTCCAAAGACACTTCGTGGCTACTGGCATCTTGGTGGGATTGCGATAATGGGCCCCACCAACCTTGAATCTTTGCTTATGGTGCAGAGTAACTATGGTTCCAACCGAATATTTTGTAGCAAGTGCAAGAACTTTACGGTAATGCCAACAGGGATTTCTAGAGTTGATCACCTTCTCCACTTGTTTTACTTACAAGAAAAAATGCTTCTGAAAGTCTAAACAAAACTAAGGGAAGCGAGTTCAATTTCTAAAGCTTTGAAAGCAAAATCAATTTTCTGAAGCTTTTAATGCACCCAATTAAATTTATAGAGCTTTTATTTTGATAATTTTCCTGATTCAATGGCCTTATGTAAGAATTAGATTGAGCGTTAAACTAAGGTTTGATGCATTTGTGCAAATTTAGTCCTAAACCTTTCAATTTAGCCAATATAGTCCTAATACTTTTAATGATTTGCCAATTTCGTCATAATCTTTTCAATTGCACCAATTTAGTCCTAAAGCTTTTGACGATTCACCTAAAAATTGCAATTCCATCCATAGTACCCTCTCTTAATTTGGCATCTGGTGGTAAGCATGATTAACATGACACAAGAGATCCGATGAAGGTGAGCCTTGCCCAGCCACTAATGAGGTTAACCTTGTCAGCCTCGCCTCTAGTCGATTGGTGGCCATCATTAAGGCCGACAATAGGTCAGAGAAAGGAAAGGAAAAAAGAAAGAAAAGAAAAACTTCAAAATTTTTATTAAAAAATTTAGAAGATTATAAAAATGTTAAAATTATCCACGCCAGAGCTGATTGTACCATATAGGATTACCAGCGTTGATTAGATCTTCACGTCAGCAAATTTCAATCAAAATTAGTTGGAAGGATTATATTGACAAATTGTTAAAAGATTTAATACTAATGTATCGAATTATCAAAATGTTTAGAACTAAATTAGCAAGTTGTCAAATGATTTATGACTAAATTGACATAATTGAAAGGTTTATAATTGAATTAATCGCCGTACAATATATTCAGGACTTTCCGGACAATTTTCCCTAAACATTTCTATTTGAAGTACGTCACTTTCTTGAATTATGTCTTTTTCAAGTTTCAAAATAATCTGATAGGTGTTTTCCGTTGAGTGGCCTTAACTAATGCTCCAAGGAAGTTTGTTAGCAACACCCCTATAATAAAGATTGATAAAAAAAAGTGCAAGTGGATGAACATCCGACCGAAAATGAATGTTGTTTTAGTGTTTAAACATTATAAGGATAAGAGTAAGTTTCATAAGAATTTAGGTTTAGTTTACTGATTTCTAACCATAGCTAGAACAAAAACTACACAAAGAATTACAAAATATAAAAATGGGTTAATACCACGAAAAATCCCAAACTGGTACACTTGTGACAATTTTACCCCAAACTAATTTTTTGATCATCAAAAACCCCAAACTGGTACACCTGTGACAATTTTACCCTCCGTTAACTTCCGTCAAATTTTTCCGTTAAATTTGCTGATGTGGACGATGCTCCGTGACGTGACATGGTGACGTGGCAGGTTTATGTGGAAATTCATAGGTTTGATACCACAAAAAATCCCAAACTAGTATATATGTGATAAATTTACCCCAAACTGGTACACAAGTGACAAATTTACCCCAAACTGGTACACACGTGACAAATTTACCCCAAACTGGTACACACGTGACAAATTTACCCCAAACCGGTACACATGTGACAAATTTACCCTAAACTGGTATACTTATGACAAATTTATCCCGAACTAATTTTTTCGATCACCAAAAATCTAAAACTAATACACACGTGACAAATATATCCTCCATCAATTTTTTTGAATTTGACTAAGTTGTGATATGCAGTCGAGTTTATTTTCCAGATGACTCTAACAATGCCTTTATATCGTCAACACTAGAAATTATTTCTTTCTATTGGAATTATTATTAGAAGACTATTGGAAGCCTGCCAAATGCATCAGTCCATTCTTCTGCCACAGAAGATGCCTTTTAACTAACAGACAGATTGTATGCACAGATATACAAATGAAGTACTATTTTACATAACGAGCCAAAAGCAATAAACTTTTCTAGATATAAAATAAGACTTAAGATGCAAATATTGCAAAGAAGTCCAAATTAGGATATTAACCTATTCTAGCAGCTGTGGAACCATAAATCAATTTCAATAGTATTTATCATCAAAATGGCGGAGAGAGAGAGAGTCCCTTCCAGCATACAAGCCATATGCGATCGACCAAATTCATCATCACAATGCAAATAACATCATCCACACAAAATGGAGAGTACGTAACTAAAACCACGGATCAATATATACTTGAACAAGCTTTACAAATAAGCTTTTACCAGACTTGAACAAGCTTTACAAAATACCCTTTACCAAACTTCAACAAGTTTTACAAAATAGCCTTTACACCAGACTTCAGCAAGCTTTACAAACAAAATAGCCTTTACACCAGACTTGAACAAGCTTTACAAAATAGCATTTACACCAGACTTCAGCAAGCTTTACAAACAAAATAGCCTTTACACCAGACTTGAACAAGGTTTACAAAATAGCCTTTACACCAAACATCTAACCAGCCAACTAGCCAAAAAAAGAAACAATCCACACCAGGCAACAGAGGTCCAAAAGCATGTTCTATATCACAACCATAAAAAAAAATGAATATATACTAGACTTGAACAAGCTTTATAGAATAAACTTTACAACAAACATCCAACTCTCCCCACAGGTTCATTGTCTTGCTTCACTTTGAGATTGTTTAGTTTGAGAGGGTCCAGAAACTTGGCTTGAAATATCCACTGTATGATTTGCACCACCTTGATGAATTTTTTGTACTATGTTACTACCAGGCATCTAAAAATGACGGAAAAAATATAATGCTATTATGCTAATCATAGTAGATTAAAAAAATCCTCAACAAAATAAAATGTTCACCCTTAAATATGAGTTTCCAGTGGCTTCAGATACATAAAATCCATATCCTTGTAGAACCTATAAGAAGACAAACCATACTAACATTTTACTTTGGCATCATCAAAAACCATATGAATTGTATTGGTGGACCACTCACCCTCCTCTTCTCAAATATGACAATATTCGATTGTGCTCTTACAGATCTAGCTGTGGTACTTTCACTTTGTTTGTTAGATGCCCCTCCTTCAATGGTTGGTTTCTTTGGATGCTTCCTTGGCCTACCTCTTTTGCCCTGTATAATAGACATATATAAGAAAGGTATTTTGAGGGAAAGTGTATCACATTTGTGTTTGAATTTCTTTACCGTTAGGTTGATCTCTAAAGGTGCCGAAGGTTGGGGGCATGTTGTCTTGTTGTGTCCAATACCATGACAATTGGAGCATTTCATGGTAATACTGGATTTAGGTATTTAGTAGGATCGGTGTTGGTGACCTTTGGCTTCCTTATTCTTTTGCTTTTTTCATCCTTTTTCATCTCACCATTGAGTCTCTTCCTGTCTTTCTTAGGCCTCCCCAGAAGCTTTCTAAATGGTGGAGGCAATAAAGGCTTTTCACTAGTCTCTGGCCACATCTTCCTTTCATTCAAGGTAGGTAATGCAAATTGGTAGCAACGCTTGTACGCAACTTTCTTGAAACAGTCAGCTACATAATCACTTACGTTACACTTCATGAAGTTGATGCATGAGATAGCATGGTTACATGATATCCCCGATATATCCCACTGTCTGCAAGTACATGTCTTCTCATTTAGATCAACTATAAAAAGTGTCATCATTTACTTCAACTTCGAATCTGGAAGCCGTAGATGGCCTTGGAATGCAAAACCTAGACTTCATTTTTTCCTCCTCAATCTTCAGTCTGATTCTTGGACAAATCTCATCTCTTGAACCAACCATTAATTGGCTTTTCTCGTACGTTCTTACCATAAGTAATTTTCTTATGCCCTCTAACATATCAACAATGGGACATTCCCTTTCTCTGCATATATATATATGCGTTGAATGTCTCACTCAAATTATTCTCGATAGCATTGCAATTTCGTCCACACTTGATAAATGCCCGGCAAAAGTATTATGGACCCTGTCTCATGAAGTCTTCATATGCATGAACAGACTCTTCCTTCATTTCTTTCATCGCTATGTTGAAATCGGCCTCATATGTCGAATATGCAGCTCTCCAAAAGCAATTCCTAAATGTTTCTCCCTTGTATAGTTTTTTCCAGTTAGCATAAATGTGTCGAGCACAATTCCTATGCTTTGCTCGCGGAGAGAGTTTAGAAACTGCATTGAGAAGACCCTGCAACACGTTATTTAACATGTGAATAAGTTAGTCTATAAACAACAAAATAATTCTATTAGTAAAGCTTGTGCACAACATTACCTTTTGTTGATCACTCATGAAGGTCCAGCCAAGACCTTGTCCCACATTCAAGTCTTTCACTAGTAGCTTGAGGAACCAAGTCCAAGATTCTTCAGTTTCAGCTTCAACCACAGCCCATGCAATTGGAAACATTTGGTTATTTCCATCTCTACCAGTAGCACAGAGCAACATCCCTCTAATTAAAGTCTTCGTAAAGCATTCATCCAATCCAATTACTCGCCTACAGCCTGCTAGAAAACCCTCTTTTAGTTCTTTGAAGCCCACATAAAATCTCTTGAACGTATTATATCGTCCAACTTCCAAGTCAAATGTGCTATTCGGACTACATCGAATCAACTCAGCCTTATAAGAGTGCAACAACTTGTATTGCTCAACAAATGGACCTCTAATGATCTTAATAGCTCTATTAATCACTCTATAACAAGTCCTCTTATTTAGTGTTAGTGCCCACGTCTCCATTGCATCTGCCTACATTTGTGACATTGTATACTTCAAGTTAGCTCTAATTTTAGGCAAGAACTGCTCCGCAAGCCATACATACGTTGCATTCTTATTTCTCATGCTCCTAGGGCAAGTATGTTCATTTCCAATGGTTTTTATGATAAAAGTCTTCTCACTTTGCATCTAGCTAGCAAAAACTCTCCATTCACAGCCATTCATACACCTACCATCCATTTTTGTCTCTTCACTCTTCTTCCATCCAATGTCAAATCCATTCATGATTGCATAAAGTTGCACAGCTTTCTTGAATTGAGCACGTGAGGCAAATCTCATTCCCACTTTAAACTGTATTTCTTTATGATCCCACTTGGGATCATATCTATGATTTTCGATCTTCCTTGGTCACAGACTTCTTCATCTTCATCAAAGTTAGGAGGGCTCAAATTTTCATCCCCTTCTTCTCGATCAATGTCTCCATCATTTTCACCCTCCTCATTTTCAAGAATGTTAACGGGAACTATATCAATGATAGTAGTAGCAGCAGCAGCTGCATCATCATCGGCCTCTCTTCTTATTTGCCTTGCAAGAAAGAAATCCTCATTACCACCATCGAGAATGAAGTCATCATCACTTAAATATAATGTACCAGGATCTTGCTCTGATTCACTATCCCTATCGCTATTATCGCCACTGGTAGAAGAACCATTACCATCACCAAGAGCAGCTCCTTCAATATATACTTCAATAACACCAAAAGTCGATCCTAGACTCACCAATTCTAGCACTTGATCATCACCGGAAATCTGCACAAGACCACTTCTCAACGAATTCCTGGGAATTAGGTACCACAACTCTTCGGCTGCATATCCTAGACCAATAACAGTCTTAACAATTGTGTTATAGTTCACTTCCATTGACTTACAACGATGGAGATATTCTACATGGCGGCCTGTGTACCTTGTGATGTTTCCAAACTCTATAACTCCACCTAGGTTAAGTGCAATTGTAAAATCCTTAGACATCTACAAGAGAACAATAAACGAACAAATTATTTTGTAATAACCTCTCACAGATAACTAGCAAAGATGGGATGATCAAGTTCGACATACGAGATGAGAAGGCCAAGTTCGACAGACAAGAAGCTTGATATTTTTTGAGTTCTACATACAAGCCAAAAAAGTGAACTCTCATAAGACATGTAAAATCACACTCAAAGGACACCTGAAATCAGTGACAAACTTAAGTAAATTTGGTTCTGGCATTTCATCGGGCATGTGGTGTATGAGTCAATCATACCATTCACATGTTAGTTTCATGTTAAAAGTTTCAACACATGTACAATTCTAAGGTTGGAAAAACCACGTAACACTAACAAGGGCATGAGGACGCTAATAGGGACACGAGGACATGAACCAACTGACCTACATAGCAAGAGGAATACGTAAGCGCACGAAGAAATTTGCAGACAAGCAATAAATCATGTAGGGCCGAGACATAGAAACATAAGACCGAGTTTGACACAAATCGAAAACAAGCGAAGCAACCGGATATGCAATCAGAAGGTTATGGCTGAGGATCCAACGAAAAAGACAGAGAGAAGGGCCCCTCGAAAACATAGTGCCTCGAACACGACGTGGAGCAGAGGGCTATCATTTTCCTACCTCGACAAGATGAAAACTATGACATAAGCCCAAGATCGCAACCGAGCTAGGTGGAAGTGGCCATGGGAAGAAGGGGGTTTGTCGAAGGGAATGTCAGAGGAGAAGAACTGATATGTTGCTAGGGTTTGTTTTGTGTTATAATGAAGAAAGAACATGATCTAATTGAAGAAATATCAATCAAGTTATTATTATTTTGAAAAAAAAAAACTAAGTTATTTCTATGTGGCTCTCCACGTGGCTTGCCACGTCACCAAGCATCGTCCACATCAACAAATTTAACGGGAGAATTTGACGAAGGGTAAAATTGTTACAAATGTACCAGTTTGAGATTTTTGGTGGTCAAAAAATTAGTTTGGGGTAAAATTGTTACAAGTGTACCAGTTTAGGGTTTTTCGTGGTATTAACCCTATAAAAATTCAAATCGTAAAGAAGCTTTTCTGAAAAAAAGTGAAAAGGTTGTAATGAACATGAGAACAAGATCATGCAAAAGTTTTAAAGCGGAAACTTCATAGAAATTTCGAATATGTATAGTTGACAATGTTACGGCTAGTGTTATCACCTAGAGGGGGTGAATAGGTGATTTTACTAAATTGAATGATTTAAACGTGCGGAATGAATGAAGTCAAGATCAACAACTCATATAATTAATATCAAATGGATGCGTGTGACAAACTTTTATATAAGTTGTCGTCAGATGATTGCGTTTGATGACTAAGATGATGTTATGACAAACTTGTTTGACGTATATGTATGCAGTATAATATCAGCAATAATAAATAAACGTTTAGGAATAGGGAATACTGCATACAAATATTTATAGTGGTTCGGCTTTATTGAGCCTATATGCACTCTCCACGTTGGCAGCTTGTTGGCTGTGTTTTATTATTGAATCACTAAAAGATTACAAGAACAGTGCTTCTCAGATAATAGACTATACTTTTACGTACACTCTTCACTCAAGTAATTTTCTTTATAAAATCACAACGTGGAAAATAGTAATCAAAAGTGTGTAAGATCGAAGCTCTATTCAGACTTTGGAATTCCCAATTCTGGTTTCATTTTCTTGTACGACATTTGTACTCCTTTTATACTCATGTACTTCCAATTTATCCATTGGAAAATCTTCAGAGGACTGATCTCCAAATTAAACTGTTGGTGAAACTTCTCAAAAGAAAATGCATAGCCGTTAGAAAAAGAACCATTATCTCCAAGTGATTTGATCGCCCATACAATCAAATCAAGATTTCCATAAGTGTAGTTCTTCATGTTTAAGGAATGATCTTGTAATTGCCAATTTGAATATCTTGAAATATCAATTTGATTATCCTACATAAACTTGTCAAAAATAACATTCATTGAATCTAACGAGTAATTTTGAGTCTGATGACAAAGTCCTTTCATCTACTAAGTCTGATGACTTAGCATTTACCTACATCAAATAACTTAAGTGTAATTCTGATCAGTAACAGATAATTTTGTCATTCCTCAAAACTCATTAGGGATTTTTCTCAATAGACAGGACCCTCAAAATCTGATTAAATCAACATATGGACTAGGACTACTTATGATCGGAAAGGCTAACCTCACATCATGTTGAAACTAGGGACGTCCATTGAAATAGAATCCACGGTTATTTAACTTGAATAGCCTAACAAGACCAAATTGTAAGTCACTGACATGACATCTTAATTAGAGCAAATACATCATAAATGCCCTTTGGGTATTATATCTTATTCAATAATGCAATTCCAATGAATGAAATCAGGAGCGTAATGACTGTTTCTATAATGAGATTCATCAATTACTGAGATTTAGTAACATAATTTGAGATACACTTCCGTTATCGAGCTCAAGTTAACTCATTTTGTGAAGAAAAATGCTTATGTGACTGTCTAATGTGAAAATAACAGCCTGTTTGGGGTCACAAATAAATAAATAGTAAATAATTAGAAATTGTTATGGGTCCACTCCTTCAAGAATTTATAACTCACAACATTCTGTTATTTTAGTAGTAGCTCAAATATTATTATGCTAGCAAAGCCCTTTTGCGAAAGCTTGATATACAGCTCAAATTTGATCTAGTTTCGAATAAGTTCGAGCCCAACTATTCGGCTCTGCAATTTGCAAGTATAGTGTTATCCTGGGCGTGAGCATAGGAAGTAATGTTTGTCTACATATTGCAATTAGCAAGTATAGGAAGAAAATATTGTTTGTCGATGTATCGTATTTATAGCATGATTATGTGCATGCACTTAAATTTAACTCAACAGCTCAATTAGCTGGGCTCCAGAGCAAAATACTCAAGTTAGGCTTTTTCAAACTTGAACTCAGCAAGAATTTATTTATAAATCTCTTGTATCTCTCGACTAGCTTGATCAATTTCAATTCGTACGTGCAACCTATGTATATACGTTGGAAATATCATCACAAATCATCACTTGGTGTTTTCTACCGAAAAGTAGGCATTAGAATTGCTTGAAAAGGATGCATACATTGACTTTGGGATCGAATGGGTGACCACTGGCTTCTCCTTTTTCCACCGTGAATAATACGAGAGGAAACCTATAAACACTCCAACTGGTGTGGTCTCTAAGGTAACTAGAAATGGCCCGACCAAAAAAAAAAGTAACTAGAAATGGCAAGTGCGTTGTCGGGGAAAAAATTAAATTCCAATTTTTTTTAGTGAAAAGACTGTTTCGATGTCATTAATTTTCTATGAATTCAATGTGTTCATTAAATTTTACATAATCAAAGGTAGAAAAATAATGACACATTTCGTCCCTTATTATGCAAACTTGTTATATTGTAAGTCAATACCTCACTCCAAAAACTTATATTTTAAGATATTAGTAAATAAAAATCTAGCTTTTTTGAGTCACTTGATGATAAAATCGAAGTATTGAGAGGTTTTGCGTCCCTCGTTGTTACAAGCATTCATAAATTTTTCTGACACAAATATAGTTCTTCCATCTCTTAAGTGTACTCTAATTTGTTGATCCCTAAAGTCCAAACTATTGAAGATGTTTCTCAATACCAACACATTGGTCTTGGCAATTTCCTTTATAAGATCATATTTAATTTTGTCAATAGGCTCAGACAATATCTCCCACAATTAGTTTCTCCTTATCAAGGTGCATTCATTGAAGGTAGACTAATTCATGACGACATCATGGGGGCACAGGAGGCGTTCCGTCACATGAAACTAAGGGAAAAGGCTAAAAGGGTTGGCGTGCTTTCAAAGTTTTTTTTTTTTTGGTCTAAGTGCTTTCAAAGTTGACATGAATGAAGTTTATGATAGAGTTGAGTGGGATTAGAATCGGAAATGACAAAGTTGGGATTTAATCAAACTTGGATTGATTGGATTATGCTTTGTGTAAGAACATAATCCAATCAATCAGGAAGCCACAGTTTGAACAAGCCAATGGATCGATGAGTTATTTTGAAATTCTTGTAAAGAAATAAAGTTTTCTGTCATCCACTTAATTAGAAGAGAATCTGATTCCATGAATGAATACTTGGAACAAAAATCCATTAGTGATTCTTTATCAATGGACTTATGTCAACTAGAAGACCTGAACAAGATGAGAAGACTCACGAAACGACCTGAATAACTGGTGCTTCAACAATACTAACGCTCAAATCCACCATTTTCCATAAATTTTCTTTGTGTGTCAACTTCAATGAAGACTTGAAAAAGTAAGTCAAGAATGCCCGACTAAATAGCAAAATGATGAGCGATTCAGTCTCATCATTCTGTAGTATTTACTAATTGTCCCCTACGGCACGCTAAACAGATTGAAAGAGGAAAACATTTGATCTTGCAAATTTATTGTCAAAGACAAAAAAATAATTGATCACGAAAGGACCCAATTGCCGGAAAAAGCTGTATAGCTGTAAAAGGCATTGGCCTCGATTGAGGCTTCAAGAACAATCTTCCATCTATAAGTATGTCATCAATCTCGTTAATAATACGTAGATCTAAACCATCTCATCTCCCAAAAACCAATCATCACCTCAATCATGGTTTCTTCCTTACTGCTGTCAAACCAATCTCCTTTAGGTGTCTTCTTATTCTTCTCGCTCTTCTTGGCGGACGCCACTTCATTTCATGGTGCAGGCATTTTTGCTTCCTCCACTTCTTTTGTCGCTATCAATGCGACCAAGAATAAGTATGAAGCAGAGGCTCTCTTGAATTGGAAATCTACTCTTGGAAACCATAGCCAATCTCTTCTATCTTCATGGCACGGTAATAATCCTTGCGGCTTTACTGGTGTCACTTGTGACGACTACGGAGCCCTCACTAACCTGAATCTGTCCTATCTCAATTTGAGAGGAATGCTAGATGGCCTGACTTCTCATGCTTAACCAATGTGGTTAGCTTTCAACTTGGCAACAGCTCGATCTATGGCTTCATCCTCTCAAGTATCGGTAACCTTTCCAAACTCAACTCTCTTCATCTTTATGGCAATGAATTGTTCGGGGAAATTCCTCCAAGTATAGGTATGCTAAAGAGTCTTCATTCTTTGAACCTATCTACGAACAACCTGAGTGGACACATCCCTCAAGAGATTGGAGGGTTGGATTCTCTTTTGGAAATTGATTTATCCAAAAACAATTTCACTAGTCCTATCCCCACTTCACTAGGGAACTTGAGTAGCCCGATTAAACTTCGTCTATAGCAAAATCAACTTTCAGGGCCCATTCCTAGTTCTCTTAAAAAACTAATCAATTTAATCAAATTAGTCATTTCTCGAAATTACTTAATTGGTTCCATTCCAAGAGAGATAAGTGACTTGAAAAATTCGAAATATCTTTATTTAGGGCAAAATGGACTTTCGGAACCCATACCTTCCGAAATCGGGAGGCTCACTTCTCTTATTGGACTTGAGCTATCATGCAACAATCTCATTGGGCCCACTCCTCGTTCCATCGGAAACTTGACAAATTTGTCTTATCTTGAACTCTCCAATAATACCCTTTTCAGTTTCATCCCACATGAAATATGTGACTTGGGGAGCTTGATGGTTCTTTGCTTAGAGGAAAATAGATTGCCAGGATCCATTCCCTCAGAAATTGGGCAGCTCAGTTCTGTTAATGCACTTTACCTGGCAAGCAATAGTCTCATTGGCGTGATTCCTTTTTCTGTAGGAAACTTGACAAGTTTGTATTTTCTTTACCTCAACAAAAATGCAATCTCATCCTCAATTCATCAAGAAATTGGGATAGAGTTGTCAGGGAATGATTTGTTTGGTCCAATCCCATTGTCTCTCCAGAACTTGAGCAGTCTAATTTGGTTAAACCCTTTGTAAAAACGTAAAACTATATTATAATTCTTATGAATGTTTTTTTTTTTACATCTTTATCTCTCTTTTCAACTTCTATTTATAAGAAGTTAAGAATCTAAACAAATCAATAATAAATCAGAAAGAAATCAAGGAGTGATTGCAAGAGATTCGCTGAATATCATGAGCGATTGCTGAATATCGGGAATGGTTGTTAGAGATCTGCTGAATATCAGATTTCAGATTTGATATCCTTTGACATCTCCCCGCAAGCTGATGTGAGAGATCTCACAGTAAGCTTGTTCTGCAATAGACGAAATCGATTGGTAGATAGGGCTTTGGTGAAGATGTCCACAGGTTGATCTATGGAGGAGATGTACTGAACATGGAGTTGCTTCTGAACCACCCATTCCCGAACGAAATGATAGTCAATCTCAACATGCTTTGTTCGGGCATGAAAAACGGGATTACCAGTGAGGTAAATAGCCGAAATATTGTCACACCATAAGACAGGAGGACTCGACAAGGGGACATGGAGGTCGCGTAATAAGGCTTCTATCCATATGAGCTCGGCCGTTGTATCAGCTAGACACTTAAATTCTGCTTCGGTGCTAGAGCGAGCTACAGTCCGTTGTTTACAGGAGCTCTAGGAAATAAGATTAGATCCAAGAAAGACACTATAACCACCAACAGACCTACGAGTGTCATGGTCACCTGCCCAACTTGCGTCGGAGAAAGCATGTAGTTGACAAGTAGAGCTGCAAGTAAGCAGAATGCCATAATTAGTAGTACCACGTAGAAAACGCAGAATACGCTTAACGAATTGCCAATGGGCATCGGTGGGAGCATGCATGAACTGACACGCGGTATTCACCGCATAGGCAAGATCCGGCCGAGTGATGGTAAGGTACTGGAGAGCGCCGACAGTACTACGATATAAGGTAGGATCATGAAATAAAGCTCCGTGTTGCAGTAAAGACGGGTCAGTACCAGTAACACAAGGAGTCGTGACTGGTCGAGCATCTTGCATATGGGTACGTTGAAGAATGTCGTGTGCATACTTGCCTTGATGGAGTAGTAGACCTTTGTCAGTTCTTTGCAATTCAATGCCGAGAAAATAATGGAGCTCGCCGAGGTCCTTAATAGCAAATTCTTGTTGCAGGGATTCGATTAGAGCAGATAAAGGCGCTGAGGGAGACCCAGTTAAAATTATATCATCGACATATACCAAGAGAAAGACACTGTATGCTGACGAGTGAAGCATAAATAAAGAGGAGTCAGCGCGAGATACTTGAAACCCAAGAGAGAGAAGAAAAGAACTTAGTCGTTGGTGCCATGCACGCTGTGCCTGTTTTAGTCCATAAAGTGAACGTTGAAGACGGCATACGTGGTGAGGATGAGTAGAGTCGACGAAGCCTGGAGGTTGCTGCATATAAATTTCCTCTTCAAGATGACCATGGAGAAAAGCATTCTTCACGTCCAATTGTCGAAGCTGCCATCCCTGACTGAAAGCAAGAGAAATAACGGTGCGAACCGTTATGTGTTTTACCACAGGACTAAAAGTTTCATGGAAATCTATCCCTTCTTGTTGATTGAAGCCTTTGGCGACTAACCGAGCCTTGTATCTTTCAAGGGATCCATCAGCCTTCAGCTTGACTCGAAATACCCACTTACAACCAATGGGTTTGCATTGTTTTGGTGGAGATACAAGGGTCCAGGTCTGATTGTGCATCAAGGCAGTGTATTCTTCATTCATAGCCGCTTGCCATGCTGGATCTTTATTTGCTTGAGTGAAGGAAGTCGGTGTCGGTATTGAGGAAGCTTCGGTTTGTAGGGCATAAGTGTGATCAGCCCGAAGTTGACGCCGTGCCAAAGTTCCATCTCGCAGCCTTGTCACCATAGGATGAGATGAGGCGGCTGGCGGTGAAGAAGAGTCGGAGATGCTATCACTATCATTTCGAACATCAATAGTGGGTGGATCTGGGAGCAAAGATGACTCCGATTCTGAAAAAGGAGTTAGAGAATTTTGCTGAACTTGTACAGGAGAAGGAAAATTAGTTGGGGCAGTAGAGATGTGCTCCATTAACTGAGGTTGTTCCACGTTTTTGTTCAAAAATGGAGGGAGCATAAGATATTCTGGAGCCGCAACAGTGGTTTGACAAGCATTCGTTGGACTAGAGGTAGTAAAGGGAAATAATTGCTCATCAAAAATTGCATCGTTGGTGATGTAGATGCGACGATCTCTTAGAGAATAGCAACGGTAGCCCTTGTAGCACGACGGATATCCTAGAAAAATGCATAAATGAGATCTGGATTGGAGCTTATTCTTTGCATAAGATTGAAGATTGGGGTAAACCGCACACCCGAAAACCTTGAGGTGCTGAATAGAGGGAACAACTTTATGAAGTGTCTCCCATGGTGTTCGGTTCTGTAGAACTGGTGTCGGCAACCGATTGATAATATGTACTGCAGTCTCAAATGCAAAATCCCAAAAGCGAGGCGGTACAGATGCATGGTTAAGCATTGAAAGGCCCATTTCAACAATATGGCGATGCTTTCTCTCAGCTGTGCCATTTTGATGATGTTGATGAGGACATGAGGTCCTTTGATGAATGCCACGATCTTGTAATAAACGTTGAAAAGAGGCCGAGAGAAATTCGCGTGCACAATCACACTGAATGGCTTTGACTGTGGTGGAAAATTGATTTTCCACAAAATTAAGGAACACAGAGAAAATGGAGAGAAATTGATCACGAGATTGCAACATGTATAGCCATGTAAATTTGGAATAGTCATCAACAAAACAAATATAATACCGATCATTAGATGTAGAGGTTACAGGAGCTGGACCCCATACATCAAAGTGAATTAACTGCAACGGAAAGGTAGACCTATGATGGGTGGGTGCATGAAATTGACTATGACTCTTACTAGACATACATGCAGGACACGGTGAGAGTGCTACCGGTGATTTATTAAGAACTTGACAAACAACTGAGAAGGTAGCATGACCAAGTCGGTTGTGCCACAGACGAACAAGATTGGTTGCAGAGGCTTGGAACACGGACGGAGATGATAATTGCGAAGAAGATGCTGGAATGGAATAAAGATCGTGATTAGTTTCCCTTTGAAGTAGAGTTCTCCCCGTGTGACGACACTTCACAGAAAAGGAATTTGATGAGAATAGGAAATCACAGTTGTTTTCTTGACAAAACTGACGTACCGATAGCAAATTCTTTTTGATTGTGGGAAAAACTAGAACATTAGACATACGAAAAAGTGGAGAAACATAGCTACCTGTGTGAGTAATGGGTAGATGGGACCCGTTACCTATGGTGACTTGTTGGGATCCAAAATAAGGCTGAACATTAGACAAACCGGAAGGATTATTTGTCACATGGTGGGTAGCACCAGAATCAGGATACCAAGATTCACTAGAGAAGATGGAAGGTGGAGGAGGAATTTCAGCCAAGTTGAGTTGAGGATAAAATTCGGATGGTGGATGCTGAAGATATCTGTCATGACAAACATTGGCACTATGACCGTGTTTGTTACAAATCTGACACCGAAGATTGCTTCGTCTCTGACTCTGGTTATTGCCAAAAAATGGATTGAAATTGGTGTTGAGATTCCGATTGTGATAATGTTGGCCAGCCCCTCGATAATTTCTGTCTCTTCCTTCTTGATTCCGATTTTGGAAAAAATGCCCATTACCTCGAGAATATCTGACAGCATGTTGTTGTCGTGATCTTTGAGGTTGTGAGGAAACCATTGTAGGCCCATCAAAATGTGCAGCAAATGCAGCCGGTGGAGCAACAGTAGACTCCATGAGGTCTAAGCGAGCTTCATGGGACAATATGAGACCGTGAAGGGCATCTCTAGTCATTGTTTGATTTTGACTTTGCACTGATATGGATACTGCAAGGCTTTGATATTCGGCTCCCAATCCACGAAAAATGTGAGTTTGATACTCATGATCGGAAATAATCTCGCCAATCGAAGCGAGTTGGTCTACAAGAATAGTGGCTTGTTGAAGAAATTCCGTAACTGTTTGGTTACCTTTTCGAAGAGCTTGCAGCTGCATTCTAAGATGAGTTGCTCTAGCAAGATTATGAGCAGCATAAGATGTACCAAGGAATTCCCATGCTTCTGCGGATGTGTTGAAATTTGAAAGCTGACCGACAATGGCGTCAGATGTCGTGCTAAGAATCCACCCAAGTGCGATTTGATCGCGTGTTATCCACTCGTCATATGCTGGGTTCGGAATAGTGGTGGTGGTTCCATCTGCTGTTTGCACAATTTGGCTAGGTGGACATACTGAAGATCCTTCCACAATTGGTAGTAGTTTGCTTGCTCGAAGACACGGTAATAGGCATGCCCTCCAAACAACAAAATTGTCTCCTGTGAGCTTGACTCCAATTGCTGGACAGGAGATGGAATTTGCAGGAATTCCAGTGGCTGCGGATCCAAGTACCTGGGTTGTTAAGCCAGGGATGGTACTTGAGATCGAAGTAGATGTTGAAGAAGGCGAGGATGCCATTTGAGAATAAAATAAAGCTTTCGCTAGAAAAGCTCTGATACCATGTAAAAACGTAAAACTATATTATAATTCTTATGAATGTTTTTTTTTTACATCTTTATCGCTCTTTTCAACTTCTATTTATAAGAAGTTAAGAATATAAACAAATCAATAATAAATCAGAAAGAAATCAAGGAGTGATTGCAAGAGATTCGCTGAATATCATGAGTGATTGCTAAATATCGGGAATGGTTGTTAGAGATCTGCTGAATATCAGATTTCAGATTTGATATCCTTTGACACCCTTACTCATATCATCTTTCAGGCTCGATTCCACAAGAGTTGGGGAAATTTATATCTCTTACAACATTAATGGTATGGGATAATAATTGGACCGGTCCCATCCCTACATCAATTGGAAGCCTGCCCAATCTAACTTTTTAAAACCTTGGTGACAACAATTTCTTTGGTTCCTTGCCTTTTGAATTTAAAAAGTTAACACACTTGAGTGGTTTGCATCTATGTAATAATGAACTAGAGGGGGAGCTGCCTGGAGATGTATGCCTTGGAAGATCATTGCAATCTTTCTCCGTCTACAATAAACATTTCAGGGGTCCCATCTCAACAAGTTTAGAGAACTGTAGCACATTAATCAGATTGAGGCTAGAAGGAAACCAACTTACTTGAAACATAACATAAGCTTTCGGAATCTATCCGCATTTAGAGCTTATAGACTTGAGCCACAATAATTTGAATGGCGAACTTTCGTGGAAATGGGAGCATTGTTGTAATTTGACGAGATTGAGGATATCAAACAACTACATTTCTGGTGAGATACCTGCAATATTTGGACGGATGGTTAGTTACTCGAACTGGACCTTTCTTCAAATAAATTAAGGGGAGAGATTCCAAGGGAATTAGGAAGCCTGTTGATGTTGTTAAATCTCGATCTAAGCAATAACACAATCATGGGAACTGTGCCAACTGAGATTGGACTTTTATTTCATTTGGAGAATTTGAACTTGGCATCCAACAATTTGAGCGGATTGATACCGGTGTAGCTAGGCTCATGTAACAGCTTGTTGAGCTTGAACATGAGCAGAAATAAATTCCAAGGAAGCATTCCTCATGAGATAGGCAACACACAATTCCTTGAGGTTTTTGATTTAAGTTATAATATTTTTTTCTGCAAATATACTAGGAGAGTTTGCGGCTCTGAGAAACTTGCAAGTTTTTAATATCTCCCACAATAGCCTATCCAGTTCCATCCTACATTCTTTTGGTGAGTAGTTGGCCTTGACTTCCATTGATGTATCCTATGATAACTTGAAAGGTCCTCTCCCAAATGTCAAGGCTTTCAATGAGGCTTCTTTGGAGGCAATTCAGCATAACAAAGGGCTTTGTGGAAATATTGTTGGTTTACTGAAATGCAATTCTATTTGGAGCAGAAAACGCAATTGACGTGTTGGAGCTAGAATCACACTTATCCTCATTCTCTCATTCTTGGGGTTTCTCCTTCTCTCTTGCATCTTGATCATTCTTGTAATCGTTAATCATCGAAGAAGAAAGATTATCAAGGGAGAAAAAAATGAACGGGCAAATGATATGGATTTTATGCGTATTTTTACTTATGATGGGAAAGTTATCTATGATCTAATTGTCGAGGCCACGGAAGGATTTGACTCCAAGTACTATGTGGGTGAAGGAGCATATGGAATTGTTTATATAGCCAAGTTATCAAAAGGTCCAATGGTTGCTGTCAAGCAAACCTCATCATCCCAAGAAGATAGTGAAATCGTTGATTTGATACCATTTGGAAGGGAAATTCAAGCTTTAACAAATATACACCATCGCAACATCATGAAATTTTATGGGTTTTGCTCTCATGCCCAACGTTGTTTTTTAGTGTATGAGTACATGGAAAGAGGAAGCTTGAGAACAACTTTGAATGATGATGAAAGAGCAACATTTTAGTGGGATAAGAGGGTAACTTTGACTCAAGGAGTTGCAGATGCATTGTCCTATATGCATCATGAATGTTCACCTCCGTTGATTCATTGAGACTTGACCAGTAACAACATTCTATTGGATTGCAATTATGAGGACCATGTTTCTGATTTTTGCACTACAAGACTCTTGAGGCCAGATTCATCAAACTGGACTGCTATTACTGGCACCATTAGATATATTGCTCTAGGTACTCCGTAATTTCTTTTCAATTTCGATGGCATTCAATGTCAGACATCCCTTGTACAACTTAACTTTTACTACTTTAGTGTTGTTGTTTAGTTATTTAATCTTCTTATGGAGATTTGTTTACTCAAATAGAGCTTTCAAGTTCAGATTAGAAAGCTTTCTAATTTCCTTAATTAAGAAGAATTGGTAAATGAGGAAAAACATGATCCACTTCAAGGATATTAAGTTCGTGTTAACTAAATGATGCTTGTGTTTTAAGCATCTAATAAAATCTTTTAAACTTCTTTGAAGCATAAACTCCCAAGCTCAAATCAGTGTAGTAAGTGTATATTAAGTAGAAATTTATACTTATAATTGTCACGACATCGGAAGCAATGTTTTCAACTTGTATATAGCCTATGATCGAAGTTATGAAGAAAAAATGTGAATTCTCTACTTGCAGAGCTGGGTTATTCTACAATTCCTATAGAAAAATGCGATGTTTATAGCTTTGGAGTCATTGCATCAGAGACAATCACGGGAAGGCATCCGAGAGATCATATCTCTCAAGAATGTTCATCGTCCACCCAAACTGAGCCGTCAATGCTGTTGAAGGATGCGCTGGATCATGTCTCTCGCCTTATAGACTATGTCTTCAAGATTCACAAGACATGGTTTCAATTGCCAAGATAGCATTCGCGTGCTTGCAAGCCGATCCGCGGCTTCAACCAACCATGGGACAAGTCTGTGAACTTTTATTAACGTGTGAATGTTGAATGAATTCAATTAAATCACTTTTAATTTCTGTGCAATGTCGTCCTAGAATTTTCAGTTGGTCCAATTAGATTCCAAATGTACTTAAATATGTTATTGTCATCATTTCATTAATTCTTGATAAGAAATATGGCATAGACACCCACTTAATAAAGACAATGTTTGATGGAGAAAATTACGTGGATTTCATGCTTGTCATGTTGACTCAAATTTGGGGAAAAATGTTGAAAAAGTCCTAAACATTTTGTATTTGTGCCAATTTAGTCCTAAACCTTTTTTAGGTGCCAATTTAGTCTTAAATTTTTTGTATTTGTTACAATTCAATCCTTCCGGCTAATTTTGATTAGATTTTGCTGGCGTGGACGCTGGTCGACTTACGTGGCACTTCTAGCGATGACGTGGATAACATTTAAAAATATTTTAATATTTTTCAAAAATTTTTAATTTCTTTGTTTTCATTTTTTTATTTTTTTTTCTTTTCCTTTCTTCTTCCTCCAGCCGGTTGCCAGATTGGCGACAGGCTAGAGGCTAAGGCTGGCAAGCCAGCGGCTAGGCGAGGCATGACCTCCCTGGATTTGGCGAGGTCAAGCCTCACCCATGGCCAGCAGGGCTTGACCTTCGTTAGATTCGGCGAGGGCAAGCCACGCCAACCCAGCACAAGGCCGCCTTTGCGACCTTCTGGCGAGGTCGAATGGCTGTGAGGGCAGCCTCACGTTGGGCTAGCGTGGCTCGCCCTTGCCGGATTTGGCGAGGGTCGAGCCCCGCTGGCCATGGGCGAGGCTCAACCTTGCCAAATCCGGGGAGGTTGTGTATTGCCTAGCCGCTGGCTTGCTGTCGCCGTTGCTTGCGAGGGTGAGCCTTACCAGCGGCCGGCGGGGCTTGCTGACCCTGGCCTCCAACCGGTCACCGAACCGGTGACCAATTGGAGGAAGAAGAAACGAAAAGAAAAAAAAGAGAAAAGAAAAGAAAATATTTTAAAAATTAGAAAAATATTAAAATATTATTGAAAGTTGTCACATCATTGCCGGCGATGCCACGTAAGCTAGTCGGTGTCCACGTCAGCGAAATCCGATTAAAATTAACTGGAAGGACTGAATTGGCACAAAGACAAAATATTTAGGATTGAATTGGTATAAAAAAAAGATTTATGATTAAATTGGCACAAATGTAATAGGTTTAGGACTTTTCTGAGATAACTTTTCAATATGTGCACTATTCACTAAGACAACTTTTCGTTTTCTCAACACACATTATCATCCAAGTTGACTCTCTTTAACGAAGATTTTAGGTTTCTTCTCCTGAGAAGCATAGGAATAACGACTTTGGTATCTCTGCCATTAAGATGTATAGAAAACTGAATCAATTTTCCTTCGAAGCGTAAAGAAAAATCCCACCTCCACTTTCCATTTGACACGATGAGTGAAAGTTTGAAGAAGAATAAGACCACGTCGTTCATATTAAGTGATTGGTTTTATCCTAATTTGGAAGCTTTTCATTAACACTTGTAGAATTCTTGTCGGATGCACAGGTTCTAACGATTTTTTGTAAATGAAAAATTGTTTAAAAGTATTAATTTTAAACCTTTTGTTGATCCTGGTCCCCTCAGAACTAACAACTTATGGAACTATTATTTTCATCTAATTTTTTTTTTACATTTTACCGTCTTGATTTTTCTGTCAATTAATATTTACGGAACTTGTTTCGCGACTATAATACACTAATTTGTGGTTTGACATTGGATTATTTATCTTTTTCCATATTGCAATAGGATTTTTGCAAAAAGATATATGGATTAGGCATAAACAACCAAAAGCAGATAAATTGGTTATCTGCCGAAAGTCATTTTTTTAATTATAAAAAGATAGTCATTCACACCTGAATTTCGCCCGTGAGCCCCTCATGCATCCTCAAATCGTCTCCTAATCGAAAATGTCGATGTTCCATCATACTGCATGTGACTTTGAATTGTGTTCGAATTTACATCTGACTTTGATTTCTGTTGTTGATTTTGTTCTTATTCGGAAACATTTACTTTCCAAGTTGTCAATTATTGCAAAAGATTTACTCCCGCTAAAAGAAAGGAAGAGTAAATGCAAAAGAACATGTCACGTGCTGTGTTTCCCACCGGAGATGATTTTGAATTTGTCGCGACCCTAAAAAAATTATCGATTTTCTCGGGCTAATGGATTATTAAGATTGAACTTAACTCGGGCCCTCCCAAGCCCTACCAAATCGCAACTTAGGATTCAAGTTCTTAACATGCAAATGTTTTCATGCTTGGAGTCGCGACTAATCATTTTACGGTAGGCTGATTAGATACCTAAATAAAACATAGGGAGATATGTTTTATTCCTACGAACCAGAGATTCTAAGCCCGGGGACTTGATTACGCTAGATCTAGTCTAACGCCCTTTCGGTACCTTTTCATTTCAAAAATATTTTGACAGGCAGTTTGGATCCATTTTAACTTAATTATTAACATGTGAGGTGTTCATGCGGGTGCGCAAACCACCAATTTAACATCCAGAAAGCATTAAATAAATTGCAAGCTTAGGAGAACAACTTACCTCAAATCCAGCGCAAGCATATGCATTATTAGCTAGAAAATCACATCAAACACCCTAATATGATTTCTAGTTAACAAACAATCATTCAATTTCTCTTTCTTTGATTTTTCACTTATTTAGATGAAACCTAGTCTATATGCAATAACGTGCAAAAATATGACATGCGAAATAATGCAACTTAACATGCATACTATATGACACGCGACGATGTGACCTAAATCTAATGACGAAAGGATGATTATTTTTGGTATTTTTTATCAATGAAATTCGGAATTAATGAAAATGCCTGAAATAACATGCGACCTAATCACTTCTATTTTTGGTATTTTCTGTTTAAAATTCGAAATAGTAAAAATGCCTAAATTAACATGCAATCTAAGATGACTTAATCTACCCTAGAATGACTTATTTTTGGGATTTTTGTGCAAAATTCGGAATAATAAAATTGCTGAAATAATATATTAAGATTAGAATATTACTTAATTTAAACTAGGAACTAGATCGTCTCACGTCCTAATTTAAATTAAATAATTACTCTATCTTCTAGATATATTCAAAATTCCTAGACATGCAAAAATTCTAATTCAAACTCTAACTAATATTTTTTTGAATTTTCTGTTTTATTTGAAAAGGAAAGCAATCAAAACAAATAAGGATAGCAACCAATTCAAATCAACCACGCGATCCGCCAAATTCGTTTCAAACTCAGATTAGGCACAAAAATCAAATAATCGGTCATATCTATAGGGTTATAGATATTAACGGATAATTGATCATTCAAATTTATAAAGCTAATCAAAATCACTATCGTGTTCAAGTGGTTATGAATAGGATAATGATTTCCCGTATCGCCGCGTATCGGACTTTAGGGTTAAAGTCGGATAGTCGTCCAGATACGTAGCCGAATTAGGAAAATTTCCTAATTTGAATATTTTTAAATATCGCGGATATCAAACATTATCCTAAAGATATCTAATTACCGACGTGATATTCATACAATATTCAAAGTACTCAAATTAGGAAATTGAATGTTCTGAAAATTATAGGATAATGACAATTACCTAATTTGCAGATAACCTTCCGAAATTTGAATCGCTTCGGGATCGGGATCGACTTGCGGATCGAGACAGCGATGACCGGCGGTGAGGCACGGCTCCAGCGAGGCTCACGGCAAGACTCGGTGTGCTGTTCTGGCAGCTTCAACGGCAAGGACAGCGGTTGTTTCGTGAGGAGGGTGTCCGGCGACGACGACATCGACTCACGACGCCGGTGGGGCCGATGGCGAGGCCGTCCGAACAGCGACGTGCAGCAACGGGTACTGTTCTGGCGGGGCTCACGGCTGAAGCGGCTGGACAACGAGTTGGCGAGAGCTGCGTCGGCGCTACTTGCGGTGGCTTCGGGTAGAAAATTTCAAGACTGCACGATTCCAGAAAAATAGGCGTAACTTCCTCAATACACGTCGGATTGACCCGATTCCAAAAGCCACAGATCAAGGACTCGTAGATCTACAACTTTCGTGTTTTGAGTTTCCACAAATAAGCTCTGTGGAGTGAGAGATTCTGGAAAGTGTGTGCTGCTGCTTCGGGAATACTAGGAGGGAGTCACGTTGATGAAGAGTTGACAAAGTCAACCTCTTGGACTCACCAATTCAGCTGGGATTCGTGGATTTTGGCCTCAGAACCACAGCAACAGAGGACCGAACTCAGCGTGATACGTCCTCTCCTCTGGCGTCTTCTGCTGGAACGAACTTCTGTTGACCGAGGAATTCAGAGCAGCAGCTGGCAACGTTGTCTTCGTTCAGCTTGGTCAGCGGGGCTTCAACGTAGACTGAAGGAGGAAGAATGTGGACTGCTTCGGGGCTTCAACGTGGACATGCATGGGCTTCTTTGTTGACTGGGAAATCGGCTGGACGTGAAGCGAAGTGAAGTAACAGCAGCGGGGGCTTCTTGCTTCGGGGACACTAGGAGAAGCAACACTAACAGCGACAGAGTTGGTTCGTTGTTGACGTTGAGGTGTTGATGTTGAGGAAACAGCCGCAACGAGGGCCCTCGATGGAAGTGCAGTAATGTCCGAAGAAGTAGCAACAGCAGTGATGATTCTCGGGACAGGCAGTTCGGCGATGGGTGAGCAGCGACAAGGCACGACGCAAGGCACGGGCACCGGTCGTGCGTCGACGAGGATGCCGGCGCGCGGTGGCGTGACCGATCTCTCTCTCTTTCTCTCCCACTTTCTCAAAAATTCTGATCTCTCCATTATGTTCCCCCTAATTCTGACCTAATAACATGTATATATAGCACTAATCCTAGGTCAATTTAGATGGGCTCTAATCCTAGTAGGCTTAGGCTTGGGCTTAATTTTAATTAATATAAATGGGCTGAACTAACTTAGGCTTTAATTAATTAAATTCAACAGACTAAATTAAGCCCAAATTAAAAACACCCAAGCCCGTTCGTCTTGAAATTCCGGGCCCTCGCATTCCCGAGCGTCCCGTTTTTTGTTCGATGAATTTTAAGCTCGCTCGCTATTGCCGGTCCGATGCAAAAATGCAATGAAACTAAAATGAACCTAAATTACATGTTATGCAATTTAAATATTTTTGTTTAGGGGTTAAAAAATTAATCCCTAATTTTTTATGCAAATTACACTAAATGTCGTGCCAAAATTTAGGTGTCAACAGCTGCCCCTCTTTGAAGGTGAGCTCGCAGAGGTTGCATTCAAAGACTAAATGATACCTAAATTTCAACTATACAAATGCAATGAATGTTATTTTTGTCGGGATTATGAGTCCCATTTTTTAATGCATTAAGAAATGATGCATGCTGACATGAAAAGAACACATACCTGGAATTACTTACCTGACAGAAGTGAGATAATGCAATTCGAGGCATGACTCTGCTTTGTTTGTTATTTAGCAAATGTCTGGGCTCAGTCCCATAGGTATTGCCTGATAAACTGTTGATGAATGTCGGTGATCTGCAGTTATGTCAAAACACACGAGCACGAAGAAAGCTCAACGTATCCAATCATCACCTGGATTCGTGAGATAAAAAAAATGCAAAAACGTTCCGACCTTTACAAACCACCTATACATCTCCATAGGTATTTGTAAAGATTTGGCCGCTGCGCCTATACATCGCCATAGGTGCATCACGGGGGAACTAAAGAGGATATTCCGACCCTTATGAAATACTTATACATCGTCATAAGTACTCATAAGGATTTGGCCGCCTCACTTATACATCGCCATAAGTGAATTGCGGGGGAAAACCTGGGGTTGAGAGAATATTCCGACCTTTATGAAATACCTATATATCGCCATAGGTATTCATAAAGATTTGGCCGCTCCACCTATACATCGCCATAGGTGAGTCACGGGGGAATATCCGGGATAGAGTATTCCGACCTTTATAAGATACCTATACATCGCCATAGGTACTTATAAAGATTTGGCCGCTGTACCTATATATCGTCATAGGCATATCGCGGGAGAACACCTGAGATTAAAGAAGAATTCCGACCTTTACTAGACATCTATACATCGCCATAGACACTAGTAAAGATTTGGCCGCTTCACCTATACATCGCCATAGGTGCGTCACGGGGGAATCTTCTGGAGATTACAACAATATGATTTTGGTGAACAGTGGGACTAGCCCAAATATTCGAGGGTTCCTTGACAAAGTATCTAGATATCATTAGAGGTACTTGAAAAGGCTTGATCAATAGACACCTGCACATCATCAAAGGCATCTAGAGATCGCAACGAAATGATCAAATATGAGACCTGACGATTGCTCGAACAGGTTAGGGATATAGAGATATACTTACCTGGTGATATCTTTGACTCTCGAGAGTGTGTCTCCTGCTAGACACAGTTTTAAGCAACACGTAATATGTATACGCACTATCAAGAACACATGTACACATGTATTATGAATTCAACTGATTTTCATGCACGATGGTTTTGTCAAATCGGGATTACAAACTTCGCCGGGGAAAAATTCATGACAAGACAATCCGGATTCATAAACGGATATCTTGAAAATGCCGAATAAGGGACCTTCGGTCTGAAAGGGCTTTTCTCTCATTCTTATCAAAAAAGGCTGATTTATGCGAATCACTCCATCTCACCGTCATCATATCGATAAAGGGTCCAAGTATTCTCGCAAACAGTACGACCTTACCAATCCAAGAGGTCTTTATCAGGACTGTAACATGGGCTTGGTCAATGGCTTAGCAAATGAGACTCTTCGAGTCGAAGCTATTGAAAGAAAATACTCTGCGACTGTCTCCGGGTTTACAAGTCAAGAACCCTGCCAAATGAGATAGAAATGGATTTGCTCACACTTCTTCGAGCTAAGCTTGTAAACATCTAAATTCCCACGTCAGTTCAAGTGCCATAATGTGAAGAGACTTTGTAAGGGACGTAACGTAGGCTAGGCTCATGGGTTGAGAATTGAATGGATCATTCAGGCTCAAAATGTATATAATTGGGGTGAATAAGTTGGTGATCATCTTGGCATTGTCATCGGTTTTCTTCTTCACCAGAGATTGCCTTCTCGGTAATTGCTCCATTGGCTTCGAGAGACATCACTTGATTCCTTTGAGATTACTCGACTGGGGATTTTGACATGTCATATCCCGACATTTTTATTGTGCATTGGCCTTGCTTTTACCAGGCACACTGCTTTTTCTTGCCCTTTCTTTTTTTTTTTTCTCGACATATATCGCTTACAATGTAAACACTGGTCAGCTAATCTGACTGATTGGCTCACTGTTTGAACTCAAAAGCTTCTTGTCTTCTATTGATGCTTTGGATATGCTGCTTAAACAATGATGACTTTTTGCCTTGCCCTATTGTAGAGGATGATCACCAACTGGGTTTAAGAAATGAATTTGCAGGCTCAACTGGGCTTAGCAAAGGATAAAATGTGTATAGGATAGAGAAAGAAATGCTCTTTGTCATCCTAGGGCACTTGAACTTTGCGTGAACTCATCTGAAAAAGCAACACTCAAAGATTGACGCAAGTGAAAGCAAGAAAATTTCTACACATTTTTCACCATATGACACTGATTTACGTCCAGTTCGCCCCGATGTGGGGTGGTTCTCGACAGGGGTAATTTGAATGAATTGCTCTAAACATTTAGGCTCAAAATGGCGAAACAAGGGATAACCTGTAGTGTTTAAGGTAGAGAAATGAAATGCCTCTTGTCATTTCGGTCGTCGTACCTTTTGCGAGAGAACTCTTTACCCTGTAGACATGTAATTTTTCGACTCAACTCCCTGGGGATTCTTCACTCAACTCACTGGGGATTAGTGCATGGGACTGTGTGTAGGATAGGGCTTGTCTTTGTCATCCCGATGTACCCCATTCGACACGTTTAAGTCATTTCACATGAGTTATTAGATTGTCTAAATAGACTTCCCCCTTTAAAGTCGACAATACCGATCAACAAAATAACCATGCAGAAACTAAAGCCAATGCAAACATTTTCGCTTGAAATTGATCGAAACCATTTATTCATCAATGAAATGTTTGCAATTCAGAGGTAAAAATGAACACTGAAAAACTTTTGCTGCAAAATGTCAGATTTCATCAAGTATAATACATCTTTACAGCATCAAAATTAACAGGATTTGAGAACTCACGACCATCCATTTCTGCGAGAATCAGGGCACCTCTGAGAAGTACCTTCTTAACTACATATGGACCGATATAGTTTGAAGCAAATTTACCTACTCATGTGGTAACTGAATCGTGCGTTTGGTCTCACTTTCAGGGGGATTTGCCCCTATCTTCACCTCCTTGGGTTCTCCGAAATCACTCAGATTGGCGGTGATAGTTTGATCTACCGTAAGAACTTTAGGTCTTTCATGATGCTCTAGGTCATGCTGAATATCTGAGGAATCATCGAGTTCACCGGCATCATCGGGATCAAGCTCGGTTGCATATAATTCATCGGATTGGACCGTTCCCGTACTTTCACGTGTCACAAGATTGCCCCTGAAACATAAAGTAAGGGATTCAGAAGGACAAACAGTGGTAAACATTGCATTTTTTTGGGTAAATTTTTGTTTTTGTATTTTTTTTTCTTTTTTTTTTAAATTCATTTCGAAAAAGTTTTAACACGAGGAAGTATGAAGAAGCCCAGGCTTCAGAATTCTCCTTGGACTGCATTTTCTTTTATCGGTTGGATATCATCACCGGGCTGGTTTGATGTACCTTAACATGCCCTCAAAAATAAAAATAGAAATTTGTAATTTCATTGATTATTTCAAAATGAATTACATTTATTGAATGGAAATTGCAACAATCAAAACCTAAAAACGGAAATGGAAAGCAGCACCCGAAACGGGGCAAATCTTAAAAAGCAGTAAAAATTCCTACGCAGGGGAATGTGCAGAAAATTAAAGGTTTTACTCTTGTGGGCCAGTGCCCATTCCCTCTAACGGTCCTTCCTCGATAGCTCCAATGATGACATCATCTAACAGGGCAGTGATTCCGTCCATGGCATCATCAGAATCCTCTGTCATTTGAGGTGTTGGATCATTCATACCTCCCCATCCGTCAGGGACAATGTTACGGGGGTCAATATAGAAGCTCGGGGGCGCTGAGTACTTTACATAATAATTGAATTTGCCGCTTGACTGCCCCAAAGCGTCGATCACCTCTTTTCCTTCATCAGCCTTAAGCATGCTTTCTACGATCTCTTCATCATCAGTCGCGTCTTCGAGCGGAGGCATGTCTTCAAGCAAGGGATCGAGCTTGACCTTTCTAGTGTTCAATGTAGCAAATTCCTCGTCTCAGTTAATGACGACCTCAGAGATAGTAGAAATGATGCCAGTGTAGTCAGCATAAACGATCAGCCCAGCTTCTACCATCTTTGAAATTCTTTTTCTCATGACAGCTAGGGAAATGACCTCGTTAGCCGGGTAATAACCGGCCTTTACCAATTCACCATAGACGTCAATGGTGTGTACTCTGACGTTCTTGATTCGACCAGCATTGAAGTTGAATATGACATTCACATTGCCCACGTGATTGGGGAGCGGGTTACTCTGAACATTCGGCTTAGCGGGTTGGAATGAGAACGCCTTCGTGTTGAGAAGATTCTGAATTTGGTGCTTGAGGGCGTAGCAGTCGTCGATTGAATGCCCCAGCTCGCCCATGTGATAATCGCATTTCTTCGACGGGTCGTAGTTATAGAACTTCTCAGGATTGGGCCGCTTTGGCTCGGTAGTAAGCAAGCCTCTCTTTCAGAGCACCGCCAATACTTGAGACAATGATCCGGGGAGGGGGGTGAATTGCCTCCTGTTATTCCTCCTCTGAAAAGGTTGATGACCCGTGTTTTGCTGCTGAGGTTCCGCCACTTGAATTGCCGGGGCTGGATTAGCGTTCCGCCGGCTCGGTTGGTTATACGTCACGTTCACTTCAGCTGCCGGTTCTTCCTACTTCCTTGCACTGAATCTCTTGGTTGACGAAGACGGCTCCACGAACCACCCATCCTTCAGCCCTATCTCAATCTGTTCGCCTATGAGGATGAGCTGGTTGAAGTTATCGGCCGGAATGGCCACCATTCGATTACGGTATTCGAACGAGAGAGTTTTCACGAACATCCTCTTCAGCTCACTATTTATGGGTTCCTGGACGACCTGAGCGACTATATTCCTCCATCTGATGGCATAGTCTTTGAAAGACTTGGTCTTCTTCATTTGAGCACGCTCGAGATCATCACAGGTAGGAGTGATGTCTGTTATGAACCGGTATTGTTTCAGGAACGCCTCGCTAGCTTCCTTCCAGGTTTTGAGGCTATTGATCTTTTTCATGAGGTACCAGTGCAGAGCAGGGCCAGTCAAACTCGCTTAGAATGCATGGATCATCAGAAGTTCGTTGTCAACGTACGAGGTCATCTGTACGTGGTACAACTGCAAGTGGGCCTTCGGGCACGTGGTGCCATTGTATTTGTCGAAGTCCGGCATCTTGAACTTCTTCGAAATTTTGATTTGTGAGTACATGGACAGATCGATCGAGGGCGAATCCTGCGAACCCTCTAACTGCTTAACTCTCTCCTCGAGCTTGTTGACCCATTCGTCCGGCTTAGGTTTGTTGACGACAATATGGACAGGGTCATCTTCTAGTTCAGGCATGTCATCATCTTCCTCGACATCGACATTCTTTGCATTTGTATGCTTCGGGACTGATACTTCAGGAGGTGCTGGAACCGGGATCGACCGAAGGGTCTTGATCTCAGCAGTCATTTGTTGCATTGCGACGACAAGTTGCTTGATCTGGTCTGCCATACCGTCAACACGTTCCTGTAACTCAGTTTGATCGGCCATTTTAGTTTTTGACCGTGTGCGAATAGGTGATCGTGATCGATCCGTAGTTACCTAATTTGAAAATAGAGCATGGTAAGTATGAGTCCTCAAAACGATCGGTCCATGACTCGGTCTAATCGTCCTTTTCATTCCCTTTTTCATGACATTTTTCATTACTCCATGTATTTGTGAAAATGATGATAAATTTCTTAGGAAATAATGAATTATGACAGACCTAGGAACATAATAATAAGAATTGAAAGTAATTTTTTCAAAGCTTTATCCTTTTTTTCTTTTTCTTTCCCTTTGAAAAAAAATAAATTCAATGATTATTACTTTCAAAAATTATGATCGACCTAGACCTATCATGGACCAACCACATGTACGAAAAAGTAAGTAAAGTGCGAGAAAAAGGGTTTAGAAAACTTACTTCACCGGGTAAGATAATGGCAATCACATAGACATGCACATGAAATGTGAGGTTCGATTTCTACCTAGACTCTGGCTTGCAAAGTGGAGACGAGAGGATTACCGAGCTAAACCAGTCATGGTGGTGGTTAGGCTGGGATTCCCCTGACTCCGGCTTAGTCAAAGAGCCGACCCGGGTTGAGTGGGATACAACCGTGGTAGGTACTCAATGACACCTTGAAAGAAAATTTCGGGACCGAGGAGGGCGACCCGTACCACATGGTTTTGGTCGGGGTATCCACTATCTCAATACCATCTTAAACCTATGCCACCCAGGTTCGGCAGCGGGTAGTGTGTGCGGTGTAGTGTAAATGTAAGGCATGCACATCAGGTTATATCAAACAGCGCTTCGTGCATAAATTAAACCATACATCCGAACATCTCCCTGCAAAACAAAGGTTAACAATCACGCCTCCCCTTATACCTCCCGTACTGCAAGAACATTTAACACCTTAAATGTTAGGGACGTACCTGGGATCCTCGCTACCAAACAAAAAAAATTCTGAAATAAAAAGTTGACCTAAGTCCACTAAGAGTTTTAACTCAAGTCCCCAGCGGAGTCGCTAAGCTGTCGCGACCCAAAAAAAATTATCGATTTTCTCGGGCTAATGGATTATTAAGATTGAACTTAACTCGGGCCCTCCCAAGCCCTACCAAATCGCAACTTAGGATTCAAGTTCTTAACATGCAAATGTTTTCATGCTTGGAGTCGCCACTAATCATTTTACAGTAGGCTGATTAGATACCTAAATAAAAATTAGGGAGATATGTTTTATTCCTACGAACCAGAGATTCTAAGCCCGGGGACTTGATTACACTAGATCTAGTCTAACGCCCTTTCGGTACCTTTTCATTTCAAAAATATTTTGATAGGCAGTTTGGATCCATTTTAACTTAATTATTAACATGTGAGGTGTTCATGCGGGTGCGCAAACCACCAATTTAACATCCAGAAAGCATTAAATAAATTGCAAGCTTAGGAGAACAACTTACCTCAAATCCAGCGCAAGCATCTGTATTATTAGCTAGAAAATCACATCAAACACCCTAATATGATTTCTAGTTAACAAACAATCATTCAATTTCTCTTTCTTTGATTTTTCACTTATTTAGATGAAACCTAGTCTATATGCAATGACGTGCAAAAATATGACATGCGAAATAATGCAACCTAACATGCATACTATATGACACGCGACGATGTGACCTAAATCTAATGACGAAAGGATGATTATTTTTGGTATTTTTTATCAATGAAATTCGGAATTAATGAAAATGCCTGAAATAACATGCGACCTAATGACTTCTATTTTTGGTATTTTCTGTTTAAAATTCGAAATAGTAAAAATGCCTAAATTAACATGCAATCTAAGATGACTTAATCTACCCTAGAATGACTTATTTTTGGGATTTTTGTGCAAAATTCGGAATAATAAAATTGCTGAAATAATATATTAAGATTAGAATATTACTTAATTTAAACTAGGAACTAGATCGTCTCACGTCCTAATTTAAATTAAATAATTACTCTATCTTCTAGATATATTCAAAATTCCTAGACATGCAAAAATTCTAATTCAAACTCTAACTAATATTTTTTTGAATTTTCTGTTTTATTTGAAAAGGAAAGCAATCAAAACAAATAAGGATAGCAACCAATTCAAATCAACCACGCGATCCGCCAAATTCGTTTCAAACTCAGATTAGGCACAAAAATCAAATAATCGGTCATATCTATAGGGTTATAGATATTAACGGATAATTGATCATTCAAATTTGTAAAGCTAATCAAAATCACTATCGTATTCAAGTGGTTATGAATAGGATAATGATTTCCCGTATCGCCGCGTATCGGACTTTAGGGTTAAAGTCGGATAGTCGTCTAGATACGTAGCCGAATTAGGAAAATTTCCTAATTTGAATATTTTTAAATATCGCGGACATCAAACATTATCCTAAAGATATCTAATTACCGACGTGATATTCATGCAATATTCAAAGTACTCAAATTAGGAAATTGAATGTTCTGAAAATTATAGGATAATGACAATTACCTAATTTGCAGATAACCTTCCGAAATTTGAATCGCTTCGGGATCAGGATCGACTTGCGGATCGAGACAGCGATGACCGGCGGTGAGGCACGGCTCCGGCGGGGCTCACGGCAAGACTCGGTGTGCTGTTCTGGCAGCTTCAACGGCAAGAACAGCGGTTGTTTCGTGAGGAAGGTGTCCGGCGACGACGACGTCGACTCACGACGCCGGTGGGGCCGATGGCGAGGCCGTCCGAACAGCGACGTGCAGCAACGGGTACTGTTCTGGCGGGGCTCACGGCTGAAGCGGCTGGACAACGAGTTGGCGAGAGCTGCGTCGGCGCTACTTGCGGTGGCTTCGGGTAGAAAATTTCAGGACTGCATGATTCCGGAAAAATAGGCGTAACTTCCTCAATACACGTCGAATTGACCCCGATTCCAAAAGCCACAGATCAAGGACTCGTAGATCTACAACTTTCGTGTTTTGAGTTTCCATAAATAAGCTCTGTGGAGTGAGCGATTCTGGAAAGTGTGTGCTGCTGCTTCGGAAATACTAGGAGGGAGTCACGTTGATGAAGAGTTGACAAAGTCAACCTCTTGGACTCACCAATTCAGCTGGGATTCGTGGATTTTGGCCTCAGAACCGCAGCACCAGAGGACCGAACTCAGCGTGATACGTCCTCTCCTCTGGCGTCTTCTGCTGGAACAAACTTCTGTTGACCGATGAATTCAGAGCAGCAGCTGGCAACGTTATCTTCGTTCAGCTTGGTCAACGGGGCTTCAACGTGGATTGAAGGAGGAAGAATGTGGACTGCTTCGGGGCTTCAACGTGGACGTGCATGGGCTTCTCTGTTGACTGGGAAATCGGCTGGACGTGAAGCGAAGTGAAGTAACAGCAGCGGGGGCTTCTTGCTTCGGGGACACTAGGAGAAGCAACACCAACAGCGACAGAGTTGGTTCGTTGTTGACGTTGAGGTGTTGATGTTGAGGAAACAGCCGCAACGAGGGCCCTCGATGGAAGTGCAGTAATGTCCGAAGAAGCAGCAACAGCAACGATGATTCTCGGGACGGGCAGTTCGGCGATGGGTGAGCAGCGACAAGGCACGACGCAAGGCACGGGCGCCGGTCGTGCGTCGACGAGGATGCCGGCGCGCGGCGGCGTGACCGATCTCTCTCTCTTTCTCTCCCACTTTCTAAAAAATTCTGATCTCTCCATTATGTTCCTCATAATTCTGACCTAATAACATGTATATATAGCACTAATCCTAGGTCAATTTAGATGGGCTCTAATCCTAGTGGGCTTAGGCTTGGGCTTAATTTTAATTAACATAAATGGGCTAAACTAACTTGGGCTTTAATTAATTAAATTCAATAGACTAAATTAAACCCAAATTAAAAACACCCAAGCCCGTTCGTCTTGAAATTCCGGGCCCTCGCATTCCCGAGCGTCCCGTTTTTTGTTCGATGAATTTTAAGCTCGCTCGCCATCGCCGGTCCGATGCAAAAATGAAATGAAATTAAAATGAACCTAAATTACATGTTATGCAATTTAAATATTTTTGTTTAGGGGTTAAAAAATTAATCCCTAATTTTTTATGCAAATTACACTAAATGTCATGCCAAAATTTAGGTGTCAACAGAATTCTTTTGCATCAATCTATAATCGCTTAGAATTCGAAGGCAACAGCCGCAAGCTGGGACAAGTAACTCCTGTTATAGGCCTTTATTTAGTATGATGATAATATGTTAATGGTGTAAAATAGCAGAGTATAAGAGCATGGTATGAAAATAAAATAATAATTAGCACCGTACCTCCAAAAAAATATTATATAATCCCATGGACAGGCCCAGAGTTCCAGGGCCCTCATAACCCACCGAAGTACTGCAAAAGAGCTCAGATGGATTGGAGCCTAAACTTTACTTTCTTTAAACAAGTTCTAGTGTTTTGCTGCTCATTTTGCTAATAGATATTCTAATTTTTCGTAGAATTTGTTAGATGCATGTACTGTTATTATTTTTACTCATACAATATTTTCACTATTTCATTATAAACTTTTCTTCAACATCGATGTAATATTAATGCGGAAATTAAAAGGATCTTGTCAAATTTAAGTTAATGCAAAATCACCAAAGAAAATAGACGAGCAACAACAAAGCACATCAAAAATTTACGTAGTTCGGTCATAATATCGAAAACTACATTTACAGAAAGAGTCAGTAATAAATAATCCACTATAATAAAAAAAAAATTGGAGTTATAATTGCTCACATGCTTGAGTGTTTTTCATACATAAATTAGACCCAAGCTCAAAATATTTACAAATAAACAACTTATTTGGATGTGAAAACTCACATTGCATGTTACCGAGTATTCGGTTTCCGCTCACGACCAAGCAAAAAAAACTCAACTCCCAGCTTTGAGGATTTCCCTGTGTGGCAGCTTGAAATCCCTTCATTATGTCTGTGGCCCCAATTTTTCTGAAGGAACTCACTCCATCCTTTCACTGTGCGGCTTCAATTCTCAAGGAACCACCAGCGGCTACTCTCTCCAAGAAAAGCACGACCTAAGGTTAGAGCAAAAGAAAACCCCAAAAGCAAACTCTTTTCTTAATTTTCTATCCTCTTCACTTGGCCCCACATGTACAACCAAAGGTAAAGTCCTTCGCCTTTCTTTTTAGAAAACAGAGAAGTCCGAGTCATTTGGATATTTACGAAATTGCCACTATTCCACATCTAATTTGTATTGGGTTTTGTACATGAATTCAAATTTGAGATATATTTTAACAATTCTCCACCTTGGCTTAATGCTTGAATCCAAGTCATAGTACTCATCATCATTCATGTTACTCTCCCAAAGCCCCAATGGGCGTTCACTTTTTACATACGCTAATTGTGCTCAAGTAGAGCTTGAGCTTCGTCGAGGAAGCATGATTTGTCATTATGTTTGTTGGGTTTTCTACCGTTGCTATCTTCTTCACAACAATCTTACCATTCACTAAGATATCTCGGATAAAATGGTACAAAATGTTGATATGCTTCGTTCGCTCGTAATAAATCGGATTATACGCCAGATATATCGAGTCTTAATTATCACAGCATGTATTAACACTTTTTTGTCGTAGCACAAAGTCCAAGAGTAAACCCCTTTGCCATATCACCTCATTCACTATAAAGGTTATTGCCATGTATTTTGCCTCAGTCAAAGATAAGGCAACGTGATCCTGTAAGGATGCTTTTCAATTAACTGTGCCACCTGCAAGCATTAACGCATACCCTGCTAAAGACCAGCACTCATCCAAGTCATTGGCATGATTCAAATCCACATAACCAGTGATCTCATAGCTATTATCGCCTCTTCAATACATAATACCCACATCTGTTATTCCCTTTAAAGATTTAAGGATCAACTTCACAGATTCCCAATAATTTTTACCAGGAAGCTTCATATAATGCCTAACTATGCTCACAATTTTGTGAAATATCAGGCTTAGAGCATACCATATCAAACATAATACTACCCACTATACTAGAATAAGAAACATATTACGTATGCTCCTCCTCCTCCTCATTATATGGTGATAACTTATTAGAAAATTTAAAGTGCTTTACTAAATGCGTAATCGCAGATTTCATTGACTACATGTTAAAAAGTGTAACAATCTTCTCAATATATTTCTTGAGAGACAAACGTAAACTTCTGTAGTCAGGTTATTCAAAATCTCCATACCCAATATCTTCTTTGCAGCACCTAAATTTTTCATCCCAAACTTACCATTTGACTGCCTTTAGCAAATCAATATCATACATATATTTAACTACTATCGGCATATCATCAACATATAATAATAGATAAATTAAAAACCCATCATCTAATTTAAATATATCTAACTTTTGAAATAGTCTCGATTAACCATTCAAGCATGAAAAAGCTTATACTATTATCTAGGAGACTACTTTAGCCCATACGAAGATTTTTTTTAACAAACCAACATGATCTTCATTACCATGAATAGAAAATCCCTTAGGTTACCTCATGCAAATCTTCTCCTCCAACTATCATGAAGAAACATCGTTTTCACATATCTACTCAAGCTCGAGATCCTATGTAGCAAATAAAGCAAGTAATACACGAATAGTAGTATGTCTTACTATAAAAGAGAACACCTCGTTGCAGTCAATGCTCTTCCGTTGTGTATACCCTCGCAACAAGTCTCGCATTATATATTGCTACCTCGACGTTGAGAATGCCCTCCTTTCGTTTATAGACCTACTTGCTTTCAACAATCTTTTGGCTCTTCAGTACTTTGATCAACTCTCATGTTTGATTTCGGTAGAGTGATTCCATCTCTTCACTCATAACCCTTAGCCACTGCAATGACTTACCAATAGCGATCGCCTCAAAGTAAGGCAAAGGCTTATCTATCTCCACCTCATCACCTACAGTCTGTACATAAGCAATGTCTGTATTACCATAACATATCGATGGTTTGATTTGCCTTCTATGTTTGCTCATGACTATAGTGTGTTGCGGTTATACTGGTTGTTTAGTATCGCCGACTTCAGGAAGTGTGGCCTCATCTACTGTCTTTAGTTGTATTACCTTTGAGGTTTTCGGAGTCTCCACTTGAAGCTCTACCTCATTACTGACATCAAGATCTGTCTGCTCTACTGGTTGTGTCTCAAGACTCCTTCTTTGAAGCATTGCAGTCTCATTGAAGATCACATATTTGCTTATTAGAAAATCGAGTGATCTGGCATCAGTGAATTGCAACCCCGAGTCTTTCATCTTATGTGCATAACCCATAAATATTCATTTTTTTCCCTTGGCTCAAGCGTACCATTACTAGCACAAGCATACACAGGACATCCGAATACTTATAATCATGAGTAATCAACAGGTTTTCCTAATCAAATTTTCTCAGGAGTCTTCTACTTGATAGTAGATGATGGATATCTTAACCAGGTAACATGCCACGTTCACTACTTTGACTCAAAATTCCTTACCTAGTCTTGCATGTGAAAGCTTGCATCGAGCTCGCTTAAGTAAAGTTTTGTTCTTCCTTTCTACTACACCATTCTATTGTGGTGTCTTAGGTACTGTGATGTGTCTCATAATCCCTACTCTTTTGCAGAACTTGGTAAAATTTTTACCACACAACTCTATTCAATTATAGCACCGGGCCCAGATGGTTTTAACAGTTGTTTCTTCAAAAGTGCTTGGCCTGTCATTGGACACGACATCGAGGAAGCTATACTAGATTTTTTCTCGTCCAAAAGATTATTGAAATCTATAAATTCCACTCTGATCTCTCTTGTCCCGAAGGTTCCAAATCCCTCATCCCTCAAGGAGTTCAGACCCATATCATGTTGTAATACCTTGTACAAGATCATATCCAAACTCCTTGCAGAACAAATAAGCAGAATGCTCCCCTTGATTGTTGATCTAAACCAAATGGCTTTCATCACCGGACTACAAATCTCAGAAAATATCCTATTATGCCAAGATTTACTTCACAACTATCATAAGGGATATAAAGGTAAACGTGTCGCCATAAAAATAGATCTCATGAAGGCTTATGATATAGTCAGATGGGATGCAGTCATCGGGGTCCTAAAAGCTCTAAATACACCCCAACGTCTGGTTGAATTGATAAGTGAGTGCATTACTACCCCGGGGTTTTTAGTAAATTTTAATGGCGAATAGGTAGGGTATTTCAGTGGCACTAATGGGCTGAGACAAGGTGATTCTCTTTCTCCATATTTATTTGCTCTAATTATGGAAATTTTCAATAGAATTGTAAGAGCAAACGTCGTTGGTTTTTCCTTCAAATACCATTGGCACTGCAAAACACAAAGGATTACACACCTTTGCTTCGCTGACGACTTGTTCTTATTTGCCCATGGGGATGTAGACTCTGTTCTATGCTTGGTAGAAGCTCTTGAAGAATTCGCCACTCTCACTGGACTGCAGTTTAACCCTGACAAATGCCAAATATTTTTCTCTGGGTTAAATGAGGAGGAAAAGCTTCTTATATTGGACCATACGCCTTTTCCCGCAGGTACTCTCTCTATCAAGTACTTGGGTGTTCCTCTTATTACTAAAAGACTTAGCCACTCAGATTACAAAAAGCCTTACTGATAAGATATTCAAGAAAATTGAGAGTTGGGGAATGAAGCATATGAGTTATGCGGGTCGGTGACAACTAACCAAATTGGTCCTTATATCTATCTGCACGTACTGGATGCAAATGTTTCTTCTTCTGAAGCAAACTATCTATGAGATTGAGAAGAAGATTCGCCACTTCCTATGGGTTGGGTCTTCAACAAACCGTGGATCGCACAAAGTTACATGTCGTGTAGTATGCTCATCCAAAAAGTAAGGAGGGTTAGGATTGCATGATTTGAACCTATGGAACAAAGTGTTATTAGGGCGCACAATGTGGAATCTTATCAATCATCCATCTTCTTTACTTTGGAGCTCCTGTGTCCACAGTACAAAATGCAGAGGAACCCCATTTTGCAGATGGACATGAAGGGTAGTATAGCCTAGAGTTGGCGATGTTTCCTCAAACTACGACATGTCCTAACTCCAATCATGTCTAATCTAAGATATTGCTGCCATGATGTCTTTAATGAACTTATACACGAGAGTCCGGCTGTGGAGTGGTATAACTTAATATGGAGTAGCGGCGTTAGCAAGCATAATTTTATTAGTTGGCTAGTATGTAGGGATAGGCTTCCGATAGCAGAGATCATATCACGGTGGATGACCTCAGTCGATGTTCAACGTACCTTATGTAGGGCAAGTATAGAGAACATGACTCATATTTTCTTCCAATGCGAATGGACAGGTAGTATCTGGCGCAATATTCTTGCACAATATGGGATCAGGTGTAATGTATGGGGATGGAATGAGGAGCTTCAATGGATGGTTAGAGTAACAAAAGGCAAAGATTTGGCAAAGAAACTCCTCAAAGTATCTTTCCTAGCGACTGTATATTGCACTTGGATGGAGTGCAACCATAGGCGGTTTCAAAATAATCCAACTGACATTCAGATTATTTTGGCGAAGGTGCAGAAAAATGTAAGAGGTAGAGCTTCGCTATACCAAAAAATCAAACCTTCACAAGCAAACTTTGCTTTAGCTACTTTATGGAGACTTCCTACCTCCATATTCTCGAATTATTAGTACTAGTTATAATGCCGGGGAATGCTCTTAAGCTGTTATACATCATCTGTTATATACTACTTACATTTTACACAAAAAAAAACTCTATACAATTATCGGTTTTTACGCATTTTGTCACGTCCTGACCCGGAATCATGATTGATGCTTAATGACCAAACATGACCCGAACGGAACCGTGACTTGCAAAAATGTATTAGTGCGTCCCGTTTATTTTAATCAAATGCACATGCGGAAGCAAATAAACATAAACGAGACAAAATGAGTGAGATAAGCAAACATCGCATGTTATATTTATATGATACGTGCTTAAAAGCCACACTTATATTTTACTTGCCCATTTCAAGGGCGATTCCGCAAAAGCCAACCATCGAATAACAAAACTTTGGCTTGGATTCGTAGCTTCATTATGGCTTCTCGTTCCTCTCACTCCTCCTGCTCCTCCCACTCCTCATCCGTCCGGCCATTTCACGCCCCACCCCCGGCTTGCCCCGAAGTTGGCCCGCCTGGTCCGCCGAATGGTTCGTTGAACCCGTGAAGGGGTCCAACCCATTCTTCATGTGCGAGGCGGTATCATGCCTCATAAGGGTAGGGAACTAGGTCGTCATGGCCTTCGTCGACCATCACATATGTTATGATACAACGATAAGCACGATCTTCCCGGGCGTCAATTACTGTAAGAAGTTCAGCTCGCATTTGCATGGGGTTTCCGAGCTGAGTCGGGGGAGACACCATGCTACGGACCTGCAAAGAGGAAAAATAACGGGGAGTGAGTCGGAGAGACTCAATAAGTGAAAACACTAATATCAAGCGAGGACGAGACAATCGCCGTTTACATAAGTCAGCTCTTACTGTACCGACATCGATAGCAAATTAATAGCAAAGTTCATGCTACGAAACAATCATACAAACATCAAACATGATTGTCACATGTAAGCATCACTTGTCAAATAAGATCAAGCTACAATCAACCAAGAAATCAAGAAACGGGCCAAGCAAACCATGTTATAATGTATCATAACTTCATTTCCCAATATTAAGGAATTCACTTACACAACGAAATACTAGAACACGAGAGACTAAAGTAAGAAAGTGGCTGGCGGCTTGGCTTGAGTTCAGGAAAAAGTTGCCTTGGGCGATTCATGGGTGTGATTTTTGAGTTGGCCAAACAAGCAAAGAGGAAGAAGAAGGTTGGCTTAAGTGTGTTTGGGCGTGAATAAGGAAGCAAGAAGGCAAAAGAGAAGATGATGGCCGGTTGGGGGGCTTCTTACATGAGGGCTTCTTGCTTCTTTATAACCAAGCTAAGCTTGGAGAAGAAGCCAAGCCTTAAGTGCATTAATGCACTAGGGCCAAAAGCAATGATGAAGGGTAATGAAGACCCTTAAATGTGAGCTTATCTCTTGGCTTCTCTCTCTCTCTCTCTCTCTCTCTCTCTCTCTCTCTCTCTCTCTCTCTGTTCTTCCTTTTCCCTTGGCCGAATGGCTTTCTCGGCTTCCCACTTCACTTGGCCGATTGTCCCTTGATTTGTGCCCAAAATTGGTGGCCATTAAGTCATCAAACTCCTTTAATGCCATGTACAACTCAACTGGTCAATCATAATTGAAAGGGACACTTAAAAGGGGAGTGCAATTATGATGGCCTTAAATGGAGGCTTTGACCAAGTTAACAAATTTGTCTTCTTGTCCTCTGCAAATTCTGAACCGTGAGGGCCTCGTGAGTGTGCTGGTTCATTCCCAACTACTTGGGTCAATCAATAACCGGCTAATCGACACTACAATCATAACCCCGCATCATCCTTGTTCGCCTTATTTTCCAAGGGTTGTCCACGCTTGGTATACCCGTTCAGCCTAAGGTTCGGTGTGAGAATGTCCTCAAAATTCACCTAACACAACCAAACCAAAGTCCAAGCAAAATGGAATAAAGCCTAAGTTAACTGGGTGGCTGGGCGCGTGGCTGGGTCTAATTGGGCACGGGGCCTGGTGCACTACTAGGCCACACAGGCACGTGACTAGGCCACACGGGCACAGGGCCAAGCACATGGCCGGGCCGCACAGGCGCTGTGCTAGGCTGCACGGGTGACATGCCGAGCACCATGCCAGCTACACGTGCAACGTGCCGAGCACCATGCCTGGTCACATGAGCGAGGGATTGGTTCACAGCCCAGCACATGCAATGGCTCATGAATGGCACGATGCACTGCTCATGGCCATATTTCTTGGACACGGGACTAGATTGGAACCGAATCTTACGGGTACAATGCCTAGCACAAAGGTCAAGCACAATGACCTACATAGCACCAGGCGCGTAGCCGGTCCGTGGCCTAGATGGTAGGTACGATGGCCGGTCACGTCCAAGCACACGGCCTGGCCGGCATTGCTGGCACATAGCCTAGTCCATGGCCAAGCCATTAGGCTCGTGGCCTGGCATATGGCTCGTCCATGGCCTACTTGACTTGGCGCAATGATTTGTGGCCGATTTGTGACTAGTCCACGTTCGAATATCAACGACTCGTGGTTGACCCTCAGTTGTCATATAGCATTGTGGAATCCAGTACCCCGAAATTAACTCATGGTCATCCGAGACTGATGTATAGCCGTGTGGTATCACTCGCGACCGACACATGCCGATACCATAATGATCCACAGTTATCCTGGATCGTTTCACTAACGGCCCTTATGGTCGAAGGGTCACTCCACAGTCCTATTACTATAATCATCTTGCGAAAATCAGGGAGTCATTTCACTATCGATCCCTAGGCCAATTCATGAACCATCTTTCGATCGAATCATGACCAACCCTCAGTACACTCGTTTTGACTAAATTGTTCGTTCCATTACCGACCCTCGGCTCAAGTTATCCGCTCATTCATCGATCACTTGCACTCGGCTCTTAGGCCCAAAATCAGGGATGTCACGCATTGATCTTTTAATACGATTTCTTCTGAATCAATGCCTTAGACTTCTTGAATCGATCAAACACATCATATTTATGCTTCAGAAAGTATACCGAGACCTTCCTTGAATAGTCGTCGATAAATATTAGCATATATCAGGCACATTTTTTTTGAAGGAATAGGAGACAAGCCCCCGACGTATGAATGAACGTTAATCCTAAATTTTTTGACAATTTGCTAAATTAGTTTTAAACCTTTTGACAATTGGCCAATATTAATCGAAAATCGCTGATGCTAATGCTAGTAGTACCACTACCACATAGGACAGTTGATGTTGATGTCGATAATTTTTATAATTTTTTAAAATTTAAAATTTTAAAATTTTATTTTTTATTTCTTTCTTTTCCTTTCTTTCTACAAAGTTCGCTAAGGGCTGGTGACCGCCGTCGATCATTGGAAGAGGGCCATAAAGCCCTCACCAGTCATGGGTGAGGGTCCTAGCCCTTGCCTAGATATGGCAATGGCTGCGAAGCCCTCTAGACTTGGGCGAAGGCCGCAACTGACAAGGGCATCGCAGCCGACGAGGGCACTGACCCTCTAGGGCCTCATGGCCCTTGCCCAGTGGCCAGCGAGGGTTGCCGGCCCTTGCCTGTGGTTGGCAAGGGTTCAACCCTCACTTGGACCCTCACTGAGCTTAGAAGTAAAAAAAAATTACAACTTCTCTTTAAAAATTACAAAAATTATCTACGTCAGTGATTTTTTATCAAAATTAATCGGAAGGACTCAATTGGCAAATTGTCAAAAGGTTTTAAACTAAATTGATCAAATTGAAAAGTTTAGCACTGAATTGGCCCAAATGTAATAGGTTTAGGACATTTTTTGGTAATTCTCCTAATAGCACAATGTGGTGTCACTTACCTCAACTTTATACCCAGGCAGCTAACTTGCTCAAAAGCGTGAACAATAATAGAAAGAGACGTGGGTAATAGATAATTGCTCTTGTCGAATTTGGAAAGTTACATAGACTGGTTTTATACAGAGGACTGGCTACAGGGGAAACTCTTGCAAACACTTTTTTTCTTCACTAACGTGGAGAAGAGTCGGACTATGACAGATTAGCTCATATATCTTAATTTGCCATATCATATCAGTATGCCAGAAGCTTCTTAACTAGACGTCCCATCAAACTAATTAAACAGATTTAGAAAAGAAAAGCAAAAGTAGTTCTCTCTTCTTTCGTCTCCCTCTTCCAAGATGGTACCAATTTGTTGGTATTTCTGACTGTTACTGGATGGACCACCATTATGCTTAATCCTAATGACAGAAATTTTATATGAAATGTGGTATTAGATCCCCTACACCACTTAGACCCCTAACCGCTCTGTCAACGGCGATGAAAGATTACATTTGTTTTTTTTTTAACAAGGAAAAAATAGAAAACATATTTCATGTTATATCCAATGTTCACTTACATACATATAATTTCGAAAAAGACCAAATTATCCCGCTGCGTGAACTCACTTTTCACATCTCGTCGTGGGTTTGTGTCGTTTTGGTTTTAATTGGTTGAGTGTTTTGGGTGGGCATAAGAATTAAGGATTCGGGGATGGGCTAATTTTAAGAAAGAAACTGACATTTTCGTAAATAAGGACAAGAAGATAATTAATATGAAGGTACATAGTGGCCTCCAGAGGTAAAAACCAAGTATGTATGGAGTATTCTCGAAAGTAGAATTATGCATGTGTTCATTAGGTAAAAGATAATATTGGCTCAATATTTTTTTGTTAGTTCAATTTTCTCTTGTCTACTCCGACAACCTCAACTTCGATGACGACGTAGAGTAATAAGCAATTTTGGCTGGAACATAAGTGTATGGAATTTTATGGAGGCTTCTATGCTTCTTCAAGTTTCAATCATATCCCGCTAAAGTTACATGTATTTTATCGCAGTTTTCATTCGAAGTCTTGCATCATACAAAAATCTATTACACGATGAACTCTTGATTTGTGACAATTGCTGACTAAACAATCTACGAACATGTCACATGCAACAGCCACAAGCTGAGACAAGTGACTTCTATCGTCAGGCCTTTATATAGTATGATAATGAAATAATAGTTAGCATTATACTTAACGGAAAATATGAACTAATCCCATGGACGGCCCCATAGTTCCAGGGTCCCCCCTAGCCCACCGAAGTACTGGAAGAAAGCCCAGACGGATTGGAGCCCAAACTTACTTTTTAAAAGCAAGTTTCAATGTTTTGCTGCTCATTTTGCCAATAGACATTCTAATGTTCTTAGGATTTGTTAGATGCGTGTGCTTTGATTATTCTAAATTTTTCTGTAATAGACAATATTTTCTTCCTTTTCTAAGCAATACTCTGATTAGGAAGATACAAACGTTGACACTTGCAAATTTATGTTCAGTTAACTTTACATGTAGTTGATGTCCAATTTTGTAACCCCACCGAACAAAACAAATGGTTATAGGAAATTTCGAGATCATGGGCCTAGTGGCCCATTGGCTAGCCCAAGTAGACATGAGCCACAAGGGCTCAAGACATTTTGGATTGACTTTGACAACGGCATTTAGTGAGTAAATCCGGTCCTAATTCTTTTATAAAAATGTTGTGATGATTGTGCTCATTGGAAAAAATTTAGGCCCGACTTTGAGGCTCGATTAGATCCTAGCCTACCGGATGATTAATCTTTCGTCTAACTAGAAATTGAGGTAAATACAACCTTTGGTAATCACACATGACACCGCATCCCAATCCCATTACAATAGCCACCTATGTGATAAAGGTAGATTGTACTTCTATCAAACCTTTTGACTTATCGTCACAGGGGCTCTATCTCTAACTTTTTGTTTAATCTTCAAAAATTATAAAATCTATCCTCGTTTTCTACTAAAATTAAATTTATGAGAAATTTTCACTTGAATTTCTCTATCAGTTTGTAGTTGGCCTCCCATTAATTCTTTTTAGATGCATTATTGATATACTCTTACAATTATTGAGTACCCTTTTACATGAAACTCTCTTGGCTGAGGAATCGTGACCATATCAATAATTTGTCTTTATGTCCTTAATGTCTCTAATACTTGAACAACTTCATTGTCACTTTCCATTATCAAGGATTGTTATGATCTTCAACCAAATGAATCGAGACAACCTCCACGGTAACCATTCCGTGTACCCGCGGGATCAAGGACTAGTCCCTAAAATTAATAAATAAATATTAAACATCAATCTACCCTTCTAAAGAAATCAACACTTCACCACAAGTATGATTGCAAAGCCCATAATTATTCTTCCACTTTTTCTCGCTTTTCTTCTTTCCATTTATGCCCTATCACCACAACTGTTGGGTGGTCTTGAGTTTCTCTAACCATAAAAAACTTTCTCCTCACACTTATAAATTAATTACCAACCCCTTCCACAACCGATGTAGAATAAACCCCAACAATCTTCCCTTCACACATCGGGGCCTTGGGTTTGAACAGTAACAACTCGTATCTCCTATATAACAGTTGAGTCCAGACTTATTGATAACTTAGACTCTTGTACCAGTGTCGGGTGGTGTTAGGTTTTTCTCACCCCAAAAATTACCTCAAAGGGTGAGGCTTTCCCTCACACTTATAAACTGACTACCAGTTTTTTTTACAACCGATGTGGGATAAGCCCAATAAAAACTAAGCCCTAAATTCCCCTCAAACCTAGCTCTAATTAACGTAATGAATTATTGTTACATCCACTGTCTCTAATAGAGTTCTTACACATATCCAATCTTGTAAAGAAAAATATTCTTCTATCTGTTGGATGAACGAAATCACTAGAAAGAAAAATGCACATATATTAGTTAAAAATGTGTTATGCATATGTGGTTGGCACGTTTTTAACAATTTAAACTTTTGTGGGAAAACGCTTTGTTCAATAGCTGTGCAGACCTGACCTATTGAAATAAATATCCAATCAGTAGTGAAGCGTCCTAGCTATATCAACATTTACATGGAATTTTTTTATTGCATTAAAAAAATGTTTTATTAGGTGGGTAAAGCGAGGATTAATTTGCAAAATGAAAAAAATAGTATGGCATCACTTTCTTCGACGTTATACAGTATTACCTAGCTTGGTCAAAAGTGTGGAGTTCACAATCTCTTGCACATAGCAAAAGAAGTGTCGAGCTGTAACAGACGGAGATGCGTGTAAAATATAATTGCTCTTGTTGAATTTGGAAAGTTGGATAGATAGGTTTTAAACGAAGGACTGGCTGTTGGGGAGACTCCTCCAAATGCTTCTTTGCCTCGCTAACTTTGGAGAAGAGTCAAACCTTGACAGATTAGCTCTTGTATTTAATTCGCATGAGACCACCACAGAAATGGTATGTTGACCATATTACATAAGTATGCTAGAAGCTTCTTAACTAGACGTCCCCACAAACTAATTGAACAAATTTAGAATAGAAAAACAAAAGATTAGTTTTCTATTATGTATGGATAATTTTAATTTTCACTAGATGGATTGTCATTGTGCTTAATCCAAATGACAGAAACTATACTAAATGTGGTAGTAATCCCCAACCGCGGTCAACGGTGGTGAAAAATTTGCTTTTTTCTAGGAACATATAGAAAATATACCTCTCACTTTAGACCCAATAACCACTCACAAATCTTTATTTTTGGAAGTACCATTCATATATCTCTAAGCAAAACTCCACATTGAAATTACCAAATTTTCCCTTGTAAATACATGTAACATTTTGTTTAGAATTTGGATTGTTTGGCTTGCGGTAGGTTTTGAGTGTTTTGATTTAACGTAAAAATTAAAAATTTAATAATGATCAATTTCAGAAAGAAGAAATTTTTGTAAATCGGGACAATATGAAGGTCCAAAATGGTTTCCAAAGGTAAAGCCTAGATAAATTTGGTATTATAAAAATAAAAAAAGAGGTATGTAAATGGTCATGTTAAAAGGTGATGTTAGTTTTGATATTTTCTCATTTGTTCATTTTTCTCTCATCGTGTCCCACAAGCTCAACTTCAATACGACGATGTTGAAAAATAAGCAATTTCAACATAGACAAAAGAGTCCAAGGTTGTTTATATGGATGTTTCTATGCTCTTTTGAGCTGAAATTATATGCATTTTGTGGGAGTCTTCCTACAAAGTCTTATACCGTATAAAATCAATTTAACGGCCGAGATCTTTTGTTTTGTGATCAATCGCTGATTAACCAATCCATGAATGGTTTCTATAAAGATTGTGCGAGCACCCGTGTTATATCGTGAGGTTTTAGTAATTCTACAAATATTGAGGTCATTCCACCATAAAAATCTTAGACACAAGGGCCGATTGAAAAAATAATAGCTGATAATATAAACTATCAAGTCCCTTTCCGCGTTTATTCTTCATGTATTCTATTACAATTATGTTGCCAATCTAAGGCAAGAAAAATCGAACCCTGTGTTTTTTCTTCCTAGATGTTTACACAAACAAATCAGGCCTGGTCAATTCTGATGTGAAGGCATGTGAATGGCCATTGCTGTCTCAGACACTCTTTGCTCCACCTTCCTTACCACTTGACTCCCATCGAACTCGTGCTCAATCAATGGCATCGTGTTCGAGTCGAGGTAGTACAAGAACAAGACCATGAGAATGGAGCAAATAAACATTGGTATTGGCCCGAAGAACCAGAGAAGCAAGTTCAGAGCAAAGTACAGTGCCCTGAGCCCAACGGACCAGAAATCGCCTCCTTGGATAACGGCCAACTAGACACTCTTTGGAGGGATGCTGGGGCTTGGCGTGCTGATCAGGTAATTGGCGTGGACAAAGTGCCGGGCCGACTGGATGAAGCATGAGAAGGCAAGGAGGAAGCAGGTGAGGAGGCTGATGTACTTGATGGAGAGGGTGGTGGGCCGGGTGTCACCGTAGACAAGGTCGCTTGCGAAGAAGTTGTTGGTGTTGCTGATCCAGGCACCGATCAGGGAGCAGAGGGTGAGTGAGACAGAGGTATTGACACCTAAATTTTGACGCGTCATTTAGTGTAATTTGCATAGAAAATTAGGGATTAAATTTTTAACCCCTAAAACAAAAATATTTAAATTGCATAACATATAGTTTAGGTTCATTTAGTTTAATTGCATTTTTTGCATCAAATTGATTGTGGCGAATGAGCTTAAATTTTATTCAACGAGACTCGGCACGTTCGGAATGCAAGGGCCGGAAATTTCAAGTCAAACGGGCTCGGTCGTTTTAATTTAGGTTTAATTCGATACGTTGAGTTTAATTAATCAAAAGCCCAAGTTAATTCAGCCCATTAAACCTAAGCCCAAATGTGACATTCCGAATTTCGACCCATTTTTCGGATTTATAAAACGTGTAATTCGTCAGTGCGCTTATAATAGAATCTCGCCCGGAAACTGATCACTCTCGGGTTTTTGTTTTTAAAAATAGAGATTTCGTTAGAATCGCACTCGATCGAATTTGGCCGTTATTTAAACCCCAAACTTGGCAGTCAATTTCCGGGAGTTTCGGGTCGAAATTAATTGGACGGTGTCGATATTATTGTGGCCAGCGTCGAGATTACCAAGAATAGTGAGAAAGTGAAATTTTGGACCGGGTGCAGATTTGGAATAGTAGGCCTCCCTCGGGGTAGTTTGATTTAATTAGTCTGGCCTTTGTCCCTTATTATATTCTAGAATTAATGTGGACCGTAGAATCATTTTTTTATTATTATTTTTATTTGAATCGTGTCTGTTAAATTGCACTCGAATGAAAAAAAATTTGACTTTTAGGGTCTCCTTTCTTTCTTTCTTTCTCTCTGTCCTCTCTCCTCGGTCACCTCGCCCCTGCGCACGTCTGCCCGCACGTCTTCTCCCTCTCTCTCTGCCCCATGCAGACACAACTCTCTCTCTCTCCTCTTTCTTTTCCTTTTCTTTTCCTCCCTCTCTCTCTCTCTTTTCCCTCTCTCTTTCCCCCCTCGGCGTGCGCGTTGCGCCCATGCAGATCATGTTTCCCCCCCCCACCTGACACTCTCTCTCTTCTCTTCTTCTCTTCCTTCTCTCTCTCTTCTTCTTCTTCTTCTTCTTCCTTCCTTCTTGCATGGTCCCTCGAGCGGTTCGGCTTCTGCTTCTGCTCCTTCTTCCTGCTACCCGACACCACCCACCGGATTGACCTTCGCCGCTCGTCGCCACCGCGTGTCGCCGCCGTCGCCAACTAGCTCGACAGTCGCGCCGCCCTCTGCCAGCCGCTGCCTCGACCAGCTGGTTTCTTCCTTCGCGCGTGCAATAGCGGGCTCACCACCACTGCCCGTCGCGCCCGGCGCTGACCAGCCGCGCCTGACCATCGCCGCCGTCGCCGGCAAGCTCGTCGCCGTCGCCTCCCTCAGCCCCCAGCCCCTCTCTTCCTCACCCTCGCCGTCCCGAGCCGACCGTCCCCATCACTCCTTTCCCTTCTCTCTTTTTCCCCCCGGCTCGGGCCAGATCTGGCCGTGTCGGCACTGTTCGCCGCCGTGAGCCGCCGGCCAGCTGTCGCCTGCGCTTCATCCACCGACCGCCACCCCACCGCCTGACTGGCCACCCGACACCACCCCCTCCCCTGTGCTGGCCACCGCTCCGCTCCCCTGTTCTGCCATCCTCGCCCCCGTTCCCGTCGCCGCCGTGGGCCGCCGCTCGAACGCCGGAGCTGCTGATATCCCGGCGACGTTGCTGCTTCTGTTCCGTCCAACTCGCCGCCACCCGCCTTGCCACAACCCCGACGACGTTGATGCTGTTTCCTTCCCCTTGTTTCTCTCCCGTTGCCGTCGCCACCCGCCGTCGCTGGAGCTGCTGCTGTTCCGGCGAGGCCCCTGCTCGCCCGTCCTTTGCCGTTGAGCTGCTGCCACTTCGGCCAGAGCTCCCTTGCCACCGCCGTCGCCCGGCTGTGGCCGGGGGCCTCGCCGATCGCTGCAGTTGCGGCTGTCCCGACGATTTCCCTTGCTGCCCAGCCTCGTTTTCTTGCTCAAGTCGAGGTAAGCGACATCCTAAACCTTGCCTAGGACTTTGCATATCATTAGACTTGTTTAGGGGTCGTATAGGGTGAGTTTGGCGGCTGATTAGGGGCTGTTCGGGGCTGATTTAGTGACCGTTTAGTGCGATTTGGTGGCTGAATTGTGGGCTAGCTCGAGGTGAACGAATGGGCCGGAGTATGGGCCGAATCGAGCCGGTTAACCGCTGATTTTATGGCGGGTTTGAAGGTCGCATGATGCTGAAAATCTATGTCGAGTTGATTAGTTGTTTGCGTGTGATTCAATGTTAGATTAGCGATTGTTCGGGTTGTTTATTTGTGGCTGAATTGAGGGGGAGGATTCGATGGTTGGTTCGGCGATTTTCGAGTGGCGATCGTGATAGGTTGTTTTATGAGTCGAGTGGAGCGATGTGCGGGCGAAATCATGGCTGGATTGGTGGTCACTAGTGCTGGAAATTATGTTAGGTTCATTGGGTGTTCTTGTATGCTTTAACGTCCGCTTGGCGACGGTTCGTGTTGTTTGTTTGTGGTTGAATTGACGCCTATTATGTGAACTGTGGCTTGGTGTGATTAGAATGAGTGGCGATTGAGCATAATATGACGAAAATTGAATATGTGATTTCACATGGTAATTGATTGAATTGAATGGCGCGTGTGCTTGCCTGTCGATTTTAAGCTCGGATCGATCGGAGGGCTACGGACTTGGGACGTGTTGACGGCGGTCCGTGTGAAGGCATGACTGGCCGAGGTGCCAATTGGATGCGGGCTTGAGACGTGTTGACGGTGGCCCGTTAAAGGTGTGATAGACCGGGACGTATTTACGTCGGTCATTGGAATGACTTGATTGCGTGGCTTGGGACGTGTTGACGGCGGCCATTGGAATTGATCGAATTATGAGGCTTGTGAGCCTGTGAGAGGAAAGTTGGTTGGACACGTGCATGCGACTTCAGTGTGATTGAAATGGTTGGTTGAGTGTGACCGGATTGGCTGGTTGAGCGTGTGATTGGATTGGCTGATTGAGCGTGTGCTTGACGTGGCCGGTTGAATGTGTGGTCTAATTAATAAGGTGAATTGCATGCGAGTGTGGTTGGCGTTTGAGCAATTGCAATGTGCTATTTAGTTACTATTATTGCATTATCATGTTATGACTAACGTGCAGTGTTGGCAAGGGCTTGATGACGAGGTAAGTTCAATAATGCGAATATTATATCTTTTGGGGTAGATTGCATGTACGACTTGTCTTGGTACGCATTGGCCTACGTGGGGTATAAGGGGGTTGCTTATTGAGACTCGTTCTCACGGTTATTATATAACCATTTCAGATTCGCGATCATGAGGGATTGGAGACGCTTCAAGGGTATCTCGGAGATCGAAGACGAGTCAAGTACTCAGTATTTTGAGTCCCCCTTTTTGTAAAGGAGTTAAGTTTGCGAACCATTGCTCTTTGAGGAATGTGGTTCTGTTGTTGTGGCCTAGCTTAGGGAATTGTATTTTGTGGACGTCGTATGTATCTGTTAAGTATAGGAAATTACAGTTATTTGTTTATTGCTATTGATACCCCTTGTCATTATTAATTGTCCGGGTTATTTCTATTTGTTTCCGCGCGTGCTTAATCTCTGATGTTTGGGTTGGGTCGGCGACGCGCCTGGGACGTCGCATTCAATGATCGACCATCGAGGGGTGTCGTGAGCTCGTTAGGGTTCGGGGCGTGACACCAAACCTAAGCCCATTAGGACATAAAGCCCATCTAAATTGACCTAGATTAGTACTATATAAGCATAACATTAGGTCAGAATTGAGGGGGGAAACACAATTTCAGATCTGATTTTTTAGAGAGTCCAAGTGAGAGAGAGGGAGAAGACCGGTGAACCGTCGCTTGTCGCCGCCACCGCTTGCCGCGCCCCCCATGACGCCGCTGTCCCGACGGAGAATATCTCCGCCGCTTTCGCCGCTTTAAACTGAAAATTGTTGCTGCCGTCGCGGCTTCTTCATCCCAACGCCAAGCTACTAATTTGCTGCTCCTCGTCCACTTCCTCCCAGAATCGCTCACTCCACAGAGCTTATTTATGGAAACTCAAAACACGAAAGTTGTAAATCTACGAGTCCTTGATCTGTGGCTTTTGGAATCGGGTCAATCCGATGTGTATTGAGGAAGTTACGCCCATTTTTCCGGAATCGTGCAGTCCTAAAATTTTCTGTTCGGAGTCACTCGCCCACGCACGCATCAAATTCACCGAACAGCCTTGCCGGTGTTGCTGTGCATCATCGGTGTCGTCGTCGCCGTCCCGCCGTCGCCGGTCGTCCCATTCCCGATCCGCAAGCCGATCCCGATCCAATTCCAAATTTGGAAGTATTTTCAAATTAGGAAAGTGGATATATTATGAATATTCTTTTCAAATATTTAGATTCCTAATTTGGTGTGTTTGAATATTTTGTGATTATCGTGTGGATATTTAGATATCTTAGGATAATGTTCTATATATCCGCAATATTTTCAAATATTCAAATTAGGAAAATTTCCTAATTTAGCAACGTATCTGGACGACTATTTGACCTTAACCCTAAGGTCCGATACGCGGCGATACGGGAAATTATCATCCTATCTATAATCACTTAGATACGATAATAAATTTCACTAGCTTTCCAAATTCGAATGATCGATTATCCGTTAATATCTATAACCCCATAGATATAATCAATAATTTGATTTTTGTGCCTAATCCGAGTTTGAAACGAATTTGGCGGATCGCGTGGTTGATTTGAATCGGTTGCTATCCTTATTTGCTTTCCTTTTCATATAAAACAGAAAAATTCAAAAAAATATTAGTTAGAGTTTGAATTAGAATTTTTGCATGTCTAGGAATTTTGAATATATCTAAAGGATAGAGTAATTATTTAATTTAAATTAGGACGTGAGACAATCTAGTTCCTAGTTTAAATTAAGTAATATTCTAATTCTAATAGATTATTTCAGCAATTTAATAATTCCGAATTTTTAATCAAAAAAATCCCAAAAAGAAATCATTCTAGGGTAGATCAAGTCATCATAGATTGCATGTTAACTTAGGTATTTATGAATTTCGAATTTTAAACAGAAAATACCAAAAATAGAAGTCATTAGTTTGCATGATAATTTAGGCATGTTTTTTTATTCCGAATTTCATAAAGAAAAATACCAAAAATATATCATTGCATGTCATTAGAATTAGGTCACGTCATCGCGTGTCATATAGTTTGCATGCTAGGTTACATTAATTTGCATGTCATATTTTTGTACGTCATTGCATATAGGCTAGATTGCATTTAAATAATTGAAAATAAAAAAAAGGAAACTGAGTGAATGCTTGTCAATTAGAAATCATATTAGGGTTGATTGATGTGATTTTCTAGCTAACAATGCAGATGCTTGCTGGATTCGAGGTAAGTTGTTCTCCTAAGCTAGCAATTTATTTAATGCTTTGATTATTGGATGTTAAATTGGTGGTTTGCGCACCCGCATGAACACCTCACATGTTAGTGGCTAAGTTAAAATGGATCCAAACTGCCTGCTAAAATATTTTTGAAAAGAAAAGGTACCGAAAGGGCGTTAGACTAGATCTAGCGTAATCAAGTCCCCCGGCTTAGAATCTCTGGTTCGTAGGAATAAAACATATCTCCTTATGTTTTATTTAGGTTTCTAATCAGCCTACCGTAAATTGATTAGTGGCGACTCCAAGCATGAAAACATTTGCATGTTAAGAACTTAAACCCTAAGTTGCAAATTGGTAAGGCTTGGGAGGGCCCGAGTTAAGTTCAATCTTAATAATCCATTAACCCGAAAATTAAAATTATTTTTAGGGTCGCGACAACTTGGCGACTCCACTGGGGACTTGAGTTAAAACTCTTAGTGGACTTAGGCCAATTTTTCTTGTGAAAAATATTTTTGTTTGGCAGCGAGGATCCCAGGTACGTCCCTAACATTTTAAGGTGTTAAATGTTTTTGCAGTATGGGAGGTATAAGGGGAGGCGTGATTGTTAACCCTTGTTTTGCAGGGAGGTGTTCGGATGTATGGTTTAATTTATGCACAAAGCGTTGTTTGATATAACCTACTGTGCATGCCTTGCATTTACACTACCCGCTGTCGGACCTGGACGGCATAGGTTTAGGATGGTACTAAGATAGTGGATACCCCGACCAAAATCATGTGGTACGGGTCGCCCTCCTCGGTCCCGAAAATTTTTTTTCATGGTGTCATTGAGTACCCACTACGGTTGTATCCCACTTAACCCAGGTCGGCTCTTTGACTAAGCCGGAGTCTGGGGAATTCTAGCCTAATCACCACCATGACCGGTTTAGCTCGGTAATCGTCGCATCTCCATTTTGCAAGCCAGAGTCTAGGTAGAAATCGAACCTCACATTTCATGCGCATGTCTATGTGATTGCCATTTTCCTACCCGGTGAAGTAAGTTTTATGAATCTTTATCTTACAATTTACTTACTTTTTCGTACATGTGGTCGGTCCATGATAGGTCTAAGTCGATCGTAATTTTTGAAAGTAATGATCATTGAACTTCTTTTCAAAGGAAAGAAAAAGAAAAAATTAAGCTTTGAAAAAATTACTTTCAATTCTTATCATTATTCTCCTAGGTCTGTCATAAGTCATTATTTCCTAAGAAATTTGCCACTATTTTCACAAATACATGGAATAATGAAAAATGTCATGAAAATGGGAATAAAAAGGACGATTAGACTGAGTCATGGACCGATCGTTTCGAGGATACATACTTACCATGCTCTATCTGCAAATTAGGTAATTTGCCACGGATCCCCCTCATCCTTATAATACTCGATCGGTGACCAAAAGAAGGATGGCCAATCAAGCTGAGATTGCAGCTATGATTGATGAAAAGCTGAAGGAACACATGAATACAATCAATGAGCAGATTACGGCTGTCATGTCCAAAATGATGGGTGATTTCATGGCCAAACAATAGCAGATCAATGTTGCCTCTCAATCAGAGATTCCACCTCCGACTCGTTAAGGCCTACGTCTTGACAAATCTCCTGCAGTGACTATTAATCCAACCCTTCAATTGGAAGATGTCATTCTGACTGACACTAGCACGTCTCCGGCGGCCCCTGTTCTTCAGTCACCCCCCAATGATGAAAACGCCAAGTTGCTGGCTAAGCTTGACCAAAGGTTACGTGAAATGGAGGGGACTCAAAATGTTCTGCCTGTTGATTTGTCCATTTTTACCTGGGTCCAAGTGCCCGAAAAGTTCAAGATGCCAGCCTTCGTGAAGTATGACGGCACGTCAAACCCAATTCAGCACATCGATATGTACCAGGGGCTCATGAATAGATATGTTTCTAACGGGCCTCTGATGATCCAAACCTTCCAAGCAAGATTGAAGGATGCTGCAATGAGGTGGTATACCAACCACCAGATCAACCGGAAAGACTCGTGGGAAGAGGTGGCAAACCTTTTTGTCAAGCACTTCAAATTCAATCTCTATGTCACCATTACAAGAGAAGATTTGGAAAGAGCTGAACAAAAAACGGGCGAGACTCTAAAGGAGTACGCCACTCACTGGAGGAACATGGCTGGGCAGATCATGCTGGAACCCGCGGAACGTGACCTAATGAAGTTGTTCGTGTCCACCCTACCACAGCCGGTTCGTTCACGAATGTTAGTGACGGCCGCCCAATCTTTTGGCCAACTGATAGCCATAGGTGAGGAGATCGAGACCGGGCTCAAGAAGGAATGGTACGGTGAGTCAGGTTCATCGGCCAAGAGGTTTACTAATAAGAAGGACAAAGAACTTGTCCCCGAAGTCAACATGACTTATTTGCAAAAACCGCCAGCTCAAGCCCCGAAGCTACAATTCAGCACCCAGCAGACAACCTCTTATGGACAGCAAGGTTAGCAGGATCCACGCCAGCAGCGCAAGCTTCGCCAGTTCACTCCACTTCCTGGGACGTTATCTCAAGTACCGGCAGTCCTAAGAAAGAAGAACTTGCTAGGCTCGGAACCGCAAAGAGCTAACGCTGCTGGTTATGGAAAGTATGATCCGTCGAAGAAATGTGATTATCATAGAGGTGAGATTGGGCATTCGACTGATGATTGCCAAGTACTCAAACATCGAGTGCAGGATCTACTCGGCACTGGAGCGTTTGCGTTGCAGCCAGCCGATAAGCCCAATGTGCAGAATAATCCACTCCCTGATCATTCGAACAGTGCAAATGTTGTCCTTGGCCCGAGAGTCAAACGGGTTCAAAGCTTCAGCATCCCTCTCGAAGATATGTTAGATGCTCTAGTCCGAGCTAGTTATATTTCGACCGGTGAAGTGGTGTCACTCGGTGACATAAGAGAGAAAGTGGATGAGTTGGTGAGAAAAGGAATGATTGGGACAGCGGATGAATTCGGGGTAGTAGCCGCTATATCCCAAGTCACCATTGACTAGAATGAAGAACTCGCAAAGATGACCGATGAATAAGTTAAGTTGGATCCTGACATGCCTACTCTCGAGGACGCCTCGGACGATAATCTCGGGATCATTATACCCGATACTCCGGAAGTATTGACCCTGGCATCACCTCAGCCCTACGCTTATGAAAGGGACAAGATGGTTCCATGGTCGTACGACGTTGATCTAAAGCACGAGGTTCAGGACCTCTTAGATACTAGGGCATCAACATTTCGTGCTTCGTGGCTCTGCGAAGGCCGAGATGATCGTATCATAGTTCCAGACATCCAGACTACATCCCCGAGTCATGCAAGAATAATACATGAAGAGAAGGAGGTGATTGACACTCTGGGGCAACCGAGCGGCAAGTTCGACTACTACGTGAAATATTCAGCTCCCCCGAGCTTCTATATTGACCCGCGTGATATCGTCCCCGATGGATGGGGAGGTATGGATGATCTAACACTTCCAGTGACAGAAGATCCTGATGATGCGATGGAGGGAATCGCTGCTCTGTTCAATAACATGCTCATTGGAGCTATCGAGGAAGGACCGTTGGAGGGAATGGGCACTGGCCCGCGAGAGTAACATCTTTACTTTTTTCGCACACTCCCCTGCGTGGGAATTTCTATTGCTTTCTAGGACTTGCCCCGTCTCGGGAGCTGCTTTTTGGGATTTTTCATTTCTATGACTTTATTCTCCCAGTTTTCAATCCAATAAGATGTAATTCGTTGATTCCATATCAATAAAATTACAGAAGTTTTTATCATTTTGAATCTTGATGAAGTACTCCAAACCAACCCGATGACGATAACCAACGATTGAAAAATTTGTCATCTACGGTAAGAACTGAGGGTTGGGCTTCTCAAGATTTTTCGTTTCAAGATCTTCGAAAGCAAAATGAATTTCAAGAAACAAAGAACAATTTTCAAAAATTGCATGTGGTTAAACCCTCTCTTGTCTTTTTGATCCCCTCCTTTCATGTTTCAGTACTAATCTCAAGGCATGCGAAGGGACGGAAATCCTGGATCCTCATATATGTGATATGAACGGAGCAGTCGAAACAGCCAACAAGAATATTTTGGCTAAAATAGTTGAGAACTATCGTGATTGGCATGAGAGATTACCTTTTGCACTTATGGCACATCGGACTTCTATCCGGACATCTACAGGGGCAACTTCGTATTCTCTTGTGTAAGGTATGGAAGCAGTTCTACCTATTGAGGTTGAAATCCCTTCATTGCGTATTCTTTCACAGGTGCAATTGTCAGAAGCAGATTGGATTCAGCAGAGGTTGGACCAGTTGAACATGATTAATGAAAAAAGGCTTAGAGCTCTATGCCATGGCCAGTGCTACCAACAGCGAGTTGCTAAATCTTTCAACAAGAAAGTCAAGCCTCGACATTTCCAGATAGGTGACCTTGTCCTACGGAGGTTATTGCCAATAGTTCCTCTTGCAGAAGGAAAATTCGCCCCAAATTATGGCGGCCCGTACATCATGAGGAAAGTCCTTCCAGGAGGTGCTTTGATTTTGGCCGAGATGGATGGTCGTGTTTTTTCCAGTCCAGTCAATTCTGATTCAGTGAAGAAATATTACACTTAATTTTGCACTCATTTTGACTTTGCTTCAATCAAGTTTCAAATTGAATTTCATGAATCAATTGATGTTACTAAGCTTCGTTTGAGGAAAGCCTTTAATCTGGCAATTTGTTTCTGTCCTAATGAAATGATCATATTACATGAGAGACTTCAAGATGACGAAAGGCAAGACATTTCCATACACATCCTGAATAATAATCCCCAGTGCGAGTTGAGTGAAAATTCCGTGCTAACAAGGTAAAGGATTATCTCACGAAAAGTATGACGATCAAAATGATGAGAGGCATTCATTTCCTCTATCTAAACACTATAGGTTATCATTTGCTTAACCCCTTTGAACGGACTTTCATTTCTTACCCCTGTCAAGAACAATCCCATACCGGGGCAATTTCTTAGAAAGTTCAAAATGGCTAGAATTTTCTTGCTTTCACTTGCATCAATTTTCAAGTATATTTATTGCATGCAAATTTTGTGTTAGCTCGAGTGCCTTAGATATGACGAAGAGCATTTCTTTCTATATCCTTACACATTATACCCTTTGCATACCCAATTTGAGCGGTGAATTCATTTCAACCCTATTGGTGATCATTCCTGCGATGGACAAATGAAATCATCTCAAAGCAAGTTCAACGTGACTTGGGGCAAATGGAAGTTCAAAAAGGATGCGAAAGGACTCCAATGAATCAAAGTTCTCTCGGAAAAAGAGAAAAATCTCTCGAAGAAAAATCTCTCTCCCTAAAAAAAAAACAAAAACAAAAAAAACAACAAAAAATGAGAGAGAAAAATGAGAGAAAGAAAAGCTTCAACAAGAACTGAGTCGATATGCAAGATCATTCTTCAAGGAAAAGACGATTTGAAGGTTCATTTGTGAAGCAATCACTAGAGATAGATCAATTGGATGATCACCAATCTCCACGTTCATAATACCCCCTTTGATGAAAATAGGCCATTCATTTCAAGCCTACCCGAACCTACGTTACAACCCTTACCGAAGTCTCTTCAGAATAGGGCACTTGAGTTAACGTAGAGTTTCAAATGCTTATAAATGTTTCTCGAAGAAGTGCGAGCAAGACTTTTCTATCTCATTTTTGCAGCATTCCTAACTTAAAAATCCGGAGTAGCTGATGATGTCAATTCTTTTAATAGCCTCGACTCGAAGAGTCCCTTTTGCTAAGCCATTGAACAAACCCATGTTTCAGTCCTTATAAAGACCTTTCAGATTGGCTAAATTATACTGATTTTGAGAATATCCGAATCCTTGTCAAGCACGACGAAGAGAGTTTGAGTGATTCTTATACCCGCATTAAAGGTCGGGACAAAAGCCTTTCATTGAGAGTGAGTATAAAGTCCTTTCTGATTAAAGGTCTCTCATTTAATGTGATCAAATTGTCAAAAGGACGAAATGGTTGTTCTTATTGATAAAATCCCCAATGAAGCTTTGTGATATGAGCATATTCATAAATTATGTTTTCTCCGCCTCTGCGCATGTAGTATTTTGACATTTTCTCAAGTAAGAACAGGAGCGATGCCATTGGCTCTGTCATAAGAAGAATTCAGGTACGCTTGCTACTTATTCTTCGTCGTTTCTCTTTTCGCTTTACAATTTCTCACATGGTGTTGCCAAGTGGAGTACGCGGCACACCCCATCTTTTGTTCGCCCAGCAGGATAGGCGATATAATTTCCTATTTTTATGTTTGCCAAGTGGAGTACGCGGCAGCATAATTTCTCGTTTGGTGTTGCTAAGTGGAGTACGAAGCACACCCCAATTGATGTTGCTGAGTGGAGTACGAAGCACATCCTATTTCATGCTCGCCAAGTGGAGTACGCGGCGGCATGGTGTTGCTAAGTGGAGTACGCAGCACACCCCAACTGATGTTGCTGAGTGGAGTACGAAGCACATCTTATTTTCATGTTCGCCAAGTGGAGTACGCGGCGGCATGGTGTTGCCAAGTGGAGTACGCGGCACACCCCAATTGATGTTGCTGAGTGGAGTACGAAGCACATCTTATTTTCATGTTCGCCAAGTGGAGTACGCGGCGGCATGGTGTTGCCAAGTGGAGTACGCGGCACACCCCAATTGATGTTGCTGAGTGGAGTACGAAGCACATCCCATTTCATGTTCGCCGAGTGGAGTACATGGCGGCATAACATCCCAGTCCTCTGTTTGTCTAGCAGGATAGACGACGTAACACCCCAATCTCATGTTCGTCTAACAGGATAGACGACGTAACACCCCAGTCTTTTGTTCGTCTAGCAGGATAGACGACGTAATACCCCAGTCTCATGTTCGTCTAGCAGGATAGACGACGTAATATCCGGTCCTCTGTTCGCCTAGCAGGATAGGCGGCGTAACATCCAGTCTCATGTTCACCTAGCAGGATAGGTGGCATAATATCCAGTACTTTGTTCGTCTAGTAGGATAGACGGCGTAACATCCAGTCCTCTGTTCACCTAGTAGGATAGGTGGCGTAATATCCAGTCCTCTGTTCGCCTAGCAGGATAGGCGGCGTAACATCCAGTCTCATGTTCACCTAGCAAGATAGGTGGCATAATATCCAGTACTTTGTTCGTCTAGCAGGATAGACGGCGTAACATCCAGTCCTCTGTTCACCTAGCAGGATAGGTGGCATAATATCCAGTCCTATGTTCGCCTAGCAGGATAGGCGGCGTAACATCCAGTCTCATGTTCACCTAGCAGGATAGGTGACATAATATCCAGTACTTTGTTCGTCTAGCAGGATAGATGGCGTAACATCCAGTCCTCTGTTCACCTAACAGAATAGGTGGCATAATATCCAGTCCTTTATTCGCCTAGCAGGATAGGCGACGTAATATCTAGTCCTTTATTCACCTAGCAGGATAGGTGGCATAGCATCCCGTTTCATGTTCGTCTAGCATGATAGACGGCACAACTTCTCATTTGGTGTTGCCAAGTGGGGTACGCGGCACACCCTATCTCATTTTATGTTCGCCTAGCAGGATAGGCGACATAGTTTCTCAATTGGTGTCGCTAAGTGGAGTACAAAGCACACCAATCAATATATCCCTTTCTTCATATCATGCGCTATTTTCGCATATGTAGGAAACTACAGGTAACAGATAGGCACTTCAGTACTTCGAAAACCTTATTTCCAGTTGATCAGAAGTTTGGAGATCGAGGGAATTGAAAGCATTATAAAGCATTCCGTCACTCGGACGCTTTTTATGCGATTCGTATGCTAGACTCTTTCACTGCTCCGCATGAAGTGAGAAGCATTAGCATACGTTCTTTATTGCTTGCATATCATGCATCATTTTAAAAAAAAATTATTCATCATTTTGCATAGTTTAAATTTAGGTCTCAGTCTTTGAGCGAAACCTCTGCGAGCCTCCACTCAAAGAGGGGCAGCTGTTGACACCTAAATTTTGGTATGTCATTTAGTGTAATTTGCATAGAAAATTAGGGATTAAATTTTTAACCCCTAAAACAAAAATATTTAAATTGCATAACATATAGTTTAGGTTCATTTAGTTTAATTACATTTTTTGCATCAAATTGGTTGTGGCGAATGAGTTTAAATTTCATTCAACGAGACTCGGCACGTTCGCAATGCAAGGGCCGGGAATTTCAAGTCAAACGGGCTCGGTTGTTTTAATTTGGGTTTAATTCGATACATTGAGTTTAATTAATCAAAAGCCCAAGTTAATTCAGCCCATTAAACCTAAGCCCAAGCTTAAGCCCATTAGGACATAAAGCCCATCTAAATTGACTTAGATTAGTACTATATAAGCATAACATTAGGTCAGAATTGAAGGGGGAAACACACAATTTCAAATCTGATTTTTTAGAGAGTCCAAGTGAGAAAGAGGGAGAAGACCGGTGAACCGTCGCCGCCGCTCGCGCGCGTCCGCCGTCGCATCGCTTGTTGCCGCCACCGCTTGCCGCGCCTCCACGACGCCGCTGTCCCGACGGAGAACATCTCCGCCGCTTTCGCCGCTTAAAACCGAAAATTGTTGCTGCCGTCGCGGCTTCTTCATCCCAGCGCCAAGCTACTGATTTGCTGCTCCTCGTCCACTTCCTCCCAGAATCGCTCACTCCACAGAGCTTATTTGTGGAAACTCAAAACACGAAAGTTGTAGATCTACGAGTCCTTGATCTGTGGCTTTTGGAATCGAGTCAATCCGACGTGTATTGAGGAAGTTACGCCCATTTTTCCGGAATCGTGCAGTCTTGAAATTTTCTGTTCGGAGTCACTCGCCCACGCACGCATCAAATTCACCGAATAGCCTTGTCGGTGTTGCTGTGCATCGTCGGTGTCGTCGTCGTCGTCGCCGTCCCGCCGTCGCCGGTCGTCCTATTCCCGATCCGCAAGCCGATCCCGATCCAATTCGAAATTTGGAAGTATTTTTAAATTAGGAAAGTGGATATATTCTGAATATTCTTTTCAAATATTTAGATTCCTAATTTGGTGTGTTTGAATATTTTGTGATTATCGTGTGGATATTTAGATATCTTGGGATAATGTTCTATATATCCGCAATATTTTCAAATATTCAAATTAGGAAAATTTCCTAATTTAGCAACGTATCTGGACGACTATTTGACCTTAACCCTAAGGTCCGATACGCGGCGATACGGGAAATTATCATCCTATCTATAATCACTTAGATACGATGATAAATTTCACTAGCTTTCCAAATTCGAATGATCGATTATCCGTTAATATCTATAACCCCATAGATATGATCGATAATTTGATTTTTGTGCCTAATCCGAGTTTGAAACGAATTTGGCGGATCGTGTGGTTGATTTGAATCGGTTGCTATCCTTATTTGCTTTCCTTTTCAAATAAAACAGAAAAATTCTAAAAAATATTAGTTAGAGTTTGAATTAGAATTTTTGCATATCTAGGAATTTTGAATATATCTAGAGGATAGAGTAATTATTTAATTTAAATTAGGACGTGAGATGATCTAGTTCCTAGTTTAAATTAAGTAATATTCTAATCCTAATAGATTATTTCAGCAATTTAATAATTCCGAATTTTTAATCAAAAAAATCCCCAAAAAAAATCATTCTAGGGTAGATCAAGTCATCATAGATTGCATGTTAACTTAGGTATTTATGAATTTCGAATTTTAAACAGAAAATACCAAAAATAGAAGTAATTAGTTTGCATGATAATTTAGGCATGTTTTTTATTCCGAATTTCGTAAAGAAAAATACCAAAAATATATCATTGCACGTCATTAGAATTAGGTCATGTCGTCGCGTGTCATATAGTTTGCATGCTAGGTTACATTAATTTGCATGTCATATTTTTGCACGTCATTGCATATAGGCTAGGTTGCATTTAATAATTGAAAATAAAAAAAAAAGGAAATTGAGTGAATGCTTATTAATTAGAAATCATATTAGGATTGATTGATGTGATTTTCTAGCTAACAATGCAGATGCTTGCTGGATTCGAAGTAAGTTGTTCTCCTAAGCTTGCAATTTATTTAATGCTTTGATTATTGGGTGTTAAATTGGTGGTTTGCGCACCCGCATGAATACCTCACATGTTAGTGATTAAGTTGAAATGGATCCAAACTGCCTGTCAAAATATTTTTGAAAAGAAAAGGTACCGAAAGGGCGTTAGACTAGATCTAGCGTAATCAAGTCCCCGGGCTTAGAATCTCTGGTTCGTAGGAATAAAACGTATCTCCCTATGTTTTATTTAGGTTTCTAATCAGCCTACCGTAAATTGATTAGTGGCGACTCCAAGCATAAAAACATTTGCATGTTAAGAACTTAAACCCTAAGTTACGAATTGGTAGGGCTTGGGAGGGCCCGAATTAAGTTCAATCTTAATAATCCATTAGCCCGAAAATTAAAATTATTTTTAGGGTTGCGACAAGGGGCCAGGAACGTCGCCGCTGAAATGTTGGAGGAGATCACCCCGAGGGACGTCCCAATATTACTCGTCACCCTGCAAGATCATTTTGTGTTAATAATTTGTGCTTTGATTGATCAGAAATAGCACGGGAACAGCACAAGCACGAGCAGCCGAATTGATCAAGTCTCAGCTCTTTTGGCAAATGACCCTTTTCGTGAATTTCGTATAAAGCTGAGCGCACGACCATTTACTCAATAAGGTCGACCAATCAGAGGACGGTGCGGATCACAGTTTATAGTTTTTGACGGTCCAATGTGTGGGAATTGGGAGAGTTTCAATTCGACTGCGCTCTTGGGCAATCATTAATTTATCAAGGTACCATGGACTAAAATTAAACTAAAAGGAGAGAGATTTGACCTGCATGATGGCCTGAACCCAGAAGCGCTTGTTGAAGTTCTCAAACCCCTGCAAGTGGTGTGAGGCCGATGGAGGTATCTATAGAGGAGCTGGAGATAGTACAGGAACATGATGAGCATGCCACTCGGGACCAGCACCACATCCAGATCTTTCTTCTCAAAACCCATTTTTTTGCTTCTCTATGAATGCCGCTCAGTGACTTGACTTCTCTTAGAGAGAGAGAGAGAGAGAGAGAGAGAGAGAGAGAGAGGATGATAAGGTGTTTGCTTAGTAAATCTTGTTGGTTAACTGAATTCTTGAGGAATAAATGAGAGATTTGGGGGTTGTTTAAATAGTTATTTTTTGTCCTTTGCTAGCATAAGAGTCTTTGAGCTTGAGCAATTGTGAGAATAAGAATATGCTGTGAGCCACAAATTCATGAATGAATGGACCTCATAATAATTTATTATTAATTTTTTTGTGACACATAATAAACAGTTATTCTCACAAGTAATTAAGGACAGTTAATTAATATTTATCTTCTTTTTGCACCAATAACTTCTACTGGGTGGCTTGCTTATGCAAATTGCTAGTTTTTCTTGTCCTACGAAATAAAGGTCTATGACTATACGCATGTTTCTAGTGTTAGGTTGGACTTGAAATATGTCAATTCAAAATTCAATATATCTTACGAAAATTGCAATTGGAACTCCCATTCCTTTTTTCGGCACCTACATCACAACTCAACCATACACAAAAACTAATGTTTCTCACATTTCCAAACATAAATGTCTTGTTCATGGTAAACTTATATTTTGAATTTGAGCCGTTTGTGAGACTATACTCAATCTCAAATTGGATGATTTTTTTTTTTGGTCTAGAAACACAAAGTAATATTAATAATAACTTAAGAAACAAAGCCCGTAGCAGAGGCATCTAAACATAGTAGATCCAAAAGAGTTGCGGGGGGATTGGCTATCCAATTCGAAGGGAGAGAATTCGTGTATTGGGCTTTGACAACCCAATCCACGGCTCTATTTTGCTCCATATTACAAAACTCGACTTTAATATCCGAAAAGCTAGACAACAGATGAGAAGCTTCGATGAATAGTGCTCGTTCTTCCCACCCTTGCTGATCAGCTGACTTCAAAGAGGGGACTAAACTCAAGCAGTCAGAGTAGAGTTCCAACTTGGACCTTCTTCGAGGAGAGAGAAAACGCAATGCATGGACAAGAGCTAAAGTTTCTGCCTGATATGCCGATGCAACCCTCACCGATCTAACAAATCCATCAATTAGGGACCCGGCGTTATTGCGCACAATGCAAGCTACAATGCCTTCGTTTGAGCCAGGGGAGTAAGCTCCATCAATATTTACTTTTAAGGCGTCCTTCATCGGTGGTTCACTTACTTGATCCGTCGTACTGGGAGCTCGGGGGTTGTTGCATTGATTCCTTGTGAAATTTCCCCTGTCATTCCATTTTGCATAGTTTTCAATCAGAGTTTGGGCAGATTGGACAACATTAGATGATTATGGTCGGAGACCTCAGAATACAGTGTTGTTTTGAGTCTTCCAGATAAGCCATAGGACTCCTGAGACTAGTTCAAATTTCGGTGAATTTCCTTGATTTCTTACAAAATTCAACAGCCACTCTTTCTACTCTGGTCAAACCTTGGCTTTGAATATTGATTTGCAGGGCTGGGTTCTCCCAAATAGGCTTCGTCCAAGAGCAAAGCAAAAACAAATGTTCACTAGTCTCTAGGAGGCTTCGACAGATAGGGCACAATGGATCATATATGATTCTTCTACCGAACAGGTTGTCCTTAGTCGGAAGGGCGTTTTGACATAAACTCCAGACAAAAGATTTAATTTTTGGGGGGATAACATATGCCAAATTCTATTCCATAGCTTCCGTGGGAGCTGAAAAGAGATTGATGTTTGATTGCTATTCGATTTTGAGGCTTCTGTTCTGATGACATGGTAGGCACTTTTCACTGAAAAATCACCTGATTTAGTTCTTGTCCACACAATTTTGTCTTCTAAAACATCAGTTCTCAGAGGGATTGTTAGTATTTCATTTGCTATTTGGTCACCAAAGAGTCCTTGGAGCACCTGTTCATTCCATGCATTTTCCTCTCTGTTCAATAGTTCACAAACAATTTTAGGGTCATGCCTATTGGCTGGTCCTCCTATGATACCCCTCTTTAACCATTTATCTTTTCTGATTTGGATACGTTCTCCTGTACCCACCGACCACATAACAGAATTAGCAATTGCGTCTCTGCCTATAATAAGGCTCTGCCATCCCCAAGAAGGTCGAAAGCCCTTGACTGCCTGCAAGAAGTTCCTCCGAGGGAAGTAAAGACCCTTAAAGAGTTTACTCCATAACGTCGTGGGTTGTTGGGTTAATCTCCAAGCTTGCTTACCTAGCATGGCCTTGTTGAAGGACAATAGGTCTCTAAACCCCAAGCCCCCATCATCTTTCCTTGTTTTTAGCACATCCCACCTCTTCCAATGTAGCCCAGATTTTGAGCCATTACTTCTCCACCAAAATCGAGCTATTTTCTGTTCGATGGCACGACATATTGAAGCTGGAATTTAAAGATTGACATGGCGTGTTGGGGTAAGGCTTGAACCACAGCTTTAATAAGAAGTTCCTTTGCTGCTCTTGACATGAGATTTTCCTTCCATCCTTCTAATTTAGAATTAACCCTAGCCAGTATCCAAGCAAACATTTGCTTCTTGGACTCTCCCCAATTAGATGGGTTTCCAAGGTATTTCCCTATTTTTGCAATTTTCGGGACTCGTAGGGCTTCCGCCATGTTACTTCTCAGCCTTTGCGGACAGCCAGCACTAAAGAAAATCCTCGATTTGTTCAGATTAATCTCCTGTCCAGTAGCATAGCAATATTGATTCAAGATATTCGCTAAGTTTTGGCATTCCAGCACTGATCCATCTAGGAAGAAAATAGAATCATCAGCAAATAGCAAGTGGGATAATGTTGGGCAACTGCTATTCAGCCTTATCCCTTCAATACTTTCATCTTCTATCGCTTTTGACATCAGGATAGACAGGGAGTTAGCAATCAGTATGAATAGATAAGGGGAAAGGGGATCCCCTTGCCTGATTCCCCTTGTGGGTTGGAAGAAGTTAAGGGGTTCACCATTGAACTTTACACAAAGAAATGTTGTAGTCACGCATTGCATTATCCAAGTCACCCACTTCTCATCAAACCCCATTTTCGTTAGACTTGCTTCCAAGAAGTCCCACTCAATTCTGTCATAGGCTTTCCTCATGTCCAACTTAAGAACCGCCTGAAATCGTTTTTTCCTTTTTCGAATCCTTAGCTGGTGAAGGATCTCTTGGACAATCATTATATTATCTTGGATTAATTGACCACCCACAAAGGCACTTTGCTCCTCCTTAATCAAGACTGGAAGCCATGGTTTTAATCTGTTTGCCAAGATTTTTGAAATTATCTTAAAGGAAAAGTTGCAGAGGCTGATGGGTCTGAAGTGGTCTAACTTTTCTGGGTTTTGAACTTTTGGCACAAGGGATAAGTATGTCTCATTTAAGCCTAGCTGCATTCTCCCTGAAGCAAAGAATTCCTCTACCTCGTTAAAAATCTTCTGTTTAAGAGTTTCCCAATAGTGTTGGTAAAATAGACCATTGAGACCATCAGGGCCCGGCGCTTTTGTTGCTCCAAGCTGGGAAACAGCAGTTTTGACTTCATCCATGGTGACTTTCTTAGTTAGACTTTGATTCATTTCTTCTGTTACCAAACAGGGGCAAATGTCTAGCAAAGGCTGCAAGTTTCGCTCTCCTACTGATTTATACAAGTCTGTGTAGTAATCCTGGATCATCTGCTTCAACTGGCTCGAGTTGCTTACCCACATTTCTTCTGGATTTTTCAGCATGGAAATTTTGTTTCTCTGTCGCCTTTGGATGGTCGTTGCATGAAAATATTTTGTGTTTTTGTTGCCCCCCACTTTAGCCAATTAATTCGAGATCGCATCCCTCAATACATCTCCTCTTGTCTCCAAATCTCTTCAATATGTCTTTTCAAGTCCTGGGCTCTTCTTGACTTAATCGCACAAAGAAGAAGGAGAAGCCTCCACCACTACAAGACAAAAAGGAGCTCACATATTCCATAATTTATATATTTATTTGTGGATAGTATATCTACACGGTCAAAGAAGTGCACTAGTTGTCTATTACTTGCTAGGAGTACAAAAAGAATGCCTGTGGGCCTATGGAGCTATTGAGATAAAAGGAAAGAAAAAAAGAAAATCTTATGTTTGTCCCTCTAGCCTATTGTAACCGCATAGTGAAGGATCCCTTGAGAGACGAGCCGCACACACAAGGGAAGACAGCCGACTAGAGGACCCCTTTAAGTCGCACGAGGTACAGATCTGATTACACAATTTTGTGCTTGAATTTTTACATTCAAATGAGTTGTTTATTTATAAATATTTTAGATTTTGATATAATTTATTTATGAAAAATACTTGAACGTGTAAGCGATTATAAATTTTGATTTTTCAATTATAGTGAATTATTTACTGTTAACTCTTTTCGTGAATTTAGGTACTAACACTTAGATCGAATTGCGTAAATCTTTGATGTTCTTTATTATTCATTTTTTTTTCTTTTGTGATTTCGCATTGCTTTAATTGCAAGATCGTTTCGCGTTAATATTATGGTTCATGTCCCATTAGAAGTAGAAGATGCTTCTCGAAAAACCACATTCTGCCTTACATAAAGTTGCCACCAACAAAGAAGCTATAGGTAATGCAACAATGAATCTTGGATGTCATATCTATATATGAGTATATTGTCAAATACAACTTATATGATTTTTTGTTATAACTTATCGTTATTATGCAAAGCAAATAAGAGGTTAATCATACTTTGACAACATTACATAAGGCAGAGTTTGGAATCAAGAATACTATATCTAGGTAAACAATGCCATTTATCGGTAATGGATCATGTATCGACATTGACACGGCTAATCTAGTTCCTAGCACGTGTTTAATTTATATGAGTATCACATTTTACTTAAGATAGTCGTAGGATTGAAGTTGTTTTACTATACAATGAAAAGTAGGCTCAGAAGCCTACAATGCAGCCCATGTACAGTGGTCATATCCTCAGATGCACAAAACTCAGCTTAATTATCACATCAAATTAAGCAGGGCAAGACCTCTAGTATTTTTTGTCATCAAGTAACTTATGAATGTGAACTCATATGCAGCTGACCATGACTCGGATAACGAGGTAGGGGAGGATCTGACGGAAGCCTAAGACGAAGAATATTCTTATTTCAGCTTCCAATCTCGGACATAACTCAAATAAGACAATGACTCATCCCATTTTAACGTCTTGTGGGGCAAGCTCAAGACTTGTGGCCGTCCTTGATCAAGCTAAAGATAATGAATCTTATCTCCATTACGTGGTTTGTTCAGAAGAAGCCTTCTTGCATGTTGGCCTGATTTTTGGCATATCTCCTATCATTTTCTTTTTTCTTTTTTGGTTAATTTGGATATAGAGTCACATGATTTAACTGTGTTTGGTTCATCTTGGTATGGATAGCATCCAAAATACGACCAAATAATCAGTCTTATCTCCATGATATGTCCTGTTCTGAAGAAGCCTTCTTATTGTTGCAAACTTAAGACGAGACGTTATGCATTTCGTTTTCGTTCTGCGGAGGGGCTAATCTTCATTACAACTAACCTTGGGTAGGATACGAAATCTTACGAGCAAGGCTAATAAGGCTATGCGAGAGCATAATTAAATTATGGTGCCATTTTCTGTAAGTATAGGAGCCATTTTGAAACATAGGCAATTCGAGAACATTTGTGTATTTGACATGCTGCTTATATGGTAAAGCAAATAATGCACCAATTGACTAGCATGATAAATGTGAAAGTTCTGGGTAAGTTACAACATAGGACAGGCACCGAGGACCAGGTTTTCTTGATTTTTGTGAAATCCCCTAGATGGAGCGGGATTATCTCATTTTTTATTCATTTAAAGAGATGGAGTAGTTGATATGCGTGCGAACTAGCCCGGACACATTCTAACCAAAAAACAGGTTAAGGAAAAGTAAATCAATTGGTTTTCAAGAAGAAAAGAAGAAAATTGCTCAGCTCAACGAAAGAAAACCAAAAGATGATTGCGTTGCTACTGCATATAAGGACTTTTTACTAATTTTATATTTGAGGACGACAAGGAGATTACTACACCAACCTGACGGCAACATAAAGAGAATCAAAGAGAGAAAAAATAATAGAAATATTCCAACTCATTTTATTAGTTCTCTTAGCTTTGATCGAAGATCACCTCACTTGCAATCTTTTGCACATGTAATCCTAGTTATCAAAGCATAGTCGGCTAAAATAGAAAACAAGATATTCTTACAATCATTTAATGTCAGATTTGTTGAGAAACCTCCTAATTGATTTTGAAACTAACAAAACTGTCCATTGTTTTGAATCTGATAATTGCATAGTAGTGTCTTTCTTACGGTAACTACTCATAAAGAGAAGCTTATTCAGATTCAATCTATTGAAGCTTGAATGTTTTGATCATCAATAAAAATCTATAATCTGGATGTTATTTAGACTTTACTTCTTGTTGTTCAAATATCATGATAATCATTGCTTGGATATCATCAGAGCAACAATATGGATATTGGGTAAATTTATACGTGCATGCATCTAATTACTTCAAACTCCACGTTAAAGGTGGATATCTTCATTTTGGGGAGACTACTTATGGCAATACACATTGAGACACAAACTTCAACTGTCACAGCTAGTAATCTATTTTGGATTTCGTATTTAGAAGTGTTGATCCTCGATCTAAAAGATTGTTGCAACAAAATCCCGCACGCAAGACATTTTTGATTGATTGGCAATTACTTCTTAGACAAGCTACTTTCCTTAATAGATTAACTCTACTTACGAAAACTGAAGAATTGCTTATATGGGCAATCAAATCAATAGGGATTCAGATCTTTTCTCTCAAACGGCTACACAATCTTCTTTATGTAATCTCGTCTAATGGGTTGATTGAAGAGTGATCCTATGAAGGTTGTCCAATGGGTAGATTGGAAGTAGATGAATATAAAAGGAGATAAAAGTGCCAAAAAAAAAGAGATGTCTTGAATAAATAATTCCAAAGTACAAGATAACTTCGATCTTACATACTTGTCCTCTTGAGCTACAAATTGTAATCTTTGAGAGGCATTGAAAGAGTAATTGAGTGAGATAGTGCGACCTATCATACACTCGAGTATTATCACTCACAGTTATAAATTCTTATTGATTCATTAGTAAAATCCATCTAGTAGATTGTCAGTGTAGAAGAGTGGCTGTAAGCTTGATCTAAGCTTACCACTATATATTATGTGTGCAATTTCTTCTATCTCAAAACTCTTGCTGATTATTTTTTATAGACTTTGCACACTAGTGAATCTCATCGCACCTATGTCAATATTCAGACTCTGAACTTAGTGCTCTGTGAATATCATCATATTACTGACGTTGTTCAGACCCTGATTCTTTTGAATTTGACAATATTTGTCTTGACTACTTTGCTTCCGCTTTAATTTATCAAAATTAGTTAAAATCACCGTTCACACCCCCCCCCCCCCTAGGTGATATTTGCTAGCTCCAACAAGATTCACTTTTCTTTCCTTCTTGCTCTCTGGGAATTCGAACGACATCAAATTAAATAAGGAACCCTCGTTGCGTCTGCTAAAATAGAAGTGACTAAAGCCTCTTCCGAAAAGAGATAAGATACCAGAAAAATAGGTTCAGTAGCATATAAAGCAACCAATTTAGCTTAATATTCTGTAAAAGATTGTTGAGCAGAGCAAGTGTATTTCCTTTTCAATTATTATTTTGTCATCAATTTGAACTTGAATATACATTGATATGTAATTTTTTATGCGTTTGACCGAAAAGAGAGAATCTAATAATGAGGATGAAATTGATGGATTTTACATGTACTGGAATGTTAAATTGTAGAAACCTTAACGGGGTAAGCAAATTTGCAAGAACACGTGTTTTGTGATTGATTGAATAATCTTTACAACGATTACAATGTGGGTATTTATATCCCACAACTTTCAGTTATTTGCAATAATTAAAAATTTGAATTTACGAATAAATTCCTAGTGCTATTTACAGTTATTAATAAGCATCATCCTTTTGAAGATCCTAAGCACGATTCCTTATAGATAAGGAGTAGCAAATTCCGAGATTATAGGAGTAGCCAACTGGCACTCATTTGCTTGCGTCCATCATGTTTGTCTTCGACGAGCTCCAACGGTTACCAAACTTTGCATTAGCTAGCTGTTGATGATCTTCTTTCATTCGTTACCAACCTAAATTTTGGCTAATCATTTAAGGTTTAATTGCATAAAAAATTAGGAACTAATATTTAACCCCTAAACAAAAATAATAATATAATTAAATTTCATAACATATAATTTTTAGGAGCATTCACTATCATTGAGTTCATTAATTGCATTTGCATACTGTAGTGAATGGACCTGAATTGGTCGCGTGGACTCGGCTGGCTCTTAGCAAAATTTGGCCAGAACAAGGATAGTAGAGGCTGAAATTTCAAGCCTAAAAATCAGGGTTATTGAGCTTTAATTGGGTTGGGTTTAGCTCATAAGGTTAAAATGGTTTGAGTTTAATCAGAATAAACCATAAAGGGGTAAAGTCTATTATTAAGCCCACATGCTAGCAAAATTTGGCCAGCCCATAGACGAAGCTGCTGTCCCTTGCCGCCGGTCCTTGTTGCAAGTGGTCGGCGGGGGCGAGCAGCCCTTCCTTGGCCAAGTCCCAATGGTGTGCCATTGTTGGCTAGCCACACCGAGCTCTGTCGTAATCCACGAGCCAGCCACTGAGAGTCCCCTCACCATCATTGTACGTGGCCGTCCCCATCACGAGCTTGCACCGTTGGCCACCATTGCATGATCAATCGTCAAGTTCAAATTTGGAAGAAAATCTTCAAGTTAGGTAATAATCCTTATACAATTTGATTTTGTAGATTTATTGCCTATTCTAAACGAATTGTCATCTAACATGATTATCTTGAGATGCTAGGCATATCTAAATTTGTATTATTTTCTAATTTGATAATGTGCATATGGTCAACAGTCCGATCTTATATCTAATATACGATTTGCGACTGCACAAAAAATCAGTGAATCCGATCATCATGCCATATGATACGATTGTCGGTTTTATTTGTTGCCAAATTTGAATCGATTTGAGTGTTGGCGCATATCTTTTCTCAATGCTTATCTTTTTGCAATGAATTTTATCTTTCTTCTATTGTTTCCTTAAAAGAAAATACAAAAATCTCACAATAGATTAGGATATATTTTTCTAGATAATCTTGCTGGTTAAATGTAGATTTAGATAAGATTTCGTTGCTAAGTTAGGGTAGTTTTAGGTAGAATTCATATTTAGATCGATCCTAGAGGATTGTTATAGGTTTTCGATTTAAATTAGGATTTGACTTAGTTTATTTCCTAGTTTAAATTAGATAGTATCTTAATTTAGATAATGGATTTTTAGTAATTTTTAATTACGAATTTAATAAAAAAACCAAAAATATCATCTTAGGATAAATTATATTTCTTTCCTATATGAGATTACATGTCTAAATAATGGAATTTATTTATTCCGAGTTTTAATAAAAATACCAAAAATATCATGTACATGTCATATAATTTGCATGTTAGGTTCATTTAATTAAAATGACATGACATATAGGTTAGTTTTCATTTTAAGATAAAGAAAACGCCAAAAAACAATTGATTGTGTTGGTGTGGTCAATTCCATTTCTTCCTTGTAATTTATTTATTACAATGGTTGTGGACCCGCATGATAATTTCACATGTTAGTGGCTAGGTTAAAATCAATTCAAGCTGCTTGCAAAAATATTTTTGAAAATAAAAGAGAAAGGTACCAAAATGGCTTTAAATTAATCTATCGTAATCAAGTCACCGAATCCATTTAATCTTTGGTTTGTAGAAGTAAAGTAATCTTCCACATTTGGGTTTCTAATTAACTCACTAAAAAATGATTAGTGACGATTTCAAAATGAAAATGACTTGCATGCTAAATATTGTACCTAAGTTGTCAATTGGTATAAGCTTGGGAGAACCGGATCTAGGTGTAAGCTTAGTAATCCATTAACCAACTCCTAATTGATTCACCTTCAGGAGGGTCGCGACATTGGTGAATGGCTATCTTCGATAACTTTTGTAATGTCTGTTTTCAATAACTTTATTGGTAAGTTCCCTCCAAGTTGTCGACTACTTTGTTCATTAACGATTTCTATTTTGATCTAATCTTGCTCTCATCGAGTGAACTCACCATTTGTTGATAATCTTAAAAAGTCAACCACTTTTTGGTGTCCATATTACTACATAGACCACGAGTTGGAATATGAGAAGGAGAATATCAGACAGAAGCCGAAGACGGAGGATCTCATATCAGCTTCCAATTCTCCAACATAGAGGTGACTTTGATTTCTGTTGTCGATTTCATTCTTATTTGAAGACATTAACTTTCGAAGTTGTTAAGATTCCCTCCCACAAAAGGAAAGGGAGTGTAAATGCAAAAGAATATGTCACATGCAATATGTCACATCTATCTATAATCGATTAGAAATAATTTCTATTTCAGGGTTCTATTTAGCATGATGATAATATTTTATTGGTATAGAATAGCATAGTATAAAGCATATTAACTAAAATAATAACTAGCACTGTACCTACCGAAAATATCATATGGCGCCATGGACTGGCCCAGAGTTCCAGGGCCCTCCTGGCCCACCGAAGTACTGGAAGAAAGCCCAGATGGAGTGGAGCCCAAACTTTACTTTCTCTAAGCAAGTTCCAATGTTTTTTTTTTGGGTAAGATAAGGCAAGTTCCAATGTTTTGATGCTCATCTTGGGGAAAATTGTTCAAAAAATCATAAACTTATTACACTTTTACCAATTCAATCCTAAAGCTTTCAAGTTTATCAATTGAGTTCTAAATTTTTTCATTTCTTGCCAATTGAGTCCATTTGACCAATTTTGGCTGGAAAGTGCTGACACTGGTCGGCGTCGACCGTTTGACCAATGCTGATGTGTTAATTTTTAAATTTTTTAATATTTTTTTCAAAAAAAATTTCTTTTTCTTTTTTTCTTTTTAATTTTTTTTTTGCCCTTCTTCTCTCTCATCAGATTGGCCTTCGCCGGCCTCTGGCAAAGGTCATCGTTGCCGACCACTGGCAAGAGCGAGCCTCACTAAAGGCCCTCGACCTCACCTAAATCTAGTGAGGCCAATCGCGCTGTTGTTGGGTGAGGGAGACCGGGTTGACGACGAGGTTGACCTCGCTAGTGGCCTGCGGGTACTAGCTTCACCAGAGGGTCGGTGAGGTTGACCTTGCTGGCCCTCACCTTTGGCCGATTCAGCGACCAGCTAGAGGGAAGAAGACCAGAAAAAAAAAAGAAAAAGAAAAAGAGGAAAAAAATATTAAAAACTTGCCATGTCGGCATTAGCCAGACGGCCGGCGTTCATGTCAGCTCTGGGTGGCTAAAATTGGCTGGATAGACTTAATTGACAAGAAGTAAAAAGGTTTAGGACTCAATTGGCAAATTTGAAAGGTTTAGGACTGAATTGACAAAATTGCAATAGGTTTAGAACTATTTGGACAATTTTCCCCTTATCTTGCTAATGGATATTCTAATTTATCTCGGGATTTGAAAGATGCATGTACTTATATCATTTTTACTCTAATTTTCTTCTGTCTCTAACGAGTATTCTGATTAGCAAGGTACAAACATAGACATCTTACACATTTATGTATAGTTAACTTTGCATGTGATTGATGTCCAATTTTAGACCTCACTTTAGGGGCCAATACGATCTCAACCTACCGAATGATTACTCTTTTGTCTAACTACATATGGAAGAAAATACGACCTTTTTTATTACATACGACATCGGATGTTAATTCAATTACAACAGATATCCCAGCTAGCTACTTATGTGATAGAGTTCGATACTGCTTATATGACCTTTGCCTTACCGTCACATGGGCTCTATCCTTAACCTTCCATTTAGTCTTGAAAATTGTTTGATCTTTCTTTTTTTTTTTTTTAAGTAAATTCAAATTTTTGAGAATAAAGTTTAATTTGAATATCTCCATCAATTTATGGTTGGCCTCCCATTTCTTCTTTTCTAGATACATTCCTAATCTTCTCCAACAGTTATAAGAATCAGTATTGATTTTTAAGAGTAAGTATTTCTTTTAGAAAAAATCTCTAGATCGACGACCATGTCTCGAGACTTGTGATGCTCCATGACCACAAGATCAACGATCTCATAGCAAGGTTGCACTCAGCGGCAACCATGATCCAAGGTTGAGCAGCCATGGACAACGTCCATTCAAGGCCGTGTTGGCTTGGTGACCCGGCTTGACTTCACAGATGCTGTTGTGACCTTGAATTTGCGGTCGTCGCTACTGTCTTCGACATTTTGGGAGCTTGAGAGAGAGAGAGATGCGCTAAAGATGGAGAACTAGAGAAACAAAGAGGAAAGGGAGACACAGACCGTGGTGATGCCGACGCACAACAAGGGAAACTGCAGCGGACGGTGACGGGCGGAGATCGGCAAGGCAATGGGCCACAACGACTGGTGGTGACAGATGTAGGATTTAATTTCAGTTTGGTTGGTGCTATTGAGTGTGGTGGGGAATTTACATTGCGCATGAAGGTAATTTTGGAAGGAAAATGATATTTTCGTAAATAGAGTCACAATAGTAAGTTATGGTAGGGTGTAAAGTGATATCTAAAATAAAAATTCAAGGTGCAAAGAAGGGTGCGTTTGGTAACTATTATGTTCCTAGAAACAATTTTTGCTCAAATGAATATTTTTATTCCATTCTCAGAAATAATTTCTAACCATTGAAAGGCGTTTGAACGTGCATGATAACTATTCTATTTATCTGTTTTTCTATTTTTCCATTCCTAGGAATAAGTTTGGAACAGAAATCCGTTTGGTAACAAGTTCTGGAACAAATTTCTACTCTAAAAATATGTTTGGAACAGAAATCAGAAATATTTTTTTTTTACTTTTTTATTTCTGTAGCGGAAATGAGAAATAAAAACTCTTCTCATTACTTGCCCTTACTATTAGCGGACTGCTCACCCGCCGCCCCAACGTTGCCGCTGGTCACCTCCCACCATTGCCGATCATCGTCCTCCACCGCTTATCGGCCATTGTTCGTCGCCATTCATCGTCGTCCTCCGCCACTGGCTACCTCTCGCTGTCTGCCTTCATCCATTGCCCAACGCTAGCCACCTCCCACTATCGGCCGTCGTCGGCCGCCTCACTCTATTGATTGCGCTCGGCGATCTTCCGCCGTCGCCCAACATCGTTGACTTCCCACCACCGCCCACCTGCCGGCTGCCTCCCGTCATCGTCCTCCATTGCCGGCTGCTTCCTATCACTGTCCTCCTTCGTCACCCAATGCCGGCCACCTCTCAATATCGCCCGCCTCTTGTTGTCGTCCTCTGTTGCGACCGCCTCCCATTGTCGTCCTCCACCACCGTCCGCCGTCCTCCTTCGCCACCTAATGCCGACCACCTCCCACCGCCACCCATCTCCCGTTGCCGGTCGCCTCTTGCCACCGCTCACCGTTTGTCGCCTCTTACTTGCTGACCGCTCGGGAGAGAAATTTTTTGTTGGCTCAAAAACTTGTCCATGGAATAGAAATAGAAAAATCTATTTCTTGCTAAAAATTGGTTTATGGAGAAGAATGGTTATCATTTGCGCTCAAGGTAATTGTCCAAAATTTATATTCCTAAAATAGAAAAAAGAATAGAAATATGTTTGGTAACTATACAAAATTCCTTTTTATTAATAATATTTTGAATTTTTTAATATTTATTTATTTTTATTTTTTATTTTCTTTTTTTCTTCTTCCGCTTCCTTGACTCATGGCCAGGTCATCGGCGTTGGTGACCAACCACATGCCAGGCCCGGCGAGGGCGGCTCGCGACTTGGGGGAGGGGCACCCTTGTTGCCTAGGCGAGGGTCGCCTTCACCAGTTCTGGCGAGGGTGACACTCGCCTAGGCCGCGAGCTGCCCTCGCCGGCCACAGGCTAGGAAAAATGAAGAAGACCCACCAAGAAGAAGAAGGAAAAAAAAAAATTCTTTTCCATTTCTAATTCTTGTTCCCACAATCAAGAATCAACTTTTTTTTATTCTTGATTCTGTTACAAAACTGATTCTGGAAACAAATTTGTGCCCAGGAACAAAAAATTTATCAAACAAATTTCTATTCTTTTTTTGTTCCGGGGAACAAAAGAATAGAATCGGGTATTGTTTGGCAAGTTACCAAATAGTCCCTAAGTGATGTGATATATTTTTTTTCCTTGACACTAAATGCGTTCCACTTGTTAAAAAAACCTGTTTGGGATTTATGACATCATTTATAAACTAATCTTCGTATACTTCATAATGTTCACCATATTCCTTTTTCAGTCACGCAAGAACCCTAGTTTACTCAACTGGGGTCTGAAAGTGGAGTGTCCAGCTAGTCATGTAATATGGAACGATGAAAATCCTCCTGCATACAGTATTTTTTTTATATATTATTTAAAGGTTAATACCACGAAAAATCTTAAACTGATATATATATGACAAATTTATCCCAAAATGTTTTTTTGACTGATAAAAATTCCAAACTGGTACACTGGTGACAAATTTACTATACATTAAAATTTACAGTCAAATTGCCGAGTTTGATGTCGCGTAACAGTTGACGGATGTACTAGTTTGGGATTTTACCCTCCGTTTATCACAGGTGTATCGGTTTATGATTTTTTGTGGTCAAAAAATTAGTTTGGAGTAAATTTATCACAAATATACCAGGTTGAGATTTAAATTTATCATAATTGTACTGATTTATGATTTTTTTGTGGTATGAACCCATTATTTAAAAGGTAACGCCTAATGTAAATGTGACATTCTGAATTTTGGCCCGTTTTTGGGGTTTATTAAACGTATAATTTGTCAGTGCGCTTATAATTGAATCTCGCCTGGGAACTGATCACTCTCGGGTTTTTGTTTTTAAATTAGAGATTTTTGTTAGAATCGCACTCGATCGAATTTGGTCGTTATTTTTAGACCCCAAACTTGGCAGCCAATTTCCGGGAGTTCCGGGTCGAATTAAATTGGAGGGTGTCGATATTATTGTGGCCAGCGTCAATATTGCCGGGAAGGTGCGAAAAATGGATTTTCGACCGGGTGTGACTTCGGACCAATAGACCTCCCTCGTAGAGTGTATTCGAATTATTTTATTTGTGGTCTACGCTGGCCTTGCCCTTGTTATTTTCTAGAATTTATTCCGGACCGTAGATTTTTGTTTCCGAGTTTAAAATGGGCCGTTAGATTGTACTCGAGGGCCGTAAATTTCCTCTCTTCTCTCTCTTTCCCCCCTGGACGCGCGCGACGTCCAGGTACGCGCCCGCCGTTTCCCCTTCCCCTTCTCTTCTCTTTCTCTCTCTCTCTCTCTCTCTCTCTCCTCTTCTCTCTCTTTCCCCCCCGGTACACGCAAGGCCTATGCATGCCCGCGCGCCCCATGCACGCCTGCGTCATTTCCCCGCGCACGAAAGGGGGCCATGCACGCCCTCTCCCCATGCAAACCGTTCGTCTTCCCCTTCTCTTCCCTTCTCTTCTCTCTCTCTCTCTCTCTCTCTCTCTCTCTCCCTCCCTTCTCTCTTCCCGACACACGCAACGGCCACTGACGCCTGCGCCCTTCCCCACGCCTGCCCGAGCCCTCCCCCATGCACGCATCAGCGTGTCCCTTCCCCATGCAGTTCCCCCGCTCCCTCTTCTTCTCTCTCTTCTCTCTCTCTCCTCTCTCCTTCCCCTCTTTCTCTTTTTCTTCTCTCTTCGGCCGCTCTCCTTCCTCCCCGACTGGCCGAACCGTCGCCGCTGCTTCTGCTTCTCCTTGCTGCAGACGCCGACCGTGAGCCCAGCCGTCCGCCCAGCGCCGCCGTGGCCCGACAGTGCTGCACCGCCGCTCGCCAGCCGCCGTCGGCCCGTCGACCGCTCCCCCCTTCCTCCCCCGACCACCTCCACAGCCCTCTCCACCTCCACAACCCTCTCCACCTCCGCAGCCCTCACCCGACGACCCTCCGCCTCCGCCCGACCACCCTCAGCCTCCGCCTGACGCCGCCCCACCGACCGTCGACGCCACCGTCCTCCCCCGCGCCGCTGCCGCGCCGCCGTGACGCCTGGAAGCTCCGGCCAGCGCTGCTTCTTTCTCCTCCGAGCGCACGAGCTCGGCTCGCCGCTGCGTCCGGCGAGCCCCGGGCGTCGTCCAGTCGCCCGGCCGGCCTCCCCAGCGCCGCCCCGACGCCTGAACGCCACCGCCGCAGAGTGCCCTCACGGCCGCACCACCCCGCCCCGGCTCACTCTCTCTACTCCTCTGTGGCGTCCGCCGCTCGCAGCCGCTCGCCGACGCCGCCCCAGCCTCTGTCCGACCGTAGCCAAGCTCGCCTGAGCCGCTGCCGCCGTGCCGGAGCCGTCTCAGCCGCTGTCCAGCCTCGCCGACGTCACCCCGAGCCGTCTCAGCCGCTGACCAGCCGTGGCTGAGCCGTCCCGGCCCCTGTTCCGCCACCCCCGAACCATTCCGGCCACTGTCCAGCCGCGCCGGAGCCTCTCCAGCCACTGTCCGCCATCCCCGGAGCTCCCCAGCCACTGAGCTGCCCTTCCCGGAGCTCCCTAGCCCCTGTTCAGCCACCCCCGAGCCATTTCCGGCCACTGTCCCGCCGTGCCGGAGCCCCCCAGCTGCTGTGCCGCCGCGCCGGAGTCCCCCAGCCGCTGTGCCGCCGCGCCGGAGTCCCCCAGCCGCTGTGCCGCCGCGCCGGAGCTCCCCCAGCCAAGTCCCGCGCCTGTGGCCGAGCACCGCGCCCGTCGCCGCGCCCGTGGCCGAGCACCGCGCCCGTCGCCGCGCCCGTGGCCGAGCCCCGCGCCCGTCGCCGCGCCTGTCACCCGTCCCGCTCGGCCATTGGCCCGTGTGCCCGGCACACTGCCCGTCCAAGCCAAGACGTTGCCCGGCCCGTCGCCCGTCTCGCTCGGTCGTGCGCCCTGGGCACGTCGCACGTTCGCCGCGCCCGTGCACTAGGCACGCTGACCGGCCACCGTGCCCGTGTGGCCCGTCCCCGCGCCCGGTCCGGTACTGTTCACTTGGGCCATTTCGGGCCCGAGTCGATTTTTCCCGGGCCAAAATTTGGTAAGTGTTATCCTAAGCCCTACTTAGTATTTTGGGTACTTATTTGGCATGTCCCGGGTTAGAACGGCTAGGGCGTAAGTTAATTTAGCTACTTTACATTATGCTGCATTATTAATTTAAGCTAAATTATTATGTTTGAATTGAATATTCATGCATGGCTGACTTGTATGATGAAATAGTATGCTGATGGCGAAATGTGAATTGTGGTTTAAGTAATGATTTTTGAGTATTGGAGTAATTGGCTTGAAATTTGTTCATTGAATGGCGTGTGCTCGCCTGTCGGTTTGAGCCCGGATCGATCGGAGGGCTACGGACTTGGGACGTGTTGACGGCGGTCCGTGTGAAGGCTTGAACGGCCGATGGGCCAAATGGATGCGGGCTTGAGACGTGTTGACGGTGGCCCGTTAAAGGTGTGATAGACCGGGACGTGTTTTACGTCGGTCATTGGAATGATTGATTATGTGGCTTGGGACGTGTTGACGGCGGCCACTGGATAGTATGATTGACATGGCTTGGGACGTGTTGACGGCGGCCATTGGTTTGAGTGATTGGGCGGCTTGTGAGCCCGCGAGAGGAAAGTTGGCTAGACGCGCGCATGCGACTTGAGTGTGATTGAGACGGCTGTTGAGTGTGACTGGATTGGTTGGTTGAGCGTGTGATTGAAATGGCTAGTGGCGCGTGTGATTTGCTGGGATGATTGACTGATTGCGAGTGGAAAGTGGTGTCGGGTGGTTGTTATTTAGTGTTGATTTATTCTCGTTATTATCATATTCATACTGACGTGCAGGGTTTGTTCAGGATCCGAGGCGAGGTAAGTGTCGCGTGAATTTTATTATATTGCCTGGTGATTCGCCTGTTTGACTTGTCTGGGTACGCAATAGCCTAGGTGGGGTTTAGGGTATCGCTTATTGAGACTCGTTCTCACGGTTATTATATAACCACTTTCAGATCCGCGACCATGATCGTTTGGAGATGCCGCCAGAGTACCACAGGGATTGAAGGATAGATCAAATTATCTTGTCTTTTGAGTGCCTTTTTGTAGAGGAGATGAGTTTGTCAACCACCGCCCCCTTTTGGAAAAATTGTTGTTTAAAATTGGTAGTCTGGACTATCGTTTTGTAATAGTGACTACTTTAAGATGTTATGCAACTTTTGTTTCGTGCTATCCCTTGGTCTTATTTTCTTTTAATGTCAGGGTTGTTTTATTTTGCTTCCGCCTGCGTAATTTTGTTGGGTCGGCGACGCGTCCTGGGACGTCGCGTTCTTTACGACCGTTGAAGGGGTGTTGCGAGCCCGTTAGGGTTCGGGGCGTGACAGTAAAAATAAATGTCCCATCAGCGGTGAAGTGTCCTAGGTAATCAACATTTGCATTATAAAAAAGGTTTTATGAGTGGGCCTTGTACAGGGGAGTAAGACATCCTTCACTGCATTACGTTAGGTGGGAGAAAGCCAGGATGAATTTGCAAAATGAAACAACACCATAGCATCACTTTTTCGACGTTATACACAAGCACCTAACTTGCTCAAAAGTGTGGAGTTCGCCATCTCTTGCGCGTAGCACAAGAAGAGTCTGGATATAATAGACAGAGATGCGTGTAATATATAATTGCTCTTGTTGACTTTGGAAAGTTAGATGGGCTTTATACCAACGACCGGCTAGGAGAGTCAGACTTGACGGATTAGCTGATGCTAGACCACCACACAAAGAGCATGTTCACCATTTTATATTAGTATGCTAGAAGCTTCTTATTTAGAGTTTCCAACAACCTATTAAACAAATTTAGAAAAGCAAAATAAAAGATTAGTTCTCTATTTTGTATGGCCATTTAAAATTCCAAATAATATTCACGTTGGTCCTTCTTTTGTCTCCCTTTTCCAAGGTAATAGCAATTTACTGGGGAAAAGAACAGTAGAAGTGTCAAAAGTTGTGCACGGCGCTCACTTTAGTGCCAAAAGTTTTTTGTTGGATCACTTTTTTTTTTGTAAGGGTTTGTTGGATTACTTAAGTGTCAATTTTTCAAAAAAACAATCACTTAAGTGCTAACTCCAATCTGAGTCGTCGGAAATCCTACGTGACCATATTTTATTAATTTTTTAATCCTACGTTGCTCGTCAGCATGCCCAGTCAGCATATAACCCCTAAACGATGTCGTCTAAAAGTTGTAAACAGTGATCGTTTTAGTGCCAAATTTTTTTTTAAGTGATCACTTGAGTGTTAGTCATTGTTAAAAAGTGATCGCTTCAGTGTCAGTCATTGTTAAAAAGTGATCATTCCAGTGCCGAGCATGTACCAGCAAAAACAAGTGATGGTGTAGTTTTGTGCTTGCATAAGTTGCACAAACACGTGCTGATGCAAATACAAACCAGTAACATGAATCGGCTGCACCTCCTTGTGTAGCTCGACCAATAAGCGCAATTGAGAACCCCTCCTTAACAAGGTAATTTCATTCCTATCTTTGCATGCAAGCTGTTTGTTGAAATGTCTATATGAAGTTGTGAAGTGTACTTGAGAAAGTTGAATTGGCTGAAGTGTTCATCATATGTTCAAATCACAGTAGGAACCTCAGATTCATTTACATTGTTTTTGTTTAGTGAGACTTGAATATGAAATTGAGAATAACACAAAGGAACGGATTTGAGGGAAGAAAGCCATGGACTGCTCCCGCATGTGGCTGATGTACTTGAGCGTGCACCCCTCCGCAAAGGCCGCTGTAGTCGACGAACTCAAGCTCTGGATCGTGCTGTGGCCGTTCCAAGGTTGCGGTTGGGAGTCCATCACGACCGAGATAATCGCCTTTGCGGCGGACCTAGCAATTGCGTTAGCGCTAGCCATTGGATCACACCTCGAGTGAAACTCCCTATGGACTAATAACAAGAAACAGAGCGTCGATATCGAAATCAAGGAATCTAAATCGAACTCTGTTAACCAACAGAAACTTTAGTTCGAAAAAAGCACCAGAAAAAGCAATGATTTTTTACGGATAACAATTGAAGATAATCGAAATTCTCAAAACTTGCTTGTCGCGTAAGAGAATCTACAGTCAAGGCGTCGACTTACATCTCAGAGGAAGGAGATAGAGTGGCGAGAGAGAGAGTGAGCGAGGGACAAAGTCGAATTAGAGAGAGTCGTTCTGAGCTCGTTTGCCATTTTTTTTACCCAAATAGACAAATTGGACCTAAATTAGCGGCATAGAAGCAAATTGAGCACATCATGTTCTTCTTGACGCTGCAACAGAGGACGAGAGGAAAGTTATTGATGTCCTTGATCATTAGCCCCAATCTGTGAAGAAAATCAATTCGCTCCTTCTTGACCTCGATCGTGAAAGCTCTAGCCCTTTGAGAACAGTCCCAATCCCGTGAAGGAACTCGTAAACCATAGCGTAATCTCCATCCTCTCGCTCTTCATCTCTGCCAAGTTGCGACGATTGTCCAGGGACAAGGGGGAGTCCCTATCCATCCGGCCTAGTCGAACCCAGTTTAGCATCACCGCGACTGCATCGTCCGCCCTGGAGGACGAATTTTGCTTCGAGACGAAGGTCACGAACCGCAAGATTTGCAAGATTCGGCAGTCGTAGCATCCCCGCAAAGGTTGGTTCAACCACCATGAGAACTTGAATTAGAGAGAGAGAGAGAGGCGTCGTTTTATAGTTAAGGCCACCCATCGTCCACATGGACTTTCCTTTTTTTAATGGGAAAGCCACCTAGGCATTGAAATTTAACTAAAAAAGTCACGTATTAATTTTGGTTGAAATATTTTGACGTTGGCACTTAAGTGATCGTTTTTTCTCTGATATGGTACTTAAGTAATCCGGCGAAAAGTTTCGACACTAAAGTGAGCACCGTACATAATTTTTGGCACTTATAGTGTTATTCTCCCCAATGTATTGCTATTTATAACTATTAATTGTCATTATGCTTAATCCAAATGGCAGCAACCATTTCAAATGTGGTATTAATCCCCCACCCAACTCTACCTCGGCTATTCATCTTTTCTCTTCCATTCCAAACTCCCTCAATCAAGTAATAACTCTAAGCAAGAGAGGCCCCATTTTTTCAACCAGAGTTAAGATTTTCTCTCCCAATCTGATCCGGGAGTATTTTGTTATTTTCATCTAGGTTTTTTTTCTTTTGCTTGCTACCAATACTCTTCTTCGAAAGATTGATAGGGTGCTTATCAACGACCCTTGGAACCAGAATTTTTCCTTCTCTGAAGCCACCTTCTTGGCTCCTAGCATTTTTGACCATTCGCCTATGATGATCGGGATCTTGCCGACTCAAAGCTCCCGCGTTCCCTTCAAATATTTCAATTTCTGGTCTTCTCATCCAACCTTTTTGGGATTGGTAGCGCAAGTTTGGAGCACCTACATCACTGGTACCCCCATGTATGTTACTTGTTGCAAATTGAGACTTCTCAAGCACAAATTGAAGCAGCTGAACAGGACCTCTTTCTCGGCCATCTCTTCTCGAACAGAACAGGCCAGGTTAAACCTTCTGGAAATCCAAACAGCCTTGGATCTTCGACCTTTTGATCAAAATTTGCACATTAATGAAGGGGAATGCATTCGTGCATACTCCATTCTAAAGGTACAAGAGGAGTCCTTCTACAGACAGAAGTCAAGAATACGGTGGCTTCAGGAAGGAGATCAAAATACCAAGTTCTTCCACCATTTCGTCAATAAAAGACGACTTCAAAATAGAATTTTATCAGTTTCTATAGGAGAAGGGAATCTTCTAACGGAACCTAATGAGATTAAACACCACATTGTTGGATATTTCCACAACGTGCTCAATGGTACTTCTAGCATCTCACAGCCATCCTCCCATGATATAGGCGACTTCATTGGAGTCTCCCTAGATGAGAATCAACAAACACTTCTTTCTCATCCGGTTTCAAATGATGAGATCCAGGCCACTCTTTTCTCACTTGCTAAAGGCAAGGCGCCTGGGCCGGATGGTTATACTGTCGACTTCTTCAAAGCTTCCTGGGAAGTAACTGGTCCCTCCATCCTTGCGGCGGTTGGGGACTTCTTTCGAACTGGATCTTTACTCAAGGAACTCAATAGCACTATCATCACCTTAGTGCCGAAAATTGCTAATGCATCCGCCATGACAGACTTTCGGCCAATCGCCTGCTGCAACACTTTATACAAATGCATCTCAAAAATCTTGGCAAGGCGTATTGCACAGGTGCTCCCCTCGCTGATCAGCCCCTCTCAAACTGCTTTTGTCAAGGGGCGCAGAATAAGCGACAATATCACGATAGCTCAGGAACTTTTCGCAGACTTTCATCATGATTCTTACCTTCCAAAATGTGCTATCAAGGTCTACTTCCAGAAAGCTTACGACACAGTTGACTGGAAATTCATTGAAGCAACTCTAGTTGCTTTCAAATTCCCTGCTCTCTTTATAAAGTTGATTATGGCTTGTGTAACTACCCCTAAATTTTCGATTTCAATCAATGGGGAACTACATGGCTACTTTGCCAGTAATCGTGGTATTCGACAGGGGGACCCCCTTTCACCTTACCTCTTCATTCTTATAATGGAAGTGTTATCAGGAATCTTCAAGGCTAACACTGCATCTCTGGATTTTCGTTGGTTTTGGCGGTGCAAAAAAACCCGTCTATCACATCTATTCTTCGCGGATGATGTTCTTATATTCCTTGAGGGACATATCAAATCGGCTGAGTTGGTTAAAGAATCCCTAGATAAATTCTCGCTTTGGTCTGGACTTAAACCGAATCCTTTGAAGAGTAACATCTTCTTATCGGGAGGATCTCCGATGTTACACGACCAACTCTCCCACTGTTTTGGGTTCCAACAAGGCTCTCTACCATTTCGTTATCTAGGTGTGCCTATTGTATCCTCCCGACTTCGCAAAGAGGATTGTAAAGTTCTTATAGATACAATCACCGCCAGAGCTCGATCATGGACTCAGAGTTTCTTGTCCTTTGCGGGACGCATGCAACTCATCAAATCAGTGTTGCACTCCATCCAAGTCTATTGGGCCTCCATATTTTCCCTTCCCAAAGCTGTGTTGCAAAGCATTGAAACGATTTTGAGGCAATTTTTATGGAAGGGCCCGGACCTTGGCGTTGGTGGAGCCAAAGTTGCTTGGAATACAGTTTGTCTACCCAAGGAGGAAGGAGGACTTGGGATCCGCCGATTGCTAGATTATAACCGCGCAATGATCTTGAAACACATATGGGTACTCTTTTCTGATAAGGAGGGTTTGTGGTGTAAATGGATCCATTCTAATTTTTTAAACAAATCCAACTTTTGGATTGTTTCCAAGCCAACCTTTTGCTCCTGGACGTGGAAGAAAATCTTGGATATGCGAGCGTCTGCTCACACCCTCTTTCGATGGAAGATTGGCACCGGACGATCCATTTCCTTTTGGTTCGATTGGTGGCATAACAAAGGCCCATTGTATCGGCTTTTTTCCAATGTACATATTTACCAATCCAGGATCCCTAGGGATACAACTGTCCGCCAATTTTATGATGGCACGTGGCATTCTTCATCTACTCTTGGGGTCTTTTTAAGCTGGACGGACCCTCCACCCATATTCACGGAAGGTTCAGATGAACTCACATGGGCTCCCTCCCCTTCCACTTCCTTCTCGGTCTCGGTTGCATGGAAGCACATTAGAAGGACGGGTCAACCGGCCTTGTGGCACTCCTTTGTGTGGGATAAACATATTGCTCCCCGTCACGCCTTTCTCCTTTGGATAATATCCCTAAACCGACTGCCAACTCAAATTTATCTTCAGCAAATCAACAGGATTAACCTAGCGCTTTGTGCGTTTTGTGGAACTATTTCGGACTCTATTAACCATTTATTTTTCGCTTGCTCAGCCACGAATCGTTTAGCATCATGCTGGGCTACGAAGTGTTCTCTCCCTTGGCGTAATACATCTTGGCCGGACCTTATCAACTGGGCTATGAAGGTCGCCGGGAGCAATTCCTTTGCTCATCGGCTATCCCGTTTCGCTTTTGGGGCTTTATGTCACATTATTTGAAGTGAACGGAATAACGTCATTTTCAGAAGCAAATCCGCCTTCATCCCAGGTATGCGCAAGCACCTCATTAAGGTGGTACAGGACAAGGCCTTGTCCATGGGCACAGTTTCTGATACTCCTCCCAATCGGAAGATTCAAAGGAAGTGGGGCTTCTCTCATTTGATCTTTGAAGTCAGTTCACCAAACCCTTAGGGGTGTGCCGTGTATTTACAGTTTTTTTGTGGCCTTTCTTGGGCTTGTTGTATAGCTTTCCTTGCTAAGCCATCCTTCTCCCCTCTTGGATTCCTTCCTTGTAGGGCTGATAGGTATGCTTGGTCTTAGGTTGTATTTGGCATTTTTTGTTAAGTAATACAATTCCTTACCCTTACAAAAAAAAAAATACTCTTCTTCGCTCCCTGGACATGTTTTCTGCTTCATCGTTAGGAATCAAAGCGTCGCTTCAGCTCCTTCAGAATACGGTGAGTTCTTACTACTAGAAGTAGTTATATGACTTCTCCGAGCTTTGAAAGCACTCATCTCTCAATCTAGATCTAAATCTAGGAGTTTCTTAGAGGTGCTTGCGTGCTCGTCAACCTCTCCCAGTCTAGATCTAGATCCGGGAGCTCGATCGACCTATTTTTTGTTGTCTTTGTATAGTGATGGTATTGAAGACATTGAACCAAGGCACGCACTGCCTATTGGGCAAGTCGTTATGCAGTGTGCTCGTCACTTATGAGGATGTGAGATTCGATAATTGATCGTTATTCGTTGTATTTTTATGCCGAGACAGATCTGTTCTTATGGGATAAAAGTGTGCTTTTCATAGCAGATTGTGGTTTGTTGATATACTCTGTTGTTGGGGATTTGTTTGTTTTGAACATCTAATATGTCATCTTGAGATATAAATGAAAATTTACTTTCGACCAAAAAAAAAAAAACTTCACCCCTAACCACGGTCAATGGTGGTGAAAGATTAGATTTGTTTAGAACACATATAGAAAATGTACTTTATTTTTATTCCAATAACCATTATGATACCTCTATTATACGGAGTACCATTCACATACCTCTAGGCCAAAATCCTTTATTGAAAAGACCAAATTGTTTCTCCTTGCAAACTCATTTTAGCATCCTATTGAAGGTTTGCGATGATTTGGATTTTAGTTGGACTTCGAGTGTTTGAGATTGACATAAGAATTAAGGATTTGGGTATGACCCTTTTTGGAAAAGGAATGACAATTTTGTAAATAGGGATACAATGATAATTAATGTGAAGGTGCAAAGTGATCTCCAAAGGTAAAACCTAGGTACATATTTGGTTTTTTAAAAAATGAAGGTAAAAATATTGATTTTATATTTTTCCCAATTGGTTTTTTTTTGTTCGAAACCCCATTTGTTCATTTTACGAGGATTTAACATAGTCTTCATACAAACCTTACCAAAAAAAAACATAGTCTTCATACAATGTCTCATACTGTATAAAAATCAATCAATGGCTGAGATCTTTTATTTTGTGATCAATCACTGACTAAGCAATCAATAAACGGTTTCTGTGGAGTTTGTAGGCGCACTTTTACTTATATCGAGAGTTTTTAGCGATTCTACTAGGTCATTCGACCATAAACTTCTGGGAAAACGGGCTGAAGGAGAAAATTACAGCTCATAGTACAAATAATAAAGTCCCTTTGCACACTTATTTCCAGTATTTTATAACAACTAATACAATTTATAATTGCCATCTACCTCAAGAAAAATCCAATATACAAACAAATCACGCCCGATGCAATTCTGATGTGACGGTATGTCTATTGGCCATTGCCATCTCAGACACTCTGTGCTCCACCTTCTTCATCACTTGCCTTCCATCAAACTCGTGCTCAATCAATGGAGCCGTGTTGGAGTCAAGGTAGTGCAAGAACAGGACCATGACAATGGAGCAAACAAACATGGGTATTGGTCCGAAGAACCAGAGAAGCAAGTTCAGAGCAAAGTACAGCGCCCTGAGCCCGACAGACCAGAAATCGCCGCCTCGGATAACGGCCAACTCAATGGACTTCGAAGGGATGCTCGGGCTTGGCGTACTGATCAGGTAGTTGGCATGGACGAAGTGCCGGGCCGACTGGACGAAGCATGAGAAGGCTAGGAGGAAGCAGATGAGGAGGCAGATGTACTTGATGGAGATGGTGGTGGGCCGGGTGTCGCCGTAGACAAGGTCGCTCTGGAAGAAGTTGTTGGTCGTGTTGCTGATCCAAGCGCCAATCAGGGAGCTGAGGGTGAGCGAGACGGTGGACAGGAATGTTGCCGCCGATATGTTGGCGGATATGACCGCGAGACATGTGCCAAAGTCCCTCTTCTCAACCTGTAAGATCACATTGTGTTAATAGTTTGAGCTTTGATTGATCAGAAATAGCACAGAAACAGCGCAAGCACCTGAATTGATCAAGTTTCGGCTCTTTTCGCAATGACCCTTTTCTTGAATTTTATACAAAGCTGATTGCACAGCCAAAGGTCGACCAATCAGAGGATGACGCAGATCGCAGTATACAGTTTTTGACGGTCCGATGTGTAAGAATCGGGGGAGTTCAAATTCGACCGCGCTCTCAGGCAATCGTAAATCGATCGAAAACGTATAGCGGACTAAAATTGAACTGAAAGGAGAGAGAATTGACCTGCATGTTGGCCTGAACCCAGAAGCGCTTGCTGTGATTCTCAAATCCCATGACAGTGGTGTGAGGCTGATGGAGGTATCTATAGAGGAGGAAGAGATGGTACCCGAACATGATCAGCAAGCCACTCGGAACCAGCACCAGATCCAGATCTTTCTTCTCAAAGCCCATCTTTTTTGGCTTCTCTGCGAGATGTTGCTCAGTGACTTGACTTCTCTGAGAGAGAGAGAGAGAGAGAGAGAGAGAGAGGGAGAAAGTGAGTGGATGATTAGGTGGTCCATTTGCTTAGATAATATCGTTGATTAAAGAACTGATTTCTTCGGGACCAAAGGAGAGATTTGTGGGTTGTTTAAATAGGTGTTTATGGCATCTTTGACTTTCTATTTCGTGGCGGCTCGCTTGTTCAAATTGCAATTTTTTTTTCTTGTTTTTCTTTGTCATATCACGTTGGACTCGGAATCCGACTATGATCGGCACATGTGAAACTCCATATGAACGCCTAGTTTGCCGCTAGTGTAGGTTGGACCTGACATATCATTGTTCATAATTCACTATATGGTAAGGGGCATGCAATTTGTAATTCCCATTCTATTTCGGCAAAATGACACTATAAGTGCCATAAATTATGCACGGAGATTACTTTGGTGCCATAACTTTTTTTTCATATAACTTCAGTGTCAACTTTTTTGAAAAATGATCACTTTAATGCCAATATTGACATGGCTGCCGGAAATCTGACGTGACACTTTTTTTAATTAATTTCCGATGCTGACATGGCTAATCGAAAATTTGACGTGGCTCGCCGGAAATCTAACGCGGCTTTTTTTTTGTTGGAATTTTGGCCGGAGTCACTAAAGTGATATTTTTTCCTCTTAATTGGCACCAAAGTGATCCGAAAAAAAGTTATGGCATCAAAGTGATCTCCGTACACAACTTATGGTACTTATAGTGTCCTTTTGCCATTCTATTTCCTAGGGTTGTAGTTGTTTTATTATATAATGAAACGCTTAAGCTAATATTTAGTTCGTGTTAGTAAATCATCCGAAAGGAAAATAAGATCAAGTAGGGTCAGTAGTGCATCAAAGCAGCCCATTTAGAGTGGTCATATCCTCATATGCGCAAAACTCACCTTACTTATTATATCAATTCAAGCAGAGCGAGTCTTTTTTTTTCAATTAATATTTTTGTCATCAAGTAAATTATGAATATGAATTCATATATCATCATGACTTGGAATATGAGGTGTGAGAGGAACAGACAGAAGCCAAAGACGAAGAATATTCTCATTGCAGCTTCCCATTACAGACTTTATATCCCAGGAATTTTTCAAATTTTAATATACAGTGACATGATTTAACTGCGTTTGATTCATATTAGTATGGATAGAATCCAAAATACGACCAAATAATCAATATTATCTCCATTATATGTCATGTTCTGAAGAAGTCTTCTTATTGTCGTAAATTTTAGACAAGGGATGGTATGTGTCCCTTTTTCGTTCAACATATTGAAGCAATGGATCCATGCCACAACTAACCTTTGTTGGAAACGAAATCTTACTAGTAAGGTTAATAAGGTCATGCGAGAGCTTAATCAACCTAAGGTACCATTTTCTCTAAATATGAGAGCAAACCCAACAAAAAAAAAGGACTAGATTTGTTGCAAATTGAGTTAAAACTCGTCAATTCGTTTTGAAATATAGGCAATTTAAGTATCTTTGTGTATTTTGTACACTAGTTATATGGTAAAGCAAATAATGCAAGAATTGACTAGGATGATAAAGATAAAATTTCAGAACAAGTTACACTAGTTAAAGTATAATATATATCTATGGGTTTATAGTCCCTTTATATACATGTGACTTCACTCCACACATTGGCTTAAACTTTTGGGTTGGACATTGATACAAACATAGACATCTTGTTCAGTTAACATTACATGTGATTGATGTCCATTTTTTGTAAACTACTAATCAAAACATATGGTTAGAGGAAGTTTTTCTATCACGGGCTGAGCGGCCCATTGTCCTACCTAGGACGGCCTGAGCCACAAGGGCTTGAAGATATTTTGTATTGGCTTGGCTAATGATATTTAGGCCCCGTTTGTTTCATAGAAAATGAATGATTTGAAAACATATTTCTAAAAATAATTATTTATATCGCATGAAATCATTAGTCAATAGAAAGTATTTTCATTATCGACAGCAATTTATATCAAATATGAAAGTATTTTTTGTGTACTTATTTTTATAAGTAATATAAGTGATCATTTTTAGAAATTTTTTTTTAAATTATTTTTTTTCTATGAAACGAACGAACCTTAATAAGAAAATCCAGCTCTGTCATGATAGGCAACCATGGGTATAATTGTAGGTTTGACTAAGGCCTGACCCAAATCCCAGCCTGCGGAATGCTCTCTCTTTTGTCTAACCACGGATGGAGGAAATAACAACCTTTTGTTATTAAATATGCCATTGCATATCAATCCAATTACAACATGTTAAAATATGTCGAGTTTGAGCTGTTATGAAATCCGACCCGATTGAATAAGAAAGAAATGCACAAAATTTTTCTTTAATGGCATATGGATATATATGTGAAAAGTTTTTTTTATTTGGTTGGAATCTCTTTGCCTATTTATTTTAAGCGAACTAAAGGAAAAATACAGGAGAAGTCTTCTGCCACTACAAGACAAAATGTGGCTCACTTTATTTTAATATATCGGTGTGTGCAGTCTTTTATGTGTTGACTCCTCTAAACCCAGCACATAAAAGGCGTGGGTTATTCGACCGAAAAAAAAAAGGGGCGTGGGTTCTTTCTTCAGCAAGCGAAGCAGCCGCACAAGCCGAGAGCCGCACAGAGAAGAAATATGCGGCACAGTGAAGCTATCCGGAAAACGTGGCCGCACGAAGAAAAGACACAACCGGCTGCGTTTGGGAAGGCTTTTGGGTAAAGTCATTGAAAGAAAGCAAAGGTCTTTAATTTAAAGAGTTTTGGTAAAATGCAAAGACTGTTTGATAAACTATAATCGAAAAGTGCCTTGGGAAGTGTCAAGCCCCGCACCCTACGGCGCGCTACATCCTTGCTGCGGTCGATTTGAGTGCGACGTCCCAGGACGCGTCGCCGATCCAAAACCCAAAACAGAGAACAATGCACAAGCGGAAGCAAACAAACACCCGTACAAATCGAACACGAGACCAAGGGTAGAACAAACGACAGGGTTACAAAATATACACTTGCATTACTAGGGGAAACAAATACAACATTCATATACAGCATACGCTCAAAAATCAAAAGCGGGTCAATGGCCATTACTGACAAAAAGGGGCAAGTGGCCCGAACGGTCAGGGGTACTAAAACTTGGGCGGGCTCCGGTCAAAAAGGTACTGGCCCGATCTATCTAAGGTTGAGGCTAAACCTATGGAACCTAGTCTGGGTCGGATCCCGAGGACTCGGAAGAGCTATCGGACGGCTCATCCTCGGAGTCCATGGAATCCGGCTCTAACTTGGCCACTATCGGCTCCTCCTTTGGATCCACCTCCTCAGGCTCGGGGTCCTGCTCCATTGGCTACGGCTCCTCATCCGACTCCATCGGCTCCGGATCCAGATCCCAGTCCGCTGGCTCCATATCCATCGGGTCAAACTTGTCAACCTCCCAAATAATAGGCCGACGACCAGAACTGGAACTCCCCTCGGGTACATGGTCAAGGCTTTACAAATCCCCATCGGGGCACTGGGAGTCAACATCCCCTACCTCGGTAAACGGAACCTCAAAGGATCTTAGTGGACCGTAAGTCCCTGTCTGGTCCCTGATACATCGTCCTATGTACCTGTGAGCCTGATCAAGCTGTTCGTTCGTATCAACCCAAACTATAGATAGATACCTAGCATAAAAATCCCCGTTCTCTGCGGGGTACATCGTCTCCTCCCGGTCTATCCGGTAAGGGAGTCCAAAACGAATAGGTACTGCAGGCATCTCAAGGCCGGTGGTATGAAAAAAATTGGGTTTACGCAATAGTGAGAATAAATCTCAGTGAGTAGACCCCCTAAACCTAAACTAGACCAACATGCACCTCTTGACGAGTACTAAACAACACACAATTCAAAACATAAATGACTTAGGCCCTCGGGCCCAAATCCAATACTTACCTTGCCCTGTAGGTTAGAAATTTTATAAATCACAACAATAACGCAAAACCCAATCGCGGCACATGCACACGTCACTTGGTCATAACGCATGTCATGTATATGCTTGTGCTCACACTCGTGCTCATATCTCATAAATGCACTTCGCACACTTGCACACTTGCAATTTATCAATTCTTCTCCGACCCACGTAAAACGCATCAGGTCCGACCCGCGTAAAACGCATCAGTTCTATCACTTCGAGATCGATCTCTGGCCCGCGTAAAACGCATTATGCTCATGACACATAACCCACGTAAAACGCATCAAGTTAGTCATCTTCCGGTAGTCCGGGCATCGCCCCGCGTAACACGCCTCAGGACGGGTTCAATACCCCTCGTAAAACGCATCAGGGCTTTATGTAATCACACGTTCACAATCACCAATTATTATCTGAACCCCACGTAAAATGCATCAAGGCATTTTAGGTAATCACATACTCATGTCATTTGTGCACACTCGTATATGCACATGTTATGCCAATGCTCGAGATGCACACTCATGGCCATAATGTCACACTCGACATTCGTGAATTTCATACTGGGCACTCAACATGATTTGGCTACATTCTCAATTATTGTCACAACATGCTCAATTGTCATCTCAATATGCCCAATGAACCAATCAATCCAAATCAGCCACAACATATAATTTGGCACCCAAATTCACGCAATTATAAACACCAAAACTACACATGCCGATAGCCTACCAAGCATCTCATAAATTGGCCATGCCAAGCACATCATAGGGCACTACACAATCACACTTCAACCAAGATTAATTTAGCAGCCTCATGGGCCGATCATTATTTCCTAAGTAATTCACCCTAAAACCTCAATTAACCAAATATGGCCCGTATCAACCCAATACCAAATTAGCCATGATCAGTCCATCCTAGGCCATTAAATCACCTCCAAATCATCACATTAGACCACAAGAATCACCATGAAAACAGCCACCACTCGGTCCACCAATTACATCCACCAAATCCACATTTTGTCCGAATCATGGCGCTTATACTCAGCCACTGTACAGCACGATATGGGCTACTAAACCTCAATTAAATTATCACCTTAAGCCACTAAACTAGCCACAATATCAGCCTTTAACATCCTCCACTAAACTAGGCACAAATGTGAGACCGGCTGTGGAATGGTCCCAATTGATATGGAAAGGCGGTATTAGCAAACATAACTTCATCGGCTGGCTAGTTTATAGAGATAGACTACAAACAGCGGAAATCATATCACGTTGGAAGCCTGAAGTAGATATGCATTGCAATTTTTGTATGTCTGGTTTGGAAAGTAGAGACCATCTATTTTTCCAGTGCACTTGGACTGGAAGCTTTTGGCGCACTATTCTTGCACAATACGGAATTCGACGCCCTGTAGAAGGATGGAATGATGAACTTAAATGGATGATCAATGCTACAAAAGGTAAGGACTTGGCAGCGAGACTTCTGAAAGTATCTTTCCTAGCAATCATATACTGCATTTGGATGGAGCGTAATCGTAGACGCTTCCAACAAAAGTAAAATGACACCCTTATCATTTTGGCTAAAGTTCGCAAACTTGTTAGAGGGCGAGCTTCGCACTACAAATCTTTTAGACCGTCCCGAACAAATGAAACTTTGGCTACTATATGGAGACTCCCCCACTCCATTTTTTTTGTAATCTTAGTTCTATTTGTAATGCTGGGGAATGCCCTAAGCTTCTGTACGTCATCTTATACATACTACTTACATTTACACCAAAAAACCCCCAAATTACCCTAATTAACCTCTAAAACTTATCTAGAAATGTACATTAGCCTAACTAGGGTTTAGGGTTGTACTCACTTGGATTCCTAAGCTCCAAACAAGGCTGGACAGGTGGTAAGGGCGGCTGAACAGCAGCGGTTCTGCGCCGGAACAGTGGTGGCGCGCGGCGGCTCCCTCAGTGGCGCTTGGTGACGGCAACGGCGACAGCGAGCCTAGGCGGGTTGATCCTCACGGCCAACAGGGAAAGAGGTGAGGTGGATAAGAAAATGGGGCGGTCGGGATGGTGGCAGTGCCAGGCGGCGACGGCGTCGGCGTGCGGCGGCAGCGAGAGAGAGAGAGCGCGGGAGAGAGAGACATGGCGAGAAGGAGAAGAGAGAGGGACAGGATGGTGTTGGTGATGTGAGGCGGGCGAGGACGAGCGGCACCGGCTCCGGCGAGCGGCCGCATCGGCTCCGGCGAGCGGCGGCTTGCTCCGGCGAGCCTCACGCGGCCGAGAGGAGTAGCTCACGGGATGGAGAGGGAGAGAGGAGTGGCCGGCTGACTTGGGGAGGAGGAAAAGAAAATGAGAAGTTTGAGAGAAATGGAGGGATATAGGCTTGAGGAAGAAAGTGGGGTGGTTGACCAACTTAGCAACAATGACCATCTTACCCCTAATTCAAGGGCTAGGGTCAATTCTAAACAAAATATCTAGGGGCACCTTGGTCCAAGAATTCTAACAAAATAATAATTAAACAAGACCACAATATCCACTAATAAATCTCCAAAATTCGGAATCCACACTTAGGGTCTTAGGGGCAAAATCGTTATTTTCCGATCTCGGGTCAAATTTTCAATTTTCGACTCTATTGATCCCAAATATGAATAGCCACATTTATACGACATTGTCCTTGCAAAAATAGTCACGTACGCCCACGAAACTGGACACCAAAGTCCGGACTCAAATCCACGATCGATCTCGCTTAATTTACGATTTTAGCGTCTCGCACTAATGGGCGGCTGTTTAGGAGTTACACGTATCGACCTAGGGCTATTCGAGTTGTGATGATGTCGATTTCTCAAATAACACGAGGATTTATCGCTAGTCCCGGTAGTCGCGGTTGTTCGGAATAAGTTCAGGATCGTTTGTCGCGCGTACTCTCGGTCATGCGGAATCACCCGTTATCCGATCGTATGTCGTCGATCAAACCAAATCCGCTACTCTCCTTGGACCAGCCCATATTGGCACAAAATATTCTCTTGTCGTATCTCGGAATTGGACTCATTTCACGGTCGAGTTCTTGGGTCCACGTACCGTTTTCCTAATTAGCCTTTCCCCATTGGTCAGTATTCCAAGAATGATCAGTTCCGGGCGAGACTTACTAAAATGAAATGAGGAATAATATCAATTTCATTGATCATGAAAGTGGGTCGAATTTCAGGACGTTACAGGAAGCAACTTTAGAAAAATACTGTTTGGTAAACATATATTTGAGGAAGTCCTTTGGTTTGACCAATTTTAATTTTTTAATTTTAATTTTTTAAAATAGAAAAAAAATAATGCCCGTAACTTTTATATTTTCGCGTTTAGAGTAATGTAAAAGAGATATATTAACAAATTAATAAATAAATAAACCACATCTTTGGAAAAAGAGAGTAAGTTAATTATAATAAACATTGTCACGTATGCATCAAGGAAAAAAGTAGATTATCATTGAAATTTACAAGCATCCTTAAGTATTTAGTAAACTCACGGCTATTTGATCACGTAAACGTGTCATGTCAAAAAAAATTAAATTATCATTTGAAGCACTAGCTCCGTCATTCACATCATCAAGATCAACTGAATATCCATAATTGGGATCCAAATCTGCTCTTACAAAATGTTTATCATTAACGGCATTTCTTCATATATATTTGTGCAAGGTCATTGCTGCTACAACAATTTTCACTTGTTTCTAAGACGGATAACTTGGCATATGCGTTAGAATCTTCAACTTCTTCTTCAATATACCAAAAGCTCCCTCAATTTCTGATCTTAGCGAGGAATGATGATGGTTGAATACCTCCAGATAACCTGAAGGTGTAGGATCTTGTCGAAATTCTGGCAAATGATATGTAACTTCTTTATATGGCCTCAAATAATCTGTTTAATTTGGATATCCGAAATCTACTAAATAATATTTACCTACACAAATATTATATAAATTTAATCAACATATACCATATTGATACATATTAATGCTCTAATGCACAAAAACCATTCATATCTAACCTGGAGGAAGATGGGGAAATTGTACATCACATCTTTCGAGGACTTCATAGAAGATACGAGTATCATGAGCTTGTCTCTCCCAACCAGCCCAAACATAAATAAATTCCATGTTAAAATTACACACTGCTAATACATTTTGAGTCGGTGTTCCTTTTCGACTAATAAAACGAATTTGATTGTACAAAGGTACCACCGCTGGGATATGTGTATCATCAATAGCTCTAATGCAATCCTAAAACGAAAACCCAAACATTATTGTATAATTGAATTTATATTTAGTTATTCATTTCTATTATATAATCTAAATGTACATTAAAATATGGATGAAATCTTCGATTATTTCTGGTCTTCTCTGGAACTTCCCTAAATTGCCGATCAATTGGTTGGATCAAATCTTTTCACCATTTCACATACTTTGTTTAATACTAAGCTAAAGTACCTACTTACGGTTTCCCCATAGCATTGAAAACGCTCTTGTGTTAACCTATTACCTATACTGTGTCCTAAAAAGTGAAGAAACATTCCAAATATTTCTATAACATCAATATTCCTAGTTCCTTGAAGACCATGGCATATCACTAAGTCATGCATTAAACTATTAAATACAATCTTATTTATTCTAAACATTTGATAGAACCTTATCGGAATAGCATTTTCCTTCATTAGCTCTCTTAACCATGCTTTTTCTGTATATGATAATGTCATACAAGGTACTTTGAATCTGTAGATTGACTAGCTCCCACAAGTTGCCAATATTCCTCTTCCTCATTTTCATGGTTTTCCCTTTCAGGAGAATCATCCATAACTGTCAAAGTAACAAAATATAGAGTCACGCTAAGAAAAGTGATGAATAATGTAGATCATCCATCGATGGAACAATTATATCATCCATCATATATATGCAAACTTTACCTAGTATAAAAACACTAATTGAAAATATGTCTCACATTAAAACATAAATAGAAATAGAGTTCACAAGTAGTGCAAAACAGAGTGCAAAACACCAATTGAAAATATGCCTCACAATACAATAATGTGGAAAGAGTTCAAACAAGTAGCTAACATCCTAGTGATGAATATTATGCTCTTCCAACTTAAACATGAGCCACTCGTGTAACTTCCTGAAATTCGACCCACTTTCGTGATCAATGAAATTGATATTATTTCTCATTGCATTTTAGTAAGTCTCGCCCGAAACTGATCATTCTCGGGATACTGACCGGTAGGGAAAGGCTAACTAGGAAAACGGTACGTGGACCCAAGAACTCGACCGTGAATTGAGTTCGATTTCGAGATACGATGAGAGAATATTTTGTGCCATTGTGGACCGGTCCAAGGAGAGTGATGGATTTGGTTCGACCGACAATGTAGGATCAGATAGCGGGTGATTCTGCATGACCGAGAGTATGCACGGCGAACGATCCCGAACTTATTCCGAACGACCGCGACCACCGGGACTAGCGATAAATCCTTGTGTTCTCTGGGAAATCGACATCGTCACGACTCAAGTAATTCTAGGTCGATACGTGTAACCCCTAAACAGCCACCCATTAGTGAGAGACGCTAAAATCGTATATTGAGCGAAATCGATCGTGGATTTGAGTCCGGACTTCGGTGTCGAGTTTCGTGGGCGTACGTGACTATTTTTGCAAGGACAACGTCGTATAAGTGTGGCCATTCATATTTGGGATCAATAGAGTCGAAAATTGAAAATTTGACCCGGGACCGGAAAAGGACGATTTTGCCCTTGGGCCCCTAAGTGTGGATTCCGAATTTTGGAGATTTATTAGTGGATATTGTGGTCTTGTTTATTATTATTATTGTTAGCTTGGACCTTAGTGCCCCTAGATATTTTTGTTAGAATTGATCCTAGCCCTTGGATTAGGGGTAAGATAGTCATTTGTGAGTAGTTGTTCACCTACCCCACTAAGCCCATTTTGAATAATCCCTACCATTCTCTCTCTCTCTCTCCCCATTTCCCCCTCAACTCAGCCGGTCATCCTCTCCTCTCTCCCTCTCCCGTTAGTCCTCTTCTCCCCTTCTCTCGGCCATGTGCCTTCGCCAGAGCCGCCGCCGCCGTTTGCCGGAATCCGCCGGCCACGCGCCGCTGTCACCACCACTACCTCATCCCACCATCACCATTCCTTCCCCCTCTTCTCTCCCCCTTGTCATGTCTCTCTTTCTCTCCCCCTCTCGGCCTCACGCTGCCGCCCTTCGCCGGAGCACCACTGCCGGCGCCGCCACCGACCGCCGCTCACCCCGCCTTGCATCACCACCAACTCGACCAGCTCTCTCTCTCTCTCTCTCTCTCTCTCTCTCTCTCCCAGCCATGAGATCAGCCCCCGCCTAGGACCGCCATCGCTGTTGCCACCGCCGAGGGAGCTGTCGCTCGCCGCCACTGTTCCAGCGCGGAACCGCTGCTGTTCAGCCGCCCTCGCCTTCTGTCCAGCTTAGTTGGGAGCTTAGGAATCCAAGTGAGTACAACCCTAAGCCCTAATTAGACTAATGTACATTTCTAGATGAGTTTTAGGGGTTGATTAGGGTAAATTAGGAGTTAACTTGTGGAGGATGTTAGGGGCTGACTTTGTGGTTAATTTAGTGACTTAAGGTGATGATTTAAATATGTTTTGAGGGCCTAGAAGGGGTTGGTTAGTGGCTGTTAAATGTGGACTTGATTTGGGCTAATAGGTGGATTATTGTGGGTACATTATGAGGATCGAGTAGTGGCTGACTATGGGGTGATTTAGTGGCGTAATGTGCTGATTTGGGAGTGGAATAAATGGCCTAGAATGGACTGTTCATGGCTGATTTGGTATTGGGTTGATACTGGCCATATTTAGTTAATTGAGGTTTTAGGGTGAATTACTTAGGAAACAATGATCGGCCCGTGAAGATGATAAATTAATCATGGTTGAAGTGTGATTGTGTAGTACCCTATGATATGCTTGACGTGGCCAATTTATGAGATGCTTGGTAGGCTATCGGCATGTATAGTTTTGGTGTTTAATTGCGTAAAGTTGGGGTGCCGAATTACTTGTTGCGATTGATTTGCTCAAATTGGTCTATTGAGCTTGTTGTGACATTATGGGAATAAGTAGCCAATTCATATTGAGTGCCCCGTGCGAATTTCACGAATGCCAAGTGTGGATATCGTGGCCTTATGCGTGCATACTGAGTATTGTCATATCATGTACATTATGCATGTGTGCACGAACGGCATAAGATTGCGATAACCTAATCGCCCTAATGCGTTTTACGTAGGGAAATGAACCTGTCCTGAGGGGTGTTACGCGGGACGATGCCCGGACTATCAAAAGATGACCAACCTGATGCATTTTACGAGGGTTATGTGTCATGAGCCTGATGTGTTTACGCGGGCCAGAGATCGATCTTGAAGTGATGGATCGATGCGTTTTACGCGAGTCGGAGGAGAATTGAGAAATGGCATGTGTGCAAGAGTGCAAGTATGCGAAAATGCATTGATGAGCATAAGCACGAGTGTGAGCATGAGCATGCGCATATGCATGACATGTGTTGTGACCAAGTGATGTTATGTATGTACTACGATTGGGTTATGTGTTGTTATGGTGAATTTATAAAATGCTTCACCTACAGGGCCAAGTAAGTATTGGATTTGGGCCTGAGGGCCTAAGTCACTTATGTTTTGGATTGTGAGTTGTTTAGTACTAGTCAGGAGGTGTATGTTACCTAGTTTAGGTTTAGGGGGTCTACTCACTGAGATTTAATCTCATTGTTGCGTAAACCCAATTTTTTTCAGACCCCCGGCCTTGAGATGCCTGCAGTGCCTATTCGTTTTGGACTCCCTTACCGGATAGACCGGGAGGAGACGGTGTACCTCACAGGGAACGGGGACTTCTATGTTAGGTATCTATCTATAGTTTGGGTTGATACGGACGAGCAGCTTGATCAGGCTCACAGGTACATTGGATGGTGTATCAAGGACCAGACAGGGACTTACGATCCACTGCGATCCTTTAAGGTTCCGTTTACCGAGGTAGGGAATGTTGACTCCCAGTGTCCCGATGGGGATTTGGCGAGCCCTGACCGTGCATCCGAGGGGAGTTCCAGTTCTGGTCGCCAGCCTATTATCTGGGAGGTTGACGAGTTTGACCCGATGCATATGGAGACAGCGGACTGGGATCAAGAACCGGAGTTGATGAAGTCGGATGAGGAGCCACAACTGATGGAGCAAGACCCCGAGCCCGAGGAGGTGGATCTAGAGGAGGAGCCGGTAGAGGCTTAGTCTGAGCCAGATTCCATAGACTCCGAGGATGAGCCGTCTGATAGCTCTTTCGAGTCTTCGTGGTCCGATCCGAACTGGATCCCGTAGGTTTAGTCTCAACCTTAGATAAATCGGGCCAGTACCTTTTTGATCAGAGCCCATCCTAATTTTAGTATCCCTGACCGTTCGGGCCACTTACCCCTTTTTGTTAGTAGTGGCCATTGACCCGCTTTTGATTTTGAGCGTATGCTGTATATGAATATTGTATTTGGTCCCACTAGTAATGCAAGTGTATATTTTGTAACCCTATTGTTTGTTCTACCCTTGGTCTTGTCTTTGATTTGTACAGGTGTTTGTTTGCTTCCGCTTGTGCATTGTTCTCTGTTTTGGGTTTTGGATCGACGACGCGTCCTGAGATGTTGCACTCGAATCGATCGCGGCAGGGATGTGGCGCGCCGTAGGGTGCGGGGCGTGACAACTCGACCTTTTTTTCATCTCCATTTAAGTTCATGAAAATCTGCCTATTATCTTTCTTTTCGACAAAATGCGAGAGTGCAAATAAATATAACTTTTGGTCTTGCTTAGTCTCAGGGATGGCTTTCAATGTTTCCATAATTTCCTTGTAAGGATCAAACTCCCTTGCAAAAGATGTCGCATTGCTCTTACTTTGTGACGCCCCCAGCATCGGGGTCATAAACGTGACGTCCCGTTCATTGTTATCTTTCTTTAAACACAAGCAGAAGCATATCTCGGGGCAATTACATGAAAAACAACAGTGGGATTAAGACAAACAGCATCATGAGCAAACCTTGTATTTATAGGACGCACAAACATATTTTACAAGCCAACTTAGCCGATTTTAACCACTTACACACAACATGTTATGGCTTGGGTATCTTAAGCCCACTACTTCGAATTCACAGCTCCTAGCTTTCCCCGAACTCCAACATGGCTTAAACTCCCCCTGCCGCCGCCGTCCGTTCGACCATCCTATGGACCTGAGAGGGAAAAACGGGGGATGAGTCGGGAAGACTCAGCAAGTGAAAACACTAATATCAAGCGAGGATATATCGATCGCCGTTAACATAAGTCGGCCCTTACCGCACCCACATCGATGGCAGATCAATAGCAAAGTTCAAACAAGAGAACATCACGCACGGCTATAACATGTGCACTTTACCAGCCAACTCTCGGTTACCAACCAAGGCTCGGTTCTATCTCATGTACACTTTACCAATCAAGGCTCGGTTCTATCTCATGACAACACCAAACATGAAACACAATCAAACCGAGGAAATGAACTAACTATGATCAACCAAACGACCGAGAAACGGTCCAAGTAAACTACGTCACAACGCATCTCAACATCCTTTCCCGATATTAAGGAATTCACTTACACAACAATTAAATAAGAACTAGAGAAAATGAGGCGTGTGAAGGACTCGTGACTCTCGGCGACTCTTGGGCAATTCACGAACACTCGGGCCTTGGACACTCGGGCCTCGGACGTGGATTCCTCGCTCGATCAAACCACAAGAGAGACACAAGCTAATTAGTAAGCTTTTTCTCTCTTTCTCTCTCTCTCTCTTTCTTTCTCTCTTTCTCTCTCTATTTCTTTCTCTCCTTGGCCGAATGGCCTTTCTCTATTTATAGAGAGACAAAACTTGGGGTCAAAGTTTGGATGAGGTAAGCGCACGTGTCATCGGGGCGATGAGATAAGCGCGTGTGTCATCCACCCATTAATGGCCTAAGTCCAAAAGTCAAGAATAATGATGAAGGACTCTAAAGTCCTGATTCATTAATGCATGACATCATGGAGGGCCACTAAAGTCCAAGCAATCAATACAAGCCATTAATTTGGCTTCTTGAACAAGCTTGGACTTTCTAGAATTCTCCTAGTCAAAACTTGCTCCCCAAGTTTGACTTTCTCTAGAATTCTCTAATTCCAAGCTTACTTCTCTTTTTTGTTTTTCCCCTGGTCCGACCTCTAATCAAAGCATAAAATATCTCATTTGAAAGCTTAGAACGTGTACTTTAAATCACCAGAAGACATCAAGTCGAAATTCCAACGTTCTCATATAGAAAATGGTAAATCTTTGAAATATGACAAAATCGGACAGTTTTGCACTGTTCACGAAATCGAACTTGAAAATATAGTAAATGGAATCCGAAAATTCTCAAATTTGAATATGTCATAAATAAGACCTTAGCAAAAATTTCTCATGCAGAATACAAATTCGGAATCTTTCCATAAACACTATTTTTAGTAGCTCAAATACAAACTAAAAACAGTTCACTGGAACAGCATTCTTGTTTATCAAATCAAGCTCTGTCTCAAATCCAAGTCATCTCGGAAAATTCCCAAATTTATATACGTTATATAAAAGGACGTTCTCATCAACTTTTGTGAAGGAAACATTTCCAAAATCAGCCCAGAAAAGCTCGTAGAAAATAAAGACGGTGTAAACATCACCGAAATACCCATTCTGGGCAGTTTTCCACATGGTCCGAAAATCAGGCCATCGTACCAGTCATATCAACTCCAAAAATTCTAAAATTAAAGTATGTAAAACTTCAAGATGTTTGGAACAACTTTCAAGAAGAAAGTGCTTGGAAATTTGGATCACAAAATTCTCCTAAAAAATAACAAAACGAAGGGGTACAAAAGATCCAAAACTGGGTTTTCCAAAACAAGAGAAAATAATTTAGTTTTGATTGGAAAACCACCAAACTTAACCCATAATCATTTCCCATGGATTAAAATTGAGGATATTACAATTTACCTGTGGCTTCCCAAGCCCAAAAATCGGGATATGAGATACTTTCTGGACAAAGTCTGTCAATTTGCGATGCTAACTTGGCCAGTCTAGTCACTTTTTTTACTTTACTCGAGCTTGTTTTATTGAACTCTCTGCCGCTCTTTTATGGCTCTTACTTTGACTTAGTTAAACTACCTTTTTACCTATATTACACTCTAAAGTATCATCGGTAGATCTTGGACAATCACCAATATTAGCTTGTGTGGCCTCAATATCCTCATTATTGCATAAACCTTGGGCAGGATTCCATGTGATACTTCCAGTAGCAATTGTACTATGTAACATTCTATCCAACAATGCTTCAACCTAAGGATGTATGCCTTTCGTTTGAAAAATTTTAAGCTTAGGATTGGCTTGTTATAATAAAATATTTTCGTGAGTTATATCATAAAATATGAATTTAGAAAAAAGTAACAAAAGAAGAGATAAACACTTTAATTTTGCTCTCCTACCGTTCATCACTCGCATAAATGGTTTTCTTCCTTGGATCCCATCCTAGTCCCGTTTCCTTTTGAATCAATTGCTTCTATTTTTTCCATTCTTCCTTCAGATTATCCCACTTACTCTTCATTTAATTTTTATCAAACTTTTTGTCCCTTAGCTCCTCAAACTTGTTAACTATGACTATCCATCCATCCTTTTTATTGCTTGCTGGACGATTGCCTTTTTCAATTTGTTCAATGCACAATTGACAAGAAGTTTCTACATCTTCTGGGCTACAATGTGCCTTTTCCTTTGATGAATTTGCCATCTTCCAATAAAATAACCACGAACACATTTGAAAAATGCAAACAAACGAGATTAAAGTATGACCCGATTTCGTAAACATGAATGAACACATTGTGACATTCCGAATTTTGGCCCATTTTTTGGATTTATAAAACGTGTAATTCATCAGTGCGCTTATAATAGAATCTCGCCCGGGAACTGATCACTCTCGGGTTCTTGTTTTTAAAATAGAGATTTTGCTAGAACCGCACTCGATCGAATTTGGCCGTTATTTAGATCCCGAACTTGGCAGTCGATTTTCGGGAGTTTCGGGACGAAATAAATTGGACGGTGTCGATATTATTGTGGCCAGCGTCGAGATTGCCAGGAATAGTGGAAAATTGGAATTTTGGACCGGGTGCGGATTTGGACTAGTAGACCTCCCTCGTAGTGTGTTTTGGGTTATTTCCTTTTAGTCTTTTTCCTAAATTCTATTTGAGATTTTCGTGGCCCGTTAGATCATTTTGGGTTTGAATTGTGTCCGTCGGATCGTAATAATTATTTGGGCTCTTTCTCTCTCTCTCTCCCCGGTTACCTCCCCCCTGTGCACGTCTGCCCGCACGTCTTCTCTCTCTCTGCCCCATGCAGACCTCTCTCTCTCTCTCTCTCTCTTTTTCCATCTCCCTCTTCCCCCCCTCGGCGTGCACGTCGCGCCCATGCAGACCGCGTTTTCCCCCCCTGACACACTCTCTCTCCTCTCCCTCTTCTTCTCCTTCTCTTCTCTCTCTCTTCCTTTTTTCGGTTCGTCTTCTTCAGTTCCTTTCTTCCCCGACGAGTCTGCTTCTGGCTTCTGCTTCTTCTGCTCTTGCTTGCCCCGCCCGGACCAGTCACCACCGCCGTGCGTCCGCCGCGGCCCAACTCGTCCGGCCTCGGCCGCCGCGCCGCGCCTTTCATCCGCCGCCATGCCCCCTGAGCCGACTGCCTTTCTCCCTCTCCTCCTTGCGCGTGCGGTAGCCCGTTGCCGCCTCCGCCCGACCACCGCTCGCCGACCCAGCTCACCGTGCCTGACTGTTGTCGGCAGTTTGCCTAGCACTGCCGTCCCGACCACCGTCGGTTTGTTTTCCTCCCCCTCAGCCCGCCCAGCTCTCTCTCTCTCGTCGTCACCGCCCTAGCCTTCCTCTTCCTTGCCTCCGCCGTACAGTCGCCGTGCGCCGCCCGCCAGCCACCGCCCGGCGACTGTCGCCGCTGCTGCTCGCAGCTCGTCCCGACTGACTGCCCTCTCCCTCTTCCTTCCCTTCGTGCCCAGCCTGTTGCCCGAGCTTGTCGAGTCCGGCCGCTGCCGCGCCTGTCACAGCCCGGCGCTGCCCAGCCGTCCGTCCAGCCCGTCGCTCGCCGGCACCATCGTCCTCACCGTCCCCCCTCAGCCAGCAGCCTCCCCCTCCCTCTCGCCCTCACCACCCCGGCTGTCTCCCCCTCCCCTCCGAGCTAGTTGCCGAGACCAGCTCGCCGCTGCCCGCCGTCCTCACATCGCCGCCGCCCGTCGCAGCTCGTCGGCCAGCCAGCTCCAGCCGGCCACCGGCTCAGCCCGCCAGCCGACCGAGCGTCCTCGGGCCATGGCCAAGTTGCCCAGGCCATGGCCGGCCCATGGCCCTTGTGCACCGGCCGCGTGCCCGCTCGCCCGGTCATGGCCCATCGCCGTGCCCGTCGTCTGGGCGCGTCGCCCGTCCAGCCGGCCTGTCACCCGTCCAACCAGGCGCGTCGTCTGGGCGCGTCGCCCGTCCAACCAAGCGCGTTGCCTGTCCGCGCCCGCGCCCGTGCCCGTGCCCGCGCCCGCGCCTGTGCCTAGCCGTGGCCAAGGGCTATGCCCGTGGCTGACCGCCGTGGCCGAGCCCTACGCCAGTGTGGCCCACACCCACGCCTAGTCGGCACTGTTCACCTGGGCCATTTTAGGCCCGAGTCGACTTTTCCCGGGCCAAAATCTAGTAAGTGATTTCCTAAACCCTATCTAGTACTTTGGGTATTATTAGACTTGTCTAGAGATTAATTAGAGCCGATTTAGAAGCTAAACATGGATTAGGGTCAATATTCGTATGTGAGTATTTGTTAGATTAAATTGTGATAATTGTGGAGCTTAATTAGTAGTTAATTATGGTGGGTTAATTATCCGCATTGTCATGGCTTGTGTAGGGAAAATTGATGTGTGATTGTGGCCGGCTTGATTGTCGGAATCGTGAGCTTGTGATTTGGAATTGGGATGATTATGGGTGCATAATTGTGGCTATTGTTGGTGAGTCAATGGTTGGCTGTTGTGACATTTGTGGGCAATTGGATGTTCGTATGTGGCCGATTGAATGTCAAATTTGTGGGTTGGTGTGGCTTGTCATGAATTGGTTTGAATTGTGATTATGGATTGCTTGGTGTAACTGGGGTGAAATTGATTGAATTGAATGGCGTGTGCTTGCCTGTCGATTTGAAGTTCGGATCGATCGGAGGGCTACGGACTTAGGACGTGTTGACGGCGGTCCGTGTGAAGGCATGACTGGCCGAGTTGCCAATTGGATGCGGGCTTGAGACGTGTTGACGGTGGCCCGTTAAAGGTGTGTTAGACCGGGACGTGTTTACGTCGGTCATTGGAATGATTGATTGTGTGGCTTGGGATGTGTTGACGGCGGCCACTGGAATTGAATGAATGGTATGGCTTTGGACGTGTTGACGACGGCCATTGGTATTGATCGAATTGTGCAGCTTGTGAGCCCGTGAGAGGAAAGATGATCGAACACGTGTGCGCGATATTACTGACTGAATTGGCTGGTTGAGCGTGTGATTGGATTGGCTGGTTAAGCGTGTGATTGGATTGGCTGGTTGAGCGTGTGATTGAATTGACTGGTTGAATGTGTAGTCGAATTGGTAAGATGAATTGCATGCAAGTGTGGGTGGCGTTTGAGCAATTACGATGTGCTATTTAGCTACTATTATTGCATTACCATGTTATGACTAACGTGTAGTGTTGGCATGAGCTTAATGGCAAGGTGAGTACAATAATGTGAATCTTTATATCTTATGGGGTAGATTGCATGTACGACTTGTCTGGGTACGCATTGGCCTACGTGGGGTATAGGGGGTTGCTTATTGAGACTCGTTCTCACGGTTATTATATAACCATTTCAGATCCGCGACCATGAGTGACTGGAGACGCTTCAAGGGTACCTCGGAGATCGAAGACGGGTCAATTACCTGGTATTTTGAGTTTTCCCCTTTTGTAGAGAAGTTAAGTTTGTGAACAATTGTCCCTTTTGAGGAATATGGTTCTGTTGTTGTGGCCTAGCTCGGAGTCTGTCTTTTTGTGGACGTCGTATGTATTTGTCAAGTATAGGAATTTACAGTATTTGGTTTGTGCTATTGCTGCCCCTTGTCATTGTTAATTGTCCGGGTTGTTTCTATTTCTTTCCGCGCGTGCTTAATCTCTGATGTTTGGGTTGGGTCGGCGATGTGCTTGGGACGTCGCATTCAATGATTGACCATCGAGGGGTGTCGCGAGCTCGATAGGGTTCGGGGCGTGACACACATGCATATGCAAATTTTGACAGAACATTAAAGATAGAACATAAAGCTATAGCACAATTCAATGCCCAACAAAATCATCGTGGAGTGTTCAGAATGGAAAATCAATTAATTGGCAAAAGAGACTTACAGACAAAACTTAAAGCTACAACACAATTTGACATCCAACATAAAGCTACAGACATGGTTGTGGGCAATTAATTGAGAGAGAGGGAGAGAGACCTATTGTGTTTATAAAAAAAACACTACGAGAAGGAATCGAAGCAAAACAACATGGATTCAAGGTGAGACGAGCAATTAGGTTCTGAGCGAAGAGAGAGGCGAGCACTCAGTTCCGAGCGAAGAGAGAGGTTAACAAAACTATAGGAACCATGAGCTAACATGCACAAATGGTAGATAATCTATCAATATTTTTATGAAATTACCACATATGTTCGTACTTTGTGTATTTTAACAAATTTTAGTACTAACTTTATTTGCAGAACTTGCTTCAAATTTAATAACCTCCTATATAAAATTATCATGTCTAAATTAGAGTTTTGTACTAACTTTTATTAGATTGAATTATCAACAAATTTTGTATCATCAACTCTCATTTAAGTTATTTGAATTCTGGCATAAAACTCTGCCATGACCCGTCCGAATTGGGTTTCCTTTTGGGAAACGGCAGAAGAAGAGTTTAAAGGTATTTCCTTGATTAGGCTGAGCTCTCCCAAATCAGATAAACTTAGCTAAATCTGAACTCACTTGAATGAAATCTAGCTCATATCTGCCAAACTTGTGATCATAACAAGACCCCATTTTTTTCCTCTTTTCTTTACTCTCATTGTCTTTCACGTCCACCTGCTATTACCATAACTTCTTCTCACTATGCATGTATATTCTAAAATACCAAAGCTTCAACAACGATAATCCGCATCCCTTACTCGATGAGAATGATGCTATCTCCCGTTAACCACTATCGATCACTGATCTACGGCAATCTCCCCTTCGGAACAAAATTGGTACCTCTTCCTAAGCAAACCAAACCCATTTTTGTTGTGTTAAACTCCAACCATTAAGACCAAAAGAAAGCCTCAAGTCCCTGAACAAGTCCCTCCCATTATTTCTTTTTTATAAATCCAGGGACTTCTTTTGTTTTCCCTTTAACCCAGAAACTTCAATACTCAAGTATCAATTTCAAAATAGTACAACTTCAACAATAGTGCCTATGTATCTCATCCTAAACCAAAATAACATACTTTATCATCAAGACACTTGTAAACAGCCAACGATACACAACATGCCATCTATGATCAAATCATTACACGAAATGTAAATATAGAACAAAGAGCAAATGGACCCAGCAATACTCCAAGCAAAGATGAAATATGGTAGAAGTCATCCTCTTTTTTAACCCACCAAACAGTGTCTGTCGAGCAAAACTATTTCAGTTCAAGCATTTCATCGAGCAGGTGGTGAGTGAATCAGTCACACCATTCATATGCAAGTTTCATGGAGTAGCATGTTTATTTCAGGATAATGGTATTTTTCGGATTTACGCTGCTATTTTTAGATGACAATTATAGTCTTTCATTGAGGCCACCCTTTCTACTGGATTTGCCTGAGCATCTTGTGTCCTCTTTCTCTCCTTCCATCATTCGCTCACACTTTCAATCAACAGTTTTCATGCTTAAAACTTCAACCTATAGATCTCCGTTTTCCCTATCCCGCGTGATTGACAAAGAAATGTTAAAATACATATTAATCATCTTGCATAAACATGGCATTTCAAGTGAGGTAAAAGACTTAACAATCACAGCTAGAAAAAACAATATGAGAAGGAATCAAAACAAAAGAACTTGGATTGGAGGTGAGATGAGCAATTGGGTTCCGAGCGAAGATAGAGGTGAGCACGACAAGGCAAGCGACTTGGTTCTAAGCGAAGAGAGAGGCGAGCACGAGTGAGGCGAGTGACTTAACAATCACAGCTAGAAAAAACACTACAAAAAGGAATCGAAGCAAAATAACCTTGATTCAAGGTGAGACAAGTAACTAGGTTCTGAGTGAAGACAAAGGCGAGCATGGCAAGGCGAACGACTTGGTTTTGAGCGAAGAGAGAGGTCACCAAGAGGTGAGCATGAGAGAAGAAAACGGTGAACAGAGAGCAACGAGAGAGAGAGAGAGAGAGAGAGAGAGAGAGAGGTGAAGCGAGCATAGCATAAGTGGTTAGCATGATCGCTACTTCTAGGGTTTCTAACAAAAGAAGGGTTAAGTGGAAATTAGATGAATCTATGAGGGCAATTCCGACAATAAAAATAAATTCATTATTATCCCTATAGCATGCCGAGAATGCTGAAATGCCTAGGCAGGTAGGAGGCTGCCTTGGGCTTTTAGCCTTCAAAAGACAAACTTTCTCTTAATGGAGTTTCTAAAAAAATTTCCCAACCACCAAATTTTAGCACAAGGGGCTTTATATGCCCAAACTGGCTTGGCAAAGCCATTCCCAAACCTACCCAACGTAGGGATGTTCTTGTGAGTTGTTTGAAGAGTTTTGTTTAGGCTTGAACATGTTGCGATTTTGTGCCATAAATTTTTCATTAAATTGAGTTTGTTTATTTGTAAAAACTTAGGGTTTGGATATAATCTAGATATTGGAAACACTCGAGCATGTAGACGATTGTAAACTTTTGATTCTCCGATTATTATTGGATTATTTGTTGCCTGCTCTTCTCGTAAATATAGGTACTAACACTCGGACCGAACCACGTAAAATTTTGGTGTCCTTTATCATTCCTCATTTATTTCTCTGGTGCTTTCATAGTGACTTAATTTGCAAGATCTCGGTTAACTTCCACGGTTTTACTTTAATATTACAACAAATTGGTACTCGACTGTGATTTGGGGCTTTTTCTTGTATGATTATTATTTGGAAATTCTGTTGTTGCAATTATGTCTGGTGCACAAGTTGAAATTGAGAAGTATAACAAGAGGAACGACTTTAGGTTATGGAGATTTAAGATGGAGTTGCTATTAACAACTCAAGGTTTGGCCAAAGCATTAGAGGATAATGACAAATTGCCTGAAGCAAAGAAAGATGCCAAAAAGGACGTGTTAATGAGGAAGGCGATGAGTATAATGCCGTTAAACTTATCATATGAGATGTTAATAGAGGTGGTCGAGGAGAATGATGGCTGTTGACACCTAAATTTTGATGATCCATTTAGTGGTTAATTGCATAGAAAATTAGGGATTAAATTTTAACCCCTAAACAAAATATTAAAATTGCATAGCATATAGTTTAGGATCATATATGTTAATTGCATTCCACATTGAATCGGCAGTAGCAAGCGAGCTTAAAATTCATCACGTAAATCGAACTCGAGTACCGAACGAAACTTGGCTCACTCGGAAGACGGGGGTCGAAAATCACACGTCAAAAGGGCTTGCTTGTCTTATTTGAGCTTAAATTAGCCCATCAAATTTAATTGAATAAAAGCCCAAATTAATTCAGCCAACTTGGAATTAAATAAAATTAAAGGATAAAGCCTTAGCCCATTAGAACTAGAAAGCCCGGTTAATTAACCTAGGGTTGCGATATAAATATAGGGTTATTCATCATAATCTGGGGAGGTCTCATAATTTTCAGAAATCAGAATTTTCAGAGAGACATACGAGAGGCACACGTGAAGAGAGTGAGTGGTAGGACCGCCGGAGACACCACTGCCGCTGCCCCCCGACGCCCCTCGTGCACCGCCACCCGGACGCCCCTGCCGCACGCCCAACCCCGCCCGCCGCCGCCTGCCGCGCCAACCACCATTGCAGCACGCCGGATGGCCCTGCCACACTCCCGCTCGTGCACCGCCGCTCCCACTGCCGCTTCTGTTGTTGCACCACCGCTGCCGCCGCTGCACCGCCGTCCCCGCCGGACGCCCCTGCCACACGCCCGCTCATGCACTATCGCTCCCGCCGCAGCTGCATCGCCGCTGTCGCCTCTGCACCGCTGCTACTGCCGCTGCCATTGCACTACCGTCCCCGCTGCACCACCGCTGCCACTGCACCGTTGTCCCTGCACCACCGGCGCTGTTCGCTATCGCCACTACACGCCGCCACCGCTTGCCGCACACCACCGCCGTCGGCCATCCCGATTTGCGATCCCTATCCGCTGCAAATTCAAATTTGGAAAGAAATCCGCAAATTAGGTAAATATCTTATCCTAATTTGGTTTGAATATTTTACTGCTTAATTCGTGCTTATCGATATCCAACTTTGCATATTTGGACAATAGGTATTATTTCAATTAGGATTTATCTACTCTTTAAAAATCTCGGATATCTATCATTTGTCAAATTTGGATAGAATTTAAAATTTTCAAAATCTTTTGAATATATCCAAGATATTTAAGATATCAAAAAAAATTTTCAAGATGTGATCGATTAGGAAAATTTTCTAATCCGCAACCACATACATGGAATAAGTCTATCTATTAGGCTTTAGATAGAGTTATTTCCATAGCGGGTATTTCAAATTTTTAGGATCGATCTATTAGACTTCAGATCAAAACTTAATTCGAAAGATTTAGCGTTTATATTTTTTTTACTAAAAAAATTGCGATTTGAATTTAAATTCGAAAATACAAAAAAAAATTATAAAAGAAAATAAAAAAAAGTTTTTGCAGCTTTGAACTCTGAGTCAGGATTTATTAAAATTGTCGAATTGAGCATTTTTCTTGAGATTGGTACCGAAAGGACGTTAGGGTAATCTAGCATAACCAAGTCCCCGGATTTATAATCTCTAGTTCGTAAAAATAAAATAGTACTCCCGCTATTTTATTTAGGTTTCTAATCAACCTACCTTAAATGATTAGTAGCGGCTTCCATTGAAAATATTTGCATGCTCATAATTGGACTTAAGTTGCGAATTGGTAGAGTTTGGGAGAACTCGAGCTAGGTTAGTTAATTTAATTGATCTAGTAATCCATTAGTCTAAGATCGGAAAACATGATTTTTTTAGGTCGCGACAACTTGGCGACTCCGCTGGGGACAACTTGAATTTTTTTGAAAATTTAAGGAGGACTTAAGCCAGAAAAGTTTCATGGAAAAATCACTCGATTTGACAAAATTTGATTGAATTCTCATTCTTAGGTGTTAAACGGTTTTTAGGATGGGAGTTATAAGGGGAGTAGTGATTGGCTAACCCTTTGTTTCGCAGGCTTGGTGGATTGGAATTGTGATTTAATTTTTATACTATTGAAGCGGTGTTTGCATATAATTATTGTGCATGATTTACAGTATTTGCACTACACCACACATAACCTGTGACCGGACCTGGGTCACACCCATAGTTTTAAGATGGTATTTAAATGGTTCTTTAATCTTGGCGGTAAGGCTTCGCTAAAGGTTATCCCATTTGAATCCCGAAAATTTTTTCAAAAAATGGCTCAAGGGTCGTCCTCATGCACGTGAGGCTACAATGCATGGAGGTTGCCCTTGTCGACCGAACCAAGCCGGAGTGATTGGACCCGACTAGTCATGACTATTATATGTGAGGCTGCGACTAGTTATAATGATTGTGCGTGAGGCTGCGACATGTCGTTCCATTCATAATTTCATTTTGCAAAAGCCATTAGGGTAGATTGATTAAGATTTAAACTCACATTTCATATGCATGTCTATGTGATTGCCATGGTCTTACCTGGTAAAGTAAGTCTTCTGAACTTTTATCTTGTAGTTTACTTATTTTCTCATTTTTTTGGGTCGGTTCATGATGGGTCTAGATCGGTTTTCAATTCGAAAGTAATAATCATTAAGTCTTTCGAAAATAAAAAAATAAAAACGAAAGAAGGCTTCTTAGAGAATTTATTTTCAATCTATGTCTTCATCTTCCTGGATGTGTTATAGGTCATTATTTTCACAAGTGGTTGTCATCGTTTTTATAATCAAAAAATGGCAAAAAAAAATGCTTTAGAGAATTTGTTTTCAGTTCATAGTTTCTAAGGAGTCTTAATTTTTGGTTTTCCTAGTTTTATGATTAGGGGTTTCGATGCGTCAATTTCTTAGGTTATATCTAGAGTGTTATTTATATTTCTTTGCTTAGAGCACTTTTCCATAAAGTCTCGTTCATATACGAGTATTTTTATGAATAAATGAAGAATGAAAAAAACTAGAAAGTGTGTCATGGATCAACCTCGTCTTGACCATGTGCTTATTTAGTTCATTTCTCTTGGATTAGGTGACTACGGATCATCCATAGTTATCGATCCATCGTTCGAGCCTCGCCAAGGGGCAACCTCACCGAGTTCCTTCATTGTTGCTCCTCCGCCACCGTGAGCTCACTGCCCAACATAAACCGCAACTCCATCCACCACTTGCCATTCTCGCGGCGATTGCGGCTTCTTTGCATAAATGCCGTCCTTGTCTTTGTTTCTTAGAGCCCCATACGTCGGCCAGCCGCCAAGCCGAAACGCCCCTAGCTGTGAGCCACCATCACGAGGAAGTTGGTACTCAAGCTAAGTGATTATGGATCGTCGACCACCGGCCGTTCACGCCTGGCCATGAGAGAAAATGCTCAGAGTGAAGTGCCGAACTACCTCGCTGATATCGAGAAGGACCTAAAGCAGGCCTCTATCATTCTCCAACAACTCTCGAGGCAAATGGCGCATCTGTCGAACTGCTTGAAACAACTCACCATGACCCGTCCCTTTCCTCAAGGGTCAAGGGTGATGATTCAAACGAATCCCTTCAGCATTGACTCGAATGACAAAGTAGTCGTACCTGGCAGTACTATTGAGTCCCCTGATCCTAGGGAGTTGAGCACCTTGCATCCAAAGTTCGTAAAGCACGAACAAGGTGATTGGAATCCATTTGTTCCAACATCGCAGCCCCAGCAAAGCAAAGCACGACTACTCTCTAGATGTCAAGATAGCCCACCGAGACACCCATTCTCTAATTGATGACAAGGCACTAGAAGACAATTCACTCCTCTCCCCGGGTCTCTATCCCAAGTATTGACGATCCTCCTGAAAAAGGGCTTGCTTTCCACTGAGTAGAAGCGGCCTAATCCTAAGCGGTTCTCCAACTATGACCCATCCAAAAAGTGTGACTATCACCTGGGAGAAGTCGGTCACTCCACTGATGACTGCTATGTTCTAAAGCACAAGGTTCAGGACCTCTTAGATACTGGGGCATCAACATTTCGCGCTTCGTGGCTCTGCCAAGGCCGAGATGATCTTCTCATATTTTCAAACATCTAGACCACATCCCTGAGTCCTGCAAGAATGATACATGAAGAGAAGGAGGTGATCGACACCCTAGGGCAACCGAGCGGTAAGTTCGACTACTACGTGAAATATTCCGCTCCCCCAAGCTTCTATATTGACCCGCGTGATATCATCCCCGATGGATGGTGAGGTATGTATGATTTAACACCTCCAGTGACAGAAGATCCTAATGATGCGATGGAGGGTATCACTATTCTGTTCAATAACATGCTCATTGGAGCTATCGAGGAAGGACCGTTGGAGGGAATGGGCACTGGCCCACAAGAATAAAACCTTTACTTTTTTGCACACCCCCCCTGCGTGGGAAATTTTACTGCTTTCTATGACTTGCCCCGTCTCGGGAGCTGGTTCTTGAGATTTTTCATTTTTAGGACTTATCGTTGCAATTTCCATTCAATAAATGTAATTCATTTGGTGATAATCAATGAAATTACAAATTATTTTCATTTTGAGAATCTTGTTGAAGTGCCTCAAACCAACCCGATGACGATAACCAACGATTAGAAAAATTTGTCATCTGCGGTAAGAACTGAGGGTTGGACTTCTCAAGAATTCTCGTTTCAAGGTCTTCGAAAGTAAAATGAATTAAAAAAAAGGATCAATTTTTGAAAATTGCATGTAGTTAAGCCCTGTCTTGTCTGTTTGATCCCTTTTTTTTTCATGTTTCGGGACTAATCTCAAGGCATGTGAAGGGATGGGAATCATGGATCCTCATATATGTGATGCAAGTCGATCCGATGACTCAGACGATTCTAATCCGAATGGTGAAGAGATATGACGGAACTTGGAAATTCATGAGAAATCTAAGTCTCTGACTGTAGAAGAAACCATGGTGATCAATCTTAGTGACATGGAGAATCCTAGAGAGGTGAAGATTGGGGCATGTCTCCCTGACGATGTGGCCAAACGCTTGACCCAATTGTTGAAGGATTATCAAGACATCTTTGCTTGGTCTTATGCTGACATGCCGGGTCTAGATCTCGATCGATTGTCGAACATTGTCTACCGATTGATCCTTCGGTTGAGCCTATGAAACAAAGGCCGCGAAGGGCTAAGCCAGAACTGGGAAAGAAGATCAAGAAAGAGGTCATGAAGCTTCTTGACGTGGGATTTATTGTGACTACCCAATACTCAGAATGGGTCGCTAATATAGTCCCAGTGTTGAAGAAAGACGGTCGGGTTCGAGTGTGTGTTGACTATCGAGATCTAAACAAAGCTAGTCCTAAAGATGATTTTCCACTCCCGCACATTGATGTGCTTGTGGACAGTACAGCTGGGTTCGAACTATTCTCCTTCATGGATGATTTCTCAGGTTATAATCAGATCTTGATGAATGAGGATGATAAGTTGAACACAGCATTTATCACTCCTTGGGGGACATTTCATTACAAGGTGATGCCTTTCGGTCTCAAAAATGCTGGGATAACTTACCAGCAGGCAATGGTCACACTGTTCAATGACATGATGCATAATGAGATCGAGGTCTATGTTGACGATATGATTGCAAAAACTCGGTGTGGAGAAAATCACATAGAAACCTTGATGAAATTATTCGACAGGCTTCACAAGTTCAAATTACGCCTCAATCCGACAAAATGCGTGTTCAAGGTAGCCTCTGGCAAATTACTTGGCTTCATTGTTAGTAACAAATGGATTGAGATTGACCCGTCAAAAGTGAAGGCCATTTGCGAAATAAAATCTCCCTCTTCAATGAAAGAAATTCATAGTTTAATGGGTAGACTAAACTATACAGCCAGATTTATTTCTCAGCTATCTGAGACAGCGAAGCCTTTCTTTAAACTCCTCAAGAAGAATGCGCTAGTCAGATGGGATGAAGAGTGTGAACTGGCATTCGATAAGATTAAGCACTACTTGATGAATCCACCGGTGCTTGTTCCACCAACGCCGGGGCAACCTCTGATCCTGTACCTTACAATCTACAGTGAGTCCTTAGGTGCCATGCTTGCTCAGAAAAATGAAGAGGATGGAAAGGAGCGTGCGATTTATTATTTGAGTAAGAAGTTCACCGCCTCTGAAATGAACTATTCCGAAGCAAAAAGAACGTGCGTAGTACTGGTCTGGGTGCTACACAAATTGAGGCAATACACTTTGCACTATCAGATATCACTTGTAATAGAGTGTGATCCAATCAAATACTTGCTCAATTAACCCGCTTTGGTTGGAAAACTGGCAAAATGACAGATTCTCATCTCAGAATTTAATGTTCAATTCACGTGTCAGAAATCAGTCAAAGGATGAGTAATTGCTGATGTCTTGGCCGAAACTCTTGGGAAAAATGAGGATCTGAATCGGCTAGAGGATAGAGTCATGCCAATTGATGAGTATGTATAGACCATGTATTTTGATGGGGCTATAAACTTGTCAGGATTAGGTATCAGGGCAGTTTTAATATCCCCAGGGGAACAACATTATCCGGTTCAGGAAAATTGATATTTCCTTACATGAACAATATCGTTGAATATGAAGCATGCATCCTCGGATTACAAGCTGCAATTGAAATGAGAGTAGCTCGACTTAAGGTGTTCGGGGATTCAGCCCTCATTATTCTTTAAACCGTTGGTAAGTGGCAAACTAGAGATGCTAAGTTGCAGTCCTATCACGTCTATTTAGAGGAGCTAGTGGAAGAGTTTGAAGATATTTCGTTTGAATACTTGCCAAGGACTCCAAACAGTTTTGCCGATGCTCTGGCTACGTTATCGGCAATGCTACGAGTGACAAGTGATTTAGAAGTTGAACCTTTGAAGATAGAGGTTTTACAGAAATCTGCTCATTGCATGGCCATGACAGAAGAGCCTGACGGCAAGCTGTGGTATCATGATATCAAGGCATATCTTCAAACACAGGAGTTTCCTGATAAAAGTACCGCATCTGACCAAAAGTATATCAGGAAAATAGCGTCGAAGTTCTTCTTGAGCGGAGAATGCCTATACAAGCGGTCCTATGATTCGGTTTTATTAAGGTGTATTGATTCAACCGAGGCTATTCGTTTGATGCTAGAAGTACATGATGGAGTATGTGGTCCGCACATGTATGGACATATGCTAGCAAGGAAGATAATGAGAATCGGTTATTACTTGCTCACTTTAGAAAGTGATTGCATTCAGCATGTCCGAAGTTGTCACAAATGTCAGATCTATGGTGACAAGATTAAAAATCCTCCGAATGAATTACATCAAATGTCTAAACCATGGCCATTTTCTATGTGGGGCATTGATATGATTGGCCCAATTAATCCTAAAGCGTCAAATGGGCATCGGTTTATCCTGGTTGCTATCGATTACTTTTCGAAGTGGATCGAAGCTATGTCCTATACGACAGTGACGGCCCGGATTGTGGTGAAGTTCATTCGTCGAGACATCATTGCTCGATATGGTGCACCTGAGACTATAATTACTGACAATGGGTCGAATCTAAATAATAAATTGGTGGATGATTTATTCAAGGAGTTCAAGATCAAGCATCTAAATTCTTCTCCATATCATCCACAGATGAATGGAGCGGTCGAAGCAGCCAACAAGAATATCAAGAAAAATTTGGCTAAAACAGCTGAGAACTATCGTGATTGGCATGAGAGATTACCTTTTGCACTTATGGCATATCAGACTTCTATCCGGACATCTATAGGGGCAACTCCATATTCTCTTATGTACGGTATGGAAGTAGTTTTACCTGTTGAGGTTGAAATTCCTTCATTACGTATTCTTTCACAGGTACAATCGTCAGAAGCAGATTGGATTCAACAAAGATTGGACCAGTTGAACATGATTGATGAGATAAGGCTTAGAGCTTTATGTCATGGCCAGTGCTACCAATAATAAGTTGCTAAATCTTTCAACAAGAAAGTCAAGCCCCGACATTTTCAGGTAGGTGACCTTGTCCTGCGGAAGTTATTGCCGATAGTTCCTCTTACAGAAGGAAAATTCGCCCTAAATTATGGCGGCCCGTACATTATGAAGAAAGTCCTTCCAGGATATGCTTTGATTTTGGCCGAGATAGATGGTCGTTTTTTTCCAGTCCAGTTAATTCTGATTCTATGAAGAAGTATTACACTTGATTTGTACTCATTCTGACTTTGTTTCTATCAAATATCAAGTTGAATTTCATAAATCAATTGATGTTACTAAGCTTTGTTTGAGGAAAGCATTTGATCTAGCAATCTGTTTCTGTCCTAATGAAGCGATCATATTGCATGAGAGACTTCAAGATGACGAAAAGCAAGACATTTCCATACACATCCTGAATAATAATTCCTAATACGAGTTGAGTGAAAATTCCGTGCTAATAAGGTAAAGGATTATCTCACGAAAAGTATGACGACCAAAATGATGAGAGGCATTCATTCCCTTTATCTAAACACTACAGGTTATCATTTGCTTAACCCTTTGAACGGAGTTCCATTTCTTACCCCTGTCAGGAACAACCCCATAATGGGGCAATTTCTTAGAAAGTTCAAAATGGTTAGAATTCTCTTGCTTTCACTTGTATCAATCTTCAAGTATATTTATTGCACGCAAATTCTGTGTTAGCTCGAGTGCCTTAGATATGACGAAGAGCATTTCTTTCTATATCCCTACACATTATACCCTTTGCATACCCAATTTGAGCTGTGAATTCATTTCAACCCTAATGGTGATTATTCTTGTGATAAACAAATGAAATTATCTCAAAGCAAGTTCAAGGTGACTTGAGGCAAATGGGAGCTCGAAAGAAAATTCATCGGGAAGGACGCAAAAAGACTCCATTAAATCGAAGTTCTCTCTCTCGGAAAAATCTCTCAAAAAGAAAATCTCTCTCTCAAAAAAAAGAGAAGAAAAAGAAAAAATGAAAATGAGAGAAAGAAAGGCTTTGATAAGAACTGAGTCAATATGCAAAATCATTCTTCAAGGAAAAGACCATTCGAAGATTTATTTGTGGAGCAATTGCTAGAGATAGATTAATGGTACCAGTAGCATGATTGGATGATCACTAATATTTATGTTCATAATGCCCCCTTTGATGGAAATAAATCATTCATTTTAAGCCTACCTGAACCTACATTACAACCCTTACCGAAGTCTTTTCAGAATAGGGCACTTGAGTTAACGTAGAGTTTCAAATGCTTATAAATGTTGTTCGAAGAAGTGCGAGCAAGATTTTTTTATCTCATTTTTATAGCATTCCTGACTTGTAAACCCGGAGCAGCTGGTGATATCAATTCTTTCAAAGCTATGACTCTCATGAGTCCCCGTTGTGAAACCTTTGACCAAGCCTGAGTTTCAATCCTTATAAAAGACCTCTCAGATTGGCCAAGTCATACTGATTTTGAGAATATCCGAACTCTTGTTAAGCACGATGAAGAAAGTTTGTGTGATTCTTATACTCGCATCAAAGGTCGGGTCAAAAGCCTTTTCATTGAGAGTGAGTGGAAAGTCCGTTCTAATTAAAAGTCTCTCATTTAATGTGATTAAATTGTCAAAAGGACGAAATGGTTGTTCTTTTTGATAAATTCCCTAGTGAAGCTTAGTAATGCGGGCAGATTCATGAATCATGTTTTCTTTGCCCTGCGCATGTGTTATTTTAACCTTTTCTCAGGTAAAAAACCGTGCAATGCAATTGGCTCTGTCATTTTTATAACATAAGAAGAATACAGGTACGTCTGCTAATTATTCTTCATCGTGTCTCGCTTCGGAATAGAAGACATGATCTCTCTCATATATTGACCAAATGAAATAGGTGACATATCTCTTGGTGTTGCCCAGTGGAATAGACAACACTCCCTATTTAATGTTTGCCCAGTAGAACAGACGGCATAGTTTCTCATTCCGTGTTCACCTAGTGGAATAGGTGGTATAACTAATCTCATGCTCACCCAATGAAAGATGTGACATGATCCTTTTTGTGATTGTCCAGTGGTATAGGCAACACGTCCCTTTTAATTCTTTCTTCATATCATGCGTTATTTCGCATCTGTAGGAAACTACAGGTAACAGGTAGGCAATCCTGTACCTTGAGAACCTTACTTCCAGTAGACTAGAAGTTTGGAGATCGATGTAGTTCACAGCATTATAAAGCTTTCCCTCACTTGGACGCTTTTTGTGCAATCTGTATATAAGGCTCTTTCACCGCTCTTCACAAAGTGAGAAGCCTTAGCATATGTTCCTCATTGTTTGCATATCACACATCATTGCATTTAAAAAAAAAAGAGAAGAAGAAGAACCTCATTCATCATTTTGCACAGTTTAAATTTAGGTTTCAATCTTTGAGCGAAACCTCTGCGAGCCTCCACTCAAAGAGGGACAGCTGTTGACACCTAAATTTTGACGATCCATTTAGTGGTTAATTAAATAGAAAATTATGGATTAAATTTTAACCTCTAAACAAAAATATTAAAATTGCATAGCATATAGTTTTGGATCATGTAGGTTACTTGCATTCCACATTGAACCAGCAATGGCAAGCGAGCTTAAAATTCATCACGTAAATCGAACTCGGGCACCGAACGAAACTTGGCTCACTCGAAAGACGGGGGCCGAAAATCACACATCAAAAGGGCTTGGTTGTTTTAATTTGAGCTTAAATTAGCCCATCAAGTTCAATTGAATAAAAGCCCAAATTAATTCAACCAACTTGGAATTAAATAAAATTAAAGGACAAAGGCTAAGCTTAAGCCCATTAGGACTAGAAAGCCTAACTAATTAACCTAGGGTTGCGATATAAATATAGGGTTATGCGTCATAATCTGGGGAGGTCTCATAATTTTCAGAAATCAAAATTTTCAGAGAGACATACGAGAGGCACATGTGAAGAGAGTGAGTGGTAGGACCGTCGAAGACACCACTGCTGCTGCCTCCTGATGCCACTCGTGCACCGCTGCCCGGACTCCCCTACCGCATGCCCGACGCCGCACCATCGCCCCCTGTCGCGCCAACCACCTTCGCGGCACGCCGAACGCCCTTGCCACACGCCTGCTCATGCACTGCCGCTGCACCGCCGCTGCGCTGCCGCTGCCACTGCACCGCCGTCCACGTCGGACGCCCCTGCCACACGCTCGCTTGTGCACTGCCGCTGCACCGCCGCTACCGCTGCACCGCCATCCCCGCCGAACGCCCCTGCCACACACCCGCTCATGTACTGCCGCTCCCGCCGCAGCTGCACCGCCGTTGTCGCCACTGCACCGCCGCCGCCGCTGCACCGCCGCTGCCGCTGCACCGCCGCTGTTCGCCACCGCCACTGCACGCCATCGTCGCTTGCTGCACACCCCCGTCGTCGGCCATGTCGATTTGCGATCCCGATTCGCTGTAAATTCAAATTTGGAAAGAAATCCGCAAATTAGGTAAATATCTTATCCTGATTTGATTTGAATATTTTACTGCTTAATTCGTACTTATCGATATCCAACTTTGCATATTTGAACAATAGGTATTATTTCAATTAGGATTTATTTACTCTTTGAAAATCCCGGATATCTATCACTTGTCAAATTTGGATAGAATTTAAAATTTTCAAAATCTTTTGAATATATCCAAGATATTTAAGATATCAAAAAAAATTTTCAAGATGTGATCGATTAGGAAAATTTCCTAATTCGCAATCGCATACATGGAATAAGTCTATCTATCAGGCTTTAGATAGAGTTATTTCCATAGCGGGTATTTCGAATTTTTAGGATCGATCTGTCAGGCTTCAGATCGAAACTTAATTCGAAAGATTTAGTGATTGTATTTTTTTTACTAAAAAATTTGCGATTTGAATTTAAATTCGAAAATACAAAAAAAATTCATAAAAGAAAATAAAAAAAAGTTTTTGCACCTTTGAACTCTGAGTCAGAATTTATCAAAATTGCCGAATTGAGTATTTTTCTTGAGATTGGTGCCGAAAGGACGTTAGGGTAATCTAGCGTAACCAAGTCTCCGCATTTATAATCTCTGGTTCGTAGAAATAAAATAGTACTCCCGCTATTTTATTTAGGTTTAAAATCAACCTACTTTAAATGATTAGTGGCGACTCCCATTGAAAATATTTGCATGCTCATAATTGGACCTAAGTTGCGAATTTGTACAGTTTGGGAGAACTCGAGCTAGGTTAGTTAATTTAATTGATTTAGTAATCCATTAGCTTAAGATTGGAAAACATGATTTTTTTAGGTCGCGACAATGACATAGCATTGTGGGCAAAACTTCATGTACTCTATTTAATGAAGGGTTCGAACAATTGCTTGTACACATTGAAGAGGATGTTAGGTACGTCAATCATATCCTACCTAGATGAGTCTAATAAACTCATGATGGATTTAAACAACGTTGGTAAGATTCTAGATGATGAAGACCAGGGCTTGATGTGACATCCTCAATTTGAACCTCTATCTCGAATGCAAGAAATGGTCTAAAGCATTGATGCCCTGATAGCAGGATTAGACCATGGGTCGCATGCGTAAAGCCCTTCAAAGCCGCCCTCTCGTGTAGGCCGCGTCAAAACCACTACCAATCTATTTTAGCCACAAGACTCGATCCGGTTACGGGTGATGATTTTTGGATTATTAAGAGATAATCTTTTTTTAGATGATGCTTAATTAAGCCGCATAATTATCATTAGTCTTCTAATCTTTGGACAAGTGGAAGTGAGCAAATTATTTGAGGCCTAAGGAAGCCACACGCCTAAGAGAGGAGGAGGAAGCCAATGAGCCTTTGTCTTGCCCAATTCAAGCTTATTAATGGCATTTGTTAGCTTGCCCATTAATGTCATGTGCTCAAATAGTGCCCTAAAGTATAGGCTTTCATGAGGCTAATGTGAGACTTGCTCTTCAAGCTCTCCCTCATTAATTGCCTCTAGAGGATAGATGATGATGACCTAAGGTGAGGTTTGGTAAGGAAGAGATTTTACAATCTTAGCCTAGGTTAGCACTCATGAGCTCTTGTATTATTGTCCTCTCCTAACCAAGCAATTTTGAAGAAGCCTTGCAAGCCTAGACTAGCCTATGATAGCTCTCAAGTGTCCTTGTATTATTGCTCTCTCTCAAACTCAAGGAAGCCTATCCTTTTCCCTCTCATTATCTCTTTTCTCTCATTCTCTCTCTCTCACGCTCTCCCTCTCTCCCTCCCTCTCAGCCGTTCGTTGTTCGTCCGCAGTTGGTTGTCGTTCATAGATCTCACCTCGGTTTTGTGAGTAGATCCATTAACCCTTGGATAGGGTGATATGTTGCGTAGCTAGGATCTAGGGTAGGTTCCAGTTCCGTGATTTTCATGATTGATCTTGCTTGTTTAGGAAGAGCAAGCTCGTGTATGAATTTTGTATGGTTTGCTCATGATTTGCTTGGGTTTTGAGGTTTAGGAATTAGTATATCATTGTCGCGTGTATGACTAGTTATAAGGAAAGTCTAATATTGCCACATGATGGTCAGATTAGGAGAGACCATTGTTATTTAATTATGTTTTACCATGTGCATGTCTATTTTTGCAAGAAATTGTTATGGTTGAGTTATGTGTTCGTAGAAGGTTGCTCGGAATCATTGATGAATGATTTTAGTACTTGTCTTGTAAATATTGATTTATAATGAAGTGTTGTTGGTTATATGTGATTATAGATGCTTGAAATCATGCTCCGAGTTGCTCAGCATTTCTCTATCGACTCAGTTTTGGTAAGTCATAATATACATTTGTTGCATGCCTTTGAGGTTCTTGCATGGACTTAAAGTGGAGATAAGTACCGGTATGAGTGATTGTTTGTGCATGTGATCACATAAGAGAACTTGTCATCGATGGATTTCGGGGCGATGCCCGATGGATTTTGGATGCTGTTCGTGGATGGATTTCGGAACGAAGCCCTTGATTGGATGCCATCGTCGAGTCAGATCGAGGCGTTGCCATGCCCGATGCATTGAGACGATGCCCGATCATGCTAGAAGCGCCAACAGGGGTTCATTTGTGGCCGATTGCGATTGGGCTGCTTGCGATCGTGATAATTGGAATACGCGTGAGATGTTGTGAATGTGATTGTGCGCGACTTATGTGACATGAATTAGACTCTTGATTATTATGTGCATTGTAGGTACTTGAGGTCCTCTTTCATGTTCATAGATAAGGCAAAGCAAAGGCTTTGTTATTGATCTGCCATCGACGTATTGAACTCCATGTTTTGCGTGTTTCCTAGGTGAGGCATCCTCCTATACAAGGATTAGTTGATTTACTTATTGAGTTTTACTTATTTGTTGTTGTTTACTTCTTTTCAGGCTGGTAGGTATATATAGTCGTATCGTCCGTTTCGGGCACCCCGTAGCTAAGGATGTGGATGCTATCGAGGTTGTGGTAGCGGGAAGTAATATTACCTATCATAAGTACACCACTACGGTGTGGGTCGATGAGGGCCTAGAGCACTTGGTTCCTCTTTGTTTTGTGGCTTGGTGCATATGGTTCGATGGGGATCTCTTTGGTCCTCTTCGCGAGTTCGACGAACTCTCCGGTGATCTTGGCGGAGCCCCAATGGATCCCATGGTAGGGAACCCTCCCGATGGCATCGTGAGCTACCCCAAGTCTGACTTGGACTATGATCCGAGCCTGAACCATAGAGAATTGCCCTCCCGTAGGGAACCACTTTTTGGAAGTCGCCTTTGTAGATAGAGGAGTTAAGACTAACCCCAACCTTTTTGGATGAAATCGGAAAAGGCCCGTAGTAGTGGGCTTGTAATTAACTAACTTTTGGTTGTTAATTATGCTTATATATTAAGTGTGTCTTGTCTACGTGTTTTCCATGCTCTCCGTTTGTTTTTTGTTGATTGGGTGATGTTTATGTGCGCTTCCGCATGTGCTTAATTGAAAGATAAAAGAAACGGGTCGGCGACGCCTCTTGGGATGTCGCATTTCAATGACCTCGCAGGTGTCGCGTGCCCGGGGCTCAGGGAGATATGGTACAGGGCGTGACACTTGATGTTCTTAGCTTCTTTACTAGATTCATGGAAGCACCTTACTGATTCACTACTAAAGGAGTGCCCTACAATTACCTCGGAAGCGTAAAGTCCGCCTTGTTCTCTAAAGAGTAGCAACAAAAGTTACGAGATGACAGTTTGGCATAGGATGTAACGGGGACTAGTGATTCAAGGTAGAGATCAACATCGGGGGTCCAGTATTAATAGAGGTAAAAGGAGGTCGAAGTTACGCCATAGAAAGTTCAAGAGATGTGTGAAATGCTTTGTATGTCATAGGGAGGGGCACATCAGGAGACATTGTTTGAAGCGGAGAAATAGAGGTGATAGGCAGAATGCCACAAGCAATGTGGTGAACGTTGCCAAGGAGAGTACTAGTGATGCAGATGCTATTTTGTATGTGACTACTAGTTTGTCAGGAGACAAATGGGTGCTAGGTTCAAGATGTTGTTATCATACAATGCTTCATAGGAATTGGTTTACTACTTACCAGATTGCAGATGGCGATAGAGTTCTAATAGCGAATAATGCAACCTGCAAGGTTGTGGAGATATGGACAGTTCGGATTCAGATGCACAATGGGATGGTGCGTTCATTGACAGACGTAATGCATGTACAGGAGCTCAATAAAACCTTATTTATCTAGGGACACTTGATGACATCGGGTGTAAGTACACCACCGAAAGTGAAGTACCGAAGATCTCTCGAGGTGCCATGGTAGTGATAAAAGGGAAGAAAGTGAATATTCTTTATCATCTATCGAGATAGACCATGACAGAAGCTGCCATATTGTCATCAGGTGAGTCAGACTCTGACTTAACTCAATTATAGCATATGCGGTTAGGATACATGAGTAAAACATATATGACAATGCTAAGTGAGAGAGGGTCATTGAAGGGTCAAAAGATAGGCAAGCTTACATCTTTGGGAAACAGTGCCCGATTAAGTTTACTACAACTATTGATTCGACCAAGTAACTAGTTGAATACATTCATTTAGACGTCTAGGGCTCATCTCAGGTTCTTTTGAAAGGAGGTGCCCAATATATGTTGACATTTACCAATGACTATTCGAGGAAGGTATGGATATACTATTTGAAACACACATATGATGTGTTCGATCAGTTCAAGAAATTTAAGGTATTGATTGCAAAGTAATCAAATAAACAAATCAAGTGCCTAAGAACTAATAATGGCATGGAGTTCTATGGTAAAATTTTTACCGAGTTCTATGAGAGAGAAGGGATTGGGAGACTCCGCATAGTTTCTAAGATACCGCAGCAAAATGGCATAGAAGAACGGAAGAACAAAACTTTACTTGAGCAAACTTGGTACATGCTTTTATTTATTGGATTAATACTACGAAAAACTCTAAATTGATATATCCATGATAAATTTACCCAAAAATAATTTTTTGATCATGAAAAACCTCAAACCGATACATCTATGATAAATTTACCTCGAACTAATTTTTTGACTACTAAAAATCACAAATTGGTACATTTACGACAAATTTACCGTCCGTTAAATTGAATTAATACCACAAAAAATCACAAATTAGTACGCATGTGACAAACGGAGGGTAAAACCTAAACCGATACACCCGTCAATTGCCATTGTCATCTAACTAAAAAATTTGACAGTAAAATTTTAACGGAAACTAATATAAAGTAAAATTATTATAGATGTACCAGTTTGGAGTTTTTAGGGTAAAAAAATTAGTTTATGGTAAATTTATCATAGATGTATTAGTTTTGGATTTTACGTGGTATTAAGCCTTATTTATTTGTACACATTTTGGGTTTAGGTATAATCTAGATGTGGAAAACACTCGAGCGTGTGAGCAATTGTAAACTTTTGACTCTCTGATTATTAGTAGATTATTTGTTACTGGCTCTTCCCGTGGATGTAGGTAACCATACTCAAACCGACCCACGTAAAGTTTCGGTATACTTTGTGGCTTCTAGTTTTTTTTTTCGATACTTTTGCATTGACTTAATTTGTAAAATCTCCATTAGCTTATGAGTCCGTTTTTTAATATTACAACACCGTAGATATCAAGCTAGCTACCTATGTGATAAAGCTCGATACTACTCATAGCTAGCTTTTGCCTTTATCGTAACTAAGGCTCTAGCCCTAATGAAAATGATGTTAAGAGTGAAAAATAATTTCCTTTTTTTTTTGGTCATAGAAAAACAAACTCCTTAATGTCACTTAAACTTGACCATATCTCTCTCTCTCAAGCTCGAAGCCCACCATCTCGCTTGCTCCTCCGTTCGTCGCCACATCACTTGTTCCGTCGAGCTGTGCGACTCACCACCACCCATAGGGCCAACACCACAATCTCTCTCTCTCTCTCTCTCTCTCTCTCTCTCTCTCTCTCTCTCTCTCTCTCTCTCTCTAAGCTTGGTTAGGGCCATTGAGTGTAATAATGAATCTAGAATGCGGAATGAGGCATTTTTTTTTAAGGAAAATGACATTTTTGTAAATATCATTTTCCTTAAAGTGGTACCTAGAGTAAAAACTCAAGGTGCAAAGATTTATTATTAATTTATATGATATATTTTTCTTGACACTACATATGATTCACTTGTTAAAATGCCTGTTTGGGATTTATGACTTTGTTTAATAAACTAATCTTGTAAACTAACGTCCGTATACTTAATATTCTTTGCCATGTTCCCTTTTCAGTTATGCAAGAATACGAGTTTACTACATTGGGGTTTAAGAGTAGAGTGTCCACCCAGTCATGTAGATACGAAAGGATGAAAATCTTCATGCGTATGGTATTTTCTTGGTCAGGTTTTTTGAAAGGTAATGCCGGATGAAATGTGGATGGATTCGTTTGATTCGCCTATTATAATACGCCACATTAAATGTCAAATAACGGTGCATGATACTATATCGTATAAGGATACAGATCCGCCGTCTCCCACTCCAATCCCATAAGCTATCTCCAAGAACAAGATGACGACTCAATGGCTTGGCCTAACAGGCAGTGGCGGTTGGGCCCGAATGCAGCGGCAGCGTCTTCGACTGTGGCATTGACAGGGTAGGCGTGACGATCACGCGAGAAGCGATTGAGGAAAGGAGGAGGAGGGGAGAGAAAAAGGGGTTCGTTCGCGTGCTTGGGATTGAGGGATTTGGACCAGTTGTTGCGATTTCATGAGAGAGACGGTATAGAGGCACATAATAGGGGACAGTAGATCTGCACCCTTTTTATCGAACAAACATGCACACCCTAAGGAAAAACTTCAATGAGAGATCTCAAATAAAAAAAAATAGGAGTCATCTTGCGTTGTCTGAAGCCTACCTCCGATAAAAGTTTTTCCCACTCCTCGGTCCTCTCTCTTCCCGTGACCGCGGTCATCATCAACACGTTGAAGAAGAGCTCTGTCGCAGTTTCTTGAGCATCGTCCACATTCCCTCTTATCACTATGTCCATGATTATTACCTTCCCTTGCTCGTTGTTTTTTGTCACCAATTGCTTGTTTGCATTTTCTCACCACCTTCACACAGTCCACGTCGCTCCAAGCATGTAACATCAGTTGAGAAAAACTCCTAATGGATTTTCAAGCTGACAAAACTTTCTATGTTTATCTTGTGAATTTGACATGCATCCCATCTCAGGTTAATATATTCTGGAAGTTCAAACGGAAATATCAGACTTTACAAGTTTTCAATACTAGAAGTTCAAACTCAAAACTAAAAGTTCAGACTCAGATATAAGATCTTCAAACTTTACCATAAAAGTCATTCAGATTCTAATTATGAAATATTCAGATTTTACTGAAAACCTACGCTGACTCAGGTTCTGAATTAGAAATTCTTCGGATGTAGTAATTATGCAGATGCAGACGCTGAAGTTTTTCAGACACAGTGTTGACACCTATTTTTTTTAATTTGCCCAAAATCAATTACATAAAATTTAGGAGTTAATTTCTTTAATTCCTAAAACAAAAAAAAATTCAATTTTAAATGCATTGCATATAGAAATTAGGCATCTTTGTTTTAATAGGCTTTATTAATAAATAACTAAAAAAAGAAGAAGAAGAAGAAGAAAAATCGCATTGGGCCGGGTCAGAGCCGGGTCTACCCGGTCCATTTTCTTTTCTTTTTCTTTTCTCTTCTCTCGCGTGGGCCCAGCCCAACCTCTCCTTTTCTTCTTTTCTTCCGCGTGGACCTAGCCCAGCCTCACCTCTCTCCCCTCCGCGTGGGCCCAGCCCAGCCCGTTTCTCCTTTTCTTCTTTTCTTCCGCGCGGGCCCAGGCCAGGCCCAGCCTCCTTCCTTCTTCCTCCCTCGCCGAGCGTCCTTGTCTTTCCTCTGTTCCCTCCTGTGTGCGACCAAAGCATGACGCACGGCGGCGCTGCTCGTCGTCTTCGTCATCTGGCCAGGGGAAGCTCAGATGAGCACGCCAACGGGACTGGCATTGATGGCCAGTCCCGTCTCCCCCCATTTCCCGGACGCCCTTATCCCATTCTCTCTCGCCATCCCTTGTTCTTTTCCCCCTTCGGTGTCACAGAGCTGATACCCCTCTCTGCACCGGTCTATGGCCGCGATTCGCGAGCCTAGGCCGGTGCAGGTCGTCGTTAGCCGACATGGGGAAGCACAGGATCGTCGTCGCTGGCTATAAAAGGTCAAAGAGAGAGAGAGAGCTCCGGTCGGCGGTTTTGAGAGAGAAACAAAGAGGGTGAGAAAACAGAGAAGAGAGAGCTGAGAGAGAGAAGGGAGCTTCCGGTCACCGTGCCGTAGCCGTCCACCCCTCGTCGACGAGCCAACGACATCGACAGAGAGAGAGAGCCTCGGTCGGCCATTTTTAAATGAAAAACAGAGACCGAGAGAGGGAGAGAAACAGAGAAACGGAGAGAGAGAACAGAGAGAGAGCCTCGGTCGGCCATTTTTAAATGAAAAACAGAGACCGAGAGAGGGAGAGAAACGGAGAGAGAGAACAGAGAGAGAGAGAGAGAGAGAGAGAGAGAGAATCGAGCCCGCCGGAGCCGGGAGGAGAGCCTATAGCCTCGCCGTCGCCAACGCAGCCGCCGGAAGGCCCCCCAGCCGTGCCGTCGACCGGTGAGGCCTCCCCAGCCGAGAAGCGCCTCTGTTTTCCCTTGTTTCGGTGTTCGGTGCGGCCGGGACTCGCGCCGGCCGTGTCGCGCGATTCCCGGCCCATACCGCCTTCAGTCCCGACCCCTAGTCACCGTCGGAAGTGAGCCTCAACCGTCGGAGCCGACCCAGTCGCCGGAGGAGGTCGAAAGCCTTCGTTTTTCCCCTCGCACGCCACATGTTCGATGAAACGCCTCAATGAGGCTGATTTTTGGTTCGTCCGCCGGCCGGCGAACGGCGGTCCGATAGCTGCCCAGGTGAGTGACACGGCTTCATGGCGGTCCTGCGGGGCCGATTTGGGGGCAGCGCCGGCATGGGTCGGCCGGCGGACGGCCAATTTTGGCCCCGCCGGTATCCTCCCCTGCGGTTCTGTGGATTCGGGTCGAATACGACCCAAATCAACAAATCCGACCCGGTCAACAATCGGGTTGGATCCGTTGACTCGGGTCGGTCCTGACCCGACCCGGATCGACAGATCTGACCGGAGTCAACGCCCGGGTCGGATCCGTTGACCTGGGTCGGTCCCGACCCAATCCGAATCGACCGATCCGACCCGGGTCAACGCCCGGGTCGGATTCGTTGACCCGGGTCGGTTCTGACCCAGTCTGCCCGACCCGGTCAATTATAATATTTTTTATTTTTAATTTTTAAAAAAAAATTTAAAAATTTTAAAAAAATAAAAAAACATTAAAAAATAGTTTTCAGATTTTCGTTTTTTTAAAAAAATTAATTAAAAATTAAAAAAATTAATTAATTAAATTTTTTTAAAAAAAAATTTTCGGCATGTTTGTGTGTTTTTATTTTATCATGCATGCTATATTTAATCGCATAGGTTGTATGTTTAATTAGATAAGCCTACTGTGGTATTATTATGCATGTTTTTAATACAATTGCATGAGCTGTTGTGTTTCGAATGTCATCTGACTTAGTTTGAACCTTAGGTTGCATGCCTATTTTGATTGCTAATCGTTTTTTATTATGCACTCGTTTGATCACCTCACATGTTAGGAGAAAGGTTTTAAAATCAATCCAAATTGCCTGACAAATATTTTCAAAAATGAATAGGGTAGAAAGGTACCGAAAGGGCATTAGTTATACAACTAGTGTAACCAAGTCCCCGAATCTAGTTAATCTCTGGTTCGTAGGAATATGGTGATTCTCCCATTATCCTATTTGGGTTTCTAATCGGCCTACCCCAAATCGATTAATGGCAATTCCTGCATGTAAATCACCTGCATGTTAAGAACTTAAACCCTAAGTCGCGATATGGTATGGGCTTGGGAGAGCCCGAGTTAAGTCTCGAACCTAGAATTAGCACTTACCAGGCTGAGATCTCTCCCGATTGAGGTCGGTCGCGACAGACTGGCGACTCCGCTGGGGAATTGTAAAAGTGGACTTAGGCCAAAAATTTTATCCTGTTCAAAACAATTTTTGTTTGGCAGCAAAGACTTCAGGCACGATCCTGACATTAAAGTGTTATTTGTTTTTGCAGGTTCAAATTGTTTGTTCATAAGTTGTTGTGCATGCTTTAAATTTAGCACTACACTATAGCACACACAACCATGCTGCCGGACCTGGGCCGCAATAGGGCATCTTAGGATGGTGTTAAGAAAGATACAACCTCGAACGCGAGCCCGCGATGTAGAGGTTGCCTTTCTTTTCCCCGAAATTTATTTCTAAAAATCGTAAAGAAATATTTTTAGCCGCTATTTGCGTGACTATAAAATATTTCTTTCGATTTGACCGAGATTAAAAGGACTTGACACCAACGCGATACTGCGACGGTCATGCCCCCTTTTAATTTCATTTTGCTAAGCCAGTCTAATTAGAAATCGAACCTCACTTCTCATGTGAATGTCGTTGTGATTGACATAGTTCAAGAAAAGGTATATATTCTATCATTTCTCATTTTATTAAATAGCTTACTTATTCATTTAATTTGTTGTTAATAGGCCTCCCGTTGATTGCATTCTACATACGATGGGAAGAGCCGACGTCCAATTCGTCCCCACTCCTAAGACAGAACTCCTGGCATGGTGGGACAAACTCGATCAAAATGGCCAACATTATGTCAAAACTAGAATTGGCCGCCTACTTCCACTACTCAAAATTAACATCCATTCCGGTATGATGTAAGCATTAGCACATTTTTGGTGCCCACAAACATCCACATTCATATTCGGTAAGTTCGAGATGACCCCCACTCTGGAAGAGCATAGTATCGCCATTGGAAAGCCTTTGGGATCTCAGCTCGTCAAACCGTTTTTAGGTGTGTCCCCTCTGCCCGAATTATCTCAGTTTTTAAGGACTAAAAGTGATACTGTGAAGAGAGTCGTTAAAGCCCATTGTAACGCATGTCCCTGGTTTTTCCTAAATGAATGTTTTGAGAGCCAGCCCATGAGCCAAAAAGCTAAGATTTTTATCCTCGCTTTTATCGGATGTGTTCTTTTTCCCCATCACAGAAATTCGATAAACCCCTCGATTGCGTATGTGGGCAAACAAATATGTGCTGATTCAAATTATGTTAATTTGGTTTTGGCAGAAACATTTTTGTCTTTAAATCGTTTTAAACAAAATGATGACAAAATCATGCGGGTCGCCCCAGAAATTTTGCAAATCTGGTTTTTGTCCCATTTAAGAGGGTTTGGGCATCTCATGCAACTTTTCCAAATTGATGACTCCACACACCCGGTCCAAAGGTTTGAGGTTTTGAAAAGTCATTCCCCCGATAAGGATTATGCTACTTGGATAAACTTTTTGAAAGACCCCGATCCCAAGGCATTCTTATGGCATACTAAATGGTTCCATAAAAGTCAGGCTCGTTATGCCCACCAGTTCCACAATCCTGTTCCGTTGCTCGGTCTATCTAGCATCACTTCATATTACCCCTACCGGGTAGCCCGCCAGTACAGGGCCCTCCAGGAAATTCCCCCACCACTCAAGGCTGATCTATTCCGAGTTTGATTCACCCGCTCGAACTACAATTATGCCGATGAAATTCGAACAACCCAAGGACTGTGGACCGAGTGCTTACCTGAGAGCATTCTTGTGCCCAGACTTATGAAAGGGGCAGGAAAAAACCCACCATGCTTCCCTATTTTACATTCTACATCATCAAATTCCGACAGAACTATAGCCAAAGGTTCCGAATGTAACCAACAAGCCCAGTCGTCAAGCACAAATCGACCACCTCGAAAGGACTGTGGGGACGAGAGATACGCTTATTGCGAAACTTGTCCGTGAAAATAAGCGACTTCGGGATATTGTAGCTTCCCCATCGTTTGTAGAATGAGCATCCGGGAAGGGCATTTTTGTAAAAACCCCTATTTCTTTTTATGTATTTCATAGTTTTATGTTTAGGGGTTATGTTTATCCTTTTTAATGTTGTTTATGGCATCTATTTGTGATAATGAAATTCGGGCCGTTTTTATGCTTTATATGAATTTTTTGGGGCAAAAATGACACCACCGCGGCCTTTGGCCTAGTGGTACCCGGGATGTAAGCCGTACGGTCCGAGGCGACCGGGGTTCGAACCCCGGGAACGCCACATGTAATGTTGATATTAATAAAAACCCTTTTTTGCTTTATTTGTCTTTGCAAATAAAGTGAATACACAATAATATTATGATTAGGTCATGAAATGATTATTTCTTGGACATTATAATCATTTATTTCAACGTTTAGCCAGGTAGTTACAAAAATGGCCGAAGAAAACGCCCATCTCAATAGCATGGAAAATGAGATGAAATTGGTTTTCAATGTACTTGAAAACATCACCAAGCAGATTAAAGCCATCAACAGCAAGCTCGCACTCACGCCTGCAACAATCGAAGTGGTATTACCACTTCCGTCTACTGGAAAAGACGAAGCCTCCGCCAGCGACGGTAAAATACCCCTGCTAGAGGACGATCCGCTTCCCCTTGCCAACAAGAAGCCTGAACTCGAAGCTGCACCGATGACAGAACAGGACAAACGCTTGCAAAGGTCGAAGAGATGCTGAAACAGCTACAAGGCCCGCAGCACGCTGTCCCGCTTGACCTATCTATATACAAACGGGTCAGAATACCAAAAAAGTTCAAGATGCCCGAATTCGAGAAATATGATGGCACCTCATGTCCCAGACACCATCTGCACATGTATCATGTGCAGATGACCCAATATGTTGACAATGAGCCCCTCATGATTTAGACTTTTCAAGCAAGCCTGACGGGACCTGCCCTGACCTGGTATATGTCAAAGGATATTGATACTTTTAAATCTTGGGATGATGCCGCTGATGCGTTTCTCAAGCAGTATCAATTCAACCTCGACGTCACCTTCACTCGTGACGACTTGGAACGCGCTGAGAAGAAGAAGAGTGAGTCCTTCAAAGAGTACGCCACCAGGTGGAGAAACTTAGCTGCCCAGGTTACCCCACAACTCACTGATCAGGAACAAGTAAAGTTGTTCATTAAATCCCTTACGTATCAATACAGACACCGCCTAGTTGATGCCACTGCTGAGTCCCTTAATCGTCTTGTTCCTGTGGGTGAACGAATTGAAATGGGATTGCGTGAGGAGTGGTTCACAGACCCCACTTCCACAAGCAAGAAACACGGCATAGACAAGGAGAAAGAGCCCCTGACGGATGTGGATGCAGTATACACACAAACCGTTCATCCTTCCCCAATGATTCAGATGAGCGGTGGACAGCAACCGGCCTCAGGCCGCTGGCCGCCCCAAAGGCGAAATAACAAAAAGCAGTTCACGCTACTCCCTTTGCCTATGTCTCAGATCTTGCCTATTCTCCTAGAAAATGGGTTGCTTGCTAGAGAGCCAAAGCGTAAAAATCCTGAACGTTTCCCCAACTATGATCCTTCCAAGGCATGTGACTACCATTTGGGCGAAATGAGACGTTCCGTCAACGACTGTGTTGTCTTGAAAAATAAGGTCCAGAAATTGTTGGATGCAAAGATGTTTTCATTCCGTAACGCACCACCCAACCAAGCAGGAGACGCAGATGTCGTCATTGAGTAAACTAAAGACTCAATTTTCCTCCCTTTAGAATAGAGGCATATTTAATAGTTTGAATCCTCCCCTATGTGGAAGCTTTTCTTGTTTTTTAAAGTCTCAGCTATTTTCTAAGATTCCTAGTTTTTTGAATCTGTAATTATGCTTGGAATTTTGGTTTTGCACTTTCCATTCCAACAAATGTAATTCGCCTGAATCATTCAAAAGAATTACAAATGCTTTGTTTTGAAGGCCTGAGGAAGTAACCCAAACCGGCCCATTGATGATATCCAGCCATGTAAAGGAAAGTATTCTGAGGCTCGGGCTTCCTCATGTTTCCTCGTTTTTAAGCTTTTGAAAATAAAACAAACGTTTCATCATTTTTCAAAATATAAAAAATGATGGTAGAAAAGCATGCATGTTCATAGCCCTGTTTGTTTTTCTAACCTGCTCACTTCGTGTCTTAGAACATATTCCTTTTAATTTGTTGCTACAAAAGGGACATTCGGAAATGACACAAATTGAAGAGCACATCAGACCCTGATGACGATAGCGGACCAACTCATCTAATAGGAGCAGTCTGAACGAAGATTGTCCAATCTTCAAAGGAAGCATGGGGCAAATCTCATTACCACCAGTGAAGGATATTAGCCCTAGGGAGTCAAAAAGAACGTAGAGCATTCCTTGACTCCATGATGAGCGAAACATTATTTCGTACAAAAGTCAAGAGCAAATCAAGAAAAAATTACCCTTTCTGAAAGAAAAAGGTATGTCTTATTCCTTAATAAATTTTAGAAATGACATTCTATCCCTTTTCTTTTGCAGATAATGAGCTGGGAAACATGTTAGACTCTGACGTGCTAGCAAGCCAGATAGAGCACCAATGTTAGAACTTCTCGGATGAAACACGACGAAGAAGTCCTTAATTGGAAGAGTAGGCTAGGGGACATGCATTCCCCCAGTCCATCAAAAAGGATGTATTTCGTTCCTAAATTTCATCCACTTTAGCATAGAAATGACATATTTTTTCCTTTTACATAGGATGAAATCAAATGAAGAACATTCCTAGTTGCAAGTCTAACCGGAAAAGGATTTCGCATACGATGAAATCGCGTCAAGGCCGATCCTGGCAACCATAGAAGTGTTGACGGTAGCCAGGCCCACATTTGTCGAAGACCTTTAAAGTAGAGATTAGCTTTGCTGCGAAGATTCCCATGCAAGCAATTGCCAAATGTCTTGTGCATTCAGGAATCAGAGAATAGGCCGGGACCGTATCAAAGCAACATGCGCCGACAGCAGGACTTTCTAGCTAGAAGTACCTCTAATTATAGAGGATTTCATTCTAGCTTCGTGCCCAATCATGAGAGGGGAGGAGACTCTGCCGGCTTTGAAGACAAAGAGGAAGAAGGAAAGAAATCACCGAGACAGAGAAGGCTGAACAAAATAAAGAGGAGAAAAGACTCTACTAGCTTTGAAGGCAAAATGGAAAAGGGTAATTTGTATCGTTTCTAACTCCTATCCCTCAAAGAGCTATTCATTAACACAGTTTCTCTTATTACTTTGTAGGATTGCCTTGCCACTGCAGCATAGGTAAGTATTTCTTTCCTCAAAGACTCTCCTCATCATAATACAAGACAACAAGAAAAGAGGAGGCATGTCAAACCAAATAAATGCCTAACCCTCCTCAAGTGCATTACTTGGAAAGTGATTTTGCATGGTAATTTTGCCTGTTTAATTCACCAATTCCTCGTGAGAATTTTGACAATCCGACAAAGGGTGTCGAACTACTTCAATGTGTTGAACGAGGTGTGTCAGAATGATGAGAGGCAATCCTTGGCCCATACACATCCTCACATACCAAATTCTTGCAGAATGAGCGATAAGGTTTCATTTATACAAGGTAAAGGGATTTCTCGCACAAGGTACAGTAGCCAAAATGACGAGAGGCAATTCATTTCTCTCTCCTATATACTACCATTAACCCTTTGCTTGATCATTATCGAGCCCATACACTCAGAGATTCCTTCTAAGTCACCCCTGTAAAAAAACCACCCTACATTGGGGCAGCTTGAGATGAATCAGCATCACAGGATGGATTCAGACTCAAAGGAAACGAGAAAAACATCTCTTCCTTTCAATCACCGCCCCTATGGCTTTGGCCTCGTCATCTTCACGGACCCAATGGTCCCCGATACGGTCCTCTAAAACAAGCACACCATCGACAACAAATCAGTCGAGGCTAAGAGGGCTTTGTCAAGAGAAGAGCAGCAAACTAAAGCCTGCCCAAAATGTCAACATCTTATTGATAACAGCGATGTTTTCACCTAAAAAGAGGAGTTTGTAATATCTAAAATTCTCTTTGATCATCGTCTGCAATAGCTCGAATAAGGTGAAAAAGATGAATAAAAGTTTTCTTGCTCTCACTCGCATTAATCTTTGAGTGTTTTTATTGCAGATGAACTCTCACGTTAATTTAAGTGCCTTAGGATGACGAAGAGCAGTTCTTCTTCTATCCCACACACTTATATCCCTTGCTAGCCCAATTGAGCCAGCGATTTCATTTCATATGAACCCAGTTAGTGATCATCCCCTACACTGGGGCAAGGCAAAGTCACCACAATTTGAGCGTCAGGCTCCAAAGTACCGAATCAAGATGAAGACTCCAAAAGCCTAATAACATTGTTCTGTTCAACTTTGTTTAGGCTAGTTTTGACAACATCAGAAAAAAAAAGCAAGAAATGTTGAAAATAAGAGGGCATGAAAAAGCAGTGTGCCTGGTAAAAGCAAGGCCAATGCCCATGAAAAAGTAAAGAGAAGAAAAAGAAGAAGAAAAACGATGAAAAGATCAAGAGACAGGAGTCCCTAATTTCTGGGTAACTGCTGTGAAAAGCGATGAAGCTTCAGCTGAGGAGATCTCTGAGCATGATGAAAATGCTCTCAAATACTTCAAAGTTGTCAAGCAATGCAGAATAGGCGATCCCAAAAGATGAAGACAAACCTATTCTGGAGAAAATAATTGAGATAGAGATAGAATGGTATCCAGGAAAATGCCTGACACAGAAGCTTCTCAAGAAAAAGTTGTCAAAGAAGCTAAACACATGATTATCCAGGGAGTTTGCCAGAAAGATGCAGACGACGAGGAAGAAGACTGGTGACAATGCTAGATGATCACTAATTCTCACCCTTACACACATTTTTTAGCCTAACGATCATTTCGTCCCTCAATCTGTGAACCAAGCCCACGTTACGTCCCTTATGAAGCCTTTTCTAACTAGGGCACTTGAATTAACGTGGAATTTCAAATGTTTATAAACAATGCTCAAAGAAGTGCGAGCAAGATTGTTTTTATCTCTCTTTGCAGGTTTTTGACTTGTAAACCTGGAGATAATTGCAAAATATCTTCCTTCATGGCCTTGACTTGAACAGTCACCTTTTTTAAGCCGGTGACCAAGTCAGCATTACAAACCCTGAAGAAAACCTCTCAGATTGACAGCGTCGTACCACTTGCGAGAAAACTCAGACCCTTGCAGATGTGATAACGGCCAAATTGAGTGTTTTCGATGTTCCCGCATCAGTGGACGGGACAAATAGCCCTTTTCAATGAGAGTGAGCAAAAAGTCCTTTCTGACTGAAAGTCTCTCGTTCAGCATCTCGAGAAGTCCACCTTACAAGCGACAGTTGTCTTAATTGACCCTCGATGGATGTTTGGTGATGCAAACCTGACAAAATCATCATGCATGAACTTTCGAATACGCATCCTGGAATAGCCTAGCTTGTCTATCCCTAATGAATGCATGCATATTTGTGCTGATTGTCTTTGACAATTCAGATTTTTAATCCCCAGTGATAGGACACAAAAGTTCAGGTGCTGTAGAAGCCCTCCTTATCACTCTAAGGGAGATGCCCCGAAAAAAAGGTCGATTATTCAGTAGATGATGCATTAAACCTCCAAGTAAGAAACCTTGGGTATTTCATCAGATTTCTTTTCAAACTACCTGGAAGGTAAACCAGGTTCCTTTGAAAAAGAAATGCACCTTGACTTGCAGTCAAGAAATTTCATCTGATATTCTGAAATAGCTTTAGTTATCTATTTCTCCCATGAATTCGTATGTCTTTGTACAAGAAAATTTGTCTGACAGGAGACATGCCCTTAAGAGACAGGAACGTGGCCAGGTGCTCATCGTTCGAGTCTTTTCAAGCCCTGCTGACAAGGACCCACCAGGCAAACCAACAAATCCTCGGGCGAGGACCCCTAGGTGCTCATCGTTTGAGCCTTTTCAAGCCCTGCTGGCGAGGACCCACCAGGCAATCAACAAATCCTCGGGCGAGGACCCCCAGGTGCTCAATTGTTGAGCCTTTCCAAGACCTGTTGGCGAAGACCCACCAGGTAAACCAACAAATCCTCGGGCGAGGACCCCTAGGTGCTCATCGTTTGAGCCTTTTCAAGCCTTGCTGGCAAGGACCCACCAGGCAATCAACAAATCCTCGGGCGAGGACCCCCAGGTGCTCAATTGTTGAGCCTTTCCAAGACCTGCTGGCAAGGATCCACCAGGCAAACCATCAAATCCTCGAGCGAGGACCCCCAGGTACTTTGTTAAGGTGACCGAAGAAAGGTTCGGGTTCTGCCAAAGCAAAATCCAGACAGTCAAGGCGATCGAAGAAAGGTTCGATTACCGAGACAAATGAAATCCAGCTGGCGACCGAAGATAAGTTCGGGCCTGTGCAAGCGATTTCCCCAGTCGAGGCGACCGAAGAAAGGTTCGGGTCCCTAGACAGACGAAATCCAGTCAAGGCAACCGAAGATGAGTTCGGGTCCTGGGCAAGCGATTTTCCCCAGTCGAGGCAACCGAAGGTAGGTTCGAGTTCCGAGACAAATGAAATCCAGTCGAGGCGACCAAAGACAGGTTCGGGTCCTAGACCAGTGATTTCCCCCAATCAAGGCGATCGAAGAAAGGTTCCGGTCCTAGACAAACGAAATCCAGTCAAGGCGACCGAAGATGAGTTCGGGTCCTGGACAAGCGATTTCCCCAGTCAAGGCGACCGAAGATAGGTTCGGGTCCTAGACAAACCATTCCCCCCGTCGATATGACTGAAGATAGGTTCGAGTCCTCGACACACACTACCAACTATCTGGAATTACTCTACCCTTAGGCAAGGTAAGTAACCCCAGTCTCGCCAAAAATAGCATTCATTGAGCATGCATGGGCCAAATTTAGGTGTCATTTTGTCTTTGAACGTAACCTCTGCGAGCTTAATCTCTGTGAGCTCACCTTCAAAGAGGCGCAATTGTTGACACCTATTTTTTTTTAATTTGCCCAAAATCAATTACATAAAATTTAGGAGTTAATTTCTTTCATTCCTAAAACAAAAAAAATTTCAATTTTAAATGCATTGCATATAAAAATTAGGCATATTTGTTTTAATAGGCTTTATTAATAAATAACTAAAAAAAGAAGAAGAAGAAGAAGAAAAATCGCATTGGGCCGGGTCAGAGCCGGGTCGACCCGGCCCATTTTCTTTTCTTTTTCTTTTCTCTTCTCTCGCGCGGGCCCAGCCCAACCTCTCCTTTTCTTCTTTTCTTCCGCGTGGACCCAGCCCAGCCTCACCTCTCTCCTCTCCGCGAGGGCCCAGCCCAGCCCGTTTCTCCTTTTCTTCTTTTCTTCCGCGCGGGCCCAGGCCAGGCCCAGCCTCCTTCCTTCTTCCTCCCTCGCCGAGCGTCGTTGTCTTTCCTCTATTCCCCCCTATGTGCGACCGAAGCATGACGCACGGCGGCGCTGCTCGTCGTCTTCGTCATCTGGCCAGGGGAAGCTCAGATGAGCACGCCAACGGGACTGGCATTGATGGCTAGTCCCGTCTCCCCCCATTTCCCGGACGCCCTTATCCCATTCTCTCTCGCCATCCCCTGTTCTTTTCCCCCTTCGGTGTCACAGAGCTGACACCCCTCTCTGCACTGGTCTATGGCCTCGATTGGCGAGCCTAGGCCGGTGCAGGTCGTCTTCAGCCGACGTGGGGAAGCACAGGATCGTCGTCGCTGGCTATAAAAGGTCAAAGAGAGAAAGAGAGCTCCGGTCGGCGGTTTTGAGAGAGAAACAAAGAGGGTGAGAAAACAGAGAAGAGAGAGCTGAGAGAGAGAAGGGAGCTTCCGACCACCATGCCGTAGCAGTCCACCCCTCATCGACGAGCCAACAACGTCGACAGAGAGAGAGAGCCTCGGTCGGCCATTTTTAAAAGAAAAACAGAGACCGAGAGAGGGAGAGAAACGGAGAAACGGAGAGAGAGAACAGAGAGAGAGAGAGAGAATCGAGCCCGCCGGAGCTGGGAGGAGAGCCTGTAGCCTCGCCGTCGCCAACATAGCCGCCGGAAGGCCCCCCAGCCGTGCCGTTGACCGGTGAGCCCCCCCAGCCGAGAAGCGCCTATGTTTTCCCCTGTTTCGGTGTCCAGTGCGGCCGGGACTCACGCCGGCCGTGTCGCTCGATTCCCAGCCCATACCGCCTTCAGTCCCGACCCCCAATCACTGTCGGAAGGGAGCCTCAGCCGTCGGAGCCGACCCAGTCGCTAGAAGAGGTCGAAAGCCTCCGTTCTTCCCCTCGCACGCCACCTGTTCGATGAAACGCCTCAATGAGGCCGATTTTTGGTTCGTCCGCTGGCCGACGAACGGCGGTCCGATGGCGGCCCAGGTGAGTGACACGGCTTCATGGCTGTCCTGCGGGGCCGATTTGGGGGCGGCGCCGGCATGGGTCGACCGGCGGACGGCCAATTTTGGCCCCGCCGGTATCCTGCCCCGCGGGTCTGTGGATTCGGGTCGGTCCCGACCCGACCCGGATTGACAGATCTGACCCGGGTCAATGCCCGGGTCAGTTCTGACCCGGTCCATTATAATATTTTTTTATTTTTTTTATTTTTTTAAAAAAAATTTAAACTTAAAAAAAACATTAAAAAAAATTTTTTTAAAAAAGTTTTCAAATTTTCGTTTTTTTTTAAAAAAATATAAAAAAAAATTTAAATTTTTTTTTAAAAATTAATTAATTAAAAATTAAAAAAAAAATTGGCATGTTTGTGTGTTTTTATTTTATCATGCATGTTATATTTAATCGCATAGGTTGTATGTTTAATTAGATAAGCCTACTGTGGTATTATTATGCATGTTTTTAATACAATTGCATGAGCTGTTGTGTTTCAAATGTCATCTGACTTAGTTTGAACCTTAGGTTGCATGCTTATTTTGATTGCTAATCGTTTCTGATTATGCACTCGTTTGATCACCTCACATGTTAGGAGAAACGTCCTAAAATCAATCCAAATTGCTTGACAAACATTTTAAAAAATGAACAGGGTAGAAAGGTACCGAAAGGGCATTAGTTATACAACTAGTGTAACCAAGTCCCCGAATTTAGTTAATCTTTGGTTCGTAGGAATAGGGTAATTCTCCCATCATCCTATTTGGATTTCTAATCGGCCTACCCCAAATCGATTAGTGACGACTCCTGCATGTAAACTACCTGCATGTTAAGAACTTAAAGCCTAAGTCGCGATATGGTATGGGCTTGGGAGAACCCGAGTTAAGTCCCAAACCTAGACTTAGCACTTACCAGGCTGAGACCTCTCCCGATTGAGGTCGGTCGCGACACACAGAAGCAAAACTCATTCAGAAGGAATCACAATAGCTAGTGATCTGGCTTGGATTTCAGAAAAGGAAGTTTTGTTTAACTCAATCTCAGTCTAATTGATTGACAATCAAATATTATGACAAGTATGCTTTACAACGAATAAAGCTGTATTTATGGAAACTAAGATTCTGATTGTATGGGCAAACAGAATCAGCGGGATTCAGATTTTGTCATCTCACGGCTACTCAATCCATTTTATACAAATCTATCCAAGATGAACATTGGAAGATGATTCTCTGAAGACTGTCTAACGGCTAGTTTGGAAGTGGAGGAGTATAAAAGGAGATTTACAAGGAGCGGAAGGGAGAACGAAATCGAGAATCAACAAATCCAAAGTCTGGACATACTCCGATCCTTTCTCTTGTCTTTCTTGAGCCAAACATTAAGATCTTGAGAGACACTTTATAAGAGTGATTGTGTGAGAAAGAGAGTCCTATTATACACAAGAGTACTGTCACTCAGTATTTGTAATTCCTCTTGATTACATAGTGAAATCCAGCCAGTAGGCTATCAGCGTGAGAGAGTGGACGTGAGCTTGCTATAAGCTGAACCACTATAAATTTGCGTGCAATTTTTCTATCCCTTATCTCTTACTTTACATACTGCACATCAAGAGCACAGTCTATATAAACTGTTTTGAATATAAATTTTATTCAGACTCAACTGTGATAATTCATTTCCGCTTAAATTGATAAAAATTATTTAAGATCACCTATTCACCCCCTCTAGGTGATCCTTGCTAGCTACATCAACATCAACTATGAAACCAACGACTAATGCATCCAATTATTAGAACATATGCAATATAAGAAGACTTTTCAAATGTTGACCCACTTCTGTTGTGATTATAGAATCCAGCTAATTTAAATGAAGTGAGAAGTTCGTCAATGTGACAAAGTTGGTTGACTAACAACAGAAAACTTTCGCTTTGGAAGTCAAAAGTACATGAATGTCACAATTGAGAATGAAGTTTTCCAATATTAGTTTCTCAAATGAAAAGTATGCTATAAACACAATTATTCGCCTTAAACTTTTGAGACCTAGGAGACCTTTAACTTTTTATTTTCCTATTTAATTAGATAAATAAAACATCCCTCTCCCCCACTAATTATATGATCTAAAATGAAGCTTAGGTGTTGGGGTTATATACTAAGATGACTTTCCGGAAATGGTGGTTAAATTCCTCAACACAAAAGTCAACACAAAAGTTATTCATCTCCTCAGGATTTTCAAGTTTCATTGACACTCAATTAAGCCCCATTGCTGACTTGAAACTTGGTCATTAACCACTAATTAAGATTTGTTTATTTCATGTAGGAAGGCTCCAATTTAAGGGGGAAAGCAAAAAGGTTCAATGTAAAAAGGAAAAGCACTCCAAATATATCCTAAAAAAGTCAAATGTCAAATATCAAACCTAAAAAGAAAAAAAAACACCATGAAAATATCCTTAAAAGGAACTTTAAGGTTTAATTTAACCTATTGATCATACTCATTGATCATTATGTGCTTAAGTATATTCAAAATATAGCATAAGGAAACTCATGTCCAATCAATTAAACAATCAACCAATTGAGTGTCAAATTGATGAAGTAACAGTAAGTTGTCAACATAAAAACATGGGATGTTAAAAGATGAATGCTATGGAGCTAATTTCCCTGTAATGTCATAAGAATGAAATTCACTATTTGATTATCAAATTATTCTTTAACATCACCATAAAAGTGCTGAAGGGGGGCCTAATTCCGTTAAAAGAACCCAAACTTTAAGTCCAATCCCAATTTTTCCCTCAACTTTTTTTGCCTTAAAAAAATCCCAAATTTTTGCTAGTCTCAAATTGCCCACACATCCAAAAATCATCACTGGCTTCTTCAAAATTATTAACACTGAGAGCCTGCTGTTGTTACATACAAAAGTGAGAGTGTTAACGTAAAAGCAAGTTCTGATAATGAACCTCTAACTGGTCTTGATTTTAGGGAATTAGTCCATTGAAGGGGCAAATCTCGCGAAATTTAAAAAAATTTCCTTGGCCCATTGGTCCGGTTGGTCTTGACCGAATCCAACCTTGCAATTCGCTCCACAGGCCTGGCCATCAAATAGAGTTATCACAATCAATTATTGTTACATTGACTATTGAACTAATAGAGTTATTACACATGTTACATTGATTATTGATCTAATAGAGTTCTTACACATATTCAATCTTGCAAAGAAATAATTCAACTATCCGTTGAATGAATGAAATCATTAGAAACGCAAAGTGCAGATATATCTGTTAAATAATTCATTATGCGTCGACAGTTGGCATGTCTCTAGCAATTTAAACTTTTGTGACAAAAAGGTTTGTCTAGTAGCTGTTCAGACCTGGCCCGGTAGAAATAAATGTCCCATCAGCGGTGAAGTGTCCTCGGTAAACCAACATTTGCATTAGAAAAAAGGTTTTATTGGCAGGCCTTAGACAAGGGAGCAAGTCATCCTTTACTTAATTACGTTAGGTGGGGGAAAGCGAGGATGAATTTGCAAAATGAAATGACACTATGGTATCACTTTCGTCAACTTTACACCCAATCACCTAACTTTCTCAAAAGCGTGGAGTTCACCATCTCTTGCACATAGTAAAAGAAGAGTCTAGATATAATATATAATTGCGCTTGTTGAATTTGGAAAGTTAGATAGACAGGTTTTATGCAAAGGACTGGCTATTGGGGGGACGCCTACAAAGGCCTTTTTGCATCAATAAGTTTGGAGAAGAGTCAGACTTGACATATTAGCTCTATGTATTTTAATTCGCATGAGATAACTAATATGAAGGTACGTACAAAGTGGCTTCTACAGGTAAAAACCAAATATCTACGTAGTATTTTCAAAAGTAGAATTATGTATGTGGTCATTAGGTAAAAGATGATTTGGTTCAGTAATTTTCCCATTGGTTCACATTTCTCTTATCTATTCCGACAAGCTCTACTTTGATACGACGACATGGAGTAATAAGCAATTTTGGCTGGGAAAAAAGTGTACGGGATTTTTTTGTCGATGCTTCTACGCTTCTTTGAGTTTCAATCGTATCCTGCTGAAATTACATCCATTTTATCGCGGTCTTCATTCAAAGTCTCATATTGTACAAAAATCAATTACACGTAGATCTCTTATTTTGTCATCAATTGCTGACTAAACAATCTAGGAATGGTTTCTTTACAGATTGTAGGAGCACCCGTGTTTATATCGAGAGTTTTTAGTTATTCTACCAATTTTGAGGTCATTCCATCATAAACTTCCAGAGAAAAGGGGCTAATAGTACAAACTAAAAAGTACCTGTCCACACTTATTTTTTCTATTTTGTTACTATTAATACAATTTATAATTGCCTACATACGTGAAGAAAAATCAAGCCCAGTCCTTTTTTTTTTTTTTGGTAAAGCAAGCCCAGTCCTTTTATTCCTAGATGTACACAAAAAAAGCAGGCCTGGTCAATTCTGATGTGAAGGCATGTGAATGGCCATTGCCATCTCAGACACTCTGTGTTCGACCTTCCTCACCACTTGCTTCCCATCAAACTCGTGCTCAATCAATGGCATCGTGTTCGAGTCGAGGTAGTGCAAGAACAAAACCATGAAAATGGAGCAAACGAACATTGGTATTGGTCCGAAGAACCAGAGAAGCAAGTTCAGAGCAAAGTACAGTGCCCTGAGCCCAACGGACCAGAAATCGCCACCTCGGATAACGGCCACCTCGACGTTCTTCAGAGGGACGCTCTGGCTCGGTGTGCTGATCAGGTAATTTGCATGGACAAAGTGCCGGGCTGACTGGATGAAGCATGAGAAGGCGAGGAGGAAGCAGAGGAGGAGGCTGATGTACTTGATGGAGAGGGTGGTGGCCCGGGTATCACCATAGATGAGGTCGCTCTCGAAGAAGTTGTTGGTGTTGCTGATCCAGGCCCCGATAAGGGAGCAGAGGGTGAGTGAGACGGAGGCCAGGAACGTCGCTGCTGAAATGTTGGAGGAGATCACCCCGAGGGACGTGCCAATATTACTCTTCTCACCCTGAAAGATCATTTTGTGTTAATAATTTGAGCTTTGATTGATCAGAAATAGCACGGAAACAGCACAGGCACGAGCACCCGAATTGATCAATTTTCAGCTCTTTTGACAAAGATCCTTTTCGTGAATTTTGTACAAAGCCAAGTGCATGACCATTTACTCAATAAGGTCGACCTATCAGAGGATGGCGCGGATCACGGTTTATAGTTTCTTGACGGTCCAATGTGTGGCAATTGGGAGAGTTCCAATTCCATTGCGCTCTTGAGCAACCATTAATTGATCAAGGGAAGTACAATGGACTAATATTACACTGAAAGGAGAGAGATTTGACCTGCATGATGGCCTGAACCCAGAAGCGCTTGCTGAAGTTCTCAAACCCCATGACGGTGGTGTGAGGCTGATGGAGGTATCTGTAGAGGAGTCGGAGATGGTACACGAACATGATGAGCAAGCCACTCGGAACCAGCACCAAATCCAGATCTTTCTTCTCAAAACCCATTAATTTGCTTCTTTGTGAATGTTGCTCAGTGACTTGACTCCTCTGAGAGAGAGAGAGAGAGAGAGAGAGAGAGAGAGAGAGAGAGAGAGAGAGAGAGAGAGAGAGAGAGAGAGAATGGATGATAAGGTGTTCGCTTAGAAAATCTTGTTGATTAACTGAATTCTTGGGGAATAAATGAGAGATTTCGGGGTTGTTTAAAGAGGTGTTTATGGCACCGTTGACTTCTATTCTTACGCGGCTTGCTCATGCAAATTGCAATCATTTTTTGTCGTTTATATGAGAAATTCATGTTGGACATCCGATTCGACTAAGATAGGCACGTGTGGAAACTCCACATGAACATGAAGATTCAAGATTCATTCAAAGATGTAAATCCTATTTCTCGCTTGCCTTGGAGGAATGTGAACTTGCTTCTTGTATCGTGAAACCTTACTACGGTCAAGGATAATATCGAAGGATGAGTTTGAACATGCCTAGTAATAACGGTCTCTGCATATACGCATGTTACCGGCTGTAGGTTTGGACCTGAATTATCATGATTCATAATTCACTATATCTTAACGGTTATGAAATTAGGTGAACTCCTATTCCTTTTACTGTGTCATGCATCACAATTCGATCATAAGCCAAAATTAATGTTTCTTGCGTTTCCAAACGTCAATGTCTTGTTCAAGGTCTATTAGAATTACATGGCGCTCCCCACAAAACCAAAATCGGCTCTATGTAAAGTTGTCATGCACAAGGAAGCAATAGGTAATGCAACTATTTATCCTGGATATTATATATGATGCCTATAGGGTAGTACCAATGAATTGCCTAATATAACTAATAGATAAGATATTATGCAAAGCAAATCAATGGTTAATTGTACTCTGATAACTTAAGTGAGGCAGAATTTGGATGCAAGAATACTATTTCTACATAAAAATCTCATTTATTGGTAGTGGATCATGTATCGACATCGGCACGGCCAAGCTACTTCTTGGCACATAATTGATATATATATATACAAAATACCTTCCGAAAGGTGATAACCATTACAATATGATTATCACATTTTACTTTCACTTTAGATAGTTCGAGGATTGAAGATGTTTTCCTATACAATGAAATGGGCAAAAGGACATTATTAGTGTCATAACTTGTGTATGGAAATCATTTTGGTGCCAATTTTTTTGAAAAACGATCATTTTAGTGCTAATGCTGACATGGCTTGCCGGAAATCCTACGTGGCGCGGACATGGCTAGCCGGAGAGGTCCAGTCAGCATTAAAAACCAAAAACGACGCCGTTTAGTCCGCTGACGTGTACTTTTTTAGAAAAATAAAATTTATATTATATTTATTTCTATTTTTAAAAAAATATCAAACATTGCAGCAGTGACGAGGGCTCCCTCGCCGCTGCTGCTGCCACTCCACCACCGCCGGGAAGGGCCGGCGGTGGTGGGCAGAGTGGTCGGCGAGGGTCAACAGCCCTTGGCCGGGGCCCGGTGACCCTCGTCGAAGGGAAGTGATTGCCTTTGCTGGCGAGGTGAGACCTCGCCGTTGCAACCCAGGCGATGGCGAGGTTGGCCTTGCCAGATCTGGCTAAGCTCGCCCCGCCGGCCACCGGCGAGCTTCGCCAGATCTGGCAAGGCTGACCTCGCCATCGCCTGGGTCATGACAGCAAGGTCTCGCCTCACCCAGCAAAGGCGATGCAGACCTCGCTGTCGCCTGGGTCGACCTATCCGTCATAAGCTTGCCCCGCCGGCCACCGGCAAGCTTCGCCAGATCTGGCGAGGCCGACCTCGCCGTCGCCTGAGTCACGACGACGAGGTCTCGCCTCGCCCAGCAAAGGCGAGGTCGACCTCGCCGTTGCCTCGACCTAGGCGACGGCGAGGTCGGCCTCACCAGGGGCTGGCAAGGCTTGCCCTTGCCGGTGTGCCTCGCTGATGGCCGACAGGGCGAGCTTCGCTAATGGCCAGCGGGGCGAGCTTCGCAAAAGGTTGGCGAGGTCGGCCTCGCTGGCCCTCCCCTCTGGCCGGTCACTAGATCGCGAGACAGGGAAAAAGTTAGGAAAAAAAAGATTAAAAAATTCAAAAAAAAGTCACATAATTTTCACGTGTACAAGTCAGACTATTTTTTTTTAAATATAAATGCCACATCAGCTTTTTGGTCGGAATTTTGGCCTGAGTTACTAAAGTGATCTATTTTCCTCCGATTTGACACCAAAGTGATCTTCGTACACAACTTATGATACTTCTAGTGTCCTTTTGCCCAATGAATGCTTTAGCTAGTTTTTAATTCGTATCATTACAATGCCTTCCGAAAGGTGAGAAGATCAAGAAAAGTAGGCTCAGAAGCATACAAAGCAGCCCATGAACAGTGGTAATATATTCATGTGCGCAAAACTCGGCTTAATCGTTATATAATAATGAGCAGAGCAAGTCTTTTCTTCAATTAAATTTTTTGTCGTCAAGTAAATTATGAATGTGAATTCATATATTCAGTTGACCATGACATGGAATATGAGGTGGGAGAGGATCAGACAGAAGCCAAAGATGAAGAATATTCTTATTTCAGCTTCCAATCAGAGACTTTATTCAAATAAGATACACTGATCAAGCTCAAGATAATCTTATCTCCATTACGTGTTTTGTTCACAAGAAGGCTTCTTATATGTGGGCGTGAGTGACATGATTTCATTGTGTTTGATTCATCTTAGTATGGATGGCATCCAAAATACGACCAAATAATCAATCTTATCTCCATTATATTACCTGTTCTAAAGAAGCCTTCTCATTATTAGATATTCTACACGAGATGTTATGTATTCCCTTTTTTGTTCGGGGTATTAGTGGAATTCATCTTCATTAGAGCTAACCTTGTGTTGGATACCAAATCTTAGGAAGAAGGATACTACGAGTGTCAAAAATTATGTATAGCACCCACTTTAATGTCAAAAGTTTTTGCCTAATCACTTAAGTGCCAACGGCGAGAAATTCCAGTCAAAATTAATCCATGGCTTTTATAATTAAAAAAAAAAGTGGCATGGAATATTGTTTAAAAAGCAGTCCACATGTACTTGAAAAAAGAAATCATCAGGCCAAAGGGGTTTCCAATTAGCAGCATAAGCAATGGTGGGTGTGCCCAGCGAGATTAAGAGGTGGCCACAGATCAGCAAATGCAGAAATCAGGGGAGGTGTAACTATGCGACATGAGCAACGAGGAGTTAAAGAAGAGCAGGAAGGAAGCGACTTACAGGGGGCGCAGTTGGGGATGGGATTGCGGGAGGAGGAAGACGAAGATGGAGACGGGAAGGAAGTGTTCATCACTTGGCAATTCATCTCGATTGCCCGAGAACAGGCAGACGCACCACCCCCCACACCCCCCCCCCCCCCCTCGCCAACCGGCAATTTGATAACGGTGGAAGGGAGAGACTGAGTGACGAGCCACCCTTCACATCATCACCACAACGGTAAGAGCGGGGCGAGTTTGGGATTGCGCATAGCCAATGCGAAAGAATCAAGTGACTGCAGATTTAGAATCGTGGGGGAAGACGGAGGACGAAACTCAGCTCGCAACCAAAGAGTGAAGTGAATTTGAGCCAAATTTGAGTCAGTGCCGAAGCTCTTGCCCTTCACTTGCGAGCTTGAGCACTTACTTTGGGGGGCAAACCGAAATTGGGTGAATTTGGCCAGCTAGGGTTTTGATTTTAGGGTTTTTTTTTTAATTTGGGGATTTAGGGTTTTTATTTGGGGAAAATAAGTTACACTACGTCGTTCTTGAGTGTACATGCTGACTGGATCTCTGGCTGTGGCATTATAAATTAATAAAAAAAAAAAGGCCACGTTGGATTTCCTGCCAATCAGATTGGAGTTGGCACTTAAGTGATTGTTTTTAAAAAATTTGGCATTTAAGTAATCCAAAATAAACTTTTGGCATTAAAGTGAGTGCTGTACATAATTTTTGACACTTGGAGTGTCCTTCTTTCCCAAATCTTATGAGCAAGGCTAATAAGGTAATGCAAGAGGTTAATCAACTTATGGTGCCATTTTCTCTAAGCCTGATAAAGGTGAAAGTTTTGGGTAAGTAACATCTTATGACGGATAACAAAGACGGAGTTTACTCGTTTTTTGTGAAGTCCCCTAGGTATAGCAAGGATTGCCTTGTTTTTGACTTCTTCAAAGAGGTGGTAGTTGAGATGCGCGCGAACTAGCCCAGACACAATATGACTATTGTATAATAAGACAGGTTAAGAACGAGTAAATAAATTGTTTTTCGAGCAAAAAAGAAGATAACTGCTCAGCTCAACGAAAACTACTGCATATAAGGACTTTTTACTGATTTTATACTTTGAGGGCGACAAGAAGATTACTTCATCAACCTGAGTGCAACGCAAAGATAATCAAAAGAGAAGAATAATAGAAGTATTGCAGTTCATTTTATTAGTCATATCTTAGCTTTGATCGAAGATCGCCTCTCTGCAATCTTTTGCACATGTAATCCTAGTTATCAAAGCACAATCGGCTAAAATAGAAAACAAGAGATTCTACAATGATTTGATGTCAGATTCACTTTTCTTTTCTTATTGTTATTCGGGAATTCGAACAACATCAAATTAAATAAGAAGCCCTTGTTGCGTCTGCTAAATTAAAAGCAGCTAAGCCTCACGACAGGAGATATAATTCCAGAAAAGTAGGTTCAGGAGCATACAAGGCAACCAATTGAGCTTAATTTTCTGCAAAAGAGATTTGAGCAGAGCAAGTGTATTTCTTTTTCAATTATATTTTGTCATCAATCGAACTATGAATTTACATTGATATGTAAATATATATGTGCTTGACTGAAAAGAGAAAATGTAATAATGAGGATGAAATTGATGGATTATTAGGCAAAATGTGTATTTTGTTGATCTTGAATGGGAGAGTAAATGGTTGATATGTAAAGGAATTGATCATGCGAGTATAGAATTAAAGATTTTACAGGTAATGGAATGGTGAATTTGCAGAAAACTTAATGAGATGAGCAAATTTGCAAGATCAGGTGTTTTGTGATTGATTGAACAATCTTTACAAAGATTACAACATGCGTATTTATATCCCACCAACTGCAGTTATTTAGAAACAATTAAGAATTTTGAATCTACGAATAAATTCCTAGTACTACTTACACGTATTGATAAGCATCATCCCTTCGAGAACCTAAGCACGATCCCTTATTATCTAACAATGGTTATTCATTAGGATTGACAAATTCTGAGAATATAGGAATAGCCAACTGGCACTCATGTGATTGCGTCAGTCCCTCATGTTTGTTTTCGAGCTCCAACACTTACCAAAGTTTGCAATCATATTAGTTCAAATTTATAAGAAACTTACAAGACCACATTCCTCCAAGAAAATATTGTTGATTAAAGAACTGAGTTCTTTGGGAATAAATGAGAGATTTGGGGGTTGTTTAAATAGTTGTTTTGGCACCATTGACTTCTATTGCTAGGCGGCTTGCTTATGCAAGTTGCAAGTTTTTCTTGTTTTGTATGTGAAATTCGTGTTGGACTTCCAATTCGACTAGGACTGGCACGTGTTCCATATGAACATCACGATTCAAGATTCTTTCAAAGATGTACATCCTAGGTTGTCGGTTACCTTAAGGGAACGCGGTCTTGCAACTTGCTTTATGAAACCTTGTCATGGTTAAGGATAATATTGCTGGACGAGTTTGAAGTTACGTAATAACGGTGTTTGGATATACGCGCGTTACCAGTGGTAGGTTGGACCTAAACTATTACAATTTATAATTCAATATATTTTAAGAAAATTGCAATCCGGAACCTCCATTCCTTTATCCGGCACTCAGTCGTACACCAAAATTAATGTTTCTTGTCCATGATTAATTTAGCTCCTAGCACATGATTAATTTATATGAGTATCAACTGACGGTGCCATTTTCTCTAAGTATGGGAGAGAACTCGACAAAAAAGGACTAAATGAGTTTCAAAGTGACTTAAAACTCGTTGAGCCGTTTTGAATCACCCGCAATTTGAGTAAATTTGTGTATTTACTATGCTGCTTTTATGGTAAAGCAAATAATACAACAATTTCATATGCAACAATCTTCACGATCTTCTTTCGCCTTCCTTCCGTCGATATGACTCCAATCCGTGTCCGGTCAGGTAATCCTAATCATGAACTGGCCTTCTCTTGTCACTGATGGATCGAATCCAAATGATGGAGAGTTCGTCTCTGCACCCACTGCTTGTTCGGATGCTTCTCCCATAGGAAAGGAGGAATGAATTGAGACTAGCCCTCTATGCCCTACTATAATGATTCCTTTGGCATTACGGCCTTTACTATAACAATGCTGTCCATAGATCAAATTATTTCGTATATTGGATTTCACTTGATTATCTACGGCTCCATTGCGTGTGCTCGGGATAGAAGTTTTGTATAAATGTATTGCCATGTTATTAATATTAAGTATTTATATCATTCTTAACAGCCTGAGACAATGCAAAGCATGATAAAGGTGAAAGTTCTGGGTAAGTTACGTCTTATGCCTGGCAACAAAGACGGATTTTACTCTTTTTTCCGTGAAATAACCTAGATATAGCGAGGATTGCCCTGTTTTTGACTCGTTTAAAGAGATGGAGTAGTTGAGATGCATGCGAACTAGCCCAGACACAATCTGACTATAAGACTAGTTAAGAACAAGTAAATCAATTGATTTTCGAGCAAAAAAGAAGAAAACTGCTCAGCTCAACGAAAACTACTGCATATAAGGACTTTTTACTGATTTTATACTCTGAGGACAACAAGCTGATTACTTAACCAACAAGAGAAAAATAATAGAAGTACAGCAACTCATCTCTCTTGCAATTTTTAGCACATGTAACCCAAGTTATCAAAGCATAATAGGCTAAAATAGAAACCAAAAGATTCTAATAATGATTTGATGTCACACTTACTTTTCTTTCCTTCTTGCTATACGGGAATTCGAACAACTTCAAATTGAATAAGAAATCCTTGTTGCGTCTGCTAAAATAAAAGCGACTAAGCCTTCTGAAAGGAGATAGGATTCCAGAAAAGTAGGTTCAGTAGCATACAAGGCAGCCAATTTAGCTTAATATTCTGCAATAGAAAGTTGAGCAAAGCAAGTGTATTTCTTTTTCAATTATTATTGGGCGGCACTATTTTCTCCCCTTATTATTTGACTAAATCCACCCGATTTTCACTAAAAAGTCAAAACCACCATTAATTATTCAATTGCAATCTAAAGTGGCGGCCCCAAATTTATTTACTTGTTTTTCTGTTTCTATGTAGGATTTAGTTTCCAAAAAGTTTTTTTTTAAAGTTTTTCTCTTTCTATGTAGGATTTACTTACCAAAAAGACAAAAATTTCCATTTACATTAAAAGGCACTATATTCTTTTAATTGTTAGATTTTACTTCCATAAAAATTATTTTTGTTGAAAAGAGGAATTTTCAAGAAACCTAGTTCTTTTCTATATTGTCAATCAAATTTATGGATAAATTGTTGAATAGAATCTAGAAATAATTTGACATAGACAATTTTTTAGCACAATCATTTGTTCATCAATTTTCACTTTTGTTGTGCATATCACCATCAAATCCCATCTTATCGGTCTTCTTATATATGTGTATATATATATATATATATATAACAATTTCCTTTAATAGCTTTTTTTCTTTCTTCTAAGGCTCTAACAAAATCTATGCTAGAATTCTTTGGAAGTTCAAATTTTTTAAAAAGATGTGTTTTTAAAGTATTGGGTTTTGTATTAACCTGGATGAAATGAGATTGAACAAAAGATTCTATCCTATCTAATTGCTTTCCTAGGCATGAAGATGTTGATTTGAATAATTATTCTGTTCAATTATCTTTTTTATTCCTATATCTTCTGTCACGCCCCGAACCCCATCGAACACGTGGCATCCCTCACTTACGGTCGGATAGGTGCGACATCCCAGGAAAAACGTCGCCGACCCATCAATACCATCAGAGTCAATTGCAGCAAAAACCAAAATTTAAAACCCGGACAATAAATTAGAGAATGCCAGGAAGAAAAGAATCACTAAGCTACCAACTAAACTTTCACTTTGATATAGCATAAACAACATCCATATACAAACGAGCTCACACTATACCACCAAAACATACATGCACACCCAACCGTATATACAACCCTCGACATCCAAAAAGGTCGATACCTTGGGTCCTTGATCCTCAAAAATGGTACACGTCCTAGATTTGCTCCTATTCTACCCCTATTAACCCTGGCGTCCACGAGATGGGGTCCACTCGGAATCTGACTCATCAGAGCTCGAGTCTGACTTCTCCTGGATAGTCGCCTCCACTGAGGATTCCGTCTCAGCTCCGATCTCAATCGGATGGTCTATATCACCTGTCTCTCCTGAAACCTCATCCCGTTCTTCGTCGACTGGCTCCTCGATCGGCTTGAACTCGGGCATGTAAAAGGATTGTAGTAGTATACCGGTACATGTCTCTCCTCCTCATCCTCATCCTCATCCTCGGGCTCTGGAACTTCCTCTGGCTCGGCTTCGGGCTCGTCTTCTCCTTCTCCCTAACCTTCCTCGGGGATTGCCTCAAGATTCACATCCATCGGATCGGACCCAACCTGGGATCCCTCTTGCTCAGGCTCGTGGTCTGCTCCCGAGGACCCTGGTACCATAGAAGTAGGGTGAAGCCCAGACTGAGCTAGACTGGTCTCTAAACTGGTCAACTCACCATCAGGTGGGGATACGGCCGCTGGATCCCAGTTCCCTACTCTATCAAAGGAAATATCAGAACCTCTAATGGGCCCAAACTCGTCTAGCCCATCTCGGAATATCCAAGCTGTGTAGATGTGAGTCTACCATTTTGTTAATCCTATATCTACTGACACTACAGAGGTATGTTTAATCCAAGGAAAATTATCTCCCATCGAGTACTCGTCGACCGTGTGCTCAGTGTGCATAACTATACCAAAACAGTCTGGTGGAGGCGATGACGGATTCATCTCTCAGGCGGTGGCTCTGAAAAGGTTAGGTTGAAACAACCATGAGACACTTCTTAGTAAGTTGCAATCTAAATCCCTACCTAGGTTACCACGTAATTCCAGACACAATAGACACGCAATCAACCAATCAACACAAATACCAATCAAACAATCATATTAATCCGGACTCTTGGCATGCGCAACCTGCACGTTAGCCCACAATCTCAACATACAATTCTCACACACATACCGAAACACACATACTTGCCACAAATCAATACACACGTCAATCACACCACATTTCCAGCCCACTCATCATATCCACACTTGTTCAATCACTTTCCCAGCCCGCGTAAACACACCTCTGGCCCACTCAATCGCGCCCCGAGTATCACACGCCTCGGTCCGATCCCATGTTCACTTTCCATACCACGCGTCTCATTCTCAATCACATTCCCAGCCCATGTAAACACGCCTCTGGCCCACTCGATCACGCCTCGAGCATCACACGCCTCGGTCCGATCCCACATTCACTTTCTTTCCTTGGCCCGCGCCAAATGCGACGGGCCTACGTGATCGCGACCCGAACTTATAATATCTCGACTCAATCCCAATCTCACTCAAGTTGATCGTGCCTTGAGCCAATCTCAATTTCTCACTTTCTCATTTCTCAGCCAGCGCCAAATGTGACTGGCCTACCTGATCGCGACCCGAGCTTATAATTTCTCTGCCCGATCCCACATTCTCGCACTTACACACGTTTACATTAATTTACGTGCACACACTTGCACCCAAAACATCACAACAACCCATTCACGTCACAAATGCGGAATCAATACACAAATTCACATTTTTCCACACCAAAACGTTTCCAAATCAATTTCAGTCCTTCACGGGACTTTCATAAAATTTCAAGACGGATCTATCGGTACCATCCACGCACCAAACAATGAGCCACAACACGTCACACGGCACATCACAACCAGCAAACAGTAATTTTCCGCACCCAAAATCACATTTTCACACTTCCGGCTCTTCACGACACTTGCATGAAATCCTGAGCCGGACCTAATGGTACAAACCGTGTCTCCAACAGCACCCCACAGCATACTAAACACGCAATCACAGCATTGGTCGGCCTCTAAATTTTCAATCAAAACTCCTCGAATTCATTCCTTGGGCCCGCAAATCAACATCGCCTGTAAAACCACAACAAATCGCGTCTAGCTATGCCCGAAACAACCCGATATAAGAGATAAGGTTTAGGCTATGACTTACCGAGCTCTAAACTATCGCGATTAGAGCGAAAGCAGCTGTCGCGACCCTAAAAAAATTTGTCATTTTCTCGAGCTAATGGATTATTAAGACTAATCTTAACTCGGGCCCTCCCAAGCCCTATTAATTCGCAACTTAGGGTTTAAATCTTTAACATGCAAATGTCTTCATGCTTGGAGTCGCCACTAATCTATTTGTGGTAGGTCGATTAGAAACCTAAATAAAACATAGGGAGATATGTTTTATTCCTACGAACCAGAGATTCTAAGCCCGGGGACTTGGTTACGCTAGATCTAGTCTAACGCCCTTTCGGTACCTTTTCTTTTTAAAAATATTTTGACAGGCAGTTTGGATCCATTTCAATCTAGTTACTAACATGTGAGGTGTTCATGCGGGTGCGCAAACCACCAATTTAACACCCAATAAAGCATTAAATAAACTGCAAGTTTAGGAGAAAAACGTACCTGAATGCAATGCAAGCATCTGCATTGTTAGCTAGAAAATCATATCAAACACCCTAATACGATTTCTAATTAACAAGCAATTCATTCAAAATTTTTTTTTGGATTTTTCATTTATTTAGATGAAACCTAGTCTATATGCAATGACGTGCAAAGATGACGTGCGAATTAATACACCCTAACATGCAAGCTATATGTTATGCGACGACGTGACTTAATTCTAATGACGGATGCAATGATATATTTTTGGTATTTTCTGACGAAATTCGGAATTAAAAATATGCCTACATTAACATGCAACCTAATGACTTCTCTTTTTGGTATTTTCTATTGAAATTCGGAATAATAAAAATACCTAAAATAACATGCAACCTAACGACTTCTCTTTTTTGTATTTTCTATTGAAATTCGGAATAATAAAAATACCTAAAATAACATGCAACCTATGATGACTTAATCTACACTAGCACGATTTCGTTTTGGGATTTTTGTGTAAAATTCGAAATAATAAAATGACCTAAATAATCTATCAAGATTAGAATATTACTTAATTTAAACTAGGAAATATATCATCTCAAGTCCTAATTTAAATTAAATGACTACTCTATCTTCTAGATATATTTAGGATTCCTAGACATGCAAAACTCTAATTTAAATCTAGCTAATATTTTTGGATTTTTCTGTTTTATTTGAAAAGGAAAACAATTAAACAAGTCAGGATAGCAACCACATTCAAAACAACCACGCGATCCGCCAAATTTGTTTCAAACTCAGATTAGGCACAAAAATCAAACTATCGGTCATATCTATAGGGTTATAGATATTAACGGATAGTCGGTCATTCAAATTTGGAAAGCGGATGAAATTCATCATCGTATTCAAGTGATTATGGATGGGATAATAATTTCCCGTATCGCCGCGTATTGGACCTTGGGGTTAAGGTCAGACAGTCGTACAGATACGTTGCTTAAATTAGGAAATTTTCCTAATTTGAATATTCTCAAATATAGCGGATATCCTGAACATTATCCTAAAGATATTTAAATATCCACGTGATATTCACGAAATATTCAAACATGCAAATTAGGAAACTAAATATTTGAAAAGAATATTCAGAATATATCTGCTTACCTAATTTAAAATATTGCCAAATTTGAACTCGGATCGAGACGAGCTTGGACTTGCGGATCGGGATCGGGATGTCCGACAACGGGACGGCAAGGACGACACCGGCGGGGATGCTCCGGCACGGCGGGGCGACGGCACGGCGGGATGATGCGGCGTCGAGGGTGGCCACGACTTGCGACGCGTTGCGGTGATGTGTGGCGATACGCGAGCGGCACTCCGGTTGGGCATGGTGTTGCCGGAAGTTTTAGGAGCCGAGAAGCCCAGGAAACTCGTCCACGTCGCTGTGGCTTCACTTGAGATTGGCTGGAGGTGGCACAATACCAACGTAGGTACAGCCGAGGCTAGGGAACGTGCGATGGTGGCGCTGCCGCGATGAACGCGCGGATGAAGTAACACTGCGCTTCCTGTTCAGTGTCGTATGTCTCTCTGTTGACCGAATTCAACCCACGGTCTCCTCCTCGTCTCTGCATGTGGCCTATGTATTCTGCATGGTACTGTGGCAGCGAAGGGGGGAAAGCTCGTGCAGATCAGCAAAATCACAAGGGACTAGTCAACGTGGGTGAACCCTCAACTGAAGATTCTGACTTTGCTGGTTCTCTTCCCTGGGCGTCTTCTGCATGAGGAGTCGTCAGCAGTTGAGTCGACTGAAGGCCAGCAAACGTGAAGGACATAGGCAGCGAACCAGAGAAGAAGCAGCCATCGTCGTTGACACCAGATGGAATCGAGATCAACAAGGCTTCGATGGAAGTTGTGGTGGTGCACAAAGAAGCGGCAACAGCAGCTACGGCTTCTCGGGATAGGCCGTTCAGTGGCCACGACGATCCATGACGATGGTTCTTTAATAGCTATGGCTTGCGGATAGTAAGGGGGCAATGGTGGTTGACCGGGACGGTGTCGGCGGTCCTCCGACGCGGCGGTGGCGCGCGATGGGAGGCGAGACCACGGGTGGTGGTGTTGCCGACCTCTCTTCTCTCTCTTTCTCTCACTCTCGCACTCGAGCTCTCAAAAATTTTCTCTCTGAAAATTCTGATCTGAATTATGTTGTTGTGTTGTCCCCCCTATTTCTGACCTAATGTTATGTTTATATAGCATTAATCTAGGTCAATTTAGATGGGCTTTATGTCCTAATGGGCTTAGGCTTGGGCTTAGGTTTAATGGGCTGAATTAACTTGGGCTTTTGATTAATTAAACTCAACATATCAAATTAAACCCAAATTAAAACAACCGAGCCCGTTTGACTTGAAATTCCCGGCCCTTGCATTCCCGAGCGAACCGAGTCCCATTCGATAAAATTTAAGCTCATTCGCCAATGCCAATCCGATGCAAAAATATGCAATTAAATTAAATGAACCTAAACTATATGCTATGCAATTTAAATATTTTTGTTTAGGGGTTAAAATTTAATCCCTAATTTTCTATGCAAATTAACACTAAATGATGCGCCGAAATTTAGGTGTCAACAGCTGCCCCTCTTTGAGTGGAGGCTCGCAGAGGTTTTGCTCAAAGACTGAGACCTAAATTTAAACTATGCAAAATGATGAATGATTTTTGATTTTTGATTTTTTTTTATGCAATGATGCATGATATGCAAGCAATAAGGAACATATGCTATGGCTTCTCACTTCATGCGGAGCGATGAAAGAGTCTTGCATACGGATCGCATAAAAAGCGTCCAAGTGATGGAATGCTTTATAATGCTTTGAATTCCCTCGATCTCCAAACTTCTGATCAACTGGAAGTAAGGTTTTCGAAGTACTGAATTGCCTATCTGTTACCTGTAATTTCTTACAGATGCGAAATAGCGCATGATATGAAGAAACAAAGGGATGTATTGATTGGTGTGCCTCGTACTCCACTTAGCGACACCAATTGAGAAACTATGTCGCCTATCCTGCTAGGCGAACATAAAATGAGATAGGGTGTACCGCGTACTCCACTTGGCAACACCAAATGAGAAGTTGTGCCGTCTATCCTGCTAGACGAACATGAAACGGGATGTGCTTCGTACTCCACTCAGCAACATCAATTGAGAAACCATGTTGTCTATCCTGCTAGACGAACATGAGATGGAATATTATACCGCATATCCTACTAGACGAACAGAAAATCGGATGTTATATTGCCTATCTTGCTAGGCAAACATGAAATGAGATGTTACGCCACCTATCCTGCTAAGCGAACAGAGAACTGGATGTTATGCCGCCTATCCTGCTAGGCGAACAGAGGACTGGACGTTATGTCACCTATCCTACTATGCGACCAAAGAACTGGATGTTATGTCACCTATCCTGCTAGGCGAACATGAGATTAGGGTGTTACGCCGCCTATCCTGCTTGGCGAACAGAGGACTGGATATTATGCCACTTATCCTGCTAGGTGAACAGAGAATTGGATGTTACGCCGTCTATCCTGCTAGACGAACATGAGATTGGGGTGTTACGCCGTCTATCCTACTAGACGAACATGAGATTGGGGTGTTACGCCGCCTATCCTGCTAGGCGAACAAAAGACTTATGCCGCCACGTATTCCACTTGGCGAACATGAAATGGGATGTGCTTCGTACTCCACTCAGCAACATCAATTGGGGTGTGCCGCGTACTCCACTTGGCAACACCATGCCGCTGCGTACTCCACTTGGCGAACATGAAATGGGATGTGCTTCGTACTCCACTCAGCAACATCAATTGGGGTGTGCCGCGTACTCCACTTGGCAACACCATGCCGCCGCGTACTCCACTTGGCAACACCATGCCGCCGCGTACTCCACTTGGCGAACATGAAAATAAGATGTGCTTCGTACTCCACTCAGCAACATCAAATGGGGTGTGCTTCGTACTCCACTTAACAACACCAAATGAGAAATTATGCTGCCGCGTACTCCACTTGGCGAACATAAAATAGGAAATCATGGCGCCTATCTTACTAGGCGAACAAAAGATGGGGTGTGCCGCGTACTCCACTTGGCAACACCATGTAAGAAATTGTATTTCGAAAAGAGAAACGACGAAGAATAAGTAGCAAGCGTACCTGAATTCTTCTTATGACGGAGCCAATGGCATCGCTCCTGTTCTTACCTGAGAAAATGTCAAAATACTATATGCGCAGAGGCGGAGAAAACATAATTTATGAATATGCTCATATCACCAAGATTCATTGGGGATTTTATCAATAAGAACAACCATTTCGTTCTTTTGACAATTTAATCACATTAAATGAGAGACCTTTAATCAGAAAGGACTTTTCACTCACTCTCACTGAAAAGCTTTTGTCCCGACCTTTAATGCGGGTATAAGAATCACTCAAACTCTCTTCGTCGTGCTTGACAAGGGTTTGGATATTCTCAAAATCAGTATAATTTAGCCAATCTGAAAGATCTTTATAAGGACTGACACATGGGTTTGTTCAATGGCTTAGAAAAAGGGACTCTTCGAGTCGAGGCTATTGAAAGAATTGATATCATCAGTTGCTCCGGGTTTACAAGTCAGGAACGCTGCAAAAATGAGATAGAAAAATCTTGCTCGTACTTCTTCGAGCAACATTTATAAGCATTTGAAACCCTTCGTTAACTCAAGTGCCATATTCTGAAGAGACTTCGGTAAGGGTTGTAACGTTGGTTCTGGTAGGCTTGAAATGAATGGCCTATTTTCATCAAAGGGGTATTATGAACATGGAGATTGGTGATCATCCAATTGACCTATCTCTAGCAATTGCTCCACAAATGAACCTTCAAATGGTTTTTTCCTTGAAGAATGATCTTGCATATCGACTCAGTTCTTGCTAAAGCTTTTCATTCTCTCTTTCCTTTTTTTTTTGAGAGAGAGAGAGATTTTCTTTTTTGAGAGATTTTTCTCTTTCTTTTTTTTTTGAAAGAACTTCGATTAATTGGAGTCCTTTTACGTCCTTTCTAATGAATTTTCCTTCGAACTCGCATTTGTCCCAAGTCACCTTGAACTTGTCTTGAGATGATTTTTTTTTGTCTATCACAAGAATGATCACCAATTGGGTTGAAATGAATTCACCGCTCAAATTGGGTATGCAAAGGATATAATATGTAGGGATATAGAAGGAAAAGCTCTTCGTCATATCTAAGGCACTCGAGCTAACACGGAACTTGCATGCAATAAATATACTTGAAGATTGATGCAAGCGAAAGTAAGAAAATTCTAACCATTTTGAACTTTCTAAGAAATTGCCCCAGTATGGGATTATTCCTGACAGGGGTAAGAAATGAAACTCCGTTCAAAGGGGTTAAGCAAATGATAACATGTAGTGTTTAGATAGAGGAAATGAATGCCTCTCATCATTTTGGTCGTCATACTTTTCGTGAGATAATCCTTTACCTTGTCAGCACGGAATTTTCACTCAACTCGCACTGAGGATTATTATTTAGGACGTGTATGGAAATGGTTTGCCTTTCGTCGTCTTGAAGTCTCCCATGCAATATGATCACTTCATTAGGACAGAAATAGATTGCCAGATCAAAAGCTTTCCTCAAACAAAGCTTAGTAATAGCAATTGATTCATGAAATTCAATTTGAAACTTGATTGAAACAAAGTCAGAGTGAGTACAAATCAAGTGTAATACTTTTTCACAGAATCAGAATTAACTGGACTGAAAAAAACACGACCATCCATCTCAACCAAAATCAAAGCACCTCCTGGAACGATTTTCTTCACAATGTACGGGCCACCATAGTTTGGAGCAAATTTTCCTTCTGCAAGAGGAAATATCGACAATAACTTCCGCAGGATAAGGTCGCATACCTGGAAATGTCGAGGCTTATTGAAAGAATTGAAAGATTTAGGAACTCGTTGTTGATAGCATTGGCCATGACATAGAGCTCTAAGCCTTCTCTCATCAATCATGTTCAACTGGTCCGACTTCTGCTGGATCCAATCTGTTTCTGACAATTGTACCTGTGAAAGAATACGTAATGAAGGAATTTCAACCTCAACAGGTAGAACTGATTCCATACCGTACACAAGAGAATCCGAAGTTGCCCCTGTAAATGTCCGGATAGAAGTCCGATATGTCATGAGTGCAAAAGGTAATCTCTCATGCCAATCACGATAGTTCTCAGCTGTTTCATCAAAATTTTCTTGATATTCTTGTTGGCAGCTTCGACTGTTCCATTCATATCACATATATGAGGATCCACGATTTCCGTCCCTTCGCATGCCTAGAGATTAGTACTGAAACATGAAAGAAAGGGATCAAACAGACAAGACAGGGCTTAACTACTTGCAATTTTTGAAAATTGTTCCTTGTTTTTCGAAATTCATTTTGCTTTCGAAGATCTCAAAACGAGAATTCTTGAGAAGCCCAACCCTCAGTTCTTACCGTAGATGACAAATTTTTCAATCGTTGGTTATCGTCATCGGGTTGGTTTGGGGTACTTCAACAAGATTCAAAATGATAAAAACTTCTATAATTTTATTGATATAGAATCAATGAATTACATCTTATTGGATTGAAAAACCTAAGTGCAACATGAATTGGAATGGAAATCGAAAAAAAGCAATGAAGATTCCCACGCAGGGGAGATACGAAAACAAGAAATGATTACTCTTGAGCGCTAGCGCCTATCCCTTCAAGTGGTCCCTCAGTGATTGCACCAATGGAAGTCTCAGCAAACCAACCGGTGAGGTAGGGTATACCATCATCAAAGTCGAAGTCCACCACCCTCGATTCTGGCTTCTTGAAAATAGAGGGTGGCTGGTCATCCTCAGAATCGTCAGACAAACTGACCAGAATAGCTTTATCGCGCTTCTTAGGTGAGTCGGTTAAGGCTTGTGGTGACTCAGGAAATATAAGTCCAAGATCATCTTCAGTCGGGCTCGGCTTTACCTACTCATATCCTCTCTTCAGTCGGGCTCGGCTTTACCTGCTCATATCCTCCCACTACTCCAGCCGAGTGAAAGATGTGGTTAATAGGAGGTGGTAAGGGACTTCGGCCTTTACAACAATTGTAGCTTTGTTCGCGGCTTCCCGGCCAATCATATCCCAAACTAGCATTGTGGGATTGTCCATTTGTCTCTATCGGGGCATGAATGCCTTGGCCTTCCTTCCCAAGACCCTGGCCTGGCTTAAACCCATTACCGACCGTGACCTTAGCCACCATGATAGCCACATTAGAAACTTCAGGAACGGGCAATGGCATGTCAGAGGAAGCCTGAACAACTTGAACTATCTCAAACGAATGATAGCTATCCTCTTTAACATGATCGAGCTCTATGTATGGGATCGATGTTGCATTGAAGATTCGGTGATCTTCCTCTTCATAAATTGTAACAAGCTTTGCTCCAGCCACAAATTTGATCTTCTGATGTAAACTGGAAGGCACTGCACCTGCATTATGGATCCATGGCCGTCCCAGCAAGAAATTAAAAGCGGAAGGGATATCCAGCACCTGAAAAAGAACATCGAACACCGAAGGCCCGATCTACAGTGCTAAGTTAATTTGGCCTATCACATCCTTCTTCATTCCATCAAAGGCTCGAACAGAAGTCTTGACTACTTGCATGGCAGATGGGTGAATACCCAGCCTTTTCAAAGTAGCCAACGGGCATAAATTCAGAGCTGACCCGTTATCAACAAGCACCCTGGCCATGTGAGTCTCCTTGTACTTCACTGATATGTGAAGCGCCTTATTATGACCACGTCCTTCCACGGGGATTTCCTCATCAAAGAATGCTACTTGATCTTTGAGGAAAATTGCCCCAACAAATCCTTCCAGCTTATCTTCTTCAATAGTCTCGGGCACATGAATCTCTCCCAAAACCTTCATTAGAGCACTCCGATGCTTATCTGACGTTTGGAGAAGTTCCAACAACGAGACTTGTGCTGGTAACTTTCTCAGTTGATCAACCACACTATACTCACTAGCCTTAATTACAGCTAGGAACTCCTTCGCTTTTTTCTCAGCCACTGGCTTAGTCGGTTGATTATCAGGATAAATTCGCCCCGACCTGGTTATCAGATCGACGTCATACGACCACGGGACCATCTTGTCGCTTTCATAAGCATAAGGTTGAGGCGATGCTAGGATCAATACTTCCGAAGCGTCGGGTATAATAATCCCGAGGTCGTCGTCAGAGGCATCTTTGAGAGCGGGCATGTCAAGATCCAACTTCCCTTGTTCATCAGTTATCCCTGCGAGTTCTTCATTCCAGTCAATGGTGACCTGGGGTATAGCGGCCACTACTCCGAATTCATTCGCTGTCCCAATCATTCCTTTTCTTACCAACTCGTCCACTTTCTCTCTTATGTCACCAACTCCGAATTCATTCGGGGCTTGAGCTGGCGGTTTCTGCAAATAGGTCATGTTGACCTCGGAGACATGCTTTGTCCTTCTTATTAGTAAATCTCTTGGCCAATGAACCCGACTCTCCGTACCATCCCATGGCTATTAGTTGGCCAAAAGATTGGGCGGCCGTCACTAACATTCGTGAACGAACCGGCTGCGGTAGGGTGGACACAAACAACTTCATTAAATCACGTTCTGCGGGTTCCGGCATGATCTGCCCAGCCATGTTCCTCCAGCGAGTGGCGTACTCCTTTAGAGTCTCGCCCTTTTTCTGTTCAGCTCTTTCCAGGTCTTCCCTCGTAATAGTGACGTCGAGATTGAACTTGAAATGTTTAACGAAAAGGTTTGCCACCTCTTCCCACGAGTCTTTCCGGTTGATCTGGTGGTTGGTATACCACCTCATTGCAGCATCCTTCAAGCTTGCTTGGAAGGTTTGGATCATCAGAGGTCCGTTAGAAACATATCTATTCATGAGCCCCTGGTACATATCAATGTGCTGAATTGGGTTTGAGGTGCCGTCATACTTCTCGAAGGCTGGCATCTTGAATTTATCGGGCACTTGGACCCTGGTAAAAATGGACAGATCAACAGGTGGAACACTTTGAGTCCCCTCCACTTCACGTAACCTTTGGTCAAGCTTAGCCAGCAACTTGGCGTTTTCATCATTGGGGGGTGACTGAAGAACAGGGGCCGCCGGAAACGTGCTAGTGTCAGTCAGAATGACATCTTCTAATTGAAGGGTTGGATTAATAGTCACTGCAGGAGATTTGTCAAGGCGTAGGCCTTGACGAGTCGGAGGTGGAATCTCCGATTGAGAGGCAACATTGATCTGCTGCTGTTTGGCCATGAAATCACCCATCATTTTGGACATGGCAGCCGTGATCTGCTCATTGATTGTATTCATGTGTTCCTTTAGCTTTTCATCAATCATGGCTGCAATCTCAGCTTGATTGGCCATCCTTCTTTTGGTCACTGATCGAGTATTATGAGGATGAGGGGGATCCGTGGCAAATTACCTAATTTGAATGAAACAGGCATACATAAGTATCAAGCAAAATCACACGCCGATCCATGACATTGGCCTAATCGCTTTGAATTGAAAAGACTTCTTTTATTGAAATGACAAAAATTTTTATATCGAATAATGACTCGAAATCAAACTGAATTAAAGGCAAATGACTCAATTCCTAACAAATTTAAAACTGAAATTGAACTGAAAAGAACAACTCTAATTTTCTATGCAAATTAACACTAAATGATGCGCCGAAATTTAGGTGTCAACAGCAGCGGCAAAAACTGAGATCTAACGGTGGCGGCGATGTACGGCAAGCGGCGGCGACTGCGGTGGATTGGGCGGTCGGCGGCAGCTCACGGCAGGGCTAGCAAGGTCCACAGCCAGAGAGAAAGAGAGTCACGAAGGGAGAGGGGTGAGGTGGTGGTGCGGCGAAACGGTAGTGATGGGCGGTGTGGCGTGGCGTGGCGGAGGTCCGGGACGACGGCGCGGCGTCGACACGGCGGGAGGGGCAACTCACAGGAGGGAGAGAGAGAGTGTGTGATCGAAAGAGGGGGCTCTCAGTGGGGGAGGGGAACCGTGGGTGAGGAGAGAGAGAAAAGTCTTGGCTTAAAAACCAGGTTTTGATCAACTTTTGCAAAATGACCAAAATACCCTTCTCTCACATTTTTGATCCGACGGTCTAGATTCGATCTAATCTTAAAATCGACTGTCCGGATTGAATCTTGCTTTAAAATATCCAAGGGCATTTGTATCTCTTCCAAATTTAAGGGCAAAATAACCAAAATGCCCTTTGCCCATAAAACTAACCCTTTATTAATTCTCAATGGTAAAATGGTCACTTTTCATTTTCTTGCCCAAATTGAAATTTTCTAAAAGATTCGGGCACATCCAAAAATTGCACGTTACAACCGCAACGTCGTCCTAACGTTCTATCGTGACTTCATAATTTTCCGATACCCAATTTGATCTCAATTTAATAATTGAATTCTATATAATGTAATTCATGCGTATCTCAGACTAACGGACGGCTTTCAGGGAAATTCGCAGAATCGACTCGTGATTGATACTGAATCAAGTCACGTGCAAGTTCGTTCAACTCGTGACGACCTCAAATGTCAATAAAATCGCGAGGATCGATCACTAGTTCCGATGGGCACGATTTATCGGAATAAGTTCTGGATCGTTCGTCAATTCATTTCGGGGTCAAACGGAATCACCCGTGATCCACTTGTATGATAATAACGAATCAGCCCATCACTATCTTAAGATCGGCCTACACTTGCTCAAAATGTCACCTCGACGATTTTATGGTCGAAAGTCAGTTCACGATCGAATTCCTCTAGTCATACGAATTTAAATCCCTAATTAGCCTTTCCATAATGGTTAGTTTTCCAGGAATGATCAGTTTCGGGCAAGACTGCCTTCAAGTACATTAATAAGATCAGCTATTTCATAATTCCCAAATGGGCGAAATTTCGGAATGTCACACCTTTTATTTCTGAAGATCATTTAAAAGCGTAAGCTACCATTTCTGCTTCTCTATGTTGAAATTCAATTTTCCTAAGTGGTGGATGATTAGATTCTATGATTTGGCCATCATCTAATTTCCACTTGTAGAATTGATTTAAAACATATATCTCTTTGTTTTGAAGAAAGTATTCTTCAAAACATTCAAAAAAGAACATTTGAATTTCATGTTCATTCATATAATTTTAATATTCTTCTTTAATATGTTTTGCTTGTTCTTTAAAATTTGCAAAAAACCAATTCTTGATTTGGTTGTTATTAGAAGAATTAAATTCTTGATTTAAAAGAATTCTGTTGGGTTCGAATTCTTTTTCTAAGACATTGATTTATGGGTCTGCCATTTCAAAAAGAGTCGGTTCAGGATATTCTGGGTTCTATTCTTGTTGATAAACAGGCCTAGATATATCTAATTTATTGCCTATAACACTAACATTGGTAAGAGGAGGAGCACTTGGTTGTCCTATTTTTGGGGTGATTATGAGGGGTAGATTTGGACTTAAATCTACTGATCTTCTGGAAAAAGTAAATTGCCATGAAGGAATTGACCTAATATCACAAGATCTTCTGGGAATATCATAAGATTTCCTAGAAAATTGTGTCGTCACTCTTCCTTCAGAATGTTGGATGATATTAGTGGGATCATAATTGTGAACAACTTGCTAGGGGATTTGATTATGTAATTCACATTGTTCAGGAAGGGTTATTTCATTCCAAGGAATTGTTCTTGGAATGGTAATATTGGCTCTAGAAATGTTAGTTTGCATGAGAATTGTTTCTCTTTTAGAAGTGAGTTTAAAAGCTTTCATGACTTTGTAATAAACTCTATAAACAAGTGCAAGAGAGATTGATCCTTTAGCTATTGAATAATTATGAGTTTTTATTTGAAGAGTAAGGGATTTTAAAATATTTTTATCTTTAAGAGAGACTGTAAATCTAGGATAGTCAAATACAAATCAATGAAAATGATAGATATAAAACTGCTTTCACTATTAGATGAATTTTAAAAAGAGTCACTATATCTTCCCCCTTGGCTTTTATATCATGAGGTTGCCCTAGGGTCTGCGGATTATAAGTAGAGAAGAATGAAGAAATAGTGAAGCTATTCTGTTCGTCTTCTTTTGAAGAAAGTGGATGAATATGAATCAGAACAAGAGGTCTGATGAAGTTCTATGATTTGTATTAAATTATCAATAAAATCAAACAAATTATTAATAGTTTCGATAACTAAATAAAAGAGATCTCTGGTTATGAATAAAATAAAACTAAATAAAAGACTAAGCATTAAGAGAAAAGGGTAAAATGGTAATAAAATTACATCAAAATTAAATAATGAGTAGACTAACCACATGTGGTGAAACCTGTCGATTGTGGGATATGTAAATTAAATTACTGTAATATAAATTGAAATAAAGAAAAGATTAAGCAAAGATTAAGATAATTACTAATATTTAAACAATATCGAAAGATTACAAGTGGAGATATCAAAAGTGTATGTGCAAATTACAGAAAATAAAAGCATTTGTATCCTCGGATCATGAACAAGATTCGGAATATAAAGGTATTTTAGGGATGATATGGGTATGAAAAGGTTGGCTAGGAATATAAAAAGCTTACTTGGTACCATCAGAACCCAGTGTTCTGTTCAAGGGAAGGTTAGATTTTAGATACGAAAGGAAAGAGTGAAGGAGGGGAAGGTGTGAAGTAGGTGTGAAAGGGAAGTATAAAAGAATTGTGTGTAAGCAGAACCTACCTCTTTTGTTAGGGGAAGAGGTCTTTATATAGGCCGGAGTTCTCCTGGAGAGAGAGGGTTCTTTTTAGAAAAGGTAGGACATTATTAAAGGTTCACATGCGATTACTGTGTTTGTCTCTGAAATGAACAGAAAAAGGTGCATAGTGTTACAGTGAAAAGTATGAAAGATGCTAAAGTAAAATTTGAAAATACAAAACACTGAGATTCTATTGTCTTCATTATGAAAGTGAAGAAAAATTAGACAATGATCATTCCTTCTTTGTCTTTTATTCTTCATCATCATCATCACCAAGGTTGATATCATAGCATCATCTTCATTGGTGGTGCCATTATGATTTGAGTGGGAGGAGTTTGGTTCTTCCAATTCTTCAAGGGCTTGTTTCAAAAATCCCATTAGTTGTTGCTGAGATTGTGCCGATGCTAGCTTTGATAAAACAAACCCTTTATCATGGAGAAAATGAGTAATATCATTTGAACGGATATGGAGTGGATAGAATACTATGTAGACGATCTTTGTGCCCTTGCAGTCAAATGGGGTACTTATTTGACAAAAGAAAAGTAATTTCTAGAAAAATCTCATGTCTGGAAATAATAACATTAGTCGAATTTAAAGTATCTTTCTCATTAGTTATTACCTAAAAGTTAATTAACATCTGTCATGGAATGCCAATCTCAAACATTATATCAGATTTTATGATTCCATTGAATGAAATTCACGACCTACAATCCATAGACTTAAATTTTTTATTCATGACTCGTATTTCCTTGTGACAACTAAGGGTGACCCTAAGTGGTTATCATGTCACATCAAAATTGTGGCTACCTACTTAACAGTTGACACAATTAATAGATGAATATTGCTTCGGGTTCACAATTAATAGATGAAAGTCATAAAGAGGAAACTAATACATAACCTTGTTAACTAATCCTTCTGTTCAATGCCTTCCAATAGCATAGGAGGAAGAAGAGGAAAAAGAATATCTTATCTGTACTCAAAGTTTGTTTGAAAATGAATGCAGTAAGTCTATTACAAATCGACTTCACATCTCTGTTTACCTACAAGATGTACACGCTTTCAATATCTCGCTTGAAGGCAATGTGGTCTTCTGCTTCCAACTCAACATCTTACATTGCAAACAGCTTGCCAATTGTGAATTGATCTATTGGTCCTAGCTATGGAACTGAAGACCGAATTATTTTTCCCATGAGAATCATCTCACCCCACTGGAGGGCAGACTTAAATTTAACACTTTTTCCAATATGCTCGGATGCAGTATCGTTTTGCGAGATAAATCAACCAACTTCAGTTTCTATGAAATAAATCACTTCTAGACAAACCATCAAGCACATGGTGACAGTAATTTAATATGTCCATTAGCATTGGAGGAAGAAGAAGAAGAATAACTTCTATTAAATGCCTTCAATGCTCCGTCTGCTTCAACCCTTAAGCAAGCATCCTTCGACCAATCGAGCGCAAGTATGTGTGAGAGTGAGTGTCTCCATGTCAGGGGATGAGTGAGTGAGCGAGCATGCGCAAGATCTTTGCTCGCTCACTCTTCAGACGAATTGACATCTTTGAGCGACCGAGTGCGCACGAGATCTTCAAAATTCCATATGAAAACAATGTCTCTGAGTAATTGAGCACGAGAGTGAGCATCTCTGTGTGAGAGGATGAACAAGCGAGCGAGAAAGCGCGAGATCTTCGGACGAATCGAAGACTCCCGCACGTGTATTGGATGGAGAAAGAAAACTTAAAAGAGAAAATCATGCCAAGGAGATGAAGAAGAGAAAGCGCAAGTGTATTTGTGCCTTTATATCCACATCAGCTTACTGGTGGATATTATTGCTGACATGGAAATGCCATGTTGGATGACTAACAGTGACAGTGTATGGAGAGTTAACGGAGGGCCAGATTTAGTACACAAATGAAAGATGATATTTTTTTAGACAAAATAAAGTTCGGGCCAGATTTAGGACTAGGCCTAAAGTTCGTGCTTTTTTTTTGGAATTGGGCCCTATAAGTTTCCAAATCCTAACTTTTGTTCAATTCTCTCTTTTTTCCGCCTTAAGAATTCATTCAATTACAGCAAAGATATCTAATTCCACCGTAACGTATTGGGCAAGCTCAGGACTTCCAGCGTCATCGATCAAACTATTATTTTTTCCCTATTTTTTAGTTTCCAGGATGATGAGCTTTTATATTATCCACTTTAAGGTCTGAAAATTCTGAATATTGTTCTTGACATTTGAGACACGTTTCATATTCACATGTGACTTTAGTTTTTGCTGTCGATTCATTCTTGTTCGTAAACATTAACTAAGAAAGGAAGAGCAAATGCAAAAGAACATGTCACATGCAACAGCACACAAGCTGAGACAAGTAACTTCTATGGTCAGGCCTTTATATAGTATGATAATTATATAATAGTTAGCATTATACTTAACGGAAAATATGAACTAATCCCATGGACGGCCCCAGAGTTCCAGGGCCCCCCTAGCCCACCGAAGTACTGCAAGAAAGCCCAGACGGATTGGAGCACAAACTTACTTTTTAAAAGCAAGTTTCAATGTTTTGCTGCTCATTTTGCCAATAGACGTTCTAATGTTCTTAGGATTTGTTAGATGCGTGTGCTTTGATTATTCTAAATCTTTCTGTAATAGACAATAGTTTCTTCCTTTTCTAACCAGTACTCTGATTAGGAAGATACAAACGTCGACACTTGCAAATTTATGTTCAGTTAACTTTACATGTGGTTGATGTCTAATTTTGTAACCCTACCGAACAAAACAAATGGTTGTAGGAAATTTCGAGATCATGGGCCTAGCGGCCCATTGGCAAGCCTAGGTAGACATGAGCCACGAGGGCTCAAGACATTTTGGATTGACTTTGACAACAGCATTTAGTGAGTAAATCCGGTCCTACTTTGAGGCTCATTGGAAAAAATTTAGGCCCGACTTTGAGGCTCGATTAGATCCTAGCCTGCCGGATGATCAATCTTTTGTCTAACTAGAAATTGAGGAAAATACAACCTTTGGTAATCACATATGGCACCGCATCCCAATCGCAATACAATAGTCACCTATGTGATAAAGCTAGATTGTACTTCCATCAAACCTTTGACTTATCGTCACTGGGGCTCTATCTCTAACTTTTTGTTTAATCTTCAAAAATTATAAAATCTATCCTCGTTTTATGCTAAAATCAAATTTATGAGAAATTTTCACTTGAATTTCTCTATCAGTTTGTAGTTGGCCTCCCATTAATTCTTTTCTAGATGCATTATTGATATACTCTTACAATTATTGAGTACCTTTTTACATGAAACTCTCTTGGCTGAGGAATCGTGACCATATCAATAATTTGTCTTTATGTCCTTAATGTCTCTAATACTTGAACAACTTCATTGTCACTTTCCATTATCAAGGATTGTTATGATCTTCAACCAAATGAATCGAGACAACCTCCACGGTTTTCCATTATCAAGGATTGTTATGATCTTCAACCAAATGAATCGAGACAACCTCCACGGTAACTATTCCGTGTACCCGCGGGATCAAGGACTAGACCCTAAAATTAATAAATAAATATTAAACATCAATCTACCCTTCTAAAGAAATCAACACTTCACCGCAAGTATGATTGCAAAGCCCATAATTATTCTTCCACTTTTTTTTTCGCTTTTCTTCTTTCCATTTATGCCCTATCACCACAATTGTTGGGTGATCTTGAGTTTCTCTCACCATAAAAACTTTCCCTTCACACTTATAAACTAATTACTAACCCCTTCCACAACCGACGTGGAATAAACCCCAACAATCTTCCTCTCACACATCGGGGCCTTGGGTTTGAACAATAACAACTCTTCTTCTCCTCACACATTGGGGCCTTGGATTTGAGTAGTAATAACAACTCATATCTCCTATATAACAGTTGAGTCCAAACTTGTTGATAACTTAGACTCTTATACCAGTGTTGGGTGATGTTGGGTTTTTCTCACCCCAAAAGTTACCTTAAAGGGTGAGACTTTTCCTCACACTTATAAACTGACCACCAGCTTTTTTTACAACCGATGTGGGATAAGCCCAATAAAAACTAAGCCCTAAATTCCCCTCAAACCTAGCTCTAATTAACGTAATGAATTATTGTTACATCCACTGTCTCTAATAGAGTTCTTACACATATCCAATCTTGTAAAGAAAAAAATTCTTCTATCCGTTGGATGAACGAAATCACTAGAAAGAAAAATGCACATATATTAGTTAAAAATATGTTATGCATATATGGTTGGCACGTTTTTAACAATTTAAACTTTTGTGGGAAAATGGTTTGTTCAATAGCTATTCAGACCTGACCTGTTGAAACAAATATCCAATCAGCAGTGAAGCGTCCTAGCTAAATCAACATTTACATGGAATTTTTTTATTACATTAAAAAAATGTTTTATTAGGTGGGTAAAGCGAGGATTAAATTGGAAAATTAAAAAATAGTATGGCATCACTTTCTTCGACGTTATACACTATTACCTAACTTGGTCAAAAGTGTGGGGTTCACAATCTCTTGCTTATAGCAAAAGAAGAGTCGAGCTGTAACAGACGGAGATGCGTGTAAAATATAATTGCTCTTGTGGAATTTGGAAAGTTGGATAGATAGGTTTAAACGAAGGACTGGCTGTTGGGGAGACTCCTGCAAAGGCTTCTTTGCCTCACTAACTTTGGAGAAGAGTCAGACTTTGACAGATTAGCTCTTGTATTTAATTCGCATGAGACCACCACAGAAATAGTATGTTGACCATATTACATAAGTATGCTAGAAGCTTCTTAACTAGACGTCCCCACAAACTAATTGAACAAATTTAGAATAGAAAAACAAAAGATTAGTTTTCTATTATGTATGGATAATTTTAATTTTCACTAGATGGATTGTCATTGTGCTTAATCCAAATGACAGAAACTATACTAAATGTGGTAGTAATCCCCAACCACGGTCAACGGTGGTGAAAAATTAGCTTTTTTCTAGGAACATATAGAAAATATACCTCTCACTTTAGACCCAATAACCACTCACAAATCTTTATTTTTGGAAGTACCATTCATATCTCTTTAAGCAAAACTCCACATTGAAATTACCAAATTTTCCCTTGTAAATACATTTAACATTTTGTTTAGGATTTGGATTGTTTGGCTTGCGGTAGGTTTTGTGTCACGCTCCGAACCCTAACGAGCTCGCGACACCCCTCGATGGTCGATCATTGAATGCGACGTCCCAGGCACGTCGCCGACCCAACCCAAACATCAGAGATTTAGCACGCGCGGAAACAAATAGAACTGACCCGGACAATTAATAATGACAAGGGATAGCAATATCAATAAACGAATAACTGTAATTTCCTATACTTGATAGATACATACGACGTCCACAAAAGATAATTCCCTAAGCTAGGCCACAACAACAGAACCACATTCCTCAAAGGGCAATGGTTCGCAAACTTAACTCCTCTACAAAAAGGGGGACTCAAAACACCGAGTACTTGACTCGTCTTCGATCTCCGAGATACCCTTGAAGCGTCTTCAATCCCTCATGATTGCGAATCTGAAATGGTTATATAATAACCGTGAGAACGAGTCTCAATAAGCAACCCCCTATACCCCACGTAGGCCAATGCGTACCCAGACAAGTCGTACATGCAATCTACCCCGTAAGATATAAAGATTCACATTATTGTACTCACCTGGCCATTAAGCCCATGCCAACACTGCACATTAGTCATAACATGATAATGCAATAATAGTAGCTAAATAGCACATCGCAATTGCTCAAACGCTAACTACACTTGCATGCAATTCACCCTACTAATTAGACCACACATTCAACCAGCCACTTCAAGCACACGCTCAACCAGCCAATCAAATCACACGCTCAACCAGCCAATCCAATCACGCGCTCAACCAGCCAATCCAATCACACGCTCAACCAGCCAATCCAATCACATGTTCAACCAGCCAATTCAGCCACATTTCAATCACACTCAAGTCGCATGCACGCGTCCAACCAACTTTCCTTTCACGGGCTCACAAGCCGCCCAATCACTCAAACCAATGGCCGCCGTCAACACGTCCCAAGCCATATCAATCATACCATCCAGTGGCCGCCGTCAACACGTCCCAAGCCACACCATCAATCGTTCCAATGACCGACGTAAACACGTCTCGGTCTATCACACCTTTAACGGGCCACCGTCAGCACGTCTCAAGCCCGCATCCATTTGGCACCTCGGCCAGTCATGCCTTCACACGGACCGCCGTCAACACGTCCCAAGTCCGTAGCCCTCCGATCGATCCGGGCTTCAAATCGACAGGCAAGCACACGCCATTCAATTCAATTAATTTCACGCCAGTTACACCAAGCAATCCATAATCACAATTAAATCCAATTCATGACAAGCCACACCAACCCACAAATTCGACATTCAATCGGCCACATACGAACATCCAATTTACCCACAAATGCCTCAACAGCCAATTATCGACTCACCAACCATAGCCACTAATAGACACTTGAAACCATTCAATTCGGTCACGTACATCCACCCAAATCAAGCATATCGTTTTGGTCCAATTACAACAAACACAAATGTATCATAATATAATTAAATTAAGACACGCCCTAACCGTTCTAACCCGAGGCAAGTCTAATAATACCCAAAGTACTAGGTAGGGTTTAGGAAGTTACTTACCAAATTTTGGCCCGGGAAAAATCGACTCGGGCCTGAAATTGCCCGGGTGAATAGTACCGGATGGGCGCGGGGACGGGCCACACGGGCACGGTGGCCGGACGGTGCGCCAGGTGCACGGGCGCGGTGGCCGGTCAGCGTGCCTAGTGCACGGGCGCGGCGAACGTGCGACGTGCCCGGGGGCGCACGGTCGAGCGGGACGGGCGCGGGGCTCGGCGACGGGCGCGGCGACGGGCGCGGGGCTCGGCCACGGGCGCGGCGACGGGCGCGGGGCTCGGCCACGGCGGGACAGAGGCCGGAATGACTCCGGCACGGCGGCACAGCGACTGGGGACGCTCCGGCGCGGCCGGACAGCGACTGGGAGGCTCGGGAAAAACGGGCAGCAGCTCCGGCGAGCTCAGCCACGCCCCGGGGAGGCTTGGCCGCGGCTGGGTTGGCTCCGGGAGGGACGGACAATGGCTGGAACGGCTCTGGCCCGGTGGGACAGCAGCTGGGACGGCTCCGGCGAGCTGGCCGGACGGCTGGCGACGGTCGGGACTTGACCGGACACGGCGGCGAGCCGACGGGGAGCCCACAGGAAGGAGAGAGAGAGAGAGAGAGGCTGAGGTAGGGCGGTGCGGCCGGAGGGGAGCTCGGCGGCGGTGCTCAGGCGTCGGGGCGGCTCCGGGGTGCTGGCCGGACGACTGGCGACGGCCGGGACTCACCGGACACGGCGGCGAGCGACGGCGAGCGGCGGGAGGTCAGAGAGAGGAAGAGAGAGCGGGCTGGGGAGGCTGGCGCGGCTGCGGAGGCGCACGGCGGCGACAGGGGCGGTGCACTGACGTCGGGGCTGCACTGGAGAGCTGACAGGGCGGCGAGACAGCCGCCGGGACTCGCCGGACGCAGCTGTGGACGGCGGCGAGCCGAGCCCGCACGCTCGGGAAGAGAGGAAAAGTAGCGCCGACTGGGGCTTCCAGGCGTCACGGCGGCGCGGCAGCGGCGCGGGGAAGGACGGTGGCGTCGGGCGGAGGCGAAGGGTCGTCGGGCGGAGGCTGAGGCGGCGGCTGTGAGGGGCGGAGGTGCTGCGGGGGTGGACGAGGGAGGAGGAGGAAGCGGAGGAGAGGGGGAGGGGATGGCCAGCGACGGGGACGGTCCACGGGACTGTGGCGGCTGGTCGGGCGGCGGCGGCGCGAGGCGGTCGCCGGGGAGGCCAACGGCCGTCTGCAGTCGGCGCGCAGCATAGAAGCCAGTCCGTTCCGTCGCTGCAGAAGGAAAGGAGGGAGGAGAAGCCGAAGAGAGAGGGAGCGGGAAAAGAGAAAGAGGGAGAGAGGAGAGAGGAAAGAGAGAGAGAGAGAGAGAGTGCATGGGGGGGTGGGGTTCTGCATGGGGAAGGGGCGCGCTGTTGCGTGCATGGGGAAGGAAGGGCAGAAGCGGGCAGACGTGCAGAGGCGTGGACGTGTGCATGGGGATCGCGTGCGCCGGGAAGAGAGAAAGAGAGAGAGGGGAAGAGAGAGAAGAGAAAGGGGAAGGAGAGAGAGAGCGGGCGGCTGCATGGGGACGTCGCGCACGTCCGAGGGGGAGAGAGAGAAAGAGAAACGCGTGCGGGTAGAGGGAGGAGAGAGAGAGAGAGAAATATATGGCCTCGAGTGCGATCGGGTGGTCCGATTTAAAAGCCGAAAACGATCCTAGGGTCCAGATAAATCCTAGAAAAATATTAAGGGGCAAGGGCCACGGAAAATTATAAATAAAATGACCCGAAAATATACTACGAGGGAGGTCCACTAGTCCGAAGTCGCACCCGGTTGAAAATCCATTTTTCGCACATTCCCGATAATACCGACGTTGGCCACACAAAAATCGACACCGTCCAATTTATTTCGACCCGGAACTCCCGGAAATTGGCCATCAAGTTTGGGATCTAAAAACGGCCAAATTCGATCGAGTGCGATTCTAACAAAATCTCTATTTTTAAAAACAAAAACCCGAGAGTGATCAGTTCCCGGGCGAGATTCTATTATAAGCGCACTGACGAATTACACGTTTTACAAATCCCCAAAAATGGGCCAAAATCCAGAATGTCACATTTTGAGTGTTTTGATTTAATGTAAAAATAAAAAATGTAATAATGGTTAATTTCGGAAAGAAGAAATTTTTGTAAATCGGGACAACATGAAGGTCCAAAATGGTTTCCAAAGGTAAAGCCTAGGTAAATTTGGTATTATAAAAATAAAAAAAAGAGGTATGTAAATGGTAATGTTAAAAGGTGATTTTAGTTTTGATATTTTCTCATTTGTTCATTTTTCTCTCATCGTGTCCCGGAAGCTCAACTTCAATACGACGATGTTTAAAAATAAGCAATTTCAACATAGACAAAAGAGTCCAAGGTTGTTTATATGGATGTTTCTATGCTCTTTTGAGCTGAAATTATATGCATTTTGTGGGAGTCTTCCTACAAAGTCTTATACCGTATAAAATCAATTTAACAGCCGAGATCTTTTGTTTTGTGGTCAATCGCTGATTAACCAATCTTTCTATAAAGATTGTGCCAGCACCCGTGTTATATCGGGAGGTTTTAGTAATTCTACAAATATTGAGGTCATTCCACCATAAACATCTTGACACAAGGGCCGATTGAAAAAATAACAGCTGATAATATAAACTATCAAGTCCCTTTCCGCGTTTATTCTTCATGTATTCTATTACAATTATGTTGCCAATCTAAGGCAAGAAAAATCAAGCCCTCTGTTTTTTCTTCCTAGATGTTTACACAAACAAATCAGGCCTGGTCAATTCTGATGTGAAGGCATGTGAATGGCCATTGCTATCTCAGACACTCTTTGCTCCACCTTCCTCACCACTTGACTCCCATCGAACTCGTGCTCAATCAATGGCATCGTGTTCGAGTCGAGGTAGTACAAGAACAAGACCATGAGAATGGAGCAAATAAACATTGGTATTGGCCCGAAGAACCAGAGAAGTAAGTTCAGAGCAAAGTACAGTGCCCTGAGCCCAACGGACCAGAAATCGCCGCCTCGGATAACGGCCAACTCGACGCTCTTTGGAGGGATGCTGGGGCTCGGAGTGCTGATCAGGTAATTGGCGTGGACAAAGTGCCGGGCCGACTGGATGAAGCATGAGAAGGCGAGGAGGAAGCAGATGAGGAGGCTGATGTACTTGATGGAGAGGGTGGTGGGCCGGGTGTCACCGTAGACGAGGTCGCTCGCGAAGAAGTTGTTGTTGGTGTTGCTGATCCAGGCACCGATCAGGGAGCAGAGGGTGAGTGAGACGGAGGCCAGGAACGTCGCCGCTGAAATGTTGGAGGAGATCACCCCGAGGGACGTGCCAATATTACTCCTATCACCCTGCAAGATCATTTTGTGATAATAATTTGAGCTTTGACTGATCAGAAATAGCACGGGAACAGCACTAGCAGGAGCACCCGAATTGATCAAGTTTCAGCTCTTTTGGCAACGACCCTTTTCGTGAATTTCGTACAAAGCTGAGTGTACGACCATTTACTCAATAAGGTCGACCAATCAGAGGACGGCGCGGATCACAGTTTATAGTTTTTGAGAGTCCAATGTGTGGGAATCAGGGGAGTTCGAATTCGATTGCGCTCTTGGGCAACCATTAATTGATCAAGGAAAGCACAGTGGACTAAAATTAAACTGAAAGGAGAGAGATTTGACCTGCATGATAGCCTGAACCCAGAAGCGCTTGTTGAAGTTCTCAAACCCCATGCAAGTGGTGTGAGGCCGATGGAGGTACTTGTAGAGGAGTTGGAGATGGTACAGGAACATGATGAGCATGCCGCTCGGAACCAGCACCACATCCAGATCTTTCTTCTCAAAACCCATTTTTTGGCTTCTCTGTGAATGCTGCTCAGTGACTTGACTTCTCTTAGAGAGAGAGAGAGAGAGAGAGAGAGAGAGAGAGAGAGAGAGAGAATGATAAGGTGTTTGCTTAGAAAATTTTGTTGATTAACTGAATTCTTGAGGAATAAATGAGAGATTTGGGAGTTGTTTAAATAGGTGTTTATGGCACCATTGACTTCTATTCCTAGGCGGCTTGCTTATGCAAATTGAAATTTCTTTTAAGTTTTTATATTTGAAATTTATGTTGGACTTCCAATTCGACTATGACAGGCACGTGTGAAGACCATATGAACATCAAGCTTCAAGATTCTTTCCAAGATGCACATCCTAGCCTGTCGCTTGCCTTAGATAGAAGGGGTTTGGTGTGAAACGTTGTTATGGTTAACGATAAAACTGGAGGACGAAATTGAACTTACATCATGACAGTCTTTGCATATACGCATGTTCCGGTTACAGATTGGTCCTGAAATATGGTGATTTATAATTCAATACATCACTATTTCAATTGTAACATCAAAATTAATGATTCTTGCGTTTTAAAAATAAATGCAATTTTTTTTCACTTAAGATAGCCCTAGGATTGTAGATGTTTTATTTTATAATAAAAAAGATAATGACAGAAATAGCTATATAGTCCCTGAACTTTTAATTTGTTCAATGTAGTTCTTGAACTTTAACCTAATATTTAATGTGGTCCTTGAACTTTTAATTTGTTCGATGTGATTTCTGGGCTTTTGGTACATGTTCATTATAGTCGCTGGACTATATGAAAATGTTCAATGTAGTTTCTGAATTTGAATTTGTCACGCCCCGAACCCTAACGGGCTCGCAACACCCCTTCAACGGTCGTAAGAACGCGACGTCCCAGGACGCGTCGCCGACCCAACAAAATTACGCAGGCGGAAGCAACATAAAACAACCCTGACATTAAAAGAAAATAAGACCAAGGGATAGCACGAAACAATAGTTGCATAACATCTCAAAGTAGTCACTATTACAAAACGATAGTCCAGACTACCAATTTTAAACCACAATTTTCCAAAAGGGGGCGGTGGTTGACAAACTCATCTCCTCTACAAAAAGGCACTCAAAAGACAGGATAATTTGATCTATCCTTCAATCCCTGTGGTACTCTGGCGGCATCTCCAAACGATCATGGTCGCGGATCTGAAAGTGGTTATATAATAACCGTGAGAACGAGTCTCAATAAGCGACACCCTAAACCCCACCTAGGCTAATGCGTACCCAGACAAGTCAAACAGGCGAATCACCAAGCAATATAACAAAATCCACACGACAACTTACCTCACCCCGGATCCTGAACATACCCTGCACGTCAATATGAATATGATAATAACGAGAATAAATCAACACTAAATAACAACCACCCGACACCACTTTCCACTCGCAATCAGTCAATCATCCCAGCAACCACACATGCCATTAGCCATTCCAATCACACGCTCAACCAGCCAATCCAGTCACACTCAACAGCCGTCTCAATCACACTCAAGTCGCATGCGCGCGTCTAGCCAACTTTCCTCTCGCGGGCTCACAAGCCGCCCAATCACTCAAACCAATGGCCGCCGTCAACACGTCCCAAGCCATGTCAATCATACTATCCAGTGGCCGCCGTCAACACGTCCCAAGCCACATAATCAATCATTCCAATGACCGACGTAAAACACGTCCCGGTCTATCACACCTTTAACGGGCCACCGTCAACACGTCTCAAGCCCGCATCCATTTGGCCCATCGGCCGTTCAAGCCTTCACACGGACCGCCGTCAACACGTCCCAAGTCCGTAGCCCTCCGATCGATCCGGGCTCAAACCGACAGGCGAGCACACGCCATTCAATGAACAAATTTCAAGCCAATTACTCCAACACTCAAAAATCATTACTTAAACCACAATTCACATTTCGCCATCAGCATACTATTTCATCATACAAGTCAGCCATGCATGAATATTCAATTCAAACATAATAATTTAGCTTAAATTAAATAACGCAGCATAATGTAAAGTAGCTAAATTAACTTGCGCCCTAGCCGTTCTAACCCGGGACATGCCAAATAAGTACCCAAAATACTAAGTAGGGCTTAGGATAACACTTACCAATTTTTGGCCCGGAGAAAATCGACTCGGGCTCAAAATAGCCCAAGTGAACAGTACCGGGCGGGCGCGGGAGCGGGCCACACGGGCGCGGGGCTCGGCCACGGCGATGGGCCACGGGCGCAGGGCTCGGCAACAGGCGCGGGGATGGGCGCGGGACTCGGCCACGGGCGCGGCGACGGGCGTGGGGCTCGGCCACGGGCGCGGCGACGGGCGCGGGGCTCGGCCACGGGCACGGCGACGGGCGCGGGGCTCGGCCACGGGCACGGCGACGGGCGCGGGGCTCGGCCACGGGCACGGCGATGGGCGCGGGGCTCGGCCACGGGCACGGCGACGGCACGGGACTCGGCTGGGGGACTCCGGCGCGGCGGCACAGCGGCTGGGGAGGCTCCGGCGCGGCGGCACAGCGGCTGGGGAGCTCCGGCGCGGCGGCACAGCGGCTGGGGAGCTCCGGCGCGGCGGCACAGCGGCTGGGGAGCTCCGGGAAGGGCAGCACAGCGGCTGGGGAGCTCCGGGAGTGGCGGACGGTGGCTGGGACGGCTCCGGCACGGCGGCAGCGGCTCAGGTGAGCTCGGCCGCGGCCGGACAGAGGCTGGGGTGGCTCCGGCGAGGTAGAACGGTGGCTGCGTTGGCGAGCTGAAGTGGCGAGAGAGAGAGAGAAGAGAGAGTGGACCGGGAGAGGGTGGTGCGGCCGGAGGGGAGCTCGGCGGCGGCAGGGGCGGTGCTCCGGCGTCGAGGCGGTGCTGGGGTGGCGGCTGGACGGCTGGGCGACGGCCGGGGCTCGCCGGGCTCGGCGGCGAGCGGCTGCGAGCTGGTGCGAAGGAGAGGAAGGGAAAGAGAGAAAGAGAGAGAGAGAGCTGGGGGGGAAATGGCGCGGCTGCCGGGGTGCACGGCGGCGACAGGGCGGTGCACGGGCGTCGGGGCGGCGCTGGGGACTGGCCGGACGTCTGGACGACGCCCGGGGCTCGCCGGACGCAGCGGCGAGCCGAGCTCGCGCGCTCGAAGGAGAAAGAAGCAGCGCTGGCCGGAGCTTCCAGGCGTCACGGCGGCGCGGCAGCGGCGCGGGGGAGGACGGTGGCGTCGACGGTCGGCGGGGCGGCGTCGGGCGGAGGCTGAGGGTGGTCGGGCGGAGGCGGAGGGTGGTCGAAGGAGGCGGAGGGTCGTCGGGTGAGGGCTGCGGAGGAGGGTTGCGGGGTGAACAGGGGAGGGAGAGGGAGTGGCCGGCGGGCTGCAGGCGGCTGGCGAGCGGTGGTGCAGTCCGGTCGAGCGGCGGCGGCGCGAGGCGAGCGGCTGGGCTCGTCGGACGCGGCGTCTGCAGCAGCGAGAAGCAGGAGCAGAAGCCGAGCGGTCGGGTTCGGGCGAGGGAGAGCGGAGAAGGAGAGAAAGAGAGAGAGAAAAGAGAGAGGGGAGGAGAGAGAAGAGGGAGAGAGAGAGAGAAGGGATGCATGGGGAAGGGGCATGCATGCAGACATGCAGAGGAGCGGCCAGTGCATGGCCGAGGCGCGCACCGAGGGAAAGAGAAAGGAGAGAGAGAGAGAGAGAGAGAGAGAAAGAGAAGAGAGGAAGGGAAAGGAGAGAGAAGAGGGAGCGGCGTGCATGGGGAAGGGGGGGAACGTGCACGGGGAAGTGGCGCAGGCGTGCATAGGGGCGCGCGGGCGTGCATGGGGATTGCGTGTACCGGGGGAAGAGAAAAGGAGAGAGAGAGAGAGAGAGAAGAAAAGGGAAGGGGAAGCGGCGAGCGCGCACCTGGACGTCGCGCGCGTCCAGGGGGGGAGAGAGAGAGAGTGCGTGCGGGCAGAGGGAGGAGAGAGAGAGAGAGGCATATATGCACTCTCAAACGTGATCGGGTGGTCCGAAATCAACCCGAAAATAGCCCTAGGGTTCAAATTAAATCCTAAAAAAAATAATAATGGGCAAAGGCCAAAGTAAATTAGAATAAAAAGACTCGAAATCACGCTACGAGGGAGGTCTACTGGTCCGAAGTCGCACCCGGTCGAAAATCCATTTTTCACACATTCCCGGCAATATTGACGCTGGCCACACAAAAATCGACACCGTCCAATTTATTTCGACCCGGAACTCCCGGAAATTGGCCATCAAGTTTGGGGTCTAAAAACGGTCAAATTCGATCGAGTGCGATTTTAACAAAAGTCTCTATTTTTAAAAAAAACAAAAACCCGAGAGTGATCAGTTCCCGGGCGAGATTCTATTATAAGCGCACTGACAAATTACACGTCTTATAAATCCCCAAAAATGGGCCAAAATTCAGAATGTCACAGAATTAATAAAAAGATTACATTGAATTTTTTCAAATAGTTTATGGACTTAATTGAACATGTACCAAAAGTTCAAAGACGATATTGAACAAATTAAAAATTTAGAGACTGTTTGTGTCATTTTTCCTGTAATGAAATGCTTAACTATTTTTTAATTCCTATCGTTACTAAACCTTCCGGAAGGTGAGGGTGGACATCGAGAAAAGTAGTCTCAGAAGCATACATAGCAGCCCTTCTAGAGCCACGTCCTCATATGCGCAAAACTCAGCTTAATTATTATATAAAATTAAGCAGAAGTCTTTTCTGCAATTAATATTTTTGTCATCAAGTAAATTATGAATGTGAATTCATATTTTCAGTTGACAATGACTTGGAATATGAGGAGGGATAGGATCAGACAGAAGCCAAAGACGAAGAATATTCTTATCTCAGCTTCCAATTTAGAGACTTATTCAAATCCGACGATATATTTCATCCCATTCTAACATCTTGTCTCCATTACGTGTTTTGTTCAGAAGAAGCCTTTTAATATGAAGGCCTGATTTCTTGCATTTTGATTCATATCAGCATGGATGGCGTCTAAAATACGACCAAAGAACCAATTTTATCATCATTAGATGTACTATTATGAAGAAACCTTCTTATTGTTGCAAAATTTTAGACAAGAAATATTATGTAATCCTTTTTGGGTTCAAAGGAATGAAGCGATTAATCCATGCTACAACTAACCTAGGGCTGGATACGAGATCTTACTAGTGAGGCTAATGAGGTCATGCGAGAGTTTGATCAACGTATGGTGCCAATTTCTCTAGTGTGGGAACGAACTAGACAAAAAGGACCGAATGTGTTTCAAATTGAGTTAGAACTCATCGAGTCTAATGTTAAGGATAATATCGAAGGATGAGTCTGAACTTGCGTAACAATGATCTCTGCATATACGCATGTTATCGGTTGTAGGTTTGGACATAAAATATTGTGATTCATAATTCACATATCTTAAGGGTTATGCAATTTGGTGAACTCCTTTTCCTCTTCTATTGCGCACATCACAATTCGATCATATGCCAAAATTAATGTTTCCCACGTCTCCAAATGTAAATGTCTTGTTCATGGTCTATTAGAATTAGAAGGGGCTCCTCACAAAACCAAACTCCGCTCTGTGTAAAGTTGCCATGTACAAGAGAGCTATAGGTAATGCAAATATTAATCCAGGATATTATATATGATGCCTATACGGTATTATCAGTGAATTGCCTAATATAACTATTAATGCTGGATATTATCAGAAGCATACAAAGCAGCCCCATGTACAGTGGTAATAAACTCATATTCGCAAAACTCAGCTTACTTATCACATCCAATTAAGCAGAGCAAGACTTTTCTTTCAATTAATATCTTTTGTCATCAAGTAAATTATGAATGTGAACTCGTATATTCAGCTGACCATGAGTTGGAATAGGAGGCAAAAGAGGACAAGACAGCAGCCAAAGACAGAATATTCTTATTACGGACTTTGACATCTTGGGGAGCAAGCTCAAGACTTGTGGCCGTCCTTGATCAAGCTCAGATAGTGAAACTTATCTCCATTACGTGGTTTGTTCAGAAGAAGCCTTCTTACATGTAGGCCTGATTTTTGGCATATCTCCTAGCATTTTCTCTTTTTTTTTCTTTTTGGTTACTTTTCATATAAAATGACATGATTGAAGTGTGTTTGATTCATCTCAGTGGATAGAATCCAAAATATGTGACATTCTGGATTTTGGCTCGTTTTTGGGATTTATAAAAACGTGTAATTTGTCAGTGCGCTTATAATAGAATCTCGCTCGGGAACTGATCACTCTCGGGTTCTTGTTTTTAAAATAGAGATTTTGCTAGAATCGCACTTGATCGAATTTGGCTGTTATTTAGACCCCAAACTTGGCAATCAATTTCCGGGAGTTACGGGTCGTAATAAATTGAACGGTGTCAATATTATTGTGGCCAGCGTCAGTATTGTCAAAAATATGTGAAAAGTGGATTTTTGACCGGGTGCGACTTTGGACTAGTAGACCTCTTTCGCAGTGTATTTTCGAGTCATTTTATTTTTATTTTACTTTGGCCTTTGTCCCCTAATGTTTTCTAGGATTAATTTGGACCCTAGGATCGTTTTCGGGTTTGAATTCGGATAGTTAGTTTTGCACTCATAGGCGCATTTATTTATTTTTCTCCCTCTCTCTCTCCTCCTTCCGTCGCGTTTTTCCCCCCTCCCCCCTACGCACTGCACGTCACTCCCTGCCCACATGTTCTTTTTCTCTCCCTCTCTCTCTCCTCCTCTCTCTCTTTCTTTCTCCCTCTCTCTTCTCTCTCTCCTCCCTCTGGCCCCGCACGCGTGCGTTTTCCCCATGCAGACCAACGCCCGCACGTCTCCTCTCCCCTCCCCCATACACGTCCGCCCCTTCCCCTCCCCTCCCCTTTTCCTTCTTCTTCTTCTTCTTCTTCTTCTTCTTCTCTCTCTCTCTCTCTCTCTCTCCTTCTCCTTCTCTTCCCCGGTGCATGCTAACCCCCCATGCACGCCCGCTCCCCTGCACGTCTGCAGTCTCCCCTTCCCCATGCAGTCTCCCCCTTACCCCATGCAACACATACACACACACTCTCTCTCTCTCTCTCTCTCTCTCTTTTTCTCTTCCCCCTCTCTCTCTTCTTCTTCTTCTCCTTTCTTCCCTTCTGTCTGGCCCGATAGTTCGGCTCCACTCGGCCCTGCTCGCCGACGCCTGAGATCGCCCGGCCTCCGTACGCCACCGCCAACGCCAGCCAGCTCGACCCCACGCCGCACCGACCGCCAGCCGCCGCCCCCAACTGCCTCAGCAGGCGTTGCCCAGCTGGTCGTTTCGCCGCCGCTCCACCAGCCTCGGACGTCGCCACCTCCCTCACGCCGCCGACGCGCCGCCGCGTCACCCAGCAGCTCCGGCCAGCGCTGCCCTTCCCCTCCTCCCGAGCGCGCGAGCTCGGTTCGCTGCCACTCGCCGCCGCATCCGCCGCGTCCGGCGAGTCCCGACCGTCGCCCGGTCGTCCGACTCGCTCCCCAGCGCCGTCCTGACGCCTGAGCACCGCCGCCGTCGCCACCAAGCACCCCCACAGCCGCACCACCCGCCTCAGCCCACTCCCACTTCCTCTCTTTGGCCTTTTGCCGCTCGCCGTCGCTCCAGCCGGCCAGCCCGACGCCACCCGACCCCACCAACAATCGCGCCGTGCCGCTCCGCCGCCGGCGGTTCGCTCCTCTCCCTCAGCCCCGATCTCTCTCTCTCTCTCTCTCTCTCTCTCTCTCTCTCTCTCTCTCTCACCCGGCTAACCTCTTCCCTTTCAGCTCGCTGTGCACCGCTGCCGTAGCCGTCGCCGCCTCACTGCACCAGCCAGCCAGCCAGCCCCGCCGGCCAGCCAGCCAGCCCTGCTAGCCAGCCAACCCAGCCCGCGGCCAAGCCTCCTCGAGCCGTGGCCGAGCCGTCGCTCGCACGCCCAAGCCACTGCCCGCTGCTCGGCCCTTGGCCGTCCCGCTCGGCCACTCGCCCGCACGCTCGGCACGTTGCCTGTTCAAGCCAGCCGTCGCCCAGGCACGTCGCCCGTTCCGCTCGGCCGTGCGCCCCGGGCACGTCGAACATCCACCGCACCAGTGCACTAGGCACAACGTCCGCCCGCCATGCCCGTGTTGGTAGGCCAGAGTGCCCGTGTGGCCCGTGCCCGCGCCTAGTCGGTATTGTTCACTCGGGCCATTTTAGGCCCGAGTCGATTTTTCCCCGGGCCAAAACTTTGTAAGTAACATCCTAAGCCCTATCTAGTATTTTAGGTAATCTATAGACTTGTCTCGGGTTAGAACGGCTAGGGCGTGTGTTAATTTAGTTAGTTTACATTATGGTTGCATTATTTGAATTTGGTTTAATTAATATGTTTGAATTGGATATTAGTGCGTGCCATTAATATGTTTGAATTGGATATTAGTGCGTGCCGACTTGAACATTGGGTTCGTATGATGAGATGGCGAAATGTGCATTTCGGCTGAGTTGCGAATGTGGTATGTTTGATGTAATTGGCTTGAAACTTATTTATTGAATGGCGTGTGCTTGCCTGTCGGTTTTAAGCCCGGATCGATCGGAGGGCTACGGACTTGGGACGTGTTGACGGCGGTCCGTGTGAAGGCATGATCGGCCGATGGGCCAATTGGATGCGGGCTTGAGACGTGTTGACGGTGGCCCGTTAAAGGTGTGATAGACCGGGACGTGTTTACGTCGGTCATTGGAACGACTTGATTGTGTGGCTTGGGACGTGTTGACGGCGGCCACTGGAATGGAATGATTGGTATGGCTTGGGACGTGTTGACGTCGGCCACTGGTTTGATTGATTGTGTGGCTTGTGAGCCCGTGAGAGGAAAGTCGACTGGACCCGTGTGCGCTATGTGATTGATTGGATTGGCTAATGGCGCGTATGATTGCTTGGATGGATTGATTGAATGTGAGTGGGAAGAGTGTGCCGGGTGATTGTGATATAGTGTTGAATTATTCTTGTTTTATCATATTCAGACTAATGTGCAGGGTTGGTTCATGATTCGAGGCGAGGTAAGTTTGTCGTGTGGAATTGGTTACGTTTGCCTATTGATTTGCCTGTTAGACTTGTCTGGGTACGCATTAGCCTAGGTGAGGTTTAGGGTGTCGCTTATTGAGACTCGTTCTCACGGTTATTATATAACCATTTTCAGATCCCCGTCCTTGAGTATGGCGCCACCTAGGCGTTTTGGGGTCCCCATGCATACGGTGCATGTGGACGATGAGTACCCGGACCCGAACCCGGGAGAGACTTACATTAGGCATCGCACTTACGTTTGGGTAGATGTGGGAAGAGAGGAGCTGGAGCGTCATGACTACTTGGCGTGGTCCCATAGGGTCGGGTTGGTGAACTCTAGGCCAATCCGAGGTTTGAAGGGTTGCGACACTCCAACGAGAATGCGGTTAACTGGGAGCCCTGGTACAAGTTCGCTCCCGATGGCGAGGTGTCAGATCCCGGCAGTCCCCCGACGAATCCCAATCCAATGCCAGCACCTGTCCCCCAGCCCGAGCCTGAAGAGGAGCCCGAGCCCGAAGAGGAGCCCATGGTGGTCAAGCAGGGGGATGAAGAGGAGAACCCGATCGAGATAGACTTGGACTCAGATTCAGATTCCTCTGGGTCCGATCCGGATTGGACGCCGTAGGGATGCTTAGGAGTAGGGTTAAGAAGTTTTCTTTCGGTAGAGTCCCATTTTGGTACTGTCAATAGTCTACCCAGCCCCTGTCCCTTTTTAATGATGATATGGATCTAACCCTAGCGGCCTAATGTATGATTACTGTGGATTCAGGTTAATGTTTTTTTATGTTTTAAAATTCTCGTTGTCCTATCCCTTTGTCATATTTTTAATGTCATGGTTATTTTATTTCGTTTCCGCTTGCGTAGTTCGTTTGAGTCGGCGACGCGTCCTGGGATATTGCGTTCTTTACGACCGTTGAAGGGGTGTCGCGAGTCCGTTGGGGTTCGGGGCGTGACAAAATACGTGTAACATTCCGAATTTCGACCCATTTTTGGGATTTATAAAATGTGTAATTCGTCAGTGCGTTTATAATAGAATCTCGCCCAGGAACTGATCACTCTTGGGTTTTTGTTTTCAAAAATAGAGATTTCGTTAGAATCGCACTCGATCGAATTTGGCTGTTATTTAGACCCTGGACTTGGCAATCGATTTTCGGGAGTGTCGGGACGAAATAAATTGGACGGTGTCAATATTATGGTAGCCAGCGTTGAGATTGTCAGGAATAATGGAATGAGGGGAGTTTTTGACCGAGTGCGAATTTGGACTAGTAGGCCTCCCTCGTTATAATTTGGTTTAATTAATTTGGCCTTTGTCCCTTTTTATATGTGAGGTTTATTTTAGACCGGTAGATCATTTTCGATTTTGAATTTGAGCCATCGGATCGCATTTAATATTTGAATGTTCAAATTATTTCTTATTCTAATTCTCTCTCTCTTCCCTCTGACCGCGCGCACGTTCTCTCTCTCCCTCTCTCTTTCCTCTCTCCTCTGCCGCGCCTGTCCTCTCCGCGCACGCCACTCTCTATTCCCCATGCAGACCCCTCTCTCTCTCTCTCTCTCTTTTCCCCTTTCTTTCTCCCTCGGCCGTGCACGTTGCGCCCCATACAGACTAACCCCCTGACACACACTCTCTCTCCTCTTCCTTCTTCTTCCCCTTCTCTTCTCTCTCTCTTCCCTTTTTCTTTTGGTCTTCTTCGGTTCCTTCCTTCCCCGACGAGCCTGCATGTGGCCCTTGCTCCATTCGGCGCCTGCCCAGCTCGCCGACCGCCGCTCGTCGGACTGACCCCCACCAGCCGCCGTCGCGCTGCCGCTTCGCCAGCCACCACGCCGTTCGCCCCGCCTGTCACGCCCGAACCCCAACGGGCTCGCAACACCCCTTCAACGGTCAAAAAAAAAACGCGACGTCCGAGGACGCGTCGCCGACCCAAACGAATTACGCAAACGGAAGCGAAATGAAACAACCCTGACATCGAAAAGCATGACAAAGGGATAGGACAACGAAAATTTTAACGAACATAAAACATAACCAAAATCCATAATAATCATACATTAGGCCACTAGGGTTAGATCCGCACAGTCATCAAAAAGGGACAGGGGCTGGGTAGACTACTGACAGTACCAAAATTAGACTCTACCAAAGGAAAACTTCCTAGCCCTACTCCTAAGCATCCCTACGGCATCCAATCCGGATAGGATCCAAGGGAGTTTGAATCTGAATCCGAGTCTATCTTGATAGGGTTCTCCTCTGCATCTCCCTGCTCGGCTGCCATGGGCTCCTCTTCGGGTTCGAGCTCGGACTCCTCCTCAGGATCGGGCTCGGGGACAGGTGCCGTCATTGGATCGGGATTCGCGGGGGGACTGCCGGGGTCTGACACCTCACCATCGGGAGCGAACTTGTCCCAGGGTTCCCAGTTAACCGCATCCCCGTTGGAGTGTCGCAACCCCTCAAAACCCCGGATTGGCCCGGAGTTCACCAATCCGACCCTATGGGACCACGCCAGGTAGTCGTAGCGCTCCAGCTGCTCTAGTCCAACATCTACCCAAACGTACGTGCGATGCCTAATGTAAGACTCTCCCGAGTTCGGACCCGGGTACACATCATCCTCATGCAACGTATGCATGGGGACCCCAAAACGCCTAGGTGGCGCCATACTCAAGAACGGGGATCTGAAAATGGTTATATAATAACTGTCGCGACCCTAAAAAAATTTAGTTCATTTTTCCTCGGGCTAATGGATTATTAAGATTGAACTTAACTCGGGCCCTCCCAAGCCCTACCAATTCGCAACTTAGGGTTTAAGTTCTTTAACGTGCAAATATTTTCATGCTTGGAGTCGCCACTAATCATTTTACGGTAGGTCGATTAGAAACCTAAATAAAACATAGGGAGACATGTTTTATTCCTACGAACCAGAGATTCTAAGTCCGGGGACTTGATTACGCTAGATCTAGTCTAACGCCCTTTCGGTACCTTTTCATTTCAAAAATACTTTGGCAGGCAGTTTGGATCCATTTTAACCTAATTACTAACATGTGAGGTGTTCATGCGGGTGCGCAGACCACCAATTTAACACCCATAAATCAAAGCATTAAATAAATTGCTAGTTTAGGAGAACAACTTACCCGGGATCCAGCAAGCGTCTGCATTGTTAGCGAAAAATCATACAGACAATCCTAATATGATTTCTAATTAACAAAGCATTCACTCAATCTCTTTTTTTGGATTTTCGCTTTATTTAAATGAAACCTACCTATATGCAATGACGTGCAAATATGACATGCGAAATAATGCAACCTAGCATGCAAACTATATGTCATGCAACGACGTGACCTAATTCTAATGACGTGCAATGATGTATTTTTGGTATTTTTCTTTAAGGAAATTCGGAATTAAATGAAATTCGGAATTAAAAACATGCCTAATTTAACATGCAAACTAATGACTTCTATTTTTGGTATTTTCTGTTTAAAATTCGAAATTCAAAAATACCTAAATTAACATGCAATCTAAGATGATTTAATCTATCCTAGAACGACTTATTTTTTGGATTTTTGTTTATGAAAATTCGGAATAATAAAATAACGTGAATAATCCGTTAGGACTTGAAATAATACTTAATTTAAATTAGGAAACATGCCACGTTAAGTCCTAATTTAAATTAGATATTTATCTTATCCTTCGGGATATATTCAAAAACCCTCGACATGCAAAAATTCTAATTTAAATCAAAACAGAAAATTTTTTGGGTTTTCTTTTTATTTGAAAAGGAAAACAATTTAAAACAAGGATAACAATCAGACTCAAATCAACCACGCAATCCGCCAAATTTGTTTCAAACTCGGATTAGGCACAAAAATCAAATTATCGGTCATATCTAAAGGGTTATAGATATTGACGGATAATTGATTATTCAAATTTGGAAAGCAAATCGAAATCATTATCGTATTCAAGTGGTTATGAATAGAATAATGATTTCCTCCGTACCGCCGCGTATCGGACTTTAGGGTTAAAGTCGGATAGACGTCCCGATGCGTTGCTAAATTAGGAAACGATTCCTAATTTGAATATTTCAAATATTGCGGATATGAACATTATCTTAAGACGTCTAACGGATATACATGCAATATTCCAAACAATTCAAACTAGGAAATTACATATTCAAAATTGCATCGGATAATCACCTTACCTAATTTATATAATTACCAAATTTGAATTGGCTCGGGATCGCGTCTTTGCGGATCGGGATCGAGAGGCACGGTGCCGGTGGGCAACACGGCGGCGGGACTCCGGGGCACTGTTCCGGTGAGCTGCTCGCCGGCGAGGCTCACGGCACCGGCGAGGACTGTTCTGGCGTCGGGAACAGCACGAACAGCAGCGGGGGACAGCGACACCGGCTACTCGGCGGACTCGGCTGCGGCTACTCTGGTGGCGGCTGTGGCGGCCTCACCGACGGGGCTGCTCCGGATGATGATCAGTGAGCGAATGGCGGCGCAGCAGCTTCTCCGGCGAGCACAGCGGCACGGCTGGGCAGTAGTCTCCAAACGACCACCAACAGCGGCGGCGGAGAGGGGCGGAGCAGCAACGGATGGCGGCGCTGATCTCCGGTCTACTCGTGGCTAGAGGCGCAAGGCGGGACGGCGGATACTCTGGCTGGGACGGTGGCTGTAGGCGACGCGGCAGCGGCGGAGGCGGTGAACGATCGGCGACGGGCTCCGGGGCAGCAGCGACGGCACGGACGGCTCTCCGGGCGACGGTGCAGGCGACAACGCGGGGCGGTGCACGACGTGCGGCGGGAGGAGAGGCGGAGCTTGGCGGGCGCCGGTGCTGCTGGGCACGGCGGTGACGCGGGGCTGGCGCGCGGCGGGCAGTGGTGCTCGGCGTGATCCTCCCCGGCCTCTCTCTCTCTCTTACTCTCACTCAAAAATTTCTGATCTGAATTATGACGTGTCCCCCCCTAATTTGACCTAATGTATGTTTATATAGTCTAATCTAGGTCAAATTAGATGGGCTTAATTAACCTAATGGGCTTAGGCTTGGGCTTAGGTCTTAATTAAATGGGCTGAATTAGCTTGGGCTAAGCTCAAATTAAAACAACCAAGCCCATATGACGTGAAATTTTCGGCCCTAGCATTCCCGAGTGAACCGAGCTTGATTCGATGGAAATTAAGCACATTCGCCATTGCCGATTCTATGCAAAAAAATGCGATTAAAATAAAATGAACCTAAACTATATGTTATGCAAAATTAAATTATTTTTGTTTAGGGGTTAAAAATTAATCCCTAATTTTCTAATGCATATTATACTAAATGAATGTCGGTAAAATTTAGGTGTCAACAATAACCGTGAGAACGAGTCTTAATAAGTGACACCCTAAACCTCACCTAGGCTAATGCGTACCCAGACAAGTCTAACAGGCTAATCACCAGGCAAACATAACAAAATCCACACGACAAACATACCTCACCTCGGATCCTGAACCAACCCTACACATTAGTTTGAATATGATAAAACAAGAATAATTCGACACTATATCACAACCACCCGGCACATGTTTCCCACTCACAATCAGTCAATCCATCCAAGTAATCATACGCGCCATTAGCCAATCCAAATCAATCACATAGCGCATACGAGTCCAGTCAACGTTCCTTTCATGGGCTCACAAGCCACACAATCAATCATACCCATGGCCGCCATCAACACGTCCCAAGCCATACCAATCATACCATCCAGTGGCCGCCGTCAACACGTCCCAAGCCACAAATCAAGTCATTCCAATGACCGACGTAAACACGTCCCGGTCTATCACACCTTTAACGGGCCACCGTTAACACGTCTCAAGCCCGCATCCAATTGGCCCATCGGCCGTTCATGCCTTCACACGGACCGCCGTCAACACATCCCAAGTCCGTAGCCCTCCGATCGATCCGGGCTTAAAAATCGACATGCAAGCACACGCCATTCAATGAATAAATTTCAAGCCAATTACACCAAACATTCAATAATCACAACTTAATCCACAATTCACATTTCGCCACCTCAGCATACGAATTCGTCGTACAAATCGGCCATGCACAAATATCCAATTCAAACTTATTAATCTAGCCCAATTCAAATAACGCGGTTATAGTGTAAACTAACTAAATTAACATACGCCCTAACCATTCTAACCCGAGACATGCCAATTGAATACCCAATATACTAGATAGGGCTTAGGATATCACTTACCAAGTTTTGGCCCGAGAAAAATCGACTCGGGCCCAAAATGGCCAGAGTGAACAGTACCGGACTAGGCTCGGGCGCGGGCCACACGGGCACGGTGGCCGGACGGTGCGCCTGGTGCACGGGCACGGTGGCCATGCGGCGTGCACGGGGGCGCACGGCCGAGTGGGACAGGCGACGACTTGGCTTGAACGGGCAATTTGCCAGGCACACGGACGAGCGGCCGAGCGAGATGGGCGACGGGCCGAACAGCGGGCAGGCGGCCTGGCCGAGCAGGCGACTGCTTGGCCACGGCCCGGGGGCTTAGCCGCGAGCTGGCTGGCTGGCCGACGGCAACGGCGGCGGCGCCCGGCGGCAGCGACGGCGGCGGCGGTGCCCGGCGGCAGCGGCGGCGACGGGGTGGCACGGCTCGGCTGCTGGCGGGGTCGGGTGGCGTCGGGCTGGCCGGCTGGAACGGCGGCGAGCGGCAGAACGCCCACTAGGAGGAGAGGAAGGTGGTTGAGGTGAGGTGGAGTGGCTGGGGGGCTCGGTGACGGCGACGGCGGCACTCAGGCGTCGGGACGACGCTGGGGGGGCTGGTCGGACGACTGGGCGACGATCGGGGCTCGCCGGACACGGCGGCGAGCGGTGGAGGGCCAAAGAAGGGAAGAGGGAGTGGACCGGGGGCGGGGTGACGCGGCTGTGGGGGTGCTCGGCAGCGATGGCAGTAGTGCTCAGGCATCGAGGCTGCGCCGGGAAGCTGGCTGGGCGGTGGCGCGGTGGTCGGGACTCGTCGGACGCGGCGACGAGCGGCGGCGAGCCGAGCTCGTGCGCTCGGGAGGAGAGGAAGGCAGTGCCGGGCGGAGCTGCTGGGCGACGGGGCGGCGCAGCGACGGTGTGAGGGGGGGCGGCGACGTCGGTAGCTGGTGGAGCGGTGCCGGGCGGAGGCGGAGGGTGGTCGAGCGACGGCTGCGGAGGCGGAGAGGGGCTGCGGAGACGGGGAGGGGCTGCGGAGACGAGGAGGGAGAGAATGACCAGCGACGGGGGCGGCCGGCGGGACTGCAGCGGCTGGTCGGGCGGCAGCGGCGCGAGGCGGTCGCCGGGGCGGGCAGTGGCTGTGTGCAGTCAGCGTGCAGCACCAGAGGCCGGACCGTTCGGGCGAGAGAGAAGGAGAGGAAAGAGAAGAAGGAGAGAAAGAGGGAGGGAGGGGAAAAGAAAAGGAGGAGGAGAGAGAAAATGGCCTGCATGGGGAAGGGAATGTGCATGGGAAAGGGGAGAGGGGGCAGACGTGCAGGAGGAGCGGCGTGTGCATGGCCTTGGCGTGCACGGGGAAAAGAGAAGGGGGAGAGAGAGAGGGAGAGAGAGAGAGAGAGAAGGGGGGAGGCGTGTGGGCAGAGGGTGACGTGCAGCGCGTAAGGAGGGGGGAGAAACGCGGCGGAAGGAAGGAGGAGAGAGAGAAGAGAGAGAGAAAAAAATAATTAAATGCGCCTATGAGTGCAAATCTAACGGTCCGAATTCAAACCCGAAAATGATCCCAGGGCCCAAATTAAATACTAGAAAACGTTAGGGGACAAGGGCCAAAGTAAATTAAGAATAAAAGGACTCAAAATACACTACGAGGGAGGTCTACTAGTCCAAAGTCGCATCCGGTCGAAAATCCACTTTTCACATATTCCTGACAATACTGACGCTGGCCACAATAATATCGACACCGTCCAATTTGTTTCGACCCAGAACTCCCGAAAATTGACTGCCAAGTTTGGGGTCTAAATAACGGTCAAATTCGATCGAGTGCGATTCTAACAAAAATCTCTATTTTAAAAAAAAGGAACCCGAGAGTGATCAGTTCCCGGGCGAGATTTTATTATAAGCGCACTGACAAATTACACGTTTTTTAAATCCCAAAAACGGGTCAAAATCCAGAATGTTACAACTCTTCCCCCTTACAAAAATTTCGTCCTCGAAATTTACAACCCAACCCAACTATTCAAATAAATGGGGGTATTGGTGTCGCATCGACTCTTCACTTTCCCACGTCGCGCCTTCGGTTCCATGGTGCTTCCAAATAACCTTGACCATCGGGATTTTCTTGTTCCGTAACACTCTTTCTAGTCTGTCCTCGATCCGAACTGGCTTTTCCACGTACGACACCCTGTCGTCCACGTCTATTTCCTCATAGTTCAGCACGTGGGTTGGGTCCGGTTCATATTTCCTTAGCATAGACACGTGGAACACGTTGTGCACTTGAGACAAATTTGGCGGTAGTGCGAGACGATAAGCCAAGGTGCCTATTCTCTCTAAGATCTCGAATGGACCCACGTACCTCGGGCTCAACTTTCCTTTCTTACCAAACCGAGATAGTCCCCTCATCGGCGACACCTTGAGGAATACGTGGTCCCCTACTTGAAATTCCAAAGGTTTACGTCTTCGGTCTACATAATTCTTTTGGCGGCTCTGAGCGGTTTTGAGTCTGTCCCAAATAACCTTGACTGTCTTAGTCGACTGCTGCACTAACTCTGGGCCTGTAATGCTCCTCTCACCAACTTCATCCCAGCAAACCGGCGTTCTGCAGGCTCTGCCGTACAATGCTCCAAACGGTGCCATTCTAATGCTCTGCTGAAAGCTATTGTTGTAGGCGAATTCCACCAAATGCAACTGTTCCTCTCAGCCACCCTTAAAATCCAAAACACAAGCTCGCAGCATGTCTTCCAAAGTCTGGATCGTCCTTTCCGACTGGCCATTCGTCTGGGGATGATAGGCCGTGCTAAACTGTACCTTCGTTCCTAATGTCGTATGAAGACTTTTCCAAAAGGCGGCAGTAAATGTAGGATCACGGTCCGAAGTGATCGTCACTGGTACTCCATGGAGACGGACTATATATCGCACGTACAAGTCGGCATACCTTTCCAAGGCGAAATCCTTTCGTACCGGTAGAAAATGCGCTGATTTTGTCAACCGGTCAACTATCACCCAAATCGAATCATGACCCCTTTGACTTCTTGGTAATCCCATTACGAAGTCCATCGTGATGTATTCCCATTTCCACTTGGGAATTTCCAATGGCTGCAACATTCCACTCGGCTTGCAGTGTTGCGCCTTCACTTGTTGGCACGTTAAACACTTAGCCACATGCTTGGCCACATCCACTTTCATGTCGTTCCACCAATAATGCTGCCGTAAATTCTGATACATTTTTGTGCTCCCCGGGTGAATACTGTACGTACTACGGTGCGCTTCAGACAAAATCTCTTCCTTCAGTTCTGTATCACTGGGCACACATAACCGTTCACGGAACTTTAGAATCCCTTCCTCGGACACCTGAAAATCCGATTTCCTCTTTGTGGTATCCATACTCACGATCTTCTGTATCTCCGGGTCCGTCGATTGAAGAGCCTTAATCTTAGCCTGAATTTCTGGTTCAATCCTCAATGCAGCAAGTAAACTCGAGACCTGACTTACTTCAAACTTAAATCCCGAATCTCGAACTCCCTCCAATAGAGTCCACTCCTTGACCATCATATGCGCGATGCTCGATTTCCGGCTCAGTGCATCCGCAACCCTATTAGCCTTTCCAAGGTGATACAATATATCGCAGTCATAGTCCTTAAGGAGTTCCATCCAACGACGCTGTCTCAAATTTAATTCCTTTTGGGAGAACAAGTACTTTAGACTTTGATGGTCCGTATAGATATGAAATTTCTCCCCACACAGGTAGTGTCTCCAAATCTTAAGAGCGAAAATAATTGCAGCCAACTCCAAATCATGTGTCGGATAATTCTGCTCATGCGGCCTCAATTGCCGCGATGCGTATGCCACTACTTTCCCGTGTTGCATTAGCACGCATCCCAATCCCCTTAACGACGCGTCACTGTAAATCTCATATCCTCCCGGTCCTGACGGGATCGTTGATACTGGCGCGGTTGTCAATCTCTGTTTTAGTTCTTGGAAGCTCCTTTCACACTTATCCGTCCATTCAAATCTCGTCTCCTTCTTCAGTAATCGCGTCAAAGGCATCGCTATTGCTGAAAATCTTTCCACGAAGCGTCTGTAATACCCCGCTAGACCTAAAAAGCTCCGGACCTCGGTTACTGTTGTCGGTCTTGGCCAATTCACGACGGCTTCAACTTTCGCCGGGTCCACTGCAATTCCTTCTCCAGATACCACATGCCCTAAGAATGCCACTTGATGAAGCCAGAACTCACACTTACTGAACTTGGCGTAGAGTACATGTTCCCTTAAGGTCCGTAGAACCTTCTCCAAATGCGCTTCGTGTTCGGCGGGACTCTTCGAATACACCATAATATCGTCGATAAACACGATCACAAACTGATCCAAAAATTCCTTGAATACTCGATTCATTAAGTCCATAAAGGCTGCAGGGGCATTCGTCAGTCCAAACGGCATTAACGTAAACTCATAGTGTCCATATCTCGTCCTAAATGCCGACTTCGGCACATCCTCCTTCTTGATCTTCAATTAATGATAGCCAGTCCTCAAGTCGATCTTAGAAAACACTGACGCCCCTTGCAACTGGTCGAATAGGCCCTCAATCCTTGGCAACGGGTACTTATTCTTGATGGTCACTTGGTTCAGTTGTCTGTAGTCAATGCATAATCTCAACGATCCATCATTTTTCCTTACAAATAAAACTGGCGCTCCCCATGGAGACGCACTAGGGCGAATAAATCCCTTGTCCAATAACTCTTGCATTTGGACTTTCAACTCTTTCAATTCTGACAGCGACATCCTATAAGGTGCTTTCGAAATCGGTTCCGTACCCGGGGCCAACTCAATTGCGAACTCCACTTCTCTGTCAGGAGGCAGTCCCGGCAATTCCTGAGGGAAGACATCGGGAAAATTGCATACCACGGCTATATCCTATAGTCTCGGCTCTCCAACCGTTGAATCAATTACATTTGCCAGAAATCCTTGGCATCCCTCTACCAACAGCTTCATTACCTCGAGCGACGAAATCCAAGGGATCGAGGTTCCTCCTCGGTTTCCCACAAACTCAAATTTAGGCTGTCCAACCGAATTAAATTGGATTACCTTGCTACTACAATCCATAACTGCTCTCTGTTTGACTAACCAGTCCATACCGACTATCACATCAAAGTCATGTATACGTAATACCGCCAAATCTATCCTCCCTTCCCTATCACCAATCACTATCTTACAATCGGGACATCCTAACGTAATCAGCACTTTGTCATTCAATGGAGTAGTAACACACAACACAACATCAAGCGACTTCGGCTCAATCCCAGATAGTTCAACAAACTGCTCAGAAATAAAGGAATGCGACGCCCCCGGATCAAATAAGGCATAAGCAGCATGATCACAGAGAGAGACCGTACCTGTGACCACGCCCGGCGCGTCCTGCGCTTCCCTCCTTGCCATTGCATACACTCGTCCTTGGGCCGGCGGCCTGTTCTGATTTGTCGGTTGAGCAGCTCTAAATTGATTTCCACTCCGGGGCGGCAACGACGGCAATATAGGCGGTCCAGCTTGTCTATGGGTGGGGCAGTCCTTCATCTGGTGGCCCCTCCCTCCACATGTAAAACACGCTCCGCCCCTATTCGGGCAAGGTCCATTCCCGTGTCTTCCTCCACATAGCCTACACGGGGCGTTCTAATAACGGTTTGGCTTCCCAATGTTCCTCTGAGCTGGCGGGACAAAGCGGCTGTTTCCTGACATGGGCCTCTTCCTTAGTTGGCGGTTGTCCCTAGTCGAGGCGTACCGCGATCCAGAAGGGGCAGCCCAGTCCATCTGATCTCGTTCGATTGCCTGCGCCCTTTCATATATCTCATTATAACTCCTCAAGTTCAAGGAGATCATCTGAGTACGAAGGTCCGGCTTCAGCCCATCCCGGAACCTCCTAGCCTTGTCCGTTGGATCCTCCACCATCCTGGGGGAAAATTTGGACAATCTTGCAAACTCAGCCTCATACTGGTCCACTGACAACTGACCCTGTCGAAGTCTCATAAATTCTGCCAATTTCTGCTCTCGAGCACTCTCCAAGAAGTACTTACCATTGAAGGTCTCAGTGAAGACAGCCCAACTTGGAGTAGTACCAGTGGGGAACACCTGACCCTTGGTGGCCCTCCACCAATCACTTGCATTGTTCTGAAGTTGGTAGACTGCTAGCGTTACCCTCTCTTCCTCAGTACACCCGAGCACCTCAAAAGCTTTCTCTAGCTCCTCTATCCATCTTGGTGCAGCCTCGGGGTCACCTCTCCCATCAAACTTCGGGGGTTTTAGCCTCAGAAACTGCTCTACTAGCTTGGACATAGGCCTGATCATGTTCACTAGCATCATGCCTAGATCTCCACCAACCGCATTAATCTCCTGATTCCCATTATTCCCAACGATCTCACTGGCAGCTGTAGCAGCAACAGTAGCACTCCTTTCTCCGGCCTGCCTTCCCGATTAAAACCCTGCTTCCTCAAGTACCCTTCACATCTCATCCAACCTAGGATCCCCCGTCACTCCAGCTTGCGAGGTTACACGACCTCTTCCTCGACCTCGACCTCGACCTCGACCTCGACCTCTACCTTGACCGCTACCTTGACCGTCCATCTTACTGATTCTCACGCACGCTCACCTGATAAGGTCTAAGCAGTAATTAGAAATCTAGGACAATTAAACCAGTCTATGCCCTAGGTAGTACATCGCAACACAATTCGCTAAACAAACAGCCAATCACAACATCACTCAATAACAACCAACAGGGTCTCGTGCACTTACCTCAAGTCCTGACGCACCTGCATCTCACATATTATTGCATAAACTCAAGCAGCAATCACAATCACATTGTCTGGGGTACGCATAGCACACAAGTCTCCCTAACTGGCTACCCCAAAGTCATCGCTCCTTATCACTCCAGGTTTCGACCGTCTTAGATCGAGCAGACCTTGCTCTGATACCAAAACAACGGGATGTCACGCCCCGAACCCCAACGGGCTCGCGACACCCCTTCAACGGTCATAAAAAAAACGCGATGTCCCAGGACGCGTCCCGACCCAAACGAATTACGCAAGCGGAAGCGAAATGAAACAACCTTGACATCGAAAAGCATGACAAAGGGATAGGACAACGAAAATTTTAACGAACATAAAACATAACCAGAATCCATAATAATCATACATTAGGCCACTAGGGTTAGATCCGCACAGTCATCAAAAAGGGACAGGGGCTGGGTAGACTACTGACAGTGCCAAAATGAGACTCTACCAAAGGAAAACTTCCTAGCCCTACTCCTAAGCATCCCTACGGCGTCCAATCCGGATCGGATCCAAGGGAGTCTGAATCTGAATCCGAGTCTATCTCGATCGGGTTCTCCTCTGCATCTCCCTGCTCGACTACCATGGGCTCCTCTTCGGGTTCGGGCTCGGACTCTTCCTCAGGCTCGGGCTCGGGGACAGGTGCCGGCATTGGATCTGGATTCGCCAGGGGACTGCCGGGGTCTGACACCTCACCATCGGGAGCGAACTTGTCCCAGGGTTCCCAGTTAACCGCATCCCCGTTGGAGTGTCGCAACCCCTCAAAACCCCGGATTGGCCCGGAGTTCACCAATCCGACCCTATAGGACCACGCCAGGTAGTCGTGGCGCTCCAGCTGCTCTAGTCCAACGTCTACCCAAACGTACGTACGATGCCTAATGTAAGACTCTCCCGGGTTCGGACCCGGGTACACATCGTCCTCATGCAACGTATGCACGGGGACCCCAAAACGCCTAGGTAGCGCTATACTCAAGGACGGGGATCTGAAAATGGTTATATAATAACCGTGAGAACGAGTCTCAATAAGTGACACCCTAAACCTCACCTAGGCTAATGCGTACCCAGACAAGTCTAACAGGCGAATCACCAGGCAAACATAACAAAATCCACACGACAAACTTACCTCGCCTCGGATCCTGAACCAACCCTGCACATTAGTTTGAATATGATAAAACAAGAATAATTCGACACTATATCACAACCACCCGGCACATACTTCCCACTCACAATCAGTCAATCCATCCAAGCAATCACACGCGCCATTAGCCAATCCAAATCAATCACATAGCGCATACGAGTCCAGTCAACGTTCCTTTCACGGGCTCACAAGCCACACAATCAATCATACCCATGGCCGCCGTCAACACGTCCCAAGCCATACCAATCATACCATCCAGTGGCCGCCGTCAGCACGTCCCAAGCCACAAATCAAGTCATTCCAATGACCGACGTAAACACGTCCCGGTCTATAACACCATTAACGGGCCACCGTCAACACGTCTCAAGCCCGCATCCAATTGGCCCATCGGCCATTCATGCCTTCACACGGACTGCCGTCAACACGTCCCAAGTCCGTAGCCCTCCGATCGATCCGGGCTTAAAAATCGACAGGCAAGCACACATCATTCAATGAATAAATTTCAAGCCAATTACACCAAACATTCAATAATCACAACTTAATCCACAATTCACATTTCGCCACCTCAGCATACGAATTCGTCGTACAAGTCGGCTATGCACAAATATCCAATTCAAACTTATTAATCTAGCCCAATTCAAATAACGTGGTTATAGTGTAAACTAACTAAATTAACATACGCCCTAGCCATTCTAACCCGAGACATGCCAATTGAATACCCAATATACTAGATAGGGCTTAGGATATCACTTACCAAGTTTTGGCCCGGAAAAAATCGACTCGGGCCCAAAATGGCCCGAGTGAACAGTACCGGACTAGGCTCGGGCGCTGGCCACACGGGCACGGTGGCCGGACGGTGCGCTTGGTACACGGGCACAGTGGCCGTGCGGCGTCCCCGGGGGCGCACGGCCAAGTGGGACAGGCGACGACTTGGCTTGAACGGGCAATGTCTCGGGCACACGGGCGAGCGGCCGAGCGAGACGGGCGACGGGCCGAACAGCGGGCAGGCGGCCTGGGCGAGCGGGCAACTGCTCGGCCACGGCCTGGGGGCTTGGCCGCGAGCTGGCTGGCTGGCTGGCCGACGGCGATGGCGGCGGCGCCCGGCGGCAGCGGCGGCGACGGGGTGGCACGGCTCGTCTGCTGGTGGGGTCGGGTGGCGTCGGGCTGGCCGGCTAGGGCGGCGGTGAGCAGCAGAACGCCCACGGGGAGGAGAGGAAGGTGGTTGAGGTGAGGTGGAGTGGCTGGGGGGCTCGGCAACGGCGACGACGGCGCTCAGGCGTTGGGACGGCGCTGGGAGGCTGGCGGGATGACTGGGTGACGATCGGGACTCGCCGGACACGGCGGCGAGCGGTGGAGGGCCAAAGAAGGGAAGAGGGAGTGGACTGGGGGTGGGGTGACGCGACTGCGGGGGTGCTCGGCGGCGATGGCGGTGGTGCTCAGGCGTCAGGGCTGCGCCGGGAAGCTGGCTGGGCGGCGGCACGGTGGCCGGGACTCGCCGGACGCGGCGGCAAGCCGAGCTCGCGCGCTCGGGAGGAGAGGAAGGCAGCGCCAGCCGAAGCTGCTGGGCGACGCGGCGGCGCGGCGACGGTGCGAGGGGGGCGGCGACGTTGGTGGCTGGTGGAGAGGTGCCTGGTGGAGGCGGAGGGTGGCCGAGCGACGGCTGCCGAAGCGGAGAGGGGTTGCGGAGACGGGGAGGGGCTGCGAAGACGGGGAGGGGAGAATGACCAGCGACGGGGGCGGCCGGCGGGACTACAGCGGCTGGTCGGGCGGCGGCGGCGCGAGGCGGTCGCCGGGGCGGCCAGTGGTTGTGTGCAGTCGGCGAGCAGCACCAGAGGCCGGACCGTTCGGGCGAGAGAGAAGGAGAGGAAAGAGAAGAAGGAGAGAAAGAGGGAGGGAGGGGAAAAGAAAAGGAGGAGGAGAGAGAAGATGGCCTGCATGGGGAAGGGAACGTGCATGGGAAAGGGGAGAGGGGGCAGACGTGCAGGAGGAGCGGCGTGTGCATGGCCTTGGCGTGCACGGGGAAAAGAGAAGGGGGAGAGAGAGAGGGAGAGAGAGAGAGAGAGAGAGAAGGGGGGTGGCGTGTGGGCAGAGGGTGACGTGCAGCGCGTAGGGAGGGGGGAAAAACGCAGCGGAAGGAAGGATGAGAGAGAGAAGAGGGAGAGAGAAAAAAAATAATTAAATGCGCCTATGAGTGCAAATCTAACGTCTGAATTCAAATCCGAAAACGATCCCAGGGCTCAAATTAAATCCTAGAAAACGTTAGGGGACAAAGGCCAAAGTAAATTAAGAATAAAAGGACTCGAAACACACTACGAGGGAGGTCTACTAGTCCAAAGTCGCACCCGGTCGAAAATTCACTTTTCACATATTCCTGACAATACTGACGCTGGCCACAATAATATTGACACCGTCCAATTTGTTTCGACCCGGAACTCCCGGAAATTGGCTGTCAAGTTTGGGGTCTAAATAACGGCCAAATTCGATCGAGTGTGATTCTAACAAAAATCTCTATTTAAAAAAAAAAAAAGGAACCCGAGAGTGATCAGTTCCCGAACAAGATTTTATTATAAGCGCACTCACAAATTACATATTTTATAAATCCCAAAAACGGGCCAAAATCCAGAATGTCACACCGCCTCTCGCCCCGACTGACCGCCCTTCTCCTTCGCGCCAGCTCGCCTAGCTCGACTGCCACCGCGCCAGCCACGGTCCGGCGCTACCTAGCCGGCCCGGCTCCCCTCAGCCACCACCTTCTCGCCGCCACCACCTCAGCTCCTTCCCGATAGAGCAGCACCGCCACCGTCGTCCTCCACCCCTCACGATCGCCATCGCTGGACTGTCCAGTTAGCACGCGGGTTGCGCCTCCCGTCGGCCCAGCCGCCGTCCTCCCCACCGTGAGCCATCGTCGCCGCCAGCCCACCCCATCTGCGTCGTGCCGCCCCGCTGTTGCTGCCTTACCCCCAGCCCTCGTTTCCAGCTGTTCTCCCAGCAAGGTGCGAGCAGCACCCCTCGCTAGAGCTAGCCGCGCCCTTCTCGCCGGCCCAGTCACCACCCGTCCACCGTCGAGTGCTACTCCTCCTCGCCGACAAGCCACTGTCGACCCAGCTTTGTCTCAGGCCATGCGGCACCGCCTCGGGCCGCCCGCCGTCCTCCCGTCGCAGCCGCCCGCCGTCCTCCCGTTGTCGTGGCCCGCTGCAGCCAGCCGGCCAGCAAGCTCCAGCCAACCAGCAGCTCAGGCCGCTCGCCCAGTCGTGCCCGAGTTGCCTAGACTGTGGCCGACCCATGGCCCTTGTGCACCGGCCGCACGCTCGCTCGCTCGGTCGTGGCCCATCGCCTCGACTCCTTGCCCGTCCGACCAAGCGCATTGCCCGTCCGCGCCCGCGCCCGTGCCCGTGCCCGTGCCCGTGCCTGCACCCGTGCCGGCGCCCGCTCGCCAGGCACGCCGACCGGCCATTGTGCCCGCGGTGGCCGGCCACCGCGCCCATGTGGCCTGCACCCGCGACTAGTTCGGTACTGTTCAACCGGGCCATTTTAGGCCCGAGCCGACTTTTCCCGGGCCAAAATCTTGTAAGTGACTTCCTAAACCCTACCTAGTACTTTGGGTATTATTAGACTTGTCTAGGGATTAATTAGTACCGGTTTAGGGACTAAACGTGGAATAGGGTCAATATCTATATGTGCGTAATTATTCTATTAAATTGTGATATTTGTGGGGCTTAATTTAGTAGCTAATTAAGGGGGCTAAATGATCGTATTGTCGTGGAGTGTGTGGGGGAAATTGACGTTTGATTGTGGCTGATTTGGATAATTTTGGGTGCATATTGTGGCTAATAGTGGAGAGTCAATGATTAGCTGTTGTGGTATTCGTGGGTGGATTGGATGTTCGTATGTGGCCGATTTGATGCCGAGTTTGTGGGTTGGTGTGGCTTGTCGTGAATTGGATTGAATTGTGATTATGAATCGTTTGGTGTCATTTGCGTGAAATTGATTGAATTAAATGGCGTGTGCTTGCCTGTCGATTTTAAGCCCGGATCGATCGGAGGGCTACGGACTTGGGATGTGTTGACGGCGGTTCATGTGAAGGCATGAACGGCCGATGGGCCAATTGGATGCGGACTTGAGATGTGTTGACGGTGACCCGTTAAAGGTGTGATAGACCGAGACGTGTTTACGTCAGTCATTGGAATGACTTGATTGTGTGGCTTAGGACGTGTTGACGGCGGCCATTGGAATTGATCGAATTGTGCGGCTTGTGAGCCCGTGAGAGGAAAGTTGGTTGGACGCGTGCATGCGATATGAGTGTGACTGAATTGGCTGGTTGAGCGTGTGATTGGATTGGCTGATTTGAGCGTGTGATTGGATTGGCTGATTTGAGCGTGCGATTGGATGGCTGGTTGAGTGTGACTGAATTGGCTGGTTGAGCGTGTGATTGGATTGGCTGGTTGAGCGTGTGATTGAATTGGCTGGTTGAATGTGTAGTCGAATTAGTAACATGAAGTGCATGCAAGTGTGGTTGGCGTTTGAGCAATTGCGATATGCTATTTAGTTACTATTATTGCATTATCATGTTATGCCTAACGTGCAGTGTTGGCATGGGTTCGATGACGAGGTAAGTACAATAATGCAAATTTTATATCTTGTGGGGTAGATTGCATGTACGACTTGTCTGGGTACGCATTGGCCTACGTGGGATATAGGGGGTTGCTTTTTGAGACTCGTTCTCACGGTTATTATATAACCATTTCAGATCCGCGATCATGAGGGACTAGAGACGCTTCAAGGGTATCTCGGAGATCGAAGACGAGTCAAGTACTCGGTATTTTAAGTCCCCCTTTTGTAGAGGAGTTAAGTTTGCGAACCATTACCTTTGAGGGATGTGGTTCTATTGTTGTGGCCTAGCTTAGGGAATTGTCTTTTTGTGGACGTTGTATGTATCTGTCAAGTATAGGAATTTCCGTTATTTGTTTTGTGCTATTGCTGCCCCTGGTCATTATTAATTGTCCGGGTTGTTTCTATTTGTTTCCGCGCGTGCTTAATCTTTGATGTTTGGGTTGGGTCGGCGACGAGCCTGGGACGTCGCATTCAATGATCGACCATCGAGGGGTGTCGCGAGCTCGTTAGGGTTCGAGGCGTGACATCCCGTTGATTTGGTATCAGAGCAAGGTCAGCTCGAGCCAAGATGGTCGAAGCCTGGAGTGATAAGGAGCGATGACTTTGGGCTAGTCAGTTAGGGAGGCTTGTGTGCCATGCGTACCCCAAACTATGTGATTGTGATTGCTGAGTGACGTATGCAATAACATGTGAAGTGCAGGTGCGTCAGGACTTGAGGTAAGTGCACGAACTTTGTTGGTTGTGATTGAGTGATGTTGTGATTGACTGTCTGCTTAGTAAATTGTTGGGATTCACTGCTTAGGGCTTTAGACTGGTATAGTTGGCCTAGGTCTTTATTTCTCGTGGGGAGTTATAGCAGGTAAGTGGGTGGTGTGAACCCTGTGAATATGAGTAGCCGAGGTTGAGGTCGAGGTCGAGGTCGAGGTCGAGGTCGAGGTCGTATAGGTCTGCAAGTTGAAGTTGTTGGGGAAACCCAGATGGGACGAGATTTTGAGGGCACTCGAGAAAGTTGGAATTTTATTGGGAAGGCAAACTGAGGAGTGAAATGCTACTGTAGCTACTAATGTTGAGACCACTGTTGTTGTTGTCAATGGAAATAACAAGAATCATAGGTATAATGGAAATGTTGGGAATCAAGGTCAAGGGTAAGCTAATGCAGTCAGACAGATGTGTCAGTTGGTTGGAAAAATTTTGGAAATTTCTTTAAACTTGCAAGGTTCGATGGGGAAAAGGTAACCCTGAGGCTACATTACTTTGGATAGAGGACTAAAAAGGGGCTATTGAGGTATTCGGGTGCACTGATGAGGAGAAAGTGACCCTAGTTATATATCAACCCTAAGGAAATGCAAAGGATTGGTAAGAGGGCCCCCGAAGTAGGATATTTCTCATGGCATATTTCTAAGCTGGGATGTCATTGTCGAGGCCTTTAATGAGAAGTACGTGCAGAGAGTGTGCGAGGACAGAGAATGACATAGTTCCTTCGACTTCGCTAAAATCGGACGTCTGTCGATCAGTACAAGGTCAAGTTTGTAAGGTTGCCTAAGTACGCACCAAGGATGGTTAAGGACCGCGAGGATAGGACAAGGAGGTTTCGGGATGGATTGGAACCGGAATTCCGAAATCAGTTGGTACTTTTGGGGCTTAAGGGATTTCAATGAGTTATATGAGAGAGCTCGATGGTTGACACGGATATGAGTGAAAGGACTGCCGCTTCTGGATCGCAGTACGCGCCGGCTAGGTATAATAGGAACTTTGGAAGGAAGCCTATGACAGAGAATATGAGACTTGTCCCTTTGGTAAGGAAGAACTCTGGAAAGCCGAACTACTGCTCCAATGCCGCATGTCGGTCTTATGGAAAGAGGCATAGGTAAGGCCATTGCCAAGGTAGGAGTGGAGCATGTTGTGGAAGTGGACAGTAAGGTCACCAAGTGAGAAATTGTTGAACCGACAGGTTAGGTCACTAATGCAATCGCAGCAACCGCAGGTAGGACATTAAGCGAAAACTGCCCCGCAGACTGATCAAAATTGGCTAAGGACGTAAGGAAAAGTGTAGTGGCTAAGAAGGAAGGGAAGGATATGCCTTGAAGGTCTAGGTGCATTATGAGATAGTATTGGGTACGGCAGGAGATGATTTTGAAGTTATCGCCCGAGTGGTCATGTAAGACTTAAAATCAATTTTATAAGGAATCGGCGCAATCAGTTTAAGGATTTGTGGATTACTGATGACATTCTTGGACGAGTTGGGAAGGATGAGTGATGCTTAGGAATTACAGATTTTGTACAGAACCGGTGTGAGTTGTTTTGAGAGACTGTTGGATTGAAATTGGATGGATTGAGCTTTGTCTTTGAGGTGTGAAAAGATAATTTTTTTGTGGCCGATTAGTTGGTTGAGGAATCAAGACTAAAGGATATAGCCGAGGTGTGTACTCTTCCCGATGTCTTTCCTCAGGAATTGTCGGGATTGCCACCTATTAGGAGAGTCGAGGTTGTGGTTGAATTGGCCCTAGGGACAAAACCGACCTTAGGAACGCTCTGCAAGATGTCACTGTCGGAATTGAAGGAATCGAAAGTCCAAATACGGGAGTTATTGGATGAAGGTTTTATTCGTTTGAGTGGGTCTTCATGGGGAGTGCCAGATTCATTCGTGAGGAAGTAGGACGAATCGTTAAGGTTATGTATTGACTACAGACAGTTGAATCAAATGACTATTAAGGATAAACGCCAGTTGCCAAGGGTAAAAGATTTGTTCGACCAGTTGCAAGGGGCATCAATATTTTGTAAGATTGACTTAAGGACGGGTCATCACCAATTGAGGATTAAGAAGGAAGATGTGCCGAAGTCGACATTTAGGACGAGGTATGAACACTATGAGTTTACGGTAATGCCGTTTGGACTGACAAACGCCCCTGCAGCCTCTATGGATTTAAATGAATCGGGTATTCAAGGAATTTTTGGATCAATTTGTGATCGTGTTTATAGATGATATTCTGATGTATTCGAAGAGTTCCACTGAACACGAGGTACATTTGGAAAAGGCTCTACGAACCCTAAAGGAACATGCACTCTACGCTAAGTTCAACAAATGTGAATTCTGGCTTCACTAAGCAGCGTTCTAAGGACATGTGGTATCTGGTGGAGGAATTGCAGTGGACCCGGCAAAGATTGAAGCCGTCGTGATTTGGCCAAGGTCGATAACGATAATCGAGGTTCGGAGCTTTTTGGATCTGGCAGGTTATTACAGACATTTCGTGGAATGGTTTTTTTTTTAGTGTTAGCGACACCGTGGTCAAGTTTACTAAAGAAGGAAACGAAATTTGAATGGGCGGTTAAGTACAACAAGGAGTTTCCAGGATTAAAACAGAGTTTGATGATCATGCCAGCGTTGATGGTCCCGTCAGGTCTGGGAGGATATGAGATTTACAGTGACGCGTCGTTAAGGGGATTGGGATGCGTGCTAATGCAACACGGGAAAGTAGTGGTATATGCATCGTGTCAGTTGAGGCCACATAAGCTGAGTTATCCAACGCATGATTTGGAATTAGCCACAGTTATCTTCGATCTTAAGATTTGGAGGCATTACCTGTGTGGAGAGAAAATTCAAATTTATTCGGACCATCAAAGTTTAAGGTACTTGTTCTCCCAAAAAGGAATTAGATTTGAGACAGCGTCGTTAGGTGGAACTCCTTAAGGACTATGAGTGCGATATTTTGTATCACCCTCGAAAAACTAATGAGGTAGCGGATGCACTGAGCTGGAAATCGAGCATCGCGCATATGATGGTCAAGGAGTGGACTCTGTTTGAGGGAGTTCGGGATTCGAGATTTAAGTTCGAAGTAAGTCATGTTTCAAGTCTACTTGCCGCATTGAGGATTGAACCGGAGATCCAAACTAAGATTAAGGCTTTACGGTCGACGGACCCAGAGATTCAAAACATTTTGAGTATGGGCGTTACAAGGAGGAAATCGGAATTTCAGGCGCTCGAGGATGGGATTCTGAAGTGCCGCGGACGATTGTGCGTACCTAGTGATGCAGAACTTAAGGAGGAGGTTCTGTCTAAAGTACATCGTAGTAATTATAGTATTCACCCGGATAGTACGAAAATATGTCAGAACTTACGGCAGCGTTATTGGTGGAACGGCATGAAAGTGGATGTGGCCAAGCATGTGGCTAAGTGTTTAACATGCCAACAAGTGAAGGCGCAACATTGCAAGCCGGGTGGAATGTTGCAGCCATTGGAAATTCTCGAGTGGAAATGGGAACGCATCACAATGGACTTTGTAATGGGATTACCGAGAAGTCAAAGGGGTTGTGATTCAATTTGGGTGATAGTTGATCGGTTGACAAAGTCAGCATATTTTCTACCGGTGCGAAAGGATTTCGCCTTGGAAAGGTATGCCGATTTGTATGTGCGATACATAGTCCGTTTCCATAGAGTACCAGTGACGATCACTTCGGACCGTGATCCTAAATTTACTGCCGCCTTTTGGAAAAGCCTTCGTACGGCATTAGGAACGAAGTCACAGTTTAGCACGGCCTATCATCCCCAGACGGATGGCCAGTTTGAAAGGGACGATTCAGATTTTTGGAAGACATGCTGCGAGCATGTGTTTTGGATTTTAAGGGTGGCTGGGAGGAACAGTTGCATTTGATTGAATTTGCTTACGACAATAGCTATCAGCAGAGAATTAGAATGGCACCGTTCGAAGCCTTGTATGGTAGAGCCTGCAGAACACCGGTGTATTGAGATGAAGTTGGTGAGAGGAGCATTACGGGTCCAGAGTTAGTGCAACAGTCAACTGAGACGGTCAAGGTTATCCGGGACAGATTCAAAACCGCACAGAGCCGCCAAAAGAATTATGCAGACCGGAGACGTAGGCCATTGGAATTCCAAGTAGGGGACCACGTATTCCTCAAGGTGTCGTCGATGAGAGGATTATCTCGGTTTGGTAAGAAAGGGAAGTTGAACCCGAGGTACGTGGGTCCATTCGAGGTCTTAGAGAGATTAGGCACCATAGCTTATCGTCTCGCGCTACCGCCAAAATTTGTCTCAAGTGTTCATTGTGATCCTCTTGTCTAAGCTACGGATATATGAACTGGACCTGACCCTTGTGCTGAATTACGAAGAAATAGACGTGGATGACAGAATATCGTACTTGGAAAAGTCAGTGAGGATCGAGGACAAAAATAGAGCGAGTGTTGCAGAACCGAACGATTCCGATGGTGAAAGTGAATTGGGAACGTCATAGGACTGAAGACGCGACATGGGACAGCGAACAGTTGATGCGATACCAATACCCTTTTTTATTTGGATAGTTGGGTTGGATTGCAAATTTCGAGGACGAAATTTTTGTAAAGGGGGAAGAGTTGTAACATTTCGAATTTCGACCCATTTTTGGGATTTATAAAACGTGTAATTCGTCAGTGCGCTTATAATAGAATCTCGCCCGGGAATTGATCACTCTTAGGTTTTTGTTTTTAAAAATAGAGATTTCGTTAGAATCGCACTCGATCGAATTTGGCTGTTATTTAGACCCCGGACTTGGCAATAGATTTTCGAGAGTGTCGGGACGAAATAAATTGGACGGTGTCAATATTATGGTAGTCAGCGTTGAGATTGTCAGGAATAATGGAATGAGGGGAGTTTTTGACCAAGTGCGAATTTGGACTAGTAGGCCTCCCTCGTTATAATTTGGTTTAATTAATTTGGCATTTGTCCCTTTTTATATGCGAGGTTTATTTTAGACCGGTAGATCGTTTTCGATTTTGAATTTGGGCCATCGGATCGCATTTAATATTTGAATGTTCAAATTATTTCTTATTCTAATTCTCCCTCTCTTCCCTCTGACCGCGCGCACGTTCTCTCTCTCCCTCTCTCTTTCCTCTCTCCTCTGTCGCGCCTGTCCTCTCCGCGCACGCCACTCTCTCTTCCCCATGCAGACCCCTCTCTCTCTCTCTCTCTCTCTCTCTCTCTCTCTCTTTTCCCCTTTCTTTCTCCCTCGGCCGTGCACGCCCCATGCAGACTAACCCCCTGACACACTCTCTCTCTCCTCTTCCTTCTTCTTCCCCTTCTCTTCTCTCTCTCTTCCCTTTTTCTTTTGGTCTTCTTTGGTTCCTTCCTTCCCCGACGAACTTGCATGTGGCCCCTGCTCCATCCGGCACCTGCCCAACTCACCGATCGCCGCTCGTCGGACTGACCCCCATCAGCCGCCACCGCGCTGCCGTTGCGCTAGCCACCACGCTGCTCGCCCCGACTGACCGCCCTTCTCCTTCGCACCAGCTCGCCTCGCTCGACCGCCGCCACGCCAGCCACGGTCCGGCGCTACCTAGCTGGCCCGGCTCCCCTCAGCCACCACCTTCTCGCCGCCACCACCTCAGCTCCTTCCAGACCGAGCAGCACCGCCACCGTCGTCCTCCACCCCTCACGATCGCCATCGCTGGATTGTCCAGCCAGCACGCGGGTCGCGCCTCCCGTCGGCCCAGCCGCCGTCCTCCCCACCGTGAGCCATCGTCGCCGCCAGCCCACCCCATCCGCGCCGTGCCGCCCCGCTGCCGCTGCCTTAACCCCAGCCCTCGTTTCCGGCTGTTCTCCCAGCAAGGTGCGAGCAGCAGCCCTCGCCGGAGCTAGCCGCGCCCTTCTCGCCGGCCCAGTCACCGCCCGTCCACCGTCGAGTGCTACTCCTCATCGCTGACGAGCCACTGTCGACCCAGCTCCGTCTCAGGCCATGCGGCACCGCCTCGGGCCGCCCGCCGTCCTCCCGTCGTCGTGGCCCGTCGCAGCCAGCCGGCCAGCAAGCTCCAGCCAACCAGCAGCTCAGGGCGCTCGCCCTGTCCTGCCCGGGTTGCCCAGGCCATGGCCGGCATGTGGCCCTCATGCACAGGCCGCACGCTCGCTGGCTCGGTTGTGGCCCATCGCCGTGCCCATCGCCTCGGCTCCTTGCCCGTCCGACCAGAAGCGTTGCCTGTCCGCGCCCGTGCCCGTGCCCGCGCCCGCGCCCGTGCCCGTGCCCGCACCCGCGCCCGGGCGCCAGGCACGCCGACCGGCCATTGTGCCCACGGTGGCCGGCCACCGCGCTCATGTGGCCCGCGCCCGCGCCTAGTTCGGTACTGTTCACCCGAGCCATTTTAGGCCCGAGCCGACTTTTCCCAGGCCAAAATCTTGTAAGTGACTTCCTAAACTCTACCTAGTACTTTGGGTATTATTAGACTTGTCTAGGGATTAATTAGTACCGGTTTAGGGCTAAACGTGGAATAGGGTCAATATCTATATGTGCGTAATTATTCTATTAAATTGTGATATTTGTGGGGCTTAATTTAGTAGCTAATTAAGGGGGCTAAATGATCGTATTGTCATGGCATGTGTGGGGGAAATTGACGTTTGATTGTGGCCGATTTGGATAATTTTGGGTGCATATTGTGGCTAATAGTGGAGAGTCAATGATTAGCTATTGTGGTATTCGTGGGTGGATTGGATGTTCGTATGTGGCCGATTTGATGCCGAGTTTGTGGGTTGGTGTGGCTTGTCGTGAATTGGATTGAATTGTGATTATGAATCGTTTGGTGTCATTTGCGTGAAATTGATTGAATTAAATGGCGTGTGCTTGCCTGTCGATTTTAAGCCCGGATCGATCGGAGGGCTACGGACTTAGGACGTGTTGACGGCGGTCCGTGTGAAGGCATGAACGGCCGATGGGCCAATTGGATGCGGGCTTGAGACGTGTTGACGGTGGCCCGTTAAAGGTGTGATAGACCGGGACGTGTTTACGTCGGTCATTAGAATGACTTGATTATGTGGCTTGGGACGTGTTGACGGCGGCCACTGGTATGGTATGATTGGTATGGCTTGGGACGTGTTGACGGCGGCCACTGGTATGGCATGATTGGTATGGCTTGGGACGTGTTGACGGCGGCCATTGGAATTGATCGAATTGTGCGGCTTGTGAGCCCGTGAGAGGAAAGTTGGTTGGACGCGTGCATGCGATATGAGTGTGACTAAATTGGCTGGTTGAGCGTGTGATTGGATTGGCTGATTTGAGCGTGTGATTGGATTGGCTGGTTGAGTGTGTGATTGAATGGTTGGTTGAGTGTGATTGAATTGGCTGGTTGAGTGTGTGATTGGATTGGCTGGTTGAGCGTGTGATTGAATTGGCTGGTTGAATGTGTAGTCGAATTAGTAACATGAATTGCATGCAAGTGTGGTTAGCGTTTGAGCAATTGCGATATGCTATTTAGTTACTATTATTGCATTATCATATTATGACTAACGTGTAGTGTTGGCATGGGTTCGATGACAAGGTAAGTACAATAATGCAAATTTTATATCTTGTGAGGTAGATTGCATGTACGACTTGTCTGGGTACGCATTGGCCTACGTGAGGTATAGGGGGTTGCTTATTGAGACTCGTTCTCACGGTTATTATATAACCATTTCAGATCCGCGATCATGAGGGACTGGAGACGCTTCAAGGGTATCTCGGAGATCGAAGACTAGTCAAGTACTCGGTATTTTGAGTCCCCCTTTTGTAGAGGAGTTAAGTTTGCGAACCATTGCCCTTTGAGGAATGTGGTTCTATTGTTGTGGCCTAGCTTAGGGAATTGTCTTTTTGTGGACATTGTATGTATCTGTCAAGTATAGGAATTTCCGTTATTTGTTTTGTGCTATTGCTGCCCCTGGTCAGTATTAATTGTCCGGGATGTTTCTATTTGTTTCCGTGCGTGCTTAATCTCTAATGTTTGGGTTGGGTCGGCAATGAGCCTGGGACGTCGCATTCAATGATCGACCATCGAGGGGTGTCGCAAGCTCGTTAGGGTTTGGGGCGTGACAATACGACCAACTAATCAATCTTATCTCAATTATATGTCATGTTCTGTAGAAGCCTTCTTATTGTTGCAAATTTTAGACCAAATGCGATGCATTCCCTTTTTCATTCCATGTATTGGAGTGACTAATCTTCATTACAACTAACCTTGGGTTGGATATGAAATCTTACGAGTAAGGCAATAAGGTAATGCGAGAGCTTAATCAACTTACGACGCCATTTTCTCTAACTATGGGAGCGAACTCGACAAAAAAGGACTAGGTGTGTTTTGAAGTGAGTTAAAACTTGTTGAGCCGTTTTGAAACATGCGCAATTCGAGTAAAGTTGTGTATTTGCCACGCTGTTTATAAAGCAAATAATGCAACAATTGACTAGCATGATAAAGGTGAAAGTTGTGGGTGAGTTACATCTGATGACGTGCGACAAAGACGAAGTTTACTCTTTTTTGTGAAATCACCTAGATATAGTGAGGATTGCCCTGTTTTTGACTCATTTAAAGAGATGGAGCAGTTAAGATGTGCGAACTAGCCCAAACACAATCTGACTATAAGACTAGTTATGAACAAATAAATCAATTGTTTTTCGAGCAAAAAAGAAGAGAACTGCTCAGCTCAACAAAAACTACTGCATAAGGACTTTTTACTGATTTTATAGTTTGAGGACGACAAGGAGATTACTTAACCAACCTGACTGCAACGCAAAAAGAGAAAAATAATAGAACTATTGCAACTCATTTTATTAGTCATCTTAGCTTTGATCGAAGATCACCTCACTTGTAATCTTTTGCACATGTAATCCTAGTTATCAAAGCATAGTCGGCTAAAATAGAAAACAAGAGATTCTTGTACTCATTTGATGTCAGATTCACTTTTCTTTCCTTTTTGCTATCCGGGAATTCGAGCGACATCAAATTAAATAAGACACCCTCGTCGCATCTGTTAAAATAAAAGCGACTACGCCTTCCGAAAGGGGATATGATCCAGAAAAGTAGGTTTAGTAGCATACAAGGCAGCCAATTTAGCTTAATATTCTACACAAGAGTTGAGCAGAGCAAGCGTATTTCCTTTTCAATTATTATTTTGTCATCATTTTGATCTATGAGTATGCATTGATATGTATATGTTTTTGTGTTTAACCGAAAAGAGAAAATCTAATAATGGGGATGAAATTGACAGATTTTTAGGCAAAAATGTGTTCTTTGTTGATCTTGGATAGGGAGTAAATGGTCGATATGTAAAGGAATTTATATTGCGAGTACTGAAATAAAGATTTATAGGTACTGGAATGGTAAATTTACAGAAACTTAACGGGATAAGCAAATTTGCTGGAACAAGTGTTTAGTGATTTATTGAACAATCTTTTACAAAGATTACAACGTGGGTGTTTATCCCATCATATGCAATAGTTTACAAATAGTTAAGAATTTTGAATTTACAGGTGCGCTTGTTTGGAGGACAACTTCTGTGACATTCCGAATTTCGACCCATTTTTGGGATTTATAATACGCGTAATTTGTCAGTGTGTTTATAGTAAAATCTCGCCCGGGAACTGATCACTCCCGGTTATCATTTTAAATTAGAGATTTCGTTAGAATCGTACTCGATCAAATTTGATTGTTATTTAGACCCTGAACTTGGCAGTCGATTCTCGGGAGTTTCAGGACGAAATAAATTGGACGGTGTCAATATTATGGTAACCAGCGTTGAGATTGTCAGGAATAGTGGAAAAAGGGAAGTTTTTAACTGAGTGAAAATTTGGACTAGTAGACCTCCCTCGTTATGTTTGGTTTAATTAATTTGGCGTTTGTCCCTTTTTATATGCGAGGCTTATTTTAGACCAGTAGATAATTTTCGGTTTTGAATTTGGGCTTTCGGACCGCATTTAATATTTGAATGTGTAAATATTTCTTAATTTTTACTTTTCTCTCTCTCTCTCTCTCCTCTCTGCGCGCCCCTTCTGCCCGCACGCCCCCCCCTGCATGTCAGACCCCCACCCTTCCCCATGCAACCACACACACTCTCTCTCTCTCTCCCCTTCTTTTCCTCTTTTCTTTCTTTTTCTCTTTCTTCTTCCTTCTTCTCCTCCCTTTCACCCTCCCCGACGCCTTGGCTTCTGCTTCTTTAGCTCCTGCTTGCCCCGCCCGGACCAGTCACCGCCGCCGCGTCCCAGCGTTGCCCAGCCGCCACCCGGCCTTCCGGCCAACTCCACAGCCCCTCGCCGTCCGCCATGCTGCCCGACTGCCGCTGGTTCGCGCCCCCTCAGCCCCCCCAGCTCTCTCTCTCTCTCTCGTCGCCACCACCTCGGCCTTCCTCTTCCTTCTCTCCGCCGTCCAGTCGCCGCGCGCCGCCCGCCAGCCACCGCCCGGCGACTGTCGCCGCTGCTGCTCGCAGCTCGCCCTCGACTGACTGCTCTATCTCTCTCCCTTCCCTTCACACCCAGCTTGCTGCTTGTCGTGTCCGGCCGCCACCGCGCCGGTCACGGCCCAGCGCCACCCAGCCGCCCGTTCTGCCTGTTGCTCGCCGGCGCCGTCACCCTCGCCGCCGTCCAGCCAGCTCCCCTCAGCCACTGCCCCCTGGCCGACCATCCTCTTCCCCTCCCTCTTGCATGCAGCAGCTCGCTGCCCGCTTCCGCCATGGCCGAGCCTCGCCGGGCCGCCGGCCAGCTCGTCCGGCCGCTTGCCCAGCGCCGCCACCCGGCCCCCGGCGACCTTGCTCAGCCCTTGCAGCCGCCGTGCTCGCCGAGGGCAGCCCAACCGCCGTTGTCGTCGGCGTCGCCGAGCGTCCTGGGCGTGGCCGAGCTCGCCGTGCTCGTGCCCGTGCCCGCTGCCCAGTCAGCCCGAGCGTGCCCAGGCCAACCCCGGGCCGTGGCCGAGCAGCCTAGGCCGTGGCCAAGCTCGCCCGGCCGTGGCCGTGCCCGTGGCCGAGCGTCTCGGGTCGTGGCCCATCGCCGTGCCCGTCGCCCGGGCGCGTCGCCCGTCCAACCAGGCGCGTCGCTCGACCAACCAGGCGCGTCGCTCGTTCGCGCCCGTGCCCGCTCCCGCGCCCGTGCCCGTGCCCGCGCGCCAGGCACGCCGACTTGCCATTGTGCCCGCTGTGGCCGGCCACCGCGCCCGTGTGGCCAGCGCCAGCGCCTAGTTGGTACTGTTCACCCGGGCCATTTTAGGCCCGAGCCGATTTTCTCCGGGCCAAACTTAGGTAAGTGACTTCCTAAACCTTACCTAGTACTTTGGGTATTATTTGACTTGTCTAGGGATTAATTAGTACCGGTTTAGGGGTTAAACGTGGATTAGGGTCAATATTTGCATGTGCGGGATTGTCATATTAAATTGTGATATTTGTGGGGCTTACTTAGTGGCTATTTATGGGGTGCTAAATGACCGTATCGTCGTGGCGTGCGTGGGGGAAATTGACGTTTGAATGTGGTCGATTTGGATAATTTTATGTGCATATTAGTGTCTAATATTGGTGAGTCAATAATTGGCTTGTTGTGCCATTCGTGGGTGGATTTGATGTTCGTATGTTGCCAATTAAATGTCGAATTTGTGGGTTGGTGTGGCATGTCATGAATTGGATTGAATTGTGATTATGGATCGCTTGGTGTAATTGGCGTGAAATTGATTGAATTGAATGGCGTGTGCTTGCCTGTCGATTTGAAGCCCGGATCGATCGGAGGGCTACGGACTTGGGACGTGTTGACGGCGGTCCGTGTGAAGGCATGACTGGCCGGTGTGCCAAATGGACGCGGGCTTGAGACGTGTTGACGGTGGCCCGTTAAAGGTGTGTTAGACCGAGACGTATTTACGTCGGTCATTGGAAAGTGAATGGCCGGCGTGCCAGTTGGGCCTGAGGCGCAGTAGCGCAGGCAGTGAGAATGGGCCTGAGGCGCAGTAGCGCGGGCAATGAGAATGGACCTGAGGCGCAGTGGCGCGGGTCGTGAGAAAGATGTTCGGCCACGCATGCGATTTGAGTGTGACTGAATTGGTTGGTTGAGTGTGACTGATTTGGCTGGTTGAGCGTGTGATTGAAGTGGCTGGTTGAGCGTGTGATTGAATTGGCTGATTGAATTGGTGGGATTGATTGAGTGTAAGTGTGGTTGGTATTCGAGCGATTGTATTGTGTTATTTAATTACCATTATTGTTTTATCACATGACGACTAACGTGCAGAGTTTACATGGGGTTTGATAGCAAGGTGAGTATAATGATGTGAATTCTATATCTTATGGGGTAGATTACATGTACGACTTGTCTGGGTACGCATTGGCCTACGTGGGGTATAGGGGATTGCTTATTGAGACTCATTCTCACGGTTATTATATAACCATTTCAGATCCACGACCATAAGTGACTGGAGACGCTTCAAGGGTAACCCGAAGATCGAAGACGAGTCAAGCACTTGTATTTTGAGTCCCCCTTTGGTAGAGGAGTTAAGTTTGCGAACTATTGTCCCTTTTGAGGAATGTGGTTCTGTTATTGTGACCAAGATAGGAGTTTGTCTTTTTGTAAAAGTCGTATGTATCTGCTAAGTGTAGGAATTACAGTCAATTGTTTCGTGCTATTGCTATCCCTTGTCATTATTAATTGTCCAGGTTATTTCTATTTGCTTTCGCGCGTGTTAAATCTCTGACGTTTGGGTTGAGTCGGCGACGTGCCTGGGACGTCGCATTCAATGATCGACCATCGAGGGGTGTCGCGAGCTCGTTAAGGGTTCGGGGCGTGACAACTTCATAATAAAGGGAAATACTTTCCGGGAAATCATGTTTCAAGAAAAGGGAAAAGTGTTATAGAAGTTTTAAATCTTTTGCATTTGTGCCAATTTAGTCATAAACCCTTTTTTGGTATCAATTTAGTCCTAAACCTTTTACATTGGTGCCAATTCAGTCTTAAACTTTTTATATTTGTACCAATTCAATCATAAACATTTTGTTTTTGTAACGTCATGAAATTCGACCCACTTTCGTGATCAATGAAATTGATATTATTCCTCATTTCATTTTAGTAAGTCTCGCTCGGAACTGATCATTCTTGAGATACTGACCAATAGGGAAAGGCTAACTAGGAAAACGGTACGTGGACCCAAGAACTCAATCGTGAATTGAGTCCGATTCCGAAATACGACAAAAGAACATTTTGTCCCAATGTGGGCCGGTCCAAGGAGAGTGACAGATTTGGTTTGATCGATGGCATACGATCGGATAGCGGGTGATTCCGCACGACCGAGAGTACACACGACGAACGATCCCGAACTTATTCCGAATGACCACGACCCCCGGGACTAGCGATAAATCCTCGTGTTCTCTGGGAAATCGACATCGTCACGACTCGAGTAGCCCTAGGTTGATACGCGTAACCTCTAAATAGCCGTCCGTTAGTGAGAGACGCTAAAATCATAAATTGAGCGAAATTGATCGTGGATTTGAGTTCGGACTTCGGTGTCGAGTTTCGTGGGCATACGCGACTATTTTTGCAAGGACGTCTTCGTTTAAGTGTGACCACTCATATTTGGGATCAATAGAGTCGAAAATTGAAAATTTGACCCGGGACCGGAAAAGGACGATTTTGCCCCTGGGCCCTTAAGTGTGGATTCCGAATTTTAGAGGTTTATTAGTGGTTATTGTGGTCTTGTTTAATTAGTATTTTGTTAGAATTTTTGGACCAAGGTGCCCCTAGATATTTTGTCTAGAATTGACCCTAGCCCTTAGATTAGGGGTAAGATTGTCATTTTTGCTAGGTTGGTCAACCACCACACTACCTCACTCAAGCCTATACACTCCCATTGTCTCTCTCTCTCCTTCATTTCCTCCTCCCCAAGTCAGCTGGCCATCCCCTCCTCTCTCCCCCTTCCCGCGAGCTCTCTCTCTCTCTTTCACTCGGCCGCATGCCTTCGTTGGAGCGCCGCCGCCGTCGCCGCCGGTTCTGCTCGCCGAGGCCGCCCATCCTCGACAGCCTCACCCCACCATCACCATCTCGTCCCCCTCTCCTCTCCCTCTCCCCGTCTCTCTCTCTCTCTCTCGTGCTCTCTCTCGCCGCTGCCGGAAGACCGCCGCCGCCGCCGTATGCCGGCGCCATCGCCGCCTGGCACCACCACCTTCCCAACCACCCCATTTTCTACTTCTCCTCACCACATTCCCTGTTAGTCATGAGGATCAGCCCGCCCAGGACCGCCGTCGCCGTTGCCGTCGCCAAGCGCCGCCGCTCACCACCACTGTTCTGGCTCGGAGCCGCAACTGTTCAGCTGCCCTTGCCACCTCTCCAACTTAGTTGGGAGCTTAAGAATCCGAGTGAGTTTAACCCTAAAACCTAATTAGACTAATGTACATTTCTAGATGAGTTTTAGGGGTTAATTAGGGTAATTTAGGGGTTAGTTTGTGGAGGCTGTTAGGGGCTGATTTTGTGGTGCATTTGGTGGATTAGCGTGATGTTTTAATTGAGATTTAGAGGTCCGTATTGTGCTGGATGGTGGCTGAGCATAGGCGCCTTGATTTGGGCGAAAACGTGGATTTATTGGATGTAATTTGTAGACCGAGTAGTGGCTATTTTTGTGGCGAGATTTGGGAGCCTAATGTGATGATTTGGAGGTGATTTAATGGCCTAGGATGGACTGTTCATGGCTGATTTGGTATTGGGTTGATTTGGGCCATTTTTGGTTAATTGATGTTTTAGTGTGATTCACTAAGGGAATAGTGATCGGCCCGTGAAGATGCTAAGTTAATCGTGATTTGAGTGCGACTGTGTAATGCTCTATGAGGTGTTTGAAATGGCCAATTTATGAGATGCTTGGTAGGCTATCGGCAGGTGTAACTTTGGTGTTTTTTTTAATTGCGTGAATTTGGGTGCCAAATGATACGTTGTGACTGATTTGGACTGATTGATTCATTGGGCATATTGAGCATGTTGTGGCATTAATTGAGTATGTAGCCAAATCATGTTGAGTACCCAGTATAAAACTTATGAATGCCGAGTGAGATATTGTAGCCATGAGTGTGCATCTCGAGCATCGGCATAACATGTGCATATACGAGTGTGCACAAATGGCCTGAGCATGTGATCACCTAAAATGCCCTGATGCGTTTTACGCAAGATTCAGATAATAATTGGTGGTTGTGAACGTGTGATCACATAAAACCCTGATGCGTTTTACGCGAGGTATTGAACCCGTCCTAAGGCGTGTAGCGCGGGACGATGCCCGAACTACTGAAAGATGACCAACCTGATGCGTTTTACGAGGGTTATGTGTCATGAGCATGATGTGTTTTACGCGTGCCAGAGATTGATCTCGAAGTGGTGGACCCGATGCATTTTACGCGAGTCGGACCTGATGCGTTTTACGCGGGTCGGAGGAGAATTGAGAAATGGCATGTGTGCAAGGGTGCAAGTGTGCGAAGTGTATTGATGAGACATGAGCACGAATGCGAGCACAAGCATATGCATGACATGCGTTATGACCAAGTGATGTGTGCATGTGCTGCAATTAGGTTCTGCGTTATTGTCGTGATTTTATAAAATGTCTAACCTGCAGGGCAAGGTAAATATTGGATTTGGGCTCGAGGGCCTAAGTCAAATATGTGTTGAATTGTGTTGTTGTTTAGTACTCGTCACGAGGTGCATGTTAGCCTAGTTTAGGTTTAGGGGGTCTACTCACTGAGATTTATTCTCACTGTTGCGTAAACCCAATTTTTTTTCAGATCTCCAGCCTTGAGATGTCTACCGTGTCTATTCGTTTTGGGATTCCTTACCAGATAGACCGGGAGGAGTCGGTATACCCCGCACGGAACGGGGATTTTTGGGCTAGATATCTTTCTACAGTTCGGGTTGACGCCGGCGAGGAGGTTGACCAGGTCCACAGATATATAGCGTGGTGTATCAGAGACCATGAGGGGACCTACAGGCCTCTTCGATCTTTTGAGGTTCCGCTTAACAATTCGGGGGATGTTGACCCTCAGTGCCCCGATGGGGAATTATTGAGCCCTAATCGTGCACCGGAGGTTGGAGGTTCAGGTCCGAAGCCGATGGATTCGGAGGATGAGGAACCAGAGCCTATGGAGCAAGACGTGGGGCAAGAGGACGAGGACGAGCCGATGGATTCCGAGGAGGAGTCAGCTGGGGCCAAGTCCGAGCAGGATTCCCTAGACTCTGAGATTGAGATGTCGGATAGCTCTTTCGAGTCATCGGGATCCGACTCGGACAGGGTTCCGTAGTTTTAGCCTTAGTTCTAGTTATGAGAGGGCCAGTACCTTTTTGACCGGAGCCCTTCTAGTTTTAGTTTCCCGGGCCACTTACCCCTTTTTGTCAGTAGTGGTCATTGACCCGCTTTTGATTTTTGAGCGTATGTTGTACATGAATATTGTATATGTTCTCCCTAGTAATGCAAGTGTATATTTTGTAACCATGTTGTTTGTTCTACCTTTGGTCTCGTGTTTGTTTCGTACGGGTGTTTGTTTGCTTCCGCTTGTGCATCTTTGTTTTGGGTTGTTGGGTCGGCGACACATCCTGGGATGTCGCACTCGAATTGACCTCGGTAGGGATGTGGCGCGCCGTAGGGTACGGGGCGTGACAGTTTTTGTGCCAATTCAATCCTACCGGCCAATTTTGGTTGGATTTTGCTGGCGTTGACGCCAATCGGCCAGTCATCAACGTTGATGCGGATAACTTTAATATTTTAATTTTTTTTAAATTTTGTTTCTTTTTTCCCCCTCCCCTCCCTCCTTCCTCCAGCTGATCGCCAGACCGACGACTGACTAGAGGCTAGAGGCTGGCGAGGCTCGGCCTTGCCCAGCCGCTAGTGATGGCGAAGGCGAACCTCGCTGTGGCTAGGCGAGCCTCAACCTCATCGAATTTGGCGAGGTCACGCCTCACCGGCGGCTGGGCAAGGCTCGCCTTTGCCGTTGTTGGCGAGAGTGAGCCTCGCTAATGGCAGGTGAGGACAAGCCTTGCCGACGCCGGCTGGCGACCGGCTGGAGGAAAAAGGGAGGGGAGGGAAAAAGAAAAAAAAATTAAAATATTATTAAAGTTGTCCACGTCAACGTCGGTGATCGGCCAGTCGGCTTCCACGTCAGCAAAATCGAGCCAAAATTGACCGGAAGGATTGAATTGATACAAAAACAAAAGGTTTAGGATTGAATTGGCACCAATATAAAAAATTTAGGACTAAATTGACGTCATAAAAAGGTTTAGGACTGAATTGGTACTAATGCAAAAAGTTTAGAGTTGAATTGGTACCAAAAAAATGTTTAGAACTAAATTGACGCCAATGCAAAAGATTTATGACTTTTTTTAGTACTTTTCCCTCAAGAAAATTGTTACTTTCCCTTTGTTTGGTGATATGTGACCGAAAACGTTTTCTTGTGTTTGGATTTCATTTTAAATAATTTTAATCTTATGATTTTATCTCAGGCAAAAAATAATCGAATTTTTAAATAATTTTTTTCTTTTCTTTTTTCTTCTTTACTTCTTTTTTTTCTTTTTCTTTTTTTCCTCTGCTAGTTGCTAGGCCTCAGCGACGGCCACGACAGGCCACTAGCGAGGGCCAACCTAGTTGACCGAGGGCAAGGTCAGGCATCGCTAGCCTTGGGCAAGTTCGGGCTCGCCGGGATATGGCAAGGCTTGAGCTAGCTAGATCTCAGCAAGCTTGAGCCTTGCTAGCCATGCCACGGTAAGATCGAGCTCGCCTGAGGCTCGGCGACCGGCAAAGGAGCAAAAAGGAAAAGAACAAAGAAAGAAAAAATAAAATATTAAAAAAATTCAAAAGGAGCAATTTCGAAAAGTATTTTTACCTTCTCAAATTTAGGAATTTACTTTCTTAATTTTATACATGAATATTTTTTTTACTGAAAAGTATTTTCGGTTAACTAATCATTTTCGGCGAACCAAGCCGATGAAAGTTCATAAAACTAATTCTGGAAAAATATTTTCCCTCAAACAAACACTTCATATATTAAATTTCTAGTACTAGTTGCGGTCATTGATAAGCATTATCCTTTCCAAGATCATAAGCACAATCCCTTATCAGCTAACAGTGGTCATGCATGAGGCAACAAATTCTGAGATTAGAGGAATAGACAATTGGCACTCATGTGCTTGTGTCAGTCCATCAATGTCAACGAACCTTGTCTATTGATATAATCTCTCATTGATAACTTTTGTTGTGTCTACTTCCAATGACTTTACTGGCAAGTCATCAATTCTGTTCAAGTTGTTGACTGCTTTGTTCATTGACGATATCTCTGACCAAAATTTGCTGTTATCAAGTTAACTCGCCATGTGTCAATAATATCCAAAAGTTAATTTCTATGTAGACCACGAGTTGGAATATGAGAAGGAGAATATCATACAGCAACCAAAGACGGAGGATCTCATATAACTTTCCAATTCCTGACTTCTGTTCAATTCTCTCTCTCACTTTTTTTCTTTTTTTCGCCATAGACTTTATGGAAATAGGACAACAACATTTCATTCCACTCCAAAGCGAGAGAGATATGGGCGCTGAAGATGGGAAACTAGAGGAGGAGAGAGGAAGGGGGCATACTGATGGCAACGCGCGATGAGGGAAACTACGGCAGACGGTGATAGAGGTGTAAATCGGAGCGGCAATGGGCCACGACGACTAGGGGTGACAGAGATACGTGGGACTCGAGTTGAGTTTCGTTGGGGCTATTGAGTGTGGTCGAGAATTTAGAATGTAGATAGGGGCATCTTCGGAAGAAAAATGACTTTTTTTAGTGATGAATATGATTTACTTGTTAAAATGCTTGCTTTGGATTTTTGACATTGTTTAATAAAGTAGTTCTAGTGTACTTCATACTCTCCTCTGGAACTCCTCTCTCTCAACTGCACAGCGTTTCCCTACCAATGGGTAGTTTAGTCGCATTTCATACAAACCCCAACTCATACTCTCCGCTGCAACTTGCATCCAGAATGTAGAAGATATGGAAGTGAGCCTGCACAACAAACCCTAACTTGCCCCCTGGGTTTGTCTTTTTCTTCCGCCTTCCCTGAATTCTGCACTGAGAACGCATTATCTGGGTTTTCCATCTTTGCTAGGGTGATGGTGTGTCCTCCACGTTCACAGGTTATTATCTGCGTATTCCTTTATTCCTGCATCGGTTTAGTTCCAACACAAAGCAAAATGGGAGATGCCCACTCTAATGGTTGAGGTCGGTACTTCAGATTACTTGGCATTTCTCGTTTTCTTCCGTCATATATTTCATAATCGGAGATGACTGGGACCAAGAAAGACGCATGGCTGCCCTGTGTAGAAGATTGGGACCTTTGTGGCCAGGTAGGAAAAAAGCGGTGCTAGATAAAGTGGGGACTGAGGAAAAATTGATAGAACGTCAACGTACCTTGCTTGGCCGACTGTATTGCTGCCCTAGTGTGAACTTCCAAGCCATCCAATCTACAATGAAAAAGGCTTGGAAATCTGAAGTGCTGTTTCCAAGCACCTCCAGCCTGGGCTATTTTCCTTTGAGTTTCCATCGATTGAGGAGAAAAACAGAATATTAGGCTCTGGGCCTTGGTCTTTCTCGAGCTATCTCCTAGTGCTCAAGAGTGGGAGCTGAGTACACCTCCTCACAGCATTCATTTTGACTCGTGTTCATTTTGGATGCAAATACATGGGCTGCCTATAGAAGGAAGAACAGAAGAAGCCATTAGGAGTATTGCAGAAAATATTGGGGTGGTGTCTGAGGTGAAAATAGGAACAAAAGGCTATGCTGCAATCACAATTGGGAGAGCAAGGGTAGTGTTAAAACTAAATACCCCTCTATTATCGGGCATGCTTTCAAGGTTTAAGGGGAGGGAGCATTGGCTGGATCTAAAGTACAAGAGATTGCCACACTTCTGTTGCTCTTGTGGAAGAATTGGCCACTATGCTAAGAATTGTGAGGAGGTACCTTATGATGAAAATTTCTTTGCCTCAAATAACAAGATCCTATATGGTTCTTGGTTGAAAGCTGAGTCTAATGCCAATAGCCCTTTCTGGAGGGGAAATTTCTTAGGAGGAAGGAGACAAGGAGATGATACTAGAAACTCCAGTTTACTCGGGACAGTTAGTAACTTTTCAGAGGGTTGCTGTGGATTCCCTGGGCCTGACCATCGTGGTGCAAGAGGAGAGGGGCAAAAGGAAAGTTATGGAGGAGATTATACATCCCCATTGATCACAAAAGAGCTGACAGTAAATGAAGCCTCCGCAATATCTCCCACACTGTCATTAGAGCCCCCTTCAATGCAGGATGTAGAGAACCTCATACAAAGGAAAAACCGCAAGAAAGGGACTAGACAATCTAAGAAAATGTGTAGATACAACCCGTATGACAGGCATAACTAAAACAAGTCTCTGTTAAATGATTCTCAGCTTCTTGATACCCCAATTCTGTTTGCTGGGGAGGATGATAGACGAGCTTTGGTGGCTAGCCCTAATAAGCCGCCGGGTTACCTATGAGGCTAATATATTGGAACTGTCAGGGGTTGGGAACACCGTTGACAGTTCACACCCTAAGAGCCCCGTGGCTCAAGGAAGGCTCAATGTGTTGTTTTTAATGGAAACCAAAAATCAGGAGATAGTGATTCAAAGGCTGAAAAGGAGACTGAAATTCCAAAACTGTTTTGTAAGAAATCCAGTTAGGCATTGGAGGAGGATTGGCCCTGTTATGGAATGAGTTGATATCAATATCGGTGAACTTAGCTACTAATGAATTCTTGGATTTAAATGTGGAAGATACCGAGACAACGAAGCAATTCAGGCTGACTTTCGTGCATACACCAGCAACTTTCCAGGAGAGACTTGCATTATGGGAACAACTCAAATATTTGAGTTCAGCAAATTCCCTTCCATGGGTTTGCTTAGGGGATTTTAATGAGGTGTTATACGACTGGGAGAAGGTAGGGAAACAAATGGCTGAAAATTATCGACTACATGCATTTCGAGATTTCTTAAATGCTTGCGGGTTAATGGATATGGAGAATAAAGGCTGCGCCTTCACTTAGTCTAATAGCCTAGAAAGCAGAGGAAAATTTAAAGAAGAGATTGGATAGGGTGGTTTGCAATAACCAGTGGAGAGTTATGTATCCTGAAGCTGAAGCTTTTGCGCTACCAGCGATAGGGCCTGACCATAGTCCCATTTTGATGTCACTTCATGTGGAAAAAGTCAAAAGGAAAAAAGCCTTTAAGTTTGAAGAATTTTGGTTGGGTAGAGAGGAATGTGGAAGAATTAAAAGGGATATTTGGGAAACCACAAATCTGGAAGCTGGGGACTTAGTGGTCAGGCTAAAGAAAGTGGCAATCGAGTTAACAAAATGGAGTAAGAAGGCATTCCCGAACAGCAAAAGAGAAACAGGGAGCAGATATTGAAGAGAGAAATTGATGACTTGGGGAGGCAATGGGAGATGTATCAGGGTCTTTGATCACGCATTAATTGGCTGAAATGGGCAATAAAAATACGAAATATTTTAATGCCACGACGATTCAAAGGTGACAGAGGAACAGAATCTCTATGTTAAAGCAAACGGATGATAGTTGGTGCCGAGATCTAAAAGTTTTACAAAACATGACGGTGAATTTTTTCAAAGATCTATACACAACGGTTGGGCCTCGAAATTTTGAGCCTATCTTGCAGCAATGCCCCTCAATTGTCACTGAGGAAATGAATATGAGTCTAACAGCAGAGATAACTATGGAAGAAGTACATAAGGCAGTTTTCCAGCTTGGAACTTTGAAGGCCCCAGGTCCAGATGGCCTAAATGGCCCAGTTCTATCAACATTATTGGGAGGTAATTAAATTGGATGCTTACAACAAAATTAAAACTTTCTTTGATTCTGGGCTTCTCAACCCTGAACTGAACAGAACTCATATTACCCTAATCCCTAAAACTCAGAATCCGGAAAGACTCAATCGATGTCACCCTATAAGCCTATGTAATTTTGCATACAAAATCATCTTAAAGGTGATGGCCAATAGATTGAAACCATTGCTCCCTGATATTATAGAAGTAGAACAAAGTTCTTTTGTGGGAGGGAGGCAAATCCAGGATAATATTCTCATTGTGCAGGAAGTGCTACATCAGTTGCGTGTGAGAAAGAGAAAAAGAAAATTCCAAGTTGTGCTGAAAATGGATATGAAAAAAGCCTATGATAGAGTAGAATGGGATTTCCTGGAGGCGTGTATGAAAAGATTAGGATTTTGCAAAAAGTGGGTGGATAGAGTGATGAAATGTGTAAAAACTGTCTCCTTTAGTGTGAAATTCAATGGCGAGCCACTTCCTTTCTTTCACCCATCAAGAGGAACCAGACAAGGCGACCATATATCACCTTACTTGTTCATCCCAGTGGCTAATACACTTTTTGGTTCTGATGAAGAAAGCTGTCAATGAAGGAACAATCAAGGGGATAAAACCGAACAGGTACCGTCCTACCCTCTCGCATCTCTTATTTGCGGACAGTTCTATTTTTTGTAGATGGAAAGGTAACGGAATGTGAGAACGTTGCTTCAGTTTTGGGCCAATACTATTTTGCTTCTGGGCAAGAAATTAATTTGAACAAGTCAGGAATTTACTTTAATGCGGGCTGTCCATAGAATTTGAGGTATAACATGGCCAGAATGTTGAGGGTCCTTGAAATCAAGAAAACAGGGAAATACCTACGGATCCCTTCGGATTGGGTTGAATCAAAAAAATAAATGTTCGGTTGGATAAGCGCCAGAGTGAATATGAAGCTAGAGGGATGGAAGGAAAACCTGATTTCCAAAGCTGGAAAAGAAGTCTTAATCAAAACAGTGGTCCAAGCTATACCCCAATATGCTATGTCCATTTTTAAAATCCCAGTATCGATTTGCCAAGCAATTGAGAAAAAAATTGTTGCCTTTTGGTGGAAAAACAGTGAGTCAAGAACTGGACTGCACTGGAGGAATTGGGAGGTTTTGAAAACTCGAAAAGATGAGGGTGGTATGGGGTTTAGGGAGTTGTTATCCTTTAATCGAGCTATGCCCAGGAAACAAGTTTGGAGGCTGTCTTGAAACCCAGCCTCGCTGTGGTGCCAAGTCCTTAAAGGACTGTACTTTCCAAATAGAACCTTTTGGCAAGCAGATAAAGGGTCTCGCCCTTCTTGGGGTTGGCAAAGTATGCTGATGGGGAGAGAATCAATCGCTAATCATGTTCAATGGTCAGTTGGAACGGGAGAAAATATAAATATTCGTGAGGATAGATGGCTGAAGAGAGGACTCACAGGGGGACCAGCGAACTTTAAAGAACCAATCAAAGTAGCCGAATTGATCGTACAAGAGGAGACTAGATGGGATGAACAAACTCTTCATAAAAATTTTTGACGAGCAGATTGTGAATGACATTCTATCAGTACCTTTAAAGACCCAAACTTTACAGGATAAGTTGGTGTGGACAGTCACCAAGTCAGGGGAATTCACAGTGAAGAGTGCATACAACTTGTTACGAGCACAAGGGAGAAATCAATCCACAACACAGGCATCATCATCATTTCAGCCACCCCGCAAGTTGGGGAACGAAATTTGGCAAATGAAAACTACCCCCAAAGTCAGAATTTTCCTTTGGAATGTCTACCAAAACGCCTTGCCAACAAAAGACAATCTATTTAGGCGAAAAGTATTACCAGACCCAACCTGTCCGTTTTCTAACCAAGGAACGGAGACAATTAAACATCTATTTTTGCTCTGCCCCTGGACCGGTCAGATCTGGGAGAAACCTGTTCTCCAATTTCAGATTTCGAGCTATAGCGTTTCAAGAATGGGGGTTTGGCTACAAAACTTTCTAGAACAACGAAATTACTTACCTTCTTTTGACATGATCACAGTAACTCTGGTGCATTTGGAAGGCCAGGAAGGACTTCGTTTTCCGGCGACAGATCCCAGATCCAAAAGCACTAATTGATCCCACCCTCAACACACTCAGCATGTTCTAAGAAGGCCAGTGTTTCTCCTGTGGCTATTTGGGTAGCTAAAGCCTAGCGTTTTAATAGCCTCCCCCATAACTGGGTTGTCCATCCCGCCAAATCCTTTGGGATTTACTATGTCTTGATGCCTCTTCATTGGGTTCTTATGGTTAAGAACTCGTTTATCCAATAAAACTAGCTTTTCCGACCAAAGAAAAAAAAAAGTATCCACCTAGTCATGTAGATATGGAAAGATGAAAATCTTCTTTCTTTGGGATTTTCTTGGTCAGTTATTTAAAAGGCAATGCCACGTTAAATGTTAAGGAAAGTCTTTAAAACTTATTTGTACATAGTAGTCTTCCAAATTAAATTATTATTAGTGCGTGATACTATCTAGTATTAGGATGCAAATCTGCCGTCTCCAACTCTAGTCCCATCATTTCCATGTCCAAGCACGAGATGACGACTCAAAAGCTTGGCCTAACAGGCAATGGGGGTCGTACCCAAACACTTCACGGCGGTGCCTCGTCCTTGCGCTCCTATCCCTAGTGACACTCGTACACATAGCAACGCCCCTTGGTATTGTCAAATTGGCCATGGATTGCCCTAACCAGATTCTGCCATGTTTCCACGTCGATACGGTCGTTTTGCCTAGTTGTTGCTAGACCAGAACAAAAGCTGATCCGGGACACCTCCAGATTGTCGATGTTGCTGATCATTGAGCTGAGTTGCTGATTATCACTAGGATAGACCAGAACAAAAGCTGATCCGGGACACCTCCAGATTGTCGATGTTGCTGATCATTGAGCTGAGTTGCTGATTATCACTAGGATTTACTAGTGTTGGGGCGAATGTAGGAATGACGAGCGGTCTCAAAACCTAATGCGTGCTCAGTTTCACGTGAGGTATGGACTTTTTTGTTTAAGTTTGGTGTTTAAAAGTTTTAAAGATAAGGTATTCTTGTTCTTTTAAAAGAAATTATGAGATCGTGATGGAAGATGCCGATTATCGGAAACTGAGGTTAATAAAAAAAAATATATAAGTTATCCTTTAGAACTTATAGTTGCCTTGAGTTGAGCTTATAGTTGTTGTTCGTCTTTGCTGGCTAGTTTGACGAGATTGTCAGAATTTTTTCGCTTGCATGTTAGTTTATATCAATTGTACTTCATAATATTAATTAGGTCACTCAGTTTGCATCACGTTAATTTCCAAGAAATTTGTCACATATTCATATTTTGGATTTGTTATCATATTTCATGTCAGGTCTGCACGTAGTTTTATACGGTGATTTGCATATCATACTTGCATAATTACGTGCTAGATGCTGATGTTAGATTGACCAGCAGGATTTTCATTTAAAGTTCATGTTTATGGCATGTTAACAAGTCACACACTTCGATTACTTAGGAATTCTGCATATGGGAATCACTTCTTGAATATTTGCATAACTAGAAAAAATTATATTGCATATCTAATTGTGTTCGCCTTTGCATCTTTAAGCATATAGATACTTTTTCACATCTTTGGATATTAAGATAGGATTTCATGCTCTATCTGCACCATGATAATTGGCATGTTAGAAAATTAGACTTCTCATGCATAGATGTTTTAATAGCTTTCCTTGGATGTATGTTCATTCCAAATGTGCATGTGTGCACGTCCGAAAAGTCGAAAAATGGGAAAATCCCATTGATTCACCCAATCTCCTCTGGCCGAAATTTACTATAGGGAGGATCAATTGGCCTCTTTTCAAAGATAGAGGGGTTCCAGGTGTCAAGCTGAAAGATTTCTACACCTGCCAAGGATTCCATCCCAATCTCAGACTTCCTCACTAGGCAATAAGACTTCTTAAAGGAATATGGACCCCACCAATTCCATCGTCAGGCTCTTCACCGAGTTGTCTTGCCGATTTTGCTGAGATTTGTCTACTGGTAGTCTTATCTTTTGGCCAGGAATCATGTGCCAAATATATGGCTGATTGGCAGGAGGAATCAATTGCTTTGGGTGGGCGTGAGATCAATTAGAGAGAAGATCAGTACCCAAGAGCGATCACGGAAGATATCATCCCTTTCTTGATCCTCTTGCCTCACTTCTTCAGACTTGATCTGTTTTCCTTCCTCAAGATTTTCTTTCCTTTGACCAAGCACAACGACCCATTTGACTAAATATCATGCAAATATGCTCTAATGCAAAACGTTAATGCTAAACGCAAAATGTAAGTGCGATATTGATATTTTGATGCAATAAATGATTAACTAATCATGTCACTAAAATTTATGTGTCAACAGTAGCTATAAGATATTTCTTGTTTTGATTAACATTTACAAAAAATTGTGAATGCTGAATTCATTTTGGTTGTGAACTAAACTATCCTCTACCAATTTTCAACCAAATCAAATCTCCCAATAGTCATATTAGCAGGACAAGGAATATCAAGAGTTCAAAAGGCATAATTAAGACTCAAATGCTTACAATCCTATTAAAAAAGGTTCTCCACTGTTTCATCGTATTTTTCCAATACAAAATTCTAAGAAGAGCAATCTCTACCCAGGAAAGGATGGGATAAGCTTATGAACAAGCTTGAACAGCACATACTGATAGTATGAGTTTATGTAGAGAAAAAGAACCACTCCAAAAAACGCCACCATATATGATCCTGCAAAACTCCACAAGAAGGCTTCCCTCCAGGAGTCATCCTCCTCGGTATGATTAAAAGATGGCAGTGTTGCCGGCGCCTGACTTGATCCATCACAACTTGTTAATGGCGGTCCACAAAGAAGAGTGTTACCTTTATAACTTGCTTCACCGAAAGTTCCAAATTGGTTCTTTTGGTCTGGTGTCCTCCCTGACAAGTTGTTGTGAGCCACACTAAAATCTGACAGTGCGTAGAGCTCTGTTAGTTGTGGAGGGATGGGACCAGTTAATCTGTTGTAGGACAAGTCCAAGCTCTCTACATTCTTTAAATTGGAAAATGTTTTCGGGATAGGTCCCGTCAAATGGTTGTGTGATAGGTTCAATGCTAGAAGTTCACTCAAGTGACCGACCTCTGGAGGAATAAAGCCAATCAAATTGTTTTGAGAGAGATCCATTCCTGACATGAGTTTTAGAATGTTACCCTTATAAGATTCCAACCTTCTCTTTGTCACGAAGTTTACTTCTTCTAACACATCCATATTACCAAATATGTCACCTTCATTGTACCAATACGTGAAACTGAATCTGACCTTACAGTCATGTAGTTCCCAATACTCAGCCCATCTTCTTGAGAGAAGATACCGTGTCGATAACCCATATTCTCCAAATGTCAAATCTTTCAAACAAGAAGGAATTTTTCCAGAAAGATTATTATTAGATAGATCCAACATGCTCATATTTTTCAACAGGCATACATCCAGAGGGATTGAACCTTCAAAATTGTTTCCTTGCAATAGAAGAACCTTCAAGGTCTGAAGTGAACTAATCCAGCTGGGTATCTCACCTGATAATGCATTGTATCTTAGATCCAGTGTGACAATTGATGAAGCTCCAGAAAGAAACTCAGGAAAATGCCCAGCAAGCCTATCATTTGTTAAATGCAAGTACTTCATAAATGTAACCTTGGTACATGGAGGTATATCCGGCCCAAGGTTGTTACTTGAAAGGTCTAAACGCTCAAGAAGTATTAAGTTGCAGAAGTTGAATGGTAAAGGACCTCTCAATAAATTACCTGAGAGCATGAGCCCAGACAAGAGCTGAAGATCTCCAATCCAATTGGGAAGTATTCCAGATAGGAAATTATGACTGACATCCAAAACCATTAATATGGAGCTATTTAATAAACCAGGTGATATGTCTCTTGTAAAGCGATTGCTATCCAGATACAAAAATTTTAACTTTCTCAAGTTAGTAAACCTCGGGAGCATTTGGCCTTGCAAATTGTTGCCTGACAGTTTCAATGTAGAAAGTGACGAGCAATCTTTAGCGAGTGTCTCTGGTATTTCTCCTGAGAAGCCATTATTTGATAAGTCCAATACTCCCAGTACTTTCATATAGCCCATTGAGGGAGGGATTCTACCTTTTAATAAGTTGTTTGACAGGTTCAAATATGCCAAATTCGGGAGGATAGAACCAATCCATGGTGGAAGCTCGCCTTCAATAACATTTGCAGACACATCGAACCACCACATGCTGACAAGATTCAAATTGGAAGGCAAATCAAAAGCACCTGACAAATTGTTGCCTGTGAGTTCGAACCGTGCTAGATTTACATTGTTGACCAATATCCAATTTGGAAAATTTCCGGTCATTCCATTGTGGCTGAATTGAACGCTGTCCAAGTCATGTTGTTCTTTCAAAAAGCTGGGAATCACACCATTTGCATCTTTGTTGAGCACACAATTCGATAAACCAAACTTTTTCAGCTTAAATGAAGGAAACCAAGTGGGCTCTTCTGTATTTACTTCCAGACGATTATGGTTGTCAATAAGGTGGAATACCTCAAGGTTAGAATTATTAGCCAAGGAAGCAAGCGAAAGAGAACCTTCAAAAGCATTTCCCGAAAACACAATATATTCAAGTGACTTGAGATTAGAGAGCAGAGATGATGGAATGGCCCCGCTAAAATTGTTATTTCGAACATCAAGCGCACGGAGTGAGGTCATGTTGCATAAGCATGAAGGAAGAGGACCCCAAAATCCATTACCACTAATATCCAACTCTTCAAGGTTCCTCAATCCGCACAAGCCTGTTGAAGTGGACATTGCAACTATCAGTGTCATCACTAGATCGTGTTTGTATGATTAAAACACTCAAGATCGCGGTTCACTTTGAGAATGGAGGACGGAAAGAGGGAGCAATCTAATATCCAGAATAGAGCCAGAAATAAATTGGTAAGATGGATCTTTGTAGTTGAATCACATCACCACAATGCTTCATCTCCACTATTTTTTACAGTACATTAATTAGAGCAAAAGGAGAATCTTAATTACTTCCAGAGTTTGACAACTTTTCAATTGGATTGGAAATGAAGTCTAATGCTGATATTATTCCTAGATTTAAGGGGTAATTGCATGGGCAGTCTCCTGTGCTCGGCGTTCAGTATAGTTTCTAATTTTTTTTTACCAATTTAATCCTATCATTTTCAAAATCGATGCAATGTGATCCTTTCGGCAAGTGTAGTACCAGATCGTGTGCTTTTTTTTTTTTGGTTGCATACCCCGCAAGTAAGCGGTGGAGGCCCCCAAAACATCATGTGGACCTGCAAGTCACTTTTTTTCTTCTTTTTCTTTTCTTCATTGTGCTTCCTTTTTCTTTTTTCCATTTTATTCTTCTTCTTCTTCCTTGCCCTTCCATGTCCTCTGCGCCACCAACTTCCCACCACAACCCGCCATCGTCCACCACCATCTGCACCATCGTCCCAGCCCACTACCCATCACTGCCGCCTCGCTGCATGTCCATCCTCATTCTGACCTGAGTTCGGAGGCGTTGCAGCCTCAAATTTGAGGCTGCTGTAGCGCAGACAGGGGACATGTCACTTCAGATCCGAGGTCGTGTGGCTCAAACCGATGGCCGTGTGAGGGTCTTATGGTGGTGGTGATGTCGAATCTGGCGGTGGTAATGGCGACCAAGCTTCGTGGGGTGATGATCGGTCTGAACGTTGAGGTGAGTGGAGGCGGCAACGGGCGGTGGCGCTAAAGATGTCGAGTTTTTTAAAGGCCGCATGAGTTTTTCTTATTATTATTGTTTTTGTTCTATTCTATAATTTTTTCCCTTAATGGTGAAAACCATTTTTCAAATAAATTAATGTATTCATTATAAATGTGTTTTTCTTTTGTTTAATTTCTGTCATTTAAGTTTACTGATAAATTTTTACTTTCTTCTACAATCAATTTCATTATGATATTTTAAATCTCAGTGAAATGTATATATTTTATGAAATAAGGTAAAAGTGAAATGATAATAAATGAGATGTATTATTACCTCTTTTAGTTTCTGGTTTAAATTAACTAGTCTTAATGTACGGGCATAGTTTGAATTAGGGGGATCGATTGTTTGTTGTTTCTTAGTACTTTTTATTTAATGAGGAATGCAAGGAAACCGTTTCCTTCATCTTCCTTTTTTTCTCAACCTCAGTTATCCTAAAATTATGGGGTTGTACCTGTAAATGTGCAAAAGTTACTATTACCACGACTCTACCCGACTAATAGGGGTGAGCAAAAGGAACCACCCAGATTGGCAATCGCCCGAACTAAACCAAACCGGCCAGTTCTTGATGGCTCTAAGGACACTGGTCCAGTTCCCGATTCCAAAAAATTGGAATTGCTATTTTCAGTCTGGTTCCCAGTTCAATATGTGGAATCACCCATCCAGACTACCCGGATCGGATCAATTTTTTTTGAAATTTCTTAAAAATATGTAAAAAAACCCTAATCCTTCACAAACCCTTCCAACTCATATCACGATCGCGTCCTTTGGACCCTCCATCCACAAACCCCAGGCCTCTTGCTCTTTCACAAAATCACTCTCTCGCTCTTCGCACCTCTTGCTCGCTCGACTCTGACTCTCAGTCACCCTCTCGCTCAACTCTCAAATGCCATTCTTGCCTGAGTTGCTCGCGTCCCTCTCGCTCGATGCCTACGCTTTCTCGACTCTCAGTCATTCTCTCGCTCAACTCTCAGACGCGCCTGAGTTGTTTCTTTTCATGCTAGCTATCTTTGTTCTATCTATCTGTGTCCCTTTGAAGCTTTTCTTCTTTCCATGATTTTCACTCAGTGAATCAGCTTCTTTATATGGGTTGTTGAACTTGATGTCCTCAAGGACACAGTTTGTGATTTGTGCATTATCTGTAAAGAATTATGGACTACATGCTTAAAAAAAGAACATGTCACTGGTTCTATTGACCCACTCAGTAACTGGACCAGACTGGTCAATCCGATTCCAAGACCAGGTGGGCCGGTTCCCAGTTCCCGGTTCCAGAAATGGGAAACTAGTCCCTCTAGTCCGATTCTTCATGGATGGGTACCGGTCCATCTGTGAACCGATCACCTATTGGCTAAGTTAAACTTAATTCTAGATTTGAGGGTAATATAGTAATTTGGGGAGTAGACACCAATATCTAAAGGCTAGCTATATATAAATTAAAAGTAATTAATTTATTTTACTGTTGTATATTGTTCTTTAGATAAACTGTATTTAGAAAAAAAAATTGTTCTCAATATAATCCGTATCATTTAGTAGCATACTTGAAGATTTTATTCTTTCAAATTTGTACTCAAGAAGATATAAAAGTTTGAGAATGATAGAGCACTAGTTATGTGATCCGTACTTTGTAAGGACATATGTCCGCTGGGAAAGATATTTTTATATGTTAACAAGCATGCGGCCTTGTTAGTAAAAGAATTGGGGAGTGGGGCCGGAGAGTACCATGTCTAGGATTCAATCTTCATGAGCACCGCACACATATTTATATAGTAGAGAGGAGTGAGACCAAAAAGCAAAATATATTTTTATATGTGTTAAACATTTTCGTTATTAATGTCAGTAGATTTTGCATAAGTATGACACTGTTAGTTACTGGATGTAAAAAAACCTAAATAAGAATTTTTGTTAAGTTGAACATCTAAAATGTGGGAGAAAAGTTTAAACTAAAAATGTTAGCTCAATAGACGTAGCAAAGAAATTAGATGAGAGTAATATTATTAGCTTCTTCAAAAGTTTAATTTAATTTTTATTGTAGATTATGTGGATTCCTTATTAGCATCGATAAATATGATTTTCATTCAACGAAGTCAAAACTTGAGATCATCTTTCCTTATCCATTAGTTAAATATTATTTGAATTGTACAATTAAAAAAAAATTGAGTAAAACTTACGAAAGTCTCTCTTATCTTCTTTTGTAAATCAATTTCAAATTAAGTGGACTTTAGATAAAATTGTTTTCATTTTTATTTTCTGTTAAATGGATCCGCTTTAAATGATATAAGCTATATTTTAAATAAATGAATATGCATGTGTTAATTAAGTTAAATTTTATTCTGATGTTTAAAATATTGGGGTTATTGTAATATTTAACACTAGAGAATATAATCTAAAATAAGAAATAAAATATGCAGCCCTTCTAATTATATGAACTTAATTTAAAACTCTAGATAAACTATGTACTTATGATAGCACTGAATTAGGTTATATTGTAAAATATGAATATTATTTATGTAATAAGATATATATCTCTTTTTAACTTAATTGTTGATTACTTGAACACATCATGTAGTTCAATATATTTAATCTTGCTTCAGTTTTTCAATCTTAAAATGAATAAGGAATACATATTGAAAGAGATTATCTTGCATTGATATAAGTTATTTGGGAAAAGTACCGAAAAAGTCCAAAACCTATTGCATTAATACTAATTCAGTCATAAACTTTTCAATTAGATCAATTTAATCTAAACATTTTCACATTGGTACCAATTCAATCTATCCAGCCAATTTAGGAAGAAAATCCCTAACGTGGAATCCAATCACCCTACATGGCACGGGCGGCGCTGACGTGGATATTTTTAATAATATTTTAATATTTTTTTTTGAAATTTTTAATTTGTTTTTCATTTTTTCCATTCCCTTTTCTTTTTGCTAGTGTTGGTGGCCAGTCGCCGACCATTGACCACAATCCATGGTCGGTAAGGGCGACGTCCGGCGAGGCCAACCCTCACCCAGGCTAGGGTGGCCTCACCGCGCCTCGCTTGGGCAAGGTTTGGCCTCATTGGGCCTCGTTTGGGGGAGGGTGAGGGCCAATGAGCCCCGCCTGGTTGACAATGGGCCTCATCATGGTTTAGGCAAGGATCGACCTTGTCAGATCTAGCGAGAGGGCCTCGCTGGAGCTCAGGCGAGGCCAACCCTTGCCTATGACCGGAGAGGGTGATCCTTGCCCAAGCGAGGCCAAATCTAGCCGGCCATGGCCTGTGGCCAGCGATTGGCTAGTGGCACCAGCAAAAAGAAAAGGGAATGAAAAGGGGCAGGAAAAAAAAAGAAAAAATCCATAAAATTATTTAAAAATTCAAAAAAATTAAAATTTATTAAAAAATATTCATGTCAACACTGGCCATTCCACGTAGGATGATTAGCATCTACATCAATGATTTTCAATCTAAATTGGCTGAATGGACTAAATTGGTACAAATGTGAAAATATTTATGACTAAATTGGTTCAATTGAAAAGTTTAGGATAAAATTGTTACTAATCCAATAGATTTTGGATTTTTTGGGTACTTTTTCCTAAGTTATTTCAAGAATTTTTATCTTTATCTATGTTTTTAATATTTAGTCTGATGAGAAAAGTTTCAAGACTAACAAATGGACAATTTAGAACTTACTGGCCGAATGCATCCCATGTGGCAAATTTTGTCACGCCCCGAACCCTAACGAGCTCGCGACACCCCTCGATGGTCGATCATTGAATGCGACGTCCCAGGCACGTTGCCGACCCAACCCAAACATCAGAGATTTAGCACGCGCGGAAACAAATAGAACTGACCCGGACAATTAATAATGACAAGGGATAGCAATAGCAATAAACGAATAACTGTAATTTCCTATACTTGATAGATACATACGACGTCCACAAAAGATAATTCCCTAAGCTAGGCCACAACAACAGAACCACATTCCTCAAAGGGCAATGGTTCGCAAACTTAACTCCTCTACAAAAAGGGGGACTCAAAACACCGAGTACTTGACTCGTCTTCGATCTCCGAGATACCCTTGAAGCGTCTTCAATCCCTCATGATTGCGAATCTGAAATGGTTATATAATAACCGTGAGAACGAGTCTCAATAAGCAACCCCCTATACCCCACGTAGGCCAATGCGTACCCAGGCAAGTCGTACATGCAATCTACCCCGTAAGATATAAAGATTCACATTATTGTACTCACCTGGCCATTAAGCCCATGCCGACACTGCACATTAGTCATAACATGATAATGCAATAATAGTAGCTAAATAGCACATCGCAATTGCTCAAACGCTAACTACACTTGCATGCAATTCACCCTACTAATTAGACCACACATTCAACCAGCCACTTCAAGCACACGCTCAACCAGCCAATCCAATCACGCACTCAACCAGCCAATCCAATCACGCGCTCAACCAGCCAATCCAATCACACGCTCAACCAGCCAATCCAATCACATGTTCAACCGGCCAATTCAGCCACATTTCAATCACACTCAAATCGCATGCACGCGTCCAACCAACTTTCCTTTCACGGGCTCACAAGCCGCCCAATCACTCAAACCAATGGCCGCCGTCAACACGTCCCAAGCCATATCAATCATACCATCCAGTGGCCGCCGTCAACACGTCCCAAGCCACACCATCAATCGTTCCAATGACCGACGTAAACACGTCTCGGTCTATCACACCTTTAACGGGCCACCGTCAGCACGTCTCAAGCCCGCATCCATTTGGCACCTCGGCCAGTCATGCCTTCACACGGACCGCCGTCAACACGTCCCAAGTCCGTAGCCCTCCGATCGATCCGGGCTTCAAATCGACAGGCAAGCACACGCCATTCAATTCAATCAATTTCACGCCAGTTACACCAAGCAATCCATAATCACAATTAAATCCAATTCATGACAAGCCACACCAACCCACAAATTCGACATTCAATCGGCCACATACGAACATCCAATTTACCCACAAATGCCTCAACAGCCAATTATCGACTCACCAACCATAGCCACTAATAGACACTCGAAACCATTCAATTCGGTCACGTACATCCACCCAAATCAAGCATATCGTTTTGGTCCAATTACAACAAACACAAATGTATCATAATATAATTAAATTAAGACACGCCCTAACCGTTCTAACCCGAGACAAGTCTAATAATACCCAAAGTACTAGGTAGGGTTTAGGAAGTTACTTACCAAATTTTGGCCCGGGAAAAATCGACTCGGGCCCGAAATGGCCCAAGTGAACAGTACCGGACCGGGCGTGGGGACGGGCCACACGGACACGGTGGCCGGTCAGCGTGCCTAGTGCACGGGCGCGGCGAACGTGCGACATGCCCGGGGCGCACGACCGAGCGGGACGGGTGACGGGCCGGGCGACGTCTTGGCTTGGACGGGCAGTGTGCCGGGCACACGGGCCAATGGCCGAGCGGGACGGGTGACAGGCGCGGCGACGGGCGCGGGGCTCGGCCACGGGCGCGGCGACGGGCGCGGTGCTCGGCCACGGGCGCGGCGACGGGCGCGGGGCTCGGCCACAGGCGCGGGACTTGGCTGGGGGAGCTCCGGCGCGGCGGCACAGCGGCTGGGGGACTCCGGCGCGGCGGCACAGCAGCTGGGGGGCTCCGGCACGGCGGGACAGTGGCCGGAAATGGCTCGGGGGTGGCTGAACAGGGGCTGGGGAGCTCCGGGAAGGGCAGCTCAGTGGCTGGGGAGCTCCGGGGATGGTGGACAGTGGCTGGAGAGGCTCCGGCGCGGCTGGACAGTGGCCGGAATGGTTCGGGGGTGGCGGAACAGGGGCCGGGACGGCTCAGCCACGGCTGGTCAGCGGCTGAGACGGCTCGGGGTGACGTCGGCGAGGCTGGACAGCGGCTGAGACGGCTCCGGCACGGCGGCAGCGGCTCAGGCGAGCTTGGCTACGGTCGGACAGAGGCTGGGGTGGCGTCGGCGAGCGGCTGCGAGCGGCGGACGCCACAGAGGAGTAGAGAGAGTGAGCCGGGGCGGGGTGGTGCGGCCGTGAGGGCACTCTGCGGCGGCGGCGGTGGCGTTCAGGCGTCGGGGCGGCGCTGGGGAGGCCGGCCGGGCGACTGGACCTCGCTCGGGCTCGCCCGACGCGGCGGCGAGCGGCGGCGAGCCGAGCTCGCACGCTCGGGCAGAGAGGAGAACGGCGCCGGTCTGGGCTGTTCGGCGTCGTGGCGGCGCGGCGAGGGTGCGAGGGAGGCCGGCGACGTCGACGGCTGGCGGAGTGGCGTCGGGTGGAGGCGGAGACGGAGGCGGAGGGGCTGCTGTGGTGTCGGAGGGGCTGCTGGAGGTGGTCGGGGGAGGAAGTTGCAGGGACGGGAAGGGGGAGCCGCGGAGGTGGAGGGGAGAATGACCGGCGACGGGGGCGGCCGGCGGGACTGCAGGCGGTTGGCGAACGGCGGCGCAGGGCGGTCGACGGGGCTCACTGTCGACGTCTGCAGCGAGGAGAAAACCGAGCGGTCGGGCGAGCGGGGGAAGAAAACGAAGAAGAGAGAGAGAGCAGGGAAAAAGGGAGAGAAGGGAGGAGAGAGAAGAAGAAGAAGAGAGAGAGGGGACAGTGCATGGGGAAGGGAGACCCGGCGTGTGCATGGGGAACGCGCGGGCGTGCATGGCCCTAGCGTGCGCGGGGAAGAGAAGGAAAGAGAGAGAGAGAAGAGAGAGAAGAGAGAAAAGAGAGAAAGAAAGGAAGGGGAAACGACGGGCATGTACCTGGACGTCGCGCGCGTCCAGGGGGGAGAGAGAGAGAGGAGAAAAATTAAATGGCCCTTGAGTACTATCGGACGGCCCAAATTCGAACTCAGTAATAATCCTAGGGTCCAAATAAATCTAACTAAAAACTAAGGAATAAATGGCCAAAGCAAATAAGAATAAAAAGACTCGAAATTGCATTACGAGGGAGGTCTACTAGTCCGAAGTCGCACCCGGTCGAAAATCCATTTTTCACACATTCCCGGCAATATTGACGCTGGCCACACAAAAATTGACACCGTCCAATTTATTTCGACCCGGAACTCCCGGAAATTGGCCATCAAGTTTGGGGTCTAAAAACGGTCAAATTCGATCGAGTGCGATTTTAACAAAAGTCTCTATTTAAAAAAAAAAACAAAAACCCGAGAGTGATCAGTTCCCGGGCGAGATTCTATTATAAGCGCACTGACAAATTACACGTCTTATAAATCCCCAAAAATGGGCCAAAATTCAGAATGTCACAAATTTTTTCCGCAATGTATGCCACATGGCAATCACATACATGAGTTAAGTGGCATGTATAGTGTAAACTTAAATCAAATGGATAAATTATATTTCAAGAGACTTTATCTTTATTTTATTTTTATTTTTATTTTTCAAATTAAAAATCAATGAGAGATAAAAGTTGAAAAGAACACGTGACGGAAAATATATTCGAGGTACTTTTTCTTTATACTTATTTTTAAGATTTAAATTCAATAAAGATACAAGCTTGTTGATAACAAATTAATACGCCAATGCTTACAAGTCAAAGCGGAGTGTCAAATGATGAGCATCATAGCTAATATAGTTTAGACTTTAAATAAATATGTACATATAAGTAAAAGCTTACTTATTAGGTGAAAAATATTTAAATAAGAGATAAAATCTTCAAAATGAAGAACCAAAAGTTAAAATTTTTTTACTAAGTAAAGTATATTCATGTGATGAAATAAATTAAATTGGAAATGATATGTAGAATATATTTAAACAGCATATGTTTGAGAAATTAATTTCAAATTGAATAAGTTTCATGAGTAACTACTATTATAAATTGTTTTCTTGATAGATTATTTATAAGTTGCTTTCAAAGTTAGTTATTTTATTTAAGAATATATTTTTTCTTTACCCATTATTCGAAATTCAAATTACTAAGAGAAAGAATTTTGAGTGGATGAAAAATCAATAAGCTAATACATGCTTATTGGTTTAATTTGGGTCTCGTGGCAAAAAGTATGCCATGTGCCTTACCGCGTCAAACTCACAGAGACAAAGTTAAATGTCACGTGGAATATACAGTCTTTATTTATTTTTAAATAAATTAATATAAGATAAGAAAAGTATATTTTTAGAGGGTTCATTACATGACTATATATTTACTTTACCAAAAAAAAATTACATGACTATATATTTTTATATAAAATAAGGTGTAACTAAGTGTATAATAGGTGATGCATATTATGATTAAAACAAATATATGGATATTGGTTAGGACAAGATAATTTTTCAAAGGTTTAAGACTGAATTGACATTCGTATAGGTTTAAAACTTTTTTGGTAATTATCTCCAAAAGTTAGATGTATTTAAAATTTTATTTTAGGATAAAACTAGTTGGCTGTGTTGTGCTTGCATTGGCCCAAATCTTATTCGTATTTTCTAATTTTATAGTGGCTGTCATGATAGTAATGTATGAGCCCCATATATTAAATACATCAATATACATCATCGTTGTTATTCATCTGCAACTTACCGCAACTATATTCTATTTACTACATATTAAATTGTCCTTAAGTCTCAGGAACTCATCTATATAAGTCATGACCACATTGTAACAAATCACTTTGAGGGTGCGACTTTGTCCTTTATTTAGATATTTGGCCGGAATGATTACATTGGTAAATCGTCAAAAGGTTTAAAACCAAATTGGCACAATTGAAATGTTTCGGAGTAAATTGGCAAATTTTCAAAAAAATTTAGGATTAAATTGGTACAATTAAAAGGTTTAAGAATTAATTGGCCTTCGTATAATAGGTTTAGGACTTTTTGGACAATTTTTCCCGATTTGGAGCTACGTGGACGAAAATTTTTCATTTATAATTTTCAATATACGTCGTCCATGTAAGCAGCCACATAAGATTTTTAATGGTGCTCATTGACAGAATTTTAATGGAGGTTAAATATGTCACATGAGTACAAGTTTAGATTTTTTGGTGTAAAAACAAAACGGTTAGTGTGTCATACAAGTACAAATTTGGGGTAAATATGTCATAATAGATATAATTTAGGATTTTTTGTAATTTTTTCCCTCGATGGTTATATATATTAGTATCCATGTAGCAATTAGTTGTAATGTATTTTTCAGTTTTGAGAAAGGCTCTTCCAATTTCGCCGAACCCTATTGCCCTCGCTCCTGGAGCTAGTAGCCATTAACGAAATAGTGTCTTGTTATCATATTTTGCACGCATTAAAAAAATGGTAAGATGAACCATACGGTGGCCTGGATCACTATACGTCAAAACAAGTAATATATACAGTAATTCACAACACAATTAAATAGGATAATCTATTCCCCTTGCCAATGTATACTAAATATATCAAGACCAATATTGCACTGCTATTGATGAATTATATACACAGTAATGGTAATGATGATGTTCATGAATATGGATATGCATATGTGTGCTTGATATATGAAATAGATTCATGGAGAATCCATTGTAAAACACAAGGATAATTACCAAATCAGTTCTAAACATATTATACAGATGCCAATTCAATCCTAAATTGTCCAATTTAACAATGTAACTCTAAACCTCTGTGTGAAAGTCTAATAGAATTCTTCGGGTGAAGTGCCAACTTAAATTGTTGACATAGAATATAATGCAGAAAATGTGCAGCCAAAATATGATCTCTGGAGGATGCCGAATATAATGCAGCAATGCCTTTTATGCTCATTATCTTAATTTAAAAAAGGTGATAAGTTACCAATAATGAAACAAATGCAATTTCACATAAGTACCTTCCAAGAACTTCGAAGCATTCAATCCACAAGATCTGATGACCAAGGCCTTAAGAGATGTTATCCTTGCAATGTTTGTGAGGGCATCATTGACCAAATTGTTACTTGAAAGATCCAGCACCTCCAGATTCTTCGGGGGTAGTGTTCCGTTTAAATCTGATTATCCATGCATGCATTATGTTTAATTAATAATCTACAGATATAAGATGTCTAACTATCTTCTAAGATGAGAATTGATTTATAAGCAAAAACCAGTTGGTCCAACATATTGAAGCATAAAAAAATTTATGTCACATGACTTTATAAACCAATTTCATAAACAAGTACCTTATACCTTTAATGGTTTATATTATATGTAGTTGACCAGCAGAGTTAAGAGAATGTTTCCTCTTATGCTTCTCATGTGACATTTGACTTTACCTCTATGATTGTCGCAAGAGATACATGACATAGTTTTGCCTTGTGACCCTCATTCGACCTATAAGAATTAGTTCATATTATTTGCTATTTCTGAACTTCCATATCTGATTGAGTTTAAGTTTCAAAATATGAATAAAGAGAAAATAATTTTAGATATATTCTTGAAGATACAGTTTATTTTGCTAGGAGAATGTTCCATTAAGTGCTCGCCGTGTGACATTTGACTTGACCTCCATATGGCTAGATTCATGGCATAGTTTTTCCATGTGGCCCCCATTTGACTAATAAGCATTAGTTTAATGATTTTTGGTCTCCAAACTGCTATCTTTTTTTAGTTTAATTTCAAAACATGATAAAAGAAAAAAAATTTCACATAAATTCCTTTTTTTTAACATTCACGTAAACTCTTGATGATGTAGTTTCTTTTGCCAATCCCAAGCTTCAAAATATTATTACTTTAAGTGTCAAAAAATGCATAACAAGGAATTATTGTGTTCCTCAAATATAGAAAAGATTTTCCAACAAAGAAATCGGTTGCATTTAAAACTCAGCAAAATGCAGCAAACTAGTGGTATTTTATATGTCATGAATTATCGATAATTTAAAGTTTGATTTTTTTATTTATTAAGTGTTTTTTTAATAAGTTTTAATCAATTTCTTACTTTAAATTATAAGGAACTTAAGTAGAATATAAAATCAAAGTACTTCAATATTACAATAAAACTTTTAAACTTGCAATATGTCTTTAAATTATAAATAGTTAAAGATCACGACTTTATTTAAAACGTAACAAATTCACATTTTATTTAGAAGTTAAGAAAATAATTTATAAATTCACTTAGTTTGGCTTTAAAAATTTTCAAAGGTATAAGTAGGATAAAGTCCATAAATTTTAAATTTTTGTGCTACGTCATTTTCTTCCAATTTCACAATTGAAGTAGATTTCAAATAATTGAGTGATAAACAGAGGATACTGTGAAGTGACTTAATTTAAAAACAAAATGGAACATACTTTTGTACATTTTTTACTAAATAAACTAGTGCGATTTATTTTGTTCAAGTAGTTCAGTTCATTGAATAAAAACATAAACACAATTTTAGTACATCACAAATTAATCTAAATACAATTGGCTATATATTCTGTTAACTATGAGCATATTAAACTACATATGTAAATGCATGTTACTTCAAAGATACAAGAAATTAGTAGTTACTTAAATATATATAACACATTATGATATAAAACTTTAGGATATCGTTTTACTTATATTCAAATTAAAATAACTTAATTTATGGATTCACTTGATTTGACATAGAAAAATTTCAAATATATCAATAATGACAAACTTCATGAGCACTAGTTTGTTGTGCTCCAACTTTTTCGTTTTATGACAATCCAAATAAACTGAGTAATATGAAGGTTCAGGGTGGAAGCTTTTAGTATAGGGTGCAGATATTTCCACAGCCTAAATGGCCGGGATCTGTATAAACTAACCAAAATGCCCTTGTATCATCAAATAAAAGGGATGAATATTAGAGTCAGACATTCACATTAACGTGCATCTTTTCAACATAAACCAAAATTTCCATTTGAAGGAAATGGGGATCGTATTTTCCAATGAAGAACTTCGATGGTGTAAGGAGATACGGTGAATTGAGTCCCATTGTGAAGTGATGCGAATTAGGCAATATAATTTGGCCTATGCTCTATTTAGGAGAAAGAGGTGAAGAAAATTAAGAAGGAAATTTACTAAAAGTTCAAAATTTGCCTCTTCTTCCATCTCAACTTTTTTTTTTTTACTTACTAAAAAATTTTCACCAAAATTTTCATTCCTCCCATTTTCCCTACTTTCTAAATGACGCCTAAACGAAAAAGGGGATTTTGGTCCGTTAAAGGAAAAGGCTGTGTTCCTAGCTTTTTAGGCTACGTAAATAAGCATTCCCTTAGCAGTTTTAGTGTATTGAAGTAAAAGTAAAAGGTGTTTTATCTTCATCCTCCTTTCTTTGATCCAATTTTTCATTGGTCACTAGGTTTGCTATTGTTTTTCTAATTGTTTACTCATCATGGGCATCCAATTGATTTGCAAGACAAAACTTGAGCCAAAAGATTCGAAGCAAAATCCACAAATACAGACAAAATCTATAGAATTTAATTTTCTGTATTTATTGCATCATTATTTTCCTTGCTTAGCTTAGTATTATCTATGGAATAATCATTTGGAATTTATTTGTTGCTATTTTTGTGTGACTTATTAAACACGACATTGTGATATGGTTTCTTCCTTTTATCATCTATCAACTCCTACTTTATGATTACATTTACCTTTACCAAAAAAAAAAAACTCCTACTTTATGATGTTTTACTAAGTTATAAATACTATAAAATGTTGTGTTAGGATGCATGTGTGCGGGTTGTGTTAGATAAGTTCCACATCAAAGAATTGCTATAGTGTGGAGCAGTTAATATATCAAACTTAGCTCATAACTCATTGGCTTAAGTTTTTTAGTGACTATGGGTCCAACTGGATATATTAATGGGCTCGGACTTGGGCTCCCTCTTGCGATCCCCCTGCAACGCGTTCCTAACAAATGATATCAGAGTCAATAATATATTTGTAGGCTCCCAATCTGTTTCGATGTTTGGTGAATATCTTGAGAAAGGAATCTAGTGATCAACCTAGTTCTAGGCAGTGGGCATTATGGTGTAGCAACGTGAGCCCAATAACAAACTTCAAGGTTCGATCTAGAGAAAGAGACCAGGGATGCAATTGGGCATTGAAGATTCAAGTTGAGATACTTTGGTGTAAAATGATATTTAAATCAATAGGGAGCAAACTTAATACTAATCTCATGTCTGAAGCGGAGATTGATAGAATGTATGCGTGAGTTGCGTTAGAAAAGTTCAACATCGGAGAATTAGTGTAGTGTGAAGTAGTTAATATATTTAAGTTGACTTGCAACTTATTAGTTTAAGTTTTTGAGTAAAGCTGTATCCAACTGGATATGTTTACGGCTTGGGCTCTTTCTTGACGATCTCACCGGATGAAAGTATCCGATTTATTATACATGTTCCCATCAACTGGTATCATAATCCTAGATTACCAACAAGTCTAAACCCAACAATTACATTGGAGATACAGTGCTTTGACTCAAGGCTCGACTTGTAAGGGTGAGATTGATAGAGTCATCATATATTGGTTGTGGAAGAAGCTGGTGATCAACTTATAAGTGTTGGGGGGGAGGGGGAAATCTCACTATTTGAGCTAACTTTTGGGGGTGAAAGAGGCCCAAGACTACGAGTGAACATAAAGAGCCTAGACTGGGAATCGCCTGGACTGGACTGGATCAGCTAGTTCTGGGCAGTTCTCAGGGGCACCGGTTCAGTTCTTGGTTCCGTAAAATTGGAACTGTTGAATTTCGGTTCGGTTCCCGGTTCCAAGCATGGAACTGCCCACCTGGATCACCTAAATCGGACGGATTATTTTTTTTTATTTCTTGACAATCTAAAAAAAACCCTTAAAATTGCATAGTCATGCCTTATCACACATCAAATATCTCTCTTCCCCACAGCCCCACTAAGAAATAGGTTGAAAGCTTTCTCGCGTGAAGGCATGGGATTTTGTGGAACTTGTGTCAACTATTTTAAAAGCGAAGCTGTTAGATAAACACATGATTTAATATTAAAATATTCTAACACTACTCCTTATGCGTAGGTTGGATTTTGGTCTAAGCCTAAAACTTGGAAATATGTGCTTTGGGAGGCAAATAAGGGCTTGTAAAAATTTGAACTCGGGATATGCTTTGATACCATGTAGAACTTTATGGGACCACTACCAACTATTATAAAAGTTTAAGTTGTTAAATAAAGACTAATTTAAGATTCAAATATTCTAACTAAACGCAGTGATGGCAGCCCCAACCTCAAACAAGCCCATATCTAGGATCGCGGCTTGCCTTATGAGAGAGAGAGAGAGGGGTCTGTCCATGGTAGGTTTGTTCGCGGAGAAGAAGTAGAGAGGCAGAGACTAAAGGACAAGGGGAAAAGTGGAGAGAGGGAAAAAGGAAAAAAATGGAAATAAAGAAGAGCAAAAAAAAAAAAAAATCCACCGCCCACAGCGGCTGCGTTGGCTTGCGCTCTTGTCCCCCCACGAATGGATTAGAGTTCGAACCCCAGCCTAGTCGTTAGGGATTCTTAAGTGTGGCGCCGTGGTGGTGGGTCCTGCGCTAGCGTCACCCCAGGTTTACCCCTCCGGCTGTCGGCCGTGCGGGGGGTTCCTGAGTTATCAAGAAAAAGAAGAAGAAGAAATTGGTAATCGGTTTGGATTGTCCAATGGTCCTTGTGCTGAGATATTAAACTTTTAACTTTCCAGTAAACCTAAATGGGAAAAGCCTAGGGACGGAGCCTCATCCACCTCTTGTTTTATGCTTGAAATTTGGAAACTTCTTCATCCGGTTTCCAATGAACTTGTCTTTTTGCTTGAGTGATTGTATCTATACATTACAGCTACCTCTCCAGCCGGTGGCCCACCTTCCACGAAATGAAACGTGCAGCCATGGTGGCACCGTTACCAATAAAAAGTAACGGCGCGGTCACCCCAAAAATGCCCTTTTTACGTCGTTTAATTTATAATGAAATTACTTTTTCCATGGATCTACATAAATCACATCGATGAATCACATAAATTTGATTGATGGGCCATCTATTTTCTTCTTCTATTTATGTCTATTTGTGTTTGATTGCCTTATCTACACAACACTAAATGTGAATTTCTCTGTCTAAGTAAACTAAGGTTCCGTGTGATTCAGCTTTCGGCCTAACATTGATCAAATGCTAGCATTTGGAATGTCAAAAGCCCAAAGCTGGTCCGGATCAACTTTGGGCTTTCGACATTCCACAAATGCTGAACCCAAATTTTTTATCCCCAAACTACCCTCACTTATTTTGGCTTATTTCGGTTTTGCCCATCTTGGTATTGTTCATCTTCTTCGTGAGGTGACCGGCGAGGGAGGCCAACAAGGGCAGCTGACACCGAATCGGGCCGTCGATAGGTCGGGGAGGTTGCACGACCCAGGCGATGGCCTCCTGAGGTCGCGCGACTACCCAGGTGCCACCTGTCTAAGTCGTGCGAGGCCATTTGCCAGCCTGAGTCGCGCGACCTAATCGCCGGCCGCCTAAGTCACGCAACCCAGGCGACGATCGCCTGCATTGCGTGACCTAGGCGCTGGCCTCCTGCGTCACGCGACCTAGATGACAGCCGCTTGGGTCGCACAACCCTTGCCGAGAGTCGCTTGGCCTCGGGCTACGATTGCCGACAGCAGATCTAGCTCGCCAGGGGTCGCCCTACCTCGGGCGATGACCGCCGGCCGTAGATCTAGCTCACCGACTGTCACCCGACCTCGGGCGACGGCCGTCGATGCCAGATCTAGCTCGCCAGCGGCCATAAGCCTTCGCCGACTTCGGCGAAGGATAGGATAGGTTTTTTTTTTAATAAAAAAGATAATTCCCAAAGCCCTTTTGGCAAAAAAAATTTACCAAACACTACTTAGGCCAAAGTAGTTTTACAAATGATTTTTTGCTAAACGTTACTTGCATTTCTCTAAGAAACTTTAACCTAAAAGTATTTATATTCTCCCAAATAACATTTGGAAAGTTGAACCAAACGGATCCTAAAAGTTGACCTGCGAAGGACTAAGGGTTGTTATGGTTTTCTGGCATATCTGGATGCATGGGTGGAGTGGCTTGGGGTTTTGGATCCATTCGCCTTACTAGGCACGAGTCCATGTTTCCAGATAAATATAATTGTTTGGTAGAGGTAAGTAAAAGAAGAAAAAAGAAATTCAAATACAGTACCTTTGAAATCCTTCCTCTTCCCTCTAAATTTGTCCCCTCTACCAATCCATTTTTGGTGATTTTTAATTTTAATATTTTATTATTTGTAAATCTTGTGGCTCTCGCAATTTGACTTTTATTTATCATGAAACACTCAAAGCCTTGCCAAAAATGTAAATATTGATATGTAGAATTATGTATAATATTTTCATAATCTGATGAAACTTTATTTTCCTTTTCTTATTTCTCAATCTTGAGAAAAGTCACCAATAAAAGTATTATAAAGATTTTGGTCCAAACAAGTTCCCTTCAAGTCAACTTTTTTTTTTTGGGTCGGAATCCAAGTCAACTTTGCTAGGGAAAATGCAAACAAGTCGACATTTTATTATAGCAAAAATGTCGGCATTCGTAAATTATTTCTTACTGAGCTAATCCTGTTTTTGCTCTTCAAACTTATCCTCATTGTAGAGATGAATCTCCTGATTATTTATGACAATCAACTACTTCAAGAGTTGCATCATTTGTGCAATCATGTGTTTGTTATTAATTCACTTAATCCACTTTATAGTTTATACAACGCTAGCATGACTTTTTTTTATTATTAAAAAATGATAAGAAAACCACTACTTTGAAACATATTTCAAAAAAGAAAAATGAAACAAATAACTGAGAGAGAGAGAGACTTACCCGAGAGAAGATTTTCACTTAAATCCAACACTTGAAGTTCCTCCAAAGGAAGGAAGAAAGAGGCGTCAATAACCAGAGGAGATGACACTTCCCATGTCCAAAAGCGTGTATAGTTCAGATATAGTTCAGTCACCCGCGAAGTGGTGTCATTGCACACGACGCCTTTCCAGCCACAACAGTCACCATTGCCGTCGCGCCATGACGGAAGAGAAGACCCATTCGGTTGGTTGAAGGCGGCCTTAATCTTGAGCAGTGCATTCCTCTCTTCTTCCAAGCACCCTAAGCTTCCACGTCCCATCGATGCCAACAACATCCAAGTCCACATGCACAATAAAAGACACTTCATGTTTGTATGGTGTTTTGTGTGCTATATGTTTCTCTACTTAACCATATGGAAACTTACGAGGCTCGCGTACTTAATTTATAGATGCAAGAGTCTCTCCCTTTTGAGTGATTATCACGGTTGGGCCAACTCCATGAAACGACCATGGGCAAAGTCAAGCATGCTGGGGCCAATTCCACGGAACCCGTGATTATTGCCCTTGACTTGACTTAGAACTTCTTCAAAAGAGAAATATGAAGATTACAAAATGAGTATTATAAATGATAAAAGATGGTTATTAGCAAATAAAAAAAACAAAAAGTTACCAATGATTTAAGCAAAGTTATAAAGAAAAATATGTGCTCAGGTATTGCTTCGCAAAAAAAGAAAAAAGAAAAAAAAGAAAGATGAGACAAATAACTAAAACTCGATGTTGTTAATTTTCAGTATCGATGCTGTTTTGCAAAGAAATATCAAATAAATGGATATATGTTTGGACTCATTGAACAAAAGATAAGGCAATTTTGTTCAATTTTATAAAGTGATCATGATAATACATATCAACATTAGTACATCTTGTATTTAACTTTACGTATCAATGAATGCAGAATTGATTAACTATCAATATTTAGAGTAATACAAATATATATGTTGCGACCCTAAAAAAAATCTTGTCAATTTTTCCCGGGCTAATGGATTATTAAGATTGAACTTAACTCGGGCCCTCCTAAGCCCTACCAATTCGCAACTTAGGGTTTAAGTTCTTAACATGCAAATGTTTTCATGCTTGGAGTCGCCACTAATCATTTTACGGTAGGCTGATTAGAAACCTAAATAAAACATAGGGAGATATGTTTTATTCCTACGAACCAGAGATTCTAAGCCCGGGGACTTAATTACGCTAGATCTAGTCTAACGCCCTTTCGGTACCTTTTCATTTCAAAAATATTTTGGCAGGCAGTTTGGATCCATTTTAACTTAATTACTAACATGTGAGGTGTTCATGCGGGTGCGCAAACCACCAATTTAACACCCAGTAAAGCATTAAATAAATTACAAGTTCAGGAGAACAACTTACCTCGAACCAACGCAAGCATCTACATTGTTAGCTAGAAAATCACATCAAACACCCTAATATGATTTCTAGTTAACAAATCATCACTCAATTTCTCTTTTTTTGGTTTTTCACTTATTTAAATGAAATTTAATCTATATGCAATGACGTGCAAAAATATGACATACGAATTAATGCAACCTAACATGCAAACTACATGTCATGCGGCGACGTGACTTAATTCTAATGACGGATGCAATGATACATTTTTGGTATTTTTCAATTGAAATTCGGAATGAAAATATGCCTAAATTAACATGCAACCTAATGACTTCTATTTTTGGTATTTTCTGTTTAAAATTCGAAATTCAAAAATACCTAAATTAATATGCAATCTATGATGACTTAATCTACCATAGAATGATTTTTTTGGGATTTTTGTTTAAAATTCGGAATAATAAATTACTTAAATTAAAATGCAATCTATCCTAGTAAAACATGAAACAATTCACCATTTTTTTGGGGTTTTTTATGAAAATTCGGAATAATAAAATAACGTGAATAATCCGTTAGGATTCAAACAATACCTAATTTATATTAGGAAACATGCCACATTAAGTCCTAATTTAAATTAAATACTTATCTCATCCTTCGGGATATATTCAAAAATCCTAGACATGCAAAACTCTAATTTAAATCTAGCTAATATTTTTTTTGAATTTTCTATTTATTTGAAAAAAGAAAAGAAATTTAAACAAATAAAGATAGTAATCAATTCAAATCAACCACGCGATCCGCCAAATTCGTTTCAAACTCGGATTAGGCACAAAGATCAAATTATCGGTCATATCTATAGGGTTATAGATATTAACGGATAATTGATCATTCGAATTTGGAAAGCTAATTAAAAGCATTATCGTATTCAAATAGTTATGAATAGGATAATGATTTTCCGTATCGCCGCGTATCGGACTTTAGGGTTAAAGTCAGATAGTCGTCCAGATACGTTGCTAAATTAGAAAAGTTTCCTAATTTTGAATATCTCAAAATATTGCGGATATCTAGAATATTATCTAAACATATCTAATTATGCACAAGATATTCATGCAATATTCACAAAATATTCAAATATCCAAATTAGAAAAGTAAATATTTGAAAATTTAGCGGATAATGACAATTACCTAATTTGCAGATATCCTTCCGAAATTTGAATTCGGTTCGGGATCGGGATTGGCTTGCGGATCAGGATCGGGACAACCGGCGACGTCGGGAAGGGTCCGGCGTGGGCACGACGAGGACGTCCGACAAGGCTGTCCAGACGTGAGGCTCTCGGTGGATTTGATGCGTGCGTGGGCGAGTGACTCCGAACATAAAATTTCAGGACTGCACGATTCCGGAAAAATGGGCGTAACTTCCTCAATACATGTCGGATTGACCCGATTCCAAAAGCCACAGATCAAGGACTCGTAGATCTACAACTTTTGTGTTTTGAGTTTCCACAAATAAGCTCTGTGGAGTGAGCGATTCTGGAAAGTATATACTGCTGCTTCGGGAATGGGTCTTCAGCTTGGCGAGGGAGAGCGGCTGAACATGGACATCTTCATGCGCTGCATGAGGGGATCTTCAAAGTAGTAGCTGCTGCTTCGTGGGGACTTCTGACTTTGCTGCTTGCGTTTGCTTCACTGGAGCTTCAATCACGTGGGAGAATGTCTTCGGGCTTTTGTTGACCATGCAGAAACAGCAGCGTGGATGGTTGTCGTTCGGGGGAGTTGACGTCAGGAAGCAGCAACCGCATCTGTTGAATGGAGCTCGTCCGTTTGCTGCCAACGTTGGGAAAGCAAGGGCAGAGACGTTGAAGGCAGCAGCAGCGGCGATAGCGACGGCAGCGGAAGAGCTTTGGTGGGCGTGACGTCAGCGCACGGGGCACGGCGGTCCGGCGAGGCTGGGGTGGTCCGGCGCGGCAGGGGGAAACGGCGCGACGGCCCGAGGGATGGAGTGCGCCGGCCTCTTTCTCTCTCGCTCTCACTCTCAAAATTTCTGATCTGAAATTATGACCTCCTCAAAATCTGACCTAAAAGATGTATTTATAACTCTAACCTAGGTCAAATAGATGGGCTTAATGTCCTAATGGGATTAAACTTGGGCTTGGGCTCTAATTAGATTAAATGGGCTGAATTAACTTGGGCTGAATTAAGCTCAAATTAAAACAACCGAGCCCGTCCGACTTGAAATTCCCGGTCATTGCATTCCCGAGCGAACCGAGTTTTGTTCGAAGAATTTTAAGCCCGCTTGCTATTGCCAATCCGATGCAAAATATGCAATTAAACTAAATGAACATAAACTATATGTTATGCAATTTAAATATTTTTGTTTAGGGATTAAAAATTTAATCCCTAATTTTCTATGCAAATTACATTAAATGACGCGCCAAAATTTAGGTGTCAACAATATAGTCTTAAATCAATGCAACACACAGATATCTTGCTAGTATTAAATAACCTTGTTTTTAACCGTATTGCCACGACAGAAGTTTAAGGCATGTTTAATCATGAGCAGGGCATTCCTGTCCAGTCTCCTTCCAAGCACCCTATAAGCTTCCACTTCCCTCCAATATTTGACGCCACCAAAGTCTACATGCACATGTACAGTACAAATGAAGCACCCTTCATTTTTATGATGTTTTTTTGGGTCATGAGAAATTGTTATTTGAGTGTAGTGTATATATTGAATTGTATTTGGATCATTGAAGATAGTGGATTCTACGAGATTTGATGGTCTGAATTCAGTTTAATATATGTAATCGGTTCATAAAATATTTGCTCGTGGCCCGTGGGTTATGCATATCTGCTCGAGGACCGCTTTGACTCAAAGATGGTACATTTTATCCTCCCGCGTGGTCATTAAAGCTTGCCGTGAGCCACTAATTTTCCAAGGAAAAGCATGCAATTTCTATTTTGTTGAGATTTAAGGACATAAACAATGATAAAGAAGAATCACCCGCCTGGGTGGCGCTGCTGGAGAGGGCACTTTTCTTCTCGCAAAAGGTCGAGTGTTCGAATCCCGGGTGCCGCAGGGTGACTTAACCGGTGCACGTGTGTGGTGGCTAGCACGTGTCACCCCCAGGGTTTACCTCCCGGCTGTCGGCCCTGCGGGGGTTCTCTGGGTTATCAAAAAAAAAAACAATGATAAAGAAGAACCACCCGCCTGGGTGGCCCTACTGGGGAGGGCACTCTTCCTCTCGCAAAAGGTTGAGTGTTCGAATCCCGGGCGCCGCAGGGTGACTTAACCGGTACACGTGTATGGTGGCTAGCATGTGTCGCCCCCAGGGTTTACCTCCTGGCTGTCAGCCGTGCGGGGGTTCCCTGGGTTATCAAAAAAAGAAAAAACAATGATAAAGAATTCAAACTTCAAGTTCGTCGTGGAAATTGAATGTTCAATAATAACCATGGATGTTGGAACATATTTGGAAATCTATTTTGTTCATTGTGCTCACTGGATATGATCCCTTAATTTGAGCCGCTCCTTCGTAGAATCACCTAATCTACCGTTCAAAATGCACTCATTTTATGCGTTCCGAGTCCATGTGCAAAAGTCGCTTGGAAATCTAATAAAAAAATAATAAGAAATTAGCTATAATATAATTTTGTAGCTGAGCTACATCATGGCAAAACTTCATTCGCTTCACTTCCTCTAATATTACTTATAATATGTTGATTAGATAAAGAAGCTTAATTACTTATCTAACGTTGATATTCCTCAAAAAATTAAAACTGATTCATGTCATATATAAAGTTGTTATTGCTGATTAATTATGAATGTTGAATAATACGTAATTATTTAATTAAATATGTTAAGTACAAAAAAAGTAAAATCTTTTTAATATTGAAGATAAAGAATTAAAAAGTTCGCACTTAAATTCTGTTATTTATCTAAAAAAAGTTTGCAATAGATGGAGTTTGCAACATCTGATACCGATAATCTTATGTAATTATTACTGTTATTATTGTTGTTTTGTTATTAAAAAATTTGATATTTTTTAAATTAATGTAAGTTATCAAGTCTGACTATTTGTCAACTTCTCAATTGCACCTGTCATGCTAATCGCAATTCCTAGATCTAGGCCATGTATCACGACGTTTAGTAGTCAACTACCTAAGAGATTCTTTAATCTTTAATAAATACTACGTTAACGAATGGCCATGAGATTGTTAAAAGATGTGAAATTCCGGGCTGCCATGTTATGTTTGCCTATGACGATCAAGTTCCTTATGAGCTGCAAGATTCGACCACTCTCTTCCTAGTGACTTCAACATTTTGTGTGGGCATTTCTTTGGATGTTCAAAATCGGGTCTCAATTAGTCTCACCTCTTTGCCTCAAGGAGACTAGTGGTGGAGTATGCAAAACACAAGCGGATTCTCGAGAGAAGTGTCAAAAAAGTGATCAACATTTTGTATTTGTGCCAATTTAGTCCTAAACCTTTTTTATGCCAATTCAATCCTAAACCTTTTGCATTGATGCCAATTTAGTCAAACTTTTTTTTGTGCCAATTCAATTCTAAACTTTTTCTATTGATACCAATTCAATCCTAAATCTTTTGCATTTGTGCCAATTCAGTCCTTCCGGCTAATTGCTATTCACGAGTTGAAGGACTGAATTGGCATTAATGCGAAATGTTTATGACTAAATTGACACCAATGCAAAAGGTTTATGACTGAATTGGCACCAATGCAAAAGTTTAGGACTAAATTGACACCAAAAAAAGATTTAGGACTAAATTAGCACTAATACAAAAGGTTTATGACTAAATTGGCACAAATGCAAAGGTTTAGGACTGAATTGGCACCAAAAAAAGGTTTAAGACTTAATTGGCACCAATGCAAAAGTTTTAGGACTCAGTTGGCACAAAAAAAAAGGTTTATGACAAAATTGACACAAAAACAAAAGATTTAGTACTTTTTTGACACTTTTTCCACGGATTCTCTATGTTAATTTCCCTTTAACAGGGAATCATAAGTGAAACCAACCTTCCAAATGATTACTACTTGAATAATAATTTTGGGAGTTTGCCAACAATGCTCGGGCCATGTCATTACAGTGTAGCCCATTACTTGTTAGTATAACCGTTGTATTAATTAAACTTATCTATTAAAGATGTTGTAAATTTTCTCAATTTTTCTCAACCAAATATGTCGAAATAGAACAGGCAAATTAAAACTGCAAAATACCCAAACTCGGAAATCAATAAGTTGAACTAATTAGCTGGATTCACTATATAATGTTATATTTTTTTCAACAAACCTTTTTTTTTGCTAAATAAAAAAAAACCTATATTATGTTAAATGTGTAAATGCCTGCTTCATCATGTAGGTACTCGTGTGTAATTAAAGCAAGTCGTTTTGGTCACTTTGCGATAAAAGCTGCAAAATGCTTTACTTTTTTGATAGGGATGTCCATTATAGGTTGACCAAGACTTCTAACAAAAACAGTGAATTGTAAGACCTTGACTATTTTCTTAATCCGAAGGCAATGTGAGGATAAGATTTTGCCTTCTCTTTGGGGGCCAAAAAAATTCCAAAGTGCGTTTATTGATTGATTGAGCATGAAAAGCATTGGACTAATTACACAACGTACCTCACTCGAGAACAACAAAAACGCCTTTTGTTAAAGGGAGACACTACGACACTCGCTCATCATGCCACGATTAAAGAAGTCAAAAAGAAACCCCTTCTACTTTAATAAAAGTGATTTTTACTTTCGCCTTTTGTTAAAAGAAGACACTACGACACTTGCTCGTCACGCCACAATTAAAGAAGTAAAAAAGAAACCCCTTCTACTTTAATAAAAGTGATTTTTACTTTCGCCTTTTGTTAAAGGAAGACACTACGACACTCATCTCATCACGCCACGATTAAAGAAGTAAAAAAGAAACCCCTTCTACTTTAATAAAAGTGATTTTTACTTTCACCTTTGTAGATTGAAAAGATTGCCAAGCCCATTTCATTAGTCGTGAAAAGACATCATGGTTGTTGTAGTATAAATTTGTTGGATGACTTTCCATTTAAACGGTGATTGTTGTAGAAAATGGTTTTCTTTTTCGAAAAGGAGAAAAAAAAGTAGGAATATGAGAGCAGGTCATCAAAAGTTAGCCCACTTGTGATAACCATTTTATTTTTGTGTTCATCACTTGTGATAATCATTTTATTTTTGTGTACATCGCTAACCTATTCTAGCCGGATTAGAAGATGAGTAAGATGGGCATGAGAGGCCGTCTTAGTTCTACGAACCAAAAATTTCGGGTTTGGGGCTTGGTAAGCTAGTTTTATCTAATAGCAGATACTGATTCTTTTTCCTTTTCAGAAAAAAAACGTTATTTATGCAATCTTTTATTTTTATTTTTATTCATGAACGTGCAAATATCTCTATATGGACATGCATAAGTGTGCAAGCAATAAAACACTCAATAATAATAAACATATGAATTAAAGCAAATTTACAAACAACCCAAGTCTTAATGGGCAAAATTAATACAATGCTTTATTATAACACCTCGAAACAGGACATCATGAGCAATGCATGAAAATAAATGTGCCTAAATTTGAAAAGGAGAATGCAAGCTCTCCTAAAATGTTTAATTCCTATAAAACTCTAGAATTCAGGATTGCTTTTTTTATTAACATTTTCTTGTAATATTACGAAAATTTTCTATCAATTTATAAACTCTATCTGGCAACTTAGGACGCGAAAAATGCAATCTAACATATATACTAAATGGGCATGCCTTTTTAATACTTTTTAAAATAAATATTAGTTAGCTTTCCAAGTTTCGCAAAAACGGAGATGCCACTGAAAACAAGTGATACCAACGGCTTCATAGCAAAAGAAGAGTTGGTACACGAAATATTACTATATAAACATGCATAGGATGAAAAGTTTGACGTGCAAACATAATGACGACCGGACGGGAAGTGAGTCGAAGCGATTCAAGCTATTTGAGTGTAAACTTGAAGGATGCATCGAACTTTCAAATCCAAAACCGTCGTGGTAGACTTCTTATTTCCAGTGGATGACATTACTAACTTTAGAAATATCCGAGAATATCATACTGTTGACATCCTAAATCCATATGCATTGCAAGACATGCCTAAACAGGGGCTGAATATCCCTAGCCAGACCATAAACTAGTATGGCAAGGGGGTTTTGGCCTTATTTAGGCCATGTCTCGGCCTCCCGAACTAAGTAATAAACCCCCTTGAAGTTACTAAAAAGACGAGTCAAATCGAAGAAAGCACGATTCGAAAATGACAATTTACCGTGAAGAAATGAAACGCGCAACAAGTGAATTGGCAAGCAAATGCGAATCAAGCAATGAAGATTCTGTGGAAGCCAACGGCCACGATTGAAGATTCTTTGCAAAAGAATGAGAAAGATGCCTCCATCACTGGGTGTTTCCCAAAAGTGCGACTGTCATTTTGCAGAAACTCTTTTCCTATCAATCTCGACAGCCTGACTTTCCCTAGGTGCCGAGATCATCCATTCTCTTACCCTTTCATGTCCTGATTCTTGCTTTACTTAGAATTGTTCAAGACGGCAAGGAGTTATGCCATACTTGACATCATTCTATGCCAATTCGACTGGAGAGGGGGAGTACGAGGTTTGTGAGCTTTTACTTGGCTGGGCCATGGATGAAGAGCCCCGCACCAAGCTTTTTAGGTCATTTTGATTCATTGACTTCTTAGCTTGATTAGGGCCCCCGAAATGATCGAAGTGAGAAAGGTCCAATTTTGATATGAATTCAGAGCTTCGTACGCTCTAACATCCTTGTTGACATTCATTCCCAATATAGAGTCAATGATCCTAAAACGTGGATGCATCTAAAGTAATGTAGTAAAGAATGAGCATGAGAAACTATGCAATGTTGATGATTTTGTTTTAAGGGTTAAAATTCTGAAGTTACTGAAGGATTTATTAATCCCTAATTTTCACGAATTGAAAAGGAGACATGGGGAAGTAAAATTTAAATGTTAACAGCTGCTCTTCTTTGAGGGAGAACTGGAAAAGTTTTTCTTCAAAAGACACGTACTGCCTAATTCGTCCCAAAGGTCATACCAAGAATATGGATGCAAATGCAGCTGATGTTGTAATTTTATGTTCATGCAGATGCAAGCTGACCAATATGATTCTAACTACAGTTTAACTACAAAGGATAGAAAACATACTTAGGAGTTAGGACTACTCACCCTAGGGTTTAAAATAGAAACAAAGGGCTCCAGGCTGCGAAAGCAACTCTTGGCAGAAAAGTGTGGATCGCTCCAGCCTAAAAAAGCACTTTGGAGCGAAGGAACGCTCAAGTCTATAACAGCACTTCTTGGTGGATAGGATGGGATGCTCAGGCCTTTGGACAACACTTCCTGGCAAAAGGTGATACAACGTTGCGGGCTATAAACAGCACTTCTGGGCAGAAGAGGGGTGTTCAGGGTTACAACAATCCTTCCTGACGGAGTGCATGGAATGCTTAGGGCTACGAACAACACTTTCTAGCAAAAGGTGGTGAAAAGCTCCAGGCTACAAACAGCACTTCCAGGCAGAAGAGGGATGCTCAGGGCTATAACAACACTTCTGGGCATAAAGGATGGGATGCTCATGGCTACGACAACACTTCTTAGCAAAAAGAAGTGAAAATGCTCCAGGCAACAAAAGCACTTCCAGGGAAAAAGAGGTGAAACACTACGGGCTGAGAAAAGATTTCCGGGTGAACATGTGAAAGCAATCATATTTCTCAAACAAGGTTGATATGTGTTCATCCAGAGAACATTACCTGTTAGATTCTATCTTAGGCTTTACATCTTTCGATAGAGATAATCATTTGCGTAGGAAACATCATTAGTCAAGTACGCAACTATGTTTTGCCATGTCCGTATCTCAAAAATTCACATGAAAAAAGCTGTGATTAGAGTGACTTCCATTCATCAAGGGCGTCTACCGCATATGCCGAATAAGAGTTTTTCAGTTTGAAAAGACTTCTCTGCTGTCTCTCATGAAAAGGCTATTTCGTCCCGTTCATTGATGCGGGTGTATATTTTTCTCATGTCTCAGGCTGTCCTGTCGAAAAGAGGCTGAGTTCTCTTGGAGGAGGTATGTAGAACTCCGTGAAGCATTGACAAGTGCATTTCGGATACCTGAAACTTTGTCCTAGGACTATGTAAACATGCATCAAGTCAAAAAAAGAAAAATTTAAGCTCTGAGAGCATCGGGACTTGAGGTTCGTGCTTCGCCCCGCAGGACTTGAAGAAACTCGAGCTCCGAGAAAATCAAGACCTAAGGTTTGTGGTCCGCCCCTTGGGATTTGAAGTTACCCGCGTGCTCCCTGATGTACTCGAAAAACTCAGGTTCTGGAACATAGAGTACCTGAGGTTTGTGCTCTGCTCCTTAGGATATTAACAGTATCTATCAATATATAACAAAACTTACCTAAAAAGGATTGGTTGGAATCACTGAGTGAAAATCCAACATGAAATTCACCTTTGCCATGGGTACTTCATTGGTCTAAGAAAATCACATCAAGCAAAGTAACTTTGAATAAAACAAAGATTTCATAAGGAACATCAATGTTCAATTCGAAGAAAATTCAACGTGCATTAATCAAGTGTTTGTGCAGGAAACATCGCCATCCCTAAGCTCGCTCTAACTAGTCGTCATGCATAATTCGAACGCCCCACTGTAAAAGTCATTGCCCTGATGAACTCAATGATCCCAAGGTTTACTTCTAGTGCTTAATAAATTGTTTAGTCAAAGAGGATTTTCTCACAAACTCTCATGGATTTTATCTCATCCATTAATGTGATATCATAATCATTCAAATTATCCAAGATCACGCATTCGAGAAATGGGGCTCACTTGAGAACGATATACTCGTGATCAATCCGAGAGGTCTTTCACAAGACTGTAACATAGGCTTGGACGTAGGAGTAAAAAGGAACAAACCACTTGCAGCCAATAAAGAAGTTCATCATCATCTCGATTGGATTTACAAGTCAATAACCCTGAAGTTATAAACAAATAATCTTGCTCCACTCCCTCCCTCGAATGGGATTTTTTCAGCATATGACACTCCTATATTTGCTTAGATATCCCAAACTAATTGTATGACCTCAAAATGAAGCTTAGGTGTTGGGGTTATATCCTAAGATAATTTTACAGGAAATGGTGGTTAATTTCATCTTTGCAAAAGTTAATACAAAAGTTATTCACCTCCTTTGGATTTACTAGCACTACAAAAAAACAATGATTTAGCCGCAGAAAATTAGTGACGAAAATTTTTTCGTAGCTAATTTTCACGGAATTTGCAACAAAAAATAAACTCGTCTCTAATTTGGGACGAAAAAAAATTCGTTGTTAATTTGCGACGAAAACAAATTCATCGCTAATTAGCGACGGAAAGAAAATTCGTTGCTAATTTGCTATGAAAAAAAAATTCGTCGCTAATTAGAGATGGAATTTGTTATGGAAAATAAATTCGTCGCTAATCTGCGACGAAAAAAAAATTCATCGCTAATTAGCGACGAATTTTGCAACGGAAAATTTTTTTTTCTCTAATTTGCGATAGCAACGAATTTTTTGACGGAAAAAAAACTCGTCGCTAATTAGCGACGAAAAAAAGATTTGTCACTAATTAGGGACGAATTTTGTGACGGAAAAAGAATTTGTCACTAATTAGCGACGGAAAACAAAATCGTTGCTAATTAGCGATGAATTTTGTGACGGAAAAACAAATTCATCACTAATTAGCAATGGAAAAAAAATTCATCGCTAATTTGCGACGAAAAAACAATTCATCGCTAATTAGCGACGGAAAAAAAATTCATCGCTAATTTGCGACAAAAAAACAAGTCGTCTCTAATTAGCGACGGAAAAAAAATTCGTCGCTAATTTCCAACAGAAAAAAAATTCGTCGCTAATTAGCGATGGAATTTCGGACGGAACAAAAATCGTTGCTAATTTGCGACGGAATTAGCGACGAAAATAACTTTGGCGAGATGTTCCCGACTATTTTTATAGTTCATCGCTAATTAGTGATGAATTTAGTGACAAAAATAAACGTTCGTTGCACATTCCCAACTATTTTTTATAGTTCGTTGCTAATTTCGTCGCTAATTAGCGACGGATTCCAATTCGTCGTTAATTTGCGATGAATTAATAAAAATTCGTCATTAAAATTTGTTCCAAAATAATGTTCGTGGCAAAAGTAAAAATTTTGCTTGGCAAATTAGCGACGCATTTTCCCACGAATAAGTTCGCCGCAAATTACTGACCAAAAAAAAAATTCGTGGCAAATTAGCGACAAATTTTGCCACGTAAAATTAGCGACGAATTTTGCCACGAATAATTAGCAACGATTTTTGCCATGAAAAATTAGGGACGAATTTTGCCACAAAAAATTAGCGACGAATTTTGCCACGAATATATTTTGTAGCAATTTAGCAACGAAAAATTAAATTTTGCAACGCCAAATTGGTGACGAAATTTTTTTCGTCGCAAATTTCATCGTAAATTCATTTAGCGATGAATTTTTCCATTTTTTTCGTGATAAAATTCGTCGCTAAAACCTACTTTTTTTTTTTGGTAAGGTTACTTTTTTTGTAGTGACATAAGTTAGAAAAGCAATGGTAGATTCAATTTTTTTTTTTTAAATGAGATCGCAAAGTCAGGTTGTAGCTTGAAATCCTATTATAAGTTTATAAGGGCTTGGATGGATTGGGAACGTGATTATATCAGAGCCGCTACTAAGGGTGTGCATAAGAACCCATAAAAATGTGTGGAATCGATGGAACTGTTAGAACTTGAGAGTATATGATAGACTTCGAGATATGGAGTCATAACTATATCATATCCTCATTATAACTTTTACTCGTGCATACTACAAGGTAGATGGTCCTTTCAAAAAATTATTTGTACCAAAAATGTATAAGAATATAGTAATTACTTGCTGTTTTATAGTTTTTAGGTACAAGTTTCAATATAAACTTGTAGAACTATTTTGTATTTTAGTTGTGCAATATCATTGGGTTTTGCTATCAATATAGTGAAAATGTACTTAATTGTATGATATACGAGTTTTTCTCATGTTGTAACATAATAGAATAGCTTTTTGATAAGTTAAAATGCACAAGTTTTCTTTTGTAGAAATTCAACAAACTATTTAGTAATTTTTTCTTAAGAAAGAGTAGATCAATGGATTTTGGGTTTCAAATCGAGGCAAATACCATTCTCACATGAAAATCTGCTATCGCATAATAACATCCTAACTTTCCTTGCCATGTAAGGAAAAAATTGTTTGGTGACACACGCAAACTCTCTCTCCGTAATTGATTTCTGGCATTTTCCATCACATTGAACTGACTACATTATTCTTTGTGGATCTCACTTTTAATTTAAGATTATTTCTTGCATTTTTTCTTCTTTTTCTTTTGCTTTATATTATATTAAAAGACAAAACTACTCACATTCCTTTCAAATAATTTTTTTTCACTCTAGCCTCACCTTCCACACCCATTCATTGCAAGGTTTCCTTCGTGTCTGTCTTCTTCTAAACTTATTCCAACAATTATTAACTTTATTTCTCGGAATAATCCTCATGATCGTGAATTTTTCGACTTTGATTTTTGGTACAAATTAACAAAAAATTTACTCAAAGATTGAATATTGTGGTTGATGAATGCATTATACTTAATTTACTCATATTTTATCGGAAGACAATATTGAAGAGGACCCAAATTGCTTAAATGTATCTATTGATAATGAAACTGCGAATGGAGAACAATAATCAATCACGTCAACAAGTTCATTTGGTGCTTCTCGCACTAAACATCGAAACTTATTCCTTGATATATACGTATTTTAAGTAAATAATGACTTTCGTATTGATGCAATTGAAAACTTTTATTGTCGGATTCAAGTAAAATATGTTTTCAAGAGAGTAACCTTTTTCGGGAGAGCCAAGCAACTGAGTGGACAATATCTTTTATTAAGCTGTATATGCAGCTTGTTATTATTGCAATGGATAATTTTTTTTTTATTAATGATTCAATGAAAATTATGGTGCATTTAGAATTGACAAAAAAAATATGCGTTGTAGATTCCATATACTTAGAACTTGGAGCCTACTTGTAAAAACAGGTTGCCTTGAATTCTGAAACCGAACATGTTCCCACCGATCCGGTTCTCCGATTTTAGGTTTTACCTGGAATCATGCTCACCCCTAATATAAAGTAGGTTCGAAGTTTCAAAAAATAAGGAACCTATTTCGACTGCTCGACACAATTAATATATATTTTTTTGTCGGGCCCAATTGAAGTTAGAAAGTTAATAAAATCTAAAACACGATCCAACCTGTAGGGACTGGATCTTACTCTCCCTTTTCGTCGCCTGCCTTTTCAGACTACATCAACAGCAACAGCAAACGACAAACGCACGTTTTTTTCCTCTTTCTTCGAAAATTTTCAGGAACCCGCGCGTGAACTCGCCTCCCCCTCTCGCGCCATCGTCTCCCCTTCGCTCGCTCTTTTCATTCCCCCACCACCACCGCGCTCCATCACTCTCTCTCTCTCTCTCTCTCTCTCTCTCTCCTCTCTCTCTAGCCTCCTTCGCTGCTCCTCCGCCATGGATCGCCGACTCCACCAGCCCCCCTCCGACTCCCCCGAGCTCTCCTTCGACGACCTTGACGTCCGCACCAACGAGGAGGAGGAGGACTTCAACGAGGTCGAGCGGGATCTCGACCAGCGGGGTCGAGATTTCGTGGACGGGGATGCGGATGCCGGCGGGCTGCCCGAGAGGTGCTTGTGGGAGGTCCTAAGGAGGTTGCCGCCGACGGAGCTGCTCGCGGTGGCGCGGGTGTGCAAGGGGTGGTGGGAGACCTCGAGGAGGGTGTGGAGGGCTACCCAGGATCTGAAGTTCAGGGTTCCCTCGAGAGCTCAGCTCTGTTTCGTCAGATCGGTGTTGAACAAGTGCCCTAAGCTCGTTAGGCTATCTCTGAGGATGGAAAGGTTAGGACTCAGTCATGGATTCGGATCTACGATGATTTTTTGCGAGGTGGATAGGATCGGTTGATGTTGATGCACTGATGAGACAGGGTTCATCTGGGCGTTATCAATTAGGACCGAAGTCGATGCACGAGCTAATAACCGCAAGTGAACTGTTTGATCAATTGAATTGAAGCTCAAATTAGCAAAAAGAAAAGAATGCTGCAAGTAGTGGAAATGCTGCTTGATCAGCATTTATGGACAAACTTTCATGAATTAGGGAGTTTCAAGATTCGCACATTAACCCTTTAAGGAAAGACTAGAACTTGTGAATCAGTAATGAGCATCCTGATTAGATCTCACAATTAATTCCAGTTCGAGATCATGTGCTTGAGCTTTGTCAAACTTTTCTGGATTGATGACACTGATTCGGTTCTTGTTCTATTGGTTGGCTTTCGCAGTGATGTAGATGCGATGATGCTGGCTTACATTGTGTTCTCATGCCCTAATCTGGAGTCTGTGGAGATCTCAACATCCTCTAATGCTGTCATCCGGATTACAAGGTAAACTTTCTGTTTCCCCTTTGTGGGTTAGGTCTTTCATATGAGATTTGTTTGGATCTTGGTTATATATGTATTGAGGCATTTCTAGCTGCAGAGAACCCTAAGATCCCTGTATTACTGCTCAATTGATGGTTGCAAATGGATATCACTTTCAAGCATGATGTTCCTTGAGAAAACTATATGCAAAGCACTGGCAAATAAGGGTGTCAATGGTTTGGTTCGGTTTGGGTGTCTAGAAAAATCGAACCGAACCGAACCATTTAGACGTGTGTGATCCAAAATGAAACACCACATGAACTGAATATGATCCGAACCGAAAACGCGGTTCGGCTTTCGATTTTTCTTTTTTATCTTTTTTTGCACTTCTTCCCTTCCTCCTCCTTGTCTTCTTCTTCCGCTGTCTCTCTTCCCTTCTCTATGAGACTGCTTCTTCTTTCTTTTTCCCATCAAGAAGCAGGTCAATTGATGACCCACCACCGAATGGCCCCACCAGAACACCGGAGTCGGCCACATACACTCGCAGGAGACCGAACATCTGGCCACTGAACCTGCTCTAACAACAAAAAAGCGAGGACCGGGACTCGGACGACCCGTTTGGTTAATGGCGGCCATCACAAACACCTCGGAGCTGCCGTCGCTGGCCCAGGTGGACTCGGTCTCGACGTCGGCATCGGCCAACAAGCTAACGACCGAAGCCGTGAACAAGCGCTACGAAGGGCTTGTCATGCTACGGCCAAAGGCCGTCAAGGGGAAGGGCACGTGGTACTGGGTGCACCTCAAGCCCATGCTCGTCCACAATGCTGACATTGATCTAGCCAAGGCTGTGAAGCTCTGGCACTCCCTCTACGAGGCCGTCTTCTCCGCGTCCAACCCGTCGCGGACTGCCTTCGAGCACCTCAAGCGCGACACCTGGCCTAACTTCAAGAAGGCAAAGAAAAATGTGTTCCGTCACGTTTTGGGAGATGATAATGGTATGAGGGAAGAGGAAGAGAGACAATAAAGCAGGAAAGAGAGAGAGAGGAGAGTAGTGAGAGTGCGAAGACAAGAGGAAGAGAGAGAATAAAGTAAAAAAGTGAAAGAGAGAGAGAAAAGTGAATGAGAGGTGAGCAGTAGTGAACGGTGAGATTGAGGAGAGTAAGCACGCGAAGGGAAGAAAAACACATTAAAAAATCGAAATTCGAACCGAATCGAACCGTTATGTTAACCAAATTCATTTACTTATTATCCGAACTAAAACTGAACTGAATCGAAAAAATTCCTGAATTTTCGATTTAATTCGGTTCGGTTCGTATCTCGATTCGATATTTTGGTTCGGTTCTGACACCCCTACTGGCAAATGTAATTTACAAGCAACATTTGTTCGAAATGGATAGACTTTAGTGGAGTCTACTCTGGTTGTAAAGGTTTTGATTACCTGATAAGATGCTACCACCTATGCTACCTCCTCTTCCTCTCAAGACATATTTTCGGAAAAATAGAAAGAAGCAAGATGAAGTGGCGTTACAAGAGATAGTGGCTGAACAAGTCAAGCCATGTACGGGAGAAGTTAGAGAAAATCTTGGGAAATCAGCCCCACTTTCCCAAAGTGCTTCGTAGGCTTTAGTAGCGGGTTAGTCTTTCCTAGAATTTAGCAAGTTGTTATTTTGTTCATCTTTATTTAAATGCTTCAGTTATGCACAGTTATAGACAGAGAAAAGATTATTATCTATTGTTTCCTTTCAATCCCAATTCTCCTCTCCTTCTCCAACTCTCTCTCTCTCTCTACTGCGAGTTTCTACCATTTTTGGTATCAAAGCCAGTCGAACCATCATGGTGAATACTCATTCCAGCTCTTCGAACCTTGACTCCCAAAACCCACCCCCCAACACACAACCAGCCCTGTTACCTATGCCTCCACACACCTCTCCGCTTACCAACCTTCCTACTGAATCCCTCTCAGCCCCACCACCAGATGCTGATGCTTCTGCCCAACAATTTGCCTTCATTGCGGCTCGCCTCACAACGATTGATTCCCTGGTGGTTGACATGGCAGCACTCAAGGAGCAATCCAGCGGTGTACCACCAACAGAAACCTTACATGGCGCTTCCAACAAAGCCAAAGCCAAGGAAATTTCCTTCGGACCAAGGGAGCATAGGAAGTCAGTTTGGTCCGAAACGGAGGATGATGAGGCTGACCACCCATGGGGGCATCGCAATCAAACCCGACGACCGTACACAAAAATGGAATTTCCAAAATTTGAGGGAGGAGACCCTCGTGGATGGATACTCAAGGCGGAGAAATATTTCCGCTATTATGAAATGCCCGATGAATTAAAAGTTGACGTCGCGGCAATGTACCTTGAGGGTGATGCGCTGGATTTGTTCGCTTGGATTAACAAAGAGCGGACATTGGTCTATTGGGAGGAATTTGTTAAAGCCCTACAAGAGAATTACGGACCAGCGGAATTTCGGAATCCCGACGAACACTTATGCGGAATACGTCAAATTGGAACTGTACAGGAGTATCGGCAAGAATTTGCCAAACGTTCAGCTCGGGTTTCCAACTGACCGAAGCACTGCTTGTTGGGGGTGTTCCTCAATGGACTGAAGGAGGAACTCAGGGCTGATGTTCGTATTCATAAACCTCGGACTGTCTACAAGGCTATGAGCCTAGCTTTAGAGTTTGAAACCAAGCTCGGCTCGGGGCGTGGAACAAGGGGATCTAACTGGTCCAACTTAAATCGTCCTCCACCTACTGTCTCTTCCTTCCCTTTCTGTCCCACGCTAGTTGCGGGTGTTTAGCATGCCCCAACTATGGCGAATGTTAATTCGCGCAACACAAGGACATCAAATCTACCTTCCAACCTAACAACTTCATCGCAACTTTCAGATGGGGAGCGCCAAAACCGCATTGCGAAAGGCCTATGCTTCCGATGCAATGAGAAGTTTGCTCCAGGACATCGTTGCAAGCTGTCGTCTTTTTCTCTCATGGAGACGAATGATGCAGAAGACGCTGCAGATGAGCAGCTATTGAAGTGGCGAAGGAGAAGAACTCGAGATAGATTTTGCGGAAATCTCGTTACATGCGATTCTGCGAAAAGCCAGTGGCACAACCATGAAGCTTAAAGGTTCTTTAATGGGCTCGCCTGTCCTCATATTGGTTGATAGTGGATCGACCCATAATTTTATCACTTCATCGCCGGTAGCATCGATGAATATTCCCATTGAGAAGATAGTGCCTTTTGGTGTTCAGATTGATAATGGGGAAGTCATACGATGCAATCAAGTTTGTCATAAGGTACTAGTACAGCTACCGAGTTTGCAGATTACCCAGGACTTCTATCCATTCACCATTGGAGGGGCTGACTTAGTATTGGGGATCAAATGGCTTGCGTCGCTCAACACTGTGCAAGCAAATTGGAATGAGATGTTTATGATCTTTTATATAGATGGAAAGCGCTATCGGCTTCAAGGAGTTCCGGCACTATCTAAAGCCAAAGCCTCTTTTCAAGCCATTTCGAAGCTCAACGTCACCAAATCTGTGGTGACTCCAGGTAACCCTCCTCCACCAGCAGTAAATTCTTTATTACATGAATTTGAGGCTGTCTTCGTTGAACCCACAACACTTCCGCCCTTCCGATCTCGCTCTCATGCCATCCCATTACTACCCAATTCCAAGCCACCCAACATTAGACCTTACCGATACCCATATCACCACAAAAGCTGAGATTGAGAAGCAAATCGATGTGCTTCTCCAAGCTGGTTTCATCCGCCCCACTTCAAGCCCCTTTGCTAGCCCAGTCCTCTTAGTCCAGAAAAAAGATAACACCTGCAGATTATGTGTAGACTATAGGGCTTTAAAGCAAATGACCATACTCGACAAGTACCCCATTCTCAATATAGATGAGCTCTTGGATGAACTACACGGAGCCACAATTTTTTCCAAAATTGACCTCCGCTCGGGCTATCATCAAATTCGCGTCCATCCCCCTGATATCCATAAAACTGCTTTCCGCACCCATTCGGGCCATTACGAGTTTGTGGTTATGCCATTTGGCCTCACAAACGCCCCCTCAACTTTTCAATCAGCCATGAACGACCTTTTTCGTCCCTAGCTTTGAAAATTTATCTTAGTCTTCTTCGATGACATCCTAATATATAGCCCCACCTTGGACCAGCACCTCACCCATCTACAATTAGCCCTTGATGTATTACAAGCACATTCATTCTTGGCCAACGCGAAGAAATGTCTTTTTGGGCAACCACAACTTCGATTTTTGGGTCACGAGGTCAGCAGCCAAGGAGTTGGCGTTGATCAAGACAAAGTGCAAGCTGTGTTGAATTGGCCGATACCTAAGAATGTCAAGGAGTTGCGTGGATTCTTGGGTCTCACTGGGTATTACCACCGCTTTGTGAAGAACTATGGATTGATTGCGCGGCCTCTTATAGATTTGACTAAGAAGAATGCATTTCAATGGTCCAAGCAGGCGAATTTGGCGTTCGATCAGTTGAAAATTGCACTCACCACTGTTCCTATTCTTGGGCTGCCCAATTTTGGCCGCCCCTTCACAGTAGAGTGTGATGCATCTTCAGAAGGAGTGGGTGCTCTCCTCTTGCAATCTGAACACCCTATTGCTTACTTTAGTAATGGTTTTTCCTTTTCTAACCATTATAAATCTACTTATGATCGCGAGTTACTCGCTTTGGTTTTGGCTTTGCAAAAATGGAAGCACTATTTGTTGGGACGACATTTTTTTGTGAAAACTGACCATTGCAGCCTTAAGTATCTGTTGAATCAGCGCATCACCACTAACGAACAGCAGCGCCTTCTTCTGAAATTGCTCCCTTTCGACTTCACCATATTATACAAATCTAGGAAGACGAACCAAGGGGCTGATGCATTGTCACGACGGCCACAACATCCAGATTTCATGGCCTTAGCTCTACCTGTCAATATGGATTTCCTGACCTTGCCCAATTCTTTACACCGCGATCCATACACTAAGGGTATCATTGAAGTTCTCCAACAGGATCCGTCTTCCAAACCTGATTTTCACATTGCTGACAACAAGCTCTTCAACAAAGACCAGTTTGTCATTCCGGTTGATTCCTCCCTACGGTCGAAATTATTGGCCGAGTCCCATGATTCATTAGTCGGTGGGCATGGCGGTTATCTCAAGACACTTAAGCGCCTCAACTCGTGTTTTTTCTGGCCTCAAATGAAGCAAGATGTGAAGCGCTATGTTCAGAATTGCATGGTTTGTCAACAAACAAAGTACCAAACGCTGGCACCAACAGGCCTTTTATACCCACTACCTATTCCAGAAAGAGTTTGGGAAGACATTTCACTTGATTTTATCACAGGGCTTCCAAAGTCTGGTGGATACGACACCATCTTGGTAGTCGTGGACATACTTACCAAATATAGTCATTTTATTTCACTGACCCGTCCTTTTACTGCCAAAACTGTGGCTGCTCTTTTTTGCAGAGAGATCGTGAGATTGCATGGCATACCCCGTTCTATATTATCCGATCGTGACCCACTTTTCTTGAGTGCTTTTTGGCAAGAGCTATTCCGACTTAGTCAAACTAAGCTTCGAATGGGCACTTCTTACCATCCTCAATCGGACGGGCAAACGGAAGTGGTAAACCGTTGTTTAGAAGGCTACCTACGATGTTTCGCACATGAAAGAACAGCAACTTGGAGCAAATACATCTCCTGGGCAGAATTTTCCTTCAACACGAGGTTCCATACTTCAACTGGAACAACTCCTTTCAAGGCGCTCTACGGAAGAGATCCTCTACAGCTTCACCCTTTTATTCCGGGAGAAACACACATTGCTGAACTTGAATCGCAACTACAGGACCGTGATGAAATGCTCAAACTTCTACGGGACAACCTTCTCAAAGCTCAATCTAGGATGAAGGCGCAGGCAGATTCCCACCGTCGAGAGCTGGTTTTTCAAGAAGGTGAATCCGTCTTTCTCCGCATCTAGCCATTCCGCCAACGTTCCTTATCAAAAAGAAAATATGAAAAACTTTCTCCACGATATTTCGACCCTTACACAGTCCTTCGCCGAGTTGGACCAGTAGCATATGAGTTGGAGCTACCTTCAGATTCCAAAATCCATCCTATCTTTCATGTGTCTCTGTTGCGTTTTGCCCGTGGTCACGATCTATCCAATCCACCAGCACCTTTGCCTCTTTCAAATGACTGGGAGCTCATCTTAACACCAGCAAAGGTATTGGACCATCGTTGGATGTCACAATCCAATCCTCCAGCTCTTGAAGTCCTGGTCCAATGGGAAAATCGCCCTTTCGAAGAAGTTTCTTGGGAAGATTATGACCTTCTAGCAGGTCAATTTCCAGACTTTTGCCTTGAGGACAAGGCGAGTTTTCAAGGGGGGAGTACTGATAAGGTGCTACCACCTATGCTACCTCCTCTTCCTCTCAAGACATATTTTCGGAAAAATAGAAAGAAGCAAGATGAAGTGGCATTACAGGAGATAGTGGCTGAACAAGTCAAGCCATGTATGGGAGAAGTTAGAGAAAATCTTGGGAAATCAGCCCCACTTTCCCATAGTGCTTCGTAGGCTTTGGTAGTGGGTTAGTCTTTCCTAGAATTTAGCAAGTTGTTATTTTGTTCATCTTTGTTTAAATGCTTCAGTTATGCACAGTTGTAGATAGAGAAAAGATTATTATCTATTGTTCCATTTCAATCCCAATTCTCCTCTCCTTCTCCAACTCTCTCAGCCCCACTTTCCCAGAGTGCTTCGTAGGCTTTGGTAGTGGGTTAGTCTTTCCTAGAATTTAGCAAGTTGTTATTTTGTTCATCTTTGTTTAAATGCTTCAGTTATGCACAGTTGTAGATAGAGAAAAGATTATTATCTATTGTTCCATTTCAATCCCAATTCTCCTCTCCTTCTCCAACTCTCTCTCTCTCTCTCTCTCTCTCTCTCTCTCTCTCTCTCTCTCTACTGTGGGTTTCTACCATTACCTGTCTGTGATTTGCAGAGTTTGCATTTCCATGATCTAGGAAGGCCACTAGAAAATGTGATGGCTCTTCCAATTGTGCTGTGTGCATCATTATTTTGTCCTTGACTAGCAATGGCTAGTAGAGGAAAGCTGTCAGTTTTTTATGCTGCTTTTTGAACCAACTATTTAAGAGATCGACATGTTGAGATCTTACTCTTGGTTGCTCGTGCTTGTAACATCGTAGTTTCGCAAGTAAATATCCATTTTACAGCTTAAATAACATCTTGTTTGTTTCCAGCAAGGAGGTTACATAGTCTGTTTAATGGTTTTTAGTAATATCTAAGCAGTTTGATCTCCATTTTCTTATTCGTGCATGCAGAAATCTTGGAAATGTATTCTTTATTTACCATATTAACTTGTGCATACTTCTGCAAAGATGAATTGGGTCGTTTTGTTGCTGACAAACGATGCCTAACGTATCTTAAAATGGAAGGTTGCTCTAACCTTGGGGGTTTGGTTCTCAGCTCATCGAGTCTTTCTACACTCTGGCTTTCTGATCTAAACTCCCTCTCAAAGATGGTGATTGCATCCCTTTGCTTTTTTATGTTCGATGATCTCTCCTCTGTATCTTGCATGTTTATTCCCGTCTTTGATAGATGTAGCAAATGATGCTGACTCATTTTCACATCCCTACAGGTATTTAACTGCCCCAACTTAAGAGAAATCTCCTTGGAATTCTCTCGCAATGGAAATGATTGTACATATTTGATTGCCACAGTTAATGATCTGGAAAGGAGTTGTCCAATTTTACAAAATATTCACATTGCGTCGGTTCGGCTTTCTCATGCGGTTGTACTAGCTCTTACAGCTTCAAATTTAAGATGTGTTCTGTAACTTGGTCATGCATGTTGCATATGATAACAGCTTTAAACAAGCATTTATTTCCTTTAAGCTCTAGAGCTTTGTAAGTCCTTGTTCCACACATTTTGCTGTCTAGTGATCATATAGATCCTAAGTTCACTTCCTAGATACTAAAGACGAAATTTTCCATAAGAGCATTGAAGCATCATTAATTAGATACAGCTTTGATGACCACTGCTAATTTTTTTCATTGTACAGAGGTTTGCGGATGCTATCACTGGTGCTTGGATTAGAAATCACCGATGCATCTGTTGCTGCTATAGTTTCGAGCTTTTTGGATTTAGAATTACTTGATCTCAGTGGGTATGTTCTGCTGTGAGGTCCTACGTTGTTTGATTTATGAGATATCACAGTGGTATAGAAAATTCAGCTTCATCGTGTCAATTTATGGTTTTTTTTTTCTTTTGCAAAAGTTCCCATACATGATATAAACACATTTGGTTTCAAATAGTGTGACAAATAGGGCGCATTAGTAATGACCATAGAAGCTTAGAGCATGAAGGAATATAATTTAATCATCAACCCCAACAATTGCACTTCTTTTTTAATCATGAATTTATTGTTACATGCAGGTCAAGCTTTAGTGACAGTGGCATCGGGATGATATGCAATGTGTTTCCTGAAACATTATCAAGACTCTTACTTGCCCTTTGTCCTAACATCTCTTCAAGTAACTTCCTGGACTACTCTGTAAATAAATGGTATTTCCTTTCAGTTAGCACTATAAGTTCATTGTTTGTCATATTGAATGTGAATCTATTCAAATCATTTCTTGCATTTTATTTTGGTTCACTAACTGTTTATATATTTCAGGTTGAATTCAGTTTGCCACAGCTCAGCTGCCTCTTCTTGAACTCATGGACTGTGGTATGACTGTATGTGATAGTAACGATGAAAGCCTCATCTCTGATGAAGCCATCAACCATGGGATGGAGAAAAGGCCCAACAGCAATCTTCACCTCATACACCAGAAGCTTATTATAAAGCACAGCAAATTAAAAAAACTCAGCTTGTGGGGTTGTAGTGGCTTAGATGTGAGACTCCCATATCCTATAATTTGTATATTGCATTCTGTTACCATGGGTTCCTTGTGGTTCTTATTTTGTTGATTGAAATGCAGGCCCTGTATTTGAACTGCCCAGAGTTGAATGACCGGAATCTCAATGCCTATAAAAATTTGCTTACTGGTACGTTTTAGAAAATGTATTAGTCTTGATTGAGTGCTTACTTTAGTTAATGGGATATTGATGCATCTCACATGCTTTCCTAATTTGCATCCTAATCTAACTTTAATTTTCTTTGCATTCTCAGATCGGCTGCTAATTCAATGCCCCAATTTAGAGAATGTATATGCATCAGGTTATCAAGAATTGTTAATAAAGATTATTCAAAATCACGTACGATCTGAATTTAATCAGAATATAGCATTAACATCAATTTGTGCTGCTTGTCAATATGCTTCTCTAACCTATATGAGCTTGTTGATTACATCATCAAGCACTTTAAAACTTGAATTTGTAGGAACAAACCTACCTCATGGACAATGTTAACCTTGCTGGAAACTTGATGTGATATTCTACTGACGCGAAAGTCTGTATGTCACACTTTCTTGTTGAAACCCTCGTCCTGAGAATCCTGTATGTGAGAAGTTATACCTTGGTCTATCCCCAACTTTTCTTTGTCCTTCTTACAGTAACTTAAGATTTATTTATCTATTAAATAAATTGTTTGATCTCAAAGATTCAATGATTCGAGGATAGCATTAACATTTGTATTGCATCTACTTGTAGGTCAACAATGATTCTTTTCCCGTGGAAAACCATTTGCCCTTTAAACGTCTGGCTAATGGTTCCAAGAGAGTCCGGGTTCCCCATTTTCTGTGCCAACAAGTGAAGTCCCTCACCTACATAACTTCTAGTGGTTGTAACCTAAATGCCAATGCCGTTTCTTAGATACAGCTCATTTTCTCTTTCATGTGAGCAAATGGAAAATGAATTGACAACAGCAAGTCTGATTATTGATTAGATAATAAGCAAATAGATTGACAACAACATTAATGTCACGAGAGTATCTTGAAACATTGTATTTGCATTCTATTACTGGTGATGAAATAGAATAGGGAATCATATCATAACATCGCCTCACATGTTAACCATCTTTACTCTTCTCTTTTTTCCAAGCAGCAATTTGATGATGATAAGAAGCAGAGAAGAAGGCCGCCGTGTAATGTGCTTGCAGAATGATTATACATGTGGATAGTTTTGACAATTGACATGGTGATAGCTTCACTTGTTTGATGTCATATTACTGCTGAGGCAAGGCCCTCTAGACTGACTTCTTGCGGGTTCCCAACATTATTGCCGGTTGCTGATGCCTTGTAGAATTCCTTTAGGCATTGTGTGGCCCCTTGGTCACTATACTAGAAAACACTCTGGAGCTTAGCTTCGGCAGCATAACTTCACCATTCTAAAATAAGTTATCAACCTATGTAATTTCTGTGCAAACTGTCTTCGTATCGGAGTTTCATGGAAAGACTAATTTACTGAGAATTTATATTAGAGCATGAACTGTTGCTGCTAATATTCATGTACTTGATATCAGCGGCTAGAAGGAACTCTGCAAGGCTGAGCTTGTGGTAGATATACCAGGTTTCGGCCATGAATTAGATACAGTTTGCATTGTGCCAGTTGTGATTATGACGCACGTGGTTGTCTTGACTAGTAGGAGGCCAACTTGTAATAAACTTTTGGCGCACATTCGCAATTATTTTTATAGTTCCTCGTTAATTGGTGACGAATTAATAAAAATTCATCGCTAAATTAGTTCTGGAACAATGTTCATGGCAAAAGTAAAAAATTTTCGTGGCAAATTAGCGACAAATTTTGCTACGAATCAGTTCGTCACAAATTACTAGTCAAAAAAAAAAAATTTGTGACAAATTAGCGACGAATTTTGTCACGAATAATTAATGACGAATTTGTCACAAAAAATTAACGATAAATTCACCATGAATAATTAGTGACGAATTTTGCGACGAAAAATTAATGACGAATTTTGCGACGAAAAATTAGTGATAAATTTTGCGACGAAAAATTAGTGACGAATTTTGCAACGAAAATTGAATTTTTTCGTCTCTAAATTTTGCGATGCCGAATTGGCGATGAAATTTTTTTTGTGGCAAATTCGTTTAGCAACGAATTTTTTTATTTTTTTTCGTGGTAAAATTCGTTGCTAAAACCTACTTGTTTTTTTGTAGTGCAGTTTCATTGACACTCAATTAAGTGCCATTGCTGACTTAATCACTAACCACTAATTAAGAATTTTTTTTATTTCATGCGGGAAGGCTTCAATCTAGGGGCGAGAGGACAGAGGTTCATTATAATAAGGAAAAGTACTCCAAATATATATATCCTTAATAAGTTAAATGTCAAATCTCAAACCCAAAAGAAAAAGCACTCCGAAACATCCTTAAAAGGAGCTCCTACTTATGGTAGACAAAATAAAAATCAACGTAGGATAGAAACTCCTGTGTTTGGTGGTTATCCAAGTCAGGTTAATGCCGGATATAAAATAGATATAATCCGGATAAAAAAAACACATGTGATGGTGAGATAAAAGTAGATAGCATGTTTCATATTCATAATATAAAATTTATTTTTCTAGAAAACCCTACCCTCTCCCTCTCTTTCTCCTCTATAGCTCCGGTTCCGGTTCATGTTGACACTTCACAACTCCTCTGTAGATCTCTTGTTCATGTCGAAGCTTCACGAAAGTAGCGAGAGGGTTGAAACTCCTTCTCCTCCATAACTCTTGAGTCCAAGTCGAAGCTTCATGAAAGCAGTAAAAGAACCAAAGCGTCTTCTCCTCTATGACTCTTTCGTTCATGTTGAAACTTAACACAAATAACGAGAGAGTTAAAGCATTATAATTTTGGGAATCACAAAGTTGAATGATTATGCATTCTCTCTAGATCTAGCATTCTCCAACTGATCTATTTCATTGATGTTGTTGTAGTCCATTTACATTTCTTGTCATAGTCGATTATGTGGCTCTAGAATGCTAGCCCATTTTCATTTCTTGTCATAGTAGATTATGTGTCTCTAGAATGCCACAATGAGCTCTTTCATTGTTAAAGGTTTAGATCATTCAATAATCATAAATTGCTTGTTGGAGGTTGTCTCTATTTATGCATTTTTTACTTCTTTAGTAGTCAATCGCAAGAGATTTTTACCATATCCATTTGGACATTGATATGCAGTCTTACCAAAAAAACTGGACAATATAGGATATTAAAATATCTGACTATATTATTGTGTTTTTCCAAATAGTGAATAAAATATAACAAAGTCCATGGATTTAATATCTTATACTATAGACTGTATTCTAACTAAAAGTCCAAACAACCAAATACAGTCTTGTGGTTTATTTATTTATTTTCGTTTAATTTAATCTATTGATGATACTCATTGATCATTAAATTATATTCAGAAACAATGCATAGGGAGACTTATGTCATGAATTTCCAATCAGTTAAACAATCAACCAATTGAGAGTAAAATTGATTTCGTAACAGTAAGTTGTCAACATCAAGACAACACCAAGAGATGGGATGTTAAACGAAGAATGCTATGGAACAAATTTTTCCTGTAATTTCATAATAACGAAATTCACTATTTAATCATTAAATTATTCTTAAACGTCACCATATCTATTTTTCGCCTATAAAGCTTGTATAAAATTGTCGAAGGGGCAAATCACACTGGAATTTAGAAAAATTCCTTGTCCCCATTGGTCCGGTTGGTCTGACCCGAATTCAATCTTGCAAATTGCTCCACAAACCTGACCATCAAATAGAGTTATCAGAATGAATTATTGTTACATCACTGTCGATCTAATAGAGTTCTTACACATATCCAATCTTTAAGAGAAAAAAAAATTCATCTATTCTTTGGATGAATGAAATCACTAGAAACGAAAAATGCACATATATTTGTCAAATAATATTTTTAGCATATATGGTTGGCACGTTTCTAACAATTTAAACTTTTGTGAGAAAACGGATTGGTCAATAGCTGTTCAGACTTGGCCTATTGAAATAAATATCCCATTAGTGGTGAAACGTCCTAGCTAAATCAACATTTGCAGTATTGAAAAATAGTTTTTACCGCATTGAAAAAACGGTTTTTATTAGGTTGGGGGAAAAGCAACGACTAATTTGCAAAATGAAACAACACTATGGCATCACTTTCTTCAACGTTATACACAAGCACCTAACTTGGTCAAAAGTGTGGAGTTCACTATTTCTTGCTCATAGCAAAAGAAGAGTCAAGATATGATAGACAGAGATGCGTGTAATATATAATTGCTCTTGTTGAATTTGGAAAGTTGGAAAGATAGGTTTTAAACAAAGGACTGGCTATTGGGGAGACACCTTGTCGCGACCCTAAACAAATCTAAGTCAATCTTATCGGGCTAATGGATTATTAAGACTAAGCTTAACTCGGGCCCTCCCAAGCCCTACCAATTCGCAACTTAGGGTTTAAATTCTTAACATGTAAATGTTTTCATGCTTGGAGTCGCCACTAATCAATTTACGGTAGGCTGATTAGAAACCTAAATAAAACATAGGGAGATATGTTTTATTCCTACGAACTAGAGATTCTAAGCCCGGGGACTTGATTACGCTAGATCTAGTCTAACGCCCTTTCGGTACCTTTTCTCTTCAAAAATATTTCGGCAGACAGTTTGGATCCATTTTAACTTATGTCACTAACATATGAGGTGTTCATGCGAGTGCGCAAACCACCAATTTAACACCCAATAATCAAAGCATTAAATAAATTGCAAGTTGGGAAGAATAACTTACCTCGAATCCCGCAAGCATCTGCATTGTTAGCTAGAAAATCACACAGACAATCCTAATATGATTTCTAGCTAATAGAGCAACACTCAATTTCTCTTTTTCTTTTTTGGATTTTCACTTTATTTAAATGAAATCTAACTTAAACTATATGCAATGACGTGCAAATATGGCATGCGAAATAATGCAACCTAGACGTGCAGACTATATGTCATGCGACGACGTGACTTAATTCTAATGACAGATGCAATGACATATTTTTGGTATTTTTTAATCAAAGAAATTCGAAATTAATTGAAATTCGGAATTAATGAAAATGCCTAAATTAACATGCAAGCTAACGACTTCTATTTTTGGTATTTTCTGTTAAAATTCGGAATAATAAAAATACCTAAAATAACGTGCATCCTATTATGACTTAATCTACCCTAGAATGACTTATTTTTGGGGTTTTTGATTAAAATTCAGAATAATAAATAACGTGAATAATCCGTTAGGATTTGAAATAATACCTAATTTAAATTAGGAAACATGCCACGTTAAGTCCTAATTTAAATTAAATATTTATCTTATCCTTCGGGATATATTCAAAACCTAAACATGCAAAAATTCTAATTCAAACTCTAACAAATATTTTTTGAATTTTCTGTTTTATTTGAAAAAGGAAATATAATCAAACAAACAAGGATAGAAACCAATTTAAATCATCCACGCAATCCGCCAAATTCGTTTCAAACTCAGATTAGGCACAAAAATCAAATTATCGGTCATATCTAGGGGGTTATAGATATTAACGGATATTTGATTATTCAAATTTGGAAAGCGAATCAAAATCATTATCGTATTCAAGTGGTTATGAATAGGTTAATGATTTTCCGTACCGCCGCGTATCGGACTTTAGGGTTAAAGTCGGATAGTCGTCCAAATACGTTGCTAAATTAGGAAATTTTCCTAATTTGAATATTCTCAAATATCGCGGATATATCGAACATTATCCTAAAGATATCAAATTACCGACGTGATATTCATGCAATATTCCAAACGTGCAGATTAGGAAATCAAATATTTGCAAATATACTGGATGACATTCACTTACCTAATTTGAAATATTGCCAAATTTGAACCAATCGGGATCGGGCTCGGATCGGGATAACGATTGACCGACGACGGGATGCACGGCGGATCACGGCTCACCGGCGGGGCGACAAACAGCGGCGGTGACACGACGGCTTGAGGAATTCCGGCGAGAACAGCGGCTGTGCAGCTACTGTAGGTAGCTCCGACGGTGGCTATGCAATGGCGGTTATTGGCGGTCCGGCGAGGCTATTCCGGTGAGCTGCTCCAAACAAAGCCGGCAGGGCGGATCACGGCTGAAGCGGCGTCGAATACTGTTCCGGCGGGAACAGTGGGGCGGCAACAGCTCCTCCAGGTACTGTTCCGGCGCGTGGGTGGCTGCTGTGAGGACTGGCAAAGGGCGGACGACGGTTGTGGCTCAGCGTTCGGCGAAAGGGAGCAGCGGCGGTGCTGGCTACTTCATGGTGAACGACGTCGGTGGTGTTTTGGTGAGGTACACGGCGACACCAGCAGATGCTCAGCACGGCGGGGACAGCTCTGGACAGCGGTGGCAGCGGCGTCGACGTGCTGTGGCGGGCGCAGACTGGCCTGGACGTCGGCGGGTCAGCAAGCAGGGACGACGGAGAGTGGCTGAAGCTCACGGCGGCGGCAAGACGAGGGCAGCGATCGGTGAAGCTCCGGCAGCAGCAGGCGAGAGGCGGCGGCGCGTGCGAAGGGGGGGCGTGGCGGCGGGCGATGGTGATGCCGAGCTCTCCTCCCTCTCTCCCTCTTGCTCTCAAGAATTCTGATATGAAAATTGTGACGTGTCCTCCCTAATTTCTGACCTAAAGCATGTTTATATAGGCTAATCCTAGGTCAGATTAGATGGGTTTAATGTCTTAACGGGCTTAGGCTTGGGTCTAATTAAATTAATTAAATTCGCTGATTTAATGTGGGCTTTTAATCAATTAATCACAATAGACTAAATCAAGCCCAAATTAAAAAAAAAAACACCCGAGCCCGTTTGTCTCGAAATTCCCGGCCCTTGCATTTCCGAGCGAACCGAATTTCGTTCGATGAAATTTAAACTCGTTCACCATCGCCGGTCCGATACAATAATGCAATTAAATCTAAATGAACCTAAACTATATGTTATGCAATTTAAATATTTTTGTTTAGGGGTTAAAAATTAATCCCTAATTTTCTATGCAAATTACATTAAATGTCGTGCCAAAATTTAGGTGTCAACAGCTGCCCCTCTTTGAAGGTGAGCTCACAGAGGTTGAATTCAAAGACTAATGATACCTAAATTTCAACTATGCAAATGCAATGAATGTTATTTTTGTCGGGATTACGAGTCCCATTTTTTAATGCAATAAGAAACGATGCATGCCGACATGAAAAGAAAACATACCTGGAATTACCTACCTGACAGAAGCGAGATAATGCAATTCGAGGCATGACTCAGCTTTGTTTGTTGTTTGGCAAATGTCTGGGCTCAGTCCCATAGGTTTTGTCTGATATACTGATGAACTTCGGTGATCTGCAATTAAGTCAAAACACATGAAGGAAAACTCAAGGCATCCAGTTATCATCTGAAGTGCCTGAGAAAAAGATTTAACGAAATGGAGTTCATTCCGACCTTAACAAAATACCTATACCTTCCTCATAGGTACCTGTAAAGATTTGGCCGCTGCGCCTATACCTTCCTCATAGGTGAGTAGCGGGGGAATTTGTCCAATTCATATAGATGTTCCGACCTTTACAAGATACCTATACCTTCCTCATAGGTACTTGTAAAGATTTGACCGCTGCGCCTATACCTTCCTCATAGACACAATACGGGGGAACTCTTGAAAGATTGGAAATGTTCCGACCTTTACGAGATACCTATACCTTCCTCATAGGTTCTCGCAAAGATTTGGCCGCTGCACTTATACCTTCCTCATAAGTACAATGCGGAGGAACTTTCCGAGAATATTTCGACCTTTACAAAATACCTATACCTTCCTCATAGGTACCAGTAAAGATTTGGTCGCTACGCTTATACCTTCCTCATAGGTGAGTAACGGGGGAATACCTGAGATTGGAAAAGAATTCCGACCTTTTCGAAATACCTATACCTTCCTCATAGGTACTCGTCAAGATTTGGCCGCGGCACCTATACCTTCCTCATAGATGTCTCACGGGGGAATCCTCTCGAGATTTTATGAAAATCTGATTTTGGTGAACAACGGGGCTAGCCCGAATGTCCAAGGGTTCCTTGACAAAGTACCTGAATATCATCAGAGGTACCTGAAAAGGTTTGATCAATAGACACCTGAACCTCATCAAAGGTATCTAGAGATCACAATAAACTGATTTAATTTTGGGGGACCTGCCGATTGCTCGAATAGGTTAGGGATAGAGATATACTTACCTGGTGATATCTCTGACTCTTGAGAGTGTGTCTCCTGTTAGACACAACTTTAAGCAACATGTAATATGCATTCGCACACATCTAGACATGCACTATGAATTCCAACTATTTTTTCATGCACGATGATTTTATCAAATCGGCACTACAAACTTCGTTGGGGAAGAATCATGACAAGACAATCCGAACTCACAAATGGGTGTCTCGAAAATGTCGAATGAGGGACTTCCAATCCGAAAGGGCTTTCACTCATTCTCATTGAAAAATGTTGATTTAAGAGAATCTCTCTATCTCACCATTATCATATCGACAAGGGTCTGAGTATTCTCGCAATCGGTACGACCTTACCAATCCAAGAGGTCATTACCGGGACTGTAACATGGGCTTGGTCAATGTCTTAGCAAAGGGGACTCTTCGAGTCATGGCTATTGAAAGAAAATACTCCGCCATTGTCTCCGGGTTTACAAGTCAAGAACCCTGCAAAATGAGATAGAAATGGACTTGCTCGCACTTCTTCGAGCTAAGCTTGTAAACATCTGAAACTCTACGTTAGTTCAAGTACCCTAATCTGAAGAGACTTTGCAAGGGACGTAACGTAGGCTCGGTTTATGGGTTGAGGAATGAATGGATCATTAGGCTCAAAATGTGTATGATTGGGGTGGATAAGTTCGTGATCATCTTGGCGTTGTCACCGGTCTTCTTCTTCACCAGGGATCCTCTTCTCGGTAAATCTCATTGGCTTCGATAGTTCTTCCTTTGATTTCCTTCGGGACTACTTGACTGGGGATTTTGACATATCATATCCCGACATTCTTATTGGGCATTGGCCTTGCTTTTACCAGGCATACTGCTTTTTCTTGCCCTTTTTCTTGTTCTTCTTCTTTTTTTTGACACATGCTTACAATGTGAACACTGACCAGCTATATCTAACTGAATGACTCACTGTCTGAACTCAAAAACTTCTCGTCTTCAGTCGACACTCCTGATACTCTGCTTGAACAAATGATGACCTTTGCCTTGCCCCAGTATGGGGGATGATCACCAACTGGGTTTGTATGAAACGAATTTGCAGGCTCAATTGGGCTTAGCAAAGGGTAAAATGTGTATAGGATAGAGAAGGAAATGCTCTTCGTCATCCTAAGGCACTTGAACTTTGCGTGAATTCATCTGAAAAAGCAACACTCGAAGATTGATGTAAGTGAGAGCAAGAAAATTTCTACACATTTTCACCATATAGTGCTGATTTACCTCTAGTTTGCCCCGATGTGGGGTGGTTTTTAACAGGGGTAATTTGAATGAATTTCTCCAATGTTTAGGCTCAAAAATGTTGAACAATGGATAACCTGTATTGTTTGGGATAGAGAAATGAAATGCCTCCTATCATTTCGGTCATCATACCTTTTGCGAGAGAACTCTCTACCTTGCAGACATTGAATTTTTTACTCAACTCACTGGGGATTTTTTTTTTTCACTTTTTCTGCTCAACTCACTGAGGATTAATGCATGGGACAGTGTGTAGGATAAGGCTTGCCTTTCATCATCCCGATGTACCTCATTCAACACACTCAATTCATTCCACATGAGTTATCGAGTCGTCTATATAGACTTCCCCCTTTTGAAGTCGCTAATGCAAACTGACAAAATGATCATGCAGAAATTAAAGCCAATGCACACATTTCATCTCAAAATTGATCGAAATGGTTTATTCATCATTGAAATGCTTGCAATTCATTGAAAAACTTTTGCTGCATCACAGGTTTTATCAAGGATAATACATCTTTACAGCATCAGAATTAACAGGATTGGAAAACTCACGACCATCCATCTCGGCGAGAATCAGAGCACCTCCAGGAAGTACCTTCTTAACTACATACGGACCGATGTAGTTTGGAGCAAATTTACCTCCGGGAACAGGGAAGATTGGCAGCACCTTCCTCAAGACTAGATCATCTACCTCGAAGTATCTTGGACGCACCTTTTGGTTGAAAGATCTGGCTATCCTCTGCTGATAGGTTTGACCATGGCAAATGGCTCTCAAGCGCTTTTCATCAATCAGGTTCAACTGTTCAAGCCTTTGTCGCATCCATTCCGCTTCAGACAGCTCCACTTGGGATAAAACACGCAAGGAAGGGATCTCCACTTCGACGGGCAAGACTGCTTCCATGCCATACACCAAAGAGAATGGGGTCGCACCGACAGAAGTTCGGATGGACGTCCAATATGCCATTAGTGCAAACGGCAATCTTTCGTGCTAATCACGATAGTTCTCAGCCATCTTGGCCAGGATTTTCTTGATGTTCTTGTTAGCGGCTTCTACTGCTCCATTCATTTGCGGACGATAGGGAGACGAATTCAGGTGCCGGATCTTGAACTCATCGAACAACTGGTCCATGAACTTGTTGTTCAAATTCGTCCCATTATCGGTGATAATAACTTCGGGGACACCATATCGAGCGATTATGTCCCGCCTGATGAACTTTACTACATTCTTCGCAGTAACATTGGCATAAGACACGGCTTCAATCCACTTGGAGAAATAGTCAATCGCCACCAAGATGAACCGATGTCCATTTGACGCCTTGGGATTGATTGGGCCAATCACATCGATGCCCCACATTGAAAAGGGCCATGGCTCGGATAACTGATGTAATTCCGTGGGGGGGACATTCAACTTATCTCCGTGAACCTGGCAACGATGACATCTTCGAACATGCTGGATACAGTCGCTTTCCAGACTGAGCCAATAATAACCTAGCCTCATGATCTTCTTGGCTAACATGTGGCCATTCATGTGTGGACCACATACCCCCTCGTGCACTTCTTGCATGATTCTGGTAGCCTCAGCTGCGTCCACACACCTCAGCAGGATCGAGTCATAAGACCTCTTGTCATTTTCATTATGTACTTCCTGTCGGCTGGAGTGCTTCCTTCAGGAAATTCTTGTCTCTGGATATAGTTCATGATATCGTAATACCATGGCTTTTCATCAGGTTCGCCGGTCACAACCATACAGTAAGTCGGTTTCGTTAAGACTTCGATCTTCAAGAGTTCTACCTCTACTCCACCGGTCACTTGCAACATGGAAGATAACGTAGCCAGCGCATCAGCGAACTGATTATGGGATCTTGACAAGTACTCGAAGGAAATGTTTTCGAACTCCTTTATGATTTCTTCGAGGTATTCATGATACGGCACTAGTTTGGTGTCTCTTGTCTTCCATTCTCCTACAGTTTGGAGAATGATTAGGGCGGAATCACCAAAGCCTTTCAACTTGGATATCCCCATTTCTACTGCGGCTTGAAGTCCGAGGATGCAAGCTTCATACTCGGCTATGTTGTTGGTGCACGGGAACACCAACTTTGCTGCTAATGGATAATGCTGCCCATCTGGGGATATTAAGACTGCCCCAGTACCGGAACCAGCTAAGTTCACGGCTTCATCAAAGAACATGGTCCAGGTGTCTCCCTTTGTCACCAGAATGCGATCTTCTGGGGAGTATCTATTATCATCCGAGGTTTCAGGATTCTCGGCTAACACATCAGCAATTACTCGGCCTTTAACTGATTTCTGTGGTATCATCTGGACATCAAATTCTGATATCAAAATCTGCCATTTGGCCAGCTTCCCTACCAAGGCCGGTTGATCAAGTAAGTACTTGATGGGATCATTCTCAGTCACCAGGAGAGTCTGGTGATGCAGTGTATACTGTCTCAGCCTATGGAGCACCCATACTAATGCAGCACAAGTCTTCTCGGCTTTAGGATAATTCAACTCCGAGACGGTGAACTTCTTACTCAAGTAATAAATAGCTCGCTCCTTTCCATCCTCAGGACTTTTCTGGGCTAACATCGCTCCTAGAGACTCACTGTGAATTGTGAGATAAAGGATCAAAGGCTGGCCTGGCATCGGAGGAACCAACACTGGTGGTTTCATCAGGTACTGTTTCAGTTCATGAAACGCTTCCTGGCAATTGTCGTCCCACTCCACTTGAGCATTCTTTTTTAGAAGTTTGAAGAATGGTTTAGCAGTTTCGGAAAGCTGGGAAATGAAACGGGCTATATAGTTCAATCTGCCCAGGAGGCTCCGTACTTCTTTTACGGTCGATGGGGGTTGCAGCTCATAGATGGCCTTCACTTTAGATGGATCGACTTCGATGCCCTTACTACTCACTACGAACCCAAGTAATTTGCCCGACGTTGCTCAAAATATGCACTTGGCTGGGTTGAGACGGAGTTTAAACTCACGGAGTCAGTCAAACAACCTCTTCAGGATATCAACGTGACTTTCTCCGGGTCGAGACTTGGCAATCATGTCGTCGACGTAGACCTTAATCTCCTTATGCATCATGTCGTGGAAAAGAGTCACCATCGCCCGTTGATATGTTGCTCCGGCATTTTTGAGGCCGAAGGGCATGACCTTATAATGGAACGTACCCCATAGGGTGATGAATGCTGTCTTCTCCTTATCGCTGTCCTTCATTCTTATCTGATTATAGCCCGAGAAGCCATCCATGAAGGAGAATAGCTCGAATCCGGCAGTACTGTCTACCAGAACATCTATGTGTGGTAGTGGGAAATCGTCCTTAGGGCTAGCCTTGTTCAGGTCGCGATAGTCAATGCAAACCCGAACTCGGCCATCTTTCTTCATGACTGGCACAATGTTGGCTACCCAAGTAGGGTATTGGGTGACCTTGATGAATCCCACTTTCAAGAGCTTCATGACCTCCTCTTCTATCTTCTTCGAAAGTTCCGGTTTGGTTCTTCGTAACCTCTGTTTCTTGGACGGCAAGCCAGGATTAGTAGGCAAGCCATGCTCTACAATAGACGAGTCTAGACCCGGCATATCAGCATATGACCAGGCAAAGATATCCTGGTAATCTTTCAACAACTGGACAAGACGTTTGGCTTCATCTTCGGGAAGGGTTGCCCCTATCTTCACCTTCTTGGGTTCTCCAGAATCACTCAAATTGACGGTGATAGTTTGATCTACCGTCAGGACTTTGGGCTTTTCATACAGCTCCAGGTCGCGCTGAATATCAGAGAGATCATCAAGTTCGCCAGCATCATTAGGATCAGGTTCGACGGCGTATAATTCATCGGATTGGACCGTTCCCATACCCTCATGTGTCACAATATTGCCCCTGAAACATAAAGCAATGGATTCAGAAGGACAAACAGGGCAAAACATTGTATTTGTTTGTAATTAATTTTTTTTGGTTTTTGTTTTTCTGAAATTCATTTCGAAAAGGTTTTAGCACGAGAAAACATGAAGAAGTCCAGGCCTTAGAATTCTCCTTGGACTTTATTTTCTTTTATCGGTTGGATATCATCACCGGGCTGGCTTGATATACCTCAACATGCCCTCAAAACACTGAAAACAATTTGTAACTTCATTGATCATCTCAAAATGAATTACATTTATTGAATGGAAATTGCAACAATCGAATGAAAAGTAAAAACAGCACCCGAGACGGGGCAAATCCTAAAAAGCAATAAAATTCCCATGCAGGGGAGTGTGCGGAAAAGTAAAAGATGTTACTCTTGTGGGCCATTGCCCATTCCCTCTAACGGTCCATCTTCGACAGCTCCGATGAAGACGTCGTCGAACAGGGTAGTGATTCCCTCTATTGCATATTCAGGGTCTTCCGTCGTTAGAGGTGTATCGTCCATACCTCCCCATCCATTAGGGACAATGTCCCGGGGATCCGAGTAAAAGCTTGGGGGCGCCGAGTACTTCACATAGTAATCAAACTTGCCACTCGGTTGCCCTAGCGTGTCGATCACTTCCTTCTCTTCGTGCATCATCCTCGCAGGACCCGGGAATGTGGTACGGATATGTGGAGGCATTCTACCGCGCCCGAGTCCTCCATGGTTCGACCCTTCATTAGACTGCAGTCCGTTCTGCTCAGTTTCTTGACCTTGACCTCGACCATATCCACGTCTCTCACTATTGGGTGCAGTTGGCCCCTGATACCCCAATCCAGAAGTGCGGGGTCTTTGAGAGATTTCGACCGGTTGGCGGATACCTTGACCATCCCTGCCAAGACCTTCGCCTGGTATAAAACCATGGGACACCATCACTCTCCCGACCATGACAGCAGTATTCGACACCTCAGGAACTGGTGGCGATGATCCTCTAGACGCATGGATGGTCGATACGAGTTCGAGCGACTGGTAACTCGGCTCTATTCTGCAATCCGGCTCGACATAGGGGATAGCCGTAGCATGATAAATCGGATGTTCCTCTTCACCGTGGACGGTTACTAACTTCCTTTCCACTACGAACTTCACCTTCTGATGTAGACTGGATGGGACGGCTCCAGCAGTATGGATCCATGGACGACCAAGCAGAAAGTTGAATGCAGTGGGAATGTCCATAACCTGGAATAGGACATTAAGTACCGTCGACCCTATCTGTATGTCAAGGGGGATTTGACCCATCACTTCCTTCTTCGTTCCGTCAAAGGCTCGCACAGAGGTTTTCGCAGCATTTATCCTCGAAGGATCTATCTTGAGGCGGTGTAAAGTCGCCAAAGGACAGATGTTCAAGGCTGAACCATTGTCAATTAGCACCCGAGCTACATGTGTGGCCTTGTGTTTGACGGAAATATACAAGGCTTTGGTATGCCCTCTGCCTTCTAGAGGGAATTCCTCATCCGAAAAGGCTATGAGGTCTTTGAGGAGTATAGAACCCACAAACTCCTCCAGTCTTTCATGATCGATCGTCTCAGGCACGTGGACTTCGCTTAATACCTTCATCAGGGCTTTTTGATGCTTGACAGACGTCTGGAGAAGTTCAAGCAAAGAGATTTGCGCCGGCATCTTACGCAGTTGCTCAACGATATTGTACTCACTGGCTTTGATCACGGCCAGGAATTCCTTAGCCTCTTCATCAGTGACCGGCTTTGCAGGTTGAGCATTTGCTTGGCCATAGGCATGTCCGGATCTGGTGACCAAGTCAACATCAAGACTGTAAGACCAAGGGACTGCCTTATCATCCGAGTACCCATAAGGTTGAGGAATCTCGATCACTATCCCTTCATCAGCTGTGGGGGTGCTTATTACGATCTCCTCGTCGTCAGTCGCTTCTTCGAGCGGAGGCATGTCCTCAGGTAAAGGATCAGGCTCATCCTTCCCGGCATTCAACGTGGCGAACTCCTCGTCCCAGCTAATGATGACCTCAGAGATTGTAGATACGATGCCGGTGTGGTCGGCGTAAACGATCATCTTAGCTTCCACCATCCTCGAAATCCTTTCCCTCATGATAGGCAGGGAAACAGCTTCATTACCCGGGTAATACCCGGCTTTCACCAATTCACCGTAGACCTTGGCGGTGTACATCTTGACATTTTTTATTCGACCAGCATCGAAACAAAATATAGCATTCACATTGCCCGCGTAGTCAGGGAGCGGGTTACTCTGAACGTTCGGCTTAGCGGGCTGGAATGAGAAAGCCTTAGTATCCAGGAGATTCTGGATTTGGTGCTTGAGAGCAATGCAGTTGTCAGCTGAATGCCCCACCTCCCCCATATGATAGTCACATTTCTTCGAGGGGTCGTAATTATAGAACTTCTCAGAATTGGGTCGCTTTGGCTCGTTTGTAAGCAAGCCTTTCTTCCGGAGCACCGCCAACACTTGAGATAACGACCCAGTAAGGGGAGTGAATTGTCTTTTGTTGTCCCTCCTATGAAAGGGTTGACGACTCGTGTTCTGCTGCTGAGTTTCTACTACATGTATTGCCGGGGTGGGATTAGTGTTCCGCCGGCTCAACTGGTTATATGTCACGTTCACCTCAGCTGCCGGTTCCTTCTCCCTCTTTGCACTGAACCTCTTGCTCGACGAAGACGGCTCCACAAACCATCCGTCCTTCAACCCTATCTCGATCTGCTCGCCTATGGGGATAAGCTGGTTGAAATTGTCAGCCGGGATGGCTACCATTCGATTACGGTACTCGAACGGGAGGGTCTTGACAAACATTCTCTTCAGCTCACTGTCAATAGGCTCCGGGATGACCTGAGCGGCTATATTCCTCCACCTGATGGCGTAATCCTTGAAAGACTCCGTCTTTTTCATCTGGGCACGCTCAAGGTCATCGCGAGTAGGTGCGATGTCAGTTATGAACCTGTATTGCTTCAAGAAAGCATCGCTAGCCTCCTTCTAGGTTTTGAGGCTATTGATCTTCTTCATAAGGTACTAGTGCAGAGCAGGGCCGGTCAAGCTCGCTTGGAATGCATGGATCATGAGGAGCTCGTTATCAACATACGAGGTCATTTGCACATGGTACAACTGCAGGTGGGCCTTCGGGCAGGTGGTGCCATTGTACTTGTCGAAGTCCGGCATTTTGAACTTTTTCGGGATCTTGATCTATGAGTACATGGACAGATCAATCGAGGGCGAGTCCTGGGAACCCTCCAGCTGTTTAACTCTCTCTTCCAGCTTATTGACTCGTTCATCTGGCTTGGGTTTGTTGACGACAACCTGGATGGGATCATCTTCTAACTCCGGCATGTCATCGTCTTCCTCGACGTCAATAATCTTTGCACTTGTATGCTTCGGGAGCGATACTTCAGGGGGTGCTGGAACAGGGATCGACCGAAGAGCTTTGATCTCAGCGATCATTTGCTGCATTGCGATGGCCAGTTGTTTGATCTGGTCCTGCATACCGTCAACGCGCTCTTGCAACTCAGTTTGATCGGCCATTCTAGCTCTTGACCGTGTACGAATAGGCGATCGTGATCGGTCCGTAGTTACCTAATTTGGATGAAACAGGGCATACGTAAGTGTCAAGCAAAATCACGCGCCGATCCATGACATTGTTCTAACCGCTTTGAATTGAAAAAGCCTCTTTATTGAAATCACGAAAAATTTTTACATCAACTAATGACTCGAAAATAGTTTAAACTGAATGTAAAAACAAATGACTCAACCCCTAAACTGAAATAAAAAATAACTTCAAGCTTTTAATTAGCTTGATCTATAGACATATAGGAGGCGACATCCTTCTTCAGCTGCTCATAAGCCCGAGCTATCTTGGCTGCCTTCTCTTCAACTTCTTCGACCTTCCTTTTGAGGCGGTTGTTCTCTGAGCGGTTGGCGGACTTGAGAGGCATCTTGGGTATCGTCGGGCGTATCTCCTGAGGGATCTTGTGTCGTTGGATGTACTTGGTCGTTGCGAAGTAAGACTTCTGCTCCCCCTTTAGTTCTCCTTCGGGTCGGGCTATCTTCAAAACACGGCACTTCTTCCACATTTTCTGGAGTTGAGCTATGGTCCTTTCATGATCTTCGCTCTGATCGGAGAAATCGGCACGGAGGAGCTCGGGTTGTAATGTCGGAGGGAGCCCCTGAAGAATCTGGTACTGTCGGGACACTCTGGCGGGGTAGTACTCGATAGCGCCGGTGAAACCCAAAAGTGGCACCGGTCCAACACCATTACACGTAAGCCGAGCTTCCTCGACATTAAACCAACTAGCATGCCAATGGAAACCTTGGGGTCTAGCGTTTTTCATAAAAATGATCCACTCGGAGTAATGGTAATCTGGTGCGTTTTCTTGTTTTTCTTTGTAACTTAAAATGGGATGATTAGAGTCACTGAGTTCGGAAATTTTGAGCAAATCGCCACACCCTTTAATGTGAGACAGAAACCAGATTTGCAATAGTTCAACGGGTGCATGAAATGTTTTATCAACATTTTGCTTGAATTTCGTGAAAGAAATGAAAGTTTCAGCTAAAATGGTATTGACAAAATTCCTTTGAAGACAAACTTGTTGAACCAACCATGCAATTGACGGGTTGCATGCGTTTTTGCAATGAGGAAAAATTACGAACCCGAAAAACGCTAGTAAAAAGATTCTGCCCTTTTGAAAATGTGTGGCTTTTTCAAAGCATTGACTCAGGAATGAAAAAGGACATGACCCACGGTTTGATTTTAAAACTTTTTCTAAATCATGTCTTTCGACATTCAGAAATTCAGCCAACATTAGAATGGAATCGACTCCCAAAGGTGGTGAAACTAATTCTGACTCCAAAAATTTTCCAATGAGCACACTATATTCTTCCAAAGTCGGGGTAAGCTCATGTTTACAGAATATAAAGGTGGTTGTCTCGGGACACCAGAAGTGGGCTAATGCTCGGACGAGGCCTGAACGGACTTTGACTTCCAGCAGGGGGAGCAGTCTTCCGATGTGGCCCTCAACTAGCTTGCGGTTGGTCGGACTGAGCAGATTCCACCAGGCACGGAGCTCGTCCTTAGGAGCATCAAGAATCCGGATGTCTGTACCTCCCATAGTGTATAGACCAAGACTCACGACCGACCTAATGTCATGGACCGACCAAAGAAAAGCACGGAACATAAGTAAACTGCGAGGTAGAGTTGTAGAAAACTTACTTCACCGGGTAGAAAAATGGCAATCACATAGACATGCGCATGAAATGTGAGGCTTGATTTCTAACTAGACTCTGGCTTGCAAAATGGAGACGAGAGGATTACCGAGCTAAACCAGTCATGGTGATGGTTAGGCTAGGGTTCCCCTGACTCCGGCTTAGTCAAAGAGCCGACCCGGGTTGAGTGGAATACAACCGTGGTGGGTACTCAATGACACCATGAAAGAACATTTCGGGACCAAGGAGGGCGACCCATACCAAATGGTTTTGGTCGGGGTATCCACTGTCTCAGTACCATCCTAAAACTATGCCGCCCAGGTCCGGCAGCGGGTAGTGTGTGCGGTGTAGTGTAAATGTAAGGCATGCACAGCAGGTTATATCAAACAGCGCTTCGTGCATAAATTAAACCATACATTCAACCACCTCCCTGCAAAACAAGGGTTAACAATCATGCCTCCCCTTATACCTCCCATACTGCAAGAACATTTAACACCTTAAAATGTTAGGGACGTACCTGGGATCCACGCTGCCAAACAAAAATTATTTTTTTGAAAGAAAAATTGGCCTAAGTCCACTGAGAGTTTTAACTCAAGTCCCCAGCGGAGTCGCCAAGCTGTCGCGACCCTAAAAAAATCTAAGTCAATCTTCTCGGGCTAATGGATTATTAAGACTAAGCTTAACTCGGGCCCTCCCAAGCCCTACTAATTCGCAACTTAGGGTTTAAATTCTTAACATGCAAATGTTTTCATGCTTGGAGTCGCCACTAATCAATTTACGGTAGGTTGATTAGAAACCTAAATAAAATATAGGGAGATATGTTTTATTCCTACGAACCAGAGATTCTAAGCCCGGGGACTTGATTACGCTAGATCTAGTCTAACGCCCTTTCGGTACCTTTTCTTTTCAAAAATATTTTGGCAGACAGTTTGGATCCATTTTAACTTATGTCACTAATATATAAGGTGTTCATGCGAGTGCGCAAACCACCAATTTAACACCCAATAATCAAAGCATTAAATAAATTGCAAGTTGGGAAGAATAACTTACCTCGAATCCCGCAAGCATCTGCATTGTTAGCTAGAAAATCACACAGACAATCCTAATATGATTTCTAGCTAATAGAGCAACACTCAATTTCTCTTTTTCTTTTTTGGATTTTCACTTTATTTAAATGAAATCTAACTTAAACTATATGCAATGACGTGCAAATATGGCATGCGAAATAATGCAACCTAGACGTGCAGACTATATGTCATGCGACGACGTGACTTAATTCTAATGACAGATGCAATGACATATTTTTGGTATTTTTTAATCAAAGAAATTCGGAATTAATTGAAATTCGGAATTAATGAAAATGCCTAAATTAACATGCAAGCTAACGACTTCTATTTTTGGTATTTTCTGTTAAAATTCGGAATAATAAAAATACCTAAAATAACGTGCAACCTATTATGACTTAATCTACCCTAGAATGACTTATTTTTGGGGTTTTTGATTAAAATTCAGAATAATAAATAACGTGAATAATCCGTTAGGATTTGAAATAATACCTAATTTAAATTAGGAAACATGCCACGTTAAGTCCTAATTTAAATTAAATATTTATCTTATCCTTCGGGATATATTCAAAACCTAAACATGCAAAAATTCTAATTCAAACTCTAACAAATATTTTTTAAATTTTCTGTTTTATTTGAAAAAGGAAATATAATCAAACAAACAAGGATAAAAACCAATTTAAATCATCCACGCAATCCGCCAAATTCGTTTCAAACTCAGATTAGGCACAAAAATCAAATTATCTGTCATATCTAGGGGGTTATAGATATTAACGGATATTTGATTATTCAAATTTGGAAAGCGAATCAAAATCATTATCGTATTCAAGTGGTTATGAATAGGATAATGATTTTCCGTATCGCCGCGTATCGGACTTTAGGGTTAAAGTCGGATAGTCGTCCAAATACATTGCTAAATTAGGAAATTTTCCTAATTTGAATATTCTCAAATATCGCGGATATATCGAACATTATCCTAAAGATATCAAATTACCGACGTGATATTCATGCAATATTCCAAACGTGCAGATTAGGAAATCAAATATTTGCAAATATACTGGATGACATTCACTTACCTAATTTGAAATATTGCCAAATTTGAACCAATCGGGATCGGGCTGGGATCGGGATAACGATTGACCGACGACGGGATGCACGGCGGATCACGGCTCACCGGCGGGGCGACAAACAGCGGCGGTGACACGACGGCTTGAGGAATTCCGGCGAGAACAGCGGCTGTACAACTACTGTAGGTAGCTCCGACGGTGGCTGTGCAATGGCGGTTATTGGCGGTCCGGCGAGGCTATTCCGGTGAGCTGCTCCGAACAAAGCCGGCAGGGCGGATCACGGCTGAAGCGGCGTCGAATACTGTTCCGGCGGGAACAGTGGGGCGGCAGCAGCTCCTCCAGGTACTGTTCCGGCGCGTCGGTGGATGCTGTGAGGGCTGACAGAGGGCGGACGACGGCTGTGGCTCAGCGTTCGGCGAAAGGGAGCAGCGGCGGTGCTGGCTACTTCATGGTGAACGACGTCGGTGGTGTTTCGGTGAGGTACACGGCGACACCAGCAGATGCTCAGCACGGCGGGGACAGCTCTGGACAGCGGTGGCAGCGGCGTCGACGTGCTGTGGCGGGCGCAGACGGGCCTGGACGTCGGCGGGTCAGCAAGCAGGGACGACGGAGAGTGGCTGAAGCTCACGGCGGCGGCAAGGCGAGGGCAGCGATCGGTGAAGCTCCGGCAGCAGTAGGAGAGAGGCGGCGGCGCGCGCGAAGGGGGGGCGCGGCGGCGGGCGGTGGTGATGCCGAGCTCTCCTCCCTCTCTCCCTCTTGCTCTCAAGAATTCTGATCTGAAAATTGTGACGTGTCCTCCCTAATTTCTGACCTAAAGTATGTTTATATAGGCTAATCCTAGGTCAGATTAGATGGGTTTAATGTCTTAACGGGCTTAGGCTTGGGCTTAGGTCTAATAAAATTAACATGGGTTGATTTAATGTGGGCTTTTAATTAATTAATCACAATAGACTAAATCAAGCCCAAATTAAAAAAAAACACCCGAGCCTGTTTGTCTCGAAATTCCCGGCCCTTGCATTCCCGAGCGAACCGAATTTCGTTCGATGAAATTTAAACTCGTTCACTATCGCCGGTCCGATGCAATAATGCAATTAAATCTAAATGAACCTAAACTATATGTTATGCAATTTAAATATTTTTGTTTAGAGGTTAAAAATTAATCCCTAATTTTCTATTCAAATTACATTAAATGTCGTGCCAAAATTTAGGTGTCAACACACCTGCAAATACTTCTTTGCCTCACTAACTTTGGAGAAGAGTCAGACTTTGACAGATTAGCTCATGTATTTAATTCGCTTGAGACTACCACAGAAAGAGTATGTTGACCATATTATATATTTATGCTAGAGGCTTCTTAACTAGACTTCCCCACAAACTAATTAAACAAATTTAGAAAAGAAAAACAAAAGATTAGGTTTCTATAATGTATGTATAATTTTAATTATCGTTACATGGATTGTCATTATGCTTATTCCAAATGACATAAACTATACTAAATGTGGCGGTAATCCCTTACCCACTCCCAACCCCGACTGCGGCCAACGGTGGTGAAAGATTAGATTTGTTATGGGAAAATATAGAAAATATACCTCTCACTTTAGGCCCAATAACCACTCATATATCTTTATTTTTGGAAGTACCATTCATATATTTCTAAACAAAACTCAACATCGAAATAATTAAATTGTCCCTCCTTGTAAATTCAGTTTAGCATCTTGTTTAGGGTTTGGATTGTTTGACTTGCAGTAGGTTTTGAGTATTTTGAATGAATGTAAAAATTAAAAATTTAATAATGATTAATTTTGGAAAAGAGATATTTTCGTAAGTCGAGACAATACGATGGTACAAAATGGTTTCCAAAGGTAGAGCCTATATATATTTGGTATTATAAAAATAAAAAGAGATATGTAAATGGTCACGTTAAAAGATGATGTTAGTTTTGATATTTTCTCATTTGTTCATTTTTCTCTCATCGTGTCCCACAAGCTCAACTTCAATTCGACAATATTTTTTTTTTGGTCAAATACGACGATATTGAAGAATAAGTAATTTCGACATAGACAAAAGAGTCCAAGGTTGTTTTTTTTCTTTTTGGTCTGGACATAGACAAAAGAGTCCAAGGTTGTTTATACGGATGTTTCTATGCTCTTTTGAGCTGAAATTACATGCATTTTGTGGGAGTCTTTCTACAAGGTCTTATACCGTATAAAATAAATTAACGGCTGAGATCTTTTGTTTTGTGATCACTCGCTGACTTACCAATCCATGAATGGTTTCTATAAAGATTGTACGAGCACCCGTCTTATATGGGGAGGTTTTAGTAATTCTACCATTATTGAGGTCATTCCACCATAAACATCTCGACAAAAGGGCCGACTGAAAAAAATAACAGCTGATAATAAACTATCAAGTCCCTTTCCGTGTTTATTTTTCATGTATTCTGTTACAATTATATTGCCAATCTAAGCCAAGAAAAATCAAACCCTGTTTTTCCTTCCTAGATTTTTACACAAACAAATCAGGCCTGGTCAATTCTAATGAGAAGGCATGTGAATGGCCATTGCTATCTCAGACACTCTTTCCTCCACCTTCCTCACCACTTGACTCCCATCAAACTCGTGCTCAATCAATGGCATCGTGTTCGAGTCGAGGTAATACAAGAACAAGACCATGAAAATGGAGCAAATAAACATTGGTATTGGTCCGAAGAACCAGAGAAGCAAGTTCAGAGCAAAGTACAGTGCCCTGAGCCCAACGGACCAGAAATCGCCACCTCGGATAATGGCCAACTCGACGCTTTTTGGAGGGATGCTGGGGCTCGGCGTGCTGATCAGGTAATTGGCATGGACGAAGTGCCGGGCCGACTGTATGAAGCATGAGAAGGCAAGGAGGAAGCAGATGAGGAGGCTGATGTACTTGATGGAGAGGGTAGTGGGCCGGGTGTCACCGTAGACTAGGTCGCTCGCGAAGAAGTTGTTGTTGGTGTTGCTGATCCAGGCACCGATGAGGGAGCAGAGGGTGAGTGAGACGGTGGCCAGGAACGTTGCCGCTGAAATGTTGGAGGAGATCACCCCGAGGGACGTGCCAATATTACTCCTCTCACCCTGCAAGATCATTTTGTGTTCATAATTTGTGCTTTGATTGTTCAGAAATAGCACGGGAACAGCACAAGCAGGAGCACCCGAATTGATCAAGTTTCAGCTCTTTTGACGATGACCCTTTTCATGAATTTCGTACAAAGCTGAGTGCGTGACCATTTACTCTATAAGGTCGACCAATCAGAGGACAGCGCGGATCGCAGTTCATAGTTTTTGACAGTCCAATGTCTCGGAATCAGGGGAGTTCGAATTCGATTGCGCTCTTGGGCAACCATTAATTGATCAAGGAAAGTACAGTGGACTAAAATTAAACTGAATGGATAGAGATTTTGACCTGCATGATGGCCTGAACCCAGAAGCGCTTGTTGAAGTTCTCAAACCCCATGCAAGTGGTGTGAGGCCGATGGAGGTACCTGTAGAGGAGTTGGAGATGGTACAGGAACATGATGAGCATGCCACTCGGAACCAGCACCACATCCAGATCTTTCTTCTCAAAACCCATTGTTTTGCGTCTCTGTGAATGTTGCTCAGTGACTTGACTTCTCTAAGAGAGAGTGTGTACGTGCGTGTGGCCGATGAGGTGTTTGCTTAGAAAATCTTGTTGATTAGCTGAATTCTTGAGGAATAAATGAGAGATTTGGGGGTTGTTTAAATAGGTGTTTATGGCACCATTGACTTCTATTCCTAGGCGGCTGGCTCATGCAAATTGCAATTTTTTTAAAAAAATTTTATATGTGAAATATCATATTGGACTTCCAATTCCACTATGACAGGCACGTGTAAAGACCATATGAACATCGAGCTTCAAGATTCTTTCCAAGATGCACATCCTAGCCTGTCGCTTGCCTTGGATAGAAGGGGTTTGGCAACGTGTTCCGTGAAACGTTGTTATGGTTAACGATAAAATTGGAGGACGAGGTTGAACTTACGTCATGACAGTCTTTGCATATACACATGTTCCGGTTGCAGATAGGTCCTAAAATATGGTGATTTATAATTCAATACATCACTATTTCAATCATAACATCGAAATTAATGTTTCTTGTGTTTTAAACATAAATGTAATTTTTTTTCACTTAAGATAACCCTAGGATTGTAGATGTTTTACTTTATAATAAAAGAGATAATGACACAAATAATCTTTGAACTTTGACCCAATATGCTATAAAGTCCCTGAACTTTTAATTTGTTCAATGTAGTTCCTAAATTTTAACCTAATGTTCAATGTGGTCTCTGAACTTTTAATTTGTTCGATGTGGTTTCTGGATTTTTGATACATGTTCATTGTAGTCCTTGGACTATATGAAAATGTTTAATGTAGTCTCTGAACTTAAATTAATAGAAGGACTACATCGAATTTTTTCATACAATTTATGAACTTAATTGAACATGTACCAAAAGTTTAAAGACGATATTAAACAAATCAAAAGTTCATGAACTATATTACACATTCTAGAGTTCAGAAATTATTTGCATGATTTTTCATGTAACGAAATGCTTTAGCTGGTTTTTAATTCCTATCATTATTAAACCTTCCAGATGGTGAGGACATCAAGAAAAGTAGTCTCAGAAGCATACAAAGCAGCCCATCTAGAGACATGTCCTCATCCGCGCAAACCTCAGCTTAATTATTATATAAAATTAAGCACAAGTCTTTTCTGCAATTAATATTTTTGTCATCAAGTAAATTATGAATGTGAACTCACATATTCAGTTGACCATGACTTGGAAGATGAGGTGGGAGGGGATCAGACAGAAGCCAAAGACGAAGGATATTCTTATTTCTGGTTCCAATTAGAGACTTGTTCAAATCCGACGATACATTTCGTCCTATTCTAACATCTTATCTCCATTACGTGTTTAGCTCAGAAGAAGCCTTCTTATATGTATGCCTGGTTTCTTGCATTTTGATTCATGTCAGGATGGATGGCGTCCAAAAGACGACCAGATAACCAATCTTATCTTCATTATATGAACTGTTCTGAAGAAGCCTTCTTATTGTTGCAAAGTTTAAGACAAGAAATGTTATGTATTCCTTTTTTTGGAGTGATTTAATCCATGCCACAACTAACCTAGGGCTGGATACGAGAACTTACTAGTGAGGCATGCGAGAGCTTAATCAACTTAAGGTGCCATTTTCTCTAGTGTGGGAGCGAACTTGACACAAAGGACTGAATGTGTTTCAAGTTGAGTTAGAACTCGTCGAGTCTTTTTAAACACAGGCAATTCGAATATCTTTGTGTATTTGCTACACTGCTTATATGGTAAAGCAAATAATGCAAGAATTAATTAGGATGATAACGGTATAAGTTATAGGTAAGTCACAATTGGGACACGCAACAAGGATGGGGTTTTCCCTTTTCGTGAAATCCCTTTGATAAAGTAGGGACTGTCCCATTTTTCACTCATCTAAAGAGATGGAGTAATTGATACGGGTGAGCACTGGATTTGGATAATTTCGAGAACATGACTAAACTGACCGAATCTAGGAAGAACCGGTCTGGCTCCCTATCTCAAGAATCTGGAGCCGGTCGGTTCCCAGTCCCAAGACTGTTTGGTTCTACCTGGGAACCAGTTCAATTCCCGGGTTGAGCCGGTCTTTGGAAAAAAGAGCATTTTTGCAAACATGGGAATCAAACCATGGTCTTCATGATGAAGAAACAAAAATATAACCACTTTTACCAACATATTGTTAAGATATAAAATCTTTTTGAAATCTTTTCTTTTGAATTTCAAATTAGCTTACCAACTATAGATGAGTTGGCATTTTTTGATTTTTGCTCTGCCAAAGATTGTATTTTTTCTTCTCTTTATAAATGTGTACAATCTATAAATGTATAGTAATGAAAATCATTCACAAACGTTGAGCATTTATATGGTATCAAAGCTTTCTGCTCCAAAGAGCCCTTTGATATGGCCATTTCGCATTTTTTTAGCAACCTTCTACATCCTCCAGCCATGGAAGTCACCTCAGAATCAACTCACACCACCTCAAATTCTAATTCCAATTCCATCGGGACAGCCACGCCTAATGGTCTGATTTCAATCTTGGCGGCCATCCAATTGCCATTCAAGCTCTCCGCTGCCAATTATCCCTCTTGGCACACTCAATTTCAAGCGTTGCTCATTGGTTATGATTTAATGGGATTCGTTGACAAGACTTCCATCTGTCCGCCTCTCACCGTTTCAACTGAAAATCAAATGGTGCCAAATCCAGCCGCAACAACCTAGATTCGCTAGGATCAGCTCTTGCTTCATGCAATTTTTGCATCCGTATCCAAAGCTGTGATTCCTCTCATTGCCTCTTGCAATTCGTCACACACAACCTGGACAAAACTCATGATTTTATATGCAAATAAATCCTGCTCAAGAGTTATGCATCTCAAGGATCAACTCTCTATAGCTCACCGAAACTCATGTTCTGTTTCAGATTTTTTTGCAGGAACTTAAAGCCCTTGTGGATGAATTAGCAATCATTAACACTCCTCTCTCCGATGATGATTTAGTCATTCATGCACTTCGGGGACTTGGAATCGAATACAAAGAAATCGCAGCAGAGATTAGGGCTCGTGAAACACAATCAACTTTGAGGAAATACATGACAAATTAGTGGACTATGAAACCCAACTAAGACTAGAAGAAATCAGACTTGAAGCAATACTAGTCACGGCTCACTACAGAAATAGAACCTGCGATATAGGAAGCAACTCCCACTAGCCCAACAATCACAGCAACCGATCTAACCAACATCATGGATCCTCTCACAGAAGGTATTCTGATCGGGACAGCAGAGAGCCTCGTTTGACATGTCAGTTTTGAGACCAATATGGACACTCAGCCAAATCTTGTTTTCAAATCCGAAACAGTCTCCGCGAGCCTACTGCTCATGTTGCACCAGTTTCATGTCAAGAAAACGGCTAGTTACTAGACTTTGGAGCATCACACCACATCACAAGCAACCTCAACAATCTCACCACTCACTCAGAGTATGAAGGCCCCAACGAGATCGTCAGTGGTGATGGCACGGATTTGCGTATTAGTCACATTGGTCCTCAACGTTTGTGAATGATTTTTATTATTATACATTTACATATTGTACACATTTATAAAGAAAAGAAAAAATACAATGTTTGGCAGAGCAAAAATCAGGGAATGTCAACTCATCTATAGTTGGTAAGCTAATTTGAAATTAAAAAAATATATATATCAAAAAGATTTCATAACTTAACACATATATCTTTGTAGTGAAATAATGTAACCTTAATATTTCATTATAAAAATTTAAATTTTTGGGACAAATGAAAAGTTGGACTACTAAGACCAGTTCCAATTTTTTGGAATTAGGAGTCACAAGATCGGTCTCTGATTAAAGACCGGGAACCGATCCACCCGGAAACCACCCCCTAGTAATCGAGGTCCATGCGAACTAGACCAGACACAATCTGACCCTAACATTGATTATGAAAAGGAAAACCAATAGTTTTTCAAGCAAAATGTCGTATGATCTAGAAGACAATTGCACTGCCGTTTAAGATTTGGAGATCTCAACCTCGATAGACCTACTACACCGTTTGTCAACGAACACTAGCACATGTAGGGTTTTCAACCGATGTATAAGGAAATTTATAAGTCTAGGGACCACGAGTTGAATATGGGACGGAGAAGATCAGACGGCAGCCAAAGACGGAGAAAAATCTCGCACAAAGTTCCAATTCCTGACTTTTCTTCAATTCTCTTTTTTCTAATTTTCCGCCGTAGACTTTATTCCCATAGGACAAGAATGTTTCTGTGACATTCCGAATTTCGACCCATTTTTGGGATTTATAAAGCGTGTAATTCGTCGGTGCGCTTATATTAAAATCTCGCCCGGGAACTGATCACTCTCGGGTTCTTGTTTTTAAAAATTGAGATTTTGCTAGAATCGCACTCGATCGAATTTGGCCGTTATTTAGACCCCGAACTTGGCAGTCGATTTTCGAGAGTTTTAGGACGAAATAAATTGGACGGTGTCAATATTATGGTAACCAGCGTTGAGATTGTCAGGAATAGTGGGAAAAGGAGAGTTTTTCACCGAGTATAAATTGGACTAGTAGACCTCCCTCGCTATAGTTTGATTTAATTAATTTAGCCTTTGTCCCTTTTTATATGCGAGGCTTATTTTGGACCGATAGATCGTTTTCGATTTTTAATTTGGGCCATCGGATCTCATTTAATATTTGAATGAAGTTTTTTTTTGTTATTTATTATTTCTCTCTCTCTCTCCTCTCTCCTCCGCGCGCACGTTTTCCCCCCCTTCTGACCGCGCACGTTCTCTCTCTCTCTCCCCGGTCACGTCCCCTCCCCTTTTCCCATGCAAACTTCTCTCTCTCTTCCCTCTCTCCTCCTTTCTCTCTCCCTTTTCTTTTCTTCTTCTTCCTCTTTCCCCCCCCCCCCGACGCCTGGGCTTCCGCTTCTTCTGCTCCTGCATGCCCGACGCCACTCACCGGGCTGACCTCCGCCGCTCGTCGCCGCGCTGCGCGCCGACCGACCGCCGCCGTGCCACCCGAGCACCGTCGGCCCGAGCCCCCGCCAGCCGCCGCGCCATCACCACCGAGCCCTCCCCCCTCTCCTTCTCCTTTCCCTATTTACTTTCTTCTTCTCTCCACCGAGCCGAGCCCCGCCCGAGCTCGCCTCAGCCCAGCCACTCGCCGCGCCCGACCACCGCGCCGCGCGCCGTCCAGCCGCTGCCTCCGCCCTGCCGTCGCCAGCCAGCTCGACCGCCGCCGCCTGTTCGCCAGCCGTCGCCCCGGACAGGCTGGACTCCTCCTTCGCACACGCAACAGCGAAGTTGCCGCGGCTGCCCGACGCTGTCCAGCCGCGCCTGGCCGTCGCCGCCGTCGTCCCAGTCGCCGCCGCGCCGTCAGCCAGCCACCGCCTCCCCCTCCCCGGCCGACCGTCCTCTTCCCCCTTCATGCAAACAGCAGCTCGTCGCCGCGTCCGCCATGGCCGAGCCCTGCTGAGCCGCCGGCCAGCTCGTGCCCAGCCAGTCGCCGCCGTGCCGCCCCATCACCGCCGCCGGTCGCCGGCCCGGCCAACCAACCAGCCGCCGGACAGCCAACCCAGCCGTGCCCGGGGCTTGCTCAAGCCGTGGCCGGCCTGTTGCCCACGCGGCAAGGCCATGCGCTCGCTCGCCCAAGCGTGGCCGAGAGCCCCGAGCCGTGGCCGAGCCTTGTGCCCGTCGCCCATCGCCGTCCCAGCCCCGTGCCCGTCCAGCCGACCCATCACCTAGGCGCGTCGCCCGTCCGACTTGCCCGCACGTCCCCGAGCACGCCGCACGGCCACCGTGCCCGTGCACCAGGCGCACCGTCCGGCCACCGCGCCCGTGTGGCCCGCGCCCGGGCCTAGTCCGGTACTGTTCACTTGGGCCATTTTGGGCCCGAGTTGATTTTTACCGGGCCAAAACTTGGTAAGTGACTTCCTAAACCCTACCTAGTACTTTGGGTATCATTAGACTTGTTTAGAGTTTGATTAGTACCGGTTTAGGGGTTAAACATGGATTAGGGTCAATATTCGTATGTGCGTATTTGTTAGATTAAATTGTGATAATTGTGGGGCTTAATTAGTAGTTAATTATGGTGGGTTAATTATCCGCATGGTCATGGCTTGTGTAGGGAAAATTGATGTGTGATTGTGGCCGGTTTGAATGTCGGAATCGTGAGCTTACGATTTGGAATTGGGATGATTGTGGGTGCATAATTGTGGCTATTGTTGGTGAGTCAATGGTTGGCTGTTGTGGCATTAGTGGGTAAATTGGATGTTCGTATGTGGTCGATTGAATGTCGAATTTGTGGGTTGGTGTGGCTTGTCGTGAATTGGATTGAATTGTGATCATGAATTGCTTGGTGTGACTGGCGTGAAATTGACTGAATTGAATGGCGTGTGCTTGCCTGTCGATTTGAAGCCCGGATCGATCGGAGGGCTACGGACTTGGGACGTGTTGACGGCGGTCCGTGTGAAGGCATGACTGGCCGAGGTGCCAAATGGATGCGGGCTTGAGACGTGCGGACGGTGGCCCGTTAAAGGTGTGATAGACCGGGACGTGTTTACGTCGGTCATTGGAATGATTGATTATGTGGCTTGGGACGTGCGGACGGCGGCCACTGGATGGTATGATTGGCATGGCTTGGGACGTGTTGACGTCGGCCATTGGTTTGAGTGATTGGGCGGCTTGTGAGCCCGTGAGAGGAAAGTTGGTCGGACGCGTGCATGCGACTTGAGTGTGATTGAAATGGCTGTTGAGTATGACTGAATTGGCGGGTTGAGCGTGTGATTGGATTGGCTGGTTGAGCGTGTGATTGGATTGGCTGGTTGAGCGTGTGATTTGATTGGCTGGTTGAGCGTGTGATTTGATTGGCTGGTTGAGCGTGTGATTAGAATGGCTAATGGCGCGTGTGATCGCTGGGATGATTGACCGATTGCGAGTGGGAAGTGTGTGCCGGGTGATTGTGTCTAGTGTTGAATTATTCTTATTTTTATCATATTCAGACTAATGTGCAGGGTTTGTTCAGGACCCGAGGCGAGGTAAGTTTGTCGTGTCGTGTGGATTTTGTTATATTGCTTGGTGATTCGTCTGTTTGACTTGTCTGGGTACGCATTGGCCTACGTGGGGTATAGGGGGTTGCTTATTGAGACTCGTTCTCACGGTTATTATATAAACATTTCAGATCCGCAGCCATGAGTGACTGGAGATGCTTCAAGTGTACCTCGGAGATCGAAGACGGGTCAAGAACCCGGTATTTTGAGTTTCCCTTTTGGTAGAAGAGTTAAGCTTGCGAACCATTATCCCGGTTGAGGAGTATGATTCTGTCATTGTGGCCTAGCTTGGAGAATTGTCTTTTGTGGACATTGAATGTATTCGTCAAGTGTAGAAATTACAGTTATTTGTTTATTGCTATTGCTGCCCCTTGTCATTATTAATTGTCCGGGTTGTTTCCATTTTGTTCCGCGTGTGCTTAATCTCTGATGTTTGGGTTGGGTCGGCGACGCGTCCTGGGACGTCGCATTCAATGATTGACCATCGAGGGGTGTCGCGAGCTCGTTAGGGTTCGGGGCGTGACAGTTTCGTTCCACTAGAACGCATTGGGCAAGCTGAGGACTTCCGACATCATTGATCAGACCATTACTTTTCTTCCTTTTCCTTTTCCAGGATGATAAGCTTTTATATTATCCACTTTAAAGTCCAAAATATGGAAAATAGTGTAGTTATGAAAACTTGTAAATAGTACGGACAGATTGATTTGACTTGATTATGAAAAGTTGAAAGAGAAAATTGAACAAATTAAAAGTTTATGAACTATATTACACAATTCTACATATCCTTAAAGACTAGATTGCACTTTTCACAATAGTTTAGGGACTTGCAAGTCCATGGATGATTTGCACATTAAACTAAAATAGGGAGATTATTTATGTCATTTTCCCAATTCTAAAAGGTGTTTTTGAGGTTGAGACATGGTTTGCATTACAGGAGCTTATTTGGCATGGATGTGACTTTAAATTGAATTTGAATTTGCATGTCTGTTGTTGAATTTATTCATATCCGAAAACATTACGTTTCGAAGTTGATAAGATTTACTCCCATAAAAGAAAGGAAGAGCAAATGCAAAAGAACATGTCACATGCAATATTCACACCAGAGATGATTCTGAAATCTTTTAAAAGCAACAGCCACAAGCAGAGACTACTGGCTTTTATTCTAGGCCTGTATTTAGTATGATGGTAATATTTATTGGTATAAATTAGCAGGGTACAAAAGCATAGTATAACAGTATAGCAACTCTAAAATTTTAATCTCCTTCTCATTCTCTAGAGGACAACTTTTTGATTTTATGTCTACATCAAGAGCACCGGACCGGGCCTTTCCGAGCCATAATGGCTCATAAATGCATGGACTATCGGAGGCATGCCCTCTAACATAAAAACCGCATTTTGTCATATGGTGGCTTATTAGGACTAGCTACCAAAGCCTATTTTGCTAATCCTTCGGCATATGAATTGGGGTATCTAAAATGCAAGTTTCATCAATCACAGCTTGAATACTAAGTAGAGTTCCGTGAGGCCAGCACCTCTTTACTCTTTTGAGGACCATAAGTTTGGATCCCTGGCAAGGTGTCTTCGTCTTTTTCTCCTTCATTGAATTGGGGTTTGAGGCTACCATTTCCCGTCTTAGAGATGGCCCAAGGAGCATTACTACTTGAGTCCATGTCCCTGAATCCTTGATCCCCTGTTGCAGGTTGCTGTCAACCCCATTTACTACTTCTGCTAATTCTTCCTCAATTTCCCCCAGAGTCATTCTAGACAGGATAGTAGTTCTTACATCAAACTGCACAATCTGATAAATTGTTTCATCGTCATCAGCTGTATCATTATATTTTCGGTAGAAAGCTTTCTAGAAAGGGCTTGGCTCATGATCTTCAACCCTCAACCATTGGCCAAAACAAATTGCTGAATCACCCATCCTACCCACAAATAACAGTCGTGGGGTAGTCTTTCGTATTTAAAGTCCGGCTAAAGTTTCCTTCCTTCCGGACTAGTCAGAGATCCAGACTTCAAAGGTGTCTCCAGATTGATCTCAATTTTGGCTCTGCCAATTGTATGGGTTGCCAGACCTTTAACATCAACTCTTAACTTCCAAAACATAGAGCTCTGCGCACAGCTTCCTCCTAGAACCACTTATAAGGCAGTTCATAACAACGGGTTCGGGGAGTGCCGGGGTTGGGTTTGCGAAAGACCTATTAATCCAAGCCACAACTAACCTTAGGTTGGATACAAAATCTCACTAGTGAGGCTAATAAGGTCATGCGAGAGCTCGGTCAATTTAAGGAGCCACTTTTTAAAATTTGTTCAAAAAATTCTAAACCTATTGCACTTTCGCTAATTTAGTCATAAACTTTTCAATTTGCCAATTAAATCCTAAATATTTTTTTGATTTGCTAATCGAGTTCATCCAGTCAATTTTAGCTGAAAATCCCTAGTGTGAATGTTAGCAATCCTACGTGGCGCGACTAAGACTGGCTTGGATAATTTTTAATATTTTTTTATCAATTTTTTTCTTTTTTTTTTCTTTTCATTCTCTTTCTTTTTCTTTTTTTCTTTCCTTCTTCCTCCTCTAGCCAATCGTCTTCCTCTAGCGAAGCTTGCCCCCGCCGGCCACTACAGAAAGCAAGCCTCACTAGGGGTGAGCAAGGCTTGCCCGAGGACCTCGCCAGCCCTCGCCTTTAGCTGGTCGTTGGCCATCACCAACGCCTGGCGATTAGCTAGAGGAGGAAGAAGGGAAGAAAAAAGAAAGAAAGAAAAAAGGAAAAAGAATATAATAAATAAATTCAAAAAATATTAAAAAATTATCACATAAGAGTCAGACATCCTACGTGGCATGACCAATGACCACGTCAACGATTTCCGATGAAAATTAGCCGTATGTACTCAATTGACAAAACTAAAAGGTTTAAAACTAAATTGTCAAAAGTACCGTAGATTTAGGATTTTTTGGACAATTTTCCCCTTTTCTTTCCTACAGTTCAAAGAACATCTAATTAATAAGAAAGTTTATAAGTCTAGAAAAAAGAAACCCTCGTTGTTTATGCTAAAATAAAAGCGACTAAACCTTCCAAAAGGTTTGGTCCTCAAGTGAACTATGTTTATAGCTGACCACAACTTAGAATATGAGTCAGAGAAGATCAGACGGCAGCCAACGAAAGAGAATCTCATGTAAGTTTCCAATTCCTGACTTTTCTTCAGTTTTGTACCCTTTTTCTTCGCCATAGACTTTCTTCAATTACGACAAAAACTTCTCATTCTACTGTAACGTATTGGGGCAAGCCGAAGACTTCTGGCATCATCGATCAGACCATCAATTTTTTTCCTCTCTTTTTTGTCCAGGATGATAAGCTTTTACATTAACCACTTTAAGGCCTAATTCTAAATGGTGTTCTTGAGGTTGAGAAACGTTTCGTATGCATGAACTTATTTGGTGCGCATGTGACTTTGATTTGTGTTGTAATTTACATGATAAGCTTTTCATTACGTGTGGGGTAACAAGCAACTTCGGCAGGGTACAAAAGTGCAGGGATTCTTATGCTTCTATGCTCCTGCGAGTTTTGATCGTATCCTGCTGAAAGTACGTGCATCCTCTCAGTCTTCATATAAAGCCTCATACCGTATAAAAGTCGATAAACGGATGAGATCTTTTAATTAGTGATCAATAGCTGTAGCAATCTAGCAATATTTTTTGTAGAGATTGTAAGAGCACCAGTGTTTACGTTGAGAGTTTTTAGGAATTTTACTGATATTGAGGTCATTCCACCCTCAACTTTTGAAAAAGAGGGCCAGTTGATTGAGAATATGACAGCTGATAGTATAAACTGTAAAGTACTTTTCCTGTATTTTAGTACAATTATGCAGCTTATAGCAAAAGATTGCCTATATACCTCAAGAAAAATCTGACCGTGTATTTTTCTTCCTAGATGTACACAAACAAATCAAGCCTGGCCTAATTCTGACGTAAAGGCATGTGGATGGCCATTGCCATCTCAGACAGTCTGTGCTCCACATTCTTCACCACTTGCCTCCCATCAAACTCCTCAATCAACGGTGTGGTGTTCGAGTCGAGATAGTGCAAGAACAGGACCATGAAAATGGAGCAAACAAACATGGGTATTGGTCCGAAGAACCAGAGAAGCAAGTTCAGAGCAAAGTACAGTGGCCTGAGCCCAAGAGACCAGAAATCGCCACCTCGGACAACAGCAACCTCGACCCTCTTGAGAGGGACGTTCGGGCTTGGCGTGCTGATCAGGTAGTTGGCTTGGACGAAGTGCCGGCCCGACTGGACGAAGCACAAGAAGGCGAGAAGGAAGAAGATTAGGAATCTGACGTACTTGATGGAGAGGGCGGTGAGCTGGGTGTCGCCATAGATGAGCTCGCTCTCAAAGAAGTTGTTGGTGGTGCTGCTGATCCAAGCGCCGATCAGGGAGCAGAGGGTGAGCGAGACAGAGGACAGGAACGTAGCCGCGGTTATGTTGGCAGAGATGACAGAGATGCACGGGCCAATGTCCCACCTCTCACCTTGCAAGATCCCATTGTGTAAATAATTTGTGCTTTGATTGATCAGAAATGGCACAGAAACAGCACAAGCACCCGAATTGATCAAGTTTCGGGTGTTTTCACAATGACCCTTCTTGTGAATTTCGTACAAGCCGAGCTAGCGACCATTAATTCGATAAAGGCAACCAATAAGAGAAAGGCACGGGTCGCAGTTTATAGTTTTTGACGGTCCAATGCGTGGGAATCAGGGGAGTTCGAATTCGGGCTGCGCTCTCGGGCAATCTTTAATTGATCGAAGAATGTATAGTGTCACTAAAATAGAACTGGATGGAGAGAGATATGACCTGCATGATGACCTGAACCCAGAGGCGCTTGTTGTAGTTCTCAAAACCCATGACAGTGGTGTGAGGCTGATGGAGGTATCTGTAGAGGAGGAACAGATGGTACCCGAACATAATGAGCAAGCCGCTCGGAACCAGCACCACATCGAGATCTTTCTTCTCAAACCCCATTCTTTTGCTTCTCTCTTAAGTGTTGCTCAGTTACTTGACTATATCAGAGAGAGAGAGAGAGAGAGAGAGTGGATGATTAGGTGTATTCGATTCCTAGGCCGCTTGCTTCTGCAAATTGTTAACGTTTTTTTTCAATTTATGAGTAATCCACGTTGGACTTCCAATTCGAGTAGATAGGGACATGTGAAACCCCGAATGAACATCCCAGTCCTTTTTCTGGTTCCTACATCACAATCCAATCATAACCACCAAAATTAATGTTTCTTGCATTTCCGAACAAAGATGGTCCCAGGATTGTAGTTATTCTACTATATAATGATTTGCTTTAGCTAGTTTTCAATTCGTATTGCTGCTAAACCTTTTTTTTTTGGTAAAGCTGCTAAACCTTTTGAAAAGGAGATAAGTCAAGAAAGGGAGAAGAACACTAACAGTATCATGACTCTCAAACGACACTCATTTTAGTACCAAAACTTTTCATTGGATGACGTTAATGCCACTTTGGTAAAAGAATGATCACTTAAGTGTCAATTTCAATTTGAGATGCCGAAAATCCGACGTGGTAATATTTTAACAATTTTTTCAATCGATGTGACTTGTCGAAAATCTAATGTGGCAAAGTTTAGTGAAAGGTAATCACTTGAGTGCCACTTTATTTACTGATAACTTACTTGAGTGCCATTTTTTTTTATTAAAAGTGATCGCTTATGATTTTTAACTTTTTAAAAAGTGATTTGTTGGTTTTACTTTCTTAAACATGATTGGACCACTTAATTTGCAACATACATTGCATACAAACCTGGAAACACATACAAAAACAATTACTCTATCAACAATGGCTTTGATTCAAGGGATAATGACACAAATGGTCTTTAAACTTTGTCTTAATGTGCAAAGTGGTTCCCTAAACTTTCAATTTATTCAATATGGTTCCGAAACTTTACCCCAATATGCAACGTGATCCTTAAACTTTTAATTTATTTAATAGGGTGCTTGGACTTTTGGTACATATTCAATTTGGTTTCTAAACTATATGAAAATGATTAAAATTGCCCTTTCCATTAATTTAAGTTTAGGGACAACATTAAACATTTTCATAAAGTGCGAGGAATAAATTAAACATGTACAAAAAGTCCATAAATCACATTGAACGAATTAAAAGTTCATGGATCACATTACATATTATGTCAAAATTCAATGACCGTTTGCGTCATTTTCCCTAGATTCAAATCAAACAACATTACATTATTTGTCATCTTAGCTTAGGTTGAAGATTAACTTGCTTGCAATCCATTGCAAATATAATCCTAATTATCGAAACATAATATGCTAATAAAAAACAAGAGATTTTGGTAGGCTTAATTCCCTAAAAAAACCCCAACTTTAGGTCTAGTCTCAAATCTGCCATGAACTTTTTTTGTCTAAGAAAAAACCCCAAACTTTAAGTCTAATCCCGAATCTGCTCCAAATTTTATTTTGTGTAAAAAAATTCACCAAAATTCAATTTATTTTAAAAAAATATACCCCCATGATCCAATCCAAACTTGATGTGGCACTTCCATGTCTATAACAACTCCACATCAACAAAATAATGGGGTTTTTTTTTAGACAAAGAAAAGTTTGGAGCAAATTTGGACTGAACCTAAAAATTAGGTTTTTTTTTAATTAAAAAAAGTTTTTTGGGGTGGATTTGTTGTCGTCCCTAACTTTCATATCCTGAAATGGTTTTAGTTTGGAGAATTTCAACAATTTTTATTTGGTTTGATTTATTATTGAAGTGGAAATGCAATGTCGATTCGTACTTATCACCCTATTATTTTGCTGATGTGGATTTGTTATCGTCGTGGAAGTGCCACATCAAGTTGAGACTACATCACGGGGATATATTTTTGAAAATAAATTGAAATTTGCTGATTTTTTTTACATAAAATAAAATTCAGGGCAGATTTGGGACTGAACTTAAAATTTGGGGTTTTTACTGAGACAAAAAAAAGTTCGGGGCACCTTACCAAAAAAAAAAAAGTTCGGGGCAGATTTGGAGCTGGACCTAAAGTTTAAGACTTTTTCTGAGACGAAAAAAAGTTCGGAGCAGATTTGGGACTTGACCTATTATATAGAGTTTTTTTAGGGAATTCACCCGATTTTAGTATCATTTCCTGTTAGATTCACGTTTCTTTCCTTTTTGCTACAGGGGAATTCAAACTACATCAAATTATTAAGGATTAATACAACTAAACGTGATAAACTGGACTGGTTTTGAAACATTTACTCTAAACTAATTTTCCTTTTACAAAAATCTCAAACTAGTATCCTACAACACATTTATGCAATTTAATTTTCTCATGAAAATTCCCAAACTAATATTCCTGTCCCAAATCTACCATCCGTCAATAGTTTGGCATTAGATGTAGGAGGTATTAGTTTAGTGTTTTACATGAGATGAAAATTAATTTTGGATAAATGTGTTGTCAGGTAGTTTGAAATTATTTTTGAGACGAAAATTATTATGGGATAAATATATCATACAATACTAGTTTGGAAATCTTGATGGTTTTATGCCAATTAAGAAACCCTTGTTCCGTCTGCTAAAAGAAAAGCGACTAAACCTTAAGAAAGGAGATAAGATTCAAGAAAAGTTGGTTCTGCAGCATACAGAGCAGCCAATCTAGCTCAATATTCTACGAAAGAGAGTTGAGCAGAGCACGTGTTTACCATTTATCATTTTGACATGAAGTGATGTATAAATCCAGCTGATTACGAATTGGAATATGAGATGGAGAAGATCAGACAGCAGCCAAAGACGGAGAATCTCAATCTAAGTTCCCAATTCCTAACTTTTGTTCAATTGTCTTTTTCTTTCTTCGCCATATATTTTCTTCAGTCAGGACAAAAAGGTTTCGTTCCCCTATAACGTGTGAGGCAAGCAAAAGATCTCCGGCGTCATCGATCATTTTCGAGGATGATAAGCTTTTATATCATTTAGGTCTGAAATTCTAATGGGGTTCTTGACATTGGAGACACGTTTCGTATTCATTAGCTTGTTTGGTACGGATGTGAATTTGAATTGTGTTCAAATTCACATGTGACTTTGATTTCATTCTTGTTCAGAAACAGTAACTTTTGAAGCTGTTAAGATTTACTCCCAACAAAAAGAAGGAAGAGTAAATGCTAAAGAATATGTCAGATGCAATGTTCACCCCAGGGATGATTCTGAAATCCTTTTGCATCTATCTATAATCGCTTACTACTAATTTCTATTTCAGGCCTTCATAGTATGATGGTAATAGTTATTGGTATAGAATAGCATAGTTAAAAGCATAGTATTATAATAGGGTTAATTACATGATGTGACATTCCGAATTTCGATCCATTTTTGGGATTTATAAAACGTGTAATTCGTCAGTGCGCTTATAATAGAATCTCGCTCGGGAACTGATCACTCTCGGGTTCTTGTTTTTAAAATAGAGATTTTTGCTAGAATCGCACTTGAACGAATTTGGCCGTTATATAGACCCCGAACTTGGCCGTCGATTTTCGAGAGTTTCGGGACGAATAAATTGGACGGTGTTGATATCAGGGTGGCCGACGTCAGTATTGCCAGGAATATGTGAAAAGTGGATTTTGGACCAGGTGCGGATTTGGACTAGTAGACCTCTCTCGTAGTGTGTTTTGAGTTATTTTATTTTGGCCCTTTGTCCTATAATATTAATTAGGATTTTTGTGGACCATTAGATCGATTTTTTTCTTAGTTGAACCGTGTCCGATGGGTCGCATTCGAGTGAGAAATTTGACTTTTGGGGTCTCCTTTCTCTCTCTCCTCCTTTTTCCGCTCGCGTTCCCCCCTGTCCCGTTGGTCTTCTCTCTCTCTCTCTCCCTCTCTCTTTCCTCTCTCTTCTGCCGCGCCTGTCCTCTCCGCGTACGCCACTCCCTCTTTCCCATGCAGACCCCTCTCTCTCTCTCTCTCTCTCTCTCTCTCTCTCTCCCCCTCCCCTTGGCCGTGCACGTCGCGCCTCATGCAGACTAACCCCCTGACACACTCTCTCTCTCCTCTTCTTTTTCTTCTCTTTCTTCTTCTCTCTCTTTTCTCTTTTTTTTTTCTCTTCTTCGTTGCTCTTCCCTCTCCCTCGACAAGCCTGCGTCTGGCTTCTACTTCATCCGGCGCTTGACCAGCTCGCTCGACCGCTGCTTGCCGGACTAACTCCCCCCCCCCCCACCAGCCGCCGCAGCGCTGCCGGTTCGCTAGCCACCACGCCGTTCGCCCCGACCGACTGCCCTTCTCCTTCGCGCCAGCTCGCCTCGCCCGACCGCCGCCGCGCCAGCCACAGTCTGACACTACCTAGTCGGCCCGGCTCCCCTCAGCCACCACCTTCTCGCCGCCACCACCTTAGCTCCTTCCCGGGCGAGTAGCACCGCCACCGTCGTCCTCCCCCCCCCCCCCACAATCGCCATCGCTGGACTATCCAGCCAGCACTCAGGTCGCGTCTCCTGTCGGCCCAGCCACCGTCCTCCCCGCCATGAGTCACCGTCGCCGCCAGCTCACCCCATCCGCACCGTGCCGCCCCGCTGCCGCTGCCTCACCCCTAGCCCTCGTTTCCGGCGATTCTCCCAGCAAGGTGCGAGCAGCGCCCCTTGCCGGAGCTAGTCACGCCCTTCTCGCCGGCCCAGTCACCGCCCGTCCACTGCCGAGCGCCACTCCTCCTCGCCGTCGAGCCACTGTCGACCCAGCTCCGTCTCAGGCAGTGCGGCACCGCCCCTGGCCGCCCGCCGTCCTCCCGTCGCCGCCGCCAGCCGTCCTCCCGTCGTCGTGGCCCGCCGCAGCCAGCCAGCTAACAAGCTCCAGCCGACCAGCAACTCAGGCCGCTCGCTCAGCCGTGCTTGGGCTTGCCCAGGCCGTGGCCGGCCCGTGGCCCTCGTGTACCGGCCGCGCGCCCGCTCGCTCGGTCATGGCCCATCGCCGTGCCCGTCGCCTAGGCGCCTTGCCCGTCCAACCCGGTGCCTTGCCCGTCCGACCAGGCGCGTCGCCCGTCCATGCCCGTGCCCTCGCCCGTGCCCGCGCCCGCGCCCGCGCCTGTGCCCAGCCGTGGCCGAGAATTTTGCCCGTGGCTGACCGCCGTACCCGCGTGTATGCCGAGTCCGAATTGTTCACCCAGGCCATTTTAGGCCCGAGCTGACTTTTCCCGGGCCAAAACCTAATAAGTAACTTCCTAAACCCTACCTAGTACTTTGGGTATTATTAGACTTGTCTAGAGATTAATTAGTACCGGTTTAGGGGCTAAACGTGGATTATGGTCAATATTCGTATGTGCGAAATGGTTATATTAAATTGTGATATTTTTTAGGATTATTTAGTGGCTATTTTTTGTGGGCTAATGACCGTATTGTCGTGGGTTAGAACGGCTAGGGCGTGTTTTAATTTAATTATATTACGTTATAGTTACGTTATTTGAATTGGGTTAGATAATATGTTTGAATTGGATGATTGTGTGTGGCCGACTTGAATGCCAAGTTCGTATGTTGAGGTGGCGAAATGTGAATTGGGCTGACTTGTGAATATGAAATGTTTGATGCAATTGGCGTGAAATTGATTGATTGGATGGCGTGTGCTTGCCTGTCGATTTTAAGTTCGGATCGATCGGAGGGCTACGGACTTGGGACGTGTTGACGGCGGTCCGTGTGAAGGCATGAATGGTCGATGGGCCAATTGGATGCAGGCTTGAGAAGCGTTGACGGTGGCCCGTTAAAGGTGTGTCAGACCGAGACGTGTTTACGTCGGTCATTGGAATTGCTTGAACGATATGGCTTGGGACGTGTTGACGGTGGCCATTGGAATTGATCGAATTGTGAGGCTTATGTGCCTGTGAGACCGGACTTGGGACGTGTTGACGGCGGTCCATGTGAAAGCATGAATGGCCGATGTGCCAAATGGACCTGAGGCGCAGTGGCGCGGGTCGTGAGAAAGATGTTCCGACACACATGCGAATTGAGTGTGATTGAATTGGCTGGTTGAGCGCGTGATTGAATTGGCTGGATGAGCGTGTAATTGGGTTGGCTGGTTGAGCGTGTGATTGAATTGGCTGGTTGAGCGCGTGATTGAATTGGCTGGATGAGCGTGTGATTGGGTTGGCTGGTTGAGCGTGTGATTGGATTGGCTGGTTGAGCGTATGATTGAATTGGCTGGTTGAATTAGTTAGATTGATTGAGTGTAAGTGTGGTTGGTATTTTGAGCAATTGTGATGTGCTATTTAATTACCATTATTGCATTTATCACATGACGACTAACGTGCAGAGTTTACATAGGCCTGATAGTAAGGTGAGTACAATGATGTGAATTCTATATGTTATGGGGTAGATTGCATGTGCGACATGTCTGGGTACGCATTGGCCTACGTGGGGTATAGGGAGTTGCTTATTGAGACTCGTTCTCACGGTTATTATATAACCATTTCAGATCCGCAACCATAAGTGACTGGAGACGCTTCAAGGGTAACCCGAAGATCGAAGACGAGTCAAGCACTTGGTATTTTGAGTCCTCCTTTGTAGAGGAGTTAAGTTTGCGAACCATTGCCCCTTTTGGGAAATGTGGTTATGCTGTTGTGGCCTAGCTTGGAGATTTGTCTTTGTGAATTCGTATGTATTCGTCAAGTGTAGAAATTACAGTTATTTGTTTATTGCTATTGCTGCCCCTTGTCATTATTAATTATTCGGGTTGTTTCTATTTGTTTCTGCGCGTGCTTAATCTCTAATGTTTGGGTTAGGTCGGCGACGTGCCTAGGACGTCGCATTCAATGATCGACCATCGAGGGGTATCGCGAGCTCGTTAGGGTTCGGGGCGTGACACATGAAAAACCCCAAATAGATACAGCTGTGAAAAATTTAATCGAAACTAATTTTATGATCTTCGAAAAACCCAAACTGATATACCTCTATGACAATTTTATCCTTTGTTAGTTTCTGTTAAATTTTACAGTCAAATTTCTGAGTTTGATGACATATGATTGTTGATGGGTATGCCAGTTTGGGATTTTACCCTCCGTTTGTCACGAGTGTACTGGTTTGTGATTTTTCGTTATATTAATCTAATTTAATGGATGGTGAATTTGTTACAAATGTACCAGTTTGAGATTTTTTTAAATCAAAAAATTAGTTTTTGGTCAATTTGTCACAGCTATACGAATTTAGGGTTTTTGATAGTCAAAAAATTAATTTAGGATAAATTTATGATAGGTATACCAATTTAGGGTTTTTCATGATGTTAATACATAATAAAATAATAATTAACACTGTACCTATGGAAATTATCATATAACCCCATGGCTGGGCCAAGAGATCCAGGGCCCTCCTAGCCCACTGAAGTACTGAAGGGAAGCCCAAAAGGATTGGAGCTTAAACTTACTTTCTTTAAGCGGGTTCCAATGTTTTGCTGCTCATTTTGCTAATAGATATTCTAATCTTCTTAGGATTTGTCAGATGCATGTGCTTTTGTTATTTTTACACTTTCTGTAAAGGACAAAATGTTCTTCCTTCTCTAACCGGTATTCTGATTAGTAAGATACAAGCAAAGACATCTTGCACATTTATGTTCAATTTACATCACATATGGTTAGTGTCAAATTTTGTAATCCACCAGTAAAAAACGAAAAATGGTTCAAGCAAATTTTGTGATCATCAGCCCAGCAGCACATTGGCTAGCCCAGGCCGGGCTAAGGCACATTGTTTAAAGACATTTTGAACGGGTTTGGGCAACGACATAGAGCGATAAAACCCAACCCTACCCAAAAATTTGTGATGATGGGCGGTCATGTGTATAAATTTAGGCCTAACTTTGAAGCCCGATCAGATCCCAACCTGCCGACTGATCACTTTGACATTTAACTAGAAATGGAGAAACATACAACTTTTGTAATTACATACATATCGCATCACCATCCGATTACAACAGATCTCCCAGCTAGTTACCTATGTGATAAAGCTTAATGGCACTTATATCGGACCTTTGCCTCATCGTCACTAGGGCTATACCCCTAAGCTTCCATTTAATCTTGAAAATTATCCATCTTATCTTTTTCAATTAAACTCAATTTATAAGAATGAGTATATTGAGTTTCTCCATCGGTTTATAGTTGGCCCCCCATGACTTACTTTGCTAGATACATTCCGGATCCAACCAATTATTAAGTGTTTTTCCAATTGAAACGAATCTCTAGGCCGTGTAGAGCCGTGAGCATGTCAATAACTTGTCTTTATTTCCTTTTTTTTATGTCAGAAGTCCTTATTCCTTTAACGCCCCAAAAACTTAGACCAGCATCATTGTCTTTTTTTTGTTCTCAGGAACTTTTATTGATCTTCAACAAAAACGATTGAGATAAGAAAACTATTAACATTTTAATTTAGAATATAAATCTACCCTTCTTGAGAATATAATACTACACCACAAGTAAGATTGTAAAGAAAAGATGTAGTTTTGTCTGTCGGGCGCGCCCGTACGACATACAAAAGTTCGCACCCTAGCACCGGTACGGCAGAGGCGGCCACCATCTCCCTCGCTCGTCGGTTTGTCGCCACACCACCCGTCACCGTCCCGTCAAGCAGTGCGATCCACCACCACCCATGGGGCCAACGCAACGATCCCTCTGTTCAGCCTCTCTCTCTCTCTCTCTCTCTCTCTCTCTCTCTCTCTCTCTCTCACCCTTTCTCTGCCTCCATCACGCTCGACCACTCTTTCTTAGGCCCTCGTCGCTGTTATAGTAACAGCAAAATTGATTTTAGGGGATAACACCTTTAACCGATTAATGCTAGAGGACAAAAAGAAATCAAGAAAGCCGTGAATTATGGTGCGCTGCATGTTCTCTATCAAATTCAAGAATGAAGGGTGCTCACATTTCTTCAAGAAAAGCTGCTGAAGACATTTGTTGCCGCATATATTGTCTTTTGGCATTATATGTTCGTACTTATTGTGTATTTATTGTTGGCATTTGTGCTTGGGACAACCGGGCGTTGAGAAAAGTTTGGTTGGGATTATTGAGTGTGGTGGTGAACTTGGAATGTGGGTAGGGTCATTTTTGGAAGGAAAATGATGCATTTGTAAATGGGGCTAATATCCTAAAAAACCTCCAACTTTAGCTTTTATCACAATTTTACCTTTTGTCTCGAAAAAAACCTCCAACTTTAGGTTTAGACCATAAATTGTTTTTGTCCCAAAAAAAACCCTCAATTTTAGGTCATCTCAATTTTAACTTAAACTTTTTTTGTTCTATGAAAAACGGCCAACTTTATATCTTGTCCCAATTTTAACCTCCAATACCAATTTTACCTTAAAAATTTTACAATCTCATAAAGAAACCACGAACTTTTACTTGAGTAACCAATTTGCTCCAATTAATTCTCCATCCAAAATTTCTCATTCACAACCGAGAAATGGAAAACTTCCAAGTACATGCTGTTCAAGCGTCCCGAGCACGAGCTCTCCGACCCTGAAATATGGAACATTCCTAAACACAAGAGATCGAAGACCGAACGCAAAATCACTAAGGGCGATTTTGACAGAGGCATAATGGAAAGCAGATTTGAGACTCAAGTAAAAGTAGGTTATTTTTTATGAGATAAAAAAATTAAAGTGAAATTGAAACTGGACCTAAATCTGTGATTTTTTATGAGATAAAAAAAGTTTATGGTAGAATTGAGAATGGACCTAACGTTGGGGGTTTTTTACGGGATAAAAAAAGTTTAGGGTATAATTGAGACATGACTTAAAGTTGGAGGTTTTTTATAAGAAAAAAAGTAAAATTGGGACAAAAGCTAAAATTATAGGTTTTTTAAGGTATTAGGCCAACGAAGACATGATAGCGACTAATGGCAGGGTGCAAAGTGGTACTTAGGGAAAAAAACTCAAGGTACAAAGATGTACATATATTGAATTCTTTTTGTATTCACCCAAGTCAATTCAATGCAGGTTATTCCAGGACTATCATTTGATCAATGTAATGTGCAATGACGTGATAGATTCTTTCTTGATGCTGAATATAATCTACTTGTTAAAAAAGCCTGCTTTGGCTTTATGACATTATTTAATAAACTAATTTTCGAGCACTTCATATTCTTCGCCATATTCCTTTTTCAGTCATGCAAGGATCCAATTTTACTATAAGAGAGTTTAAAAGTAGAGTGTCCACTTAGTCAAGTAGATATGGAAAGATGGAAATCTTCACGCATATGGTGTTTTCTTGGTCAATTTTTTAAAGGGTAATACCCAAGGTAAAGCGGATGAATTCATTTAATTCTTCAATAATCATATGCCACGTTAAATGTTAAATAAGGTCTCATAAAACTAATTAGTACATTTGTATTCTTCCTAATTAAATTACAATCGGTGCGAGATACTATCTCGTATTAGGATGCAAATCCGCCTATCCCGCACAAGATGATGACTCAACAGCTCGGCTTGATAGGTAATGATGGTTGGACTCAAACTAGGCGGCAGCGACTTTAACTGTGGCGATGGCAGGGTAGGCGCGACAATTGGGCATGAGGGGCATGAGGCGCATGAGGGAGGGAGGGAGGGAGGGAGGGAGAGAGAAGAGGATTTTCTTTTTTTTTTTTTTTGTGTATGTGTGCTAGGGTTTGTGGCATTTGGAGCGGTGAGGTGACAAATAATATAATTGGTTGGACAGTTGATGCGATCCCAGGATTTAGACAGCATGTGGGGTCACGATAAGAACCAAGTGAGCTGCATCCCTCGTATCTAACAAACACGCATTGTTCAGGGAAAAACTTCAATGAGAGACCGCAAACCAAACATAGGAGTTATCTTGTACTGTCTGAAACCGGCCTCCAAGAAAAGCTTTTCCCACTCTTTCTCAGTCCTCTCTCTTCCTGTAGCCACCGTCATCATCAACACATCGAAGAAGAGCTTCGTTGCAGTTTCTTCTGGAGCGTCGCCCTCAGTCTCACTTATCACAATGTCCATGATTATTACCTTCCCTGGCTCGTTGTTCTTGTCACCAATCGCTTCTTTGCATTTTCTGAGCACCTTCACACAGTCCTCGTCGCTCCAAGCGTGTAAAGTCAACTGTGATCAGCGAATGGTGCATCCAATCAGAAGAATATATGCAACAGAAAAAGACTTTTCAAATGTTGACCCACTTGTGTTGGAGATTATGGAATCCAACTAAAGGCGTATGAAGTGGGAAATTCGTCAATGTGACATCAAATCTGTTGACTGGACAATGGAAAAATTTCACAGTGGAATGTTGAAAGTACATTAATGTTCCAGTGGAAAGTGAAGCTCTAAAATATTTATATCTCTATTTAAAGTAGCGATAAGCACATCTGCTGGCCTTAGACTTTTGAGGAAAATGATTTATTTGACATGGTATTAGAGCCCATGTCACAAACTTCAATGTCGATATTAAACAATATCAGAGTAGAAAGTCTTGAGTTCAAATTTTTTGGGCTTTTATTTGCCTTCCTAATTACATATTTCCACGTTTTAAGCTTGGGCCAAAGTCCGGCTTTCCTGTAATGAGGAGTGTTGGAACTACATCTTAATCTAATAGTTTAAGCTTTTAACTCACAGGTGTCACGAGCAAATTACCATAAAAAACATAAGCATATTGTACGGATACCAATTCAGTTTTAAACTTTTCAATTTGGCATATTTCTTAAAAATTTTGACGGTTTGTCAATATAATCTTTTCGGCCAATTTTCATCAAAAATTAGCTACGTGTCCATATTGGCTATCTTACGTGTAACGGCCAGCACTAATGATGACATATACTTTATTTTAAAAGAAAAAGAAAAAGAAAAAGAAAAAAATTCATAATATTTTTTTAAATTGCAAAAATTGTCTACGTCAGCGCCAACGTCCATGTCAACGATTTTAGGCCAAAACTGGCTTAAAGGATTACATTAGTAAATCATTAAAAGGTTAGAACTGAATTAGCCAAATCAAAAAGTTTAGTATTAAATTGACAACCGTATAATAAATTTAAGACTTATTTGGTAATTATCCCCACATTCACACAATCCTCTTTGCTCCAGGCGTGTACATGACTTTATCTATGGTCAATAATGGATGCATCCAACAATGGATAGAAATATGCAACAGACTATTCAAATATTACGTGCACAGTCAAAAGTTCATGAATGCGACATTAAATTTGTTGACTAACATTGGAAAGTTCCACTTACGAATGTCCAAGCGATTGAATTAAATATGAATTCATGTAAGAATTATGACATCGTTAGTGATTTGGACTCACTCGGTCAACAATGAATTCACTCTCGCAGGCAAAAGTTCCTAAAATCCACCATCCCATATTAGGAAATTAAAAGCGATCAACTTGATATGCAAATTGAGATCCTGATCCAATTGCCAACAGCGAAATGCTATGGTGCATACCTTGAGTAAAATCGCATCTGTAGAAGGAATGGACTCAAACATATCACCACCAACAAACTTCAGAGTCTCACTATCTGGCAAGCCGGCAACCACCTGCGGGAGATCTAGCACCGTGCACTTCAACCCCGGACACGCCTCGGAGATTATCCTCGCCACGATTCCCGTGCCGCCTCCGACGTCCACCAAAGAGTTCAACCCTTCAAAGATCTCTTTACAATCCTGAATAACCAAATTCATCATCTGAGAATCACTAGCCATTGCTCTGTTGAATGTATTCCCAAATCCAGGATTCTTCCTCCCATAGTCCCATAGATCGCCTCCATGTGCAGCCTCAAAAGGATTGATTAATTTGTCTCTGCAATCGTTGTCGTTATTTCCTTGGAGCCAATCCCCAAGAAAATGCCAAGGAGTCACAAGAGCTGGATCGAGCATGGCCGTGACGAACGGCGAGAGCCCCACGACCTTATCACTCAGAAGCAAACGCGAAGAAGGCGTCAAGACATAAGCCTTAATTTGTTGTTGTTCTTCTTCTTCATTCTTCGGAACGAGGGTCTCTGTGAAAATGCCCGAGTGAACCAAAACGCGCATGAGGCGGTAAAGGCATGTCGATTTGGATGGGTGGATTCGGAGCACCGAGGCCAGCTCGAGGAGGGTCATGGGTCGCTTGTGATCGTGAATGACATCGGGGATGCGGAGTTGAACCGCGCACTTGAGAGACATGGAAGAGATGAAGTTGAAGGTGTGGTTGTAGAGGTGGGATTGAGCTTGGAACATATCTTTGGCTTCAGGAGAGCGGCTGAGATGATGCACGGTTCTGTTGTGAACAAGACTTGATGAATCGGGCATGACTCGTTTGTGACAGTAAAGGGAGAAATTCCTGCTTCTGTAGAGAAGCCGATGGTATAAGTTGATAGACATGGCTTTTTGCTTACTTGAGAGGCGAGTTGACTGACTATATATTGATTTATACAAGAGACTGTATATTCTCTAGAGCGAAGCATGTATATACAGGCCATTATCAGGAACCTTCGTATGACCAATTCCAAGTGCATGTCCTAAAAGAACAATTAAAAATGGACCTTATCATCAGACCAGAAGTGATATGACCGTAGGGAGTTTCTAGCAGGCAAATAGGAACGGTAGCTTGTGACTTTGAGACAGAGTTAGAAAAAGATGCCACGATGGGACAGATCCCTGCCATGGTCCTCTGAGGTAGAGAGGGAAAGTGAAAGCTCACGTCTTGTTGTAAGTTTTCAAGATTAGACAACATCAAGGGATCACGGACCACGTCTTTTTGTTATATGTCCTTTCAAATTTCATCTCCTGTTTTCTTTCACTTGTCTCATCATATTTTCCTAGATTTAATTTCCTAAAAAATCTTCAATTTTAAATCAACTTTCAAATACGTTCCCGAATTTTTTTATCTTAAAATAATTTTAAATTTTAAATCAAGTTTCAAATCTATTCCGAACTTTTTTTTTCTTAAAAAAAATCTCAAACTTTAAATTTAATTCCAAATCTACTTCGAATTTTATTGTGTAAAAAAATACCAAAATTTAATTTATTTTTGAAAATATACTCCCGTAATATAATCTTAACTTGACATAGTACTTCTACATCGATAACAAATTTACATCAATAAAGTACTAGGACCGTTTTTTAGATAAAGAAAAGTTTGGAGCAAATTTGGACTGAACCTAAAAATTATATTTTTTAAATTAAAAAAAGTTTTTTGTGGTGGATTTGTTATCGTCCCTAACTTTAATATCCTAAAATGATTTTATTTTGGAGAATTTCAACAATTTTCATTGGGTTGGATTGATTATTGAAGTGGAAATGCGACGTCGATATGTACATATCGCCCAATTATTTTGTTGATGTGGATTTATTATCGATGTGGAAGTGCCACGTTAAGTTGGGACTGGATCACAGGATATATTTTTGAAAATAAATTGAAATTTACTGATTTTTTTTACACAAAACAAAATTTGGGGTAGATTTGAAACTGAACTTAAAGTTTGAAGTTTTTTCTGAGACAAAAAAAAGTTTGGGGCAGATTTAGGACTTGACATAAAGTTTGGGGTTTTTTTAAGACAAAAAAAAGTTCGAGACAGATTCGAGACTTGACCTAAAGTTGGGATTTTTTAGGAAATTCACCCAATTTTCCTAGCTGTCGCGACCCACCCCACCAAAGATCGGGTTTAGGCCAAGAGGTATTTGTCGATGGATATAAACAACGATTGGTTCGTTTGAATGGTGAACCAAATGGTTCATTAATCCAATGATTGAGGCACTCCCAAGTCTCATACCTTACACGATAAGAATTGTCTAATTTAAGCATTCGATTGGAATCGCCACTAGCCATGATCAAGGATTGGCTAGAAACACTAATCGAGACGTGGGAGTATCGTCTCGATATACACAAAAATCACAAATTCTAAAATTCGGAGACTTGATTACACTAGCGATCTAACTAGTGCTATTTCGGTACCTAAACTTGAATTTTCACAAATTAACATACCGAGCAGCCTATCAAAAAAGTTAAAATTTCGCCTAACCGTTCTAAAAATAGAAAGCAACAATCAATATATTAAAAGTGCGCAACCAAATAATAATTAAAAGAAAATAAATAACCAGCAACTTAGCATTGTCTTTAAAAAGAAAAAGGCAATCAAAAGCTCTAAAGTAAAGCCCTAATGGCTTAGCCGAATCTTGAGAATTTTTTAGAGTTTTTTTTTTCATTTTTCATTTTTTTGATTTTTTTACCTAAAATCTAGTGAAATTAAGCCCAAAACTAGTTTCCGAACATTTCCTAATTTTCTGATTTTTTAATTATTTTTATTTTTCTGAATTTTTTAAATATTTTTTATTTAATTAAATTTTTTGGGATTTTTAAACATTTTCGAATTTTTTTGGAATTTTTAATTTTTTTTGAATTTTTAAATTTTTGAAAATTTTTATTAATAATATAAAGATTCCGAACCGGGTCCCCTGACCCGATTCGCCCGATGCCCGACCCAGCCAAGTTTTCAAATTTTGATTTTTTATTCTATTTTTTCTTCTCTTTTTCTTTTTTACTCTCTTTTCCTTTTCTTTTCTCTTTTTTTTTTCTATTTTTTCTTTTCTGGTCTACATCCCCTGCGTGCCTTCTCTAGAACTTCTTCTTCATGTGCTCTTCACCGAGAACGTTTCCTTCTCGGTGGTTCACTGGCGACCACCGCACTGAGCCGAAACTAGCCTCCTCGTCTGGCGCCGATATCGAATCTGCTCCGGCCAAAACCATGACACCACTATCACCGAATCACCATCCTTAATCCAGCACCAACAGCCACCAAAACGCCAACCTCGATGATCATTTCATTTTTCGACAACCAGATGTCCCCGGCAACAAGATGTACTACAACGCAAACAAACAGACATACACACATTCAAAATACAAATAGCAAGCCTACGGTAGAGGCCTCAAACCGTGGGCAACGGCGACGTGGGGAGTAGATCTCCAGCGAAGGTCCCATCCATGGCCAGCTCGAACGGCAAGAGATATGTCATAAAACCGAAAGAAATCACAGAAAACACGTAGATTCAAACACCATTTGACAAATGTGAACACTAATCGAACATAAAAATCGGGTTCCAAGTGTTAGAACATGTTATATAGTTTTGTAGGTTTTCCTTTACATCTTTTCTTTCTCTTGGTCCCACATAGGAAGAATGCTAGGCACCTTTACTCCTCTAAAGCCTATATAAAGGCTTCTCATGTACATTGTTTCTCACCCCATTATAAGAGAAAAGATACCATTCTCTTTTAATCTTTCTTTCTTGTCATGGTATCAGAGCCAAGATCATTGTCTTGAAGAGTATGCTCTGCGGTTGCCATCAATTGGATCTTCCGCATCAGAAATTAAGACAATGAGCTCATTATTTTTTTTAAAGTATGCTCTGCGGTTGCCATAAATTGGATCTTCCGCATTAGAAATTAAGATAATGAGTTTAGGGCTTTTGAGTCGTCATCCTTGCTCGTTCTAAATCCGCGTTTCTTCTTTCTCGATCCTTTCGATCACCTCAAATCCGTATTTCTAGCTTTGCTAGTGATTTCTTTTTCTATCGTCATGGGTGATTCTAGTGACCGTATTGACGTCAAACTCGATGGTTCAAACTATTCTATTTGGAAACCATCGGCAATGGCAGCACTTGTTTACCGCGACTTGTTTGAGCATGTTGAGGGACTTTGTCCTTGTCCCGGTGCTCTTGACAGTGAATCATCTAATGAAGTTGCGAAACGTGCCGCTGAAATTCGAGCATGGAAAGTTGCTGATCGGAAGGCATGGGCTATCATTTTTGGTTCCATTGATCCTGCTCTTCGCCCACAATTTTCTAATATTGTTGAGGCGAAAAGTTTATGGGATCAGCTTGCCGAGATGTTCACCCAGACAGGGGACATTCGAGTTTATCAGTTGGAGCAAGAAATTTACAGTGCTACGCAAGGGTCTCGCTCTATTCGAGATTTCTACAATTACATGCACTCACTTTAGAGTCAACTGGACATTCTTGCTCCTATTCTCTGCCCATCATAATCGGTGTCCATCTACTCGACTTCAGACTCAAGATAGGCATCGTCTACATTCTTTTCTTATGAAGCTCGGCTCTCCCTATGAAGGTGTTCGTAGCCAACTTCTTCACCGCTCTCCAAGACCATCCCTCCTTGACGCTGTCAAAGAATTACAGTCTGAGGAAACTCGTCTTGATCTTCTTTCCTCCTCGGCAGTTTCTGATTCAACTGCTATTCTGGCTGCTCCACCACGTGTTCCGCCTACAGTTTTGGCTGCTCCACCACGTTCTTTGCCTACTCGTGGTCCTCGCCGCCTTTCATGTACGTATTGTCATCGTCTTGGTCATAACGAGTCACATTGTTGGAAGAAGAGGAATGCTTCACGCCTTTCTGCATCACCACGAGTCACTACCACATCTCCAATCTCTCAACCTATTACTCTGGTTTCTCCCTCTACGGATGACCGTATTGCTGCTCTTGAGGCCCAACTTGCCCGTTTGAGTCCTTCTCTGCCCAGGTCTTTTCCCTATTCTGATACTTTTACAACTCTCTCATCTGTTGGAAGCACCGCTGCAGCTACTCCACCTTCAGGTGATATTTCTACTACTTGGGTGCTTGACTCAGGAGCTGCTAGACATATGTCTACTTCCGCTGTTTTTCTCACTAAGCTCTCTGAGCTCAAGCAACCAGCACATTTCTTTACTGCTAATGGTTCTCCTTTACTAGCTACCCAACAGGGTACTCTTACCATCTCTGAAGATTTCAATGTCCCTGATGTATTACATGTTCCCTATTTGGCTCTCAATTTATTATCCGTTGAACAACTCACCGATACTGGATGTATTATAAGCTTTACAAATAGCTCTTGCTTTGTGCAGGATCGTTTGAGTGGCAAGATGATTGACAGGGGCAGTAGACGGGATGGACTTTATATTATGCAGCATCTCCATCTTCCAACTTCCTCTCGTCCTCATCCTGTGTTGGCTACCCTCGATCTTGTTCGGTGGCATCAGCGTCTTAGACATATTCCGTCTTCTCGTCTCACCGTCCTTCACCAACAAGGTGCTTTGGGTCCTATTTCTTCTGGTAGTCTTCCTCCATGTTCTATTTGCCCTTTGGCCAAGCAATCTGCTAAGCCTTTTCCTGTTAGTAACTCTAGAACTAGTGCGATCTTCGATCTTGTTCATTCTGATGTTTGGGGTCCTGCCCCACTCTCTTCCAAGAGTGGTTTCAAATATTATGTATCTTTTATTGATGATTATTCTCGTTATACATGGGTCTATCTTATGCGTCAACGTAGTGATTTTTTTACCATCTATCAGTCTTTTACTTCCATGGTTTCCACACAATTTAACACAAAAATCAAAGTTTTCCGTTCAGATTCAGGGGGAGAATATCTCTCTGGTGTCTTTCGTTCCCTCTTAGCTAGTGATGGTACACTTCCTCAGTTATCTTGTCCTGGTGTTCTAGCTCAAAATGGAGTTGCTGAACGCAAGCACCGTCATATTTTAGAGACCACTCGAGCTCTCTTACTTGACACATCCGTTCCTACTGAGTTCTGGGCTGAGGCTCTTCTCACGGCTGTTCATCTAATTAATCGCCTACCCTCATCTGTTCTCCATCAAGACACCCCGTTTCAGCGTCTCTACTCTCAACCTCCTAGCTATAATCATCTCCGAGTTTTTGGATGTACTTGTTTTGTCATTCTTCCACTTACTGAACGTACAAAGCTTACCGCCCGGTCTATCCCATGTGCATTCTTGGGTTACAGCACTGAGCACAAAGGTTATCGTTGTTATGACCTAAATGCACGACGTGTACGTATTTCTCGTGATGTTACGTTTCATGAACACATCCCTTTCTTTTCAACAAATACTACACCTCATGTTTCGTCTCCTGTTCCATTTATGGATTTTCCTGTTGATCCTCTACCTGATCCTTCTAGTCCCTCTTCTACATCGAATCTAAATATATTGCCACCTTCTCCATCTTCACCTATCCCTTGTGCTGCACCTCCTGCTGTATCTGCCCTCGACGATTCTGCACAACTAGAGCCACGCCGTAATCCTCCTCGAGATCGGCATCTACCTGCCCGGTATGTTGCTGCTACTTCTTATTCTACTGAGTTTGGATCCTTTTTAGCTGCTGTTCATGCTGTACAAGAACCTAATAGTTATCGCGAGGCAGTTCAGCATGTAGAATGGCGCCAGGCTATGTCTGAGGAACTCTCGACTTTGGAGAGTACTGGTACTTGGGAGCTTGTGCCTCTTCCTCCTGGTCGCTCCATCGTATCTTGCCGATGGATATATAAGATTAAGACTCGATCTGATGGCAGTATTGAGCGTTACAAAGCTCGTCTGGTTGCTCGAGGTTTCTCGCAAGAGTATGGTATCGACTATGAGGAGACCTTTGCTCCCGTAGCAAAGATGACATATGTCCGTACTTTATTAGCTGTTGCTTCAATTCGCAATTGGCCTCTCTTTCAGCTGGCCTCTCTTTCAGCTTGATGTGAAGAATGCTTTTCTTCACGGTGATCTTCAGGAAGATATCTTTATGCAACCTCCGCCTGGTCTTGCTCATACCTCTGGACAGGTTTGCCGCTTACGACGGGCTCTTTATGGTCTCAAACAGGCCCCTCGTGCTTGGTTTGAGAAGTTCAGTGATGCTATTCAGTCTGCTGGTTTCATTCAAAGTGAGGCTGATCATGCTATGTTTGTTCATACCTCTTCTTCAGGCTGCACTATTCTTCTTCTTTATGTTGATGATATGGTCATCACTGGAGATGATCGTGACCATATTGAGCATACCAAGCAACACCTTCAGCAACATTTTGCCATGAAGGATTTAGGACCACTGCGCTATTTTCTTGGACTTGAGATTGCTCGCAGTTCACGTGGTATTCTCATTTCTCAGCAAAAATATACCGCTGATATTCTGTCCAGGGCTGCTCTATCAGATTCACGTACTGCTGCCACTCCTATTGAGCTAAATCAAAAGTTTTGTCCAGACGATGGAGAACCTCTTTCTGATGTCACCCGCTATCGGACTTTGGTTGGTAGTCTTATCTATCTTACTATCTCCCGACCCGACATCGCCTATGCTGTTCATGTTGTCAGTCAGTTTGTTGCTGCTCCTCGAACAACTCATTATGCGGCTGTTCTAAGGATTCTACGCTATCTTCGAGGCACTTTATCGCGTTCCTTATTTTTACCATCTTCTTCTGCTCTCAAGTTGCGTGCCTATTCTGATGCTGATTGGGCTTCCAATGTTGCTGATCGCAAATCTATCACTGGTTATTGCATTTTTCTTGGCGATTCACTTATTTCTTGGCGTTCCAAGAAACAACATATTGTCTCACGCTCGTCTACAGAGTCCGAGTATCGTGCTATGGCCGACACTACTGTTGAGATTGTTTGGCTTCGCCGCTTACTTGCTGATATGGGAGTTTCACTTCTGGATCCTACTCCTCTGCATTATGACAACAAGAGTGCCATTCATATCAGTGCAAATCCAGTCTTTCATGAGCGTACCAAACATATTGAGATCGATTGTCATCTGACTCGTCATCATCTCCAAGCTCGCACTATTTCACTTCCTTTTGTTGGAACTGAGAATCAACTTGCCGATTCTTTTACGAAGGCTCTTACATCACAACGATTTAAATTTCTTCTTTCCAAACTCTCGTTATTTGATCCACCTTGAGTTTGAGGGGGGTGTTAGAACATGTTGTATAGTTTTGTAGGTTTTCCTTTACATCTTTTCTTTCTCTTGGTCCCACATAGGAAGAATGCTAGGCACCTTTACTCCTCTAAAGCCTATATAAAGGCTTCTCATGTACATTGTTTCTCACCCCATTATAAGAGAAAAGATACCATTCTCTTTTAATCTTTCTTTCTTGTCACCAAGCACTGATTCCACAAAAAGCAACTCGGACCGCCATTTAGACATTTCGTCAAACACGTAATGTGCAAGTTCGTAAAGACGCTCTAGAGTGAGATTCAATGCGATTTGCGGCTCGGCTATGAAGTACAGAGACCTAAACGATTGCATTATAGAGCAGATTCGTCTTGGTTTGCGATGGAACGCCAAAAAACGACACGACCAGAACCGGTGTTTTAAAACAACGCAATCTCACTGAAGGATTTGATCGAACAGGTGGGGTGCAATCGAAAAGCGGATTCGCAGATCTGGTTTTAACAAAGATTACTGTTGATTTTCGACATATAACGTTTAGACCATCTTAACTGGGTGTCAAACGAATGTTTACCTCGGTCGACGGGGCCGGGCAACCACCGAACACGCTCGGTGTGCCCGGCATCCGAGAGGCAAGGGAAGGGGAAGCAAAAACAGGGGACCTGAGCTAGTACCCACCTGGTTCGTGGCCGACCGGAGCGAGGCGCGACGGCTGGGGGGGCCTGGCAACTGTTCAGGCGGTCCTCCGGCGAGTGGATGAAGCTCGTACCTCTCTGATTCGCTTCAATTTTCTCTCGGTCTCCCTTTTCTCTCCTGAAACTCTCTCCTTTTTCTCTCTTCAATTACTCCCCGTTCCCCCCTTTGATTACTCTCGGTTCAAGCCCCTTTTATCCCGGATTGCGACCTTCCTTCTAGGACCACTGGCCGCCTGATCTCTAGCCACCTCGACCCGCGACGACACCCCCTTGCTATTGCGCGAATTCCCTGCTGCGCGCGTCTCCTTCCGCTCCCGTACCAGCCTCCCCTCTGCTAAGAACAATAAAAGGGAAAGAAGGTTGTGCTGGGCTGGGCCAAAGAGAAAAGAAAACTCGGCCGGCTCGCGCAAGAGGGAAAAACAGAGGAAATAGGATTGGGCCGGGCTGATCCGTCCCGCTCGAACCGGGTCGGATCGGCCCGGATCTTTTTTTTAATGAGAAAAATATGTCTAATAGACTCCATTAATGCAAATGCACCTAATATCTATATGCCATGTAATTTAATGAAAATATTTTTATTTAGGGGTTAAAATTTAGTCCGTAATTTTATATGCAATTAAACCCTAAATTGATAGTCAAAATTTGGGTGTCAACACTAACGTTACTTCGACAGATTTACATTACTTTTCAAATTGAAGAATGAACGACATCCTAATTCTAGTTTACAAACTTAGTTAATCATAAGTAAAATAATGCTAGACATACAAAGACACTTCTACTAAATTAGTTTATCGAGCGATCCGGCATAGTCATTGTCAAGTGCTTGAGTGGACCCACCAATATAAGTTTCCACTTACAAAAGTGCCGCATCGCTTATTCAGTTGACGAGTGCTAAATTTTCTACCATTGCTTTATTAGGTAATATCATATAATGTCCGTAATATTGAGTATCTTGTTAATAGAACTACTTTAATTTTTCACATCATTTAATAAAACAATATATAAGATTTCTACACAATGTTGCTTTTCAGTCATGCAAGAACCCAAGTTTACTAAAATGAGAGGTGTAGAGCTAGTCATGTAGGTGTGGAAAGTGAAAGATTCACGCATAGGTATCTTTTGGCCAATTATTACTTCAAGATATGGGGTCCAAAATAAGGGGATAGGTTCATAATTCACCGAAAAATTTAATATTATTATTAGGTCGCGTTGAATGTAAAAAAAAAAATTACACATTGATAGCTGGGTATTGACATATAAATCTAGACATAATAAGAATCCATAAGCATGCAATAAAATATCAGGCAAGATTTGATATAAGTTCTTAGTACATACATGGTAGTATTCTTCATAAAATCACAAGCAGTGCTTGCAAATGGACACAATTTCAATCCCTGAGGAAAGACTTCAATGAGAGACCTTAATTCAAACATAGGAGTTATCTTGTGCCGTCTGAAACCGGCCTCCGAGAAAAGTTTTTCCCACTCTTTCTCGGTCCTCTCTCTTCCGGGGCCCACCGTCATCATCAGCATATCGCAGAAGAGCTTTGTCGCGGTTGCTTGGGCATCATCATCCTCAGTCTCGCCTATCGGTCATGATTATCACCTTCCCTCGCTCCTTGTTCTTGCCAGCGATCGCTTCTCTGCATCTTCGCAGCACCTTCACACAGTCCTCGTCGCTCCAAGCATGTAACATCAACTATATCATCAACAAGTACATCCAAGTAATTAGTAGCGACCATTCAAAGGAAGAAGACTTATCGAACACTAAAGTCTCACCTAACTTTCATTGCGTGTTTAAGTACTTGAATGCGACCCCGATAGAATTTTCTAACCTCTTCAACAGTGGCATACAGAGGGATTAATGATTGAGGCCATCTACATATTTTATTTCAATAGGAACATGACCTGAAGCTCCAACTTAGATGAATAACATTGACCCAATAATACCTCACTATGTTCTTGAACCTGTTAAAACACTAGTTTGAACTTGGGTAAATAATCCAAACATTACATTATTTAGGCCACATTTATTTAGTGAAAAATAAAAATTTAAAAATATTTTTTTAAAAATAATCGCTTGTATTGCTTGAAATAACTAGTTAATGAAAAATATTTTTATTATCAACAATAATTTATTTTTAAATATTTTGATGGATGATGAAAATAATTTTTATTCTATTTGTGTAAAAGATAAGAATGATTATGTTTAGGAAAATATTTTTCAAATCATTTATTTTTTGTCAGAAAAAAAAACAGAACTCTACACCAACTTGAAGATTCAAACTTTGCCATATATCCCATCCACACATAGTCTTTTTTTTTTTACCAAGTCAATCCAATGGAAACATAAACATATACATGAACAAATTCAAAGAACATACCTTCAGCAAAATGGCATCGGAAGGGGGGATGAACTCGAACATATCACCCCCAACGAACTTCACATTCTCACTCTCCGGCAAGCCAGCAACCACATGTGGGAGATCGAGCACCGTGCACTTCAATCCCGGACATGCCTCGGAGATTGTCTTGGCCACCATGCCCGTGCCGCCTCCGACGTCCACCAGAGTGTTCAACCCTTGAAAGATATGCTTACAGTCCTTGATGACCAAATTCATCATTTGAGAGTCCATGGCCATCGCTCCATTGAATGCACGTCCGAATTCAGGATTCTGCCCCCCATAGTCCCACAGGTTCAATCCATGCGCAGCCTCGAAAGGGCTGATCAATTTGTTGCTGCAATCATTTTCGCGATTCCCTCGGAACCAATCTCCAAGAAAATGCCAAGGAGCCACGAGAACCGGATCAAGCATGGCCACGATGAATGGCGAGAGCCCCGTGGCTTTATCACTCAGAAGCAAACTCGAAGAAGGGGTCAAGACGTAGGCTTTAACTTCTTCTTCTTCTCCACCTCCATGCTTGGGAACAAGGGTCTCGGTGAATACGTTTAAATGAACCAAAACGCGCATGAGACGGTGAAGGCACGTGGTTTTCGACGGGTGAATCCGGAGCTCTGAGGCCAGCTCGAGAAGAGTGATGGGCTGCTTGTGGTCGTTTATGACGTCCGGTATGCCAAGCTGGACGGCACATTTGAGAGACATGGACGATAGGAAGATGGAGGTGAGATAGTAGAGGTGGGATTGAGCTTGGAACATCTCTTTGGTTTCGCCAGAGTGGCCAAGATGATCCATGGCCTTGTTCCGGAGGAAATTGTTTTGAAAAATATGGGACAAGCGGATCGGATAATAGATAGAAAGAATAAATTCGACACCAGATTTATATGATTCGGTTTGAATGTTGGCACATACGTCTACGGGAAAAGTAGCATGAATTCCGCTATAAAAATAAGCGATATAATAGAAATTACAATCACTCAAGTACGTAAATACTTTCGGTGTTTCCCAATCCTTAACTATACCCAATAACTCACTAAGTGTTTAACTCCTCATAATTCCTAGTGAAATCTCATTCAAGGAATTTCACAAATTCTAATCACAAGAATTTAACTGGCCAAGTCACTACAGGGTGTAATTACAACAAGAAAACCAACGCATTCACGCAAATCACCCTCCCGGCCGCCAAGGACTTAGGCACTACAAACCACTCTGTCTTCTCCTCTTTATATAATGCTGAAGGTACTCCTCTTCGTGATTAAAATAATGGATGGAGATAAACAAAGCTCACTTGCCTTTTTTTCGGTGCCTTCAATTCCATCGTTAATTACGGAGCAATTTGTGGAAGTCCGCCTTTTACGCCCGAAGAAGTCTGAGCATGATTTCTTCATATAATGTGAAGAATGGACAGCATGATAAATCATGCCCGCCAACTTTCCACGTGCACAATATGTCACGCCCCGAACCCCACGGCACGCGGCATCCCTTCTTCGGTCGAATTTGTGCGAAGTCTCAGGACGCGTCACCGACCCAAAACCTCAAATCAGAGAATAATACACATGCGAAAACGATTATACACCCACACACAATTAAACATGACCAAGCTAGCAACAAATACCATAAACACATGCTTACATTAAACAAGGGGGGATTTACAATAACCATTAGAAACATAAATGTACACAAGCCAAAACGGGTCAACAAACCACCGTCAACAAAAAGGAATACGTGACTCGGGGCGGTCAGTTACTATATCTAAGAAGGGCTCCTTCCAAAAAGTATCGGCCCTAAGCCCTAACTATGCTCAAGGCTAACCACTAGGGCATCCAATTCGGGTCGGATCCCGAAGACTCGGATGAATCATCGGACGACTCAAACTCGGAATCCATAGACTCAGGCTCAGACTCGACCTCCCATGGCTCCTCCTCGGGATCATCCTCCGGCTCTGACTCCAGCTCCATCGGCTCCGACTCAGGATCAAACTCCCACTCCATCGGCTCCTCTTCCTTAGGGTCGGAATCCATGTCAGACTCGAAGATGACTGGTCGGGGGTCAGAATCCATCTCGGACACGGCGTCGGGGCTCACTACCTCCCCATCTGCAGCATGCGGGTCCTACTGGCCTAACTAGTCAAATGGGACGTCGAAGTCCTAAGGGGCCCATGAAAGCCAGTCTGGTCCCGGTAGCACCAACTAAGATAAGGATGAGCCTTGAGCTATGGCCCACCCTCGTCAACCCAGACAATAGTATAAAACCTAATATAAGCCTCCCCATTCCAACCGGGGTACTCGATCACGGAATGCTCTATATGGTCTGGGATCCCAAAACGTAGCGGCACGCTGATCATCCTCAGGGTCGAGGGTCTAAAATGGTTATATAATAACCGTGAGAACGAGTCTCAATAAGCAACGCCCTAAACCCCACGTAGGCCAATGCGTACCCAGACAAGTCGTACATGTAATCTAACCCATAACATATAGAATTCATATTACTGTACTTACCTCACCATCAAACACATGCCGACTCTGCACGTTAGTCAAAATGTGATAATGCAATAATAATAACTCAATAACATATCACAATCACTCAAGCACCAACCACACTTGCACTCAATCAAATCCAACCAATTCAATCACACATTCAACCAGTCAATTCAATTACACTCAATTTGCATGCGTGGCCGAACATCTTTCTCACGACCCGCGCCACTGCGCCTCAGGTCCATTCCAACTGCCTGCTCCATTACGCCTCAGGCCCAATCTCACTGCCCGCGCTACTGCACCTTAGGCTCAACCCTCCAATCAATCCGGGATCTGTCCCGCGTAACTACGCCTTAGAACATTTTTCCCCTCCAATGACCCTTGCAACCACGCCTCAGGTCTGGTCATGCCTTTCTCGCCACACCCGCGTAACCACGCCTCAGGTTGGCAGCCCTCCAATCAATCCGAGCTTTTGTCATGCACATACACTACAACACAATTTGCCATTCTCACAAGTCGTACCATTCAAACTCAAAGCATGCTCACCACATCACAACTCTCCATTCAACACGTCGTACAATTTAAATTCAATCATGCTCGCCACAATATTCCACCAACCCGACATTCAAATCGGCCACATTCAGATGTCAATTCTACTCACAAACGCCACAATAACCAGACAATTCATCTCAATCAGCCACTCGATATATGTCACAATATAATCCTCTACGAACCACATCCAACGAGCAATTCTACCCGAAGCTCAACCCCTAAATCGGTACTAATTAACCTCTAGACAAGTTTAATAATACCCAATATACTAGGTAGGATTTAGGGAGTCACTTACCTAAGTCCAAGCCCAAGAAATCCTACAAGGGTAGCCAAGAGACCGGTTGGGGCAGCAGTTGACTTGGCATGAACGCAGGCTAAATGGGTGCGCTGACCAGCCAACACGGGCACGGTGGTCAAACGGTGTGCCTTGCGCACGAGCGCAGTGGCCGAGCAGCATGCCTGGCGCACGGGCGCGGTGGCAGAGCAGCCAGCCTAAGGCTCACGGGCGAGCTGAATGGGCGACGGGCCGGCTAGACGAGTGAGTGACCAAACGCGATGGGCGACGGGCCCGGTCACGGTCTAGGCGACAGGCGTGCGGCTGGGGTGACGACGGCACAGCCGGGGGCGACGACAGCACGGCCGGGACGACGGCGGTGACGGCTGAGCGCGGCGACAACGGGGGACACGCGATGGCCGACGAAGCTTGGTCGGGAGAGCTGGGGTGGCGATGACGCAGCGGCGGGGTGGTGCGATAGTGAGCAGTTGCGATGGCGATGTGGCAGGGATGACGAGCTCGGCGACGGGAGGACGACGAGCGGCGACGAGCTGGTCCCGGCGACTGGCTCGACCAAGGCACGAGTAGTCCTGCTAAGGTAGCGGCGACGGCGGCTCGGGCAGCTGTTGGGCAGCGATGGGTGAGTCGGGGTGGATGACCCTCGGCAGTGGGGCGAGCAGTGATTGGGCGAAGGGCGATGTCTGCTAGTTCGGGCGAAGACGGCACCCGCGTATAGCTCGAGTGGGCCGACAATGGAGGCCGAGCGGCGATAGGTAGTGGCGCGGCTTGGTCGAGGTGATGGCGGCGCGAGGCGGACGGCAAGGGGTAGTCAGTGGTGAGCTGCAGTATAGCGAGCCGAATAGAAGCAGGAGTAGAACCAATCGGGCAGAGGAAGGAGAAAGGAAGAAGAAGAAAAGAAGTGGAAGAAAACGAGAAAAGAAAGAAAGGAAGAGAGAGAAGGGGGGAGGATAGGTCTTCATGGCAAAGGGGCAGGGACATATGTGAGGGGACGTCTGCATGGAGGGACGTGCACGGCCAGAGGGTGAGGGGAGAGAGAGAGAGAGGACAAAAGTTGATTTTTTGTCCTCGAATGCGATCCAACGGTCACGGTTCGAATCCGAAAATCGATCAACAACCCATGAAAATTCCCAACTACACTAATTAAATAAACCCAGAAGGAGGTCTACTAGTCAAAATCCGCACCCGGTCCAAAATTTCACTCTTCCACTATTTCTAGTAATATCGACGCTCGCCACAATAATATCAATACCCTCCAATTAAATTCGTCCCAAAACTCCGAGAAATTCGATACCAAAGTTTAGGCTCTAAATAACGGCCAAATTCGACAAAAGAAAACTATAAGTGTCATAACTTGTGTACGGCGCTCACTTTGGTGTCATAACTTTTTTTTTATCACTTTAGTGCTAAAATTTTTTAAAAACGATCACTTAAGTGCTAAAATTTTTTAAAAACGATCACTTAAGTGCCAATTTCGATGTCGTACATAATTTTTTGCCGGAAATCCGACGTGGCATCTTTTTATTAATTTCTGAAGCTGACGTGGCTCGTCGAAGGCTCGTCGGAGATTGGCACTTAAGTGATCGTTTTTCAAAAATTTTAGCACTTAAATGATCGTTTTTAAAAAATTTTAACACTTAAGTGATCGTTTTTCAAAAATTTTAGCACTGAAGTGATCCAAAAAAAACTTATGACACTTAAGTGATTGTTTTTCCTTCAACTTGGCACCAAAGTGATCCGAAAAAAAGTTATGGCACCAAAGTGATCTCCATACACAAGTTATGGCACTTATAGTGTCCTTTTGCCGGCCAAATTCAATCGAATGCGATTCTAGTGAAATCTCAATTTAAAAAATAATAATAATCGAGAGTGATCAGTTCCTGAGCGAGATTTTACTATAAGCACACTGACAAATTACACGTTTTATAAATCCCAAAAATTGGCCAAAATTCAGAATGTCACAACTCTTCCCCCTTACAAAAATTTCGTCCTCGAAATTTACAATCCAACCCAACTATTCAAACAAATGGGGGTATTGGTGTCACATCAATTCTTCGCTTTCCCACGTCGCACCTTCGGTTCTATGATGCTCCCAAATCACTTTAACCATCGGAATTGTCTTGTTCCGTAACACACGTTCCATTCTGTCCTCGATCCTTACTGGCTTTTCCATGTACGACACTCTATCGTCCACGTCTATTTCTTCATAATTTAGTACGTGAGTCGGGTCCAGTTTATACTTCCTTAGCATAGACATATGGAACACATTGTGAACATGAGATAAGTTTGGCGGTAGCGCAAGACGATGGGCCAAAGTGTCAATTCTCTCTAAGACTTCGAATGGACCCACGTATCTCTGGCTCAACTTTCCTTTCTTGCCGAACTATGACATTCCTCTCATCGGCGACACTTTGAGGAAAACGTGATCTCAAACTTGAAATTCCAAAGGCATACGTCTCTAGTCCGCATAATTCTTTTGGCGACTCTGAGCGGTCTTAAGTTTGTCCTGGATAACGTTGACCATCTCAACTGACTGCTGAACCAACTCTAGACCCGTGATGCTCCTCTCACTAACTTCGTCCCAACAAACCGGTGTTCTGCAAACTCTGCCGTATAATGCTTCAAACGGTGCCATTCTAATACTCTGCTGATAACTATTGTTGTAGGCAAATTCAACTAAATGCAACTGTTCCTCCTAGCTACCTTTAAAATCCAATACATATGCCCGTAGCATATCCTCCAAAATCTGAATTGTCCTTTCAGACTAGCTATCCGTTTGGGAGTGATAGGCCATGCTAAATTGCAACTTCGTTCCTAATACCGTATGAAGACTTTCCAAAAAGCGACTGTAAACTTAGGATCATGGTCTGAAGTGATCATCACCGGTACTCCATGGAGGCGGACTACATGTCGCACATACAAATCGGCATACCTTTCCAAGGCGAAGTCCTTTCGCACCGGTAGAAAATGTGCTGACTTTGTCAATCGATCGACTACCACCCAAATCGAATCGTGACCCTTCTGGCTCATCGGTAATCCCGTGACGAAGTTCATTGTGATGTGTTTCCATTTCCACTCAGAGATTTCCAACGTTGCAACATTCCACCCGGCCTACAATGTTGTGCCTTCACTTGCTGACATGTTAAACACTTGGTTACATGCTTGGCTACATCCACTTTCATGCCGTTCCACTAATAATATTATTGCAAGTTCTAATACATCTTCGTACTATCCCGGTAAATACTATAATCACCATGGTATGCCTTAGACAAAATCTCCTCCTTAAGTTTTGCATCACTGGGTACACATAACCGTCCGCAAAATTTCAGAATCCCATCCTCGGATACCTGAAAGTCTGATTTCCTCTTTGCGACATCCATTCTCAAAATCTTTTGAATCTCTGGGTCCATCGATTGTAAGGCCTTAATCTTAGTCTGGATTTCCGGCTCAATCCTTAATGCTACAAGTAGACTTGAGACCTGACTCACTTCCAACTTCAATTCCGAATCCCGAACTCTCTCCAACGGAGTCCATTCCTTGATCATCATATGCGCGATGCTCGATTTCTGGCTCAGTGCATCCGCTACTTTGTTAGCTTTTCTGGGATGATACATAATCTTGCAATAGTAGTCCTTAAGGAGTTCCATCCAACGGCGCTGTCTCATGTTTAATTCCTTTTGGGAGGACAAGTACCTTAAACTTTGATGGTTCGTATAAATCTGAAATTTTTTCCCCACACAGGTAGTGTCTCCAAATCTTAAGGGCGAAAATAATCGCAGCCAATTTCAAGTCGTGAGTCAGATAATTCAGCTCGCACGGTCTCAATTGTCGTGATGTGTATGCCACTACTCTTCCGTATTGCATTAGCATGCATCCCAATCCTCTTAGCGATGCATCACTATCAATCTCATATCCTCCCGGACTTGAAGGGATTAATAACACTGGCGCGGTCATCAACTTCTATTTTAACTCCTGAAAGCTCCTTTCACACTTATCCGTCCATTTGAATCTCATTTCTTTCTTTAGTAACCGCGTCAACAGCGTTGCTTATGCCGAAAACCTTTCACGAAGCATCTATAATAACCTGCCAGACCCAAGAAGCTCCGAACCTCGGTTACTATTGTCGGTCTCGGCCAATTCGTGACGACTTCAATCTTTGTCGGATCCACTGTGATTCCTTCTCTAGATACCATATATCCTAAGAACGCCACTCGGTGAAGCTAGAATTCACACTTGCTGAACTTAGCGTAGAGCAAATGTTCTCTTAGGGTCCGTAAAACTTTTTCCAAATGTAACTCGTGCTCGGCGGAACTCTTCGAATATACTAGGATATCATCTATGAACATCATTACAAACTGATCCAGTCCTTGAATACCCTATTCATCAAATCCATAAAGGCTGTCGGGGCATTAGTCAATCCGAACGGCATTACCGTAAACTCATAGTGCTCATATATTGTCCTAAATGCCGTTTTTAGTATATCCTTCTTCTTAATCCTCAATTGATGGTATCCCGTCCTCAAATCGATCTTTGAAAATATCGATGCTCCTTGCAACTGACGAAACACATCATCTATCCTTGGTAATGGGTATTTATTCTTAATGGTCACCTGATTTAACTGTCTGTAGTCTATGCACAACCTCAAAAATCCATTTTTTTCTCACAAATAACACCGGTGCTCTCCATGGAGATGCACTCGGGCGGATAAAGCTTTTATCTAGCAACTCCTGTATTTGGACCTTCAATTCAGATAGTGACATCCTATAGGGCGCTTTTGAGATCGGTTCTGTTCCTAAGACCAACTCAATCACGAACTCCACTTCTCTATCAAGTGGCAATCCAGGCAATTCCTAAGGAAAGACATCGGGGAAATTACGCACTACGACTATATCTTCTAGCCTTGGCTCTCCAACCGTCGAATCAACTACAGTCGCCAGAAATTCTTGGCACCCTTCATCTAATAGCTTCGTCACCTCAAGTGACAAAATCCATGGGATCGAGGTTCCTCCTCGGTTTCCCACAAACTCAAATCTAGGGTGTCCAATTGGATTAAATTGAATCGCCCTCCTACTACAGTCCATGACAGCTCTCTGTTTAACTAGCCAATCCATCCTTACAATCACGTCAAAGTCATACATAGTTAAAACCGCCAAAACTATTCTTCCTTCTCTATCGCCAATCACTATCTTACAATTAGGGGATCCAAACGCAATCAGGACTTTATCATTTAATGGTGTAGTCACATACAGCATAACTTCAAGTGGCCTTAGCTCAATCCCAGTTAATTTAACGAACTATTCAGATATAAACGAATGCGACGCCCCCAGATCAAACAAGGCATGTGCAGCATGATCACAGAGAGAGACCATACCTGTGACCACGCCAGGCGCATCCTCAGCTTCCCTCTGTGCCATTGCATATACTCGTCCTTGGGTCGGCACCTATTCTGATTGGCCGGCGGGATGGCTCCAATTTGATTTCCATTCAGGGGCGACGGTGGTAGTAGTGCAGGTGACTTGGCCTGCCTGTTGTTAGGACAGTCCCTCATCTAATGGCCCCGTCCAGCACATGTAAAACATGCCCCGCCTCTATTCGGGCAATGTCCATTCCAGTGTCTTTCTTCACATAGCCTACACAGGGTGTTCTGATAACGGTTTGGCTTCCCGATATTCTTCCAAGCGAGAAGGACGAAATGACTATTTCCCGCCATGGGTATTTTCCCAATTTGATGGTTGTCCTTAGCCGGGGCATACCGCGAGCCAGAAGCGGCAGCCGTTCCGTTTGATCTCGCTCAATTGCCTGGGCCCTCTCATAGATCTCATGATAGCCTTTCAAGTTTAAGGAGATCATTTGACTGCGAAGGTCCGGCTTCAGCCCATCTCGGAACCTCCTAACTTTTTCCATTGGGTCCTCCACCATTCTGAGGGCAAATTTGGACAACCTTGCAAACTCGGCTTTATACTGATCCACCGATATCTGACCCTAGCGAAGTCTTATAAATTCTGTCAGTTTCTACTCTCGGGCGCTTTCCGAGAAGTACTTGCCATTGAAGGTCTTAGTGAAGATGGTCCAATTCGGAGCAGTACCAGTGGGGAATATTTGACCTCTGGTGGCCCTCCACCAATCACTTGCATTGCTCTGAAGCTGATAGACTACTAGTGTTACCTTCTCTTCCTCAGTGCACCCCAGCACCTCGAAAGCCTTTTCTAGCTCTTCCAACCCATCTTGGGGCAACCTCAGTATCGCCTCTCATCAAACTTCGGAGGTTTTAACCTCAGAAACTGTTCTACTAGCTTAGACATCGACCTGATCGCATTTACTCATACTGGAGTAGGATTTTCACCAATCACATTATTCCCCTGGCCTCCATTATTCCCAATAGTCTGGCTGGCAGCTGCAGCGACAACATTAGCACTTCTTTCCCCCATCTGTCTACCCAATAATATTCCCGCTTCCTCAAGCGCTCTCCAGATTTCATCCACCCTAGGATCCTCCGTAACTCCAACTAACGGGGCTACGCAACCTCGACCTCGACCTCTACCTCGAACTCGACTGCTCATTGTACTAATTCTCACAAAAGCTCACCTGCTACAATTCCACGCAGGAATTAGAAACCTAGGCCAACTATACCAGTTTAAAGTCCTAGGCAATAAATCACAACAACAATTCACTAAGTAGGCAGCCAATCACATACATCAATCAATCTCAGCCAACATGATTTGTGCACTTACCTCAAGTCCTAACGCACCTGCACCTGCACCTCACATGTTATCATATACGTCACTCAGCAATCACAATCAAGTAGTCTGGGGTACGCATGGCACACGAGTCTCCCTAACTAACTATTCCAAAGTCATCGTTCCTTATCGCTCCAGGCTTCAACCAACTTGGATCGAGCTAACCTTGCTCTAATACCAAATCAACGGGGAATGTCACGCCCCAAACCCTACGGCACACCGCATCCCTTCTTCGGTCAAATTTGTGCAATGTCCCAGGACGCATCGCCGACCTAAAACCCCAAATCAGAGAATAATACACATGCAGAAACGATCATACACTCGTATATTAAACAAGGGAGGATTTACAATAACCATTAGAAACATAAATGTACATAAGCCAAAACAGGTCAGCAAGCCACCGTCAACAAAAAGGAATATGTGGCTCGGGGCGATCAGGTACTATATCTAAGAAGGGCTCCTTCCAAAAAGTATCGGCCCTAAGCCCTAATTATGCTCAAGGCTAACCCCTAGGGTATCTAATCCGGATCCAATCCCGAAGACTCGGATGAATCATCGGACGACTCAAACTTGGAATCCATAGACTTAGGCTTGGGCTCAACCTCCAATTGCTCCTCCTTGAGATCATCCTCCGACTCTAACTCCAGCTCCATCAGCTCCGGCTCGGGATCGGACTCCCACTCCATTAGCTCCTTTTCCTCAAGGTCGAAATCCATGTCGGACTCAAAGATGATTGGCCGGGGGTCAGAATCCATCTCGAACACGGTGTTGGGGCTCACTACCTCCCCATCTGCAGCATGCAGGTCCCACTGGCCTAACCTGTCAAACGGGACGTCGAAAGTCCAAAGGGGTCCATGAAAGCCAATATGGTCCCGGTAGAACCAACTAAGGTAAGGATGGGCCTTGAGCTGTGGCCCGCCCTCATTGACCCAGACGATAGTATAAAACTTAATATAAGCCTCCCCATTCCAACCGAGGTACTTGATCATCGAACGCTCTATATGGTCCGGGATCCCAAAACATAGCGGCACGCTGGTCATCCATAGGGTCGGGGGTTTGAAATGGTTATATAATAACCGTGAGAACGAGTCTCAATAAGCAACGCCCTAAACCCCACGTAGGCCAATGCGTACCTAGACGAGTCGTACATGCAATCTAACTCATAACATATAGAATTCACATCACTGTACTTACCTCACCATCAAATACATGCCGACTCTGCACGTTAGTCAAAACGTGATAATGCAATAATAATAACTCAATAACATACTAAAATCACTCAAGCACCAACCACACTTGCACTCAATCAAATCCAACCAATTCAATCACACATTCAACCAGCCAATTCAATCACACTCAATTCGCATGCATGGCCGAACATCTTTCTCACAACCTGCGCCACTGTGCCTAAGGTCCATTCCCATTACTCGCGCCACTGCGCCTCAGGCCCAATCTCACTGCCCGTGCTACTGTGCCTCAGGCTTAGCCCTCCGATCAATTCGGGCTCTATCCCGCGTTACCATATCTCAGGACATTTTTCCCCTCCAATGACCCGCATAATCACACCTCAGGTCTGGTCATGCCTTTCTCGCCACGCTCCCATAACCACGCCTCAAGTTGGCAGCCCTTCAATCAATCCAGGCTTTTCTCATGCACATGCACTACAATATAATTCGCCATTCTCACAAGTCGTACCATTCAAACTCAAGGCATGCACACCACATCACAACTCACTATTCAACACGTCGTACAATTCAAATTCAATCATGCTCGCCACAATATTCCACCAACCCGACATTTAAGGCGACCACATTCAAATGTCAATTCTACTCACAAACGCCACAATAACCAAACAATCCATCTCAATCAGCCACTCGATATATGTCACAATATAATCCGCTACGAACCACATCCAACGAGCAATTCTACCCCAAGCTCAACCCCTAAACCGGTACTAATTAACCCCTAGACAAGTCTAAATATATCTAATGTACTAGATAGGATTTATGGAGTCACTTACCTAAGTCCAAGCCCAAGAAATCCCACAAGGGCAGCCAAGAGACCGGTCGGGGCAGCGGTTGACTCGGCAAGAGCGCGAGCCAAACGGGCGTGCTGACTGGCCAACACGGGCACGGTGGCCGAACGATGTGCCTAGCGCATGGGCGCGGTGGCCGAGCGGTGCACCTAGGGTGCATGGGTGAGCTGGATGGGCAATGTGCCTAGGGCACACGGGCGAGCTGGATGGGCGACGTACCTGAGCGATAGGCCGGCTAGACGGGCATGTGACCAAGTGCGATGGGCGACGGGCCCGGTCATGGCCTGGGCGACGGGCGTGCGGCTAGGGTAACGACGACGCGGCCGGGGGCGACGACGGCACCAACCGGGAGACGACAGCGACGGCGATGGCGGTGACGATCGGGACGACTGCGGTGACGGCTGGGCGTGGCGACAACGGGCGACACGCGGTGGCCGACAGAGCTTGGTCGGGAGAGCTGGGGTGGCGGTGGCGCAGCGGCGAGGTGGTGCGGCGACGAGCAGTTGCGACGGCAACGTAGCAGCGTCAACGAGCTCAGCGACGGGAGGACGGCGAGCGGCGACAGGCTGGTCCCGGCGACTGGCTCGGCCAAGGCACGAGCAATCCAGCCAAGGCAGCGACGACGGTGGCTTGGGTGGCTGCTAGGCAGCGACGAGCGAGCCGGGGTAGATGACGCACGGCAGCGGGGTGAGCAACGACTGGGCAAAGGGCGACATCCGCTAGTTCAGGCGGAGACGGCACCTGCGTGCAGCTCGAGTAGGCCAGCAAGGGAGGCCGAGCAGCGACAGGAGGTGGCTCGACTTAGTCGAGGTGATGGCAGTGCGAGGTGGATGGTGAAGGGTGGTCGGCAATGAGCTACTATTGAGCGAGCCGAACAGAAGTAGGAGCGGAACCAGTCGGGCGGAGGAAGGAGAAAGGAAGACGAAGAAGAGAATAGGAAGAAAAAGAGAAGAAAGAAAGGAAGAGAGAGAAGGGAGGGAGGGTAGGTCTACATGGCAGAAGGGCAGGGACATGCGTAAAGGGACGTTTGCATGGGGGGACGTGCGCGGCCAGAGGGGGAGGAGAGGGAGAAAGAAAGAGAAAGATAGAGAGGAGAGAGAGAGAGAGAGAGAGAGAGAGAGAGAGAGGACAAAAGTTTATTTTTGTCCTTGAGTGCAATCCAATGGTCACGGTTCGAATCTGAAAATCGATCTAATGGCCCACAAAAATCCCCAACTACACTAATTAAATAAATTTAGAGGAAGGCCTACTAGTTAAAATCCGCGTTCAGTCCAAAATTTCACTCTTCCACTATTTCTGGCAATATCGACGCTGGCCATAATAATTTGACACTGTTCAATTAAATTCGTCCCGAAACTCCGAGAAATTCGACACCAAAGTTTGGGTTCTAAATAACAGCCAAATTCGATCGAATGCGATTCTACCGGAATCTCAATTAAAAAAAAACAATAACCGAGAGTGATCAGTTCCCGGGCGAGATTTTTCTATAAGCACACGGACGAATTACACTTTTTATAAATCTTAAAAATGGATCGAAATCGGAATGTCACACAATAAACAAAGGAAAGAAAAGAAATAAACCACTCTTTCTTTTCCTCCTTCTTTTGCATACCATCAACAATTGGAGCTGGCCAATAACTCTGTCAACTGGGCCAACTTCAGTATTGTGATCCACCATCTACACATGTTCATTGTTTCAGGTTACCTCTTGGCTCAAACTCAAGATATATATATATTAATGGATATTTTGATGACTCATGCAGGACTTCATGGTGATAATAGACGAAAAAATCTTCTAGTTGCATAGCGGCTGACTCTACCTTCATGTGAGCTAAATCGAGCTCTATTTCACATGCTCCAATCCAAAGGTTGACATTGACGAGTTTTTAGATCGAACGGCTGCAAGACGCACGTTTCAATTATCTATGTCGACAAGCTTAGATCTAATAACCGACAAAAACTTGCAACAACTTTCTCATGCATAAAGTCGCTCGAGGTAGTTTTATCCGGTGTAGTTGAAGAAGATTGACCTTTTGACTGCTTTGCGTTTTCATTTTGTCGATAGTTAAATTATTAAATACAGCAAAAGTTGACATGAGCATACCGCGAATTACCGTACATATAATATTAATCATTTGATGACGTATGCAATAACAACTCTACTATAATCTTTTTTATGATTCGTGCACGACTCTATTATAATCAACTGATTGTTTTTTTACCATTAGAACATCTATTTTCGATTGGAACAACTCCGACTAATAGTTCTCAGTTCAGTACAGTTTATTATAGCATATAAAAGTAATCACGTTTGCAATTTGTTTCGTAATCGCATTGTAGAATTGTCGATTTGTCTAGTCCATGTTTGTGAAGATAATATAATTTATAGCATAACTTATGTAGCTGTACCTTAATTGCATGATTCATTTATTATTCATACTTTTCCTTAGGAAATATTAGTTATATACTATCGGCAATATTATGGAAAATTGCACTATCAATTTTGATGCATAATAAAACTGGTAGAAGGTTATTTGGATCATAACAGCTTCTACGGTCAATTTTACTTTTCCTTTTTGATTTTGATCTAGGGATAAAAAAAAAAAAAAAAGGGAGATGCTATGCATCTACGCGGAAAGTGGCACAATTTTGGTGCGGGAAAAATGTCCGAAAAGTCCTAAACTTATTGCGTTTGTGTCAATTTAGTCATAAATCTTTTAACATAGTGCCAATTAAGTCCTTCCGACTAATTTTGGCCGAATATTGCTGACATGAACTCCGGCTGGCTTACATGGCACCACCGGCGCTAATGTGGACAATTTTTAATAATATTTTTTCAATTGTTTATTATTTTTTTCTTTCTTTTCTTTTTTTCTTTCATCTTTCTTTGGCCAGTGACTAAGTGGGCTAGTCTCGCCTGTACGAGGGTCGCCATCGCCCACCACAAGTGAGGCCCAGCAAGGCAAGGGCAGCCCCAGCAAGGCCGCCGTGGCTTGGGCGAGGGTTGGCATCACCACATCAGGCAGGGGGATCCCTCACCAAGGCTCACCCTCACCCAAGCGAAGCAAGCCCACCCAACCATCACCTATGGCTAATGACTGGTCACTGGCCAAAGGAAGAAACAAGAAAAGAAAGAAAAAAATCAGAAAAAATAATTAAAAAATTGAAATATTATTAAAAATTGTTCGCGTCAATGCCATTGGTGCCATGTAGATCAACCGATGTCCACGTTAGCAATATTCAGCCAAAATTATCCGAAATGACTTAATTAGCAATATGTCAAAAAGTTTAGAATAAATTGACACCAAAAAAAGGTTTAGGAATAAATTGGCATAAATATAATAGATTTAGGACTTTTCTAACACTTTTCCCTTTTGGTGCGGCGAAAACAAGGATAAACACAGATAAATCCAGTTTGCAACATGCACGAAGGCGCAACACACTTAAAAGAGGCGCATACTGAGAAAACATTTTTGATCTGTATTTTGTAAAATTATGTCAAAAGCTGTCTGAAATCCAAAAGAACAAAAAAATGCTTTGCAATCCTAGGGTTTACGAGAAAATCAGAAAATAAACCTGAGCAGTAAAGAAATTTAGAAAAACAAGGAAAGGGCAAAAGGAGACCTAAAAATATGATAGTGCCCTCAAACACTAAATAACGGATTACAAGACCCAAAACCATTGCAAACGGGCGATCCCATTCGACCATAGTATAGCGCTCGGACCGAGCTTTCTGAATCTGTATTATGGGCGCCATAAATTTTCCTAGATCGGAGTCATAGTCATTTTATCGCACATTGCATGAATTCTAATCCCGAGCTTGCCGACTTGTCTTTTGCCTATCCGAACGCTCTAGAAAGTCACTAGGAGCCGTGTTCGCGTGTTTTATCAGTTAATAAACCGACATGCAACACACCTACCTAGCCCTTAGTTATCATCTTCCCATGATCATTGCTTTTGCAACCGATTGCTTCTTTGCATATTCTCAGCAGGTGCACAAAACATTAACTATGACTAACACTTAAGTCCAATGCTTGTGAGAGAACACGCAACATAAGAAGTCTTTTCCATTATTAAAATTGACCTAACTTTAATTTCTCGAGGTTAACCTAATCAGCCAAAATAAAAATCTTATGTATGAATGCGACGTTCGTCAACAATGGCATACAGTAGTTGATACTGGAGGCAAGCTGTATGTGTTTTGTTTATGTAGTGACGGTAAGATCGAAAAAGTCAATCTCAGACTAACCTGGGACTAAACAACTGTTAACTATAATTTGCTGGAAGAGAATTACATAATTAATAGCAAAAATAAATCATACAGACACATGCATAGATAGACTAAATATATGGTGTGGATAGAAGTAATTATAGTACAAACAGTAGATCTGTACATGTAAACTGCACGTAGTTGCACTTTCAAAACATTAACTTCAAAAAATTCGTACTTGATTTCTTGTATTGCTGTCCATAGGAGGTCATTTAATTTTTGTTTTATTAAAAAGATATTCTTAGTTATCTTACATGCACATTCGAATTGATTTGATTAGGGGTGAACATCGGTCTATGGTTGACCCTGGACCGACACTAGACCGGCCCAACCCGGCCAATCCTGGTCCGATTCCCAAGGGAAGTGGACCGGTCCCTAGTCCTGGGGCCCTTGGAACCTGTACCGTTCAAGTTGGTCCCAGGTCCTGGAACTTTAGGATTAGTCTAACCCAAACCAACCCTGTATATATATTTTGTCCAAGCCCTAGGCCCCTCCTCTTCTAGGCTGCTGATTTATAGTGGTGACAAGAATAAAGATGACAAAGGGGTTTACCGGGGGGTTTCGTTAAGGACGAGATTGCCCTTCGATGGGATGGATGCAAATAATAAATTATGAAAATAGCAGAATATCTAGGTCATTTAAAATTGAAACCCTGTTGCCTCTCTTCACTAGATCTCTCGCCTCTCCTTGCTTGCCTCACGAATGCAGCTCACTCACCTCTCTTCCCTCGCCCCATGAACGAAGCTCAGCTGGTGAGTTCTTGATTTGTACTTGATTTGAGAGCTTCAAGATTGTGTGAGTTCTTAGTTTGTGCTGAGTATTTAATTTTCCACTTTCACTTCTCGATTTGTGCTTGATCTAAGAGCTTCAAGCTCATGTGATTTCCCGGTATGTCTTGGGTATTTATTTTTCCCCCTTTGCTTCTCATTTTGTGCTTGATCTGAGAGCTTTAAGATCGTCATAAAAATCTCTTTCTTGGTGATAATAATGCTTCCCGATCTATAGAGTAAAGTCTATTTGGTGATAATGCTTGTGATAAATCTTGCTTTTGTTGTTTTTTGAACCTCAAATAGTCATTTGATGATATGCTAATTGTGTGCTTTTACTTAAAGCAGACAATGAATTTATTTTCTTTAATATTTGCATGTGTTAAATCATGTCATAACTTTGCTATGTTAGTCATTCGTTTGACTAGATAAATGTGGTTTTGGTTGTTGCACATGTCTTTGGGTGTCCTAAGTGATAATGCTGATTGGATTTTTGTACTGGAAAATGAGGTTATATTTTGCAAACTTTGGCGATGATGATGATATAATGATTTTGCAATTACTAATTACATGCAAATAGTGAAATACTTATGTGAAATTGTTGAATCTAGATAACCACTACAAAAAAAAGTTGATTTTAGCGATGAATTTTACCACGAAAAATTTGGCACTTTCACTTAATTTTAGAGTTCAACAGATATACCGTTCAGACCCTGCTAATTTGCAAACTCACAAATGTATTTAATATGTCAATCAATTCGGATCTCGTCATCTTGACGACCGTTATCTTTATCTTCTGCTTCGAATCAGAAGTCCCAAGAATCCCTCTCTTACACACTTGAATGTTGCGATGTAGCAGTCAACCACGTTAAAGAACATAACGATTGAAACGACAAAAACAAAATGGAAAGAAGAGAGTATTGCAAAAATGAAAGAAGAAAAGGAGACTAAAATGTCTAAAGCCACATCCACATTTGCAAAAGAATAATTGACTTTATTGGAAAAATGTAAATTCCATGGCTAATGTCCTTGAAGAAAGCCATAAAGGGGCCGATGACAAGAAGCAAATCTGGTAAAAAAACATTATGGCATCATCGATAAAAAGAACGCTTTGTCCCTCTACGTGTGCTCAGCCAAATTGTGCAGAGAGAAAAGAAAAGGGATCATTATTGGAATTGACAATTCCCAGCAAGCACATGATCCAGCCAAAGATCATGTATAAACTACAAACCAACCCAATAACAAAGTAAACAAGATACATAAGCAACGTTTGCTTAAACTGCAGATCAAAACTTCGAAATTCTCCCTCTTCTTCCCTTGTTTCTCATCTGCACCTTTTCTCTGACATCCACTATGCCCACAGGACGATGAGGGGCTCTGGTGATGGCAAACTAGGTATGTATGCTGGCACACTACCCACACCAGAGTATTCGAACTCTTCTCCATTGCAAGGGCAACACAGCCTGCATTTGCAGGTAGCTCAAACTAGAAAAGGTGGAGACAATTCTCATTACTGAAAGGAAACCATCTCTCTTCCACCAATTATCTTCGATCCAACTCTGCTCAAATCCATGAAGAAAATGATTTAATGCTTTTCTTTGGCAGGAGCCTTGTAGAAAAACAAAAAGTTCCGGCAAGATCCAACTAGTCACAAATTTGCTTCCTATATGAGTCCCCAAGCACTTACCTTTGGAAGATGTCAAAACATACACCGCCCACACACACACACACACAGGTACTGCCCAGGGTCTTAATAAGTTGAGACTGGACAAGTAAATGCTAAATCACACCCTATGGTAAAAAGAGGAGTGATTTCAAGAGAGACATAAGACAAAATATAATCCATATTTATAACAGCAGAGAAGATGAGAATAATTGAAATGATAAAAAGCAGCTAGATCCATGAAGTGAAGGGGCAAAAAACTCAAGGGTAGGAACATACTTATGCATGGACAACTGGATCTAGTATCATTGATATGTACTGGCAGAAGTTTCGTTTCAGGGCGGCCTAAACACAAAATCTCCTGCATCCTCTTAGGCCAATCTGAGTTCAATCGACAAGCAAAGTCCTCTACCTCCCTACATTAGAAGCCAACCCAAATGAGAGGCCATGCCAGGAATGGAACGTCCCTATTTGAAAAAACACTTACTATACACTCATCATAAAAAAATGATCACTTCTCAACACCTTTATAAGGGTTGTGATAGACCATCACACCCAACCCATAAAGTCAAAAGATCTTCACAATAAACTTGGTCTTCAGTGCACACAAATGAAGTAAGGGAGGGTAAGTCGCTCAGGAAAGAAAACAAGCACAGATTTAATGAACAATCATGTCCTCGCTCGAAGCTATGCTATAAGACCAGCAGGCAGCAGCTATGCTGTGATATTAACATTTCATTTCACATGAAGCATGAAAAAACCCATCTGCTTACGAGTCTCTATAATGGTTCCTTGCACATCTTCTCTTTGGTATGCTACACTTAATTCAGTGGTCTTTTTATCATATCACGGCTTTTGATAATAGAAACAACAATTACCCATCAGCAAATAATGAAACAAAATAACAATATAAACAACAGTTACCCATCATATATACAGGACTCAGTATGGGCATTTTGTCGAACATGTTGGGTGCACTACAAGAACAAAGGTAAACACAAAAGTCTTCCCATCCGAAACTTACGCATCGAACAACAACAGCCCAAATCATCAAAAATCAGTTCCGGACACAAAACAAAGAACAACAGGGATGGTTTCGTAACCTCCCGAGACCCCATGGCTAACGACAACGGGCGAAGGTGAGCGAGGTTCGAACGCAGTGGGGGAAAAGGGCTTTTTTCTTCTTCTTCTTCTTCTTCTTCTTCTTCTTCTTCTTCTCAAGGGACTTTCTCTCTTAAGGATGCACAAAATCAAGGCAACTAATCATCAACAAATTTCAAGCAATAGTCAACAGTAGCGGAAGAAGCACAACTCAAGAGCAGCGGAGCTCACCAATGGGTGGTGCTCAACCAATCACCTCAATGGAAGGAGGCAGAGGAGGAGGAGGAGGAGGAGGAGGAGGAGAGGATGGACGGGCAACTAAGAAGACGATTAGTGCCAGTGAATGCGGAGATGGCGACGAGGATGGCAAGGCGACGCCGTCGACAGAGAGTTCAAATTCGCCTATCTTCTGGGTCCTCCGGGTAGAACCACGGCTCGATCTCTCTCCGATGAACTGTTCTTCAGAGGGAGCCCTCCGACCTCGACTCCATCCCACCAAGCCTCCGTCCGGCCGTGCTTGTCGGAGGTGGTCGGAGGATTTTCCAATACTGAGAGAGGAGAGAGATGAGAGGTATGAAATTTGAAATAAAGTAAGAGAGAGTAATTAAAGAGGCGAGACTGACAATTCAGGAAGCTTTCAAGATTTCCTCCTTTTTAATTTCCACGTCAGTGACACGTGTCACTTTTTTAATGGATCATATATGTCACATAGGTAAGTGACGTAATGCTATCATACCACCGAATATTTTCTCAACCCAGAAATCGGGAGATTGAACGTCCTGACTTTTACGATGCGGTCAACTAGACATTTCAATTTAAAGCGAGCCCCATCGGGTGTAATTTCATAACATGGTCACTATCCGAGGTAAGTGCAGGAATCAGGGAATGTCTAGATGGGTTCGGAACCGGAAGAATAATCATGACTCAACCCGGCTTGTACATCCAACGTAAATTGGGTTCAATTGCAACGAATTGGGTTAACCCGGTCCTTTTTGGTCAAATTCGACCTGAATTCTTTCATTTCTTTAGTTTCTTTAGGTCCCAAACTTTCAATAATTTATGGCTTGACCCCGCGCCAGGTTTAGAAATTCAATTAAGTCCCCGTCAAAGCCACGGCAGCACGGACCCCTTTGAAATATTGACCGATATGAAAGAAAACTCCTGGAATTTCTCAAAGATTTTGGCACGTTCCGGCGTATTATGGTACATACCAAATGGTCTTTACGTTCTGGGAGGTGAATTGAAGAAAGAGAAAAGAGAGGAGGTCTACAAAGGTCTTTCTTTCTCGGCTATTTCTTCTACCTCTGAAATCTCTCGCACAGATTGTAGAAGGAGATTTCTCTCTTCTCGGATTCTCCATGGACACGCAGAATCAAACTCGGATCTTCTTTAGAGAGTTCGATTTTTGCGAACTTCATCATGTCGATTCGAAAAATGAAGGACTCGTGCTGATTTCTATCTCTCTGCCAATGTTCGTGGCAGAATAGTCGAGATCGGAATCTGATTGAGCTCAAATTCCTCTCCTCAAGTTCTGTACCATTCGACTATGGCATCAAGACTGAGCTAAGTGCCTTTCCTTCTCCGATTTTGAGATTCGAATCAGTCAAGAGTGCATTATCTATAATGTGATCCCACATTTTTAGGGATGTGATTTTTTAAATAAAACCCGCCCTTATCATTGATCCGCATTTTCTCTCTTGAGTGGCAGTTATTCCACGACGTTCGTACCTTTTCATTGACAACGTCAAGGAAAAGGTACATTGAAGATATTACTAGTTCTTAGAGGACATGTCACTATGATTCATGTGTTTTGTTTCTTTTCTTTTAGCATAAAATTTTCATGGATTTGGTTGGATCATTCATATGATGATAATGTTGGAATCAAGTGGGAGAATGTTATCTATAATGTGATCCCACATTTTTAGGGATGTGGTTTTTTAAATAAAATCCGCAACTTCCATTGATCCACTTTTTCTCTCTTGATTGACTGTTATTCCACCATATTGTTTTCCACACTCATACCTATTTGTTGACAACCGCCCATTGGGAATTGCCTTGATGGAAGGCAGATTATAAAGACAATCGATCATTTTTTCGTATGGGCACTACAAAGTCTAAACCAAAACCTCTCTTTGGAAAATACATCGTCAGTACGCGAGGGGATTGGGTTAGTAGAGTACCCTCATAATTGTTGTTGAATTGCTGTTGAATCTCCACGGATTTCCATCGCACATAAACTCGAACAATGGCTGGAGGTTAGATTTATTTCACATCATGTTTTCCGCATGTGATTCTAATTGATGCTTGAATTCTCTTCTTCAATGCATGATTAGAATTGCTCAATAGCTTCTAACAATTTTTGTTTCAATCCCTCTAACAGAGTCTACATTTCTCGATACCTTTTGCTCATCCGCCAGAAACGTCATCAGCTACCGATCTTAGTTAGCTTCAACAATATTATCAGCTTCCCCTTCCAGCAGCTTTAGAATCATTTGTCGATATTGACTTCAGACCTCCAGTCGCTAGCCAACACAGAACCGAGAGGAGAGAGCAGAGTCCTCTCACTGGTCTCTCTCAATTGCAGGTTTCTTTCTTCGATTTCCGGCCATTGTAGCCACCTCCGGCCACCACCATTCACCGTTCCGGAGTTGTGCAGAAGCCACTATGTTCTGCTCTGTTTCCTGCTCTAAGTGTTTGAAGAGTGCTCCTACTCGATTCCCTCTCGGTGGCTCCTCATCACATAGAATTCTCTTAAGCTAAATCAAAATCAAAATCAAAATGAAAAATCTCAAAAGTCAGGTGAGGTAATGTTGCGATCCTCCCGACGGGTGTCAAGGAAAGACGAGTTTAGAGGTAATGTCAAGTTGAGAGCCAATAGTCCTCAATCAGCATGGGTTCTCCCCAACCCTTATCTCACGCAACGTTAGGATTTTTATTTTTATTTGATTAACCCTACTGAGAATTCTATACGAGGAGTCGCCACTAATCTATTGGGGGTTGACTAGAAACCAAGTGAAGTGTGGGAGTACACCTCACTTCTTACAAAATAAGAGCTTTAGGATCGGAAACTTGATCTTATTAATTATCTAACTAGTGTCGTTTCAATACTTAAACTTGATTTTTTGTCAACTAAGGTGTCCATACAGTACTTTTGCAAAATTATGAATTCTAAGGTTCTCTCTGCTGAGTGTTAATACAATGTTTTTCTGCTTATTATGATCCTAAAGTGCAACCTAAACATTCAACTAAAACAAGCAAATCACAACTCAAAGAGCCAACATAAAAGAAGCACAATCAATTGATCTAGGGAAGTAACGAAAGAACGAGCAAAAAGTAAAGTACAATAAGGTAACACAATACGGGTCAAGGAAAGAAAATGACATGGATTTGTTATTAAGCTCCAAGACAGCAATCCCCATGAGCTTGACTTTAGAGACTATCCTATCTTAAAATGGGTAACGTGGGTTATCGAAACTTACGGAGAAAAGTGAAGCCCGGTATTTTGTCATACTAAGTCGGGGTCTCAATTTGACTTTAGGATATTAGGCATTCATTTAGTCCCCCTCAAGTTGCTCCTAGGTTATGGCACTTCACATTACCTATTCAATTATTTGAGGTGAACCCTAAATTCAACTAAGCTATTTCTATGATTTTTTTTTAAAGTGATGATTCTAGAGTACTATCTTTTTTTCTTCTTTATATTTCTCAGACTATATCTATTACTAATTAGCTAAACTAATCCTAAGTGATCCTAAATTAAACTAAGAATTAACAATCTAATCGAAAATGAATATGCAAATCAACAATTGATCAAGGAGAAGCATGAATTACACTAAAGATTAAGAAATATAAATTTTCTAACCATATGAATCCTAATCAAACTAAACTAAGCTAAATCTAATACAAAAATCTAACAACCTAAACAAGGCCTATTTTCTAACCAAATATCCAATTTTCTATTTTTAGGATTTTTTATTTTTTTATTTTTATTTCCGAAAAAAGGGACTCCGGCCAGGTCCCTGGGCCTAGCCCGTGTGTGGAGTCGAACTTGGACTGCAAGGATGTGGGCTGAACTCTTGGGTTTAGTCTACATTCAAATAAGTCTGATTTGGGCTACGCAAGGGTAAGCTGAAAAGGGCCTTATTAATCAAGGCCCTTTTATATATCCAAAAAAAAATCAAGGCCCTTTTCGATTAATTAAAAAAACAACCCTAATTTTAAATGTAACCAAACTCAGCCCACGCTCTTCTGTGACCATTTTTAACCCATTATACTAACACTAAGCCTGGCCTATTATCTCTTTTCCTTCGTTTCTTACTTATTTTTTTTATTATATTCATTTTCTTCAACTTCGTTCATACTTTACCCAGAAAAATTATCCAAAAAATCTTACATCTATTATACAGTGGTCAATTCAGTTCTAAACCTTTTGACAACTTATCAATTTAGTTTAAAATGTTTCAATTGTGCCAATTAAGTCCTAAACCTTTTGACAATTTGCAAAATTTAATTCTAAACATTTTAACGAATTGCCAATGTAGTTATTCCACCTAGTTTGGGCCAAAAATCGTTAACATGGTAGTTAAGTCAACACCAATCATCCTACGTGGCTCGGGTGATGCTTATGTGGATTATTTTTTATTTTTTAAAAAATTTTCGAAAATTGTTATTATTTTTATTATTTTCTTTTCTTTTTTTTTACTTTTTTCTTGATTGAGCCAACAAGGCCACCGCCCATTGGCCGAGGGCCATGATGCCCTCGCCTTGCCAGACCCGTCCTCGCTGTGGTCGACAAGGGCTTGCAACGCCCTCGCCTAGGGGCTGGCAAAAATCATTAGCCCTTGCCCAGTGGTCAGCAGCTCTATCGACTCAATAAAGAAGAACATAATAAAAAATCAATAAAAATAAAAAAAAAACTTTGAAATTTTTTTAAAAATAAAAAATCGAAAAATATTTTTAAAAAATGAAAAATTATCCAACATCAGCACCAAACACGTAGGATGGCTAGCGCCTCCTGCCAAAATTAGCTAGAATAATTGCATTGATAATTCATTAAAAGATTTAGGGTTAATACTACCAAAAACCCTAAACTGATACATGTATGACAATTTTACCCTGAACTTTTCTTTATCATAAAAAATCCTAAATTAGTACACCTGTGATAATTTTACCCCAAATTTTTTTTTACCATCAAAAACACCAAATTAGTACACATGTAACAATTTTACTCCAAGCTGATAAACCCGCGACAAATTTACCATAAACTAAGTTTTTTTAACCAAAAAAAATCACAAATTGGTACACATGTGACAATTTTACCTCGAACTAATAATTTTTTTAATATTATTATTATTTTTTTTTCTTTTATTTTATTAATATTCAACTTCTGGCCGGTCGCCGGACCGGCGATTGGCCAGATGTGGAAGCCAGCGAGGTCGGCCTCGCCGATGTGGGCAAGGGCCACCCTTGCTCGACTCAAGTGAGGGCTGCCCTCACCTGACTTAGGCAAGGGTCGCCCTCGCCCGATGCCAACGAGGGCCACTCTCGCTAGATTTGGCAAGGTCAGCTCTCGTCGGCATTGGGCAAGGGCCCTCGCTCAACTCAGGGGAGGGCCACCCTCACCGTATCTGCCGAGGTCAGGCAAGGGCCCTCGCTCGACTTAGGGGAGGGCCACTGTTGCCAGATCTACCAAGGGCGGCCCTCGCTGAGTCGAGCGAGGACAGCTCTCACCTAACGCCGGCGAGAGGCGACCTCATCAGATCTGGCGAGGGCGGCCATCGCCAACAGTTGGCGGGGCCAACCTCGCCGGCTTCCGCCTCTGGCTGGTCGCCAGTCCGGCGATCGGCCAAAAGTTGAAGATGAAAAATAATAATAATAAAATTCAAAAAAATAATATTAAAATTTTAGTTTATAGTAAAATTATCACATGTGTATCAGTTTTGGATTTTTTGTGGTATGTTGAGGGTAAAATTGTCACATGTTTACTTTACCAAAAAAAAAATTGTCACATGTGTATTAGTTTGGCATTTTTGTGATATGTTGAGGGTAAAATTGTCACAAGTGTACCAGTTTGAGGTTTTTTAAGGTATGTTCGGAATAAAATTGTCGCATGTGTACCAGTTTTGGGTTTTTGGTGGTAAAAAAAAATTCGTGATAAAATTATCACATGTATATCAGTTTGGGATTTTTAGTGATATTAACCCAAAGGTTTATGATTAAATTGACAAATCGTCAAAAGGTTTATGACTAAATTAGCACATGAGTTCGTCCAAAAAAAAAATTAGCACATGAGAATTTAGAAACCCAGTGTTTTGCTAGAGAAAGGGATCTAGCTGAAAGGTTTAAGAATAAATTGACCGTCATACAATAGGTTTAGGACTTTTTGGACAATTTTTCCTCCTTTGGTTAGAACTAAGGCTTCTTATTCCCCTGCAATGAACTTTGAACGTCTGCGAACACGAAATGAATTGAAGTTTCAGCCATTATCTATGCTTCCGAATCTCAAACGAAGCACCACGAACCTATAGTCCCCGGACCACCGTCCGTCAGCCACCCTCAAACACAGCACCATCCGGAAAACATCAAGCACATCGTGTTGGGCCATCCCTATTAACCATTAAAATCCACCGTGACTTACACGTGGACTCGACAGGAAACTGAGTGTAGAATGCTAACATGATGGAAGCCTCGGTCATGGATACAGCTAGAAATGAAGGTTGAGAACAATAATTCCAGCTCACATATTCATCGCTCATTGCCATGACAAATTACCAGAACATGGTACAGAATAAAGAAGGACAAAACGATGGCTAAGAAAACGCATTCGATCGTAGAAATAACTTGAAAATCGATTAACGTGACTTCATCCAGGCCAATACATTTTTAGATGACAAAAAGAAAACGAAACTGATTTGCACTGAATTTTCATAAGGGTTTCATCGAACAGGTTATTGCGATTAATCAGGAACAGCTGAAAGCAATCTGAGTCAGCTAGTTGGAAAGAGAAAAAAAATTCCCTCTCGTCAGCAATTTAGCATGAACATTATAGAACTCCCTCGGATTGGCATCGCTCACCCTTTTCCCTCTCATGCCCATTTACGTCGACTTCTTGCCACGATCGTTCAAGAGAGCGTGAAAATGCTCTATTGCTTCATATTGTGTTGGAAATGGCATGATACAAATAAGACCCTTATTTATATATAAGTCTCTCTAATTATAACCGTGCATCTCCTCTTAACCAAATGGTGAAAATCTGACCCCCAATCTACCGACCACCCCAATTGGTTACACGAATTCTAGAATACAAGCATATATTACCCGTAATACCCATAACTGATATTTGAGTCTTCCTTGGTTGTGAATGTCACACCGCAAAAACAACTAGAAAAGGAGGATGACACGACTATCCTTCCACATGAAGGACGCAGCCTCAACAATAACCAACAACCTGTTATCAACATATATATATATCTCAAACCACATATATCAGATAAACCAACGGGTTAGTTACAACATCAGAGTTTCTATAATCCACCAAAAATACATGTACATCAAGAACTCAGCCAACCCGACGAATTATCAACAACCTTACAAGCAACTCCAAAAGTCATACCCAAAAAATCTAACTCTCAAGCGTCCCCGCAATAGCACTCTCGTACTAACGGCCGTTAGCCGAGGAACCTGAAAAGATTGGGATGAGCAACCACAGCTCAGTGAATAGTACATCTCTTCTAAGTAGATCGAGCAATCACTATGCATGTATATAAAGCAATACCAGAACTTCAGAAGCCAAACCCAAAGTTTAAAATACATATAGAATCACATAAGAGTTATTTCATTTCATCAAAACTTTGTACAAGTCACAAATACACATTTAAATCCACCATCACAATTCAAATTATCAATGGTCAAGTCCATTGATTAATCTTTATAAAAATCACGTCAATGGTTCATTTCATTGACTAATCTCAAATCACACATCAATGGTCTATTCCATTGATGAATCTCATATCACATCAAACATCGATGGTTCATTCCATCGACCAATCTATTGCTCAATATCTAACCATGGTCACGACACAAAGTCTTGTGACAAGGCTACCAAGATTCCCCCTTGACAAGGTCTCCACCTACAAAACTGGTGGCTCGGCCTAGAAGGATAACCTAAATCCGGTATGCATACCCCCAAAACTCTCAATGGATTCACAATTATATTGAGCATCAAATAACCATCATCAAATATCAAAAATCAAATCCACTGTACATTTCACAAACCAAACAAGTAACTTTCTCGCAACACGGCTCAACCTCTAGAAATACATTTCAACATTTCTTGAATCATTTCCAAAGTCATTTCATAAACGAGTTCGTAACGCAATACACATATATATCCTTTCACAATACATTTCTAAAAACGATTCTCAAATCATTCTTAAATACTAAAAAGTAGTAAATGCTCGATCCCAATTTATGCAACAGAATGCTCTTTTAAGTTCAATATATATACATATATATTTATCGAATCATAATTTCTTCGAGATATAGTTTTTATAAAACCAAAGAAGAGATAATACTACTCACCTGGAATCCCCAAAAATCAAACAACCACGCTCACTTGAACCAACGATCTCATAATCTTAACAATTAAACGAGAATCGACATCAAAATCAAGTAAAAAAAAATCTACGAAATGGCTAAACGACGCTTAAACGCTAACAAGACAACTCAAAGGCGCCCACAAATCGCTCCTCCAAAGCGATTATCCAAATCGTTCGCAACGCGGAGTTTGAACGCGAAATTTGATCGCATCATAAATTCATCCACCGAACCCCGTTTCAAGCGAGTTTACAGTCAATAGAAAGCCCACTCAGAGTACTACAAGAACCTTAACTTGGCCATCCCAAAATCCAGCCAAAAACAGACGAAAATCAGCCCAAAAGCAGCTGGCCGCGCACTGTTCACCTTGCGCGGCCAACTTAAAAAATTCATATTAGACAAACCGCAAGTCCAAATCAAGATCCGTAAAATCCCACGGCTCCAAGACACCCTAAACTACTAATTCTATAAAAATATGCAGCTCAACGACTAAAAAATAGGACTTCACGACTTCACGACTTGAATTTCCCAAAATTCTGAATTTAAACCTTAACTCTGAAAACTTCTCCGATTGGATAAACGAGGGGCGCGAATGCTTACCGACGTTGCAATACGAAGTTGATTCGAGCTGGCGAGGCTCCGGTGACGTGAGCCTTTCCTTTTTGTTCTTCTTCCTTTTTTTTCCCTTTCTCTCTTTTTCTTTCTTCTCCTTCTCTCTCTCGGCCGAGCAAGCTCTCGGCTTAAATGAGAAAAACAGAGTATCACTACAGCAACTTTTGACTTTCTGACTTTTTTTTTTTTTGCAAATACCCAAATATTACAGTGAATACTAGTATTTGAGCTCTTTTTAAGCCGGGGAGTGGGGAATCAATCTGGAAAGTGCGTTGGATGTTCATAAATCAAGTTGAATTTCCCATAAATTAGCATAAAAACACGTCTCTCATAAAATCTTTCTGCTCCTGCTCATCACGCTTTCTTGTAATGTGATGGTTGAGAATATATTTGGTTCTTGGATTTGACAAATTTTGGTTTCAGATATTGATATGAATGCATAATGAGTCAAATTTTCATGCCCATTTGGACTTCAGTCAAATTTTCATGGCCATTTGGACTTCATTGGTAGATTCCAAAAGGGCGGTGCCAAACTTCATGCTTTTTTGCATTAGTTTTTCTTTGAATTGACTTTGTGGTGAGACACCAATTTGAGGGGGCTTTTGTATTTATTACTCCATCGCATTAATTTGAAAATTTTTAATGTTAAAATGTACTTTTTAAAAGTCCTGAAATTAAATTTCATTTTCACGACAAGTTTTATGACTTCTTTTATACATATCTTAATTTTTATGTAGTAAATAACTTGGGTGGGACTATTACCACACTTCTCTTTTTTTGCTAAATACACCTCTTTTTTATTACCAAAACGCCCCTTAATTTCTCAATAATTTACTTTTTCTCTCTCCTCAATCTCACTACACCAGTTGCAGAATCTCTTCTTTTCTTCCTGCCTAAGTCTTCATTCTTCGTAGTGAAGATTTCTTCTTGTCATAAATTCATCTTTTCCTGTTTCCCATTCATTTCATCAATTGTAACTTTTCTGAAGCAGCCTTATATTTACCATCTTTATTTCCCACTTTTATTTATTCTTAGCTGGAAATTTGAAAATGAAATATACTCATCATAATTCATGTGGGCTTAGCAAGGCCCCTAGAATCAGGTCCGGCCCAAGTTAGCCAATGCCTACCCGGAAATCGGTCTTTGCTTATCAAACAAAAAGAAGTACTTAGATCTTAGATACTAAATTAGTGATTTGAATTTATGTTAATCATATGGACATAAAAAGAGCTTATGTTCTCCAATTCAACTACAAATTGGCGTGTACGATTTGGTGTTTCTTCGTTCACCTAATTTTTGTATGGAAAAATAGAGTGTGTGCTGCTAATAAACTGGGAAAACGAGAAGAGGAGAACAAAGAGCGATGAAACAGCTGGACAGAAAAATAGAGTAGAAATTGTTTAAGATCTTTTATACATGCTTTTACGGATGAGTTGGAGGAGAAATAGTTGCCATAAAAATTGGTCTGTGTAGATTGAACTTGTTGTGTGATATGTGAAGTTCAGGTATGTCATAAAGGTCTGAATTCCCAAAAATGTCATGTTTATCTATAGTTGCAATTATTGCATGAGTAACAATTGGCAATCGATTGTGGGGTGCGATCCGATCAGCACAACCACCAAAAAACTGTGCAGAGACAAAAGCAAGCTTATAGAATAGTTCAAGAGCATGATCTTCGTTCATAGCCTCATGTTCTCTTGAATTTTTCAACATTGAATGTTCAGTGACATCTTTTCTTCTGATTGTTAGGATGATCGTACTTCTCGGACAATGAAAACTCATTTTGTTTGTAATAGAAATATTATCAATTTGATTCCTACATCGGAGGATTCCACCATTGGGCAATCTCTCTCTTGAGATCTCAAATTAATTTTTTTTCCGTGGAGATACCACTCTTTTCTAATTCATCTCATTCAAAGAATGATTAAGAAATTCACATCCATCAAAGAGGTGACTGATTTTTTTTGTATACCACCTTTGCGAGAATGGTTTTACCAGCCCCAGGCCAGGCAGACCGCACAATGCGACCACACATCTCCCCATCATCTCTTGTCGTTCGACAACTTGTCCACCCTGATTATTTGCACCGAGCTTTCATATCACCTCTCGCAAATCTCTGTCTATCCCAATTAAATCTTTAGTCACATCTTGCCCATCCATACTCAAGAGTATTCAAAGATTGGAATTCACATTCTTCAGAAGTCCATGACACTTACAAAATGAAAAATGGAGTTTGGTTTTCTGTTTTTCTTTTTTCGATAGATATAGGGTGGGAATAAGCGCGAGCGGCCTCCTTCGGACGTCACCATAAAAGTCCCATGTCAGCTACGGCACATTCGAATTTGATTTCGGGAGACCATATAGAGGGCACCGTGACATTAATGCGGACTAGAAAATGAATAGAGTGTTAGGGCGCATTTGTTTCACTGAAAATTTCATGACAAGGGAGAGTATTTTCTATGGAAATCATTTTCATAGAAAATAGTTGAGTTTTCATTTGTGTGGTGGTTTAGGGAAATGCATTTCCTTCTTGTTAGAAGGAGAAGTTGTTTTTACCTAATCTAAGCTTGTTATTTTTAGTCCATTTCCGTACATCGATTAGTTTTCCGTTATCTAAACAATGGAAAGTCGTAAATAAATTTTCCAGAAACAGTTTTTCTTCGTACAAACGAATCCTTAATTGGATCCTAGAAAGAGAGTGGTGGGCATCTTAATATAAAAGCCTATCCTACTATCTTATCCTTCCGAAAGCTAAACAAGTAAAGCGAGACAAATCGAACCATCATTGAGATAAAACATAACATTTTATGTTTGCAAGCTCTAGTGCGTGTGTGTCACGGGTGGACACTTGAGATCGTGACCATGCAGAAAAAGAAGTGCATGGGAGAGAATCCTCTATTGCTTTTTATTGCGTTGAAAATGGGATGATGCCGAGGAGGGAGATGAACCTTATTTATACATGTGCCCCTCTAATTACACTCTAAATCGCCGCTTGATCTAATGATGGAAATTCAATTTCCCTATCTACCAACTACTTTATTAATCACTAGAATTCACTAAAATACAAGTGTACATTACCCAAAATACCTTTGACAACATCCTAGAATACTGATAAGACCCCATATTTATAGAAGTTTCAAGACGTGCCTAGTCAACTTGGCCACCTCCTAGGCCCCTTGTGCCTTTAAAACCTCCGATGCATGACGTTCTCTCACACCCATTGAGTAGCGCTCTCGGTGCTATCGATTCGGAGTCTTTCGCGTGCCTGATCAAATCCTTCCCTTAGATTATCGGCTCATCGGAAGTTGGCGATTTTTCCATGTCCCATGCCATCTAGTCTTTTGCTTCTTGACTATATGATTAGTGGCTCTTGAACCGGAACTCGTCCTAGATGCGATTCCCCCTTCGACTCGGCCAACTCCATATACGTGAGCTTAATGGGTTCACTCCAAGCTAGCTCATACCAGTCCGGTGATCAGTCTATGCATATCCAACAAAATGAAGTACCTAAATCTAATCTCGACACTAAATTAGTGACTTAAATTTATGTTAATCATATGGCCATAAAAAGGAGCTTTTATTCTCGAATTCAACGATGAATTGGCTCGTACGGTCCAGTACTTCTTACGTTCACCGTATAAATCCACAATACTAACCTTTCAATCGAATCCAAACGAAAGATACGAATTAAGAGCCAGTAGGCATCGTTAGAACTTGTGCTTTTTATTGTTTATTTTTTGTCCCTTGGGAGTTTTCATTTTTCTTTTCTTTTTGGGTTGGTAAAGTTTTTTTCTGGGGGAGTTTTTTTTTTTGTCTGTCTTATCTCTAACCCTCCTTACTCTCTAACTTTTATTCTGTCTATTGCAAAGCGAGAGAGTCGAACCCCATATCTGTGATACTAACGTCTTCAACCCCCCAATCTCTTTATCAGCAAATATACCTGTTAAACGGGTGGATCAGATCAGGTTTTGGTCGAATCATAAATGGTCCAACCCAAATTGACCTAGTAACTCATTTATGACCCATTTATTTGTAGTATAAATATCCCGACCCATATCCGGCTCAATCCGTACCCAACCCATACTCGACTCGATTCATATTAGTAAAACACTTCTATATTTAACTAAATATAAGAAAACTTGTTTCTTATGACTCTTTTTAAAAATTATACTACTAAAACATTTTCATACAATATCTTTACCAAAAAAAAAACATTTTCATACAATACAAAACTAGTGAACAATTTCTATAATTTTTTTTAATTGAGGTTTTGTTTGTTTTGTGAAAAATACAACATTTTTATAAAATATTTTCTAGAAAGTCATTTTCTAAGAAAATAAAAAAATTCCCACTGCTTGGCTTCAACTTGAAAATGAATTAGAAAACATTTTCTGACGTTTGGTATATAAAATATGATTTGATTTTACTTCATGCATACATTTTAATAATTTTAATAATTTCTTATTTTATTTTTTTAATCAAAATTTTAATTATTTTTTATTTTTTATTTTTCTATTTCCTTTATTTTTGATAGGTGGCCAACCACCAGCCACAGGCAAGGATGAGCTCACCCGATTCCGGCAAGCTCGGCCTCGATGGCCTATGGCGAGGCTCCAGCCTCGCCGATCCAGCAAGACTTGAGCTCATTGGCCTCAGGTGTGCTCGACCTCGCTTGAGACCAGCAAGGTCGAGGCCTCACTAGATTGATGAGCTCGAGCTCTCCTAAGGCTGGCGAGCTCGAGGCTATCCAGATTGAGCCTCGCCGACCTCCAGCGAGGTCGTTCCTCCCCTGTGGCCGATGGTCGACTGTCATCGTGGCCAGCCACCGGCCAAAAATAAAGAAAAAAGAAAGAAAAGAATATAAATAAAAATAATTTCAATATTTTTTAAAAAGTATTTTTATAAAAAAGGGTGAGCTTCATAGGTGATTTGGAAATGAGTTCCACACTCAACCCATTAAGATTTATTTATGATAAGTTTAAAATTTTAAGACCCGTTTAAGATGGGCTCTTCAAACTTGTACTAATCAATTTATTTTTTAAATGAATTTTAAGATTCATTTAACAGGTCTATCAACAGGTCCGCATGCCTATTGGCATTTTCCAGAGGAGTTGGTCTTCCTAACTTCTTTGTGAAGTCCCTCCCCCCATTTACTTAGCCCCCAAACCGAAGAAAAAGGCCCCCCCGCCCCCCAAAAAAAAAGAAAGGACGAGAAGAAAATCTTGGTCACAAAAGGAGTGACGTTTTCCTATTGGTAAGAAGAAGAAAAAAAGACCGGCAAGGCATCAAAAGGAAAACGCTTTGCGGTAAGAAGGCATCGCCCTTTACTCGATCAATCTCGTCCTCTCAGAATATATTTCGCTTTTCCTCCTTTCCCCCTCCCGCATTCTCCTCCCACTTTCTCCTTCCTTCCCCCCCACATCTATCTCCACCGCCTCCATCTCTCTCCCTCATCTCCCCCCAGATTTTCTTGGTTCTCTGGTAAGTCCAAGAATCACTTCGAGGGTTAGGGTTCTCGGCACTCCAGTTTGGGCAACCGTGTGGGTGATTTAGCTCGTGGGTGTTAGTGGGTACTTGGGTTTTATGTGCTGTACTTGCTTGCTTGTTGTGGGCATTTCTGGGTTGTGCTCTTTTTGCTCTTGTTGTCTCGATTTTGGGTGAATCTCGCTTGAAACCTTGGTCGGGTGCTTCAGTGATTTAAGCCGTGTTTGTGAAGTTAGATTCTTGACTGATGGTTTAGTGTATCCGGAGTTGTGTGGCGCGATGCGGTGGCATTCGCAAAAGCTTGTGATTAGAATCTTGTGTGCTCTGGTTTGTTGAATTGTGCCTCTTTTTGGCGGCAATCTGATTGAAGGGTTCTGAAAATTTTTGGGTTCGGGCAGGAGTTGAGGTGGGGGACTGTTATGATGGGGAAGGGCTCGAAGAACTATTGCAAGTCGGCCTCCCACAGGCTGTTCAAGGACAAGGCGAAGAACCGGGTGGACGATCTCCAGGGGATGTTCATGGATCTGCAATTTGCTAGGAAGGAGAGCCGCAACATCGACGTCGCGGTCCTTGAGGAGCAAGTCCATCAAATGCTTCGTGAATGGAAGGCCGAGCTCAACGAGCCCTCTCCTGCATCGTCTTTGCAACAAGTTAGCTTCTCATCTGCATCGCCCTTTTTTACTTCATATGTCACCTTCCTGAACTTGCCCATTTAACTTTTCATGTTGAAAATTCTATTGATTGATGCATTTGTGTCAAGAGATTTCAAAATCAAAGTTAAAAGAATTTGGATTATTGTTAAGTTGCTTTTAACTTTCGTTTGAGGACATGCAGTCTAATTGAGAGAGAAAACAGTTTTGTGCATGATCCTGCTAAGGGTTGAGTCCTGGCAGGAGCCCTTTTTATTTCCTTTTGGTATAAAACCAGAGAGTCATCAAACCTGTATCTTTGGTGCACGATTAATTTTGCCAAGGGAAGTGGGTTTTAAAACTGTGTCTTGATGGGCCGTCTGGTAAGTTATGCTGAATAATTGTATTTTGATGGCTTACTGCAAGTTGTTGCCTTCATTTTTGAAGTTATGTTGAGAAGTTTTCTCCTTTATTTGATGGCTATAGGGCGGTAGTCTTGCCTCCTTCTCATCAGATATATGCAGATTGCTGCAACTCTGTGAGGAAGAAGATGATGCAACTAGTGCATTAACTCCACCCAAGGCAGAGCCAAATGATCAAAACCTAAATGTTGGAGATGGCACAAGCTTGCCAGAGGTGCTTCCCCCTTAACTTGTTCTGCAGTAAGCTTTTATGTTGACAATATGCTCCATGTAAGTTGAAGTGTTATCCTACAATCACTCTTTCAAACGTAGTAAATTTTTTTCCACAATATGTTAGTCTTATGCTTGTGTCTGCTGAATTTACTGAGGTTCGTGTGATCCAAGGTTCAAGATTTATGTATCTTAACGTCTAAGTGTGACAAGAGTATGTGTTAAGGATTACGATCGAGATTGAGAGGATGCTGAAGAATTATTTCACTTTAGTTTATTTTGGCCCTGCAACTTCTGATGTGACTTTCTGCTCATCTGCTGAATGCTTCCTTTCGTGGCTGAGCTTTCTGCCTGCAAGGATGTGTGGTTCACTTTGTGCTTTTAATCATTTGTTGCTTTGGTTAATTTACTGCTCCCTCTTTGCATAACATGCTTAAAAACTTTATTGACCAGATCACTGAGGTTAGATTATCTAGATCTCTTGATCTCATTCAAAGAACTAGTACACTAAAAGCTGATCGACAGTTTGAATGCATGAAGGGCTCCATTTGGTGTTATGCAAGAATATAAATGCAGAGTAGCTAGCCAAAAAAAAAGATTTGCACACATCAGCCAAAAGAAACTTTATGTGATGTAAACCTCCTAAAGAGGGATGACGGATTATAGTCACTTGTTATATAATAGTTTTCTTAGAAGTCATTGTTTTTTTTCTGAAAGTTTGCACGGCACTTAATGGGAATAATGGGAGATAAAGGAAGTTCATGAGGCACTTCTTGCCCAAGCAGAACAACTTGTTAAAACTTGCTCATAAGAAGTCCTTCACACAATTGAGCTCGCTCGCTCTCTCTCTCTCTCTCTCTCTCTCTCTCTCTCTCTCTCTCTCTCTCTCATGCACACATATGCACATGTGAAACTTCTTCTGATTTTCTGTCAAATATTACACATGCGAGAGCGCATTACCTAATTAAATAGCTCGAGTTCATTTCAAAACTGAACTTGCGTCTGGTGAGATTAAAGCGATCCTTGTGTTTTATCAACAGAAATGGGATCCTGTAGCCATAGTACATATTTTGTAATCGTGAAAAAGATATAAGCAATGTTCTAGTTTCTAGATCTTAGGGATCTTCCAATCCTAAGTGCCAGATTAGGATTTAAATTATTGCTCGTGATTCTATGTCATGCTTTGTAGTACTTCTGTTTATATAATTATGCTAACTTGCTGAGGCTTGAGCATCATCTAAGGCAGTGTCCATATATGACTAGTAAATATCATTGTGCTCTTATCTCCATGCCATGAAAATTCATGGTGGATTCTGATTGGAGATGACGGTGGTTCTCGATGCAGTCTATTGCTGATTGTCAGACTGAGTTTCATTATGTGAAATGAGTTGGAGTTTGAAATGGTGTATTCATATTTTTCAGGGATTTAATGGCAATCAGAGGCCACAGAAACGCTGCTTCCCATCTGCAGATCAGTGCAAAGACTCCCATCTTGGAATTGGTGCTGCAGCAATAGACAATGTCAATGGCATCAACAGCTTGGAACAGCTTCAGTTTGGATTGAATCAAGGGTTCAACCAAAGTTATTATGATAACTACAACAGCACAGGTTTTGGTGGAGAGGATACAATGCCTCATGTTGCCAACTGTCTACCAAGTATTTGCCCTCCACCTTCAGCCTTTCTGGGACCCAAATGTGCACTCTGGGATTGCCCAAGGCCTGCTCAAGGTTTGGAATGGTGTCAGGACTACTGCAGTAGCTTTCACGCTGCTCTAGCATTAAATGAGGGCCCGCCAGGCATGAGCCCAGTTCTCCGACCAGGGGGAATTGGTCTAAAAGATGGGCTTCTTTTTGCTGCTCTAAGTGCCAAGGCCCAAGGGAGAGATGTCGGCATCCCAGAATGCGAGGGAGCTGCAACTGCTAAGTCTCCATGGAATGCACCTGGTAAACTCGTAGTCCATTTTTTCTCTCATTTGGTTTTGTTCGGGTTAACAGAATTCTTCTGGGCTATGTATTCCCAGGTGACAGATAATGTACCCTTTTAGATTTTTTAATTCCCTGGATTTTGTCTTTTATGTTTGCAGAACTTTTTGACCTTTCAGTTCTTGAGGGTGAGACAATTAGGGAATGGCTATTTTTCGACAAGCCTCGCAGAGCATTTGAAAGTGGAAATAGAAAGCAGAGGTCTTTACCTGACTACAGCGGCCGTGGTTGGCATGAGTCACGGAAGCAAGTCATGAATGAGCATGGAGGGCTGAAAAGGTCTTATTATATGGATCCACAACCGCTGAACCACTTTGAGTGGCATCTCTATGAGTATGAGATCAACAAGTACGATGCTTGTGCCTTGTACAGATTGGAACTGAAGCTTGTTGATGGGAAGAAGAATCCAAAGGGTAGGGTAGCAAATGATTCTCTTGCTGATCTTCAGAAACAGATGGGAAGGCTCACAGCTGAGTTCCCTCCTGATAATAAGCGCTCTGTTAAGGGGAGAACCAAAGTTAATTCAAAGGATAGTGTTGGATACATTTATTCAGATCAGAATCACGGTGCAGCAGCAAATGAAATAGTCAACTATGGATTGGTTTCTCCATATGATTATCTCGTGGAGAACAAGGGTGAATATTACGTAACGTAAGGGAAGGTGTACGAAGAAGCTGCTCTTCTTGGTCTTTTCTGCATTAGCCTAAGCATTTTATCACAGGCTGCAACGGAGCTAACCCTTTTGCTGCTTGCATCAAGTCATAGTACCTATGAACAATAAGATCAACTAAACCTCAACTTCTTTTTGGGGTCATGCGGAGAGATCCATAAACTGGTGTACATTCTAACCTCTGGAATATTAACCTGTCCTTTATCATTATGACCAGTTGGAGACTAGGAAATGGATGGCAGCTCCTTGAGGTGATGGGTTGGTGGCCATTCCTTAATATATTGCTCAAATCCTTTTCTAGATCTGTTGAAAGAATTGTGCTTGTGTTGAAATCTTTAGGACACATTATAGTATATATGTTCTCGTACTGTCTGCATTGACGTTTTACAACATAATCTATCATCATTTTCAAGTGAATCGCCTGTGTGATTTGGGCAGTGATCTACATACAGATTCATGTTCTGTTGCGATGGTCCATGTTTTGCTTAGTAAAAAGCATTCCAGATTATCTCTGGAGCAATGAGCACAGCCTTGCATGTGATGTGAAGTGATTGGAAGCATCTGATTCTTTCGTACGATGCTTTCGCTCGTCTTGTTTTGTCTATCTGTCTATGCTGTGTGAAGTCCCAAAAGATTATTCAGAGCCAGGTGAGTCTGGGGAATAAGATGATAACACTAGCATGCCTTGGGGGCCTTTCCAAAAAGTAGTTTCTTTTTTGAGAATGTTAAGATAATTTGTTTAAATTCGATGCGATTGGTTGTCCACATAAAATAAAGATTGGATGGTGAAAATGAATGGCCATGTTTAGCATCCAATACAAGTCTTGACTGAGATTTATGTGATTTAGTGAATCTTACTTTACTAAGAAATTGGCATTGTCATTTTCTTTGGGAATTCGTTCGAACAAATTTAGTTGAGGTCAAAATTATACGAGGTTACGACATGGGTGGTCCATGAATTTTGTTTCATTGTTCAGTGTGGTTAATCAACTTTTTATTGTTCGGTCTTGTCCTTAAACCTTCAAATTCAACCAATGTAATTCTTTCACTAAAAATTTCAACACTGTAAGCTAACACGGCCATAATCTTTGTTTTTGTATTAACAAAAACAAATATGTTCTTTATAACTCATACTTTCTTCTGTATCAGTAAATACTTATACCAAATGACATTTATGCTATATTGTATTCTTTTCCTTTCTTTTCCCTCCCTAGCATCCACACAATATTACAACTGAAATACCTCCAAATATTCTCTTCTTTTTTTCTCATAATTATTTGAGTTCCTTTTTTTCCTATCTAATCACTCCATCCAAACTACCTGAGCATAAATAAATGAAAAGTTAAAGAAAAAATCTGCAAAATTAACTTAATAGAATTTTTTTAGAAAGTACAGAGAGAGGGGGGAGGGATCGTCCTAGTCTGGACCATATGGCCATCGACATATGGGGCAAGCCGTGTGGCTTAGTGAACAGCCATGCAAGCTGATCTATCTAACGCACGAGGGAGAAGATTACCAACAACGATTGTTAATTGTAACTCTCAGTGGGTGGCGATGCCGTCATTACAACGATATACAGATCTAGCGTCAGTTAAATGCCTAGGATGAGAGAGAGAGAGAGAGAGAGAGAGAGAGAGAGAGAGAGAGAGAGCCTCCAAGTTTGAACCATCTGGCCATCGACATATGTCGCAAGTCATGTGACTTTGTGAACAATCATGCGATTTTGAGTTGCATCACGCGATTGATATGTCTAGCCCATAGGGAGAGGATGACAAGCAACAATTGTTAATTGCAATCCTCAATAAGCCATGTGAATTAGTGAACAATCACGCGACTCAGAGTTGCGTCACACGATTGATATGTCTAACACATACAGAGAGGATGGCCAGCAACGATTGTTAATTGTACTCCTCTATGAGTGGCGATGCCATCATTGCAACGACATAGAGATCTACCGTCATGCCTAGGATATGAGAGACAGAGAGAAGCACTGAATTGTTGCTTGCGAAACAGTCGTCAAAGAGACTGTTAATGTTGCCGGCGATGACACCGGCAAGACTTGCTATGATGGGCCACGGCGTCGATAGCAAATGAGCACCGGCTGTGGCAGCTCTCTTCAGCCTCTCTCCCTCTCTTCTTCGATGGTTCTCTATAGCTTCTCTGATTTTCTTTCTAATTCTTCTTCCTCTATTAACTCTTTAGGTAGTGATCAATTTGGGTTTGTTTTAGACCTACTAAAAATCCACAACCTAGTTGGGCTTTGACATCATCAACCTATGATAACTTATTTTTAAATTTTGAGACAACGCGAAGTCATCCCTACCCATTGAACTCGCTCGAGAAGCAACTGCTTTTTCTCGTTACATGTTTAGAAAAAAAAAAACTTTCGCCTTTGTTTTGACTCTGTAAAATTGAAAAACCCTACCTTTCCACTTTCACTGGAGCATGTTTTGGTAGACTGCTTCCAATTTGCACGGTTTACATTCCTGTTTATAACAATTGGGGCCTTAAAGCAAAGAGAAATTGAGAACTACAAAATCTTGTGGAAAAGCCCCGCTTGAAAACGCGACTATGACGGCCTCACTCCTGAAGGAGCCCGTTAGCAATAGCCGAGAAGTAGAATTCAACATGAGACCACTATAAGTTTACCGATAAGCGCATTTACAACTCTCACGATAGATATGGCTCAGTTGGAGGTATACGCCTTCCCTATGTATGTTTTCATGTCTTCTCCATCTACTTTCTTGTCGCCAAACATAATAACACAAGCACATCCACCGCACTAATTTTTCAAGGACATGCACAGAAATACATTGAGAGAGAGAGAGAGAGAGAGAGAGAGAGAGAGAGAGAGAGAGATGATGATGATCGAGACCTGATGTATATACTCCACAATCGAAATGATCTCAACATCATAACAGTACGTTCGCATATACAATCAGAGAACTGGGTCAGAAGAGCAATGGATGCAGCAAGCATAAATTCAATGGGCCAATACACCCTGATCATTGTGTAACTCGGATAATACTCTCGAACAACTACAGTCTCGCTAGCCCCGCATAATAGAGACATGGTTCATATATAATTCTGCTAGGGACCTAATTACAGACTGCAAGGGTCACGAGCTATTTGCATCTAAGGCTAAATGCATCTGGGCATTAAGGCTTCAGCCTAAGCACCATCATCTTCCACGGTGTTAACCCGTTCGCATTCATCGATCCATTCGCTGTATCTGCAAGTTTGCAAGGTCTGTGTAAGACACGAGAGAGACATTTGAAAGAACTATAAAAGGGATTCTGGGCAAATGAACTTACATGTCTATTGGTTCAGTTAAAGCTGCAAAGACATAGAGAAGACAATAAATAGAGTCAGTACAAATTCGGGATACTCCTCAAAGCACATTATCTGTCACTTTCACAACAACTCTAACCAGATGAACTACAAAGAAAGAAGCTGTCCTAAGAATGAAGTTAATTAAAGGAATTGCAAAAGAATATGAAACACGATAAGTTCCCACACCTGTCTTACGCTTACCCATACAAAAGTATAGACATGAGAAAATACCTGTAATTGAGGTGCTAAACCTTTCTTGGCATATCCCGCATACAGCTTCACCAATCAAGTTCTTCATATCACTGAAACCAAAAATATGCAAAAAGTTAAAAAATCACTCTCGCCAAATTATACCTCATTGTAAGCAGCCTTGTTTATCACAGATACAATGAATTCTGAATCCAAAGTTTCATTATCCTATTCCTATTCTTTCTTGCTCCGAACTATAAGACCTAAATTTCAATGATGTGATTCACTTCTTTCAAAGGAAAATATCTTTTACATCCCTTCTCTCTGAGAGATAATTTGACCTATTTTCTTCTATTTAAGGTTTTCTGATAAAAACAAATGAAGGTTGTAAGACAATTGTTTTATCTAGCATCTCTACATAAGAAAGCTGAACATAATAGTTGGTTATGTGCACTTGTATCGGTTTGGTTTTAGGCTCTATAAGGCTGATTAATATTCCAAAAAGACTATTTGTAGAGGAACATTCCGCGCGGTACTGTTATACATCAGGATTGTTAAATGCTTGGAAATGCATAACATCAGGTGAGAGGGCCTCATCTGATACTTTAAAGAAAATATCAGAACACACTTCAGCAGGAAAATGGTCTTAAATCTATAAAAAGCTTTTTATGATATAATCATGCACTGTTTCAAAAAACAAAACATGTCGTGCAGTTTCAAAGTTAGTGTTCAGAGGATAAACCTATAACAGCCTGATTCCTATGAGAGGGGAAAAAAACAGAAACACAAGGAACTTTGAAACTTACAGGCGGCACTCCACACTTGTGCCATGGTTGCAGAAAGGGCAGCTGAAGACTGTATCAAGTCTGTCCATCCTCTTCTTAGGAGGTGGCTTTGCCCGAGACTTTCTCTTCCCCATAGCTCTAGTTCCTTCTGCTTTTAGTCTGCAATCAATCAAACATGATAAATCCACAAATCCCAAATGTAATGCTCATACAAGCCTAACCCTCGCACCCGTGCATTCAATCTATGCAGTTCAGGTCAATAATACAGGCCAGAATTACTTATCCCAACACGAGTTTAAAATTGGTAATCCAGAATAAAAAAGGGCATGCAAAAGTCAATTTAAGCAAAGAAAAATAAAATTAGAAACGGAGAAGCCCCAGAAAGAGTAATCTCCATCTGATAACAAAAACCCAATTGAGAACTCTCACTATTGTGACGAATGGAAAATATGCCTCGGGTGAAATTCTTTCTGATTCTACTCAAGTTTCTCAGGAGAGACAAGGAAATCGACCCACTACGCGAAAACATTAAAAACCCCCTTTTCTATTCAGTTTCACTCATCAAAAAGATCACAGGATCAAGAGACAAAAGTCTTCCGCTATCATGCCATAATAAGAGTCAAATTACCCTTCCACGAAAACCCTTCAACAATTCAATCTAATCTCTCCCCAATCCAAGAGCGTGAAAGAGAAAAATTCTTTCCCCTGATTCTTCCGTACCCGCTCAATCCCAACCAAATACGCAGAGAAGACAATGATTCGAACGAATTTCGCAATCAGTGCCTGGTTTTTCACAAGAAATCGAAAGACAGAGACGACCCAAAAAGACCGAAACTTCCCTACTCGATCGTGAATACCGAGCCACGCGCATTCTACGAAGAGATTAACAACGCATCCACGAACAAAGCCTCACCGAGTCATTCAAGAATCAAAGGGAAAGCAGGAATACGTACCGAGATCGATGAACAGTGCTGCGGTTCTTGAAACGAGAGCACAAACCCTAGGCCCCGAGAGCAATTTGGGAGAATTGGGAATGCAATGAGGCAGCGCGGTCGGTATTTATAAGGTAGGGTCAATTTTTTTTTTTTTATTCTCTCTTCGAGTTGAATGTTGGATTCGCCCCCCTTTGATCTTAAAACTTTGGTCACATTAAAGTTCTAAGATTTGTTGTGATTTTTTGGAGCTAGTCATTTAATTAGTGGATAGAGTAATCCAAACCGACATTTTATTTTGATAGCGAGGACTTATTTGCCCTACCCAAATCTGAGCGAAGGCGAGGGCCGGTGGTGGCTGTAGTGGCTCTTGTTGCCCATGGACCCAGGGCAAGCAAACCCTTGCTGTGACCACGGCAAGGACTGGCGGTGATGTTGCCCCCACTTTCTTGCCCTCTTGCCCCGATCTCTCTACGACTCTTGCACCCTTTTTCCGTTTTTGGTTTATTTTATTCTGCCACATTAGGACCATTTGTGTGGAAAATTTTTAAAAAAATTAATAAATAGATTTTTCGTCCAATAAGGAGCATTGGAGTTAACGGAGATACAAATTCGAAGAACGACGACAAGCTTTAAGACTTAAGTTACCCAAAAAGGAAAGTTTTAGGATTCGAATAATTGACCAACACGAGTTTTTGCATTTTCTCTAAAATTATCCTTTTTTTAAGGCAATGCTACTACCACCCCTATTTTGGCTGAGACACTTCTTTTTTTTTTCAACTCTATCTTCAACTTAATGTTTCTTTTTTTATTACGATAACCAACAAAACTGCATTTATTTCTATTTTGGGATAATTGTACTGGAAATTCTAAAACTTGTTATAAAAGTACAATCAAATCTTAAAACCTATTACGAAAGTGCAATTGAGTCTAAAAACTAAAAAAAAATGCAATCAAGTCCTAAAATTATCAAATTTGAGTAATCAAATCCTTTTTCATTAACTTCGATCAACTTGATAAACGAAAAATGTTAACAAAGTTAAGGACTTGATTGCATCAACTTGACAAGTTATAAGACATGATTCTGCAAACTTGATAAGTTTTAAGACTCAATTGTACTTTTTGACAGTTTTAAGACTTAATTGCACTTTTGTGACAATTTTTAGAACTTGATTGTACTTTTTAAAAATTTTAGGACTCAATTATATTTTTGTGACAAGTTTTAGGACTCAAATGCTAAACATGCTTATATTCGGGTCATATCTAAATATTAACAAAAGATACAAAAAGGAGGAAATTAAAGGAACTTTTTGCTATTCTACTTTTATTACGAAGGAAGTAATTAATATCGATTAAGTGGATCATAACTTTAAACTATGTTTAAATCTTTCTTCTAAAATAATCTAATGTGAGTTTGAAAGCGAAGAAGGTGCAACTAGATTTTCAACCCCGATCTTGCAATTCGGATTAAAATAAAGAAAACACAAAAAAAACAATGTTTAACTTTATTTAACCAAAAAAAAACAAAAAAAAAACAATGTTTAACTTTAAATACCTATGGACTTATTCCGAAAACAAAACATGATGTAAGATGAGATGATATCCTATTGGGTGTAATTAGGCATTTATATTGTGAAACTTATTAGAGAGATGCTAGAAATAAATGCAATTTTGTCAATTAGCCTTATTAAAGAGGAACAACAAATTGAAGAGAGAAAGATATTTTGATCGGTTAATCGAAAAAAAAGAAGTGTCTTAGCTAAAATAGGGCTGGAATAGCCCTGCCTTTTTTTAAGGTGAAAAGTTTTAAAAACTGAGAGTTTATGAAAGTACAAGAAAATTTTTTCGCTTCCATTATATTTTATTCTCTTCTCTTCATTTTCAAGATCTGGGAAAAGACAAATATAAATCAAAAGATCTGCATTACACCGGCCATCTAGTTTAAAAGCTTTCATACTCGAAAAAAAAAATTGTATTGGTTTTTCTCATAAATAAATACTAGGGTTGAGGCAAGTTCTAGGCAGGTGCGTGATTGTCAGCAAATTATGTATATATTGAAAGAAATTATTATATTTAAAGCAAGAGAATGATTATTTTCCTTGTGTATTATCACATATTCAAATGAGCAATCCTGGGGTTCTGCTACTTTTTTTCTTTTGGTCAGGTGTTCTGCTACTTTACATTAGGAAATTTTTCATTAGACATTTCCAGATTAATTTCTTTCTTTTTCCAAATTTTGTTTCATTGCTTCTATATAGGGCTTTAAAATTACTTTTGTGTATGAGAAACAGATTGTTAATTACTTATAGCGTTGACTATGGCTCTCCCAGGTCAAACATACGTGATGTTTAAACTGAGGAAATGCTTCAGTTTTTAGCATAAGATCCAGCATATGAATATTTATTTTAATGTAAATAGTCACAAGTGGGTTCAATCTCCTGTCAAGCGTCTTTCAGAATTTTGCCTTCTTTAGGTAAGTTAGAAGCCATAAAAGAGCGACATGACTTTTATTTTAATATAAGTTTAACTATTCAAGCACTTTTGTTGAATTTCTTTCCATAAAGTTTAGGTCGACATGACAAAATTCAATTTTAATCTGTACTTTTTAATCTTCAATCAATTTTGTTGTTGTTGTCAACGTCCTTCAATCAGACAAGAATCTAATCAAATTCTAAATATTTGATAAACAAAAATTACTAAATGATTTTTTTAAGGGTTAATACTACGAAAAACCTCAAACTGGTACACTTGTGATAAATTTACCCTTAACTAATATTTTGATAATAAAAAACCCTAAACTGGTAGACATGTTATGTATTTACCTCAAACTAATATTTTGACAACCAAAAACTCCAAATCAGTACATTTGTGACAAATTTACCCTTCGTTAAATTGGATTAATATCACGAAAAATCACAAACTGATACGCCTATAACAAATGAAGGATAAAACCCTAAACTAGTACACCCATCAACTGTCACGTGTCATTAAACTCAAAAATTTACAGATAAAATTTAATGAAAACTAATAGATGGTAAAATTATTATATGTATACCAGTTTAGGGTTTTTTCGTGGTAAAAAAATTAGTTTTGAGTTTATCATATGTGTATCAATTTGGGATTTTTGCTTATATTAACCCTTTTTTAAATATGAATGAGAGATGAATGTCCAAGTTAACAAGAGATAACTCATTATTCTCAAATCATTGTACTTGCGTGCTGCGCTCATAAAGCCATTTTAGAAGTCCGAATCTATGTTTTTCGACACGTGCATAATATGAGGAAATAACACATCTAATTAGAATTAGTTGAAAGTTCAAAGAGTCCTTGATAATTTTTGTTAGAATAGTAGGATAATGACATTGCAATTATATGAATTTTTGCCCGATATTCAATCTGATACGCAATTTTCTTTGTTCAAAACATGGCATAATGTGGTAATGGCGTGCCATATCATGAGTTCTTCCTAACTTAGGTCACCCACTCCGTAAAAATCAAGAACTATTGCCTAGTAAGAGGGTGAATTCAAGTGACAACGAATTTGAAATCGACGGTTTTTTCTTCTTCCTTTTCCTCCATGCGTATGTGGTCACCACAACTCTTAAGTCACCTCTATTGGAGGTCAAAAACCGGGGAGAGAATTATATTAATGCCAGTTCACTTTTAAACTTTGCAACGTAGCCAATTCAGTCATAAATTTTTATTTGAAATCCCAATGCAGTTATTCCGATCAATTTTTGCCAGAGAATACTAACGTGACAGTATACTACATAGGACGGTCAACGATGACTAGATCGCTATATCAACGATTTTCCGGCAAATATTAATCGGAATGATTATATTGAAATTTTACACAAATTTTTTGTAACTAAGTTGATAAAATTAAAAAGTTTATGACTAAACTAACATTTATACAATATATTTATGACTAATTGGGTAACTTCTCCAAAATCTAATGGTGGTGGTGTTGCTAGTGGCAATGGTGATGAGTGGTGGGTGGCAATGTGCAATGGTTGGAAGAAAAATTATTGTTGAGAGAGAGATGGGGAGAGAAACGTGAACCGAAAACATGTAGAAGGCTAGATTTAATAATAATAATGATAACTTTACGTGAATAATTTACGAACTGGTAATCTCGTCATATTTTTCATTTAAGTAAACAAGTAAAAGTTTGGGTAGTTAATTAAATAAAATAAATAATTGAGATATCAAATATGGGTGAGCATGATCCGGGTGGGCAGTTCCCACCTTAGAACCAGAAATTGCCAACTAAGGACAAGTTTCAAAAAATTAAAACGGGGAACTACTTGCTAGTCTGGTCCAGTTCTCATGTGGGTCCATGGAACTGGTCTCCAATTCCTAAAAAGTTGCATTTATGAATTGATACCATTTTCTATGTGGATGCTTCTTTACAATGGAAATTGTGTGTGTGTGTACACCAGTTTGTAGCCAAGATTAGTATAAACCGATTTGTTTGGTCTTTGATTGATCAAGGAAAAACAACATTACATATTGATGGCTATACCTTGGAAATCTTAATACCATAATGCCTTTCAATTGATATATGCATATCAAATTGATCGCAAATCTCACACAGGCCTAAACAATGTATACTTACAAAATCATTTCCTTTGTCCTTCAAAGGAAGTCTAGATGGACTAAGAAATGAAACTCTACTCGCTTGATAGACACAAGAACGACGAGTTAATGTTCCAACGATGAGTATTTGTGTATTTCAATTGACATTTGATGCAATCCTAGTTTTATTAGTCCATAAATCTTGGAAGATATACCAGAGAAGGCGTTTGTATTTCAATTGACACAAAGTCCTTGCTGAATATTGTACAAAGTTATAGTTGATGATCAAATTTTGTTTTTTTACATATATATATCAATTCGGTCTGGCTGGACGGTTCCTTACTTGGAATCGGACTGGTACTTATCGATTTTAATAAATTGGATCTGGGAACCAGACTGACCCATGGGAACTACCGGTTCTAAGCCGATCAGATTCGATTCCGGGCGATTCTTGATTCCTTTGTACATTCCTAACATTAAATGTAACAATAACTAAAGTATGATTTCCTTCGTATCATTATCGGAGATATTCTAACTCACCCTAGGGTCTTTGGTTACCGTTAACCCTAGAGATTATTTGCTATGAGGAGTGGAGAGTAAAACCCAAAAGGCTCTCTCCTATACGCCTTATTTTACATCTTGACGATCGGACCTCCTCGAGCCCCTCTCCGCCCCCCATCCTATATATTTATTTTCCCATAGAGGAGGAAATACCTATTTGTGCTTTACATTTCGAGGATTAAGATAAAAGCTTTTTAAAGACGTGCTTAGGTTTCTAATAATATTAATGCTTAGGGACGAAAAGGGATAATGTTAATTTCGGTCAACGTCAACTTCAAGCGCTCTCGACAAAACCAAAAAAGGCAAAAAAGAAATGTTTTTTTTTTGGGGCCAAAATCCAACGTTGAGCTCCTCCATAAATATCTGAATCTAGCGACAGCACGCCATCGAACGACATTAATAATAGACGTCGACCCCGACCCGACCCAGCTAGGGTTTTCGTGTTCCGATTCCGATTCGGAGATAGTGGGGGAGGTGAAGAATCGATTCAGCTCCCGTCCCTCATCGTCGGCTCCACAGCGGAAGATTCTTGGTTCCTCGCGAACGGTAGCCGCTCGATCGCGCCGCGAACGAGGTCGATCGCCTTCTTCGAGATCTGGGTCGATCTCCTCTTTCGTGCCCGAGTCGTGTTTCGTGTTCTTTGGGAAGGGGGTGGTGCGCGCGTCTCTCTGTGAGCCATGGGGAGAGGAAAGTTCAAGGGCAAGCCCACCGGTCGCCGCCAGTTCTCGACCCCCGATGAGCTCAGTAAGCTGGAAAAACCGCCAAAGATTTCGTCTTTCTTGCGAAATTTCGTCGACCCTCTTTTCGTCCCGTTTGGTATCGCGTGTTGTTGTGGGGGAATAGTCCGTTCGTTGACCTTTCAGAATATAGTTTGTTTGGGCGTGATCGGGCTGGATTTGGGTGTTGTTCTGTTTTGCTGGATCTGTTGGTTCTGAGATCTTGGTGATTGAGGAAATAAAGTGGAACTTGGGAGGAGGTGGTGGTGATGATGATGTTTTAGAATTTGTCTGGAAATGATGTATTTTTTCTTACAGTTGAGTTTTGATTTCATAGTCATGGATATTGAGAAAGAAAGAATGAGGGTGGTAGTCGGATCTACACTGTAGTATGATTGTCCCGTTGCAACAGGGAGCGACGTGCAATTTGATCTGAGCCTAGATAAAACAGTTGTCAGCTAATGATTCTAATTTTCCACTGGTAAAATTTTTGATAATGGGAAGGGTACGGATGTTGTTTATGGAATCGAATGCGTTTTCTCTTTTGACGGTATTTCCTTGTGGGACAAGGTGGGTTTGTTTTGTCAATTTGATGATTAGGATTACTTGATATCCATAACAGTGATTACAATGAGGACCCTCTGAAAAATGCCCTCTAAAAGCAATGATTACAATGAGAGAGAGAAAACTAAGTTGGAGTTCTGTGCTCTCTTACTTCTGAATATCCTAAAGTCAATATTCAGAGAGATTGTACTTGGCAAGCTCTCACAGTTGCTATCTTTTGATGAACCTGTTGTGTTTTTGCCTGACTTTATACCTGGCTAAGCTGGCTTTGTTGTTTACATTGTTGCAGTTGCGGGTACTTCCAGTCGTCCTCGCACATTCAAACAGGTCTCTCTCTCTCTCTCTCTCTCTCACGGAATCTTGAGTGCTGGAGGGCTTTTGTTTAATTCTTTCACACTATTTTACATGATAGTATACTACAATAAGTGTGTATTTTGTTCTCAGGAAGAAGCTGAGCACGTAGAATCTGAAGAAGAATCGGAAGAAGAATCAGGAGAAGAGTCTGGTGAAGAGACTGAAGTGAGTAATGCATGCCTGCCTATTTCGGTTGAAAAGGTCATTTGATTACGTTCAATTGTTTATGGCGAGACTTGATTTTGTTGAACTTTTTGCAGAAGCGGAAAGGGACTGAAAGTGTTATTCAAATTGAAAATCCAAATTTGGTGAAGGCAAAGAACTTGAAAGCTAAAGATGCTGATGTAAGTTTGTATATCTCTGAATACATTTTAGTGTTGCCAAAACATTGGCGATCTCCTTCTTAAAATCCTACTGGGTGTTGTCTTTCAGGCGAGCAAGACAACGGAACTTTCAAGGCGGGAAAGGTTTGTAGATGCTTATTTGCTTTTCTCTATGTGATTGCTATTTGCTTGCATTAGGGTTGAACGAAAGTTTTGGTGTTTTCTTAGGAGTTTTTTATTCAAATTGCAACACGACAGTTCTCTGACTTTCTTTAAATCTTAATGGTCTTGTCATTCTTGGTTTTTTTAGCTTGAATTCGAAGTTTTTGAATTTTTTTATTCATTGAAGAAGTATTCATCTGTTAATTGTCTTTACGTGAGCAGGGAGGAGATAGAAAAGCAGAGAGCTCACGAACGATACATGAGGCTACAGGAACAAGGAAAAACAGAGCAAGCCAGGAAAGATTTAGGTAAGCAGTGTTTGGTTGAACAGAAACAGGATTTCATGTGTCCGTGTATATTTATATTCTTTGTTTCATTAGTCATATGGGTAATTCGTTGTTCACATGTGCAACATAGTTGGGTATTTATTACCTATATCATGTAAACTGTGGTGTAATTATGCCCTTCCTGAAGTGGTTTCGATATTTTTGGCATCTAATACGGGGAGGCAGCGGACTTTCTAGCTAGTTAACTATGATATTCAAGTTATGACAAAAAAAACCTACTGTACTCGATTAATTTTTGGTAGTGTTTGCTGTGTAAAAGTACTGATGAATGACTATCCCATTAAAGTTCTTATTGACTTTGGAAAGGAAACTGGCTTGCTTGCTCACATGCTATTAGCCCACTGACTTTATTTCTTTCCTGTCTTTAAGTAGAACTACGGCTATGCTTTGAAGTTAGTAGTATGAACATCTTGGCGAGTTTAGATTGTGTATTGCGATGAGTAAGTATATCAAGCTGATGGAATAAGTATCTTCATTTTGATGAAGATGGAGGGAGAAGTCAAGCAAGACCGAGGTTGGTAGACAATTTGTTGCCCTGTCGGCGAAAAGGAGGGAAAGTAATAACTTGACTTGTAATCTGTAAGATGTAGTTAAGTCAATCAATCAAAAGCAAAAATAGAAAGAAAAAAAGAAAAGAAGGATAAGCAGTGTTGCGTCTTTTGTCTTTGTTGATATGCCAGTGAAGCCTAACATAGTTTAAAATCTCATTGCTAAATTTTACTGCCGCAAAGTTTAATTTGAGCTCTTCATTTAGGACCTACTATTGAAGTTTAATGTTTGAAATTATTCACTTTTAGTTATAGTCACTCATGATATATGATATTAAAATACAATCCCGGATATCATAACTCTTATTCCAAGTCAACACTAGCTAACCAGGGTCAGGTTTGATATTGGTGTCTAAATAAGTGCTTGCACATATTATGTCAGTGGCGTCTGAGCTTTCTGTATGAATCTCATCTGTGACAAATCCAACTGGGAAGAAAGGGACCAGGCAATGGGAAATGTTATTGTCTTCTCTTTTCTTTTTTTCCTTCCCATATAGACCAGAAATGTGCATCACCGTCCATAGTAGGATGTGGAGTCGCCTCCATAAGACTGTAAGACTAGTATCTTTCTCATTGTTGGTTCATAATTTAAACCGTACAATTTGATTCAATTCGTGTGTAAACCGATTTGTTTCGAGGGTGTGAACCAAGTTAAAAAAAGAATCGTCCAATTTAGTCGCGATTCATTTACGATTCGGCTGCTGATGGACCAATATAGCTATGAATGTTTCTATCAAGTGTGTCACTTGATATTAATCTAGAATCTAGTGGTCTAGCTACTTGAAACCTAATTTGGGTTTGATAGGTGAATACATACATTGAACAACTAGATGAAAGCTAAAAATATGATTGATGGAAAAGTGAGGATATTCTTTTATGTTATAACCATGCAAACCACAAAGTCAATCTTGACTATACTTCTCCTTGTTGGTGTTATTGAATAATCATTATCATATCCATTCCCTTCTCCTTTCTAGTTTTGGTTTTGCTGCTCATTATTGCGCTCTTATTTCCTGCAGAGCGTTTAGCCCTTATTCGGCAACAAAGAGCGGAAGCTGCCAAGAAGCGAGAAGAAGAGAAAGCCGGTAATTCTTTGAGGCTGCTATATTTCTCGTTCTTGTTTCACCCTTATCACCAAAAACTGATTCAAAAACTCTTTCATCTACAGCCAAAGAGCTGAAGAAGGCAGATGCTCGCAAATGATCCTTAGAGAGAGCACACAGAGGAGCGTTCTCTTGCAAAACAACAAAAAGAATATGTGAAGATTAAAGACATCACGTTTCTATTCTAGCAATTGGTGCAAACAGTATATTTTATCTTCCCAGTATTACTACTGAAAGCATGTGGTACTGTTCTCGATTGGCCTTCCTATGAGTAAAGGCGTTTATGGTGACTATTTAGAAAATCTACCATGTTTGGCTTGTTTGCAGAGCAATGTTTTGTTCAGGAGTAGCTACGTCAGGTGACCGCTCTTTCCCGTGCTACTTCAGGCTGAGAACTGCGTGGATTGACCATCAATTAAGATATGGATTACGCTGATAAAAAAGACTGATTACAAGAACAAGGCTATTTGTGTGATACTTCATTATCATAGCAATGATGGGTTGACGCTGCCAAGCATCTCTGCTCAATGTACCCAAGGTTGATTTTGAAGTTAGAATATGAGGCTTCAAAGTGATTGAATCTTCTATGATCAAATCTGAGAAATACAGTGCACTCATACGATGAGGACAAAGATGACCCACTTTTCAAAATTTTAGAAAGTAGTACGTACTTTTACTCGAGGGACAAAAATGGCCGTCGACAGCGGAAGTTTGAGCCAATTTTAAAATGTCATGTATCATATAACCATTGGCAACATTGTCCAATCAAACTTCAGACGGAGGATAGGTGTCCATGAATTACTAGTTTGATCAGTTATGTAAGTATTTGTCAATCAAATTGGATTGCTGCGGTGCATGATCGTTTGGATGAAAAAGATATCAGTGGTCCTTATTATCCCTCGAATAAGAAAATGTGCTTATCTTTTTGGGGACATTCGAACATTGATGCCTTTACTGTCGTCAACGTGCTTTTTTTTTTTTGGGGCATTTTGTAAGCGAAGCATTATAACCGGGATTAAGCCAATTTTCTTTAGTATTAGCTGGCTCAAAAAGCTTCTTTATAGTCGTGGTGGATGTACTGGGTTGAAATCGGGTCTACAGGTCCTCGCTTAGCAGAGTATGCACGGAGGTAAATGTAGTGCAGAGTGATACATGGACGACTTTGTTGGCAGCTGAAACATGACCGAGAAGACAAAAAAGGTGAGAGAGTGTGTGGAGCTCTCACAATTACGTAAATGACACAAATGATTCATGAATTTTTGCCCAACAGATAATTTCGACCATGAATTTTTTATTTGGTCAATGTAGTCCCTGGACTTTTGGTACATGTACAATTTAGTCCTTAGACTATATGGAAATGTTTAATATTGTCCTCGAACTTAAATTAATGGAAGGACATCATTGAATAATTTTATACAGTTCATAGACTAAATTGACATGTACCAAAAGTCTAGAAATCACATTGAACAAATTAAAAGTTCAGAGACGGCATTACATATTAGGCCAAAGTTTAAGCACCATTTGTGTCATTATCCCCTCACAGTTCTTAAGTTACACTTTATCCTGTTACTTCTTCACTGACAAAGTGCGGTTTTGCTAAGGACTTTGGTGAATTAGAAATGTCGATTGTGTTAGAAACACAGTAGAACCAGAAAATGATTGTTTTACAAATATTGTCCACCCTAAGTGAAATAAAATCTTTCTTCGCAGACGACCTATTCGACGAAGAGTCTACGTTCCTCACCTGGTGCTTAGGGTACGTTTGGTAATGTTTCTGTTTTTGGGAATAATTTCTTTTGGTAAAGAATGCTTTTGGTAACTACACAAAATTTCTATTTCTAGAATAGAAAAAGAACATAAATATGTTTGGTACAACAAAAAATATTTCTATTCCTAATTTTTTCATTTAATTATAAAAATGTCGGTGAAAACTTAACAATTCATGTTTGGATAAAAGTATACTAGAAATATAGTCAAAATATATTACGATATAGAATTTGATGATCTTAACACAATCATAAAGAATATTACTCATTGTAGACAAAGCAAATACTAGGTGGTGGTCAAAGAAATTGGGATTTGGGGTTTAGCATTTATGGTTTAGGTTGTTAGGGTTTTGTGTTTAAGGTTTTAGGGTATAGGGTTTTGGGTTTGGTTTGGGATTTAGGGTTTTGAGGTTTTGGGTTTCAGGTTTGGGTTTTGGGGTTCGAGGTTTGGAGTTTGGGTTTTAAGGTTTGGATTTTGGGATTTCGAGTATTAGGTTTTAGGATTTTGTGTTTAGGATTTCGGATTTTAGGGTATGGGGTTTAGAGTTTTAGGATTTAGGGTTTCGATTTTCGGATAGGGTTTTAGGGTTTTGGGGTTTGGGATTGGAATTTAGGGTTTTGAGGTTTGGGGTTTGGGTTTGAATTTTGGGGTTTCGGGTATTGGGTTTTAGGGTTTACGGTTTTAGGGTTTTGGGTTTTAGGATTTCGGGTTTTAGGGTTTGGGGTTTAGAATTTTAAGATTTAAGGTTTCGGTTTTTGGGTTTAGGGATTTAGGGTTTGGATTTTGGGGTTTAGGGGTTGTGGGTTATGGTTTTGGGTTTGGAGTTTTGGGTTTAGGATTTTAGAGTTTGGGGTTTTGGGATTTAATGGTTTATGAAATTGTTTTTCTAAGATGACATTGTTTCTTTTTTGTTTCTGGGAACAGAAAAGTAAATTTTTTTTACTTTTTATTTCTGTTCCAAATCTATTTCCTAGCCACTTTCCTATTCCGGGGAATAGAAAAATTAACTGACGTACACAAACGGATTTTTGTTCTTTTTCTGTTTCAGGGAACAAAATAATAGAAAAACAGAGAAATAGATACGTTAACAAATGCGCCCTTAATGTACCCCCGAGAGTCATATCCATTCGAGAAACATCTAGCGAACATAAATATGCTGTTAGCTTGCCTGATTACGGGTTGATATAGTGAGGTCCATCTTTAATTTCTCCTTTCCTACGTGAGCACGATGCCATGAAGAGAAAATAAATTTCGTGTGTTGCGCACGACAACCATGATTTCCCATGAAGAGCAACAACCGGCTTTCTTAACAGCTGAGACATCGTCCGTGTTTCCTTTGTTGATCGTCTCTCTTTGGCAAAGCTGCAGGGCCATCACTTATGTCGAGAGCCATCCTGCTGACCTCACGACAGATCTGAGATCTGAGTCAACACTTCCGTGAAGGCACTCTTGACATTAAGTGCCTCTAGAGCATAGTAGTCCACAAAGAAAGTGCACCTCTCGTGGAAACGGCTAGGAGACGATGCAGGTCTGCCTAGTTTCCAACGAGCATGGTCATGACGTTGGCCTCTTGTGGTGTTGCAAGTATCTTTTAGCCATCTTTCCACATTCTCAATCATGACATGCCGAGTGATATGATAGGCCGGCTGTGCCTTGATAATATGCACTCCTAATTGCACGATCTCTATTAGCTATGTCAAAGGATATTATGAGACAGTGAACGAAGTGGGATCAGATGGAGTTTTGGTTTCGATCAAGTCCATTAGATGAGAGAATTTTTTCAACAACACCAAAACAACCAAACTCTGAGTAGAATGGAACTGAAAAATGAGTATATGGCATGATGAACTAACGCAGAAGGAAATATAATCGGTAAAGTTCTTATATCTGATGATAACTTTCAGTTCATCCGAGAAAGCTGGTCTTTCTTCATGACGAAAAAAGATTCAATACGTGAGTTGCTGAAGTTAATATATATGATTCTATGGCCATAACTGGAAAAGTTTCGGTTGGCCCTAGTGTTAAGGGAAATGTTTCCGGATGTTGGTCTTGGGTTCAAACTCTCTTTGAGACTCCTGTCTACTTTAAGCAAACAAATGTATCATCTCAGAGCCAACTCTACACTGAAATTGGCTCTGGATGACACGATTCCTCGGTTGCATTCTGGAACTAAAGCCATCTTCAAGCATTGAACTCAAATGCTTCACGACTTGGTTAACCAAATGGGTTATTGCTATGTCTATTTAAGTATAAATCTGCTGCTTTCTTATTAGGTTTTCACCACCACATGTTCATGTTTGGTCTAGGATGACATTGTATTTTTCATTATGTTTTCTGAAGATTGAGACTACCACTGTGGCCCTACATTTTTTATTCAAATTAAGCAAGGAGCTAAGGCCCGTGTGCTGGATAAATTAACTGGGACGTAGGCACGATGACAGTCCTAACCCGATGCACTTTCACTTGTTCCAGTTGCATCTACTGAGTTTCTTATTGATAATTGATCTAGATAAAGCTCCCTAGAAGCAGGAGAAACAGGAAGAGATACAGAGAAAAAACAATAAGAAAACAACATAACATGAAGCAACCGTGTCCACAATTAGGAAGTCCAGTTGGGTTTAGCAACAGCTTGCCTTAGTTTCCTTGGGGCTTGTTTTGCATTTGGCATCTATGAACAATCTGAATAAAAGCATAGGATGACTGCAAGCAGCAAACCAAGGAAATAGCATTTGGCCATTCAAACTCAACTTCTTGCATTTCCAAAGAAATTCCCTCTGCGTTGTCCTCTTATCACTTCAAACTGAATTTGGCAGTATATGCTTGTAGTCCTAAGATGGGAATCATTGTATTGGCGTGTACTGAACTAATGTAATAACAATCCTTTACTTTTTCTTGCTGCTGATAATAGCCCTATGCAGAAAAAAGAAAACAGAGAGAAAGGAAAAAATAAAACAGAATTGCACACAGAAAACTCAATAAATTGAGACACAAAAAAACGAAAACAACTAAGGTGACCCCTGCCAATCTAGTGACGGTGAGGAAGACAAAACAGAACCAGTTGCATAGATGATGCAACAAGCTAATTCAAAAATGCTCCCAAGGAGTAAACTACGATAAGAAGGTCCGCATACATGCTGTCATAAGAAGAGCAGTGTCTCCAAGCACAAAAAAAAAAGAAAAAAAGAAAAAGGAACGAAGAGTAGTGTCTTTCCAAATACACGATCGCTCTTCAAGTTCAAGCTTTTTAGAAACATAGCTTGACATCATTCGTGCCCACTAATTTAAAATTCAATGGCTCTGACATCAATAGTTATGTAACCTGTCAAGAGGAGCAGTTTGACAAAGTGAACTTGCTCAGTTATCCACTTACTCGTTTAAGCCCACAGGGATAAGAAATTTCCAAGACGTACCTTGGTTTTGGACCTTCAAGACTAAAGTATGACATCCACAGGATCATCTGCATTTTGTTGATAAGAAGGTCGGACCTAAAGCGAAATTGCGCGAGGATAGATAAACTTGACGCCGTCATCTTTCTCAAGAATGTAGAGATTAGAATGCGCATAATCTCCAGTGAGCACGCGGGAAATTCTGGTGCATTTTAATCTCGCGATTCTCAAAGAAGACAATCCTGTGAGGTCGCAACTTCACTCAAACATTCGCAGTGTGTGAAATCCAACTCTTGAAGCTTCTCAAGATCTTTTATGGCTTCAGGAAACCCTTCTAGGTAAGTATGAACCATCTTTAGCACTTCAAGATTTTTCAATTCCTTGACAGAAGAAGGTAATTCATTGATTAAGGTGTACGACAGGTCCATTTCCTGTAGCCGAACAAGCTTTCCAATGAAATGTGGAAGTCCTTTTAGCTGCTTGCAACTTCTTAAAGCAAGCTTCCGAAGATTCTTTAATAATCCAATGGAATCAGTGACTTCACCCAATACTTCACATTCGCAAGCACTGAGAATTTCCAGTGCTGGCGGAGAGCCTTCCTCAAAATGAAGTCTTTCAACTTTAGTTCCGTAAATGAGAGCTCTTTCAATGCTTTTAGGGAAAACAGTGCTGGCGGCAAATGTTTCATTGATATGCAACGCTTCATGTTTAAGGAAACTAGATTTTCTAAGCTAGAGATGGATTCATCAATTGTTGGAGTTGATAATAAACAACCTTCCAGGATCAAGCAGCATGAAGGCATTGAGGCAGGGAATTCCAGAGATGCAGTGGTCCAGGGACAGCCTTTCAGGTTCAAGACTTTCAAACTCCCAGCTTTCTGCAAAAGCAACATGATTCATATATTTAGTTACTACTTCAACTATAATGTCCTAAGAAAAAAGGTGCAGGCGCATTTATAAATGAAGAAGCGCACAAGCACGTACACCCCATACCAGCATTAATCGTTTCCAGTCTTCCAAGTTCAATTCGACTGGGCTCAAACATAAGTTGAGAATTACCAGGTTCTTCATATTCAATGCAAATAACTTAGATTTCTCATGGCATCCTCGCCAATCAAGCCATACTAAGTTCGAAAGAAGATGATTCTCCGGATTTCCTTCAAGACCGGCATTATTCAACTCAAGAAACCTCAGATTTGATAGATGATGAAAATGGTCACAATGAACACAGTCGAATACCCGTTCATCTTGATTAAAATTGAGGGATACACGGAGAGCTTCAACCTTTTCGGTACACTGCCAATTTGGCTGAAAAAAGGGAAGTGCGAAATTAGAACACAGATATATGCAATGAAACAATAATATAACCATCGTATCTAGAGGAAATGTTAACAAGCATAATGAAGAAATCTCAGTGTCATTTTACCATCTTTTTCCGCAATGTTGTTTGGACATCTTTGTAATCCCACAGCCTGCTGCGCCTGCTGCGCTTCCCAGGGTTTTGAAGATTTTCCTTGACAATTTCTCTTCCCAGGATTTTTAATTGGTCGTGCATCCAAAACTCATTTTCTTTTCCAATTTTTAGGAAAGAAATATTTTGAAGTTCATGAACTCCTCTATTTGAAGTCGCTTGCCTTCAACACTTGTTCCACTTCTTTTTGCGGCTCTCGATCTAATTTTTGCAAAGGAGATTGCTGTGCTCTTCCTATACAAATACGATCCCACAATTTCAATGGCAAGAGGAAAGCTTTCCGATGGCAGAAGTGATGTTGCTTGGCAGAGAACGGTAGCCCTCTAGGGGATGATTCTGTCGAAAAGCATGTTCATAGAGAAATTTAAGAACATTATCTTCATCCATAGAAAAACCCTCATGTTTATTAATTTCTCCAAGCTCATAACACCCAATAACGTCTTTTCTAGGAGGGTCCTACTTCCTGGACCAAATCAAGTTAGCTGCTCAACCAATTGTTTGATTTGTCTAAAGTCGTCTACATCATCTAGGACAATGAGAATTCTTTTGGTTCGGAATAGGAATTTATACCCTGGAGGACTCTACTTCGGACGGTGTCCTCTCATGAGGTCTCGAATTACTTTCTTTTGTTGTGATACCACTCTTTTATATTCAGTCTCATCTCGAACATCTTTAAGAAAACTGCAACCATCAAAGAGGTGACTGATTTTGTTATATACCACCTTTACGGGAGTGGTTTTGTCAATCACGCGTCTCCACTTCGTCTTTTGTCCTTCCACAACTTGTCCATCCTGATTATTTACACCAAGTTTTTGCATTATCTCTCGCACTTCTCTGTCTATTCCTCCTAAATTTTTAGTAACATCTTGCTCATCAATTCTCAAGAGTTACCAAAGTTTGAAAATGACATTCTTTACAGGTTCGTGATACCTACAAAATAAGGAAAACGTTTGCATTTTTATTGTTATATATAAAGGGCCGGGAGAGGAATGAAGAGCGCTAACGACCCCTCTGTACATCACGGAACGATCTGGACATCACGGAATGTTTGGGTTTGATTTTCGAGGAACGTATAGAGGGTGACATCAATTAACCAAGAAAAAAATATAAGGATATGCAACATTACAAAATGGATAAGACGAGATTTAAAGATGCATTGCTATTAAAAAGGAAAAAGCAAAGTGAAATCTCCAGAAATTAATTGAACTTCAGAAGGAGCGTGGCGGGCAGCTTAATATACAAGCCAATTCTCCTATCTTTTCAGCTAAACAAGTAAAACATGCTAATGGAGCGGTCAGACTTACCCCTTGCGGACATCCTTCGTTGCCGTGCAGAGATCTTCAATGGCCATATGGATTTCCTGCTGGATTTCTCTGAAAGTGGCATCAATAACCCTTCGTTGCTTATTCTGAAAGGAACTTTCCATTGCTTGACTGACTTCTTTCAGGATGGAGAATAGGAAGACTGGTTTGAGATTCCAGTCTGCTCCTATAGCATCAAAAAGCTTGCTCCTATACCATAAGGGGGCCTATGGTATCCTAGACTTACCCCCTCATGGCTCTCATACCATAAGGGAGCCTATGGTATAACTCTAGGAATCTGTGATAGGTATGCTATTCCTTAATACGCAGATCTCAAAGAGACTGCCTTTTAGTCACCATATTCTTTTGATTTAAACCATAGATCTGCCCTACAATCATAGATTTCTGATACACAGATTCCACATAGTAGCAAATGCAGAGCATACTATCAGGTTTAATAAGAAGACAACCTCTTGCCTTTAGGAAATCATTCCAAGCTTAGAGAGAGAGAGAGAGAGAGAGAGAGAGAGAGAGAGAGAGAGAGAGAGAGAGAGAGAGAGAGAGAGAGAGAGAGAGAGAGAGAGAGAGAGAGAGAGAGGGGGGGCGGGGAGAGGTAATGTATATGATTTATTTCTTTGCTCTATTTTTTGTTGTTCGATGCTTATTTTCACAACAAATGGTTTTAGAGCCATGCTCGACTAAGTTGAAGCGAATCGATAGGGACAAAATAAAGAAAAGTGAGAATCAAAGATTTGATAGGAAGGATTTTGGCTTTCGGAAGATGCAAATTGATTCATATACCAGAGTTATATGCACTAAACCCTGTCTGAGAAAAGCCAGATTCTGTGGCAGTTGAGTCGATGAGCGGCTATGGGAAAGTAGCAATGAAGTTTAGATTCTAGCAAAGCGATTGTAACTTTACTCAAACATCGAGCCAACGTGGAGATTATTGAAAATATGTCTTAAGTTTGAGCCTATAAATGAAACATAATCCAAGTTGGTATATTAGTTTGAGCGGGTCTTCTAGGTGAATTGTATTGCAAGAGGCAACTTTTTTGGGAATTACACTGATGCAATTTCAGAGGAGTTTTTTTATAGACCTGTCAAATGGGTAGATCGGGTCGAAATTCGATCGGACTATTTGACTCATTTAACCCGTTTATGACCCATTTATTATAATGCAAATTTCTCGACCCATACTCGACCGACTCATATTGTTAATACACTTTCATATCTAACCAAATATAGAAAAACTTGTTTCTTATGATTTTTAAAAAAAATTGTATTACTAAAAATTTTCATGCTAGTTGACCATTTTTATAATTTTTTTGAGTTTTTATTTTTTTTGTTTTTTTATATTTTATATTTTTCTTTTTTTGTCTTCTAAATTTGGCAAGGGCTGTGGAGATCGGCGATGGCAATGATCGGTAGTGGCAGAGACTGGCGATGGCAATGACCGGTGGCGGCAGATACTGGCGATCGAAGACGATGGTGATCGGGACGATCGGCGGCAGGAGGCGATCAGCAGTTCAAGTTAATAAATTATATTTGTAAAAAAAAGTTAATAAGTTAAATGGGTTTAATATGAGTTTGTTGCAAACCCATATAGACCCATATAAACTTAGCTTTAATGTTTCAAACCCATTTTGACCCATTTTAAAAATTTAAGTGACCCATATTCAACCTAAGCCCGCTAAATCTAAGTTAATAAATGTGTTTGTGACCCATATTGCCATCTCTAGTTTTTGAAAGTGCAGAATGTGCTCGTGAATTACATTTCGAGTGTTTGGAGTCATGCAAATGTTGTGTTAAGATTTTAAGTAATTCATTTGTGAGATTGAAAGATTATTTCGCGAAAAATTGTGAGGGCTTTGCGTATGTTATTGGAGATTGAGAAACATTGAGGATGTTTAAGTTACTCGAGTATGGTTATAATCTTCATTGCATTACTTGATCTATAATGAAATCCCGCGCTACTCTTCCCGTGAAGTAGGTCCCATCATCAAAACCCGTAAATCTTGTATCCTATTTATTTCCTTATCCTATTTATTTCATTTTTTGATTGCTTTTTTTCTTTTTGCAACCATCTGGAGACTTAGGAACACCCTAGAAGCCTTTTGAAACGGTTAACTTTAGGCTTTTAGCTCTACATAGGTGATCCTAACCCAAAGTAATTTGCATACAATTGATAGGGTTTGAATGAGAAAAATGTCCAAAAAATCATAAACCTATTGTAAGACTTCCAATTCAATTTTAAACTTTCCAATTTGGCTCATGTACTCCTAAACCATTTGATGATTTTCCATTGTAATCCATTTGATCAATTTAGGCCGAAATTTATTGACGTAGCGATTCAGTCAGCGCCAGTTGTCCTATGTGGCACGGTTGGCGATATGACATGTCCGACACCACTCAAACGAGGTCGTTTTGAGATAGTTTATAAATTTTTTATTTTCTTTTTCTTTTCCGTTTCCTCACTTTTCATCCTATTGGAAAGAATTGATGAGGCTCATTGGGGCCTTTAGAAGTGAGCATGGTTCCAAGATAGAACCTGGAACTTAAAAACTTGACTGGTGGGAACCTGTAGGTTCCAGGTTCTAAAAATTGGGAAACCTATTTTAATGGGTAGGTTCTAGGTTATAGGTAGGCGGAATCTGGAACTTAAAACCTAAACAAGTTTTTTGTATTTTTTTTTGTCTATGATTTCGCGTGATCCTGTGGTGTTTCATGGCGTTAGATGATGAGTATATAATCTGGAATCATTAGTCTGAGCTTTTATTTTATGACTTGTTAATGTTTCATATTTTTCGCGTGTCTAAATATAAGTTGTGGTCAGTGGATCATAGCAGTAAGTAGTGATAATTAAATGTGATGATTCACTGCAACTGTTCAATTAATAATACATGTGGTACCTAGGTAGACCTTGAAACACCTTGGATCCTGTGATAAGATAAGTTCTAGGTTCCAAAAAATGAGGAACCTATTCTCATGGATAGGTTCCAAGTGAAACTTGTACGGAACCTGGAACCGTTCACCCCTATTATCGATTTATGCAACGACTTCTCATTTTAATTATATTTATTTAAATATAATGTCAGGAAAACTAGTCTTTTGTATTCTCTTTGATGAATGACAAGCTTTTTTCAGTATTGTTACGTTCATTTTCATTTTGTTTAACTAAAAATGAAATAAATAAAAAAAGAACCTATTAGACCTTGGAACTTACCATGGAACCTGTGATAGGATAGGTTCTGGGTTCCCCGATAAGGTTTCGGGTTTCAAAAAATGAGGAACCTGTACTCGAGGATAGGTTCTAGGTTACAGGGGGAACCTGTAAGGAATTTGAAACCGCTCACCCCTAGGGACCTTGGTGGCCGGCTAGGGCATCGTGGCCCTTGTTGGGGCACCCCGATGACTTCCATTGGTTGTTTTCGAAAAGATGAACATATACGAAAAGGAAAAAGATAAACTAAAAAAAAGAGAAACGAATTAGATAATTTATAAAATTTGTCAAAATGGTTTCGTTTTGGGTGGAGTTAGATCGTCAGTCGTGGCACATAAAATTGCTGGCGATGACCGGATGTGATGTTGCGATTTTTAGCCAAAGTTGGCCGCAATAATTATATTGAAAAATTGTCAATACGTTTAGGATTACATTAGCCAAATTGAAAAATTTATGATTGCATTGGTAGCCATACAACATGTTTAAGATTTCTTGGGTAAACTTCGGTTCCTAAGTTGAAAATAACCAAAGCGCAACCCTCGACGCACATCCTGGAGATTTCTTTTTATGCTTTTTGTTGTACTTTTTTCCATAATATACCGATAACTTACTCTTTTCTACATCTATGCCATTTTTTCTTGTTGATGTATGTTTTTTGGTTGGATTATTCTCTTTTTGATTGATAATTCATTCGTTTTCAAGTATAGCCAGGATAACCTGTAGTTGATTACAGTAACCCAGCTATACATAGACACATAAAAGAGACATTCGAATTGTATAATTCACATTAGGCTCATTCTAATTTAATTTGTTTTTTTTTTTCAATTAGTCCACGTTTCTCCAAGCTGACAACAAGAGAAAGCATGATACTTCACCATGAAAAATGGGTTGTAATCTATGTCTGGTCTATGAACTATCAATTCCACTCTTTTGGATGATGCTATACTTCATTTACACAAGTAGGGATCTATACTTCCCCCGAGAAAATATTTTGCAAACACCAGTCAAAAAAAAAAAAAACAAAATCACACACAGCCACTCACCTTGTTTTTTTTTTTTTTTAAGAATGAGTGCATGGAAAGTCCTAAAATTTGTCACTGAAGTGCAATTAAGTCCTAAAAGTTTAAAAAAGTGCAATTAAGTTCTAAAACTTATATGAAAGTGCAATTGAGTCCTAAAACTTTCAACAAGTGCAATCAAGTCCTAAAACTTATCAAATTGATCCAATCAAGTTTTTCCATTGATTTCACTTTTTAAAAATTTTAAGACTCGATTGTACTTTCGTGACAAGTTTTATGATTTGATTATACTTTTTGAAAATTTTATGACTTGATTGTACTTTTGTGACAACTCCTAATGACTTGATTGAACTTTTAAAAGTTTTAGGACTCAATTGTACTTTTGTGACAAGTATTAGGACTTCTAGTGCACTCATCCTTTTTTTTAGGGGGAAAAAGCACCTTTTGATATGTTTGTGTCAACTCCAAATATATTTACTACAAAGTACAAACACCAACTTATTTATTTGAATACTCATTTTGTAAACTTTTGTATCTTTGCTATAAAAAAGCATTCTGATGCTAATGGGACAAAGACTGGTTTCAATGACCTTGTTATCTAAGTTACACAATAATGAAACAAATTCCCCAATTGTGCTGGAGGTGATCTTAAACACCCAGCACCAACTCTGCGAAACAGAGAGATTCTAAAGATAAGACATTGTTTCCTTCAGTGTTGGACTCAAACGCACGTTAACCAAACCAGAGGGAAGTGCTGGCAAATCATGAAGCATGTCGCAGTGAAGTAGATCGAGAGTCTCCAGCTTGGAAAGATGCTTGATTTCATAGGGTAGGCTCCAAATACCAGAATATTGCAGCCTCAAGATTCTCAGATGAACTAGCTTCCCAATGTCCCTAGGAATCTCCCCTTTTAAACTCCTACACGAGGAGGCATGTATTTCTTCAAGGCTATGTAGCCGCCCAATAAAGCTAGGAAATTCCATTATGAAGCAATAGTCCATCTTTAACACTCTCAACCTCCGCAAATTTCCAAAGGAATCTGGTAATTTTGCAACGCCTGTTCCCGACATATCAAGCTCCTCTAAAGAGCTTAATTGGCCAATGGAGTCTGGAAGTTCTCGTATCCAACGACAATTCCTCAATGACAAACGTCGAAGTTTCACTAGCTCTCCCACTCCATCAGGGAGTTTGGTAATCTTTGAATTATCTACTGAGAGAATTGTAAGTGATGTCAGGTGTTCAAACGAATGAGGCAAGAGACTCAATGACAAGCAATTGGAGGCACAAAGAGTTTCAAGTTTCTTTAAATCACCTTCCAAGGGAATCTCTTGCACAGAAGTCTCATCAATGAGGAGTTCTTTCAAAGCTTCCAAGCCACCCAGTTCGGCAGGCAACATGTTGAGTTCAGAGCAGGACTTCAAATTCAGGCAAAGTAAATTTTTGAGACCACCAACTGAAGGATCTAGATGGACCAACCGAGAGCATCTCTCTAGAATTAGTATCTCCAATTTCGGGAAGCTAGAAAATGTAGGACTTATCAGTAAGTCAGTGCAACCGGTGAGATTTAAGACTTTCAATTGCTCCATCTGTAAAACAGAAGAGAAAACATCATAAGGTCAATTGCCAGATAATTAACAGAATCAATGCATTAGAGTAGTAATAGGAAACCACCTTGATTTTCATCCAACCTCCCCAGTCTTCGGTCACTTTGCTCCATGAAAGATCAAGAATGACCAGTTCAGTCAGATTAAATTCTGTTGCTTTGAAATCCCTTGGGCACCCTTGCCAACGAAGCCACCTCAACTTTGGAAATACATTTGTGAAATTTCCAGTCATACTTGCATGATCGAATTTCAAGAACCTTATGTTTGGCATGCTCTTGAAATTTGTTTCTGTAAATGTATGGGGACGGCAGTTTTTGAAGTCAAAACATAGGACTTCCACCTCTTCCATTCCCTACATTTGCCAAGAGTAACAAATAGTCTGAAGCCATAAAATTTGATTTGACAATTTGGCTATGTGATAAGGACTAGGATGCTTTCTTTTCCGTGCATGCAAAGAAAACCTTTAGATGGTAAAATAAGGGGTAAGTACAGTATAAGTGCCATAACTTTTGTACGGAAGACATTTAAGTGCCATAACGTTTTTTTGGCTCACTTGAGTGTCATAACTTAAAAAAAAAAAGATCACGTAAGTGCCACTTACGAGCTGATCGTGAGGGCCCGAAATAGCAGCTTTTCCGGCAGAACAATGACCTTCCCGGTGAGGCGGGCACCACCAACTTGAAGAGAGGGTGTCGATGAATCATTTCATGGCCTCCGTTCGTCTCGAAATTTCCGTTTTAGTCTCCATTGATGAAGGTCAAAATGCTTCGTAGTCACACATTTATTGAGCCGATTTGTGTGACTACGAAGCATTTTTACCTTCGTCAATGAATGCTAACACGGAAATTTCGAGACGAACGGAGGCCATGGAATGATTCACCGACACCCCCTCTTCAAGTTGGTGGTGCTTGCCACCGGAAAGGTCATAGTTTGGCTGGAAAAGCTGCGGTTTCGGGCCCTCACGACCAGTCCCTCTAACAAGCTAGTCGTGAGGGCTTGAAACCGCGGCTTTTCCGGTCGAACGGTGACCTTCTCAGCGAGACGAGTACCACCAGCTTGAAGAGGGGGTGTCGGTAAATCATTTCATAGCCTCCGTTCATCTTGAAATTTCCGTTTTAGCCTCCGTTAACGAAGGTAAAAATGTTTCGTAGTAACACAAATCGGTTCGATAAATCGTGTGACTACGAAGCATTTTTACCTTCCTCAACGGAGGATAAAATGGAAATTTCGAGATGAATGGAGGTCATGGAATGATTCACCGACACCCCCTCTTCAAGCTGGTTATGCTCGCCTCGCTGGGAGGGTCACCGTTTGGCCGGAAAAGCCAAGGTTTTAGGCCCTCACGATCAGCTCGTAAGTGGCACTTAAGTAATTTTTTTTTGGAAGTTAATGCACTCAAGTAAGCCAAAAAAAAGTTATAGCACTTAAGTGTCCTCCGTACAAAAGTTATGGCACTTGCACTGCACTTACCCCGTAAAATAAGTAAAGCTGGATAGCATATTAGACCTTCTATGTCAAGGCTTTCATTTTAAGGTGGAAAGTAAACCATTGAACCATAAGCCTTTACCTCTTTGCTGTTGATGACTTTCAGGTCTGTATCATGCAAAAAGAGTCTACTGCGCCTTCTAGGATATCCTTCTTTATCTATAGATCCACTCAGGTGCTTCAACAGCTTATGCATCCACAGCAAGTTGCCTGCTCCAATTTTTACTAGGGGCATCAAAACATGTTGAGAAGGTAAAGGATCTCGATCGGCCCACATATATGATGCAATTCGGCTATCCACGCCATTGGCAAACCATGCTATGTCCCAAAATATTTGTTTCTGCTTTTCATCTAATGCTTCATAACAGATTTTCGAAATCTCCCTACAATCCTTCAAAATCTGTTGAGAGTTCTCCTTCCGTGGTTTTATCAAGTCCTCTATCTTCCTCCAATCTTCTATTGTTTTTCCACGCAGAAATGAACCAATAACTTCAATAGTAAATGGAACCCGCCCCGTAGCTTTGATAATGCGCTTCCCAATTTCAGGATAGCCAGGTATTAAACCGTGTGTTCCTAAAGCATGCTTGCAAAAAAGTTCAAGAGCTTGATCATTATCCATCTCATTCACTTCATATGTACGGACCAGGCCTCGAGAATCATATGTTTGGAGAATTCCACCATTTTCTGAAGTAACAATTATCCGACTTCCAGAACCAAACCAGTCAAGCTGGTCTCCTACAAGATCATGAAGATGAGACTGTTCCTCCACATCATCTAGGACAATCAGAACTTTTATATTGCGAAATACATCCAGGAAAAACCTGATTCCTCCTTCGAAAGAAGCAACATCACCATCTCGCCCAAGAATATCACATATCAACTTAGTTTGCACAAACTGAATACCACCAGCATTTTGTGTTGTTTCTCCAATCTCTGCTAGAAAGCTACAACCATCGAAACAAGAGGAGAGTTGGTCATAGACAGCCTTCGCAATAGTGGTCTTGCCAATTCCATTAGTTCCATGGATTCCAACAATGCGCACTCCAACCTCATCATCATCTATTTCCAATAACTTGAGTACATCCTTCACTCGATCATCCATACCAATTACATGTTCAATTGTGGCAACTGAGGTTTGCAACGACTCCAAAGGAAAACTCGGAAGTTTCAACTCCTTGATATGTAGAAGGGGTGGAATCCATTCCATGTTAGGACACTCCCATATCCTTAGTGCAGAGAGATTAGGAAGTGACGAGAGGGCGTGTAGATCACTTTCTGTGTACTCCACTATAGGTAGCTCACCAATTTCCAAACGCTTGAGGCTCGTAAGCTCACCAAGTGGTGGGAGACTTTTGCATCCTGCACAATGAAACAACCGTAGCTCAACTAACTTAGGCATGTGAGATATCCAGCTTGGAAACCTTGCGCCCCCATAGCCTCTTATTTCTAAGCTTCGAAGATTTAAGCTTGGCTGCAGCTCTTTGAGTAGAACTTCATCACTTCCTTTCCCGGCAAACACTAATACTAGTGAAACTAAGGAATCCTTTTCCTTCAAGTTCGCAGCAATTGATTCTGCTACTGCATCTTCTATTTCTCCCTTAACTTCGATTTTCAGACATCCTCTCAAATGGCTTAACCTGTTCAACTCCCCCAGCCCACCATAATTCTTTGGACAATAATCATCCCCAGGCAAAAGGAAATCTGTTAAAGTGCGCAAAAGAGTCAACTGGCCCAACCCATGTGGCATATGAGATAGGGCATTACAATTGCTAATCTCCAGTTGCCTGAGGTTGACCAATTTTCTCATATCCCTTGGCAATTCTATTAGCTTGTAACACATATTGAGTTTAAGTACTTGCAAGGTTTGCAGTCTTGTCACAGAATCAGGAAGCCTTATGATTCCTTCATTTTTAGAGAGATCTAGATATGTCAAGTGCTTCAACTCACAAATGGAACTTGGTAACTTCTCAATACCACTATCATGGCAATTCAAGGCGCGCAAGAACTTGAATATAGAAATAAGTTCGCAAAGAGTTTTTTCACCTATTTGAGTTTCACACCTTGAGCTTTTTGTTTGATCTATTTTGAAGAACGTCCTCAGATGTTTTGCTCTGAGTAGAGTAGTGGGAAGTCCCCGTGATAAATCTAAAGTTGAATCCCAGCATACATGACGAGTTCTTTCACCAATTGGTGACCGAAGCTGAAAAAAGTGTTGAGAATACTCAGTTTGAGCAACTGTGCATGCTAGCTCATTCATTAAATCATGCATCTTACAAGAGGTCACATTTCCAAGTTCATCTTTGGTACAGTCCTGAAAGAAATTCCTCCTACGTAAATCCATGAAATAGTCGTGAGCAATATCTTCCTTATCCCGATCTACGTTGTCTATGGGCTGGATAAATCCTTCAGCTATCCAGAGACTCGTCAACATTAGTTTATCAATCACCCAATCTTTGGGAAACAATGAACAGAAGTCAAAGCACTGTTTTAGATGGCATGGGAGATGCCGATAACTAATTATAACATGTGTGATTACCCCATAATAATCCGATTCCGCAGAATAATTTGGGATCTCCCGCTCAAAATGTAACCACTCAGCTTCAGTTTTCTTGAAGAATAGTATACTTCCGGATGTTCGTAGAGCCAAAGGGATTCCACGACATTTGTCGACTATCTGCCTCCCAATAATTAGCTTTTTTGAACCTATAGTCTCTTCTTCTTCCTCACATGCCATTCTCATCAATAAATCTAAAGATGAGCTTTCAGAAAGGCCCTCAAGGAAATAAGATGAGGTTGTGCCCATGAAATGCGCAACTAACCGATCGCATGTAGTTATCAGAATCTTGCTTCCTTCGGCACCTCCCATAAATAAACTTTTCAAGCTTCCCCATTGTGCAGGAAACTCGAACCACCTTACATCGTCCATAACTAGGAGACATTTCTTCCTACGAATGTGTTCCACTAGTTGATTTTGCAAACTCTCCAACTCAATGTCATCTGCTCTCTCTGTTGTTGCACTTTCTATGATTTTTTGCAGTACCATTTTGAAATTAGACATAGCGTCACCCACACAGATCCATATCCTTAAATCAAAATGCTGGTTGACCATGTCATCTTTGTATAGACATCGAGCAAGAGCAGTCTTTCCAATCCCGTCCGGACCACATATTGAAAGGACGGAAATTTTCTTTTCAGCGTCAGAGTCCAACAAGAACTTCTTAATTGCGCTTTTAGCATGATCTCTCCCTATAATCTCCTCCTCGTATGCAAAGGAGTCCGACTGCTCTCTCTTCCTCGATCCTCTCTCTACTTGCACATCCTTCGCGTACTCTCGCAACTCAGAATATAAAGCGCCTTTAGCAGTGCTTGCCCTTTTAGCACCATCTCTCCCTATGATCTCCTCCTCGGACACAGAGGTGTCTGACTGCTGTCGGTTCCTCGATCTTCTCTCTCCTTGCACATCTTTCGCGTACCCTCGGAAGTGAAAAGACTTCCCTCTAGCAGCGATGGCTTCTATTCTCTTCCTATTGCTCTTCAGCTCTAGAGCAAGTTCGTTTGAAGGTGAAAAGAGGGTATTTACCTGCTTCAACTTCTCATCTTTGCTCCGCAATTCTCGTTGCATAGCTTCAACGTTCCATTCTTCCAGCAAGTCCTCTGCATCATACAAAGCAGCTTTGAGATCGTCAAGCTATGCTCTGAGGTTCTGCTTTTCCGCATCGTGCACTACATCTTGGAGAGTGGAAACGATTTGCTTGAGCATCTGAAATTCGCGACCATCCCATATTTTCCCGTCCTCTGCGAAATCTTCAAGAATTTTAGCTATCTTCAAGACGACCGTCTCCGCCATAGCTCTTCCGGGGTGAAGGGATCCTGCTCTGCTTTTTCTTTCAAGAGTTTTTGGAGGATATATAAATGAAAGTGCAACCACAGAGAGATGGCATTTGCCGTTCCTAATTCAATGATACATCATGTGATTGGCCTAATTTTACAAGGTGCTTTTGTCATCTAAGGCAGTTTGATGGATTGAGACTATGGTGGGTGGAGAATTTTAATATTTTTAACGTGTTGAAATAGCCATAGCCTCTAATAATCACAAAAAGATAAATGAGCTCGTCAAAAAATGCATTTAAGATAGTAAAACTCCAAGTCCAACAAACTTTGTTTATAGGGCTCCCGGGGCGATCATGAACTTGCAATTTATAGTGATTGCACCACCAATGTTTGATTAGATCAGTTGGATCATGTTTTCTCTTAGCATACGAAAGAAGATATTGATGATCCAATAGATATAATGTGCAAGGGGCATGAATGTCATGGTCCTTCGATTCGATTAGCATGTAAGGTCAACTGAGTTGGTCATCAAACTATTATACATTTATCTAATAATTGAGATTTATTTATGTTTTCTGAATGATCTGTCATATTAGTTGGTGAGATCTGTATTTAGGTCCCACTCAAATTTTTGCTTGCTTCTTGTAGACTTAGCAATCAAGTTGGGTCAGTTTGTGTTTTCTGCTCAATACGGGTTTGTGTCGAGATCTTTTGTTAAATGGGTCCAAGGGGATCAACCCATACTCGTGCTATTCAAACCAGGTTGTCCTTTTTTTAACCCATTTTTTCCACAACAAGTGGGTCATTATAGCAAATATTTCAATTAAATATTCTTAATAAAACTAATTAATAGAAAGTTTGTACGTTGATTGCGACAATATATTATTTCTGTATAGTGACAATAATCATGAAATCTAATAGCGGGAATGAAATATTACTTGAAAACAATATTTACCATTTTGTAGATAATTGACTATTATGGATTCATTTTTCTTATGTATAAATTCATTTGACACTCATCTTATGTCATTTCTTACAAATGTAAAGTTTCTCAATGGACTATTTCTATTAAATTCGACTTGAATTGCTTGATCATTTTCTTAAGTAATCATCGTCCTTTAAGTAATATTACTCTAATATTATATTGCCACATGTTGTATTAGACCGAGTCGGAGTAATTTTATTCTCTATAATGTATTGTATTGCAAGTGACAAAGTCAATTTTTCTCTTCATATCATGTATGAATACATCAAAATGCATTTCTGTTAATCAGTTTTGTTAATTGTGTTGAAACATAGGAACACCAGAAAATAATTTTTGTACGACTAGTGTCCACCCTAAATGAACTAGTTTAATGGAAAATTAGAATCACATGACGTGACGGCATCGTCCTCACTAGTTTAATACTCTTCCAACTTGAAAGTAATCTTATACAAATTTTGTGGACAATACTTATAAGAACTAGTTTAATATTCAACTCCGGGACCAACGAAATCTGAGCGAATACCATACTCGCGTCCTTTCAGGGGGTCCGTGCCGAAATTACATTGATTGTCCAATTTCCATGGACGGTTGCAAAAAATGCCTATTTAATCTTCATAAACGTTGGCCGTGAAAACAACACCCAAAATCTCCATAATTAGAATCTTAAACGCATATAATTGAGTAAAACGAATTTGCGCACCTGATTTGGAATCCACTGTTCTTGATGCGGAATAGCGACGATTCTCAACGTAAGTTATTCTCGTCTATTACCCTCTATATTACTAGCTCAAAGAGATTGCCTGTCACGCCCCGAACCCTAACGAGCTCGCGACACCCCTCGATGGTCGATCATTGAATGCGACGTCTCAGGCACGTTGCCGACCCAACCCAAACATCAGAGATTTAGCACGCGCGGAAACAAATAGAAATAACCCGGACAATTAATAATGACAAGGGATAGCAATAATACAAAACAAATAACTGTAATTCCTACACTTAGCAGATACATACGACTTTCACAAAAAGACAAACTCCCATCTAGGTCACAATAACAGAACCACATTCCTCAAAAGGGACAATAGTTCGCAAACATAACTTCTCTATAGAAAGGGGAAACTCAAAATGCCGGGTACTTGACCCGTCTTCGATCTCCGAGATACCCTTGAAGCGTCTTCAGTCACTCGTGGTCGCGGATCTGAAATGGTTATATAATAACCGTGAGAACGAGTCTCAATAAGCAACCCCTTATACCCCACGTAGGACAACGCGTACTCAGACAAGTCGAACATGTAATCTAGCCCATAAGATATAAAAATTCACATTATTGTACTCACCTTGCCATTAAGCCCATGCCAACACTGCACGTTAGTCATAACATGGTGATGCAATAATAGTAGCTAAATAGCACATCGCAATTGCTCAAACGCCACCCACACTTGCATGCAATTCATCTTACCAATTCGACTACACATTCATCCAGCCAATTCAATCACACGCTCAACCAGCCAATCCAATCACACGCTCAACCAATCAATCCAATCACACGCTCAACCCGCCAAACCAATCACACGCTCAACCAGCCAATTCAGTCAGTCACATCGCGCACACGTGTTCGATTATCTTTCCTCTTACAAGCTCACAAGCCGCACAATCAATCAAACCAATGGCCGCCGTCAACACGTCCCAAGCCATATCAATCATACCATACCAGTGGCCGCCGTCAACACGTCCCAAGCCACACAATCAAGTCATTCCAATGACCGACGTAAACACGTCCCGGTCTATCACACCTTTAACGGGCCACCGTCAACACGTCTTAAGCCCGCATCCAATTGGCCCATCGGCCGTTCATGCCTTCACACGGACCGCCGTCAACACGTCCCAAGTCCGTAGCCCTCCGATCGATCCGGGCTTAAAATCGACAGGCAAGCACACGCCATTCAATTCAATCAATTTCACGCCAATTACATCAAGCAATCCATAATCACAATTCAATCCAATTCATGACAAGTCACATCAACCCACAAATTCGACGTTTAATTGGCAACATACAAACATCAAATCCTCCCACGAATGCCACAACAAGCCAGTCATTGACTCACTACTATTAGCCACTAATATGCACCCAAAATCATCCAAATCGGCCACAATCAAACGTCAATTTTTCCCACACACGTCATGACAATACGGATAATTAACCAACCATAAATAGCTATTAATTAAACCCCACAATTATCATGATTTAATCCAATGAGTACACACATACAAATATTGACCCCAATCCGCATTTAGCCCTTAAACCGGTACTAATCAATCTCTATACAAGTCTAATAATACCCAAAGTACTAGGTAGGGTTTAGGAAGTCACTTACCTAAGTTTGGCCCGGAGAAAATCGGCTCGGGCCTAAAATGGCCCGGGTGAACAGTGCTGAACTAGGCGCGGGCGCAAGCCACATGGGCGCGGTGGCCGGCCACCGCGGGCACAATGGCCGATCGGCGTGCCTGGCGCGCGGGAGCGATGGCCGAACGGCGTGCCCGGGGCGCACGGCCAAGCGAAATGGGCAATGTGCCCGGGCGATAGGTCGGTTGAACGGGCACGGGGCTGGGACGGCGAGCATGGCGATGGGCCATGACGGGCGAGCGGGCGCGCGGCTGGTGCGTATGGGCAACGACTCGGCCATGGCTTGGGCAACTTGGCCACGGCCCGGGGACGCTCGGCTACGGCACGGCCACGGCCGGGCGAGCTCGGCCACGGCCTAGGTTGCTCGGCCACGGCCTAGCTGGCTGGCCGGGGCTAGCTGGTTGGGGCGGCAACCGGCGGCGGCGGCAACTACGGCAGCGCGGCGGTGGCGAGCTGAAGGGGGAGAGGTCAGTCGAGAGAGAGAGAGAGAGAGACCGGGGCTGAGGAAGAGGGCGAACCGGCAGCGACGGAGCGGCACAGCACGGTGACGGCGACGGCAACAGGCAGCTACGACGGCGACGCGGTGGTGATGAGTTGCAGGAGGGGTGGAGGTCGGCCGAGGCTAGCTGGTTGGGGCTAAGGAGGGGGGGCGCGAGCCGGCTGCGACGGAGAGGTACGGCGGCGACGGTGGCGGCGGCGAGCTCTTGGCGGCTTGGAGAGCTGAGCTCGCGGCAGTGACTGTCGGGGGCAGCGTCGGACGGAGGGCGAGAGGGCCGCGGGGGAGGAGAGTGGGCGAGAGGGGGGGGGGGAGAACTGCTGTGGCGGCGGCGGCGGGATGGCGCGCGGTGGTGACGAGAGGCGAAGGTCAGTCCGGCGAGCGGTGGTCAGCGAGTTGGGCAGGCGCCGGATGGAGCAGGGGCCACATGCAGGCTCGTCGGGGAGGAAGGAAAACTGAAGAAGAGGAAAAGAAGAAGAGAAAAGAGAGAAGAGAAGGAGAAGAAGAAGGAAGAGGAGAGAGAGTGTGTGTGTCAGGGGGTTGGTCTGCATGGGGCGCAACGTGCACGGCCGAGGGGGAAAGAGAGAGGAAAAGAGAGAGAGAGAGAGAGAGAGAGAGAGAGAGAGAGAGAGAGGTCTGCATGGGAAAGAGAGAGTGGCGTGCGCGGAGAGGACAGGTGCGGCAGAGGAGAGAGGAAAGAGAGAGGGAGAGAGAGAACGTGCGCGGGTCAGAGGGAAGAGAGAGAGAATTAGAATAAGAAATAATTTGAACATTCAAATATTAAATGCGATCCGATGTCCCAAATTCAAAATTGAAAACGATCTACCGGTCCAAAATAAACCTCGCATATAAAAAGGGACAAAAGCCAAATTAATTAAACTAAATTATAACGAGGGAGGTCTACTAGTCCAAATCCGCACTCGGTCAAAAACTCCCCTCTTACCATTATTCCTGACAATCTCAACGCTGGCTATCATAATATTGACACCGTCCAATTTATTTCGTCCCGAAACTTCCGAAAATTGACTGCCAAGTTCGAGGTCTAAATAACGGTCAAATTCGATCGAGTGCGATTCTAGCAAAATCTTTATTTTTTTAAAAAAAAAACAAGAACCCGAGAGTGATCAGTTCCCGGGCGAGATTCTATTATAAGCGCACTGACGAATTACACGTTTTATAAATCCCAAAAATGGACCAAAATCCAGAATGTCACATTGCCTCTCACAGATAGTGTTTGTTTCTTATGTGAGATAATTTATGCGTTAGGGTTAGAGGAGGGACTTGAACACTATTTATAGAGTTTTAAGCGAAGCCCTCTCATCACGAGCCAGGCCTTACTCGGCCCACACTAGCCAATATCATATTAGACTAATTAAAAATATTTATTTCTTTTTTTTATTAGACCAAGCCCGTAAAACGGCTAATTACAATCTCAATTAATTTAGCTCAAATAAGAAAAACTCTTATAATAAAATCTGTGCTGAACTGCCTTGTCGGTCCGACAGCCATGTGATGCCGATCACCCCCTCAACCTTGAGTGGGTGAACAAGGTGATCATGTTCGACCCAAAAAAAAAAAAAACAAGGTGATTATGAGCCTACACCAGTCATTTTCCAATGCAATTCGTGCGACTTCGATCTGGATGCCTACATCGCCATGGAGACTTTGTGCGTTGAGTTACACTATGGTCCAAACTTGAGTTGGCTATCATTTTGAAGATAAATTGAAAAAAGAAATACCTATTTCACCGGCAAGGTCAACAAAATTCCTTTGGAAATACGGATCGATCATATATGAACCGACAAAGGTCAGAAAATTCCCTTTGTTGATTCTTGGACGGGAAATTGAAATGAAAAGAAAATTAAAGGTACTGAGACTAGAAACAGTCATTGCCAACCATATAAAAGTGCATGATTGTAAAGATAATTGGAAGTTAAAAGGAATAACTAACGTTCTTTGATTGATTGACGGTTCGTCTACAAACAACAATTCAAGTATTTATAACTACTTTCAATAATAACAACGGTTACAAAGAAATCAAAAGCATTCTATGTGGCTCCTATTAGGGATGCATAATGGTCCAAGGTCTATAGGGTAGGTTTTAGTTCCAAAAACTAGGAACCGATCCTGACAGGGTAAGTTTTAGGTTCTAGGTTTGGAACCTACCCACCCTGGAATCACTCATCCTACTTGGTGAATGCCGATCCTAACAAGGTAAGTTCCAACTATTAGGGATGTGCATCTTTGAAGAGAAAAAGAGAGAGAAGAAGACGAGAATTTTTACATGGAAAACCCTCTCAAAATCAAAAAGGGAAAAACCACAGTGCCCCGCTAAATAATCTCTTCACTATTAGTATCAGAGTTACAAGCTTCGGGGTTACAACTACAAAAGATATTGTTCCAATATATAGCGAGAGTCTGAGGAATACATAGTTATGCAGGAAACTACATATATGCAATTAGCAGTAAAAACTTTGAACTTTAATATTATTTTTGTCTATCACACTCCACAAATCCATCAATCTCCCACTTGGAGGCTGATTTTCAAAACAACAATAGTGCAGCGGCCCCCTCATTACTAACCATGGAGGCCAACTGAAGTAATGTACAACCTCAATTTCTCAGTGGTGACAACCTTTGTTAACATATCTGCTAGATTTTTTGCACCTAAAAACTTCTTCAATGACAATGTCCCATCATCTATCAGCTAACAAAAATGATGATACTTCAACTCAATGTGCTTTGTTCTTGGATGAAAAGCTAGATTCTTTGCAAAACAAATATCACTTCGACTATTACTGAAAAGAACACTGCTATCTTGCTCCTTGCTTATTTCCTTCATAAATTTTTTTTAACGACATCATCTCCTTACTAGTTTCAGATATAGTAACATACTCTACTTCAGTGGTTAAGAGAGATACACACGTTTGAAGTCTAGGCATCCAACTAGTTGCAGTGCCACCTAAGGTAGAAACTTAACCTGAGGTGCTCTTCCTACTATTCAAGTCACCACCAAGATTTGCATCAACAAAGCCATGTAAAGTTACGCCGTTTTGCATAGTGAGATACCTGAAATGGCTCTCAAGCATCTTAATAGCCACTTTATAGCTTCCCATTGTTTTATTCCTGGATTAGCCATGTATCTACTCACGACATGAGTATGTCTGGTCCGGTACACACCACAACACATATCAAACTGTCAACAGCTGACACATAAGGCACCTTAGTTATATTCTTCCGCTCTTCATCTGTCTTTGGCGGCTGCTTCTTCGAGAGCTTGAAGTGACTTTCTAAAGGAGTACTTCTAGGCTTTGGATTATGAACTCCGAATCTATCTAGCTATTTATTGTTGGGGCTAACAATATAACTTAGAGAGGGGTGAATAGGTTGTTTGAGAACTATGAAAAATATTTGCGGAATATAAAAGTTCAACTTCAAACATTGGTAGAAATGGTTTGTAGAAATCAGTTGCTTGCTCCTGTTTGACAAATCACGATGCTAAAGATAAGGTAATGCTAATACTAAATATATAGGTGGTTTACAAGTAGATATATAGTGGTTCGGCTTTATCCCCAAGCTTACATCTACTTTCGAGACTAACAACCACAATACGGGCTTGATTGCACTAGTAATCTGCTCAACAAGTTACAATTGGCAAGTGCTGATCCTTTACAAATGATAGATCACATTATTAGGACTCAGCCACTGCACTTACTCTTGTACAAACGATTTTTCACATGATTACTATATGACAAGATTATCATAGTGAAGATCTTTCGAGAGAACGAAACAATATTAATAGGAAAAGCAACTTAGAGCAAATATTCGAATTCTATATTGTGCTCTCTAACATTTTGGCCTAGAAGGTCTTCTCTTAAATGGACGTCTTCAATCTTCCCGTTGTAGATGCTTCGGATGATCAACTAGCCGTTAAAGATCCGTTGATGCTACTGTCCAGAGATGGAGTTGCCCATTCAACCCTTTATCCTGAACATTTGTAGGCTATCCGGAAATAGGTTCTGTAGCTACTGTCCCGACTCTGACTATCCTGACATATCCAGCAGACGCCTGCTCCTGTTCCCCGATAGACTTCCTGATCTTCTTATTACACATTTCCATCCTTCAACGGCTATAACCCTGAACATCCTCACATGTTTGTTATTCACATATCACCAATGACATAATGTCTCAGCATTGATACAAATATCATTAATCAGCTGATCTTTAAGTCCATTAGTGCTGTTTACAGAAAATGTACAAGGAAATCTTGTGATCCTCTTCCAACGGATCATACTATGGATATCATGTAGTCCTTAAAGATCATCACAGTCTTCCACCTCATCTGTATAAGGCAGCTGCTCTCACCCGATATTGATGCTAGTCTTTCTTATCCTTTCAGCCATATTAGCAATTTTGACTCTACCAAACTATTCGTTTTCATGGTCCTTCCAAGCTTTACCAAACATTCTCATTCTAGGCTTGTTCACTATCATCAGGTCCATCCAACTATTCACCCGATTTTTGTACCTTTAAGTCATCACGAACAACCCTGTTCTTCTTGGCTTGTTCACCCTTGACCAAGGTCTTTCCATATGTTCATCTCATCTGAGGATCCTTCAAGCTTGTAGACATTTTCAATTACTCAATATATTGTTCACCTTAAATATCGACAGAGCATCTTGATTGTGGCAGACCACTTGTCATGTCAAACTGTTTTTGTGGTGTTTATGACAAATATCTGCATCTCGGCTCGTGCATATATCACCTGGTACTATTCAATCAATACACACATTAGTAGCCTTAAATTATTTTTGTCATCGTCAAAATAACACATGGGATTTTCTCAATTATTTTCTCAACAATCACCACATTGGTGATTTTCCCAACACTTTTTAATGTACTTTTTTTGAGATAAATTTAGAATTCCTTTGGATCTATCTTTTGCCATGTCCTTTAAAATGCCGCCACGTCACGTGGTTCAGCCCGCTTTCCGGATGTGCCGCCTTCAGACAGAATCAACTCTTCATCTTCATCTTTCCACCTTTCATCCTTTTAAAATTCTCTTACCCCTATTTTCTAACATGTGCTTTCAAAATTTTTCTGAAGTTCGAATTAATTTCTTTTTGTAAACTCCAATGGCACCCATTGCAAAAGCCTAAACAACCTTCAACATTCGTGCTGACTTACACATCACTTGCTTCGACAGGATCAAAGATTCAGAGGGTAAAGGTGAGCTTTCCTTGAATTTCCTTAAAGCCCTTGATGGTGATTCTAATCAGGTTCTCCACGGCCTATATTTCAAGTCTCTTCCAGTTCCTGCAATTTTTAAAAGATGTTTTCCCCGTCGGCTAGAAGAAAAACTCTATTAAACAAGCAACATCTTTTAGTATGTTTGGTAAAAAAAGAAGCGTCGATTTACGGCTTCCCTGTTTTTTATGTCAATTTTTTCTAATGGTGTTTAAGACTGAAACCCCACATAATTCATATCTTACAGCAAGTCCAAATTGACCGTGCTCTAGAGTTCTCCTGTTTTGATTTGGATTTGGATCCCGGTCTAATAGGTTCCCTTTGCATGTTTTGGTCCCTTTTAGTTAACTATTTCTTATTCCATCTGGTCCTTTGTCATTACTCTACTTGACATCCATGCAATCTTTGTTTTGGCTCTTCAGGGTGTAGAGGCTTATGAAATTCCAACTAATCGATGCCCTTATTTTAATGAGGTCACAAGAAAAGAACTCTCATACGGTTATGTAGGAGTATCAAATTCGATAGAAGAACTCTCAAGTACAACTCAAATTTCGTCGATTGATCGAGCCCAGTTCTTATTCCTACAAGTAAAGGCCAATTCAACTACAATATGATTCGTTGGGTTCAAGATTGAAGATATCGGTTCTATAAGGAAGTTGTCGATTAGTGGACTAGTTGTCAATCATGATTGCCGATTGACTACCAAGATGTTTATTTACAAGTTTGTCGTCGACTTCGAGGCTCCTATTCGGCTACCTAACAACTGGAACTATTCTGTCGATTTCCATGGTTGTTTGTTGATCTAAGGTGGCTATTTGACAGCCCATACTAGTGGCCAAATTTGGAGGGTCAAATTAAGTTACAATGCATCTAATCTTAGTTAAGCACATTTTGTCCTAATTATTAAGCGTCGTAGTTCATAGTTTTTTTGAGTCTTTATTATGATGTTAGTTTCAAAAGTTTTAATTATGTGAATATTCTAAGAGTAATTTTGGTTTCTAGCATTCCAAGAATTGCTTTCTTTTGTTAGCAGAATTCCTTTATAAATAGAGGTGTAATCTCATTTGTACGCAGATCGGACTTGCATTTAAATACGTGAGATGTTCCTCCGGAGAGCAAATTTCTTATTTTGGTTCTTAAGCCAAATTCACATTGGTGGTGAACCAAGAAGTCATCTATCCTTGGTTAGTTGGTTTCCTTTAGGCCTTGATGGTGAACTTGTCTTATCCCGAAGTCCTTTATCCTTGGCTTGTGGTGTTTCTTAGGCCTTGATGGTGAACTTTATCTATTCCGATCTTCATCATTGGCTGGTGGTGTTTCCCTTATGCTTTGATGGTAATCATTATCTCTCAAAAATCCTATTGTCACTCAAGACACATCCCCATTACGCATCAATTTGGTATCAGAGCTCAATGTTGAACTTGTTTTGAATGATTCCTTTTGTTATCTATCTCATACTTTTATTCAAAAATGGATGATCAAGTTCCAAGAGGCTTGACTTTAGAGCAAGCACACAACGAAAGGCGTGACCGTGCCTTAGAGGATCTCCTTAGACAAATAGAGCGAGTCCTCAACTGTTTAGAGAATCCGTTGAGACTAGAGAAGTGAGAGGGACCTCCTATTAATCGTCCAAACCATGACGATCCAAATCCTCTTCAAAAATTTGGTGATGAATCCAATGGCATTGGAGGCGACTCTAGTGATTTGGATTACCGAGTTAGGAAGAGGAGGAGAAGAAGGCGTAAGGAAAATGACCTTGAAGTCAAAGCGAAAGAGCTAGAGTTTGAAGGTAACCTCAATCCAGGCGACTTTGTCAACTGGCTACTACATGATATCGAATGAGTATTCAACTCCTATAAGTCTATCTTTCATAAACAAGTTAAAGATTTTGTCCAACTTATTGATATCGAGTGAGTGAACTTGGGTATCTTTAGCCCTAGTAATTGTTGTTTCTTTTACCCTAGCAGGCTTTGGTGCTGGCCAAACATAACGCTTGTCGAGCACTACTTTTGCCAAGACCACTTCCACGTTTTCATCCAAATTAGAATCTCTTCCTGACTCGTAACAATTACAGCCACATTTTATTTGCATTCTCTATATGGTTTCTTATCTTTTTCTTTAAGTAGTTGCTTGTGTTTTGACATTCTTGTTGCCCATTTAATTAATCGGCAAAGACTTGACCTTTAAATCTTTCTTTGAGGTTGTTGCGGAAGCCAAACGATCGAACAATAAAATTGACAGAATAAGAAAATAAATCGGACACCAGATTTACGTGGTTCGGTCGTAGTGACCTATATCCACGGAAAGAGCAGCACGGAATTCCACTATAGATCAAGCGATACAACGGAGATTACAATTACACTCGAGTCACTCAAACACTCTCAGTGTTTCTCAAGCCCCAATTACACCCAATAACTCACGCAGTGTTTAGCCCCACAATTCCTCACGAAATAATCTCTCAATCTCGTAAAAGAATTATACACAAATCTTATCACAAGATTTAATCGCTATGAACACTTGAACTCTTGATGTAATTGCACGAACAAAATCACGAACCCACTGCCAAGCACTCACGAACGTCTTCACGTCAACCGCGGCACTTCAAGACTTCTCTTCACTTTCTTCTATAGCATGCACCCTCGAGTATATATATATAAGTCACCGCCAAGGGATGTGGATAATTGTCTCGGTCAAAGAAGTCAACACCGAATTTTGAATAAGCAAACAAGTCTAGCCGAACTTTCCTATTTCGTTGCCTTAGCTGACTCCAGAAGAAATTTTATTTCCTTCTTTGTCTGACATGTGTTGATCCCAGTCAAAGTCCAATATTTCTAGCTTGAGAACAGAGACTCCAACGTGCATAAGGAAAGTAAATTTCAGATATTTCCTTTTCGCTCGATTTCGGATGTCCGCAAAATATTAATTCGGAATATTCAGATTTTCACTTCGGGCTTAAACTCAAGACATATTTTAACAATCTTCACCTTGGCTCGACGTTTGAGCCAAGTCACAATCGCTTTGATAGAATCCGAATTTCGCTACTACTCTCCCACAGCCCCCGATGGGCTCAACCGCCACAGATGTCTTTCAAGTCCAAGCCTCGCTTGAACTTCGCCATAGCCGTGGACCTCATTAGAACGCCAACTCCACATGCACCTTTAACCGCTTCACAAGGATTTTCCGACACAACCTCCTCAACCGCAGATAAAACAAAACCATCATTGCATCTATATCTGTTAGGAGATCGAATACGCACCTTGTCAATATCAGCAGTTACAGCAACTGTTGGCTCAATAGGCTCCACCTCGCTACAAGCACTATCCGTGTCTCTTACTTCGCTAGCACCTGCTACCTCAGGAGTTTCTGGTTGCAACTCCACCTCAAGCTGAACACCGTCTAGATCCGTATAAACACTGCTATTAACACTCTTAGCTAGAAGTACTGGAGACTCGTCAAATGTAACTTCTCTGCTGACAACAGGTGAATTTAATTCCGGGCACCACAACTTATAGCCCTGCTCACCTTGTGCATAACCTAGGAACATGCACTTTATTGCCTTTCCATCGAGCTTACCATCACTAACTCGAACATAACATGGACAACCAAATATCCTAAGAACAGAATAATCAGCAACGTTACCTGACCACATTTCTTTGGGAGTCCGATATTCAATCGCAGTCGATGGGGATCTATTCTTCAGGTAGCTCACCGTGCTAAGCGCATCCGCTAGGAATCTCCTAGTCATACCAGCACTAGAGAGTATTTTATGGGCCGTCTCTAGTAATGTTTTGCTCATCAACTCTGCAACATGTTGTGGGTCATTGGCACTAGTGCGGTGTTTCACTATGCCTTCATTCATGCAGAATTCATTTAACAGCTTCGAGCAAAACTCCATACTACTGTCAGTCCGCATCTGCTTGATCGTTTTACCAGTCTCCTTTTCGATCAAAGCTCTTAATTGCCTGATCCTGACAACAGCATCAAACTTGTGCCTAAGCACAAACACCCAAGTCTTCCTAGAGTGGTCATCAACAACTGTTAGCATAAATCTGGCACTCTTCCTCGAAGGAAATCGCGACAACCTGCGAACATCCAAGTGAAGTACTTCTGCAATATCCATGGTTTCTTTGACAATCGTACTGAACTGCACTTTCCACCATTGATCTAAATCACAACACCTACATACATTTAGTTCGTTAGCCACATAACCACATAGCAAATTTCTTTCACTTAGAACCTTCAGGCTTTTCTCGGTAATGTGCCCCAAACGCATATGCCACAATTCAGACTCTCGAACAGATGCATCCGACGTCTCCGCAACAAATTCCGTCATTGTCTCACCTTGAAGCTCATACAGGCTGCTATGCTTGATTCTTTTCATTATCACCGAGGCACCTCGAACAACTTTCAGAATTCCACATTCTGAAGAATACCGACACCCAGCTGAATCTAAGGCACTCAAGAAAATCAGATTTTTCTTCAACTCTGGAACATACCTCACTCTAGTCAATGTCCTCACGATACTATCATGTATTCTGATTCTGACATTACCAACACCAATAACATCACATTCAGAATTGTTCCCCAACTGCACTTTACTACTATCCGTGCATTGATAAGTAGTAAACCAGTTCCTGTTTGGCGTAGCGTGAAAAGAACAACCAGAATCCATAATCCATCCGCCAAACGACGAATCATCAGTGACAGACAAGACAAAATCAGCATTATCCAAGTTATTGTCTGCTATAACAGCAACATCATCCGTAGAATCAACTCTAATTTCCTTACCCTTCTCGTTTTTCATCTTAAGGCAATCCCTCCTAAGATGCCCTTTCTTGCCACAACTCCAACAGACAACACCACCGGTTCTAGACTGACTTCGTCTATTCAAGTTCATACTACTTCTGCTAACACGTGTACCAGTTCTTCCTCTTTTTTCACCTACTAAAGCAGCAGATACATGTTTGCCAGATTCTCTTCTACGGATGTCTTCACTTAGAATTAAATCTCGAACACCATCAAACGTCAAACTTGTCCACCCAGAGGAATTACTAACAGCAGTAACAGTAGTATTCCAACTATCGAGCAATGAGGATAATAGAATCAAAGCACGTACCTCATCTTCAAAGTTAATCTCAACTGAACTCAATTGACTAACGATCACATTGAATTCATTGATATGCTCTGCAACTGACGCACCTTCGCTCATCTTCAAATTAAACAGACGTCGCATCAAATAGACCTTGTTGATTGCAGAGGGCTTCTCGTACATGTCCGACAGGGCTTTCATCAAATCCGCAGTAGTCTTCTCATTCACGATGTTAAACGCGACTTTACGTGCCAACGTCAGCCGAATAACACCCAAAGCTTATCTATCCAGCAATTCCCAATCAGCTTGTTTCATCGTCTTTGGCTTCTCCCTAGACAAGGGCAAGTGCAGTTTCATCTGATATAGATTATCCTCAATCTGCATCTTCCAAAAACCAAAATCTTTCCCATCAAATCTGTCGATTAGCACTTTTCCTTCTTCTATCGCCATCGATTCGCTTCAACTCAGCCAAGCCAGGCTCAGATACCAATTGTTGCGGAAGCCAAGCGATCGAACAATAAAATTGACAGAATAAGAAAATAAATAGGACACCAGATTTACGTGGTACGGTTGTAGTGACCTACATTCACAGGGAGAGCAGCACGGAATTCCACTATAGATCAAGCGATACAACGGAGATTACAATTACACTCGAGTCACTCAAACACTCTCAGTGTTTCCCAAGCCCCAATTACACCCAATAACTCACGCAGTGTTTAGCCTCACAATTCCTCACGAAATAATCTCTCAATCTCGTAAAAAAATTATACACAAATCTTATCACAAGATTTAATCGCTATGAACACTTGAACTCTTGATGTAATTGCACGAACAAAATCACGAACCCATTGCCAAGCACTCACGAACGTCTTCACGTCAACCGCGGCGCTTCAAGACTTCTCTTCACTTTCTTCTACGGCATGCACCCTCGAGTATATATATAAGTCACCGCCAAGGGATGTGGATAATTGTCTCTGTCAAAGAAGTCAACACCGAATTTTGAATAAGGAAACAAGTCTAGCCGAACTTTCCTATTTCGTTGTCTTAGCTGACTCCAGAAGAAATTTTATTTCCTTCTGTGTCTGACATGTGTTGATCCCAGTCAAAGTCCAATATTTCTAGCTTGAGAACAGAGACTCCAACGTGCGTAAGGAAAGTAAATTTCAGATATTTCCTTTTCGCTCGATTTCGGATGTCCGCAAAATATTAATTCGGAATATTCAGATTTTCACTTCGGGCTTAAACTCGAGACATATTTTAACAGAGGTTGAATTTTAACCCATTAAAGACCAGATTTGTAAATTCTTTTTCTAAGAGCGAAGTGAGCCATATGTTTTTGGCATTCTTAAGTCAAACAATAAATTGATCGACTTACTCATAGTTGCATTGATAAAGTCTAGCCAAATCAGAAATCGATATCTATCTATACAAATGAAAGTGGAATTGTATTTTCATCTTTGCCCATTTGTATACTAAGTTTGGTGGTATGTTGTTGTACCAAGTATAGACAGTTTTTTGATAAAGACAGAGGAAACAACCTAAGTCTTAAATTTTTACCAAAAAAAAAAACAACCTAAGTCTTAAAAATTCATAGTTCCTACTTCACCACACTAGGCTACAAATCGACCAATGTGTTCCATGGTCGATTGGTCATCTTCGTTAGTATAAATGGCAAAGTTATGGATTTTGAAGCCTCTTGGAAAAGGCTTGTTGTCGACCCATTCAGGATTAATTTATATATACATAGGCCTTGCAACATCCCTATCTAATCCCAATGGTTGTCTAACTTCTTCGGCAATTTGTGCTGAACCCACCACAATATTCTATAGAACATCCTACCCCTTAGGTAGTAATGCTGCTCTTGCAGGATTGTCCATATTCATGTTAATCGGTACGTAGGGCCTAAAAGGGATGATCACCTTTGGTGTTGTTAAAACAATCGTTGGCCTAACGTTTTCAACCTCTCGCATTTGACCAACCTATGGGATAGTAGGGGTGAGCGGTTCCAGGTTCCACATGAAACCTGAAACCTACCCTCGGATACATGTTCCTCATTTTTTGAAACCTGGAACCTACCCGTTGGAAGCTGGAACCTAGAACCTACCCTATCACAGGTTCCAGGATAATTCTAGGCTCTAATAGGTTCTTTTCTTTTTATTTCATCAAAACGAAAATGAACGTCACAGTACTGAACAAACTTGTCATTCATCAAAGAAAATACAAAAGACTAGTTTTCCTGACATTACGGTTCAAATAAATATAACTAAAATGAGAAGTCATTGTGTGAATCGATACTAAAGGTAAGCAGTTCCATGTTCCGTAAAGGTTCCACCCATGATAATGTGTTTCTCATTTTTTGGAACTTGGAACGTACCCTATCAAGGTGCTAGGGTCGGTTTCAGAGTCTACTCAGGTTCCACCTATATTATTAATTGAACAATTATAGTAAATCATCCATCACCTTTAATGAACATCGTTTACTGCTATGATCAACTAACTACAACTTATATTTAGACACACGGACATGAAGCATTAACAAGTCATAAAATGAAAGCTCAGACTAGTGGTTCCAGACTATACACTTATCACCTAACGTCATGAAATACAGCAGGATCATGTGAAAATATAGATCAAGAAAAAACACAAAACACTTATTTAGGTTTTAGGTTCTAGATTCAAAGTTTCACCTACCTAGAATCTATAACCTACCCATCGAAATAAGTTTCCCAATTTTTAGAACCTGGAACCTATCCTGCATACTTTAGAACCTGCAACCTACAGGTTCCCACTGGTCAGGTTCTTGGGTTCTAGGGTAGAGCCCGGAACCATGCTCACCCCTATGGGATAGTCTAATTTGCCAAATTGTTATTATCAATTTGATTATTTTGACCGACACTACCATTACTTTGGCTTTGATTTGGCGATTCAGGCCTCAACAACATTCTTGTAGGGGGTTGACTAGTTTGACCAATATTATTATATAAAGGAGAACTAGGAACATACCCTTGTGCCATGGAATTTCCTTGCAGAAGTTGGTTGGAAGATCCTAGCTTGGACAGGGCATCGTTCACAGTTTTGACAACCCATTAGCTTGATCTGACACATGGCTCATGATGTAATTAGCCATTTCGCCCTATTGGTCTTCGAGTAGCCTCCTCATGGTCAATATCATTATAGAATTTGGTGCTATTTCCATTAACTACTCTTCGGTAAGATTCCTTGAAAGATCACCTCCTCTGTGTCAATTTTCTTTTGCCGCTCTACTTGCGGCTGAAGATTCAGAGTGTGCAGCAACATCATTTATAGTTTGGGATATTGAATTACTATTGCCAGTAGCATTGTTTCCCTCTTGTTGATTTCTAGTTCTTGCTATGAAAGCTTCCTCATATCAACAAACAAGGGTCCTACTGGATGGGCCAAAAAGATGTTTTAGCGAAAGGTTGATGAAAGACCTTCAAAATACGAATCAGTTGGATACAAACCAACAAAGGTCATAAAAAGTCTTTTGACGATTCTTGGACATGAAATGTAAATGACGATACTGAGACTACGAACGATCATTGCCAGCCATCTAAAAATGTAGGAATGTAAAGATAACTCGAAGTAAAATCGAGAACTAGTGTTCTTTAATTGATTGGTGGTCCCTTCTATGGACTATAATTCAAGTATTTATACTACTATCGACAATTAACAACGGTTACAAAGAAATCAAAAACATTTTACGTGGCTCTTATAATCCAATAAGTCTTGTCTACAAATGGTTACTCAGAAATAATTGACTCCACTACTTGATAGTTATATCTTCTCTACTTCTTGACGATTGCCACTGTCAATTGCTCTTAGACTCTTCGACTCCACTATTCGACAGTTGCATTAGATCTACTTCTATAGATACCCTCTTATGGTTACACCAGAAATCGTTGGCTCAATTACTTTGGCAGTTATTTCATTTCCACTCCGTCGACGGTTACTTTTTTTTTTCTCGAAAGTAAATATTTCATTTATATCTCAAGATCTCAAGATAAGACATGAGAGTTTCAAAACAACGCGGTAAAGTAGAACAATAAAGTACAAACTGTTGTGATAAGCACACTCTCTTCCCACAAAAACATATTTATCTCAGCATCAAAGTAGAACAAATGACGATTGATCACCAAATCTCACATTATCATAAGTGATAAGCATACACCATAATCTCATTCCCTAATAGCTATGGCTTGCCCAGTGGGCAGTGCATGCTTAGGTTCACCGTCGTCAATACCATCACCAGACAAAGACACCAAAAATAGGTTGAACAGACTCCCAAATCTAGATCTAGATCGGGAGAGATTGAACGAGTATAAAAACGCTTCTAAGGAACTGCCATATCTAAATCTAGATAAGGAGAGAAAAGATTCCAGGTTTAGATCTAAATCGGGAGATGAGAGCTTCCAAAACTCGGAGAAATTGTATAATACTCGCTTCTAGTGCCGTATGAACTCATCATATTCCTTCTTGATCCTGTTGTACTTTTTGGTTTCAAGGATCTGAAGCAGTGGGTTGATTCCTAACAATGGAAGTGGAAGATATACCCAGCGAGCAAAAAAAAGCATGAGGAGCAAACAAAGAAAAAAAACAAGAAAACTAGATAAAAACAATAAAATACTCTCGTATCAAATCGGTAGAGAAAATCTCAATTCGAATTAAGAAGATAGAGCTTTCCTCGACTGAGATTTATTTCTTAGTTGAGGGAGCTTAGAGTGGAAGAGAAAAAAGGAACCAGAGAGAGGTGGGTGAGAAGAGAAAGCAGCTAGGGTTTTTGAGACTAACTGGTGTTGTCGACAGTTACTTTTTTTTTTTTTTTGGTTGATAGTTACTTCAAGCGTGGCTCTTTTATCAATTAATTGGATCTTCATTTTCGATGATTTGCTTCAAGACTTGGACGCTGCATGTCGCGACCCTAAAAAATTTTCACGTTTTTTCGGGCTAATGGATTATTAAGACTAATCTTAACTCGGGCCCTCTCAAGCCCTACCAATTCGCAACTTACGGTTTAAGTTATTAACATGCAAATGTCTTCATGCTTGGAGTCGCCACTAATCATTTTGTGGTAGGTCGATTAGAAACCTAAATAAAACATAGGGAGATATGTTTTATTCCTACGAACCAGAGATTCTAAGCTCGGGGACTTGATTACGCTAGATCTAGTCTAACGCCCTTTCGGTACCTTTTCTTTTCAAAAATATTTTGGCAGGCAGTTTGGATCCATTTTAACTTAATTACTAACATGTGAGGTGTTCATGCGGGTGCGCAAACCATCAATTTAATACTCAAGAAAGCGTTAAATAAATTGCAAGTTTAGGAGAACAACTTACCTCGAACCAACGTAAGCATCTGCATTGTTAGCTAGAAAATCACATCAAACACCCTAATATGATTTCTAGTTAACAAACAATCACTCAATTTCTCTTTTTTTTTAATTTTCCACTTGTTTAAATGAAATCTAACCAATATGCAATGACGTGCAAAAATATGACATGCGAATTAATGAAACCTAGTATGCAAACTATATGTCATGCGACGACGTGACTTAAGTCTAATGACTAGCGAATGATTTATTTTTTGGTATTTTTTTTAATCAATGAAATTCGGAATAAAAATATGCCTAAATTAACATGCAAACTAATGACTTCTATTTTACCCTAGCATGATTTATTTTTGGGATTTTTGAGTAAAATTCGGAATAATAAAATAACGCGAATAATCCGTTAGGATTGAAATAATACCTAATTTCAACTAGGAAACATGCCACCTTAAGTCCTAATTTAAATTAAATACTTATCTCATCCTTCGGGATATATTCAAAAATCCTAGACATGCAAAAATTCTAATTTAAATAACAAAACAGATTTTTTTTGAATTTTCTTTTTGTTTGAAAAAGGAAAGAAAACAATTTAAACAACTAAGGATAGCAACCACATTCAAATCAACCACGCGATCCGCCAAATTTGTTTCAAACTCGAATTAGGCACAAAAATCGAACTATCGGTCATATCTATGGGGTTATAGATATTAACGGATATTCGATCGTTCGAATTTGGAAAGCTAACGAAATTCATCATCGTATCTAAGTGATTATAGATAGGATGATAATTTCCCGTATCGCCACGTATCGGACCTTAGGGTTAAGGTCAAATAGTCGTCTAGATACGTTGCTAAATTAGGAAATTTTCCTAATTTGAATATTTGAAAATATTGCGAATATATAGAACATTATCCTAAGATATCTAAACATCCACATGATAATCACTAAATATTCAAACACTCCAAATTAGGAATCTAAATATTTGAAAAGAATATTCAGAATATATCCACTTACCTAATTTGAAAATACTTCCAAATTTCGAATTGAATCGGGATCGGCTTGCGGATCGAGAATGGGACGACCGGCGACGGCGGGACGGCGACGACACCGACGATGCACAGCAACACCGGCAAGGCTGTTCGGTGGATTTGATGCGTGCGTGGGCGAGTGACTCCGAACAGAAAATTTCAAGACTGCACGATTCCGGAAAAATGGGCGTAACTTCCTCAATACACATCGGATTGACCCGATTCCAAAAGCCACAGATCAAGGACTCGTAGATCTACAACTTTTTTTTTTTGGTAAGGTAAAAATTTTATAACTTTTCAAGAAGCCAAATACAACCAAAACTAAGGCAACAAAGACCCAACTAGGACAACCGTCTAAATGGGGTCAACGGCCTTAGAAGGAACTATACAAGATAATAAACAACTATACAGGGGATATAGCAAAACAGCCTAAACAATAGCTGGACTAGTATCAAAGATGGTGGCGGAGATGCCCCAATTCCTTTGTATTCTTCGATTGTCAGGTGTGTCTGGAATAGTGCCCAGGGCTAGCGCTTTATCTTTGACAACCTTAAGGAGGTGCTTCCACATTCCTGGGATGAAGGGAGTCTTGTTCTTGAAAATAGCATTGTTTTTTTCAGTCCATATGATGTGGCATAAAGCCCCAAATGCGAATCTGGAAAGTCTGTGAGCGAACGATGGAGAGCTGCAGACTTGCATAGCCCATGTAATGAGACCATGCCATGCCTTATTCCTCCACGGAAGGTTGCATTTGGTCGCCCATAAAAATGCTAGTCTTCTTGTAGTGGAGCATGCAAAGAAGAGATGGTTAATGGAATCTGGCACTTCACCACAAAACGCACATACAGCATCTTCAATTCTATGGTTATGTAGTAGGAAAGCCTGAGTAGGCAACCTGTTGAGAGAAATGACCCAAAGAAGAAAAGCATGTCGCGGTGCTATATGTGAATCCCATACAAAAACGTGCCACCGGGCAGGCTGTCCTGTGGTTCTGATGTGGTTCCAAGCGCGCCCAACAGAGAAAGGGACAGCTAGGGAGGGGGCCCACGTCAGAGTATCTGGCTTCTCGTCCATAAAAGTAGGCGGATGATCAGCCCAACTAAGGAAAGTGTCCAACGCTGGAGAAGGCTGCCAATTGCCATCAAAGAAATCTCGTACTGAAACCTCACGAGGAATCCTTGATTGGTAGATACTAAGGTTGGAGAAAATCCGGAAGAGGGGGCCTCTATCATGCCACCAATCGAACCAGAAAGATATCGATCGTCCATTTCCAATAGACCATTTGAACAGATTAATTGCAGTGGAACGCAAATCCAGGATTTTCTTCCATGTCCAGGAACAAACAGTGGGTTTTGATACAGTCCAGAAGTTTGCTTTGTGTAAGAAGGTTGAGTGAATCCACTTACACCACATGGCCTCGTTATCAGTGAATAGGAGCCAAATATGCTTGAGTGACATTGCAGTATTGTATTCATGGAGGCGTCGAATCCCCAAGCCACCTTCATTCTTGGGGAGACATATGGTATCCCAAGCAATCTTGGCCCCACCAGTACCAAGATCGGGTCCCTTCCACAAGAATTGTCGCAATATTCTCTCAATAGACTGAATCACTGATTGGGGAAGGAAGAAGATGGTAGCCCAATACACTTGTATGGATTGGAGAACTGATTTGATGAGTTGAAGGCGCCCTGCAAAAGATAAGAATCGATGTGACCATGATCGGGCCCGGGCTGTAATAGCATCAACCAGTATTTTACAATCCTCTTTGTTGAGCCTAGAGGATATGATCGGCACCCCTAAATATCTGAAAGGTAGTGTGCCCTGTTGAAACCCAAGGCATTGCAAGATTTGCGTATGTAAGTACTGTGGTCCTCCAGAGAGGAAGATGTTACTTTTGAGCGTGTTTGGGACAAGCCCAGACCATGTAGAGAATTTGGTGAGAGCATCCTTGATCAATTCAACCGATCTCATATGGCCTTCGCAGAATATAAGTACATCATCTGCAAAAAAGAGGTGATGTGAGCGATTACAACTTTCGCATTACAACTTTCGTGTTTTGAGTTTCCACAAATAAGCTCTGTGAAGTGAGCGATTCTGGAAGGAAGTGGACGAGGCACTGTGTTTGTGGGGATGTTTGTAACTCGAAGGATATGGAAGGTCTTCAAGGCTGTGGCTGTTGTTTTCGTGGACCAACAGGAGGAGGCAGCAACGTTGACAAGCTTCGGTTGACTGGAGAAAACACGTGCAGGGGCTTCGTTGATGAAGAACACTGCATGGGCAGCAACGAATAACAACCAACGCGTCTCGGAAGCTGCTATGACGTCTGCGTGGAGAGGGAATCCGGCGAGGAGAGGGACTCCGGCTGGGTCCGTGGAACGTCGACAGGGGGCAGGCGCGACGACGGTGTTGCGGCGGTGGTGCTACACGCCGGACTCCTCTCTCCCTCTCTCACTTACACTCTCAAAAAAAAAAATTCTGATCTGTAATTGTGTTGTGTCCCACTAATTTTGACCTAATGTTATGCTTATATAGTACTAATCTAGGTCAATTTAGATGGATTTTATGTCCTAATGGGCTTAGGCTTGGGCTTAGGTTTAATGGGCTGAATTAACTTGGGCTTTTGATTAATTAAACTCAACGTATCAAATTAAACCCAAATTAAAACGACCGAGCCCGTTTGACTTGAAATTCCCGGCCCTTGCATTCCGAACGTGTCGAGTCTCGTTGAATAAAATTTAAGCTCATTCGCCACAACCAATTTGATGCAAAAAATGCAATTAAACTAAATGAACCTAAACTATATGTTATGTAATTTAAATATTTTTGTTTTAGGGGTTAAAAATTTAATCCCTAATTTTCTATGCAAATTACACTAAATGACGCGCCAAAATTTAGGTGTCAACACTGCATTAACAATTTATGTCGATTGGAACTGTATTGCCTTGTCGACTAACTAGATTCGTTGACTAGAAGCTCTCAACACTAAGCAAATTTTTTACCTCTGTTGCTTCTTACCCGGTCATTGCCAACCAAGTCGTCGATTGAGTACTTGGATATTCATTGGCGTCAACAATACTTAAATGACTTTTCATTTTTTATTGGCATGATAATTTAAAAAAATCCCAAAAATTGTTACGATGTTAAATTATGTTGTTGTACTAAAACGGCTTGGTTCCAGCCTTTGCTCGTTCTAAAAGAGTCGTATTTTATCCGAACTCTCTGGTTTCGAAAATGATTCCGTGTATCTTATTTTAATTGGATTGCCACAAGAATTATGGAAAATACTGTAGCATTGATAAAAATCCCCACCACAAACAAAAAAGAACATGCTATGTTGTACCAGAATTTCCAAAGATATGGAGTAAAAAACAAAAGTGTAATACCACGAAAACCCCAAATTAGTACTTATGTGATAAATTTATCAAAAACTAATTTTTTATCACAAAAAACCTCAAATTGGTATACCCGTGATACATTTATCCTCCGTTAGTTTCCATTAAATTTTATCTTTAAATTGCTGAGTCAGATGATTCTTAACAGTTGATGGGTATACTGGTTTGGGGTTTTATCCCTCCGTTTATTACAAGTTTATCAATTTGTGATTTTTTTGTAATTTTAATCCAATTTAACTGAGGGTAAATTTATCACAAGTGTACCAGTTTAGAGTTTTTGATTGTAAAAAAATTAGTTTAAGTTAAATTTATCATAGGTGTACTAATTTGGGGTTTTTGGTGGTCAAAAAATTAATTCGGGATAAATTTATCATAAATATATTGATTTGATATTTTTCGTGATATTAACACAAATAGAAGCTCCATCACGGATGATGCATTCTTACGAATCTGAGCAGGCTGAGAAACATTTAAATATTGGAACAAGGAAGCCAGCACGCGCGTCTCAATCCTCTCAAGATATTCCAATGGATATTCTCGCAAGCCGACACGAGCGTCTCAATCCAAGTTTGGTTCGAAAATTTTCTATCTTAAACTTGTATATGAAAATTTTTAGTTGTAGGCAATTTGCTACCAAATCCCTGACATTGAAATCCCGAAAATGTTGCTTTCTGATATGACGACGTTAACGGGCAAAGATGTGCGACTCCTTAGCAATTTGTAATAGAATATCTTGAGAGAGTCTAGGCCTGAACTGACCTCAGGGTCGAAACATTTAAAAAGTGAAGCATTATCATTGGGATTTGGCCCAATTTCGTATGGCCTGTTCATTTCAAATATGTTACGCTTAGTCCTTATACTTACTCATTGTGTTTTTGCTAAGGATCTCCGTTAATTATTTTCGCTGATTGTGTTGAAATACAGCATAACCAGAATATAGTTCCTGTTCAACTACTGTCCACCTTGAATGAAGAACCGTAACGGAGGGTGAATGTGTTACACATGTACAAGCTTGGGTTTTTTAGCATTATAGAAAAAAGTTTAGGATAAATGTGTCACAGTTGATATAATTTGGGATTTTTGGTGGTTTTTGCCCATTTCATAAAGGAAACTTCTACATTAGACTGTACATGTCTACCACATTAATCTTTGACCTTCATAATATTCTTCCACAAAATTAAAAGAAATACAAATCTCATATTTTTTCCTACACCACAATCGACATGCCTGAGCTTTGCTCAAGCTAAGTAGCTAGTATAAAATAAGGGCAAAAGCCACTAAAATCCCTAAATTATGCTCACTGTGGCACATCTACCCTAAATTTTTTTTTCTGTGACAAAAAATTCCCAAACTTGTACTTGTATAACTCATTTATCCTCCGTCAAAATTCTATTAACAAGAACCATTAAAAATCTACCTACATAGATACCTAAAAATAAATAGGCTGCGTTTGGTCGTCTAGATTTCTAGCCAGAATAAGATTGGATATGATAGGTTATAAATCCAAGGGATTTGCTATAACATATGTACTATTTGGTGAATCGCAGTAATAAAGCTAGATATTTTTACATATTACCATGTCTATTATTTGCTATGAACGTCATATCAGTGTAAATGAACTTGAAAATTGCACAAACTAACATGATGAAAATTTCTCACCACACTCTTACCTACTTCTTTTTTATTTGCTCATTTTTTTTATTAATTTTCCCTCTCTTTGTTAATTCTTTCATTCTTTTATTTCTTTTTTCCCCTTCCATCATTCTCTAATAAAATTTTATTAAATAGTAAACCATACTAATATACCTAAAATATATAGTAAATATACTAAATATATATAGAGCCCGAACTTTGGTGTCAAATTTCTAGGAGTTTCGTGACGAATTTAATTGGACGATGTTGATATTATTGTGGCCAGCCTCGATATTGCTCGAGATATGTGAAAAGTGAAATTTTGACCTGGTGTGGATTTGGACTAGTAGACCTCCCTCGTAGTGTGTTTTATTTTGTGTCTTTTGGCCAAATCTTAATTTATTAATTAGAATTTTTCGTGGACCGTTGGATTGTTTTTTGATTTGAACGAGGATCGTCGAATCGCACTCAAGTGCGTTTGACTCTCTCTCTCTCTCTCTCTCTCTCTCTCTCCTCTACCGCGCCTCTCTGCCCTATGCACGTCCACTCCTTCCCCCTTCCCCCATGCAACGTCCCTTCTCCCTCCCTCTCTCTCTCTCCTCCTTTTCGTTTCTTCTTCTTTATTCTTTCTTTCTTTTTCTTCTTCTCTTCTTCGTCTTCCTTTCCCCTCCCCTGTCGTTGCTCCTGCGCCCAACTCGACCGTCACTCGTGCTCGCCCTAGCCCGCAGCCATCCGCCTGGTGCCGCCGTCCTGCCCTGCTAGCCGCCTCACCGTCCGTCCAGCTGCCCCCCCCCCCCAACCGCCCTTCTCCTTCCTCCCTCCTTCCCCTTCGCCCAAGAGCAATAGCTCGTCGCTGCGGCCCGACTCCACTAAACCGCCAGCCAGCTCGTCCGGCCTCGCCATGCCGCCTGCGAAGCCGTTGTGCTGCCCCGACCGCCGCCGGCTTGCCTCTGCCGCCCCAGCCCCCCTTTCTCGCCCTGCTGCTTCGACAATGATGCAGTTGCCCTTGCTCCGGCCGAACCTGCTAGCCACTCGTTGCCACCGCCGTGTTGCCCAGCTAGCTGACCAACCCAGGCCGCTGCCTAGCCATGGCCAGATTGCCCAGGTAACTGCCTAGCCATGGCCGAATAGCCCAAGCCGCTGCCCAGCCACTCGCCGACGCTGCCCATTGGCTGCCCGTCTCCTAGCCGCTTGCCCAGCCTTGCCTAGCCACTGCCCTTGCCCGTGGCCGAGTGTCCCAGGTTATGGTCGAGGGCCGTGTCGAGCTATGGCCGGCCACCGTGTCCATTGTGCCCTTACTCGTGCCAAGCCTATTACTGTTCACCTGGGCCATTTCGAGCCCGTGCGGATTTTTTTTGGGCCAAACTTAGGTAAGTTATTTCCTAAACCCTACTTAGTATAATAGGTATTTTTAGACTTGTTTAAGGTGTGATTAGTACCGGTTTAATGGCTAAACTTGGATTGGGGTCAATATTTGAATGTAATTAATTGTTAGATTAAATGGTGATGATTGTGGGGCTTAAATTGTGGCTTAATTAGTGATTGATTGAGTTGGATTGATGGCTAGTTTGCCGTGGCGTTTGTGGGTGAAATTGAATGCTTTAATGTAGCCGGCTTGAATGTCGAATTGGTGAGCTTATGACTGAAATTGGATGTTATGATGTGTGAGAATGATAATGGTGTTAGTTTGACGAATGGTGTTGTGGGTGTTCGGACTTGATTGGGTGATATTAAGGGAAAATTTCGTTTTGGTACCCGAAGTGGGGCCTTTTTCTCAATTTGGTACCCAAAGTAGATATAGTCTCAAATTGGTACCCAAAGTGTCCATTCAGTCTCAATTTGGTACCCAAAGTGCCCATTCAGTTTCAATTTGGTACCTGGGTTCGCCAGCCGGTTAAAAGATCACCAGCCGGTAAGAAATTTACTGTTCCGGCCACCGGAACAGTATTTTTTAAAACTTTTTTTTTCTTTTCCTTTTCTTTTTTTTTCTCTCTCTTCTCTCCGCCGGCCACCGTGGCCTGCGGAGGTTGCCGGCATCCAGCGAGGGCCGCCCTCGCCTGGGCGAGCGAGGGCCGACCCTAGCCGGATCTCGCGAAGGTCGCCCTCGTCGACGTTGGGCGAGGGTGGTCCTTGCCCGCCTAGGTGAGGGCGGTCCTTGCTTGGGCTGGCAAGGGTCGCCCTCACCTGCGTCGGCCGAGGGCCGACCCTCGCTAGATCTGGCGAGGGCGAGGGTTGCCCTCACCGGATCTGGCGAGGGTCGGCCCTCGCTCGCCCAGGCGAGGGTAGCGGAGGTCGCCGAGGGAGGGCTGCCCTCGCCCGACGTCGGCGACCTCCGCCGCCCTCGCTTGGGCGAGCGAGGGTCGACCCTTGCCAGATTCGGCGAGGGTCGACCCTCGCCAGATGCCGACAACCTCCGCCAGCCACGGTGGCCGACAGAGGGAAGAGAGAGAAAAAAAAAGAAAAGGAAAAGAAAAAAAAGTTTAAAAAATACTGTTCCGATGGCCGGAACAGTAAATTTCTTGCCGGTTGGCGAACCCAGGTACCAAATTGAGACTGAATGGGCACTTTGGGTATCAAATTGAGACTGAATGGGTACTTTGGGTACCAATTTGAGACTATATCCACTTTGGGTACCAAATTGAGAAAAAGGCCTCATTTTGGGTACCAAAATGAAATTTTCCCTGATATTAATTATGTGATTGATGCAAAATTGATGGAATTGTATGGCTTGTGTGCCGAACAGACTTGAGACGTATTGACGGTGATCTGTGGAAAGAAAGTAGAGCCTGGATTGATCGGAAGGCTGACCTGAGATGTGTTTACGCAGGTCGTGAGGAATTGAGAAAGGTCCTGTGGGGTGTTGACTCGGGACAAAGCCCAGATTGATCGGAAGGTTGACCTGAGGCATGTTTACGCGGGTCATGAGAAAGTGAGAAAGGTCCTATAGGGTGTTAACCTAGGACAGAGCCTAGATTGACCGGAAGGCTGACCCAAGGCATGTTTACACGGGTCATGAGAAAGTGAGAAAGGTCATGTTGGGTGTTGACTGGGGATATAGCCCGGATTGATCGGAGGGCTGACATGTAGGGTGTTGACCCAGGTCGTGAGAAAGTTGGCTGGACCATACATGTTGCATAGTGTTTGATTATGAAGTGAATACTGCTAAGCATGGTATGGGACATGCCCAAGTGGTTTTACCTTATAATCGGGACACGCGCAAGTGTAGATGCATGATGCATGAGAAATCTCTTTGCGTGTTCCAAGTACATGTTATGATGGATACGTTATAGTGTTTGACTGATATGCAAAGTTGGCGTGTGAATGGAGGCGAGGTATGTATGTTTATGTGAGTTCTAGTATGTCGATTGTTAGATTGCATGTTGAGACTCGTTTGGGTACGCATGGGCCTACGTAGGATTTAGGTTGTCTACCTATTGAGATTTATCCCATCTCCAATTGTTAAATATTTTCAAGTTTAGAGTGACGAACAGTCGTCACGTGCGATTCAGAGACCGGGAGTGGTGCTGGATATTGATGCTCCATCCCTTTTATGGATATCCCCTTTTTTATAGTGAAGTAGGCTACCCAATCACTGTCCCTTTTGATGAACATGATTTAATGTTATGTTTATGGATGTTGTAAGCAACTGTTTGATTTATGCAAGTGCTATCCATCATCATTGGTTATTGTCTGGGTTGATTTAAATTTGCTTTCGCTTGTGATTTAATTTGGGTGTTTCGTTTGGGTCGGCGACACGTCCTGGGATGTCGCATTCATTACGACCGTCGAAGGGGTGTCGCGAGCTCGTTGGGGTTCAGGGCGTGATAGTAAACTTGATCGCATTTGTCATGACGTTAAACGTTATCATAGTTTGATGATGAGCATAAGATTAGTCGATGGAATGGAGCATCGACGTGTGATTGATAAGATTAGTAGATGGAATAGACTATCGACGTGTGATTGATGAGATTAATCGATGAAATAGTCCATTGATAGTTGTTCATATTATTGAGAAAGTTTTGATGATTGATTTTGTATGTATAGATTTTTGTTGGAAAGTTATCATACATTTTCGATATTTTACGTATATCGTGTATTGAATTTGAGATTAATATCAATTTACAATTATGCATAGTGATTGTTCAATTCGCTTGAAAGAAATATATTACTCACTGGACTGTGGTAGCTCATTTCTTTCATCTTTTGTGTTTTTAAGGTTCTTCGGTTAGTGGTCAATAGTTCGAGAACATTTTTTATGGGGACTTTTGAGAGTTAATTCTCTTGGTAGGATTTGAGGTTACGTCTTTCGAAAGGAAGGACGGCCGTGTCACTACTCCTATTCTTGTAGGAATTGGGGTGTGACAGTCTATGGGCCAGATAAATCCTTTTGCCATCCAGAGACTCGTCAACATTAGTTTGTCAATCAAACGATCTCTGGGAAACAATGAACAAAAGGCAAAACACTGTTTCAGATGGGATGGAAGATAATGATAACTAAGCTTTTAAGACGTGAGGTTCAGCCATAATAACTCGACTCTGAAGAAATTTCTGGGATCTCATGCTCAAAATGTAACCACTCAGCTTCAGTTTTCTTGAAGTATAATATTCTTCCAATTATTCGTATTGCCAAAGGGATTCCACGACATCCTTTGGCTATCCGTCTCGCAATAGTTAGCTTCTTTGAATCTTTAGTCTCTTCTTCTTCCTCACAAAGCATTCTCATCAACCAATCTAAAGACAAGCTTTCTGAAAGGGTCTCGAGAAACTAAGAGGTTATACGCATGAAATGCGCAACTGACTGATCACATGCACGTATCAAAATCTTGCTTCCTTCAGCAACTCCCATCAATAAACTTTTTGATGGGTTATGTGAATAATGGGCCGCCCATGTTGGGCCGAACCCAGCCCATGAAATAAAATAATCGCATTTGGCAGTTATTTTCTGGACACAAAAGTGAGAAGAACAAGCATTAACGTGATGTTCTGTGAAGTTTTGTGGTTCACTATTCCAAAGAAAAACAAACACTCACTTGAAATCAACAAAAGCAAAGAAAGATCGCTCTCTCTCTCGAGGTTGTAATAGGTGTATTTAATCTGTGGCAAAGAGGTATGTTTGTTTACGTAATATGCTTCGAACGATCGGTGATTCAAGTATCGAATGGGCACGTTTTCCGACTTTTTTTGCATTATGATTAAGGAATATGTTTCCATCACTTTTCAAGCTCCCCCAGTGTTGAGGGCGTTGAGGAAACTGTAACCATATATTGTCCACAACTAGGAGACACTTTTTCCCACGAATGTGTTCCATAAGTTGATTTTGCAATTGCTCCAACTCAACGTCATCTGCTCTTTCTGTTGCTGCACTATCTATAATTTTTCGCAATACCATTTTGAAATCAGATAAGTCACCCACACAAACGCATATCCTTAAATCAAAATGCTTGTTGAGCATGTCATCCTTGTGTAGACATCGAGCTAGAGAAGTCTTTCCAATCCCACCCATACCCACATTGAAAGGATAGAGAGTTTTTCTTCAGTATCGGAGTCTAACAAGAACTTCGAAATTGCGCTTTTAGCACCATTTCTCGCTATAATCTCCTCCTCGTACACAAAGGGGTCTGACTGCTCTCTCTCCCTCCATCCTCTCCCTACTTCCACATCCTTCGCGTACTCTAGCAAGTCAAAAAACTACCCTCTAGCAGCGATGGCTTCTATTCTCTTCCTAATGCTCTTCAGCTCTAGAGCAAGTTCGTTTGAAGGTGAAAAGATGGTATTTACCTGCTTCAACTTCCCATCTTTGCGCGGCAACTCTTGCCGCAAAACTTCAACGTTCCATTCTCCGAGCAAGTCCTCTGCATCATGCAAAGCATCTCCAAGATCGTCAAGCCATGCATTGATTCCGCGGCTCTCAAGGCTCCGCTTTTCTGCATTGCACACTACCTTTTGGAGAGTAGAAACGGTTTCCTTGAGCTTGTGGAATTCGCCGACAATAGTCCATAATTTTCCTTCCTCGGCGAAATTGTCCAGAATTTTAGCTATCCTCCATACTATTGCCTCCGCCGTTGCTGTTCGATGACGAAGGATCCTGCCCCTCGCTTTGCTTAGTCTTGTCGGGGCTCCTCGTATTTCTTACATGGTCAATCGATATGAAAAGACGAATACACCCTCACGTAACGATGGAGGGATTAAAAATGGATTAATACTACAAACAATCCTAAACTAGTACACTCGTGACAAATTTATTAAAAACTGATTTTTTAACCACCAAAAATCCTAAACTTTTCGTTAGTTTTCATTAAATTTTACCGTTAAATTTCTAAATTTGATGCAACGTGGCAATTAACGGGTATATCAGTTTGAAGTTTTACTTTCTGTTTATGATAGATGCTGTGACATTCCGAATTTCAACCCATTTTTGGGATTTTATAAAACGTGTAATTCGTCAGTGCGCTTATAATAGAATCTCGTCCGGGAACTGATCACTCTTGGGTTCTTGTTTTTAAAATAGAGATTTTTCTAGAATCGCACTAGATCGAATTTGGCCGTTATTTAGACCTCGAACTTGGCAGTCGATTTTCGGGAGTTTCAAGACGAAATAAATTGGACGGTGTCGATATTATTGTGGCCAGTCTCGAGATTGCCAGGAATAGTGGAAAGTAGAATTTTGATCGGGTGCAAATTTGGACTAGTAGACCTCAATCGTAGTGTGTTCTGAGTTATTTTATTTTGGCCTTTCTGTCCTATATTAATAATTAGAATTTTTGTGGACCGTTAGATCGTTTTTGAGTTTGAACCGTGTCCATTGGATCGTACTCGAGTGAGAAGTTTGACTTTTGGGTCTCTCTCTCTCTCTCTCTCTCTCCCCTCTGCACCGCGTCACGTCCCCCCTTGCCGCGCATGTCCCCTCCCCTTTTCCCCATGCAAAGCCTCTCTCCTCTCTCTTCCTTTTTCCTTTTTTTTTTCTTCTTCCTCTCTTCCTCTTCTTCCTTCCCCCTTCGCCCAACGCCGCTGCTTCTACTTCTTCTCTTTACTGCCCGACGCAGACCACCCGAGCTTGCCTCAGCCTAGCCACTCGCAGCGCCTGACCACCACGCTGCGCGCCATTCGGCCGCCACCTCCGCCCTGCCGTCGCTGGCACAGAAACTTCCCCCCTCTCACTCCCTTCCTCCTCCGCAGCTCCTCCCAGCCCGCTCGACACCACCTCCACCAACCGCCGCTGCGCTGCCGCCTCGCCAGCCACAGCACCGTCGCCATCCAGCTGTCGTCCCCCTTAGTCTACCCTGTTGCACCGGCCGTCGCTGTCGCCGTCACGAGCGAGCCCGGCCCACTGCTTGAGCTCGCTGCGCCCGGTCGTCGCGGCTTGCTAGCTCGCCGCCCGTCGATTCAGCCAGCGTGCCCGTCGCCACTGCGAGGTCGCCGTGCCGCCGCGTTGCCGCCCCCTTCAACCCAGCCCCTCTCCCCTTCGCCACCATCAACCGTCTCCATTCTCTCTTCCTCTGAGCCATTCGTCGAAGAGCCGCTTGGCCCACTGTAGCCGCGTCGTCGTTGCCCGCCACAGCTCACTGGCCAGCCAGCCGACCAGCAGCTCAGGCCGCTCGCCCAGGTTGTGGCCGGCCCGTTGCCCACGTGCACCAGCCGCGCGCTCGCTTGCCCGGTCGTGGCCCATCGCCGTGCCCGTCGCCTAGGCACCTTGCCTGTCCAACCTAGCGCGTTGCCCGTCCGACCAGGCGTGTCGCCTGTGCCCGCGCCCGCGCCCGCGCCCGTGCCCAGCCGTGATCGAGAATTTTGCCCGTGGCCGATCGCCGTGCCCGTGCGTGTGCCGAGTCCGCACTGTTCACCGGGCCATTTTAGGCTGAGCCGACTTTTCCCGGCCCAAACTTAGGTAATTGACTTCCTAAACCATACCTAGTACATTGGGTATTATTAGACTTGTCTAGAGATTGATTAATACCGGTTTATGGGTTAAACGTGGATTAGGGTCAATATTCGTATGTGTGTAATTATTATATTAAATTGTGATATTTGTGGAGCTTATTTAGTGGCTATTTATGATGGGCTAAATGACCGTATTGTCGTGGCGTATGTGGGAAAAATTGACGTTTGATAGTGGCCGACTTGGATGGTTTTGGGTGCATATTAGTGGCTAATACTGGTGGGTCAATGATTGGCTTATTGTGGCATTCGTGGGTGGATTTGATATTCGTATGTGGCCGATTAAATGTCGAGTTTGTGGGTTGGTGTGGCTTGTCGTGAATTGAATTGAATTGTGATTATGGATCGCTTGGTGTAATTGGCGTGAAATTGATGGAATTGAATGGCGTGTGTATGCCTGTCGGTTGCAAGCCCGGATTGATTGAAGGGCTACGGACTTGGGACGTGTTGACGGCGGTCCGTATGAAGGCTTGACTGGTCGGTGTGCCAAATGGACGCGGGCTTGAGACGTGTTGACGGTGGCCCGTTAAAGATGTGTTAGACCGAGACATGTTTACGTCGGTCATTGGAAATTGAGCCCGCATTGATCGGAGGGCTACGGACTTGGGACGTGTTGATGGCGGTTCGTGTAAAAGTATGAATAGCTGGTGTGCCAGATGGGCCTGAGGCGCAGTGGCGCGGGCAGTGAGAATGGACCTGAGGCTCAGTGGCGCGGGTCATGAGAAAGATGTTCGGCCACGCATGCGATTTGAGTGTGATTGAAATGGCTGGTTGAGTGTGACTGAATTGGCTGGTTGAGCGTGTGATTGAAATGGCCGGTTGAGTGTGATTGAATTGGCTTGTTGAGCGTGTGATTGAATTGGCTAGTTGAGCATGTGATTGAATTGGCTGGTTGAATACGTGGTCGAATTAGTAAGATGAATTGCATGCAAGTGTGGTTGGCGTTTGAGCAATTGCAATGTGCTATTTAGTTACTATTATTGCATTACCGTGTTATGATTAACGTGCAGTGTTAACGTGGGTTCGATGGCTAGGTAAGTATAATGATACGAATTTTATATGTTATGGGGTAGATTGCATGTACGACTTGTCTGGGTACGCATTGGCCTACGTGGGGTATAGGGGGTTGCTTCTTGAGACTCGTTCTCACGGTTATTATATAATCATTTCAGATCCGTGACCATGAGTGGTTGGAGACACTGCAAGGGTATCTTGGAGATCGAGGACGGGTCGAGTACTCGGTATTTTGAGTCCCCCTTTGTAGAGGAGTTAAGTTTGGGAACCTGTGTCCCTTTTGAGGAATGTGGTTCTATCGTCGTAGCCTAGCTTGGGGATTGTCTTTTGTGGACGTCGTATGTATCTGCCAAGTGTAGGAATTTCAGTTATTATTTTGTGTTATTGTTACCCCTTGTCATTGTTAATTGTCCAGGTTATTTCTATTTATTTTCGTGCGTGCCTAATTTTTTATGTTTGGGTAGGGTCGGCGACGTGTCTGGGACGTCGCATTCAATGATCGACCATCGAGGGATGATCGCGCGCTCGTAGGGTGCGGGGCGTAACATCCCATTGATTTGGTATCAGAGCAAAGTCAGCTCGAACCAAGATGGTCGAAGCTTGGAGTGATAAGGAGCGATGACCTTGGGGTAGTTAGTTAGGGAGATTCGTGTGCCATGCATACCCCAGACTATTTGATTGTGATTGCTGAGTGACGTATGCAATAACATGTGAAATGCAGGTGCGTCAGGACCTGCATTTCGTGCACGATCCTTGTTCTTTGTGATTGAGTAATGTTGTGATTGGCTGCCTACGTAATGAATTGTATTGTGATTCATTGCCTAGGGCTTTAAACTGGTATAGTTTGCCTAGGTCTTTAATTCTCGTGGGGAATTATAGCAGGCAAGTGGGTGGTGTGAACCCTGTGAGTATGAGTAGCCGTGGATGAGGTTGAGGTCAAGGTCGTGTAGGTCCGCAAGTTGGAGTTGTGGGGGATCCCAGATGGGGCGAGATTTTGAGGGCACTCGAGGAAGTTGGAATTTTAATGGGAAGGCAAACTGAGGAGCGAAATGCTACTGTTGCTACTGATTCTGAGGCCGCTGTTGCCGCCACCAATAGAAGTAACGGGAATCGGGAGCATAATGGAAATGTTGAGAATCAAGGTCAATGGTAAGTTAAAGCAGTCAGACAGATGTGTTAATTGGTTGGAAAATTTTTGAAATTTAAACCTGCAAGGTTCGATGGGAAGAGGTGACCCTAAGGCTATATTACTTTGGATAGAAAAATGACAGAGTTTCTTTGATGAAGAGAAAGTGATGAGGTATTCGGGTGCGCTGATGAAGAGAAAGTGACCCTGGCTACATATCAACTCTAAGGAAAATGTAAGTGATTGGTAAGAGGACCTTCGAAGTAGGATATTTCAGAGGGCATATTTCCAAGCTGGGGTATCGTTATTAAGGCCTTCAATGGGAGGTACTCTCAGAGGATGCGCGAGAACAGAAAATGACAGAGTTTCTTCGGCTTCTCTAAAATTGAATGTCAGTTGATCAGTGCGAGGTCGAGTTTGTAAGGTTGTCTAAGTACGCACCAAGGATAGTCAATGATCGCGTGGATTGGACGAAAAGGCTCCAGGATGGACCGGAACCGAATCTCTGCAGTCAGTTGATGCTAATGAACTTAAGGGATTGTAATGAGCTATATGACAAGGCTTAAACGGTTGAAAGGGATATGAATGAGAGGGTTATCATATATGGATCGCGGTACATGCTAGCTAGAGACAACAGGAACTTTAGAAAGAAGCTTATGATAGAAAATCAGAGATTTGTCCCTCTAGTAAGAGCGAACCTTTGGAAAGCTGAATTATTACTCCAATACCGCATGTCGGTCTTGTGGAAAGAGGCACGGGAATAGCCTCTGCTAGGTGGACCTGTAGTGTATTTTGGATGTGGCCAACATGATCATCAAGTGAGAAACTGCTCGAACCGATAAGCTAGACCGTTAATATAGCAACAGCCACCGCAAGTAGGATGTTAAGTGGGAGTTGCCCCACGGAATAACCAGATTAACCGCAGGCACAAGGACAGATGTACGCGGTAATTGGAAAAGAATCAGAGGATTTGTCTTGAAAGTCTAGATGCGTTATGTGATGATAATGGGTGCAATAAGAGAGATTTTTGAAATTACAACTTGAATGGTCATGTAAGACTTATAAGCACTTATGGTGAATAGACGCAATCAGTTTGAAGATTTATAAATTACTAATGACATTCTTGGACGGGTTGGAAATGATGCGTATTACTTGGAAATTTCAAATTTTGTCAAGAATTGAGGTAAATTGTTTTGGGAGACTGTTGGATTGAAATTGGATGGATTGAGCTTTGTCTTTGAGGTGTAAAAAGATAATTAATTTGTGGCTAATTAGTTGGTTGAGGAGTTAAGGCTAAAGGACATAGCTGAGGTGTGTAATCTTCCCGATGTCTTTCCTGAGGAATTGCCGGGATGGCCACTTGTTAGGAGAGTCGAGGTTGTGGTTGAGTTGGCTCTAGGGACAAAACCGACCTTGGGAATGCTCTACAAGATGTCACTGTCGGAATTGAAGGAATAGAAAGTCCAAATACAGGAGTTATTGGATGAAGGTTTTATTCGTCTGAGTGGTTCTTCATGGGGAGTGCCAGATTTATTCGTGAGGAAGAAGGACGGATCGTTAAGGTTATGCATTGACTACAGACAGTTGAATCAGGTGACTATTAAGGATAAACACCAATTGCCAAGGGTAAATGACCTGTTCGACCAGTTATAAGGGCATCAATATTTTGTAAGATTGACTTAAGGACTGGTTATCACCAATTGAGGATTAAGAAGGAAGACGTGCCGAAGTCGGCATTTAGGACGAGGTATGGACACTATGAGTTTATGGTGATGCCGTTTGGACTGACGAACGCCCCTGCAACCTTTATGGATTTAATGAATCGGGTACTCAAGGAATTTTTGGAGCAGTTTGTGATCGTGTTTATAGATGATATTCTGGTGTATTTGAAGAGTTCTGCCGAACATGAGGTACATTTGGAAAAGGTTCTACGGATCCTAAGGGAACATGCACTTTACGCCAAGTTCAGCAAGTGTGAATTCTGGTTTCACCGAGTAGCGTTCTTAGGACATGTGGTATCTGGTGAAGGGATCGCAGTGGATCCGACAAAGATTGAAGCCATCATGAATTGGCCAAGACCGATAATGGTAATCGAGGTTCGAGGCTTCTTGGATCTAGCAGGTTATTACAAACGTTTCGTGGAAAGGTTTTTAACTTAGCGACACCGTGGACGCGTTTGCTAAAGAAAGAAACAAAATTTGAACGGACGGATAATTACAAAAAGGAGTTTTCAGGATTAAAATAGAGTTTGATGATCACGCCAGTGTTGACGGTCCTGTCAAGTCTGGGAGGATATGAAATTTACAGTGACGCGTCGTTAAGGGGATTGGGATGTGTGCTAATGCAATACGGGAAAGTAGTGGCATACACATCGTGTCAATTGAGGTCACATGAGCATAATTATCCGACGCATGACTTGGAGTTAGTCGCGATTATTTTCGCTCTTAAAATTTGGAGACACTACCTGTGTAGGGAGAAATTTCAGATTTATACGGACCATCAAAGTCTAAAGTACTTGTTCTCCCAAAGGGAACTAAACATAAGATAGCGCCGTTGGATGGAACTCCTGAAGGACTATGACTACGATATAATGTATCACCCCGGAAAAGCTAATAAGGTAGCGGATGCACTGAGCCGAAAATCGAGCATCGCGCATATGATGGTCAAGGAGTAGACTCTATTGGAGGGAGTTCGGGATTTAAGTTTGAAGTAAGTCATGTCTTGAGTCTGCTTGCCACATTAAGGATTGAACCATAAATACAGACTAAGATTAAGGCTCTACAATCGACGGACCCGGAGATTCAGAAGATTTTGAGTATGGATGCCACAAAAAGGAAATTGGATTTTCAGGTATCCGAGGATGGGATTCTAAAGTTTTGTGGACGGTTATGTCTGCCCAGTGATACAGAACTGAAGGAAGAGATTTTGTCTGAAGAATACCGTAGTACGTATAGTATTCGCCCGGGGAGTACGAAAATGTATCAGAATTTACGGCAGCATTATTAGTGAAACGGCATGAAAGTGGACGTGGCCAAGCATGTGGCTAAGTGTTTAACGTGCCAACAAATGAAGGTGCAACATTGCAAGCCGGGTGGAATGTTGCAGCCATTAGAAAATCCCCGAATGGAAAATGGGAGCATATTACGATGGACTTTATATGGGACTATCGAGTAGCTAGAAGGGCCAGGATTCAAATTGGGTTATGGTGGATCAGTTGACAAAATCGGTACATTTCCTACCAGTGCGCAAGGACTTTGCCTTGGATAAGTATGCCGAGATTTACGTGCGATAAATAGTTCGTCTACACGGAGTACTGGTGACGATCACTTCAGATTGAAACCCCAAGTTTACTGTCGCTTTTTGGAAAGTCTTCATTTGACATTAGGGACAAAGTTACAATTTAGCACAGCCTATCACCCCCAAACGGATGGCCAGTTTAAAAGGACAATTCAAACTTTGGAGGATATGTTACGGACATATGTATTGGATTTTAAAGGAAGTTGGGAGGAGCAGTTACACTTGGTTGAATTTGCTTACTACAACAGCTATCAACAGAGTATCAGAATGGCATCGTTTGAAGCATTGTATGTCAGAGCTTGCAGAACACCGCTGTTGGGACGAAGTTGGTGAGAGAAGCATCATGGGTCCAGAGATGGTTCAGCAGTCAATTGAGATGGTCAAGGTTATCCGGGATAAACTTAAAATTGCATAGAGCCGCTTATTGAATTATGCAGACCGGAGACATAGGCCTTTGGAGTTTCAAGTAGGGCAACACGTATTCCTCAAGGTGTCACCGATGTAAGGATTATCTCGGTTTGGTAAGAAAGGGAAGTTGAGCCAGAGGTACGTAGGTCCATTCGAGGTCTTAGAGAGAATGGGCACCTTGGCTTATCGTCTCGCGCTACCGTCAAATTTGTCTCAAGTGCACAACGTGTTCCACATGTCTATGCTAAGGAAGTATGAATCGGACTCAACCCACGTGCTGAACTATGAGGAAATAGACGTGGACGATAGGGTGTCGTACGTGGAAAAGCCAGTTCGGATCAAGGATAGAATAGAAAGAGTATTGCGAAACAAGAAAATTCCGATGGTCAAGGTGATTGGGAAACACCATGGAACTGAAGGTGCGACATGGGAAAGCGGAGAATTAATGCGATACCAATACCCCCATTTATTTGAATAGCTGGTTGGATTGTAAATTTCGAGGACGAAATTTTTGTAAAGGGGGAAGAGTTGTGACATTCCGAATTTCGACCCATTTTTGGGATTTATAAAATGTGTAATTTGTCAGTGCGCTTATAATAGAATCTCGCCTGGGAACTGATCACTCTCGGGTTCTTGTTTTTAAAATAGAGATTTTGCTAGAATCGCACTCGATCGAATTTGGCCGTTATTGTGGCCAGTCTCGAGATTGTCAGGAATAGTGGAAAAGTAAAATTTTGACCGGGTGCGAATTTGGACTAGTAGACCTCCCTCGTAGTGTGTTTTGAGTTATTTTATTTTGGCCTTTCTATCCTATATTATTAATTAGAATTTTCGTGGACCATTAGATCGTTTTCAAGTTTGAACCGTGTCCGTTGAACTGCACTCGAGTGAGAAGTTTGACTTTTGGGTCTCTCTCTCTCTCTCTCTCTCTCTCTCTCTCTCTCTCTCTCTCTCTCTCCACTCGACGCCACCTCCACCAGCTACCGCCGCGCCGCTGCCTCGCCAGCCACAGCGCCATCGCCAGCCAGCTGCCGTCCCCCCTAGTCCACCTTGTTGCACCGGCTGTCGCCATCGCCATCGCCGTAGCCGCTGCGAGAGAGCTCGGCCCACTACTCGAGCTCGCCGTGCTTGGTCGCCACGGCTTACCAACTTGCCGCCCGCCGGTTCAACTAGCGTGCCCGTTGCCGCCGCGAGGTCGCCGTGCCGCAACGTTGCCGCCCCCTTCAACCCAGCCCCTCTCCCCTTCACCACCATCGACCGACTCCATTCTCTCTTCCTTTGAGCCATTCACCAGAGAGTCGCTCGGCCCGCCGTTGCCGCGTCGTCGTCGCTCCAACCGGCCAGCAGCTCAGGCCGCTCGCCCAGCTGTGCCCGGGCTTGCCCAGGCTGTGGCCGACCCGTTGCCCACGTAAACCAGCCGCGTGCCCGCTCGCCCGGTCGTGGCCCATCGTCGTGCCTATTGCCTAGGCGCCTTGCCCGTCCAACCCGGCACATTGCTCGTCCGACCAGGCGCGTTGCCCGTCCGCGCCCGCACTCGTTCCCGTGATCGAGAATTTTGCCCGTGGCCAACCGCCGTGACAGCGTGTGTGACGAGTCCACATTGTTCACCCGAGCCATTTTAGGCCCGAGCTGACTTTTCCTAGGCCAAACTTAGGTAAGTGACTTCCTAAACCCTACTTAGTATATTGGGTATTATTAGACTTGTCTAGAGATTGATTAATACCGGTTTAGGGGTTAAATGTGGATTATGGTCAATATTTTTTTGGTAAGGATTAAATTTTTTTTTTGGTAAGGGATTATGGTCAATATTCATATGTGTGTAATTGTTATATTAAATTGTGATATTTGTGGGGCTTATTTAGTGGCTATTTATGGTGGGCTAAATGACCGTATTTTCGTGGCGTGTGTGGGGAAAATTGACGTTTGATTGTGGCTGACTTGGATGGTTTTGGGTGCATATTAGTGGCTAATACTGATGGGTCAATGATTGGCTTATTGTGGCATTCGTGGGTGGATTTGATGTTCGTATGTGACCGATTAAATGTCGAGTTTGTGGGCTAGTGTGGCTTGTCGTGAATTGGATTGAATTGTGATTATGGATCGCTTGGTGTAATTGGCGTGAAATTGATGGAATTGAATGGCGTGTGTATGCCTGTCGGTTGCAAGCCCAGATTGATCGAAGGGCTACGGACTTGGGACGTGTTGACGGCGGTCCGTGTGAAGGCTTGATTGGCCGGTGTGCCAAATGGACATGGGCTTGAGACGTGTTGACGGTGGCTCGTTAAAGGTGTGTTAGACCGGGACGTGTTTATGTCGGTCATTGGAAATTGAGTCCGCATTGATCGGACGGCTACGGACTTGGGACGTGTTGACGGCGGTCCGTGTAAAAGTATGAATGGCCGGTGTGCCAGATGGGCCTGAGGCGCAGTGGCGCGGGCAGTGAGAATGAACCTGAGGTGTAGTGGCACAAGTCGTGAGAAAGATGTTCGGCCACGCATGTGATTTGAGTGTGATTGAAATGGCTGGTTGAGTGTGACTGAATTAGCTAGTTAAGCGTTGAAATGGCTAGTTGAGTGTGATTAAATTGGCTGGTTGAGCGTGTGATTAAATTGGCTGGCTGAATGTGTGGTTGAATTAGTAAGATGAATTGCATGCAAGTGTGGTTGGCATTTGAGCAATTGCAATGTGCTATTTAGTTACTATTATTGCATTATCATGTTATGACTAACATGCAGTGTTAACATGGGTTCGATGGCAAGGTAAGTATAATGATGCAAATTTTATATGTTATGGGGTAGATTGCATGTACGACTTGTCTAGGTACGCATTGGCCTACGTGGGGTATAAGGAGTTGCTTATTGAGACTCGTTCTCATGGTTATTATATAACCATTTCAGATCCGTGACCATGAATGGTTGGAGACGCTGCAAGGGTATCTCGGAGATAGAGGACGGGTCAAGTACTCGGTATTTTGAGTCCCCCTTTATAGAGGAGTTAAGTTTGCGAACCTGTGTCCCTTTTGAGGAATGTGGTTCTGTCGTCATAGCCTAGCTTGGGGATTGTCTTTTGTAGACATCGTATGTATCTGCCAAGTGTAGGAATTTCAGTTATTGTTTTGTGCTATTGTTACCCCTTGTCATTATTAATTGTCCGAGTTGTTTCTATTTGTTTCCGCGCGTGCTTAATCTCTGATGTTTGGGTCGGGTCGGCGACGTGTCTGGGACGTCGCATTCAATGATCGACCATTGAGGGATGATCACGCGCTCGTAGGGTGCATGGCGTGACAAATGCAACAGTTAGTGATTTTTTATGGTATTTATCCAATTTATTAGGGAGTAAATTTGTCACAAACGTACCATTTTGGCGTTTTTGATGGTTAGAAAATTAGTTTATGGTAAAATTGACCTATGTATACTAGTTTTAGAGTTTTTGGTGATCAAAAAATTAGTTTGGGGTAAATTTATCATAGGTATATTAGTTTGTGATTTTTTGTGATATTAATCCATTAAAAATTAAAATCAAGTAGCAATATAGGACTCCTAATTTTTTGGAAGGGGCTATTTCTACCCGAGTTTTGATTAGGAAAATACTACAACAGGTCACCTGAATTTTTTCCATTAGCTAAATTGACCGAGCTAATGGAGAGAATTGAATATACTAATTTGACAAGGTGTAGTGCTTCATTGTACTTTTCAAAACCCTTTAAGACTTGACATTAAGACTCCTCATACACTTATCTTTATTTTTATCTTTTATCAAAAAAGCTTCATAGAAGATGAAAATTTCTTTTTATGATGGCTTATGAATATACCATTAATTGTCTGTTTTTTGTTAAATAGTTTGAGCAAAACTATATTTCAAAGTTGAAAATTAATTCAATCTAATTATCTAACAGATTGTTATCAAGGTCAAATTTTGGAAAGGTTAATTAGTTAGAAGCATAGTCAATCTTCAGACATGTTTATATTTGGATCGTATCGAAATAAAAGAAAAGCACATAGAGGAACACAAATAGGAACTTCTTGTTGTTCTACTTCTACAATGAAGTAGTAATCAATACGGGTTGTAGATTCACAGATGAAAACTTTGAAATATGCTTAAAACCTTCTTTAGAAATAATTTGATGCACTCACAGATCTATTTTTGAAGGACAAGTGTATGATTATGTTTGCCAACCATGCTTTGATGATATGTCTTGATTGCTAATTTTTGATTTGTTTTGGAGCTCTGTTGGCCTGTTTTGTTATTGTGACTTTTGCAATTTTCTATCATATATCATTTTGGTAGCAACTGACAATTAGTTTTGACCAAAAAAAATAAAAAAATAATCTGATGTGAGTTTGATAGTGAAGAAGGTGTCGCTAAATTTTCAACTCCATCTAACAATTCAAATTTGAAATTGAAAAGCTCAAAAGAAAGCACAAAGCAAGTTCTATTTAGCTTTAGAAACCTACAAATTTATTTTAGAAAAACACCCACAAGGTTTAGATAGGCTAGATAAATAGATTGAAATTTAATTATCAACTTTGAAATATAGATTCATTTAAACTATTTGAATAAAAAATAGGTAATTAATTGTGCGTTTATAGGCCGTTAGAAATAAAAATATAATATTCTATATAGCTTTCATGATTATGAGACCATAAATTATAACATGCTCTAGGTAAAGTGATAACAAGATGTGGGATAAGATGATTTTTTCTAGACATAACGGGGCATTTATATTGTGAAACCTATGTGAGAGATGACAAAAATAAAGTCAATTTTATTGGTTAGCTTGCTAAAAAAAGAAACAATCCGTTAAAGATGTAGAAGAAGAGTATTTCTATCAGTTAACTAAAAAAAGAAGTGTCTTGGCCAAAATGGAGTAGAATTAGAAGAAGGGTATTTCATCATAATATCAATTTAAGTCCAACAAGACGTATAGGCCACTATACCCACGGGCGATCATAGACTTGCAATTTATAGTAATTACATCATGATGTTTAATTAGGGCTGTTAGATCATATTTTGTCTCAACATATGAATTAAGATATGGGTGAGCCAATAGATAAAAGATGCAAGGGCGTGACGCCATAAGGCAGTACTAGCCTAACCAAACTTCTGGACCAATTCAAATCAAATTGAATCTCTTGAACATTATAATCCTTCGGTTCTATTAGAGGGTGAAGTCAATTAAATTGGTCATCAAACTATTGAACATTTTTTTTGTAATATTAGAGATTTTATTTCCATTTTGTGCTTAACACTAAAGATTTCTCATACCGGTTGGTGTGAATAATCCAATGTTTGGGTCTTGAATTCAAGTTTTAGCCCGCTTCTTGGAGACTTGACGATTGGGTCAGGTTGGTTTGTGTGTTCTGGTCATACTGATCTATGACATAACTCAACAACAATCTATTGGCAATCAGGTCGGGTTGGTTTGCGCAAGCTAACACATTCATTTGGATAATATTTATTTGAATCCATGTTATATCTGGACATCAACAAATATTGGATGGGATATTTAAAATCCTACCCTATCCTTATCCTATCTGACATTATCCTATCCAGCAAAAATGCCTGGACGACCAAACATAGTCAAGGTGGATGAACTAGGTTGGAATTAGGTCTAAAGGTGCTTCCTTAGCAGAGTATGCGAGGGAGGTAAATGATAAGGCAGAGCGACATTTGGACAACTTAGTTGGTGTCACACTCCCAACTCTACAAAAACAGAGGCACTAACATCGCCATCCTCCTATCAAAAGGATCAACTTCAAACATAATCAACATTAACTTGAAATCGAATATATATCTCCATCTATATATCTAATAAATAGTAATCAAGTTACAGGATCAAAGCTCTAAAATCTATCATAAGAATATATACTTTCCCAAACTAACAAACTAAATGTCAAGAAATACCATTTCAGTGGTATATCTATCTATCTTAACTCATAACTAAGATTCAACTATCAAAATTCCTCGTCGATAGCGCTCATCCTACTTGCCACCAGCTGAACTTGAAAATGACTTGGAAAGAATATATGAACATCCATAGCCTAGTGATAAGTACATCTATTCTAAGTAGATCGAACATTCGCTATATATATTTGTAAAACGATATCATAACTCATCAATTCCATATCCATTATACGATATATGTAAACTATAAAAAATGGACCATACCTTTTCAATAAAACTTTTGCATTTTGGATCAATCAACAATAACAAATCAATCATCAATGGTCCATCACATTGATCAATTTCTATCAAATCAAACGTTAATGGTCCATTTCATCGACTAATCTAATGCTCAATTATACTCATGCTAAACGTTCGTGATAAAGGCGACCAAGTTTATCCCCTGGCTAGGTTTCCACCTATAGAAAGAAGTCTTGATAATAATATACATACTTACCCCTCAATGGGTTCTAATCATAGCGACATGAGCGTGATCCACTAACAACATTCTCTGATAACCCACAATCAAATCCAAATTCCATTTCCAAACTCAGCTTTACTAACCAAATCATATTCTTTTCATGATTCATTTAATCAAACATAAAACTTTTTGTAAACCATATTCAAAGTCAAGAACGTTTTGTAATTCTTTCATAACAAGGTTTCACAACCCATTCATAGGTAATCAATTTAAACTATAATTAACATATACTTTTCCATTTCAAATAGACAAAATGATCGCAAATGCTTGATTATGCAATAAAAATGCCATTTCATAAGTGATAATATATCTAATCCATATCGTTTCATGATTTTACAAACTCGTAGAAGAGATAACACTACTTACTTGGGAAAACTGAAAACCAACCAATGAAGGTTTCTCAAACCAACAAACTCATATTTCTAATCAGTTAATCAAAAGACTATATCAAAATCAGAGTAATACACTACTCTAATTAACAACTTGATTAAACTACGCTTAATCGTTGATAAAACGACTTCTACATGCTAATGAAGAAACTCATTTATAGCGAACGTTCATCTTTGTCCATTACACATATATTGCATGCAAAACTTCAAAAATTCATTCCAATCAAACTATACTTCAGAATCAATTTTCGTCAAACCCTATGGCTTCACAATGCCTTAAACTATCATTTCTATATAAGTCCACATCTTAACAACTCCTCAATTGAGCCTCGTAGTTCAAAATTCGCATAACCCCAAATTTATGGCCTAATTTAAAAAATTACTCCGATTAGATGAACAACGAGTTCGATTACTTACTGGGCTCTGTGAAACAAAGCTAATTTGGCTTGGCGAGGTTCCCATGGCTTGTAGGCGCAAGCTTCTCTCTCCTCTCTTTTCCTTCTTGTTACTGTCACCGTCTATGTTTCTTTCCCCTTTTACGTTTCCCGTGCCTCTAATGAAGGAGAAAAGAGAGGGGATTACATGGTCTAAGGCTTGGAAAGGTAATGGGTTGAGCTCTTACAAGTTAATTGGGCTTTGAGCTATCTATTCAATATTTTGGCCCACAACATTACAGTTTGCAGCTCAAACAAGATGGAGAAGATGGAAACAGTAGGACAGAATGCAGGAGGCTAGTACAATTCTTAGGTCTATTGGCCGGGGAACGACTTGATTACAAAACCCAATTTCCATGGGGCCTATTCATTTCAACTATGTTACGCTTAATCCTGTTACTTATTCACTGTGTATTTGCTAAGGATTTCAGTTAATTGTTTATGTTGATTGTGTTAAAACAGCAAAACCAGAAAATGATTCTTGTACAACTACTCGTCGACCCTAAATGAAACAAAATCTTTCTACATCCTACGACCTGTTCTCATCCATTGAAGTCTACTGACTCGGTTCTTCAAGGAACAATAACGGGTTGCTTACTGTACCCTCGAGTGTCACTTGTTCGAGAAACATCTAGCAAAAATAAACATGCTATTGGCTTGTCTAATTACGTGATGGTTTTGCGACGTGTGACTTTAATATCTTGGTTCCTATTTGAGCACAATGCCATGAAGAGCAAATAACTTTTGTATCTTTTGCACCACAACTATGATTTCCCATGAAGACCAACAACTGGCCTGTCCCTAATGTTTATTGTCCGTCTCTTCAGGAAAGCTGTAGGGTCATCGCCTAGGTTGAGAGCCTTCTTGCTGACCAGATGACAGATCTGAGTCAACACTTTCACGAAGGCACTCATGCCTCTAAAGCATTGCAGTCCATAAGAAAGTGCATCTCTAGTCGAAACCACCGGGAGACGATGCAGGTTCGCCTTGTTTCCAATGAACACAATCACAATGTTGGCCTCCTAGTGGTCTCGGAAGTTCCTTTCGGCATCTTTCCATATTATCAAACCTGACATGCCGAGTGATATCATAGGCTGGTAAAGCGCCCAATGAGCCTTGATAATATGCACTCATAATTGCATGATTTCTATAATCTATGGCAAACGAATGTATGAGACAGTGAACAAAGTGAGATCAGATCCAGTTTTCATTTCTGTCAAGTCCATGAGATGCTTCATATCTCAGATCTCATTCTCATAAGAGAATTTCGAGTCCAACAATGCCAAAAAAACCAGACTCTGAGTTGAATGGAATTGAAAGATGAGTAAATGGCACGATAACTTATTGCAGAAGGAGATGTAAGTTAATTGATCTTTCATGAATGAAATAAAAGAGAAATTGATTAAGCCATGTGAGAATGTCAGATTCCAAGGAGTAATCATGAATAAGTTGATCTGCTAACAGTAAGCCAAATGAAAAAGTTGATTAGCCAACAAGGATTATTGCGAAAATAACTTCAAGATAATCGTGTTAGAACAAGTGAATTCTGAAAACAAGACCTTAGAAGTGCAGATGAAAAGGATTTACTTAATAATAGCCCATTTTAGGCTCTGAACCACCTGACTCATAATTAACTTTGAATCATGATAAGAACTTGAGTTCGTCCAAGGAAAATGGTCCTTCTTTATGAGGAAAAAAGATTCTAGATAAGTAGTGGTAAAGTTATTTGATCTGATTCTGTGACCATAACTGGAAAATATTCCATTGGCCCAAATGTTAAGGCAGGATGTTGATCTTGGGTTCAAACTCTCTTGGAGAATTGCATCTACTTTAAGCAAACAAATATATCTTCTCAAAGCCAACTCTACTCTGAAATTGGCTCTGGGGGACACTTCCTGGTTTGCATTCCAGAAGTTGCGGATGGATTTGCTGCTTTCTCATTAGGTTTTCACCACCAAATGTTCATAGTTTGGTCTAGGATGACATTGTATTGCAATATGTCTTCTGAAGATTGAGACTACCTTTCTTATTCAAATTTAGCATGGAGCTAAGGTATGTGTGCTCGATAAATTAAATGGGATGTAGGCGCGATGACAGTCCAAACCCAATGCACTTTTGCTTGTTCCATTTGCATCTAATGGATTTCTTGACAACGTTACCCAGAAGCTGCAGCCAGAGAGAGAAAGCGGAAGAGGATGGAGGATGAACCTATGAGATGAATGTGAAAAAGCCAGAAAAACAGACCCTGGAAGAGTGTGCTGAAGCAAATGGGTACTCACCATGCACAAATTTTTTGTACATTTTCATCGGTAATTCTTGGAAGGTTCTGAGTATTACTTATTCCAGGTGTGAAGGCAAGCCTGGGACTCCAAATGAACAATAATCAAGAGCCTAGTGGATCGAAACTGTTTTTTTCTGAGATATTTCACTTTTTTATGAGACTTTTCGTTTATAAGGAACTTTTGAATTTCGCCTTCATCGAGTTTCAAGCGACCATCTTTGTCCCTCTTGGTTTGATAAAGGTTCCAGTTTGACATGGACTAACAAATGATGACCATATGAGCTTACAGCCACTCCACTCTATTAAGTTATTTGACCCGCAATATTCTTAATTCTGATGGCCATCACTTCACATTCTGCCACATTTTTAGCAATGTATTAAGGTGCCGCTGTTTCGACAAAAAAAAAATATTAAGCTGCTGCTGTCACTTCATATCCTTCATTCAGCAATGTGCTTATAATATATGTATCCTACGGAATACCGATGCCCTCAAAATTATTACTTGGCCGCTAGGCTTTATTTTCCGACCAGAACAAGGAGCTTGATTCCTAAACTGAGAAGAACACCTGGGCTGTTCATCTCTGGAGGTTGGGTCCTCATTGAATGTTCAGCCCACTAAACGCATGAGAAACAACTTTTCTTTAATGTCTAGGGTCATCAGTGAATTCATGAACTTGCAAAACCTTTTACAGGAAAATGAAATTGAATGACAGGGCAATACAAGCTCCAATGGGAAGATTACTCAATCCTAGCATATGATTGCCGAGAAACCAACAAAGTGAAGATAAGCTATGAGCATTAGCAAATTTAGAACATGACAGAACTTGTGAGAGGACCACTATAATAATGAGAAAACAATACAATATGAAGCAAGCAAGTATAGAACTAGGAAGTCGAATTGGGTTTAGCAACAGCTTGCTCAAGTTTCCTTGGGACTTGTTTTGCATCTGGCACCAATGCACAACGCAAATAAAATCGTAGGATGCTGCAAGCAGCAAACCAAAGAAATGCCGTTAGGTCATTCAAACTAAACCTTTTACATTTGCAAAGAAATCCCTCTGCTTTGTCCTCTGTCACTTCAAATTGAATTTGGCAGTATATGCTTGTAGTCATAAGATGGGGATCATTGTATTGGTATGTACTAAATTAATGTGATGACAATCTATTTTTCCTTGCTGCTGATTATAGCCCTAGGCAGAAAAAAGAAACAGAGAAAGAGAAGAGAGAGAGAGAGAGAGAGAACATAATTACAAATGAAAAACTCAATAAATTCAGACATAAAAAATAAATCAACTGCAGTTACACCTGCCAATCATGGGACGGCCACAGATGATGGAGACATACAAAGATCACAGATACAAGGAGTAAACTACGATAAGAAGGTCCAGATACATGCTGTCAAAAGAAAAGTAGCGTCATCAAGCACAAAAAGGAAACGGGAACAAAATATGGTATCTTTCCAAATGCTAGATCTCTCTTTCTTTGCTGAATGACTCACACTTCAAACATTCTAAAGACGCTTCAACTTCAAGCTCTTTAGAAACATAGCTTGACATTATTCATGCACACTGATGCAGAATTCATAGGCGCTGACATCCATAGTTATGTAATCTGTCGAGAGAAGAGCATTCTAACAAAGCAACTTTCTCAGTTGGCCACTAACTTGTTTAAGTCCACATGGATAAGAAAATTCCAAGACATACCTTAGTTTTGGACCTTCAAAACTAAAGCATGGCATACACAGGATCATCTGCATTTTGTCAGTAACAAGTCTGAGCCAGAGTGAAATTATGAGACTGTCTGCTTATTGACCCCATCATCTAACTCAAGGATGTAGAGACTAAATTGCCTATGATCTCTGGCAAGCACACGAGAAATTCTTGTGCATTTTAATCTCAAGATTCTCAAAGAAGACAATCCTGTGATGTCGCAATCTCCAGTCAAACTTTCGCAGTGGGTGAAATCCAACTCTTGAAGCTTCTCAAGATCTTTTATGGCTTAAGGAAATCCTTCTAGGTAAGTATGAATCATCTTTAGCACTTGAAGATTTTTCAAATCCTTGACAGAAGAAGGCAATTCATTGATTAAGGTGTACGACAGGTCCATTTGCCTTAGCCAAACAAGCTTTCCTATGAAATGTGGAAGTCCTTTTAGCTGTCTGCAACTTCTTAAAGTAAGCTTCTGAAGATTCTTTAACAATCCAATGGACTCAGTGACTTCACCCAATACTTCACATTCGCAAGCACTGAGAATTTCAAGTGCTGGCAGAGAGCCTTCCTCGAAATGAAGTCTTTCAATTTTAGTTCCATCAATGAGGAGCTCTTTCAATGCTTTCAGGGAACACAGTGCTTGTGGCAAATGTTTAATTGATAAGCAATGCTTCATGTTTAAGGAAACTAGATTCTCTAATCTAGAAATGGATTCATCAATTGTTGAAGTTGCTAACAAACAACCTTCCAGGATCAAGCATTCTAAGGACATTGAGTTAGGGAATCCCAGAGATGCAGTGATCCAAGGACAACCTTTTAGGTTCAAGACTTTCAAACTCCCAGCATTCTGCAAAAACAATATGATTCATATGTTTATTTATGACTTCAACTATAATATCTCGTTTGTACATAAAAGAAGTGCACAAGCACAAGCGCGACTTACCAGCATCAGTTTTTCCCAGTCTTCCAAGTTCAATGTGACTCGGCTTGAACATAAGTTGAGAATTACCAGTTTCTTCATATCCAATGCAAACAAATTAGATTTCTCAGGGCATCCATGCCAATCAAGCCATAATAGGTTTGAAAGTAGAAGATTCTGAGGATTTCCTTCAATACCAACATTATTCAATTCAAGAAACTTCAGATTTGATAGATGATGAAAATCGTCATAATGAAGACAGTTGCATTCCGGTTCATCTTGATTATAATTGGGGGTTACACGGAGAGCTTCAACATTTTCAGTACACTGCCAATTCCGTGGAAAAAAGTGAAGTGTGAAATTAGAACAAAGATATTCAATGAAACAATATTGTAATCATCTGTCTAGAGGAAAACTTAACGAGAATTCTGTAGAAATCTCAGTGTGATTTTACCTTCTTTTTCCGCAATGTTGTTTGGACATCTTTGTAATCCCACAGCCTACTGCGCTTCCCGGGGTTTTTAGGATTTTCCTTCTTCACAAGTTCTCTTCCTAGGATTTTTAATTGGTCATGCATCCAAAACTCTTTTGCTTCGCTAATTTTTATAAAAGACATATTTTGAAGTTCATGAACACCTCTATTTGGGAAACGTTTACGGGCTTCCCACATGTAATAGGGCATTGTCTTTTCAACCCCTATAAAGAAACATGCTATATCAAGGAATATTTCTTTTGTGTTTTCGTCCAAAAGATCATAACTTGCCTTCAACATTGGTTCCACTCCTTTTTCCAGCTCTCCTTTTAATTTATCCAAAGTCTCTCTCCATATTTCTGGGCTCTTCCCATTCAGATATGACCCCACAATTTCAATAGCAAAAGGAAGCTTCCCAACGGCCGAAATGATTTCGGTTGGCAGAGAACCGTAGTCATCGGGATGACCCGGTCGAAAAGCATGCTTACAGAAAAGTTCAAGAGCATGATTTTCATTCATAGGTAAGACCTCGTGTTCATTGATTTCTTGAATCTTGTAATGCTTAATAACATCTTTCCTTCGCGTTGTTAGGATGATCCTACTTCCCGGGCCAAACCAAGTTAGATTCTCGGCCAATGGTTTGATTTGTTCGAAGTCGTCCACGTCATCCAAGACAATGAGAACTCTTTTTCGTCGGAATAGGCATTTTATAACTTTGGTGCCTTGATCGGAGAATTTCACTTCGTGGAAATTTCCTCTCTTGAGATCTCGAATTAACTTATTCTGCAGAGATACCAAATTTTTTTGTGCAGTCTCAGCCCGAACGTCTTTAAGGAAACTGCAAGCATCAAAGAGGTGACTGATTTTGTTGTACACCACCTTTGTGAGAATGGTTTTGCCAACTCCGGGAAGACCACACACTGCAACCACGCATCTTCCCTCGGCAACTTGTCCATCTTCGTTATTGACACCAAGCTTTCGCATCATCTCCTGCACGTTGCTGTGTATTCCAACTAAATTTTCAGTCACGTCTTCCTTACCCATCTCCAAGAGTTGCCAAAGTTTAGAAACGACATTTCTTAGAAGCTCGTGATACCTACAAAATAAAAATAAAAGTAATGAGCACTAGGTATTTCCTGTGTACCAATATGTTCGGGTTGATTTCGGTAAACTTAGAGAAGATACTGTTGGAGAAAGATACGATTTTATTTTTAATCTTGATTTGAATTGATTCAATCAAGGATACTTGGAGATAAAGTAGGAGAGTATAATCGTTGTAATCTTGCTTATTCTTTCCTTTTTTGTATGATAAATGCATATATGTACAGAGTGAAAGAAGAAGAAAAATTCTGCCCCAAAATATGTCTTCATCGTTTTCGTTTCTCAACAGATACCATGACAGTAATTAACCCAAGAAAAAGCATGTGGATGAGTACAAGAACATTGAAGAGCAGACAAGACGATATATGCAGATTAACTGCTATAAATAAATAGATATAAGCCACTTCCCTCGTCTATTCAAAGGCTAAACAAGTAGAGTAAGAGCAATAGCGATCAGATTTACCCACTGCTGACATCCTCCAATTCGAACCCCTTTATCCCCGCAACATTTGCCAGAGAAGTCTTCCACTTACTGATTGTCTCGGTATCACTGTGCTTTTCTTGATCGACGAAGGACTCTCCATATGTTCCTTGCTGGCGGCGAACAACGCCCGGCTTGACGCCGTAGAAAATGGGCAGAATGGTTTTTTCTGACTCCACCATTTGGGCCACTTCCATCGGGCAAGCTGGGCTGGAGGCGAAGTTGTTGGACAAGATAGGGATGCAGACGTCGGAACGCTTGATGGCTTCCACGATCTTGGTATCGATCCTTTCACCATACTCAATCTCTTCGCGGTCTGTGAATACTATAAACCCCGAGCCTGTGAGGTGGTCGGAGAAGCACTCGAGGAAGTTGCGGCGGACATCCGATCCTCTGAAGCTGAGGAACACTTGGTAGTTACAAACTGCCAACTCTTCAGCAAAAGCATTAGCTGACGATGAGCAGCCATTGCGAACACAAACACCCATCTGCACACACGGACTCTGGCTCGAATGGAGATCCAAATTATCAAACTTCGATGGTTGTAGAAACGTTCGAGCTCACAAATCTTTATCTAAAGCGTTGACCTCGTTGGCACTCTCAGGCTTAGTCTTCTTTTCTTTTTCTTTTATTCGTTTTGATTTTTGGCAGTTCTATCCTCCCAATGATCGGATGAGGATCTCCCAAAGGGAAATTCTTACACCAGGCAACACCATATAGAGAAGTTATTATATTATCTTAATATATCTGCAAGATAGAATTAGGATAATCGAAACTGATGGGTCCAATACGAATCTTACATGACATTAGAAATTCAGTGCAACATATCTATTAAATTCATTGAATAATTGCAATGAGTCAGCAACACGCTGCATTTGAATTACCTATGTGTGAAGCAATATCTCATCATCTTTCACGCGCATTTGCACCTTTTCTTTTCATAAACAAATAGCTCATATTTTGCAATCCTTTCTGTACATAAGGTCGTAAATTTTGCCAGCTGTTCAGAAGTGGGAGAATACATTTCAACACCTACTCTCATCCACCTCTATATTTTTGTTTCTCCTTTTTCCATATAGGCCTTTGTTTATGCAGGTGTCCCTAACTCAGATTAGTTTGACACGCAGTTGATGGGATCTGAACGAATAGCTTTGAAGTTCTTAAATTGAAAACAGTTGATGCCGTAGCCAACTAACCAACCCTGGGATTTGTTTTTCACCTTTATTGTACTTTTTTCACTCTTTTCTACCTCTAATCCAACTTTTGTTATTTATTGATACATGTTATTTTGTTGTTGTTGTTCTTTTTTATTGATAATTAATTCGTGCTCAAGTTTACCCCAAATAACCTATGGTTGGTTACATCTAGCCCAACTAAAGATTATTATATATGAACATACACAAATGAGACATTCGAATTAATAATTCATACTAGGCTCATTCTAATTTAATTCTCTTCAATTAGTCCATGTACCTCCAAGCTAATAACATAAGAAGACATTAGACTTGATCCTGAAAAATGGGTTATAGTTTTATCTGATCTATGAAATTTCAGTTTCACTCTTTTGGATTATGCTATATTTCATTTAAGTAAAGAGGGCTCGGTACTTTCCCTGAGAAAATATTTTCCAAATGTACAACATAAAAAATAGGGTTAATACCACGAAAAACCCTAAACTGATACACTTGTGACAGATTTACCCCAAACTATTTTTTTGACCATAAAAAATCCCAAACTGGTACATCTGTGACAATTTTACCCCAAACTATTTTTTTTATCATAAAAAACCCCAAACTGGTACATCTGTGACAATTTTACCCCAAACTATTTTTTTGACCACCAAAAACCCCAAACTGGTATATCAGTGACAATTTTACACTGAACTAATTTTTTAATATTATTTTTTATTTTTTCGATTTTTTTTAGTTTTTCTTATCTTGTCTTTTTCCTTTCCTTTTCTTTTTTTTCCTTCATCTTTAACCTCAAACAAAAAAAAATTCAGGAAGTGTGAACTTGGTAAGGCATATTACATTGAAATTAAATTCGTAAGTTTGTATCCATAATTTTTTTTCTTTATAATTTCTTACTATATCAATTAGAAATAGTACAAAAAATTCTTCTTGCATTTTATTTATTATATTTTTTAAGTGATCATATTGATTTATGAATCGCCATGCACATATAATATCTCTCATCTTATATATAAAATATATTATTTTTGTAAATTAATCTTTTAAATTAAATTGGCAAGCAAGACGTATTGAAATTGTCGATGAACTGTACTCCAATCTTAGGTAACAAGCTTGCGTTGGACCCCATCAGTTTGCCTATCCATTTGCACCCAAAAATAAGAAAGACACGACAATAATATAATGCCTTTTTCACGAGACATTCAAAATGTAAAAAAAAGTGGTTGGCATGAAAATTCATGCATATAAAAGAAAGTCTTTCATTTAGCGTTTATATTTTTTTTTGGGTCAAAATGTAGCATTTATGTTACATGTCACGTTATTGCGGTATCAATTACAATATAACAATCCATTGTTGATCCAATGAAGATGAAGGAAAAAAAAAGGAAAGGAAAAAGAAAAGAAAAGAAAAGAAAAGCTAAAAAAATTCGAAAAATAAAAAAAATATTAAAAAATTAGTTCGGGGTAAAATTGTCACAAGTGTACCAGTTTGGGGTTTTTGATGGTCAAAAAAATAGTTCGGGGTAAAATTGTCATAGGTGTACCAGTTTGGGGTTTTTGATGATCAAAAAAATAGTTCGGGGTAAAATTGTCACAGATGTACCAGTTTGGGGTTTTTTATGGTCAAAAAAATAGTTTGGGGTAAATCTGTCACAAGTGTACCAGTTCAGGGTTTTTCGTGGTATTAACCCTAAAAAATAACAATCATACGATCCGCCTACCCTATTTTTTTCCTTGTTAACTAGGGGGGAAATATCACGTCAAAAAAAAAATGGGGGAAAATAGCACCTTTCGATATGTTCGTGATAAGTCCAATATTATTTTCGACAAAGTACAAACACCAATTCATTCATTTAAATAGTCAATTTGTTTTTCTTTTGTATTTTTGTTGAAAAAAAAATATTCTAATGCTAATGGACTTTAAACAGAGGATTAACATGTTTAAATAACTGCATCAGTAATTATTTCTATTGTGTCAAAGGAATGGATAATATATCAAGAAAGTGCCTATTTTTAATTTCTTATATAGTCTATATATAGTTAAAGCCGGAACGAAGAGAATGGTTGTTTATATGCTCGCCATGTGTTACTTCATTTTGCCTTTGTGAATGGCACCTAGCAAAATGAATGGCTCAGTTTTGCAATGTGACCCATATTCAACCAATAAGATTTTAACTTAGAGTGCATTTATTTCACGGAAAACTTAATTATGAACGAAAATGTTTTCCGGAAAATCATTTTTCAGGAAAACGCTTAGTTTTCCTTTGTTTGGTGATACACAATAGAAATCGTTTTCTGATGTTTAGATATTATTAGAAAATGATTTCAATATCATTGCTTTATTTCAGGCAAAAAAATCGAATTTTTATTATTTTGTGTTTCTCATTATTATTTTTTCTCTTCTTTTTTTGAAAAATTAGAATTTTTATTAGTTTTTAATTTTCTCTTTCTCTTTTCTCTTTTCTTTTTTCTTTTCTTTCCTTTTCATTTTCCCCCTTACTCCGCTGCAATCGGTCGGCGACAGCCATCGGCAAGCTTGAGGCTCGCCCAGCAATGGCCACAAGCGAGCTCAAGCTCACCGGCCTCGGCCGACTCACTTGGATTTGGAGAATTGCGAGCTCTCTGGCCTCGGCGAAGCTTGGGCTCGCCACTAGAGGCCACGGGTTCGCTGGCCTAGGGCAAGCTTGAGGCTCGTCGCCAAAGGCTACCGCAAGCTCGCCGGCTGTCGCTATGTCCGGCGACCACCCAAGGAAGAAGAAGAAGAAAAAGAAAAAGGAAGAAAAGAAAAAAAAAGAAAAGAAAAGGAAAAGAAAGAAAAAAATAATAAATAAATAATAAATAATTCGATATTTTATAAAAATAATCTTTTAATAAATAAAAATATTCTTTTTAAAATAAAATATAAATAAAAATTTGAATTTTTAAATAAATATTTTTATAAGAACAAACGTTTCATTAATTAAATAAAAATTTGAATTTTTGGTTTATTCTGATGTTGGTTGGCTGGTCCTGTGGGTTGTTTGTATCTTGTAATCCCCGCTTTGTTTAACCTTTTCTGAGGTTTGTTGCTGATTGTAGCCGGTCTTCTGGTCGATACACCCTTGCACCTGGAGGGACACCTTTAGTGTCGCCCCATGTGCGAGGTTTTTGTGTTCGGCCTGTATCCTTGTACATCTTCTTGCGAAAAGTTATATAAAATCTTATCTTCCCAAAAAAAAAACGTTTCATTAATTAAAGACCCAAAGCCCGAGCGCCAAGGACAAGCACAAAGCCTTTGTGGACTTGGGCCAAAGGGTGCGGACTAGAGCTAGAGCATCGGGGACCTGAGCATGACCTTTATAGACCCTAGTTCGGGTGCCGAAGCATCGTGTACAAGCACCAGGGGTTTGGGCTCAGTCTCGATAGACCCAAGCGCGGTCATTTGGGGCCATGGGCCCAAGCCCTGGACACTAAGGTCATGAGCCTGGCCGTCGAGACCTGGTCCTGAATGTCGGTACTTAGGAACCAAGGTTGGGGACCTTGGGGTTTTCGTGCCCAGAGCATAGAGTTTCAAGTTCAACCCCTGATAGCTGTCATACTTCGAAAAACGTTTTCCAGTTCTTTCAAAGGGGGAATTATTTTCTTGTATTTAAGTTTTGATAAGGAAACCTTTTTCGTTGACCAAGAAAACATTTTCTATTGATTCATTTTGCTAAGCCAACCAAACGCCAGAAAATAAGGAAAGTGTTTTCCGGAAAATGTTTTCCACGAAACAAACAAACCCTTAATTATTCATCATATGCAATTTTCTATGTCATAGTGGATTTTTATTTTAAAAATATATAAAGATGAATTATATGAATATTCCTCTCTTATTGAGTTTGAGCTTGAAAAACAAGGATAAATTAGAGAAAGTATTTTCAATTATAGTCTACCATCTCCCAATATCAATATTCTATGTCAATTGAGCTAAAATGTTATAAAATGAATAAATTTTGAAGTAGACCAAGATTTTAGCTCTAATTAAGTTTAAAATTTTAAAAAAGATAAATTAGGGAAAGTATTTAAGCCATTCTCTTCACTAACATGGCTTGTTTTTAATGCAGTTTCTTAGATTAATATATAAACAACGAAAATTTTGAGTCACAAAATTCTATATAAATATTTCAGTACTTAGCAATTCTTTTTGACAAGCGAAATTGTCCAATCAAATTAGAATCTATATTCATGGCAAAACAATTAAACTTGAACAAAGGTACTAGTCGATGGTAAATCAAACTAACATTTATCTATATCACATTCAAAATGGATTTGACGTTAGTTTTAATCAAAGTAAACGTTGGTCAAAATTCGAATTGTAGATAGACAATCGCAATTGAGCAATGATGAATGACTGCTCCCATACATTTTATATAGTAGGATGCCTCTGTATTCATTTTGGGACGGACATACGAAGACTAAAAATTCTTTGGAGTTGCTTCTTGAGAATTAAGAACTTCAACATGAAATCCTGGCCGATTTTGGTAATCAACAACTCAAAGTTTTGGTAATGGAAACCTTGACCATCTTCAACCTGAAGTCGAGCCTCCGGTTCGTGCAAAGGAATCACCAGATCACGCTATCTCATTCGAGATCAAGTCACTAAAGCCCTTAAATTTGTGCTTATGTGAAGAACCAAATATAGTACAATTTGTTAGAATCAAGCCATGAAGCCTCTTGCATCGCATTCAAAGGCGACTTAAAGTTCATGCTATTAAATCGAAGATGGCCCATTCAGACCCTCGGGTTGTCTTTTCATTACTAAAGGAAAAAGAATAAGAGGGACTCTTCATTTCATTAGGAAATTATAAATTAATACCATGAAAAATCCAAATTGGTACACAAACCCCAAACTAATTTTTGGGTCATCAAAAACTCCAAACTAATACACCTGTGACAAATTTATCCCAAACTAATTTTGAGTCACCAAAAACTCAAAAATGGTACACTCGTGACATATTTACCCTTTATTAGCTTCCGTTAAATTTTACCGTGAAATTGCTGATCTGAATGACATGACAAGTCCACGTGGAAATTTGTCACAAGTATATCATTTTGGAGTTTTTTTGGGTATTAACCCAATTATAAATTGTACCTATTTCTTAAATTAATGCAAACTTGGTACATTGTTTTCTATTCTTCATATTGCAGATTTATTTTTGTGTAGTACGATTGAATGACATAACTTTTTCATTAATTAAAATCTCTTTAACCAAGACAAGAATATAAATTTAAATAAAAATTCTTAAATTTAGAAATAAAGAAAACTGTTTACAAAAAAAAATTAAATAAAGTGGAACGAACCAAGTACACCTGTTCTAAATGAACTATTAATATTTTAAACTATAACTTATACTATTCAAATAATTTAACACGATACATCAAGAGATTTGCATTGAATAGAAAATTTCATTTTAATTTGATATTTTTGGGATTGGGATAAGAACAAAGTTCATGCGATTTAATTTAGCAATACAGTTTTTGTCTTTTTTATCTACAAATTGAAATATTTGAGTATACAATCAAACAAATCTATAAAGAGAAACTATCTTTGAATATATTCTTACATATTATAGCTTACTTAAAAAAATTACGACAGTAAAAACAAAGAAATCCTCTAAATAGAGTAGTACACAAAGATCGGGCAAATTAAAGGCATATTATATTATTATGACATATTTTATTCAAATAATTTGATTCAGTGCATCAAATAGAATTATACTGGTTAAAGAAAACATGGCCAATTATTATCTATAATTTGAAGCTATAACTGATGTCATTTTATTACATCTCACTTTGAAAAAAATTAAATACTAGTAATTTAAAAATATCACATTGATTTCAACATATAAACTATTTCTTCACATCTACCACTTAATTATAAAATTCATTTAGCTTAAGTATTGCTATTGTATGATTTTTAAAATAGATTATTGTATTACATGCTCAATATCTTAAAAATCAAATTAGTTACAAAAAAGTTAAAATAAATAAAAAAAAATGCATATCCCACTCTAAATATGTATCTGTATATTGTTGCTAATCAAAAATTTAATAGATTTATTTAAGCAATTTGATATAGTCTAGTAGAAAAATTACATTGAATAATTAAATTCACTTAGTTTGAGAAATAAAATAATTTCAAAAAATTATAGGTAATTCATAATGCAAGCCATTAACTTTTTTCTTTTAATTCTGAGAATGTTAAATGGAATAAATAACTCCCGTAACTTTAATATGACAAATCTATATATATTTGTCTCAAAATTATTATAAAATATTTTTGAAAAAGATTACATTGCAATTTAGTTAAGAAAAACATATCATTTTATTGTTTACTTATTTTAATTTTTTACATTTTGAGCAAACATATTTCCAATATAGCTTTCCTCATTATATACTGAAAAGTTGTTTTTATTTATATTTCATGTTCTCATAAAAATTAATATTATAGCGTCGATTTCTTCCACATTAATCTCAAACTTTTGTAAAGTATGATATTCTTCCAAAAAATTATAAAATTAATTATAGAAATCTCATCCATTTCTATTATATCACATCTCATATTAGTTGATTGTGAAGATTCAAAAATATGCAATGTTGCACGATTCCTTCTCGCCATTAACTCTCTATTGTCGTCAAGTATTGCTTTAATTAGATTTTTATTATTAATTTACTATTACAATTATAAAATCTTAAAAAAAAAAACTTGTGAGAGAGATCGCGGCCAGACAGTGTCAAAATGCGAGCACTCCGTTGTCTTTTAACGATCAACAATTAGCAAGTGTCAAACAGCATGCCATATTTAGGGCCAAAGAAAAGAGAAAGCTCAGATACTTTGAAAGGAAATATCACCGGAAACAAAATACATTTATCTGGATTGAGAGTCAAAACGACTTATTGAGCATAACCAAGGCTAGAAAGAGCAAATACTGGCTTCAGTGCCCTTGTTATCCAAGTTACACAATGAGAAAACAACGTTCCACTGAAGCATACGAGACGTGATCTAAAAATCCTAGCACCAACTCTTTGAAACAAAGACAGAATCAAAAGATAAGACAAATTTTCCCTTCAATTTTGGAAAAATATCATAAGGTCAATTGCCAGATAATTAACATAATAAATGCGGGTATTGGAGAGTTGCACTTGAGAAGCTTGTGTTCGCCGGCCAATGAAGATTTGGCCGACATGTGAGCTGCAGGGTGATTTGAGACTAAATCGAAAACTTTAGAGCTTCATTTAAGATAAGATCCATCCAAGAGACTTTTTTTAGAAAATTGCCCCACTTCAACACTACAGTCTAATTGTTGTTAAAGATTAAACTCGAGTAACTGTGCTACCATTTCCCAATCTCTCAATATGATGTTAAAGATTCTTGTAAATCTATAGTCTTCATGAATGGAAGTAAACATGACATTGCGATGAGAGGACATCGGTAATCCTACAGTATTTCCAAATTACATTGCTCTTAGGAACTTTTCAATCCTTAAATTATTATTAACTCTTGCTTGGTAGTTCAATTGGGCTTAATTAATTACGTATAGGCTATTGTGACGTTCAATTAGTTAGATCCGCGGCAAATCATAATGCGGGGAGAGATGGAGAGAGAAAAATTCTGCGAGGCCCAATAACAATTTTGTTTTGAGTATGGTCAAGAGTTTGATTGGTCAATAATTTGGGAGATACGTAGGCTCTATTTATTTTGCGAAAAACATTTTCCGGCATTTAGATCGCTTAGGAAAATGAGTTAACGGAAAACTTATGCTTAAATTCAGAAAATAATTTCCTTTTTAAAAAAACAAAAATCAATTTTCAAAATATGACTACACATCGATGCTTAGACCAGAAACTCCATGCTTGACATGAAAACCTTAACGCCAATTCCCGAGTCCTTGGTGACTAGGCCTTGGTCCATCGAGCTCGAGCCCAAGAACATGGTGCAAGTGCTTGATCCATCGAGGCCAGATCTAAGGCACCGATGCTTGTGCCCATGCCCGATGCCCGACACCTAGGCTTGGGTCCACAAAGGCTGAGCACAGGACCTGGTACCCATGCTTCGGTCCCCAACACTTGGGATTGGGTCCCCAACGCTTGGGCTCGAGTCCCTAGTGCCTATGTCGGATACCCCACACCCAAGCCCAAGTCTATTGAGGTTAAGGCCCAAGACCTCGACACTTGGGCCCGAAGCCATTGGGGTTGAGCCTAGGACCTTGATGCTTGTGCTTGGGTCCTCAATGCTCGAGCCCGAATCCATCAAGGTAGGGCTCAAGTCCATTAAGGCCGCCCCAATGCTAGTGTTCAAATCCCTTGTGCCCCAGCCTAGGTTCATTGAGGCTGTGACTCGGGACCCCAGTGCCCATGCTTGAGTCCATCGAGGCCTAGGCCCGAGCACGAGCATAGGAGTCTCGAGCTCGGGCACCGGAGTCTTAGGCTAGGCCTCAATGTAATCGGGCCTAGCCTTTGTGTATATGGGCTCGGTTGTCGGGAACCCAAGCACAAGAACTAGCGTGCCTAGCCCAAACCCGGTCATCGAGGTCCCGCGCTCAGCTTTTATGGACTAGGGCTCGGGTGCCAACGATCCGGGCACCGACATTGATGCCTGTGCTATTGCTCGTGACACAAGTGCCCATGCTCAAGTCTCCAACGCTTGGGTTGGGTTGAACAAGGCTAGACTTGAGATCCTGATGCTCGTGCTTTATTCTCTGGTTGCCCATGTGCAAAGTTACTAGCGCATGAGTGGTGCATGTGTATATAGGAAAATCAAATCAGATTTTCCTTTCCAAATGACATAAAATATTTTTCAATTTTTTTCTAGATTTCGGCCAAATAATAGAAAATATTGTTATTTTCCTAAAAATAATTTTTTGAAAAACATTTTTCATGAAACCAACAGAGCCCGTGAGAAATATGTTTGGAGTGTGGCTCTAATTTGGGAAAAACAAATCCGACTAAAGCCCACCAGAAAGACAAATGAGGATCATGAGTTTAGGAAATAATCAACGTTCGAAGTCTTCTACAACAGGACAAATTAGGATTAGTGAAGAGATAATCAACATTGGAAATCTACCAGAAAAGGAAGATAAATGAGGATTAGTGAGGCAATGAGGAACATTCAAGGTCTACCACAAGAAAAATGTGGATTGGGATAGCAAGAAATTTAAAAAAAAAAAAAAAAGCACAGCTTTTTACTCTTTCTTAAATTTGAATAAAATGTTTTTCAGCACATAGATCTATGGGAAATTACTAGAATAACGTGCCGTCACTAGTTTAATCCTCTTCTTGCTTGGAAGTGGTCTATAAAAATTAACGTCGACAACACACATACAAACTAGTTTAATATAAATGTTCTTAATTGAGCACAGCCATGATTGACCTCCTTCGTCCCACGCATTCCCACTTCCTATGCCTAAATATTTTTATTACTGATAACAATTTATGTCTAAATATTTTTGTAAAAAATGAAAATATTTTCTGTTAATTTTTTTTTGCATGCAACATAAACAATCTTTTTAAAAAAATAATTTTTAAATAATTTATTTTTCACGAATCAAACGGAGCCTTAGCTTCATAAATTCTGCGTCAAATTGCCTTGTCAAATCTGGCACCCATGTCACGCCAATCAACCCCTCGACCTCCGAGTGGGTGAACAAGGTGACTTCGGGCTTTTCCCAGTCACTTACCGTTCCAATTCGTGCGACTTTGATTTGGATGCCGACATTATTATGGTCCAGACTTGGATCGACTATCGATTTGAAGATAAATTAAAAAAAATACCTACTTGGGTTTCGATTTTTTATTGGCACGATAGTTAGGAAAATAGTAAAACAACACTACTCCGATGCTAAATTATGTTGCTGTACTGAAACGGCTCGATTCCGCCCTTTCATCATCGTAAAAGAGTCGTATTTTATCCGAACTCTTTGGCTCCAAAAAAAACTTGGCGTGTTGGATCGCCATAAAAATTATTGAGAATCCAGGTTAATAAAAAGTAGCAGGATAATAATCCACGACATAAACAAAAAGGAACATGCTTTGTTGCACCAGAATATCCAAAGGCATGGAATCAAATGAAAAAGGCAAATACCACAAAAAATTATAAATTATGTCCACTGTGAGACAAATACTCCAAACCTTTTTTTATATCACCAAAAACTCTAAATTTGTCCAATGTGACACAAATACCCTCAATTTTTTTTGTGTCACGAAAATATGCATACTTATTCATTTATGATATATATATATAACCTCTATTTCACAGTTGCACGAGTTCAGGGTATTTTATGACACAAAAAAGTTTGGGGTATAGGGTTTTAAGTGACACAAAAAAAGTTCGGATATTGTCATTATAGACATACTTTGGGTTTTTTTCTGTGAAAGGGGAAAATTACCAATTCAGTCATAAATTTTTTAATTTTGCCAATGCAATTCTAAATCTGTGGGCGAAACTTCAATGTAGCCCTTATGATCAATTGCTGCTAGAAATTATGGCGTGGTGATCTCAAAGTTTCCATGTTAGCATGCCACATAGTATTAGATGGCCCAAAAAGTTTCTTTATAGCCATAGCGGATGTACTGGGTTGGAATTAGGTCGAAAGGTCCTCGCCTAGCAGGGTATGCACGGAGGTAAATGTAGTGCAGAGTGACATATGGCCGACTTTGTCGGCAGCTGAAACATGATGGAGAAGACGAAAAGAGTAAGGAGAGAATGCGTGAAGCTCTCACCATTCTTAGGCCTATTTGCCGTGGAACAGAGTTGATCACAAACCCCGATTTTCCGTTTACTTCTTCACTAAGGAACTGTGTCTTTGCTGAGGACTTCTGTTGATCATTTCTGTTCATTGTGTTGTAACACAGGAACACCAGAAAACAAGTCTTGTACAACTACTGTCCACCCTAGATGAAACAAGTTCTTTCTCCATCCTACGACCTGTTCTCATTCGTTGAGAACTCTACGGACTCGGTCTTTGAAGGAAAAATAACAGCGTGCTTAATGTAAGCCCGAGCATCATATCCGTTCGAAAAACAACTAGCAAACATAAATATGCTATTAGCTTGCCTGATTACGTGATGATTGCTCAAAGCCAACTTCCTCTTCAGCCTTCCAGAACGAAACCCATCTTGAAGCATGGAACTCAAATGCTATACTGTGTCTACTTTGTATGGATTTGCTGCTTTCTCGTTTGGTATTCGTCACCAAAATGTTCATGGTTTGGTCTATGATGACATCGTATTTTTCAGTAAGCATTCTGAAGATTGAGACTACCTCTGTGGCCCAAAACTTTCTGATTCAAATTAAGCAAGGAGCTATGGCTGTTGTGCTCGATAAATTAACTGGGATGGGACGTAGGCGCAATGACGGTCCTAATGCAATGCACCTTTGTTTGTCCAGTTGCATCTAATGAATTCTTGTTGATGGTTGATCTGGTATCATTCCCAAGAAGCAGCAAACCAGAGAGAGAAAGAGGAAGAGGATGGAGAATGAACTTATCAGTGTGAAGAAGCTGGAGAAATAGAGACCCTGGAAGAGTGTGCCGAAGCAAATGGGTGTCTGCCATGCACAATTTATTTGTACATTTTCATCTGTGCTTCTTGAAAGGTTTCCGAGTATTCCTGATTTCAGGTGCGAAGGCAAGCCTTGGACTTAAAATGAACAGAGTCAAGAACCCAATGGATCGAAACAGTTCTTCTCCGAGACATTTTCACTTGTTAAATGTTACTTTTCCTATTATGAGGAATTTTTTATTTTCATCATCATCCTGTTTCAAGCAACCGTCTTTTTCCCTCTTGGTTAGATACAGGTTTCAGTTCGACATGGACTTGCAAATGACTAGCATGTAAGCTTACGACCACTCCACTCTCTGAAGTCATTGGAACCAAAATAGTTTGGATCCTGATGGACGACCAGCAATACCCAGAACCTAACCAGCTAGCTTGTGAATTTGAGACTCCAGTGGGGATCCTAGTGAGAAATATCTTAGCCACTTAAGGCCGTCACTTCACATTCTGCCACAGTTTCAGCAATGTAATAAGGCCCACTTCACATGCTTCTTCCTGCATTGTGCATGTACAATATCAATCCTATGTAATACCAATGCCCGCAAAAAGATTTCTGTGTCGGCCGAGAGGCGTGTTTTTATTCTCCAACCAGAACAAGAAGCTCCATTCTCATACCAAAAAGAGCACCTGGACCGTTCATCTCTGGAGGTCAGGACCTCATTGAATGTTCAACCCACTAAATGCATGAGGGACAACTTTCGTTTGATATGTAGGGTCATGAGTGAATTCATGAACTTGCAAAAACCATTTACAGGAAAATCAAAGTGAATGACAAGGCAATACAAGCTTCTATGCGAAGATTACTCAGTCCTTGCATATGTTTGTCAACAAACCAACTACGGTGAATACGAGCTATAAGTACTAGAATATAGAACATCACAGAACTAGCGAAAGGACCCCTTTAGCAATGAGAAGACAACATAATATAAAGCAACCATGTCTAAAACTAGGAAGTCCAGTTGGGTTTAGCAACAGCTTGCTCAGTTTCCTTGAGTGTTGTTTTGCATCTAACACTTATGGACAACCCAATTTGAATCATAGGATGCTGCAAGCAGCAAACCAAGTAAATAGCATTAGGTCATTCCAATTGAACTTCTTGCATTTCTAAAGAAATTCCCTCTCCCTATGCAGAAAAAAGGAAACAGAGAAAGGAAAGAGAAAGAGGAAAAAAAAGACAAACTTACACGAATAAAACTCAATAAATTGAGACACATAAAAACCAAAACTACTAAAGTGACGCCTGCAAATCATGTGACGGCAAGGAAGAGAAAACAGAACCAGTTGCATAGATGATGGAACAAGCTAACACAAAAATGCTCACGTAGTTTGAGATAAAATTTAACATATAAAGATCACAAATACGAGGAGTAAACTGCGAAGAGTAGTGTCTTTCCAAATACGAGATCTCTCTCTCTTTGTTGAATAACTCGTACCTCGAATGTTCTAAAGATGCTTTATGTTCAAGCTCTTTAGACACATCAGTGTGCATGAATGACATCAAGCTATGTTTATGAAGAGCTTGAACTTGAAGCATCTTTGGAACGATTTGAAGTATGAGTTGTTCAACAAAGAAAGAGAGATCTTGTATTTGTAGAGACATTACTCCTCGTCCCTTTTTCTTTTGTGCTTGGAGACACAACAGTTCTTTTGATTGGTCTGAGTCTGCCTTTTTCTTTTGAGCTTGGAGACACTACTCTTCTTTTGACTCGTCTGAGTCTGCCAATTGACGCCACAGTCTAACTCACGGATGTGGAGACAAAATTGCCCCTCATCTCTGGCGAGCACTTCAGAAATTTTTGTGCCTTTTAATCTCAAGATTCTCAAAGAAAACAATCCTGTAATGTCGCAACGCTGACCACTCAGACCTACGCAGAGGGTGAAATCCAACTCTTTGAGCTCCCTCAGATCTTTTATGGCTTCAGGAAATCCTTTGAGGCTAGTACGAACCATCTTTAGCACTCTAAGTTTTTTGCAATACTTGACACAAGGAGGCAACTCATTAATTGAGGTGTACGACAGGTCCATTTCCTGTAGCAGAACAAGCTCTCCAAAGACATGTGGAAGTGTCTTTAGTTGATTGCAACTTCTTAAAGTAAGCTTCAGAAGATTCTTTAACAATCCAATGGAATCAGTGACTTCACGCAATGCTTTACATTCACAAGCACTGAGAGTTTCAAGTGCCGGCAGAGAGCCTTCCTCGAATTGTAGTTTTTTAATATTAGTTCCATCAATGAGAAGCTCTTTCAATGCTTTCATAGAACACAGTGCTTGTGGCAAATGTTTAACCCATTTGCAATGCTTCATGTTGAAGGAAACTAAATTCTCGAAGCTAGAATTGGTTGTATCTAACTTTAAATGCAAAGAACCTTCCAGGATCAAGCATTTTAAAAGACTTGAGGCAGGGAATTCCAGAGATGCATTGATCCAAGTACAATCTTTTAGCTTCAAGACTTCCAAACTCTGAGCCTTCTGCAAAAACAACATAATCGATATGTTTATTTACTACTTCAACTATAGCTCGAAAGATAAAGTGCAGGGCACATTTGTACATAAAAAAGTGCACAAGCACAAATAAGCCTTACCTTCATCAACTGATCCCACTCTTCCAAGGTCAATTTGTCTGGGCTTGAACATAAGTTGAGAATTACCAGTTTTTTCATGTCAAATGCAAACAACTTAGATTTCTCAGGGCATCCACTTGATTTCTTAGGGCATCCATGCCAATCAAGCCATACTAGGTCTGGAAAAAGATCCATAGTATTTCCTTCAATATCAACATTGTCCAACTCTAGAAACCTCAGATTTGACAGATCACGAAATACTTCACCATCAACTTTTTTAAAATCAGGGGTTACGCGAAGAGCTTCAACCTTGCTGGCACCCTGCCAATTCGTTGAAAAAAGTGGAAGTGTGAAATTCGAACAAAGATATATGCAATGAAATGATAATAAAACCGTCGTATTTAGAAGGAAAACTGGACAAGAATACTGGAGAAATCTCAGTGTGATTTTACCTTCTTTTCACGCAATGTTCTTTGGACATCTTCAAAATCCCACAGCCTGCTGCGCTGCCTGGGGTCTTGATCTTCTTTCTTGACAATTTTTCTTCCCAACAATTTTAGTTGGCTGGGCATCCAAAACTCATTTTCGTCTCCGATTCTTAGAAAAGACATATTTTCAAGGTGACCAACACTCCTGCGTGGGTCCCATCCACAGGCATCCCACATGTAACAGGGGATTCTCTTTTCAACCCCGGTAAAGAAACATGCTATATCAAGAAATATTTGTTGTGGGTTGTCACGCAAACGTTTAAAGTATTCCATCAATATGGGTTCAACGTTTTCTTCCGGCCCACGTTTTAGATGTTTCAAAGTCTCATTCCAATCTTCTTCGCTCTTCCCGTACAAATATCTTCCCACCATTTCAATAGCAAAAGGAAGACATTCGACAGCAGAAATGACTTCTATTGACCGGTTTTCGTAGCCCTCTGGGCAACGATTTAGTGGAAAAGCATGCTTATAGAAAAGTTCAAGAGCATGATTTTCATTCATAGGTGAAACCTCATGTTCACAGAAAACATCGCCTCTATCTTTTTTTAGATCCAGATTCTTGTAAAATTGAATGACATCTTTTTTTGTGGTTGTGAGGATAATCCTGCTTCCCGGACCAAACCAAGTTAACTCCTCAGCAAATGTTTTGATTTGTTCGAATTGGTCCACATTATCTAGTACAACGAGAACTCTGTTTTCTTGGAACATGTATTGCATCATTGTGGTACCATCAGTGGACGATTCCGCTTCTCGAAATGCTCCTCCTCTCTTGAGCTCACGAATGAACTTATTCTGCAGAGATACCTCTCTTTTTTGTTCAAATTCGTCCCGAACATTTTCAAGAAAACTACAACCATTAAAGAGGTGACTGATCTTGTGGAATACCACCTTTGTGAGAGTGGTTTTGCCAACCTTGGGCAGACCAAACACTACAAACACCATCCTTCCAGTCATTTCCAGTTCTTTGACGACTCGTCCATTCTCATAATCGAAACCAAGCTTTCGTATCATATCTGGCACGTCTTTATCTATTCCAACTAAATTTCGAGTCACGTCTTGCTCATCCATCCGCGAGAGTTTCCAAAGGTCGGAAATGAAAACCTCTAGTTCTTGAAACCTACAAAATGAGAAATGAAGTTTGCCTTTTTTCTCTTTTCTTTTTTAAAGATAAGGGGCGGACAGAATTGACTAGCGGCAGGGACTCCCCTCTTAACGTTACGATAAGGTCCCAGAACGGTTTGATTTTAGGGAAGGTACAGAAGGCACCGATGACATGAATCAACCAATAAAAAAAAGAAGACTTGCAGAGAGAAGACAATCCGATATACACATGCATTGCGATTAAAAATGCAAGAAAAAATTGGAATCTCCAGAAGTTAATTGGATCCCAGAAAGAGCATGGTGGGCATCTTAATATACTAGCCAATTCTCCTATCTTTTCTTTCCGCAAGCTAAACAAGTAAAGCAAGATCAATCGAGCGATCAAACTTACCCGCTGAAGAGATCCTTGTAAAACTGTCCCTTTGTACCAACAGTCTCCCCCAGAGCAGCCGGTTCCTTTATAAAACCAATCTCTCCTAGAGCAGCCTCCAGAGGCTTCAGAGCAGCCTCCAGAGCAGCCCTCTTGACTTCCGGTCTATGTATACCGCCAATCTCTCCCAGAGCAGCCTCTAGAGCAGCCTTCAGAGGAGCCTCCAGGGAAGCCTTCTTGAATTCCGGTCCCCTGTTATTAGCGATCTCTTTCAAAGCCTTCTTCCACTCTTTGATGGTTGACTTGGAATATCTCTCTTTGCTCTTGTGCTCGGCGAAGTGCTTTTTATATGTTCCCAGCTGGTGGCGAACATCACAGGGCTCGATGAAGAAGAAAATGGGAAGAATTTTTTTTTTCGACTTCACCATTTGGGCCACTTCCATCATGCAAGCTGGGCTAGAAGCGAAGTTCTGGGAGAAGACTGGGACGCAGATGTCGGAATGATTGATGGCTGCCACGATCTCGGTACTGATCTCCTGACCATAGTCGATCTCTTTGCTGTCTAGGAATACCATAAGCCCCAAGCGTCTGAGTTGGTCGTCGAGGTACCGGACCAAGTTGTCGCGTGTATCTGATCCTCTAAAACTGATGAACACTTGATAGCGAACCATTGGAACACAAACAACCAATTGCAACACAGGCTCTGGCTCAAATGTAGATGAAGATGATCAACCTTGATTGAAGTCGTTGGAGTTCACAAATCTGAATCTGGAGCGTTGACCTAACTACCCTTCTTAGTCTTAGTCTTAGTCTTGCCCCGAGTGAAGACTTGTCTACATCTCTCTTCTTTTCATTTTATTTTATTCGTTTTGATGTTTTTGGCAGTTCTATCCTTCCAATCGCCTGGTCAGGATCTCCGCAAGGGAAATGATTACACCGCCTACAGCATTTAGGAAAATTATCACATCATTTTATAGTATATATACATATCAAATAGAATTTCAATGATGGTTTCATTATGAGTTTTACGTAACAGTCAAATTCAATTACATAACAACAATATGTCAGACAACAAGCAGCCTGGTATCCTGTACAATTGGATTACAAATAGTCCAAACTTTGTAATCCTACTATACATAAGGTCGAAAAAATCTGCGAGCTTGGGAAGTACTTTTCAATGCCTGCTCTTGTCCACCTATATTTTTTTCTTTTCTTTCTTGTTTTTGTAATCCAGAGGCACAAACATAAAGATCCGGTTAGCCAAAGAACCAACAACACCTTACAAGTCACACCGATTAAGTTTGGGTCTTTGGCTTATGCAAGTGGTCTTGATAGAGAGCAATTTATATATAATTGGTAGGATTTGAACGGACAATCTTTAATTTCTAAGTTAACAATACCTAATATTACAACCAACTATTGAGATTCTCTCTTTTTTTATTTCTTTTATTGTACTTTTTGTCAAAATACACCGACAACTTACTCTCTAACCCACTTTTTGTTCTTAGTGTAAGTTTTTCGGTTGTATTTTGTTTTTGTTTTTGTTTTTTGGATTGATAATTAATTTATGTTCGAGTTTATCCCAAAAATAACCTGAAATTGGTCACATTATCCCAACCAAACAATATTATATATGGACACACACAAAAAGAGACATTCGAATTGGATAGTTCATAGTGGGGTCATTCTAATTTAGTACTTTCCAATTAGTCTACGTACCTCCAAGCTAATAACATGAGAAGGCATTAGACTTCATCCTGAAAAACGGGTTTTTTTTTTTTGGTAATGGTAAGAAAATGTATAATTAATCACAAACACCAGTACAACCTAAAGCTAACGGTACCCATGACCCAACAAGGGCATAAGAGCCTGAAAAACGGGTTATCAGCTCTGCTTGATCCATAAACTTTTAATTCCACTCTTTTTGGATGATGCTATATTTCATCTAAGTAAATAGGGTTCAGTACTTTCCCCGAGAAAATTTTTTCCAAATGCTAGTCAAAATAAAGAAGAATCATACATAGCCAATCAATGTTAAATGACGGAGAAACCCTCGTTTAACAATGCAGGGATTAAAATCGAGTACCTGTGCCACCAATTCCAATTCTCTATCTATGAAGTTAAAGATTTTTTAGCATCTGTCATCTCCATGAACGGAAGTAAACATGGCATTGCAATGAAAGGACATCGGTGATCCTACGGTATTTCCAAATCACATTGCACTTGGGCGATTTTCAATCCTTTACATCACTTCCTCGTTCAATTGGGCTCAATTGAAATTCTGTTTCTCTTTTGAAAACCAGTTGTAGTAATGACGCGAAGTCTCGTAATGGTAAATAATTTTGGGAACTTTTGTTTGGAATATATGGATCTAACTTGGAAAAGAAAAAACAATCCTAGTTTAGTGCACCGGAAAGACAAAAATCAGGATAATGAGTTTTGAAAAAAATCCACGTTCAAAGTCTTCCAGAAGAGGACAAATTAGGATTAGTAAAGAAATAATTGGCATTGCCAACCTACAAGAAGAGAAGATAAAGGAGGATTAGTTAGGCAATGAGGAACTTTAAAGGGGAAACTTACGAGAAAAAAATCCTAAACCTATTGCAATTGTGTAATTCAGGCTCCGTTCGTTTCGCGGAAAATGTTTTCCAGAAAGGAAAATGGCATAATTTTCCGCTGTTCGGCTGAAATCTAAAAAAATCTCGGAAAATATTTTTGTTGTTTGGTATGGAAAAGATTTTCATCCTTGTACTACTTTTAATAATTTTTATTTTTATTTTTTAAAAATATCTTTGATTTTATTTTTTTTTCTTTTTTTCTTTTTCTTTTTATTTTTTTTCCTTCTTCTTCTTCCTCGGCCACAGTGGCTGTCGGCGACCGACCACAGGCGAGCTCGAGCCTAGCCACAGGCCGACAAGGCTTGAGCTCGCCAGATTCCAGCTAGGTCAAGCCTCGCTGACCTATGGTGAGGCTCCATCTCGCCTGATCCGGCAAGGCCAAGCTTGCCCAACGCCGGTCGGGCGAGCTCGGGCCTCGTTAGCCTTGGGCAAGCTCGGCCTTGCCGGTTTGTGGCGAGGCTCGAGCTCGTGGTGGCCGGCAACAGGCCGGAGAAGAAGATAGAAAAGAGAAAGAAAAAGAAAAAGAAAATAAAAAAATATAATTTTAAAAAAAGAAAATAAAAATAATTATAATGAATGATGAAAGAAGGATTTGAAAGGTGTTTTGTCTATGGAGGGAAAATATTTTTCATGGCTAGTTTATTTTCCATAAAACGAACACTGGAAAACCGTGAAAATATTTTCCTGGAAGTTATTTTAGCCTCAATCTTAATTTTTTCTTTTTGCCAATTGAATCCTAAACCTTTTGCACTACCGCCAATTTAGTCTATCTGGAATATTTTGGCCAGAAATCGCTAATATGGATGATGGCTATCCTACATGGCGTGACCTCACCTGCCCAAATGAAAAAATAGAAAAAAAAAAGAGAAAAAAATAAAAATAAAAATTTAAAATATTATTAAAAATTATCAACATCAACACCGCATGTACCACGTTGAACAGCCAATGTCCATGTCAGCGATTTACGGCCAAAATTGGTCGGACGGATTGAACTGGCATAAATGCAAAAGGTTTAGGATTCAATTGGCAATAAAAAAAATGGTTTGGGATTGAATTGACACAATTGCAATAAACTTAGGAATTTTTTGATAATTTTCGCACTTTCAAAGTCTACCGGAAGGAAAATGTGGGTCCAGATAAGCAAGAAATTTTAAAAAGAAAATAGAATAGCGTGACGATATCGTCATCGCTAATTTAATACTCTTCCAACTTGGAAGTGGTCTATAGGAGTTTTGTGGACAATACTTATGCGAACTAGTTTATGATTAGTTTAATACAATTTTCTTAATTAGCCACAAGCCATGAATTGACCTCCTTCGTCTCTCGCCTTTTAGGCTGCGTATAATAACCATTGTGTTCCTAGCATAGATTTTTGGTCAAAAATAAATTTTTCTATTTATATTCCTTGAACAAGTTTGAATAAAGATATCCATTTGATAATAACACAAAATTTATTTTTTTATAACAGAAATTCGTTTGATAGGCCTTCTTAAAGTTACGAAGAATAACTATTCTGTTTCTCTATTTCTATTCCTGAAACAAGTTTGGAACAGAAATCCGTTTGGTAATGCAATTTCATTTTTCAATTTATAGAACAATTTTGATTTTACAAATAGGTTTGGAATGGAAATGAGAAATAAAAGTTCTTCTCATCGCTTGTCCTTGCTACTAGCCAATCGCCCACCCGCCGCCCATCGCTACCCACTTGCTGTCTCCCGCCTCCTACCGTTCGCCGTCTCCCACCGTCGATCATCGTCCTCTAGCTATCGTTCCCCGCTACTGGCCACCCGCCTCTTGCCTCCAACCCCTTCCCATTGTTAGTCGTCGCTCGCCTCTCGCTGTTGCCTGACGCTGGCCACCTCCAGCCACCATCCTCCGCATTGGCCGCATCGCCATCCGTCGCCGCCTCCCCTTACTGCACGCTATTCACTGCCAACGTCCGCCATCCGCTGCCACCATCTGCCTGTCGTCCACTCGCCGGCCACTCGAGAAGGAAAAATTTTGTGCAGTTATCAAACAAAATTTTGATTTGGGAACAGAAATTTTGTGTCGTTATCAAACACATATTTTTGCTCAAAAATTCATCCATGAAATAGAAATAGAAAATCTATTTCTAGCTAGACATTGATTTATGAAATAGAAAAATTGTCATTCGCAGCCTAAATATCTCTCTCCTACGCTCTTTCCCAATCATCAACGAGCGGCGGCTAGTGGCAGGTGGCTGCGGGTGTTAGGAGACGAGGGTGGCGGGTGGCAAAAGGCAAAGGTGAGCGATGAAAAGAGTTTCTATTTTCTCCTTTTGTTTCAAAAATAGAAAAGTATTCCAAATCTACTTCAAGACTAAAAATTTGTTTCAGAAATAGATAAATGAAACTGCATTACCAAACGGATTTCTATTCCAAACCTGTTTTTAAGAATAGAAAAATAGATTTGGCTACAAATAGAATGGTTCTCATGTGTGCTCCTAAGGGAGCAAATGATAACCATTCTCGTCTAGAGAACAATTTCTGGCCAGAAATAGATTTTATTCCCTGGACGAGTTTCTAAGCATAAATTAGCATTTGATAACGATACAAAATTTATGTTCCTGGAACAAAAATTCGTTTGATATCGTCGATGTCGAATTCGTATATCGGCGGGCTTTGGCAGCGAAGGTGAGCTCTGAGAAGAATTGTTATTTTTGTTTCCGTTCCAAAAATGGACAAGTAGAAAAATTATACTTCTCATTTCTATTTGTCGCGACCCCCCGCGGCGTGGCCTGGGGTTTTAGACTAATGGATTACTAAGTCAAAACCTAGAACTTAACTTGGGCTCTCCTAAACCCATACCAACTCACAACTTAAGGTTCAAGTTGTTAACATGGAAATCAGTTTTATTATGAGTCGCCACTAATCAGTTTTGGGTGGATCGATTAGCTATAGGAGAATCACCTTACTCCTATGAACTAGAAATTAAAAGAGTTTGGGAACTCGATTACAATAATTATACAACTAGTGCCCTTCGGTACCTAACCTTGTTCAATTCAAGGAAATGTTTGTCAAGCAGCTTAGATTAATTTTAAATCTATCTACTATCATGTGAGGTGATCATATGAGTGCGTAATCATTAAAATAACAATCATCAACCAAGGAAGCATTAAATAAGTTGCATGGAAAAGCAAGAATTTAACACATTTCCAACCTAGCTAACACCAAAAAGGAAGTGCACAAGGAACAGCCTAACATGCCTCTCAACGTCGATATGCAAGGTTGAAGTAAACACGCAATTCAAAACGTGTAAATCAATCAATATGCAGTCAAACATGGCACTAATCATATTAAAAGGCAAGAAAAAGCAATTCCCTAGCCCACTCCTTTTTTAAAAAAAAATTTCAAAAAATTTTAAAATATTTTTTAATAGTAAATATTTTATATTAATTAAAATAATATTATATTATAATAATGGATAGATTCGAGTCGGACCTCAAGATCCAACTTGGGTCGAGACCAACCTGGGAGTGCCGGCTCGAGTCCACTACTGGACTAGGCTCAACAAATGAGCCTAATTCGGCCAAACTAAAAAAAGACAGGCCCAACCCAAATCTAATAAACCTTATTCCAAAAAACTTAAGCCCACACCTAGAAATAGCTAAGCCCAGCCCAAAGCCCCCTCGTTCGACTCGGCCTGGTAGAACGAATAGAGCCCGTCCGGCTCCACTCGCCCGACCCAGACTTCAACCCAGCTCGCCACCAGCCTAGCTTGACCCCCTTTCTGGCCGGCCTCGACCTTGCTTTGCGCTCCCCTGCTCCACAGGGTTTCTCTCGTCGAGCCATCAAAAGGCACCGGTGTCAACCAGGCCCTTATGACATGCGACATTCAGCACTTGACAAGCTGCGACCGTTGGCCACAACCACCACCGACCCCCTCCGCCTGCTCACCGGACACCGAGCCCATGGCCAAGCTAGATTCGGCCGTGAATCGGCCAAACCGAGGCCAAATCAACTGTCCCGATGCACCAGCAACAGGCATTTAAGTCAATACTTATCGGCCGGCCTGCACACTACCAACCAAGGACCACACCACCCCTCGACTTACGTCGAGCACTTGAACAATCATGTAACGGGCACTGACTAGAACAACGAAACGGGACTGATTAAAGCTTGTATCGACAACAAAAATCAACATGGATAAGATCACAACGTGTCATGGGGCCGAACAATGCAAAGACAACTCACTTTCAAGGAAAAAACAAGGATGCAATAATAGATCTTGTTTAGGTATTTGCCGAATACGTGACAGGCGCCAACCGAAAGAGAAAACTCGAGCCAATTAAGGCTCAACACACAACCACAATAAAAGAAAAACCAAATACAACACACCACGGTAGCTAGGGAAGGCTTGCTGGTGCTCAAAGACGAGTGCAAGCAAGCATCGGCAAGTCTCGGCCTCGGTTGGCCAAGACCCCAAAAACAAAGCAACTCAGAAAACAAGCATGAGGGTGGCGTGAGGTCCCTATCCAACCTGGCAGTGGCCAATGGGGGCGAATTCGATAGATTGGACTAGGTCCGGTCTCCTTTCACACCTCCAAGCCGGAATCCTCGGGAAATCGACCCCGATCAAAGAGAGATGAGAAAAGACCTACCGTGGCTTTGACATCGGAAAAAGGATGCATTGATGACTTGTCGGCAGCGGTTGAGCCGTGGCGGTCACTGGCAGGGGGAGCCATTCACTTTCTACTTATGCTCAAGCTCTCTCCGATTCGCTAGTGCCACGGCCCCTCTCATGGCCCTCTCTATTTTTTTGTCCCACCCCTCTCACTCTCTTTCTCCTTTCCTTTTAAGCCAGTTGGCCACCAGCCACCTGCTCCCTTCGCGTCCATTGCATCCCTCTGCTTTGCTCCCGTCGCGTCCCCTGCTCGACTTCCGTTCTACTCCCACTCTACTATGCTCTACTATGTTCTGCTTCTGTCAAGTCAACATAAGGAAGGAGGAAGGGAAAGGAAAAGAGAGGGAAGGAGGTTGGGCTAAAGGGGAAAAAAGATAAGAAATGGGATGGACCGTGCCCAACGAGAAGGAAAAGGGGAATAAAAAGAAAGGGAAGTAGGCCGAGGCTCGACCTGGCTTTGCCCCCATCCCCTTCACCCCCCCCCCCCTTCCCACTTTTTTTAAATAAATTTTAATAAATCCTATTATTATTAATGCAAATGCTCCTAATTATATATACCATGCAATTTAATGAAAATTTTTGTTTAGGGGTTAGGTATTAATCCCTAATTTTCTATGCAATAGTTTACAAATTAGGTAATCAAAATTTATGTGTCAACAACTACCTCTTTTTTAAGGTGAACTCGTAGAGGTTGCATTAAAAAATGAACTGATACCTAAATTCTGCCCGTGCATATGCAATGAATGATATTTTTGTCAGGAAAATGGGTCATATTTTTTTGTGCAATATATCATGATGCATGCTAAAGCGAATATAAACATACATGGAGTTACTCACCTTGTGAAGGTGGTAGAGTAATCCGAGGCATGGAGTCCGAATCAACTGACAAGTATAACCTCGCCTGATGATTTAGGAAAGAACTTCGAAGAGTCTGGGAATCATCAGTGGCACTCGAAGATGTTCTGAATGTCTGGATATCATCTGACACATTCGAAATGAAATGGTCCGATAAACACTTGGATCTAATCAAATGCGTCTAACGGCTTGATGAACAAAGGGAATTAACCAAAATGTTCGGAGATTGCTTAATAAAGCATCTGAATCTCATTAGAGGTGCTTGAAAAGGCTTGATTGATAAATGCTTGGATCTCATCAAAGGCATCTAACGGCTATATAGAGATAGCTGGACAGTCACAGGCACTCAAGAAAGAAGGAATACTTGGACAATTATAAGCATTCATACACTGAAAAATACCTGGACAGTCAAAATTTCAAATTTTGAGATGAGCATGGGTAGAGATTACTTATTCAGTCACATCCCTAATCCTTCGGGGCATGTCTCCTGTTAGACATGATTATAGGCAAAAAGCATATACATTCACCAAATGAGAAATGTTTTTTTTTTTAAAATACTCGGATTACAGTTCAAGCATTCAGAAAAGGGTTTCTGTGAGATATCTGTATTACACTTAAGATGATGTAAGAGAGTTTTGATAAAATACCTAGGGTTCCTTACCCGAAGGTTTGATGAATCGTCTCTTGATTCTTTTCCAACAAGACTCTAACATTGAACACTCGGGGGTTCCTACCCAAGGGTTTGATGAATCGCCTATTCAGTACCCGACCTTTCTCTGAACGTATCATAGGGTAGTGAAGAGGGACTTCAGTTTGTAGAGGCATACCGTGTCGATGAAGGGGGACTCCAGGCTATAGAAGCATGTCATGTCCATGAAAGGGGACTCCAGGCTATAGACATGATGATTCCTTCTAAGAAGAAATTCGAGAATTTCCGGATGTCTTCTAAGGAAACTTGAACGTCGGGCACTCTTTGGGTTTCCAATGACATATTACTTGTCAAAGATGATTAGAGCAAATATGTATGCATTCCTTGAGGAGATAGACAACTTGGGCTATTCCAAAATGCGCATTTCAGGATTCATTTAAGTTTTAAACAACTCAATTGAACCTCATGCATGATGATTTTTGCCATGTTTGTATTACCAAATCTCCACTGGTGAGAATCATCAATCAAGAAGTGGACTTCTCAAAAAAAAAAATGCTAAATGAGAGACCTTCAGTTAGAAAGGGCTTTACACTCGCTCTCATTGAAAAGGGCTATTTGTCTCGACCATTATATGGAAATATCGGAATCGCTCGATCTGACATCATCACATCAATAAGGGTTCGAGTTTTCTCGCAAGGGGTACGACCTTACCAATCTAAGAGGTCTTTGTTAGGACCATAATGTAGGTTTGATCAATGGCTTAACAAAGGAGACTATTCAAGTCAAGGCCATGAAAGAAATGCTTCGTGATCATCTCTAAGTTTACAAGTCAAGAACCCTGCAAAATAAAAAAAGAAAAAGCCTTGCTCGCATTTCCTCAAGTGATGCTTATAAACATTTGAAAACTCTACGTTAATTCAGGTGCCATAATTAGAAGAGACTTTGTGAGGGACGTAACATAAACTCAGTTCACAGTTTGAGAAACAAAGGGATTGTTAGGCTCAAGATGTGTGTAAAAGGGTGAGAGTTGGTGATCATCTCAGTATTGGCACCAACCTTCCTTTCGCCATCAAGGATTTCCTTTATAGCTGCTTCGTCAACAAACTTAGCATTTAATTTCTTTGATATCCTCGTGATGATTACAACTCAGCTTGGAGATACAAATTCCTTTACAATTGAAATTCAGCCTTTTGATCACTTTTTGTATGTAGGCATTTGCCTTGCTTTTACCAGGCGCATTACTTTTTCATGTCCTTAATTTCAAAATTTTTCCTTCTTATCCTCTTCTTTTTTACTTCTATGGGTGTTGGCTTTACTTTTACCAGACACACTGCTTTCTCATGCCCCTTAGCTTTCATCAATGTTTTTGTTCATTTTTGCATTCATCATTTATTTTACTTGACTTATGGACTAGCATAGACAAGCTTCAATGGTACAATGCTATTGGACTTTCGAGGTCTTTATCTTCAATCGGCACTCCGGGCCATGATGTTCGGACAATAGTGATCTTTGCCTTGCCTCAGTGTACGGGATGATCACTAATTTGGTTCATACGAAACGAAATTCCAAGCTCAATTAGGTTAGCAAAGGATAGAAATGTGTGGGATAGAAGAAAAACTGCTTTTTGTCATTCTAGGGCACTCAAATCATCACAAGGGTTCATCTGCAATAAACATACTCGAGGATTGATGCAAGAGAGCAAGAAAATTTTACCCACTTTCTCACCTCATGATGCCGACTTACCTCTCATTGTCCCGATCTAGGGGTTCTTGACAGGGGTAATTTGAGAGGAATCTCCAAGTGTGTAGGCCCAAAGGAGGGTAAACAAATGATCATTCGTAGTGTTTGGGATAGAGTAGTGAATCCCCTTTCATCATATCGATCGTCGTACCTTTCACAAGAAAACTCTTTACCTTGCAGACATACAACCTCCAACACTCATCTCACAAGTGTACAAGGAAGGAACTATGTATAGGATATGGTTTGCCTTTCATCATCTTGATGCATCTCATTTAGCACACTCAAGCAATTCCGCGTGATTCGTCGGATTTTGCGTGATTCACCGGATTGTCTATATTGACAAATTTTCACATGGAATTGGTGAGTTAGACAAGTAAAATCACCATGCATAACTTCTTTCCAAGAGGCATGAGTATTTTGAATGTGGAAAAGCATTAAACACCTACTCGCTTTTAAATTTATATACTTTTTGAAATTTTGTTCTAGTCATATGAAAAGAGTTTTAGGGAAAGAGATACTTACCTGTACTATAGCAACGAGGCAATTCTGCGAAGCAACAAGAGAGACTCATTAATAAATGGCTCTTTGAGGAATAAAAATTAGGAACGATACAACATTACCCCTAACATCTCCCTTCAATTGAGTTTAAGTTGAAAATTCCTTTGAGCTTCTCTGAATGTTGCTAATCCCTATCGAGAATAGAATAGGCTCACGTTAGAAATGAGATGATCAAGGATAAATTGGGAAAGATACAAAGTTACCCTTCTTCCATCTTGTTGCTTGTGCTTTTCCTTTGCAATTCCTTCCTCAAAGTTGCTTGATACCACTTCTTAAGTGTTTAGAGGCACCATCCATAACACGATTTGCCCCACATTTGTTCATCAGGCATATGTCTCTTTTGAATCCATTCACTTGTTGGAGGAGAAGGAATTTGCCTGCAGGCTTGGTTGCACTAAAGCCATTAGCCCCCAGCTAGATGCTTTTTCTTTCGGAGACTTCAGTATGTTCAATGCTCATTTACTGTTCGATCGCTTTGCTTCTGCAACAATAGTTATATTAACTAATTTAATACAGTGTTCTTAATTAAGCACCGGCCATGATTGACCTCCTTCGCCCCTAGCCTTCTCCCTTCCTGTACCGACGAAAGTTGAGCCAACACTGCACTTGCGTCCTTTCATGTTGTTCGTACCCAAATTACATCGCATTCTGATGCTAAGTTATGTTGGACGAAAACGGCCTGGTTCCAGCCTTCTATCAGCCTAAAAGAAATTGGTTGATAAAAAGTCACACGGTTAATAATGCACATACACAAACAAAATGGAACATGCCATTTCACGGGGTGCCAGAATTTTACCAAGACATGGAATCAAACAATAAGAAAAATAAAAAGGAGTCCGTCACGGATAATGCACTCTTACAAATCTGAGCAGGCCGAGAAAGGCAGAGGAGTTGGACAAGGAAAGCCGGCAAGCGCGTCTCAATCCTTTCTGGAGTCACCAGAAAGCAACGTTTTCTGTATTGCTTACGACTCGCAATTTTCATGAAGATTTTAAAAGTAAAATTAAACGACTGGAATACGTCAAGCACCCTTGAATTTCTACCATGTGACATCCAACCCTTGATTAAAATAGCGTCAACCCTATTTGTTGGATCCATGAAGAACGGATCCTGTTTCTGTTCCTTACATTCGTTCAAGGTTGAAGACATTTTTACCATTAAAACAAAAGTGCCGCAATGCAAATCCATGCCTCAAAGCTGCATGTTCATTATGATTTGGCTCATGAAACATGAGTTAGATGTCAACCTATCACTAATGACCAAAGACTGGCGATCTCTATGAACCCAATTTTTTCAGCTTTTCTTTAAGCTGTGAGATGGATTCCTTGTGCAAACTATAACGTCTGCCAGAAAACAGAAATGAACATTTTCTTTTTCTTTTTCTTTTTCGTTTCACACGACCTAACCAGATGTTACAGGCTGTCCATAGGAGCCATTGAGACCTACTCAATAATATGCTCATCTCTAAGAGAGTGAGGCCAAAGTACCACCTAACAAGTGCCATAAGAATATCCTCCTTTCATATACAAATCTCAAAACAATAAGAATCTTCTAACTTTGGATTTGTCATCATTGGATATGGGTTAGAGCTGATTTATAACTTCGATGAAAACCACATGGAGTGTTGAAATAATAGTTGTTTCTTTTTCTGCACGTTTAGCTTATTTGTTTCTCAATTGTCCTAGTTTTTAGGAGTTAGTGGAGTAATTGATTTATACAGATCATGGATTGTCACGGGTCCTCTTTTGGTGGTGTTTCTGTTCTGTATTTGCCTACTTAAAAGGCTTCAAAATTCTAAATAAAAGATAAGAATCAACCTCATCTCTCCTATCCTCTAGATATTTTTATACCTCTGTTTTATTGTTCTCGATTCTACAATGGTATCAAAGCCTTGAGACCCTGAGAGTGAAAGTCCATGAGGCAGCAACAAATTCTTTCATCCATTTTTTCATTTACCTAATGGCCACAGATTCCAATTTTGTGCAAGCAACCATCCCACACTTTGATGGTCACTATGACCATTGGAGCATGCTAATGAAGAATTTTTTACAGTCAAAGGAGTATTGGCCAGTCGTCGAATCTGGAATTCAAGAGACACCAGTAGGCACGGCTTTGACAGATTCCCAAAAAGCATAATTGGAAGCTAGAAAGCTAAAGTACTTGAAGGCAAAAAATTATCTCTTTCAGGCTATTGATCATCCCATCTTGGAAACTATTCTTTGCAAAGAAACTTCCAAGGATATTTGGGATTCTATGAAGAAGAAATATCAAGGCTCTGTTAGGGTGAAGCGTGCATAGCTTCAAGCCTTGAGAAGGGATTTTGAGATACTATTGATGAAGGATGGAGAATCTGTCACCAGCTATTGTGCCAGAACAATGGAGATTAGCAACAAGATGCGATTCCATGGCAAGAAGATGGACGACATCACCATCGTGGAGAAGATTTTGTGTTCCCTGACACCAAATTTTAATTATGTTGTCTGCTCAATTGAAGAGTTGAAAAACATAGATGCACTCTCTCTTGATGAATTGCAAAGCTCCTTATTAGTCCATGAACAGAAGATGAACAAAAGATCAACAGTAGAGGAGCAAGCGTTGAAGGCTTCTACCAATACTCAATTCCCACAATTTCAGAGGAAGGGTAGAGGTAGAGTTAGAGGAAGGGGAGATCGAGGAAATAGAGATGTCAGCAGGAATTTCAAAGCCAATATTGACCAATATCAAGGCAAAGGCAGAGGACGGGATCTTGACAAATCCAAGGTAGAGTGCTTTAGATGTCATAAATTTGGTCATTATGCATCTGAATGTTATACTAGGTTGCCTAATGATAAAGACAAGGAAGAGAGTTCAAATTTTTTTGAAAAGAAGGAAGCAGAAACGTTGTTGATAGTTGTTCAAGATGAAAAGAAACTTGAGTAAGATATTTGGTATGTGGATACAGGCTGCAATAACCACATGAATGGAAGCAAGTTTTCTTCTTTTTTTTTTATCTAAATGAAGATTTTCATTCTATTGTGAGTTTTGGTGATCATTCTACTGTGAAAGTGATGGGAAAATGTGATATTAAGATAAGAACCAAGAATGGCTTTGTAGAAACGATCTCTAACATGTTGTATGTTCTTGATCTGAAAAGTAACTTATTGAGTGCTGGTCAATTACAAAAAAAAAAAAAAGGGTTATGCTATCACTATTAAGAAGGGTGCCTGTGAAATTTATGATTATGTTAGAGGTGCTATTGTAGTTGTTCAGATGAGTTCAAACAGATTGTTTCCATTAAAGACTGAAAGTATTCAATCTTGTCTGATGGCTGAAATGAAAGATCCCTCATGGTTATGGCATTTTCACTATGGCCACTTGAGTTTTGGTGGATTGAAGACCCTCCAACAGAAAAACACGGTGACAGTTCTTCCTAAAATTACTACTCCTTCCCAAGTCTGTGAAGAATGTGTTGTTAGCAAACAACATCGTTCTCAATTTCTCAAAGGGAAGTCATGGAGAGCAAAGGATGTTTTGCAGCTGGTGTATTCGGACATTTGTGATCCAATAAACCCATCTTCTAATGGAGGTAAAAGATACTTAATATCCTTCATTGATGATTTTTTCTAGAAAAACTTGGGTTTTCTTATAGGAAAAATCATAAGCTTTCTCTACATTTAAAAGCTTCAAAGCTCGTGTGGAAAATGAAGCAGGAAAGACCATTAAGACCCTTTGAATAGATCATGGTGGTAAATATTGCTCAAAAGAATTTGAAGTCATGGAGAGCAAAGGATGTTTTGTAACTAGTCTATTCGGACATTCGTGATCCAATAAACCCATCTTCTAATGGAGGTAAAAGACACTTAATAACCTTCATTGATGATTTTTCTAGAAAAACTTGGGTTTATTTTTTACAGGAAAAATCAGAAGCTTTCTCTACATTTAAAAGCTTCAAAGCTTGTGTGGAAAATGAAGCAGGAAAGACCATTAAGACCCTTCGAATAGATCGTGGTGGTTAATATTGCTCAAAAGAATTTGAAGTTTTTTGTGCAAAGCATGGCATTCGAAGAGAGCTTACAACAGCATATATACCACAACAAAATGGTGTATCTAAGAGAAAAAATAGAACCATTCTCAACATGGTGAGAAGCTTGTTGGCAAGAGGAAGAGTTCCGAAGACTTTTTGGTCGAAAGCAGTAAACTGGAGCATTCATGTTTTGAATAGAAGTCCAACTTTTGCTGTTCAAAATATGACACCAGAAAAGGCTTGGAGTGGGAAAAGACCAGTTGTAGATCACTTCAGAATCTTTGGATGCATCGCGTATGCCCTTGTCTTGGATGAGAAAAGGAAGAAACTTGATGACAAGGCTGAAAAATGTGTCTTTCTTGGTGTAAGTGAAGCATCCAAAGCATATAAATTATTCAATCCACTGAAAAAGAAGATTGTGACCAACAAGGATGTTGTTTTTGATCAAGAGAACACTTGAGATTGAAATAGGCAACAGCCTACCCAAGTCTTTTTATGACAATGATGCTGAACAGGAGCAAATTTCAGCACCTTCTATGCACGAAAACTCATCAAATACAACTTCTACAGCCGCTGAAACTTCACCAACAGTTACTAAAGTCAATGAAGAAGAAGCTCAATCTCTTCGCCGTGTTAGAAGAAGGCCTGCTTGGATGGAAGATTATGAGGTAACTGGAATTGAAGATCCAATTACTCACTTTGCTTTATTTTCAGACTATGACACTACAACTTTTGAGAGTGTTGTCAAAGAAGAAAAATGGCGAAAAGCGATGGATGATGAAATTGATGCCATTGAAAGAAATGATACTTGGGAGATATCCAATCTTCCGAATGAACACAAAACCATTGGTGTAAAGTGGGTCTACAAAACAAAGCTGAAAGAAAATGGTGAAGTTATCAAGTACAAGGCACGCTCGGTAGCCAAGAGATACAAGCAGCAATATGAGATCAACTATACATAAGTTTTTTCTCCAATTGCAAGACCTGACACAATCAGATTGGTGGTTGCATTGGCGATACGGAATTCTTGGCCTATTTTCTAGCTAGATGTCAAATCGGCATTCTTGCATGGGTACTTGGAGGAACAGGAATTTGTCGAACAACCCCCTGGTTATGTCAAGATTGGAAATGAGCATAAAGTTTACAGATTGAAGAAAGCCCTTTATGGACTAAAACAAGCCCCACGGGCTTGGTCTAGTCGCATTGAGACTTATTTTCTTAAAGTTGGTTTTTCGAAATGTCCCCACGAGCATAAACTTTTTGTTAAAATGGGAGATAAAGGGAAAATGTTCATTGTCTGCTTGTATGTTGATGATCTTATATTTACTGGAAATTGTGATGACATGTTAATCCTGTAAACACTCCAGTTGAGTTTGGCTTAAAGCTACACAAAGATCATGAATGGAAGAAAGTTGATAGCACATTTTACAAACAAATTGTAGGTAGTTTGATGTATCTAACTGCAACAAGACTGGACATAATGTATTATGTGAGTTTAATCAATAGATATATGGATAATCCTACAGAAATGCATTGTTAGCTGCCAAGAGAATCCTTTGTTACTTGTAAGGAACTAGAGACTTTGGGCTATTTTACAAGAAAGGTGAAAAGTCCAATTTGTTGGGGTTTGCTGACAGTGATTATGTAAGAGATCAAGATGATAGGAGGAGCACTTTCGGTTATGCTTTTATGTTTGGGACAAGTGCTATTTCGCGGTCATCCAAAAAGCAACCAATTGTCACTTTGTCAAGTACAGAAGAAGCTGAATTTGTTGCTGCTACAGCTTGTGCTTGTCAAGCTATTTGGCTAAGGAGAATTCTTGAGGAGCTGCAATTCAAGCAACCAGGAGCTACTAAAATTTTTTGTGACGACAACTCAGCAATCAAACTCTCCAAGAATCCTGTGCTATATGGAAGAAGCAAACACATTGATGTGAAGTTTTATTTCTTGAGAGATCTTAGCAATGATGGAACAATTGATCTAATCTACTGCAGGAGTGAAGATCAAGTTGCTAATATATTCACCAAGGCCCTCAAGATGGAGTCGTTCGTGAAGCTCAGAAAGTTACTAGGTGTTTGCACACTGAAAACAATTAATGCTTTAAACTAAATGTTAGCAAACATCAATTTAAGGGAGGGACTATTGAAATAATAGTTGTTTCCTGTTCTGCACGTTTAGCTAATTTGTTTCTCAGTTGTCCTAGTTTTTAGGAGCTAGTGGAGTAAATGATTTATGCAGATCATGGGTTGTCATGGGTTTTGGTCATGTTTATGTTATGTATTTGCCTATTTAAAAGGCTTCAAAATTCTGAATAAAAGATATGATTCAGCCTCATCTCTTCTATCCTGTAGATATTTTTATACCTCTGTTTTATTGTTCTCGATTCTACATGGAGTAGGCTCATCAGTTAAAGAACAAGGGTATGCATCCGTGAATGAGGTAGAAAATAGAGATTCGATTTTTTGTACCACCAAGTATAATTAATCACGAGTTTGGTTCAACCATACCCACGTTTTGGCTGGTCCTTTACTTGGTTATTTCAAAAATTCAAATCAAACTCAGATTGAGATGCATGGGCCTCTTCGATAGAAGCACTTTCTTTGTCTTGGTCCCAAATCAGCTCTTTTCTTGTGCTATTTCGCCTTAGGTGGTTGGTTCACAGGTACAACCTTTGTAACTTCACAGTATACTCATAGATTGGCTAGTTCCTATTTAGAAGGATGCAACTTCTTAACCACTGCGCTTTCTACTCCTGCTAATAGTTTAGCGCACTCTTTGTTGTTACTATGGGGTCCTAAACAAACTAAACAAAGAATAAATAGATAAAGATATCTTTAAAGGTCGCCGTCTGGGTGAGGTAAGTAAATGATATAGTTTACTTTTTATAAAAATAAAAGTATTGAAATTAAGGAAACCCATCAAATTTAAAAAGTCATGCCCCATATTTAAACATATTATCTATAATTTTATAATATAAATCATGTCGTTTGTTAGAGAATATCAGTCATTTAAAAATATTGCACTTAGAATTTCAATATATAGCCTATTTCTTTACATCTATCGCTTAATTATAAGATACAAATACTACTATCTTATGACTTTTAAAATAGATTATTTGATGACACGAATGAATTTTATTTAATTTCAATATCTTAGAATCAAATTAGTTATAAAAAAGTTGAAATGGACAAAAAATAAAACATTCAAATCCCATCCTAGATATGGGTTATGCATTCTTGCTAATTAAAGTTTTAATTGACTTCATTCGAGTAAATTTCACTTAGTCCAGTAGAAAAATTTCATTGAATAAATAAATTTCACTTTGAGAAATGAAATAACTTTTGTTAACATATGACACTATCCATTAATTTTTTTTTCTTTTAGTTATGCGGATTGTCAAATGGAATAAATGACACCCGTTACTCTGATATTACAAGAATAGATATTTGTCTCAAACATGCAATAAAAGTTTGAAGGAAAAAAGTTTACATTACTATTCAGTTAGAAAAAAAAGATCACTTTATATTTTTCTTATTTTTATATTTTACTTTATGAATAGACTTATTTCAAATATAGATTTCATTATTATACATGAGAGACAATTTTTTATTAATATTTTATGTTCTCTGGAAACTCAAAATTATGACGTTAATTTATACCACAATAATCTTAGACCTTCATAAAGTAAAGAATTTTTTTCACAAAATTATAAAACAAGTTATAGAAATCTCATCTTTTTCTCTTACATGACAATGGATTATTAATGATTCAAAAATATGCACAATGGAAATACCCGAGCCTAGCATCAAATGTAGCCCCCGTTTGCTCGATTCCTCCTCGCCATTAACTTACTACAGTCCCCAACTATTGCTTTAATTAATCTTTTATTAATAATTTACTACAACAATTAAAAGATCTTGAGAAAGACTTGCGAGAGAGACCGCGGTCACCCTAAGGGTAAAAAGAAAATCACCGCCCAAGCAACGTCAAAACGTGAGCGCCGTCCTTTGGATGATCGACCATCAGCAAGTATCAAACAGCAGGTAGTATTTTTTTTTTTTTTTATAACCCAGAGAACCCCCGCACGGCCGACAGCCAGGAGGTAAACCCTAGGGGCGACACGTGCTAGTCACCACACACATGCCACCGGATAAGTCACCCTGCGGCGCCCAGGATTCGAACACTCAACCTTTTGCGAGAGGAAGAGTGCCTGCACCGTCGACGCCACCCAGGTGGGTGGTAACAGCATGCAGTATTTTGGGCCTCAAAAAAACCAAAAAAACGAGCATGAAATAAATATCAGAGGAAGCTCAGATCCTTTGAAAGGAAATGTAAGCAGAAACAATAACAATTATCCGGATAACTTAATGAGCATAGGCAAGGCCAAGTTACACAGTGATGAAACAATGCTTCCCCAAGAGGTTAGACACCTTTTCCTTCAATTTTGGACTCAAATGCACAATAACCAAACCAGAGGGAAGTGCTGGCAACTCATGAAGCATGTCGCAGTGAAGTACATCAAGAGTCTCCAGCTTGGAAAGATGCTCGATTTCAGGAGGTAGCCTGGAAATAGCAGAATCTCGCAGCCTCAAGATTCTCAGATGAATTAGATTCTCAATGTCTCCAGGAATCTCCCCTTCTAAATTCCTACACGAGGAGGCATGTATTTCTTCAAGGTTACATAGAACCCAAAAAAAACTAGGAAATTCGCTTACGAAGCAATTGTCCATCTTTAACTCTCTCAAATTCCACAAATTTGCAAAGGAAGCTGGCAATTTTGAAATGCCTGTTCCCGAAATATCCAGCTCCTCTAAAGAGCTTCCCAATTGGCCAATGGACTCTGGAAGTTCTAGTATCCAACAACAATTCCTGAATGACAAGCATCGGAGTTTCACCAGCTCTTTAACTCCGTCGGGGAGACTCAATGACAAGCAATTGGAGGCGGAAAGAGTTTCAATTTTTACCGAATTACCTCCCAAGGGAATATCACGCACAGAAGTCTCATCAATGAGGAGCTCTGTCAAAGCTTCCAAGCCACCCAGTTCGGCAGGCAACATGTTGAGTTCAGTGCAGGACTTCAAATTCAGGCAAAGCAAATTTTTGAGACCACCTACCGAAGGACGTAAATGGACCAACCGAGAGCATCGCTCTAGAATCAGTATCTCCAAATTTGGGAAGCTAGAAAATTCAGGACTTATCAGTAAGTCAGTGCAACCGGTGAGATTCAAGACTTTCAATTGCTCCATCTGTAAAACAGGAGAGAATAAATCATAAGGTCAATTGCCATATAATTAACAGAATAAATGCATTAGAGCAGTAAATAGGAAACCACCTTGATTAACTCCCAACCTCCCCAGTCTTGAGTGACTTTGCTCCATGAAAGATCAAGAATGACCAGGTCAGTCAGATTAAATTCTGTTGCTTCGAAATCCCTTGGGCACCCTTGCCAACGAAGCCACCTTAACTTTGGAAACACATTTGCGAAATTTCCTGTCATGCTTGCATGATCCAATTTCAAGAACCTTACGTTTGGCATGCTCATGAAATTTGTTTCTGTAAATGTATGGGGACAACGATTTTTGAAGTCAAAGCAGAGGACTTCCACCTCTTCCATTCCCTACATTTGCCCAGAGTAACGAATCAATCTGAAGCTATAATCGATTTGACAAAGTGTTTTCTTTTCCGTGCATGCAAAGAAAACCTATAGATGGTAAAATAACTAAAAAACTGGATAACAAATTAGACCTCATATGTCAAGGCTTTCATTTTGTGGATGAAAGCAAACCATTGAACCAGAAGCCATTACCTCATTCCTATTGATCTCTTTCAGGTCTGTATAATGCATGTATAATCTACCGTGCCTTTCAGGAAATTCTTCTTTAGCTATAGTTCCGCTGAGGCGCTGCAACAGTTTATGCATCCACAGTAAGTTGTCTCCTCCGATTTTTGCTAGGGGCATCAAAAAATGGTGAGAAGCCAAAAGATCTCGATGGGACCACATATATGATGCAATTTGGCTATCCACACCATTGGCAAACCATGCTATGTCCCAAAATATTTGTTTCTGCTTTTCATCTAATGCTTCATAACATATTTTCAATATCTCCCTACAATCCTTCCACTTCTCCCTCCGTTGTTTTATCAAGTCCTCTATCTTCCTCCAAACTTCTATTGTTTTTCCACGCAGAAATGAACTGATAACTTCAATAACATATGGAACCCGCCCCGTGGCTTTGATAATGCGCTTCCCAATTTCAGGAAAGCTAGATGTTGAACCGTGTGTTCCTAAAGCATGCTTGTGAAAAAGTTCAAGAGCTCGATCATTATCCATCTCATTCACTTCATAGGTACGAGCCAGGCCTCGAGAAGCATATGTTTGGAGAATTCCACCATTTTCTGAAGTGACAATTATCCGACTTCCAGATGCAAACCTGTCAAGTTGGTCTCCTACAAGATCATGAAGATGAGACAGTTCTTCCACATCATCTAGGACAATAAGAACTTTTATATTGCGAAACACATCCAGGAAAAACTTGATTCCTCCATTGAAAGAAGCAACATCGCCATCTCGCTCAAGAATATCAGATATCAACTTAGTCTGCACAAACTGAATACCACCGAAGTTCTGTGCTGTTTCTCCAATCTCTGCGAGAAAGCTACAACTATCGAAGCAAGAGGAGAGTCGGTCGTATACGGCCTTCGCAATGGTTGTCTTGCCGATTCCATTAGTTCCATGGATTCCAATAATGCGTACTTCAACCTCATCATCTTCCACTTCCAACAACTTGATTACATCCTTGACTCGATCATCAATACCAATTACGTGTTCAATAGTGGCAACTGAGGTATGCAACGACTCCAAAGGGAAACTAGGAAGTTTCAACTCCTTGAGATGTGGAAGTGGTGGAATCCATTCCAAATTAGGACACTCCCTTATCACTAATGTAGACAGATTAGGAAGTGATGAGAGGGTATAAATATCTCTTTCTGTGTACTCCACTTTAGGTAGCTCACCAATTTCCAAATGCTTGAGGCTAGTAAGCTCATTGAGTTGTGGGAGAATTTTGCATCCTGCACAATGAACCAACCGTAGCTCAACTAACTTAGGCATGCGAGACATCCAGCTTGGAAACCTTGTGCCGCCATAGCCCCTTATTTCTAAGCTTCGGAGATTTAAGCTTGGCTGCAACTCCTTGAGTAGAACTTCATCACTTTCTTTTCCAGCAAACACTAATACTAGTGAAACTAAGGAATCCTTCTCCTTCAAGTTCGCAGAATTTGCTTGTGCTACCGCATCTTCTATTTCTCCCTTAAATTTAATTCTTAGGCTTCCTCTCAAATTGCTTAACCTATTCAACTCCCCCAGCACACCGCAATTCTTTGAACAAGAATCATCCCCAGGCAAAAGGAAATCTGTTAGTGTGCGCAAAAGGGTCAACTGGCCCAATCCATGTGGCATATGAGATAGGGCATTACAATTGCTAATCTCCAGTTGCCTGAGGTTAACCAATTTTCGTATATCGCTTGGCAATGCTATTAGCTTGTAACACAAATTCAGTTTAAGGACTTGCAAGGTTTGCAATGTTGTCATAGAATCAGGAAGCATTATGATTCCTTCATTTTCAGAGAGATCTAGAAATGTCAAGTGCTTCAACTCACAAATGGAACTTGGCAACTTCTCAATACCACTATCATGACAATCCAAGGCATGCAAGTACTTGAAATTATAAATGAGTTCACAAAGAGTATCTTCACCCATTAGAGTTTCACTCCTCGAGCTTTTTCTTTGATCTATTTTGATGAACGTCCTGAGATGTTTTGCTCTGAGTAGAGTAGCTGGAAGTCCCTGTGATAGATCTAAAGTTGAATCCCACGATACATGACGAGTTCTTTCATCAATTTTCATCCTTGGCAGACCAAAGTATCGACAACACTCAGTTAGAGTAACCGCACATGATAGCTTATTCACTAAATCATGCATCTTACAAGTCGTCACATTGCCAAGTTCATCTTTAGTGCAGTCTTGAAAGAAATTCCTCCTAACAAGATCCATGAAATAGTCATGAGCAATATCTTCCATATCCAGATCTACGTCGTCTATGGGCTGGATAAATCCTTCTGCCATCCAGAGGCTGGTCAACATTAGTTTATCAATCACCCAATCTTTGGGAAACAATGAACAGAAGGCAAAGCACCGTTTTAGATGGGATGGGAGATGAAAATAACTACGCTTAAGATATGAGCATACGGGATTATAATCTGAATCTGTATAAACTTCCGGGATCTCGTGCTCAAAATGTAACCACTCAGCTTCAGTTTTCTTGAAGAATAATGTACTTCCGATTGTTCGTATAGCCAAAGGGATTCCAAGACATTGTTTGACTATCCGCCTCCCGATAGTTAGCTTATATGAATCTCTAGTCTCTTCTTCTTCCTTACAAGCCATTCTCATCAATAAATCTAAAGATGAGCTTTCTGAAATGGCCCCAAGACAATAGGATAAGGTTGTGCCAATGAAAGCCGAAACTGAGTCATCGCGTGTAGTAATCAGAATCTTGCTTCCTGCGGTACCTCCCATCAATAGTCTTCCCAAGCTCTCCCATTGTGCAGCAAAACCATACGAAAAATCGTCGATAACTTGGAGATATTTTTTATCACCAATGTGTTCCTTAAGTTGATATTGCAATTGTTCCAACCCAATGTCATCTGCTCTCTCTGTTGTTGCACTTTCTCTGATTTTTCGCAATACCATTTTGAAATCAGATAAGTCACCCACACAGACCCACATCGTTAAATCAAAATGCCGGTTGACCATCTCATCTTCGTATAGACATCGGGCAAGAGCAGTCTTTCCAATCCCACTCTCACCGTATATTGAAAGCACTGGAATATTTTCTTCAGTGTGAGAAGAGTCCAACAAAAACTTCAAAATTGCGCTTTTATCACCATCTCTCCCTATAATCTCCTCCTCGTACACAAAGCAGTCTGACCGCTCTCCCTTCCCCGATCCACTCTCTAAGTCAAAATTAACAGCGGCATTGGCAGTTGCTCTTTTAGCACCATCTCTCCCTATAACAAAAGTGTCAGGCCGCAGTCTCTTCCTCGATCCTCTATTTACTTGCACATCTGTCGCCGGCGAGAAGAACCCCGCCGATATGGCCGGGAGAGCCCCCGGCGCCGGCGACAGTATCCCCTGAATCTGACTCAGCTCAACTTCTCCCAACATATCCAATAGGTCATCGTCACCGGCCCCGCCTAGCTCTGCCATCATGGCGACGCTGGCGAAACCCTTTTCTCTGCCTGACGGGCTGGTCCGCTCTATCGCCGCCAGCCTGGCAGCCGGAGAGAGGTCGCCGGAGGAGGACCCTGCGAGCTGCTGGACGATGGACATGAAGTTCCCCTCCTTTGCGTGGATGACCTTTGGGCTGATGTCGAAGATGATCGTGGGCTGCTGCCGGCCCGCCGCAGAGGAGGCCGCCGCATGCGACCGCGGGTGTCGCGGCAGCTTCCTGATGGAGTGGGAATCGTTGGCGACCTGGAGCGGGGAGGGCCGGGGGCCCCGAAGCTGGACCTCCTTCTTGGTCGGCTAGAGCAAGTTGGTTCGGAGGTGAAAAGGAGGTACTTTACCTGCTGCTTCGATTTCTCATGTTGGCTCGGCAATCCTCGTCGCATAACTTCAAATGTTCCATTTTCCTCGAGCAAATCCTCCGCATCATAGAAAGCCCCTTTGACCCATGCTTCGATTGCAAAGCTTTCGAAGCTCCGCTTCTCCGCATCGGGGACTACCTTCTGGAGAGCGGAAACGATTCCCTTGAGCCTGTAAAGTTCGCCCGTCAACATCCCTTAATTTCCCATCCTCTGCGAAATCCTCCAGAATTCCAGCTACCTTCGATACGATCGCATCCGCCATAGCTCCTTGGGGTTGAAGCGATGGCGATCCTGCTCCCTCTTTTTTCCTTTTTCTTCCAAGAGTCAACGGAGGATATAGAGAGAAACCAAATGTCGATTGCATTTTTTCCCTTTTCCTTTTTCTTTTTTTCTTGGAAATTTACGGAGCAGAGATCGACTGTATTATTGGCCTACTTTTACAGGGCTGTTAGGTCATTCACGGCATCTTTGGTTGGTGAGATTTTGGGGGGCTGGAGAATTTTAAAATTTTCAAGGTGTGGAAATCTGACGGAAGTACTCTCGTTCAACAATATAGGGATTTTCGACCAGAAAAAAAAAAAAAGAAACGATCGAGGGATTAAAAATCTGCGTAACTGTGCCACCGCCGCGTTAAAGATTTTTCGAAGATGTATCATCTTCACGAGCGAAAGTAAACATGGCATTCCAATGAAAGAGCACCGTTAATCCCTACAGCATTTCCAAATCACATTACACTTAGGCGGATTTTCAATCCTTACACTGCTGCGTTGGGCCGAATTAATTACGTACGGCCTGTTCTGATATTCACTTTATCAGATCTATAGCAAATCATAAGAGGGGGGAGAGTTGGAAATGAGAAAGAATTTGCTAAGCGGCTCCACAACCATTCTCTTTTCAAAATCTTTTGGAATTGAGATGGTCTAGAGTTTTATTACGAAATAACCAAAGTTCAAAGTCATCCAGAGAGGACAAATTAGGTTTAGTTAAGAATTAATCAACATTGAAAATCTAGTTTAATACAATGTTCTTGACTAAGCGCAGCCATGAGTGCCCACCTTAATCCCCTCGCAGTCTCACCTCCTGTGCCGACACTACGCCCGCAACATTTCATGTGGGATGTGCCAAAATTACAGCCAGGATTTCCTCCACTATATGCTCTTCAAGCAAGTTATTCAGCAATTGTTCATTCCACACCGTTTCATTTTGGTTAATATAACTCCTCCGCTCTTTGAGGATCCACATGATTGGCTGGTCTACAGAGTACTCCTGCTGATAACTAGGGCGCGCATGAAATTAATTCTGTTTCTCTATTCTTCTATTTTTCTATTATTAGGAACAAGTTTGGAATAAAAATCCGTTTAGTAACGTAATTTCATTTTTCTATTTCTGGAATAAATTTCTACTTAAAAAATAAGTTTGAAACAGAAGTCAAAAGTAAAATAAATCTACTTTTTCTATTTCTAAAATAAAAATGAGAAGCAAAAACTCTGCTCATCGCTTGCTCTTACTGCTAGCCGGCCATCACCTTGTCGCTTGCTACTGCCACTAGCCGCCTCTCGCCATTGCCAATCACCTCTTGTCGTCAACCGCCTCTAGCCAGCGTCCTTCGCCGATCTCCTCCTCCACCCCGCCGTCCTTTGCTGTTCACCGCCACCCAACATCGGCTGCTACCCGTTCATCGCCACCTCCCACCATCCTTCGCCGCCACCTGTAGGCCGCCTCCCGCCGTCGATCGCCGGCCATCGCCCGCTAACCGCCTCTTGCTACCGACCACCATGCTCCTCTGCCTGACATCGGCGGCCACCCATTATCGCCCACCATCCACCGTCAGTCGCCTCTTACTGCCGTCCACCGTCAGCCGCCCTTGCCGCCAACCACCAACCTCCACTACCCGACGTCGGTGGCCACCCGCCATAGACCACCGTCCTTCGCCTCCGCCCGCCGTGCTCCGTCGCCCGATGCCGGCCACCTCCCACTGCACTCCATAGCAAGCCACCTCCGGCCACTAGCCGTCTCCTGCCACCGTCCTCCGCCGCCTCCAGTCAGTCGCCGCCAACCAGCTAGTTGCCGTCCTTTGCCGCAACCTCCTGCCGCCGGCTGCTCATAAAGGAAAAATTTTATGTCATTATCAAATGAATTTCTATTTCAAAAACTGAAATTTTACGTCGTTATCAAATACACATTTTTTCTCAGAAACCCTTTTAGGGAATAGAAATAGAAAAATCTATTTCTGGCCAGAAATTGATTTCCGGAATATAATGGTTATCATTCGCGCACCTATCCTCCCTCGATTTTCCATTCCCTACTGACCCTCGAACATCCTGCACAATGAAATCTATGCCCATTACTAAACTTTGCCAGCCCCAAAAGGTCGTGATCCCTTTCCAGCGTCCAGAAATTTACCCTTGGCTACTAAATGCCTTTCAATAATCTACTCCAGAGGGCTACAAGCAATTGTGATGGCGTCCATACTTGTTTACCCAATATTGCCCTATAGAATCTTGCTCCGGATTGCACCGGAAGAAATGGGAGGCTCTCAATACTAGAAATGCCGGTTTTACCTTCGTAAATTCTGCTCCATTTGCCTCGTCAGATTTGAAACCCATGTTATGCCACTCACCCCTTCGGCCTCCTAGTAGATAAACAAGGTGACTTTGGGCCAACATCAAGGAAATTATTCAATCAATTCTAAAATTATTGTTCGAATAATATTTTAATTCTAAAATTTTTAATTTTATCAATTTAATCATAAATCTTTGCGCAAAATCCCTATATAATTTACGTGGTGATGTATCACGTAAGATGGCCGGCGATGATTGAATCCTTCTAAATCTACTGCATGGGCATTGTATTATCAGACAACAAATCAAACTTTACTAGAGAAGTCTATTCGGAGACATTAGATAAACTCTACTGCGGAACAAAACTTACAGGCATGGATTTGAATGAGCATTGTATTTTAAATAATTATGTATAAAATCATCTGATAAACATATTGAAGAAAAGAAGAGGCATAGCAGATTGATTGAAATAAGAAGAACGCCTATGAAAAATGCACCTCTAAAATGCTAGAAATGATCATCAAAAGTTGTGTGCCATAGCGATTTGGGCGTCACCAAATGGGGTTGAAAAGATAAGTTGCCGATCATCTTATAGCCTATAGGGAAATCAAAGGTGGAGAAATTAATAGCCATGAAAATACTATAAGCCGTTAGTTGCCATGCGGCGATTCATGGTTGCATACATGGCATGGGAGATAACGAGCGGAAGGCTCTTTCATACTTCCCAATGATGCCACAATTAAATGGCAAAATTATTCAAAAAGTCCTAAATCTGTTGTACGGCCTCCAATTCAGTCATTAACTTTCTAATTTGGTCAATTTAGTCCTAAACTTTTTTGACGATTTTTCAATGTAATATATCCGATCAATTTTGATTAGAAATTACTGACATGACGATCCAGTCAAGGCCGGCCGTCCTACATGGCATAATCGACTGCTGGCGTGATGGTCCAATCAAAGGCTGGCCATCCTACATGGCATAACCAACGGCTGACGTGGACAAAGGGATGGCGTTTTGCAATTTTTTTAAATTTTCTGAGTTTTTCCTTTTTTTTTCCCTATATTCATTCCTCTCTTCCCTCCACTAGCCATTGACAACATTGCAATGGCGATTTTGCGGGTTCAGGTATAATATGGTCCAAACTTGGGTTGGCTATCGATTTGAGGAATAAATAAATAAATACCTAATAGGGTTTGGATTTATAATTGACATGATATATAAGAAAATCATAAAACGGCACCGTTATGATGTCGTACTAAAGCGGCTCAATTTCGCCCTTCTGTCATCCTAAAAGAGTTGTATTTCACCCGAGCTCTCTAGGCTCCTAAAATCACTTTGCGCATCGTTATTCTAAGTATATTGCCAAATAATATTATCGAGAATGCTGGTTAACAAGTAAGTAACATGATAATAATGCAAGTCACGAACAAAAAAAAAGGACACATGCTATTTCGAACCAGAATTTCCGAAGACATGGAATGAAAAGAGAAAGGTCCGTCACGGATGACCCATTTTTTCGAATCTGAGCAGGCTGAGAAACATTTAGAAACTGAGACAAGGAAGCCGGCACGCGCGTCTCGATCAAAGTTTTGGTTCCAAATTCATTCCATCTTAAACCGATAAACGAGTGTAGGCAATTTGCTTCTAGGCAATTTGCTTCCGAATCCCTGGCATTGAAATCCAGAAAAAAAACGTTGCTTTCTGATTTGACAACGTTAACGGGCAAAGAAGCTGTGTATCCAAAGCAATTGATAATGGAATATCTTGAGAGAGTTGAGGCCTTTACTGACCTCCGCGTCGAGTTATCTACAAAGTGACGCGTTATAATTGGGAATCGGCCAATTTTCGATTGTATTAGATGGCCCAAAAAGTTTCTTTATAACCATGGTGGAAGTACTGGGGTGGAATCAGCTCGAAAGGTCCTCGCCTAGCAGAGTATGCAGCACGGAGGTGAATGTAGTGCAGAGTGACATATGGACGACTTTGTTGGCAGCTGAAACATGATGGAGAAGACGAAAAGAGTGAGGAGAGAATGCGTGAAGCTCTTACCATTCTTAGGTCTATTTGCCGGGGAACAGAGTTGATCACAAACCCCAATTTTCGGTTTATTTCTTCGCTAAGAAAATGTGTTTTTGCTGAGGACTTCTGTTAATTATTTCTGTTGATTGTGTTAATACACAGGAACACCAGAAAATAAGTCTCGTACAACTACTGTCCACCCTAGATGAAACAAACTCTTTCACCATCCTATGACCTGTTCTCATTCGTAGAAAACTCTACGGACTTGGTCTTCGAAGGAAAAATAACAGGGTGCTTAATGTAAGCCCAAGCGTCATATCCGTTCGAAAACATCTAGCAAACATAAATATGCTATTAGCTTGCCTAATTACGTGATGATTTCTCGAAGCCAACTTACTCTTAAGCATTCCGGAACAAAACCCATCTTAAAGCATGGAGCTCAAATGCTTCACAACTCCGTTAACCAGATATTGTGTCTACTTTGTATGGATTTGCTTCTTTCTCATTTGGTATTCGTCACCATATGTTCATGGTCTGGTCTAAGATGACATGGTATTTTTCAGTATGCATTCTGAAGATTGAGACTACCTCTGTGGCTCTAAACTTTCTGATTCAAATTAAGCATGGAGCTATGGCCGGTGTGCTCGATAAATTAACTAGGATGGGACGTAGGTGCGATGACAGTCCTAATGCAATGCACTTTTGTTTGTTCCAGTTGCATCTAATGAATCCTTGGATATTCTTATATGTTATAACCATGCAAACTACAAAATCGATCTTGACTATCTTCTCCGTCAGTTTCTTCTCTTTGGTTTTGTTGAATGATCATTCATCGTATCCATTTCCTTCTCCTTGCTAGTATTGGTTGTTGGTGCTCATTACTGCAATCTTATTTCCTGCAGAGCGTTTAGCCCTCATTCGGCGACAAAGAGCAGAAGCTGCCAAGAAACGAGAAGAGGAGAAAGCTGGTAAGGTCTTTGAGGCTGCTATATTTGTCGTTCTGGTTTCACCCTTACAATCAAAACTGATTCAAAAACTCTCTTTCATCTACAGCCAAAGAACTGAAGAAGGCTGATGCTCGCAAATGATCCTTAGAGTGCGCGCACAGAGGAGTGTTCTCTTGCAAAACACCGAAAAGAATATTTGAAGATTAAAGACATCACTTTTCTATTTTAGCAATTGGTGCAGACGGTATATTTTCTCTTCCCAGTATTACTACTGAAAGCACGTGATACCGTTCTCGATTGGCCTTCCTATGACTAAAGGCGTTTCCTGATGACTATTTAGAAAATCTACGACGTTCGGCTAGTTTGCAGATCAATGTTTTGCTCAGGAGTTGCTACATCAGGTGACTGCTCCTTCCTGGACTAGTTCAGGCTAAGAACCTCGTGTCCTGACTATCCAATTAATATATGGATTACCCTGGTAGAAAGATGCTATGATAAATAGGCACTGTGATTACAAGAACGAGGCTATTTGTGTTAAGCTTCATTATCATAGCCATGATGGGTTGACGCTGCCAAGCATCTCTGCTTATGTCCCAAGGTTGATTTTGAAGTTGGATTATGAGGTTTCGAGGTTAATTCGATCTTTCTATGACCATATATGAATAAAAATGACCCACTTTTCAAATATTTTAAAACATGGGATGTACTCTCACTTGAGGGACAAAAATGGCTGTGGGCAGTGAAAATTCGAGCCAATTTTAAAATGTCACATACGGCATCATTGTCCAATCAAACTTTGGACGTTGCATAAATGTCCATAAATTACTAATTGGACCAGTTATATCGGTATTGGTCAATCAAATTGAATTGATGCGGTGTATGATCGTTTGGACGAAAAAGATGTCATCGGTTTGTTTTATCCCTTAAATAAGAAAATGTGCTCTTCTTTTGGGACAATCGAAGAGTGACGCCTTTACTGTCCTCAACGTGCTTTTTTGGGAACATTTTGCAAGCGAGGCATTATAATTGGGATTAGGCCAATTTTCGATGGTATTAGATGGCTCAAAATGTTTCTTTATTATGGTCACGGTGGATGTACTGGGTTGTAATCAGGTCCAAAGGTCCTCGCCCGGCAGAGTATGCACGGAGGTAAATGTAGTGCAGACTGCAGAGTGACATATGGACGACTTTGTCGGCAGCTGAAACATGCCGGAGAAGATGAAAAAGGTAGGAGAGAATGTGTGAAGCTGTCCCGGTTGGGCAAATGACACAAATGATTTCTGAACTTTAATCTAATGTGTAATATGATCCACGAACTCTAAATATGTTCAATATGGTCTCTAGACTTTTGCCCAATATGCAATGTCATTTTTGAACTTTTAATTTGTTCAATGTGATCTCTGGACTTTTGGTACATTTTTAATTTAGTCTCTAGACTATATAAAATTGTTCAATGTTGTTCCTGAACTTGAATTAATGAAAGGACAATGTTAAACATTTACATAGTCTATAGGCTAAATTGAACATGTGCTAAAAGTCTAGGGACCATATTGAACAAATTAAAAGTTCAAGGACGATATTGCACATTTGGCCAAAGTTTAAGGATCATTTGTGTCATTATCTCCTCACAGTTCTTAGGTCTATTTCCCATGGACCGACTTGATTACAAGCACCAATTTTCTAGGCCTATTCATTTCTTATATGTTACATTTAGTCATGTTACTTCTTCACTAACAAAGTGCGTTTTTGCTGAGGACTTTTGTGAATTAGAAATGTTGATTGTGTTAAAACATACAGCAGAACCAGAAAATGATTCTTGTACAACTACAGTCCACCCTAAGTGAAACAAAATCTTTCTCCATCCAACGACCTGTTCTCATTTGTTTGATGAGTCTATGGACTCGGTCATCGGAGGACAAATAGCGGGGGGCTTAATGTACCCCCGAGTGTCATAGCCGTTCGAGAAAGATCTAGCAAACATAAATATGCTATTAGCTTTCCTAGTTATGTGATGATTTCGTGAGGTCTGCTTTTAATATCTTGAATCCTAGGTGAGCATGATGCCATGAGAGAGCTGATAAATTTTGTGTATTTCGCACCACAACCATGATTTCCCATGAAGAACAACCACCGGCTATCTCAACAGCCGAAACATCATTCCTGTTCCCAACGCCGATCGTCTATCTCATCGGCAAACCTGCAGGGCCATCAGTCGAGAGCCTTCCTGCTGACCAGACTACGTACAGATCTGAGATCTGAGTCAACACTTCCGTGAAGGCACCCTCGACATCATGTGCCTCTAGAGCATAGTAGTCCACAAAGAAAGTGCATCTCTCGTGGAAACGGATTGGAGACAATGCAGGTCCGCCTAGTTTCCAACGGGCATGATCACGACGTTGACCTCTTGCGGTGTTGCAAGTACCTTTTAGCCATCTTTCCACGTTCTCAAACATGAAATGCCGAGTGATACAATAGGCTGACTGTGCCTTGAGAATATGCACTCCTAATCGCACGATCTCTGTTAGCTATGTCCAAGGATATTGTGAGACAGTAAACGAAGCGAGCTCAGATGGAGTTTTGGTTTCGGTCAAGTCCATGAAATGCTTTGTATCCCAGGTATCATTCTCATAAGAGAATTTTTTAAACAATTTCAAAACAACCAAACTCTTGAGTAGAATGGAGCTGAAAAATGATTAAATGGCATGATGAACTACTACAGATGGAAATATAATTGGTAAAGTTATTATATCTGATGAGAACTTTCAGTTCATCCGAGAAAGCTGGTCTTTCTTTATGAGGAAAAAAGATCCAAGACACGAATTGCTAAAGTCAATAGATATGATTCTATCACCATAACTGGAAAATCTTCCGTTGGCCCAAGTGTTAAGGGAAATGTTTCCGGATGTTGGTCTTGGGTTCAAACTCTCTTTGAGACTCCCATCTACTTTTTGAGCAAATAAATGTACCATCTCAGAGCCAACTCTACACTGAAATTGGCTCTGGATGACACGATTCCTGGGTTGCATCCTCGAACTAATGCCATCTTGAAGCATAGAACTCAAATGCTTCACGACTTGGTTAACCAAATGGGTTGTTACCGTGTCTACTTAAGTATGGGTTTGCTGCTTTCTCATTAGGTTTTCACCACCATATGTTCATGTTTGGTCTAGGATGACATTGTATTTTCAACATGTATTCTGAAGATTGAGATTAACACTGTAGCCCTAAAATTTCTGATTCAAATTAAGCAAGGATCTAAGGCCTGCGTGCTTGATAAATTGCTTGGGACGTAAGCGTGATGACAGTCCTAACCCAATGCACTTTTGCTTCTTCCAGTTGCATCTCATGAATTTCTCGTGGATGGTTGATCTAGACAACACTACCTAGAAGCAGCGAACCAGGAGAGAGAGAGAGAGAGAGAGAGAGAGAGAGAGAGAGACAGAGACAGAGACAGAGAGAGAGAGAGAGACAGAGAGAGAGAGAGAGAGAGAGAGGAAGAGGATGGAGCATGAACCTATAAGACAAATGCGAAGAAGCTGGAGAAATAGAGACCCTGGAAGAGTGTGCTGAAGTAAATGGGTACCCGCCATGCACAAGTTATTTGTACATTTTCATCGGTACTACTTGGAAGTTTTCTGATTACTTATGCCCGGTGCAAAGGCAAGCCTTGACTCAAAATGAACAAAATCATGAACCTAATGGATCAAATCCATTTGTGTCTGCTATAAAAGAACTGAGCCTTTCTTATTTTGAATTTCACTTTTTAAATGAGACTTTTCCTTTTTTGAGGAACTTTAGATGTTTGCCATCTCGTTCCCTCTCCGTGTGATAATGTTCCAATTCGGCATGGACTTGCAAATGACTACCAAGTAAGCCTATAACCACTCAATTCTTTAAAGTAATTGGAACCAAAATTGTTTGGATTCTGATAAACGACCAACAATCCTTAAAAACTTCACCAGCTAGCTTGTGAATTCGAGACTCCAGTATGATCGGAGTGAGAAAAATCTTAGCCACTTAAGGCCATCACTTCACATTCTGCCATATCTTCAGCAATGTAATAAGCTCCTACTGTCACTTCATATTCTTCATCCTGTATTGTGCATATTCAATGTGAATCCCATGGAATACTGATTCCCTAAAAAAGATTTCTATGTTGGCTGCAAGGCGTGTTTTTATTTTAAGGCTAAATGCCTGAGGGACAACTTTCCTTCAATATCTAGGGTCATGAGGGAATTCATGAACTCACAAAAACCGTTTACAAGCTTCAAAAGAAAGATTTCTCAATCCTTGCATGTGATTGGTGACATATCAACACCAGTGAAGACGCGCTTTGAGTACTTGAGTACCAGAAAATAGATCACGACAGAACCCAGGAGAGGACCACTATAAAAATGAGAGAACAACAAAATATGAAGCAACCATATTTAGAACTAGGACGTCCAGTTCGATTTAGCAACAGCTTGCCCAAGTTTTCTTGAGACTTGTTTTGCATCCAACACTTATGCACAACCCAAATTAAATCATACGATGCTGCAAGCAGCAAACCAAGGAAATAGCATTAGGTCATTCAAACTGAACGCCTTGCATTTCCAAAGAAATTCCCCCTGCTTTGTGCTCTATCACTTCAAATTGAATTTGGCAGTATATGCTTGTAGTCCTAAGATGGGAGTGATTGTGCTGGTATGTACTGAACTCATGTGATAACAATCCTTTACTTTTACTTGCTGCTGATAATAGGCCTATGCAGAAAAAAGAAAACAGAGAAAGGAAAGAGAAAGAGCAAATAAAACAAAATTACATGCTAAAAACTCAATAAACTGAGACACATAAAAAACAAAACCAGCTAAAGTGGCCCCTGCCAATCATTGAACGGCAAGGAAGAAAACAGAACCAGTTGCATTGATAGTGGAACAAGCTAATACAAAAATGCTCTATAGTTTGAGATTAAATTCAACATATAAAGATCACAGATAGGAGGAGTAAACTACTATAAGAATGTCCAGATACATGCTGTCAAAAGAAGAGCAGTGTCTTCAAACACAAGAAAAAGAAAAAAGAAACGAAGGGTAATGTCTTTCTAAATACAAGATCTCCCTTTCTTTGTATGATAACTAATACTTCAAAGGGTTCTAAAGACGCTTCAAGTTCAAGCTCTTTAGAAACATAGCTTGACATCATTCATGCACACTAAATCTGACATCAATAGTTATGTAACCTATCAAGAGAAGAGCCATTTGATGAAGTCAACTTTCTCAGTTATCCACTTGCTCGTTTAAGCCCACACGGATGAGAAATTTCCAAGACATACCTTAATTTTGGACCTTCAAGACTAAAGCATGAAATACACAGGATCATCTGCATTTTGTGGATAACAAGGTCTGAGCAAGAGCAAAATTATGAGACCGTCTGCTTATCTACGCCATCATCTAATTCAAGGATGCTGAGATTAAATTGCCCATAATCTCTAGCAAGCAAACGAGAAATTCTTGTGCATTTTAATCTCAAGATTCTCAAAGAAGACAATCCTGTAATGTCGCAATCTCCACTCAAACTTTTGCAGTGGGTGAAATCCAACTCTTCAAGCTTCTCAAGATGTTTTATGGCTTCAGGGAATTCTTCAAGGTAAGTATGAACCATCTTTAGCACTCTAAGAGTTTTCAGATCCTTGACAGAAGAAGGCAATTCATTAATTAAGGTGTATGACAGGTCCATTTCCTGTAGCAGAACGAGCTCTCCTATAACATGTGGAAGACCTTTTAGCTGTTTGCAACTTCTTAAAGTAAGCTTCCGAAGATTCTTTAACAATCTAATGGAATCAGTGACCTCACCCAACTCTTCACATTCGCAGGCACTGAGAATTTCAAGTGCCGGCAGAGAGCCCTCAAAATGAAGTCTTTCAATTACAGTTCCATCAATGAGAAGTTCTTCCAATGCTTTCATGAAACATAGCACTTCTGGCAAATCTTTAAAATATTTGCAATGCTTCATGTTTAAAGAAACTAGATTCTCTAAGGTAGAAGTGGATTCAGGATATTTTGGAATTACTAAGAAACAACCTTCCAGGATCAAGCATTCTAAAGGCATAGAGGCAGGAAACTCCAGAGATGCAATGAAGTTACTACAACCTTTTAGGTTCAAGACTTTTAAACTCCCAGCCTTCTGCAAAAACAACATGATTCATATGTTTGGTTATTACTTGAACTACAATGTCTTAAGATGGAGTGCAGGTTGCATTCTGTACGTACAAGAAGGGCACCAGAACATACACGTCTTACCAGCATCAATTTTTTCCAGTCTTCCAAGTCAAATTCCACTTGGCTTGAACATATGTTGAGAATTACCAGGTTCGTCATATTCCAGGCAAACAACTTAGATTTCTCACGGCATCCATGCCAATCAAGCCATACTAGGTTCGGAAGAAGAAGATTCTCAGGATTTCCTTCAATATCAACATAGTCCAATTCAAGAAACCTCAGATTCGATAGATGATGAAAATCATCACAATGAAAACAGTCGATTGCCGGTTCATCTTGATTAAAATTGGGGTTTACACAAAGAGCTTCAACCTTTTCAGTACCCTACCAATTTGGTGAAAAAAAGAGAAGTGCAAATTAGAACCAAAATGCATACAATAAAACAATATATCATAACCACCGTATCCAGAGGAAAACTTAACAAGAATACTGGAGAAATCTCAGTGTGATTTTACCTGCCTTTGCCGCAATGTTGTTTGTACATCTTTATAATCCCACAGCCTGCTGCGCCTCCCGGGGTTTCCATGATCTTCCTTCTTGACAATATCTCTTCCCAAGATTTTTAATTGATCATGCATCAAAAACTCATTTCCTTCTCCAATTTTCAGAAAAGACGTATTTTGAAGTTCATCAACACCTATATTTGGGAGACGTTCACGAGCATCCCACATGTAACATGGGATTGTCTTTTCAACACCTGTAAAGAAACATGCTATATCAAGGAATATTTGTTTTGTGTTTTCCCCCAAGAGGTCATAGCTTGCCATCAACACTCTTTCCACTTCTCTATCCGGTTCTCTTTCTAATTTTTGCAAAGTCTCTCCCCATATTGCTTTGCTCTTTTGATACAAATATGACCCCACGATTTCAATAGCAAGAGGAAGCTTTCCAACTGCAGAAGCGATCTTGCTTGGCAGAGAACCGTAGCCCTCTAGGGGATGATCTAATCGAAAAGCATGCTTATAAAAAAGTTTAAGAGCATGATTTTCATTCATGGATAAAACCTCATGTTCTTTAATTTCTTGAACCTCGTAATGTTCAATAACATCTTTCCTTCTAGTCGTTAGGATGATCCTGCTTCCTGGACCAAACCAAGATAGCTCTCCAGCCAATGGTTTGATTTGTCCGAAGTTGTCCACATCGTCCAAGACAATGAGAACTCTTTTTCTTTGGAATTGGAATTTTATCAATTTCGTACCTACATGGGGGAATTCCACCTCTGGACGGTGTCCTTTCTTGAGGTCTTGAATTAACTTCTTCTGCAGAGATACCAATCTTCCCTGTTTAATCTCATCCTGAACATTTTCAAGAAAACTGCAACCCTCAAAGAGGTGACTGATTTTGTTGTAAACCACTTTTGTGAGAGTGGTTTTGCCAATCCCGGGCATACCCCACACTGCAATTACGTATTTCCTCTGATCTTCAACAACTCGTTCATTCGGATTATCAACACCAAGTTTTCGCATCATCTCACGCACGTCTCTGTCTATTCCAACTAAATTTTTAGTCACGTCCTGCTCATCAATCCTCAAGAGTTGCTGAAGTCTGGAAACAACGTTCTTTAGAAGTTCGTGATACCTACAAAATGAAAAAGGAGATTGCTGTTCTCTTTTTCCTTTTTATATATAAAGGAAGAGTGGTAGCGACCCTTTGGATGTAGCCGTCAGAGTCCAACACCAGTTAGAGAAGGTTCGAGTTTGTTTTTTTGGGATAGAGGCGCCGGTGACAATTAGGTAACCAAAGAAGAAAACTTGGGGATGACTGCAACATTAGAGATAGTCAGGACAGATATAGGATGCATTGCTGATAAAAAGAAAAAAAAGATGGAATCTCCAGATGTTTATTGGATCCCAGAGAGAGCCTGGTGAGCAATATCCAAGACAATTATCAGCACTCCTATATTTTCATTCTGAAAGCCAGAAAAGCAAGACCAATCCAGCAGTCACACTTACCCATTGCGGACATGCTTCACTTCGAACCCTAAAATCTGAGCAATATTTGCCAGAGCAGTCTTCCACTTTCTGATCGTCTCAGTATCAACGCGTTTCTCGTGCTTGACAAAGGACTTTCCATATGTTCCCTGCTGGTAATGAACAACACAGGGCTTCACGCCATAGAAAATGGGGAGAATGATTTTCTCCGACTCCACCATCTGGGCCACTTCCATCAGGCAAGCTGCGCTGGAAGCGAAGTTCTTGGACAAGACAGGGATGCAGATGTCGGAACGCTTGATCGCTTCCACGATCTTGTTATCAATCCTTTCGCCGTAATCGATCTCTTTGCGGTCTATGAATACCTGAATCCCCGCACCTGTGAGGTAGTCGTCGAAGCACTCGAGGAAGTTGCTGCGGACGTCTGCTCCTCTGAAGCTAAGGAACACTTGGTAGTGACAGACGGACATTGGAATACCAACATCAAAATGCATCATGCCCTGGGTCGGACCGGGATCAAGATGATCAAACTCCGACGGTCGAAGCTGTTCGAGTTCGCAATTCTTGCTCCGAGCGAAGACTCGTCTCTGTCTGTCTTCTTCTTTTCTTTTGGAACCATTCATTTTGATTTTTTGGCAGTTCAGTCCAATGATTGGGTCTGGAAATTATTACACCGGGGACATCATATAGAGAAATTATTATATTATTCCAGCATATACACTGAATCGAATTTGAATATATAATACGGGTCACTTTGGACATTAGTTTTATAGTCTAAATTCATTGAACAATCTTAAGGAATCAGTCAAAGCAGCCCGGTACCCCTCACAACTGAATTATTTACGCGTGACTAAATATCTCGTCATTTTTCATTCGCCTTTGCACCTTTTTCTTTTTCATAAACCAATTGCCCGAACTACATGAGGATGTAAAATTTGCCAGCAGTTTAGAAACTGGAGAATACATTTCAACGTCTGCTCTAAACCACCTCAATTTATCTTTTTACTTTTCTAGTTTTTGTAACCAGAGGCACGGACGTAAAGACTCGGTTATCTTACAAGCCTTAAGACCCGGTTAACTCCAAAGATTTTGCCTATGTAGATAGCTTTGACCCAAAACAATTTACATGCAGTTGAAAAGATTTAAACCGGATAACTTCAATTCCTAAGTTGAAAATACCCAATGCAACAACCAAGTACTCAAATTCCAGGGATTTTTTATTTTGGTAAATATACCCATACTGTTATGGCATGACACATTTGCCCAAACTAATTTTCCTCTTACAAAAATTTTAAATTAGTACCCCTTACAAAAATCTACCTTCTATAAAAATGCATACGTGTCAAGACATGTAGATTTTCTATATCGGCTGTCATTTTCCACATCAAATCCATCATTTCTATTGACACATTTGCAATTTAACAAGATATTAAGCGGTATACTAACAAAGGGTGGGTTTAGGTTAGGTGTTCTAGTTTGGGTTTTTTTTTTATGAGATGTAAATCAATTTGGGTTAAATTTTCATGTAAATACCAGTTTTGAATTTTCTATGCAACAAAATTTAGTTTATGGTAAATGTGCCACGGGTTACTAGTTTAGGATTTTTTTATGAAATGAAAATTAACTTGTCATTACCATGTTGTGGTGACTGATGATTACTGACAGCACTGTGAGGACATAATTGATTCCTTTTTATAAGAGGAGACAAATTATGTGGCGATTCCAAATAAGAAATATTACAAGTTTACAAGGAAACCGATTTATTTCAATGGAGTTTAATTTACGTTATTGTACACAAGATAGACATACAATGTCAGAATTTAATCGATAACGAAGCACTTGGAAGCTGCAGTAAAAATATATGTTGGAATTTAATCGATGACGAGTTATTTGGAAACCATAGTTAATATACACGCCAAATTTAATCATCAACGATATATCTAGAAATTATAGCTCTGACTACGATTCATGAATTGAAAGATAACAAGATTTGTTTGTTTGTGCATAGATGGAAGGTCTACAGCACACAAATATTTATTGTACTCATAGCATAACTGCCCATAAGCAGTTCTTCAGCAGTTTGGCCTTGTTTTCATATCTCTGAAATTTTTGGCATCATATCTTCATGTTACCACGATTTCTTATCCCTAGGTGGTTATTCTTTAAGGGTTAATATCACAAAAAACTATAAATTAGTACATTCATGATAAATTTACCCAAAATTAATTTTGTTATAATGAAAAACTCCAAGCTGCTACACATGTCACAAATTTATCCCAAACTAATTTTTTTAATAACTAAAAACCCTCAAACTGATACATTTTTGACAAATTTACCCTTAGTTAAATTGAATTAATATAACAAAAAATCATAAATCGGTACACCTATGATAAACGGAGAGTAAAACCCCAAACTAATATCCCGTCAACTGCCACGCGTCATCTAACTCATAAATTTAATGGTAAAATTTATTGGAAATAAATGGAAGGTAAAATTGTCACAAGAATATCAGTTTGGGGTTCTTGTGGTAAAAAAATTAATTCAACATAAATTTATCAAAGGTGTATTAGTTTGAGATTTTTCATAGTATTAACTATTCTTTGAAATCGCGTCTCAATCCTCCAATACTGCTCGTCGCCACTTTGAATTGCGCCTGAGTCGTTGTCTTATCTAACTCACTCTTCCCATGATCCATTGAGCTTCGTTATCTTATCTACAAGCACTTTAATGTTTGAATGCTTCTGCACCTGGATTTGCACCCACTTTACTCACCAAGCGATTTATTTTCAAATGAATAATCGTTTGACTGTTTATCTGCACCCTTCAATCGGTATCTTCCCCAACCAGTTTTTTTAATAGGCAGCCAACCGCTATTGTATATCGATAACTTATCATGGCCATCGATAAGTATAGCCATCAACAATAATTCTTTTGATCAATATGGTTATCAATAAGGGCTTACGTATCGATGTCTTACCAATGGCCACATCTTATCCAAGTCATGTGGTAATTTGAATCACTATCATGCCGATGGCTTGGCTAAATTTTGGTGTAAACAGGATCCCAAACAGAAAACCTACTCTGGCTAGTAACACAACTTCAATTAGGAAAATTTAGATTGGATTTCTTTCGTGAGGTCTAAACCGTGACATATTTTAACACGTTTCATATTATTTTGTAGGCATGTATAAATCTACAACTTGCATTTGGGTGCATATACACATTTTTGAGATTTTATCTTAGGGTGTGTTTGTTTGAGGGAAAGTATTTTTTGAGAATCCACTTTCCAGGCTTTCACTCGTTTGATTAGCCGAAAATGATAAGTCAACTGAAAATACTTTCTAGTCAAAGTAAACATTCATGTATAAAATTAAAAAAGTAAATTCCCTAATTTAAGAAGGTGAAAACACTTTCCTCAATTGCTCATATTAACTTTTTTGAAATTTTATATTTTTCTTTTCTTTCTTTTTTTCTTTCCTTTCCTTTCCTTTTCTTTTCTTCTTTTGTTTTTGTTTTTTTTTTCTTTTACTTCCTCCTTCTTCCTTTGCTGATTGCATGCCCCGGTGATGACCAGCAACCCTACGATCGACCAAGATGCAGGCCGGTGAGCTTGAGGCTTGGCTAATCCAAGTGAGCTTGAGCTCCATCGAGGCTGGCAAGCTCACAGCTTGCAAAATCCGGGTGAGCCCGAGCTTGGCCAAGGTTGGCGAGCTTGACGAGCTTGCCTAGGGCCGTCGCCGGGCAAGCCTCGAGCTCGCCTGTGGTTGTCACCAGCCGTCCACGACGGAGGAAGGAGGAGAAAGAAAAGGAAAGAAAAGAAAAAAGAAAACGAAAGAGAAGAAAAAAGAAAAAGAAATTTTAAAAATAATTAAAATTTTGATTTTAAAAAATTAAAATAATTAAAAAAAGTCGTTTTTTCTTTGCCTGATATAAAGTCAAGAGATTGAAATTATTTTCCAATAAAATCCAAACATCAAAAAACGATTTCGATTACGTATTACCAAACCAAGAAAAACTAACCGTCCACACACAATCCCTTAAGATGGATTATATCATATAAGTTAACTTTAAAAATGCTTTCCGGGAAATCATTTTCCTTTATCATTGAATTTTCTGCGAAACAAACACATCTTTAATTAGGGTCGATCTATAGAGTAATGTTGTCCTGTGAAAAGAAGGAGAAGACAAAACCGTCCACACACAATCCCTTAAGATGGATTATATCATATAAGTAAAAAAAAAAGTATTCTGACAACATTTATAAATCACGAAAAATGGGATGCTAAGACAATTTACAGAAAATGGGATACTAAATGGTAACCCATAATATGAACGAACACTTAGAAAAAAAAAGAGATCAAACTATAGAGCGAAACGATTTTCTTGAGCTCATAAAACTTGCCGTCAACACCCCCATAACTTCCCACTCTTTGTAAAATCATCCAGAAGTTCAGCTTACCTTCGAGACGGTTGCCCTCCGCCGTTGCTCTTTGGGGTTGAAGGGATCCTGTTCCTCTTTTTCTTTCGGGATGCTCTCGCTATGATATGTCGCTGGAGCTGGGTCATATTAGGCTTCTATTCTACACACAGCCAATCAATGTAAAACGATGAAAATACCGTCATTTAACAATACAGGGATTAAAATCGAGTAACTATGCCACCATTCCCACTCTGCCTATGACTTTAAAAACTTTTGAAGATCTATATGGAAGTAAACACGGCATTGCAATGAAAGGACATTGGTAATCCTACGGCATTTCCAAATCACATTGCTCTTAGGCGATTTTCAATCCTTACACCATTGTTAGGTCGTTTGGGCCAAATTAATTATGTATAGCCTGTTCGAACATTCAATTTATCAGATTTACAGCAAATCATAAGAGTGGGGGTTGCAAATGAGAAAAATTCAGCCAAGCCCAACAACCATTCTCTTTTGAAAATCAGTTGGAGTTGAGATGGTCAAGATTCTTATTATTAACATGCTATTACAGTTAAAATATCTTGGAAAAACTTGCGAGGAAGACCGCGGGCACCCACCACCAACTCCTAAAACAGAGGGAGATCCTAAAGATTGGACATTTTTTCTTTCAACTTTGGACTCAAACGAACATTAACCAAACCAGAGGGAAGTGCTGGCAACTCATGAAGCATGTCACAGTGAAGTAGATCAAGATTCTCCAGCTTGGAAAGATGCTTGATTTCAGAAGGTAGGCTGCAAATACCAGTATGTTGCAGCCTCAAGATTCTCAGATGAATTAGCTTCCCAATGTCTCCAGGAATCCCCCCTTTTAAACTCCTACACGAGGAGGCATGTATTTCTTCAAGGCTATGTAGACGCCCAATGAAACTAGGAAATTCTCTTACGAAACAATAGTCCATCTTCAACACTCTCAAACTCTGCAAATTTCCAAAGGAATCTGGCAATTTCGAAACACATGTTCCCGAAATATCCAGTTCCTCCAAAGAGCTTCCCAATTGGCCAATGGACTCTGAAAGTTCTCGGATCCAACGACAGTTCCTCAATGACAAGCGTTGGAGTTTCACCAGCTCTCCAACTCCATCAGGGAGTTCGGTAATCTTTGAATTATCTACTGAGAGTATTGTAAGTGATGTCAGGTGTTCGAATGAATGGGGCAAGAGACTCAATGACAAGCAATTGGAGGCACAAAGAGTTTCAAGTTTCTTTAAATCACCTTCCAAAGGAATTTCTTCCACAGAAGTCCCGTCAATAAGGAGCTCCTTCAAAGATTCCAAGCCACCCAGTTCGTCAGGCAACATGTTGAGTTCAGTGCAGGACTTCAAATTCAGGCAAAGCAACTTTTTGAGACTAGCGACTGAAGGATCTAAATGGACCAATCGAGAGCATCGCTCTAGAATCAGTATCTCCAAATTTGGGAAGCTAGAAAATGTAGGACTTATCAGTAAGTCAATGCAACCGGTGAGATTCAAAACTTTCAATTGCTCCATCTGTAAAACAAGAGAGAAAAATTCATGAGGTCAATTGTCAAATAATTAACAGAATAAATGCATTAGAGCAGTGAATAGGAAGCCACCTTGATTAACCTCCAACCTCCCCAGTCTTCGGTGACTTTGCTCTGTGAAAGATCAAGAATGACCAATTCAGTCAGACTAAATTCTGTTGCTTCGAAATCCTTCGGGCATCCTTGCCAACGAAGCCACCTTAACTTTGGAAATACATTTACGAAATTTCCAGCCATACTTGCATGATCCAATTGCAAGAACCTTATGTTTGGCATGCACTTGAAATAGGTTTCCGTACATACATGGAGAGGATGATTTTTGAAGTCAAAGCAAAGGGCTTCCACCTCTTCCAGTCCCTATATTTGCCAAGAGTATAGAATCAATCTGAAGCTATAAACTAGAATGGAACAATTTTGCTACGTGATAAGGACTAGTCTGCTTTCTTTTCCACGGATGCCAAGACAATCTATCGATGGTAAAATAACTAAAAACTGGATAACAAATTAGACCTTATACGTCAAGGCTTTCACTTTGCAGAAGAAAGCAAAAACAATTGAACCAAAAACCTTTACCTCTTTCCAGTTGATTACTGTCAGGTCTGTATCATCCATGTATAGTCTACTGTGCCTTACAGTATATCTAGGCTCTTCTTGATGTATAGTTCTGCTGAGGCGCTTCAACAGTTTATGCATCCACAGCATGTTGTCTTCTCCAATTTTTGCTAGGGGCATCAAAACATGGTGAGAAGGAAAAAGATCTCGCTCGGGCCACATATATGATGCAATCCGGCTATCCATGCCATTGGCAAACCATGCTATGTCCCAAAATATTTGTTTCTGCTTTTCATCTAATGCTTCATAGCAGATTTTCAAAATCTCCCTGCAATCCTTCAGAATCTCTCAAGAGTTCTCCTTCCTTGGTTTTATCAAGTCCTCTATCTTCCTCCAATCTTCTGTTGTTTTTCCACGCAGAAATGAACCGATGACTTCAATAGCATATGGAACCTGCCCCGTAGCTTTGACAATGTGATTCACAATTTCAGGACAGTCAGGTATAAAATTATCTGTTCTTGAAGCATGCTTGCAAAAAAGTTCAAGAGCTTGATCATTATCCATCTCAGTCACTTCATAGGTACGAGCCAGGCCTTGAGAAACATATCTTTGGAGAATTCCATCATTTTCTGAAGTAACAATTATTCGACTTCCAGAACCAAACCAGTCAAGCTGGTCTCCTACGAGATCACTAAGATGAGACTGTTCTTCCACATCATCTAGGACAATAAGAACTTTTATACTGCGAAATACATCAAGGAAGAACTTGATTCCTCTTTTGAGAGAAGCAATATTGCCATCTCGCTTAAGAATATCAGATATCAACTTAGTTTGCACAAACTGAATACCACCAACATATTGTGCTGTTTCTCCAATCTCTGCGAGAAAGCTACAACTGTCAAAACGAGAGGAGAGTTGGTTGTACACGACCTTTGCAATAGTTGTCTTGCCGATTCCAGCAGTTCCACCGATTCCAACCATGCGTGCTTTACCCCCGTCATCTTCTATATCCAATAACTTCATTACATCTTTCACTCGATCATCAATACCAATTACATGTTCAATAATGGCAACTGAGGTCTGCAACGATTCCAAAGGGAAACTAGGAAGTTTCAGCTCCTTGAGCTGTAGAAGTGGTGGAATCCGTTCCAAATTAGGACTTTCCCATATCCTCAGTGCAGAGAGATTAGGAAGTGATGAGAGGGTATGAAGATCACTCTCTGTGTACTCCATTATAGGTAGGGCACCAATTTCCAAACGCTTGAGGCTAGTAAGCTCACCAAGTGGTGGGAGACTTTTGCATCCTGCACAATCAAACAACCGTAGCTCCACTAACTTAACCATGCAAGATATCCAGCTTGGAAACCTTGCACTCCCGTAGCCTCTTATTTCTAAGCTTCGAAGATTTAAGCTTGGCTGCAGCTCTTTGAGTAGAATTTCATCACTTTCTTTTCCGGCAAACACTAATACTAGCGAAACTAATGAATCCTTCTCCTTCAAGTTCGCAGCATTTGATTCTGCTACCCCATCTTCCATTTTTCCCTTAACTTCAATTCTAAGGCTTCCTCTCAACTTGGTTAACCTGTTCAACTCCCCAAGCCCACCGCAATTCTTTGGACGGGAATCATCCCCGGGCAAAAGGAAATCTCTTAGAGTGTGCAAAAGAGTCAACTGGCCCAAATCTGTTACAATTGCTAATCTCTAGTTGCCTAAGGTTGACCAATTTTCTTATATCCCTTGGCAATTCCATTAGCTTGTAACACATATTTAGTTTAAGTACTTGCAAGCTATGCAATCTTGTCATGGAATTAGGAAGCCTTATGATTCCTTCATTTTCAGAGAGATCCAGAAATGTCAGGTGCCTCAACTCACAAATGGAACTTGGCAACTTCTCAATACCACTATCATGCCAATCCAAGGCACGCAAGAACTTGAAACTAGAAATGAAATCACAAAGAGTTTTTTCACCCATTTGAGTTTCACACCTTGAGGTTTCCATCTGATCTGTTTTGATGAATGTCCTCAGATGTTTTGCTCTGAGTAGTGTAGATGGAAGTCCCCGTTTTAAATCTAAAGTTGAACCCCATGATACATGACGAATTCTTTCAACATTAGACGACCATGTCCGATCAATTCCTTGAGAATACTCATTTTCAGCAACTATGCGTGCTAGGGTATTCAATATACCATGCATCTTACAAGACATCGCATTTCCAAATTCATCTTCAATGCAGTCGTGAAAGAAATTTCTCCTAAGTAGATCCATGAAATAATCATGAGCAATATCTTCCATATCCCAATCTAAATTGTCTATTGGGCGGATAAAGCCTTCTGCCATCCAGAGACTTGTCAACATGAGTTTATCAATCACAGAATCCTCGGGAAACAGTGAACAGAAGACAAAGCACTGTTTTAAATGGGACGGGTGATGTTCATAACTAAGCTTTAGATGTGAAATAATGCCATAAAAATCCGCAGAAACTTCTGGGATCTCGTGCTCGAAATGTAACCACTCGTCTGCACTTTTCATTAACAATAATATACTTCCAATTGTTCGTATAGCCAGAGGGATTCCACCACATTTTTTGACTATCCGCCTCCCGATAGTTAGCTTAATTGAATCTCTAATCTCTTCTTCTTCCTCACATGCTATTCTCATCAATAAATCTAAAGATGAGTTTTCTGAAAGGGACTCGAGGAAATAAGATGGGGTTGTGCCCATGGAGTGGGCAACAGACTGAACGCGTGTTGTTATCAGAATCTTGCTTCCTTCAGCACCTCCCATCAATAAACTTTTCAATCTCCCCCATTGTTCATGAGAATGCGACATTACATCGTCGATAACCAGGAGATATTTTCTTCCCCGAACAAGCTCCACGAGTCGATTTTGCAATTGCTCCAACTCAATGTCGTCTACTCCCTTGTTCGTTGCGCTCTCTGTGATTTTTTGTAATGCCATTTTGAGATCACACAAGTGACGTACACATACCCATATCCTCAAATCAAAATGATTCTTGACCATGTCATCTTTGTACAGACATCGAGCAAGAGCCGTCTTTCCAACCCCACCCACACCACATATCGAAAGCACCGGAATCTTTTCTTCAGCGTCAGAGCCTAACAAGAACTTCAAGATTGCGCTTTTAGCGCCATCTCTCCCTATAATCTCCTCCTCCACGTACACAAAGGAGTCCGACCGCTCTCTCTTCCTCCTCGACCCACTCTCTACTTGCACATCCTCCCGCAGGTCAAAATCCCTCCCTTTAGCAGCAATGCCCTCCATTCTCTTCCTAATTCTCCTCACGCGGGCGGTCATCTTCAGCCCCAGAGCCAGTGGGTTCGAAGGCGAGAAGAAGGTGATTACCTGCTCCAACTTCTCGTCCTTGCCCGGCGACTCTCGCCGCGTGACTTCGATGCTCCACTCTTCCAGCAAGTCCTCCGCGTCGTAGAAAGCAGCTTTGAGGTCGTCGAACCATCCTCGGATTCCTCCGGGGGTCTGGACCACCATGAACTGCTGGTCCATGAAGTCGTCGAGCAACCGCTTCTCCGCATCGCGCACTACGCTTCGGAGGGCGGAGACGGTCTTCTCGAGCCTGTGCAATTCGCCGCCGACGGCCCATGACTTTCCATCCCTTGGCAGATCATCCAGAAGGTCAGATATCCTCCAGATGATCGCCTCCGCCATAGCTCTTCCGGGGGTTGAAGGAGGGATCCCTGCTGCCCCCGCTTTCTCTTTCCGGACGCTGCTCTCGCTATGCGGCTTCTGGGGAGGGCTCCTCCACTCCTGTTATGGCAGGGCTAAATCAACATAAAGAGAAGAAAATATTATCGTTTAACTGTTTGGGTATGTGGCCAAAAAAAAAAACACTCTTTGGGTAAAAGTGGACCAAAGAAAAACTCTTTGGGTAAAAAAAAAAGTGACAAGTGCCCTCAATTTCCTGAAATTTATCGTGAGGGTGTAATCGAGTCTTAAAATTTTAAAAAGTATAATTAAATCTTAAAATTTATCACGAAATTGCAATTGAATCTTAAAACTTTCAAAAAGTGTAATCAAATCCTAAATCTATCACGAAAATTCAATCGAGTCATAAAATTTTCAAAAAGTGCAATCAACGAAAGGATTTGATTAGACCAATTTGATAATTCTTAGAACTTGATTGTATTTTTTGAAAGTTTTAGGATTTAATTACACTTTTGTGACAAGTTTTAGGACTCAATTGTACTTTCTAAAAGTTATAGGACTCAATTACACTTTCGTCACAAATTTTAGGATTTTTAATGCATTTGCCAAAAAATAATAATCCATTATGCGATTGGCCCACTCTTACAGGGTGCATTTTGATTGTTGAGACTATGGTGGCCGGAGTATTCTAAACTTTTTGAGGTAGGGAAAATTGCTTTGACCTTTAAAAATTACAAAAACATAAATGAGTTCATCATAAAAATCAATTTAAGATAATGAATTCCAAGTCCAACAAAACTTGTGTAAAAGGAGGGATAGGCCACTTTACCTACGGGGCAATCATAGACTTGCATTTCATAGTGATTACATGATCAATATTTAATTAGAGTCTTCAGATCATATTTTCTCCCTAGATATGAGGTAAAGTATTGATGATCCGATTGATAAAGATGCAAGGGCATGATGCCATGAAGTAGGCAGTACTAGCCCAACCCAACTTTTGGACCATTTCGACCATATTGCATCCCTTGAATATCATAATTGTCACACTTGGATTCTTACAAAAAAAAAAAAACAGGCGAATGACATAGCCGTCCCTTATCCAAAGGACTCACCTAAAACAATAAACCAACGTAAACCTGTTATCATATACACACACACACACACACATATATATATATATGTGGACAGACACATACATCTATATACTTAATAAAACACGGAGTTGATTTCGAGATCAGAGTTTATAAAATCCATCAATAGAATATATGCGTCTCCAAACTCAAATAAACCCAACAACTATTATCAGACATACACAACTCATACCCAATAGTGTCCAAATCCAACTACAGAATACTCGTTGATATTGCTCTCGCCCTATTTGCCACCAACTAACAAACCTTAAAAATGTTGGAAAGAATGAGGCAAGCAATTACAACTTAGTGAGTACTACGTATCTCTTCTAAGCAGATCGAGCACCCACTATACGTATTTACAAAACATACCGAAACTTATTTAATTAAAATCCACTATATAGCATATAAACGAGGTTAAAAACAAGTTTTATGTTTTCAACAAAAGTTTATACATATATGAAATACTCATTTTCGTCAATAATGTCAAAACAAGTATCAATAGTTCAGTCTATTAATCAATTTTAGTAACTCTGATAACAATGGTCTCTTCTGTTAATTAGTCTCATCAAACCTCACATCGATAGTTCATTCTATCGACTAATCTATGTTAAATATCTAACTATGGTTATGTTTAACGTCCATAACAAAGGCGACCAAGTTTAACCCCTTGGCTAGGTCTACCACTTATATTAGCCTGTGGTTTGGCCTAGAACGACGTCTTGATAACAATATGCATACTCTCCCCTCAAGAGGTTTTAATCACAGCAACATGAGGATACACCTCATTCTCCAATAATCCCATTATTAAAATCATAATTCATCTTATAAACTGATTTCACAAACCAAATCACATCACATTTCACAACTCAATTTATTAAATAGAATGCATTTCATAAAACATTTCATAAATCAATGCATATGACCTTTCATAAACCATATTCAAAGTCAAAGCTTTTCGTACTTCTTTCACAAATAGGTTTCACAAACCCAAAATATATAATTTTTCCAAACTGCATCCATCGTAAAAATATATATTTCACAGTACATTTCTCATATCATTTCGGAATTCATTCCATAAACTTGGTTCACAAATCGGTATTTATATTAGTTCTCACAACTACCAAAACATAGTAAATGTCTAATCCAAATTTTATGGAACAAACATACTTTAATAACTCATATGATACTCAAATCTTTATCACTACTCACCTGGGGAAGCTGAAAACCAACTTACGAAGGTTCCTCAAGCCAACGCACTTGTATTCTTACCAATTAACCGAAAAATGATAACAAAATCCGAATAAAACAATACCCCAATGAATGTCTTGACAAAACCACGCTCAATCGTCGACGAATTGACACTTAGCGCTAACAAAGAAATTTGTTTATAACATAATTCTTGCACGTCAAACTTCTGAAATTCATTTCGATCAAGCTGTACTTCAAAATCAATTTTTTGTCAAACGCCACAACCCTTCAACACCCTCAACTATCATTCCCTTTTAAAATCCACAGCTTAATAACTCCATAATCAAATCTCGCAATTTAAAATCGACATAACTTTGAATTTGCGCCCTAATTTCAAAAATTGCTCTAATTATATGAATAATTGGCTTGAATACTTACTATGTGTTGCAATTCGGAGTTGATTCGGCTTGTTGGGGTGTCCAGATCATTTTTTTTTTCTTTTCTTCTTTTCCTCTTCTCCTTCCACGAAGGAGCTCACTCTCACTGTTTCGTCTATTGGAGAGGAAATAGATGGGCTGGGGGCTTGGGCTTGGCTTTAAGAGATATGGGCGACAAGTCGGTTTGATGCCCATTATTACAATAATAGTCCGATTCTATTAGCATATGAAGTCAATTGAGTTGGTCATCAAACTATTAGGCACCCTTCTTAATATTTGAGATTCTATTTTCATTTCGTGCATAACGCTAATGATTTGTCATATCGCTAGTGTACAAAGGCATTTTGCTCGGGCATAATCAATGCAAGAAGATTGAGGGTCCCTGATTGGAAGGACTACTGTACTTCCTCGAAAACATCCTTCAGTACCACATCCCAATTCTCTCTATGAAACAAAGCGTTCATTCCATCAGGCCCAGGTGCTTTAAGGTTTCCCAGTTCGAAAACCGCCTCTTTCACTTGAGTTAGTTATCTATTAATGTCCTCACTCATCAAAACAGGACACCGATCAATAACAGGAAGGAAATTGCAATGTCCTGTATGAGTGTATAACTCCCTGAAAAACTGCGGTATCATTTGTTGGGTTCCTCTTCATCGTCTTAAGGATTCTTGAGAATACAGATCCTGTTTTGCCGTCTTCTTTGAATGGTAGTTGCATGGAAGAGTTTTGTGTTTATTCCCCCAACGCAACGCATTAATTTGAGCCCTCATACCCCAATACATTTCCTCTTGGTGCCGCAGTTTCTCTATCTGAGATTCAAGTTATGCTTCTCTGTCCCTGTCATGCATAGCCCCGTTGCTATTTATCAGTTGTGGTAACTCAGAACTCAGGGCCTACACCGGACGTCTGACATTAGAGATTTTTGTTTTACTCCAACTAGCCAATATCTCTTACACGTGTTCTGCTATTCCAAACAAAGTGTTTCCACAGCAATTGCCGGAATTCCAGGCTTCACAAACGATTTTCCGACACTCTTCAGGATAGTTAACAGGACTAAAACTAATTCAGGCTACAATTAACGGAGTGTCCTTCAGATACACTCTCAATCATTACTTACCATGATGATACTTTCAGTCATTGCAGATGCTAAATCATGCTTCGATTATGAATCATAGGTAATGCTTTTCAGAAACATATGTAGAAACCCTGCAGAATAAGTTCAAAAGATAAAAGAAAGAGAACAGAAGGAAACAATAAGCAAGAATATCTGGTAATTTCATTTGTTTTTAAATATAAGAAATTCAGCTAACATTAATATGCTATAAGCTTGTCTAAGCTTTTGTATACAGGATGACTGATGAAATCCATCTTCAGTGGTTTCTCCCTCTAGGGTGAGCACAATGCTATGAAGAGCAAAGCACTTTTGCACCCGAACCAACATTCCTCTCGATGAGCAACAACCGGCTTTCTTGACGGTTGAGACATCATCCATGTTCCCAACATTGATTGTCTGTCCCTTCGGCAGGGCTGTGGGGTTGTCACCGATGTTGAGAGCCTTCCCGCTGACCACGCGGTACATCTGAGTCAACACTTCCATGAAGCCGTTCTCAACATTGAGTGCCTCCAACGCAGATGTCTCCATGAAGAAGGTGAGCTCTTGCTCGGCGAATGCTTTGGCATCGTCAAGTGAGACTGCACGGAGAGGGCACAGGTCTGCCTTGTTCCCAACAAGCATGATCATGATGGTGGCCTCGGTGTGGTCTTGGAGTTCCTTTAGCCACCTCTCCATATTCTCGAACGTGATGTGCGGAGTGATATCATAGACCAGTAAAGTGCCCACCGCACCTCAAAAGAAGATCATGAACAACTTCCTATTCACAAGCAGGCCTCTACTCGCTGTAATTTTACGTTAGCCAGTAATGATCTGTACCAAATACACAACTCTAACTTATTCCTAAAGCTGGCAATTAAACTGCCTTTTTGTTCAATGATCACAAACGACAACTTGTATTAGTATGTTTCTTAGTCCATGTAAATCCATTCCGGTTATGAATTGCAATCCAACTCTTTGAATGATTTAATGGGGAAGAAGCAAATTTGAATAACCGCAATTGGCAGCACGACAAATGTAGAAAGCGAGTTAGCTGTTGTGACTGAACTTCTTGCACGTGACGTGCAATCAACAATGCTAGTGTAAACTTTTTCTTCACCCGTAATAAACTTAATCATTCAGGAATTCTTGACATATTTTAGTTTGTGTCTCAAAATCTGTCATATACAAATTCTCATCTCTGAATATACATGAATCAAGGTGGGTCATTAAATCCAAACATTGTCAATCTTAAATACCAGACATACACACGAATCCGCCACAAACCATGTCTAAGAAAAATAAATCATGCGCAAACAGACTTGTATAATAAGGATTGCATGAGATTTGCCTAAGAGTTGATTTGGACAGACAGCTCTCCACAACTAGATTATGATATTGAAAGGAGTTTTAGAAAACAAGACATCCAGCTAAGAAAGATTGTCTAATCAAAAGCTGTGTAGGATAAGTAAGGAAATTCATAGAAACGAGGAGGAGATATAGTTGCTCACAGGAAGAAGCTGAGTGCGTAGAAGAAGAATCTGAAGAAGAATTGGAAGAAGAATCAGGAGAGGAATCTGGTGAAGAGTGTGAAGTAAGTAATGCCCGCCTGCCTATTTCGGTTGAAAAAGTCATATGATAGCCTTCAATTGTTTAAGGAGAGACTTGATTTTGTTAAACTATGTGGTGTTTTTGTGCCAAAAAATTGCAGAAGCGGAAAGGGACTGAAAGTGTTGCTCAAATTGAAAATCCAAAGATGGAGGGAGAAGTTAAGCCAGATAGGTTGGGAGACAGTTGTTGCCTTGTTGGTGAAGGGGAGGGAAAGTAAAAACTCGAACCTTTTATCTGTGAGATGTAGTTAAGTCAATCAATCAGAACTAAGGGCAAAGACAAGCAGTGTTGTGTCTCGTCTTTGTTGATAATTGTTAAATATGTCTTGAATTTTATGTACTTGGTCCGGTTCATGATCCGACCCGACATATTTTTGTGCGACCCGAAAATTGAGATTTGGTTCGCCACCCCGAGAAAAAATTTTGGGTGCCCTATTTATACTGCGGCTAGGTTTTCTCATTGATGGACACAGAGAGAATTTTATTTTCGGAGAGTTTTGTGAGCCGTGAGCTTTTGTCGTTATTTCGACTTTTGAAAATTGTACTCTCTTTTGATTATAGTGGAATCTTGTCTTGCCTCGCCCGTGGACGTAGATCACGTTGTGATCGAACCACGTAAATCTCTGTGTTCCGTGTTTTGTTCTTCCGCATACGTCCGCAACAATAATCCAGTGAAGCCTAGCATAGTTTATGATCTCATTGCTACAGTTTACGGCCAGAGAGTTTAATTTGAACCCTCATTTGGACCTCCTATCGAAGTGTAATGTTGAAATCATTCAAAATTAGTCATAGTCAATTATCATATATTAGATTGAAGAAAGATTCTGGATATCAAAATTTAAAAGCTACAGCAAGTCATAGCTGATTCCAATAGATCACTTAGCAGCTTAGTCCATAGTTTGTATTTTACGTTATATTGCATCTCACTAGCCAGCAGGCTCAGGTTTAATATTGGGTTCTAAATTAGTGCTTGTGTATATTCTATCAGGAGCGTCTGAGCTTTCTGTTTGAATGTCATCTGAGGCAAATCCAATTAGGAAAATGGGACTAGACAATGGGAAATCTTAATGTGTTTTCATTTCTTTTCTTCCTTCCCATATAGATCAGAAATCTGCATTGTTCTGTAGCAGGATGTAGAGTTGCCTCCATAAGATTTTAAGAGTAATATCTTTCTCATAGTTGTTGGAGGTGTTATTAAAATCGTGTGGTGCACAATTTACATCCCACAATTTGATTGACTTCATAGATAAGTTGATTCTTTTCGAGGGTGTGAAGCAAGTAAAAAGAATCATCCAATTCAGTCGCGATTCATTTACGATTCGGCTCCGATTGATCAATGTAGCTGTGTCTATCAAGTGCATCACTTAATATTACTCTATAATCCAGTGGTCTAACAGCTTGAAACCTAATTTGAGTTTGATAGTAAAATACATACTCTGCACAACTAGATGAAGGCTAAAAAATGCATGCTGGAAAAGTGAGGATATCCTTATATGTTATAACCATGCAAACTACGTGGTCAATCTTGACTATACTTCTCCGTCAGTTTCTTCTCTTTCGTTTTATTGAATGATCATTCATCGTATCTATTCCCTTCTCCTTTCTAGTATTGATTTTTGGTGCTCATTGTTGCAATCTTATTTACTGCAGAGTAGCCCTCATTCAGCAAAAAATAGCGGAAGCTGCCAAGAAGCGAGAAGAAGAGAAAGCTGGTAAAAGTCTTTGAGGCTGCTATATTTGTCGTTCTGGTTTCACCACTATCACCAAAACTGATTCAAAAACTCTCTTTTCATCTACAGCCAAAGAACTGAAGAAGGCAGATGCTCGCAAATGATCCTTAGAGAGAGCGTGCACAGAGGAGTGTTCTCTTGCAAAACAACAAAAAGAATATGTGAAGATTAAAGACATCACTTTTCTATTTTAGCAATTGGTGCAAACAGTATATTTTCTTTTCCCAGTATGTTACTACTGAAAGCATGTGGTACTGTTCTCGATTGGCCTTCCTATGAGTAAAGGTGTTTCCGGTGACTATCTAGAAAGTCTACAATGTTCAGCTTGTTTGCAGAGCAATGTTTTGCTCAGGAGTTGCTACGTCAGGTGACTGCTCTTTCCCGTGCTAGTTCAAGCTGAGAACTGCGTGGATCGACTGTCCATTAATATATGGATTACCCTTATAAAAAGATCATATGATAAATAGGCACTGTGATTACAAGAACAAGGCTGTTTGTGTTAGACTTAATTATCATAGCCATGAGGGGATGACGTTGCCAAGCATCTCTGCTCAATGTACCCAAGGTTGCTTTTGAAGTTGGAATATGGTGTTTCAAGGTTAATTCATTCTTGTTTGATCTTTTTGTCGCTTGAATAAGAAAATGTGCTTTTTTTCTTTTGGGACATTCGAAAAGTGATGCCTTTACTGTCCTCAACGTGCTTTTTTTGGGACATTTTCTAGGTGAGCCATTATAATTGGGATTTGGCCAATTTTCTATAATATTAGACGACCCAAAAAGTTTCTTTATAGTCCTGGGGAATGTACTGGGCTGGAATCAGGTCTAAAGGCGCTTCCCTAGCCTGACTACGCGAGGGAATGCAGAGGGACATTGGACGACTTTATTGGCAGCTAAAACATGATGGAGAAGATGAAAAAAAGTACGGGAAAAATGGGTGAATCTCTTGCAATTCTTATCTCTATTTGCCGTGGAACGACTAGATTGCAAACCCCAATTTTCTTTTTTTTTTTTGGTAAAACAAACCCCAATTTTCCATTTACTTCTGCGCCAAGAAAATGTGCTTTTCCTAAGGACTTCTGTGGCATTCCGAATTTCGACCCATTTTTGGGATTTATAAAACGTGTAATTTGTCAGTTTGCTTATAGTAAAATCTCGCCCGGGAACTGATCACTCTCGGTTATTATTTTTAAAATTGAGATTTCGCTAGAATTGCATTCGATCGAATTTGGCCTTTATTTAGAGCCCAAACTTTGGTGTCGAATTTATCGGAGTTTCGGGACGAATTTAATTGGATGGTGTCGATATTATTGTGGCCAGCATCGATATTGCCCGGGATATATAAAAAGTGAAATCTGGACCGGGTGCGGATTTTCGATCAGTGTACCTCCCTCTGGATTTATTTTTTTGTTTAGTGTCTTTTTGGCCTTTTCTTTAATTGGAAATTAGGAATTTTTCGTGGCCCTTGAATCTTGACTTGCTCACCAAGGTCACATGTGAGCCATTGGATAAGTCAAGAGGATAAGAGTTCTCTCTCTCTCTCTCTCTCTCTCTCTCTCTCTCTCCTCCTCTTTCTCTGCCGAGCAGCCCCACGTTGCTGCTTCTGTTCTGCTTCTTTCTTCTTCACTTCTGTCTCTAGTTCTGCTTCTTCCCTTCAGTTCTTGCTTCTGCTTTGCCCCTGCTGCTGCTGCTTCTACATCATTTTCTGCTGCTGCTTTGCCGGGACTGAGTTGCTCCTTTCGCTCGGTTTTCTTGCTTAGGCCTTGGGTAAGTGCTCCCTAAGCCTTGGTTATAATGGGTTACTAATGGACATGTTTAGGGGTGGATTAGGGCCGTGGATAGTTGGTTTAGTGGCTAGTTGTGCTTGGTTTACTTGGTGGTGCTTGTTGGTTGATTTCCGGTAGGGTTGCTGCTACGTTGCTAGATTTTACTAATTTTCTGTGACTTGTGTGAGCTGAATTTGAGGAAGTGTTCTGCATGAAAGTTGTTCATAACATCTTAAAGTATGACATAATTTAATTTGAGAATTTTTGGAAGTTGTTTTGGGTCATTCGGAAGTCAGTTTTCAGACCGTCACAAAACTGCCCGATTTACTGTTCACCCGAACTTCTTGTCTTTCCGAATTTTTATAAAATTTTACAGACCTTATTTCAACAAACTTCCTTCACAAATATTGTTAACTACACTTGTTTCTATGACATATAAAAATTTCAGAGCTTTCCAAAGTGATTGGGATACTGAATGAGTTGTATTTTTGATGATCTGAGGGGCTGTCCGAGCGAACCTGGTTCTGTCCGGTTTTGAGTGTCAAAACGAGATGTTTAAGGTTCGAACTGGGTTTCGAGTTCTTCACGGAAAATGTTTATCAAGATGTTTTATACAACATATCCAAATGTCAGAATTTTTAGAGTTGATTTAATATTTATTTCAAATGGATTTCTGTCACTGCGCAACTTCCCAGTTTGGACCCGATTTTGTATATTCTCGGTTTTTCTCTCTCTCGAGAATTATTTGGTGTTATCGTGGCGTTTTGACGGATTTAGTTGACATTGGGCTAATTAACAAAGATAAAAATTGGTAATGATTGCTAAGGTGTGTGCATGGTCACGACACGTTCCGTCTAAGCGGGGGTTCTAGACGATGCCCGACGGGGGTTCGGATGCCGTCTAGGCGGGGGTTCTAGACGTTGCCGATCGCAGTGGAGGTCGGATCGATGCTCCTTTGTGGAATGCTGTCTGGGCGGGGGTTCCAGACGTTACCGTCGCCGAAGTAGCGGGACGATGCCTGGTTACGCCAGAAGACCGGCGGGAGTTCGGTGGCTCGATGGGCAGTTAATAATCTGGACATTTATAATCGTGTGTTATGCATTTGGGAATACATTGTGCTTGTGTTGCTGTTGAGCATGTCTAGATTAATAACCGTTTTATGCACGTTTACATCATGTGGTTGTATTATGTGCTCGAGGAGCGAATTGCCATGTTATGGCGATATTCTAACGTGCAGGGCTCACATATGTGCCGAGGCGAGGTAAGGGCGCTTGTGATTGTTATGACATGTTGGACGTCGGTCTTGCATGTTTAGAATTGTTCGGAAGTACGCTTTGGCCTAAGCGAGGCTTAGGTTGTAAGGACCTCGGCCCCACCACGCTTTCGCTGCGCCACTCCTTGTGTAATATTGTCCACTTTGGACACTAAGTCCTCACGGTTTTAAAACGCGTTACACAAAGGTTAGAGGCCAAGCCTTATAAGCAACCCCAGGACTCCCCCCTAAGCAATGTGGGACAGAGACATGCCCCCCTGCCATCCTAGAAGCCTGCCAGGAGCCGCTCCTTGTCTAGGCCCTCGGACCCCGGCGACCACTCCCCGCCCTCGTCGGACCGGGTCGTTACATTCTCCCCTCCTTCGAGCACATCGTCCTCGCTGTGGCCCCACATGCTGTTGGGAGTCGGCTTTGACACCATTTGTAAGGACCTCGGCCCCACCACGATTCCGCTGCGCCACTCCTTGTGTAATATTGTCCGCTTTGGACACTAAGTCCTCACGGTTTCAAAACGCATTACACAAGGGTTAGAGGCCAAGCCTTATAAGCAACCCTAGGACTCCCCCCTAAGCGATGTGAGACAGAGACATGCCCCCTGCCATCCTAGAAGCCTGCCAGGAGCCGCTTCTTGTCCAGGCCCTCGGACCCCGGCGACCACTCCCCGCCCTCGTCGGACCGGGTCGTTACATAGGTAGTTGCTTATTGAGAAGTGTTCTCATGGTTGTATAACCAAATCATTTCAGACCCGCGACCGTGATTGATCCAGAGATGCTGCCAGGATACTACGGGGATTGAGGATAGGTCGAGTTACCCCGTCTTTTGAGTGCCCCTTTTTGTAGAGGAGTTAAGCTTACCAATCACCCGATCCTTTTTATTGTGCGTGGTTCGTAGATAGTGGCCACGTAGAAGGCTTGCAAGTGTATGTGTTGTAATCGATATTATGTTTAAAAAAAAAGTGTCTTGTTGATGTGTATTATTTGTCTCTCTACTATCCCGTTGTTTGTATATGGTACATAGAGTTTGAGGTTGCTTCCGCATGCGTTACTCGTTAGTGTTTCGATTGGGTCGGCGACAAGTCCTGGGATGTCGCGTACCTTGTGACCATGAAGGGATGATCGCGCGCTCGTAGGGTTCGGGGCGTGACATATCGGTTGATTTGGTATCAGAGCAAGGTCAGCTCGATCCAAGTCGATCGAAGCCTGGAGTGATAAGGAGCGATGACTTTAGAGTAGTCAGTTAGGGAGACTTATGTGCTATGCGTACCCTAGACTATTTGATTGTGATTGCTGAGTGACGTATGCAATAACTTGTGAGGTGCAGATGCGTCAGGACTTGAGGTAAGTGCACGAATCATGTTGGCTGAGATTGATTGATGTATGTGATTGGCTGCCTGCTTAGTGAATTGTTGTTGTGATTTATCGCCTAGGGCTTTAAACTGGTATAGTTGACCTAGGTTTCTAATTCCTGCGTGGAATTTAGTAGGTGAGCATTTGTGAGAATCGATAAGATGAGTGGCCGAGGTGGAGGCAGAGGTCGAGGTAGAGGTCGAGGTCGAGGTCGAGGTCGAGGTCGCGTAGCCCAGTTAGCTGGAATTACGGAGGATCATAGGGTGGATGAAATCTAGAGGGCGCTTGAGGAAGCGGGAATATTATCGGGTAGACAGACGGGAGAAAGAAGTGCTACTATCGCCACTGCAGCTGCCAGCAAGGTTGTTGGGAATAATGGAGGTCAAGGGAATAATGTGATTGGGGGAAATCCTGGTCCAATGCAAGTAAATGCGATCAGGCCAATGTCCAAGCTAGTAGAACAGTTTTTGAGGTTGAAACCCCCGAAGTTCAATGGGAAAGGCGATTCTGAGGCTGCGCCAAGATAGGTAGAAGAGCTAGAGAAAGCTTTTGAAGTGCTAGGATGCACTGAAGAGGAGAAAGTAACCCTAGCAGTTTACCAGCTTCAGGAAAATGCAAGCGATTGGTGGAGGGCCACCAGAGGTCAAGTATTCCCCACTGGTATTGCTCCGAAATGGACCATCTTCACTGAAACCTTCAATGGCAAGTATTTCTTAGAAAGCGCTCGAGAGCAAAAACTGGCGGAATTTATGAGACTTTGCCAGGGTCAGTTGTCGGTGGATCAGTATGAAGCCGAGCTTGCGAGATTGTCCAAATTTGCCCCCAGGATGGTGGAGGACCCAACGGACAAAGCTAGGAGGTTCCGGGATGGACTGAAGCCGGACCTTCGCAGCCAAATGATCTCATTAAATTTGAAAGGCTATCATGAGATCTATGAGAGGGCCCAAGCAATTGAGCGAGATCAAACGGAGCGGGCTGCCGCTTCTGGATCGTGGTACGCGCCGGTTAGGGACAATCTGAACTTTGGAAAGAGGCCTATGACTGGGAATAGGCGATTTGTCCCTCTCATTAGGAAAGACATTGGAAAGCCGAACTATCACTCTAGCGCGGCATGTCGATTGTGCGGAAGGAGGCATGGGAATGGCCCTTGCCCAGGCAGAAGTGGAGCTTGTTATGGATGTGGCCAACATGGTCACCAAGTGAGAGATTGCCCGAGCCGACAAGCTAGGCCACCAGTGCAACCGCAACAGCCTTGGATCGAAAATAAGGCCGTAACCACCCCGCAAAATATTCAGAACCGACCTCCAGCTCAAGGGAGAATCTATGCTATGGCTCGCAAAGAGGCGGAGGACACGCCTGGCGTGGTCACAGGTACGATCTCTCTCTGTGATCATGCTGCATATGCCCTGTTTGATCCAGGGGCGTCGCATTCGTTTATATCTGAACAGTTCGTTAAATTATCTGGGATTGAGCCAAAGCCGCTTGAAGTTATACTGCGTGTGACTACATCGTTGAATGATAAAATGATGATTACATTTGGGTGCCCTGATTGTAAGATAGTGATTGACGATGGGGAAGAGAGAATAGATTTGGCAGTTTTAACCATTTATGACTTTTACGTGATTATTAGGATGGATTGGCTAGTCAAACAAAGAGCTGTTATGGATTGTGGAAGCAGGGTGATCCAATTTAATCCGGTTGGGCATCTTACTTTTGAATTTGTGAGAAATCGAGGAGGAACCTCCATCCCTTGGATTTCGTCACTCGAGGTGACAAAGCTGTTAGATGAAGGGTGCCAAGGATTTCTGGCATCCGTAGTTGACTCAACGGCTAGAGAGCCGAGGCTAGAAGACATAGCCGTGGTATGCAACTTCTCCGATGTCTTTCCCCATGAATTATCGGGATTGCCACCTGATAGAGAAGTGGAGTTCATGATTGAGGTGGCTCCAAGAACGGAACCGATCTCAAAAGCGCCCTATAGGATGTCAATGTCTGAATTGAAGGAATTGAAAGTCTAAATGCAGGAGTTGCTAGATAAAGGCTTTATCCGCCCGAGTGCATCTCCATGGGGAGCACCGGTGTTATTTGTGAGAAAGAAAGATGGATCTTTGAGGTTGTGCATAGACTACAGGCAGTTAAATCAGGTGACCATTAAGAATAAGTACCCATTACCAAGGATAGATGATCTATTTGATCAACTGCAAGGAGCATCGATATTTTCAAAGATCGACTTGAGGACGGGGTACCATCAATTGAGGGTTAAGAAGGAGGATATACCAAAAACGGCGTTCAGGACAAGATATGGGCACTATGAGTTTACAGTAATACCGTTCGGATTGACTAATGCCCCGGCAGCCTTTATGGATTTGATGAATAGAGTATTTAAGGAATTTCTGGATCAGTTTGTGATCGTATTCATAGACGATATCCTGGTGTATTCAAAGAGTTCCTCCGAGCATGAGTTACACTTGGAAAAAGTTCTACGGACCTTAAGAGAACATGCGCTCTACGCTAAATTTAGCAAGTGCGAATTTTGGCTCCATCGAGTGGCATTCTTAGGACATGTGGTATCCGGAGAAGGAATTGCAGTGGACCCGACCAAGATTGAGGCCGTCACGAATTGGCCGAGGTCAACAACGGTGACCGAGGTTCGGAGCTTCTTGGGTCTGGCGGGTTATTACAGACTCTTCATGGAGAGATTTTCAGCAATAGCGACGCCGTTGACGCGATTACTAAAGAAAGAAACGAGATTTGAATGGACGGATAAGTGCGAAAGGAGTTTCCAGGAGTTAAAACAGAGGTTGACGGCCGCACTAGTATTGACAATCCCGTCAGGTCCCGGAGGATATGAGATTTACAGTGATGCGTCACTAAGAGGATTGGGATGCGTGCTAATGCAACACGGAAGAATAGTGGCATACGCATTGCGACAATTGAGACCGCACGAGCTGAATTATCCGACTCACGATTTGGAATTGGCCGCGATTGTTTTCGCCCTTAAGATTTGGAGACACTACTTGTGTGGGGAGAAATTTCAAATTTATACGGACCATCAAAGTTTGAGGTACTTATTTTCTCAAAAGGAGTTGAACATGAGACAACGCCGTTGGATGGAACTCCTTAAGGACTATGACTGCGAGATTATGTACCATCCCGGAAAAGCTAACAAAGTAGCAGATGCTCTGAGCCGGAAATCGAGCATCGCGCATATGATGGTCAAGGAATGACTCTATTGGAGGGAGTTCGGGATTCGGAATTTAAGTTTGAAGTGAGTCAGGTTTCAAATCTTATTGCTGCATTGAGGATTGAACCGGAGATCCAGACTAAGATTAAGGCCTTACAATCGATGGACCCGGAGATCCAGAAGATTTTGGGAATGGATGTCACAAAAAGGAAATCGGACTTTCAGGTATCCGAGGATGGGATTCTGAAGTTCCGCGGATGGTTGTGTGTACCCAGCGATGCAGAACTTAAGGAGGAGATTTTGTCGGAAGCACACCATAGTAATTATAGTATTCACCTGGGTAGTACGAAGATGTATAAGAACTTGCGACAATATTATTGGTGGAACGGCATGAAAGTAGATGTAGCCAAGCACGTGGCCAAGTGTTTAATATGTCAGCAAGTGAAGGCACAACATTGCAAGCCGGGTGGAATGTTGCAGCCATTGGAAATCCCCGAGTGGAAGTGGGAACACATCACGATGGACTTTGTCATGGGATTACCAAGGAGTCAGAGGGGTCATGATTCAATTTGGGTGGTAGTCGACCGATTGACTAAGTCAGCACATTTTCTGCTAGTACGAAAGGACTTCGCCTTAGAAAGGTATGCCGAGATTTACGTGCGACAAATAGTCCGTCTTCACGGAGTGCCAGTGACGATCAACTCAGACCGTGATCCTAAATTCACTGCCGCTTTTTGGAAAAGTCTTCATACGGCATTAGGAACGAAGTTACAGTTTAACACGGCCTATCACCCCCAAATAGATGGCCAGTCTGAGAGGACAATTCCGATTTTGGAAGATATGCTACGGGCATGTGTTTTGGATTTTAAGGGTAGTTGGGAAGAACAGTTACCTTTAGTTGAATTTGCTTATAACAATAGCTACCAGCAAAGTATTCGGATGGCACCATTTAAAGCGATATATGGCAGAGCTTGCAGAACGCCGGTTTGCTGGGATGAAGTTGGTGAGAGGAGTATCACGGGTCCAGAGTTAGTGCAACAGTCGGTTGAGACAGTCAAGGTGATTCGAGATAGACTGAAGACCGCTCAAAGTCGCCAAAAGAATTATGCGGACCGGAGACGTAGGCCCTTGGAATTTCAAGTGGGGGACCACGTTTTCCTCAAAGTGTCACCGATGAGAGGACTATCACGGTTTCGCAAGAAAGGAAAATTGAGCCCAAGGTACGTGGGTCCATTCGAGGTTTTAGAGAGGATCGGTACTCTGGCCTACCGTCTCGCGCTACTGCCAAATTTATCTCATATTCACAATGTGTTCCACGTGTCTATGCTAAGAAAGTATGAGCCGGACCCAACACACGTGCTAAATTATGAAGAAATAGACGTAGACGACAGAGTGTCGTACGTGGAAAGGCCAGTTAGGATCGAGAACAGAATGGAACGTGTGTTGCGGAACAAGACAATTCCGATGGTGAAGGTGATTTGGGAACATCATGGGACCGAAGGTGCGACGTGGGAAAGCGAAGAGTTGATGCGACACCAATACCCCCTTTTGTTTGAATAGTTGGGTTGGATTGTAAATTTCGAGAACGAAATTTTTGTAAGGGGGAAGAATTGTGGCATTCCGAATTTCGACCCATTTTTGGGATTTATAAAGCGTGTAATTTGTCAGTGTGCTTATAGTAAAATCTCGCCCGGGAACTGATCACTCTCGGTTATTATTTTTAAAATTGAGATTTCGCTAGAATCGCATTCGATCGAATTTGACCGTTATTTAGAGCCCAAACTTTGGTGTCGAATTTCTCGGAGTTTCGGGACGAATTTAATTGGACGGTATCGATATTATTGTGGCCAGCATCGATATTGCCCGGGATATATAAAAAGTGAAATTTGGACCGGGTGTGGATTTTCGATCAATGTACCTCCCTCTGGATTTATTTTTTTGTTTCGTGTCTTTTTAGCCTTTTCTTTAATTGGAAATTAGGAATTTTTCGTGGCCCTTGGATCTTGACTTGCTCACCAAGGTCACATGTGAGCCATTGGATGAGTCAAGAGGATAAGAGTTCTCTCTCTCTCTCTCTCTCTCTCTCTCTCTCTCCTCCTCTTTCCCTGCCGAGCAGCCCCACGTTGCTGCTTCTGTTCTGCTTCTTTCTTCTTCACTTCTGTCTCTAATTCTGCTTCTTCCCTTCAGTTCTTGCTTCTGCTTTGCCCCTGCTGCTGCTGCTTCTACTTCATTTTCTGCTGCTGCTTTGCTGGGACTGAGCTGCTCCATTCGCTCGGTTTTCTTGCTTAAGCCTTGGGTAAGTGCTCCCTAAGCCTTGGTTAGGATAATGGGTTACTAATGGACATGTTGAGGGGTGGATTAGGGCTGTGGATAGTTGGTTTAGTGGCTGGTTGTGCTTGGTTTGCTTGGTGGTGCTTGTTGGTTGATTTCCGGTAGGGTTGCTGCTGCGTTGCTGGATTTTACTATTTTTACTGTGACTTGTGTGGGCTGAATTTGAGGAAGTGTTCTGCATGAAAGTTGTTCATAACATCTTAAAGTATGACATAATTTAATTTAAGAATTTTTGGAAGTTGTTTTGGGTCATTCGGAAGTCAGTTTTTAGACCGTCACAAAACTGCCCGATTTACTGTTCACCCGACCTTCTTGTCTTTCCGAATTTTTATAAAATTTTGCAGACCTTATTTCAACAAACTTCCTTCACAAATATTGTTAACTACACTTGTTTCTATGACATATAAAAATTTCAGAGCTTTCCAAAGTGATTGGGATACTGAATGAGTTGTATTTTTGATGATCTGAGGGGCTATCCGAGCGAACCGGGTTCTGTCCGCCTTTGAGTGTCAAAACGAGATGTTTACGGTTCGAACTGGGTTTCGAGTTTTCACGGAAAATGTTTATCAAGATGTTTTATACAACATATCCAAATTTCAGAATTTTTAGAGTTGATTTAATATTTATTTCAAATGGATTTCTGTCACTGCGCAACTTCCCAGTTTGGACCCGATTTTGTATATTCTCGGTTTTTCTCTCTCTCGAGAATTATTTGGTGTTATCGTGGCGTTTTGACGGATTTAGTTGACATTGGGCTAATTTACAAAGATAAAAATTGGTAATGATTGCTAAGGTGTGTGCATGGTCACGACACGTTCCGTCTAGGCGGGGGTTCTAGACGATGCCCAACGGGGGTTCGGATGCCGTCTAGGCGGGGGTTCTAGACGTTGCCAATCGCGGTGGAGGCCGGATCGATGCTCCTTTGTGGAATGCCGTCTGGGCAGGGGTTCCAGACGTTGCCGTCTCCGAAGTAGCAGGACGATGCCTGGTTACGCCAGAAGACCGGCGGGAGTTCGGTGGCCCGATGGGCAATTAATAATCTGGACATTTATAATCATGTGTTATGCATTTGGGAATGCATTGTGCTTGTGTTGCTGTTGAGCATGTCTAGATTAATAACCGTTTTATGCACGTTTACATCATGTGGTTGTATTGTGAGCTCGAGGAGCGAATTGCCATGTTATGGCGATATTCTAACGTGCAGGGCTCACATATGTGCCGAGGCGAGGTAAGGGCGTCTGTGATTGTTATGACATGTTGGATGTCGGTATTGCATATTTAGAATTGTTCGGAAGTACGCTTTGGCCTAAGCGAGGCTTAGGTAGTTGCTTATTGAAAAGTGTTCTCATGGTTGTATAACCAAACCATTTCAGACCCGCGACCGTGATTGATCCAGAGATGCTGCCAGGATACTACGGGGATTGAGGATAGGTCGAGTTACCCCGTCTTTTGAGTGCCCCTTTTTGTAGAGGAGTTAAGCTTACCAACCACCCGATCCTTTTTGTTGTGCGTGGTTCGTAGATAGTGGCCACGTAGAAGGCTTGCAAGTGTATGTGTTGTAATCGATGTTATGTTTTTAAAAAAAAGTGTCTTGTTGATGTGTATTATTTGTCTCTCTACTATCCCGTTGTTTGTATGTGGTACAAAGAGTTTGAGGTTGCTTCCGCATGCGTTACTCGTTAGTGTTTCGATTGGGTCGGCGACAAGTCCTGGGATGTCGCGTATCTTGTGACCATGAAGAGATGATCGCGCGCTCGTAGGGTTCGGGGCGTGACAACTTCTGTCAATTATTTTTGTTGATTTTGTTAAAACATAGGAACACCAGAAAAGAAGTCTTGTACAACTACTGTCCACCTTAAATGAAACAAACTCTTTCTCCGTCCTACAACCTGTTCTCATTCGTTGAAGAGTCTTCGGACTCGGTCTTTTAAGGAAAACTAAGCATGCTTAATGTAAGCTCGAGCGACATATCTGTTCGAAAAACATATAGCAAACATAAATATGGTATTAGCTTGCCTAATTGAGTGATGATTTCTCAAAGCCAACTCTACTCTGCAGCATTCCGGAATGAAACCCATCTTGAAGCATGGAACTCAGATGCTTCAGGCCTCAGTTAACAAGATGGTCCAGTAATTGTGTCTACCTAGTATGGATCTGCTGCTTTCTCATCGGTTTGGTCTATGATGACACCGTATTTTTCAGCATGCATTCTGAAGATTGATACTACCTCTGTGGCCCTAAACTTTCTGATTCAAATTAAGCAAGGATCTAAGGCATGTGTGCTCGATAAATTAACCGGGATGTAGGCGCGATGACAGTATTGAACAAACACAACACCAGCACGTGAAATTGTGTTAAAGTGGTCAAATTTCAGTTTTACATGTCTTCAATAATGTAGCAGTGGAGTCCTAGTTTGTAGGGGTTTGTTTCTACACGTTTTAGTTAGTGGGATATGTTAGTGGGTCTATTTTCTTGTTAAGTAGTTTTCAATGTTATGCCTATTTAATAGGCTTGTGATCTGTTGAGTAAATAGTACGAGAGTTTTTTCAGCAGCAATTTTTTTTGTGTGTGTCCTCTTCTACTCTTTGCTCTCTTTAGAGGTTATTGAACCATACTTGCCACTTGTTCTTTTTCAACAATTTGGTATCAAAGCCAGGTTCTTGGTATTTGTGAGCATCTTTATTGCCAAGATGGGTGATCTTCAAGTTGTTGGCGGAATCAAGAAGCTCAGCAACCAAAACTACAATTCTTGGTCTACCTGCATGATATCTTATATGCAGGGCCAGGATTTGTGGGAGGTTGTCTATGGAAATGATGTGAGACAACCGGAGGCTGAAGATGCGAATGGGACATTGCAGAAGTGGAAGATTAAAGCGAGCAAAGCCATGCTCGTTTTGAAGACCACAGTTGAAGAGGATGTGCTGGAGCACTTCCGAGGTGCAGAAACTCCCAAAGAAGCTTGGGATACGTTCGCCAAGCTATTCTCTAAGAAGAACGATACGAAGCTCCAACTCTTAGAAAGTGAGTTGTTGTCGATGGCGCAACGCGACATGATGGTCACTTAGTACTTTCACAAAGTGAAGACGTTATGCCGAGAGATTACTGAATTGGATCCGAAGGCTCCGATTGGCGATACCAGGATGAAGCGAATCATCATTCATGGTTTGAAGCTAGAATTCAGGAGTTTTGTTGCTGCCATACAAGGATGGCAAAGTCAACCGTCGCTTGTCGAATTCGAAAATTTGCTAGCTGGTCAAGAAGCATTAGCTAAGCAAATGGGAGGAGTCTCGTTGAAGAATGAAGAAGAGGCACTCTATGCCAACAAAGGCAAGTGGAATTCCAAGCGGCATGCCTACAGTGGATCCAAAAAGAACGATGACAAGGCGAGAAGTCATCAAGATGAAGGGAGCGTTTGTGCATGGAAAGGTTCTAAGAACCATGGCAATAGCCAAAGGGAAGTGCTACAACTGCAATAAGAAAGGTCATATGGCGAAAGATTGCTGGTAAAAAAAGAAGGCCATCGAGAGTAACGTTGCTACTTCAAAAAACGAAGACGAATGGGATGCTGAGGCTTTCTTTGCTGTAGATAAGAAGGAGCTAGCCCTTACTGCAACAACATTCAATCAAATCGATTATGAGAATGATTGGATCGTTGACTTGGGCTGCTCAAACCATATGACCGGTGATAAAGAAAAGTTGTAGAACTTGTCGGAGTACAAGGGAAATCGGGTGGTGGTGACGATGAATAACTCAAAGTTACCGATAGCCCACATCAGTAATACGGCCGTCTCTCCCCAATGTAGCGATGCCGAGGTGCCACTCCAAAACGTCTATCATGTTCCAAGTATGAGAAAAATTCTTCTCTCGGTAGCACAATTAACATCTTCTGGCCATTTTGTTCTGTTTGGTCCACAAAATGTGAAGATATATCGAGACCTTGAGATTATAGAAGAGCCGGTAATGAAGGGACGAAGAACGAAGTCTGTCTACGTAATGTTTGCGGAAACCGCATATGTAAACAAGACGAGAAGGAATGAGATGGCAAACTTATGGCACATGCGGCTAAGTCACGTTAGCTATTCCAAGCTAGATGTGATGATGAAGAAGTCGATGTTGAAGGGACTTCCACAAATTGAAGTGAGAATAGACACTGTATGTGCAGGCTGTCAGTATGGAAAAGTGCACCAATTGCCGTATGAAGAGTCCAAATTTAAAGCGAAGGAACCATTAGAGTTGATACACTCTGATATGTTTGGACCAATTAAGCAAGCCTCCGTTGGTGGGATTGATAACTCTATAAAAATAGAGTTATTTTATCTACTTTAGGCAATAAATAATGCAAAATTTGTTAAAATATATTTGGATTTCCTTTTATTTACTTAATATTTCCTTGTTTATGCAGAATATTAAGATATGGAGAAAATAAGGAAAATATGGCAAAAAGAAGGAAATGAATATGTGACCCGGAGAAGAGTTAGAAGGTGGATATCACATTGGGAATTCGGCGATTTATTCCCTAATTTTATGCGAAGAAAAAGAAGTAATTGCCTTGTGAGAGGAGTCTTGGATGTTATTATATAAATATGATAACTTGAGGGAACATGGAGTCTGGGGAGAGAGATCGTTTTTGTTTTCAGTGTTCTAAGAGTTTTTCAAGTATTTTGAAGAGAAGACAAAAGTGGTGACAGAATTCTTGTTCTTTGATTCAAGATGTTTGATTTAATTTCTATTTTTGTTTCTTCTTCTATTATGTTCTAATTTTCTTTGTTAGTGCTACGATGTAGCCTAATCATGATGATATGAATTTCATGTTTTTTATGCTTTGCAAGTAATTTCATTCATGTGAGTTATATATTATTGTGCTTAATGTGTTTAGGTGACTGGCCACTACTTGAATGATCTGATGTGCATGTTTGAGACTGAGAAGTAATAATATGCAATTGATCCTTATAATATATAACCATGAATTAAATGTGGATAGAAATATACCACGTTATTTGTGTAACTTTCGGTGATAAGGTGGTCCAAAAGATTCATTGTAAATCGGGAATATTCACAGATTTTAATGCGCTTAGTTTATTTAAATTCACATAGAAATATAGTGAATTGATAAACTAAGTAGGTTTGCTATACCTAGAGATATGATAGTAAATAGACTAGGAAATTCCGCTATCACATGTTTGATATTGTTCTTGTATGCATAATGATTCGAAATTCATATCTAGTGGTTATGGTGAAATCGGATGCTCTAATATATTTTACCTGATTGATTATCTGCCTTTAGTTTATAAAATTTCGTTTTTAACAATTGTCAATTTTTATTTATTCTTAATTATATTTTGATCAGTTAGATAAATTTTAGAATTAGTCCATTTTTAATATTTAATTAGTTTATTATCATCAATCTCTGTGAGACGATACTCTTCTCATCATTATATTACTTGTTCAGCACGTTGATTGACGCGTGCAGAATTTTAGGAACAAGTTTTTGGCGCCGTTGCCGGGGATTGTTTATTTAATACCAATTAATATTGATAACGGATAATGCTAAGTTTAATCTAGCTTTTATTTATTTATTTATTTATTTTTCAGAGTATACATTGGTGCATGACACGTAGCCAACAAAGAAAACTTACTGAGTTTGACCCAGAAATTGAACGCACATTTAAAAGGCGACTGAAAGAACAGAGAAATCACATTAAAAAGATGGAGAGAGTTGATGATGGTAGAAATCAACGTAGACTCTTGAAAGATTATGCTGCACCAACAATTGAGGGCACCACATCGAGTATCAGGAGACCTGCAATTCAAGCAAACAACTTTGAGATCAAGCCATCACTGATTCATATGCTTCAACAATCAGTGCAATTTAGTGAGCTACCAAGCGATGATCCAAATGCTCACATCGATGCTTTTCTTGAAATCTATGACACAATTAAATATAATGGAGTTTCAGATGATGCTATTAGATTGAGATTATTTCCATTCTCTCTTAGAGACAAAGCTAAAGGTTGGCTCTCTTCTCTTCCTGCAGGATCGATCACTACATGGAATGATATGACCCAAAAATTTCTTGGTAAGTTCTTTCCACCAGCAAAATCTGCAAAAATGCGTAACGATATTACTAATTTTATGCAGATGGATAATGAATCATTGTATGAAGCATGGGAAAAATTCAAGGAGTTTCTTAGGAGATGCCCACATCATGGATTACCCGTATGGATGCAGGTACAAACTTTTTATAATGGGTGCAGTACAAATCTCCGTTCTATGATTGATGCAGCTGCAGGGGGAACTTTGAATAATAAAACACCAGAAGAAGCCTACAACTTATTAGAGGAGATGGCATCCAATAGTTATCAGTGGCTTACTGAGAGAATATCAGTACGAAAAGCTAGCGAAGTTCATGAGGTGGATGCTTTCACGACAATCACTGCACAAATTGAAGCACTCAACAAAAAGATAGATAATATGAGTATGTCAGGCATGAAAATTCAGAATATGACATGCGATTTCTGTGGTGGAGGACATGTTAGCACAGAATGTCAGGTAGGTAACACTTTTGCTCAATCTAATGAAAATGCTAACTTTGTTGGGAATTTTAACAGATCACAGAATAATCCCTACTCCAACACGTATAATTCGGGATGACGCAATCATCCAAATTTTTCATGGAATAATCAAAATGTGACAAGACTGCCACTGGGATTCAAACAACCAGAAGAGACAAAGTCCAGTCTAGAAGATATAGTCACAAAACTTACCAATACTACTCAGGACTTCATCAAGAGCACAGATGTGAGATTCCAGAATCAAGAGGTTTCAATCAGAAATCTGGAGATGCAATTGGGGCAGTTAGCAAACATGATGTCTGGGAGACAACAGGATTCTTTGCCTAGCAACACAGAGGAAAATCCAATTGAAAATGTGAAAGTTATAATCCTGAGAAGTGGTAAACAAGTGGATGAAGAAGATACCAAACAAGAGATTTCCAGAGACAAAGAAGAAGAGGTCAAGAAACAACCAAAGGAGATAGGCAAGAGCAAACCTTTTTCAGATAATCCCAAGCCATACGTGCCGCCAGTTCCATTCCCTCAGCGACTCCAGCAGCACAAAATAGATAAGCAATTTTCTAAATTTCTTGATGTTTTTAAAAAATTGCACATTAATATTCCTTTTGCAGATGCTTTAGCGCAAATGCCTAGCTATGCAAAATTTTTGAAGGAAATTTTGGCAAACAAAAGAAAGCTAGAGGATTACGAAACTGTGAAGTTGAATGAGGAATGTTCGGCCATCCTACAAAATAAATTACCTCCGAAGTTAAAAGATCCAAGGAGTTTTACAATTCCTTGCACTATTGGAGATTCTTACTTTGAAAAGGCATTATGTGATTTAGGTGCAAGTATTAATTTGATGCCTTTCTCTGTTTTTAGGAAATTAGGATTGGGTGAAGTAAAAGCAACTACAGTGTCGCTTCAACTGGCTAATCGATCAATTAAATATCCGAGAGGTATTGTGGAAGATATATTGGTAAAAGTTGACAAGTTTATTTTTCCTGCAGATTTCATATTTCTTGACATGGAGGAAGATTTTGAGGTACCACTTATCTTAGGTCGTCCTTTTCTAGCAATAGGAAGAGCTCTTATTGATGTACAACAAGGGAAGTTGATTCTTAGAGTTCAAGATGATCTTGTTTCTTTCAATGTTTTTAAAGCAATGAAATATCCCTATAATGATAATTCTTGTTTTAGAGTTGAGACAGTCGACAAGTTGGTGAATAATGTTTTTCAAGAAAATTTTTTTAAAGATCCACTTGAAGCATGTTTGGTTCAACCAAAAGACAGAGAAATTGAGAATGAGGAAATAATGGAGTACGCAAATTTTATGGAGGCAAATCCAACATATTCAAGGCCTAAGACAACAAAATTTGAGGAGTTGGGACAACACACAACGAAGCCATTAATAGAAGAGCCTCCTATTCTTGAACTCAAACCCTTACCTTCTCATTTGAAATATGCTTATTTAGATGGAATTTCCTCTTTACCAGTAATTATATCTTCTTCTTTGACAGATTTGATGGAGGAGAAACTGCTCAGAGTATTGAGAGAACATAAATGTGCAATTGGATGGAAAATAGCTGACATCAAGGGAATTAGTCCTTCAATTTGTATGCACAAAATTTTGATGGAGGAAGAATATAAACCCACTATCCAATCTCAGAGGCGTTTGAACCCGAAAATGCAAGAAGTGGTGAAAGATGAGGTAATTAAGTTACTTGATGCAGGGATCATTTATCCTATCTCTAATAGTTCTTGGGTAAGTCATGTGCAAGTTGTTCCAAAAAAAGGAGGTATGACTGATCAACTAAATAATAATAATGAATTAATTCCGACTAGAACCATTACTGGATGGCGTGTTTGCATGGATTATAGAAAATTGAATGATGCCACCCGTAAAGATCACTTTCCTTTACCTTTTATTGATCAATTGTTGGAGAGACTTGCAGGGCATGAGTTTTACTGCTTTTTAGATGGATATTCTGGTTATAATCAAATCCCTATTGCACTTGAGGATCAAGAAAAAACTACTTTTACTTGTCTTTATGGTACGTTTGCCTATAGGAGGATGCCTTTTGATCTTTGTAATGCGCCTGCTACTTTTCAAAGATGCATGATGGCTATTTTTTCTGACATGATGGAAAATATATTGAGATATTTATGGATGATTTTTTTTATTTTTGGCTCATCTTTTGATTCATGCTTGAATAATTTAGCTTTGGTGTTAAAAAGATGTAAGAAGACTAACCTTGTCTTGAATTGGGAGAAGTGTCACTTTATGGTGCAGGAAGGGATTGTGCTAGGTCATAAGATCTCTATAAGAGGAATTGAGGTGGACCGAGCTAAGATTGAAGTCATTTCAAAATTGCCGCCTCCTACCTCTGTGAAGCTTGTTTGAGGATTTTTGGGACATGTAGGATTTTATAGGCGTTTCATTAAAGATTTTTCTAAGATTGCTAGACCCTTTTTCTAAATTATTGGAAAAAGATTCTAAATTTGACTTCTCTGATAATTGTTTGCAGGCATTCAACACATTGAAGGAGAAGTTAATTTCGGCCCTTATCATGACTGCGCCTACTTAGGATTTACCTTTCGAGTTGATGTGTGACGCTAGTGACTCGGCTGTTGGAGCTGTACTTGGACAAAAAAAGGATAGAATTTTTTGAACCATATACTATGCAAGTCGCACCCTATCTGGAGCTCAATTGAATTATGCCACAACAGAAAAGGAACTTTTGGCAGTAGTTTTTGCTTTTGATAAATTTCGTTCTTATTTGATTGGCTCAAAAGTTATAGTTTATTCTGACCACTCTGCTCTTAAGTATCTACTTGAAAAGAAAGAATCAAAATCACGTTTAATCAGGTGGATTCTATTGCTGCAAGAATTTGATTTGGAAATCAAAGATAAGAAGGGGACTGAAAATCTAGTTGCAGATCACTTGTCAAGAATTTCGAATTTAAAGGAAGAGGTAAGTCCAATTATGGAAGAGTTCTCTGATGAGAAAATTTTTTCCATCAAATCCACAAAAATTCCTTGGTATGCTGATTTTGTGAATTATCTAGTAAGTAATATTCTTCCTCCTGAATTGTCATATCAACAGAAGAAAAAAATCTTTTTTAATGTTAAAAATTATTTTTGGGAAGAACCTTTTCTTTTTAAGGTTTGTGCAGACCAAGTCATAAGGAGATGTGTTCCAGACGAAGAAATGGCAAATATTATGCATCATTGTCATGACAGAGAGGCAGGTGGTCATTTTGGTGCTACCAAAACTGCAGCTAAGGTTTTTGGATTTTATTGGCCTACACTTTTTAAGGATGCTTACTCCTTTGTAGCTTCATGTGACCGATGTCAGAGAACTGGAAATATTTCTAGAAAAAATGAGATGCCTTTAAACAACATTATTGTGTGTGAATTATTTGATGTTTGGGGTATTGATTTCATGGGACCCTTTACATCTTCTTATGGTAATTTATACATTTTAGTGGCTGTGGAGTATGTGTCTAAGTGGGTAGAAGCTGTAGCATTGCCAAAAAATGATGTTAAGGCTGTTGTCAAATTCTTGAAGAAAAATATTTTCATGCGATTTGGCACTCCTAGGGCAATCATAAGTGATAGAGGGACACACTTTTGCAATAAACAATTTGAAGCACTTTTGAGTAAGTATGGAATCACACATAAGATTGCAACCCCTTATCATCCTCAAACTAGTGGTCAAGTAGAGGTTTCAAATAGGGAAATCAAGAGAATTTTAGAAAAAACAGTGAATGCCTCTAGAAAAGATTGGTCAATGAAACTGGATGATGCACTTTGGGCCTATAGGACAACATTTAAAACCCCAATTGAGATGTCTCCTTTTAGGCTAGTGTTTGGGAAGGCTTGTCATCTACCGGTGGAATTAGAGCACAAAGCATATTGGGCATTAAAATTTTTGAATTTTGACATGCAGTCTGCAGGTGAAAGAAGATTGTTGCAACTAAATGAATTGGAGGAATTTCGCAATGAGGCCTATGAAAATGCTAAGATGTACAAGGAGCGTACCAAAAGATGGCATGATAAACACATATTCAGAAGAGAGTTCGAAATTGGTCAAAAAGTTTTATTTTATAACTCTCGTCTTAAACTTTTTCCAGGAAAGTTACGTTCTCGATGGTCTGGTCCTTATACAGTCACACAGGTATTTTCATAAAAAGTAGTTGAAGTTGCACATGATACCGAAGGTACATTTAAGGTGAATGGTCAACATTTGAAGCCCTACTTCGAAGGTGGTTACAACAAACAAAAGACTACTATTGAACTTCATCCTTCAGAATAGCGACATCTGAGATAGTTTGGCTGAAAACTATAAAGCAAGCGCTTCTTGAGAGGCAACCCAAGCATTTTTATTATGTTTCTTCATTAATTTTTACGGTCATTTTTAAAAATATATATAATTAATAATTTTTATCCAGGTTAAGTTTCTTTTTTGAAGGATCACCTTTCTGGAGTTTAGTCATCAAGACCATCTATGGACACATCCTACAGCAACGGGAGTTTTCTTGTTCCTATTTTTCTTTTGTTTCTTTTGTTTTTCACATTGAGGACAATGCTTCATCCAAGTTTGGGGGGAAACAAAATTTTTGCACAATTTTTTTTTTGCTAAATCCGAATTTGTTTTTTTTTGTTGCATTCCTTGTTGTGAATTTTTGCGATTCTTAGGAAAATTTAAATTTTGTTCAAACTTGCGAATGATATGTGAGTTAATTTTGATTGTGATGATGTCGATCCACTTACTGAGCACTAGAAGTCTTTAATTTTTGAGTAGTGTGTACATCTAGAGAACATTCATGTGAAGTATGTGCTTTTCTTAAATCTCACCCAAATCTTAGAATTTGTTTGATTTTCTCTTGAGGCGAAATCCTAGGCTACATCTAACTGAGAAAATGATTTAGGCAATTTTTGGATCGATTGAGCCTTTTAAGCCAACCTTGTTTATTTATCCATAGTTACCCTGTTGAGCCTTAATTATTGTCCAATCTTTTATTGGCACCCACGTACTTTTTAGCTTACCTTTTGCCAAATTATATCATTGTCCCATGCCCCATGAACATGTTGATTTTTTTAGGATAAAAGTTTATTTGAGCATAATAGCAATTTGGGAGGAAGGGTGGAGCATGGAAATAATTTGATTGCTATGGTTGTTTGGGTGTATCTTCTTCAAAAAAAAAGAAGAAGAAGAAGAAGAAGAAAAAGAAAAAAAAAGAGAAAAAGAAAATATTGCTTTTATGGTTCCCTATCCAACTTTCAATTGAGTGAGCCTTTTGAATACTTAATGGGTTGGGAATGTTCACGTTATATTAGGAGGGACTTAGGGAGGAACTCCACCATAAAGCAATGAAAAAAAAAAGAAGAAAAAAAAAAAGAAAAGAAAAAAAGAGAGGAAGAATGATGATTTGTAGTGGCAGAAAGATTATTTTGACGATGTGAAATTGGGGATAGTGGCATGTGCTCTAATTAGATCCTAGAAATCAATGTGTTCATTGGTGATTTGAGCTTAAATTTACCATTATCTCACCGTTAGCCCAGCCTTACATTACAACCTGAGGAAAGTCCTATTGATTTTTGATTAGATGATTAGCTTACATTAGTGGAGAGAGGAATGAAAAACAAACCTATGAGATTTGGTTATAATTATAAAGAGTTTTTGAGAGGTTGCATACCAATGTGAACTTATTTAGATTGCATATAATTCGAAAAGATGAGGACTCACACACACTTGGATCACATAGTTAGAATCGATTTTAACTTATGAATCTATTTTAATATTTGGATGAAATTTGTGTTTTTCTTTGAATTGTGATTTTGAGCAATTATGGAAGGAAGTCATGGAGGGGGCTGTTAGCTTGAGTATGTCTTATATCTTGTTTTTGCTCGAGGACTAGCAAAATGTTAAGTTTGGGGGTTTGATAACTCTATAAAAATAGAGTTATTTTATCTACTTTAGGCAATAAATAATGCAAAATTTGTTAGAATATATTTGGATTTCCTTTTATTTACTTAATATTTCCTTGTTTATGCAGAATATTGAGATATGGAGAAAATAAGGAAAATATGGCAAAAAGAAGGAAAGGAATATGTGACCCAGAGAAGAGTTAGAAGGTGGATATCACATTGGGAATTCGGCGATTTATTCCCTAATTTTATGCGAAAAAAAGAAGTAATTGCCTTGTGAGAGGAGTCTTAGATGTTATTATATAAATATGATAACTTGGGGGAACATGGAGTCTGGGGAGAGAGATCGTTTTTGTTTTCAGTGTTCTAAGAGTTTTTCAAGTATTTTGAAGAGAAGACAAAAGTGGTGACAGAATTCTTGTTCTTTGATTCAAGATGTTTGATTTAATTTCTATTTTCGTTTTTTCTTCTATTATGTTCTAATTTTCTTTGTTAGAGCTACGATGTAGCCTAATCATGATGATATGAATTTCATGTTTTTTATGCTTTGCAAGTAATTTCATTCATGTGAGTTATATATTATTGTGCTTAATGCGCTTAGGTGACTGGCCACTACTTGAATGATTTGATGTGCATGTTTGAGACTGAGAAGTAATAATATGCAATTGCTCCTTATAATAAATAACCATGAATTAAATGTGGATAGAAATATACTACGTTATTTGTGTAGCTTTCGGTGATAAGGTGATCCAAAAGATTCATTGTAAACCGGGAATATTCACAGATTTTAATGCGCTTATGTTTATTTAAATTCACATAGAAATATAGTGAATTGATAAACTAAGTAGGTTTGCTATACCTAGAGATAGGATAGTAAATAGACTAGGAAATTCCGCTATCACATGTTTGATATTGTTCTTGTATGCATAATGATTCAAAATTCATATCTAGTGGTTATGGTGAAATCGGATGCTCTAACATATTTTACCTGATTGATTATCTGCCTTTAGTGTATAAAATTTCGTTTTTAAAAATTGTCAATTTTTATTTATTCTTAATTATATTTTGATCAGTTAGATAAATTTTAGAATTAGTCCATTTTTAATATTTAATTAGTTTATTATCATCAATCTCTGTGGGACGATACTCTTCTCATCATTATATTACTTGTTCAACACGTTGATTGACACGTGCAGAATTTTACGAACAGGGATGAAGTATATGGTGACCTTCATTGATGACTTCTCGAGGTACGTGTGGGTTTACTTTATGAAGGAAAAATCTAAAACTCTTTCAAAATTCACAGAGTTCAAGAAGGTAGCGGAAGCGGATGTTGGTAAAAGAGTCAGTTGTCTACGCACCGACAATGGGGGAGAGTACATCTCAAATGAGTTCATAGATTTCCTTCAGGAGTGCAGAATACGCCATCAGTTCACATGTGCTAGCACTCCGAAGCAAAACAGGGTGTTAGAAAGGAGAAACAGGCATCTGGCAAAAGTGTGTCGAAGTATGCCTCATTCAAAGAATGTTCCGGGAAGGTTTTGGGCGGAAGCGATGAAGACTGCGGCCTTCGTGACCAATAGGCTTCCTCAACAAAGGTTATGCTTTCGTTCACCTTTTTAAAAAATATGGAACATGAAGCCTGTTGTTGGTCATTTTCGAGTTTTTGGATGCATGTGCTATGCATTTGTACCTGACTAGTTACATAGCAAGATGGAGAAAAAGGCTGTTAGGTGTATCTTTGTAGGATATGACAGCCAAAGAAAAGGGTGGCAATGTTGCAATCCAACAACCGGGAAATGCTACACATCTCAGAATGTGGTGTTTGATGAAGCTTCCTCACGATGTTCCTCGAACAAGGAAGTACTACCGGACTCGGATGTTTTTAAGGAAATGTTAGAAATTTCTCAATTCTAGTTGAATTCAAGTGAAGCAGAGGTTGCAGACGACCATGTAGATGTTGAAGAAGGCATAGCTCAAAATCCTTGGCAAACAGGTGTATACCAAAGGCCAAGCGAAGAAGATGAGCTAAGTGGAGCAAGTACACCAACTGCACTTAGAAGGTCAACAAGAGCCCGAAAGCCAAATCCTAAGTATGCTAATGCCGCCATAGTAGAAGGGGCAGATGCAAAAGAGCCTGAGACATTTGAGGAAGCATCTCAGAGTTCGGAATGGATTAAGGCTATGGAAGAGGAAATTGCTGCATTAGAGCGAAATCGAACTTGGGAGCTCAAACCAAAGCCAAGAGATGTGAAGCCTATTTCTTGCAAATGGGTGTACAAGATAAAGCGCCGCACAGATGGATCAATAGAGAGGCACAAAGCTCGTTTGGTAGCTCTAGGATTCTCTCAACAATATGGACTAGACTATGATAAAATATTTAGTCCAGTTGCGAAGTTTACAACTGTATGAGTCCTACTAGCACTTGTAGCAAGCAAAAGTTGGAACTTGTGGCAAATTGACGTGAAAAATGCATTTTTGCATGGGGAGCTAGATCGGGAGATCTACATGAGCCAACCAATGGGCTTTCAGAATCAAGATCATCCTGAGTATGTGTGTAAGCTCCGGAAGGCTCTCTATGGGCTAAAACAAGCACCGAGGGCTTGGTATGGTAAGATTGTTGAATTTCTTACTCATAGTGGTTATTCAGTGACATTTGCGGATTCTAGCTTGTTTGTAAAAGTTAAAGAAGGGAAGCTAGCTATTTTGTTGATGTATGTAGATGATTTAATCATCACAAGAAATTGGGAAGAAGAAATTCTCCAAACCAAGGAGAATTTGTCAGTTCGCTTTCAGATGAAAGAACTTGGACAGCTCAAACATTTTCTTGGTTTAGAGGTCGACTATACTCAGGAAGGAATATTTCTCCATCAGCAAAAGAATTCCAAAGATTTGTTGGAGAAATTTGCAATGCTTAGATGCAAGCCAATCTCGACACCGATGGAGTCAAACGCCCAAATGTGTGCTCATGAAGGGAAAGATTTAGAAGATGCTACCATGTATCAGCAGTTGGTGGGTAATCTTATCTACTTAACTTTAACAAGACCAGATGTTTCTTTTGTAGTTGGTGTGATGAGTCACTACATGCAAAATCCAAAGAAGACTCATTTGGAATCAGTTCATTGAATCTTGAGATAGGTGAAGAGCACGCTTGGCTATGGTATTATGTACAAGAAAGGTGGAGATTGCAAACTAGTTGACTACTGTGATGCCGACTATGCAGGTGACCATGATTCCCGACGTTCAACTACTGGGTATGTCTTCATGCTTGGGTCCGGAGCAATTTCTTGGTGTAGTAAAAGACAACCAACGGTGTCTTTGTCAACCACGGAAGCAGAATACCGAGTAGTAGCAATGGCAGCTCAAGAAAGCACTTGGCTTATGCAATTATTGAAAAACTTACATCAACCAATCGAGTATGGTGTCTCTTTGTACTGCGACAACTTGTCGGCAATACGTTTGGCGGAGAATCCAGTTTTTCACGCAAGAACTAAGCATGTGGATGTGCGTCATCATTTTATCAGAGAGAAAGTCTTGCAAGAAGAAATTGAGTTGGAGCATGTAAAAACAGAAAACCAAGTTGCAGATTTGTTTACAAAAAGCTTGAGTAGCAACAAGTTCGAAAGTTTCTGTCATTAACTCGGTATGGTGAAAAGAGTAGAAGCTGGTGTTGAGGGGGAGTATTGAACAAACACAACACCAAAACGTGAAGTTGTGTTGAAGTGGTCAAATTTCAGTTTTACATGTCTTCAATAATGTAGTAGTGGAGTCCTAGTTTGTAGGGGTTTGTTTCTACGCGTTTTAGTTAGTGGGATATATTAGTAGGTCATTGTTATTGTTATCATGTTGATATTTTCTTGCTAAGTAGTTTTCAATGTTATGCCTATTTAATAGGCTTGTGATTTATTGAGTAAATAGTATGAGAGTTTTTTCAACAGCAATTTTTTTTTGTGTCCTTTTCTACTCTTTGCTCTCTTTAGAGGTTATTGAACCATACTTGCCGCTTGTTCTTTTTCAACGGACAGTCCTAACGTGATGCACTTTTTGCTTGTTCTAGTTGCATCTAATGCATTTCTTATTGATGGTTGATCTAGATAGCGTTACCTAGAAGCAGCACACTGTAGAGAGAAAGAGGAAGAGGATAGAGCATGAACCTATGGGATGAATGTGAAGAAGCCAGAGAAATAGAGACCCTGGAACAGCGTGCTGATGTAAATGCGTTCCGCCCTGCACAAGTAATATCAACATTTTCATCGCCACTTCTTGTAAGGTTTCTGAGTATTTACTTATTCCAGGTGCAAAGACTATCCTTGGACTCAAAATGAACAAAATCAGGAACATAATGGATCGAATCCATTCTTGTCTGCTACGATAGAGCTGGGCCTTTCTCATCTTGACATTTCACTTTTTAAATGAGACTTTTCCTTTTATGAGGAACTTTTTATTTTTGACATTGCCCAGTTTCGAGCAACCGTCACTTTCCCTCTCGGTTTGATGAAGGTTCCAGTTCGACATGGACTTGAAAATGATTACTGAGTAAGCCCACAACCACTCCACTCTTTTAACTAGATGGAGCAAAATATTTGGGATTCTGATGGATTACCAACAATTCCCAAATCTTAACCAGTTAGCTTGTGAATTTGAGGCTTCAGTAGGATCAGGGTGAGAAAAATTTTAGCCACTTAAGGCCATCACTTCACGTTCTGCCACATTTTCAGCAATGTAATAAGCTCCTGCTGTCACTTCATATTCTTCATCCAGCAACGTGCATATACACTATGAATCCTATGCAATGCTGATGGCCTCAAAAAGATTTCTGTCCGCTGCTAGGCATGTTGTTATTTTCCAACAAGAACAAGAAGCTCCATCCCTAAACCAAAAAGAGGACCTGGACCATTCATCTCTGGAGGTCAGGACCTCATTGAATGTTCACCGACAGATTACTCAATCCTAGAATATGATACACCAACAACAGTGAAGACATGCTGAGTATTAGAAAATTTAGGACATGACAGAACTAGTGAGAGGACCACTATAAGAATGAGCAAATAACATAATGTCAAGCAATCATATCTAGAACTAGGAAGTTCAGTGGGGTTTAGCAACAGCTTGCCCAAGTTTCCTTGAGACTCGTTTTGCATCTGCCACCTAGGCATAACACAATTTAAATCATAGGATACTGCAAGAAGCAAACCAAAGAGATAGCACCAGGCCATACAAACTCAACCCCTTTCATTTCCAAAGAATTTCCTGTACTTTCTCCTCTATCACTTCAAATTGAATTGGCAGTATATGCTTGTATCATAAGATGGGGATCATTGAATTGGTATGTACTACTGAACTAATGTAATAACAATCCTTTACTTTTTCTTGTTGCTGATAATATCCCTATGCAGAAAAAAGAAAACAGAGATAGGAAAGAGACGGAGAAAAGAAACAAAATTGCATACAAAAAACTCAACAAATTGAGACACATAAAAATCAAAAACAACTAAGGTGACCCCTGCAGGCGAGTAAGACAAAACAGAACCAGTTGCATAGATGATGGAACAGGCAAATTCCAAAATGCTCCCATAGTTTGAGATAAATTCAATATAGAGACCACACATACAAGGAGTAAACTACGATAAGAAGGTCCACATACATGCGGGCGCACGCACAAAAAAAAAACGAACGAAGAGTAGTGTCTTCCAATTGCAAGATATCTCTTTCTTTGTTGATTACTCATACTTCAAATCATTCCAAAGATGCCTCAAGTTCAAGCTCTTCAGAAGCACAGCTTGAGATCATTCATAATCATTGATGCAAAATTCAGTGCCTCTGACATCCGTAGAGTAATCTGTCACGAAGAGCAGTTTGACAAAGTCAACTTTCTCAGTTATCATTCACTCGTTTAAGCCCGCATGGATAAGAAATTTCCAAAACATGCCTTAGTTTTCCACCTTCAAGACTAAAGCATGACATACACAGGATCATCTGCATTTTGTCAACAACAAGGTCTGAGCTAAAGCGAAATTATGAAGCCGTCTGCCTAGTGACACCATCAGCTAACTCAAGGATGTGGAGACAAAATTGCCCTTTATCTCTGGCGAGCACTTCAGAAATTTTTGTGTATTTTAATCTCAAGATTCTCAAAGAGAACAATCCCTGAATGTTGCAATGTCCCGTCAAACTTCCGCAGCGGGTGAAATCCAACTCTTTAAGCTTCTTAAGATCTTTTATGGCTGCAGGAAATCCTTTTAGGTAAGTACCAACCATCTTTAGCACTTCAAGATTTTCCAAATATTTGACAGAAGGAGGTAATTCCCTAATTAAGGTCTCCGACAGGTCCATTTCCTGTAGTGAAACAAGCTCTCCAATGACAGCCGGAAGTTCTGTTAGGTTTTTGCAACTTCTTAAAATAAGCTTCCGAAGATTCTTTAACAATTTAATGGAATCAGTGACTTCACCCAATGCTTCACATTTGCAAGCACTGAGAATTTCAAGTGCCGGCAGAGAGCCTTCCTTGAATTTAAGTCTTTCAATTTTAGTTCCATCAATGAGAAGCTCTTTCAATGCTTTCATGGAACACAGTGCTTGTGGCAAATCTTTAACGAATTTGCAACACTTCATGTTTAAGGAAACTAAATTCTCAAAGTTAGAAATGGATTTCTGAGTCATTGGGCTTAATAATAAACAACCTTCCAGGATCAAGCATTCTAACTGCGTTGAGGCAGGGAATTCCAGACATGAATTGATCCAAGTACAACCTTTTAGGTTCAAGACTTTCAAACTCCCAGCCTTCTGCAAAAACAAAATGATTCAAATGTTTATTCCCTACTTCAATTATAACTCTAAAGATAAAATGCAGGGCGCATTTGTACATAAAAAAAGTGCACAAGCACATCTAGGCCTTACCTCCATCAATTGTTTCCAGTCTTCCAAATTCAATTTGACTGAGCTTGGGCATAAGTTGAGAATTACCAGGTTTTCCATTTTGAATGCAAACAACTTAGATTTCTCATGGCATCCGCGCCAATCAAGCCATACTAGCTTTGGAAGAAGATTCTCAGGATTTCCTTCAATATCAACATTGTCCAACTCAAGAAACCTCAGACTTGATAGATGATGAAATACTTCACCATCAACTTGATTAAAATTGGGGGTCACACGAAGAGCTTCAACCTTGCTGGTACCCTGCCAATTTGTTGAAAAAGTGCAAGTGTGAATTTCGAACAAAGATATATGCAATGAAATGATAATATAATCATCATATCTAGAAGGAAAACTTGTCTAGAATATTGGAGAAATCTCAGTGTGATTTACCTTTTTTTCGCGCAATGCTGTTTGGACATCGTTGTAATCCCATAGCCTGCTGCGCTGCCCGGGGTCTTTATCTTCTTTCTTGACAATTTCTCTTCCCAAGAATTTTAGCTGATGGTGCATCCAAAACTCATTTTCTTCTCCAATTTTTAGAAAAGACATACTTTGAAGGTCACCGACACCTCTATGTGGGTCACATCCACAGGCAGCCCACATGTAATAGGGGATTCTCTTTTCAACCCCTATAAAGAAACATGCTATGTCAAGAAATATTTGTTTTGCATTTTCACTCAAATGGTCAAAGTCTTTCTTCAACATTCGTTCCACTTCTTCTTCCAGCCCTCTTTTTAAATGATTCAGAGTCTCCATCCATATTTCTTTGCTCTTCCAATACAAATAGTTTCCCACAGTTTCAACAACAAAAGGAAGATTTCCGATAGCAGCAGTGATTTCGCTTGACATTTCATGGTAACCCTCTAGCGGATGATCTAGTCCAAAAGCATGCATACAGAAAAGTTCAAGAGCATGATTTTTACTCATTGATAAAACCTCATGTTCATGGATAACATTTACCTCATGTTCCTTGTTTTTTTGAACCTTGCAATAATTTTCGATGACATTTTTTCTTCTGGTCGTGAGGATGATAATGCTTCCCAGATCAAACCAAGTTAGCTGCTCAGCCAATGGTTTGATTTGTTTGAGGTCGTCCACATCATCCAGGACAATGAGAACTCTGTTTGTTTTGAATAGGTGCTGTATAATTGTGGTACCTTGATGGGAGGATTCCACCTTTGGACATTCTCCTCTCTTGAGGTCACGAATTAACTTCTTCTGCAGAGATACCACACTTTTTTGTTCAATCTTATCCCGAACATTTTCAAGAAAACTACAACCTTCAAAGAGGTGACTGATTTTGTTGTATACCACCTTTGCAAGAGTGGTTTTGCCAACCCCGGGCAGACCGCACACTACAAGCACCCATCTCCCTGTCATCTCCTTTTCTTTAACAATTTGTCCATCCTGATATTTGAAACCAAGCTTTCGCATCATCTCTGGCATGTCTCTATCTATTCCAACTAAATTTTTAGTCACGTCTTGCTCATCCATCCTCAAGAGTTTCCAAAGTTCAGAAATGAAATCCTCTAGTTCTTGATGCCTACAAAATGAGAAATGGAGTTCACCTTTTTTCATTTTGTTTTTATAATAGATAAGGGACGGGAGAGGTGACCAGCGGTAGCAACTCCCCCTTGATATTAAATTAACGTCCCAGATCACGTTCCAGATCAGTTATGGAATGGTTTGATTTCAAGGAAGGTATGGAGGGCACCAGACATCAATCAACCAAGAAAAAGAAAACATGAGGAAGACTGCAGAGAGAAGACCATACAATATATACACCTGCGTTGCGATTAGAAAGTCAAGAAAAAATTGGAATCTCCAGAAGTTAATTGGATCCCATAAAGAACGTGGTGGCATCTTAATATACAAGCCAATTCTCCTATCTTTTCTTTCCGCAAGCTAAACAAGTAAAGCACGATCAATTAAGCGATCAGACTTACCCGCTGAAGAGATCCTTGAAAACCGGTCCCCTAATAGCACCAATCTCTCTCAGAGCAGCCCTCCACTTTTCAATTGACCCGGGATATCTGTTTTTGCGCTCGTGCTCGGCAAATGCCTTTTCATATGTTCCCAGCTGAAGGCGAACGACGCAGGGCTCCACGCCAAAGAAAATGGGATGAATATCTTTACCCGAGTCCACCATTTGGGCCACTTCCATCAGGCAAGCTGGGCTAGAAGCGAAGTCCTCGGAGAATACAGGGATGCAGATGTCGGAATGCTTGATGGCTTCCACGATCTTGTTATCGATCTTTTCACCGTACTTGATCTCTTTGCGATCTAGAAATGCCACAATCCCCGAGCCTCTGAGCCGGTCGTAGAAGTACTTGACAAAACTGTCGCGTGAATTTGGTCCTCTGAAGCTCAGAAATACTCGATAGTTGCAAACGGCCATTGGAACACGAACACCCATTTGCATAAAAAAACTAGCTCGAATGGAGATCAGGATGATGAAGCTTGAGAGAATTTGTTCGAGTTCACAAATCTGAATCTGGAGCGTTGACCCCGTTACCCTTCTTAGCCTTAGTCTTAGTCTTGGCCCGAGTGAAGACCTGTCTACCTCTCTTTTCTTTTCTTGTTTTTTCATTTTATTCCTTCTGATGTTTTGGCAGTTCTATCCTTCCAATGACGGCGTCAAGATCTCCCGAAGGGAAATTATAACGCAGCGCACAACATTTAGGAAAAGTATTATGTCATTGTAGTATAGATGTTAAATAGAATTTGAATGATGGTTTCAATATGAGTTTTACATTACAGCCCAAATTCAATTTAATATATGAATACTAAATTCATTACATAATGACAATAAGTCAGATAACAAGGAGCCTAGCACTCCACACAATTTAATACCTGCGTGACACTAAATATGTTCTTATTTTTCATAGACCTTTACGCCTTTTGTTTTTCCATAAACAAATAGTCCAAACTTTGTAATTCTCCTGTACATGAGGTCGTAAATTTTGTGAGCAGTTAAAAATGGGAGAATACATTTCAACACTTGCTCTTGTCCACCTCTAATGTTTTTTTTCTTCGTTTTAGTTATAGACAGAGATTTAGTTACCCGGAGAACCAAGAACACCCTACAAGCCAAACCGGTTAAGTCCAGGTCTTTGACTTATGTAGGTAGTTTTGATCCAAAGCAATTTATACGCAATTGGTGAAATTTGAACAAGTAATTTACAGTATCTAACGACTGAGGGTTGCCTTAGTAGCTACCCTCACAACTTGGGTAGGGAGAGGTAAGGAGCTCGATTCCCCACATTCTCAGAGAGACTGGTGTGGAGACGTTTAGTTTTAGTTGTGGAGTTCAATTCTCACGCTCTGCATTGGACTTCATCCTAAATAATGGGTAATCAACTATGTCTGATATATGAACTTTCAAGTTTTTACTCTTTTGGATGATGCTATATTTCATTTAAGTAAATCGGGCTCCATACTTTCCCGAGAAAATATTTTCCAAAAGCTAGTCAAAGTAATCATACATATCTACTCACGTTGTTAAATATTTTTATACACAGTTAATCAATGTTAGAAGACGAAAATACCTCCATCTAACTGTTCAGGGACTAATATGGACTAACTATGCGGCCATGTCCATTCTGTCTCTATGAAGTTAAAGACCTTTGAAGATGTATTATCTTCATTAACGGAAGTAAACACGGCATTACAATGAAAGGACATTAGTAATCCTACCGTATTTCCAAATCACATTGCTCTTAGGCGATTTGCAATCCTCACACTGCTGTCAGGTTGTTCATTTGGGCTCGACTAACTACGTAGAGGATGTCCTGATATTCAATTTATTAGTGTTGCAGAAAATTGTTGGAAAATATGAAAAAAAAAAATGTCTGAGGCATGCAAGCACTTTCTTGAAAGATAATTTTGCCTCTTGAAATATGAAACTCGGTGCAATAATCTAAAGCGGCTATTTTCCCAGGATACAATAGATATTCTTCTTTACTCCACACAGAAAAATAGAGGGAACATGAACAACAAACAACCTTATATGTAAAACCCATCAAATAAATGAAAAGGAAAGAGAGAATTTCTTATTTTTGATATATTTAAAATGTGATTTGGAGATTCTCTTTATAGTCAAAAGAGAGTGTTCATAAAGAAACAAATCAAATCAGTCAGTTACAAAACTATTACAAATTGATGGCAATCATAAACCCATTAGAGCCGTTACAAATCATTAGCTTGAATATTTTAAAACTCGTTGAAATATCCAACAGTTAGATCCATAGCAAATCATGAGATGGGGAGAGATGGAAATGAAAAAAATTTAACCATTCTCCTTTGAAATTAGTTGGACTCGAGATGGCAAAGAGTTTATCGAGGATATAGATGAAGTAATATTCTAATCCTCCAATTCTATTGGCATGTGAAGTCGTTTCATTTGAATTTTGACTTTGCGATAAAATATCTTTCACCAAAAGTTGTTCTTCGATTTTAATTGACAACAAAACCTAAGAATGTAACTGTTACAGACAGAATCAAGCGTAATCAAATTATGTGGGAATTTAATTGATGACAAAACTTGAAAATATAAGGATACATCGTCAAAATTAATCGACAACGCGGTACCAGGATACAGCAATGATACACTCCAGAATTTAATCGACGACATAAATCCGAAATCTACAGTTAAGAAACACATTGGAATTTAATTGACGATGCGAGTCTGGAAATTAAAAACACGGTACAGGAAATTAAAGATAACTAAAAGATAACATGTTTGTTTATTTGTGCGCGAGGTTTGGGGCGTCCCGTAGTTGGGAACTGGTATTTATAGTGACCATGGCACAACTGCTCCAAAGCAGTTTCTTTGCGATTTTCGCCATGCATCCATATCTTCGAGATTCTCAATCCTATATTTTCACAATGTCATGACCTTGCGTTCAGGTGGTTTCACCTTTAAAATTGCCGCTTGATTGATTTATCCTTTTCCCATGATCTGCTGGATTTTGACTCTATCTCCTTCTTCACGATTTCTAATTGGAATATCACAACCGTTTCTTGGCACCTCTCTGACTTTCGTTTTTCATTTGGATTCTCAATTGATAATATCTTTCTTACGGCCTTTCCAACCAACTGTGCCATAACATTTGTCATCGTCAACCACCTTCGTATATCGATAGCTGAATAGTAGTCATTGATGTACGTCAATATCGATTACATTTCTGTGGTCGTCGATGATGGCCGACGAGCATAAAAATAACTTGTATTCTAGTCGCATGCCTATGCATATCGACGACCCGGTTAATTTTTGGAGCAAACATATGCCCCATTGGTGGAAAGTATCGCTTTCTGCTCTACCGAGTACTAGGATGCGTATTGTACCCGTGATGCTTCGTACTCTATATGCAAGCGACTATCTCATGGCGTCTTGACACGTTGCTTCAATCAACATGATTCATGAATCACTTCCGTTATAGATCATATCTTTACGGATCGTTGCCCTCTGCATCGTCGCCCTCTACATCGTTGCCCGTTTTTGAAAAGTATAAATTCGGCCAAGATTTGATTTTACCTCACTTCTTTCTTTGTCCTTAGCCTTAAACCCTAATCTTTTGCCAGTTTAAACCCTTGGTCTAAGTTCCGCTTGTTTTCAGTCCTGCTATTTCCGTGGCTCCTAAACCTCCCAGATACTACTCTGTAGATTATATTGCCAAGTTCGACAAGTTGCAGGAGGAAGAGTGTTTACGCTCTTAATTGATGGACCCCTAGAGTTGTCATTAGATGGATCCTTAGAACTGTCTTCTCGATAAATCATTCCGACCGTCTTTCGAGCAATACCTTTATACCTATTTCCACCCGTCTTTCGAGCGATACCTTTATACCTATTTCCACCCTTGGAGAGAGGTTGCGACAATTACTAGTGAATTCCGGTCATTGTTAAGTTGTTAGCCGGAGAGTGGACGTAGCCTTAGGTATAAAGATGAACCACTATATATATATTGCTAATCTATCTTCAGTGTTCATCATCTACTTTAATTTGTTCACTATCATCACACACTGATCAACTCATCATACAATATGGTTTGTTGATTGTTATTATTCTGCGAAAGTTTTTTAGTAGCTTTGCTCAACCTATTCAACCCCCTTCTAAGTTGCCTCATTACCCTAACAATTGGTACGAGAGCTTTGTTGACTTGTTATTTGAAATGCTTTCCTTTTAAGTATAAAAATCTATTTGAATGACTAACCTTAGCAGCCTTCTTGCTTGTAATTCTCATACACCAAAGATTATTTTATGACACAAATGACTTTCATTTAATTTTAATATCTTAGAATCCAATTGGTTATAAAAAAAAAGTTAAAATGGACAAAAAAACAATTGAAATCCCATTCTAGATGTGGGTCATGTATTCTTGCTAATTAAAGCTTTAATTGATTTCATTCAAGTAATTTGATTTAGTCCAGTAAAAAAATTATACTAAATAAATAAATTCACTTCGAGAAATGAAATAACTTCTGTATACATGTAACACGATCCATTAATTTTTTTTTTCTTTTAACTACGTGGATGTCAAACGGAATAAATTATACCCGTTACTTTGATATTACAAAAATAGATATTTTGTCTCAAACATGCAATAAAAGTTTAAAGAAAAAAAAGTTAACATTGCAATTCAGCTAAAAAAAAGAAAATTTTATATTTGTCTTATTTTAAATTTTTACATTTTGAATAGACTAATATCAAATGTAGATTTCATTATTATGCATGAAAGATCACCTTTTTATTTATATTTTATGTTCTCAGGAAACTCAACATTATGACGTTTAGTTAGACAACATTAATCTTAGACCTTCATAAAGTTTGATGTTTATTCACAAAATTGTAAAACAAGTTACACATATCTCATCTTTTTCTCTTACATAACACCTCATATCAACGGATTACTAATGATTCAAAACGATGCCCGTGCCTAGTATCAAATAAAGCCCCCGTTTGCTTGACTCCTCCTCGCCATTAAGCTACTGAAGTCCCCAGCTACTGCTTTAATTAGTTTTTTACTATTAGTTTACTACAACAATTAAAAAGTCTTGAGAAAGACTTGCACGAGAGACCGCCAGGCAGCGTCAAAATGTGAGCGCCTTCAATAGATGATCCACTATCAGCAAGTGTCAAACAGCACGTAGTATTTTTGGCCTTACAAAACACGAGCATGCAATATGAGAGGAAGCTCAAATACTTTGAAAGGAAATATCAGCAGAAACAATAACAATTATCTGGATAACTTATTGAGCATTACCAAGGCTAAGTAGAACAATGACCGGTTTCAATGACCTTGTTATCCAAGTTACACAATGATGAAACAATGCTCCACCAAATGCGTACCAGACGTGATCTCAAACACCCAGCACCAACTCTTCGAAACAAAGACAGATTCTAAAGATTCAGACACCTTTTCCTTCAATTTTGGATTCAAATGCACATTAACCAAACAAGAGGGAAGTGCTGGCTACTTAGGAAGCATGTCACAGTGAAGTACATCAAGAGTCTCCAGCTTGGAAAGATGCTGGATTTCAGGAGGTAGGCTGGAAATAGCAGAATATCGCAGCGTCAAGATTCTCAGATTAATAAGCTCCCTAATGTCTCCAGGAATCTCCCCTTCTAAATTCCTACATGAGGAGGCATGTATTTCTTCAAGGCTACGTAGACGCCAAATAAAACTAGGAAATTCGCTTATGAAGCAATAGTCCATCTTTAACACTCTCAACCTCAGCAAATTTCCAAAGGAATCTGGCAATTCTGAAATGCCTGTTCCCGAAATATCCAGCTCCTCTAAAGAGCTTCCCAATTGGCCAATGGACTCTGGAAGTTCTTGTATCCAACGACAATTCCTCAATGACAAGCGTCGGAGTTTCACCAGCTCTCCAACTCCATCAGGGAGTTTCGTAATCTTTGAATTATCTATTGAGAGTGTTGAAAGGGATGTCAGGTGTTCAATTGAATGGGGCAGGAAACTCAATGACAAGCAATTGGAGGCAGAAAGAGTTTCAAGTTTCTTTGAATCACCTCCCAAGGGAATATCACGCAAAGAAGTCTCATCAATGAGGAGCTCTTTCAAAGCTTTCAAGGCACCCAGTTCGGCAGGCAACCTGTTGAGTTCAGTGCAGGACTTCAAATTCAGGCAAAGCAATTTTTTGAGACCACCGACTGAAGGATCTAAATGGACCAACCGAGAGCATCGCTCTAGAATCAGTATCTCCAAGTTCGGGAAGCTAGAAAATGTCGGACTTATCAGTAAGTCAGTACAACCAGTGAGATTTAAGACTTTCAATTGCTCCATCTGTAAAACAGCAAACATCATAAGGTCAATTGCCAAATAATTAACAGAATAAATGCATTAGAGCAGTAAATAGGACACCACCTTGATTTTCCTCCAACCTCCCCAGTCTTCGGTGACTTTGCTCCATGAAAGATCAAGAATGACCAGTTCAGTCAGACTAAATTCTGCTGCTTCGAAATCCCTTGGGCACCCTTGCCAATGAAGCCACCTTAACTTTGGAAATACATTTGCAAAATTTCCATTCATTTTTGCATGATCCAATTTCAAGAACCTTATGCTTGGCATGCTCTTGAAATCGGTTTCTTTAAATGAATGGAGATGAAGATTTTTGAAGTCAAAGCAAAGGGCTTCGACCTCTTCCATTCCCTACATTTGCCAAGAGTAACAAATCAATCTGAAGCTATAAAACACAGCGGAAAATTTTGCTAAGTGAAAAGGACTAAGGTGATTCCTTTTCCATGCATGCAAAGAAGACTTATAGAAGGTAAAATAACTGAAGACCTGGATAACAAATTAGACCTTATACGTCAAGACTTTCATTTTACAGAAGAATAAAAACACATTGAAACAAAAGCCTTACCTCTTTCCTGTTGATTACTTCCAGGTCTGTAACATGCATGTATTGTCTACTGCGCCTTCCAGGATATTTAGGTTCTTGATCCATAGTTCTGCTGAGGCGCTTCAACAGTTTATGCATCCACAGCATGTTGTCTCCTCCAATTTTTGCTAGGGGCATCAAAACATGGTGAGAAGGCAAAAGATCTCGATCGGGCCACATATATGATGCAATTCGGCTGTCCATGCCATTGGCAAACCATGCTATGTCCCAAAATATTTGTTTCTGCTTTTCATCTAATGCATCATAACAGATTTTCAAAATCTCCTTAGAATCCTTCAAAATCTCTTGCGAGTTCTCCTTCTGTGGTTTTATCAAGTCCTCTATCTCCCTCCAATCCTCTATTGTTTTTCCATGTAGAAATGAACCGATAACCTCAATAACAAGTGGAACCTGCCCCGTAGCTTTGACAATACGCTTCCCAATTTCAATATAGCCAGGAATTGAACAGTGTGTTCCTATAGCATGCTTGCGAAAAAGTTCAAGAGCTCGATAATTATCCATCTCATTCACTTCATACATACGAGCCAAGCCTCGAGAAACATATGTTTGGAGAATTCCACCATTTTCTAAAGTAACAATTATTCGACTTCCAGGACCAAACCAGTCAAGCTGGTCGCCTACAAGATCATCAAGATGAGACTGTTCTTCCACATCATCTAGGACAATAAGAACTTTCACAGTGCGAAATACATCTCGGAAAAACTTGATTCCTCCTTCAAACGAAGCAACATCTCCATCTTGTTCAAGAACATCACATATCAACTTAGTTTGCACAAACTGAATACCACCAAGATTTCGTGTTGTTTCTCCAATCTCTGCGAGAAAGCTACAACTATCGAAACAAGAGGAGAGTCGGTTGTATACAGCCTTCACAATAGTTGTCTTGCCGCTTCCATTAGTTCCACAAATTCCAACAATGCGCGGTCCAACCTCATCATCCTCTATTTCCAATAACTTGATTACATCCTTCACTCGATCATCAATACCAATTACATGTTCAGTAGTGGCAACTAAAGTCTGCAATGGCTCCAAAGGAAAACTAGGAAGTTTCAACTCCTTGAGATGTCGAAGTGGTGGAATCCACTCCAAATTAGGACACTCCCATATCTTTAATGTAGACAGATTAGGAAGCGATGAGAGGGTATGAATATCACTTTCTGTGTACTCCACCATAGGTAGCTTACCAATTTCCAAATGCTTGAGGCTAGTGAGCTCACCCAGTGATGGGAGAATTTTGCATCCTGCACAATCAAACAACCGTAGCTGAACTAACTTGGGCATGCAAGACATCCAGCTTGGAAACCTTGTGCCCCCATAGCCTCTTATTTCTAAGCTTCGAAGATTTAAGCTTGGCTGCAGCTTTTGGAGTAGAATTTCATCACTCTCCTTTCTGGTAAAGACTAATACTAGTGAAACTAAGTAATCCTTCTCCTTCAAGTTCACAGAATTTGAATTTGCTACCGCATCTTTTAATTGTCCCTTAACTTCAATTCTGAGGCTTCCTCTCAAATTGCTTAACCTGCTCAACTCCCCTAGCCCACTGTATTTCTCTGAACAAGAATCATCCCCGGGCAAAAGGAAATCTGTTAGAGTGTGCAAAAGAGTCAACTGGCCCAACCCATGTGGCATATGAGATAGGGCCTTACAATTGCTAATCTCCAGTTGCCTGAGGTTGACCAATTTTCTTATATCCCTTGGCAATTCCGTTAGCTTGTAACACATATTGAGTTTAAGTACCTGCAAGGTTTGCATTCTTGTCATAGAATCAGGAAGCCTTACAATTCCTTCATTTTCAGAGAGATCTAGAAATGTCAGGTGCTTCAACTCACAAATGGAACTTGGCAACTTCTCAATACCACTGTCATGCCAATCCAAGGCACGTAAGAGCTTGAAACTAGAAATGAATTTGCGAAGAGTTTGCTCATCCATTTGAATTTCACAACTCGAGCTTTTTCTTTGAATAGTTATGATGAATGTCCTCAGAAGATTTGCTCCGAGAATATTTGGATATCCCAGTGATAAATCTAAAGTTGAATCACACGCTACATGACGAGTTCTTGCTTCGATTAACAACAGTGAGTGACCGATTCTTTTATACTCAGTTCCAGCAACACGGCGTGCTAGGTCATTCATTAAATCATGCATCTTACAAGACGTCACCTTTCCAAATTCGTCTTTAGTGCAGTCTTGAAAGAAATTCCTCCTGAGTAGATCCATGAAATAGTCATGACCAATATCTTCCATCTCCTGATCTCCGTTGCCTATGGGCGGGATAAATCCTTCTGCCATCCAGAGACTCGTCAACATTTGTTTATCAATCACCCAATTCCATGGAAACAATGAACAGAAGGCAAAGCACTGTCTTAGATGGGATGGGAGATAAATATAACTAAGCTCAACTATTGAACCTAAGCCACGAGAATGTGCAGAGACTTCTGGGATCTCGTGCTCGAAATGTGACCACTCGACTGCAGTTTTCTTGAAGAATAATAGACTTCCGATCATTCGTATAGCCAGAGGGATTCGACCACATTTTTTTACTATCCGTTTCCCAACAGTTCGCTTAAATGAATCTCTAGTCTCTTCTTCTTCCTCACATGCCATTCTCATCAATAAATCTAAAGACGAGTTTTCTGGAAGGGGATTCAGACAATAATAAGATGGGGTTGTGCCCGTAAGGTCCGCAACTGAACGATCGCATGTAGTTATCAGAATCTTGCTTCCTTGGGCACCTCCCATCAATAAACTTTTCAAGCTCCTCCATCGTTCAGGATCCACATACCGTAGATCGTCAATAACTAGGAGATATTTTTGCAATTGCTCCATGTCATCTGCTCGCTCTGTTATCTCTCTTCCTCTGATATTTCGCAATTCCCTTTCGAGATTACGGAAGTGGTAACCCACGCAGATCCATATCCTTAAATCAAAATGCTTCTTGACCATGTCATCTTCGTATAGACATCGAGCAAGAGCAGTCTTTCCAATCCCACTCTCACCATATATTGAAAGGACCGGAATTTCTTTTCCAGTGTCAGAGTCTAACAAGAACTTCATAATTACGCTTTTAGCATCCTCTCTCCCTATAATCTCCTCCTCATCGTGCACAAAGGAGTCCGACCGCTCTCTGTTCCTCGCTCCTCTCCCTACTCGCACATCCTCCGCGCTCTCTCGCAAATCAAAATCCCTCCCTTTATCAGCGATGAATTCTATTCTCTCCCTAATATCCCTCGCACGGGCGCTCATATCCGGCCTTAAATCACGTTCGTTTAAAGGCGAAAAGGAGGTAATTACCTGCTTCGATTTCTCACCTTTGCTCGGCGATTCTCGTCGCATAAAGGAGGTAATTACCTGCTTCAATTTCTCATATTTGCTCGGCGATTCTGGTCGCACAAAGGAGGTAATTACCTGCTTCAATTTCTCATCTTTGCTCGGCGATTCTGGTCGCATAACTTCAAGGTTCCATTCTTCGAGTAAGTCCTCTGCATCATAGAAAGCAACTTTGAGATCGTCAAGCCATCGTTCGATTTCATGGTCTTGGGGTCTCCGGCATCTGAGGCTCCGACTTTCTGCATCGTGCACCATATTTTGGAGAAAGGAAACGGCTTTCTCGAGATTGTCAAATTCGCCGCCAAAAATCCATAATTGTCCATCCTTCGCGAAATCATCCAGAAGTCCAGCTACCCTCGAGAGGATTGCCTCCGCCATGGCTCTTCGGGGGGTTGAAGGGGATCCTGCTGCTCCTCTTTTTTCTTTCGGGAGGATGCTCTCGAGATGCTATGTCGCGACGGCCGCGACTTGTTAGGGCTCGATCTTCTCCCCCTTCTAAGTTTTCTAAAGAACGAGCCCCGATCAGTGCGGAAAAGACGGAAATGCCCTCGCTCGACATTACGGGGATCGATATGACCGAGCTTTTTACCGTGCCAACACCAATTCCCCCGTTCTCTCCCTCCCTCTCCGTGACGTTAAAAGGCCCTTCCAGATCCAACATAAATAGTAGATTTACGGCATTTCCTAATCACGTTGCTCTTGGGCTGTTTTCAAATCCTTACACCGGTGGGCCGTTCGATTGGGCTCGATCAAGCACATTACGTAGAAGCCCCCGTTCTCACATGTGATAAATTTTTTTACCATAAAAAACTCTAAACTAGTATACATGTGACAAGTTTACCCTATGTTAGTTTCCGTTAAATTTTACCATGAAATTACTAAGTTGGATGATACGTGACAGTTAACGGATGTGCCAGTTTAAGATTTTACCTCTTTGTTTGTCATAGATTTATCAATTTGTGATTTTTTACGGGTTAAAAAATTAATTTGGAGTAAATTTGTCACATGTGTATCAATTTGGAGTTTTTGATGGTCAAAAAATTAGTATAAAGTAAATTTTATCACGAATGTACCAATTTGAAAATTTTCATGATATTAATCCTATTATTTTTATAGGCAATTCCTAAACAAGAGCTTGTTGTTATATATTATAGGAAAAATACCACCAAAAACCCCAAACTATATCACTTGTGATAAATTTACCTTGAACTTTTTTTAATGCGAAAAACCTCAAACTATGTCACTTGTGATAAATTTATCCTGAATTTTTTTTTATGACACGAAAATTTCCAAACTATGCCATTTGTGACAAATTTACCCTGAACTTTTTTTTGTGACACGAAAAACCTCAAACAATGCCATTTATAACACATTTACCCCATAATACTTTGACCCATGGGCATTTTCTTCTTTTTCTTTTTTCTGTTTTTTTCCTTTTTTTTCTTTCTTCTCTCTTCCCTCCACAGGCCATGGTGAAGGGAAGTTGGCGAGGGCAGCCCTCACCGACGCTGGGTTGGGCGAGGGTGACCCTCGCCGGTGTCAAGCAAGAGTTGCCCTTGCCGAATCTAGCGAGGGCGACTTCACCCGACTCAGGCGAGGGGTGCCTTCACCGGCGTCGAGCGAGAGCGGCTCTTGCCCAATGCTGGTGAGGGCAGCCCTCGCCCAACCCAGCGCTAGCAAGGACCATCCTCGTCGGCTTCCCTCCACCGGAGAAGAAAGGAAAAAAAATAGAAAAACGAAAAAAGACGAAAATGTCCATAGATCAAGGTATTGTGAGGTAAATATGTTACAAGTGGCATAGTTTAAGATTTTTCGTGTCACTAAAAAAGTTCAGGTAAATTTATCACAAATGGCATAGTTTGAGATTTTTCGTGTCATAAAAAAAATTCAGAGTAAATTTATCACAAGTGACATATTTTGAGAATTTTATGATATTTTTCTTATATTATTATAGGTGTTGTTACCCTGTACCTACTACCTATCATTCGCCTGTCAATATCTTAATAGATTAGAATTGGTGGTTGACAGCTTGTTGATCAAATACAAGGAAAAGTGGTTTCCAGTGCTACTCTCACATTCAGCTGCTCCTACTTTTTACTATCTTTTTTCAAACTTTTTTTCTTTTACTTTTTTAATGTAATTTTTCATTATTTTTCTATGTATAAAGCTATAAATTTTTATGTACTTAAAAAATATATAATTGACGTACCAAAATACAGTATATTATTGTTTCACCGGAATTTAATCAACGACAAAATATTTTTCACCTAAATTCTTTTTTCAGTTTTATCAAGAAAAAATGGGTTTTGTGACGATTTCGGATAGCAGTCTTATCAATGGAGCACAAGGAACAAATATACTTCAACGGAATTTAATTAACGATGATGTGTGATGGGATAAAATGCTTCACTAAAATTTAATTGACGACGAAATATTCTTGACCGAAATTCTTTTTTCAGTTTATCAGGAAAAGACGGGTTCTGTGATGATTCCGGACAGCAGTCTTGTCAATGGAACACAAGGAACATATATGCTTCGACGGAATTTAATTAACAATGAAGTACGATAACATAAAAAGCTACACCAAAATTTAATGGACGACGAAATATTTGGAAACAACAATTAAAAGATGACATTGATAAAAGATAATAGATTTTTGTCATAATTGTTAAAGGTTTACAAAGAATATGATGTGGTCATTTAAAACATACAATCGACAATTACAAACAGTTATTTAATTTAAAAATGTAACTTCATCATCCTATCTTCAAGACAAATAAAATTTTAATTTTATCTGCGGTTTCAAGAAGTTACATTATTTGCAATTTCTAATTATCTAGTAACAACATCTAAAAGAGTTTACATATCCGAAAAATATCGCTACTTGGCACTGACAAGTTAATGTTGATGTCGATGACTTCATCCTAAATAACTAATGTTTGTCGTCGATAACTTTCTTGGTTGTTGATGCACTTCAAGTTGTCGACTTTTCTTTTCATTAATGACTTTTGATGTTCCCCAAATTGCTATTATCAACTAAATTTATCGTTTGTCGATTATAACAAAAAATTGATCATTTTTTTATATCAACATATGCGCCCATTTAAAAAATTGAATGATTCATCGATCATTTGATTATTTTATCTTGGTCATATTCATCATCTAACTCATATATTTCTACTAAAGCCATGTTTTGTGGAAAGTCTTCATGTGGCCCTTTATCTCTGTCTTTTAGTAGTTGTTTATATTTAGATACTGTTAGGGCTAACAATACATCATAGATGGGGTGAATAGGTTGAATGAGAAACTATAAAAAAACTATTTTGAAATATAACAAGTTAAATTTCACCAGCAGTACAAACTGTTAAAAATAATCAAGGGTGTTGCTAATGAACAGATGATGTAATCAGGTGTGCTAGTAATTAAGAGATAGAAGATGACACACTGAGATTTATAGTGGTTTGGCTTTATCCCCAATTCCAAGTCTATGTCCACTTTCCAGACTAATAGCCACAACAAGGCTGGAATCCACTAGTAATCATCATTGTAAGTTACAACTTGACTCTACTATGATTACAACTCAGTAGCACCTCATAGAGACATTATCAACAACGCAGTCGCTATCAATAAATACAAAACAAATAAAAAAACAGTCAAAAGCTATAAAACTCAGTTTGTTTGTTTCCACCAACCCTCACTACTTCTCTTGGATTGAATATATAGGCATGCAACCTTTTTTGCAACTCCACTCCATGAAATAGCCATTGGTTCTACCGTTGCCAATAGCAGAATAGCTCTTTGTCGCTCATTAGTGTCAAAATGGCTCTTTCTGACAATGAAAGTTTCCCAAACTAGTCAAACTGCTTTTGTCAGAATCTATCTCCTATCAGAATTGCCATAACTGCTCAGATCCATCTCTAGTGCTCCTTATATGAATTCCAATCCTTTGTAACGGCTAGTTTCATCTTGATCAATGTTCCAATTAGTTGAGCAAATAAATAGCACCTTTCAAGACTCGATGTCAGCACGATCCTTTACCCATAATTAGGAGTGTAGATTATCAGCCGTTTATTGATGCTATCTACTAACAAACTCGTGTGGAATGACTTCAAATCAATCATCTAATGATCCTGTTGACTTCATTAACGTCCAAAGACTTCCACGGACATTAGCATCCCCGATGATTCCTCATCTTTACTAATTAACCATATCAGTTTCCAAATACCTCCAAGGATATCAGCATCTCTGTTCATTTCTCGTCTTCACTAATTTGACAGAGTCAGCTTCCAAAGACTTCTAAGGATATTAGCATCACTACCGATTCCTGGTCTTCACTGAATTCACTGGATCATTGACATTATCACTGTCTTTCCACCTAATATGAAGATAACTACTCCAACCAACAATCCGTTGTCCCGATAATGATTCGCTCTCTTCTATTTTCTGGTCCTTCCAAGCATATTGACGGTTGTGACTCTACCAAGCTGTTCACTTCCACAAGCGCAATCCTTCCAAGCTTCAACAAACATTACAGTTCTAAGCTTGTTCACCATTATCAAGGTCCATCCAACTATTCACCTTATCTTGGCCGTTCCAAGCCATCACAAACATCACCATTCTTTTCAACTTGTTCACCCTTGATTAAGGTCCTTCCATCTTGTTAGGGACAAACGATTCCAAGGTGCGTAGGTTCTAGACCTAAAACCTGAAACCTATCCTGTCGGGACTAGTTCTCAGTTTTTGGAACTTGGAACCCACCCTGAACACCCGGAATCGGACCAGAACTGGCCTGGTAGGATCTATCTGATCCGGTTCTCGGGTTTACAAAAAACTGGCGCTCACCCCCAGAGGTCATGGACTTGCATTTCATGGTGATTACATGACCAATGTTTAATTAGAGCTGTTAGATGATACTATCTCTCAATAGACAGAGAAAAAATATTGATGATCCAATAGATAAAAGATGCAAGAGCATGATGCCACGAAGAAGGTAGCACTAGCCTGGCCCAACTTATGGACCAGTTCGATCAAATTGAATCTCTTGAATGTCATAATCCTCTGGTTCTATTAGCGTCTGAAGTCAATTAAATTGGTCATCAAATTATTGAACATTATATAATAATATTTTGGACTTCATTTTCATTTTATGCAGAACACTAAGGATTTGTCATATTAGTTGGTGTGAATAATCCTATATTTAGGTCTTGAATTCAAGTTTTAGCCTGCTTCTTGGAGACTCGACAATCAGGTCGAGTCAGTTTGCATCTTTTGGTCATACTGACCTACGACGTAACTCAATGATAATCAATTGAAAATCAAGTAGGGCCAGTTCGCACAAGCTAACACAACTTATCAATGCAAAAAGACGAAAATACCCTCATTTTTGCACTTGACAGGGATTAAACTCAACTCACTAGGCCACCAATTCCCACTCTCTGTCTCCCTATGACGTAAAAGAAGGGTTAATACCACGAACAACCTCAAACTAGTACGCCTATGATAAATTTATTTCAAACTTATTTTTTTTACCACAAAAAGCTCCAAACTTGTATACATGTGAAAAATTTACCCTCCGTTAATTTCCGTTAAACTTTACTGTCAAATTGCTTAATTGGGTTATACGTAATAGTTGATAGGTATAAACAGTTTGAGGTATTACCCTCCGTTTGTCACAGGTGTACCCGTTTCTAGTTTTTCATGATATTAATCAAATTTAACAGAACTAATGGAGAGTAAATTTGTTGCAAATGTACCAGTTTAGGATTCTTGGTGATCAAAAAATTAGTTTGAGGTAAATTTATCATAAGTGTACCAGTTTGAGGTTTGGTGGTCAAAAACTTAGTTTGAGGTCCTTACAAAAAAAAAACTTAGTTTGAAGTAAATTTATTACAAATGCATCAGTTTGAGATTTTTCATAATATTAACTCTAAAATAAATCATAATTTTTTATTGTAATCCGCGAACGAGTAGGACCAAGTGGATCTATGAAGAAAAACCCCGTGATCCACTTGGCACATGGACCACGTGGATCCATGCGCCACGCATGGACATTGTTGCTCAGCCCTTTTGGTCAAAAATTCCGAGGTTCTTAAGTTTGAATCGTTATCCAGGTGATACTGCACTCCACGGCAATCGAGTAATGTGCCGCCATTTCCCATTCTCTCTATGATGTTAAAAGAGTTTCGAAGTTACATCATCTTCAGGAACGGAAGCAAATGCGGCATTGCAATGGAAATAGGATCAGTAAAGAGATAATCAACATTGAAAAATCTACCGGAAGAGAGGATATATGTAGATTAGTTAAGCCAAGAGCACCATTCAAAGCATATCAGAAGAAAGCTGTGGATTGGGATAAGCAAGAAAAGTTTTTTCCTTTCCTAAATTCTAATGCAATGTTTAAGCAAAGTAGAATAACTTGACGTGACAGCATCATTGTTACCACTAGACCTATCAAAATGAGCCATCAACGAATTTCTTAATTCATATTTGACGAGCTAAGTTGTTATATGAAATAATTATATTCAATAAATGGGTTATAAATGAGTTTAGAATGGTAAAACCCAAAATTATATGTGTGTTAAATGGATTTACAACTTATTTAAACCCAATCCATTTCTATAACTCTCTTTTCACTCTTTCTCGTGCTCGCTCACTCCGCGCTCTCACCTCAGTTTAGGTATAAGTTTTCCTACATTAGGTTACATATGTACGTGTTTTAGTAGTATGGACGGATATGGGTCACTAGGATAATGACATAAATGATCCATGAACTTTAATCTAACGTACAATGTGGCCCATGAATTTTAAATTTGTTCGATATGGTTCCTGAACTTTAGCCCAATGTGCAATGTCATCCATGAACTTTTAATTTATTCAATGCAGTCCTTAGATTTTTGGTACATGTTCAATTTAGTCCTTGGACTATATGAAAATGTTCAATATTATCTTTCTATAAATTCAAATTCACAGACAACATTAAACATTAAATTAAATATATACCAAAAATCCAATTATCACATTAAACAAATTAAAAGTTTAGGGACGACATTGCACGTTGGGCTAAAGTTTAGGGATCAGATTGAACAAATTTAAAGTTTAAGGACCACATTGTACATTGAGTCAAAGTTCATGGACTATTCATGCCATTTTACCCACAATTATTTCTCAAAACCAATGTTTCCTCGTCCATATATATCACGTAGAAACTTAATAAAAAAAGAAGATAAAGTGATTTCGCATGTAAAAGGTAAGCTACCTGAAACTCATTCTTGAATGATATACGAGATCATTCCTTTAATCTTAGAAGCAATATTGCAAGTCTTCAAATACTTGTTTCTGAAAAATGGGAATGTAGAATCAGATAAATTCTCGGGGTTGTTGTACTAATTTCTCATCCTCAAATCCATCCTTCTAATTGAATTTTTTAAATTAAAAAGGATTACGCAATACACATATTGTCTAGTCAGGAAAAGAAATAATGTCAAATTTGGCGACAACAAAGAAAGGCTCGTTAGTCCCCTTTCTCTCGTAAATTTCCGTCGTGTCAATCACGTGGAAGCCTCCTCCACATGAGCTCTCTCAAGACTAGTCAACTCAAGAAATAGCTTTTTGCTAGCAATTCTTATCGGAAATTGTACTAATCTCTCTATGTCTACTGACTAGATCATTCTTTTTTTTTTTTATATATCGTTCCGTCTAGATCTGATGTATTTGAAAATAAACAGAAGTTGCCAGAAAAAATAAAGGTAGAAACAGAGCAGTGTTTGCTTGCGCGTGTTCTGTCTAGCGTTGACCTCCTCGTGAACTGCGGTAGGCCGGGGTGGATGGGCACAAAGTCATTCGGTAGTTGGCATCCTTGCCCGTCCTTGCCGGGGTGGATCATTGAAAACGGACACCAACTTTGTCCGAATGATCTCATATTCCGAATTCAGGAGTAAATGATTGATCATCTACGATGGATCGAGTTCGACTCTAACCAAGCATCATTTCACGAGTCAACTGTAGCATAACATCTATTGAAATATACCTCGAATTTGAGCTAAAAAAAAGCATTTTATTTTAAATAGGTTTCCTAGTTCGAAAATATTTTCTATATTGGATCCAATTATTGCCGATACATAAGAAGTGAATGGTCTTTGTGAAGAGTATCAAAGAGGCTTCTTATTAGTAAATTACACCATGAGTGTTTTTTAGTGTTGAAGCCAATTAAATCTTGTAAGTAAGATTTGTGAATTCTTTCGTGAGATTGATAGATTATTTTGTTAAGAACTGTATTGAAGTAATTTATTTATTGCTTTCTTTTCTTGAGTATTCATTAATGGTTGTGCACCCGCATGATCACCTCACATATTAGAGACAAGTTAAAATCGATTCAAATTGCCTGCAAAATAATTTTTTTAAAAGAGAAAATTTACCAAAAGTGCATTAGAGTAACATAGCGTAATCAAGTGCCAAAATCCATAATCTCTAGTTCGCAAAAGTAAAATAAATCTCTCAAATATTTTACTTAGAATCTAATTGACCCACCAAAAAATAGATTAGTGACGACTCCAAAATGAAAATGACTTGCATGTTAAGTATTGAACCTTAAGTCGCGAATTGGTATGCGCTTGGGAGAGTCTGAGCTAGGAATAAGCTTAATAATACATTAGCTAACCCCAAGGTGGTTCACCATTCGGGGATGTCGTGACAGTCGTGTTTAATATCGTCAAAGAGAAGTCTATTATGGGTTTGATGAAAGCCCCGTCAGATATGTACGAGAAGCCCTCTGTGATCAACAAGGTCTATTTGATGCGATATTTGTTTAAGGGATAATGATACAAACAGTCTCTAAACTTTAGCTTAATGTGCGATTTGATTCCCGAACTTTTAATTTGTTAAATGTAGTCCTTGAACTTTAGCCTAATATTCAATGTGGTCTCTGAACTTTCAATTTGTTCAAAGTAGTCCATGAACTTTTGTTATATGTTCAATTTAATCCTTAAACTAGATGAAAATGTTCAATGTAGTCCCTGAACTTAAATTAATGGAAGGACTACATTGAACATTTTCATATAGTTTAGGAATTGAATTGAACATGTACCAAAAGTTTAAGGATGACATTAAACAAATTAAAAGTTCAAAGACCACATTAACCATTGGACTAAAGTTTAGGTACTACATTGAACAAATCAAAAGTTCAGATATCAAATTGCACATTGGGCCAAAGTTCACGGATTGTTTGTGTCATTTTCCTTTTGTTTAACTTGAAGATGAGCGAAGGTACATCAGTTGCTGATCATATCTGTTGACACTTAAATTTTACCGAACATTTAGTGTAATTTGCATAGAAAATTAGGGATTAAATTTTAACCCCTAAACAAAAATATTTAAATTGCATAACATGTAATTTAGGTTCATTTTAATTTCATTGCATTTTTGCATCGAATTGGCGTTGGCGAATGAGCTTAAATTTCATCGAATGGAACTCGGCTCGCTCGGGAATGCAAGAGCCGGGAATTACAAGTCGAATGGGCTCGGTCGTTTTAACTTGAGCTTAATTTAGCCCATTTAATTTGATTAGAGCCTAAGCCCAAGTCTAAGCCCATTAGGATTAGAGCCCATCCTAATTGACCTAGGATTAGCATTATATAAGCATAATTAGGTCAGAATTTTCGGGGACAGAACAACAATTGAGATCAGAAAAATTTTAGAGAGAAAAGGGGAGAGAAAAATTCAGCCGCGGAGGTGCGCGACGGCCGTGGCTCCTCACCGCGCGCTCCCTTTTGCCGTGCACAGACCGACGTCCACTTTCTTCTGCTGCTGCATGTCACGTTTTTTCTTCAACGTCAACACCTCAACGTCAACAACCAGCAGCTTCGAAGACCCATGCAGAAGACGTCCCCCCACAGTCCAACTTCTGAGTCATCCGAGAAGTGTATCTCTGCACTTTGTCGCTGATCGCCGCTTCATGCACCACGCTCCCTTCGCCCAGTTGAAGACAAGTCACGTTGAAGGCTAGCTGGACTTGAAGGCTCCCATACAGAGGACGCCGAGGACGTGAAGGAGCGCTTCTTGGTCCAACGCCAACAGAAGCTTCTGATTTCACCCTCACGAAGACAGCTCCTGCTCATCTCGTCTCTGTCCAGCGAAGCCCACTGAAGAATTGTCCAAGGAGAAAGGCCAGAAAAGTCCACGTTTTGCCTCAGCTTGCGCCCATCAACAGCCACAACACCGACGCCCATTGCTCTGCATGCTGCACCGCACGAAGGCTTGCTGCCCAGTCAAACAGATCAACCGCACGTCCAAGTCCACGGCACAGCACCTTACTGGAACAGCCCCACCGCCGTACCGGATAGCCGCGCCAGAGTCCCGAAGCAAGCCGCCCCCGAGCACGCCGAGTCCCGCCGGTGCCGTGACTCGCCGTTGTCTCGATCCGCAAGCCCGAGCTCGATCCCGATCCAAGTTCGAATTTGGAAGTTATCCGTAAATTAGGTAAGATTATTATCCGATAATTTTCAGAATATCTAATTTCCTAATTTGGTGTGTTTGAATATTTTGTGATTATCGTGTGGATATTTAGATATCTTAGGATAATGTTCTATATATCCGCAATATTTTCGAATATTCAAATTAGGAAAATTTCCTAATTTAGCAACGTATCTGGACGACTATTTGACCTTAACCCTAAGGTCCGATACGCGGCGATACGGAAAATTATCATCCTATCTATAATCACTTAGATACGATGATGAATTTCATTAGCTTTCCAAATTCGAATGATCAATTATCCGCTAATATCTATAACCTCATAGATATGACTGATAATTTGATTTTTGTGCCTAATCCGAGTTTGAAACGAGTTTGGTGGATCGCGTGGATGATTTGAATTGATTGCTATCCTTATTTGTTTAAATTTCTTGCTTTTTTTAAATAAACAGAAAATTCAAAAATATTAGCTAGATTTGAATTAGAATTTTTGCATGTCTAGGATTTTTTAATATATCCTGAACGATGAGATAAATATTTAATTTAAATTAGGACTTAACGTGGCATGTTTCCTAATTTAAATTAGATATTGTTTTAATCCTAACGGATTATTCACGTTATTTTATTATTCCGAATTTTCATAAAAAAACCCCAAAAAATGGTGAATTGTTTCATGTTTTATTAGGATAGATTGCATTTTAATTTAAGTAATTTTTAATTTCGAATTTTAAACAGAAAATACCAAAAAGAGAAGTCATTAGGTTGCATGTTAATTTAGGCATATTTTTAATTCCGAATTTCATTGATTAAAAAAAATACCAAAAATAATCATCCATCCGTCATTAGAAATAGGTCATGTCGTCGCATGTCATATAGTTTGCATGCTAGGTTGCATTATTTGCATGTCATTTTTGCATGTCATTGCATATAGGTTAGACTTCATTTAAATAAGTGAAAATCAAAAAAAGAGAAATTGAATGAATTGCTTTGTTAATTAGAAATCATATTAGGGTGTCAATGTGATTTTCTAGCTAACAATGCAGATGCTTGCGTTGCTTCGAGGTAAGTAATTCTCCCAAACTGGCAATTTATTTAATGCTTCCTAGGTGTTAAATTGGTGATTTGCGCACTCGCATGAACGCCTCACATGTTAGTAAATAAGTTAAAATGGATCCAAACTGCCTACCAAAATATTTTTGAAAAGAAAAGGTACCGGAAGGGCGTTAGACTAGATCTAGCGTAATCAAGTCCCCGGGCTTAGAATCTCTGGTTCGTAGGAATAAAACATATCTCCCTATGTTTTATTTAGGTTTCTAATCGACCTACCGCAAATAGATTAGTGGCGACTCCAAGCATGAAAACATTTGCATGTTAAGAACTTAAACCCTAAGTTGCGATTTAGTAGGGCTTGGGAGGGTCCGAGTTAAGTTCAATCTTAATAATCCATTAGCCCGAGAAATTGGTAAAATTTTTTAGGGTCGCGACAATATCAGTGAATTCAATGTACTTATTATTCAATTGAGTTCGGTTGAGATTGATTTTGAAGATGGGGAACGTGGTTTAATTTATTATTCTTATTACCTGGTAGTTGAATACTACTGCTACTGCTGTGGTAATTCCTCTAGTCAACAAACTTGATGTTTAATGGGGTTCGTGATTTGGTTCTGAGTGAGACATCCGTAAAAGCGAATCTGGTGAATCTATATCTGATGCTTTAGTAGGTGAAATTAGAGGAAGAACTAGTACCCGTGTTAGCAAAAATAGTATAAGTGTAAATAGACGTAGTCAGTCTAGGACTTGTGGTGTTGTCTATTGGAATTGTGACAAGAAGGGACATCTTAGAAGGGATTACCTTAAGCTGGAGAATTAGAAGGGTAAATGAATTAGAGTTGAGTCTATAAATAATGTTGTAGGTGTAGTTGATAGTAATTCTGATAATGTTGATTATGTCTTGTTTGTCATTAAGAATTTGTTGTTTGGTGGATGGATTATAGATTCTAGTTGTTCGTTTTACGCTGTACTAAATAGGAACTGGTTTACTACTTATTAGTATACGGATAATAGTAAAGTGAAGTAAGGGAACAACGTTGAGTGTGATATTGTGGGTGTTAGTAATGTCAGAATCAAAATGCATGATGGAATCGTGAGGACATTGACTAAAGTGAAGCACGTTCCAAAGCCGAAGAAGAACATGATTCCCTTAAGTGCCCTAGATTCAACTGGGTGTCGATATACCTTAAAATGTGGAATTCTGAAAGTTGTTGAGTGGTGATAATGAGAGGAATCAATCATACTGGCGTATATGAGCTTCAAGATAAGACAATGATGAATTTTGCTATAGAGACGTCGGATGCATCTATTTGAGAGTCTAATTGTGGCATATGCATCTAGGGCACATTAGCGAAAGAAACCTTTGAAATGAATCTACTATGTGGTTATGTTGCTAACGAACCGAATGTATGCAGATGTTGTGACTTAAATCAATGGCCAAAAATGCAGTTTAGTTTGACTGTCAAAGAAATCACGAAAATTGTAGAGTTAATTCACTTGAATGTTTGTAGGCTATTGCGGTTTTCTTCAAAAAAAAAGTATCAGATTTATGCTAACAATTGTGGATAACTTCTTAAGGAAGACTTAGGTGTTTGTGCTGAGACACGAGTTTAATGTTATTATTAGAATTAGGCACTTAAGAGCTTTGATCGAAAAGGTGATCGGTAAGACGATCAAGCATGTGCGGACTGACAATAGTATGGAGTTATGTTTAGAGCTATTAAATGAATTCTGCATGAAGAAAGGCATAGTAAGACACCGCACTAGTGCTAGTGAATTGCAACATGTTGTAGAGTTGATAAGCGGAACGTTATAAGAGACGAGCCACAAAATACTCTCTAGTGCTAATATGGCTAAGAGATTCCTAGCTAATGCGCTTAATACGACATGCTACTTGCGATTGAATGTCGGACTCCCGAAGAAGTGTGGTCAGGTAATGTTGTTGATTCAGTTCTTAGAATATTTGGTTGCCCATATTATTTCAAGTGAGCCATTATAAGCTCGATGGAGGACAAGAAAGTGCATGTTCCTAGGCTATACACAAGGTGAGCCCCGGTTGTGGTGTCCGAAATTAAATTCACCTATTGTTAGCAAAGAAATTACATTTGGTGAGTCCCCAGTACTTCTGGCTAGAAGTGTTTATGACATTGTTCATACAGATCTAGACGTTGTTCAACTCGAGGTGGAGTTGCAACCAAAAACTTCTGAGGTAGCGCGTATTAGCTGAGTAATTGACATAGATGGTGTTTGTAGCGAGGTGGAGTCTGTAGAGCCAATGATTGCGGTAAGTACTGAGTTTGACAAGGTGTGTGTTCGATCTCCTGTTAGATATGGATGTAATAATGATTTTTGTTTTATATATGGTAAATGAGGTTATGTTGGAAAATTCTTGTGGAGTAGTTAAAGGTGCCGATAGAGTTGGTGTTCTAATAAGGTCCACAATAATGGCAAAGTTCAAGCGAGTAGAAGATATATGTGGAGGTTGAGCTCATGAGGGACTACGGGAGAGTAACAGTGAAATTTAGATTCCAGCGAAGCGATTGTGAATTAGCTCAAATGCCAAACCAATATGATGATTATTGAAAATATGTATCAAGTTTGAGCTCGAAAATGAGTTCCTAATTCAAGTAATTTTCCTATTTTGAATATTTTTCCTAGTTGGAAAAGGTTTTCTATTTTAGATCCAATTGTTGTCTATATATAAGAAATTGATGATCTTTGTGAAGAGTAACAAAGAGGCTTTTCCGTAAATTACACCGTGAGAGCTTTTTGTGTTGAAGCCAATTAAATCTTGTAAGTAAGATCTATGAATTCCTTCGGGAGATTGAGAGATTATTTCATGAGAAACTGTGGGGCTAAATATTGTATTAGTTATTAAGTGTAATTGAGAGCTGAGAAACACTGAAAGTGTTTGAGTGGCTTTGTAATTGTAATTTCTATTATGATCTATAGTAAAATTTTTTGCCGCTCTCCCCATGGACATAGGTTACATCGATCGAACCACGTAAATTTGTTCGTTTGCTTACTTCCGCAATGACATTCACTCTCATGCCCAGTCTTCATAACTCTTTCACAAACAAACAAAGCATGTGTGTCTATATATATATATGATGTGAATGATAATGTCTATTTCACCAAGATGTCTCGACGAAATATCTTTCACCAAAAATCATTCTTCAGTTTTTTATTAGAGAAGACAAAATTTATAGCGAATCTAGACATGAAACATTACAGTTATACAATAAAATCGACAACTTCACTTCAAATAAAATCGAAAGTACACAAATTTTATCGGAATTTAACCGACAACAAAACCCAAAAACATAAAGATGCGACGTCAAAATTTAATCAACAACATAGCACTCAAGAACTACGGCAAAGACACATGCCAAAATTTAATAGACGATTGAGTATTCGAAATTCGCAACCATAACTATAGTGCAAGAATTTAAAGATAACTAAAAGATAACAAGTTTTGTGCGATATGCAAGTGGGGGGGGGGGGGTTGGTCTCCGGTAGATGAACGCCGGTATTTATAATGCTCACGACATAACCGCCTAGGAGCAATTCTTCCGCAATTTCATCCATGTTTCCACTTCTCTGATAATCTTGGCCTCAGTTCTCATGATGCCATGATCTTATCTCTAGGTAGTTCTCCCTTAAAATCACACTTTGATCTCTCGCATTTGTTTTTTGCTAAGTTAACCTTATTTTTCCTCCACGATTTGCTGGACTTCATTGCTCTATTCAATGGCAATTTCAAATTTGAATATTATAATTGAGTCCCGGTGCCCTCTAGACATCCAATCTTCACTCGGTCATCTATCGATCCCTTATAACCTATATCCATGCCGATAATCGTCAACCATATGCCGTGATGAAGCGAAATCTGATTTATGGTTATCGATGTATATTAATATTGACAACTCTTACGATCGTCGACAACAGCTCACGTGTCTGGTATTGATAACCGCTTGTTCTTTGGTCACGTGCCTATTTATGTTGAAAACTTGGTTAATTTTTTGTGCAAACATATGCCCCATTTTAAAAGAATTAAAAACGATTTTAATTCTTTTAAATATTTGGAAAAGTACGAGTCTCTATTTTTTAGACAGCACTAGATCCATATTGTACCTCTGACGCATTGTATTCTGTGCTCTAAGGGTTACCTTGTAGCGTTCTGACATGTCATTTCAATCGATATAATTCACGAATTGTCATCATTATGAATCATATCTTTACGGATCATTGTTGCTCAAATCGTCGCTCGGTTTCGAAGAGTATAAAATTGACCGTGATTTGATATGTACCCCTCTTTCTACCTTGTGACGTCCAATCTTTGATTAGAATAGCGTCAACCCTATTTGTTGGGTCCATGAAGAACGTATCCCGTTTCTGTACATTACATTCATTCAACATTGAAGGCGTTTTTACCATTAAAACATAAGTGTTACAATGCAAATCCATGTTTAAAAGCAACCTGCATGTTCATTATGTTTTGGTTCATGGAACGAGGTAGACATCAAACTTTCTCTAATGACCAAAGACTGGCGATCTCTATGAGCCCCATTTTTTCAGCTTTTCTTCAAGCTGTGAGATGGATTCCTTGTGCACACTATGACACCTACCAGAGAACAGACTTTTTCTTTTTCTTTTCACGTCCTAACCAGAGGCTCCAGGCTGTCCATAGGAGTTATTGAGATCTACCCAATAATATGCTAATCTCAAAGACAGTGAGGCCAAAGTATCACCTAACTGTTGGAGTTGGCGAATATTTCATGAACTTTTATTTTTCATACCAGGCACGCCTACGTGAGTTTAGGAAAATCGAAATATGAACCGATAATATGTGACCCCTATGCACGAAATGTCGGGGGTCCTACTGCACAGACAGCAGGCGGGGGTTCTGCTCCCGGGTGAGCGGATGGGGGCTTAGGGGCAGTGCCCCGAAACAACATTGGGTTTTTTCTTTTAAGCTTGTGTTTTAAGCTGACCTGTCGAATAGGCTTGGGTTTTGGACCCATTTTAAGTCTTATATATTGTACTCGTATGAGAGATCATAATAATGAGTTATTGTGGTTGTAAACCTAAATATCATAGTGAAATCCCCTTACAAGACGTAGCCCTATTCTGTGGTGAACCTGAATAAACTCGTATGTCAATTTTTTTATTATCTGTGTGATTGTTCCGATTCTGTTTAGGATATAACCCATTACTAACAAGTGTCATAAGAATAACCTCCTCTCATGTACAAATCTAAAAACAATAAGAATCTTCTAACTTTGGATTAGTCATCACTCAGTATGGGTTGAAGTTGACTCATAACTTCGATGAAAACCACCTGAGGTAGGCTCATCAGTTAAAGAATTAGGTCATGCGTACGTAGACGAGGCGCATCATAAGGATTCGATTCTTTATACCACCAAGTACAACTCACCACGAATTCGGTTCAATCATACCCAAATTTCGGCTGGCCCTTACTTAATCCCTCAGATTACTTGCGTATTTGCAAAATTCGAATGAAACTCAGACTCAGAGAATATCCAATGGAATATCTTAAGAAGAGTGAGACGCGTGTGTGGGCTTTCTTGTAATCACTGAATATTATTGTTATACTATAAAAAGATAATTAAAAGCTTTCAAGAAATACTAAATAGGACGAGTTACAAAAAAAAATGTTAGAATTTTTAAAAATTTCTAATTTGCAATATTGAAGCTCATTAAAACTCTTTTTTTTTATATCGAACAAACTCATAGTATTGAATGAGGGAAGCACAAATCATATTTGGAAGCAAAATGAATAGAGAGTGCAATAAAGGTATTACTTGCAAGCAGAATGATTCATCCTGAGTCCATTGTATTCCTTCTATAGGCAATCCGAGCTTCTCGATCGACTACAAGGAAAAGTTGCTTCCAATGCTACTCACACATTTTTTTTTTTGGATTAATACCACCAAAAACCCCAAACTGATATACTTATGACAAATTTACCATCCGTTAGTTTTCATTAAATTTTATTGTCAAATTGCTGAGTTAGATGACACGTGACAGTTGACGGGTGTACCGGTTTAGGGTTTTACTCTTCGTTTATCACAAGGATATTAGTTTGTGGTTTTTCGTGATATTAATCCAATTTAACGGAAACTAAAAGAGAGTAAATTTGTCACAAATATACCAGTTTATGATTTTTTATGGTCAAAAAATTAGTTTAGAGTATATTTGTTACAGGTGCACAAGTTTTGAGATTTTGATGGTCAAAAAATTCATTTGGGATAAATTTATCACAAATATACTTATTTTGAAATTTTTCATGGTATTAACTCTCCATTCTTTTTTTCTTTTTTTGGTCAAGTGCTACTCGCACATTCACCTACTCCCACTTTCTATCGACTACTTCAAACTTTTTTCTTTTTCTTTTCATGTATTTTTCATTATCTTTCTAAATAGTCTAAAACTATCATTTCTATGTACTTAGCAATATATAATTGACTTACCAAAATACTATACATTACAATAAATGCATTTACGTGGGCTCGTTTGGTTCAGCTTTTGAAATACTACATGAGGGAATGCAAATACCTTTAGGTTAAAACCCCTTAGGGAAATACAAATGGCGTTTGGTAAATAATCATTTATAAAGCTACTTTGAGCTAAGTAGTATTTGGTAAATTTTTTTTTTGCAAAAGGGCTTTGGGAATTATCTTTTTCATTTACAAAAAAACCTACCTTACACTTTGCTGGAGCCAGCCTTCTGGCAAAGGCCCACGGCCGCCAGCAAGCTAGATCTGGTGCCGACGGCCATTGCCCGAGGACATGCGACCCTCGACAACCCAGATCTGGCGCCGGTAGCCGTCGCCTAAGGCCAAGCAACCTCACCGAGGGTTGCTCGACCTTAGGCGGCTATTGCCTGGGTCACTTGACCTCAGGCGACGACTGCCTGAGGTCGCGTGATCGCCCAGGCAACAGCCGGCCTTGCGCGACCCAGGCCGGCAGCGCTTGGGCGGTCGCTCAACCTTAGGCGGCCGTTGCCTGGGTCATGCGACCTCGCCGGCCCGATCCAATGCTCGCCACCCTCGCCAGCCGCGTCACAAAGAAGATGAACAGTAACAAGAGAGGCAAAATCGGAATAAACCAAAATAAGTGATGGTAGTTTGGAGATAAAAAATTTGGGTCAGCATTCCAAATGCTAGCACTTGGCCAATGCTAGGCCAAATGCTGAACCAAACGGGCCCTATATGGATTTCTAATTGTTCTTGTTTGCACAAAAAATTAACCAGTTTGTCGGCACGAGTAATCACGTGACTTAAGGACAAGTGGTTATCAACATTGGACATGTGAACTATTGTCGATTACCATAAGAACAATTGTTGAAATCGATATATATCAATGACCATAGATCAGTTGTTGATACACGATAGCATTTGGTTGACAGTTATCATGATAGAGTTGGTCAGCAAGGATACCGATCAAAAGAGATTGACAAATTACCGATTGAGAAACCACATAAAGATTAAATGTCTAAAGGGTGCTGATCTCAGTTTTGGTATTTCAATCACTGGTGGATAGGTCAATGAAGTCCAACAATCGTGGAAGAAGAATTAAGTTAACTCGGCAGCAAACAAGCACGAGACATCAAGGCGCGATTTTAAGGGAACAACCACCACGAGATAAGATCATGGTAACGTGAGAACATGAAACCAAGATTCTCGGAGACGTGGAAGCATGACTAAAACTGCAGAAGAACTACTCATAGGCTGATATGTTTTCAACTCTATAAATACTGGTGTTCGTCACTGAAAGTGCCCCCAGCACAACAAACAAAACTGGTTATCTTTCAATTTCTACACTATAGTTATGGCTGTAGATTCAAGATACTTCCTCATCGATTAAATTTCGGCATTTATCTTTGCCGTAGTTTCTAAGTACTTTATTGTCGATTAAATCCCGGCGTTGTATCTTTATGTCCTCAGCTTTTGTCGTCAATTAAATTTTGGAAAAATTTATGAACTTTTTTAGTTCCGTTTGAAGTGAAGTTATTATTTCCTTGTGTACTAGTGATAATTCATGTCCGAAATCGCCATAGAACCTGTCTCCTTTAATAAAAGAAAAAATCAAAGAACGATTTTCGGCGAAACAAGATCAAAGTGTGTTCCGTAATTGTGATCTTAGAAAATCGTATCACCGGTTTATGTTAGTTCGGTATCTTTCAAGTCATATATGTACTTCTAAACTAATATCGCGAGAAGACATTGAATTCTTTTCATGAACAGAGTAGGTTATTAGCTAGGTACATTCAATACGTAGATTACCAAATACAAATAAGTAGAGTCTCGAATCTTTTTAACGATGTCTCACATAATAGAAAATTCTTGTTCAAAAGATTAAAGAAATAGATCATGCTCAATATGTATATACCCATCTCCTTAACACAACATTAAGTATATATTCATGATAAGTTACAACAAAATACCAAACATTTTCCTGATTGAAAGGATAAAATTATGAATCCATTGCAGACATGGATTTCACATCTTGCCTTCACTAGCTGAGCCAACAAGTAGCGCCATCAAATATAAAATTTGGTATGTAAATAATGTAGTAGATTACAAGTGAGCATTTGAATATGCAAATCATATTTGACAAAGAATTATAGCGTGTCACGCAAAATCAATTTTGTGAACCAATTTCAGTATACCTAGCATTATCTCTCGGCCGTTCACAAGTTTTCCAGGGACTCGCAAAAGCGCATTTTGCTATTAGGAAACCCCACACCACAAAGCTCGCTCACGGACCAACTTGTCCGATGTAGAATCGTCTTTGGGCTTTATCCCCTGAAAAAAAAAAAATGGAAGCCCAATCTAGTTGTTTTCAGTAATATCAGCAGCCGAGGTAAGTACCAGCAGAGAAAAATCATGCAAGGAAGAAACCTACTGTTTCCACGCATTGATCTAATTGCAAACCCTGTGTAATCAAACGAGCAAGTGACAATCCTATAATTAACCAGCATCCTGAATCTTTGAACAAAGTGCAACTTTGCTGATTGAGGTGTATTATAGTCCAAAAGAGGGAAAATTACCAAAACAGTTGTAAATATATTTCAATTGTGCCAATTTAGTCTCAAACTTTTTGCATTTGTGCTAATTCAGTCCATTTGACCAATTTCAGCCAACCGGCACTGACGTGGACGCTAGCCGTCTTGCCAACGATGACGAGGTAAATTTTTCGATTTCTTTTATTAATTTCACAACTTGCCAGAATGAAACGAATAAAAAAAACAAAAATGTCTCTGTCACGGATGACGCACTCTCACGAATCTGAGCACGCCAGGAACATGGAGGAGTCAGACAAGGAAAGCCAACAATCGCATGCCGGCTTCCTTGTAATCAACAAAAATCGTCGTCATATTGAAAGGAAATAATTAAACCCTTGGATAGAAAAAGATTTTCGAACCCAACTTGGATCGAGACGCACCGTGCCGGCTTCCTTGTAATCTATGAATATCGTGGTCATATTGAAAGAAAATAATTAAACCCTTGGATAGAAAAAGATTTTCGAACCCAACTTGGATCGAGACGCGCTATGCCGGCTTCCTTGTAATCAATGAATATCGTTGTCATATTGAAAGAATAATGATGCTTTCAAGAAAAAAAATGTTTTCAATAATTGCTCATTGGCAACATCGAAGCTCATCAAAAGCCTTTGTTTTTTGTTCAACAAACTCACGGTATTGAACGAGACAAGCACAAATCTCCAGTGGGAAACAACATGAATAGAGAATGTGATCGAGGTGTTGCTTGCCAGAAGGATGATCCATCTCTTACGACTTTGAGTCAGTATGTATTATTTTTAGAGACAACTCTTAAGAAAGAGCTTGTTGTTATATATGTTTATAGATTTTCTTCTTGGGTACCTACCATGCACTAGTCAATATCTTAATAGATTAAAAATTGGTGGCTGTCAGCTTGTTGATCAATTCAAGGAAAAGATGCTTCCAGTGCTACTCTCACATTAACCTACTCCGACTCCCCTTTTTCAAACTTTTTTCTTTTACATTTTTATGCAATTTTTCATTATTTTTCTATAAATTCTCTAAAACTATAATTTTTTTTTGTACTTGACAATATATAATTGACATACCAAAATACAGTATATTACAAACATAATACATACAACAGGGGAGACTTTGTTGAGTTTGTTTTAGATCTCTTTCATGAGTTGTCCCTTTGGCTTTGTTGAGGGTTTGCCCCTCCCACGTCTTTTTATCCGTCTTTTCTATTCCTTCGTTGAGTTCTTGTTCGTTTATCCACATTCCCCTCCCCCATGTCCTTGCTCGATCATTTTGACTCCTTTTTGCCCTTCAACTACACATGTTGCCTCTTTGACGAGGCAGAATCCTATGCTACACTCACGTTAGGTAATCCCATTTCTGATCCATCTTTCAAACTTCTTCTTTTTCTTTTTTCTTTTGTACTTTTTTTTTATGTAATTGACAATAAATAATTGACATATCGAAAGACGGTACATGACGAACAGAATATGGTAGATCACAGTAAACCGTTCGAAACGACTTGATCTTGATATAAGCTAAGCATATTTCTACTCACATTAATCGCACCTTTGTCAAGTATGCGTTTCCAAACTTATAACGGGAGAAGACAGTGAACTTTTTTCATGAACAGTAGGTTATTAGCCAGGTAGGGTCTCAAACATTGTTAGTGATATCTCATATAGTAGAAAATCTTTCTTCAAAAGATTAAAGAAAATGACTATGCTCAATATATATACACCCATATCACTAATAGAGATATCAAGTATATTTATGATAAGTTATTACGAAATACCAAATATTTGTTGATAGAAAAAATAAAAATATGAATTCATTGAATATATGTAATTGGCACCTTGCCTTCACCAGCTGAGCCAACAAGGAGCACTACTTAATACGAATATCTGTATGTACATAATGTAGTAGAAGCCCAATCTCTGAACAACGTGCAATCTAAGTCCTAAACTGTCTTGGGGAAGTGTCATATGATCTCTCCTTTTCGATTTTCCGACTCTCCCTGCATGGCTCTCTATTTCCGTGATCGACGCTTCATTTGATGATGAAATATGAACGGCAAAAAGAAGTAGCTACTTCATTTTTACCGCCTATTTTATCTACCCAAATAGAAGAAAGATTTTCCTCTGGGTTATCACGACCCTTCACTTCTATTCATTTGATAAAATCCGAATGCGGTTTGAGTCAATTTTAAGAGTTGTTTCGAGGGATAAGTTTGGCTCTATATTACATCTCTAGAGAAGTGTCTAAGATGACAAAATAAAGAGGTTTCCAACTTGACTACATCCTGTACGAAAGGAAGATTTCTGGCACCTCAAATCTCCAGCCATAGAACCTCCATTAGGCATATTCGCACGAAGTTTGTCTTGTGATTGGGCCAACAGCCCGCCCACATGGCATCTAGCAAAGTTGTCACTAAAAGCCCAGATCGGCTAAGCTTAAGCTTATTTTGTTCATGAAACCCACATTTCAAGGTTTTATCGGGCCAAGGCTGGATGGGTAATAGTTTTCGGAACTCCCTCCAAGCATATCTAATGAGCCCACCTATCTCATAACTAATTTTGTTTAAATTTGCATGTAAGTGACTAAAAAAGGTTAGGTGGAGTCCAGGACATTCCTAATGGGCGACTCATAACCAATCTTGAATCTTGATAAGACTCTCAATTCTTTCTGTTCATCCGAGGAAGCCATTTTTTCTTCGTAAGGAAAAAAGATTCAAGATAAGAGGTGATAAAGTTATTCTATCTGAATCTAAGATGACATTATAATTTCAATATGTACTCTGAAGATTGAGACTACTACTACTGTCGACCTAAATTTTCTGATTCAAATTAAGCAAGGAGCCAAGTCCTGTGCGCTCAATAATTAACTGCGATGTAGATGCATAAATTATGGTTTGGGATAATAAATACTCACACTAAACTATTGGCAATAAGTACCATCGAAACTTACATAATTGCTAATTACATTTTTTTAATGTTTCAAGACAATAATAGATGTCAATTTTACCAAAAAAAAAAAAAATAATAGATGTCAACACCAAAGTTAGGTGTTCCAACCCTACGTAATTGTTATTGGGTTTTGAAAAAATGGACGTTATTATTTATTTATGCAGAGCTTGTTATTATATATTCATATAGATGTTTTTTATTCTATACCTGTCATCCTCATGTCAACATCTTAATACATTAAAATTGGTGGGTTGACATTGCAAGGGGCCCCCCGTTTAGCTTAACACCGAAAGTAATAGTCTTCGCACATTACGTTATCCAATTCACCCAAATTTCCACAAAACTTACTTTCTTTAAATACGCTTCAAGGAAATCCCACTCTATCGTGTCATAAGCTTTCTTAATGTCAAGTTTCAAGATAGCCCCGAACATTCTCCTCCTTTTTCTTCTCGTGATTGATGAAGTATTTCTAGCTCTAACAAGATGTTATCTTGTACATGTCTCCCTTGCACAAAGGCACTTTGCTTGGGCCCTAATCAATTCAGGAAGCCAGGGCTCGAGCTTTTGGCTAACGCCTTTGCAAAAACTTTGTGTGCAAAATTGCATAAGCCTATAGGACGATATGGATCAAGCCTTTCACGGTTAAAGACTTCAGGAATCAAGAGTAATTTGTGTTCTGTTTAACAGAGGATTGAGGGTCCCTGATTCAAGAACTACAGTACTTCCTTGAAAACATCTTTCAGTACCACATCCTAATTCTCTCTATGAAACAAACCTTTCATTCCATCAGGCCCAGGTGCTTTAAGGGATCTCAGTTCAAAAACAGCCTATTCACTTCTTCCAAGTTGACAGCTTGAGTTAGGGAGCTTTCCATGTCCTGAGTCACCAAAATGGGACACTGATCCATTACTGGAAGGAAAATGCAACGTCCTATAGAAGTGTACAACTCCCTGAAATACTGCAGTGCCACCTGTTCTCTCTGTTGGGGTCCTCTACACCAACTGTCATAAGGAGTCCTGAGAATCGAGATCCTGTTTCGCTGTCTTCTTTGAATGGTATTTGTGTGGAAGAGCTTTTCCCAACACAACGGATCAATTCAAGCCCTCATGCCCCAATACATTTCCTGTTGGTGCCACATTTCTCCATCCGAGATTTAAGTTAAGCTTTCCAGTTCCTATCATGCATAGCTCCATTGCTATTTATTATTTGCTGTAACTCAGAACTGAGGGCCTCCACTGAACGTCTTGTATTAGACAATTTTGTTATACTCCAACTAGCTAATATCTCTTAGACATGTTCTATTATTCCAAACAAAGTTTTTCCACAGCAATAGCTGAATTCCAGGCTTCACAAACTATTTTCTGACAATCTTCAGAATTTGTTATATCAGTTAACAGAACTAGTGCTAATTCAGGCTTTACACATAACAAAGTGTCCTATAAATGCACTTAGAATAATCATTGATCATGATGATACTTTTAGTAACTGCAGATGATGAACCATACTTAGATTATGAAAAATAGTTAATGCTTTTGAGAAACATGTGTAGAAACCCAACAGAACAAGTTCAAAAGGGAAACAAAACAGGAAGCAAACGATGAGGAAAGAGTATCTGCCATTTTTTTTTGGTCGAAGTATCTGCCAATTTCATTTGTTTTTAAATGCAATCAATTCAGCTAACATTAATATGCTATAAGAATGTCTAATTTTTTTGTGTACATGATGACTGATGAAATCCATTTTCAGTGTCGCTCCCTCTATTGGAAACACAATGCTATGAAGAGCAAAGCACTTTCGCACCCGGCCCCTGATTTCTCATGACGAGCAACAACCGGCCTTCTTGACGGCCGAGACATCATCCCTGTTCCCGACGTTGATCATCTGTCCCTTTGGCAGGGCTGCAGGGTCGTCGCCGACGTCGAGAGCCTTCCTGCTGACCACACGGTAGATCTGAGTCAACACTTCTGTGAAGGCGTTCTCGACATTGAGCGCCTCCAACGCGGATGTCTCCATGAAGAAGGTGTGCTCTTGCTCGGCAAATGCTTTGGCATCATCGAGGGAGACTGCACGGAGATGGCGCAGGTCCGCCTTGTTCCCAACGAGCATGATCACAATGTTGGCCTCGGTGTGGTCTCGGAGTTCCTTTAGCCACCTCTCCACATTCTCAAACGTGACATGCCGAGTGATATCATAGACTAGTAAAGCGCCCACCGCGCCTCGATAATACGCACTTGTGATCGCACGGTATCTATGTTAAACACAACAGATTATCAGACAATATTTATCGCCTCAAAAGAAGATTAGATATAATTAAGAACAGAACATGAACAACTTCCTATTCCCAAGCAGACCTCTACTCGCTGTAATGTTACATTAGCCAATAATGATCTCTACCAAACACACAAATATAAAATGCAGAATGTTTCTTAGTTCATGTAAATTCATGCCTGATCAGAAATTCAATCCAACTCTTTGAATGACAAATTTGGGAAGAACCAAACTCTGAATAACCGCAATTGACCGCACAATGTATGCAGATCGCAAGTTAGCCATTGAGACAGAACTGCTTGCCCATGACGTGCAATCAACAATGCTGGTGTAAATGATTTCTTCACCCGTTAGGAACTTAAATTCATTGATGACATGTATTAGCTTGCGTCTCAAGATCTGTAATATCCAAATTCTCTTCTCAGCATATACACGAATCAAGGTGGGTTATTCCGTCCAAACATTGTCAATCTTACCTACCAGACATCCACACAAATCCGACATAAACCAGGTTTAAGAAAATCAAATCATTTGTAAACAGAGTTCATAATAAGGATTACATGAGGTTTGCCTAAGATCTGATTAGCAGATTCTGATTTCGAAAAGATAGTTCTTAGAAAACACGACATCCTTCTAAGAATGATAGTCCCAATCAAAAGCAGTCGAATCTATAATTCGTAATGAATGGCAATACATAAAGTGGAGGAGCAGATGTAGATATTGTGAGAATGGCTCAAACCTTTCTTGGCCTGCAGTGTCCCAAATCTGCGCCTTGACAACCTTATCATCGACCCGAATGCAACGAGTCCCGAACTCAACCCCAATCGTGGATTTGGATTCCATGCTGAACTCGTTCCTCGAAAACCTTGACAGCAGGTTCGATTTGCCGACGCCGGAGTCCCCGATCAGCACTACCTTGAACAAATAGTCGTAGTCGTCGTCCGACCGATACGTCCCCATTGAAAACCACAAATCCCAGTAACCAAAAAAGATTGAGGAATTTCTCCCTTGAGTTTGTCAATAACTCTGTTGAGAATTGTCGACCCTTTGTTGGTTGAGATGGAGAATGCCCGGTGAATTGGAGATCGAGGAAGAATGAGAAAGAGAGAGAGGGAGCCAAAGAAAGACAAACCTAGAATTATGGAGGGAAATATATACTAAAGTTGGAAATTGCTGAGACGATTAGTTTTGATGGAAGCTATTCTTGGAAGGTGGCCTAAAACGACTAACGAGAATGAAGGGTGATCTTCGTGGCTCGTGATTAGAGACATGATGCGTTCCCCACTAAGTCATTGAGACGACCAAGAACAGGTCTTCTCTCTTTCTCTCCCGCATGTCTGTCTGAACACTAGACTCAGACAAACAAACGAGTAAAATTGCTAGATTATGCGTGGACATCATAGTATATTAGTTAGGTTTCGCTTCAATTTAGTACTCGAGTTTTGATCTCTCTTAGGTCATTTTTTCACCCTCTTTTCTACGTTCAAATCTCCTAAAGCATGATGTCACTGGAAGTTCAATCGAAATCGAGTTGACATTTGGTGAAAGAGGAGCTAGAGTTGAAGTAGTCATGAAGGAAAGTTCTTAACATGTTTTTTTTTCTTTTTAATGGGTCGTTAGGGATGGCAAAGCCAAATAGAGCTCGGTTCTTGACTGGTCTAACATATACAGGATACAAATTTATTTTTGTTTGTCCGGCGGGTTTAGGCAGTTGAATGCAATCGGGTTCTTGATTTATCTAACTTATCTATGATCCATTTTAGCTTAAGCATTTATCTTGAAACGACTTATTCTCGATCAAGATCTTTTCTTTCGTGACCCAACAATCACCAGTCTCCGAGGAACAGATCCTAGGGATTTCTAGAAATACCCATCCTCAATATATTAAAGTTGAACAGGGTTATTTAGGCAGTTGAATCTAGACCTAAATATATAACTTTAAAATATTAAGTCCCTGGAAGTTGCAATAGGTATTGTAGTGCCAGTTTGGCATTGTTAATTTCAAAATCTAGAAAAAAGGGGATTTGTCGCTCTTTCTAGACTTCATCGTTACATTCTCTTCCCAAGCTGTAAATTAGGGAAAGCAAATTTCGAGCTGATAAATTTGTTATTAGACTTAAAACGAGGTATAAATCACATCTACATAAAAGGATTAACGTTCCAAAGCAAGCGTCGCATCCACTCATTGGAGATAGGGACAAAAAAGATTTGAAGATTGATACACGTGAACAAGGAAACTTCAGGCGTGTGCAAACCCTACCAAATTGAGAGTCAAATTCGATTGAGGGTATGATTGTGGATTTGATTGAAAGAAATAGTGAATGGTCGGTCTCTTTTGGAATGGGTTCATGACCTTATCTAGACATTCTTTATCAAGAAAGAGATTTTCCTTTTTCTTTCTTTTCTTCTTTTTTGGCCACTAAGAAAGTGCTTCATTCGGTAGTAGGAATCCCTGCAGGGAGGAACAGGCTTTGAATTCTCAAATGAAAGCAGAACAGAGAAGATGGAGCACAAGAGCCTAGTCAATGGGCAAATTCCCAGTCGCTCCTGCATCCCAGGAAGCCTTGCTTCGTTTGCGGCATTGATTCGATTTGCGCCAGGCATTGAAAGCCGAAATGAGTAGAGGCGAGGATGTTGAGTACGCTCTAATGAGTAGTTGCTTTAAGCCGAACATTCTGTTATGGATATGAAACTGTCCATGCCAATACCAAGATGATTATAGATGTTGACCGCATTTTTCTAATTTTTTTTTCTTATCGAGAAAGAAGGGTAAATGATACTAATAGATTCCAAACTTTAGCCTAATATGTAATATGGTCCCTGAACTTTAAATTGGTTTAATGTAATTCTTAAACTTTGGCCCAATGTGCAATATCATCCCTGAACTTTTAATTTGTTCAATGTAGTCTATGGACTTTTGGTACATGTTCAATTTAGTCCCTAAAATATATGAAAATATTCAATGTCGTCCCTGAACTTGAATTAATGGAAGGATAACATTGAACATTTTTATACAGTCTAAGGACTAAATTGAATATATACAAAAAATTCAATGACCACATTGAACAAATTCAAAGTTCAGGGACGACATTACACATTGAACTAAAGTTCAAGGATCGCATTGAACAAATTTAAAATTAAGGGACCACATTACACATTAAGTCAACGTTTAGAGACTATACGTGCCATTATCCCCTTAAAGGAACCAAGATACAGGTGAGTGCACCCATTCATGAAAGCACGTCTTCATGGTTGTATAGCTAACTAAGTTAGCCAGTACCAAACTTTGCCTAATATTTCCATTGATCGCACAATGGCAGGCGGAGAAACTTTGCTTCGGCTGGACGAGATGAGAAAAATTTGCAATACCAAGCTAAAAGGGGAGATTCAAGAATTTTTAATGAAATTTGATAGGTTATAATACTCATTTCGAGATGAAGTGAAGACTGTTGCATATTGCTAATCCCTTCCCTTATGTAACCGAATTACTTAGGCTCCATTTATTTTGTGAAAAATGAATGATTTGAAAAATATTTTCTTAAAATTAATGTCTTGTATTGCTTGAAATAATTAATCAATTGAAGATGTTTCATTATCGACAATAATTTATGTCTAAACATTCTCGTGTACATAATATAAGTGATCGTTGCTAAGAAAATATTTTCTCAAATCTTTTATTTTCTGCTAAACAAACATAGCCTTAACAATTATCTTGATTATCATAGATTGTGATTATATCCATCTATGAATTATGCATGGACTTTTCGTGAATTTTTCTTTTTAGATAGGTTGAAGATGTTAATTTCTCCTAATGAATAGTACCTTACATTGCACAGGTGAAAATAATATGTTTTTGGAATAAGTACATTAAAAGTTCTAAAACTTGTTATGAAAATGCAATTAAGTTCTAAAACTTTCAAAAAGTGCAATCGAGTCCTACAACTTGTCACAATAGTATAATTGAGTCTTGTAATTTTCAAAAAGTACAATCAAGTCTTAAAACTTGTCAAGTTGGTGTAATCAAATTCTAAAATTTGTTAAGTTTGTGCAATTAAATCCATCATTCCATTAACTCCATCCAACTTGATAAACAAAAAATACTAACAAGTTTTAGGACTTCCAGTACACTTATCCCTAAATAAAAAAAAATCTTCATATATCTAAAATATGCATAAAATACATAAACGATAAGCATTTAAGAAGTAAATTGTTACTTCCAATTAGAGTCAATCTCAGTTATTTTTATTCAATATTATATCAGTCTAAAGCAATTAAAAGATCGGGCTAAAGAAAGCAATTTCAAATGGAATTGCTTTTCTCACATGAACAAAGCTTAACTTACTTATATCGTTTCACATTTAAAAAGAATTTACTTATAGTTAATTGATAGAATTTTTCTTCTAAGATCCATTAGTTTTCACCGGTGCTTGAGGATCCAATAATTAGACGCCAGTAACATATTATACACATACGTGAGTAATCCAAAATATCTTATTAAATAAGAACAAAAATATCCAAACGAGTGGGCATATTGATTCTATAGTAGATATATCCATTTTGTTTCAAATTAGAAAAATAACACAAAAAGCCCCTAAATGTTGGCTCAATGTGTAAGGTCAGTCTTTTAATTCATTCGATGTAATCGTTTAATTAATCCTAAATGTTCAATATAAATCCTCAACTTTCCATAAAAAGAAAAAATCAAAAGTTTTCATAATTATACTATTGCTCAAATTTGAGAACATCATTTCATTTCAATCCATTTTCTAAATCAACAAAAATATGCTTGTCTTTTTATTACTTTTTTGGTCTTTACAAATATAATGATAGTTCCATTTAAGGATATTTTAACTTATAATTTAGTAAAAGTAAAGCCTCTTTTAGAGTTATATCAAGTTGATACTTGCATTGTAGTAAAACTTATAAAGACCGAAAAGATAAACGGTTAATACCACGAAAAACTTTAAACTGGTACACATGTAACAAATTTACCCTAAACTATTTTTTTTATCACAAAAAACCACATACTGGTACACTTATGATAATTTATCCCAAACTATTTTTTTACCACAAAAAACCCCAAACTAGTATACCTATAACAGATTTACCCCCGTTAGTTTCCGTTAAATTTTATTGTTAAGTTGCTAAATTTAATGACACGTGGTAATTGACAGGTGTACCTGCTTGAGATTTTACCCCTCTGTTTATCATAATTTTACTAATTTGTGATTTTTCGTGATATTAATCCAATTTAACAGAGACTAACAAAAGGTAAATTTATCACAAATGTACGAGTTTGGGATTTTTAGAGGTCAAAAAATAAGTTCAGGATAAAATTGTCACAGGTATACCGGTTTGGAATTTTTGGTGGTCAAAAAAATAGTTTGGGATAAATTTATCACAGGTGTACCAGTTTGGGGTTTTTTGTGATAAAAAAAATAGTTTGGGGTAAAATTGTCACAGATATACCAGTTTGGAGTTTTTCGTGGTATTAACCCAAAGATAAAAAGGTAAACAAAAAATGGTATATTTTTTGTTGATTTAGGAAATGGATGAAATGAAAAGATTCTAAAATAGGGTAATATTGTAATTATGAAAACTTGTTAATAGTATCGAATGACTGATTTGACTTTATTATGGAAAGTTAAAACACTAAATTGAACAAATTATTAAAAGTTTAGGAACTAGATTGAACATTTATAAATAGTTAAAATATCCTTTTGAATAAATTAAACGTTTAATTAATAACCTTGCTTATTGAATCACAATTTAAGGATCATTAGCGTCATTATCCCTTCAAGTTCATCTCACTATAACAAAAACTTGTCGGTGGAATGGGCTATGGTGCAGACATGTAAGTGAATCAAGAATAGGCCTAATGACCTGTTGACCGTCGCGCGTTGTTAGATAGGAGAAAATTTCATGAATATTTTCACAATTAAAAATTTCCCCAAATTTTCTATTCATTTTCATTTTAATCTTTATCTTTGGTGTTTATATTTGGACCTAATGACCACCGCGCGTTGTATTTCATTGTTTGAATGGTTTTGTTTGTTTAATCCCACCATTTCGAATTTTTTTTTGTAATTTTATGAAAATTGACATCCGTTTTAGCCTATCTCCTTTTTTTTTCATATTTTTCTAATTAACATGTTAGTCTTCTCTTGGAAATTGTCAATTTGTCCCCCGAAATGAACAATGAACGCCGAAAAGGCCCGTCACCTGGAACTTGTGTTCAATCTACCTCCCGAATCAATTAACATTGCTTGATGCTACCCAACTTGATACTACAACCCGCGAATCATAGCTCTGCCAAAGCTACAAATTCTCAGATCTGCTCTTGCCATTGAACATGTCAAATGCTTGTGACAACGAGACACTTTTTTTTCTCCAGACGAGGACCGGATCGAGTCATACTTGAGGCAATGGGGGGCAAATTGACATATATTAAGGGGCACGAGGGATTAAAATAGCAATTTCTGTCCTTTTCGAGGGGTGAATTTGAATTCAGCCATCTCTCCATGTGCTCGAAAACCCCTCAGCTTCGTTTCAGACACCGTGAACGCGACGCACTGCCTCCTTAAAACGCGCGGGATTTCGCCATCTCTTTCTCTTTCTCTCTGCTTTTTGTTTCTATAGAGTCAAACCTCGTGGATTTGAATCTTTTCGGACGAACCCTCTTCTGGATTTACACTAACTTGCGGACGCGAGCCGTTGAAAAGTCAAAGGTGAAGGACAACGTTGATGGCAGAATTGTCTACAAAACGACAGCTCAACCAACCTTTACGAGTGGGATTATGTCACGAGGGCAAGAAAAATGTGTGACCAGACCGGTCGTATTTCAAATTATGGGTGAGGAAACAAGAGCCCTTATTGCATTTTGTATAAAAAAAAAACCACGGATTAATCCATAAAAAGATAAGTTTCTAAATTTTACCACGCGGGACATTAATATCCGAACTTTTTTTCTCCTCTCATCAATATCTTCAAATATGTAATCGTGACTCGAAAAAACGTCATGTCACGATTCTGGCCATAACATCCATTTAAAATCATAGACGACATTTTCCACGTGCTGTCGTTTTGGAATTCTAACGATCATTAATACTGGAATCGTATCGTCGAGCGCTTTAAGGACGTTTATGAAGCATATTTCACAAGAAACTGTTCGATTTTTATAGTGATTATCACTTCACAATTGAAATTAGTTGTTGACACCTAAATTTTACCGACATTCATTTAGTCGTAATTTGCATAGAAAAATTAGGGATTAATTCTTAACCCCTAAACAAAAATGTTTAAATTGCATAATATATAATTTAGGTTCATTTTAGTTTAATTGCATTTTGTATCAAATTGGCGATGGCAATCAAACTTAGATTTTTATCGAACGAGACTCGGCTCGCTCGGGATGCTAGGGCCGGGAATTTCACGTCACGTGGGCTTGGTTGTTTTAATTTGGACTTAGCCCAAGTTAATGCAGCCCATTTAAGTTGAATTAAGCCCTAAGCCCAAGTCTAAGCCCATTAGGTCAATTAAGCCCATTTAATTTGACCTAGATTAGTCTATATATACATAATATTATGTCAAATTATGGGGGAGGTGATATTTTCAGATCTGAATTTTGAGAGCTCGTGAGCGCGAGGGAGAGAGAGAGAAAAACCGGAGCACGTCCTTCCTCCCTTGTCGCCGCCGCGCCAGCCACCATACGCTGGCGTCCACGACCGTTGCGCCGTTCCTCAACCCTTTCGCCGGAGAACGTTGCTGTTGATCCTCCTTCCCTGGCGACGTCCTTCTACGTGGAGCTTCACTTAGCGTCAACGACGGCCTCTGTTGCTTCCCCGATGTCAGCACCCCGAACGAAGACCATCACGTTGCTGCTGCTGCATGTCCCGACGCCTTCCCCAGTCAACAGAAGAGTATCCACGTTTCCTCCAGTCAACCAAGGGTCACAAGCTCCAATTGAAGAAGCTCAGTCCACGTTGAAGGCCCCCCACGAAGACTTTCTGCTTTGTTGACCTTCAATCGGACGTTGCTGCGACTTCCCTGCATGAAATACAATACCTGCAACACCATGCCTTGAAGCTGTCCCACGATCAAGCACTCAGCCATGCAGAAGAAGCCTCAGTGAAGCATCGCCCACAACAACAGTCCACTTCCTCCCAGAATCGCTCACTCCACAGAGCTTATTTGTGGAAACTCAAAACACGAAAGTTGTAGATCTACGAGTCCTTGATCTGTGGCTTTTGGAATCGGGTCAATCCGACGTGTATTGAGGAAGTTACGCCCATTTTTCCAGAATGGTGCGGCCCTGAAATTTTCTGCCCGCGGTGTCTCAACCTCCCCCGCCGTGACGACGCAGCCGTCGCCACCAGCCACTGTTCACGCCGGAGCTGCGCCGTGAGTCCCGTCGGTGCCGTGCCTAGCCGTCCCGTCGTCGTCGCGATCCCGATCCGCAAGCCGAGCCCAATCCCGAGACGTTCAAATTTGGAAGTTATCGGTAAATTAGGTAAGATGATTATCCAGTAAAGTTTCAAATATTTAATTTCCTGTTTTGAATCGTTTGAAATATTGCATGAATATCTAGTAGATAATTTGATATGTTTAGATAACATTCTAGATATCCGCAATATTTCGAGAATATTTAAATTAGGAAACTTTCCTAATTTAGCAACGTATCGGAACGTCTATCCGACTTTAACCCTAAAGTCCGATACGCGGCGGTACGGAAAAATCATTATTCTATTCATAACCACTTGAATATGATAATGATTTTGATTCGCTTTCCAAATTTGAATGATCAATTATCCGTTAATATCTATAACCCTTTAGATATGACCGATAATTTGATTTTTGTGCCTAATCCGAGTTTAAAACGAATATGGCGGATTGCGTGGTTGATTTGAGTTCGATTGCTATTCATGTTTATTTAATTGCTTTCCCTTTCCAAATAAAACAGAAAATTTTCAAAAAAATATCATTTAGATTTAGCTTAGAATTTTGCATGTCTAGGGTTTTTAAATATATCCCAAAGGATAAGATAAATATCTAATTTAAATTAGGACTTAACGTGGCAAGTTTCCTAATTTAAATTAGGTATTATTTCAAATTCTAACGGATTATTCATGTTATTTTATTATTCCGAATTTTACAAAAAAAAATCCCAAAAAGAAATCATGTTAGGATAGATTGAATCATCATAGATTGCATTCTATTTTAGGCATTTTTACTATTTCGAATTTTAAACAGAAAATACCAAAAAATAGAAGTCATTAGGTTGCATGTCATTTTAGGCATTTTCATTAATTCCGAATTTCATTTAATTCCGAATTTCATTCATTAGAAAATACCAAAAAAATGTTCATTCACACGTCATTAGAATTAAGTCACGTCGTCGCATGAAATATAGTTTGCATGCTAGGTTGCATTAATTCGCATGTCATTAATTGCACGTCATTGCATATAGATTAGATTTCATTTAATTAAAGTGAAAATCAAAAAAGAGAAATTGATTGATTGTTTGTTAACTAGAAATCATATTAGGATGTTTGATGTGATTTTCTAGCTAACAATGCAGATGCTGCATGGACTCGAGGTAAGTAATTCCTCCAATTTGCAATTTATTTAATGCCTTGATTATTGGGTGTTAAATTGGTGGTTTGCGCACCCGCATGAACACCTCACATGTTAGTACCTAAGCTAAAATTGATCCAAACTGCATGCCAAAAACATTTTTGAAATGAAAAGGTACCGAAAGGGCGTTAGACTAGATCTAGCGTAATCAAGTCCCCGGACTTAGAATCTCTGGTTCGTAGAAATAAAACATATCTCCCTATGTTTTATTTAGGTTTCTAATCGACCTACCACAAACTGATTAGTGGCGACTCCAAGAATGAAAATGATTGCATGTTAAGAACTTAAACCCTAAGTTGCGAATTGGTAGGGCTTGGGAGGGCCCGAGTTAAGTTCAATCTTAATAATCCATTAGCCCGATAAAAATATAAAATTTTTTTAGGGTCGCGACAGCTTGGCGACTCCGCTGGGGACTTGAGTTAAAACTCTTAGTGGACTTAGACCAATTTTTCATTTCAAAAATAATTTTTGTTTGGCAGCGAGGATCCCAGGTACGTCCCTAACATTTAAGGTGTTAAATGTTCTTGCAGTATGGGAGGTATAAGGGGAGGCGTGATTGTTAACCCTTGTTTTGCAGGGAGGTGGTTGAATGGATGGTTTAATTTATGCACGAAGCGCTGTTTGATATAAACTGTTGTGCATGCCTTACATTTACACTACATCGCACACACTACCCGCTGCCGGACCTGGGCGGCATAGGTTTAGGATGGTACTGAGACAGTGGATACCCCGACCAAAACCATTTGGTACGGGTCGCCTTCCTCGGTCCCGAATTTTCTTTCAAGGTGTCATTGAGTACCCACCATGGTTGTATTCCACTCAACCCGGGTCGGCTCTTTGACTAAGCCGGAGTCAGGGGAATCCTAGCCTAACCACCACCATGTTTGGTTTAGCTCGGTAATCCTCGCGTCTCTATTTTGCAAGCCAGAGTCTAGATAGAAATCGAGCCTCACAATTCATGCGCATGTCTATGTGATTGCCATTATCTTACCCGGTGCAGTAAGTGCTCTGAACCTTTATCATGCAATTTACTTACTTTTTCGTACATGTGGTCGGTCCATGATAGGTCTAAGTCGATCATAATTTTTGAACGTAATGATCATTGAATTTTTTTCAAAGGGAAAGAAAAAGAAAAAATGAAGCTTTGAAACAAATTACTTTCAATTCTTATCATTATTTTCTCGGGTCTTTCATAAGTCATTATTTCCTAAGAAATTTGCCATCATTTTCACAAATTCATGGAATAATGAAAAATGTCATGAAAAATGGGAACAAAAAAGATGATTAGACTGAGTCATGGACCGATCGTTTTGAGGACTCATACTTACCATGCTCTATTTTTGCAAATTAGGTAACTACGGACCGATCACGTTCCCCTATTCGCACGTGGTCAAGAGCTAGAATGGCCGATCAAACTGAGTTACAGGAGCGCGTTGACGGTATGCAAGACCAGATCAAGCAACTTGCCGTCGCAATGCAACAAATGACCGCCGAGATCAAGGCTCTTCGATCGATCCCTATTCCAGCATCCCCTGAAGTATCAGTCCCGAAGCATACAGGTGGAAAGATTGTTGACGTCGAGGAAGATGATGATATGCCTAAGTTAGAAAATGACCATGTCCAGATTGTCGTCAACAAACCTAAGCCTGATGAGCGGGTCAACAAGCTCGAGGAGAGAGTTAAGCAGTTAGAAGGTTCACAGGATTCGCCCTCGATTGATTTGTCCATGTACTCACAAATCAAAATCCCGAAGAAATTCAAAATGCCAAGTTTTGACAAGTACAATGGCACCACATGTCCAAAAGCTCACCTGCAGTTGTACCACGTACAAATGACCTCCTACGTTGACAACGAGCTTCTGATGATCCATGCGTTCCAAGCAAGCTTGACCGGCCCTGCTTTGCACTGGTACCTCATGAAAAAGATCAATAGCCTCAAAACCTGGAAGGAAGCTAGTGAGGCGTTCCTGAAGCAATACCGGTTCATAACAGACATCATTCCTACCCGTGATGATCTCGAGCGTGCTCAAATGAAGAAGACCGAGTCTTTCAAAGACTACGCCATCAGATGGCGAAACCTAGCCGCTCAGGTTGTCCCCGAGCCCATCGACAGTGAGTTAAAGAGGATGTTCGTGAAGACTCTTCCATTTGAATACCGCAATCGGATGGTGGCCATTCCGGCTGATAATTTCAACCAACTCATCCCTATAGGCGAACAGATCAAGATAGGCCTGAAGGATGGCTAGTTTGTGGAGCCGTCTTCCTCAACCAAGAGATTCAGTGCAAGGAAAGAGGAGGAGCCGACACCTGAAGTGAACGTGACCTATACCCAACCAGGCCGGCGAAATGTTAATCCTGCCCCAGCAATCCAAGTAGCAGATGCTCAGCACCAAAACACGGGTCGTCAACCTTTTCAGAGGAGGAACAATAAGAGACAATTCACCCCCCTTCCCGGGTCATTGTCTCAAGTGCTGGAAGTGCTCCGGAAGAAAGGCTTGCTTACCACTGAGCCAAAGCGGCCCAATCCCGAACAGTTCTACAACTACGATCCGGCCAAGAAATGCGATTATCACATGGGCGAGCTGGGGCATTCAACCGACGATTGCTATATCCTCAAGCAGCGAATCCAGGACCTCCTGGACACGAAGGCTTTCTCATTCCAACCCGCTAAGCCGAATGTTCAGAGTAACCCAGTCCCTGATCACGTGGGTAATGTGAATGCCATATTCAGTTTCGATGCTGGTCGAGGTCGAGGTCAAGGAGTCGAGCAGAACAGGCAGCAACCCAACGAAGAACTCGGGCGTGGTAGGTTGCCTCCTCACATTCGCACCACATTCCCGGGTCCCGCAAGAATGATACACCAAGAGAAGGAGGTGATCGACACCCTGGGGCAGTCGAGCGGCAAGTTCGACTATTATGTGAAGTACTCAGCGCCCCCGAGCTTCTATGCTGATCCCCGCGACATTGTTCCTGACGGATGGGGAGGTATGGATGATCCAACGCCTCTAAACCCAGAAGACCCCGATGATGCCATGGAGGGGATTATCACCCTATTCGACGACGTCTTCATCGGAGCCATCGAAGAAGGACCGTTAGAGGGAATGGGCACTGGCCCACAAGAGTAAAACTTTTCCTTTTCCGCACACTCCCCTGCGTGGGAATTTTTAATGCTTTCTAGGATTTGCCCCTTTTCGGGTGCTGTTTTTCATTTTCGTCTTTAGGTTTTGATTGTCGCAATTTCCATTCAATAAATGTAATTCATTTCGAAAGATTTAATGAAATTACAAGTTTTATTCCAGTTTTGAGGGCATGTTGAGGTACATCAAACCAGCCCGGTGATGATATCCAACCGATAAAAGAAAATATAGTCCAAGGAGAATTCTGAGGCCTGGGCTTCTTCATGCTTTCTCGTGTTTAAAACCTTTTTCAAAAAGAATTTCAAAAAGACAAAAAAAAGAGTCAACAAAAACAAAAAAAAAATTACAAAAAAAATGCAATGTTTAGCCCTGTTTGTCCTTCTGAATCCCTTACTTTATGTTTCAGGGGCAAGCTTGTGACACATGAGGGTATGGGAACGGTCCAATCCGATGAATTATGCGCCACCGAGCTTGATCTCGATGATGCCGGAGAAATCGATGATTCCTCAGATATTCAGTGCGATCTAGAACGGTATGAAAAGCCCAAAGTCCTCATGTCAGACCAAATTGTCATCATTAACTTCGGTGATTCCGGAGAGACCAAAGAAGTGAAAATTGGGGCAACCCTTCTCGAAGGTGAGACGAAATGCCCAATCCAGTTGCCGCATGAGTAGGTAAGTCTTTCAACCAAAGAGTGCGTCAAAGACACTTTAAGGTAAATGATATAGTCCTGAGGAAGGTACTGCCAGTTTTCCCTGTTCCCGGAGGTAAATTTGCTCCGAACTATGTGGGTCCTTATGTGATTAAAAAGGTGCTTCCCGGAGGTGCCATGATTCTCGCAGAAATGGATGGTCGTGAATTCTCCACTCCTTTTAATTCTGATGCTGTGAAGATATATTATCCATAATAAAATCTGACATTCTGCAGCAAAAGTTTTCAAGTGTTTGATTTTGCGCTTTGAATTGCAAACATTGCACTGATGAGTAAATGATTTCAATCAATTTCATGTTAAGATGTTTGCATGGGCTTTAAATTCTGCATGGTTATTTTGTCAATTTGCATCATCGATTTCAAAGGGGAAATTGTTTAAATAATCTGATAACTCATGTGGAATGAATTGAATGTGTCGAATGAGATACATCGGGATGATGAAAGGCAAGCCCTATTCTACACACTATCCCACGCATTAATCCCCAGTGAGTTGAGTAGTAAAAGTGAAAAATCCCCAGCGAGTTGAATGGAAAAATTCCATATCTGCAAGATAAAGAGTTTTCTCGCAAAAGGTACGACGACCGAAATGACAAGAGGCATTTCATTTCTCTATCTTAAACACAAAAGGAGTATCCATTGTCTCGCCACTTTGAACTTAAATGCATGGAGAAATTCTTTCAAATTACCCCTGTCAAGAACCACCCCACATTGGGGCAAACTGGAGTAAGTCAGCATTATAAGGTGAAAAAAATGAATTGAAATCTTCTTGCTCTCACTTGCATCAATCTTCGAGTGTTGCTTTTTCAGATGAATTCACGTGAAGTTCAAGTGCCTTAGGATGACTAAGAGCATTTTTTTTCTCTACCCTATACACACTTTTATCCTTTGCTAAGCTCAATTGAGCCTGCAAATTCGTTTCATACAAACCCAGTTGGTGATCATCCCCCCACACTGGGGCAAGGCAAGAAGCTATCATTGTCCAAGCAGCATATCCAGAGCATTGAGATAAGACGAGAAGCTTTTGAGTTCAAACAGCGAGTCAATCAGTCAGATTAGCTGGCCAGTGTTTACATTGTAAGCATGTCAAAAAAAAAAGAGGAAAAAGGGCAGGAAAAAGCAGTGTGCCTGGTAAAAGCAAGGCCAATGCCCAATAAAAATGTCAAGGTATGACACGCCAAAATCCCCCAGTGGACAAGTCTTAGAGAAATCAAGTGATGAACTCTCGAAGCTAATGGAGTGCTTACTGAGAAGAAAATCTTTGGTGAAGAAGAAGACCGGTGTCAATGCCAAGATGATCACCAACCCTTTCACCCCAATCATATATTTTGAGCCAAATGATCCATTCATTTCTCAACCCATGAGCCTAGCCTACGTTACGTCCCTTACAAAGTCTCTTCAGATTATGGCACTTGAATTAACGTAGAATTTCAGATGTTTATAAGCTTAGCTCGAAGAAGTGCGAGCAGGTCTATTTCTATCTCATTTTGCAGGGTTCTTGACTTGTAAACCCGGAGACAGTCACGGATTATTTTCTTTCAATGGCCTCGACTCAAAGAGTCCCCTTTGCTAAGCCATTGACCAAGCCCATGTTACAGTCCCAGTAAAGACCTCTCAGATTGGTAGGGTCGTACCGCTTGCGAGAATACTCAGACACTTGTCGACATGATGATGGTGAGATAGAGAGATTCTCGTAAATCAGCCTTTTTCGATGAGAATGAGAGAAAAGCCCTTTCAGACTGAAGGTCCCTCATTCGACATTTTCAAGACACCCGCTGGTGAATTCGGATTGTCTTGTCATAATTTTTCCCCAACGGAGTTTCTAATGCCGATTTGACAAAATCATCGTGCATGGAAGAGTTGAATTCATAGTGCATGTGTTTATGTGTTCTCGATAGTGCGAATGCATATTACATGTTGCTTAAAACTGTGTCTAGCAGGAGACACCCACTCAGAAGTCAGAGATATCCCCAGGTAAGTATGTCTCTACATCCCTAACCTGTGCGAGCAATCGTCAGGTCCCATATTTGATCATTTTCGTTGCGATCTCTAGATGCCTTTGATGATGTGCAGGTGTCTGTTGATCAAGCCTTTTCAGGTACCTCTGATGAGATCCAGGTACTTTGTCAAGGAACCCTCGAACATTCGGGCTAGTCCTACTGTTCACCAAAATCAGATTGTTACAATCTCCAGGAGATTCCCCCGCTACCCACCTATGAGCAGATATAGGTGAAGCGGCCAAATCTTTGCATATGAACGGTATATGTAAAGGTCGGAATGCTTCTTTAATCTCGAGATATTCCCCCGTTGCATGTCTATGAGCAGATATAGGCATGGCGGCCAAATCTTTGCATATAAACGGTATATGTAAAGATCGGAATACTCTCCTTATCCGAGATATTCCCCCGTTGCATGTCTATAAGCAGATATAGGCATGGCGGCCAAATCTTTGCATATAAACGGTATATGTAAAGATCGGAATACTCTCCTTATCCCGAATATTCCCCCGTTACATGTCTATGAGCAGATATAGGCATGGCGGCCAAATCTTTGCATGTAAACGGTATATGTAAAGATCGGAATACTCTCCTTATCCCAAATATTCCCCCGTTACATGTCTATGAGCAGATATAGGCATGGCGGCCAAATCTTTGCATATAAACGGTATATGTAAAGATCGGAATATTCTTTCAACCCCCAGGTGTTCCCCCGCAGTTCACTTATGAGCAGATACAAGTGAAGCGGCCAAATCTTTGCATATGAGCAGATATATGTAAAGGTCGGAATATCCTCTTAGTTCCCCCGTGACGTGTCTATGAGTTAAGGTCATAGGCGCAGCGGCTAAACCTTTACAAATACCTATGGAGATATATAGGTAATTTGTAAAGGTCGGAACGTTTTTACACTTTTTTATCTCACGAATCCAGGTGATGGTTGGATACGTTGAGCTTTCTTCAGGTGTTTTGACTTAATTGCAGATCACCAAAATTCATCAACAGTGTATCAGGCAAAACCTATGGGACAGAGCCCAGACATTTGCCAAACAACACTCAAAAGTCAGAGTCATGCCTCGGATTGCATTATCTCACTTCTGTCAGGTAAGTAATTCCAGGTATGTTTTCCTGTTATGTCAGCATGCATCATTTCTTATTGCATTTGAAAAAGGGACTCACAATCCCAACAAAAATATCATTCATTGCATTTGCATGGTTGAAATTTAGGTATCATTTAATCTTTGAATGCAACCTCCGCGAGCTCACCTTCAAAGAGGGGCAGCTGTTGACACCTAAATTTTACCGACATTCATTTAGTCGTAATTTGCATAGAAAAATTAGGGATTAATTCTTAACCCCTAAACAAAAATGTTTAAATTGCATAATATATAATTTAGGTTCATTTTAGTTTAATTGCATTTTGTATCAAATTGGCGATGGCAATCAAACTTAGATTTTTATCGAACGAGACTCGGCTCGCTCGGGATGCTAGGGCCGGGAATTTCACGTCACGTGGGCTTGGTTGTTTTAATTTGGACTTAGCCCAAGTTAATGCAGCCCATTTAAGTTGAATTAAGCCCTAAGCCCAAGTCTAAGCCCATTAGGTCAATTAAGCCCATTTAATTTGACCTAGATTAGTCTATATATACATAATATTATGTCAAATTATGGGGGAGGTGATATTTTCAGATCTGAATTTTGAGAGCTCGTGAGCGCGAGGGAGAGAGAGAGAAAAACCGGAGCACGTCCTTCCTCCCTTGTCGCCGCCGCGCCAGCCACCATACGCTGGCGTCCACGACCGTTGCGCCGTTCCTCAACCCTTTCGCCGGAGAACGTTGCTGTTGATCCTCCTTCCCTGGCGACGTCCTTCTACGTGGAGCTTCACTTAGCGTCAACGACGGCCTCTGTTGCTTCCCCGATGTCAGCACCCCGAACGAAGACCATCACGTTGCTGCTGCTGCATGTCCCGACGCCTTCCCCAGTCAACAGAAGAGTATCCACGTTTCCTCCAGTCAACCAAGGGTCACAAGCTCCAATTGAAGAAGCTCAGTCCACGTTGAAGGCCCCCCACGAAGACTTTCTGCTTTGTTGACCTTCAATCGGACGTTGCTGCGACTTCCCTGCATGAAATACAATACCTGCAACACCATGCCTTGAAGCTGTCCCACGATCAAGCACTCAGCCATGCAGAAGAAGCCTCAGTGAAGCATCGCCCACAACAACAGTCCACTTCCTCCCAGAATCGCTCACTCCACAGAGCTTATTTGTGGAAACTCAAAACACGAAAGTTGTAGATCTACGAGTCCTTGATCTGTGGCTTTTGGAATCGGGTCAATCCGACGTGTATTGAGGAAGTTACGCCCATTTTTCCAGAATGGTGCGGCCCTGAAATTTTCTGCCCGCGGTGTCTCAACCTCCCCCGCCGTGACGACGCAGCCGTCGCCACCAGCCACTGTTCACGCCGGAGCTGCGCCGTGAGTCCCGTCGGTGCCGTGCCTAGCCGTCCCGTCGTCGTCGCGATCCCGATCCGCAAGCCGAGCCCAATCCCGAGACGTTCAAATTTGGAAGTTATCGGTAAATTAGGTAAGATGATTATCCAGTAAAGTTTCAAATATTTAATTTCCTGTTTTGAATCGTTTGAAATATTGCATGAATATCTAGTAGATAATTTGATATGTTTAGATAACATTCTAGATATCCGCAATATTTCGAGAATATTTAAATTAGGAAACTTTCCTAATTTAGCAACGTATCGGGACGTCTATCCGACTTTAACCCTAAAGTCCGATACGCGGCGGTACGGAAAAATCATTATTCTATTCATAACCACTTGAATATGATAATGATTTTGATTCGCTTTCCAAATTTGAATGATCAATTATCCGTTAATATCTATAACCCTTTAGATATGACCGATAATTTGATTTTTGTGCCTAATCCGAGTTTAAAACGAATATGGCGGATTGCGTGGTTGATTTGAGTTCGATTGCTATTCATGTTTATTTAATTGCTTTCCCTTTCCAAATAAAACAGAAAATTTTCAAAAAAATATCATTTAGATTTAGCTTAGAATTTTGCATGTCTAGGGTTTTTAAATATATCCCAAAGGATAAGATAAATATCTAATTTAAATTAGGACTTAACGTGGCAAGTTTCCTAATTTAAATTAGGTATTATTTCAAATTCTAACGGATTATTCATGTTATTTTATTATTCCGAATTTTACAAAAAAAAATCCCAAAAAGAAATCATGTTAGGATAGATTGAATCATCATAGATTGCATTCTATTTTAGGCATTTTTACTATTTCGAATTTTAAACAGAAAATACCAAAAAATAGAAGTCATTAGGTTGCATGTCATTTTAGGCATTTTCATTAATTCCGAATTTCATTTAATTCCGAATTTCATTCATTAGAAAATACCAAAAAAATGTTCATTCACACGTCATTAGAATTAAGTCACGTCGTCGCATGAAATATAGTTTGCATGCTAGGTTGCATTAATTCGCATGTCATTAATTGCACGTCATTGCATATAGATTAGATTTCATTTAATTAAAGTGAAAATAAAAAAAGAGAAATTGATTGATTGTTTGTTAACTAGAAATCATATTAGGATGTTTGATGTGATTTTCTAGCTAACAATGCAGATGCTGCATGGACTCGAGGTAAGTAATTCCTCCAATTTGCAATTTATTTAATGCCTTGATTATTGGGTGTTAAATTGGTGGTTTGCGCACCCGCATGAACACCTCACATGTTAGTACCTAAGCTAAAATTGATCCAAACTGCATGCCAAAAACATTTTTGAAATGAAAAGGTACCGAAAGGGCGTTAGACTAGATCTAGCGTAATCAAGTCCCCGGACTTAGAATCTCTGGTTCGTAGAAATAAAACATATCTCCCTATGTTTTATTTAGGTTTCTAATCGACCTACCACAAACTGATTAGTGGCGACTCCAAGAATGAAAATGATTGCATGTTAAGAACTTAAACCCTAAGTTGCGAATTGGTAGGGCTTGGGAGGGCCCGAGTTAAGTTCAATCTTAATAATCCATTAGCCCGATAAAAATATAAAATTTTTTTAGGGTCGCGACATTAGTGTATTGAAAAATCTCATTTCCTATCACTCAGCAAGATCTAATTACGAAAGGAAAAAATCACCAGAAACCCTATAAAAAAAATCTCAAACTTGCAACTGCATAATACATTTACCCTTCATCAAGATTTCGTCAATGAGCATCGTTAAAAATTTATCTACATGAAAGCCGGAATGCTAATCACAATATTAATATGGCACCCATATGACTTAAATGAAATAAAACAACGATGTTTTGGCCAGAAAAATCATCAGACGAAACTTTAAATTGGGAGTATATATGTCACATAAATATAAATTCGGGGTTTTTGATTCACGATGGCATAGTTCGAAATTTTTCGTGACTTTTTTTCGTTATACAAATGCTTAATTTTCGAAGGGAGAAAAATCGTGTGTCGGGTGAAATGGACGTTTCGCGACATACTTTCTCTCCAAGGACGAAGAATAGTCTGCTCCTGATTTTCGTGTGGTTAGTAAGTTCACTGCATCGAGACATGTCGCCCGGTCTCTTTAGCTGGTCAACACCATGACGTCACTTATTCAATGAGAGGAAGCCACCTCGAAGATGGGGCGACAACATAAATTGCAAGGTTTGCCCAATTGACAATTCCTTTGTTCTTTCCTCCAAGTTTGTTCATATGCATCAAGATTGCGATGCTTATTCAGCAAAAAGAATAGCCCCACGTTGTCAAAATCATCTCTCATTTGTATAAAGTTTCTCGCCATAATGCTATAATGGATAGTGTAAAGTATTAATGATGTACCAAGTACTTAAGATGTAAAGTGTAACATCAGGGGTTTTGAATCGAATCGGAGACGGACCGAGGAGGCGGGTGCCGTCGCATCCCCGACCCTATCTATTCGGTGCTTGATGTGATTGTCAATTATAACTTATAAAATTCCATATAAATTATTATATTCTCGTCGAGGCATGGAAACCGTACCTTTCATCTACTATAAGTTTCAGCATATTCCACTAAATACGATGACGTGATTATCATATGTATTGCTCGCCTTTTTGAATATACCATTCGCCCAATTTAAGTTTCTACATGTTCCACTGAATACGATTACGAGAATCTACGTGAGTATTTAACTTCAAAAACATATTGGCGTGAAGAGAATTTCACGGAAAGGACCTTAGTCATCTTCAATTGTCAGCAATTGTAACTACTTGCTTTCTTAAACCAGTAGCTTATAAAATTGTCTTGTGGAATGCAGGCTATCAAGATTGTGCTTATCTAAAGAACTAGTGTTGTCCTCAAGACTCCTTATGACAAGATAAAGGAAGAAAGAAAGAAAAAGTAGGCAGACTTCCTAAAAACCCTACCAGCCGGTAAGTATCCAAATCCATTCCATCTCCTTATCTGTCTCTCTTTCTCTCTCTCTCTGGTTCCTCTCACCTTCCTCTTCCAATCCGTCCCCACAAAGATAAAAGAACCCTTTTGCTCAAATGAATTTATTATAGTCATTAAGGCCAACTTGGACACGAACTCTCCCCACACTCCTTTCATCAAAATATATAGACCCACGCACACAGAGACACACACACACAGCCCCCTTGTTGTCTTCCATGGTTCCACCATTCCAGACTGAAGAACTGCCTCTCAACGAGAATGATTCACAGGACATGGTCATCTACCACGTCCTGAACGAGGCCATGTCCCAAAGCAACTCGTCCCTCCCGCATCCGAACCAATCCAGGCCCGCGCCGAGCGGCGGTTCCCTCTCGCCGTCCCGGGGCATCGCGAAGAAGCACTACCGGGGGGTCCGGCGACGCCCGTGGGGGAAGTACGCGGCCGAGATCCGCGACTCGGCGCGACACGGGGCACGGGTGTGGCTCGGGACGTTCGAGACGGCGGAGGAGGCGGCGCTGGCTTACGACCGGGCGGCGTTCCAGATGCGCGGCGCCAAGGCCCTGCTCAATTTCCCGGCGGAAGCGGTGGCCGCTTCGATGCCGATGGAGAGGTACAACCCGAGCCGGAGCCGGACATCCTCCGGCTCGGCCAATTCGGACATGAGAGGCGAGGCGCATCCGTCGGATTCGGAGGTTGGCGTCACCGGAGGAGCATCCCGGGATGTGGCCACGGACCACCTTGAGAAGGTGCTGGATGTGTTCTGAGAGGTTGAGCGTCTCTGGTCACTCGCAACTCTTGCGCGTAACCTGTGCCATGGACTATGGGAGGAAAGGTTTCATTTTCTTGCGACTTAGGATAATCTTTTTTTTTTGGGTGTCACATAAGTTTTCCATGAACATTTTTTTGGTCATCTATATTTTCAATGTGGCCCAATGCGTGGTCCATTTCGTCTAAACGATGAGCAAATCGGGCCGTCTCTCTCGGGATCATTATATCTCTATCGGTCCCTTTTACGACAACAATCGGAAGGACCCTATTGAACAACTTTGCAAAGACAAGGGAGCAGCGCAGCTACCTTGAGGTATAGACATTACAAAGACAAAATGTATTTTGGTCCATGCAAGGGTTTTGGGTTTGCTGATTCATATGTTGTAGTTTTAGGTTATTGCACTTTGGCTACATAGTATTGTAAAAGTAATGCGAACAAGTCCAGGTGTAAGCTTTTAATTGGGCTATATATATCTTTATGCTCTTCAATTTTTTTGAGCAATTTCTCTTGAATGTGCTTCAATGGGTACATCTGATTATCATGTATTTTAAGGGGCTTTGATTGTGAAAAAGGAGAAATGGGGATGATATGAATATTTCTCTATATTTCAGTACAAAATCACTTTTTTCAGAGGAAAAGTCCTTTTTTCTTTTATGATATTCAAAGAGAAAAAGTCTCGTTCTAGATGATGGCAACACTTCTAATTTTGTGGGCCAAACTCGTGACACTCTTAATAGAGAACTATTTTCTCATGAAAATTTAAATAATTTATTTTGGGTGTATCTTTTTGCCCTTGAATATTAACTCCATTGTCAGAAACTTCAAATTGTAAAAGCGAAATTAGAGAAAGAATTATCATTTCTCTATTGATACAATTCGTTTATCATGATCGAGCCGATTTCATTTCATCCTCTACCTCACTGTATCACCTGCTGTAAATTTTTTATTAGCCGATATTATTACATTTATCGCATTTAAAAAAGCCATAATTAGGTTGATTCTCACCAAAAGGTGGCTGAAAATACCTTTGTGAATTGACCCAAATCGACATCACTTGGGAGATTTTTCTTCACCTCGTGCAGGAATTGGTCCGTGGAGGGGGGAAACTGCGGGGGAGGTTCGCACAACCATAATTTAACTGCTCATGCAATTGAAATACAAAAGCATAATCCAATTAGATCATAATTAGATCTTTGTGGGGCACACCCACTACGGTCAAAATCCAATGCCAGCCACATGAATTTTCAACGTTAGCGATGATACATCGATACTGATGGAAGACAAACCGCTCACGGTACTTCTTAATTTCGCTGATGTAACTTAATTAATTAGGATTAATTGGTAGAAAAAAGTATGTTGACGTTGACCGACGGCCCTTTCGCTTTCGTCTCTCTTTGCCCATTTGTTTCGTGGACTCACGCACGCTACGCAGGTTGGTATAGGCGGGGTCTATGTCCGGGTCTAAAATTTTCTATGAAGATCGATCGGGTTTAGACGAATCTCGTTGAAGGGATCGTGTTGGAAAATGTAACGTTCAACCCAAACCGAATTCGCTTTTACACTTCGAGCCTCGCGAGCCGGAGTGGTCCGGTGGGCGACGAGATCCATTGTTGGTTCTGTGTACAAGAGGCCTATTTAATTGAATGGACCCTATTAATTAGATGGACCATTTAGTTTGGTAGGTTTGTCACATATTTAATTTGATGGACCCTATTAAATTAACTATGGTCTGAACTTTTTTTAGATGCGAGCAAAAAGGCCTCCATTGCTATGGACGATGCTCCTATGATGATTGTTGTATGTTCGATATGTGCAGTCAAGAAGAGTTGGCTCTATTTTGTTAGGCCTTGAAAGTAGAAGAGATGGTGTGATCATCATGAATTCAATTCTAAACTTTCCAACTTTGAGAATGTAATCCTAAACCCTTGCATGAAATTTCGATGCAATCTTACTGGTTAATTGCCGTCGGAAATATCTAACATGGCGTGAGTAAACTTGTCCATGTAGTGTGCCACGTCAGACGACCAACAATGACTGGACGCCACATTAGCAAATTTCCGATGGCAATTCATCTGAAAGACTGCATTGAAATTTCGAGCAAAAATTTAAAATTATATTAATAAAATTGAAAAGTTCATGACTGAATTAATATCAGTACAATAAATTTAGATGAAGGAATATCGCATGTATATAAAGAACATATAAATTCCGCAAATAAGAACTCTTGCAAATTTATTGAGCTTCTCTTTTTGATTTGGCCGCCTTTTTCTTTCTTTTTCATTTTTTATTTGTGACTCTAGCTTTTATGCTAAAGTCATCTAAAAGAGATTTTTTTTAGCTCTTAACTTTTGTCCGAAAGTCAATTTTGAGATCCTTGGACATCCACCTAGACATGAAAATCATGTTAGATCTTTTATTTGCACGATCAGAGCTTATAATTGGCGAGTCCCCACCGACGTGTTTTGATGATGTGCACGTTTTCATTCCAACCACATGTTTTTGTGCCACGTTATTTCGTCTCATTCCGACCTAGTCGAGACATCCATCCCTAATCGTGACTATGACTCGTGTTTGATTTTCTCGGGCGATGTAACATAAGCACGATATTTTTCATTCGGGGAAATCGCTGAAGAAGCATTTGTTTACTGAAAAAAACATAAGCCAATGAGTTGGGTACCGATTGAGTTAAAAGTAACAACAAAATGTCTGTGCATCGAGTATAAGAATGCCTAATTGGAATAAGAGTACAACAAAACACGACATCAACTAGCTCGACCTCTTGGTTGGTAATGTCTCGTGTATTTCTTTCGCTGCTTTAAAACAAGTTATCGGATTGCATTTTGTTTGGAAATTGTTCTAACAAAATCTTTTCACGGACTTTGCCCTAAAGAGGTCAATTGCCCACTTGTTTATTTAAAAAGAAATGTGATTTTGTGGGAACACTGCTATTTATTCTAAAATCTTAAATTATTAAATGAAAGTAGAATTTAATATTGACAAATTCTAAACGAAGCATCTCCTTGTGTTTTTTGTCCTTCGACAACTCATCCTTCCTAATCATCGACACTAAGCTTTTGCATTATCTCTCACACATCTCTATCTATTCCAACTCCATTTTTAGTCACGTCTTGCTCATCCATTCTCAAGGGTTGCCAAAGTCTGAAAATGGCATTCTTTAGAAGTTCGCATACCTACAAAATGAAAAACGGACCTACAAAATGAAAAACGGACGGATAGGCATAAAGTTGTTCTCATTATATACTTAGACTCCATTCGTTTTGCAGAAAATATAATGTTTCAAAAAAACTGTTTTCCAGGAAAATGACACAATTTTCTGGTGTTTAGCTGAAATTTGAAAAAGATCAAGAAAATATTTTCTGTCTTTTGATATGGAAAATATGATTTGATTTTCCTCCGTGCACTACTTTTAATAATTCTTTTAAAATCGATTTTTAATTATTTTTTATTTTTCCTTCTTCTCTGGCCAATCGCCGGCCATATGATAACTCTATAAAAATAGAGTTATTTTATCTACTTTAGGCAATAAATAATGCAAAATTTGTTAGAGTATATTTGGATTTCCTTTTATTTACTTAATATTTCCTTGTTTATGCAGAATATTGAGATATTGAGAAAATAAGAAAAATATGGCAAAAAGAAAAAAAGAAATATGCGACCCAGAGAAGAGTTAGAAGGTGGATATCACATTGGGAATTCTGCGATTTATTCCCTAATTTTACGCGAAAAAAAGAAGTAATTGCCTTGTGAGAGGAGTCTTGGATGTTATTATATAAATATGGTAACTTGGGGGAACATGGAGGCTGAGAGAGACATCGTTTTTGTTTTCAGTGTTCTAAGAGTTTTTTAAGTATTTTGAAGAGAGGACAAAAGTGGTGACAGAATTCTTGTTCTTTGATTCAAGATGTTTGATTTAATTTCTATTTTCGTTTTTTCTTCTATTATATTCTAATTTTCTTTATTAGAGCTACGATGTAGCCTAGCTATGATGATATGAATTTCATATTTTTTATGCTTTACAAGTAATTTCATTCATGTGAGTTATATATTATTGTGCTTAATGCGTTTAGATGACTGGCCACTACTTGAATGATCTGATGTGCATGTTTGAGACTGAGAAGTAATAATATGCAATTGCTCCTTATAATATATAACCATGAATTAAATGTGGATAGAAATATACCACGTTATTTTTGTAGCTTTCGGTGATAAGATGGTCCAAACGATTCATTGTAAACCGGGAATATTCACAGATTTTAATGCGCTTATGTTTATTTAAATTCACATAGAAATATAGTGAATTGATAAATTGAGTAGGTTTGCTATACCTAAAGATAGGATAGTAAATAGATTAAGAAATTCCGCTATCACATGTTTGATGTTGTTCTTGTATGCGTAATGATTTGAAATTCATATCTAGTGGTTATGGTGAAATCGGATGCTCTAACATATTTTACCTGATTGATTATCTGCTTTTAGTTTATAAAATTTCATTTTTAAAAATTGTCAATTTTTATTTATTCTTAATTATATTTTGATAAATTAGATAAATTTTAGAATTAGTCCATTTTTAATATTTAATTGGTTTATTATCATCAATCTCTGTGGGACGATACTCTTCTCATCATTATATTACTTGTTCAACACGTTCATTGACATGTGCAGAATTTTACGAACACCATAGGCGAACTTGAGCCTCGCCATAGGTTGGGAAGGCTCGAGCTCACTAGATCCGCGACGTTCAAGCATTGCCAGAGGGCGCGAGGCTCGGTCCTCGCCAGACTGCAACTCGCGAGACCTCGAGCTCACCGATTTGGTGAGGCCCGAGCCTCGCCACCCTCTAACAACGCTCGAGCTTGCCTATGGCCAATCGCCGGCCTTTGTTGTGACCAGGGACCAACTAAAGAAGAAGAAAAAAGGAAAAGGAAAAAATTAAAATTAAAAATTAGAATTTTAAAAAAATATAAAAATGAAAATAATTAAAATGAATGGTGAAAAAAGGAGGTGGGGAAATGATTTCCTCTTTTTGAAAAGAGGAAATCATTTTCCAACTTTTGAAGGTGTTTTTCCAATTGAGGGGAAACGTTTTACTTGACTAATTTTTTTTTCTGTTAAACGAATGCCGGAAAATCCAGAAAATATTTTCATGGAATTTGTTTTCCGCGAAACGAACAAAACCTTATTTTCATATAGAGTTACACTTATCATCAGGATATCTGTGGGACGTTTGAGCGAAATATCCGTATCAGACCCTAGTAGCTCATTCGGGGACGGTTCCCCCATTCATGATAAATGGAAGTACCTTCTTAGCGTGCCCTAAAAGGCGCGGTGCGACACTCATCCATCCTAATCATCGACACTAAGCTTTTGCATTATCTCTCACACGTCTCTGTCTATTCCAACTACATTTTTAGTCACATCTTGCTCATCCATTCTCAAGAGTTGCCAAAGTCTGAAAACGACATTCTTTAGAAGTTCGCACACTTACAAAATGGAAAACGGATGGATAGGCATAAAGTTGTTCTCATTATATACTTAGGCTCCGTTCGTTTAGTGGAAAATATAACGTTTTTGAAAAATGTTTTCAAAGAAGCCGTTTTCCAAGAAAATGACACAATTTTCCGATGTTCATTTGAAATCTGAAAAAGATCCAGAAAATATTTTTTGCCGTTTGGTATGGAAAAACCGATTTGATTTTCCTCCATGCACTACTTTTAATAATTTTTTTATTTCTTTAAAATAGATTTTTAATTATTTTTTATTTTTCCTTTTTCTTCGGCCAGTCGCCGGCCATAAGCAAACTCGATTCTCGCCACAGGTTGGGGAGGCTCAAGCTCACTAAATTGGCGACACTCAAGCATCGCCAAAGGGTGCAAGGCTTGGGCCTCATCAGATCGCAACTTGCGAGCCCTCGAGCTCACTGATCTGGTGAGACTCAGCCCTTGCCACCCTCTGGCGATGCTCTAGCTCACCTATGGCCGATTGCCAGCCTTTGTCATGACCAGCGACCAACGAAAGAAGAAGAAAAAAGAAAAAGGAAAAAAAATATAAAAAAAATGAAAATAATCAAAATGAATGGTGAAAGAAGGAGGTGGGAAAATGATTTCCTCTCTTTGAAAAAGAGGAAATCATTTTCCCACTTTTGAAGGTGTTTTTTCCATTGAGGGGAAATGTTTTACTTGACTAATTTATTTTTCGTTAAACAAACGCTGAAAAATTCGAAAAATATTTTCATGGAATTTATTTTTTGCGAAATGAACAAAACCTTATTTTCATATAGAGTTACACTTATTGTCGGGGTGTCTATAGTCAAAAAGGCCGTCCCAAAACTTCGGTGCCGCGGCTTGTTCCACAACCTCCGGCCTCATGTATGATCCATTTTTCCATTTTATGTACCTGAGAGAAAAATGAGAACGTGACGACTGTTTTTCTCAATTAAGAAATATATAGACAAGAAGAAATGGATGGAGGAATTTTCTAACAAAGAGGAAGACTAGTATATTAACTTGTGCATTTGCATGGAATGTTCTTACGTACATATTTGATGAACACAAAGATTTTTATCTGTATAACATCACATCTCTTTGTTTTCACCTGATTATTTTTAGATTTACCCGTTTAAGTTATTCTTATTTTTGTTTCATATCCGTACCGCCAACATAAGCGTACTTTCGAAATTATAGATATCCCAATTCCGAATTACTCATTGGTTCATAAAATTTTTAACTCCACAGTCTCTTTTATTTATAATGATTTAGTAAACATTGCACATGCATTAGACGTGCAACGAATGTGAAATGAGAAATATTTTCCAATTTCTTACGGGCAACCAGAAAATTATTGAGTTAAAGTGAGTTATTAACGTGTTTTGAAGCGTTCATTATATGAGTTTGATCTTTATCCAAAGAAGGAACTTCAACATAGGATAGATTTGTTTATGCATAAAGTTGTTGAAGTTCGAGTGCACTGGGGGATTCCACTTTGAGATGGTCTCCTCTCTTGAGGTCTCGAATTGACTTCTTCTACCGAAATATCACTCTTTTCTGTTCAATCTCGTGTCGAACATCTTTAAGAAAGCTGCAACCATGGATGAAACTATAAATGACCACCTTATACGCTCGATAGGTACAATCTTCTCATCCTCAGAGATCATGAAGAATCTATCTATCTATACATATGAAGAAGAAGGAAATGTCAGCTTTCAAATGAATCTAGACTGAGTTTATTTCGAGGAAAATAAATGGTTTATAAGACATTTTCTTAAAAACGGTAACTTGTATCGCTTACAAAAATGAATAAACGAAAAATATTGTTACTGTCCACGAAAATGTTTAAATATACATTATCGTCGATAATGAAAACATTTTCTATTGATTAATTATTTCAAGCGATACAATCAATCATTTTTAGAAAAATGCTTTTCAATTCATTCATTTTTCGCGAAATAAATGGAGCCCTAAAGACAAGTAATTTTCTAAAAATTACTAAGTTCATATGGCTATGCCACCAAAGCTTTTTTAAGCTTTTGCATCCAATCCACTTTCATTGTGTTCAAGAGTCAACCATGTAACGCTAAGGGCACCATCATTTGATCATCCTCCGATTAATTATCATTTGATCCGAGTATTCCAGCGGCGGATAAGATAAGTCCCAACTCCGCCCATACTCTTTTTGGTGAGCAAAACCCTGTGAAATAGTTTGTAAGAGTTGTAAACTCCCATTTTATCACCTAACAGGAAATATATTTTAAAATTTCAAGGACTGAAAATTCTCAAATTTTAGAGATTAAGGGCACGATAAAAGGACTATGACACTTTAAGATAAAACAAAAGTTATATGACGATTTTTGCTTCGTCGTTACTACAGGTAATTCCGCGACTTGTACCATACGAAAGGGGAAGAAAAACAAAGTACGACGACTGACTTTCTAGCATTCATAGTTTACTTTTTGTTTTGGTCGAATCTAGCATTCATTGCTCAACGGCCATTGATAGCAAAAGTTCCTCTACTCTAGTCCGCAACCTCTTGCCCCGATGATCACTCTCCACCTTTATTAAATCGGGTATGGACTAAAGGTGCATTTGATTTGGCTTTGAAAGTAAAAATTCTATCCCATCAACTTGCTTGCTTAAAATTGATACTCAGATTGAGCTCGAGTCGAAATAGTGTTGTCTAATTTCAAGATAGCGTTAGCAAGATTCAATTCTATTTAAGCTTGAACTTAGAAGCCAGGTATAAGATTGACAACTGATTATGCTATCTTATATATACGCTACTTTATTGGGCTTCAAACTGCTTTAGTAACGTATTTATCAAAGTTGTGATTGAGTTAATAGAGTGCTCAAATTACTCGAGCTTGAAATTAATCGAATCGAGCTGAAGTAATTTACTAACCGAGCTTTACGATCTCCCAAAGAGTTAAGTTCCATCTTTACTATAACACACCATCAGTGCTTTCAAAGTAGTGATTAGTTTTGATCATCAACATTAGGAATGTAATGCAAGTGAATCAGAAGAACAATTTATAGTAAATATAGCAACAGAGACAGTAAAATCTTACAAACATCTCCACTATACAAACTTCCAATTACAACATGGTGCTACTTCAAAAGAATCTATCTCAATGATGACTAAATTCACCACCTGCTCTTGTGTACTTTCATCCTACTAGCTTTTTTTTTCCTTTTTATGGCCACCAGTTTATAAACAAGAGAGCAAGCTATCCAACAAATCATTCCCCAAATCTTCAAATTCCACCACATCAAGTTCATCAATCCAGGGACTCTCTTCCATGCTCTCAATCCTCTTCAATGGAGGTCCCTCTTTAGTCATCACCCCATCAAATCTCTCCCACTCCCTCGCCCTCTTTCCCGGGTTGATAATTTTCTCTTCGCAACTTGGTAACACGTGATCACGGCCCCTTCCAGGAGAAATCGTGACCAAGCCACCCGGAACTCTGTAACGGCAATCCTCGGGTATAGCCTGCGCAACTTGCTCAATTGGGAAGTTTAGATATGCCTTGGGCCCTCTAATACTTAGTGCTGCCTTGTCGTAAGCCAGAGCAGCTTCCTCTGCGGTGTCGAACGTCCCGAGCCACACGCGGGCCCCGTTTCTCGATGAGTCCCGTATCTCAGCCGCATACTTCCCCCACGGCCGCCTCCTCACTCCCCGGTAGTGTTGCGCAATCACTGCCTTGCCTTCTGAGGAATTCACTACAGCTTCGGAGCATGAGCCGCCTGTCCTGTCTTTAACATCTGATTGAGCCATTCCAGGGGTGATTTCACTTAGGATCTCTTCCCAGGCTTCGGACCCCATTGACACCCACCTGCCTAAACTAGGCAGCCTTTGCAACATCCCCACTGACCCGGTTCTCGCGTCGAGACTGGGCAATCGTTCCCATGCTTCGGGCGGTTCCGATGGACTTGTGCCAATGAAGCTCGCCCAGATGTTTTCTAGGATTGCCTCGGATGCTGTGCGGTTTAGGTTTTTATCCATATTTCAACGCGAGTATCGAATCGCCAGCATTTGTATCTAGGATTGAGAAATGTAGAGCTTTTGAAATATGATGTGGACGGCTTAAATATGTTCAGTTTTCGGGGTCGACTAATGGAGGATCCAGCTGGAAAAGCTTGTGCATCAATTTATTGACCTGCTAAAGCCATGGGGATTATGAGTATTGGGACACTACAGCAATGAAGGCTTACAATTTCTTTACAAGCACAGATCATTCCTTTGACTTGTGTGGTCTATTTAATCATATCTGATGCTCAATGTACGTGCAGATATCATCTTTTGTGTGGAATGTAGAATATTATTATGCTAGTTCATGATTCAAACTACAAGGAAGGGAGTATCGGAAGGCATTGAAATATGGGGTTGAGTAAGAGATCAGTCAGTCTGAATTGTTAAAACCTAGGTTTTGCCTCCTCATGCTAGCCAATGGGTTATGATTAAGTTGACTGGATAATTTTTCTTATCTTAGGTTGTGATCGTGTAATCCTGAAAAAGAGAGAGAGAGATGAGTGATAAGCATGTTTTGTGGTCTCTTCAAAGGTACTTTTCTTCACAGGGGCTTTCATTAATGTTATCCTGAGGTCAGGTTTGTTGTTAAGGTTCCAATATCTTATGATGTACTTCCTTTGATATTTAATTGAAGAGGCATTCTAGGCTAGTTTTGGTTTTCCTAATTTCAACAATCAAGAAAGGGTGCATGAAACACCATGAAGATATGTTTAAGCCGTCGGTGTAATGCTGGAATAAAAATTAAATATAGCATGGGAGGAAAATTCTACTATTCGGTTTAATAAAAAGACGAAATTTTTTTCCGTGCTAGTAAATCTCTGAAGAAGTTAGGAAGTGTCAGGAAATTTATGGTAAAACAAGGTATCAGTTACCAAATTTTATAGTAACTTGTTGGTAATTTACTGACACTTTTACAAAATTACAAAGTCTTTTTATAGTCTGCAAATTACAGATTTTTTTTGTTATTATTTTACAAACTTTTATCTGTCCTTCTTATCTACGTTTTAAATTTATCAACTCTTTCTTGAACTTATCAATCTTTATTGAAGTGATTAATGCTTTTTTCCAAATAAATTACCAACTAATTCCAAGTTACCTAGATTTTTTACACTATAAAATGTCAAGCATGGTTGTCAGCAATCAACACCTCAACTCTTTTGTTAACATGTCACTCACTGTAATGTAACAAGCCAACCATTAATCAATCAAATATTTGCGTGTTACAGTAAATAAGCAATTACTATTTTTGAGTTTCAATATATTTGAACTCTGACAAGCAACACGTGGTATATCCAGGATGCCCACGAAGGTGGAGGTCCCATTTTTGCACGATACCAATTTTTCGAGAGTGCCCACTATTGTCCCATGGACAGGGTAAGACTAAGAGGTGAATGGACACCACATTTGTAAAAATTACTAACACCGCGATTTGAGTTAATTAAGAAATTAACATCGAACATAGATTTCCTGGTACATAGAATAACCGCACACGCTTTGATGATACCTTAAACAGTGGAATCGCGGGGAAAAATGGTTGGAGTCCACTTGCTTGTTGCTCAAGAAGAAGTCATCGCAATCCATACATGCGGCGACACACATATTCAATGCATATTGGATTGGGATGAAGGGAAACGTTTGGCCATCGAGCCAGAAGCTGTCATCTGAATTTAAGCATGTCAACGTTGTGACCGCGAAATGTTTGCGGACTTTTACGTGTTCGATTTCTCCTTAAGCACTAGGACGAGATCAGATCCTTGCAAGTCGGAGATGTTTTTGACTTGTACCGCGGGGTTGGCTTTAGTGGTTAAGAAGCCTGTATTGAAATGAGGAATATGCTTGGCGCGAAAGAATTAATTTTCTATATCGTCAAATGCCAAATTGTGAGGGGGATAATGACATAAATGATCATTGAATTTTAACTAAATGTGCAATATAGTATTTGAATTTTAAATTTGTTCAATGTGATCTCTGAACTTTAATCCAATATGTAATATTATTCATAGACTTTTAATTTGTTCAATGTAGCCCCTGAATTTTTGGTACATATTCAATTTAATCCTGAAACCATATAAAAATGTTCAATGTTGTTCTTCCATTCAAGTTCAGTGACAACATTGAACATTGTCATACAGTTCAAGGACTAAATTGAACATGTACTAAAAGTTTGGGAATGATATTGCATATTGGACTAAAGTACATGGATCATACTGAACAAATTTAAAGTTTGGACATCACGTTATATATTTATATAAAGTTCATGAATTATTTGTGTCATTTACCCCAACGGAGAGGATCTGGTCCTTACTCACAAAAGAAACGTGTCTTCTGAGAAATGATGACTTATTTTTGAACACTTGACATTTGCTGGAAATTAACAATTATTGCCAACTTATAGGAGGGGTTCTTTCAACTGCAATTGCTCATAGCACTAAATGATAATAAGATAGCTCTTAGGCCCAATGGCCAAGTGGGCTCCTTTCTTGGACTTATAGCCTAGGCATTGGCATGAAATTGTGTAAAGAGAAAATAAGAAGAAGAACAACACATAATAACGAGAAACTATTGCATTATCGAGAAACATATAGATCAAGCCCATCTCCATCATTAATTATGTGGGTCTTATCGCGTTGTCTACCTGATGAAACTTTTACATCAGAATTCAAATAATTCTTGTGCATCGGTATGAATCCGCCACAAATGTAATCGTTTCTAACACATAAGAGCCTGTCGAAGTGCAAGTTAATTAGAACAGCCCGTTACAAAGAACATTAAACTCTTTTGGATTGTTTGACCAAGAAAAAAAACTCTTTTGGATTGAATGTTCAATAAGGGATGTGATAACTGACGAACATCACAGTACACTCTTTTCAACTCAACAAAAGTACGAAGTCCACAAGACAGTAGACATCACAACATAATGTAAGCAACATTTGACATTGCAAACTAGCTCTTTCACCTCAAGACAGTCACGTGGTTTTTTATCTTTCTTTTTCTCAAGACACGGACACACAAGGACTACAACACCACATCAAACCATTCTGCTAGAGAGTTTCTCTTGCTTACACACGACTAGATTTTCCAGGAGGGGTGTTTATAGACTTCTCTACAACTCAAACAACGAAGTTGTTCTTTCGCGCATGAACAGACGAGTATCCACAAATCGATCGGTGTCGGTGTTGATTTGCTTCCAAGACTATCTTCGACCTTGATGCCTATTCCTCCGAAGCTTTGCCATCTTGTTTCCAGAAAAGAAAACCGCCTGTCGATCGGCTCTGTCCATGACATCAAGAATATGCTGGTTCGTTCGTTGACTCTTTGAGCAACCGTTCATCTCTGGATGTGCTAGACCTTCGAGACTGTGGTGGTTTCATCCTGGTCGATCCCTGCGTCTCTAGGCCGGTCAACACCCCTCGCGTCGGTGGCACCAAAGCAGCGATAAAGCTTTCGGGAGGCATCCCGCCATCTCTCAACAAACTTGCCGAGCCGGTTAGGGACTCGGGGTGCTTCCTTAAGCTGATATATATCACTGATATGGCGGGTGATTGCAAAATCCGTTGTAGTCTAGTTGGTTAGGATAGTCGGCTCTCACCCGAGAGACCCGGGTTCAAGTCCCGGCAACGGAATTTCCTTTTTTGTTTTTTGTGAAATTCGGGTCGCCAAGCTGGTTCGTTCGGGTCGACCCGATTCCACCCCCCTTCCGCGCCCCACGCTACACAAAGCAATGGCGGGAAAAGCTTCTTCCATCAGCCTTCGCTTTCAGTCCCATCTCATCTCCTCTCTCCGCAATTCTAGGGTTTCAGTCGGAGTCTACGCGAGCGAGCGAGCGAGGTGACCGGAGAAGCTTCCGGCGGGGAACGAACGATGGCTAGAGACGACGCCGCCGCAGCCGGCGGCGGCGGCGGCGGCAGCGGCAGTAGCGCCAGGAGGAGCGGCAGAACGAGGGCGGGCGTCGAGGAGAACACCCTGGCGATCCTCGACGCCTTCGAGTCCAGCGACCCTCGCTACTCCCACGACGACCGTACGTCTTCCCCTTCCCCCCCCCCCCCCTCCCCCGAAAGTTCGCGCCTTTGCTTTTTGTTCGATCGACGATTCCGCCGGCGTGTTTTTTGAAAATCGGCGAAGTTTCCTTTTTCCTTTTGTTGTTTCGACTTCTTGGCGCACAACGAGGTTCGGTGTTGATGACTGTGGTTGTTCGTTTTCTGGGAATCGGAAATTTTTATAGGGATTGCTTTCCTCGAAGCGGTTCGCGGCGCCTCGGTCGTCGCAGAAAATGGAACTCCTCCGACCAAGTAAATTGATCTCTCTCTCTCTCTCTCTCTCTCTCTCTCTGTGATTGTCGTTGTGCTGGATGTTGAAATTGAGATCTCGAACGTGTTAGTGTTAAGCTAAGCTCGACTGTCGAGACTTTTAGTTCTTCGCAATCACCTTTCGGTTCTGTCTGGTGTCGTTCAGCTCGGCATCTTTCTCCGCACGACATTCGCGCTGCTCATTACTTTTCATGAGTACCAGAAGTTTTGTGTCGATTTAATGGTTTGTTTTTGGCTTCCCTTTAAGTTGATTGTGAGTTTCTTTTTTGTTCGGTGGCGGCGACAGCAAGATGATGGAGGCTGTCTTTCGGATTCTCAGGACGGGGGAATCGCTGCAATCTGTCATGGCGAGTTTCCAACTTCTTAACGAGTTGGATGAGGTCAGTGGGCTGGTCTCTGTACTGATGTGCTCATTTCGGGATGACCCAAAGTTCTGATTTTGCTCTGTTTGAAGCGGTATCCTCGCGTGTCCTTGTCTGCTGGAGGTACGCCCGAATCATCTTCGGCTGCTCAACCTGAGCTTGAAGTGCTAGATGAGGTATTAGTACTCTCTCTCTCTCTCTCTCTCTCTCTCTCTCTCTCTCTCTCTCAATTGCTAAGGCTACACTTCCGTAACAGGCTTGGTCTCCCTTGTCTCTCGGTTCAGACAGTGCTTATAGTGGGAGAGCAGCAGTTAATGAAAACCCCTGTGGACCAGTTGACCCCTCCGTGAGTTGAATTTCATACATACTTTGTGACATTCATGTTATAGTACTTTAAAATGATTGGCTTTGTGTATGCTGGCTAATCTGTTTCCTTTTCATTTCTCTGGAATTGATTGATTTGAAAGTTATGCAATGTCTTCGCTTGCAGTAGTAACAATCCTTTTGTTTTGTTGCTCTCAACACTTTCTGTAGGTTTGAGGCGCTAATAATGATTAGTCATGCAACCCGCTTGTGAACTGAAATGCATTTAATGGTAGATATTTCTAGACTTGAATCGTGTAAATGTACTTATGAATGTGATAGTTTAGAGCTGCTAGCCGGCTATGGATGGACATAATGGTTATGTTCCAATTTCTCATAATAACCAGGTTCTGGTTGGATGGACATATTGGCAATCTTTCCTTCTATTTTTCTTTTCTTTCTCAATCCTAGGGCAAACTAAGAAGAAGAAAGCATTTTTTTTCATACTTTATGTAGATATGATAGAAAGTGCTGTTGCACTTACATGTTAGCAAATGTGAGTTATTTTATCATGATTCCTGGAGGTGATTGAGCTTGTTTCCTGTTAACCTTCCTGGTGTTTGTTCAAAGTTTCTTCTTAAGTGGTCCATAAACCTTGCAATTAGTCAAAGCTCTTCGATCCATCACTGCAGGGTTTTGATCTTCTGATACAAATCCCTTTTACACTGGTGGACGGGACAAATCATCAAGTATTTGATATTGAGGTCTGCTTATCTATTTCTATTTCAGTGCTATTTCGACTAAACAGAACTTTCTTGCGTTGGTGAATAGATGGTACGCCATGTTGGTAAAGCTAACGCATGCTTACAAAGTTCCATTTACTGACATGTCTACCGATCATTTCATGTTGGGAAGAGTATGAACTGTGAAGTATATCCATCTGCTGCTCATATTAAATTAACTTAGTTTGATAAAGCTGGAAACCATACGGAACAAAAAGGAAAAGCTTGATCTATTTTACATCATGTATCTATCTGTTGTTAACTCTTTGGGCTTTTTACTTCCTAAAATCCTCTTTCTGGTGGAATTTTGTGTGCGAAATTAAAAGCTGAAGCAGTAAGTTGAGCTGAAGATAAATTTACAAATGATCGAGAACTTCTTTCCTCTTCCATCGTCAGAAAATTATGCTAGTTACTATTAAGAAACTCTGGTTAAAAAGGAAAAATGAAGGTAATTAGTCCAATACGATATTTAATGACACGCTACACTCTTTCTGGTTAATGTCTCCTATTTTAGAATTTATTTGGTAACAGTCACACTACACTGTAATTTGAACTTAACTACTTATATGTGTTTGAGTATCCTGACTCCTCAATCCTCTTTGCTGTTTATGCCAGACAACAATTTATTTTTGTTCTCTATGGCTCTACTCCGAGTGTATTTTCTGTATAGAAGACTATCCTTGCATGTTGCATATATCTAACGCGATAACAGCTTCACGATAGCTTGGATGACATCTTGAAATATTCATTTTCCTTGTCTTGTTTGACTGCAGTCTCTGAGAAATATGTTATTGCTCCAATATCTAATCAATTTTCTTGAGGGAGATTTTTCATCTCGCAGCAATTTTTATAAAGGTAACACATCACGTCTCATCCTAATGCTATTAATTTGTGCATTGTGCTCCAGAATGAAGGTTTAAGAGACTACACGGTTTTGCAGAAACCATGGATTGGACTGTCATAAGGGAGTCTTTGCTGAGCATGCTTTTGGTACTCTCTTTATCTGCTAAATTACTAATTTTCATGGCAAGAATAGCAATGCATTCATTTGCACATATTCTAAATTGTCTTTTAGAGAGAACAAAAAAAGAAAAAAAAAATCCTCTGTTCAACAATGCAGTATTGGAAGGGGAAGGGATGTTATAAAGTAAAATCTTGTACAAGGATGGTCAAGGTTATCATACATTGTTATCTGTGTAGTGCTCGAGAAGATTCAGCTACAAGAACTTGATGAAGGATTGCCCATCTGTTTTGTGTGGATTGCGGCAACTTTGCACTGGATTTGGAAATGATCTTACACTTCCAGAGTTTTCAGAGGCCAAGTCATCCAAAGTTTGTGACAGTTCATTGGTAATTGCTTCACTTGAAGTTGTGGACAACACTTGCACGGCTCTGCAGAAACTTATGACAATGGTAAATTTGTCTTTACTATGTGGGTACTTAGAGCAATGCTTTCTACTTGAGGTGCTGACTTACATTCCTTTAGATTATGGAGCTTGATGCGTTGAAAAACCTAGCAGATAAACAAGGCTGTACGACAAGAGCTGACGGTTTTAGGTACATGTTTCCCAGTTTTAATCACCTTATAAACCCCTTGGTTAGTGAATGCCTTTACCTGTTGAATATGCATTAATCATTGGATTCAGTGCAGAACTCCATTGCTGGAGATAATACTAGATGAACTGACATACAATAAAGAGATCCTGTCACCATATCTTCAGGTACCAATTAGGACTGTCTCTACCTCTCTAATAGGGATGGGCATATGGTATTTTGGGTGTTGATTGTGCATAAGCAAATGTGAGGTGTAGAGTAGGTTTGTTTGAAACTTTGAAATGCAAAGTGGAGGGTCTTAAAACTAAGGTGCAGTATATATATTTCGAAACTAGAGGAGGCAAAGTATGGTTAAAGAAACTACAATTCATATGTCTATATAGTGACGTTTTAAATTTAGTGGCTGTTAGAAGATTGTGATTAATCTCATGAATTGATTTCAGGTTTTTAATCAACCAAAATGGAATCTGGAGCTTATCTTGCAGTATCTCTCTAAGTACACTGCCAAGGTTTGATTTAGACCATAGGATTGCTGCAAATTGTTTGATGAAGTGTTTCTATCTACCCTCAACGGAAGTTTTCATTTAGATATGCTTTATACATGGAAAAGTTAAGGGGTGAATTACTCTTGTGATCCATGATAGCTGCATGCCCTTTTTCTTTCCCCTGAACAACAGCCTTCTGTTCGTACTCGAAGATCAAGTGATTCTACTGATGACCCAACATTTGGTGGAGTTTTGAAGTGCCTCTCAAACGGGAGTAGCTTGAGAAGCATTATGAAGAAGATTGGTGCAGAAACAGTCCAGTTGCTCCTAGCTCATGCTTTCCAGGTGAAGGATGTGATCTAAATATGCACTACAGATGTCTTGGCGTCTGCATTATATTGTTTATTTTTCTTTCTTTTCATGGATTTCCTTCAGGCCCAGCTGGCTCTTTCATGCAAAGCTCATTCTAGTGAAGGTGTTTTGAAGTCCAACGGAAACGCCGTAGACCACTCCTTGATGGAAATATGCAAGCATATGATCTCTGCTTTTGATGGTTTAAAAAAAGTGGATGAGTAAGCATCTCCTTGGATTTAGTCGCATAAAACCCAATGTGCATGCTTTATTGTATTTGACTATTTTTCTTTTATTTACTATAGTGCTTTAAAGTGTATTGGATCCACTTTTCCTCCAAAATTTACCGAGGGCGAAAGATAACAAGAGGAGGCCACTTGTTATATGATGAAAATTTGGTGGTTAATCGAAAAGCAATATTAGAAACAGAGAGTGCTGTTTGCCATAGGTTTATGCTTCTTAGGTTCACTAACTTAGTTGAAATAGTTTCCATTTCAATTTTCATCTGCATGCATCTCATGATAAATGAACAGAGGCAAAGTCAAATGACAACAGCACCACAGTTTTCGCTCTCTAAATGCTACAGTCATCCTCATTATTGACTACACATCTTTCATGGACAGGCGGATGGACATCTTACCAATTGGGAAAGAAGCCTTGTTTGTAGCCACAACCATCCTGTCAACCAAGTCATAGCAATGAACAGAATTGCCCTGTATCACCCCTCGGACTTTCTGAAGAGTTCCATCAGCAGGTGATCTCGCCATTTTTTACCGTGTTCTCGACTCGGAGAAATTCATACAAATTACCTCTCATGTTGTCATGTTGCCTTCTATTTGTGCCCGAATAGTCTATTCCTCATCCTTTTTTTGTCTTTTCATTGTCGGGATTCAAGTTACCGCATACAGCTATATTTATCGCATGCCCAGGTTTAAAGAGACCGATCTATAACATCCCTTTGAATTGCCCCTTTGTCTCAGTTTAGAGAAGAATCTTGATCGATGGTTTTTGCATTTCAGTCGAAATACATTTTCAGTGTCGAAAGTTTTAAGGATGAAGTAACAAATTGGTCTCTTTAAGTAGCAACAATTTAGAATATGGCCCTCAAACTAAATTTTCGTACCCTCACTCAAGCTTATTAATTTTCCTTTCTTTCCTCCCTATTCCAGTCCTTCCATTACATGTTCTAAAAATCTAAAATTCCTGAAATAGGTGTACAAAATTGAAACGCAATCTTGGTGATATTGCTTTATTGTTTCCATAAAATTTCTTTCTAATGAAAAAACATTCTCATCGAACAAATTTCTTTATGGAAAATAAGTTAACTAAATAAGTCTGTTCATTGGCATATATAGCTGAGAAATCTCATGATATGCTTTTAAAAGGGGATCAACCTCAGGTGTACAGGTCCACAGGCAAGTCTCCGGTCCAGCGAGTTGTGACCCAGGTCCAGCCGATAGGCACCGCTATCCAGCAGCCAAGCCCCAGGTCTGGCCCTGGGGGACTCATGGTCAAGCAACGGGGAAGGCAGATACTGTACCTTGTTATGATTTATGAGTGTGCACGTCCTACAAACTATACAACTTGTAAGTTCTGTTTCAAGAAATGAAAAACATCACTTTGATGCCCGGGTTTTTCCCTTCTCAAACTTTTTGAGTCAACAAACAAGTATACTACAGTAAATATAAATTACATTTTGAGGACTCCCCAACCGGGGGCACCTGGGTCCAGCAGCCAGGACCCTGGCACAGAAGAATTGAATCTTGGTAAACTGAACCGCGGGTACCATACAATATTATGGGGGTGCATGCACCGAAACACATCACTTTAATGCCTGGGCACACATCTTAAACTTTTGAGTCGAGAAAGCTGCAGAATACGGAATTTACCTGGTATAGCGATCGCCAAGAATGAAGCTTATTGTATCAAGTGCATCATGCACTCCACCCATTCCACCAGATAATACAGGGAGAGTTCACGTAATGCCAGACAAAACCCCAGTAACTTCATCGAGGGTATATTTTTCATGTGCCAATTGATCACATCCTTAGTGCATATTAATGGGTTACATCCCAAGGAGTCTACATCAACAACATAATAGTAGGCGATCAAGGTTACAGCGTCTCCCCGCCGATCCGCCTCAATAAATGACTCACCCGGGCTTTCTGTCATTCAAGGGAAGGCTCATGCCCTCAATCGAAACCATCCACCAATGATTCAATAGATTCGATTACATATGGTTGTTTTGTAGATAACGTGCAACATAACTACTTTCCCGACCCTTCAGCTGCAGCCTGAGGATTTCTGAAAATGATTTGACAATTACAATGTCTTGTCAGCTTTAACACCAGATATTTTAAAGGGGTAATGTACTAATGTTGCTTAAATCACCAATAATTACGTCACATTCACCTGGTTGATTGAAATGAATCGAGCTGCATGGTGACTGGTCCATCGTTAACTAGATTGACCTTCAAATCAAAGGAGGAACAATACATAAGAAGAAGCATCCTCAGAAATAAACAACTATTGGAATAAGGAACCAAAAAAGGGAGAGGAATTCATGCAAAGATACCTTCATCATTGCCCCAAAGATGCCGTCTGTCCAAATCAGTCGGAGATGGTGAAGATAAATCAGCTCGTGAATGGGAAAAAGAGATGGCAGAATATGTGACATCCAACAGCGAGTATACATAGCATACTAAGTGAACAAGGATAACAGTTACATGATAGCATTCAATAGTATGCCCATTAAATGTAGCAAAGGTCCACTGAGATGTTGATTAATTCTCTTTGATCGTAAACATGAACAGATTTGCCAAGCCAAAAAGTACAACAGCTAAAAAATTAGCCAGCAAATGTCTCATTTTATATAGGCCATTGCAATTTATATTAGAACACACTCAAAGTTCTCTGGAGCAGATACAATAGCTGAATGGGGCTGCCCTAGTCAAGAAAAACAAATGAAAAAAAGAGCCTCACATTATTCTTCTTCGGAGATCTGATGGCATCACTACAGTTTAAAAAAAGATACAAGAAAACCAGAGCAACAACCATGAGTAACTTTCGCAGTGAAACATTGCTGTGGACTCATAGACATACATATTTCCTATTCTGATGCAAAGGACTTTAATAAAGACAACTGCTAGCATTAACTGTTTTCTTGACACCGAGATGTGCATTTACTGGTTATTTGAATCACCTTTCATACTTTCATTGATCCATATTATGAAATGGTGCATCCGAGGATGCCCCATTCTCTCAACTTAAGAATTGGCTATTATTCACAGAATTTACCCCCATCAATGCACCGGTCCATCCAACAATCAAGCAAACGAGTGATTACTCAAATAGAATGAAAGAAGAATGTAGCCCTAATCATCGAAGTAAGCAAGACAACTAAAGAATTGAAAAAGATATACCTTTAACGGCATCGGGGCTGTAAGCCTTTCGAAATCTCTCAACCAGAGACTCGTAGAAGGGCTTCGCCTTCTGAGGCGGCATCGCAACATGAAAGTCTGGCTTGTTACCCTTCAAGAACCCATACAACGTAAATTGACTGACTGTAGCATCCACAAGTAACCCAACATGAGATTACTTGCTAATTCTACCTCAGTTGCAGAAAACCCCTAAAAAACCTCAGAATTTTATCTGCAACTAGATATGATATCGGTTAGGCAGAGAACAACGAAATGCGCCGATTGCTTACCTAAAAGAACCCCATAATTCTTCTGCATTAACTGCAATGCAACATCATTGGAAGCACAAATTAGAAGGAAACACAGTCAAATTCATTCCTCTATGGTGCAAGCGAAAGCAGAATGAGTGAAGAACTTACATTTTGATCCCACCCTCTCCCTGTACTCTCATTCGTGAACAGTCTCATGTTCAAGACCTTCCGACATCTGCAAAACCCATTTCATAAAAACCAAGAAAAGACCCTGGAATTGTCATCTCTCGAGCTCGCAATCTCTCAAAAGTTTAACAATTCAACCACCAACAGAGCAAGACAAACGACGACCAGCGAAGTAAAAAGAACGGTTCTTTGGATTAAGAAGGCGAGCATTCCGTACATGTAATCGGCATCGGAGTCGGTGTCGGACTCGTGGATTCCGACGAGGACGAGGAGGCCGGGCCCAATCTCCGACACCGTGCGGCCTTCGACCTGCGATGAAGCAGCTCACATGAGCCGATGAAGCGCTAAGATACGAGAGCGAGAGAGAGAGAGAGAGACCTCGACGCTGGCGGAGGCGACCCTTTGAACGACGGCTCTCATGGCTCCGATCTGGAGGCGCAGCCGTCTCGCGGTGGCGTAGCGCGGCGGCGGAGGGAAGCGGACGCAACCAGGGAGAGCGCCGGAAGAGCGGAGGGCGAGGGTGGGCAGAGAGTACATTTGCTTTACTCTTTACAATTATTATTTTCTTTTTGTTTTCTTTTAAATTTTCTATATTGTTATTGGTTAATTGCAGCTCCAAATTTTCTATTTCCTTCGATATAATATCATCCCATTTTTCTGGCAAATATTGATTTTTGCAATTAAATCTTTCCATCGCTTACTATCAAAACAAATTTTTTTTTGGTAAGGATATCAAAACAAATTTCATCTCTTACTATCTCTACAAACAAATTTCACTTGTTAGCCTTTCAAAGATTAAATATATCGGCACATTAGTTGTGGAATTATTTCTATTCTGTGCTAAAAAATTGTAATTTTTCAACGTTAGCTCCCTCAACCTTGTTTTTTTTAGGTGTTTTGGATCTTATTATTTTTCAACATCCTTTATCTTATACAGAGCGTATACAAAATATATGATCGATTTTTATCATATTCACTTAACTACACCATTTGTAATGCATTTCCACTACAGAATAAATGAGGCTAACGTTCACCTAAACAAGAACTGAATGTTGGTGTTAAATTTGTGGAGCCTAATGTTCAAATTTTGAGAGTTAGAATATGATAGACAAAAAAAATTCTAAATTTGAATGATGCGAGGAATTTAACAATTGATTGATATTATCTTTAGGATTAAATGAAGTTTTTTTTTTGGTAAGGTAGGATTAAATGAAGTTAATCTCAATTTGCAAGAACAAAGTCAAAGTCAATGATTAACAAGTGAATGTGCACAAAGTATGCACAAACCCTGCAAAATTCTCACTAACTCTAGTCCATTCACAAGGCCACGCCTACAACTCTACTACAGCCCCAAACCATCAAACTCAACAAATCCCAAAACCCAAATCCAATAAAAAAAAAATACAAGGCATAAATATATTAAAAGTCCTAAAACTTATTATGAAAGTGCAATTGGATCCTAAAACTTTCAAAAAATACAATTAAGTCCTAAATTTTGTAAAATTGATTTAATCAAGTCCTTTTGTTAATTGCACTTTTTGAAAGTTTTAGAATTTAATTATATTTTCGTAATAAGTTTTAGGACTTCTAGTACACTTATCCCAATCAACAATTATGAAATTTGAAAACGAAGAAAGAAAAGCATTAACATTCACCCATGGAAGCTACAATCTCTCCTCTTCTCCCCATGCTTCCTCCCTCTTTTGACCCCAATCAACCCCATCTTCTCCATCGCAGCTCCAAAAGCTCGAAAGAACTTCTGCTTGTCCTTCGCCAAATCCTGCACCACGGGCCTCGTCCTCGGGTCCGAGAACAAGGCTTGGTCTGAGGCTAGCAGGCCCAGCTTGGCCTCGAGATTCGCATAGTACGCATGGTCGAACACGAACGGCGTGGTCACATCGAATGGCACGACGATGTCCTTGTTCCCCCCGAAGTGCGGGCACAACATCGTCAGGGCCTTCAGGAGCCTCGGGTCGATCATCGGATCGGGTTGCTTTGTGCCCTTGTAGTCGTAGAGGCGGCTCAAGAACTGCTCGCAATGTGCGAACCCGATCGTGTGCGCACCGGAGAGGACCACCATGTCCTCTAGGGTTAGGCCCTTGGAGTTGAAGAGCTTGAGGAGCTGAACGACGGTCGAGTTCGCTCGCGGGAGGTTACGTGGCACTCTCGTGGCCATTGAGATCCTCCCGTCCCACCTCCCTTTCTTCACTTGGTAATATGGACCGCCGGACTGCAATCCATGCAACATCAAATCATCTTCTATGCATATATTATATTAAATATTTATCGGAATATATATATAAGGATTGTATGTGCAAGTTGTATTTTTTAAAGCTTAAATTATTAAAAAAATGAAATTAGGAAAAAAGATTTTGATGGGTCTTGTCAAAGAGCAATTAAATTAATTGGTCTTGTCCTTGTGATGCCCTTTTTAAGTTTTTTTTTTCTTGTTTTAAAGTGTAAAAAAAACCACCTTCTGTCATTATGATGATGCCCAGCTTCTAAACTTTTGGATCCCTCCAAATTGGACAGAAAAGCCAAGTTAGCAAGACGACAACCTACTAATCATAGTCTTGGCTGTTAAAGCAAAATTACAGATTAATAATGACAAAGTTAGGTTCATATCAATTTAATATCACTCCAACTGTGTTCCTTGGAAAAACATTTATCTAAAATTGCAAGTGAGTCCTTTTCTATATTTTGTCAAATCCTAAGTCAGGTCGAACATAAATTTGGTATGAAAGTGACAGACTACATTCGTTTTGACGCGTATTGCATATTTTCTCAAATTTAAAAAAAAAATATTATGATTGTCCTTTAGATTGGATCATTTTGGGGGGGACCCATATTTAGGAAATTGGATCCGAAATTTCCAAATGGATAGTCCAGTGGGGACAAGCATGTGGGGACTGATTCTGGTTCTCCTACCATGAACCTTTAGGACATAAAATCATCGGGTTAATTAAAAAAAAAGCGTTAATTTTACTTTGAGTGATAATATTGACCTAAATTTTTTTTATCTCAATAAAAAGCACAAAATTTTACTCGAGTCTCAAATCTAGTCCTCATAATATAAAATTTTCAAAATTATTTAGGCTAAATTTGAAATTTAAGTGAAACTTGGTGATTTTTATGAGATAAAAAAATTTGAATCAGAATTGTCATTCAAGATGAAGTTGGTGTTTTTCTTTTTTCTCTTAAATTAGGCCTCAAACATCACATATTCACAATTTATGGAAGAGTCATCGCTTAAAAAAATAAAATAAAATATTAAACAAACAAACAAACAAACAAATAAGCTAAGGAAGAGAGGTTGATGGAAGTACCAGGTGGACGAAGTCTCTGGCAGCGATTGCAAGAATATCAGCACAAGAAACGACCCCGGGGCACTTGTTTTCCACCAAGGACTTGGCTTTCGCGATTGTCTCGAATCCCTCCGCCCTCAAATCTTTGTTGTCAATCGCGTCCTTCTCGGCGAGCTCCTTGCTTCCCGGCTCGCTCAATATCAATATCGACGCGTCGCATCCCTTCAACATCGGTCGAAACTCATGCAGGGTCAGTGGTTTCTACACCGAGAATTCTTGATATACTCTAATCCATTAACAAACGAATGTCCGAGTCGATAGTAGTTTCTACACTGAGAATTGTCGACTTGTAACTCATTCCAGGCATGACTTTGATAGACAGTGTTGGTGGGTTCGGGGAATGCGGCGATAACGGAACAGGAGGCGCTGGCCGGAGGGATGAATTGAATTTTTCTTAGGATTAGGGGATGAAAACTGTAATTTCTTATCATTGAGGTTGTACACAGACTCATTAGTGTAGAAACAAGAATATGCAAGGATTCGGTCACTATATATTATAAAAATTGTTCATACTGTAGGAGTTGCTCAACTGCTACTAGCATTTGCCTAGATCGTAGCTTCGTCTCCTGCTATTGCATGCACGTGAAAGTAAGTTCAGAGAGAGAGAGAGAGAGAGAGAGAGAGAGAGATAACCTCAACGAAGCAGTCATGGAAGAAGAGCCGGATGGTGGCCGGCCCGGAGACCGGCGATTCCTTGAACTGTTGGCTCGTGACCGCCCCGACGAGTTGCTCGACCTGGGGGCACGACTTGGTGTAGTAGCTGAACGACATCTGGCGGTGGCGGCTTGTGGCATTGGTGGAGGCTGTGGCTGCTGCTTCTGCGGCGGAGCGATTTAGCTGGCTGCATATGAGTATGAGGGCGACGAAAAGGTTCAATGAGCAAGTTAGAGGAGAAGAATGAGAAGTGAGGTGAGGCATTGTTTGTTGCCAAGGCGCGGCAGCTTGAGGACAAATCAGTGAGAACAGTGCTGGAGGGACATTGAAGTTAATGACAAAGGTGCAGTGTGAAGGGTTGTTGTCTTGTCGGACCGATTGCCCCATGGGAGAGAGAGAGAGAGAGAGACAGAGGGAGAGAATCAAGACCCGTGAAGCACAAACAAAAAGTAAATGAGCTTCTGTTCAAATTATTATATAAATGAAAGTCATGAGGGATGGGTGGAGAGAAACAAGAGGAAAAAGTTCATGATGTAGTGCTTGATCGTACAGCACATGCTAATCCTAACATAGTACCACTTTGTTTTTTTGGATCGTATGTACAGTATTTGAAGTGCTCAAGGGCGAAGTACCCGAAATCGCTCCGTCTATGTACATCGGGTTCCTGCTAAAAGGTAGCTAACATTATATTTAAGGGTTTTTTTAGGAGGAAGACATAATTCCGACCGGGAAATAACTATCTCATATGCACAAAGCATGTCTACCTATTCGGCCAACTCTTTGATATGTAATTTATTAAGTATATTTGAAAGCAACATATTGAGTGACTATATATGAATTCACTCTTACTAAGAGGAATAACTATTGGTAATATCGTAGTGTGAACGTTACAAGATGTATCTTCCCTACCAAAACTTACCTGCATGGAGAGAAATTACACATGAAGGTGCTGCCCTCTCCATTTATAATTTTTGAATTTGATAAAAACGTGATATCGTTGAATTCAATCACGGCGATAAGAGGACCATCGTCAGAGAAACTATTACTGTTCAAGAAGCGATTGTGATCAAAAGCAAGACTCCAGCAAGAATCCAGTCACGGGAAAGGAGCAATCATCGTACCATCATGATGGAGGATCCAGCACATTCTTTGCTGCATTGATTATTTTGCGCTTTTCCAAATGAGAGGATGTTCGAGACTATTTAAACAACATAATGATTAAAATCGGTTCGTATAAGCCTCTCTGTCCCACACGTCAATGAAGCCCGCAGGTCCATTCTCGTAAAACCTGATAGGATAATCGCAGAAGAATTCACATCGATTCAAACTTAGGTCTTTGCAAAGAAGACAATCACCAAAGGAAATTTCTAATGTGCTAGAATATATTGCACAAGGTTGTCGCTCAATGGCTGAGATTTGTGGATTAGTCAATTTTTTTTCTTGTCAAACAGGGTCATCCAACGATTGATGGTTAATGACGCACAATACAAATGTTATATAAGATGGTGGTCCGTACAACTTTGGTTGGCTATCTTGATGAAGTTTGGTGGTGTTTCTAAAATAGAAGGCTGCAACAGCTGATTGGTGGGCAATTGAAACACCGACAAAAGGGCCATACAAGCGTGAAGCTTCTTAAATGCAGGGCATGTGCAAAGGAAGGACATCACACAGATCGCGAGATTCTCTTCAATAGTCTTCAAATGGTTAAAGGCCATTTGACTCCATCTCTTTCCCACTGTGCTTCTCTGGTCTGTCTTTAGTGTAAAGTGAGCCTTTCTGTCGTGTGAGTGCAGTTAAAAGCCGAGGAGGAGGACCACCCTTCATACTTTACGATAATATTTGTTCTCTTATGTGAAAAACTGAATCCCTTTCAAAAGGTATGTACTCCCATGAAAGTGGAAGTTCACTTACGTATATTAACATTAGCAACCAATACGTTCAAAGAAAAGTTGCAAATTCACGCCGCGTTTGGCTAAGTGGACACGGATTGCGATATGATAGGAAAATGTTGAATTAGAAATCCTTCAAATCGTGGACATTCTCATCCTTTATTTGGTGCGTGTAAGATAAGATTGAAAGTCGCATCAAAATGGAAAGGGAATCAGTGGGGAAGCTTAGCAATGAAGGCATTCAAGTCAAGGACGAGTCAATCTACTAAACTAAGTATAAGATTCTGTTTGTTTCGCAGAAAATGAATGATTTGGCAAATATTTTCCTAAACATGATTGTTCGTATCACTTAAAATAATTAGTCAATAAAAAATATTTTCATTATCGACATTAATTTATTTCTAAATATTTTCGTAGACAATAAAAATATTTTTCGTTCATTAATTTTTGTAAGCCATGTAAATGATCATTTTTGGAAAATATTTTTCAAATCATTCATTTTTCGCGAAACAGACGGAACCTAAGTCATAGTGCACACCTGCATATTCCTTTCAACTGCCAATTGTTTTTTCGAAAATTCGTGTCTTCATCGTGAAATACCAATGAATATTATCTTCCGTTTATAAACTTAATTTGAAAATTGTTCTTAATTAAATGTTCATTTTCTTTTTTGTTAACTTACAAGTTCTGTAGTACCTTGAAGTCTGTCCAGTAGCATGCTCTCGCTTACAACTGTGTTAGAAGTGCTCGTGTTTAGAGATACCACGGATGTTGGCATATTAATATGATATCTCTAATCAATGGAATGATCTTATTTAGGAGGATAAATAGTTCGATGGTACTTGTGATTTGCATATATATACACACGCATTGCACACGAGATTTTGTCGGGTGTGCTCCAACACTGAGTATAACCAACATGTGTCCCGATCTCGCAACGTACACGATCTTAACACAGCCATAGTAGAGGATCCTACTCTTTTGTTACATTCATTGTCTTGTTTTCTCATGAATCATTACAGCAAAAGAGTTGAAGGTATACTTTTCGGAGGTGATATCTGATGACTATTCACAATCATAGAGACATATCTAGAAGAGAATCTAGAGCACCAGCATCCATTCACATGGCGTAAACGATCCATTTACGTGTAATTTGTCATTTTGGACAATGCAAAAACCTAGAAACCACAAAATGCTTGTTTGGCCATTTCACATGCCTCCTTTGCGCTTTGTTTATCAACGGAAAAATGGATTTTGTGCGTCTCTTGAAGACGCAGCTAAAGAAAGTCAAAGGTGATGGGCCGTCGATTCGAAATGATAAATTATTTCTTGTTTTGATCTTTTACACCCAACGAAGAACAAAGTACAGCAGAACCAAATCCCACTTATCTTATGTAACCATGACAAAGACAAGTGTATGTCCGTACCAGAAAGAAGCTTTAAAATGACTTTGATTTGTTCTCATTAGCACCAATTTTGCACAAAACCCGAACAATAGTTGAAAATGAGCCCGTTCATGTGACTCATTAAAAGCCTCGTGGCGAAGAAGGTTGCTTCCTAAATCAAAGATTGCTAAGTTAGTAACAAATTATCTAGAAAAAGGTCTCTAATCATTCTTTTATCACTAGTTTTTTGACACTCACAGGTGCTAATTAAAATTGACCAGCACGAACAAAAAAAGTCCGCATCTGTGGGCACAAAACACTAGAATTATGCTATTTTAACACTCTCTAATTGTACCAAGTACTATGAGTACCTTGCTTATTTCGAATCGCTATCAGCTCACATGCTGTGAAGCTGTTGTTGATGTTCTGGTGTGTATTTTATGAGTCCATCTTCGATAACTTATGCAATAGCCTAAAGTCTCAAAAGCTAATTTGAACATGATTGTTTGTTGTATGTTCAATAACTTAAGCCTCAAAGCGCGGACCAACGGGCTCGTTTGCGTCAGTTTCCCCCTTAGCTGCTGTAACCGATACTACATTCCCACACACAGTATAATTTTTGCAAGAGAACGAACAGAGTTCAAAGCCGAATCCGTGAAGAAATGAGCGATTGGCAACTTAGTGAGCTAACTACAGAACCCTTTTCTTCTTCAAACATGTGTTTGCTAGTTTTCATGTGCAAGAAGATTCAGCTTTTGAATTGATCAAGATACATGAATAACGTTCCCCCCTTCATCATCGAGCCTAAAACTACGCCACTGTACATTCATTTACACTACAGAATACTCATCTCTGTCACGCTCATGTCGTCGCCGTCGCTTCCTTGTTCATGATCCTGGCGATTCCTTCTTGTGCAGAGGCACGCAAAGAGGAAACAGCCCGTGGAAGTGGTGATGGTGAGAGCATAGAGCGCCCAGAAGCTGTTGAGGCCCAACCGCGGTGTCTCATTGGTGAAGTTCCTCATCGTACACTCAGGAGGGAACCACTTGTACTCTAATCTTTTCATCTCACCGCTCTCTGAAAGCTCCAAAATGGCCTCTGAGAAATTTGCAGCTAGTGGAGAGCCTTTTGGGAACACCTGCATATGGGCAGGAAAGGAGAGTCAAGTAAAAAGGAAGAGCAATTCCATAGCCACTAGTGGATGATTAATGTTCGCACAATCCTTTCTTTTCTCTTTTTGGCTATAGTAACCCCAGGAGAAGTTTGGTGGTCGAATATCAATTCTGGTGCTCTCACTTGGGAATTTGTATACGTCCTGCTTGTGTAGTGGCAAGTAATTTGATGCCACTGCATTAACACCTGGTTTGCAAGCTTATAGCCTTAAGTGTAATGTCGATAAATACTTGGGGGGGAGGGGGGGGGGGAGGGTGTGGTGCCATCCTAGAGTTTCGACTCCCTCTATACCATTTTTATGAACTCAATTTGAAACACATGGATCAAATCGTTCCCTGAGGAATATTCAAGTGCTAAGTGGGTTTCAGTTTGTATATCAGTCCACACTCTACGTCACTCGGTTGGGATTTGGTATGGTAGTTTAGTTCTCAATCCCCTTTTTCTTTTTGACCTAGCCTAAAGAGATGCAACACTCAGGATCTATTAACACTCCGAGAAATGAAGACTACGCAGAATAACTGGATGGTACTTACAAAGCCAAAACCGCCAAATCTGTAGTTTTCTTGAGTGGCAACATATCCATAGCAATACTCAGTGAAGAAAGCTCTCTCATATGGGTATTCCAGAAAAAGAGCGGCGATGTTGCCTCTTCTGAATTCATCTCCATAGCTGGAAGTGTTGCTTATGCCGACAATGGCATCCTTGGAGAAGTTTAGCGTTTGAGTCAGATAGTCACAAATGAAAGCATCGGGGTCACAACCCACTCTTGCTTTAGAAATTCTCAGCCATTCCATGGTGGTCACAGTCGGTTTGAGCTCCTGGAGAGTGAGCAACGACGTGAGGCCGGCCGTGTAACTCTGCGTCAAGATCAATGCTACAAAGAACCAAATCACCAGCACCATCCGAGTGAAGTTGCGGTGGACTCTCTCCCCTGCAAAAGTCAGCAATGCATGTGTTTTTGTCGGAAGTTCGGGCCCAAAAGAGTGTACATGGACTATAATCAACAAAGGGAAGTCACTTACTATGAGCAAAGAAGAGAGAGGAGAAGGTGAACCAAAGAGCAGTCGAGAGCTGATTTGTCCAAGGGCCTCTAAATTCCGGATTGACTGGACTCTCCAAGAACCAAACTACCAACATTGTGTATACAAGGATGCCTCCAGAGGCAATCCACATTGTTGGAGTGAAAGGCTGCATGAAGATCAATGCCCTGTCTGTGTCCCGTTTTGCTGGGACTATCATTGTAAGGTCTGATGCTATAAACGGTTGTGTGAACTCAACATACTGTGAGCGATTGGCCAGAATAGTTATGTCACCGACTGCAGCGTCGTAGGTCTTCCATTAATTTCATAACATGGAACAACATTAAAGTGACTACTTTAGAAATTGATACTGAAGGTGCACCATCAAAGCAGAACATTAGTATTAACAGGGTGCGAGGCTTTGGCAGTCTATTAATGCAAAGTGATACAATTTTGTGAGTGAAAAGTGATATCTGTGCGAAATGAACGTGTTGCTTGGGTTAATTTATTCAGGCTCTGATGGTTTGTGTATCAGAGAAAGTAACAGTTGATATTCTACGATGCGATCATGCAACAATCATGCAAGAACAGAGATGGTGTGGTACCATACCTTATCGCGAACTTTGTTAACCAAGTCCTCGTATGTTCCATCGTGACTAGAAAAATTATAGTCAAAACGTTCAGGAAAATGAGAAACAACCTTCTCAAAAACATCTATGCAAAAGCCAATGTAGTTTGCTTTCCCGGTTGTGCCATCCATTTCCTCCTTCACAAACTTATCAAAGGGAGTTTTACCGGGAACTCCAATCTTCATGGGCTTGTTCTCACCAGAAGTCTGTCCTTCTTGGGTCTTCAATCTGTCTGCAATTGCGTACGACTTTCTTCTTGAACTTTGTTTTGCCACAAAACTCCCAGAGAAACCGAAATTGGGAGACCAAAGCTTAAGCTCTCTATATTCATTTCCATTAACACTCACAAGTTGAAATTTGGGTCGATGTGCCAACTGACCTTTCTCAAATCGTATTGGCCCACTCAAACCCATGAGTCTAGTGCGCAATATTCTATTAAGCAAAAACCCAGGCATAATATCATGGTTTGGCACTGCATCTACAGCATTTTTAACGGCCATAATGCAATCATATGCTCGAACAGCATCGATATCTGGCTCGAAATTGAAGTTTTCTCCATACTTGTGACGGAACATATTCAAGAATTTGGATTTGAATTCTCTATATGCCTGGTTTTCAGGACGGTAGGTGATTACTCCTATGGCGCCTTCAACAGTGGAGGAGATTGCTGATTGTTCTGCTGAATTTAAGAGATTGGCAAATGGTTTTTCGGCAAATATCCATATTGAATCTGCATAGAAGAGTCCCATCTTCTTTGCTTCTTTGAGAAAATGAGCACTTCCCGGTGACGACAATCCTAGAACAATAAAGATGGGAGATGCCTTTCCCTTTAGCTTCATTAAATTTTCTTCCAGAGACACTTCTGCTTCGGTTGGAGATGAGAATGCTTGAAGAATCAGCTGGTCCTCTATTGTCGAGCCGATTTTTCCAAGCTCCTCTGACAAAGAATTTAACAGCTTGGAGTACATAGAATCGTATGCCCCGGCCTCATATATTATTGATACTCTTTGCCTGTTATAAGAACTAACTACATCTACAATGCATTTAATTTGGTCGGATTCATCGGTACTCATTCGAAACAGTGAAGGCCATAGAGTTTGTGCCATCAATGTAGGTGTTACATTGTCTCTGGCAAAGGATATGACTGGTACCTGAGATTGATTAGCGATATCTGCTACTAAAGTTGCTCCCTCCCATGTCTCCAAGCCAATAATAACTTGCACATTCTTCCTTTTGATCATCTTTTCGGCTGTTAAAAGAGAAAAAAAGGGGAATTCAATATACTAATTCAATATGCTACACATGCAGTCGAGAAAAAAGTAACAACAGGTACATATCTCAAAGCAGACATGGGGTGGTTTTTTTATTACTGCTCGTGGCAATTGACATGTTTGCAACAAACAAAGCAGAAATTATTGCAGGCTGCAGGTACCAAACTGAGGAAGGACAATTATTGACTAACCGGCCGAAATTGCTCGAAGGGGCTTCGCGTGGGAGTTTATGTAACGTGGCTTTATGTAATGACCTCCTGATGATGGGATGTTGTTCGCGTCTTGGCATGCTATTTCGATTGCCATACGCATTTGGTCGCCGAGACGTGAGTCCAAATCAAGAATCACGCCCACTTTGAACACGTTCCTGGAATCCATGGCTCTGGTGGCTGCACCAGAGTAGCTCGGGAGGAGGAGCGGCGAGAGCAAGAGAAACAGCTTCGAGATGGACAAAATGCGCCTTGCACTTCTGTTACATGAGCTTTGAAGAAAACCCATCACAAAAACCTGAATAACCTCCTCCCCACAAAGCTAAAACAAGTGTTGAACTATATTGCTTTGCAGAGAATGGTCGTGTGTCTGTCGTAGGAGGGACGATCCATTTGACAATTCCTACGTACTTATGGTGAAGGGAGAGAGAGGGGTATACGTAAGTGCGAAGGAAGTGACTTTCCAAGAAAACGGAGCAAGGAAAATGATTGCATGCAAAATTTTTGTCAGTACGTGGTGCTGTCCCAAAAAGTCAGCGTTGATTTGGTCTTTCAAGGGCTAAAGTTTTTTTTTATAAATTTTCCCGGAAAGTCTTTGTTGGACTGCAGCGAAGAGTCCGTGGTCAGTATTCATTCGGGGAACACGCCCCGATCCTTCTAAGATTCGAACTCTCGTGGACTTTGAGAATATAGACCAAGTCATCGCCTGTTTTGATGGCATTAGGATTCCAATGTGCCCGTATTTTCAAAGGGTGAATTCACTAAAAAAAAAACCTCAACTTAAGGTCAAGTCTCAAATTTGCCTCGAACTTTTTTTTATCTCAGAAAAAATCATAAACTTTAGGTCATATTTCAAATTTGCCCCGAACTTTTTTTCATCTAAAAAAAAATCCAAAACTTTAAGTTTAGTCCCAAATCTGCCTCGAATTTTATTTTGTGTAAAAAACAATAAGCAAATTTCAATTTATTTTTAAACATATACTCTTATGATTCAGTCTCAATTTGGCGTGACACTTCCACATCGATAACAAATCCACACTAGCAAAGTAATGGGACGATTGGTATAGACTGATGTTGCATTTCCATTTCGATAACGAATCTAACTCAATAAAAATTATTAAAATTCTCCAAAATAAAACCATTCTAGAATATGAAAGTTAGTGACGATAACAAATCCATGCAAAAAAAACCATATGAAAGTTAGTGACAATAATCTTTTTTTAATTAAAAAAAAACCATAATTTTTAGGTTCAGTTCAAATTTGCTCGTAACTTTTCTTTGACTAACAAAAAGCCCTATTACTTTATTGATACGGATTTGTTATCAAAGTGGAAATGCTACGTTAAGTTAGGACTTGATCACGAGGATATATTTTTGAAAATAAATTGAATTTTGGTGATTTTTTTTACACAAAAAGAAATTCGGGGCAGATTTGAGACTGAACTTAAAATTTGAGGTTTTTTCCAAGATAAAAAAAGTTCAGAACATATTTAAGATTAGATCTAAAGTTTGGGGTTTTTAGGAAATCAAGCTTATTTTCAAAGGATGGAGAGTCTTCTTCCTTGGAGCCTTCATTCGCGTTCAAGAATGCTGCGGACTGGGTCCAACTTTTCAGCGATGTATTACATTCGTTCTACGCTAGACGATAAAACGGCCCTTTCAGTGCCTTCTAGATTCACCTCAGTCCTGTCAATTCAAATTGGTAGAATCTTGGAGCGGGGGCACGTAGGGGTGTCCCATCAAGCACCCGATTTGAAAGAAACCCCCCTCTTCTCTCCTCCCTTCTGTCTCTATCCTCTACTCCAACCAGATAGTCCAATGGCGACACGAGATACACAGGGAGCTCCGGCAGCCATTGTTGCACAGCAGCCATAGTAGCCTCGAGCTCAAGTGGCCATGGCGTCCGCGAGTACGAACTCGAGTGGGGTCTTGGGTGCTGCGAGCATAGAGTTAGAGCTCAGGACCATGGTAGTTGTTCTGGATCCCCCCCCCCCCCCACTCTCTCTCTCTCTCTCTCTCTCTCTTTTACACACACACACACACACACACCATAATTTTGCTTCGTGGAATGGCACGTCGGATTTTTAACAACATCATTGGACAAAAGCTTAAAAAGGACCAAATTTGGGTACCGCTCGTAATTTTTTATGAGACAAAAATTATTCCGGCCCGAATTGGATCCTTACCTAAAATTGGTGCTTTTTAAGGGAATTATGATATCTCTTATTTAAAAAAAAACACTTTTCTTATCATTCACTAAATATTTACCTTTTTTTGAAGCGGCTTAAAGTCATCAATTACTGTATGAAATTATTAACCTTTAGTTGTGTGAATTATGAACTTTTCTCTGATTAAAGTACAATCTACTTGTTGGTTAACAACTCTCACTAACATTAAATTTTTATTTAAAATTATTAATTATTCTGTTGAATTATCACTTTTATTTGTCTAACTTACCAATTTTTTTTTTAAATTCACCATCTCTTTTTGTAAATAACCAAACTCAATTAGAGTGATTACCAACTTTTTTTCAATTAATTTACCAACTAATTTTGCCTCACCAATTTATTTTGGCCTTTTGCTTTAAACTTCTCTTATCTCAAAAAAAAAAAAATTCCCATATCTTTCACCAACTTTTACTTACCTTTCTTAGCTAAGTTTTAAAAGATGATGGTCAGATTTAACTCTTGGAAGTACTAGAACTGTCGGATCAGCAAATCACAAACGCCAAGAAAGATTACATAATGTTCTGTTAAGGCACTTGAATACCCTATTATATTCATTCCACTTGGGCCCACGCCATCTAAATTAGACGACATCTGTGAATCTACTCTCTAAATCTTGTACATTTTGCAACATTTACTAGTGCACCTCTTTCTTTTCATCCAAAAACGCGACGTCATCAAAACCACAAGTGACCATTCAAGGTTTTGTCATTGTAGCAGCTATCTGTCCATGATGATCCCTTAATTGTGCTTTGGCTAATTCATCTGGTTTAGCATAGATAGCAGTTAACTAGTAGCTTCTATTACCCTGATCTCTAACTTGAACGTGAATAAATTGATCGTCAACTTGGACCGCATCCATGGTAAAGGAAGCATCACGTCATAATAACCAGATTCCCCCCAAAAAGCCTTGTGCCTCAGAATGAGTATGATTAGGAAATCGAAGTTTTTATTATTATTTCAGAAGCTTGATCTCCACTCACTCACGGTTCAACAATTATAAGCAATTGAATTCTATGCAAACAAATCAAGTCCTTAGCCGTTACTAAAAACTTTTCACTCCCCGAACCTCGGCAATTCCACACTAACAACCGCAGTAAAAAGAAAGTTTGGAAGAGAGAAGGGGTGCCACGGCTAAACGGAGCCATCTAGCATCACAGGATTCACCATATCAATATCCTCATCAGGCATCGGATGAGTTGTCTCCTCAAGAGAATTTGGAATCTCCGACATAGTTGAATTGACGTCCCCAATCTACCAATATCATTAGGTGGTTTTGGTGGTGCTTGTAGGACATCCTTTGAAACCTGCGGCACATTTTGATTTGAGGAGAGCTCTTTACTAAAGAGATGCATAAGGGGAAGCGCAGTTTTGTCAAGGTGCGAATTGAAAGAATTAAGTGGCAATGTGGATAAGTTATATTGAGTGGAAGAACTTTGTTGGAAGATCCCTGTTTATGTCTTTAATAGGGAAGAACTTTGTTGCAAAACCCCCCTTACCAAAAAAAAAAAAAAACCTTTGTTGCAAAACCCTGGTTATTTGCTTGTGAGGTTGAGACAGTCCCAAACTTTTGTTTTCTGTGAACAAGTCCTTATAATCAAAATCAACAACTTCACCTTTCTTTTTGTCTTCGGTTCTATTGGTGTTTTCCTTCTTCGAAATATGTATCTCTTACTAAGAAGGACCATTCAAATCTTCAAGGAAGTTTTCTTTTCGACTATCAGGTAGCGCTTTTTTCACTTGTTGTCTTCAGCCTCTTCGGGTTTTGTGCACAACCATCCACAGGCCAAATTAATCTTGGGGCTCCCTTTGAACTTCTTGTTGTTTTACTATGTTTATAGTAGGGGAATCAGGCATAGAGTTACCATTCCCAATTTCTTCTGCCACTTTACCCCTTTTCGACCCACATTTATCTGATTCGTGGCCATGATGACCACATTTAAAACTGTTAGATTATTTGACATAGTCTAATTTCTTAAAAAATTGGCTTACCTCTTGTAGAACAACAAAAGGATTGCTCAGGGATATAGGTTGAATCATCAACACTTAATGGACGAATTTACGACTCCACAATGGTCTGAATATAATCACTAGGGAAATATTCTTGTTTAATAACGCAAATGCCAATTATCTTCTCAAAGCAACAATGGAAGCCTTCATACAATGAATTCTGTATGCAACATATTTTTACAGAGGGGAAAAGATCATAGGAATTTACAAATGAGATGGTCAGAAGTTACGAATGAGATGGTGGGAAGTTACAAAAAAAAAATACTCCCACCTCTCCCCATCATGGGCGAAAACTGCTCCCGCCTCTGCCCATCATGGGCGAAAACTGCTCAAATATAACAGAAACAAATCAGATGTATACCTCCATACTCCACACGTCTAAGTATTCCTTCAAGAAATATCAAAGGAGTTAAAGGGCGTGTTATATCAACTTCAACACAAAGATGAGCATACTTCCCTCTAGTAGCTAGCACTGGGGGTAGAATCTACGCTCAATGGTCTTCCAATCAACCAACCAATTTGCATCAGAAAATCCTCATCAAAATACTCAATAGAGATGTTGGGAAACTTGACCCAAGCCGTAACCTATCAATTGTTGCCTCGTCTGGATCGGAATTGGAATGCCATCTCTTGATGGCCAAATAATGATCAAAGATCATTCAAGGTCCTTCCCTAAGCACAAACTGATAGTCCTCTGGCAGGGAAAATTTTGCAATGAGGAAATCATTACCCAAATCAATCACAACAATTCTCCTTTTGGGGACCAAATATGCAAAAGTTTCTTATAAAGCAAATTGTATCCAACAGTTCGACCTAGCAATTTGATAATTAGAGATTGACGCAAACGTCGGCGCAATCTTTCCTTTTCCTCCTTGCTTGCCTTCATAATCAGGATGTCCTCGAAACCCATCGGTGGCTCACCCATGGCTTTATCATCTGAGACTTCGAAATATGAATCCTCTAACGCTGCTTTGGATCGAGTTTGTGAAGCGCTGCACCCAAAAGTGATTCTTGGTAAGAGGATTTGTGAGTTGAACCCACAACCGACGGTCGAGAACATTTGATACCTTGCTGAAGAGGATAGTCCCTTCCATCATGATCGTAGTGTGAAGGAGGAAGACCAGGGTGGCTAGCCTCAGGATTCATTAGCAGAGAAACCCTAGCAGAGAAAAAACCCCAAGCAACTAGTAGGTAGAAAGGTGAACAAAAGTTCGTGAAAAGAAAGAAAAGTTGGAAATTAGAAGAAAAACAAATTCAATAAGTAAGTCAAATGAGAGTTGATAATCAAAAAGTAGTTGGTGATTAATCAGAGAAGAGTTTGTAAGTCATTCTAATTAAATGTTAGTAAATAAATTGGTAAATTTAAAGTTCGCTAAAAAATGCAAATAAAAGTTTACAGATGATAAGTAAATTTGGTAAAATAAAGAAAAAAATGTCAGTAACTAACTCAAATGAGAGTTAATAATCTAATACTATGTGGTAATTTAATGGGGGAAAATTAGTGAGTCATGCTAATTTGATTGGTAATTTCTTGAAAGAGTTAGAAAATGTAAGAGATTGTTAACAAATGCAAATAAAAATTGGTATATTAGTAAAATCAAATATTAGGAAGTAATTCACATGAGAGTTGGTAACCCAAAAATACTTGATAATTTTATTTTCCAAAAGTTGGTAAATAACTAAGCATTGGTAAATTATGTAGATAAAAATTGAAAGTTAGTAAAAAGGTTGCTAATTTGCTGATTATAATAGAAAGTTGGCAGTTCCATAAAAGTATTGAAAGTTATAAACAAAAAATCTAAAAAAAAGTCTCTGGTCATTTTTTACCAATTGCTTTCTGACACTTACTAACGCATATTAAAATTGGCCAGCACAAAAAAAATCCATATCTCTTGGCACATACCATTAGAATTATGCTATTTTAAACCCTTTGATTGTACCAAGTACTGTGAGTTCCCTACTCACGTCGAATCGATATTAGCTTACATGCTATGAATTTATTATTGATTTTCTGGTGTAAATTTTCTAAGTCTGTCTTCAATAGTTAATGAAAGAGCCTTGTTAAAATATATGTCTCGAGTTTGAACCCGTTAAACAAAAATCGACCCAAGATTTATTAAAGGAAAGTCCGAAATTGATTTTTATGAATGTTCGCGGCGAAGCTACATGGAAATTGTATTTCCCGTTCGGTAATAAGAGTCCAGATTGTCTAAGGATTACTCTTTTGTCATGATATCGAAATTGGTGTGGCCACACGAAGTCAACTTCCTTGACCGATCCAATTTGGGGCTTGGCACGTTGGTAAATATATATTCATGGATATCTTTCCTACTGAAGTCAGCCAACGAAAACTGAAAAGGAAAGTGAAGGTGGACTTCGTTGACCGAAGTTCACAGTTTCCGTCTCACATTAATGTCGGCTACCATGCGCGTTCTTTCTTGGATATATATATTGGATCGTGGATTCCTTAAGCGGGTTTGTTGATGCAGTCCTCTTGAAGCGCCGTTTCCTTTATGAGTGTCGTGGTACATCCATTGGTGCTGGGTGCTTAACAGTGGGTTTGTGATTTTGTTCGTGAAATTACACCAAGAATTCAAGTGTTTATAGCGATTAAATCTTGTGATAAGATTTGTATATAATTCCTTCATGAGATTAAGAGATTATTTCGTGAGGAATTGTGAGGCTAAACACTGCATGAGTTATTGGGTGTAATTGGAGCTTGGAAAACACCAAGAGTGTTTGAGTGACTCGAGTGTAGTTGTAATCTCCGTTGTATCGCTTGATCTATAGTGAAATTCCGTGCTGCTCTCCCCGTGTACGTAGGTCATTACGACCGAACCACGTAAATCTGATGTCCAATTAATTTTTTTATTCTGTCAATTTTATTGTTCAATCGCTTGGCTTCCGCAACAAGCCTAATGTCTCAAAAGCCTAATATGAACATCATTTTCGTTCCATCTTCAACAACCTAAGCCTCAAAGCAAGGATCGATAGTGCTTCAATGCATCAATTGTCCCCATAGCTGCTGTAATCGATTCTACATTTCCCACACAACGTATAATTTTCGAACGAGAAGGAACAAAGTCCAAAGCCGAACCCGTCAAGGGTCCCGAAACATGAATCGTCTATGGATCTCAACCATTATAGCGTTGTTTACGTGGAAAAATGAGCACACATATCTAGCAATTGGCAAATTACCAAGCTAACTACAAAATCCTTTTCTTCTTCGAAGATGTGTTTGCTAGTTTTCATTTGCAAGAAGATCCAGCTTCAAAATCGATCAAGATTCAAGAATACTGTTCCCCCTTTGTTGTCGAGCAAAAGAACTATGCCACTGTACATGGAGTTGTACTACAAAATACTCATCTCTGTCGCGCTCATGTTGTCGCCATTGCTTCCTTCTTCATGATCCCGACAATTCCTTCTCGTGCAGAGACACGCCAAGAGCGAACAACCCGTGGAAGTGGCGATGTTGAAAGCGTAGAGCGCCCAGAAGCTGTTGAGTCCCAACCTCGGTTTCTCGTTGGTGATGTTCCTCATCGTGCACTCAGGAGAGAACCACTTGTTCTCTAATCTTTTCATCTCACCGCTCTGGGAAAGCTCCATAATGGCCTCAGAGAAATTTTCAGCCAGTGGAGAGCCTTTTTGGAACACCTGCATATGGGCAGTGAAGGAGAGATAAGTAAAAAGGAAAAGCATTTGCATGGCCACTATTAGCTAATTAATGTTTGTACAATGTCTTTCTTTTTTCTCTCTGGCTATAGTAACCCAGACTGAGTTTGGTGGTCGAACATTAAGCCTTGTGCTCTCACCAGGGGAATTGGATATGTGCTGCTTCTCTAGCGGCTAGTAATTTTGTGCCACTGCATCAATACCCGGTTCACGAGCTAATAGACTTAGTAAGTGCAACGTGGATAAATACTGAGGGGTTCATCCTCGAGTGTCGTTATTCCCTCTATACCATTTTTATGAACTCAGACTGAAATACATGGATCAAATCATTCCCTAAAAGGACTATTAAAAGTGCTAACTGCGATTCTGTTTATATATCAGTCCTTAACTTATGTCATACTCTGTTGTGGTATTTTAGTTCTCAAGCCCCTTTTTCTTTTCTACCCAGCCTATAGAGATGCAACACACAAATTTATGATGCTATTAACACTCCGAAAAATCAAGTCTACTCAGAATAACTGAACCATACTTACAAAGCCAAAACCGCCAAATCTGTAGTTTTCATGAGTGGCAACATATCCATAGCAATACTCAGTGAAGAAAGCTCTCTCATATGGGTACTCCAGAAAAAGAGCAGCGATTTTGCCTCTGCTGAATTCATCTTCATAGCTCGAAGTGTTCCTTATGTGGACGATGAGTTCCTTCGAGAACTCCAGCATGTTAGTAAGATAGTCACAGACGAAAGTATCTGGGTCACAACCCACTCTTTCTTTAGAACTTCTCAGCCATTCTATGGTGGTCACAGTTGGTTTGAGCTCCTGGAGAGTGAGTAATGATGTGAGGCCGGCAGTATAACTCTGTGTCAAGATCAATGCTACAAAGAACCAAATCACCAGCACGATTCGAGTGAAGTTGCGATAGACTCTCTCTTCTGCAAAAGTCACCAATGCATTAGTCTTTTGTCGAAAGTTTGGGCCGAAAGGAGTGTACATGAACTATAATCAAGAGAGGGAAGTTACTTACTATGAGCAAAGAAGAGAGAGGAGAAAGTGAACCAAAGAGCAGTCGAGAGCTGATTCGTCCAAGGGCCTCTGAATTCCGGATTGATCTGATGCTCCAAGAACCAAACTACCAACATGGTGTATATAAGGATGCCCCCAGAAGCAACCCACATTGTGGGAGTGAAAGGCTCGATAAAGATCAATGCCCTGTCCGTTTCTGGTTTTGCTGGGACTATCATGGAAAGCTCTGATCCTATAAACGGTTGTGTGAACTCAACAAACCGTGAGCGATTGGCCAGAATAGTTATGTCACCGACTGCAGCATCGTAGGTCTTCCATCAAGGTCATAATATGGAACAACATCAAAGCAATCCAGTTTAGAAATAGGCACCGAAATTGCACCGTCGAAGCAAAACAATAGTATCAACACGATGTGAGACTTTGACGGTCTATTAATGCAAAGTGATAAAATCTTGTGCGTGAGAAAACTGATATCTGTGTGAAATGAACTTGTTGCTTCGTTTACTTTATTCAGGCTCTGATGGTGTATGTATCAAAGAAAGTAATATTTGATACTATATAATGTAATGATGCAATAATCATGCAAGTACAGAGATGATGTGGTACCGTACCTTGTCATGAACTTTGTTAACCAATTCATCATATGTTCCGTCGTGACGAAAAAACTCATACTTCAAACCATCAGGAAAATGAGAAACAGCCTTCTCGAAAACATCTATGCAAAAGCCAATGTACTTTGGATTCCCCGTTGTGTCGTCCATTTCCTCCTTCACAAACTTATCAAAAGGAGTTTTACCGGGAACTCCGATAACCAACGTCTCCTTCTCACTTGGAGTTTGTTGTTCTTGGGTCTTCAGTATGTCTGAAATTGTGTATGCATTTCTTCTTGAAATTTGCTTTGGTACAAAACTCCCTGAGAAACTGGAATTGGGAGACCAAAGCTTAACCTCTCTATATTCATTTCCATCAACACTTACAAGTTGGAAATTGGGTCGATGTGCCAACTGACCTTTCTCAAATCGTATTGCCCCGCTCAAACCCATGAGCCTAGTGTGCGATATTCTATTAAGCAAAAACTCGGGCATAATATCATGACTCGGCACTGCATCTATTGCATTTTTGACGGTCATAATGCAATCGTATGCTCGAACAGCATCGATTCCAGGCTCGAAATTGAAGTTCTTTCTATACTTGTGATGGAACATATTCAAGAATTTGGCTTTGAATTCTCTATATTTCTGGTTTTTGGGACGGTAGGTGATTATTCCTATCGCACCTTTGACAGTGGAGGAGATTGCTGAATGTTCTACTGAAGTTAGAAGATTGGTGAATGGTTTTTCAGCAAATATCCAAACTGAATTTCCATAGAAGAGTCCCATCTTCTTTGCTTCTTTAAGAAAATGAGCACTTCCCTGCGCTGATAATCCTAGAACAATAAAGATGGGAGATGCCTTTCCCTTCAACGTCATTAATTTCTCTTCCAAAGACACTTCTGCTGTAGTCGGAGATGAGAATGCTTGAAGAATCAGCTGGTCCTCTACTGTTGAGCCGATTTTTCCAAGCTCTTCAGACAAAGAATTTAACAGCTTGGAGTACATAGTATCGTATGCCCCAGCCTCATATATTATTGATACTCTTTGCCTGTTATAAGAACTAACTATATCTACAATGCATCTAATATGGTCGGATTCATCGGTACCCATTCGAAACAGTGAAGGCCATAGAGTTTGCATCGTCAATGTCGGTGTTACGTGGTCTCTGGCAAAGGATATGACTGGTACCTGAGATTGATTAGCGATTTCAGCTACTAAAGTTGCTCCCTCCCACGTCTCCAAGCCAACAATAACTTGCACATTCTTCCTTTTGATCAGCTTTTCAGCTGTTAAAACGGAATAAAGGAATTGAATATACTAAACTTCAGGATTCAAGGCAATTTTCTTTACGAATGTCTTCTACTAATAGCACTTATTTACCCCTATTAATTGGGTTTTTGGAAGAGATTATTGCAGTTATACGTTCATTATGTGAGATACATGTTTAGATCGAAGAACGTTAATTTACTGTTGTTGTAACAACCATTTGTGCAAAAGCTTAAGCTCTCGGTCATGGATCCACAATGCATACCAAGTATTATTTGGTCAATATGGATACTCTGCTTATTATTCGCAAAAAGCCCATTTTCTGCATGGAATATCGAACGAAATGATCCGGTAGTTTGAATAAATAGTTACTAGTTTTTCTGCGTGAAATTGCAAATGAATCAAGAAGTTCCATAACTTTTTTACTGGATGATTTCACATAATCATTGGGTCTCTTAAATAACGAAAAGGTTTCTGTAAGGGTTTCATTGTGTATTTGAAAAATTACTGAAGGTAGAACTTCTAGTAAACATTCAGCACATGCAGAAAAATTGAGAAGAAAACAGTAACAGATGTACATGATCTGAAAGCACACTGGGGGCGATTTTTTTTTTTCTTCTTGTGGCAACTAACACGTTTTCAACAAACAAAGCAGAAATTATTGCAGACTGCAGCTACCAAATTGAGGAAGGGCAACGAAAGACTAACCAGCCGAAATTGCTCGAAGGGGCTTCGCATGGGAGTTTATGTAATATGGCTTTATGTAATAACTTCCTGATGATGAGATGCTGTTCACGTCTTGGCATGCTATTTCGATTGCCATACACATTTGGTCGCCGAGAAGCGAGTCCAAATCAAGAATCACGCCCACTTTGAACGTGTTCCTTTCATCTATGGCTTTGGCAGCTGCACTGGTGTAGCTCGGGACGAGGAGTGGCGAGAGCAAGACAAACAGCTTTAAAATGGACAAAATGTGTCTTGTACTCCTGCTCAATGATCTTTGAACTAAACCCATCTCGAAGACCTTATTAACTCCTCAAAAGCTAAACTGAGTGTTGAACTATATTGCTTTGCAAATGGTTGTTTTGTACTTGTCATAAAAGGGACCCATTTCACAAATCCTACATGTTTATAGAGGAGAGAGAGGGAGAGAGGGAGAGAGGTAGACGTTAGTGCAGTGCAAGTGATTTTCCAAGAAAATAGGGATAGGATGACTGCACAGAGAGAGGGAGAGAGGGGCATACGTAAAGTATACGGGGTGCGCGTACCAAAAAAGTCTGTGTTGATTTGGTCTTTCCGAGACTGGAGTTGTGTTTGTTTTATCGCGAAGTCTCTCTTGGACCGAGGCGGAGAATCAATGGACAGCATTTGCGGGCTTCTAAGATTTGTATGTACCTCAACTTCGAGAATAGACCAAGTCACTGCTTTGTTTTGATGGCATTAGGAATCCACTGGACCGGAATTTTCAAAGCAGAGTCTTCTCATCCTAGAGCCTTCATTCCGCGTTTAAGAATGCTGCGACTGGTTCCAACCTTCGAGCGATGTGGTGTATTCCTTCAATACTAGTTGATAGCGAGAAAATATTAGGTGGTCCGGGACCGCCAAGTCAGCGTGGTCCCGGACCACTCATGAAGCGCCACGTAGTCCGCGTGGCGCTTGTGGGGCCGGCTCGCCCGGATGGAAATTTTGCACAAAAAAATAATATTCATTATTTCTCCTTAGCCATGCACGCTAGCCCCCCTCTCTCTCTCGCTAGGAAAACCCACCGCTATTTCCTCTCTGGCTTTCAAATTTATTTTGAATCTTTGCGATTTCGCTCTCAAATTTCGCTCGGCTTCCTCGTTGCTCCGGCGCTCCCTCCGTGGCGTTGTTGCTGCTCCGGCGATCTTTCGCTCTCTGCTCAGTGCCATACCGTCGAGAAAGGCGCCAGCCGCAAGCAAGGTTCCCCTCTTCTCCTCTTCCCCCTTGCCTGGATTCTTTGTCGATCCATTTTTTTGTGTGCCCGCGTTGAGCGGTTTTGTTCGGTCTTTTTCTTTTACTTTTCTCTTTGGTGGTGGTGGGTTCGGTACAAAATGGGGGGGGGGGGGGGGGGGGGGAGAGGGAGTCCCCTTCTGGTTTTTTGCCACCATTGTTACTGCAAATGAAAACAAACCCAAGCATGATGCTCTGTTCTAAAGGGGCTGCTAGTTAATTTGCTTTGTGCTCTCGTTTGAAGGTTTGAAGGGATGATGGCTCCGAGCCAAGGGCAAGCGGCATTGCTGACATTCTGCTCCTGCATTAGCCTCACTAGCGTTGGCCTTGTTCGTACAAACTGTTCTGGACATTGGTAACAACTGGTTTTGGATCATTGCATTGAGCCCCTTAGCGTAAGTGAAGATTGTTTTTCGTTGAAGAGTCCGATTTCTAGTGTTCCTCATTTCTGAAGAACAAATATCATCTGTGAATATGCTGAACCCTTGATATGATATTTTGCAGTGGAGCACACTATTGGATGCGGGCATCGTGGAAGGAGCAAATTAAGGTAAAGATGATGGTGGCGGAAGATGGACGCTATCGGAGATCGTTGAGCAGATGAGGAAGGAGCTTTAGCTCAGTGAGAAGGGAATGGTTTATGTAAAGGGCATATTCGAGAGATGACCAACACCCCAACACTTCTGATGGGGTGTTGGTCATCTGACACTCGAAGCAATACTTACTGCAGGGGCACGCTATTACTAGGAAGCTTAATTCTGATGGTAAGGTGGATATAATGCAGACTCTGCACAACCTAAATGATGGTATTGAATTTTCTTGTTTGTTAAATGCCGGATTCCCAAAAATGGTTCATTCTTGTAGCTCATGACTATTATTAGGAAGCTTAATTCTGATGGTAAGGTGGATATAATGCAGACTCTGCACAACCTAAATAATGGTATTGAATTTTCTTGTTTGTTAAATGCCGGATTCCCAAAAATGGTTCATTCCTATAGCTCATGACTATCTAGATGAGCTGCCTCAATTTGAACAAGCCTGAAAGAAAAATGCTAGAAAGCATTTGCCTGGTTGAAGCAAGCATTTTGATAGCCATGTTGGACGGGGTGAGTATTACTGCGAGATTTTTTTTTGTTCCAGCTGCATCTTTGTGTTAATGACAAGCAAAGCATGAATGTTTCAATTTCTTACTACTGTTAGAGATAGGTTGAATTCTGTGGTGAATTTGTTTTGCCGTTAAAGGCCTTAGCGTAACAATCTCAACATTTTGGTTGAACGTTTCATCACTTGTCTTGTGAGGGTGGTGTTCTTGTTTCTAATATGCGCCTTTTGTTGGTGCCAGCCACAGTCAAGCATTGCCTTTGTCGGACAAGGATCATGAAGAGAGGGCAAAAAGATGTGAATTTGTGTCTGAGCTATTATGATCCACCGTCATCGATGATAATTTATGAGTAGGTGCAGAATGGCGGGTGATCTGGAGCTTACGTGACCGAGAATCCTACAATCTTTATGGTTGGCCTGAGGTGAATGTGTTGTTTGCTTATGTATTAAAATAGGAAGCAAGGGAATAGGGTGTACAAGCTAAAATGTAATTCTTTGCTTGTCGACTTCGGTTTTGACCCGAGGAAACAATGCTGTGCATAGCTCCTGTGTGATGCTTGGACCTCTCAAAAGTGACGATATTGAAGAACTTTTCTTTACGTCTATGCACCATGTATTATTCATAAACATATCAAAACACTATCGAAAAAGCAAGGACTATTGAGTGAGAATCGCTAAATTTTACTGTAGTTAGGCCTTGGAAGTAACAAGAATGGAGTGGGGGTAGGATTTTCATGGCACCAGGCATCGCATTCAGGCACTATTATATTCATTCAAGTGGAAAGATATCACCAGTCAATGCTAGTCTCGCTTGATGATATCTTCCTATGTTTCCAATGACCAAAATAAGACCAAATCACAGTGCATAGGAACGAGAACATTCCATGCCACATTTAAACTTCTGACTAGGTTCGAGTCCAAATTTACTCTTTGAGAAGTGAGTTAGCCACTCCTATGCAATTGAATTAGATGGACAAGAGAGAGGAGAACCGCCTAGGAAGAAGAAGGAAGTACTATTGAGATTGATTACCATGGCGACCAAAAACGTTAGTGAAAGATCATTAAGCGAACCTGATCACCACGCATTCGAAGCGACTCAAAATCGGACCTTGGTTCAAACATTCTATCAAACACATGGTGCGCAGTGGACGTTCGACGTGCACCAAGACTTGAAAGAGACCATCAAAACACACTTGTCCATCGACATATAGCCGTAACAAGTTCAAATTCAATCAACTCAGAATTAAATTTTTCCATCTTAAAAGAATTGGAAAAAGGGTAAAAAGAAGTCAAGGCTTCCAACATATCTCAGCGTTCGATTGGGTGCATTGGCAGAGATGTAGAACCGAGCAAACAATTAGAGCAATGCAAGTTTCATCATCCGTACCTGAGTGAAGTGAAAATGGGATCCCCAGATCTCGGTCCTGGACCACCTAATATTTTTCTCGTTGATAGCGGCTCTTGTTAATGTATTCTAGATTCGTCAGTCCTGTCAATTCAGGCTGGTAGGATTTTGAAGCGGGCATGTAGGGATGTGGGGGCACTGTTCACGCGCCCCGTGACCCCCAACTCTGATGAACAGTGGGTTTACACCGGATGTCCGTCAAACACTCAACCCAGAGGAACCCCCTTCTCTCCTCTACCCAATCAGACGGTCCAAACCCGACCTCAAGATGCACAGGGAGCTCGTGCAGTCACCTTGGGTCCTCGCACCACTGCTCCTCCGACCATCAGGCAGGGACAGGGCACAGAATATCAGCCAAAGGGATAGAGGGGAGAGAAGGGGGGAAAGTGGCAGATAGCATGGACGGATGGGATTTCCTCTATGCATGCTAGCACGTCTTTCGCAGTGTAGACATGGAATACATGCAGGAGATGCAGTGGCAAGGCTACTATATATATATATATATTGTAGCTGCTCTAACAATTTTAGAAATGCAAAATAAAGAATTTGAACCAGAACTCTTTGTTACATCAGTCTCAAAAAGTGACAATTATGAACTGTTTCCGGCAAATATTGATAGGAATTTAGAGAAATTAAACTATTTCAAATTATCAACTAAAATCATGTGTTGTCTACTATATGTCATTTATAAAACGTTCTGAGGTCCCGCGCAACAAAGCAAGCAGTGAATTAGGGGGGTTGAATGCTTGTCATGTATACAGAAGACTAGATTGAATATAAAATAGGGATATGTGCACTATAAGTCCTAAAACTAATCACAAAAGTGAAATTGAGTCCTAAAACTTTCAAAAAGTACAAACAAGTCCTAAAATTTATCACGAAAGTGCACTTAAGTTCTAAAACTTTCAAAAAGTGCAAATAAGTCCTGAAACTTATCACGAAAGTACAAATAAGTCCTAAAACTTGTCACGAAAGTGCAAACAAATCCTAAAACTTTAAAAAAGTATAATAAATGGAAGGACTTGATTGAACCAATTTGACAAGTTTTATAACTTGTTTGCACTTTTGTGATAAGTTTTAGGACTTGTTTGCATTTTTTTAAAGTTTTAGGATTCAAGTGCACTTTCGTGACAAGTTTTAGGACTTTTTTGCACTTTTTGAAAGTTTTAGGACTCAATTATACTTTCGTGACAGATTTTAGGACTTTGAATGCATTTATTCCTATAAAATACTAAGAACAAATTTGTAAATTTTTATATTAAAGAAATCGCCACTTGGAGGCGTTGAATAGTAACCATGCCCATAGGCAACCACCTCACAACTACACGTTACACAAACGCGGAGAGGGAGAGAAGGATGATTGATGTCGGCTTGGCGACCGCGACCATCATGGTACCACTTGGAAACATAGCCTTGGCGGCTTAATTATTGTTCACGTTGTCTACCGTCGTTCTCTCTCCCAAGTTAAACCTAAAATTTGACCGTAGTGGTCTCGAGTGACGAGTTTGATATGGAACAATCTCTACGAAGTCCCGTCAGGTAGGAGAATCCTAATATAAATTTATTGAAACTATGAAAAAAAATAGTGGTCTCCACCTTCCTCATGCCTTATTCCTTAGCCTAATGCAGAATTCCAGTATTCTCTGTGCATGGTAATTTTCTAATATGATCAGTAAATTTCAAATCTTGTTGGTAAAATTGTGTAGCTGCATAGTGATTTGTTGGTCAAACACTCTGATAGTGTAATTATCAACTACATAAGCGATTTATCAAAGTTGAATGCGATAGTAAGTTATCGTTCTTTTTAGAAAGTCATCGCTCTAGCAAAAATGTAGAGGTGAAAATTAGTAAGTTATAGCGGAAATATCTAATTCTGCTTATAAGGGAGCAAGTTACTTACAAAATAAGAATTACCGACTTCAAGTGGAACGTAAGTTATCCACTTAAATTTTATTACTCAAAATGATATGTAGCAGTGAAATTGGTAACTCACCGACATAAGTCTGCTTGCAAGTTAACTTACCAACAAAGTAGGAAACTTACTATAGGAAATAAAATAGAAGTTGGCAACTTACAATTGAAATAAGTAAATGAACAACATACACTCGCTCTTATTAGCAAGTTACCCACAATTTGAGGAATTTACCAACGCCAAATTCAATAAATTAAGTTGTAAAATCTTTGCCATGGAAGTGATTAAGTTCAAGTGAAACTCGTAGCTGATCAAAATGTGCTTCTTATGTGATCTATCCCTTCGGTCACTACACCGGAGACGCTAGGGATAAGGAGCAACAAGAGCAAGTGTGTCTTGTCCTTCTTCTGCTAAATGAGCTTTGAGATTCCATATTGCTTTGTGTTTGTCATAGAGAGAGAGAGAGAGAGAGAGAGAGAGAGAGAGAGAGAGAGAGAGAGAGAGAGAGAGAGAGATGAAGTGATTTTCCAAGAAAATAGGATGCGAAAATTGCTGTAGGCGATGTACGCGTAACAAAAAGTCAAGTCAGTTTGGTCTTTTCTTGGACTGAGATGAAGACTAAATGAAAGTACTCCGACGGCAAGGGAGGGTAGAGTAGTTATTACATGCTTGATGATGTCAAGAATTACGCATGTCCCGTAACGAGGTATTGCCTGCTTTGTTCTCGAGTTTTGTTCTTATTAAAATGACTCTCGTTAGGTGAGGGGGCGAGTCCTTGCTTAAAGCTTATAATCAACCTTTTGATTATGGGATTATCATAAGGAACGATAAATTCCACGTTGATTGAGAGTAGGGGCTCACTGCTTCCGTCACGAGGGTCCTTTTGATAAGGACAAAATCGTGAGACCATAGACTAATGCGAACAATATCGCATGATAAGAGTTACACTCAAACTTTGATATTATCAATACGAAACTGAATCTGGATCGTCGTATTTGACAAGATATATGTGAAATCAACACGAAACTTACTGATATCTAATGGTTCATAATTCAATTTAGTACATATATTAAATTCATGCAATAAATTCTCGACACAAAAAGGGGACGGGCCTAAAGTGTTCCCTCGGCCTATGCATTTTACTCTTTTTACAAATTATAAGAACCTTAACAATCACATTTAGGCTCTCACGAAAAATGAATGATTTGGAAAATATTTTTTTAAAATGATCGCTTATATCGTTTGAAATAATTAGTCAATGAAATTTGTTCCCATTAAACATTTTTGTGGATGATGAAAATATTTTTTGTTTATTTATTTTTGTAAACTATACAACATCATTTCTAAAAAATATTTTTTTAAATCATTCATTTTTCGCAAAACAAGCGTACTTGTACACTTTAGAAATGAATCTTTTCGTAGCCTCTCTAACAATCTTGGTATAGGTACACACTTTCATCTATACTAAGTAATATCAATGAATCTTTGGGCCACCCTCAATCATTCTTGGTACAGATGCACCCTTTCATTTATACCGACTAATCTCTCTCTCTCTCTCTCTGCACGCTTGTGTCTTCTGTTTTCTTTTCCATTTAAAGCAGTAATTTATTATCTAAATTAGTTGGCATGTTGTTATATTTTGTAGATTATGACATTCGATGATTCTAATAATAATTCCATTTTTGTATCTTTAATTAATTTATCAAGTGTGAAGTTACTTAATTCTCTGATTGTTTTATTCTTGATATGATATTAATGCAATCTGTAAGCTACTCTCTTTGTGTCTTAAAGAAAGGAAAGGAAAAATGTTCAAAAATCTCTTTATCGGTTCAAATTTTAATTTCATATCACGCTTATCATCAATACTCGCTAATATGAATTTTTATTGATCCTGTAACATTGTTTTGGTGGCATTATAGGCTTTGCACTTCACTATTTTTCCAAAAATACATCACTGGCGCAACAAATTTTTTTCTTTTTCAATGGAGAGCAGCCTAAGCCATTGAAAAACCCAGCTAATGTCATATTAAACTAGGAGAAATAAATTTTAAACTCATATTATGCACAAGAAAGTATTATTGTATGGGTAAATGTATAACGGAAATTGTATGGCAATTTATTATTATACGAAACTTCTAAAATTCTCGTGGACTTTGAGGATAGACCAAGAAATTGTTTGCTTCCATGACCCCTAGGATTCCACTGCACTCAAACTTTCAAAGTACGCGGAGTCTCCCCATCCTGGAGCTTCGTTCACGTTAAAAATATTTGGTTGCAAGTTTCCAAAGATTTTATTCCTCTTACACTAGAAGATAGCGACTTGACTTTAGCAAAAAAAAGAACATAGCGGCTTAATACTATTTTTAAATTCATCGGCCAGTCGTGTCACTTCAGGTCTCTTGAATGTCGAAGTAGGCAGATTGAGTCACCATTGACTCCACTAAAAAATCTTTGAAATGTCTTCTCAAAAGCAGACTTTCGTTTTCCTTTTCTTTTCAAGCTTTTCAAATTTTGTTAACAGGTGCACTTGTCAAACACATAGAGAAAATTAGTCAATATTAATGCACTATCTTTTTCTCATATTATGTATAACGATGAATTGAAAATGAAATATTTCTTTATTAAGTTGGTTAACTAGTGTCTCGAGCACACTTATTGACAAGATCATTTTCATTTTTAATGTACTTAAAAAGATATGACTATGACTTGGTCATTACCCAAAAAAAAAAAAAGATATGACTTGACAATTTTGGGATATAAATAAGGGGCAGTAACACCAATAGTCTCTATAAATAAGGAATTGTGAATTATATGCACTGAGTATGTGAGGAGTAGGAAAATTCAACAAAGCATGGGGGAACAGTGGCCGAAAATTACATAGGAAAATAGAGATTCTGAACTTTAATTGAGATGGGCTAAACCCATATAATTAGGGCTGTAATTTATTAAAAGTCTTGCACTTAATTGAGCCCACAAGTGAAATTAAACTTGGCCAATCCCACGGGGAGCTAAGTGGCCAAAAATTACAAGGAATAAGAGGAGGAATTGAGCTTTAATTAAGATGGGTTAAGCCCATGTGAGCTGGACTTAATGAGAAGGCTTTAGTTTTAATGAAATACGGCCTGCTAATCCTTCAATAAGGCTGGAATTAGGCCCATTCAAGATAGTTAAACCTAGCTCATAACATTATAAATAGATGTTTGTGCCTCACAAGAGGTCGGCAATTGAGAATTGAGAGCACATACAAAGAAGAACACAGAGAGAAAAGAGGGAGAGAGAGATAGGGGTGTGTACGGTTCGGGGTGTGCATGGTTCAGGTTAGCAGTTTTCATTCCAAAATCGTGAACTGCCCGCTAAGGACCAGTTTCAACAAAATGGAATCGAGAACTGTTCGTTGATTTCATGAATTCACTCGGAAACCGGATCACTAGTCCGGTTCCTGGGGTCCAAAGAACTGGTGGGGAGGCAGAGAAGGGATAGAACGGGAATGGAGGAGGACGATACAATCGACATTAAAGAAGAGATTTTTTCCCTTTTGCCTTGTGCAACCTCAACGCCTCCGATTCCCTTCCTCACCTGTCAATCAAAATAAAGAAGAGATTTTTCTCCAAATTTTCCACTTTGTCTCTTCTTCCTCCTCCTCTTGCCCTCGCTCTGTTCTGCTTGATTTGCTTGCGATTTCACTCCATTTTAGTACGTCTCTTGCAGCTTTTGACTTTCTCTAAGCAGACGACCCTCACCTTAAACTAACACCCCCGCTGTCTACTCCTATGTTTTTCCTCCTTGTTGGCTTTCTCTCTCTTTATTTAAAACCTTCCTTCTCCTCCGCTCCTGCAACCTCACTGCATGTAACGCCATGAACAAGCAAGAGAGACCGGTCCAAGAAGCCACCGCTCAAACCACTGTCCCGTAGAGGAGAAAGACCCCATCTTTCTCTTCCCACCTCCTCAAGTCCTTCCATCGCTCCATCAATGAGTCCAACGGCCAGGAGCATGCCTCTCCTCTGTTCCCAGAGCCGACTTGATTAAGAAATAGGGCACTCACAAGACCTACATCTCTCTGGAGAGAGAGAGTTTTTAGGATTTTTGAAATTTTTAACATTAAAATTATAAAACATATAAATATATATGTACCAATTTGGTCCGGATGGGCGGTTCCATGCTGGAATCGGAAACTGGACCATTACTCATCAGTTCTAGTAAATCGGAACCGGGAATTGGACCGTTTCTCATGGGATCTACCGATTATGGGCCGGTCCAGTCTAGCGATTCTCGGTTCTTTTGCACACCCCCAGAGAGAGAGAGAGAGAGAGAGAGAGAGAGTCTTAGCCAAGATCTCCAGTGGCCCGAGCCATCAGCTGCCGTCCATTGCCACCACTCCTACCTTGCTATCCCGTGCTGCTATCTTGGCTGAGCCACTTGCATCAAGTCGTGATGGGTTGGTACTCTCCCTGCCGACCGACGCAACGAAGCCCTCCCTCCGACGACATTGCTACTTCTTGTCTAGCTGCGACCTCAACTAGCTGAGGAGCTCCTTCCTGACATCTTCTTTGCTCCAGCTCACTATGCTTCTAGCCTGCAATCGACGGCTTGTTGTTTCCTTCTCTGCCCGGCGACGCTGCTTTTTTCTTGATTCGAGCTACGACGACCTCTTGATGTGAAGCTGCCGTCTGCAACAAGGCCTGCACCAGCATGTCTTCCACCCTCACTGACGCTCTTATCTGCGGTACGGCCTTACCACTCCTGCTTCCCTGCACCGTGACGATGAGTTGTTCTCCTTACGTAATGGGTCCTTTACCAAGCCAAGTGGTATAATTCTCTATTTGTGTAGGTTTCCTGGTGAGACATCACTATATGCAGCCTTCCCGACGATCCCTGCCTAGCCATAGTGAGCCATACCGTCAATCACCGAGACGACGAGCGACCTGAGCTTCACAGCGATGATTTCTCCTTGATTGAGTGCCACCAAGAGGCCCTCACCAGTTGCACCACCTCCGGCGGCCATCATGAGCCATCCGTCGGTCTCAAATTTGGAAATCAAATCCTCCAAAATAGGTGATAATCCTTATTTTTTTTGAATTACACATTTTAGCGCCTATTTTAATTGGATTGTTATCTAACTTGAATCTTCAAGATTGTAGGCATTATCCAATTAGGACTATTTCCTAATTTGACAATGTGCTCATGGTTGGTAGTTCGATCTATAACAATGAGATAGGATTATTGACTACACGGAAAATTAGCAACTTAATCCTTGGGCCCTAGGACAAGAGTGTCGGTTTTATTTGTCACCAAATTTGAGTTTATTAGAATATCTAATGCTTATTTTTTGCAATTTGGAGCTTATCTCTTGCCATGAATGTTTATAATGTTTGATTTGTATCCTATCCAAAACATACCAAAAAGATTAGATAAGATTAGGATAGATCTTAGAAAAGATTCTAGACAAGACTCCGTGATAGATTAGGCTATTTTTCTAGATAGATTGCATGCTAGGATAGGGTTTATCTAGTCAAGATAGGTTTCCATTCAAAATAGGATTTAACCTAGTTTATTTTCTAGTTTGAATAGAATAATATCACACTCTAGATATTTTTTTTATTAATTATGAATTTTAATTAAAAAACACAAAAATAACATGTGCATGTCATATAGATTTAATTGCATCATCCATGCAACATTATTTGCCGTGCCATCTGTACCATGTCATCTTGCTATGTCATGCCACGTCACATGCCATGTCATATGCTTGTCATCAATGCTTGCCCTGTCACATGCCATGTCATATGCACGTCATCAATGCTTGCCACGTCATCATGCCACCACATCATCAATGCTTGCTTTGTTATTATGCCACGTCGTTGTCATGTCATGTGCATTATCATTTAGTGATGTCATTTATGGCATGCATTTAGTGATTGCATGTTTAGGGTCATTTAATGCATGTCATTTTAGAATAGTTTCATATTAATTCTTGCCCGCCATCAGAGTTAGGTTATGTCACGTGTCATCATGCATGTTTAACCTAGATTAGAATTTCATATAGTTAGTTTTCGTAAATAAAAGAACCAAAAAAGTTAATCAAGATAGCATAGTCATTTAGAAAATCATGGTTAGGCTAGGTTTAGTATATTTAGAACCTTAGTTTAATTCTTGGTGTTTAGTTCTTGCTTTTTTAAGCAATTTATTTTTTTTCTTTGATTATTGAGTGCTATTTTTATTGATCACGCACCTGCATGATCACTCATTGCATTACATGTTAGTGCATAGGTTAAAATCAATCTAAATTGCCTGCATATATATTTTTCGAAAATAAAAGAGAAAATGTATTGAAAGGGCATTAGAGTAATCTGGTATAATCAAATCCCTGAATCCATTTAATCTATGGTTCGCAGAAGTAAAGTACACTCCCATATTACACTTGGGTTTCTAATTGACCCATCAATAACTGATTAGTGACGACTCCAAGATAAAATTGATTTGCACGTTGAAGATTGACCTAAGTTGCGAATCAGTATGGACTTAAGAGAACTTGACTTAGGTGTAAACTTAGTAATCAATTAACCAAACCCTAGGTTCACTACTAGGGAAGGTTGTGACAGATCACCATTTGTGAAACATAGAGGATTACGGCTCTCACTGTTGATGAAGTGATTGGAACTCTCATGGCACATGAAGCAGAGATATCAATGAAGAAGAAAATCACAAAGGTCAGAAATCAATTGCCTTGAAAACTGACATTCGTGATGCCAATGATTCAGACTCAGAAGAAGAAGAAGATGATGAAGATGTGGCCCTAATGGTTAAGAGGTTAAGAAACATGGTAAAAAAAGAAGAAACTTTATGGGAAGAAAACAGAACAAGGAATGGGAAGAAATAAGGTTCTCTAGAAACAAATAAGAAGGTAATGACATTAGTTGTTTCGAATGTAGTAAACATTGGCACATTAAACCAGATTGTCCATTACCAAAGAAGAAGAAAGGAAAATTTGCAAAGAAGAAGATGGCTCTAAAAGCATAAACTTGGAGTGATACCTAATGCGAGAACAGCGATGAAGAAGAATATGCAAACATCTATTTGATGCAAACTCAAAATCGGAGGAAGAAAATGCGGTTACAAGAAAGAAGAAGAAAAAGTGGCACTTAGATAGTGTATGCTCAAGACACATGACTCAAGATCCAAGTAAATTCACTTATCTTACCAAATTCAATGGAGAAAGTGTATCATTTAGAGACAACAATAAAGGAAAAGTCATCAAAAAAGGAACTGCCAAAGTAGGATGCTTAACAATTAATAACGTCTCACTAGTCAAGGGACAATTTTTAATAACACTTTAATATTTTTTTGATTTATTTATTTATCTTTTATTTTTCTACCCTTCTTCCTCTGGCCTGTCTCCAGACCGGCCAAAGGCAATGAGGGCGAAGTCGACCTCATCGGCCATTGGTGATGTTGATTGCGTCAGCCTTTACCTCTAGCTAGTCGCAGGAAGAAGGGCAAAAAAAAAAAACAAAAAGAGAAAGAAAAGGAAAAAATGGAAAAAAAAAATAAAAAATAAGAAAGATATTAAAATATTATTAAAAATTATCCACGTCAGTACTTGTGGTGCTATGTAGAATGACCGGTGTTCATGCTAGTGACTTTTGGCCAAAATTGGCCAAATAGACTTAATTAACAAAAAATGAAAAAATGTTTATGACTCAATTGGTACAATCAAAAGGTTTATGACTAAATTTACAAAAGTGCAATAGGTTTAGAACTTTTTGGATAATGTTCCTGAAAAATTACCAAAACAGTCCTAAACCTATTGCAATTGTGTTAATTCAGTTTTAAACTTTTTTTTTGCCAATTTACTTCTAAACCTTTTGTATTTGTATCAATTTAGTCCATTCGGTCAATTTTGGCTGGCCGGTATTGTCGTGGATGCCGGCTAGCGCTGGTCCTTCAACCAACGTTGACATGGCAATTTTTAAATATATATAGTTTTTATTTTTTTCGATTTTTTTAAATTTTTGTTCCTTTTCTTCTTCCCCTGGCCGATCTAGCGATCAGTGACCAGCCAGGGGCTAGGGCTAGTGATAGTGGTCGCCGGCCACTAGGGAGGCTCGCCTCGCCGACACTGGCGAGGACGAGTGTGACATTCCGGAATTTCCGCTAATTGGAAATTATGAAATAATTGAGTTTTATGAAATGTGATTGTAGTAAATTTCTTGCCCGGAACTGATCATTCTTGGGAATGCTAACCATTAGGGAAAGGCTATTAGGGGAAGTTAAATTCGCATGACTAAAGAAAAATTCGATCATAAATGGATTTCGACCATGAAATCGCAGAAGTGATATTTTGAGCCACTGTTAGCCGATGTAAGGATAGTTAGGGGTCAGTTCGCCACTGTCATAGTAGTGGATCGCGGGTGATTCCGTTGGACCACGAAACGACTTAACGAATGATCCTGAAATTATACCGAACGATCATACCCCTTGGATCAAGTGATTGATCTTCGTGATTTTAATGACAATCGAGATTGTTACGTATCGAACGGACTTGCACGCGACTCGATTTAGTATCAGTCACGAGTCGATTCTGCGAATTTCCTTAGCAAGCCGCCCGTTAGCTCGAGAAACGCTTGAGTTGCGTTTAATAGAATTTAATTATTGAATTTTTGCTCAAATTGGACACCAGAAAATTAGGAATTTACGACGAAACACTAAGACGACGTTGCACGTAACACGTATCAATTTTTGGTGAGCTTAAATTCTTTGGAAAAATTCGATTTGGACAAGAAACAGAGAAAGTGACCAAAATACCCCTAGGATTTATTAAAGGGCATGTTTTATGGGCAAAGGGCATTTTGGTCATTTTGCCCTCAAATTTTGATTGGACAATTTTGCCCTTGAACTTTTTGAAAAATTACAAGTATACCCTTGGATATTTTTGGTAATATTCGATCTGGGCCGTCGGATCAAGATTAGATTGAATTAGGACCGTCGGATTAAAATTGTGAGAAAAGGGTATTTTGGTAATTTTGCCAATTGGATTAAACCCATTTAGTCTCTCTCCTCCCTCATTTCTTCCCATTTGGCCATGAGTCCCCCTCCCCTCTCCCTCATCGACTTCTTTTCCTCTCTCCCCCATGCCGGCGCCATCGCCTCACCGCCGTTCGCCGCCGCACGCCGGACCGCCCAAGTTGCCGTCCACACCACCCTCAAGCCACCAGCCGTCTCTCTCTCTCTCTCTCTCTCTCTCTCTCACCGTGGGTCTCGGCCAAGTGAGACCCACATTGCCGCCGGACCGCCACCGCTCAAGCCGAACGCCACCGTGAGTCCCCGCCGTGTTCGAGATTGTACCGCCGCTCCCCATTCTAGCCGATTAAGTCTAGAACTAGGTAAGTCGTCATCTAATCCCGATTTAGGAAATTGGGTATCGCCGGATAATTGAATTTTTGGGTTAAAATTGGAGTTGTTCGGGTGAGGAACGTTGGGGTTTTAGGTTGGGAATGTGTGGCGGGCCTTGAGGATTAGTTTGGGAATTTTTGAAGGGCAATTTGAGGTGAAATTGAAGCTGCGAATCACTGTTCACAAGCTGCAAATCACTGTTCATAAGCTGCGAATAACTGTTCACAGAGCTGTGATGGTCTATTCGAGATGCAAGTTGGGTCTTTAGAACCAATGGTGTATGGCGAGGAAGTTCCGTGAAGGCTCGGAATTAATCCGACGTCGTTTAGTGGGAGAAAAATGAGAAATTGTGTGTCAGAAGTGTTTTTAAATTATAATTAAGTTGTGGTGATTAAATTAAGTATGTTGTTGGGTAATTTGTTGATTGGATATGCTAGTTGGATGTGCACGTGAGTTAGATTAAATTAATTATTGGAATTGCCATGTTCTATGCTGAATATGCACGAGTTATGTGTGAAAAATGCGTGAGCGGGCCATGTGTGATTGACCAGTTGTGTATGGTAAGCGTATGTTGAGCATGTGCTTGATTAAGATTGTGGTGTGGTAAGTGATGATGGAAGGTGTGTGAAAGTGTGAAAGTGCGAGTTTGGGATCGGGCCAAGTATTCTAAACTCGGGTAGCGATCACATAGGTCTGTTGCATTTGGCACAGGCTGATGCTTGGAAAAGCAAGCATGAGAATTGGTTCAAGGCACGATTGCTCGGGTGAGACCGGGATTGAATTGAGACAATATAAGCTCGGGTTTTAATCATGTAGGCTTGTCGCATTTGGCGCGGACTGAGTTGAGATCGGGCTTGGAGCGTGTGATGCTCAGGTCGAGATTGGGCTCTGAGGCGTGAATGGGTACGCGAGCCAGATGTAGTTAATGATCGCAGTGTGCCTGGGGAGTGTACGTTAACGCGGGATACTGGCGAGAAATGTGGAAAGTGATGATGAGAATGAAAGGAATGCACAACGTGGGAAAAATTGAATGTGTGTGATTGCGAGTATTATGCCTATTACGTGAAATCTGGTATATGTGATTGTGTTTGTGAAATTATTTGGAGGGTACGTGGTAGCCTAGGTGGGGTTTATGGGTGAACTTACTGAGAAGTGTTCTCACGGTTGTTTCAACCGAAATTTCAGAACTCTAGCAGGAACCATGAATCCACCATCACCACCAGCACGTTTTGGAGTCCCGATGCACACCGAGAATGGAATAGCAGAGTTTCCCATGCCAGACAACACGACCTGAATTAGGCAGACTACCACCATTTTTGTAGAGATAGGACTACCGTTGTTCGAGACCTAAGTGTACACGGCTTGGTTCTTTAGAGATGCTGACGGGGATGTATTTGGGCCTGTTAGAGGATTTGATGTCCCATATGATTTGGTTGGGGATTGGGATCCATTAGGCGTACCCCCTGTAGACGGTGAGTTGACTAGTGTGGAAACTAGTATAGCCCAGTCAGTCATGCATCCAGTGTCGGGCGCACAGGTATCGTCAGAGGCCGAACATGAACCCGAACCCGAAGTATCTCAGGCGGAGGATGACCCGATGGACATAGATTTGAAACCGATTCCTGAGAAGGAACCAGTGGGAGTAGAGCCCAAGGCTAAACCTGAGGGTGTACCTGACAAACCAGAGGAGTCGGATGAGTCTGTAGGAGAACCAGACTATATACCCCCTTTTCCGCAGTACTTAGACCCTAACTATGTACCCGAGGTTAATTTCTTCGACTTTCTGGCTGAGGAATATCAGAACGCGGCTCCAGCTGAGTCGGGCGACATTAATCACCCGATTATGATTGAGGCGGAGCCAGAGTCCTCGGATGATCAGACCATTGAGGGGAGTTCGGACAGTTCAGATTCGGGAGAGGAGGAATGGGATTCGGAATGGACGCCGAGCAAAGATCGATGAGGCTAGTATAGAGGTTTGGAGTAGGTTTTTTTAACAAGTATCATTTTTTGAAGTAGAAAGCCAGGTCACTGATCTTTTGGAACATCGATGGTGTGTGTTGTGGTGTGCAAGTGTATGTGATGTTAGTAAGATGGACTGGTTGTAAATTGTGAATATTGCACAAGTTTGAATGAAAAGAAAAATGTATATTCTCCTTGATTGATTTCCCCAGTTTCATTTTTGTCCGGGATTAATGGTTATATCCGTTGTGGTCGTAAATCTCTGATGGCGATTTGAGGTCGGCGATAACCTGGGATGTCGCCCTAAACAACTAAGTGGGATGTCGCAAGCTCGACAGGAGTTTGGGGCGTGACAACGAGCCTCGACCTTGCCGTCGCGGGCGAGGTCGGTCGAGCAGCGGTCATGTAGCCTCGCCTAGATTTGTGGCAAGGCCGAGTGGCCTCATCATGGCTGACCTCACCCGTGATGGCGAGGTCGAGCATCCCTTGCCATCGCTATAGATCTGGGCGAGGTCAAGCATCCATCTCAATTGCCACAGATTTAGGTGACGATAAGGTCGAGGCTCGCCCTTGCCAGTGTCAGCAAGGGCGGGCCTCACCAATGGCCAACGACCAGTTTCACCGAGCCTAGCTCATGGCCGATTGCGGGGCCGGCCAGGGGAAGAAGAAAAATAAATTTTTTTAAAAAAATGGTAAAAAAAAATTTAAAATTGCCAAGTCAGCGTTGCCCCGCGTTCACGTCAGCGTCGGTCAGTTGAAATTGGCCAGATGAACTAAACTGACACAAATATAAAAGGTTTAGAATTGAATTTGCAAAAAAAAAAAGGTTTATGGCTAAATTGGCACAATTGCAATATGTTTAGGACTATTTTAGTAAATTTCTCCAATTTTCCCCTAAAGATCCCGTATTGCATTCTAGGGCAAAGAATATAGAAATCAAGAATCATTTCATCCATGATCATGTTCATAATTGTGATGCTATTATTCATTTTGTGGACTCAAAACATCAATTGGCTAATATATTTACTGGGGTTAATACCATAAAAAACTCTAAACTAGTACACTTATGAAAAATTTATACTTCGTTAGTTTTCATTAAATTTTAATGTCAAATTCTTGAGTTGGATGACACGTGACAGTTGACGGGTAAACCCATTTGAGGTTTTATCCTCAATTTTTCACAGGTGTATCAGTTTGTGATTTTTCGAGGTATTAATTTAATTTAATGGAAGGTAAATTTATTACAAATGTATCAATTTGGGGGGATTTTTGGTGATCAAAAAATTAATTTAGGGTAAATTTATTTCATGTATACTAGTTTGGGATTTTTCGTGGTAAAAAAATTAGTTTATGGTAAATTTGTCATAAGTATATCAGTTTTTGATTTTTCGTAGTATTATCTCTCTATTTACTAAGCCGCTAGATAAGAACTCTCCCGAGTATATTCAAAATTAATTGGCTATTTCTAATCCGTTTCACTGAGTTGATGAAAAGTGGCTATATATAGAAAGATGAATATAAGCGAAGTGTGTGATATAATATCCTATCGCTTCTGGCAGAAAAAAATCTAAAAAATGCAGGACATCAGGTAGGCAGTCTAACATATTAGAAATATTTCTGCTGAATATCTTTGATTGTTTTTATGCAATAATTTCCTTGATTGATTGTCTTCTATAATTCTTGATTAATTTTCTTGATATATGTTTTTTTTTCTCTCCATCAATTACTACATGCCTTAAATATTTTCGTTTCCAATAAACTACTATCTATCTTCTCCATTCTTTTAAGGCTAAGGTTTCTAGTGTCTCATAATTCAAACAGTATTTCCAAAACAAGTTCGTTCCTTTTACAACTTGAGGCATCACCAACCCTTTAAACACTCGTTCATAATCTCTCTAAAATATCCAAATAGCTTCAATCTTCTCTTCGTTTGAACATCATCTACCCAAATGGCCCCTCGTCAGACATTCAAAGGAAAACCATCTTCAAGCAAAAACCCCTATACGTCTTCACATAAAACTCCCTCTCCATCATCTGATCCTGCCTCTGAAACACCTTCGACGGTTCATTCATCAAAAATTGACAATGCTAGTGTTGTACGGAAGATGCTAATTGCACTCAACGAGAAAGGTGCAACAAAGGAGGACATTTTGAGTTTAATCCATGGCACCAGTTCAGTTTCGATAAGCGAAAACAAGCAATTCTCAACCTCTGCTTCAGAACCAGAAGTTCCTGTGCAGAGTCGACTAAAGAGGGTAGAGTCCTCTCGAAAAGTAAAGGATAAAGTTGCTGGAGAAACAAGTGTTCAACCAGAACAGGCAGAGCCAGAGACTGAGAGTCGTCCAGAAGGGAAAATTAAGCACAAAATCCACACGCTGAACTGCTATGATCCTGCGAAAGCCAACCTTGATCCATCACTCTGTACCTGAACCCCTTCCTCATCAAAGTATAAATGAATCAGTTTGATGTCTTTTAGTTTGTTTGGGTGTGTACTGTGTTGTAAGACTTTGGATTGATGTTTGAACAATCAGTTGCTTTCTTGATGAATCTGTTGATGCATTTGTTGCTTCTTTGTGTTTGGTGTGGACAGAAAGGGGGAGATGATGAAATGCGGATATATGATATAACCTGATGCTGATACTCTGAATACTGGAAGCTATACTTGCAGGATAATACTAGGGACTATATAAAGGACAAGGCATGGTGCTAATATTATTACTTTCAATAGTGACTATTATATTCTGATATATATGTCAATTTGTATTCTGAGATATATACTTTAACATATTTGTCTAATATCTTCGGGATACGTACTGTTTAAAAATGAAAAGCTTCTAAGGATCATCTGAATGATATCCTATAAGAAACTATTTAAAGTCAATGGCAAATCATATTACATTTTTCTTATCAACTTAGTCTCTCTTTTACTGATGATATCCACATTTGAGACTACATCCACTTGCTTGTTAATACTCAAGTTTTATGCGTTACTCGATGCAAGAAATTTTAAATTACTCGTGCACAATATTGTCAAATCTATTATTTTTATATCTGTATAGACAGTTTTATTAGCATAAAAAAGGGGATGATTATTAAGAAAACCTCCTTGATATTTTGAAGTTAACAAAACAATCCATGAATTCTTTATGAGCTTGATAAATGCAAATATTGTCTAGGTAATACTAAAATCCGCAGTTAAGGAACTTAGACGTACAAAGTAAAAAGATTTATGAAGACTGAAGGACCTATGTAAAAAGGGTGAACAAGTCTAAAGAAGTGGGAAGTTCAGACTCGGAGTTACCGAGGTGAATAGGACTATGGGATATTTAAATATCGAACTCAATTTGCCAAATGAAGAGCAGTACGATCTTACAGAGAAACACTCTATAACCGGGAACAGTTGATATAAGCGGAGTGTTTATATGATCTGCGCGCAACATCTTATCACGTGCTCTAGATAAAAATATCCCATGATGACTTACAATATCTGCACAATTATAATAGTTTGTTATCTGGCTTGGATTCCTAAATGAAGATGTTGATTGATCATCTATTTCATGGAAAGATCTAAATTGATCATGCGGAAGATATTAATTGCACGTAAGATCTTGATTGATTGACAATCATCTAAAATGTGGAATTATTTATGAAGTTCGAGCTACATTGTTTTTGGAAACTGGTAGATTTGATTGTATGGGCGATCGAATCTTTGGAAACTCAGATTGATTGATTTCAATGACTAAATTGATATTCTCAAGAATTATCCAACGAATAGCTTGGAGATTTATCATAGTGAACATTGTCCAATAGGAAGATTGGATACTGAGAAATATAAAATGAGATCAACAATCGCTGAAGAAATCAAGAAGGAAGCAATACTCATCCAATGGACAGAGAAAGTTGTATTTATACTCTTTTTTAGAGTATACAAAAAGTGTAATCTAGTTGACAAGTGTATCCGTGTTATAGTTTGTGTTTAGGTGTGTGATAGTGTGATTTATTTGTTTCAGTATAAGTAGTACCAACTTGGGGAATAAGTGCTTTGAGTATAAGCGGCACATACTACCATAACTACTCAAAACATTACTAGTGAAATTCTGTCAGTAGGCTATTATTTTAGGAGAATGGGTGTAGACTTACACCAAAGCTCTGTGTGCATCATTTTCTATTGCTCTACTTATTTTTATAACTATATGATAGAATTGTACGGCACTTGATATAATCACCTGACCCTACTTTTATTAACTTATTTATGTTTATATCAAGTTATTCCAATTATATCCAACTTGACATTTATAATTCCACAAAAGTTAATCAAGTTTCTTAAAATCACCTAGTCACCCCCCCTTTAGGTGATATTGTTAGCCACAATATATAATTTCTCAGCCTATCTTCAATAGTTTATGTAATAGCCTAGAGCCTCAAAAGCCTAGTTTGAACATGATTTTTGTTCTATCTTTAACAACCTAATCCTCAAAGCAAGGACCAATAGTGCTTGTATGCATCGATTGTCCCCACAGCTATTGTAGTTAATTCTACATTTCCCACACACATAGTTCTCGAGATAGAAAGAACAGAGTCCAAAGCCAAATCGGTGAAGGGTCCCAAACCATGAATCTTCTAGGGATCTCAACCATTATCGCATTGTATATAGCTGTTGACACCTAAATTTTGACTAATCATTTGGGGATTTATTGCATAGAAAATTATGGATCAACCCCATTCCCTAAAGAAAAATAAATTAATTAACTTGCATATAGGTTTTAGGAACATTCATCATACAGATTAATTCATTCATTGCATTTAATTGGACCGAAGGCAGTGAATGGATTTGAATCAGTCACATGGATTGGCCTGTACCAAAGGAAAATTCAGACAAGCCATAGGACCACTGTGGCTGAAAATTGCAAGGAAAGAACAAGATTCTGAGTTTTAGTCAAGTTGGTTGTTTAGCCCATTGAGGTTAGAATATGCCCTAAAAATGGTAAAGCCTGCCATTAACTAAGCCTGCAAAATAGTAAAAATTTGGCCAGCCCATGGGGGCATGGTGGCCGAAATTTACAAAGAAGGGAGGCCTTAATTGGCCTAATTTAAGCTTAAATCAGCCCGTTCGAGTTTAATTAGAAAAAGCCTTAAGGTCATTAAAGTTCATTACATTAAAAAGGCCTAATTTAAAACCAGTGTAATCAAGAGAAGACCTAGGTTTCAACTACATGAACGTATTGGGTTTTCATTAATCGAGGTCAACAATTCATTATTCATAGCACATAGAGAGAAACACGTAAAAAAAAGAGAGAGAAAAGAGAGAGAGAGAGGTCTCTTGGTCGAGACATCTCTTGCTGCTGGCCACCTCGGCCCCCCTTTAACACGAGACTGCCCGCAGCCAAAACTTTACCGACACCGCTGCTACTGTGGCTGACTGACGCTGTTGGTCCTACCACGATTAGTTTTGCCATCTTTGCTCCCTTGTTCTGGTTGCGTTCACAAGGCTGCTGTTCCTGTCCCTGCACCACGAAGCCGCTATCATGTGGCGATCCCTTTTGCTGGCTTTTTGCCCAACGATCTGCTGCTCCCTGTTTAGCCCGTGACATGCTTGATCGAGCCGAGTCTAGCCTGTCTATCAAGCCGTGCTCATCCCTGCCCCGGTCTGCAACAAGCCTAGCCACGGTGCTTTGCTCTTGCCCTACACCATTGTTAATCAAGTTGCGATGCTCCCTAGCCCATTATGAACCAAGACGAGGCTGTCCTCTTGTCCCTGCATCAGTGACGAAGCTACCCTATGTTTTGTAGGTTTGCCGAGTCCCCACTGCGAGTAGGCTGCAGCTTCCTCATCAACGATCACCGAGCCATCAGCCGTGGCTGCCTATTATCGCGACCTAAAATAAAAATCGGCGTTTTCGATCTTAGGCTAATGGATTACTAGATCAATTAAATTAACTAACCTAGCTCGAGTTCTCTCAAACTCTACCAAATCGCAACTTAGGTCCAATTGTGAACATGCAAATATTTTCAATAGGAGTCGCAACTAATCATTTAAGGTAGGTTGATTAGAAACCTAAATAAAATAGCGGGAGTACTATTTTATTCCTATGAACTAGAAATTATGAATTCGGGACTTGGTTACGCTAAATCCCTTAACGCCCTTTCGGTACCAATTTCAGGAAAAATACTCAATTTGACAATTTTAAAAAAATTCTGATTTAAAGTTCAAAGGTGTAGAAATTTTTTTGATTTTCTTTTATTTAAATGAAAACTAACCTATATGTAATGACGTGCAAAAATTGACATGCGATTAATGCAACCTAACATGCAAACTATATGTCATGCGACCACGTGACCTATTTCTAATGACGGGCATATTATTTTTTTTGCATTTTTTTAAAAATGAATTTCGGAATTAAAAATGCCAATTATCTAAACATGCAATTAAAGAAATTAATCTATTCTAACGCAATCTTTTTGGTATTTTTTTATCGAAATTCGAAATTAAAAATGCTAGTTATCTAAACATTAACAAATTATAGCGCAGTCTCTTTTTGGTATTTTTTTTATGAAAAATCGAAATTAAAATTAAGTAAAAAAAAAAAAACATAACCGCTAAATCTTTCGAATTAAGTTTCGATCTGAAGCCTGACAGATCGACCCTAAAATTCGAAATACCCGCTATGGAAATAATTCTATCTAAAGCCTGATAGATAGATTTATTTTCACGTGTGCGGTTGCAGATTAGGAAATTTACTAATCGATCACATCTTGAAAAATTTAGATATCTCAAAAATTCTGGATATATTCAAAGTATTTTTTTAAAATTCTAAAATCTATACATATTTAACAAGTAGATATCCAAAGTTTCATAAAAAGGAAATAAAATCCTAATTGGAATAATGCTTATTATCTAAATATGCGAAATCAAATATCAATAAACACAAATTAGGCAACGAGATATTCAAATTGATGCGAAATAAGAAAATTACATGATTTGCAAATTTCCTTTCCTAATTTGAATTTGCGACGATCGGGATTGTGGATCGGCAGTGCGTTGGGAGCGGCGACGGCGTGCGACGGCGGCGATGCACGAGCGACGGTGTACGAAGGTGGCGCGCGGTGGGCGAGTGTGCGGCAAGGGCGTCCGATCGAAGTTGCCGCTAGATGGTTCACAAACGCACAAGAACAACCTACAAAAAAGCAATACACTTTGGCTCGATGGATGGCCAAACTAAACGGTCCAACCGAGCAGCAACACCGTCGAGCCGACAAGAGCAAGCGGTGGCAACGTTGTTGCAGCTCGTCCTTTGATGCAAGGCGGAATGGCTGGGTCAACTCTCCATGCAACCACAGCAAGTATTCATTCGGGGAAAAAAAAAACAGCAGCACAGGTCGTCAATTGGGGCTATTCTAGACCAATAGAGCACGAGGGACTAGTTCAACGAAGAAAGCAGCAGTAGCAGGAGGACTTGTCAGCACAGAGGCATGGTTGGCCATGAAAGATCTCGGTGAGGACTTCTTTCCTCCTCTTCTCTTCCTTTGACTTTTCTCTCTAAAATTTTTTTTTGATCTGATTTGTAAATTCTCCCTCCCCCCACTGCTCTTCTACGCATATATATATTAGTCAACATACATTCCCCTTTGCCAAGTCCCACAAAAAGCTGGACACATGCCGAGAAGGAAAGGAAGTCCACCTTCCTATTTTGTTGACCCATGTTTATACGAAATTGATTTCCTCGATCTACCGAAACTTTTGTTGGACTCAATAAATCATCCACTTGAAATTTAGATATCCACTTTCCTTTTTGAAGTCTATTTTTTTACGATCAGAATTTCAACATGATTTTTTACTCCAAATTGAACAGGAAATATGGATTTCCACAGTGGACATCCATAAATATTCAACTTTCATATGTTTCTTTAATTTGTTTAGAGTCGGGTTTCATTTAAGGTAGGTTGATTAGAAACCTAAATAAAATAGCGGGAGTACTATTTTATTCCTATGAACTAGAAATTATGAATTCGGGACTTGGTTACGCTAAATCCCTTAACGCCCTTTCGGTACCAATTTCAGGAAAAATACTCAATTTGACAATTTTAAAAAAATTCTGATTTAAAGTTCAAAGGTGTAGAAATTTTTTTGATTTTCTTTTATTTAAATGAAAACTAACCTATATGTAATGACGTGCAAAAATTGACATGCGATTAATGCAACCTAACATGCAAACTATATGTCATGCGACCACGTGACCTATTTCTAATGACGGGCATATTATTTTTTTTGCATTTTTTTAAAAATGAATTTCGGAATTAAAAATGCCAATTATCTAAACATGCAATTAAAGAAATTAATCTATTCTAACGCAATCTTTTTGGTATTTTTTTATCGAAATTCGAAATTAAAAATGCTAGTTATCTAAACATTAACAAATTATAGCGCAGTCTCTTTTTGGTATTTTTTTTATGAAAAATCGAAATTAAAATTAAGTAAAAAAAAAAAAACATAACCGCTAAATCTTTCGAATTAAGTTTCGATCTGAAGCCTGACAGATCGACCCTAAAATTCGAAATACCCGCTATGGAAATAATTCTATCTAAAGCCTGATAGATAGATTTATTTTCACGTGTGCGGTTGCAGATTAGGAAATTTACTAATCGATCACATCTTGAAAAATTTAGATATCTCAAAAATTCTGGATATATTCAAAGTATTTTTTTAAAATTCTAAAATCTATACATATTTAACAAGTAGATATCCAAAGTTTCATAAAAAGGAAATAAAATCCTAATTGGAATAATGCTTATTATCTAAATATGCGAAATCAAATATCAATAAACACAAATTAGGCAACGAGATATTCAAATTGATGTGAAATAAGAAAATTACATGATTTGCAAATTTCCTTTCCTAATTTGAATTTGCGACGATCGGGATTGTGGATCGGCAGTGCGTTGGGAGCGGCGACGGCGTGCGACGGCGGCGATGCACGAGCGACGGTGTACGAAGGTGGCGCGCGGTGGGCGAGTGTGCGGCAAGGGCGTCCGATCGAAGTTGCCGCTAGATGGTTCACAAACGCACAAGAACAACCTACAAAAAAGCAATACACTTTGGCTCGATGGATGGCCAAACTAAACGGTCCAACCGAGCAGCAACACCGTCGAGCCGACAAGAGCAAGCGGTGGCAACGTTGTTGCAGCTCGTCCTTTGATGCAAGGCGGAATGGCTGGGTCAACTCTCCATGCAACCACAGCAAGTATTCATTCGGGGAAAAAAAAAACAGCAGCACAGGTCGTCAATTGGGGCTATTCTAGACCAATAGAGCACGAGGGACTAGTTCAACGAAGAAAGCAGCAGTAGCAGGAGGACTTGTCAGCACAGAGGCATGGTTGGCCATGAAAGATCTCGGTGAGGACTTCTTTCCTCCTCTTCTCTTCCTTTGACTTTTCTCTTTAAAATTTTTTTTGATCTGATTTGTAAATTCTCCCTCCCCCCACTGCTCTTCTACGCATATATATATTAGTCAACATACATTCCCCTTTGCCAAGTCCCACAAAAAGCTGGACACATGCCGAGAAGGAAAGGAAGTCCACCTTCCTATTTTGTTGACCCATGTTTATACGAAATTGATTTCCTCGATCTACCGAAACTTTTGTTGGACTCAATAAATCATCCACTTGAAATTTAGATATCCACTTTCCTTTTTGAAGTCTATTTTTTTACGATCAGAATTTCAACATGATTTTTTACTCCAAATTGAACAGGAAATATGGATTTCCACAGTGGACATCCATAAATATTCAACTTTCATATGTTTCTTTAATTTGTTTAGAGTCGGGTTTCATCTATCGGGCTTAGATTTGGGCTTAGGCTTTAATTATCATTTAATTTCAAGTGGGCTGAATTAATATGGGCTTTTATTTAATTAAGCATAATGGACTAATTTAAACTCAAATTAAAACAACCGAGCCCGTTTTGACGTGTAATTTTCGGCTTTTGTTTTCCAAGTGAACCGAGTCACGTTCGGTGCCCGAGTTCGATTTACATGATGAATTTTAAGCTTGCTTACCACCGCCGATCCGATACGGAATGCAATTAATCTAAATGAACCTAAACTATATGTTATGTAATTTTAATATTTTTGTTTAGGGATTAAAATTTAGTCCCTAATTTTCTATGCAATTAACACTAAATGATGCGCCGAAATTTAGGTGTCAACAACTGCCCCTCTTTGAGTGGAGGCTCGCAAAGGTTTTGCTAAAAAACTGAGACCTAAATTTAAACAATGCAAAATGATGAATGAGACCTAAATTTAAACTATGCAAAATGATGAATGATGGTCTTTTTTTTTTTTTAAATGTAATGATGCATGATTTGCAAACAATAAGGAACATATGCTAAGACTTCTCACTTTATGCGGAGCGGTGAAAGAGCCTTACATACGGATCGCACAAAAAGCGTTCCAGTGACGGAATGCTTTATAATGCTTTCAATTCCCTCGATCTCCAAACTTCTGATCAACTGGAAGTAAGGTTTTCGAAGTACTGGATTGCCTATCTGTTACCTGTAGTTTCCTACAGATGCGAAATAGCGCATGATATGAAGAAAGAATGGGATGTATTGACTGGTGTGCTTTGTACTCCACTTAGCGACACCAATTGAGAAACTATGCCGCCTATCCTGCTAGGCGAACATAAAATGGGATGTTATACTGCCTATCCTGCTAGGCAAACATGAAATGAGATGTTATGCTGCCTATCCTACTAGGCGAATAGAGGACTAGATGTTATGTCGCCTATCCTGCTAGGCGAACAGAGGACTGGATGTTATGCCGCCTATCCTGTTAGACGAACATAAGATAAGGTGTGCTGCGTACTCCACTTGGCAACACCATATCGCCACGTACTCCACTTGGCAAACATGAAATGGGATGTGCTTCGTACTCCACTTAGCAACATCAATTGGGGTGTGCCGCGTACTCCACTTGGCAACACCATGCTGCCGCGTACTCCACTTAGCGAACATGAAATGAGATGTGCTTCGTACTCCACTTAGCAACATCAAATGGGGTGTGCTTCGTACTCCACTTAGCAACACCAAATGAGAAATTATGCTGCCGCATACTCCACTTAGCAAATATAAAATAGGAAATTATGGCGCCTATCCTACTAGGAAAACAAAAGATGGGGTGTGCCGCGTACTCCACTTGGTAACACCATATGAGAAATTATATTTCGAAAAGAGAAACGACGAAGAATAAGTAGCAAGCATACCTGAATTCTTATGACGGAACCAATGGCATCGCTCTTATTCTTACTTGAGAAAATGTTAAAATACCACATGCGCAGAGGCAGAGAAAACATAATTTATGAATCTGCTCGCATTACCAAGCTTCACTGGGGAATTTATCAATAAGAACAATCATTTCGTCCTTTTGACAATTTGATCACATTAAATGAGAGACCTTTAATTAGAAAGAACTTTCTACTCACTCTCAATGAAAGGCTTTTGCCCCGACCTTTAATGCGGGTATAAGAATCACTCAAACTCTCTTCGTCGTGCTTGACAAGGGTTCAGATATTCTCAAAATCAGTATAATTTAGCCAATCTGAAAGGTCTTTATAAGGACTGAAACATGGGTTTGTTCAATGGCTTAGCAAAAGGGACTCTTCGAGTCGAGGCTATTAAAAGAATTGACATCATTAGCTGCTCCGGATTCACAAGTCAGGAATGCTGCAAAAATGAGATAGAAAAATCTTGCTCGCACTTCTTCGAGCAACATTTATAAGCATTTGAAACTCTACGTTAACTCAAGTGCCCTATTCTGAAGAGACTTCGGTAATGGTTGTAACGTAGGTTCGGGGTAGGCTTGAAATGAATGGCCTATTTCCATCAAAAGAGGGTATTATGAATATGGAGATTGGTGATCATCCAATTGATTTATCTCTAGCATTTGCTCCACAAATGAACCTTCAAATGGTCTTTTCCTTGAAGAATAGTCTTGCATATTGGCCCAGTTTTTGTTGAAACCTTTCTTTCTCTCATTTTTCTTCTCTTTTTTTTCATCATTTTTTTTTTCTGAGAGAGAGATTTCTTCTTTGAGAGAGATTTTTTTCCTTTTTTTCAATAGAAGTTCGATTTCATTGGAGTCCTTTTGCATCCTTTCTAATGAATTTTTCCTTCGAGCTTCCATTTACCTTAAGTCACCTTGAACTTGCTTTGAGATGATTTCATTTGTTCATCACAGGAATGATCACCAATAGGGTTGAAATGAATTCGCCGCTCAAATTGGGTATGCAAAGGGTATAATGTGTAAGGGTATAGAAAGGAATGCTCTTCGCCATATCTAAGGCACTCGACCTAACACAAAATTTACATGCAATAAATATACTTGAAGATTGATGCAAGTGAAAGCAAGAAAATTCTAGATATTTTGAACTTTCTAAGGAATTGCCCCAGCATGGGATTGTTCCTAATAGGAGTAAGAAATGAAACTCCGTTCAAAGGGGTTAAGCAAATGATAACCTGTAGTGTTTAGATAGAGGAAATGAATGCCTCTTATGATTTTGGTTGTCATACTTTTCGTGAGATAATCCTTTACCTTGTCAGTATGGAATTTTCACTCAACTCGCACTAGAGATTATTATTCAAGATGTGTATGGAAATGTCTTGCCTTTCGTCATCTTCAAGTCTCTCATGCAATATGATCACTTCATTAGAACAGAAACAAATTGCCAGATTAAAGGCTTTCCTCAAACGAAGCTTAGTAATATCAATTGATTCATGAAATTCAATTTGAAACTTGATTAAAACAAAGTCAGAATAAGTACAAATCAAGTGTAATACTTTTTCACAGAATCAGAATTAACTGGATTGGAAAAAACACGACCATCCATCTCGGCCAAAATCAAAGCGCCTTCTGGAAGGACTTTGTTCACAAAGTACGGATCGCCATAATTCGAAGCGAATTTTCCTTCTGCAAGAGGAACTATTAGCAATAACCTCCATAGGACAAGGTCGCCTACCTGGAAATGTCGAGGCTTGACTTTCTTGTTAAAAGATTTAGCAACTCGTTGTTGGTAGCACTGGCCATGGCATAGAGCTCTAAGCCTTTTCTCATCAATCATGTTCAACCGGTCCAACCTCTGCTGGATCCAATCTGCTTCTGACAATTGCACCTGTGAAAGAATACGTAATGAAGGAATTTGAACCTCAACAGGTAGAACTGCTTCCATACCGTACACAAGAGAATACGGAGTTGCCCTTGTAGATGTCCGGATAGAAGTCCGATATGCCATAAGCGCAAAAGCTAATCTCTCATGCCAATCACGATAGTTCTCAGCTGTTTTAGCCAAAATCTTCTTGATGTTTTTGTTGGCTGCTTCGACCGCTCCGTTCATCTGCGGACGATATGGAGAAGAATTCAGATGCTTGATCTTGAACTCCTTGAACAGATCATTCACCAATTTGTTATTCAGATTAAACCCATTGTCAGTAATTATAGCCTCAGGTACACCATATCGGGCAATGATGTATCGACGAATGAACTTCACCACAACCCAGGCCGTCACTGTCGTATAAGACATGGCTTCGATCCATTTCGAAAAGTAATCGATAGCGACCAAGATAAACCGATGCCCATCTGACGCTTTAGGATTAATTGGGCCTATCATATCAATGCCCCACATAGAAAATGGCCATGGCTCAGACAGTTGATGCAATTCATTTAGAGGAGTTTTGATCTTGTCACCATAGATTTGACATTTGTGACAACTTCAAACATGCTGAATGCAATCACTCTCCAAAGTGAGCCAGTAATAACCCATCCTCATTATCTTCCTTGCGAGCATATGACCATTCATGTGCGGACCGCATACTCCTTCATGTACTTCTAGCATCAAATGAACAGCCTCGGTTGAATCAACACACATTAATAAAACCAAGTCATAGGACCGCTTGTATAGACATTCTTCGCTCAATAAGAACATTGACGCCATTTTCCTGATATACTTTTGGTCAGATGCAGTACTTTTATCAGGAAACTCTCGTGTTTGAAGATATACCTTGATATCATGATACCATGGCTTACCGTCAGGCTCTTCTGTTGTGGCCATGCAATAAGCTGGTTTCTGCAAAACCTCTATCTTCAAAGGTTCAACCTCCAGGCCACTTGTTACTCGTAGCATTACCGATAACGTAGCCAGAGCGTCGGCAAAACTGTTTTGAGTTCTTGACAAGTACTCAAATGAAATGTCTTCAAATTCTTCCACCAACTACTCTAAATAGACGTGATAGGGCTGCAACTTAGCATATCTAGTTTGCCACTTACCAATGGTCTAAAGAATAATGAGGGCTGAATCCCCGAACACCTTGAGTCGAGCTACCCCCCATTTCAATTGCAGCTTGCAACCCAAGGATGTACGCTTCATATTCGGCGATATTGTTCGTGCAAGGAAATATCAGCTTCGCTACAACCGGATAATGTTGTCCGCCTGGGGATATTAGAACTGCTCCAATACCTGATCCTGACAGGTTTACTGCCCCATCAAAATACATGGTCCATACATACTCGTCAATTGGCATGACTCTATCCTTTAGCGGATCCAGATCCTCATTTTTTCCAGGATTTTCAGCTAAGACATCAGCAATTACTTGTCCTTTGACTGATTTTTGAGATAGGAATTGAATATTAAATTCTGATATAAGAATCTGCCATTTTGCCAGTTTTCCGACCAAGGCAGGTTGATTGAGCAAGTATTTGATGGGATCACACTCTGTCACAAGCAATATCTGATAATGCAAGGTGTATTGCCTCAATCTGTATAGCACATAGACTAGGGCTGCGCATGTTCTTTCTGCCTCGGAATAGTTCATCTCTGAGGCGGTGAACTTCTTACTCAAATAATAAATCGCACGCTCCTTTCCATCCTCTTCACTTTTCTGAGCAAGCATGGCACCTAAAGACTCAGCATGGATTGTAAGGTACAGGATCAGAGGTTGCCCCGGTGTTGGTGGAATGAGCACCGGCGGATTCATCAAGTAGTGCTTAATCTTGTCAAAGGCTAGTTCACACTCTTCATCCCATCTGACTAGCACATTCTTCTTGAGGAGTTTAAAGAAAGGCTTCGCTGTCTCAGACAGCTGAGAAATAAATCTGGCTATATAGTTTAGTCTACCCATTAAGCTACGAACTTCCTTTACCGAAGAGGGAGATTTTACTTCGCAAACGGCCTTCACTTTTGACGGGTCAATCTTAATCCCATTGTTGCTGACAATGAAGCCAAGTAATTTGCCCGAGGCTGCTCCGATCACGCATTTTGTCGGATTGAAGCGTAATTTGAACTTGCGAAGTCTGTCGAATAATTTTGTCAAGGTTGCTATGTGATCTTCTCCACGCCGAGTTTTTGCAATCATGTCGTCAACATAGACTTCGATCTCATTATGCATCATGTCATGGAACAACGTGACCATTGCCCTCTGGTAAGTTGCCCCAGCATTTTTGAGACCAAAGGGCATCACCTTGTAATGAAATGTCCCCCAAGGAGTGGTAAATGCCGTTTTCAACTTATCATCCTCGTTCATCAAGATCTAATTATAACCCGAGAAACCATCCATGAAGGAGAAAAGTTCGAAACCGGTTGTGCTGTCGACAAGTACATCAATGTGGGGGAGTGGAAAATCATCTTTGGGACTAGCTTTGTTCAGATCTTGGTAGTTCGACACATACTCGAACCTGACCGTCTTTCTTCATCACTGGGACTATATTGGCGACTCATTCTGAGTATTGGGTAGTCTTAATAAATCCCACATCAAGGAGCTTCATGACTTCTTTTTTGATCTTCTTCGCCAGTTCTGGCTTAGCTCTTCGCGGCCTTTGTTTCACAGGCTCAACCGAAGGATCAGTCGGTAGACAATGTTCGATGATCGATCGATCAAGACCTGGCATGTCAGCATAAGACTAGGCGAAGATGTCTTGATAATCTTTCAACAACTGGGTCAAGCGTTTGGCCACATCTTCAGGAAGACATGCCCCAATCTTCACTTCTCTAGGATTCTCCGTGTCGCCAGGATTGATCACCACGGTTTCTTCGGTAGTCAGGGGCTTAGATTTCTCATGGATTTCCAAGTTCCGTCATATTACTTCATCATTTGGATTAAAATGGTCCGAGTCATCTGATTGACTTGCATCACATATATGAGGATCCACAATTCCCATCCCTTCGCATGCCTCGAGGTTGTTCCTGAAACATGAAAGAAAGGGATCAAAAAGACAAGACAGGGTTTAATTACATGCAAATTTCAAAGATTATTCTTTGCTTTTTGAAATTCATTTTGCTTTCGAAGACCTCGAAATGAGAATTCTTGAGAAGCCCAACCCTCAGTTCTTACCGTAGATGACAAATTTTTCAATCGTTGGTTATCGTCATCGGGTTGGTTTGGGGTACTTCAACAAGATTCAAAATGATAAAATCTTATGTAATTTTATTGATATGGAATCAACGAATTACATATTATTGAATTGAAAAACCTAAGTGCAACATGAATTGGAATGAAAATCAAAAGAAAGCAATAAGATTCCCACGCAGGGGAGATACGAAAACTAGAAATGATTACTCTTGAGGGCCAACGCCCATCCCTTCAAGTGGTCCCTCAGTGATTGTACCAATTGAGATCTCAGCAAACCAACCGGTGAGGTAGAGTATACCATCATCAAAGTCAAAGTCCACCACCCTCGATTTCGGTTTCTTGAAAATAGAGGGTAGCTGATCATCCTCAGAATCGTCAGATAAACTGACCAAAATAGCTTTACTGTGTTTCTTAGGTGAGTCGATTAACGCTTGTGGCGACTCAGGAAAGATAAGCCCAAGATCATCTTCGGTCGGGCTCGGTTTTACGTGCTCATATCCTCCCACTACTCCAGCCGAGTGAAAGATGTGGTTAATAAGAAGTGGTAAAGGACTTCGGCCTTTGCAACAATCATAACTTTGTTCGTGGCTTCGTGGCCCATCATATCCCAAACCAGCCTTGTGGGATTGTCCATTTGTCTCTATCGAGGCATGAATGCCTTGCCCTTCCTTCCCAAGACCCTGGCCTGGCTTAAACCCATTACCGACCATGACCTTGGCCACCATGATAGCTGCATTAGAAACTTCAGGAACGGGTAACGGCATGTCAGAGGAAGCCTGAACAACTTGAACTATCTCAAGCGAATGATAGCTATCATCTTCAACATGATCGGGCTCTATGTATGGGATCGATGTTGCATTGAAGATTCGGTGATCTTCCTCTCCATAAATTGTAACAAGCTTTGCTCCAGCCACAAATTTGATCTTCTGATGTAAACTGGAAGGCACTGCGCCTGCATTATGGATCCATGGCCGTCCCAGCAAGAAATTAAAAGCGAAAGGGATATCCAGCACCTGAAAAAGAACATTGAACACTGAAGGTCCGATCTGCAGTGCTAAGTTAATTTGGCCTATCACATCCTTCTTCATTCCATCAAAGGCTCGAACAGAAGTTTTGGCTGCTTGCATGGCAGATGGGTGAATACCCAGCCTTTTCAAAGTAGCCAACAGGCATAAATTCAGAGCTGACCCGCTATCAACAAGCACCCTGGCCATGTGAGTCTCCTTGTACTTCACTGATATGTAAAGCGCCTTATTATGACCACGTCCTTCCACGGGGATTTCCTCATCAGAGAATGCCACTTGATCCTTGAGGAGAATTGCCCCGACAAACCCTTCCAGCTTATCTTCTTCAATAGTCTCGGGCACATGAATCTCACTCAAAACCTTCATTAGAGCACTCCGATGCTTATCTGACGTTTGGAGAAGTTCCAACAACGAGACTTGTGCTGGTAACTTTCTCAGCTGATCAACCACACTATACTCACTAGCCTTAATTACAGCTAGGAACTCCTTCGCTTCTTTCTCAGCTACTGGCTTTGCCGGTTGATTATCAGGATAAGTTCGCCCTGACCTGATTATCAAATCGACGTCATACGACTACGGGACCATCTTGTCGCTTTCATAAGCATAAGTTGAGGCGATGCTAGGATCAATACTTCCGGAGCGTCGGGTATAATAATCCCGAGGTCGTCGTCAGAGGCGTCTTCGAGAGTGGGCATGTCAGGATCTAACTTCCCTTGTTCATTAGTTATCTTTGCGAGTTCTTCATTCCAGTCAATGGTGACCTGGGATATAGCGGCCACTACTCCGAATTCATCTGCTGTCCCAATCATTCCTTTTCTCACCAACTCATCCACTTTCTCTCTTATGTCACCGAGTGACACCACCTCGCCGGTAGAAATATAACCAGCTCAGACTAGAGAATCGAACATATCTTCGAGAGGGACGCTGAGGCTTTGAACCCGTTTGACTCTCGGGCCAAGGACAACATTTGCACTGTTCGAATGATCAGAAAGTGGATTGTTCTGCACATTGGACTTACTGGGTGGCTGTAGTGCGAACGCTTCAATCTCGAGTAAATCCTACACTCGATGTTTGAGCACTTGGCATTCATCTGTTGAATGCCCAACCTCACCTCTATGGTAATCGCATTTCTTGGACGGGTCATACTTTACATAGTCAGAAGTGTTAGATCTTTGCGATTCTGAGCCCAGCAAGTTCTTCTTTCTTAGGACTGCTAGTACTTGAGATCCAGGAAGTGGAGTGAACTGGCGAAGTTTGCGCTGCTAGCATGGATCCTGCTAGCCTTGCCGTCCATAAGAGGTTGTCTGCTGGGTGCTGAATTGTAGCTTCAGGGCTTGAGCCGGTGGCTTCTACAGATAGGTCATGTTGACCTCGGGGACCTGCTCTTTATCCTTCCTAGTAGTAAATCTCTTGGCCGATGAAATTGGCTCACCATACCATCCCTTCTTGAGTCCAATCTCTATCTCCTCACCCATGGCTATCAGCTGGCCAAAAGATTGGACGGCCGTTACTAACATTCGTGAACAAACCGGCTGCGGTAGGGTGGACACGAACAATTTCATTAAGTCATGTTCTGCGGGTTCCGGCATGATCTGCCCAGCCATGTTCCTCTAGCGAGTGGCATACTTCTTTAGAGTCTCGCCATTTTCTGTTAAGCTCTTTTCAAGTCTTTCCTTGTAATAGTGACGTCGAGATTGAATTTGAAGTGCTTGACGAACAGGTTTGCCACCTCTTCCCACGAATCTTTCTGGTTGATCTGGTGGTTGGTATACCACCTCATTGCAGCATTCTTCAAGCTTGCTTAGAAGGTTTGGATCATTAAAGGTCTATTGGAAACATACCTATTCATGAGCCCCTAGTATATATCGATGTGCTGAATTGAGTTTGAGGTGCCGTCGTACTTCTCAAAGGCCGGCATCTTGAATTTTTTGGGTACTTGGACCCGAGTAAAAATAGAAAAATTAACAGGTAGAACACTTTGAGTCCCCTCCACTTCACGTAGCCTCTGTTCGAGCTTAGCTAGCAACTTGGCATTCTCATCATTGGGGGGTGACTGTAGGACCGAGACCGACGGAGAAGCATTGGTGTCAATCAGAATGACATCATTCGGTTGAAGGGTTGGATTGGTGTTCATTGCAGGAGCTTTGTCGAGGTGGAGGTCTTGACGGGTTGAAAGTGGAATCTCCGATTGAGAGGCTGTATTGACCTGCTGCTGCTTGGCCATGAAATCACCCATCATTTTGGACATGGTGGCTGTGATTTGCTCATTGATTGTATTCATATGTTCCTTCAGCTTTATGTCAATCATGGCTGCAATCTCGGCTTGATTGGCCATCCTTTTGGTCACCAATCGAGTATTATAAGGATGAGGGGGATCCGTGGCAAATTACCTGCAAAAAGCAACGGTGGAATAAATACAACAAGTAGGAATAACGAGTCGGTCCATGACATCCTCTAGACTTCTCAAGATGAAATTTCTTTCGAAAGATTGATTCGTCCAATAAATCCTAAGGTTCCAAATCGCTTTATTCAATAAAAACCGGGCACATTCCTAAAATTCACAAATTAAAGCTTAATATTTCTCATTGAATTGCCCAAAATGGAAGATGTCTGAAAACAATTCTTAGAAAGATCGTCGAGCAACATTTATTACCAGAAAAACGTTAATAGTAAGCTAACATTTCTCCTAAAAAGAAAGAAAAACTCCCTAAACTAAACAAAAAATCAAACGGTCTTCCTCTTTTTAGAGGCCACGTGATTTATAGACGAATGAGTCTTCAAGGTACGCCGTAATTGTGCGTTCTCTTCAGCCAGAGCATCCGCCTTATCCTGGGCCTTCATCGCCTTTTCTTCGCTGATTTTGATTTGGGTCTGAAGAGTATTCCGTACTGTCATGATCGGGATCTTCGGGAGTATCTCAGCCGGGATGGTATGATGCTGAATATACCGGGCCGTGGCAAAGTGACTCTTCATCCTTTCGATGGGCTCATCAGCGGGCCAAATCAGCTTCTGAGAGGAGCAATTCTGCCAAGCGTTAGAATGACGCTTGAGCTCAACTCTATACGACTCGCTCTTCTCGAACTGGACTTGAAATTCATTGGGCATGAGTGAAGGTGGGACATACTGCAGAACTCGGAACTGACGTGTAACTCGAAGGGGCTGATAGCAGGTTCCCCCATAAATGCCCATCAAAGGTACGAGCTTTTGATCGTCATAGTATAATCGAGCCTCAACCTCCCGAAACCATACAGCTTGCCAAAGGAAAATCTTAGAGCTTGGATCCTTGAACAGATGGACCCATTGTGTATAGTGCAAGCTCTTAGTTTGATCTTGTATTTGATTGAACCTTAAAATAGGGTTATCAGTCATGTTCATTTCAAATACAGTTATATATTTCCTTGAATTGAGAAAGATGTGAGAAAAACCAGATTTGTAAAAGCTCAATCGGGGCTCGAAAAACTCTGTATTTTCCTTTCTTGAATCGTGTTAGAGATATGAAAGTTTCTGCCAGAACTGCATTTATAAAACTAACTCCACCACATATTAGTTTTACCGTCCAAGCTATGACTGGATCAATAGCATGTTGACGGAATGGAAAAATGATGAGTCCGAAGAAGGCTAAGATAAAAATCTTAGACCTCATGAGGACGGAGTTATTTTCAAAACATTCAATAAAAAAAGATAGCAGGCATGCTTGACAATTACCTTTTAGCACTTTTTCAATTTCTTTTTTAGCCAAATTCAGAAATTCAGCAAACACTTTCACAGGGTCTACTTTAGTGGGAGGTTTGACTATATCCAACTCAATCGATTTCCCGATGGCAAAACTATATTCTTCCAAAGTCGGTGTGAGCTCAAACTTACCTCCCAACACAAATGTGGTCGTCTCGGAGCACCAAAAATGAGCGAGTGCCTGCATGATCTCGCTCTGAACCTCTATGTCCAGGATCGGCAGCATGAATCCAATACGATTGAGAACGTACTGCTGACCATCTGGCTTCAACTGGCTCCATAATTTCTTGAGCTCTGGCTTCGGAGTAGGCACGAAACGGATATCAAGGTGACCCAATCTTATATAGACACTTGCCAAATGACTCGACCTAAATCATGGACCGACTCAAAATAAGATGAAGACAAGCAAAGGTAAAGTTCGAGAAATTACCGTCTTTAGGGAGAAAATGTCAATCATAGAGATATGCACATGGATCGTGAGTTTAAACCTTAATCTATCTACCCTAAAGGCTTTGCAAAATGAAATGATGAACGGAACGACACGTTGCAGCCTCGCGTACATTCATCATGACTAGTCGCAGCCTCGCATACAATAGTCAGGACTAGTCGGGTCCAATCACTTCGGCTTGGTTTGGTCGACAAGGGGTACCTCCATGCGCAGTAGCCTCACATGCACGAGAACAACCCTTGAGCCATTTTTTGGAAAATTTTCGGGATCCAAATGAGATAACCTTTAGTGAGGTCTTACCACCAAGATTAAAGAACCATCTAAATACCATCTTAGAACTATGGGTGTGACCCAGGTCCGGTCACAGGTTATATGTGGTGTAGTGTAAAAACTGTAAATCATGCACAACAGTTATATGCAAACAACGCTTCAATAGTGCAAAAATTAAATCAAACTTCCACTCCACCAAACCTACAAAACAAAGGGTTAGCCAATCACTACTCCCCTTATAACTCCTAACCTGCAAAACCATTTAACACCTAAGAATGAGAATTCAAACAAATTTTGTCAAAATTGAGTGATTTTTTTTTTCATGAAAATTTTTTTTGGCCTAAATCCTCCTTAATTTTTTTTTAAAAAAAATTCAAGTAAATCCCCAGCGGAGTCGCCAAGCTATCGCGACCTAAAATAAAAATCGGCGTTTTCGATCTTAGGCTAATAGATTACTAGATCAATTAAATTAACTAACCTAGCTCGAGTTCTCCCAAACTCTACCAAATCGCAACTTAGGTCCAATTGTGAACATGCAAATATTTTCAATAGGAGTCACCACTAATCATTTAAGGTAGGTTGATTAGAAACCTAAATAAAATAGCGGGAGTACTATTTTATTCCTACGAACCAGAAATTATGAATTCGGGACTTGGTTACGCTAGATTCCTTAACGCCCTTTCGGTACCAATTTCAGGAAAAATACTCAATTTGACAATTTTGAAAAAATTCTGATTTAAAGTTCAAAGGTGTAGAAATTTTTTTGATTTTCTTTTATTTAAATGAAAACTAACATATATGTAATGACGTGCAAAAATTGACATACGATTAATGCAACCTAACATGCAAACTATATGTCATGCGACGACGTGACCTATTTCTAATAACGGGCATATTATTTTTTTTGTATTTTTTTAAAAATGAATTTCGGAATTAAAAATGTCAATTATCTAAACATGCAATTAAAGAAATTAATCTATTCTAACGCAATCTTTTTTGGTATTTTTTTATCGAAATTCGAAATTAAAAATGCTAGTTATCTAAACATTAACCTATACTAGCGCAATCTCTTTTTGGTATTTTTTTATGAAAATTCGAAATTAAAATTAAGTAGAAAAAAAAACATAATCGCTAAATCTTTCGAATTAAGTTTCGATCTGAAGCCTGACAGATGGACCCTAAAATTAGAAATACCCGCTATGGAAATAATTCTATCTAAAGCCTGATAGATAGATTTATTTCCACGTGTGCTGTTGCGGATTAGGAAATTTCCTAATCGATCACATCTTGAAAAATTTAGATATCTCAAAAATTCTGGATATATTCAAAGTATTTTTTTAAAATTCTAAAATCTATCCATATTTAGCAAGTAGAAATCCAAAGTTTTAAAAAAAAGGAAATAAAATCCTAATTGGAATAATGCTTATTATCTAAATATGCGAAATCAAATATCAATAAACACAAATTAGGCAACGAGATATTCAAATTGATGCGGAATAAGACAATTACCTGATTTGTAAATTTCCTTTCCTAATTTGAATTTGTGACGGTCGGGATTACGGATCGGCGGTGCGTAGGGAGCGGCGATGGCATGCGACGGCGGCGATGCACAAGCGACTGTGTACGAAGGTGGCGCGCGGTGGGCGAGCGTGTGGCAAGGGCGTCCGATCGAAGTTGCCGCTAGATGGTTCACGAACGCACAAGAACAACCTACAAAAAAGCAACACACTTTGGCTCGATGGATGGCCAAACTAAACGGTCCAACCGAGTAGCAACACCGTCGAGTCGACAAGAGCAAGCGGTGGCAACGTTGTTGCAGCTCGTCCTTTGATGCAAGGCGGAATGGCTGGGTCAACTCTCTATGCAACCACAGCAAGCATTCGTTTGGGGAAAAAAAACAACAGCACAGGTCGTCAATTGGGGCTGTTCTGGACCAATAGGGCCCGAGGGACTAGTTCAACGAAGAAAGCAGCAGTAGCAGGAGGACTTGTCAGCGCAGAGGCATGGTTGGCCATGAAGGATCTCGGTGAGGACTTCTTTCCTCTGTCGCGACCCTAAAAATTTTTGCTCAATTTTCTCGGGCTAATGGATTATTAAGATTAAACTTAACTCGGGCCCTCCCAAGCCCTACCAATTCGCAACTTAGGGTTTAAGTCTTTAACGTGCAAATGATTTCATGCTTGGAGTCGCCACTAATCAATTTACGGTAGGTCGATTAGAAACATAAATAAAATATAGGGAGATATGTTTTATTCCTACGAACCAGAGATTCTAAGCCCGAGGACTTGATTACACTAGATCTAGTCTAACGCCCTTTCGGTACCTTTTCTTTTCAAAAAATATTTTGGTAGGCAATTTGGATCCATTTTAGCTTAATTACTAATATGTGAAGTGTTCATGCGTGTGCGCAAACCACCAATTTAACACCCAGAAAAGCATTAAATAAATTGCGAGTTTAAGAGAATAACGTACCTGAATGCAACGCAAGCATCTGCATTGTTAGCGAAAAAATCATACAGGCAACCCTAATATGATCTCTAGTTAACAAGCAACTCATTCAATTTCCTTTTTTTTGGATTTTCACTTTATTTAAAAATGAAATCTAATCTATATGCAATGACGTGCAAAAATATGACATGCGAATTAATACAACCTAGCATGCAAACTATGTATCATGCGACGACGTGACTTAATTCTAACGACAGATGCAATGATATATTTTTTGATATTTTTCTGATGAAATTCGGAATGAAAATATGCCTAAATTAACATGCAACTTAATGACTTCTATTTTTGGTATTTTCTGTTTAAAATTCGAAATTCAAAAATACCTAAGTTAACATGCAATCTATGATGACTTAATCTACCATAGAATGATTTCTTCTTTTGGGATTTTTGATTAAAAATTCGAAATTATAAATTACTTAAATTAAAATGCAATCTATCCTAGTAAAACATGAAACAATTCACCATTTTTTTGGGGGTTTTTTATGAAAATTCGGAATAATAAAATAACGTGAATAATCCGTTAGGATTAAAACAGTGCCTAATTTAAATTAGGAAACATGCTACATTAAGTCCTAATTTAAATTAAATACTTATCTCATCTTTCGGGATATATTCAAAAATCCTAGACATGCAAAACTCTAATTTAAATCTAGCTAATATTTTTGAATATTTGTGTTTTATTTGAAAAAAGAAAGATAATCAAACAACTAAGGATAACAACCACATCCAAATCAACCACGCGATCCGCCAAGTTTGTTTCAAACTCGGATTAGGCACAAAAATCAAATTATCGGTCATATCTATAGAGTTATAGATATTAACGGATAATCGATCATTCAAATTTGGAAAGCTAATCAAATTTATCATCGTATCTAAGTGATTATAGATAGGATGATAATTTCCCGTATCGCCGCGTATCGTACTTTAGGGTTAAGGTCGGATAGACGTCCAAATACGTTGCTAAATTAGGAAATTTTCCTAATTTGAATATTTTGAAATATCGCGGGCATCAAACATTATCCTAAAGATATCTAATTACCCACACGATAATCATGCAATATTCAAACACTCTAAATTAGGAATCTAAATATTCTGAAAATTATTGGATAATGTTCACTTACCTAATTTGAAAATTCTTCCAAATTTCGAATTGAATCGGGATCGGCTTGCGGATCGGGAACGGGACGACAAGGGTGATGTCGGCGCCGGCGGGACTCACGGCAAGGCTGCCCGGCGGTCTGTGGTGCAACTCCGGCGACGGCGACAGCGACGTCACGGCAACGACGCGGCTATCCGGTGGATTTGATGCGTGCGTGGGCGAGTGACTCCGAACAGAAAATTTCAAGACTGCACGATTCCGGAAAAATGGGCGTAACTTCCTCAATACACGTCGGATTGACCCGATTCCAAAAGCCACAGATCAAGGACTCGTAGATCTACAACTTTCGTGTTTTGAGTTTCCACAAATAAGCTCTGTGGAGTGAGCGATTCTGGGAGGAAGTGGACGAGGAGCAGCAGCGTTGGTGAAGAATCAGAGAAGCAGCAACCGTCCACGTTGACGCCAAAGGGGACTCAAGATAGCAAGGTGTCTTCAGGCTTTTGTGGCGAGAGAGAGAGAGCAAAAGCAGCAGCGTTGGGTGGAAGGTAGCGACGTCGACGGGCGGTTGAGGTGCGACGACGCGTGGCGTCCCCGGTGGTGATGCGCGACGTCGCTTTTCTCTCTCCCTCTTTCTCACACTTGTGTCTCTCTAAAAGTTTCTGATCTCTAAATTGTGACCTCCCCCCCTCAAATTCTGACCAAATGTTATGTTTATATAGCACTAATCTAGGTCAATTTAGATAGGCTTTATGTCTTAATGGGCTTAGGTTTGGGCTTAGGTCTAATGGACTGAATTAACTTGGGCTTTTGATTAATTAAACTCAACATATCAAATTAAACCCAAATTAAAACGACCGAGCCCGTTTGATTTGAAATTCCCGGCCCTTGCATTCCGAACGTGCCGAGTCTCGTTGAATGAAATTTAAGCTCATTCTCCACAACCAATTTGATGCAAAAAATGTAATTAAACTAAATGAATCTAAACTATATGTTATGCAAGTTTAATATTTTTGTTTAGGGGTTAAAATTTAATCCCTAATTTTTTATGCAATTTAACACTAAATGATGCGCCGAAATTTAGGTGTCACCAGCTGCCCCTCTTTGAGTGGAGGCTCGCAGAGGTTTCGCTCAAAGACTGAGACCTAAATTTAAACTATGCAAAATGATGAATGATTTTTTTTTATGTAATGATGCGTGATATGCAAGCAATAAGGAACATATGCTAAGGCTTCTCACTTCATGCGGAGCGGTGAAAGAGGCTTACATACGGATCGCACCAAAAAGCGTCTGAGTGACAGAATGCTTTATAATGCTTTCAATTCCCTCGATTTCCAAACTTCTGGTCAACTGGAAGTAAGGTTTTCGAGGTACTGGGTTGCCTATCTGTTACTTGTAGTTTCCTACAGATGCAAAATAGCGCATGATATGAAGAAAGAATTGGATGTATTAACTGGTGTGCTTCGTACTCCACTTAGCAATACCATGCCACCGCGTACTCCACTTGGCGAACATGAAAAGGGATGTGTTTCGTACTCCACTCAGCAACATCAATTGGGATGTGCCGCGTACTCTACTTGGCAACACCAAATAGGAAATTATGCTGCCTCGTACTCCACTTGGCAAACATAAAATGGGATGTGCCGCGTACTCCACTTGGCAACATCATGAAAAACCATGCCGCCGCGTACTCCACTTGGCGAACATGAAAAGGGATGTGCTTTGTACTCCACTCAGCAACATCAATTGGGGTGTGCTTCGTACTCCACTTAGCAACACCATATAGGGTATGCCGCGTACTCCACTTGGCAATACCTAATGAGAAATTATGCTGCCGCGTACTCCACTTGACAGACATAAAAGTATGAAAATATGGTGCCTATTCTGCTAGGCGAACAAAAGATGGGGTGTGCCGTCGTCTATCCTGCTAGACGAACAAAAGACTGGGGTGTTACGTCGTCTATCCTACTAGACGAATATAAGATGGGGTGTGCCTCGTACTCCACTTGGCAACACCATGTGAGAAATTATATTTTGAAAAGAGAAACGACGAAGAATAAGTAGCAAGAGTACCTGAATTCTTCTTATGACAGAGCCAATGGCATCGCTCCTGTTCTTACCTGAGAAAATATCAAAATACTACATGTGCATAGGTGAAGAAAACATATTTTATGAATCTGCTCATATTACCAAGCTTCACTGGGGAATTTATCAATAAGAACAACCATTTCGTCCTTTTGACAGTTTAACCACATTAAATGAGAGACCTTTAATCAGAAAGGACTTTCCACTCTCTCAATGAAAGGCTTTTGTCCCGTCCTTTGATGCGGGTATAAGAATCACTTAAACTCTCTTCGTCGTGTTTGACAAGGGTTTGGATATTCTCAAAATTAATATAATTTAGCCAATCTGAAAGGTCTTTATTAGGACTGAAACGTGGGCTTGGTCAATGGCTTAGCAAAAGGGACTCTTCGAGTTGAGTCTATTGAAAGAATTGATATCATCAGCTGTTCCGAGTTTACAAGTCAGGAATGCTACAAAAATGAGATAGAGAAATCTTGCTCGCACTTTTTCGAGGAACATTTATAAGCATTTGAAACTCTACGTTAACTCAAGTGCCCTATTCTGAAGAGACTTCGGTAATGGTTGTAACGTAGGTTCGGGTAGGCTTGAAATGAATGGGCTATTTCCATCAAATGGGGTATTATGAACATGGAGATTGGTGATTATCCAATTGATCTATCTCTAGCGATTGCTCCCAAATGAACCTTCAAATGGTCTTTTCCTTGAAGAATGATCTTGCATATCGACTCAATTCTTGCTGAAGCTTTTCTTTTTTCTCTCTCCTCTTTTTTTCATTTTTCATTCATTTTTTAGAGAGAGAGAGATTTTTTTGAGAGATTTTTCTTCCTTTTTTTTTTAAAGAACTTCGATTCATTGGAGTTCTTTTGCGTTCTTTCTGATGAATTTTCCTTCGAGCTTCCATTTGCCCCAAGTCACCTTGAACTTGTCTTGAAATGATTTCTTTTGTCTATCTCAAGAATGACCACCAGTCGGGTTGAAATGAATTCGCCGCTCAAATTGGGTATGCAAAGGGCATAATGTATAAGGGTATAAAAAGAAATGCTCTTCGTCATATCTACGGCACTCGAGCTAACACAAAATTTGCATGCAATAAATATACTTGAAGATTGATGCAAGTGAAAGCAAGAAAATTCTAAACATTTTGAACTTTCTGAGAAATTGCCCCAGTATAAGGATTGTTCCTGACAGGGGTAAGAAATGAAACTCCGTTCAAAGGGGTTAAGCAAATGATAACCTGTAGTGTTTAGATAGAGGAAATGAATGCCTCTCATCATTTTGGTCTTCATATTTTTTGTGAGATAATCCTCTACCTTGTCAGCACAGAATTTTCACTCAACTCGCACTGGGGATTATTATTCAGGATGTGTATGGAAATGGCTTGCCTTTTGTCATATTAAAGTCTCTCATGCAACATGATTATTTCATTAGGACAGAAACAAATTGTCAGATTAAAGGCTTTCCTCAAACGAAGCTTAGTAACATCTATTGATTCATGAAATTCAATTTGAAACTTGATTGAAGCAAAGTCAAAATGAGTGCAAAATCAAGTGTAATATTTCTTCACTGAATCAGAATTAACTGGACTACAAAAAACACAACCATCCATCTCGGCCAAAATCAAAGCACCTCCTGGAAGAACTTTCTTCACAAAATACGAACCGCCATAATTCGGGGCGAATTTTCCTTCTGCAAGAGGAACTATTGGCAATAACCTCCGTAGGACAAGGTCGCCTACCTGGAAATGTCGAGGCTTGACTTTCTTGTTGAAAGATTTAGCAACTCGTTGTTGGTAGCACTGGTCATGGCATAGAGCTTTAAGCCTTTTCTCATCAATCATGTTCAACTAGTCCAACCTCTGCTGAATCCAATCTGCTTCTGACAATTGCACCTGCGAAAGAATATGCAATGAAGGGATTTCAACTTCAACAAGTAGAACTGCTTCCATACCGTACACAAGAGAATACGGAGTTGCCCCTGTAGATGTCCGGATAGAAGTCCGATATGCCATAAGCGCAAAAGGTAATCTCTCATGCCAATCACGATAGTTTTCAGCTGCTTTAGTCAAAATTTTCTTGATATTCTTGTTGGCTGCTTCGATTGCTCCGTTCATATCACATATATGAGGATCCACGATTTCCGTCCCTTCGCATGTCTAGAGATTAATACTGAAACATGAAAGAAATGGATCAAAAAGATAAGACAGGGCTTAACTACAGGCAATTTTCGAAAACTGATCCTTGTTTCTTGAAATTCATTTTGCTTTCGAAGACCTTGAAACGAGAATTCTTGAGAAGCCCAACCCTCAGTTGTTACCGTAGATGACAAATTTTTCAATCGTTGGTTATCGTCATCAGGTTGGTTTGGAATACTTCAACAAGATTCAAAATGATAAACTTCTGTAATTTTATTGATATGGAATCAACGAATTACATCTTATTGAATTGAAAAACCTAAGTGCAACATGAATTGAAATGAAAATCTAAGGAAAGCAATAAAGATTCCCACGCAGGGGAGATACGAAAACTAGAAATGATTACTCTTGAGGGCCAGCGCCCGTCCCTTCAAGTGGTCCCTCAGTGATTGCACCAATGGAGGTCTTAGCAAACCAACCGGTGAGATAGGGTATACCATCATCAAAGTCAAAATCCACCACCCTCGATTTCGGCTTCTCGAAAATAGAGGGTGGTTGGTCATCCTCAGAATCGTCAGACGAATTGACCAGAATTGCTTTACCGTGCTTTTTAGGTGAGTTGGTTAAGGCTTTTGGCGACTTAGGAAAGATAAGCCCAAGATCATCTTCAGTCGGGCTCGGCTTTATGTGTTCATATCCTCCCACTACTCCAGCCGAGCGAAAGGTGTCGCTGATGGAAGGTGGTAAGGGACTTTGACATGCCCCTGTTCAGCTTTTGCAACCATCGTTACTTTGTTCGCGGCTTCCCGGCCCATCATATCCCAATCCAGCCTTGTGGGATTGTCCATTTGTCTCAATCGGGGCATGAATGCCCTGGCCTTCCTTCCCAAGACCCTGACCTGGCTTAAAACTATTACCAATCATGACTTTGGCCACCATGAGAGCGGCTTTAGAAACTTCAGGAACGAGCAACGGCATGTCAGAGGAAGCTTGAACAACTTGAACTATCTCAAATGAATGGTAGCTATCCTCTTCAACATGATCGGGCTCTATGTAAGGGATCGATGTTGCATTGAAGATTCGGTGATCTTCCTCTCCATAGATTGTAACGAGCTTTGCTCCAGCCACAAACTTAATCTTTTGATGCAAACTAGAGGGCACAACGCCCGCATTGTGGAACCATGGTCGTCCCAGCAAAAAATTGAAAGCAGAAGGGATATCCAGGACTTGGAAAAGAATATCGAACACCGAGGGTCCGATTTGCAGCGCTAAGTTAATCTGGCCTATCACATCCTTCTTCATTCCATCAAAGGCTCGAACAGAAGTCTTTGCTGCTTGCATGGTGGATGGAGAAATACCCAGCCTTTTCAAAGTAGCTAACGGGCATAGATTCAGAGCTGACCCGTTATCAACAAGCACCCTAGCCACGTGAGTCTTTGTATTTCACTGATATGTGAAGCGCCTTATTATGACCACGTCCTTCCAAGGGGATTTCCTCATCAGAGAATGCCACCTGATCCTTGAGGAGAATCGCCTCGACAAACCCTTCTAGCTTATCTTCTTCAATAGTTTCGGGCATGTGAATCTCACTCAGAACCCTCATTAGAGCACTTCGATGCTTATCTGACGTTTGGAGCAACTCCAACAACGAGACTTGTGCTGGTAACTTTCTCAGCTGATCGACCACACTATACTCACTAGCCTTAATCACAGCTAGGAACTCCTTCGCTTCTTTCTCAGCCACTGGCTTGGCCGGTTGATTATCAGGATAAGTTCGCCCTAACCTGGTTATCAGATCGACGTCATACGACCATGGGACCATCTTGTTACTTTCATAAGCATAGGGTTGCGGTGATGCCAGGATCAATACTTCCGGAGTGTCGGGTATAATAATCCCGAGGTCGTCGTCAGAAGCGTCTTCGAGAGCGGGCATATCAGGATCCAACTTCCCTTGTTCATCAGTTATCTTCGCAAGTTCTTCATTCCAGTCAATGGCGACCTGGGGTATAGTGGCCACTACTCCGAATTCATCCGCTGTCCCAATCATTCCTCTTTTCACCAACTCATCCACTTTCTCTCTTATGTCATCGAGTGACACCACCTCGCCGATCGAAATATAACCAGCTCGGACTAGAGCATTGAACATATCTTCGAGAGGGACGCTGAAGCTTTGAACTTGTTTGATTCCCGGGCCAAGGACGGCATTTGCACTGTTCGAATGATCGGAGAGTGGATTGTTCTGCACATTGGGCTTACTGGGTAGCTGTAGTGCGAACGCTCCAGTCTCGAGTAAATCCTGCACTCGATGTTTGAGTACTTGGCAATCATCTGTCGAATGTCCAACCTCACCTCTATGGTAATCGCATTTCTTTGACTTATCATACTTTGTATAGCCAGCAACGTTAGCTCTTTGTGGCTCTGAGCGTAGCAAGTTCTTCTTTCTTAGCACTGCCAGTACTTGAGATAACGTCCCAGGAAATGGAGTAAACTGGCGAAGTTTGCACTGCAGGCGTGGATCCTGCTGACCTTGCCGTCCATAAGAGATTGTCTGCTGGGTGCTGAATTGTAGCTTCGGGGTTTGAGTCGGTGGCTTTTGCAAATAAGTCTTGTTGACTTCGGGGACAGGTTCTTTGTCCTTCTTATTAGTAAACCTCTTGGCCGATGAACCTGATTCACCGTACCATCCTTTCTTGAGCCCAGTCTCGATCTCCTCACCCATGGCTATCAGTTGGCCAAAAGATTGGGCGGCCGTCACTAACATTTGTGAACGAACCGGCTGCGGTAGGGTGGACACGAACAGCTTCATTAGGTCACGTTCTGCGGGTTCCGGCATGATCTGCCCCGCCATGTTCCTTCAGCGAGTGGCATACTCCTTCAGAGTCTCACCCTTCTTCTGCTCGGCTCTCTCCAGATCTTCTCTCGTAATGGTGACATCGAAATTGAATTTGAAGTGTTTGACGAAAAGGTTTACTACCTCTTCCCACGAATCTTTCCGGTTGATCTGGTGGTTAGTATACCACCTCATTGCAGCATCCTTCAAGCTTGCTTGGAAGGTTTTGATCATCAGAGACCCGTTAGAAACATATCTATTCATGAGTCCCTGGTACATATCGATGTGCTGAATTGGGTTTGAGGTGCCGTCGTACTTCTCGAAGGCTGGCATCTTGAACTTTTCGGGCACTTGGACTCCGGTAAAAATGGACAAATCAACAGCCGGAACGCTTTGAGTTCCCTCCACTTCACGTAATCTCTGGTCGAGCTTAGCCAGTAACTTGGCATTTTCATCATTGGAGGGTGACTGAAGAACAGGGGCCGCCGGAGACGTACTAGTGTCAGTCAGAATAGCATCTTCCAGTTGAAGGATTGGATTAATAGTCACTGCAGGAGATTTGTCAAGGCGTAGGCCTTGACGAGTTGGAGGTGGAATCTCCGATTGAGAGGCAACATTGATCTGCTGTTGTTTAGCCATGAAATCACCCATCATTTTGGACATGGCAGCCGTGATTTGCTCGTTGATTGCATTCATACGTTCCTTCAGCTTTTCATCGATCATGGCTACAATCTCGGCTTGATTGGCCATCCTTCTTTTGGTCACCAATCGAGTATTATGAGGATGAGGGGGATCCGTGGCAAACTACCTAATTTGAAATGAAACAGGCATACATAAGTGTCAATCAAAATCACACGTCGATCCATGACATTGGTTTAACCATCCCTTTTTGTTCCCATTTTTCATGACATTTTTCCTTACTCCATGTATTTGTGAAAATGATGGCAAATTTCTTAGGAAATAATGAATTATGACAGACCTAGGAAAATAATTGAAAGTAATTTCTTTTCAAAGCTTTATTTTTCCTTTTTCTTTCCTTTTGAAAAAAATTCAATGAATTTTACTTTCAAAAATTCCGATCGACTTAGACCTATCATGGACCGACCAAAATGTATGAAAAAGTAAGTAAATTGCAAAGCATGGGATTAGAAAACTTACTTCACCCGATAGAATGATGGCAATCACACAGACATGCGCATGAAATGTGAGGTTCGATTTCTACTTAGACTCTGGCTTGCAAAGTGGAGACGAGAGGATTACCGAGCTAAACTAGTTATGGTGGTGGTTAGGCTAGGATTCCCCTGACTCCGGCTTGGTCAAAGAGCCGACCCGGGTTGTGTGGTATACAACCGTGGTGGGTATTCGATGACACCATGAAAGAATATTTCGGAACCGAGGAGGGCGACCCGTACCACATGGTTTTGGTCGGGGTATCCACTATATCAGTACCATCCTAAACTTATGCCACCTAGGTCCGGCAGCGGGTAGTGTATGCGGTGTAGTGTAAATGTAAGGCCTGCACAGCAGGTTATATCAAATAGCGCTTCGTGCATAAATAAACCATACATTCCAAACACCTCCCTGTAAAACAAAGGTTAACAATCACGCCTCCCCTTATACCTCCCATTCTGCAAAAACATTTAACACCTAAAATGTTAGGGACGTACCTGGGATCCTCGCTGCCAAACAAAAATTATTTTTGAAATGAAAAGTTGGCTTAAGTCCACTAAGAGTTTTACTCAAGTCCCCAGCGGAATTGCCAAGCTGTCGCGACCCTAAAAATTTTTGATCAATTTTCTCGGGCTAATGGATTATTAAGATTAAACTTAACTCGGGCCCTCCCAAGCCCTACCAATTCGCAACTTAGGGTTTAAGTCTTTAACGTGCAAATGATTTCATGCTTGGAGTCACCACTAATCAATTTACGGTAGGTCGATTAGAAACCTAAATAAAACATAGGGAGATATGTTTTATTCCTACGAACCAGAGATTCTAAGCCCGAGGATTTGATTACGCTAGATCTAGTCTAACGCCCTTTCGGTACCTTTTCTTTTCAAAAAATATTTTGGCAGGCAATTTGGATCCATTTTAGCTTAATTACTAACAAGTGAAGTGTTCATGCGTGTGCGCAAACCACCAATTTAACACCCAGAAAAGCATTAAATAAATTGCGAGTTTAAGAGAACAACGTACCTGAATGCAACGCAAGCATCTGCATTGTTAGCGAAAAAATCATACAGGCAACCCTAATATGATCTCTAGTTAACAAGCAACTCATTCAATTTCCTTTTTTTTTTTACTTTCACTTTATTTAAAAATGAAATCTAATTTATATGCAATGACGTGCAAAAATATGACATGCGAATTAATACAACCTAGCATGCAAACTATGTATCATGCGACGACGTGACTTAATTCTAATGACAGATGCAATGATATATTTTTTGGTATTTTTCTGATGAAATTCGGAATGAAAATATGCCTAAATTAACATGCAACTTAATGACTTCTATTTTTGGTATTTTCTGTTTAAAATTCGAAATTCAAAAATACCTAAGTTAACATGCAATCTATGATGACTTAATCTACCATAGAATGATTTCTTCTTTTGGGATTTTTGATTAAAAATTCGAAATTATAAATTACTTAAATTAAAATGCAATCTATCCTAGTAAAACCTGAAACAATTCACCATTTTTTTGGGGGTTTTTTTATGAAAATTCGGAATAATAAAATAACGTGAATAATCCGTTAGGATTAAAACAGTGCCTAATTTAAATTAGGAAACATGCCACATTAAGTCCTAATTTAAATTAAATACTTATCTCATCTTTCGGGATATATTCAAAAATCCTAGACATGCAAAACTCTAATTTAAATCTAGCTAATATTTTTGAATATTTGTGTTTTATTTGAAAAAAGAAAGATAATCAAACAACTAAGGATAACAACCACATCCAAATCAACCACGCGATCCGCCAAGTTTGTTTCAAACTCGGATTAGGCACAAAAATCAAATTATCGGTCATATCTATAGAGTTATAGATATTAACGGATAATCGATCATTCAAATTTGGAAAGCTAATCAAATTTATCATCGTATCTAAGTGATTATAGATAGGATGATAATTTCCCGTATCGCCGCGTATCGTACCTTAGGGTTAAGGTCGGATAGACGTCCAAATACGTTGCTAAATTAGGAAATTTTCCTAATTTGAATATTTTGAAATATCGCGGGCATCAAACATTATCCTAAAGATATCTAATTACCCACACGATAATCATGCAATATTCAAACACTCCAAATTAGGAATCTAAATATTCTGAAAATTATTGGATAATGTTCACTTACCTAATTTGAAAATTCTTCCAAATTTCGAATTGAATCGGGATCGGCTTGCGGATTGGGAACGGGACGATAAGGGCGATGTCGGCGCCGGCGGGACTCATGGCAAGGCTGCCAGGCGGTCTGTGGTGCAACTCTGGCGACGGCGACAGCGACGTCACGGCAGCGACGCGGCTATCCGGTGGATTTGATGCGTGCGTGGGCGAGTGACTCCGAACAGAAAATTTCAAGACTGCACGATTCCGGAAAAATGAGCGTAACTTCCTTAATACATGTCGGATTGACCCGATTCCAAAAGCCACAGATCAAGGACTCGTAGATCTACAACTTTTGTGTTTTGAGTTTCCACAAATAAGCTCTGTGGAGTGAGCGATTCTGGAAGGAAGTGGACGAGGAGCAGCAGCATTGGTGAAGAATCAGAGAAGCAGCAACCGTCCACGTTGACGCCAAAGGGGACTCAAGACAGCAAGGCGTCTTTAGGCTTCTGTGGCGAGAGAGAGAGCAAAAGCAGCAGCGTTGGGTGGAAGGTAGCGACGTCGACGGGCGGTTGAGGTGCGACGACGCGCGGCGTCCCCAGTGGTGATGCGCGACGTCGCTTTTCTCTCTCCCTCTTTCTCACACTTGTGTCTCTCTAAAAATTTCTAATCTCTAAATTGTGACCTCCCCCCCTCAAATTCTGATCTAATGTTATGTTTATATAGCATTAATCTAGGTCAATTTAGATAGGCTTTATGTCCTAATGGGCTTAGGTTTGGGCTTAGGTCTAATGGACTGAATTAACTTGGGCTTTTGATTAATTAAACTCAACATATCAAATTAAACCCAAATTAAAACGACCGAGCCTGTTTGATTTGAAATTCCCGGCCCTTGCATTCCGAACGTGCCGAGTCTTGTTGAATGAAATTTAAGCTCATTCTCCACAACTAATTTGATGCAAAAAATGTAATTAAACTAAATGAATCTAAACTATATGTTATGCAAGTTTAATATTTTTGTTTAGGGGTTAAAATTTAATCCCTAATTTTTTATGCAATTTAACACTAAATGATGCGCCGAAATTTAGGTGTCAACATCCTCCTCTTCTCTTCCTTTGACTATTCTCTCTAAAATTTTTTTTTTGATCTGATTTGTAAATTCTCAATCCCCCCACTGCTCTTATACGCATATATATATATTAGTCAACATACATTCCCCTTTGCCAAGTCCCACAAAAAGCTGGACACATGCCCAGAAGGAAAGGAAGTCCACCTTCCTATTTTGTTGACCCATGTTTATACGAAATTGATTTCCTCGATCTACCGAAACTTTTGTTGGACTCAATAAATCATCCACTTGAAATCTAGATATCCACTTTCCTTTTTGAAGTCTATTTTTTTATGATCAGAATTTCAACATGATTTTTTACTCCAAATTGAACAGGAAATATGGATTTCCACAGTGGACATCCATAAATATTCAACTTTCATATGTTTCTTTAATTTGTTTAGAGTCGGGTTTCATCTATCGGGCTTAGATTTGGGCTTAGGCTTGAATTATCATTTAATTTCAAGTGGGCTGAATTAATATGGGCTTTTATTTAATTAAGCATAATGGACTAATTTAAGCTCAAATTAAAACAACCGAGCCCGTTTTGACGTGTAATTTTCGGCTTTTGTTTTCCAAGTGAATCGAGTCACGTTCGGTGCCCGAGTTCGATTTACGTGATGAATTTTAAGCTTGCTTACCACCGCCGATCCGATATGGAATGCAATTAATCTAAATGAACCTAAACTATATGTTATGCAATTTTAATATTTTTGTTTAGGGGTTAAAATTTAGTCCCTAATTTTCTATGCAATTAACACTAAATGATGCGCCGAAATTTAGGTGTCAAGATCTATCGGTCCAAGCCTCACCGAGCAATGTAGTGAGCTACCACTATGGTACACCACCCTCACAATTGAGATCATTAGTTGCGAGCCATCTGTTGAGCACCTGCACTTCCTCGGCCGAGCACCACTCTTGCTGTGATCCATGAGCTGGCCACCACGAGTCCATGATCTATCATTTGTTCGAATTAGAAACGATATCTTCGAAATTAGGTGAAAATCTTATCCGATTTCAATAACAGGTATTATTTCCTAATTTGAATGATATTGATCTAATGCATATCTTTGAGATTTTCTAGGGTCATAAATTAGGAAAGTTTCCTAATTTGACAACGTACGCATAGTTGACTATTTGATCTCAAGCTCGAGATAAGATTCTCGATTGCACAGAAAATTAGCAAATCCTATCCTAAGTCATAGGATACGATTGTTGGTTTTATTTGTCACCAAATTTGAGTTGATTAAAATATTTGATTCCATCTCATATGATTTGGTGCCTATCTCTTGCTATGTATGGTTATCTTTGCTTGATTTATTTCCTCTTTGAATAATACCCAAAAATTGTCTTTAGATTTTAATTATAATAGATAGAGATTGCATGATAAATTAAGATATAATTTAGATAATCTTTCCTTGATAGATTAGAACAGATTTTTCTGGATAACCTAGCATATTTAAGATAGACTTTAGTTTAGGTTTTCCTTGATAAGTTAGGGTAGTTTTGAGTAGAATTCATATTTAGATAGATTCTAGAGGACTTGGATAATTAAATTAGGATTTGACTTAATTAATTTCCTAGTTAAATTAGATAATATCTTAATCTAGATAGTGGATTTTTAGTAATTTTAATTACTAATTTAATAAAAAAATACCAAAAACATCATCTTAGGATAAATTAGATTCCTTTGCTAGATAAGATTACAAGTTTAAATAATGGTATTTATTTATTATGAAATTTAATAAAAGTACCAAAAATACCATATGCATATCGTATAGTTGTCATGTTAGGTTAATTCAATTAAAAATAGGTTAGTCTTCATTTTGAGATAAAAGAAAACCCCCCAAAAAAATTTATTTCTTGGTGTGTTTAATTCCATTTCTTTCTTGCAATTAATTTATAGCTTTGCTTTTCTTGAGTGCTACAATAATGGTTGCGCACCGCATGTTCAACTTACATGTTAGTGGCTAGGTTTCCAATTTGCCTACAAAATATTTTTGAAAATAAAACAGAAAGGTACTGAAAAGGCATTAGAGAAATCTAGTGTAATCAAATCCCCTAACCCATTTAATCTCTGGTTCATAGAAATAAAGTAATCTTCCGCACTTTACATGGGTTTCTAATCTACCCACAAAAAATCGATAAGTGGCGACTCCAAGATAAAATTAATTTGCATGTTATGAACTTGAATCAAATTTGCGAATTGCTATGAGCTTGAGAGAGCTTAAGTTAAGTTTAGGTTATGTGATTCATTAACCAACCAACTCCTAGGTGGTTCACGATGAGACTAGCAAATATCACCTAAAAGGGGGGTGAATAGGTGAATTGAATGCAAATTGTTCATTTTTAATGCGGTAGTAATTGATCTTAAGCAAAGTGTGAACAACATTCGGATTTTAGTCAGACTTTGAATGGCAAATAGACAAATGAGAAACAAAGAGATTTAGGGAACATAGAATATGTACATAGATGTATAGTGGTTCGGCTTAGGTCAAGCTTACTTTTACTTTCCCACGTTGACAGTCTACTAACTGGATTCCACTAGATAATCGATCAAGAAATTAAAAGTTCTGAGTGATATTAAGAAGGATCACTCTATCTCTCTTAAAACAAGTCTCTCAAGATCACAAATTTGGGCTCAAGAAAGACAAGTAAAAACTGGTTAGAGTTTGCTTAGACTTTAGAATTAATAATTCTGGATTTCATCTCTCTACTACTGTTCTTCGACGATTTGTCTCTTTTTATACTCCTCCACTTTCAAATTAGCTGTTAGATAGTTTTTAGAGGATCATCTTTCAATCTTCATCTTAGACACAATAGTATAGAAAGGATTGAGTAGCTGTTGAGTGATAAAATCAGAATCTTGCTAAATCTGGTCGTCTATACAATCAAAGATTTAGTTTCCATAAGTAGAGCTTCTCTATTTAAAAATAGACTTGTCGTGGGATTTGATTGTCAATCAATTTATGATATCTGCCTATATAAATATTCCTTGCAAGATAGTCTTTTAAGATTGAATCAATCACTTCTTTTCATTGGTGAAATCCCAGCCAAATCGCTAGCCGTTGTTTACGTTCTGAGTAAGCAATAAAGTCCTTCCGCTCAGAACTTGACATCGAGGTGGTTTGTTCAGTGAATTCTAAATATATTGATTCTAGTATATAAACTGAGGTACTTCAAATTCTTTGTATGAAGTTCAAACTTTGTCTTTTGCAGTGTAGAACTTGGATTTCTTCTTAAAGTATGGACTTCTAGAATGTAATTACCTAGACTTAGAATACTTCAAAAGTATATGTTGGACTTTACTCATGGATGGTTTTGTTATCATCAAAATCTATTAGGAAGTTTTCTTAACAATCTTCCCCTTTTTTTATGGTGACAAAACTTTCTATGCAGATGAATAGATATGTAAAAAGTTGACTTATTAAAGCATGAACATATATTCAAATATGTTCATCCGGTACTATTCAGGTTTCTCTCCCGATTGTAGGCGATTGGGTACTATTCACCCGTTGGGTTTCACTCTGATTCTCGACATTTAGATCGGCGATTCTGGCTGATACTCGGTGCTGGGCTTCGCCAGACGCTACCTAGTCACCTGTCTGGAGGATTTCACTTACGGTGACCTATACAAATTGGAGTTACAGATCTGGGATTTCTGAACTGTTCACCTGCCTGGGTTTTCTGGGTTTCGAATGTCTTGCTGCTCCTTTCCTTCTGGAAATTTAAAGTTTCTGTCGATAAGCTTCGCACTTTGTCTTGGTGAGTCCTTCGTCTCGTATTTGATTTATTGTGTGAACAGATCTAGGCTATTGGATTTCTGGGTTTCAGTGAAATTGTTCATTCTAGCTGCTTCTGGGTTCCTGGATTTTTCTGGAGCTGTGTTGTTCTGGTTCATATCTGATCGAAGGTGTTCCCCTTATAGTCCCTTCCTTTTCTTGTTCCTAATACTTGGGTTGTGTTCATTGGGACTCATAATGTATTCTTTGGAGTGAAAACCATGGCCGAAAAACCCATGGTGGAAAATCCCATTTCTCGATTGTTGGTCTCTGAGCCGCAGGATGTTGATTCATTGGTGACGGGCAAACATGTGAAAGCTGTTAATGTTGATGGTTCCGATGCCACCCGAAGATCTATTTCCTCGACGGTGTCTGCAAAACCAAAAACCCATGCTTCCATTAGTGCAGTGCAAGCACCTGTTGCTAGAACTTTGCCTGAGTCTAATAAATCTGGCACAATGATTTCCAAAGACAATGACCTTCTAGATCGAAGGTCTTGTAGTAGGGCCGAAGCAAGGGAAGATCCATGGCTAAATCCCACCATAGAACTCTGAACATTGCCGGGACCTCTACAGACCAGTAAGTTGTACCAATGACTGGTACTAACCGCAGCACTAGTAAAGGGAATTCACCTTCCAAAAATGTTTCCCTTGATACAAAAACTCAAGGAGCGCAACGTTCATGGGTAGCTGTTGCAAGGATAGCTGAGCAGGGCTATGGCCTATTATTTATCCCCCCAACCATCGTCGATGGTAAATCGTTGGTACAAATCTCAAAAGCTATTCTGGAAGATTCGAACCCTAAATGGAAGGAATGCCTTGTTGGGTATTTTGTGGGCAAAAGGCTGCCCTTTAAGCTCACTGAGACTGCAATGAAAAACGTATGGGGAAACAACCTCGTCAATGTAATGGCAAATGGGGATGGTTTCTACTTCTTCCACATCCCCGACGAGATTTTTCGCCTGAAAATCCTTGATGGTGGCCCCATCACTATCTTGCGTGTGCTTATGATTTTAAAACAATGGCAACCCAATCTCAAGCTCATCGAAGACCAGCATCAATCCATTCCAATATGGGTGAAACTTAGGGACATCCCCTATGCATTATGGTTGGCCTCTGGAATTAGTGCAATTGCCAGTGCACTTGGCAAACCACTTAATGTGGATACTCAAACTGAGAAAATGAGAATGCTCTCTTATGCCAGAGTTTGCATAGAAATCAAGGCCACCCAAGACATGTTAGACTCGATTGACGTCAAACTCAATGATGAAATATGAATTGTCAAGGTTGAATATGAATGGAGACCTATCTCCTGTATACCCTGTGGCACTTTTGGCCATAGATGCCCCGCACCTAGCAAGGAAACTAACCCAGAAAAGGAATCGTCCCCCGTTGCTAATCATGTTGCTCCCTCCCCCCCAGCGGAAGAGCCTTGGCAGTTGATAAACAAAAGAAAAAGGGGCTGGTAACCCTAGGAACATGCTTTTCTCACCCGTTGCTGATCATCCCACTACTTCGGCAGAAGCTCCTATTCTGGCCCTTGATCTATAGATTTCCCCCTCCCTGTCCAAGGCGGAAACATATGGACCCTCGGCTCCTCCCAGGTCTCCCCGAAATGGCTCTTCTTCATCCTCTGATTCAAGTGAATTCAACAAAACATGGCTAGTCAAATGTCTAGTGATTCAGACTCTCCAGCCCCGGGATAGACTGCATCATGACCCAATGTTTCTATATACAAGGGATATTGCCCTGTAAATCTCGCCTCCTGCAATGAACTACCTAGTGTGAGAACCCCCTCTATGGGAGGTGGCCCGTCATGCCCTATAAAGGATGTTTCTGTTGCCACTTTGCTGGCCCTAACAGAGGCAGAACCTGCTCCTGTTTGTAAGCCCCCTTTGACTAAACAGGCCACCCCCAGATCCAGGAGGAGAGGTGGTACAAAAAAGCGGTAACACTCCTTCCTCTCCTTAATGTTTTTTGGCGTCTGGAATATCATGGGTCTTGTTCAACCCCTTAAACAAGCTGAAATTAGAGCTTTTGTTAGAACTAATAATCTTTCATGCATTGGTATCCTTGAGACCAAGGTTAATCAATCCCGTTTTGAATCTATATCTACTAGCTTATTATCGGGTTGGGATTAGTCTTCAAATTACAATTCCTCCTCTCGAGGTAGAATTTGGTTGGGTTGGAATCCACATGAATTGGCCTTGGAAGTTTTTTCTTCTTCTTCCCAAGCCATTCATACCCGTGCAAGATTGCTGGCTCTTGGTAAAATATGCTACTTTTCAGTTATATATGGCGAGCACACCTTTAGGCTGATCTAATTAATTCTAGTTTGCTATTCTCAGATTTTCCTTGGGTTGTGGCTGGAGATTTCAATGCCATTCGTCACCAATCAGACAAAATTGGTAGCACAAACTCATGGATTCCAACCTTTGATGAATTTGGTTCTTGCCTGGACAAAGCTGGACCGGATGATTTAAGGTATGTGGGGCATAGATATACATGGTTCACATCTGTTGGCATTTTTTGCAAACAAAGGAAAATAGATAGAGTTCTCATCAATGAGGAATGGAGCTGCCAGTTCTCCTTCTCTAAGACCTCTTTTCTTGCTCCGGGAATCTCTGACCACTCGCCTATGATTATCAGAATGTTCCCCGTCCGACCATCAAGGAAACCATTCAAATTTTTCAATTTTTGAATGGCTCATCCTTCTTTCTTGGAAATGGTCAATTAGGTATGGGACTTACATATTATGGGTTCCCCTATGTTTGTGCTTTGCAGGAAGCTCAAAATGCTTAAAGGTCACCTCAAACTTCTCAATAGAGATTCTTACTCTGATATTTCAACCGCGCAGGTCAGGTTAGCCTTTTCTAATACCCAGGATGCTCTTGCTTTTGATCCTTTTAATATTGCTTTGGCCCAACTAGAAAAGGAACAATCCCGAATTTTCTCGGAACTGCGTCTTCAGGAGGAATCCTTCTATAAACAAAAGTCAAGGATAAAATGTCTAACAGAAGGTGATTGCAATACCAAGTATTTCCAACATTTTGTAAACAAGAGACACCTTCACAATCGCATCATTTCGGTTGTTAACTCCAATGGTGAAATACTTAATGACCCGGAATTGGTTCAGCAACACATTGTACATCACTTTGAAATGTTACTTGTGGTTGAAGTTCAACCTCTCTGCCTGATATCAATGCCATTCGGAACTCTCTCCAACATAAGCTGGATGATGATCATATCCTTCTGCTCCCTCAAGAGGTGACGATTAGTGAAATTCGTAATGCCATGTTTTCCTTGGCCAAAGGCATGGCTCCTGGCCCTGATGGGTATAATGTTGATTTCTTTAAATCTAACTGGGATATTGTTGGCTCATCTGTCACCTCGGTAATCACTGATTTTTTTCAGTCTGGATCCTTGTTAAAAGAACTCAACACTACTATTCTTGCACTTGTGCCGAAGGTACCAAATGCCTAGTCGATGAATGACTTCAGGCCTATAGCATGTTGCGACACCATTTACAAATGTATAACCAGAATTTTGGCTGACCGCATCTCCAATGTTTTGCCAACTCTTATCAGTCCCTCCCAAAATGCTTTCGTCAAGAATAGGAGGATTACTGACAATATCCTCCTGGCTCATGAATTATTTGCAGGCTTCCAACATGAACCCTACCCTCCAAAACGTGCCATCAAGGTTGATTTCCAAAAAGTTTATGACACTCTTGACTGGAATTTTTTAGAAGTAGTCCTACAAGCTTTCTGTTTTCCGCCTATTATGATCAAGCTTATAATGGAATGTGTCACCTCTCTGAAATTTTCGATGGCTATTAATGGTGAACTACATGGTTTCTTCTCTAGTTGCCACGGTATTCGACAAGGAGATCCTCTCTCTCCTTATCTTTTTACACTGGCTATGGATGTATTCTCAGGCATCCTTAACCATCAAACTAGTCTGACTGTTTTCAAATTTTTCTGGCGCTGCAAGGCCACTGGACTTAGCCATCTTTTTTTTTTGCCAATGATGTTCTCTTTTTGGAAGCAAACTTGGAATCCATTAATCTTCTACAGGAAGGAATTCGGTTATTTTCTTGCTGGTTTGGCCTCTCGCCAAATGCAAATAAGAGTGAGATTTTCATATTGGGTGGTTCTACGGAACTGCGAACCCAGATTTTACAACTCCTTGGCTTTAGTGAAGGTACGCTTCCTTTCAAATATCTTGGAGTTCTAGTCATAGCCTCAAGTCTATCTAAAGCGGATTGCTGCCACTTGGTCAACATAATCACGACAAAAGTTAGATCATGGTCCCAACGATTTCTCTCGTTTGCGGGAAGAGTATAGCTCATAACTTCAGTGCTTCACGCAACTCAGGTATACTGGGCAAGTGTCTTTATTCTCCCCAAATCAGTCCTCTCGAGTATTGAAAAAATACTCGGACAATTTCTGTGAAAAGGCCTCGACTTGGGAGCGAGCTGTGTGAAAGTCCCATGGAATAAAGTCTGCCTACCGAAAGAGGAGGGAGGCCTCGACATTCGGAAGCTTGAGGACTACAATAGAGCTGCAATGCTCAAGCACATATGGCTCCTATTCATCGATAAGGAGTCCTTATGGTACCAATGGATTCACTCCAACTTTCTCAAGAAGAAAAATTTCTGGGTAGCAACCAAACCGACATTATGTTCTTGGAGTTGGAAAAAAATCCTTGAACTTCATTCGGACTTCAAGTTAAACTTCCTGTGGAAGATAGGCGACGGGGCCTCTGTATCATTCTGGTTTGATAACTGGCATCCCAGGGGTCCTCTCTATAAATTTTTTTTTTCCGATAGAGATATATACTATTCAGGCATCCCGAGAAATGCATCGGTTCAGGATTTTTCCTCTTCAGTCTGGCAACACTCTTAACTTTCTGGTCAGTTTCAACTCTTGGTCAGATAGAATACCAGCTCTTGATGTCGAAAGACCTGACCACATATCCTGGAAAGGCCACTCTTCTGGTCAGTTTTCCATTTCTTTGGCATGGGAACTCATAAGAAACAAAGGCACAAATGTTCCACGGAGCTCCTTCATATGGGATCGAGCCATTGCGCCAAGGGACAGCTTCTTGCTATGGCTCATATCTCTGAATAGACTACCTACGCAAGTCATTTTGCTAAGCTATCACAGAATTCCCGAAAGTGTACGTGTCTTTTGTAGAAGTAGACCCGATTCTATTGACCATCTCTTTTTTGGATGTGGTGTTACCGGGACCCTTGCTGCTTTCTGGGCAAATAACTACAACCTTATGTGGCGTAATAGATCTTGGCAAGAAAACCTCCATTGGGCTGTCCGTATCATTGGGGGGCAGAACTTCCATAAAAAAATTGTTCGTTTTGCACTTGGCGCAATGTGCTATATAATTTGGTCGGTGAGAAACAACATCCTATTTAGGGACCATTCTCTCTTCATGCCAGCTCGCCGCAATCACCTCACCAAATTGGTAAGGGACAAAGGCTTTTCCATGAAACCTGTTGTAGATAATGACCACAACAGAAGAATTCAGAAAAAAATGGGGCATCTCTTCTTTCATTTTTGATTAATCCTCTGATTACTGTGTCTGTAGTCTATTGGTCCATGATTCAGTTGGCCTTTTCTGTGGGATTACTTTGTATGTAGTCAGTTGGTCCCCGCTTTGGTTGGCCTTTTCTGTGGCTTTTCTGTTGCTTGTAGCCCTTGTTTGAGTCGTTACACCTTTGCACCTGTCGGGACACTTGTTATGTCGCCTCAAGTGTGAGGTTTTTTGTGTACGACTAGTTTCCTTGTATGTTTCGCTATGAAAAGTATATATAATATCTTACTTTACCAAAAAAAACATATATTCAAATATAGTATTAAGGCACAGATAATATTTTTGGCATATGAGTTGAAATGTAATATGTGACCTTTCACCTTCATCTGTTCCAAGACCTGCATAATAAACTTACATATCTGATCAAGATTCTGCATCACATATCCATATCTGCATACAATCTCTCCCTTTTTGTCAATAGCACAAATGAATAGCAATATAATATAACTTTACCAAACAAAAAAAAATAGCAATATAATATAATATCTCAAATATTAGCCAAAGCAGTCAAAATAATAGTTTAGGCAAACTAGAAGTTCAAAATAAAACATTAAGTATAAAAAGTTGACACACAGAGCAAAGAAAAATTATGGTTTAAAAGAGGCTCGAATGAGTTGAAAGTTCTCCAAATTCTGAATAGCATCCTCAACCTTTGACATGCATCGACCAATAGCTTTCTTCACTGTTGCCACTACTTGAAGATGGACATTTTGAATTCTCTCCTCAACAATCTTCTTCAAATTCTGCATGTCTTCTCCCAAATCAGATTGTTTCTGTTTAATTTCAAGCAACAGAGATAGAATGGTCTTGTCATGGGAGGTCTGACCTCGAAATTCTTCAAAGTCTGTATGTTCAATTTAGATACCTTTGTCTTTCTTAAGCTCCCCCTGAATATCAGCATCCATTGAAGCTGTTCGTGGAATCTCCTCAAAGTCTTTAGTATCTTCACTGGGTGGAGATTCATGATCTTTAGTATGAGTAGGAGCTTCTTGGATAACTATTGTCTTCCCTTTGACATGTTCTTAATCTGTTTTATTTTGCACTGTCATCTCAACATTAATATGAACATTTTTTGGCGCCTTTGCATTGTGATGCTCTTCCTCATGCTTTTCATCCCTCAACAGAGCATCCATTTTTCGCTTCTTTCTAAAGATTTGGGTAATTGGACTTTTCATTCTCAGACTTTTCAGTAGATTCTCCTTGCTTCATCTTTTACGACTTTTCTAAAGCCTGGCCTTTCTTCATTTTTTCTGACTTTTCTGAAGTTTGGCCTTTTGTACTCACATCAAGCTGAATAAACTTCATCTTCGAGACCATCTTCTCACCAACAGCCATCTCAAGAAGATAGTTCTATTTAAACTTTGCAGGAATTTCAATGTTAAGAAAATTCAAAATCCTGGCAATGAGAGCACCATAAGGAAGTTGCCCTTTGGTTTTGAGCCCAAATCTGTACATATGAAGAAAGATTATATGAGGTAAAGAGAATGGAACCTCATTGAGAATCGCCCATATTATCTTTGCTTCAAATTTTGACATATTAGTCTTTAAAGATGCCTTTGGTCTGAGACAGTTAATAATAATTTTGTGCAAGATCATGGTCTTCTTGTCCAGACTGGAGTAAGAACTGTGAGTCTTTGATCCACGAGCGTAATCTGGATTTCCAGAGATCACCTTATAGGCTTCTTCTGCAGTAACATTTATCGGAACAAACTTCTAGGTTTTCACACCAATAATTTCAGCTAGAGTAGAGACATCCAAGTCAGACTTCTTGTCAAAGACAGTAAAGCTTATCCAATTTGGAGATAGAAAAGATATGTTCAAATAAAAATATGTAACTAATTCTGGGTAAAATGGAGAGGATTGCTGACAAAATACTTCCATTCCTAGCTGTGCAAGATGTTTTCTCACCGAGATTCCTACTGAGTAAAGGAATGAAAAATCCACAATCTGTGATTCATTACCCCTCTTGACAAAAGAAGATCATGATACTCTTTGTGTATCTTTATTCTGAACAAGTTTCCAGCGGAGCCTTTTACCCTGCAGAAATTCCTGTTTTGATCTCAAGGTTCCTGTACAACTTATCATCATCATCTTCCTTCTTCCCTTCTCTCTTCTACTCAGAATCATGTTTAGGTTTTGGGGTTTGAAAAATTGGTTTCTTTCAATGTCGGTTCATAAACTTCACCCACTTTCTCTTTCCCTTGACCAGACACATTTACTGTCTTTCTAGAATCATGCTTAGGCAAAACAGTTTGTAAAGGTTTTGAAGTATAGGAAAACACAAAATCTTCCTCACCACGAAACCCGTTATCTTTGAAAAAAGCGAACATAACTGAGTCTAAGGCATTTCCCTTCTTGAGATAGTTGTAAGTTCTCCATACAGCAGTAGAATCACTAAAATAAAAATCCTTTTTACCCGTAGTAGCAGTCGATTTGGGTGGAAACGAATGTGGCGGAGATGCTTTCGGGTTTGACTCTGTTCCAGATGAGTCGTTGATTTCCAGATGCTGCGGGCTTCTTTTGGTCTTTGATTCGATGTTTGCAATGCGGGATGAGCGTCGACTCTTCTTAGATGCTTTAGATTTTGGAGCCATTTCAACTTCAACGAGGATTTGAGAGAAAGAGTTTTGATCTTTTCGAAGGAGACGACGAAGATGAACTTGGGGAAGAAAAAGGATTTGATTTTTCAGAGATTTTAAACCCTAAGAATGAACCGTCACGTCTTAAGAAGAACTAGGCGGTTTTCTTAAAAAGGATAGAAACTGAATTTTGGCAGTTTTCTTTTAAAGATCCGAAATTATAGAGAATTTTAAGGGGAAAAAATCACCAAAAATCTCAAACTTTGTCACCTGTGACATATTTACTTTGAATTTTTTTTTGGTAAGGTAAGAATTTATATTACTTTTCTAAAACACCATATACAACTTAGGCCTGAACCAAAACCTAATCTCATAAGGACACAGGGACGTCCAAACACGGTCAAGAAAGGAAAGGCAGGAACTATACAACAAGCCTAAGAAGGGAAACTAAAGACAGAGAACAAAAAGACCGGATTAAGAAGATAACTGGTTTACATCGAAGATGGAAAGAGGAAGACCCCACTTCATTTGGAATAAGCGATTCCTACCCTGAATTTTTTTTTGTGATACAAAAAATAAAAAACTATGCTATTTGTGACACATTTACCCCAATGTACTTTAGTCCATGGGCATTTTTGTCTTTTTGTCTTTTTTTTTTCTTTCCGGCGAGGGGGCCTCACCGGCATTGGGCAAGGGCGGCCCTCGCCGGAAAAGAAAAAAAATAAAAACTAAAAAAGACGAAAATGCCCATGTACTAAAGTACATTTGGGTAAATGTATCACAAATAGCATAGTTTGGGGTTTTTTGTATTACAAAAAAAAGTTCAGTGTAAATGTGTCACAAATGGCAAAGTTTGAGATTTTTTGTGATTTTTTCCCAATTTTAAATAGATAGATTTTAATCACACGATTCAATCAAAATAATCCAATTAAATATTCATCAAAATCATCAAATCAAATATTCCAATCATATACTTACCTGATTATTTTCCAGAAAAACTTACTTGCCAAAATTTGAATACAAAGTTCCAGTCTCCGTCTGAGATTTGCATCTGGTAAGTTATTAAGACTTTGCATAGTCTGCTTGTCAAAATATGATTCTATTGTGTCTGAGAAACTTCAAGCAAATGAATAAGTAATGTTCAATCTATTTCTACTAGATTCAAAAGAGTTTTTATCCAATGGTTTTGTAAATATATCAGCTAGTTGGTCTTTCGAATCAATGAATTGAACGTTTACATAACTATTTTGACCATGATTTCTGATGAAATGATGTTTGATTTCAATATGCTTTGCTCGAGAATGAAGAATCAACGAAATGTGTTGTCACATTTGATCTCAGTGTAGGATTCTTCAATTCCAAAGTCTCTTAATTGTTGTTTCATCCATAGAATTTGAGAGCAACAACTCCCAAGTGCCACATATTCTGCTTCTACTATTGATAGTGCAACTGTTCCTTGTTTCTTTGAATACTAGGATAGTAATATATTTTCCATTAATTGGCATGTTCCTGAAGTGCTTTTCCTATCCACTTTATAACTAGCAAGGTCAGCATCATAATATCCAATTAATGTAAAGTTTCAAGTACCAAAGTCCTAACATTGGATAGGTTCCAATGTATTTAATTAACCTTTTTACAATAGTAAGATGTGACTCCTTTGGATTTGATCGAAGTCTAGCACTCATACAAACACTAGATAGAATATCAGGTCTAGAAGCAGTAAGATATAATAATGATCCAATCATGCTTCTACAAAGCTTTTGATAAACCCTTTCACCCTACTTATCCTTGTCTAGTTTGGAAGAATAAGACATTAATATGTCTGTCTTCTTGTAATTCTTCATACCAAACTTTTTCACGATTTCTCTAGCATATTTTTCTTGACATATAAATGTCCCATTTGCAATCTACTTCCCTTGAAGTCCCAGAAAAAAAGTTAGTTCTCCAATCAAGCTCATTTCAAACTCTTTATGCACAGACTTTGAGAATTTCTTGCAAAGTAGTTTATTAGAGGATTCAAATATTATATCATCGACATAAGTTTGGATGAGTATAATGTCATTACCTTCTCTTTTGATGAAAAAAGTTATGTCTACTTTACCTTTTTCAAAGCCATTGTCTGTAAGAAAGTTGCTTAGTCTTTCATACTAAGCACGGGGTGCTTGTTATAGATCGTATAGAGCTTTCTTTAGTCTATACACATGGTCAAATTTTCTTGGTTCTTCAAAGCCAGGTGGTTGTTCCCCGAATACATCTTCTTTGATATGTCCATTTAGGAATGCACACTTGACATCCATCTGAAATAATTTGAAGTTTTGAAAATAAGCATACGAAAGGAGTAGCCTTATGGCTTCTAACCTGGCAACCGGAGCATAGATTTCATCATAGTCTATGCCTTTTTCTTGAGCATATCCTTTTGCTACTAGTCTTGCCTTATTTCTAGTTACATTTCCTTTGTCATTTAGTTTGTTTCTAAAGACCCACTTAGTTCCGATCATTGTATGATTCTTTGGTCTTTGAACAAGTTCCCATACTTCATTTATCGTAAACTGATGAAGTTCCTCTTGCATTGCTTCTATCCAACTTTGATCTGAAAGTGCTTCATCAATTCCTTTTGATTCTATCTCAGATATAAAAGCCAAAGTACTGATGTTTTCCTTGTATTTCGACCTTGTCTTGATGCCTTCATCCACCTTTCCAATGATGAGATCTTTTGGATGATTGGTTTTGTATTTTCAGTTTTTGTTGTATTTATCATTTTCCTCACCATTAGCTTCTGAAGATGTTTTCTAAGTCTGATCATCATTTTTGTCATCTTATGTTGATTGAAAATCATATGGATTGTTCTTTTGTGATTCTTGTAAATTCTCAATCACTTGAAATTGTTCAGATTCATCATCCTGAGTCTATTTTTGCTCATCAAATATGATGTTCATGGATTCTTCCACAGTTTGAGTACTTTTGTTGTAGACTCTATAGGCTTTGCTTGTTAGGGAATATCCAAGAAATATTCTTTCATCTGCTTTCTCATCAAACTTGCCAACACAGTCATTTGCATTTTTAAGAATAAAGCATTTATTTTGAATATATGAGAATAAGAAATGCTTGGTGCTATGCCCGTGTACAGCTCATAGGGGGTTTTCTAAAGAATTGATCTTAAGAAGACTTTGTTAATAATGTAACAAGTTGTAGAAATAGCTTCTGTCCAAAACCAATATGAAATTTTATTCTCTATCAACAGAGTTCTTACCATTTCTTGCAAAGTGCGATTTTTTCTTTCCACAACACAATTTTGTTCTGGTGTATAGGGAGAAGAAAAATTGTGCTAAAAACCATTTTTATCACAAAAATCTACAAAATTGTGGTTTTCAAATTCTCTTTTTCATTTTGAATTCTTTTTGCAAATCTAGAAAAGTATGAGAAAACTTCAATTTTATGAGCAAGGAAGAATATCCATGTGAATCTTGTAAAGTCATTAAAAATCACAAGACAATATTTCTTACCACTAATGCTCTTCTTCCTTGTAGGACCAAAAATGTCCATATGAAGAAGATGTAGAACACGACCAGTAGAAACATGATATATAGATTTAAAAGAACTTCTAACCTATTTTCCCAAGGTACATGCTAAATATAGTTATGTCTTTTTGAACTTTAGTTATGGTGTTCCTCGAACAAGCCCTTTTGTGGACAACTTTGATATTTGTTTCATATTAATGTGTCCCAATCTTCTGTGCCATAAGTCTGTATCTTCCTTGATGGAAACTAAACATTGAGCATTGTCCGATTTAGCATCAAGAAGATAAATGTTACCATGTCTTCGACCGGTAAAGGATTGAGAACAATCTTTTGCTTGATCCAGAACATGTGTTCTCTTGAAAGTTGATCTTGAACCTTGTGTCACACAGTTGGCTTATGCTGATCATATTGTAATTGAGACCTTTAACTAGGGAGACATCATTTATCAATAGACCCACAGTTCCTTTGCCTATGATTTTTCCTTTGTTGTTTCGTCCAAATGATACACTTCCACCATTTAACTTTTGGAGTTTGATGAACATGCTAGAGTTTCCTATCATATGTCTTGAACAACTATTATCCAAGTACCATTTATTCCTTTTCCTTCTAGATACTTGCAAAAATTAGAGAAACTCAAGCTTTCTTCGATGTCCAAATTTGTTTGGGTCCTTTGGAGCTAGTAGTATAAGCTGTCTTAATCCAATTCCTCCGAATTGGTCTCCAAACTTTAGGACAATCTTTCTCAAAGTGTTGTGGATCACCACGATTTGAACACTTGAGTGCATTTCGGCCAACAGGTTTTACAAAATTCTTTTGAAAATGATTTTTGTAAGCTTGTCTAGAAGGTCTTTGCTTAAGTCTCTCCTTTACCTTTGGAAAATCAATCAACATACTACTTTCTTTAGTAAAACCAAGTCCTGACTTGTTATAGTAAGGAACTTGTATGGAAAGAACATGTTCCAAAGTTTTTGAGCCATTTGAAAATTTGGAAGTAATATCCGAAAATTCCTTTTTCAAAGCAGTGTTTTCTTTGGTAAGAGAACCCTGATTTTCTTTGATTTGATGAAATTCCTTTTCCAGAAAATTTATGTTACCTTTTTGTGAAACATCCTGTTGCCCTAGCATAGAATTTTGCTTTCTCAATTAAAAGATCCTCTTAAGAGCATATTTGAATTTAGAATATAATTCATCAATATAATTTGATACTTCAATTGGAATATTAGGATATTTTACCTCCATGTCTACCTCATTCTCTGAGCCATAATCAAAATATGAGTCTGAGACAGACTTTGCCATTAGGCAGGTTTTGGCATAGTTCTTATCACTATCTTTACATTTTGTGTCGCTTCATGTTTTTGCTTTAAGAGCCTTCTTCACTTTTCCATATTTGCCTTTCTTTTTCAGAAGTGGACAGTTTAGCTTTATGTGTCCACATTTTTTGCAATGGAAGCAAATTACATCTTTTGCAATTTCTTTTTCTTCAGGAATTTTCTTCTTCTGATTGAACTTCTTTCCTTTGAGCATTTTTCCTTTCTTTTTCATCTTTCTGTATTTCTTGATGATTAGCGCCAACTCTTCATCACTGTTCTTCATCTAAGTTTGTATTGTCAGAATCAATGTTAGATCTCAAAGCTAATGACTTCTTAACTTTGGACTCATTTTCCTCATATATTTGCTTTATCTCATAGGATTGTAGAGTCCATATGAGTTTGTCCATAGTTAGTGGTATGATCCTCTGAGTTTCTCGTAGTGAGGTCTTGATATTATTACATTCTTTCGAGAGTTCTCTCAACAGCTTATTAACTTTCATGGGTGCTAAAACTGGATTCCCTTGATATACAAGAGCATTCATAATTTTAGTAAATCGGTCATACATTTCAGCAATAGATCCATCTAGCTTCATCTTGAAGGATTCATATTGTTCAAGTAATAACTTTATTTGAGTCTCCTTTGCTCAATCTGTTCCTTCATAGGAAGTGTAGAGCCTACCCCATATGTCTTTCGCTCATTCACAGGAAGCAATTTTCTTATACTCAATAGATGATAAAGCACAATAAAACGAATAAATTGCTTTTACATCTAAAGCTTCTCTTTTTGTTATCTTAGATTCAGATAATGTAGCAACTACTGAAGTTTCGTCATTTCGTTTTGAATTGGAGGCAATTGCAGGAGGTGGTGGCTTGACTCCTCTTAAAACAACATCCCATTACAAAGGATCAATGGACTTGATAAAATTATCAGTGTATTCTTTGCCATCAAAGGATCAATGGACTTGATAAATGCCTTCATTTTGTTTTTCCGAACATTGTATTCTTTGCCATCGAAGTATGGTGGTCTAGTGTTGCTTTGTCCTTCTACTAGACCTGAAGCATTCATGCTGGCTATTAAGATCGTTAGCTTAGAAGTAAAAACACTTTAATAAATCAGCAGACCTTGCTCTGATACCAATTAATGAGACTAGCAAATATCACATGGAAGAGGGTGAATAGGTGAATTGAATGCAAATTGATCAATTTTAATGTAGAAGTAATTGATCTCAAGCAAAGTTTTAACGATGTTTCGATTTTAGTCAGACTTTGAATGGAAAACAGACAAATGAGCAATAAAGAGATTTAGAGAATAGAGAATATGCACACAAATGTATAGTCTTTCGACTTAAATCAAGCCTATGTCAACTCTCTCACGCCGACAGCCGATTGGCTGGATTCCACTAGATGATCGATCAAGAGATTACAAGTTCTGAGTGATGTTAAGAAGGATCACTCTATCTCTCTTACAACAAGTCTCTCAATAGCACAAATTTAGGCGCAAGAAAGACAAGTAAAAACTAGTCAGAGTTTGCTCAGACTTTGGAATTGATAATTTTGGATTTCATCTCTCTACTACTGCTCTTCGATGATTTGTCTCCTTTTATACTCATTCACTTCCAAACTAGCCTTTAGACAATTTTCAGAGAATCATCTTCCAATCTTCATCTTAGACACATTAGTATAAAAATGATTTAGTAGCCGTTGAGTGATAAAATTAGAATCCCGCTAAATCTGATCACCCATGAACTTGAGATTTAGTTTCTATAAGTAGAGCTTCTCCATTTAGAAATAAACTTGTCGTGGGATTTGATTGTCAATCAATTTTGGATATCTTGCTATATAAATATTCCTTGAAAAATAGCCTTTTAAGATCGAATCAATCACTTCTTTCCTTGGTGAAATCAAAGCCAGATCACTAGCCGTTGTTTACATTCTAAGTAAGCAATAAAGTCCGGATAAGGTCCTTCTGCTCATAACTTGATGTTAGGGTGGTTTGTTCAGTGAATTCTGAATCTATTGATTCGAGCATATAAACCAAGGTATTTCAAATTCTTTGCATGAAGTCTAAACTCTGTCTTTTTAGGTGTAGAACTTGGATTTCTTCTTAAAGTCTGGACTTCCAGAATGTAATTACCTGGACTTAGAATACTTCAAAATTATATGTCAGACTTTACTCATGGATAGTTTTGTTATTATCAAAATCTATTAGGAGATTTTCTCAATAGTTCACCTTCCGGGAGGGTCGCAACAATAGCAAATGGCAAATTACAAAGCTAACTACATAAGCCTTTTCTTCTTGAAACGTGTGTTTGCTAGTTTTCTTGTGCAAGAAGATTCAGCTTTTGAATTGACCAAGATTCAAGAATAATGTGTTCCCCCTTTATCATCGAGCCTAAAACTATGCCACTGCACATTGATTTACACTACAACAGTCATCTCCGTGACGCTCATGCTGTCGCCAGTGCTTTGTTGTTCATGATCCTGACGATTCCTTCTTGTGCAAAGACAGGCAAAGAGCAAACAACCCGTGGAAGTGGTGATGGTGGAAGCATAGAGTGCCCAGAAGCTGTTGAGGCCCAACTTACGTGTCTCGTTGGTGAAGTTCCTCATCGTACACTCAAGAGGGAACCACTTGTCCTCTAATCTTTTCATCTCACGGCTCTCTGAAAGCTCCAAAATGGCCCTAGAGAAATTTGCAGCCAGTGGAGAGCCCTTTGGAAACACCTGCACATGGGCACGAAAGGAGAGTTTAGTGACAAGGAAGAGCAATTGCATAACCACTAGTAGCTAACTAATGTTCGTACAGTTCCTTTCTCTTTTCTCTTTTTGGCTATAGTAACCCAAGGGAAGTTCGGTGGTCAAATATCATCTCTGGTGCTCTCACTTGGGGATTTGGATGCGTCCTGCTTCTGTAGCGGCAAGTCATTTGGTGCCACAGTATCAATACCTGATTTGCAAGCTAATACTCAAGTGTAATTTGGATAAAACCGAGGGGTGCATCCTCGAGTTTCGATTCCCTCTACACTCAACTTGAAACACAAGGATTAAATCATTCCCTAAAAGAATATTCAGGTGCTAAGGAGGTCTCTATTTATATATCTGTCCACACCTTATGTCATACTCTGTTAGGATTTGGTGTGGTATTTTAGTTCTCAAGCTCCCTTTACATTGAAACCTAGCCTAAAGAGACGCAAAACACACTCGAGATGCTATTGACTCTCCATAAACTCGAGTTCACACAGATTAACTGGATTATACTTACGAAGGCTAAACCACCAAATCCGTAGCCATCACCAATGGTCAAATATCCATCGCAATACTGAGCGAAGAAAGGTCTCACGTATGGGTACTCCAGAAAAAGAGCGGAGATGTTGCCTTTTCTGAATTCGTCTCCATAGTTCCAAGCGTCTCTTATGGGGACGATGACATCATTCGAGAAGTCCAACGTGTTATGCAAATAGCCACAAACGAAACCATCGGCATCACAACCCACTCTTGCTTTAGAAATTCTCAGCCATTCCATGTTGGTCACAGTCGATTTGAACTCCGGGATAGTGAGCATCGAGGTGAGGCCAGCCGTGTAACTCTGTGTCAAGATCAATGCTACAAAGAACCAAATCACCAGCACGATTCGGGTGAAGTTGCGATGGATTCTCTCCTCTGCAAAAGTCAGCAATACATGTCTTTTTTGTCAAAAGTCTGGGCCAAAAAGAGTGTGCGTGGACTATAATCAACAGAGGGAGGTTACTTACTATGAGCAAAGAAGAGAGAGGAGAAAGTGAACCAAAGAGCAGTTGAGAGCTGATTCATCCAAGGGCCTCCGAATTCTGAATTGATCGGATGCTCCAAGAACCAAACTACCAACATTGTGTATATAAGGATGCCTCCAGAGGCAACCCACATTGTTGGAGTGAAAGGCTCCATGAAGATCAATGCCCTGTCTCTGTCCGGTTTTGCTGGGACTATCACTGCAAGGCCTGATCCCATGAACGGTTGCGTGAACTCAACAATCTGTGAGCGATTGGCCCGAATAGTTATGTCACCGACTGCAGCGTTGTAGGTCTTCCATCAATGTCATAAAACGGAACAACATAAAAGGAATCCACTTTAGAAATTGGTACCGAAATCGCACAGTCGAAGCAGAACATTAGTATCAACAGGATGTGAGACTTTGACGGTCTATTAATGCAAAGTGATACAATCTTGTGAGTGAAAATTGATATCTATGTAAAATGAACTTGTTGCTTGGTTTAGTTTATTCAGGCTCTGATGGTTTATGTATCAGAGAAAGTAATGGTTGATATTCTATAATGCAATAATGCAATAATCATGGACGGACAGAGATGATGTGGTACCGTACCTTATCATGAACTTTGTTCACCAACTCGTCATATGTTCCGTCGTGACTGACAAAAACATAATTAAAATCAGCAGGAACAGCCTTCTCGAAAACATCTATGCAAAAGCCGATGTGCGTTTCTTTATTGGTTGTGCTGTTCACTTCCTTCACAAACTTATCAAAGGGAGTTCTACGGGGAACTCCGATAACGAATTGCGTCTCACTAGAAGTCTGTCCTTCTTGGGTCTTCAATGTGTCTGAAATTGCGACCGCGTTTCTTCTTGAACTTTGTTTCGGTACAAAGCTTCTCGAGATGCTGAAATCGGGAGACCAAAGCTTAAGCTCTCTATATTCATTTCCATTAACGCTCACAAGTTGGAATCTAGGTCGATGTGCCAACTGGCCTTTCTCAAATTGTATTGCGCCGCTCAAACCCATGAGTCTAGTGCTCGATATTCTATCAAGCAAAAACTCAGGCATAATATCATGGCTCGGCACTGCATCTATGGCGTTTTTAATGGTCTTAATGCAATCGTATGCTCGAACAGCATCGATTCCTGGCTCGAAATTGAAGTTCTCTCCATACTTGTGATGGAACGTATTCAAGAATTTGGATCTGAATTCTCCATATGCCTGGTTTTGGGGACGATAGGTGATTACTCCTATCACACCTTCAACGGTCGAGAAGTTTCCTGAATGTTCTACTGACGTTAAGAGATTGGTGAATGGTTTTTCAGCGAATATCCAAATTGAATCTTCGTAGAAGAGTCCCATGATCTTTGCTTCTTTGAGAAAATAAGCGCTTCCCTGCGATGACAATCCTAAAACAATAAAAATTGGAGATACCTTTCCCTTCAGCTTCATTAACTTCTCTTCCAAAGACACTTCTGCTCTGGTCGGAGATGAAAATGCTTGAAGAATCAGCTGGTCCTCTATTGTCGAGCCGATTTTTCCAAGCTCCTCCAACAAAGAATTTAACAGCATGGAGTACGTAGTATCGTAGGCCTCCGCTTCATATATTATTGATACTCTTTGTCTGTTATAAAAACTAACTATATCTACAATGCATTTAATTTGGTCGGATTCATCGGTACTCATTCGAAGCAGTGAAGGCCATAGAGTTTCCGCCATCAATGGCGGGGTTACGTGGTCTCTCGCAAAGGATATGACTGGCACCTGAGATTGATTAGCAATTTCGGCTACTAAAGTTGCACCCTCCCATGTCTCCAAGCCGATAATAACTTGCACATTCTTCCTTCTGATCAGCTTTTCAGCTGTTGAAAGAGAAAAAAAGGAAAATGAATATACTGTAACTATTCAAGGCAATCTTCTTTACCAATATCTTCTATTAATTTCACTTCTTTACACCTATTAATTGGGTTCTTGGAAGAGACTATTGCAGCTATCCCTTCGGTATGGGAGGTACATGTTTACAAGGAAGAACATCAATTTGCTGGTGTTTTCACAACCATTCGTGCAAAAGCTTAAGCTCTCAGTTATGGATCCACAATGTACATCAACTACTATTTGGTCTATATGGATTATTAGCGAGAACCCATTTTCTGCTTGGAATATCGAATGAGATGATCATGTAATTCCAATTTAAGGAAATAGTTACTAGTTTTCTGCAAGAAATTGTGATTGAATCAAGCAGTTCATCCATAATTTTTAGAATGAATGATTTGACATAATCATTGGGTATCTTAAATACACAACTGCATTATATGGGGATCTCATTGCGTAGCAACTTTGCAAATTTTATAACTTTCAGTAAACATCCAGCACATGCAGAAAAATTGAGAAAAAAATAACAACAGGTACTTGATCTCATAGCAAACTTTGGGGTGGTTTTTTATTACCGTATGCGGCAACTAAAATGTTTCTAACAAGCAAAGCAGAAATTATTGCAGGCAGCAGCTACCAAATTGAGGAAGGGCAACGAATGACTAACCAGCCGAAATTGCTCGAAGGGCCTTCGCATGGGAGTTGATGTAATGTGGCTTTATGTAATGACTTCCTGATGATGAGATACTGTTCACGTCTTGGCATGCTATTTCGATTGCCATACGCATTTGGTCGCCGAGACGCGAGTCCAAATCAAGAATCACACCCACTTCAAACGCGTTCCTCTCATCTATGGCTTTGGTGGCTGCACTGGAGTAGCTCGGGATGAGGAGCGGCGAGAGTAGGAGAAACAGCTTCGAAATGGGCAAAATGTGTCTCGTACTTTTGCTCAATGAGCTTTGAAGAAATCTCATATTGAAAACCTGAACGACTCCTTAGAAGCTAAAACAAGTGTTAAACCATATTGCTGTGCAAATAATTGGGTTGTGTTTGTTATAAACTCATTTCACAATTCCTACCTATTTATAGTGGAGAGAGAGAGAGAGAGAGAGAGAGAGAGAGAGAGAGAGAGAGAGAGAAGTTTGCTTACGTGCAAGGGAAGTGATTTTCCAAGAAAATAGGGACAGGAAGATGGTTGCATGCAAATTTTTGTCTGGGTATATGTGGTGCGCGTACCAAAAAGGCATTGTTGATTTGGTCTTTCCAGAAGTAGAATTTATTTTTTATTTTTTATTTTGGTATTGAGCAGTAGATTTTATTTTATTTTATGGAAAAGTCTTTCTTGGACTGAAGCGAAGAATGAATGATTCTTCTAAAGACTTGTATTTTCGTGAACTTCGAGAATAGACCAAGTCGCTGCTTTGTTGTGGTGGGGTTAAATTTTCGAAGGGCAGACTCTTCTCATTCCCTAGAATGCTGTGAATGATTCCTACTTTCCAGCATTATGGTATATTCAAATTAGTAAATTTCTGACGTGGGCACGGGGGATTGTGGGTGAATCTTCTTGCACGTAGGAGAGAGATGACGTGCTTTGTGAACCTTCTTGCATGCTTGTCTTGATGGCATCGGGTTCCATTGGACCCAAATTTTCAAAGGGCAGACTCTTCTTATTCCCCAGAATGTCGTGAATGGTTCCAACTTATCGGCGATGTACATAACGGGTCTTGTTACTGTATTCTAGATTCATCAGTCCAGTTCTCACGCCCTGTAACCCGGTATTGTTCTCATCTTATGGACCGTTAGATATGCACCAGGTGTTCATCAATGTTAAAATATTTAAATAATAGATCACATCTTCATTTTATAATTTAAATTTTTAAAATAGTTGGCACCGGTCTCACAAATATAACATGGTATCAGAACTGAAGATCTTGAGTTCAAATATTTCCAAACTCCATTTATCTCCTCAATTAAATTATGTTCATGCTTAGTACTAAGTAAAAAAAACCAGACAAAGCACGAGGGGGGTGATAGAATATTTACATATTAAAGCACGTATTCATCTAATAGTTTAAGCTCTTAGAACAGTTGGTAGTGGTCCCACAAAATCTCATATGATATTAAAGCAGGAGATCCTGAGTTCAAATCTTCTAGGCCCCTATTTGCTCGTATTTCGACGCTCGAGGCTAAGGCCAAAGTCCAACTACGTATAATGGAAAGTGTTAGCATATTTAAATAATAAACTATGACTTCATCTAATGATTTAAACTTTTAAAATAGTTAACAGTGATCCCACCCAACCCGCTGCCATTCTTACGCTCGGCCACCACCGATCCTCGCACCACCGCTCCTCCATCCATCGGGCAGGGCACGGTATATTAGCCAAAGGGAGAGAGAGGAGAGAGAAGGGGAAAGTAGGAGATGGAATGCATGGGTGGGATTTCTCTGTACTCACCGGCACTTCTTCCGTAGTGTAGACATGGAATACGTGTAGGGGAGAGAGTGGCAAGGTGAAAAAGAATTTGCAGCTGTTCTAACTAATTTAGAAAAGTAAGTGTGCAAAACAAACAATTTCAACCAGAAGTGTTTGTCATATCAGTCTCAAAATGACAATTATGAAATACTATCTGACAAGGATTGGTAATAATCTATCGAAATTGAACTATTTCAAATTATCAACTAAAAATCATGCGTTGTATATGTTATTAAAAACTGTTTTTAAGGTACCGCGCAACAAAACAAGCAGCGAATTGAGGGGTTGAATGATTATCGGGCATACATAAGACTAGATAAAATACAAAATACTAATAACCAATTTGTAATAATTTTATTGAAGAAATCACGACTTGAAGGCGTTGCGCGTTAACCATGTTCATTATTCACTGGCAATCGCCTTGCAACTCCACATTACGCAACTACCTAGAGCATGTGCGGGCGACGAAGTTCATCCCATGGTCGATGATGAGAGAGAGAGATTACGAAGATTGTTGTTGAATTGGCGGCTACCACCGTCATAGTAACTCATCTATGAAATAAATAACTCCTTTTATAAGATAATAAGTTAATTGCAGAGTAAGAATTACCAACTTCAAGTGGAATTTAAGTTATTTACTTAATTATAAATTTATTACTTAAAATTAAAACGTAGAAATGAAATTAATAACTCACCAACATAAGTCCGCTTACAAGTAAGTTATCAACAAAGTAAGAAACTTGCTATTGGAAGTAAAATAGAAGTTAGTAACTTATAGTAAACTCACCAACATTTGCCTGCTTTTCATAGCTGGTGACCCGATTTGAGGAACTTACTAATGTCAAATCAGTTTGAAGTTATAAAAGCTCGGCCATTGAAGTTAGGATGTACAAGTGAAAATAGTAGCTGACCAATTCATGCACGCTTTTAGGTTAGTAAATACTAAGGGTGTCAACAATTCAGTTCGGTTCAAATTTTCAGGAAACTTGAACTAAACCGAACCAAACCATTTGGTGTGCATTAGCTTTGAATTGAATCGCGACCTGAACAGAAAATAACCAGAACTGAAGACCTGGTTTGGTTTTGTTATTCAGTTTTCTTTTTTGTAATATTAAGAAGAGATTTAGTGAAAAAAGGAGAGAGATTGTGTAAATTGTAATATTAAGAAGATAAACGATTTTTTGTTTGAATTGATTAACCGAATTGAACCGAAACTATTCGAAGCGGAATAAAAAACAAATATTTTTCATTATCCGAACCGAATTGAAAATGCACAAAATTTTGATTTGGTTTGATTCGGTTGTCCAATTTGGATCTAACATCCTTAGTAAATACTCCAAGAAGTATGAAAATTTTTAAGTTGATCAATGTATTGAGGAAGTTGCCAATTAAAATGAAATCTTTTAGCGATCTTAGTAACTTTTCAACGTAAATTTGCTTTTAGCTCAACAAGTTACCAGTGGAGTGAAGAATTTACCAACTTGAAGTGGAATATAGAAATTTACCATTGAGCAGATGGGCCAAACATAAAATTGCAAAGCACTTAACAATCCACTATTGGATATGCATGAAGGAGTGATCAGTTCCTAGATGGGTCGATTCTCGACGTAGAACTGGAAATTGACCCTGCAGCACATGGTTCCAAAAGATTGATATCAGAAACTGAATCGGTTGGTTCTTGAACCACCGATTCTTCAACCAGGCCATTTTTCTTGTGTAAAAAATCAAATTTAGAAGTTACACCATTTTACTAAAAAAACATAAGTTAGTCGAGTGGTTATATTGTTGTTTATTTGTGTTGAACACCATGTTTTGATCCTCGACGGGTGTAAAAGTATTTGTTCTTAACAGAGGCTTCAAAACCAATTCGATTTGAGAATCCAATTGGTTGAGCTAGTTTGGAATCGGTTCCTTAGTAGAAGAAAAGATTCCGAACTTGGAACTGTGAACCAAAATGGTCTTAGGCTGACTCTAGGTTCACAAAACTGGGGACCGAAAACCAAATCGGTTCTCTTTAGAATTAACCTTGAACTGCTCGGTTCTGGCTGTTTCGGTCCGGCTTCGGGATTTCACTGGACCTGGTGCACACCCTTAATGGTGTGGCAACATCATTATTTCATTGGTAAGTTACTAGCTATTTCACTAGACCGCTTGTAGAATTTTAAAGCCCTTGTAATCTACTATTGGGTACCCGATATGAGTTGCAAAACCATTATTCTGTTTACACGATACTAATTAATTGGATGACCCACTTGTAAGATTTTAAATCACTTGATAAATCCATATCAGTTGTGGGAACGGTCGAATCATTCTTTCATCAGTAAGTTATGGACAACTTGCAGGACCCCTTAATAAAGTATAAAAAAATTGATAATCTGCTATTGGATACTAGTTAGATCAAAATATCATTATTTCGTTGATAAGATACTAATTAATTAACAAGACTCGCTTATAAAATTTTAAAGTAATTGGTAATCTACTACCGGTTATTAATTAATTAAATTTTTTTGGTAAGTTATTAACTACTTTAAGGGCCAATTGTAAAACTTTATAGCACTTGGTAATCTACTACTAGGGAAAATTGTCCAAAAAGTTCTAAATCCATTGCATTTTTGCCAATTTAGTCCTAAATCCTTCAATTTTGCCAATTGAGTTCTAAGCATTTTCACTTTTTGCCAATTAAGTCCATCCGACCAATTTTGATCAGAAATTGCTAACGTGAACGCCAACTGGCCTACATGGCACTAACATGGACAATTTTAACAATATTTTAATATTTTTCGATTTTTTATTGTTTATTTTTCTTTTCCTTTCTTTTTCCTTTTTCCTTTTTTTTCTCCCCTTCTTCCTCCTCTAGTTGGTCGCCAAGCCTCAAAAACTAGCCAAAGCCGAGGGCTAGTGAGGTCGACCTCATCAGTCTCGAGCGCGCCGCACTCCCGCTAGCCGCTGGCAAGGCTCGACCTCATCGGATCTAGCAAGGTTAACTTTGCCTGGGGCCAACGAGGCTCGCCTTCGCTAGTGGCCAACGAGGGGGAGGCTTGCCCGAGGCCGGCGAGGCCTAGCCTCTTGTCGGTTGCCGAGGCCCGACGACTGGCTAGAGAAGGAAGAATGGGAGGAAAAAAAATTTAAAAAGAAAAAGAAAAAAAGGAAAAGAATAGAATAGAAAAATAAAAAAATAAAAAAATATTATTTAAAATTATCCATGTTAGCACCACATAGCCTGGCCGGTGTTCATATCATGGATTTCTGGCCAAAATTAGCTAGATAGACCCAATTGGTAAGAAGTGAAATGTTTATGACTCAATTGACAAAAAGTGAAAATGTCAATTGGCAAAATTGAAAGGTTTAGGACTGAATTGATAAAAATGCAATAGATTTAAGACTTTTTGAACAATTTTCCCTCTACTACTAGATATCAAATTTGAGGATGATATAATTGCTATTTCGTTAATAAATTATTAATTAATTGATAGGGCTCATTCATAAAATTTCGAGACAATTGATATTCTACTAGTGGAGGCGAGTCTGTCAAAATTATTATATTGTTTGTAAGTAACTAATCAATTCACGAGCCACATTGGTCAAATCTAAAAGCACTTGATACTTTACCTGCGGATATCAATTTTGAGAATGCTAAAATCTTATATCTGAAGGGATCGACGTAGGGTTCCACAGTTGTTAAAACGCGGCGAAATATATTTGTAAATCGAAGCCCTAGAACCCTAGATAGGATCCATGTATATATTGAAATTGAGATAGAAGTTCGATACGTACCTTTTGCAAATCGAACGTAAATTGACAATTGATTGTGTCTGGATTAGCGCCCCAAGTGTTGCGCCCCTACCGATATTCACACACTCGAATAGAAGTCTTCAACGATCCAAGTGATAGCTAAAGATCTTGAAGTTCCTTTTCTTCAATGCCTTTTTGATTTTCGATACTCTGTCGAAAAATCTTAGGCAGAGAACGATTCTCTATCTATTTATACAACCTCATTATCCAATGGAATTAAAAGAAGTGGGCCAGGTGATTTGGGCCTGCCAAACCGTCCACCTTCAATCGTACATTTAATCGTTATCTCATAACGCACACAACCACGAAGATAAGTTGAATAGGAGAATAAATTAAAATATACTTCTTATTTTAAGTAGATCCTGACGCACAGAAAATATTAACTCAGTTCGCTTTTGTGTGCGATCCTATAGGTTCACTAAACATTAACAATGTGCTCAAAACCCTTTTTGGCCCACAAGTCATAAGCTGTCTCTAATAAGACATTATGACTACCTAAGTATAGTGAAGGTCGATTTTCTAACACAACCTAATCCACAACTAATATTAGAGTATCAACCTTGATTGATTTCTAGGACAGACCACTAACAATATCGTGGATAAGTTACTAATAGTTGACCAAACAAAAAAAATTACCAATCATTTTTAGTTATTAATGATATTGGAGATTTACTAGCGCTTTGTTAATTACGCCAGAACTATTAACTCGGTCTAGCCTAGAACTATATACACTAATGAAGTAACTGAATATAATTATTTCATTGTCCGTTATAGTAATAAATGATATCAGGGGATGTATAAAGTAGGGCAATGTGGCTAAGAAAGTGCACCTATATATAGAGGTAACATGTCCTTATAATCTTTCATCGTTTGATTGAAATGTAATAGATACCGGTGGATTTTTGCTTTTCAATTTGACGGTGAAAAGCTCATGTGGCAAGGTTCCTCCTAAGGACCTTAACTATATGTATATAGTAACTGGCAAATTACCTATATTTCTATTAAATTTTAGAGAGTGCGTGGAAGTATGATTTTGGTATGGATGATGGTTTGTGTTTTCGTGATGTGTGCAAGTGTATGTGTATATGGTATAGTTTGTATTTAGTAGAGGATGGACAAGGGTACAAGGGGATGTAGGCTATGGAAGATAGTTTCATTGGTTGGACATAATGATTTTACAAATATAATTGATGAAGGAGTATGGGTGGAGGAGCTAAGGATGTGAATTTATAAGCTCACTCCCCACACATTACATGAAGGATACTAAGCTCTATTTATGGAGCAACTCCACCAACTCGCTCCCACAATTGCTGACCTATTTTGCAAGATTTTTCTAGTCTATGTTGCTGACATCTTCAAGCCTCTATCTTTGACTAAAGCTTTCCTTCTTCTCCACGCATAGCATAAGCTCCTGCAGACTTCAACAGTTTGCTTGTGCTTTCCAGACTCTTCTGCACAAATTAATTGCCGCCTAAGACTAGATTTTTTTTTTTTGTAGGATTTTTCTAAACTTCTCTAGCAAATGCCCATCCTAGAAGTCTCTAGAAATTGGTTCACAAATTCCAACAATTTCATCACATTAAGTGTGCTATAATTTTGTGGTGCAGCAGGGAGAGATGAATTAGTTTTTGAACCGAAGAATATACACCACTTCATCATCGAGCCCTAAACTTTGTTACAGCACTCTAAGTTTTCGTCATGAAATACTCAAATCCTGACTCATGCCATCACCATTGCTTCCTTCTTCATGAACCTGACGACTCCTCGTGCAGAGACATGCCACTAGCAAACAAGCTGTGGAAGTGGCGATGGTGAAAGCGTAGAGTGCCCAGAAGCTGTCGAGGCCCAACCTCGGTGTCTTGCCGGTGTTGTTCCTCATCGTACACTCCCGAGGAAACCACTTGTCCTCCAACCTTTTAATCTCGCCGCTCTCCGAAAGTTTCAAAATTGCCTCGGAGAAGTTCGCTGCCAGCGGAGAGCCTTTCGGGAATACCTGCATACCCAGAGAACAAGGCCATTTGTAACTATATGTCGGCACAGATTCTTTCCTTTTCGCAAACAATAACCCAAAATGGACTATATCATCTGAACCTGTATTCAATTTTTGCGTTCCTCCATGGTTTACATCGGCCATGGACCATGTAATATTTAGTCGTGAACTTTAGAGGTCAAATGCATCGCACTTGCTGCTAACCGGTGATTTGGACAGGTACTATGCTTCTGCGACTTGGTGGGTTTGATAATATTGCACTATGTCCCACTAGTAAGCTTGTCCCTATTCTTCCGTACCATTTTCATGGGTCCAAACTCGAAACACATGGATCGGGTCAAGTCCCTAAGAAGACACCCAAGTTCTGGCTCCACAATCTATATCTTACTCTACTGGGAGTTGGTTGGATACTCATGCCCCTTATTCTTTGTGGGCTAGCTTAAGGAGATGCTATGCACAAACATAGGATGCTATAAAATACTCTGAAAATACGAGTTTATGTAGAATAACGGCAGATACTTACAAAGCCAAAACCGCCAAATCTGTAGTTCTCACGAGTGACAGCATATCCATAGCAATACTTGGCGAGGAAAGCTCTCTCATACGGGTATTCCAGAAAAATAGCAGCAATGTTACCGCTTGTGAGTTGATCTCCGTAGCTTGAGCTGTTCCTTAGACCGATGATAATGTCCTTTGAGAAATTAAGTTCTTTATTTAGATAGTCACAGACGAAAGATACAGCGTCACAACCCACTCTTGCTTTGGAAATTCTAAGCCTTTCCATGGTGGTCACAGTCGGTTTAAGTTCTTGAAGAGTGAGCATTGAAGTGAGGCTAGCTGTGTAACTCTGTGTTGAGATCAACGCAACGAAGAACCAAATCACCAATACGATCCGCGTGAAGTTGTGGTTGATTCTCTCCCCTGCAAAGGTAATAACTTACTTGCTTCCTTTTTTCTTTTCGTTTGAAAGTTTGGGCTTAAAAGATTGTATATGGACTATAATCAACAGTGGGAAGTTACTTACTGTGAGCAAAGAAGAGAGATGAGCAAGTGAACCAAAGAGCGGTTGAGAGCTGATTAGTCCGAGAGCCTCTGAACGCTGGATTGGTCGGATGTTCCAGGAACCAAACTACTAACATTGTGTATATAAGGATGCCTCCAGAAGCAACCCACATGGTTGGAGTGAAAGGCTTCATGAATATTAATGCCCTGTCTGAGTCTGGTTTTGCTGGAACTATCATTGAAAGCTCTGATTCTATAAATGGTTGTGTGAACTCGACATACTGCGAGCGATTAGCTAGAATAGTTATATCACCAACTGCAGCGTCGTAGGTCTTCCATCAATGTCACACCATGAGCAACATTAAAATGATGCATTTTAGTAATTAACACCAAAATTACACCATCATCCAAGCAAAACATTACTACTAAAATGTTGAGACCTTGACGGTCTATGGATGCAAAGTGATACAATCTTGTGAGTTGTGAGTCCCCTAGTGATCAATGTAGCAAACAAGGATCTGCGTGAAATAAACCTGTTGGTTGTTGTAATGTGCACATGCTTTGCTGGTATGTGTATCGGAGAAAGTACTAGTGGATATTCTAAAATGCAGTGAATAATCAGTGAGGAACAGAGATGATGATGTGGTACCTTGTCATAAACTTTGTTAACCAAGTCCTCGTATGTTCCTTCATGAGGTAAAAATGTATAATTCAAACCATGAGGACTCGCCTTCTCGAAAATATCTATGCAAAACCCAACGTACGTTGCCTTGCCAGTTATGTTATCTGTTTCCTCCTTCACAAATTTACCAAAGGGAGTTGTACGAGGAATTCCAATCACCATTTGCGGGCTGTATCTTCTACTGGTCTTCGATGTGTCTGAATTTGCATAAGCACTTGTTCTTTGACTTCGTTTCTGTAGAAAGCTCCTCGAAAAACCAAAGTTGGGAGACCAAAGCTGAAGCTCTCTACTTTCATTTCCATTGACACTTACAATTTGGAATTTGGCTTGACCTGTCAACTGACCTTTCTCAAATTGTATTACCCCGCTCAAACCAACAAGTCGAACCCTCGATATTCTGGCAAGCAATAACTCAGGGGTAATGTCATTAGTTGGCAACGCATCTATGGCCTTTTTTAATGTCATGAGGCAATCGTATGCTCGACTAACATCTATGCTTTTCTCAAAATTGAAGGTCTCTCCTTGTTTTTGATGGAACTTATTCATGAATTTGATCTTGAAATCTCCGGACGAGTGGTTTTCAGGACGGTAGGTGACTAATCCTATTGCGCCTTCCATGGTGGTTGAGATTATTGAATGTTCTACTGAAGCTAAGAGATTGTTGAATGGTTTTTCAGCAAATATCCATATTGAATTTCCATTGAAGAGTCCTATCTTCTTTGCATCTTTGAGAAAATGGACACTTGCACGAGATGATAACCCTAGGACAATAAATATTGGGGATGCCTTGCCCTTCAGTTTCGCTAATTTCTCTTCAAAAGACTTTCCCACCCTTGCCGAAGATGAAAATGCTCGAAGAATCACCCGGTCCTCTATCTTGGAGCCAATCTTGTCAAGTTCTTCCGATAAAGAATTTAACAGCTCAGAGTAGCTAGTATCATATGCCTCAGCTTCATATATTATTGAGACTCTTCGTCTGTTATGAGAACTAACTATATCTGTGATGCATCTAATTTGGTCGGATACGTCGGTACTCATGCGAAGCAGCGAGGGCCATGTAGTTTGCGCCAATAATGTTGGCGGTATGTGGTTTGCCGCAAAGGATATCAATGGTACCTGAGATTGATTAGCGATCACGGCAACTAAAGTTGCTTCCTGCCATGTCTCTAAGCCAATAATAACTCGCACCTTCTTCCTTATTAGCTTTTCAGCTGTTAGAAAGAGTAAAAAGTACAATAAAAGTTTAAGGATTCAAGGTAATGTTCATCACCAGTTTCTTCTATTTATATCACTTATTATGCCCTATTCTTGGAAGATATCATTGCAGCGATACGATCATTAAGAGATCTATGTATACAAGGAATAACGTCAAGTCATCCCGTTAAACAATTGCTCACAGAAGCTTAAGCTCTCAATTAAGACAGATCTGCATTGCTCTAAATGTGGCCTTTAGGTTGAACTTTTAAAGATCATTGCTGCTTGACATTACTTATTTTTTATGAGCATGCATAATAAAACTTGAAACACTTCAAAGGCACCAATACCATATGAATCAGTTTCCAAGTTTTATAATGAGATTATTTCGTTATGCTAATCTCTCAAAGGTGTGGAGTGACTTTTAACTTGTAAATTTTTGACTTTTATTAGAAAATTCAACATAAAAAAATTAAACTATTACGTGGAGGAAGGCTACAAATATATAAGGTTTATATAAAAATCAAAGCAATGTGTGATTTTTTAACACCTCTTCTCAAGTACATGCAAACTGAACTATAAGGCTAGCACATGGAATTGCCGAATAGGGAACCTCACCCCCACAATAATCTTAGGAGAAATCTCGCTCTGATACCATATTAGAAAGTTAGGAAAATTATCCTAAAAGTCATAAATTTATTATGTTTTTACCAATTCAGTTTTAAACCTTTTAATTGTGACAATTGAGTCTAAATATTTTCACATTTTGCTAATTTAGTCCATCCGTCGAATTTTAGCTGAAAATCGCTAATGTGGATGGAGGCCAACCTACATGGCACGCTAGCATTGACATTTTCGATTTTTTTTTTATTTTTTCTTTTCTTTTTCCTTTCTTTTTATTTTATTTTATTTTATTTTCTGTTCTTTCTTTTCTTTTCTTTTCTTTGTTTATCTTTAAACCTTTAGCCAGTGACCTACCAGCTGACCATCATTGGATGAGGGCGCAGAGGCCCTTGGTTGGATCTAAGCAAGGGTGTCGAGCCCTTGCCTGTGGGCTGCAAGTGCACTATGCCCCTATCCAACCCAAGCGATTGCTGGCCCTCGCTTGTAGCCGGTGAAGTCGTCGGCCAAAGGTTTAGAAAACGAAAAATAAAAAGAAAAAAAAATAAATAAATAAAAAAGATATTAAAATATTTTTAAAAATTGCCTACGTCAACATTGGCCATGTCACGTAGGATGGCCAACATCCACGTTAGCGATTTCCAACCAAATTTGGCCAAATGGACTTAATTGACAAAACATGAAAAGGTTTAGGACTCAATTTTTATTTTGACAAAGGTTTAAGACTCAATTAGCACTATTAAAAGTTTTAGGATAGAATTAGCAAAAATGCAATAGGTTTAAGACTTTTCGAATAATTTTCCCCTGGAAAGTCCAATCAAAAAATTAAATTATGGCCTATATAAGACTCGTAAACAATTGATGAAGACATTTAACAAATTTTTCTAGTCTTGCGGTGCACGCACTAGACTTTCTTTCAATCTTAATCACTTGAAAATTTTGCACTATTTAAACGTTGACACATAAATTGACATAAAATATGTTCACAATGTTTTAACATTTGAATAATTTGACGTCTTGACCGGGTAGTCAAAAATACTTTTGGCTCTTTGGAAGCCAATACAAACAAACTAGGGCTTTCTATATGGTCTTCATATGTAAGTCCTCTGCTTATCAGCAGCGAAAAGCTCATTTTTCCGCATGGAATATGGACAAGAAGAATATGCCTTGTGAATTTAAGGAAAATATTACTAGTTAATCGAAGTTTTTGTAGAATGACTTAACAAGATATTGGATGTCTTATACACTCACCTGGATAAACTAAGGGTGTCATTTTGTATAGCCATGGTCCGTGGCTTTTAGTTTTGACTTTTTTTCCAATTTTACGGTGCGCACACTTCGAATTTTTTTATGCAACATACATTGAAACTTTTAGAAACAATTTTATATTGACACGTAGATTTACCTATAATTTTTTCATGGTTTTTTTTTAAATTTCGACAATACTTTGAATATTGACGGGAAAGTAATTAGTACTGGGCAAACAGAAACTTTGTGTGAATGACTAACCTGCCGAAATTGCTCGAAGAGGGTTTGCGTGAGAGTTCACATAATGTGGCTTTATGTAATAACTTCCTGATGAGATGTTGACGTCTTGGCATGCTATTTCTATTGCCATGCGCATTTGGTCCCCAAGACTCGAGTCCAGATTGAGAATCACGCCGACTTTGAATGTTTTCCTGCGACCTATGCCTTCCGTTGCTACCCCGGAGATGCTAGGGAGGAGGAGCAACGAGAGCGAGAGAAAGAGCTTCGAGATGGCCAAAATGGGTCTTGTACTGCTTCTGCTAAATGAGGTTCGAAGAGATCCCATATTGCTTTGTGTTTGTCATATACATAAGCCAATTCGCAGTTCCTACCTATTTATAGTAGAGAGAGAGAGAGAGAGAGAGAGAGAGAGAGTACAATAAGTAGGTGCTACGAAGTGATTTTCCAAGAAAAGAATGCGAAAATGGCTGCGTGCTACATACGGGAAAGAAAAGGTCAAGTCGATTTGGTCTTTCATGGACTGATGAGAAGACTGGACTAAATGACAGTACTCCGAGGGCAGGAGAGGGAAGAGTAGTTTTACATGCTAGATGATGTCAGGATTTGAGCGTGTCCCGTTACGAGGTATTGTCCGCTTTGACTTCTGAGCCTCAAAGTGCTCTCGTGAGGTGAGGGATGAGTCTGCTTAGAAGTTATAACCATCCTTTTGATCAGAGGATTGCGTTAAGGGAGAGTTAAGTTTCCCGTCGATGGAGAGTAAAGGCTCGCCGCTTCTCTCGCGAGGGCTCTTCGAGGCACACTGACCAAAGCACACAATCCCTTATATCAATGATTCTGATTTGCATCTAAACTGTCATGTATGGTGAGATCGTCTGGAAGATCAACAGAAGAACAAAATGAAATTTATTATCTTAATAATTCAAATTCAGTTTAGTATATATGATAAATTCGTGCTGTAATTTCGTGTAACAGAAAGGCTACGGGCCAGAGGTGGCCCTCCACCTACTCATTTCATTCTTTTTCTACATTGTAGGAAATTTTTATAACCATATTTTCTATAAGCTTGAAAAATGAAAATTTGTGGCACTGTAGGCTTTGTATGTCACTATCTTTCCAAATATTGAACCAACGGCTTCCTTTGGATTATTGGTGTTCGGTTAAGAGTTAACATTACCAAAGGAAGAAAGCCAAAGCTCTTACAAAGGCCTCGGTTGCCTATCCCCATCCTGTGAGATGGGCTCCACGGATGTGTTCGTTATTTAACGCATTGGTGTCCATGTACCCTACACTCCCAATTCCCCTTATCTTTATTTTCCCGAGGAGAAGGGAATACCATCTAAAGTTTTATATCCCAATAATTCCGAGATTCAAACGATGACCAAGATAAAGCCTTTTAAGGACATGCTTAGGTCCATCTTTCCAAATATAGATGACCGGAGGAACAATTTTATTTTATGAAGGAAAACCCATGTCAATGAAAAACCCAGTTAGTGCAAATTAAACTTGGTGAAGTAAATTTTGACCTCACATTGAGATTGAGAAAGCATTATAATACATATAAATATATAATGGAACAAATTTTGATTTTCCATTGTATGTATTTTGAGCGATTGATCGATATTGTAATGTGGGTCCTTCAAGATTTGACTTCTAAATCCATCCCTGCAAAGGGGAAAATGCGAGTACACCCCGGGTGTTAACACACATTTAAATGATCAAATACCCAATGCATTTTACTTAGATCCTCACGATATTTGTAAGATTTTGTGGGACCACAATCAACTGTTTTAAAAACTTAAGTTGTTAGATGAAGGTATGGTTTAATATTTAATTACTCTAATATTCCCCCTCTTGCTTAGTCTGGTATTTTTTGCCTAGTACTAAGCGTGGCCATATTTAATTGGGGAGGCAATTGGGGTCTGGAAAGATTTAAATTCAAGATCTCCAGCTCTGATATAATGTGAGATTTTGTAAGACCGTAGTCAACTGTTCTAATCGCTGTGATCCCACTAAAATCTCACAATATTTGACTGTCAAAATGCGTATATTTCACTCACTTGGTAATTTATAATTACATGAAGCTTCCAAAATTCTCGTGGACTTTGAGGATAGACCAAGTAGTTGTTTGATTTTCTGACCCTAAGATCCCATTGCCCTCAAATTTTCAAAGTACACGGAGTCTCCCCATCCTAGAGCTTCGTCCACGCTAAAAAGATTTGGTTGCAAGTTTTCAAAGACGTCCCTATTATACCAGAGGATAAAGGGTTAACGCTATATTTTTAAATTCATTGGTCAGTGGTGTCAATTCAAATCTCTTGTATATTAAAGTAGATAGATTGACTCACCATTGACTCCAGTAAAAATAGAGTCTCTCTTTGAAATGTGTTCTCAAATATAGACTTTTGTTTTCCTTTTTTTTTTGAAGCCTTTTGAATTCGGTTAACAGGAGCACTTGTTAAAACACCTCGGCAAAGAAAATTTGCCATTTCTAATCCACTTTCTTTCTCATATTATTTATAGCAATGAATTGATGATGAAAATATTTCTTGATTAAGCATGGTCAATTAGTGCCTCGAGCAGACTTGTTATCAAGAACATTTTCATTTTTTATGTAAACATCTTTAAAAATATGATTGACAATTATGGGATACAAATAAGGGGTAGTGACACCAGAATTCTTTGTAAATTTCCTCATTGTTCAATTGCACCCCTAAACCTTGTTTTTTTGTTCAATTTCATCCCTTATTTTTTAAAATTTCTCTCAGAGTGGTCCTTCCAATAAATATTTAATGTAATTTGCTGGCGTAGCCTTTGTAGTAATTGACGTATCACTTTCATCCATGAACTTTATTTGTTTGTTCGATTTCGTTTTTTTATTATTATTTTTTGGTTCTTTCTATCTAACAGTGTCCGCTTAAGCATGATGGGGGTCATCAAATATTTTTAAGATAAACATCGTTGACCCTTATCTAGAACTAGTAATATTTCACACAAACCCTTTACAAGACATTCACACTAGACGAGTCGGGTTTGATATGACCCTTTTACCCATTTATAACACACTCGGATTTATTTGGTTAAGCAATCTAATTTATTCCTTGTGTTAACACGGGATAGCCTTATCGTTCGTATATGCGTAGGGTTGCGTAACGTTAATGATTAGTTCCTCACCCTCAGACAACGGCAGGTCAATCACCAATTCATCTTCGTTCGATCCAAGGGTGGCATCCTCCAACGGTGGACAATCGATAATTAGAGGGCGTACCTCATCAGTTTTGACGTCCAGAGCAGCGAATTCGTCAGCCAACAAATCAATAACAACCGGGGTGACCCTCGAGACTATGCCAATGTGGTCTGCGCAGACAATACTTTCAGTATCGGCCATTGCTTTAACTCTTTCTAGTCTCCGTGACGCAGTGGGCCTCTTGGCTTTCCGAGTAATATCCAACTTTGACTGACCCTTGATGGACATCATCTGCATACACCCTTAGGCTCCCTTTCTTACTAGTATTGAAGCTAAAGATAGCACTTACCTCTTCTGGATGATCAAGCAATGGGTTTTTCTGGACGTTCGGTTGAGCATTACAAAAAGAGAACATCTTGGCATCTAGGAGGTTCTGGATATTGTGCTTTGATTCTAAACAAACATTTGTAGCATGTCCTAGGTCTCCCAAGTGATAATGGCGGTGTTAGTGGTCTACCCTAAGAATCAATCAAGGTCGATACTCTAATATTAGTTGTGCATTAGGTTGTGTCGGAAAATTTACATTCACTATACTTAGGTAGTCATAATATCTTGCTAGAGACCGTTTATGATTTGTGGATCAAAAAGGGTTTTGAGCACATTGCTAATGTTTAGTAAATTTACAGGGTCACACACAATAGCGAACTAAGTTAATATTTAATGTACGTGGGGATCTACTTAAAATAAAAAGTAAATTTTAATTTATTCTCCTATTCAATTTATCTATGCAGTCGTGCACATTATGAGATAACAATTAAACATACGATTGATGGCGAATAGTTTGGCGGGCCCAAATCGCCCGGCCCCATTTCTTTTAATTCGCGTAGATAATAAGGCTATATATAGCATGTGGGTGACGAAAAAAACCCTAAGTGAGAAAAAACGCCTCCAAGAAAATACGAAGAGAGTCGTTCTCTGTTTAGAGATCTTTGAGAGAGTCTCGAAGATCAAAGGCGATCAAGAAGAAAAAAAGTCCAAGATCTTTAGCTGTCACTTGGATCGTTGAAGACTTTTGTTCGTGTGTGTGGATACCGGTAGAGACGCAACACTTAGGGCATAATCCTGACACAATCGATTATCAATTTACCTTCGATTTGCAAAAAAATACGTGTCGAACTTTTCTTTAGATTTCAATATACGCATGGATCCTGTCTAGAGTTTTGATTTATAAATTCCGCTGCGTTTTTAGCATATGAGGAACCCAAGAGGCGGGACTTGGAAGGGTCATAACTAGGGAAGTTCTAAGGATTGGGATGAGCCCGTTGGATGTACGCCGCAGTGACTTCAGCAGCGGGTTCTTTGTCCTTCTCAGCAGTAAATCTCTTAGCAGCACCAGTTTGTTTCGTTGCCCAGCCATCGCGTACCTACAGGACCAACTAGGTGAATGAATCACAACTCGATGACAACTGTTGGATGTATTGGCAATTCAATAGCCAATCTAAAAAAAATGTGCAGCGTACCAGAGGAAATATTCCTTCTATTGGTCGGCCACCTATTGCTCTAATTGGTGTATATTGTCCGCAGAAATTCTTGCAAGGAAACCATGTGATTTGCATGTGGAGACAGCATGCGCCACATCCAATTTGGATTTCCTGGCAGCCTCTTCCTCCTTACGACAAGTGTTCTTACTCTTATACTACGTTTGGTCATCCGGATTTGAATTGGAATATATAATATAATAAGATGAGATTAGAAATCCTTCGAATATCTTCTGGATTGTAAAAAATATCATCATATATTTGGTGTAATCTAAGATAAAATCAAAGACCTTTAAAAATCCTCCTTCATGTCCAACTACTTTAGCCTCTACCTGCCACTTCCAACACTCCCAGCAGTGCCCCGATTTTGTTGTCCCATCCATGGCCCTATCAATTGGCTTTCTCGTGGTCGTCATTGTCTATATGAACCTTGCGCGAGGGTCATGACCCCCTGCCTGTTGGAAAAAGAAAGAACGTATGTATTGGAGGAAAATATGTAACACTGTTTGTTATAACCAAAATAATGCTAACTGAGAAAGCAATAACAACTATTGTAATGACCAAGTCAATGAGTAAATTTGTTGAAATTTTTTTCTCAACATGTGAAGAGTTCACCAATGTTACAAAAAATATAGAATAGCAAAATTGCTATAAAAAATGTAGCAAAATAAAACAAGAGGTAACCGAATCTCCTTAAGATGATTAGTTCCTCCCAACGGTGCTAAGCAGCTTCACAAATTATGCTTCCCAAGATACAACACCTTGAACCCGTTTGAATAAGTACTATGCAAATAGGATACTGTTGAATACTTTTCGAAATTGGTAGACTAAGAGAAAAAATTGAATGAAAAGATGCAAGGCTTTCTCTTCTTACTGTTCCTCCAAATGAAAAATAGTTCAAATAAATTTATAGAGTTTGAGAAGTCATGTATCGAAGACTCAATAGATACATGAATTTGAGAAATACATGAACTTGAGACACTACAAAAAAATATGGATTTTGCCACGAAAATTTGCGACGGGAAATTTTTCGTCGCTAATTTACGACGAAATTTGCGACGGAAAAGAAATCTGCGACGGAAAAAAAAAATCCGTCGCAAATTTGCGACGGAAAAAAAAAATCCGTCGCAAATTTGCGACGGACAACAAATCCGTCGCAAATTTGCGACGGAAAATAAAATATCCGTCGCAAATTTGCGACGGAAGAAAAATCCGTTGCAAATTTGCTCCGCGAAATAAAATCGAATGCAAATTTGCGACGGAAAATAAATCCGTCGCAAATTTGCGACGGACTAAAAAAATCCGTCGCAAACAACAAATCCGTCTCAAATTTGCGACGGACTAAAAAAATCCGTCACTGTCGCGACCGCGATTCGCCCACTGATCTCTCCCGCGATTCGTTTCCCGCGATTCGTTTCCCGCGGCGGCTGGCGGACGGGCGGGCGGGCGGGCTCCGATCGGAGCTCCGGTTCCGGGAAACCTGGAGACGACTCCCGTTTCCGCTTCGTCGGGTGATGCCGTTTTTTTTTTTTCGGTCGACGAGCGTGCGCTTCTTCGCGGGGCGGTGGTTTTAATCCTCCGTGTAGTTTTCTTCTTCTCTCTTTTTTTTTTGTTGGGCGCAGAGATCGAGCTCCCTGACGATCGGCGAGCGGATCTGCGCCGCGTGCATACCGCTCGTGTCGATAGTGGAGATTCTCGCCTTCGGCGTCGGTAGCTGCTGCGAGAACCGGCCGAGGCTCAAGAAGCGCCGCTACCGGTACGGCGATGTCAGTCGCCTCGCCAGCGAGACGAGATGTGAGTGCTTTTTTTCTTATTACCGTGCTGCTGCTGCTGCTGCTGCTGCTGCTGCTGTTGTTTAAAGCTGGACGGAGAGAATTCGGTGTGAATGAATACTTGTACCCTCTTCGTTCTAATAAATGAGAGAATGATATTAGAGCATGCGGAGGAGCAGGATGATCAGTTGAATTTTCCTGGAAATTCGAAATTTTTTGTTGAGCAGTCCTGAAAATGAGAGTCGATCATGTCTTTAGGCTCGCGATTTGGTTTGTTTGGGTCGTTTGGACCGCTTATGGCGTTTGTTGTCATCGGAGGTTTAGGAGAGGATCTTCACCTCTTTTTTCTGCTTTGATTTCGTGGGTTTGCAGTTACGAGTAATGAAGTCGAAGCGCTGTTCGAGCTCTTCAAGAAATTGAGCAGTTCAATTATTGACGACGGCCTAATTCACAAGGTAGTTTGAACTGAATCCAAATCACATACCAGTGCTTGATGGTAAATTTCCTCTGTTACGTGGTTGATATTTACTTTGATGTGCCAGTAGCTGAGGAAAGAATGGGAAGTGGAAGTTTTAATTGTTCTGTCAGTCTGGTTGTGCCTACGGTTTCGTCAAGTTTGGAACTTGTCTACTGTGACATGTACTTGTAATGCTCTTGGAGGCAGAGTGCTTTGTCCTCTTTCTAATGGCAAATCTGCTTGGGATTTCCGTGTCGCGTGTTATGCGTTACTTCTTGTTTTGGGAGTTGGGTCATTAATGTTTGGTATTGGTTTTGTAGCTCAAGCAGATACTGCAGGCACAGTCGAAACACAAGCTGTTGAAGATCCCCCATCCGGGAGGTTCACCTGGACGATAGAGAACTTCTCACGGCTTAACACCAAGAAGCTTTATTCTGACATCTTTTATGTTGGCGGATACAAGTGGTATTTAGCTTTCTCCAAGTTTCCTTGAAGTTCTATTTTAAACAATTGGCAGTTACTTTGGATTTGTTAGTTGGTAAGATTTTATTTAATCTTATATTTGTTAGGCGAATTCTTATTTTCCCAAAGGGGAATAATGTGGACCATTTGTCAATATATCTGGACGTTGCGAATTCGGCGACGTTGCCATATGGTTGGAGTAGATATGCGCAGTTCAGCTTAACTGTTATTAATCAGATGCACAACAAATTCTCCATAAAAAAAGGTATTTCCTGCTTGAACTTCCTCATGAGTACTTTCCTTTTGCCAATTTTATTTCATACGCTTCAGTTTGATGCAATAAAGGATTTGTCCTTTTCACATCTGCGTATTTATTAGATTTGCATTCCTATGGATTCCAAAAATTGCACTATATTTGGACTAAGTATCTGATTTAGTAAAATTGGCTATGTCATTCTTTAAATTCGACTGCTATGTGGCGGCAACGCTATCTACAAGTGCATCGTCATTTTTGGGTGGGACACTTATGATTCATTCATGCAGCATGATGTGCAAGAGCTTAACCGAGTTCTCTGTGAAAAGCTTGAAGATAAGATGAAGGTACGAGTTTTGGTATGAAAAATCTTTGCTTTTATTGTTGATTTATTTGCTATGCTGGGTAAAAAGGCCCAAGAGAGGACAAAAGGAAATAGAGAAAGGATGAAGAGATGATAGCAAGCAACTCTTTGTTTCTTGGCTGAGGAAAATAAGTGTAACTGCATAAATTTTCAATAAGTTATCTATCGTTATTATCCTCACATAAGCCTAAAAAAGTCAAAGTCTCTTCCTTCTCTCCTTGAACTAGTAGCGAGAGCCAAGAATGGGACTTTTTCAATTTAGGAATTTTTTTTGATATTTCCTCACCTTTTTTTTGCATTTAATCAAAATGAACCGGCCTATATTTGTCCATATCTTTAAGTAAGCAGATCTATCCTTTCATCTGTTCAGGGAACTGTTGTGGAGGGTACAATTCAGCAGCTGTTTGAAGGTCACCATATGAACTATATTGAATGCATTAATGTGGACTGCAAGTCAACGAGGAAGGAGTCCTTTTACGGTATGTTTTCTAACTCGTAGTCTCTGAAAACATGTGGAAACTTTGATAATGGAAAGAAACTTTTACCCCATCTAATCTGATATATGTAGAAATCAGAGTACATATTGCGTGCCACAAAAAGATGTTGCTCGATACCCTGCCATGCTTACAACATATTCCCTTCTATACCCTGCCATGCTTACATTTCTTGTTCATTAGAACCCGCCACTACCCAACACAAACCAGTATTCGATGTTGTTGATCCTCAACTTTGAGTTTTAGTGTGTAGTTGAAATGATATAAATTGACTCAATGAATATATCTTTTCTGCTTTTGTTTATTTCACAGGTCAGTAAAAATTGGAGGAGGTGATGAAGCACTTCATGCAAACCTTATAGGAGAAAGCAGAGTGGGCACAAGATTGGAAGTATCTTTTCATACATATCAGGGATAAACTTTGCTTCGGCATCTTCAATGCCAGAAGTGCAGTTGGCTTAATACGTTCCTGCCCTGGAAAGAATTGCCACCCTGAGGTTGCTTAAGCAAGTGCTTTAAACTGCTCAAGATTATTTATTCTCTCATTACGTGTACTATAAAGAAAAATATGTCAATTCTTGTGGAAAATGTAGATGAATGTATTTTATTTTCATATTATTATAATATTTTGATGTTATTAAGTGCTTAATCAATGTTAAATATAAAATGTAGGAATTAATTTTGCTGTTAATTAGATTTAAAATCGAAGTCGTCCCTAAATAATATTCGTCGCGGAGTTTGTCGCTAAAGAATTAATAAAAATTCGTCGCTAAATAATTAATAAAAATTCGTTGCTATTATTGACCCAAAAAAAATAACAGGCCCAAAAAAAATTGGTAAATTAGCGATGAATTGTTTTTTTGGTTGAAATTAGCGACGAATTTTGTTACGAATAATTAGCGATAAATAATTAGCGACGAATTTTGCGACGGAATTTCCGGCGAAATTTGCGACGAATTTTGCTACGAATTTTCCGACGAATTTTGCGACGACATTTCCGATGAAATTTGCGACCAATTTTGCTACAAATATTGCGACGAAATTTCCTATGAAATTTGCGACGAAATTTGCGACGGATAGTGTTCGTCGCAAATTTGCGACGAATTTTGCGACGGATTTTGCGACGAATTTTGCGACGGATGGAGTTCGTCGCAAATTTGCGACGAAATATTTGCGACGAATTTTGCGACGGATTGTATTCGTGGCAAATTTGCGACGAATTTTGCGACGGATTTTGCGACGGATTTTGCGACGAATTTTGCGACGAATTTTTTTTCGTCGCAAATTTGCGACGAAATATTTGCGACGGATTGTATTCGTGGCAAATTTGCGACGAATTTTTTTTCGTCGCAAATTTGCGACGGATTGTATTCGTGGCAAATTTGCGACGAATTTTGCGACGAATTTTTTTTCGTCGCAAATTTGCGACGAATTTTTGAATTTTCCGTCGCAAAAATTTGCGACGCGCTAGTTGCGACGGAATTTTTTCCGTCGCAAAATCCATCGCAAATTCGATTTGCGACGGATTTTTCCAAAATTTCCATCGCAAATTTCGTCGCTAGTTCAGTGTTTTTTTGTAGTGAGAGATACATGAATTCAAGATATAAATGAGCTAAAGAGATACATGAACTCAAGAGATATATGAACTAAAGAGATACATGAATTCAAGAGATACATAAACCGATGAGATATATGAACTGAAGATACGCATCTCATTTTGCTCACTTTTATTGATCTATTAGCCCACCATAATTACAACACTGTCTACGTCACAGAGATAAAGAGGTAGAGTTCAAAGAGGTCGATCGGAGTTGTGTTTCGGTTAGCAACCTAGCTGTTGTTTAATCGGTGATGCGGCGGAAGCGGATCGTAATTTTGCAATTAAGTCAAGAGCCGTAGAAACGATAGAGCAATAAAACAAGGAACAATAAAAAGGACACGAGAAATTTACGTAGTTCGGTCCGAATATCGAAACCTACATCTACGGAGAGAACTGGAAAATAATTTACTAATAAATCGAAGAATTACAGGAGTATAATCACTTACGCTTAAGGAATTCTCAATTCTAATATATACGTAATACCCATAATAGTTAATAACTCAACTCGATGGACTCTGTTTCTACGCACAAATATCTCCGAGCTCACGCCTCTCTTCGGGAGCTCTCTTCTCGCCTTGCTTTTTTACATTCACTGCGTTCCACCTTTTATAGATGAAAGAATGGAGAAACAATGGCGCCCATTTTCAGAAGCCATGCTTCTCCATGCAATTAATATTGGCATGTGCGTACGACCATGATGCACCGCCACAAGAAAAAATGACCATAGCTTCTGTCTTCCCTCCTTCTTCTTTCAACAACAAAAGGACAAAAAAAGCCCACAAAAGTTGACCAAAAATAGAGAGAAAGAGGACAGTTGCGCTCACTTCTTCCTCTACGGGCATGCATTCACATCGTGTGCATGCTATTAAGAGGAAGAAGAAAAATGGACGTGGAGACGTGCACATAAACTCATGTGCCGAAGATTTGTCCATCTTCATTCAACGCTCCACGATTTGTGCTGTTCTTGTTGAATGGTCCACGGATGTTCTTCTTCTTTCCAGAGTATTAATAAACGTTGCGCGTGCGGATTGAGTAAGCGTAAATAAACTCAAATTCGAGATATAATTTAACACTACCTTCCACTTGGGTCATCCGTGCATTGCTCACTCGAGGACCTGCAAAAGAACGTCTTTCACTCACCCGATGTAGATTGACGTCAAAATAAGAGTGCCTAGAAAGAAATACAAAAGATAAACGAAACTATGGTACCATTTTGTTTGTGTGAGCCAGGTGTAGAGATCTCTCTCAATATCTCCTCATCTACTCGAAAGTGGTCTCTGCTTTGGGAAGTCCTTAGTAGAATTCCATGCAATGAAGTTAGTCCCATCCAAACGTCTCATAAAAGCAACGGCACTGTTGAAAAACAATTTGCAAAAACCAAACTGGACCACCCAAGAGAGGAACACGACCTCAACGATGAAACTTCCCCTCCCGTCGGTAAATAGCAATTTCAGCAAGAAGCTCACTGGTGAGCAACCAGAAATACGGCTATTGTTCAAGAACTTCGAATCTACTAGCTTGCAAATTGGCCCTATGGTCAGAGGCGACAACGGTCGTCTTCAGACTTCTTTTCACCCTCAGTCGTCGGAACACGATCAGCTGACCGATGATGATGATAGACGGCGGTTGGAGGTGACGACCGCGTGATGGTAAAAAATGAAGTCGATCAACTATCATGGAGGTCCTCGCGCGGTGGCTGGTGAAGCAATATCTAAATGTGTCAATCCATCACTCCATCGTTGGAAGATGATAAGGTTTGTTAAGTTTTTTATTTTTATTTTTTCATCCAATTCGAGTTTGACCCATCCCTATTTTAGACTTTTTATTTGGCACTTTATTTGAATATATATGGATATCCCGATCCAGAAGACATTACCAAACAATGGATATGATAATTTGGACTCAAATCCGGATTATCAAATGTAGTCAAAAAGTCTAGCATGAAGGACAAAAATATTCACTACAATGACACACTTCCGGTCTCACTTAAGCACAAACTTGTATCACCTTGTAAAAAGATCAGGTCTAATTGACCTAAAATTTCATCACATCCTGTCAAACGTGGCAGCGAATCATTTCAGCAATAATCCCTCGCTAACGTATACCAAAGCTTTTCCTTCAACCGAAACTCCGAAGCAATGTCCTCCATTCAATCAGGACATTCTCAGCTAGTGGTAGAACTTGGCAAAGATTAACCCAGCATTGAAATAGAATGTAATGAGTCTGTCTCAATTTCTAAACAGTTATAGAACACTCTTGACACATCTCTAATTCCATCTCGCAGTGCATAGGTTTTTGGCTACTTACTCCGGATCTTTTCCAATGTTACCAAAGAATCCCTTCGCCAAGTTTCCGCGCCAGTCCTGAATTCCTCCTCCTATTCCAGCACTTTCTTGCTCCTCAATTCGCAGCTCCATCAATATTTAACTTGTGCTATCCATATTCACATTTTTTTCCAAGAGATGTTATAACAAGCGCCCTTCCTTCTATGTTCATTCCCTGCGCAAACAGCTGCAGAATTCTGCAACTTTGACAAGCCAATTGTTAGTAAAATTTATCTTCAGGATCAGAAACGGCTCATCACGTCGAATCTGAAGGCCCCCGAATAGCCATGAGGAGCAGCAGAGCATTTCAGAGAACATTTCCTCTCTTTTTTGCACTCCCTCAAAACTGCCATTGCAGCGCACCGGACTTTCCAGATCATTGAAAGAATTTTACGTGAAGTCCTGGAGGAATCGGAAGGCTACTCCATAACCATTTGTCCTCCTTGCAGTCTCTCAAGATATGCAAAACGTCTTCCTCAGCAATTTTTGGGTTTTTCTTTTTCCTATTTTTGTGCATCTTTCCTCATTGATGTGAGCTCAGTGCGTGAGTTTATCTCACCGTGAAGACAGGGAAAGAAATTTGTTAGAGGAGAGAGCAAGAGGTGAGGCGAGGCCCGCGCCTCGCCCAGTGGCCAACAAGCCTCACCAGCCACCGTGGGAAAAAAAATGAAAAGAAGGAAGAAAAGAAAAAAAAGAAAAAAGAAAAAAAAAGAAAAAAATTAATAAAAAATGTAAAAAATAAAATTAAAAATTATTCACGTCAGCGCTGGATGTCAAAATTGACTGGATGAATTGAATTGACAAAAAAAATGTTTAGAATTGAATTTCTACAAATACAATAGGTTAAGGGCTATCTCTAATAGGCTCCTGAGCTAGGCTTGGCTAAAGAGTCTATTACAGATCTCCAGTGATGGGCTAGTGGGCCGTATTTATGAATATGATGTTTTTATTTTTTGGGAAAAAACCATCAAAAACCCCAAATTTTGTCACTTGTAACATATTTACCCCAAATTTTTTTTGTGTCATGAAAAACCCCAAACTATACAACCTGTGATACATTTACTCCAATTTAATGTAGCCTAGGGCATTTTAGTCTTTTTCACCTTTTTTTTGTTTTTTTTCTTTTTTCTAGCAGGGGCTGCTCTCGTTGGCGAGGTCTCCGGCGACCTCGCCGCCGATGGCGAGGAACCCTCGCCTCGCCGGCATCAGGCGAGGGGGACCCTCGCCTCACCAACAGTAAATTGTAGCTAGTTTGGTGACAAAATAGAAATGTTAGAGTAAAAATAAGCAGTCAATTCAACATAAACATTAGTAGACTACAAACAATATTCAGAAATCCCCAATCTTTCAAACAAATGTTGCACAGAGATGCCAGCTTTGTCAAGATATGCAAAATCAATAGTCCGATTGTTCATAACCCCTCGAGCAAGCAGCAATTGATAAAAGACGTTGTGCTCTGTGCTTTTAAATAAACTTCCAGTGCTTGGCACGCTAGATACAATTCCTACTCTCATAGCAAAATTCTCAAAGAACTTTGCATCATCATCAGGAATCACAAATTTTGATGCACTGGTGGACTTAGGGCTAATATGAATTGATTTCTTGATAGAGGGATTGGATGGTTTCCCGACTTTCTCTTTATCTTTTCTAGAAGAAGTCTCTTTGGGAGTAGAACTAACCTGTTCATGATCAGTTCTAGAGCAAAACTGAGAATAGCTTTGGATAAGACTTGCCTCTATGAGAAAACCATTGTCTTTTAGACATGCATGAAGCACAGATGTGAGGCGTTGCTGCGTTTCAACTGTTCATATGCTTTCCATACCAGATTGATGTTTTTGAAATGAAAATCTATTTTACCGATGGGTTTTGGTGTAGACGAAGGCTAATGTTCTTGTTGAGTCGCTTTCGAAGGGCTTTGTTGATTGAACTCTGTATCTGAAATTTCCATGTACTCTGGTGACGTTGAAGACTTTGATTCTCGGTTGAGAATACGGGTAGATCGAATCTTGAAAAGCATTTAGATCAGGTTTAGAGCAAAAAGTTCTAATCTTGGAGAAGGAGAAAAGGAAGACTATGAAGCGTCGAAAGGGTCAAGAGTGAAAAGGGTTTGTACCAATAGGGTTTTATAAAGGGAGAAGGACGGTATTTATAATAAATAAGTCTAGTGTTTTGTCAACTTCAAAATTCATTAGGGGTTTTCCTCAACAAGTCTAGCGTGTGGTATTCTATCAAGCAAAAACTCAGGCATAATATCATGGCTCGGCACTGCATCAATGGCATTTTTAATGGTCTTAATGCAATCATATGCTCAAACAACATCAATTCCTGGCTCGAAATTGAAGTTCTCTCCATACTTGTGATGGAACATATTCAAGAATTTGGATCTGAATTCTCTATATGCCTGGTTTTTGGGACGGTAGGTGATTACGCCTATCGCGCCTTCGAGAGTCGAGGAGATTCCTGGATGTTCTACTGAAGTTAAGAGATTGGCAAATCGTTCTGCAGCGAATATCCAAGTAGAATCTCCATAGAAGAGTCCCATCGTCTTTGCTTCTTTGAGAAAATGAGCGCTTCCCTGCGACGACAATCCTAGAACAATAAAGATTGGAGATGCCTTTCCCTTCAGCTTCATTAATTTCTAGACACTTCTGCTCCGGTCGGAGATGAGAATGCTTGAAGAATCAGCTGCTCTTCTATTGTAGAGCCGATTTTTCCAAGCTCCTCCAACAAAGAATTTAACAGCTTGGAGTACGTAGTATCATATGCCTCCACCTCATGTATTATTGATACTCTTTTCCTGTTATAAGAACTAACTATATCTACAATGCATTTAATTTGGTCAGATTCATCGGTACTTATTCGAGACAGTGAAGGCCATAGAGTTTCCACCATCAATGACGGTGTTATGTGGTCTCTCACAAAGGATATGACTGGTACCTGAGATTGATTAGCAATTTCGGCCACTAAAGTTGCTCCCTCCCATGTCTCCAAGCCGATAACAACTTTCACATTCTTCCTTTTGATCAGCATTTCAGCTGTTGAAAGAGAAAAAAAAGGAAAATGAATATACTGTAACTTCAGGATTCAAAGCAATCTTCTTTACCAATTTCTTCTATTAATATCGCTTATTTACCCCTATCATTGGGTTCATGGAAGAGACTATTGCAGCTATTCATTCGCTATTGGAGATACATGTTTACAAGGGAGAACATCAATTTGCTGGTGTCATCGCAACCGTTCGTGCAAAACCTTAAGCTCTCAGCTATAGATCCACAATGCATATCGACTACTATTTGGTACGTATGGATTATTAGCCAAAACCCATTTTCTGCGCGAAATATCAAATGAGATGATCATTTAATTCCAATTTAACAAGATAGTTACGAGTTTTTTTTGGAAGAAATTGTAATTGAATCAAGCAGTTCATTAATAACTTTTAGAATGAATGATTTGACATAATCATTGGGTGTCTTAAATGCACAACTGCATTCTATGGGGTTATCATTGCGTAGTAATATTGCTAATCGTAGAAGCTTTAGTAAACATTCAGCACATGCAGAAAAATTGAGAAAATAAATAACAACAGGTACTTGATCTCATAGCAGACTTCGGGTGGTTTTTTATTACCGTATGCGGCAACTAAAATGTTACCAACAAACAAAGCAGAAATTATTGCAGGCATCAGCTACCAAATTGAGGAAGGGCAGCGAATGACTAACCGGCCGAAATTGCTTGAAGGGCCTTCGCGTGGGAGTTTATGTAATATGGCTTTATGTAATGACTTCCTGATGATAAGATGTTGTTCACGTCTTGGCATGCTATTTCGATTGCCATACGCATTTGGTCGCCGAGACGCGAGTCCAAATCAAGAATCATGCCCACTTTGAATGTGCTCCTCTCATCTAGTGTTTTGGAGGCTGCACTGGAGTAACTCGGGATGAGGAGCGGCAAGAGCAGGAGAAACAGCTTCGAAATGGACAAAATGTGTCTCGTACTTCTGCTCAATGAGGTTTGATGAAAACCCATCTCGAAAACCTGAATAACTCCTTAGAAGCTAAGGATACGCATGGCAACGATTTTATGCATGGGACTGATTTTGCTCAGAAATAATTCTTTTTTATTCTGTGTTCAAGAATAATTTCTAAGCATTTGAAAACGTTTAATAACTATTCAAAATTTCTATTCCTAAAATAGAAAAAGAACATAAATGCGTTTGATAACTATAGAAAATTTCTATTTCAATTTTTTTTTCAAGTGCTTTTTTAAACTTGGTATTTAATTCTTGTAAGCGAAGAAAACATGATATATAGTTGGTATAAACTCTTCCCTCTATCAGAGTGTATACCATATTTTGACTCCAAGGAAACTGTTTTGTCTCTCCGTGAGAGGCGTTAGAGTAGAAAAGAAGATGCCATGGCTACATTTCTTTTCAAAGTCATGGTTTAACCCTTTCAACTCTGATTGATTTTACCATCTTGAAGCCATAGCCAACACTTCAACCATGCTTTCTTTCTTAATAGTCATCACTACCGGTTGCGTCCAACCGATTCTCACCAGGGCAAATTGTTCCTCTTGCATTTGCATTAATTTGTACTCACTACTCTTGTGAATTTTCGCCTTCCTTGTGCCTTTGCGATTCACATTCCATTTCCATTGAAAGCACAGGCCAAAGCTTTCAAATGGGTAGAAAAACATTTTCTTCACACTGCCCTCCATTTAAAAGTAAAATTGATATGTGAAAAAAGTAGTATCCACTTGATTGCCACCTCTTTCTCGAATGCCTCAACACCCATATAACTCATAATCAGGACCCATAATCAGAGGATACCCATAGAAACGGTTGGATCCTCCCAATTCAATCATCATTTGCTAATTGATGCTTCCCCATACTTCGCCTTGAACATCTCGATGCACAACTAGTCCAATTGCCTGAGTTTATTATGACCTTTCATGCATTCTGCTATAGGAGACTGTGCAACATATATACAAACAATAACAACACCGGGAATACTTGTCCAATGACAAGAGTGGTACTTGAACTCAAGTCATGCGCACCCACATAATACACTGCTCCACTATTGTCCTTCACCTTGATGCTCAAAGAACCTGGAATTAGAATGGAAACATTATTGCAAATCCAAATATTAGGTGAGTGCTTGTATTGAAGGCTTAAAGATGAATCTGATCTAAATCCTTTTCCTTTTTTTCTTTATGGAGAAAATTTTTGTGGATCTTTTATTAGTTAAAACTTTAGGTATCACAAGGAAGTGTTGGCAGGAACTTATGTAATTCCAACTTCACCCTAAGCAACTACCTAAGCAATCTTGTATAAACAATTTTGACCAGATTAAAATTGCACCTTGAGTTACTAGATTTTTCATTGATCGACTCATGTCATACCATTAGTAAAGTACATGTAATGAAACAAAAGGAAATGACAAAAGTTGTAAAAACTATGGGATATGTCATTTTGTGACTGCATCACATGTTGCAAAAAGCTATTCAAATTGCCAGTCTAGACGGATGACAAAGCATCTAGCCAAAGAGAAAGACACATGTCAAATTAACATGTAAGAAAAAAAAAAGACTAGTCACTCCATGCACTAGACAAAAATGGAGGACAATGAATAACTGTCTGATCTATGACAAGTTAACTGACAAGACGTCAGTTATCCAAGATAAAGGCTTAAGTTATATATAGTGGAAACTTGCAAATGAATGTAAACAAGAGAGGCACACAAAAACTCAAAACACATAAGGATCATCTCCTATCGTCATCTAGTATTTAAAAATAATATTACAAAAGTCGGAAACATAAATTATGGAATATCGGGTAGATTGTAATCCCTTGCCATTTTATTTGCAATACTTTTCCTAAGCATATTTATCTCAGCTACTTGCTCATGTGATGTATCATCTACAACCTCCACTTCTCTAGCTCTAAACAGGTACAATGGATCTCTATAAAGGGAAAAGTTTTTGTCCATCTTGTCCTGATCACGAATGTAATTTTGGAGAGCACAACATGTAATTACAATAAGTGCTTGCTTTTTAATTGTAAATGGAGACATGTGTCCCAAAACAGTGAAGCGATTCTTTAATGCCCTGAATGACCTCTCAATGACATTCCTTAGTGAAGAATGTCTATGGTTAAACAATTCTATTGTTGTTCTTGGCTGTCTTCCACACTCCCTATAATCATTCAAATGATATCGTTGACCTTTAAATGGAGTTAAAAATCCTGAAAGTGATGCATAACCATAATCTACCATGTAGTATTTGCCTATAACATGGTATATATAAATTTGTTATGATATGCAACCATAATACAATCATAAAGAAAGTTTCTTCTAATGGACAAAGCAAATACCTAGTGATGGTCAAGGAAGTTGCAATCGAGGAGTCTCGAGTACTGTTGAAAGCACCTAACAATCGTTGGCAGATCCTTCCCACCTAAAATACATGAAAGTAAACTTCATATCAAATGAACAAACACATAGCATATTATAGGTGGTATTCCCTTTCTTGCCTTTAAATGGGACCTACTGAGACATAGGGATAGAAGCATTGATATGGGTGTTATCAATAGTACCTACGTTGCCTTGTGCATTTATGAAAATCTAATGTTATACAAGATTATCAACTACATGTATTTGATAGTGTAAACTCTAAAAATAAAAACCATACCTTGAAGTATTGTTCATGATTAGAACCCATAAGAATTTTCTGTGGGACAACATCAAAAGACGGTGGTTTGATAACCTCATTTGAGAGTTTGAGAATTGCTTTCAACACTATATTGAAATACTTGCTAATTATTTCTCCTGAACGTTGGAATCTCTTACAAAAAACTCTATTGGAGTTATTGTGACAAATCATAGATAAGAAAATCCCAACTTATTTATCTATCCTAACAAACCGACTATCTTTCAACCAACCTTTTACCCTCATTAATTCACATAAGTTCAGAAAAACATGTCTCTCCATCCTGAAGGATTCATATATTATATCTGAATATCCATAAACAATTTCCCTTATCCATTTAGGTCCTGATAGTCTGTTGTCCCTAATAGGTTCTTTTGTATGCATGGACATGTTCTCCGCGACGATGCATAACCATGCTATCAATATGTGAACATCATCATCATCTAAGAATTGTTCATTTGGATATATTTGCCCATTAGACACACTATTTTGATACCTATATCATCACACAAATACAAGAATATCAATATAGATTTGTAAAAAAAATCCAATTATAACCAATACCATAAGTTGTAGAGCGAAAGAAAACCAAACATATAAATAACACCCAAACAGTTTGTCGTACCCATGGCACCACAAACGTACAAGAGTCTCGAGATCAATGTCTTTAAAAATCAAATATCAAGTACTAAGATAAGTCATACAATCAAATGAAACCCCACGCAATCCACAGTACATTTCCGAACATCTACTAAAGAGATTGAAGAAGTGCATTTTTTCCATTCAGCTAGGGTTTTGATGAAAGCCTCTCTCTATGTGGCACTAATACGTGCTCGTTCCACTGCTTTTCTGTAAAGATTTGGTCCCAAGTCAAGCATACTAAGTAGGTTATCAATGACAGCGGATACGGAGAAGGGGTACACATGTGGTTGTGTGACCCGTGAGGTGGTAGAGCCACTCGCAGATTGACTTGTCTTAGTTTTGATAAGCTTCTATATAGCTTTACAAGTGTTAGCAATGCAAAATGAGGTATTCTTGCTTCTCCTCTTGGCATTTGGAGTCCTATCCAATTTGTGCTTGTCATGAATTGGATCAGCACTATTGCCAGATGTAAAGACTGTTTTATTTATGTGGTGATCACTTAAGTCTTCTGGATCACCGTTTGCATTGCCACCACCATTGTCACCTTCCTCTGACACCGTCAATTCTTCGGCATTTCCTATGGCATTATCCCCGGTAACATATGTACCACCAAATACAATACACAGCTCAGGATACTAGGAAAATCCATCATTCATGAATTTTGTTCACTCACTATTGTGACATCCTAATTTTTGGTGTCATTCTGAAAAAAAAAATTAAAAAAAAAGATAATCAGAATATTCCTTGAATATTCTGTCCGAAATTCCTTTTTATTAGATCTTCTCCTTTTCTCTCTTCATTCTCTTCATCTTCTCTTCTTCTCTTCTTCTTCTTCTTCTTTCTTCTTCATTTTGGACGGATCGTGGCCACGCAAGTGGAAAATTAGCTCGACTTTCTACAATTCTTCGACAAGATCATCCTCGAGGCAAGTAGATTCTAATTCCTCGACCTCGCGTTCATCTTATCGCCCGAGATAAATGATTTTTGGCCTTTTATGATGGGTTTTGGGTCTTGAGTTGAAAAGTTCAGAAAATCTTTGACTTTTTGGTTTCCCGAGGATGTACGGGTGTCGGGATATCGTGTGATGGTGACGGATCGTTGAAAACAAGCTTGGATGGCTCGAACGAGACATGTTAAGGTCATGTGTAAGTTGGATGATGAAATTTTTACTATGTTCCTTTGATTTTCTAGTCGTTTTTGGTGTTAGTCGAGTGTCGGGATGACACATGGTGAATTTGAATGGTTGTATGGAGTCAGTAAGGGTAGCCGTGGTTTGCGTTGAGCCGAACCGCATAACGGCATGTGGTGGCCGCAGAATAGAAAGTAGCGTAGGGGTGGCTCATGGTGTGGGATGGAGGTGTGAGGAATGCCTGTGTTGTAGGCTGACGTTGGTCGTGACTAGCCCATGGACGGCGACGACGTGGTCTCGTGCCAACTGAATCGTGTGATAAAGGATAGTTCATATGAGATGGTAATTTTGTGCACGATGTTGTTATATTGCCTATGCTTTGGATTGTATCGTTGATGTCTCAGTTGATTTAATATGCCCCATATGTGGATTGTTATTCATATGTTTCTGTTAGTATCATTTGCACTCATCATATCATAATTGTGAGAAAATGAATGGTGAGGACCATCAGTCTGCACGCCGATGATGCCCGGCGGGAGTATCGGGATGCCCAAGTACGAAAGGCTTGGTAGCCATCGGCCTGCGCGGTGACAATGCCTCGGAGTGAGATGCCTGTGGTTGGTATACCATGGAAGTCTGGTCTGTGCATTGGAAGTTATCCACATGGGTCGGTCTGCGTGTCGATGTAACCGTGGTATGGGGGTGGATATTTGATAAGAGAATTGGAATAATAACTGGCATACAACATGCACTGCACCTAATTATTGCATTTGCATCATTCCTCTCATAAATGACGTTTACATCTTGTGGTGATTTGATGATTCGTATTGTCGATGTTTTAGTTATCTATTTGCTAAACTTTATGCTTACTCCCGTGGTTATTTATTTTTTCAGATTAGTAGATACGCCATTTGTTCCTCCCGCTACCTATAACACTCATTATGTAGCCCCTGTTGATTTTACGTTCCATTGAGAAGATGTGACCTTTCCTGAGTTTCCGAATATTGTTTTTGTATAGTTTGTGTCCACACTGTGGGTTGACGGCTTTGTGCCAGGGTTAGATTCGTACCGTTTTGTTGCGTTGTATATCCGCTGCCAAGGACAACTTTGGGGACCGCTTCCATTTCTAGATACTGACTCAGACTCATGGTCAGACAGCGATCCTGATACGAAGGAGTAGTTGGGGGACCAGATAGACGACTTTTTAAGATACCATGACCCATATGACTGACCTTTTTGGATAGGGTCATATGGTTGTTGGAGCAGGGGAGCATTTGGGAGTGGTTGTGTAGGTGGAGTAGTGTACCTAACCTCCCAGGGGCGACTTATCTTTTGATTTGTATATTTGTACAGCTAGTTCGCTCGTACCCTGACTCTAACCTTGTGTATATATATAAAGGTATTTACCAGCGTGTGCTTGTGTATGTTTCTAAGAAAAAAGATATTTTACATTCTTGTTTCATAAATATTGATAGCTTCGGCATGCCTATATGGATTATTTGACCCCTTGTCGCTAGTGGTGACGGCCTGGGACATCACACTATTATCCTGCAATTTTCACAATAATGACATGTCAACAACATAATCAAACATTTTAAAACTTATATCTACAATGACATCAAAATAATCAAAAGTTAAAAGATACCTTGATGTGAGATTCCCAAATACTTGGATCGTCGACAACTACAGTTTTATTCATATTATCCAAGCCAAATCCAGATTGCAAAAGAAACTTCTTAAAATTACCATGCTATTTTCTCAGTTTGTTCGCCTTGTTCTTTAACTGAAGTAGGGTATATTGGCATCATGATTGTTTAATGAATTTAGCCCATATATTATTCCACCCAACTTTGTTGTAAGTGCAAGAGGTGCAATTTCCCTTTTTGACCTTCTCAACCAACAAACTTACAAATAGGTTGGTTAAAGGCTCGGTCCACTTTGCATTGAATATCTCTTTCTGAGATGCCATGTAACCTTGATAGGTTGAGAATAATATAAGTCATGCATTAAATCAATAACATAGTCATGTAGAAGTTACGAGCAATACACGCAACCATTCTCAAGAGAAGCAGCAGCACGAGAAAATAGCACAATATTCATGCTTCAAAAGATACCCATTGTTGAAACACTTGGAATATGATGATGAAGACAGAGGATTGCATATTAGGACCTTATAAAAGATAATCCTGTTAACAAGCTCACACAGAATATCACCAATACATGACCATTGAGATGGATAAATAATGCAATTTCGAGAATTTATCACGTCCACCATTGTTACGGAATGGCCATTGCAAAAGCAGTAAAACATGTATTTTGTACACAACACCATGTCTTGTAAAACAAGCTGAGACAGTCATGACTGTAGTTTAGCAGGAGTGGTTAAACTCCCCAAAAGGTGAGATTTTCTGGTCATCTAAGAAGTTTAGCAGGAGCGACTGAACTACAGTCATGACTGTAGCTCAGCAAAAGCCGAGATGGATGAGGGCAGCACTCGCTCGAGCCTCGTTGTCGCCCAGATCGGCGAGGGCAGTGCTCGCTCACGCAAGCCCTTGCCCAGATTGACGATGATTGCTCGAGCGAGTGCCACGGCCCTCGCCGATCCGGGCGACTGCATCCCTCCATAGTTGCAAGTCATCAGCAACAACTTACCTCAAACAAGAAGGAGCAGCCTCGTCGGTAAGGGAGCAGCTACTGTGAACTCCATGAGTAGAATGAGCTTTGGGTAGGAGAAGAAACTAATTCTGCCTTGTTGTTTTTTATTCTTTTTTTTTTGTTCTCAGAATCAAAAAGTTATTCTTTTTTTGCTTCTTGATTATGTTCCAAAACTGATTTTGAGAACAAATTTTTGCAAATTTGTGATTAGGAAAAAAAAGTTTACCAAAAACATTTCTGTTCCAAAATTGATTGTGGAAACAAAAGAACGGAAACTTTCACTATTTGGCAACTTGCCAAACGGGCCCTAAAACAATTGTTTCATATTGCTTTGCAAATAATTGGTTTGTGTTTGCCATAAAACCCATTTCACATTTCTTACCTATTTATAGTGGAGAGACAGAGACAGAGAAAGAGAGGCATACGTAAGTGCAAAGGAAGTAATTTTCCAAGAAAATAGGGACAGGAAGATGGTTGCATGCAAATTTACGTCGGGTTATATGTGGTGCGCTTACCAAAAAGTTACTGTTGATTTGGTCTTTCCAGCAGTAGATTTTTTTTTTTCCGGAAAGTCTTTCTTGGACCGAAGCGAAGAATCAATGGCGAGTATTCTTGTGAGGAACATTCTCTGATTCTTGTAAGACTTGTATTTTCGGGAACTTTGAGAATAGACCAAGTCAAGTCACTGCTTTGTTGGGATGGCATTAGGATTACATTGGACCCAAATTTTCGAAGGACAGACTCTTCTCATTCCCTAGAATGCTGTGAATGGTTCCAACTTCTTAGCGATATGGTAATATTCCTACTATACTAGAAGATTCCGGCTCTTGTTACTGTATTCTAGATTCATCAGTCCTGTCTATTCAAATTAGTAAGGATTTCGAAGCGTGGCTTGCAGGGGTGTAGGGGTGCTGTTCTCACGCCCTGTAACCCCGTATCGTTCTCATCTGATGGACCGCTGGATTTGCGCCAGGTATCCATCAAACCCCCACCCAAAGAGACCTCTCGCTCTCCTCCCTTCTATCCTCTCTCCTCTAGCCAACCAGACGGTCCAAACCTTCCTAAGATGCACAGGGAACTCCGGCCGCCATTCTTGCGCTCGTGCCACCACCTCCGATCCTCGCACCGCCGCTCATCCGTCCATCGGGGCAGGGCACGGTATATCAGCCAAAGGGAGAGGGAGGAGAAAGAAGGGGAAAGTAGGAGATGGAATCCACGGGTGGGATTTCTCTGTACTCGCTAGCACTTCTTCCGTAGTTGTAGACATGGAATACGTGTAGGGGAGAGTGGCAAGTGAAAAAGAATTTGTAGCTGTTCTAACAATTTTAGAAAAGAAAATGTGCAAAACAAAGAATTTGAACCAGAAGTGTTTGTCATGTCAGTCTCAAAATGACAATTATGAAATGTTATCCGGCAAGGATTAGTAATAATCTATTGAAATCGAACTATTTCAAATTATCAACTAAAAAACATGTGTTGTATATGTTATTAAAAAATGTTTGAAGGTTCTGCGCAACAAAATAAAGCAGCGAATTAAGCGGTTGAATGCTTATCATGCATCCATAAGACTAGATAAAATACAAAATACAAAATAGTAATGACCGATTTGTAGTACTTTTATTAAAAAAAATTGCGACTTGAAGGCGTTGCACTTTAATCATGTTCATAGGCGACCACCTCACAACTACACATTACACAACCACCTAGAGCGTGTGCGGCGACGGCGATCACCCCATGGTCGATGATGTGAGAGAGAGAGAGAGAGATTAGGAAGATTGCTGTCGAATTGGCAGCCACCACCATCATAGTAACTCATCTATGACATAAATAACTCCGTTTATAAGATAAATAAGTTAATTACAGAGTAAGAATTACCAACTTCAAGTGGAATGTAATTTATTTACTTAATTATAAATTCATACTTAAAATAAAAATGTAACAGTGAAATTAATAACTCACCAACATAATTCTGCTTATAACTTAGTTAGTTACCAATAAAGCAAGAAACTTGCTATTGGAAGTAAAGTAGAAGTTAGTAATTTATATCGTTGGGTAAGTTACTGATAGTTGACCGGACAAAAAAGTTACCAATCAATTTTACTTACTAATGATATTGGAGATTTACTAGCACTTTTTTAATTTCGCCAGAACTATTGAACCAGCCTAGCCTAGAAGCCATACGTGTTCATCATACCAATAGTTGCTGCAATCAATTCTACAGTTTACCCAAAATTGGAGAACGGTTCAAAGTAAAACCAATGAAGGGATTTCAAACCTCGAATAATCCTAACCAATAATCTTGCTCATTACACCGTTGGTATGAAAACTGAATACAGTTACTTCATTGTCCGTAATAGTAATAAATGATATCAGGGTATGAATAAATTAGGGCAATGTGGCAAAAAAGGGCACGTATTTGTAGAGGTACCGTGTCCTCATAATTCTTCACCGTTTGATTGAAATTTAACAGATCTTAGCGGTTCGACAGATCTCAACTTGGACGGTCGTGGTTTTCAGCTTTTCAATTCAACAGTGAAAAGCTCACGCGGCGAGGTGCTTCCTAAGGACCATATCTGTATGTATATTGTAGCTGGCAAATTCCCTTTATTTGCCCACATCATGTGTGCTAATTTTGTGGTGCAGCGGGGAGAGAAGAAATAGTTTTTGAACCGAAGAATATACACTCCTTCATCATCGTGCCCTGAACTATGTTACAGCACTCTTAAGTTTTCGTCACGAAATGCTCAAATCCTGACTCATGCCGTCACCATTGCTAACTTCTTCATGAACCTGACGGCTCCTCCGCGTGCAGAGACATGCCACTAGCAAACAAGCTGTGGAAGTGGCGATGGTGAAAGCGTAGAGTGCCCAGAAGCTGTCGAGGCCCAGCATCGGTGTCTTGCCAGTGTTGTTCCTCATCGAACACTCCCGAGGAAACCACTTGTCCTCCAACCTTTTAATCTCGCCGGTCTCCGAAAGCTTCAAGATGGCCTGGGAGAAGTTCGCTGCCAGCGGAGAGCCTTTCGGGAACACCTGCATGCACAGAGAACAAGGCCATTTGTAACTATATGTCGGCACAGATTCTTTCCTTTTCGCAAATAATAACCCAAAATGGACTATATCATCTGAACCTGCATTCATTTTTTGGGTTCCTCCATGGTTTACATCGGCCATGGACCATGTAATATTTAGTCGTGAGCTTTAGAGGTCAAATGCATCGCACTTGCTGCTAACCGGTGATTTGGACAGGTACAATGCTTCTGCGACTTGGTGGGTATGATGACATTGCACTAAGTCCCACTAGTAAGCTCGTTCCTATTCTTTCGTACCATTTTCATGGGTCCAAACTCGAAACACATGGATCAAGTCAAGTCCCTAAGAAGACACGCAAGTTCTGGCTCCACAATCTATATCTTACTCTACTGGGACTTGGTTGGATACTCATGCTCCTTATTCTTTGTGGGCTAGCTTAAAGAGATGCTATGCACAAACATAGGATGCTATAAAATACTCTGAAAATTTGAGTTTATGTAGAATGACGGCAGATACTTACAAAGCCAAGACCGCCAAATCTGTAGTTCTCATGAGTGACAGCATATCCATCGCAATACTTGGCGAGGAAAGCTCTCTCATACGGGTATTCCAGAAAAAGAGCAGCAATGTTACCGCTTGTGAGTTGATCTCCGTAGCTTGACCTGTTCCTTAGACCGATGATAATGTCCTTTGAGAAATTAAGTTTTTTATTCAGATAGTCACAGACGAAAGATGCAGCGTCACAACCCACTCTTGCTTTGGAAATTCTAAGCCAATCCATGGTGGTCACAGTCGGTTTAAGTTCTTGAAGAGTGAGCATTGAAGTGAGGCTAGCTGTGTAACTCTGTGTTGAGATCAATGCGACGAAGAACCAAATCACCAATACGATCCGCGTTAAGTTGTGGTTGATTCTCTCCCCTGCAAAGGTAATAACTTACTTCCTTCCTTTTTTCTTTTCGTTTGAAAGTTTGGTCTTAAAAGAGTGTACATGGACGATAATCAACAGTGGGAAGTTACTTACTGTGAGCAAAGAAGAGAGATGAGCAAGTGAACCAAAGAGCAGTCGAGAGCTGATTAGTCCGAGAGCCTCTGAATGCTGGATTGGTCGGATGCTCCAGGAACCAAACTACTAACATTGTGTATATAAGGATGCCTCCAGAAGCAACCCACATGGTTGGAGTGAAAGGCTTCATGAAGATTAATGCCCTGTCTGAGTCTGGTTTTGCTGGAACTATCATTGAAAGCTCTGACTCTATGAATGGTTGTGTGAACTCGACATACTGTGAGCGATTAGCTAGAATAGTTATATCACCAACTGCAGCATCGTAGGTCTTCCATCAATGTCACACCATGAGCAACATTAAAATGATGCATTTTAGTAATTAACACCAAAATTACACCATCATCCAAGCAAAACATTACTACTAAAACGTTGAGACCCGATGGTCTATGGATGCAGAGTGATACAATCTCGTGAGTTTGTGAAATAAACCTGTTGGTTGTTGTAATGTGCACATGCTTTGCTGGTATGTGTATCGGAGAAAGTACTAGTGGATATTCTAAAATGCAGTGAATAATCATTGAGGAACAGAGATGATGATGTGGTACCTTGTCATAAACTTTGTTAACCAAGTCCTCGTATGTTCCTTCATGAGGTAGAAACGTATAATTCAAACCCCGAGGACGCGCCTTCTCGAAAATATCTATGCAAAACCCAGCGTACGTTGCGTTCCCAGTTACGCCATCTATTTCCTCCTTCATAAATTTACCAAAGGGAGTTGGACGAGGAATTCCAATCACCATTTGCGGGATATATCTTCTATGGGTGTTCGATGTGTCTGAATTTGCATAGGCACTTGTCCTTTGACTTTGTTTCTGTAGAAAGCTCCTTGAAAAACCGAAGTTGGGAGACCAAAGCTGAAGCTCTCTAATTTCATTTCCATTGACACCTACAATTTGGAATTTGGCTTGACCTCTCAACTGACCTTTCTCAAATTGTATTACCCCGCTCAAACCAACCAGTCGAACACTCGATATCCTGTCAAGCAAAGGGGTAATGTCATTAGTTGGCAACGCATCTATGGCCTTTTTAACCGTCATGAGGCAATCGTATGCCCGACTAACATCTATGCTTTGCTCAAAATTGAAGGTCTCTTCATGCTTTTGATGGAACTTATTCAAGAATTTGATCTTGAAATCTCTGGACGCATGGTTTTCAGGACTGTAGGTGACTAATCCTATTGCGCCTTCCATGGTGGTTGAAATTATTGAGTGTTCTACTGAAGCTAAGAGATTATTGAATGGTTTTTCAGCAAATATCCATATTGAATTTTCATTGAAGAGTCCTATCTTCTTTGCTTCTTTGAGAAAATGGCCACTTGCACGAGATGATAACCCTAGGACAATAAATATTGGGGATGCCTTGCCCTTCAGTTTCAGTAATTTCTCTCCAAAAGACTTTCCCACGCTTACCGAAGATGAAAATGTTCGAAGAATTACCCGGTCCTCTATCTTGGTGCCGATCTTGTCGAGCTCTTCAGATAAAGAATTTAACAGCTCAGAGTAGCTAGTATCATATGCCTCCGCCTCATATAATATTGTGACTCTTCGTCTATTATAAGAACTAACTATATCTGCGATGCATCTAATTTGGTCGGACACGTTGGTACTCATGCGAAACAGTGAAGGCCATATAGTTTGTGCCAGTAACGTTGGCGGTGCGTGGTTTGCCGCAAAGGATATCACTGGTACCTGAGATTGATTAGCGATCTTGGCAACTAAAGTTGCTTCCTGCCATGTCTCTAAGCCAATAATAACTCGCACCTTCTTCCTTATCAGCTTTTTAGCTGTTGGAAAGAGTAAGAAGTAAAATGAAACTAATAAATTTCAGGATTCAAGGTAATGTTCATCATCAATTTCTTCTATTTATATTTCTTATTAACCCCTATTAGTTGGATTCTTGGAAGATATTAGTGCAGCGATATGATCATTAAGAGATATATGCATACAAGGAATAACATCAAGTCATCCTGTTAAACAATTGTTTAACAGCAGCTTAAGCTCTCAATTAAGACAGATCTGCAGTGTTTGCTCTAAAAGTGGCCTTTATGTAGAACTTTTTAAGATCTATACTGCTTGACATTACTTATTTTTATGAACATGCATAATAAAACTTGAAACACGTCAAAGGCACCAATACTATATGAATCAGTTTCCAAGTTTTATTATGAGATTATTTCGTTATGCTAATCTCTCAAAGGTGTGGAGACTTTTAACTTATATTTTTTTACTTTTATTAGAAAATTCAAATACAAAAAATTAAACTATTATGTGGAGGAAGACTACAAATATATAAGGTCTATGTAAAACTTGTAGAGATGTGTGATTTTTTAACACCCCCTCTCACTTGTGTGCAAACCAAACTATAAGAACAGCACATGGAATTGATGAACATGAAACCTCACACGCATAATAAACTTAGGAGAAATCTTGTTGCTCCAATACCATATTAGAAAGTCCAGTTCAAAAAATTCAAATATTAAGTAGAGGAAAATTACATGTATTTAAGGCATATATAAAACTCGTAAGCAATCGATGAAGACATTTAACAACTATTTTTAATCTTGTGGTGCATGCACTCTGCCTTTCTTTCGATCTTAAGCACTTGAAATTTCGCAATGTATCGACGTTGACACATAGATTGACATATAATATGTTCGTAATGTTTTAACACTTGAATAATTTTAAGTTTTGATGGGATAGTCAAAAATGCTTTTGGCTTTTTAGAAGTCAAAACAAACAAAGTCTTTCTATTTTGTCTTCATACGTAAGTCCTCTGCTTATCAAAAGCGAAAGGCTCGTTTTTCTGCATGGAATATGGACAAGAAGCATATGCCTTTGGAAAGGCATACGCAAGGAAAATATTACTAGTATAACCGTGAGTAATTGGAGATGTAATGAGAAGTTCTACAAAAGCTTCTTTTAGTGAATGATATATCAAGATACTGGCGTCTTATACACTCACCTGGGTAAACTAAGGGTGTCATTTTGAATTTTCTCAATCTAACAATATCCAAATTTCTAATTTTTTATGCAACATACCAAGAAAAGTTTAGAAGTGGACTTATATCGACAGGTAAATTTACCTATAATTTTTTCAGGGTTGTTTTGGAAATTTTGATAATACTTTGAATATTGATGGGAAAGTAATTAGTACTGTGCAAACGGTAACTTTGTGGGAATGATGAACCTGCCGAAATTGCTCGAAGGGGGTTTGTGCGAGAGTTCACGTAATGTGGCTCTATGTAATAACTTCCTGATGAGATGTTGTTGGCGTCTTGGCATGCTATTTCTATCGCCATGTGCATTTGGTCGCCGAGACTCGAGTCCAGATTAAGGATCACGCCGACTTTGAATGGTTTCCTGCTATCTGTGCCTTTGGTCGCTGCCCCGGAGACGCTGGGGAGGAGGAGCAACAAGAGCAAGAGCTTCGACATGGCCAAAATGGGTCTTGTACTGCTGCTGCTGAATGAGCTTCGAAGAGGTCCCATATTGCTTTGTGTTTGTCATATAAAGGACTCAATTCGCGGTTCCTACTTATTTATAGCGCAGAGAGAGAGAGAGAGAGAGAGAGAGAGAGAGAGAGAGGGGGTATTAAATGAGTAGTTGCCATGAAGTGATTTTCCAAGAAAATCGAATGGGAAAATGGCTGCATGCAACGTACGGGTGGGAAAAGGTCAAAGTCAATTTGGTCTTTCTTGGACTGACGACAAGACTTAATGTCATTACTCCGAGGGGAGGGAAGAGGAGTTGTTACATGCTTGATGATGTCAGGATTGGTGCTTGTCTCGTTACGAGATATTGTCCGCTATGACTTGCAAGCCTCGTAATGCTCTCGTGAGATGAGGAATGAGTCTTCTCAAAAGTTACAACCATTCTTTTGATTGAAGAATTGTATTCAAGGTCTGATGATTTCCCCATTGATTGAGAGTAAAGGCTCGCCACTTCTCACGAAGGCCCTTCGATGCCCCCTGGTCAAAGCGGACAATATCGTATAACAAGGCGCACACAAATCCTAATATTAATGTTTCTAAACTGAATCTGAACCATTATATTTGGTGAGACTGTATAAGAGATCAACAGAAGACGCGGAAGTGGCAACAGACCCAGAGGTGGCCCTCGACCTACTCAGTTTATTCTTTTTCTACGTTGTAAGAAACTTGTATAACTACATTTTATGTACGCTTGAAATATGAAATTTTTGTGGCATTGTAGGCTTTGACCGTCACTATCTTTCTAAATATACATGACCGGCAGAACAAATTTTTTTCTTTTTTTATGAAGAGAAGCCCAAGCCAACTAATCTCATATCAAACTTGGTGAAATAAATTTTAAACTCATATTAAGTAGGAGAAAGCAATATTATACCGGTAAATGTATATTGGAACAGATTTTAATTTTCCATCCTATCCATTTTGAACAACTGATCGATATTGTAATGTGGCTCCCTTCAAGATTCGAATCCACCCTTCTGAGGGGAAAATGTGAGCGTGTCAAGTGTGTCAAAATACATTTAAATCATCAAATATATGATGCGTTTTACTTGACATTCATTATATCCAACGGTCCAAATGCATTTTAAGGTGTATATTCCACTCACCTGGTAATTTATCATTAAATGAAGCTTCTAAGATTCTCTTGGACTTTGAAGATAGACCAAGTAGTATTTTGCTTACTAAACGTTGCCCTCAAATTTTCAAAGTACACAGTCTCCCCATCCTAGAGCTTTGTTCACGTTAAAAAGCTTTGGTTAAGACTTTTCAAAGATGGTATTCCTACTATTCTAGAAGACAGGGGGTTGGTATTTTATATTAAGATTCATAGGTCACTCGTGTCAATTCAAATCTCTTGAATATCAAAGCAGGTAGATTGACTTTCCATTGACTCCACTTAACAAAAAAACAAGAGTATTTCTCTTTGAAATCTGTTCTCAAAAGTAGACTTTTGTTTTTCTTTTCTTTGCAAGCTCTTTTTAACGTTATTTTCGTTTGAACTTTGTTAACAGGAGCACTTGTTGAACACCTCAATAAAAAAAATTGGCAATTCTAATACATTGTCGTTCTCGTATTATCTATAGAGAGAATTGAAAATAAAAATAGTTCTTTATTATTAAGTATAGTTAACAATATCTCGAGAGCGCTCATTAACAAAACTCTTTTATTTTTCATGTAAACACTTCTAAAAGGATATGACTTGAAAAATTTTGGGATACAAACAAGGAGTAGTGACGCCAATAGTTCTTGAACTTTTCCCCATAATTCAATGTCATCCTTGAATTTTTTTTTTTTTTTGGTTTAATGTCATCTCTTGACAGCTTATTCCGGTCCTTCTGTTAAGGATCTAACGAAATTTGCTGACATGGCCTTTAAAGTAAATGACATATAATTTCTTTGTTAAATTTCTTCCTTGAATATTATTTACTTGTTTAATTTCATCCTTAAACTATTATATTTGGATTCTTTATCTCTAACAGCATCCGCTTAAGCATGTGATGGTCATAAAAAAATTTTCAAGATAAACCTCAATAACCCTTTTTTTAGAAGTAGTAATTTTCGACACAACTCATTGACAAGACATACACACTAGACTTGTATGTATGTATAGAAAATTACGATGAATAATAAAAAATGTCATGTATGATTTGACTTTTTACCCATTCATGACATACTTGAACTCGTTTAGCTTGGCAATTTAAATTATTCCGTATGTTAACATGTTTATTTACATTTATGGATACTTAATGTTGTAGAAATTGTTGGCAAAGATGAAAAAAAAGAACAAATGTATTAGGTGGGCAAGCACTATTGGATAATTCCGTACCTCAGAGTACGAAATTCATCGTAGGCTTTAACAGCTATCCTCCATGATACAACAAATATTCCTCTCCGCACTAAATTAATAGAGGGAAAATGAACAACAACGTTATACATATAAGAAGCTTAATCTTTATGCCTAAGCAAATGAACTTTAGTAAATCTAGAATAATCATTAATAAAAGTCACATGATATTGTTTACCTCCTCTAGTCATAGTTTGTTTTAGATCACTTAAATCAGTATGAATTAAATTCTACAATTTGGCTTCTCTATTTATAGAAATACAAGACTTTTTAATTAATTTTGTTTCAACACATATTATACATTTAATAAAACATGTATTTATATCCCTAGAAATTAAACCTTATTTTTGGATTTTCTTATTATAAGAAATACTAACATGTCCTGATCTACCGCGCCACAAATCAATAGATTCAACCAAGTAAGTAGAAGAAGTAGTATTTTCATTGATAACATTGGAACGTTAAGAACAAAAAAGTCCTTGATTACAATAAGCATTTCCCACAAAGACATTATTCTTTATCATTACAATCTTGTCAGATTCAAATGACACTTTCACCCCAACCTTTCCCAAAAGAGTTACAAAAATTAGGTTTTCCCTTATATTAGGGACATAAAGTACATCATTCAAAGCCAAAGTCTTGCCAGATGTGAGTTTGAGAAGAACTTTCCCTTTTTCAAGAACTTGAGCAATTCTCTAATCACTAAGATAGATAATCTATTCTCATTCTCCTACTGGAGTGCTGGAGGAAAATGCATTTTTGTTTGCACTAATATGCCCGGTAGAACCTGAGTTACCACCCATTTTTTTCACATTGGCCACACTATTGGCTTAGGAAATGACCACATCATTTATGTCATTAGAGTCATCAGCTTCAATTAGGTTAACTTTTGATTTAGCATGATTGTCATTTTCCATTATTCTCTTTCTGCATTGCGTTGCATGATGACATGATTTACCATACACAAACAAAGAATCTTTCTTTTTTAAGGTGGGGTGAGCAATATTGGGTTTGTAATCAGGTCTTTTGTTATTTCACTTGTTTTGGTGATATTGATGTTTGGCTTACACCAAATTTGCCCTCATAGCAATCTCCTTAGCTTTGGCAGCCTTGATCTCCTTGTGGGTTGTGTCTCAATGAAGACATACACGACTAGATTGGCCAGTAACAATTGCTTTTCTTTGTGCTTGAATTATTTCTTGTAGTCATTCCAGTGTTCTGGTAGCTTTTCAATTAGCAACCTCACAATAAATTTTTCCTGTAAATTAATGTTTTATGCCTTCAAGTCTTCCACAACTTGTGATATTCATTTATCTGTGTCTTGATCTCCTTATCATTAGACATTTCCCATCAATAATAATTCGATCACGAACTTCTATCTATCCACATCTTCAACAGTGAACTTTGTAGTCAAGGAGTCCCAATTTGTTTTGCTTGTTTTGTACACGTAGTAAATATCAAACAACTCATTAGAAAGCGTACTGATGATAGTTGTGTGCCTACACACACGTATCCATTGTTCTAGCAGCTTATAATGAGTTAATTCAGCTTTCGTTAGTGCGAAAGCCACTCCATGTACATCTAGGATAGAGAAAAGTCTTTCTTGCCACCTTTTGAAGTTGTTGCCATTAAAAATTTCAGTCTTTGATATGTCAGGAAATGGTTTAGCATAGGACATACGTGGTAGTGGTGGTAACCCAACTGGAGCGGCGGAGATAGAGGCATCAATGGTGGCGATGGTGGAATTGACAATGGTAATGGCAACAGTTACAGCTTGGGTATCCATAGGACTTATCCTCAAGACTGTTGTAAAAATTGTTGGAAAAGATTTGAAAAATAAGAATATATGTCTAAAGCGTGCAAGCATTGTCCTTAAAAAAATATATATTTACCCTCAGATTACGAAATTCATTGCGACAGGCTCTAACTGCTATCCTCCTAGGATACAATAGATCTTCATCTTTAGTCCGCACTGAATGAATAGAGGGAATAGAAACAATAACGTTATATGTGCCCAAGTGGCCGTTGTTCCCATATGAAAATCGGGGAGGTGGGGTGCGACATCCCGAATTTCGGCCCATTTTTTAGATTTATAAAATGCGTAATTTGTCAGTGTGCTTATAGTAAAATCTCGCCCGGAAACTAATCACTCCCGGTTATCATTTTAAATTAGAGATTTCGCTAGAATCGCACTCGATCAAATTTGGCCGTTATTTAGACCTCGAACTTGGCAGTCGATTTTCGGGAGTATTAGGACGAAATAAATCGGACGGTGTCAATATTATCGTAGCCAACGTTGAGATTGTCAGGAATAATGGAAAAAGGGGAGTTTTTGACCGAGTGCAAATTTGGACTAGCAGATCTCCCTCGTTATAATTTGGTTTAATTAATTTAGCCTTTGTCCCTTTTTATATGCGAAGTTTATTTTGGACCAGTAGATCGTTTTCAATTTTGAATTTGGGCCATCAGATCGCATTTAATATTTGAATGAAGTTTTTTTTTATTATTTCTCTCTCTCTTCTCCTTCCTTCTTCTTCTCTTTCTTCTTCCTTTTTTTTTTCTGCTTTGGTCTTCTTCCTCCCCGACGAGCCGCGTCTGGACTCCACTCCGCCCGACGCCGCCCCGCTCGTCGCCAGTTTCCGCTCGTCGCCACCGCGCACCGCCCGACCATTGCTGCCACCCTGTCGCAGCCACCACAGAAGCCCCCACTCTCTCTCCTCCTCCTGGCCGACTGGATCTGCTTCACCTTTGCCCAGCTCGCCGACCGCCTGGGCTCGCCAGACCACCGCGTGCCGCGCCATCGCCGGCCAGCTCGATCGTCGCGTTGCGCCATCCATCAGCCGTCGCCCCGACGTCGCCTTCTCCTCCCTTCTGCACGTGCAGCAGCGAGCTCGCCGCTACTGCCCTTCGCGCTCGGCTGCCGCTGTTCGCCGGCTCGCCGACCGGCCTTGCGTCACCGTCACCGCCTCCGGTGCTGCCAGTCACCGCCGAGTTCCACCACAAACGGCCAGCAAGCCCCCTTTCTCTCTCTCTCTCTCTCTCTCTCTCTCTCTCTCTCTCTCTCTCTCTCTCTCTCTCTCTCTCTCGGTTTGGCCGTGAGAGGCCTTGAGCCGGAGGAGCTCCGCCGCTGCCGTCACTGTTCCGGCGCAGACTCGTCGCCTTGCCCAGCCGTCCAGCCGTTCTATTTCCCCTCTCTCTCTCTCTCTCTCTCTCTCTCTCTCTCTCTCTCTCTCTCTCTCTCTAACCGTGCCTCTCTCTCCCTCTCTAGGCTGTGGATTAGCTTAAGCCGTTGCTGCCGCTTGCGCCGTTCGCCGAAGCCGCCATTGCCGTTACTGTTCCGGCAAGGGACCGTCGCTGCCCAACCCCTTTTCGTCGCGTGTTCGGCCCGTTTCAAGCTTAGGACACCCGGTGAGTCTGACCCTAAATCCTAATTAGGATAATTTGCATTTCTAGACGGGTTTTAAGGGTTAATTAGGGTAATTTGGGGGTTAAATTATGGAGGTGATTAGGGGCTATTATTGTGGTTGATTCGGTGGATTAGTATGATGAATTAGTCGAGGTTTAGTGGCTCGTATAGTGCTGTAACGTGGGGAAAGTGTAGGTGCCGAGATTCAGACCAAATAGTGGACTTAGTGGATAAGATTAATAGATTAGGTGGCGACTATTTTGGTGGCTGATTAGATCGACATTTGGGGGGGGGGGGGTATAATGGAGCATTTTGATGACAATTATCGGCCTAGAATTTGTGGTATAGTGGCTGGCCATGACGGATTTGATTTAGGTGAGGCGCGATTGATTGGGACTTAGTAGTGCAATTGGCGAAATTGATGGATAGACTGAGTTAGTGATTGAATGGTCTCTAATTGGGAGTGATTTGGCAATGTCGTGACATGTTTCGTATGGCTAAGAACGGAGTGGCTTGGTGGGCCTTGATTGCGCGGTATTATGTGGAACAGGTTATGTGACTGATATGTGTGAACGGTGTACTGTGCACGAGTGCTTGAATTGATTTCCATGATTGCACTAATTTGTGATTGGGTATATTAGAAATGTGGATGATACATATTGCGTGTCGAACTGAACAAGTGGTATAGTATTATTAAATACTCTTTGAGAAATGCGTGAATGCCTAAGTGTGATTATTGCAGTCATGGATGCGTATCATGAGCATTGGCACGCCATGTGCATATACGAGCGTCCCCGAATGACATGTGCATTGTGATCACCTAAAATGCCTAGATGCGTCTTAAGCGGGGTTCAGATAAAATTGGTGCATGTGAATGTGTGATCACAATAAACCCTGATGCGTTTTACGCGGGGTAGTGAACCCGTCCTAAGGCGTGTTACGCGGGACGATGCCCGGTTTACCGGAAGATAATCAGCCTGATGCGTTTTACGCGGGTAATGTGTCATGAGCCTGATACGTTTTGCGTGGGCCAGAGATCGATCTCGAAGTGATGGACCCGATGCGTTTTACGCGGGTCAAACCTGATGCGTTTAACGTGGGTCGAAGGAGAAATTGGTAAATGGTAGAGTGCTAGCATGCGAGCTTGTGTTACTGTATTGTTGAGGCATGACATGAGTGCGAACATGAGCACGTGCATTATATACATCAGGATTAAGTGATATGTGTCACACCCCCGACCTCATCGGTTTGTAATCATCGCCCTTGGTCGTTCAATGTGCAACGCTCCCAGGATTGCATTGCCGACCTAACCATCAGAGAACAAACACATGCGGAAGACACGTATATATAGATATATATATATATATACACCCGTACTACAAACATGATAACCATGGATAGTACAACACACTAACAAAATCACGTAGATTTAAACCAACTGATTACATTGCCTTACAAAAACATTTTTACAACTGATATATATACATAATTACACCAACTTAGCCTACAACAGCCACACTAGAAACAGACATCAAAAAGCCGACACACGCAGCCATTACATCAAAAAGGGGCTTTGGCTGCAAAGGAGGGTTAGGTTAAACACGAACTAGGGTAAGAGGGCTTTTCCAAAAAGTCAGCTGGAGGTTAGGGTTTAGGACTGAGCTAGGGCATCCAGTCGGGGTCCGATCCCGAGGAATCATACTCTGAACTTTCCTGCGTCTCGGACTCCTCCTGAGAACTGGCCTGAGGTTCAGACTCTTCCGAGTCCATGTCCCAGACTGGCGCTCTCAATTCCTCAGGATCGTATTCTATCTCTGGTTCAAGATACCACCCAATCTCCTCGTCCTCCCCTACTTCTTCAACTTGGCCATTCTCCGCGTCATCCACCTCCATGGCGTCCGGTAGATCTTCGTCGTCGTTAAACCACTGATCTTCGTCTTCAGCTACCACCTGGGGCTCTTCATCTACCTCTGGGTCATAAGCCTAACCTATGGGTTCGTCCTCGGGGTCGATCACCTCGCCTTCGGCTATAATTGGCTCCATAAGGCCATGCTCGTTTAGAGGTGCATCGAAGGACCTAAGAAGTGGGCCTATGTGTCCATCATCATCCCCATGGCACCAGGCGATATATTCCTGAGTAAGTTCTTCAGGCCCTCCAACGTCTATGGACACCACGGACCGATATCTAATAAAAGCCTCTCCATTACCCGAAAGGAAAACACTTGTGAACCAGTCAATGTGTGTCGGGATCCCAAAAAGTGGTGGCAGCTGCGGCATTCTCAAGGGCGGGGGTCTGAAAGGTTTGGTTCAATAACCAATGAGATTACATCTCAGTAAGTATAACCCATAAACCTAGGCTAGGCTAACGTACAATTCTCCTGACCAACAAACAACATAACACAAACAGTGGCCTAGGCCCTCGGGCCTAAACCAATAATTGCACGGACCCTGCAGGTTAGACAATTTGGTAACATATACCCATGGCAATGAATGGCATATCTCGTAATCCGTGCACCATGCACATGCTTACATTTATTCATGCCAATGCCGTAAATCTCACGCCAAATTCTCATGCATAAAATGATATATACGTGCCATAACAGTAATTTAAATTACACGGCACATTCTTGGGCGTTCATTTTCATTATTCTTTTTTTTTATGCTCGACCCGAAAGTCCGACCCAATGGTCAATCACAACACTCCGTGGCCAGCGTAAAAACGCCCCCGGCCCAGTGTCTCTAGCCTGCTCCAAAGTGCATGAGGCGCAACACCGATCTCCTTACGAACCAAAGCCTGCTCCAAAGTGCATGAGGCTGGTCGTCTTCCGGACGTACCGAGCATCGTCCTGCTGCAAAGTGCATGAGGACGGCACGACCCGAAGGCCACGATCCGAAGACCGTATTGTGATCACACAGTACACAGCCCAATTTTATCTGAACCCGACGTAAACGCATCGGGCAATTATGGTGATCACATACACACATGACAGGCACGCATTTCCGTACAACTCTAGCACACGTCTCATTCTCGACATACGAATGCGTGGCCAGGCAATGTCAGGCAATATGTCATGAGCATCAATTATGTACAAGCACTTAACCCAATTTAGATTAATACACAGTGCTTGATTGGCCAATTAATACCATGTGGCCCAATAATCACTCTTTATAATTCTCAATAAATTCCATTGATTCGCACGTGACACATTTGACGTGGCAACATCGAGATTTGCCCCAAAAAATGTCAATCAACACCAAATCAATCAATTTGGGCAATCTCAACCATGCAATTGGCCATTATCACAGTCTAATTAGCCCCGGTACGAAATCTAGTCCTAGGAAAATCTACATTTCCTTAATCCGGACTTAGTACTCATATCTAAAAACTCCATTAAATCCCACATGATTTATGGACACATACAATTTAACAATTCCAATCAATATCAGTACCGGAATCGCCTAACCCTGTCCCGAATACACCAAAAACACCTAAACCGGTCTAGAAAAATGTACTGACAGTCTTAATCAGGGTTTAGGAATTATACTCACCAATTTCTAGGCCCGGGACGACGTAGGAACGGCGGCCAGACACTGGTGAACAGTGATTCCGGCGACCGGTCCCGGCATGAACAGTACGCCGTGAACAGTAATCGTACGGACGTGAACAGTAACCGTACGGACACTTGTACGGACGGGCTGGTTGGGGTCGTACGGTGGCGGGGAACAGCCTTGTGGCGACGGTTTGGCCGGCGGAGCTCCGGCAAAGGCCCGGGCGTCTAAAACAGAATCGGCTAGAGAGAGAAAGAGAGAGAAAACGGGCCTGTGGAGGGGGAAAACGGGGCTGGGCTGGCTCGGGCTGCTGCAGGGGACCTGGTGGTGGCGTGGGGGAGCAGCACCAGCACCGGCGGTGGCCCGTGGTGGCCGGAACAGCTCCGACGGTGCTCGGCCAAGAGAGAACCGAGAGAGAAGAGAGAGAAACGGGAGAGAGAGAGAGAGGAGAGAGAAGAAGAACAGATCTGAAATGAGCTGAGGAGAGAGAAGGTGGTCTTATCCAGTCAAAGCTTGGTCAAAAATATCATCCCGGGGCGCCACGTGTCGCCGATCCGTGCATTTTCCCTTTTTATCCTTCGATCCGACGATCCAAAACCATTCAACCTAAATAATTTAGGGGCATTTCAGTCAATGGCGCCAATAATTGAGCTGAACCGCGTCTGAAAATATCCCGAACGATCACCTCGAAATTCGGACCTGAACCGGGCCAAGGGCGAAACTGTCCTTTTTCCAGCCGCGGGGCGAAATTCCAATTTTCGCACCCACGCATTCCGTATGGGCGTGGCCAACTCATGGTGGCGTCGGAATTTCGAAATTCATTTTCTAAGCTCCCGGAAATCGACTGCGAAGTTCCGGCATTAAAATATTATTATTTTCCAATTTTTGTCGAATTTCCTGTTTTGGTCCAAAATGCCTTCTGGTACTCGTGGCCATCCCAAAATGGCGTCCGGCTCGAGAAATAATCACTTTCGAGTCCCGAACCCAACTTGACCTCCCTAGGGCAAAATGGTCATTTTCCGATCCCGGACCAAATTTCCAGTTTTGAACCCTACACACTCCAAACGTGTGTGGCCAGCGTAATACGACGTCAGATTTCCAAAATAAATCTCTTAAGCCGGTGAAATTTGATATTCAATTCCGGGCTCAATTTTGTGTTCAATACTCGCTCGGTTTCCAATTTTAGGATCTCTCACTAACGGGTGGCTGCTTAGAGTATACGCGTATCGACCTAGGGTTATCCGAATCACGTCGGTTCCACACTTTTGAGAGAATGAGATACAATTATTAACTTCAAGAATCATGATCGTGCAGTTCAGACTTAGGATTAGCTAACCACGTGTACTTTCGGTTTTACAGAATCACCTGCGTCCCGGTTGTACATCGTTGGCCTTGGTTAGACCCAATCCGTTGTCTTTCTTGAGATCGGTTCATATTAGGTCATAATAATTTCTCATTAACTCTCAAGGTCTGTATTTGATTCGTGGTCGAGTCCCTGATCCACGTACCACTTCCTAATTTGCCATACCCTATTGGTTAGTATCCCAAGAGTGATCAGCTCTGGGCGAGATTTACTAAAATGAAATGCGAAATATTATCGACTTCATTGATCCCAGAATTACATCAAAATTCAGGCTGTTACAATCCTTCCCCCCTTACAAAAATTTCGTCCTCGAAATTTACAATCTACACTTAATCTTGAAACAAGTGGGGATGCTGACGTCGCATGGCCTCTTCACTTTCCCATGTTGCTCCTTTGGTCCCATGATGTTCCCAGACAACTTTGACCATCGGGATAGTCTTATTCCTCAGTACACGATCCTTCCGATCCTCAATTCTGACTGGTCTCTCTACGTACGACACTCGGTCGTCCACGTCTATTTCTTCGTACTTTAGAACGTGAGTCAGATCTGGTTCATACTTTCTCAACATTGACACGTGGAAGATGTTGTGTACTTGCGATAAGTTTGGCGGTAGAGCAAGTCTGTACGCCATATCTCCTACTTTTTCCAAAATCTCAAATGGTCCAACATATCTCGGACTGAGCTTTCCTTTCTTGTCGAATCGGGACAATCCTTTCATCGGGGATACTTTAAGAAAGACGTGATCTCCAACTTGGAACTCTAATGGTCGACGTCTCCGATCGGCATAACTCTTTTGACGGCTTTGGGCTGTTCTCAGTCTATCCCGAATAATCTCAACAACCTCTACTGATTGCTGTACCAACTCTGGCCCCGTGATACTTCGTTCACCAACTTCGTCCCAACAAACCGGCATTCTGCACGCCCTACCATAAAGTGCTTCGAATGGTGCCATTTGGATACTCTGCTGATAGCTGTTGTTATAGGCAAATTCCACCAAATGCAACTGTTCTTCCCATTTGCCTTGAAAATCCAATACACAAGCTCCCAGCATATCCTCTAAGGTTTAAATTGTCCTTTCCGATTGGCCATCTATTTGTGGATGATACGCTGTGCTAAACTGCAATTTCGTTCCCATGGCCACTTGCAGACTTTTCCAGAAATTCGCTGTGAACCTTGGATCACGATCCGACGTGATCGTTACTGGTACTCCATGAAGTCTGACTATTTGCCTCATATACAACTCTGCATATCTTTCTAGCTCAAAATCCTTTTGTACTGCCAGAAAATGTGCTGACTTAGTCAGGCGATCAACTATTACCCAAATTGAATCATGTCCTCTCTGGCTACGAGGCAATCCCGTCACAAAATCCATTGTGACATGTTCCCATTTCCATTCGGGAATTTCCAAGGGTCTTAGCAATCCTCCCAGTTTACAGTGCTGTGCCTTCACTTGCTGACAGGTTAAGCACTTGGCCACGTGCTTGGCTACATCCTTCTTCAGTCCGTTCCACCAATAATGTTGCCTTAAATTCTGATACATCTTCGTACTGCCCGGGTGGATACTGTAGCCACTACGATGTGCCTCTCTTAAAATTTCCTCTTTAAGCTCCAAATCATCAGGCACACATAGTCGCCCTTGAAATCTTAAAACTCCGTCATCACTCACTTGAAATTCCGGCTTTCTCATGGCGGCATCCATCTCAACAATCTTTTGAATCTCTGGGTCCGTAGGTTAAAGTGCCTTAATCCTTGCCTGAATCTCCGGCTCTATCCTCAATGCGGCCATTAGGCTCGACATCTGACTTACTTCAAACTTGAATTCCGAATCTCGGAGCTTTTCCAATAAGGTCCATTCCTTGACCATCATATACACCACACTTGATTTGCGACTCAATGCATCTGCGACTCGATTCGCTTTTCCAGGGTGATACATGATATCGCAATCATAGTCTTTTAAAAGCTCCATCCATCTACGTTGCCTCATATTCAATTCCTTCTGCGAAAACAGGTACTTGAGGCTTTGATGGTCTGTATAAATTTGAAATTTTTCTCCGCACAAGTAGTGCCTCCAAATTTTCAAAGCAAACACGATCGCTGCCAATTCCAAATCGTGTGTCGGGTAGTTCAATTCATGCGGTCTTAGCTGGCGTGATGCATACGCAACTACTCTCCCGTGTTGCATTAGAACACATCCGAGTCCTCTTAATGACGCATCGCTATAAACTTCAAATCCTCCTGGTCCGGATGGAATGGTCAGTACTGGAGCAGTTGTTAACCTATGTTTCAGCTCCTGAAAACTCTTCTCGCACTTATCATCCCATACGAACTTAGATTCCTTCTTGAGCAATCGCGTCATCGGCATGGCTATAGACGAGAACCCTTCTACAAAACGTCGATAATAGCCAGCCAATCCGAAGAGCCAATCCTAAGAAACTTCGGATTTCTGTTACTGAAGTCGGTCTTGGCCACTTCATCACCGCTTCAATCTTTGCTGGGTCTACTGAAATTCCATCTCCCGAAACTATATGTCCAAGAAACGCCACTCTGCTTAACCAAAATTCACACTTACTAAACTTGGCAAAGAGTGCGTGTTCTCTCAAAGTCCGTAGTACTTCAACCAAATGCATTTCATGTTCCTCTGAGCTCTTCGAATACACCAAGATATCGTCAATAAACACTATGACGAATCTGTCCAAAAACTCTTTGAACACCCTGTTCATTAGGTCCATGAAGGCTGCAGGAGCATTTGTTAATCCAAAGGGCATCACTGTAAACTCATAATGCCCGTACCGCGTCCTAAATGCGGTCTTAGGTATGTCCTCCCTCCGAATTCTCAGCTGATGATACCCTGTCCTCAGATCGATCTTGGAAAACACTGATGCTCCCTGCAACTGATCAAACAAATCATCGATCCTCGGCAATGGATACTTATTCTTAACTGTTACTTGATTCAACTGCCGATAATCGATGCATAACCTTAACGTCCCGTCCTTTTTCTTTACAAATAGGACTGGTGCTCCCCATGGAGACACACTAGGATGAATGAACCCTTTGTCCAGCAATTCCTGCATCTGAACTTTTAACTCTTTCAACTCTGTCAATGACATTCGGTACGGCGCCTTCGAAATCGGTTCAGTCCCTGGTGCTACCTCAATCATGAATTCTACTTCTCTATCCGGCGGTAAACCAGGCAATTCCTCAGGAAAAACTTCCGGGAAATCACACACTACTGGTATCTCTTCCAACTTAGGTTCCGCCATTGTTGGATCAACAACATTCACTAAGTATCCTTCACATCCATCGTCCAACAACTCTGTCATTTCGAGCGAAGAGATCCAAGGGGTCGAGGTTCCTCCTCGGTTTCCCTGAAATTCAAACCTTGGACGTCCAATCGGATTAAATTGGATCGTCCTACTGTCGCAATCCATGACGGCCTTCTGGCTCACTAGCCAGTCCATACCGATAATCACATCAAAATCGAACATGGCTAACACTGTCAAGTCGATACTTTCTTCTCCATCCCCAATCACAATTTTGCAATCAGGGCATCCAAAAGAGACTAACATCTTATCATTCATAGGCGTCGACACACAAAGCATAGTCTCGAGCAACACAAGTTCTAAACCAATCAATCTAGCAAACTGTTCTGAGATAAAGGAATGGGTCGCCCCCGGATCAAATAATGCATAAGCTGAATGACCACAAAGAGAAATGGTACCTGTGACTACGCCCGGCGCGTTCTCTGCGTCTTTACGCGCCATAGCATAGACTCCTCCCTGTACTGGTGGTCGTCCCTGATTAGCCGGTGGGGGAGGTCCGGCTTGATTTCCAACTCGAGGTGGGGGTACAGGTTTGGGAGGTCCCGTAGGACGTTGCTGTGGGCAATTCTTAATCTGATGATCCAAACTCCCACACTTAAAATAAGCCCCAAATCGGCACGGGGGAGGGTTCGGTTTCCCAATGTCCCTCCTAATTGGCGGGATGAAGCGTCTATTCCCTACCATCGGTCTCTTTCCCAAACGACGATTATCTTTGTTCTGATTGAATCGCGATCCAGCAGCTGCTCTTTCCTGCTGATCTCTCTCTATGATCTGCACTCGCTCATACATCTCATCGAAGTCCTTGATATTCAGCGACAGAATCTGACTACGAAGATCCGGTTTCAGACCATCCCGAAATCTTCTGGCTTTGTCCCGTGGGTTTTCGACCATTGTCGGTGCGAACTTAGCCAACCTGGCAAACTCTGCCTCATACTGATCGACAGTCATCTTGCCCTGTCGCAACCTCATAAATTCCATCAGCTTCCTCTCTTGGGCAACTTCAGAAAAATACTTGCCATAAAAACTCTCGACGAAGACTGCCCAATTCAGATCGGTGCCTTCTGGAAACACTTTGCCTTTGGTGGCTTTCCACCAATCATTAGCCCCACTCTGTAGCTGATAAGCAGCTAAGGCAACCTTCTCGGCATCCGTACATCCTAACACTTTGAATGCCTTTTCCAACTCATCGACCCAATCTGGGGCCATTTCAGGGTCACCTTTACCATTGAACTTTGGTGGCTTCATTTTTAAAAACTGTTCTACCAGTTGAGACATCTGTCTGACTACCCCTGGTTGGCCCTGACCTTGACGGGTGGGATTATCTTCATTGCCCGCAACTTGAGCGGCTTCAGCAGCTTGAGCATATGCTGCAGCTCTTTCCTGAGCTTGAAGACCAAATATATGCCCCATTTCTCGAAGGGTATCCATAACGTCATCAAACCGCGGATCTCGGGCTTCGCGCACCCCTTCATTTGACTGGCCTTGCGGTTCCTTGCCTCTCCTCCGACTCATTTTCACAGACTCGGCTACTCCACTCAACTACCTGCTATAATTCCACCGAGGAATTAAAGACTTAAACTCAGCCAATCTAACCCGGTCTAAGTCCTAGGCAGGTATCTAGCACAACAAGTTAGCACTCAGCATGCGTTTCAAACAAGCAACACAACTTCACCCAAGGAGACTAATATACATACCTTGGGTCCTGCCGCACCTGCATTAACACGGGTCACACAACAATCAATCAAACACAAACGGTCAAGAGATGTACTTAGCACACGAGGTCACCCTAAGGACTACCCATGGTCTCATCGCTCCTTATCACTCCAAGTTCCGACCATTATGGACCGAGCTAACCTTGCTCTGATACCAATTAAACAGACGCGATGTCACGCCCCGACCTCATCGGTTTGTAATCATCGCCCTTGGTCGTTCAATGTGCAACGCTCCCAGGATTGCATTGCCGACCTAACCATCAGAGAACAAACACATGCGGAAGACACGTATATATAGATATATATATACACCCGTACTACAAACATGATAACCATGGATAGTACAACACACTAACAAAATCACGTAGATTTAAACCAACTGATTACATTGCCTTACAAAAACATTTTTACAACTAATATATATACATAATTACACCAACTTAGCCTACAACAGCCACACTAGAAACAGACATCAAAAAGCCGACACACGCAGCCATTACATCAAAAAGGAGCTTTGGCTGCAAAGGAGGGTTAGGTTAAACACTAACTAGGGTAAGAGGGCTTTTCCAAAAAGTCAGCTGGAGGTTAGGGTTTAGGACTGAGCTAAGGCATCCAGTCGGGGTCCGATCCCGAGGAATCATGCTCTGAACTTTCCTGCGTCTCGGACTCCTCCTGAGAACTGGCCTGAGGTTCAGACTCTTCCGAGTCCATGTCCCAGACTGGCGCTCTCAATTCCTCAGGATCGTATTCTATCTCTGGTTCAAGATACCACCCAATCTCCTCGTCCTCCCCTACTTCTTCAACTTGGCCATTCTCCGCGTCATCCACCTCCATGGCGTCCGGTAGATCTTCGTCGTCGTTAAACCACTGATCTTCGTCTTCAGCTACCACCTGGGGCTCTTCATCTACCTCTGGGTCATAAGCCTCACCTATGGGTTCGTCCTCGGGGTCGATCACCTCGCCTTCGGCTATAATTGGCTCCATAAGGCCATGCTCGTTTAGAGGCGCATCGAAGGACCTAAGAAGTGGGCCTATGTGTCCATCATCATCCCCATGGCACCAGGCGATATATTCCTGAGTAAGTTCTTCAGGCCCTCCAACGTCTATGGACACCACGGACCGATATCTAATAAAAGCCTCTCCATTACCCGAAAGGAAAACACTTGTGAACCAGTCAATGTGTGTCGGGATCCCAAAAAGTGGTGGCAGCTGCGGCATTCTCAAGGGCGGGGGTCTGAAAGGTTTGGTTCAATAACCAATGAGATTACATCTCAGTAAGTATAACCCCTAAACCTAGGCTAGGCTAACGTACAATTCTCCTGACCAACAAACAACATAACACAAACAGTAGCCTAGGCCCTCGGGCCTAAACCAATAATTGCACGGACCCTGCAGGTTAGACAATTTGGTAACATATACCCATGGCAACGAATGGCATATCTCGTAATCCGTGCACCATGCACATGCTTACATTTATTCATGCCAATGCCGTAAATCTCACGCCAAATTCTCATGCCTAAAATGATATATACGTGCCATAACAATAATTTAAATCACACGGCACATTCTTGGTCATTCATTTTCATTATTCTTTTTTTTTTATGCTCGACCCGAAGGTCCGACCCAATGGTCAATCACAACACTCCGTGGCCAGCGTAAAAACGCCCCCGGCCCAGTGTCTCTAGCCTGCTCCAAAGTGCATGAGGCGCAATACCGATCTCCTTACGAACCAAAGCCTGCTCCAAAGTGCATGAGGCTGGTCGTCTTCCGGACGTACCGGGCATCGTCCTGCTACAAAGTGCATGAGGACGGTACGACCCGAAGGCCACGATCCGAAGACCGTATTGTGGTCACACAGTACACAGCCCAATTTTATCTGAACCCGGCGTAAACGCATCGGGCAATTATGGTGATCACATACACACATGCCAGGCACGCATTTCCGTACAACTCTAGCACACGTCTCATTCTCGACATACGAATGCGTGGCCAGGCAATGTCAGGCAATATGTCATGAGCATCAATTATGTACAAGCACTTAACCCAATTTAGATTAATACACAGTGCTTGATCGGCCAATTAATACCATGTGGCCCAATAATCACTCTTTATAATTCTCAATAAATTCCATTGATTCGCACGTGACGCACGTGACGCACGTGACACATTTGACACAGCAACATCGAGATTTGCCCCAAACAATGTCAATCAACACCAAATCAATCAATTTGGGCAATCTCAACCATGCAATTGGCCATTATCGCGGTCTAATTAGCCCCGGTACGAAATTTAGTCCTAGGAAAATCTACATTTCCTTAATCCGGACTTAGTACTCATATCTAAAAACTCCATTAAATCCCACATGATTTATGGACACATACAATTTAACAATTCCAATCAATATCAGTACCGGAATCGCCTAACCCTGTCCCGAATACACCGAAAACATCTAAACCGATCTAGAAAAATGTACCGACAGTCCTAATCAGGGTTTAGGAATTATACTCACCAATTTCTAGGCCCGGGACGACGTAGGAACGGCGGCCAAACACTGGTGAACAGTGATTTCGGCGACCGGTCCCGGCGTGAACAGTACGCCATGAACAGTAACCGTACGGGCGTGAACAGTAACCGTACGGACACTTGTACGGACGGGCTGGTTGGGGTCGTACGGTGGCGGGGAACAGCCCTGTGGCGATGGTTTGGCCGGCGGAGCTCCGGCGAAGGCCCGGGCGTCCAAAACAGAATCGGCTAGAGAGAGAAAGAGAGAGAAAACGGGCCTGTGGAGGGGGAAAACAGGGTTGGGCTGGCTCGGGCTGCTGCAGGGGACCTGGTGGTGGCGTGGGGGAGCAGCACCAGCACCGGCAGTGGCCCGTGGTGGCCGGAACAGCTCCGGCGGTGCTCGGCCAAGAGAGAACCGAGAGAGAAGAGAGAGAAACGGGAGAGAGAGAGAGGAGAGAAAAGAAGAACAGATCTGAAATGAGCTGAGGAGAGAGAAGGTGGTCTTATCCAGTCAAAGCTTGGTCAAAAATATCATCCCGGGGCGCCACGTGTCGCCGATCCGTGCATTTTCCCTTTTTATCCTTCGATCCGACGATCCAAAACCATTCAACCTAAATAATTTAGGGGCATTTCAGTCAATGGCGCCAATAATTGAGCTGAACCGCGTCTGAAAATATCCCGAACGATCACCTCGAAATTCGGACCTGAACCGGGCTAAGGGCGAAACTGTCCTTTTTCCGGCCCCGGGGCGAAATTTCAATTTTCGCACCCACGCGTTCCGTATGGGCGTGGCCAACTCATGGTGGCGTCGGAATTTTGAAATTCATTTTCTAAGCCCCCGGAAATCGACTGCGAAGTTCCGGCATTAAAATATTATTATTTTCCATTTTTTGTCGAATTTCCTGTTTTGGTCCAAAATGCCTTCTGGTACTCGTGGCCATCCCAAAATGGCGTCCGGCTCGAGAAATAATCACTTTAGAGTCCCGAACCCAACTTGACCTCCTTAGGGCAAAATGGTCATTTTCCGATCCCGGACCAAATTTCCAGTTTTGAACCCTACACACTCCAAACGTGTGTGGCCAGCGTAATACGACGTCAGATTTCCAAAATAAATCTCTTAAGCCGGTGAAATTTGATATTCAATTCCGGGCTCAATTTTGTGTTCAATACTCGCTCGGTTTCCAATTTTAGGATCTCTCACTAACGGGTGGCTGCTTAGAGTATACGCGTATCGACTTAGGGTTATCCGAATCACGTCGGTTCCACACTTTGAGAGAATGAGATACAATTATTAATTCCAAGAATCACGATCGTGCAGTTCAGACTTAGGATTAGCTAACCACGTGTACTTTCGGTTTTACAAAATCACCTGCGTTCCGGTTGTACATCGTTGGCCTTGGTTAGACCCAATCCGTTGTCTTTCTTGAGATCGGTTCATATTAGGTCATAATAATTTCTCGTTAACTCTCAAGGTCTGTATTCGATTCGTGGTCGAGTTCCTGATCCACGTACCACTTCCTAATTTACCATACCCTATTGGTTAGTATCTCAAGAGTGATCAGCTCTGGGCGAGATTTACTAAAATGAAATGCGAAATATTATCGACTTCATTGATCCCAGAATTACATCAAAATTCAGGCTGTTACAATATGTGTATTTGTACTGCGATCTAAATGTTATGGTGCTGTTGTGATTAAGTTTATAGAGTGGCTAACCTGCATGGTCAAGTATGAATTAGATTTAAGCCTGAGGGCCTCAGTCAGTTATGTTTTGATGTATGCATGGTTTAGTACTCGTCAAGAGGTGCACGTTAACCTAGTTTAGGTTTAGGGAATTACTCACTAAGATTATTCTCATCGTTGTTTAAAATCACTTTTTCAGACCCCCCGTCTTGAGGATGACAAGCGTACCAATGCGTTTTGGGAGTAGCTCCGGCTAGTTATAGTGCCTGACCCCCGAGCCACTTACCCCTTTTTTACGTTAGTGGCCGTTGAATCGCTTTTGATTTTTGAGCGTGGGCTGTACATGAACATTGTATATGATTTCTAGCATTAGTGCAAGTGTTTATTCTATAATCGTTGTGTTTGATTTTTGTGACTATCCTTGGTTTGGTGTTATAGTTTTGTACGGGTGTTTGATTTGCTTCCGCATGTGCTTTAAACCTCTGTGTTGGGCATTGGGTCGGCGACACATCCTAGGATGTCGCACTCAAATCGACCATGACAGGGATGCTCGCGCGCTGTAGGGTTCGGGGCGTGACATGGGGTGTTCAAAACTCCCCTCCTCCATATAGGAGGGTTTATGAGTTTATGGGGTTTTCGTAGATGGGCCCACCAGAGGTCCGCTCAACTCCTCTACAAGAAGCTCCAAAAATCTAGGATTATACCTGGCAAACAAAAAAAAAACTTAGCAAATAAATTGAAAGAAAAGAAAGAATTTTTTCTTTTTTTTTGATATTTTTATTGTGATTTGAAAATTCTCTTTGTAGGAAAATGAAAGAGAGGTCTAATAAAAAAATAAATCAAATCAGACGTTACAAATTGATAGCGGTCATAATTTCTATTAGAGCCGTTACAAAACAATGGCTCTGAATATTTGAAAACTATTGAAATATCCCACGGGTACAACATGTATACACAAGTGAACATTTTTATATATATTATGAGTTTGGCTCAATTTCCTTAAAAAGCATCAATTCGGTATAATTTTGGTCCGAACTTCTTAATCTAATAAAAAAAACACTAACTATTAATCATTTCCCAATTCTAGGGTACATTATCAATGTAGTCCATTCTGTCCAAAAAAAAAATCAATGTATTCCGCGATGTTGAGGGATGCTATTTGAACCATCATCCCTTTTCTATTTTTTTTTGTAAGGATAAGAGATTATATTACTTAATCAAAAACACCAAATACAAACAAAAATCAAGGGCAACCCACGACCCAACTAGGACATCAAATGTTCAAGTGGGGTCAAGGATGCCAAAGCAAAGACTATACAACATGACAGAGGCAGGAAGCCAAGCCAAACAAAGGAAAATACAACTTAAGAGGGATCTGTATTAACACCAAAGATCGCAGAAGAGATTCCCCATTTCCTTTGGATCTTCCAGTTCATAGGAGTATTAGCAATAGTCCCTATGGAAATGGCTTTGTCCTTCACCGCTTTGAGAAGATGCTTGCGCATGCCCGGAATGTACACATTTTTATTCTTGAAGATGGAATTGTTCCTATCGATCCATATGATATGGCATAAAAGCTCCAAAGGCGAATCTAGACAACCGGTGAGCAAAGGAGGTGACACCGCATACTTTCATTGCCCGAGGTGATGTGTTCATGGCAAGGTTTATTGCGCCATGGGAGATTACACTCAGTGGCCCAGAAGGAGGCAAGTCTGCTTGTGACCGAGCAAGCAAAAAACAAATGATTGGCAGAGTCCGAAACCAGACCACAAAAGACATAAAGTGCTATTTCAATTCTCCAGTTCTGTAGAAGAAGCGTCTGAGAGGGCAGACGATTATGAGAGATTATCTACAAAAGGAACCCATAGCGAGGGGTAATGTGCTTGTCCCAAACAAAGGAATACCAAGGGACTGCCTGTCCTGTCGATCTTATGTGGTTCCATGCACGCGCTATAGAGAAGGGAGCAGCCGTATAAGGCGCCCAAAGGAATTCATCCAGGGAATCATCTGAAAACTGTGGGGGTGGGTTAGACCAGCTGAGAATGGTGTCAAGAGAATAAGAGGATTGCCAAGTTCCATCATAAAACTATTGAACCGATGTCTCCTGCGGGATCCTGGATTGGTAAATATCCAAGTTGGTGAATATTCGGTAAAGAGGGCCCTTATTATGCCACCAGTCGAACCAAAAGGAAGTAGATCGCCCATTGCCAATTTTCCATCTAAAAAGATCTTGGGCAGAAGAACGTAAGTTCAGTACTTTCTTCCAAGTCCAGGAGCAGAAGGTAGGTTTTGAAACAGACCAAAAGTTGGATTTGTTTAAAAAGTTTGTATGGATCCACTTGCGCCACATGGACTCCTTGTCAGAAAAGAGAATCCATATGTGTTTGAGTGTCATAGCTTTATTGTATTCACATAATCTGCGGATCCCAAGTCCTCCTTCTTCCTTGGGTAAGCATATAGTGTCCCATGCAACCTTCGCTCCACCTGTGCCGAGGTCAGGGCCCTTCCACAAAAATTGTCTCAAGATAGCCTCAATGCTATGTAAAACAGATTGGGGCAGAGAGAAGATAGAGACCCAATATACTTGTATGGAATGCAATACCGATTTGATGAGCTGTAGTCGTCCCGCAAAGGAAAGGAAACGTTGTATCCACGAACGGGCTCTAGCAGTTATGGCATCGATGAGTATTTTACAATCCTCTTTTCGGAGCCTGGAAGAGATAATGGGTACACCTAGGTACCGAAAGGAAAGGGTACCTTGCTAGAATCCAAAGCAATGAAGTAGATGGCCATGTAACTCTGAAGACCCTCTTGAAAATGAAGAGGTTGCTTTTGGAGGGATTCGGTTTAAGGCCAGACCATTGGGAGAATTGGTCGAGAGCTTCCTTGATCAAAATAATCGATCTCATATGGCCTTCCGAAAATATAAGTACATCATCGGCAAAGAAGAGATGAGAAAGCCGGGTTTTTTTACATCGCCAAAACCAATGGAAATTCGGAAATTAGTTTTAGCTTTAATGATTCCTGAGAGGACTTCCATAACAAGAATGAAAATATATGGTGAAAGTGGGTCCCCTTGCCGTATGCCACGACTGCTAGCAAAATAGCCATGCAACTCGCCATTGATTGATATCGAAAATTTGGGTGTTGTGACACACACCATAAGGAGCTTAATGATGAAGCTCGGAAAATTGAAGGCCTTTAGCGTCTTTTCAATAAAGTTCCAGTCGACAGTGTCATATGCTTTCTGGAAATCCACTTTGATAGCACACTTTGGCAAGTAGGCATCATGATGAAAATCCGCAAATAATTCTTGGGCAATCAAGATATTATCACTAATTCTACGCCCTTTAACAAATGCAGTTTGGGAAGGGCTAATCAGAGATGGGAGGATATGCGCAATACACCTTGCCAGAATCTTAGAAATGCATTTATATAAGGTATTACAACAGGCTATCGATCGGAAGTCATTCATTGCCGAGGCATTCGGACATTTAGGCACCAAAGTAATGATGGTGTTATTCAATTCCTTGAGCAAAGACCTGGTTCGAAAGAACTCTTTAATTGCAAAAAGAATGGAGGGTCCAATGATCTCCCAGGAAGCCTTGAAGAAGTCAACATTATACCCATCCGGGCCAAGTGCCTTGCCTTTAGCAAGAGAGAAAAGGGTAGACTTGATTTCCTCATCTGTCACCGGTTAAGAGAGATACGTTAATTGATTCTCATCAATGACCCTTCCAATGAAGTGACCCATCTCCCTAGGGGAAGGCCGAATGGTCTCAGAACTACCGTTAAGCAATTGTTGGAAATGCCCAATAACATAGTGCCTGACCACAGAAGGATCAGTTAGTATCTCACCATTCTCTGTGGAAACCGAGAGAATACGATTTTGAAGTTGTCTTTTGTTGGCGAAATGATGGAAGAATTTGGTGTTCATATCTCCTTCCTGCAGCCACCGTATTCTTGATTTTTGTCTGAAGAAGGATTCCTCTTGTAGTTTGAGAGTAGAATAGACTCTAGTTTGCTCCACTTGAGTAGCAAGCAAGTTGTGATCAAAGGGCTGGAGTTCCAGGGCTGCTTGAGTTGAGTGTAGGTTCATCCTGGCCTGTTTTGTTCTCACCGATAAGTCCGAGAATGAGTTTCTATTCAGCTGCTTTAACTTGAGTTTTAAAAGTCGTAGCTTGCAACAAATCAAATACATAAGGGTGCCCACTAGGTGGGTGTTCCATGCTTGAGCTACTAGCTCCATAAAGTGTGGATGAGAAGTCTAGAAGTTGAAAAACTTGAATGGAGACTTGGAGCTTTGGGGGGGTAAGATTCTTATCATCATGGGGGAGTGATCAAATATTCCCGGAGCAAGAAAAGTGGCTTCAGAGAAAGAGAAATGCTTGTTCCAAATATCATTGATAAGCACTCGATCAATCTTGCGAAGTTTATGATTAACACCTGAGGAATGAGACCAAGTATACCTGTGTCTCACATACCGTAGATCCTCCAAGCCCACTTGGTTAAGACAATCCCCAAATTCGTCAAAAGCCGGGATCCAGGGAGTAGTGCTACCCAATCTGTCATCAAGGTACCTGATGGCATTAAAATCCCCAGCAATGAGCCAAGGAATATCAGCCGAAGACAACCTGATAAGATCAGCCCATAAAAGTCGTCTGTTTACAAAGGTATGTTCGCCATATATAATTGTGAGGGCACAAGATTTGCATATTTTCAAAAACCTTAGCTCAGTGTGGATCATTTGGGAAGAAGAGGAGATGAGGTTCAGTTCAATCTCATTTGGGTCCCAACCAACCCATATTCGGCCAAGGGGAGAATAGTCACAGTTAGAAAGCCACCTCCAGCTAGCGCAAATGCCTCTAGAAATGTTATCAAAAAGGGATGCTTTAACCTTAATTTCAATAATACCAATACATGATAGTCGGTTAGTCCTAATGAAATCCCGGATTTCAGCTTGTCTTAGAGGAGCAACTAGCCCTCGAATATTCCAAGCTCCCAAAAACATTTGATCAGCAGTGAAAGTTACCGAAGTGGTCTCCCCGGCCTCCTCCTTTTGGATTTCTTGGAGGAGGACAAGGTAGGCGTCTTTAGAGGATGCTCCGAGGAAGGGCCAGAGCCATGGAAGTGCGTAGTAGTTTCATCTGTAGCACTGCTTGCCAAAGTTCTAGATCGGGTGTTTGGAGGAGACAAAGAAGCTGGTTCCTCTACCGGCTGATCATCCAGTGCAGCTTTGTCCTGACCACGCCGCGAACTAGATGAGCTTTCTGTGGAAGATTGGGAGGCAAGGTCCTCTCCCTGTTGGACAGAGTGCTCCATGGGACATGTTGCTGGGAGAAGGAGTTATCTTGTCTCTGTATTGGTGCCCTGATTCAATCTAGGATCTATTTGAGTTTGTATCTCAGCTGTGCTCAAGACCGGGTTCAGTCGGACTTCCTCCTCCTGGAGCGGAACCAATTGTGATCCTGAAGCTTGAGGCTGGATGGTCTCCTTAACAGGAACCAATTGTGATCCCTTTTCTATTTGAACAGTCCATTTTCCAAAAGTTGACTAACTTCTTGACATCACCAGTAGATGCAACTGCAGATTGTGACATATCATTATATGTATAATAGTGTGGCGTATGGGGCAAAAAGTAAATCCACTTGGTTTCATATGTAGTACTCAGAACTACAGCTCTAACTCGATTATTTCTTAATAATTGTTGTACCTCATAAGTCAAATTAAAAACTAGCCCAGCTGAGTCAATAATGTGAATATTTCAATTCCAATCAAGTATCCATCCAATTGATGCTGTTAAAAGATCCGATGTGTCATTCCACGTGTACATCTCTTTCTCCCTCTCCCTCCACAGCCGTTCCACGTTGTCCTTATTTTTTCTCTGTGTTTTCTTTTCTTTTTTCCCTTTCATCTTCTTCATCCCCAAGTCGACCCCAAAAAGTACCCTTGTCACAAAGAAAAGCACTCATAATAGATCAAGGCATTGCATAATTTAAAACCTAATAAGCAAAAACTCAAGTTCTCAACACACACAAAACTCATATATCAAGCTTTGAGCTCGCGGCCATCATGGTTGCTCAAGCTTCATGGCTTGAAACTCAAGCGGCCATGGCGGCCTCGAACTTTGCGGTCATGGCCATGAGCTCAAGTGGCCATAGTGTCCATGATTACATGGACGCCGCAATGAAGAAAAGTAAAGGAAAAAAGGGGGAAAAACATAGAAGAAAATAAAGATGACGAGAGAGAGAGAGAGAGAGAGAGAGAGAGAGAGAGAGAGAGAGAGAGAGAGAGAGAGAGAGGTACACATAAAATGACACATTGAATCTTAAATGACATCATTAGATGGAAACTTGAAGAGGGGCCAGATTTGGATACTAATCAAAACTTGGTGCTTTTTTATGAAACAAAAATGAATTTGGGCCATAATCGATAGCCAATGCTTTTTAAGAAAATTGGGCCATAAGAATTCATATCTTATATGTTTTGTGTTGTGTAATCCATTTAATTAATGTGTTGTGTTTGGGTCGCAATTTTGTGACATATTCAAGAAACATTTTGTGTTGAGATTAAATCTAAATTTAATGTAACACAATTGCAAGAGAGAATAAAGAAACAGCTTAAAGACTAAATTGAACATATAAATAAAGTATGGGAACCAAATTGCACAAAAATAATGATAAGTCATCACTTAAACGTAATATTCTGTTTACGTCAGCAAATTCCATCAATGATTTTAATGAAAGCGCCATATTAAACCACTTTTTAAAAGTTTAGAGACAAAATTTTACAAAGAAAAAAAAAGAGGTTCAAGAATGACATTGAACAGTAAGCAAAAGTTGAAGACTACTGATTTTATTACCCCTACATACGTATACTACACGATGCAACACTACTCGGTACAAGAATAAGATATTTTATCGATTTGAAATTAGTGAACTTGAAATATTTGGGAAAGATTCTCTAATTTTATGAACTTAAAACTTTCATAAATGAATAAGAGTGGTAATTTTTTACAAATATATAACACGATTTGATCTAGTACTAGATTAGAGATTTTCCATATATTCATGCTAGAATTGTGTCCACTCGCTAAATAATTGATAAGCGGTTGGCGTTTTGAATAAATCTATATAGTCCAGTGCATTTCTAAAATAAAATCGTTATAAGATAAATTTTTCATATACACATGTATAACAAGATATTAATGCATTGTATATTCATATTAGTGCCCTATCTATCTATCTATCTATCTATCTATCCATCTTTACATAAATATATATTAATATTTGTTAATTCCCTCTCTTTAAAATCAGCTGTTAAGCCTGTTTTTTTTTTTGGCAGTTTGTGATCTATGCACAGTTAGCAGGTAAATTATAGTTAGTCAAATTTTGAAGCGGGAAAGGATGTAATATCTTCGCGTGGAAAGGTTCCAAACAGATTTTGAAATTAAGAATGGACCAAATAAGAGTATTACAGTGTCTTCTCACATAAATATGAATGTTTCTCTGATACCACTTGAAATGAATTCATATCATGTGTGAAGGGGAGCACGCGGCGGCAGCACACTAATAATTTTCTGATGTGTCAGGTTGAGTCAAGTGGAGACGGATTATCTCGATTAACCATTTCAAATATAGAAATACAATTGTTGATCGAGCAAGAGTCAGCATAGGCGAGAGCCCACTCGACCTCGAATCTGATAATGTCTTGATCAATGTTTTTCCAAGAAGTAATTGAAGTGAACATTTTTATAAGTTATGATACTTAAATAAATCGCTTTTGAAAATTTATGGCATTAAAATGAGTATCATACAATAGTAATAACAAATCATATTGACTATCTCATGTTAATCCGCTCCTCCAACTCACATCGAAGAAACGTTGTTTCCGCATGTATGTGCTCTAGCTAGAGATCCTGTGTAATAATTAAAGCAAGTAACACTTTAACAGAAGCATATCTTACCACAAAAAGAATATCTCATTGTAGTCAATGCCCACCCGCTATGTACACTCTTTGACAAGTTTTGCATTATATCTCGATGTCTCAAGATCATGAATGCATTCATTTCGTTTGTAGATCCATTTACACTGGAAAAATCTTCTAGCTTTTAGGTACTTTGATCAGCTTCCATGTCTACTTTCTATAGAGAGATTCCATCTCTTCGCTTATAGAAGCTAACTACCATGACAACTTAGCATTAGCCATCACATCAGGATCATGTGCCTCCATCGCACCGTCTACAATTAATGCATAAGCAATATAGGTGGTTTAATCTATCTTCTCTTTTTGCCCACGATAATATTGTGATGAGGTTCTAAGTTTGACAGAGGATCGGATCAAAGAGATAACAGGAAAATAAATTGATGTAGAGATGAGAAAAGTGAAAGGGTATTTTCCGTATTGATTATTTCTCACCTTACGCTATTTTACAAAGTGACTCTCTTTATATACACACTTCAAGAGAGATATTCATCTTGTGCTGAAGATAAGGAAAAGATCGTATCTTGTGCTGAAGATGAGGACAAGATCAAGATCATATCTTGTTAGGAAAAGATCGTATCTTTGATGTGCTCAAGATGAGAAAAAAAATCGTATCTTGTGCCAAAGATGAGGAAAAATTGAAGATCATATCTTATTAGGAAAAGATCGTATCTTTGACCGGTTCAACACTCAACTAATTGTTTTGTATCATAAATTTCAAGAACCGCGGCTTCATTTACGGTATCAACCTTTGATATCTCGAGGTTGCTTTTTGTAATGTAGACTTTTTTATGAGATAAGATAAGGTTACATAAAATATATATTGGGTTGATGAAGATCGGACTTTTAATATCTTATACAGTAATTGATAAATATTCCGATATGCAAGTTGGATTGAATATCGACTGCTGAAATGGATTGAATGTCAACATAATGGCTCTCGCTGCCGGCAATCTCCACGACATAATGGCTTCTCTCCGCCTAAGCCGGATTGAATGTCGAGACCTTCGAGCCCTTGTGGACGTCCAACTTGTGTGGGCATCACTATCTTGCAAATTATTCAACAACACAAGTCCCTCCTCCATCTTCATCGAATCGTCGCATCCAAGCTGATTTAATTTACAGCACGATCTTCATGCCAAATCCACCCCCAAGCAAATTTTTCAACACAATCCTACAACACATTTGATTCAACCAACCATGAAATTAATTTCACATCATTTCAAACCCAATGAATTGAATCTGCTTTGCTACACCCCCTCTTTTTTCAAGCTAGTTGTACTTCTACTCAGTCTCCTCCTCTTTCGCTGAAACTTGCTCTCGGTTTTCCTGATTACCATCTCGTCCACCATTTCAACTTGTTGGCCTGCGTTTTTCAGATTCTAGGTTCATCCCCTTCATTCATCCTTGTCTTCTCTATGTAAAATCTCTGCGATTCTTGTCCTTGAAGTTTCTTCTTTGTCGTTGCAAGCAACATTTTGAGGATGAGGTCGATCTCCACAATGGTCGAGGTCTGGTCGAGCTCCATCTGGCCATGGAGCTTGTGACATTCCGAATTTCGACCAATTTTTGGGATTTATAAAAACGTGTAATTCGTCAGTGCGCTTATAATGGAATCTCGCCCGGGAACTGATCACTCTCGGGTTCTTGTTTTTAAAATAGAGATTTTTGTTAGAATCGCACTCGATCGAATTTGGCCGTTATTTAGACCCCGAACTTGGCAGTCGAGAATTTGGCCGTTATTTAGACCCCGAACTTGGCAGTCGATTTCCGGGAGTTTCGGGACGAAATAAATTGGACGGTGTCAATATTATTGTGGCCAGCGTCGAAATTACCAGAAATAGTGAGAAAGTGAAATTTTGGACCGAGTGCGGATTTGGACTAGTAGACCTCCCTCGTAGTGTGTTTTGAGTTATTTTATTTTGGCCTTTTTCCTATAATATTATTTAGGGTTATTATGGACCGTCAGATCGTTTTGGGGTTTGAACCGTGTCCGTTGGATCGCGATTATTAAGTTTGACTTGTGGCTCTCTCTCTCTCTCCCTCTCTCTCTCCTCCTTTTTCTTTTATTTTCCTTTCTCTCTCTTCTGGACTTCTTCTTCTTGGTTGGACTCTTCCCCTCCCCGACTGGTTCCGCCCCGCCTGTGCCCCACGCGACCGGCCCTCAGCCCAGCCACTCGCTGCGCCCGACCACAGCGCCGCGCGCCGTCCGGCCGCCACCTCCGCCCTGCCGCCGCCGCCACAGAGCTTCCTCTCTCTCCCCCTCTCCTCCCCTCCTCCACAGCTCGCCCCAGCCCCGCCCGACGCCACCTCCGCCAGCTCGCCGCCCGCCGGTTCAGCCAGCGTGCCCGTCGCCGCCGCGAGGTCGTCGTGCTGCCCCGTCGTCCCCGCCGTTCCCCCTCAGCCTGCAGCCCCCTCTCCCTCTCGCCCTTACCCCGACCATCTCCCCCTTCCCCTGGTCGCACATGCAGCGAGCCCGTCGCCGCGACCGCCGCATGCCCAGCCGGCGCCGTCGTCGGCCACGGCCGCGCCGCCCTGCTGTCCAGCTGCCCAGCCGCCGCGTCGCCGACGCCGCTGCTCCTGCTTCTCCTCCTTGCTGCCCCATGCAGACCGCCCAAGCTTGCCTCAGTCCAGCCGCTCTCCATGCCCGACCGCCGCGCCGTGTGCCGTCCGACCACCGCGACTCGCCGCCCGACGGTTCGACCAGCCTGTCCGTCGCCGCCGCGAGGTCGCCGCACCGCCCGTCACTGCCCCAGCTCTCTCTCTCTCTGTGACATTCCCAATTTCGACCCATTTTTGGGATTTATAAAACGTGTAATTCGTCAGTGCGCTTATAATAGAATCTCGCCCGGGAACTGATCACTCTCGGGTTTTTGTTTTTTTTTTTTAAAATAGAGATTTCGTTAGAATCGCACTCGATCGAATTTAGCCGTTATTTAAACCCCGAACTTGGCAGTCGATTTCCGGGAGTTTCGAGACAAATTAAATGGGACGGTGTCGATATTATCATGGCCAGCGTCGAGATTATCAGGAATAGTGAGAAAGTGAAATTTTGGACCAGGTGCGGATTTGGACTGGTAGACCTCCCTCGTAGAGTGTTTTGAGTTATTTTCTTTTGGCCTTTTTCCTATAATATTATTTAGGGTTATTATGGACCGTCAGATCGTTTTGGGGTTTAAACCGTGTCCGTTGGATCGCGATTATTAAGTTTGACATGTGGCTCTCTCTCTCTCTCTCCTCTCTCCTCTCTCCTCTGCCGCGTCTGTCCTCTCCGCGCACGCCTACTTCCCCTTCCCCATGCAGAACCCCTCTCTCTCTCTCTCCTCCTTTTTCTTTTATTTTCCTTTCTCTCTCTTGGGGACTTCTTCTTCTTCATGGGCTTCTTCCCCTCCCCGACTGGTTCCGCCCCGCCTGTGCCCCACGCGACCGGCCCTCAGCCCAGCCACTCGCCGCGCCCGACCACCGCGCCGCGCGCCATCCGGCCGCCACCTCCGCCCTGCCGCCGCCGCCACAGAGCTTCCTCTCTCTCTCTCCCTCTCCTCCCCTCCTCCACAGCTCGCCCCAGCCCCGCCCGACGCCACCTCCGCCAGCTCGCCGCCCGCCGGTTCAGCCAGCGTGCCCGTCGCCGCCGCGAGGTCGCCGTGCTGCCCCGTCGTCCCCGCCGTTCCCCCTCAGCCTGCAGCCCCCTCTCCCTCTCGCCCTTACCCCGACCATCTCCCCCTTCCCCTGGTCGCACATGCAGCGAGCCCGTCGCCGCGACCGCCGCATGCCCAGCCGGCGCCGTCGTCGGCCACGGCCGCGCCGCCCTGCTGTCCAGCTGCCCAGCCGCCGCGTCGCCGACGCCGCTGCTCCTGCTTCTCCTCCTTGCTGCCCCATGCAGACCGCCCAAGCTTGCCTCAGTCCAGCCGCTCTCCATGCCCGACCGCCGCGCCGTGTGCCGTCCGACCACCGCGACTCGCCGCCCGACGGTTCGACCAGCCTGTCCGTCGCCGCCGCGAGGTCGCCGCACCGCCCGTCACCGCCCCAGCTCTCTCTCTCTCTCTCCCTCGCCACCCCCACTCGGCCAACTCTCCCCTCCCCTCCGAGCTAGTTGCCGGGGAGCCACCAGCCGCCGCGTCGCCGCCGCCGCCAGCTCGCCGGGGGCCAGCCCAGCCCAGCCCAGCCGGCCAGCCAACCAGCCGGCCACCTAGCCAGCCAACCAGCCGCCGGCGGCCCGCTCAGCCGCGGCCAAGTCGCTCGGGTCGTGGCCGAGCCCGTTGCCCAGGCTTGCCCGGGGCGTGGCCGGCCTGTGGCCCTCGTGCACCGGCCGCACGCCCGCTCACCCGGTCGTGGCCCATCGCCGTGCCCATTGCCCGGGCGCGTCACCCGTCCAACCGGCCCGTCGCCCGGCGTGTAGCCCGTCCAACAAGGCGCATTGCCCGTCCGCGCCCATGCCCGCGCCCGCGCCCGTGCCCGCGCCCGCGCCCGTGCCCGTGGCCGAGTCCATGGCCGAGGGCTGTGCCCATGGCCGATCGCCGTGGCCGAGCCCCGCGCCCGTGTGGCCCACGCCCGCGCCTAGTTCGACACTGTTCACTCGGGCCATTTTAGGCCCGAGCCGATTTTCTCCGGGCCAAACTTATGTAAGTGACTTCCTAAACCCTACCTAGTACATTGGGTATTATTTGACTTGTCTAGGGATTAATTATTACCGGTTTAGGGGCTAAACGTGGAGTAGGGTCAATATCTGTATGTGCGTAATTATTCTATTAAATTGTGATATTTGTGGGGCTTACTTAGTAGCTAATTATGGTGGTTAATTATCCGTATTGCCATGGCGTGTGTGGGAAAAATTAATGTGTGATTGTGGCCGGCTTGAATGTCGGAATCGTGAGCTTGTGATTTGGAATTGGGATGGTTGTGGGTACATATTTGTGGCTATTGTTGGTGAGTCAATGATTGGCTGTTGTGGCATTCGTGGGTAAATTGGAAGTTCGTATGTGGCCGATTGAAAGTCGAGTGTGTGGGTTGATGTGGCTTGTCATGAATTGGATTGAATTGTGATCATGGATTTCTTGGTGTGACTGGCGTGAAATTGACTGAATTGAATGGCGTGTGCTTGCCTGTCGATTTGAAGCCTGGAACGATCGGAGGGCTACGGACTTGGGACGTGTTGACGGCGGTCCGTGTGAAGGCATGACTGGCCGAGGTGCCAAATGGATGCGGGCTTGAGACGTGCTGACGGTGGCCCGTTAAAGGTGTGATAGACCGGGACGTGTTTACGTCGGTCATTGGAACGATTGATTGTGTGGCTTGGGACGTGTTGACGGCGGCCACTGGTATGGTATGATTGATATGGCTTGGGACGTGTTGACGGCGGCCATTGGTTTGATCGATTGTGCGGCTTGTGAGCCCGTGAGAGGAAAGTTGGTTGGACGCGTGCATGCGACTTGAGTGTGATTGAAATGACTGGTTGAGTGTGACTGGATTGACTGGTTGAGCGTGCGATTGGATTGGCTGGTTGAGTGTGACTGGATTGATGGGTTGAGCGTGTGATTAGATTGGCTGGTTGAGCGTGTGCTTGAAGTGGCTGGTTGAATGTGTGGTCTAATTAGTAAGGTGAACTGCATGCAAGTGTGGGTGGCGTCTGAGCAATTACGATGTGCTATTTAACTATTATTATTGCATTACCGTGTTACGACTAACGTGCAGTGTTAGCACGGGCTTAATGGCAAGGTGAGTACAATAATGTGAATCTTTATATCTTATGGGGTAGATTGTATGTACGACTTGTCTGGGTACGCATTGGCCTACGTGGGGTATAGGGGGTTGCTTATTGAGACTCGTTCTCACGGTTATTATATAACCATTTTCAGATCCGCGACCATGAGTGACTGAAGACGCTTCAAAGGTACCTCGGAGATCGAAGACGGGTCAAGTACCCGGTATTTTGAGTTTTCCCCTTTGGTAGAAAAGTTAAGTTTGCGAGCAGTGGTCCCTTTTGAGGAATGTGGTCCCGTTGTTGTGGCCTAGCTTAGGGAATTGTCTTTTGTGGACGTCGAGTGTATTCGTCAAATGTAAGAATTTCAGTTATTTGTTTATTGCCTTTGCTGCCCCTTGTCATTGTTAATTGTCCGGGTTGTTTCTATTGGTTTCCGCGTGTGCTTAATCTCTGATGTTTGGGTTGGGTCGGCGACGTGCCTGGGACGTCGCATTCAATGATCGACCATCGAGGGGTGTCGCGAGCTCGTTAGGGTTCGAGGCGTGACAGAGCTCCTCCGTGGACAACGACTGGTGCTCCAAGAGTGGCCATGGACTGTGGCCAAGGTCAAGTCGAGCTCCTTCTTGGCAAGGTTCGGTAGAGCTCTATCGAGTTGAGCTTAGCCATGGAGGAGCCCCAAATCTGACCATGGAGCTCCTCTACGGCCAAGGTCGAGTTGAACTCGTCGCCACGAAGAGCATTGTCAGTGGCAATGAGACGGAGCTTGATGGGAGGTTTGGGGTGGGTAGGGGGTGACGCAGAGAGAATTTGAAACAACTTCAAAGAATTTGAAATTTTTATTCAATGATAATATGATTTTCGATTACAAGATGGACATCTTATATAGAGATAGAACTCCTAATTCTAATGGAAACAGAATAATTAAAGATAATATCTAATAAACCAAATCTTTCAAATGGATATGTGAAAATAATGACAATCACAAATTTCTTAATATAGAAAACTACCTTAATGGTAATATAGAAAACTGCTTGAATGGTTATTTTCTCCAAAATCAGAAAAACTGCCGAGATTTCCGGCAATTACGGCGATCACATTCTTTAAGATAATCACAGGCTAACTGTTCTATATCAAGGGGGTTTGAAGCCGTGGGTGGCTGCCATGGGTGGGTAGAGGAGACTAAGAAGAAAGATGAGTGTGAGACATATTCTATCCGGCTATATTCCACCCCCAGGTGAGATAATTTTATTCGAGAATAAGTTCTTTGTTCATTCGACTTTATATTTGGACAATATTATGACATATCCAGATTTTGGATTGCCCCAAACACTAGATAGATAAAAATTATCTTATCATGTATTATATCCAACCCGTTAAACGTAGCCTTAAGATCTCTAGAGTTTCAACTTGAACCTCCACCTAAATCTACACCTTCCTATTGACACCATGATTTGTGTGCTCTTCTGGTTGTGTCTCATTTGTTAAAGCATAGTAGTCTCATCAATGATCATGTCTTTAATAATTAGAATATTGGGTGATCCGCCATCAGTGCATCCCATGTGCATAACTTAAAAATATGTACTTCGTCATTGGCTCAAGTTTACTTTTACTTGCATTAGCATATGCAAGACATTCAAACACTTGAAGTTTGGAGTAGTCCTCAAGTTTCCCTAACCATACTTCCTTGTGATCTTCCACTCTATGGCAGATAATGTAGATCGATTAACTAGGTAATAAATCATGTCCACTATTTAGCCTTAAAATTTATTGCCTGGTGCTGCACGTGAAAGTATACACCGAGTTTTCTTAACTATTGTTTTGTCCTTCCATCTTGCCAACCGTTCTACTATGTTGTCCTAGGCACTATGATGTGTCTCACAATCCTCCATTCTTGCATACTTTGGTAAAATTATTACCATAGAATTCCACGCCACTACCAATTCTTAAGCACTTTGATTTGTTTACTTGACTAGAAGCGCCTTAAACTTCTTGAACCAATTGAACACTTCTTATTTGTGTTTTAGGAAGTATACTCATACCTTCATTGAATAATCATCGATGAAAGATAGTATATTCCAGGCACCTCATTTCGAAGGAACAAAGACGAGCCTTGAATGACTAAATAGATGTACTCAATTGACTACTTGATAGAATGCACACTTGTGTTGAATCTAACCTTGTGTTTCCCAAAGATGTAATTCACACAGGTCTAGCTTTCCTGTCTTCTGACCCTTTAGCACCTCCTTTAGCACCTCTCTCTTACTCGATGTTATCATACTTAGCTCACTCATATGCCCCAAGCATAAATGCCGTGATTGAGTTTTATTTGATTCTGACTCACTTGATAAAACTACAACGCTTCCTATCATGGTCTCTTGTAGTTGATAATAGAAATAATTCACTTTATCTTCCTTCATCACTGTCATGCTATCCAAAGAGATTTTCAGCACTTTACTTTCAATAGTGTACTTACACCAAATATCATCGAGTGTCTTCATAAAAACTAGTTCCTATGATGCTTATATGACAATAACATCCCAAAATCTAGCACTTAATTGTTTCCCGATGAATCAAAAGTGACACCTTAAAGAGTCTACACATGAGTGGGGCTCTCATCGGTAAAGTTTGCTACACTGCTTGCCGCTTCTTATTACTTACCACCTTTGTTCCTCAACTTTAGACAATCTCTTCCCATCTACCCGTTCTCTTGACACTCAAAGCACTTTGTGTGACCATTGGACTTTCTATGTTGCGACTTTGACTTGCTTCCACCATGACTATCAAACCCACGATGTTTATCTCTACCCTAGATCACCAAAGCCATGTTACATCTTGTGCCAGATTGTTATCTCGCAACTTCTCATTTCATTCCTCAAAAAACAAGGCTAACTTCACCTCTTCTCAAAGTAATAATAGTACATCTTTCTAACCGTGAATCAATAAAGTACTCTCACAACTCTGACATAGATACCGACAACATCATGTTCTACCTTTCATCAGTTAGGCCTCACCGACATTCTTCAAGTCCAACATAAATCTTTTTATATCGCTCTAAAAATTACACGAAATAGTGCTTTGCAATATTAGAGTGATATGGATACAAGAACAATTTCCTTTTATTGAACTAAAAAATGCAAGGAGTGACAATTTTTTTTTTTGGTTAATACCACAAAAAACCCCAAACTAGTACCTATATGATAAATTTACCCAAACTAATTTTTTGATTGCCTAAAACCCAAAACCGCTACCCCTATGACAAATTTACTATGCATTAGTTATCATTAAATTTTATCGTCAAATTGCTAAATTGAATAGCACGTTGCAATTGACGGGTATATCAATGTATGGTTTTATTTCTCTGTTTGTCATAGATTTATCAATATATGATTTTTCGTGATATTAATCCAATTTAACGGATGCTAAATATGTTTCAAACGTATTAGTTTGGAATTTTTGGTGATTAACAAATTAATTTGAAGTAAATTTATTACATATATATCAGTTTGAGATCTTAATGGTTAAAAAATTAGTTTTGGATAAATTTATCGTAAGTTATCAATTTGAGATTTTTAATGGTATTAATCATTTTCTCTTACGTGCATGCGAGGACAATATTGGAGTGACCTATGGTATGGGACTTTCACATTAGCAATCGGATGAGCAAGTCGAATCAGCCCAACATTTACATTCGAACCGGGGGTCCGGGACTCCGGAGATCGAACGAGCGAGTGGGGATTTTAAACCTACGACGGAACCACCTGGGAGTATCGTCAGTCTCGAGTCTTGTGGACCGAGAAGCGGGAACACGCAGTTCTCCCTACAAAGCCCCGCTAGAGAAAGACGATCAAAGCTGAACAATAGGAGGAGTGAAATGGCGCAATTCTGGAAGCCGGGGACCGAGAAGCCTCGACTAATTGACGACGAAGAAGGCGGCGTCCTCTTCCTTTCGGCTTCTGCTTCTTCATCCTCTTCCGGGTGCGTCTCCTTCTCACAAATTTTGGGTTTCGAATCACCCGCATATTGAGTATGCGTCGATATGCGCAAGTGGGGAATGAAAAAGAAGTGTTGGCGATAATTTCTGTGTTGTTGTGCTTGCTTGTGCCTAGATATGGGTTTGCTAGTATGGAGAGGCAGAGGCAAAGGCTTCCTGTGTACAAGTACAGGACCGCCATTCTTTATTTGGTGGAGACTCATGCGACCACCATCGTAGTTGGCGAAACGGGTAGTGGCAAAACCACCCAGATTCCACAGGTTCGTGTTTTCTTGATTGGGTCGATTCGCTCTGTGTTCTTTTTGCTTTCTGTGGAGGTCAGGCATCCCGAATTGGAAGAAGCAGAATGTGTTAGGATGAGATGGAGGTGTAGTTTTATTCGATGCAAGTCACAGAGACACTCCTCGGAGATAGTACCAACATGGTTTATAGCTGTCTCAGAACCGAATTCACTCTGGGAAAAAAATGCAATTTTAATTTAGATTCTCTTCAGTTGTTTCCAATTTTTTGTTCCTTTGTTCTCTATTTGACCCTTTTCTGCGTCCGCTCTCTCATCTTTTCGGCCTTTGTTCGCTGTCTGTGAAACTATGAGAATGGTCTTAAAAGGCGATGCAGAATGTTGCCCTATGTCCTTGATTTTGGTGGTAAGCACCCCGTATTTCTCGGTGTAAAAATTGTAGGGGAAAAGACATATGTGTCGCCTCCGTATGGTTGTTTATTGGGAGTAACATTGTGAAAATTGCTGGTCACTTTACAATTATTGTTTGGAATGCTTTTGTTCGCCATGCTTACAGAGTGAGAAATGATGTCTTATGTTTGAATGTATATTTTGATGTAAATGTGTACAGATGGTGTCCTGTATGGAATCTGAATATTGGGGAAAGAATAGAATATAGGGTGTACATATATGGAGAGGAGGGAAAACATAGAGAGTGATAGCATTCTTTGCTAGAATTGAAACATTGTAAGGTACAAGTTTGTTCATGGGGTTGGTAACAGGATTCGCACTCCCACTATTGGAGCAAATAATGGATTTACTTTGCCTGTAATGTCTGGATGGTTCTTTCGTGAAATTTTGTAAAAGAATCCTTTAATAAAAGTTGTCTGAGCTTTATGTTCTGTTGGTATGGGAGATCTTTGTGGTATTTGTAGGTTGAATTGTTAAATCCTTGAAGCATTGGTGATTACATCTGTTGTCCATTTAGAGAGTGAAGCTGGTTTTGTGGTTTTCAGAACCAATAATTTATGCATTATGTTTGTCATGCCTATGCTTGTAATACATATTCTTGAAAGAGAGCAGAACTCAAGACTTGTAGTTTCCTTTAATGTTGTTGGCCACCATGACGTTGATGAATTATGATCTAACGATTAAAAGAGAATGTGTGTGGCTTCTCAACAACAATAACCTTTATTTCATTGTTCCATTGCCTCCTGAAGTTAGTTCCTAGTTATCTTATTTGGAACCTTCTCATCCTTCGATTACGAAATTCTTAAAAGTTTGATGGCTGTGATTAACTTTGGTAATGCAGTACCTCAAAGAAGCGGGTTGGGCTGATGGTGGGCGTGTAATAGCTTGCACACAGCCGAGACGACTGGCTGTCCAGGTCATAAATTAAGTTGCACTACAATTATGCATCTGCTCACTATTTTTCTTGTTCATTTGCCACTGCCAAGACTGCCTATTACTGGTTAGAAAGAAAGGCTACTTTGCATTGGATTTGAGCTTTTTACTTGTCCACTTCATGTGCTAAGTTTATTATATTAAACTTCCCTGCACTGCGAATTCTAAATTGCAGGATCAATATTTAATCATCATGCTCTGTAGTAAATTCAGCATTTTTGGACTTGCCTGCCTACTGTATGAGATTGACCACAATTTTAGTCTTTATTTTATGCTTGCTTGTCTATAGCCCGATCTCTATTAGCATTAGTCCTTTTATGTTATTAAGCTTCAAATATTCGGTGACAGGCAGTTGCATCAAGAGTTGCTGAAGAAATGGGAGTCAAGCTTGGAGAGGAAGTTGGCTACACAATACGGTTTGAAGACGCTACCAGTACAGTCAGTTTACTGCTTTAACTGTGGCTCAGTTACCTTTTGAGTTGTTGTGCTTCGCCTGTTATAGGGTCATGTAGAATTTACAAAAATTGTTTCTTGAGCCTGGTTTGGCTTAGAAATGTTAATTTCTGCTCGAATATACTCTTTTTTGGTGACATTCTTTATTTTTTTCGGCACAGGGAACCCTGATCAAGTTTCTCACAGATGGGGTGCTACTCAGGGAAATGATGGATGATCCACTTTTGACTAAGTATAGGTACTGTATCTGAATTGCCGTCTCATGTCTTCCCTTATCTTCTCTCTCTCTCTCTCTCTCTCTCTCGCGTATTCGTGCATGCGACCACACTCATGAAGAAGCATCTGTGTATGCAGAAATCCATATGCACACAGAGATCACTTTGAACTCCGTGCTTCCGTCTAATGCTCCTTTTCTCTTTTCATTTGATGCCAGCTTAAGTATTACGTTTTCCTTTTCATGATTAATTATGGCATGCTCAATGTCTATTGGCCTAGTTGAGATGGATGAGAGTTTCAAAAGACTGAGTTTTCTACTTTGGCGGCTCAATGTGATTGTGTCAAACTATATGTCTCCGGGAGGTCAAATGTCCATTGGTACTTTGCTATATGCAGAGTTTAAATGGTTGGGAGTTTCCTTTAATTGACTGCCTTCTATCTCTTCTGTATTCTGCTAAAGTTTGCGGGTCAGGATAAGATGAGATTGCATGCCATCCACCCAATAGCTAGAGCTTTAGCTTTAAATCTTTTTACAACATCTTGGGGAATTTCTACCCTCACCCTTCCTCTCTAAAGCAAGTTGGCTTCTTCAGATTCCTTATAGATTTCCTTTGTCCGTTGGACCATTGCTTGAATTAAGATTCTTACTACCGACATTGTTAGAAAGCATAATTATATTATCAGGCATTGGTGTTGTATGTGCAAACGTGTGGGCAAATCTGTTGATGGCCTTTTTCTTCATTGTGACTTCACTTTGAAACTGTGTAAGTGTCATATTATCTTCAAATTTCTCTTGGGTCATGCATAGAAATGCTATACAGTTATTTCACTAATAAAAAGCCTTTGTGGGTGATTCAAACTCAAAAGAAATCTTGTAGCAAGGCACTGGTTTGCGTTGCATGGCACATTTGTAACAAAAGATTGTTGGAGGGATTTGAAGCTTCTGGTTATACTATTTTGTATCTTTTATTTGTCCCTTGTTCATCTTGCTCCAGTCATGTCTAGTATCAATGTCATCTAATTTTGTTCTTCCTTTCCTCTTTATTAAGTTTTGTCTGTTCTGATGTACTAGGATTACCTTCCTAGTATAGTCCTTTAGGACCTATCAATATAAAGGAAGATGCTTTATGGCGAGATGTGTCGCCTTGAATATCTGCAATAGACCAATGAGTCTACCTGCAGTGTAACTTTTGGTTTTTGCATGTGCCTATGCACAAACAAGCGTGTCCACAGAGTAGATGTCTTCCTATTAAGAATGGTTGCTTGAATATTTTGAAGCAAGCTGCATTGCCAAATAATTTCTATTTTGGTGGTGGATCTAGATTGTCTGACACCATTGTAGAAGTAAGATGGGTGCAATACTGCTGTATTAGGGTGACTATTATATTAAACAGATGTTTACTTAGCTTAGCAGTAATTATTTCAAAAACTAGCAGCTCTTCTTGATGCAATTTTAGAGAGAGACCCCAATGGATGACCAAGTAGGAAGTTTTCAGTGCATTGAAGGAAAAGAATATGAATACTAAGTCTTTGCAGAGGTGAAAAATATTTAACAAATATAGGAATACTTACTCTATGATATTTGTATATTCTAAAAATTTGGGATTTTGGGTTTCACAAATATTTTATTTTGTCTGACCTTTAGCCTGTTATACTTAGATTAATTTCTGTTGTTAATATTATTCTATCATCATCTGTTGTGAAAACAGTGTCATAATGGTGGATGAGGCCCATGAAAGGTCTATCTCAACCGATATTCTACTGGGTCTTCTGAAGAAGGTATTATTTTGTACAACCAGGACATTTTGTTTTGGTTGTAATACAGCTATCTTAGACCTGTATTTTACTTGCTTTCAGGAAGCAATTTGAGAACTTCGGTTTTTCTAGTTTAGACTAATTGCTAGTTCTGAAACTTTAGATTCAACGACGGCGACCTGAGTTGCGGTTGATCATATCCTCGGCCACTATTGAAGCTAAATCTATGTCTGCTTTCTTCCAAACCAGGTTTTCTTCGACACATTTACCTGTCCTTGGATTAAGTTTTGTCTGATTTTGGTTGTTTGTTCTGTTTTGAGCTTCTTTGACATGCAAGCTTGAATGAATATGAATATTCATTAAATATTGCAATCAAGAAGATATATTAATTCATTTGGAAGTGCTTTTCATTCAATGTGCCCTTCATTCATAAGTCTTTTTAATGCTGCACTGATCTCAACAAATTGGCTCTCGTTTACCACTAGTTGGACATGGTTATGACCTCTGATCATGATAAGGCCAAATCAGAGCTCTTTGATGCATTGTCTGAACTGCAACAGTTTGATTTTGAGTCACGATTGAAGAATAAGCTGCAAAAGTAGACCCTGACTGATGCTTCAAGCATAAAATCGAGTCTGCATAACCCTGCTTAAATTGAAGCACAAAGTCTGCACATTTAGTGATTCCAGTTTTCTTGTTGTGTATTTGAGTAGTTGTGGGTTTCTGTTCTTTTAATCCGAATGGTTGTTAGTTGCTCTTTGAGTTTTTTTTTGTTCTACCTGTGTAATCACTATTTTAAAAGATAAAATTGTGTTTGTGGAGTTCCTGATTTTCTTAATTTTTCTGCTTTTAGTCTCTTGTTTGTAGCCTTGGCATAGATCCATTTTGGTTGGCTCGTCCAAATCATTGCCCTCTAATAATTTAACATGTGCATTCTGATCTTAACCAAATACCGTTGCTCGTAATTCTACATGATTCAGAGGAAATGAGAGCGTCCATGTTTAGTCAAGTATTCTGTTGAACTCAGTTTTTCATGGACGTTTTTAAAGTTGAATATGGCTATTGCCTTCTGTATGTTGTAATCTAGCAGAAGGCGCCGAGGACTACAAGATGCGGAACCTGCATTGACTATGGAACCTGCAATTCTCTCAGTTGAGGTGCTGAAACCTGTCTCTCTCTCTTTCTCTCTCCACTGAAAACGACGGTGTGCAAGTGGGCACACATCTCATGTGATTGCAGTTGCGATGCATGACCAACTTACAAATTGATCTGATATTCAGGGTAGAGGTTTTAATGTGCAAATTCATTATGGTGAGGATCCCGTGTCGGACTATATCCAGGCTGCTGTTTCAACAGTTTTGTTGATTCATGACAAGGTAAATGCTTTAACATCTTTCTGCTGTATGATAACCTTGTGATCAAATCTATGCTTTTAGGTTGTACTTGTTACTTTTCTATGTTCCCCTCTGATGTTAACAGCCAAATGCCAAAAAAAAGGCACGGGACTTATACCCTTAGGACATAAATAACCCACTTTTTGAATGATCCAAAAAAAGCATGAACTTTTGCTTGAGGGAGAAAAATGTCATGAACTTATACTCTTGAGACAAAAATAACCTCACCTTTCAAACGACCCAAAAAAAAAACATGAACTTTTACTCTAGGGCAAATATATCCACAGTTGACTTTTCTGTCTAAAGAAGTTTCTTTAGCATCTGATGTGGCTAATGGTTGTGATGTGACATGTCAGTTGAGCTAGAAAGATGCTGTTTCACTTCGATTATAATGGATTATTTGCTCGATTAGCTTCAACATCACTGATTTGAAACCCTGATTTGCAAATTTGAAACACTAATCAAACTCAGGATTTGAATTTCAGGATTTGCTCAAACTCCACAAATTAGAATAAAATCGATGATTTAATGATCCTAATTTGCATACTCAGTTTAAAGCACAATCTTAGCCATCCAATTTGCAAACTTGATTTGGGGCTAAACTCTCTATTTTCTTTGAAAAAAAAGGAGCAAAAAAGGAGCCAAAATCCTGCTCAATTGATATCGTTTTTGTTTTGAAATACATGGCATTGGTTAGGTTCAGCTGATGTGTCCATTGTAAATGTCAGCGGCGTCAGCTGTGCCTGATGCCACATAAGCATTTTTGCTGGAAAAGGTAACAGTGGAAATTTTTGTCCCTTGAGTAAAAGTCTGTATTTTTCTTTATTGCTTGAAAGGTGAGGTTGTTTTTGTCCTGATGGTACAAGTTCATGCATGAATTATTCTCTCGAGCAAAAGTTAGTGTTTTTTTGGGTCGTTTGATAAGTGAGGTTATTTTTGTCCTTTGGGTATGAGTTCGTGCATTTTTTGGGCATTTGGCGGCTTATTAACTGCCTTTGAATGGCAGAATATCTAAGGTGTCAAACTACTACGTAACAAGAATATGCTTCCTTGCAATGTGATCCCTAGTTTAGGGGATGGGCTTGTACTGTGCTTGTTAGAATCATATATACTCCATTTAGGGAAGCTATTGTTAGTACTAGACATATATAACTCAGAACCCTGCAAGAATACTGAGAAAAGCAGACTTGCCACTCATGTTCTTATGAAGAAACAAAAATGCATATCTTAAATGACCAGAAAAAGAAGCAAACTAGTCACAGCGATACCTTTTCTTTCGGGGTTTGTTTAAGTCATCCTTTTGACAACCTTGCATGGCGGTACTTCATTGGCAAATAATAGGTTAAACCCTAATTACAACTTTAATTGTTGTTAGGAGCCATTTGGTGACATTTTGGTGTTTCTCACTGGTCAAGATGATATTGAAGCTGCTGTTAAGTTGCTTACAGAAGAAGCTCGAGACAACAGAAAAAGTTCTTCAGGTATGTTCATCCGATCTTAGCATGTAGCTAGGGTTCTCTTTTCATCTAGACAATTTGGATACATGAAATTATATGAATGTAGCTTGTCTTTCAGTACGTACAAGTAGGTGCATTTAAATAGGGTAATGATTTCAACTATTGTGGCTTGTCTTTGACACTGGGACACTATAGCATAACCCTGTCATGGGGGCCATATGTTGATCACTGCCTGAACTTGGATGACCATTGCATAAACAACCATTTATTGCTGCTCTTCTTGTGACATGCAGCATTTGGCATATATCCTTACTTGTAGACCTAATTCAGACATCCATTTCTAACTGATCTTTTCCTTTTGCTTCTTTTAGGATTGATTGTTTTGCCTTTGTACTCGGGACTTTCACGTGCAGAACAGGTGTGCTAATAGGGTGCTGGGAATCATTATTCTTTTGTACACATTCTTAGGGATAGATTTTAATTGCTCTTGTATTTATTTCCAGGAGTTAATATTTTCTCCCACTCCTCGGGGGAAGAGAAAAGTAGTGATATCAACAAATATAGCAGAGACATCATTGACTTTGGAGGTTAGACTTTCTAATTTTGAAGCAGGAGTTGTACCTGTGAGCCTTAATTTCAATATTCTTGGCATGAGTCCATTTATAACTTGCTTTGTATTTCTGACTGGTGCAGGGTATTGTTTATGTCATTGACAGTGGGTTCTCTAAACAAAGGTTTTATAATCCGGTACTTCACTCGTATTCTCTTAGGGCCTGTTTGTTTATGTTTTTTCAAAAGCAAAGAGCGACTTTTTTGCTTTCCCGCGAAACTTAAAATATTATCCAATTTTTAAAAACTAGAAACTAGTTTTGAATTTTTGTGCCAACATTTGTGTATTGTAAAGTATCAGGTGTTTCAAGTTAAGAAAAAGTCAAACTGTGCTCGCCGCAAAATTTAGATGAAGGAAAAAGCAAAAGTCTATCCATACAAGCTTTTAGATCATATAAACAGATTAGGTCTCATCTTCTTTAGGATTTTTATATGTTAGTGTTGCTAAATATCAGTCTTTGACAACCATTTTGTTTCTTTCACATCTTATGAATCTTTCAGGATTGCTCCTAGTTTCGTTTTGAGAGCCGAGAAAGTTTTACTGTGTTTGAGTACCTAGAATAGTGTGGACTGGTAGAAGCTCATGAGTTCCTTTAAGTTGAAATAAGTCAGATAGCATCTATAATGGTGTGCACCTGCAAAGATGGTTATTTGCTTTCTTTCTCATTTGAATAATGTCCTCGTACAGTTATTTGTCAATTCATTTTGTTTTTCCATTGTTGTGCATCATTTGTCTAGAGCTGTTGAGAGATTATCATTCTAGCATATGCGTACACGTTAGTACAAATTATGTTGACTTAGTTTGTCAGGCCTGATGCAGATCTCAGACATTGAAAACCTTGTAGTGGCGCCAATATCTAAGGCATCTGCCAGACAAAGAACTGGCAGGGCTGGAAGAGTTCGACCTGGGAAGTGTTACAGGTGAGTATTGACAACGAATGTAAAAAGTACCCATCTTTTTTCTGGAGTTTATGTCCTTAGATATCATAGTAATCTCTAAGTCCTGACTGCAACTATTAGCTATTTGATAATTCATTTCTTCAGTTACGATAGGATATTGTGTTGTCATATAATCAAATTCTCCACGTATTGCTCTCAGCTAAAACTCTCAGTTAGCTTTTGATGTTGGAATGTGCCTCTTTTTTTAAGTTGATAAGTTAAACACAGAAGGAATCTACCACAGAGTACCGGAGCAATGTCCAAGGAAGTGATTGCCTGGTGCTTCTATGTGTTGTTGCTATTCCGTAGCCATAAAAAGTTGATTCACTTGACACGTACTATGTGAGAGCTATGATAACCACTTATTGGTTGCTACATTGTCTTTTGGTTCTTTGTCCGCTTTATGCTCCCCAGAGAGTTACTTAGAAGCTGACTTAACTTTCAATATATGAATTACCTGTGAGAAAGTCCTTGTGCATTTTGTTGAGGAGAAGATGAAAGAAGCATGTTTAAAGTGGTCCGAACACATGAAACAAATCGCAACAAACTCAAGATGCTTGAATAAGAATGTAGACCAAACCTTCAAAACTGCGAGAAACCCCCTTTTGAGTGCTGCGGTGTTTCCTGAAAGACTAGAACATTTGAGGAGTTGATGCTTATGTTTTCAATCACTCAAGGACTAGTTTTTTGATCAATAACTTGGTTGTAATGGACGGAAATAATTATACAATCTGAAATTTTGTTGTATTTAAATATAAAAACCATGTCTTTATTTGAAAGCTTAAGTTTTTGAATCATTTGCTAGTTTTTTCTTACATAATTTTAAATGGTTTTAGAATAGGAGTCCGTATGTTCAAATTTTTTTTGGCTAGGTATATTCTGGCCTATGTGTGAGGTTAAATATTTGCAGCATTTAAATATTAAACTACACCTTTATCTAATAACGTAAGTTTTTAGATAATTTGGCACTGGTCGCATAAATTTTGCATTAACATTAGGATAGCACTAAATATGACTTCTGCAATTCATGATAGGAATAGCAAAGCCTAATGATATAGCAAACCGCCCCTCCCCCCTTTTCTCCTGGTTCCCCTTCTCAAAGAAGGAAAGAAAAGATAGAATTCTGTTACATCTATTACTAGTGCGGATGGTAACTTCATGGATGACTTTCCGATCATAATCAGGGGATGAGGTCACCTTGTGATCAAGCTAAAACTTGTTCATATTAAAAGATAGAATTCTGTTACATCTATTACTAGTACGCAATGAATTAATTGTGTACTTAATTATTTGAAAGTCTGCTTAGACAAGTGTTTGAAGACTCTTTGACCAAAACTAAGAGTGATGTATGAAGACATCTTCTGTCTTTCTTGAGCCCCAAGATTCATTGAATTCCTTTTTGCACATTGTCATGCCTTATCATCTAGCTATACTCGGGTCTAATGAACTTGCATCTTTGGCTCTCCTAACATGTGCAACCAGGTTATATACAGAAGAGTATTTTGTCAATGAAATGGCTGCTGAGGGGATCCCAGAGATACAGAGATCAAATCTTGTGTCCTGTGTGATTCAGGTGTGCAGTTTCTTGCCTCGATTTTGTCACGTGAAGTTTTCTTGAATACATGCATAACTCATGATATTGTTACATTTACAACAAAATACCTCTGCACTTAGGAGGAACAGGAGTGATCAGGATGAGTTTCAACCCAATGTGGTTTTAATATGAAGTTGTGTCTTTTTGTCAATGGCATAATTGTAGCTGAATCAAAATTGTTTTACACTTTTCTCCTGTATGAACCTTTCTACGCTTTAACCAGTAGTTGAAAATTCTTCTTCCAATTTTTGTTGGGGATCTGGTAAGATATAGACGAGTTTTCTTCTGTTGTACTTCATTTAAATTTTACTTGCTTAAGCAACTTCTCATGTTTCTTTGTTTTACTTTACTGTTTCATCAATTGACAAGCATGTTATCTTTCGTATGTAAGTATTAGTGGCCAAAAGAAAGGTAGGGACCTTTCAGCAACATGCTGAAAGGAGACTCCACTCTGCTTGACAAATAATTTCATGTAGGTATCACATGAAAAATAGTGTCCTCGGTGCAATTTACATTTCTTTGGGGCTAATTTTCACTGACTTTAAGCATATTGTGTGTTTTTATAATTAACGGTCACTCTTCAAATTTCTGAAGCTAATCATATTTTACTGATCTTTCAGTTGAAAGCCCTGGGGATAGATAATATCTTGGGCTTTGACTGGCCGGCATCTCCATCCCCTGAGTCAATGATTCGTGCTCTTGAAGTGCTATACTCTCTTGGAGTACTTGATGATGACGCCAAACTTACAGCACCTCTTGGTTTTCAAGTAGCTGAGATTCCACTTGTATGTAGCACTGGACTCTCTTTTGTCACCGCTATTATTTTTTTTAAGCAAATTTTGCTTTTAATGCCTGAATTTTATGTATACTGCCATGCTTGTATTTGGCTGTTATTCCTCCCACCACTCCCAATCCCAATTCTTCGGCATCTCTGTCTGTGGTAGATATGTTGTTAATCTGGTGTTATTTGAACACACTTATTCTTGGTAAACCGATAGGCAAAATTGGAGAGAAGAAATAAGCAAATAAGCAATCTTCACTTATTTTTTATCATATTGGTACTCATCAATTCCAACTCCTCGCCACCTACTTTTATTTTCCACATGGGTTGTAGATGTCTGTTTCCGGGAGCAAACCTTTTCCTTCTTTGTAGTGCTGCATATTCATTCAGTGTTGAAGTTTCTTATGCACTAGCATTTTGAGCTATGAATTCTGACTGGTTAAGCACCCAAGGTTTTTTGTTTCCTGATTTACTTTTTGAAAAATTCTGTTTGAAGTTTTCATGATTAACTTAGTTCATGCAGATCTCTGCATTTTGTTATCTCAATTGAGCTTTTATGTTATATCAGTTGAGCTTTGTGTAGGACCCAATGATCTCAAAGATGATCTTGTCTTCAAATCAGTTGGGTTGTTCTGAGGAGGTCCTCACGATTGCTGCAGTTCTTTCTATCCAAGTAATAGTTTCTGCCTGTGCCATCGATAGCTAGACTTATTTGATGGTAAAGGAACTTCTTGAGTTTAAATTACCTCTGGAAATTTCTTTTTCAGTCTATTTGGGTTTCCAGTAGGGGAATACAAAAGGATCTGGATGAAGCAAAGTTGAGATTTGCCGCTGCTGAGGTTAGCATCTTGGTTTTTTATCCACTAGTCACCTATATGTGCTTGGGGTAGACTTCTTTATTATTTTCTCGCTATGACATTCTCCTAAAAATTGTTCATTTTGTTAAAGCATCTCATTTGTCTTATGGGTTAAAACTTATGATAATTAGGATTTTTTGAAGTTATTAATGCAAATATTTCCACCATCAATTATTTTATTGGGTTTACCTTCTTATTTTGATGCAGGGCGATCATGTAACATTCTTAAATGTGTACAAAGGATTTCTGCAGTCTGGCAAATCATCGCAGTGGTGTCATAGGAACTACATTAATTATCATGCAATGGTATGCACCTTTGCAGTTTAGAAGACTGATGTTATTTGTTTTTGTATGCCTGTCTGCTTTACATTTGATCCATTTTACCTCAATGTTCTTTTTCCCGCAGAAAAAGGTGGTTGATATCAGAGAACAACTAAGAAGAATAGCTCAGAGATTGGGAGTAACTTTAAAATCTTGCGACAATGATATACAGGTAATGCTTTTACTCACGCTCTGGTTTCTATTATTTTCTCATCTTTATGATAGTCTGAAACTTCACTCACTGCGTACTGAGAGAGCTTTTCGCAATTCACTGAGTGATTCTGGAGCCACAATCTCTCCTTCCAAGTTTTTTGGGCCACAAAATCAATTTTGCACTTAACGTCAATACTTTATTCGAGTCTAAATTTGTTGGTTGTTGAGGTATAGCTCCACGGACATAAGTGCTCAAGTGAATCTTGATCATCTTCTTAAGAAAGTTTTTCCTAATGAGAAAGTGATTTTCTTGGGAATGTCTCCAAAAGCTGCAGCATAATTGGTAAATTGAGTTTTAAGAACATTAACGACATCGACAGCTTTGTCTTTACTGACAAAGCTGTATCTATAACCTGGATCTTCTTATGCCATCTCACCCTGGCCTGTAATTTTCTCCATAGTATACAACTACACGGGATCTTTTCTTCAAAGTATCTGTTTGCTTCATTCTACCTTTCCTTACCTCTTTTACCTTCCATCTCTGTCATAACTTCGCATCTCGCTGTTGGAGCCTCTGGATTTCATTTTCTTCACATTTATAAACTATTTTAAATGTGTATCTCTCATCTTATCCTCACCCGACACCAGCCTTTCCTCTGATGCACTTGTTTCTAGTAATCTCTTTTTATGTGTCTGCACATCCAGTGGAACATCTCCGTGTCTGCTAAACTCATTAGTACCATGCTAAAGTTGACTGCGTAACATCCTAAGCCGTGAAGCATTACTGGTCTAAATGCTCTAACTGGAATTTGCGCTTAAGCTTTAAGCGATATTTCGTTAAAGCAAATGATACTAGATTCACTTCTTTATGATATCATGGAAAATTAAATGTTTGTGACATCAAAATGCTGTTCATGTTATAATGTTTTGAGAGAACTATAATAGAACCAAAATATATTTGGGAAAAAGATTTAGTCAACCAACACTGTGCTTCCGCTCTTAAAACCAAGCAAATATTCCTCATGTTTTATGAGAAGTTTTGGACAACACTTCCTAACTTTGACATATTGTCGAGATTTACTGTGTTTCACTCTTCCTATTACGCCATTGGTGTAATGCACAATTTTATCTATTACACATTAATCTGGGCAGAAGGACACCATTGGTGCCATAACTTGCGTACGGCGATCACTTTGGTGCCATAACTTTTTTTCGGATCACTTTGGTGCTAACTTTTTTGAAAAACGATCAATTTGGTGTCAATGTTGACGTGGCTTACCGGAAATTCTACGTGGCGCTGACGTGGCCCGCCGGAGAGGTCCGTGGCTCGCCGGAGAGGTCCAGTCAGCATTAAAAATAAAATTTAATTTTTTTTAATTTTTGAATTTTTTTTTCCTTTTTTGAATTTTTTTTCTCCGGCGAGGGCGGCCCTCGCCGGCGTCGGGCGAGGGCCGCCCTCGCCTGGGCGCCCTCGCCCGACGCCGGCGAGGGCGGCCCTCGACCGACCCAGGCGAGGGCCGCCCGACGCCAACCCAGGCGAGGGCCGCCCGACGCCGGCGAGGGCCGCCCTCGCCTGGGTCGGTCGAGGGCCACCCTCGCCGGCGTCGGGCGAGGACGCCCAGGCGAGGGCGGCCCTCGCCCGACGCCGGCGAGGGCGGCCCTCGCCTGGGCGGGCAAGGGTCGCCCTCGCCCAACGCCGGCGAGGGCGGCCCTCGCCGGATCTGGCGAGGGCGACCCTCGCCGGCGTCGGGCGGCCCTCGCCTGGGCCGGCAAGGGAGGCCCTCGCCTGGGTCGGTCGAGGGCCACCCTCGCCGGCGTCGGGCGAGGACGCCCAGGTGAGGGCGGCCCTCGCCCGACGCCGGCGAGGGTCGCCCTCGCCTGGGCGGGCAAGGGTCGCCCTCGCCCGACGCCGGCGAGGGCGGCCCTCGCCGGATCTGGCGAGGGCGACCCTCGCCGGCGTCGGGCGGCCCTCGCCTGGGCCGGCGAGGGAGGCCCTCGCCTAGGTCGGTCGAGGGCCGCCCTCGCCTGGGCCGGCGAGGGAGGCCCTCGCCTGGGTTGGTCGAGGGCCGCCCTCGCCTGGGCCGGCGAGGGAGGCCCTCGCCTGGGTCGGTCGAGGGCCGCCCTCGCCGGCGTCGGGCGAGGGCGCCCAGGCGAGGGCGGCCCTCGCCCGACGCCGGCGAGGGCCGCCCTCGCCCGCCCAGGCGAGGGCCGCCCTCGCCCGACGCCGGCGAGGGCAGTCTCGCCGGACGCCGGCGAGGGCAGCCCTCGCCGGAGAAAAAAAATTCAAAAAAGGAAAAAAATTCAAAAATTAAAAAAAAGCCACATAATTTCCACGTGTACAAGTTAGATTTTTTTTAAAAAAATATTAATGCCACGTCAGCTTTTTGGCCGGAGTCACTAAAGTGATCTATTTTTTCCGAAGTTAGCACCAAAGTGATCCGAAAAAAGTTATGGCACCAAAGTGATCGCCGTACGCAAGTTATGGCACCAATGGTGTCCTTCTGCCCATTAATCTGCTACTGTTGCATTTAAGTCCAGTACCAAGATGAGACTTCTCTGCTCCCCCTAGTAATTCTCTCCTTTTATTGTTTTTTTCCTCGGTATGAAACCAAAGAGAATCAGTGATTACTTATCAAAAAAAAAAAAAAAAGAGAATCAGTGATGTATGCAGTTGGGATATTGTTTCCCTTTTCCCTCTCCCTTTTGGAAATCACTTTCATGGTTCGAATTTTATGGGTGAATGTTGATTATTTCATGAGCCGGTTTGGTTAAAATCTAGAAATATTGGCGTCAAATGGCCCGATCATAAGGGCAGGCATGGCACGGTGAATCGTCAGGGATTGGATCATTGAGTCATGCAGAAATTTTCGTGTTTGCTCCTTTGACAAGATACCGTTATTTTCACAGCGAAAATTCTTGAGGAAAGCTCTTATTCTCATGATCTCTCGCAGGTTGTTAGAAAGGCAGTCACTACGGGGTTCTTCGCGAACGCTTGTCGTCTTGAGGTGATTTTTTCTCCGTCACCTATTGGGCTAGCCACTGTTATTTATGTTCATGACCGTAGTCATCCTCGGTGTTCTAGTTACACTTCAGTAGTATGTCAAAGTCAGGGTCAGCTGATATATGATTTTTTCTTGTGGTTAAAAAGCCATTTAGTCATGATGGGATGTACAAGACCGTGAGAACGTCACAGGAAGTTTACATTCACCCGTCCTCGGTTTTATTTCGGTGAGTAAGCAATGCTATATATTTTTTTCATTTTGTGTCCGCCGAGAGTCGATCTTCTGCATTGACAATATACGGCGCCTGATTCTGTATCTGATTCCTTCTTTGCTCGAACGGCATCACTTGCAGAGTAAATCCGAAGTGGGTTGTCTACCACTCGATTGTCTCGACCGACCGGCAATACATGCGCAACGTCGCAACCATCGAACCGTCGTGGTTGAGAGAAGTCGCGCCACATTTCTACAGGCAGGATGGACCTGATCCTATGTTGCATTGAGTCTTTTGACTCGGTTAGTAATCGCGTTCGGGGTAATCTCCGGTCTTCTATGTACTCACAAGACATCCTTACCGGATGTATGGAGGGATCCATTTTGAATCGACAGATTCTCTTCCCTAGGACCAATTCAATATTTTGCAATTTCTCAACAACTGCAATTCCAAGCAACTGTACTTCAAGGCCACTTTTGAAGCGCTGACTCCACACCAAAGTAACAAAACCAAAGGTTTTGGAACGTTGTAATGTGATTATGAATTTAGAAGCATAGTGGGCTTTTTAAAATTTATCCATTAGCATGAAAATTTGAATTGATGACCTAGTGCAAAGCTCAATGGGATACGTACGTTTTTCTTTTCCATTTAAACTTCTTATTGCCAACAAGTGGCTCCATTTCGGGATTTTCGTCCTGTACTGTTTCACAATTGTTGATTTTTGGGTTCTCACATGAGCCTTACTTGTGGATCTCACGAGATCAATGGTTGTCATGCATTCGGTTCACTGGAATCGGGCAAGTATTTTTCCGCCATTTGGTGTGAAGGTTTTCTTAACATTATGCAAACGAGACGTTTGGCCCGGTGATTTGACGATTGGGGTCGGTTCAAATGCCAGCTAAAGGAAAAAAGTGCAAAACAAAAGAAAACGAAAAAGAAAATGAAAAGGAGAGTGTATTCTGGAAAATTATTTTCACTCCATCGTGCCTCCATTTCTAGTAGGAAAGTCAAAGTCACCTTATTTTGGCTATATCCCTGTTTCCTACTGTTGTGTTTGACAATTTTGCAATTTGGAGACCAATTATTTGGAATAAACTCAGCATTAGATCGGCGAAGTAACACTAGAAATCACGAACCTTTTACACAAGAATTTCAAATGAGAAGTTTTTCACATGACAAAAAACACGAGATCGACAGTCAAAAGGATCACAATATAATATCCTTACAGATTCGGAACCACATTGTATTCAAAACTTTTTGAATTATCGATTGAGTTTGAGAAAGATAACAATTAGTGAGAAATATGATATTTGATTACAAAAATAACAAATACTCGGTTGATATTATTTTCATTGGAAAATATTTGTCATGTCTAAATGAACGTTTTATTATCGTGTATTTTATCGCTCCATAATATTTTCACTCTTAAGCTCTATTGTCAAAATAACTTTCATCAGGTTAGAAATAGGTAAAGTAGCAAATTTATTCCTTGATAACATTAAAATAATTATATTTTTTAATTGAAAACCATACCATTATCATTTACTAGACACATGCATATTCTAGTTCCCGTATTAAAAACCATACCATCATCATTTACTAGACACATGCATATTCTAGTTCCCGTATTAAAAGGCGAAGAAAAGTTTCAAAGACTCTGATAACTTTTGTCATATGATATAAGAGTGATCACTATGGATGGTGATGATATGCAGCTGCCATTGAATTTGTGCACACTATCCCTGGCAAAATTTTCACACGCACTAATAGCTCTTGTTAATTTCGTGGTAAAGAAGAAGACGTAACTTCATGTATAGAATAATGTTTTCGTGCAAAAAAAAATAAATTAAAAAAAAACGATTTATACAAATGTAACCCAATCTTAGTTAAGGAGTGCCTTTGGTGATTCTACATCTAACTTATTTGACTTGCTCAGTATCTTGCCAAAACATAAGATTAGCAGACCGTTTTCCCGTCATCAAGATGTTTGCTGGTGCAATTGCGGATGCCCTTCAAATTAGGGAACATTACTGACTTGCTCTGAAATTTATTGTATTGATACTAATTCAGTTATAAACTTTCTAAATTCTAAACCTTTTGCGCAAAATTCAAGTTTAGTTCTTCTAGCCAATTGTGCGAAAAACACTGACGTGGAGATCAACAAGTTGTCTATGCCCAGTGTGCCACGTGGGACGGCCGATGGTGACTAGACGCCGCATTAGCGATATTTGGCATCAACTAGCAGGAAGGATTACATTAGAATTTTATATAAAGGTTTAGGACCACATTGGCAAACTTGAAAAATTTACGATCAAATTGGCATTCGTATAATAGGTTTAAGATTGATTCGATAATTATTTCCTTCAAATTATACTATTAGCCAAAGAGGACACTAACTGTAGTTCAAGATGCATTTGACTGGAGGCTTTTACCGCAGCTTAAAGAAGAACAACTGCAGTTCAAGATGCATTTGATTCGAGTCTTTCACTGCAACTCAACGCCATTTTTAAACTAGGAAATGTCAGTCCTATCGAAAGGAGAACAAAAGAGCATAGTGGGCATTTTTAACTCTCTTCTTGCACCGCAGCTTAAAGAAGAACAACTGCAATTTAAGATGCATTTGACTCGAGGCTTTCTGCAACTCGAGGCCATTGTTAAACAAGGCAATGCCAGTCCTATCGAAACGAAAACAAAAGAGCATAGTGGGCATTTTTAACTCTCTTCTTGCACCGCAGCTCAAAGAAGAACAACTCCAATTCAAGATGCATTTGAAAGGAGAACAAAAGAGCATGGTGGGCTTTTTTTTAACTCTCTTCTTTGCTGTTTTCGAGCAGGAGCAACGTGAAAGGACTGTAACCCTAGTTTGGTTCCATCTTTCTTCGTCCGCACTTCAATAATTACAATAATTAGGGAATTAATTATCTTTAATCTTGGCCTCGACTTTGGAATGTGAGTGACCTATATGGTGAGACTAGGAAACATGCATGAGGATAGGGTATAATTACCATTAATAACACGACGAGGGTTTAGTCCAATTTTGGTCCTTGTGACTTTGGATGCTTTTGCAAATTCGTCCTCCATTTTCTTGTGATTAAAATTTCGCTGTCTCTTGCAATCAAGTCCTTCCGGCCCATTTTATACATAGTAATTTACTGTTATGAACTTACCTTGTCTTTTGATGAAGTAAGTAGTTCAATTTTTTTAAAAAATATGAACTTAATTTATGGATTGTGTTGTGAATATAATAAATTCAACAATATGGAAATTTTTTGGAAATTTGTGTCTAATAGTGAAATCTAATGGGAGTTCAACATAATCTTAAAATGTAAATGATTTGATGTAACCGAGGTAACTTGTACTATACCTTGCTCGCTCGGCTCGGTCCCCTTGGTTTGTCACTTTCTGAGGAGCACAGTGGACGGTTGGATCGAATGCATCAACTCATTTTAACACGTTGAATGTTTGTCTTAATAAACTATAATGTCCGAAGAGGACAAGATGAATAGGAAGAACCCAATGAAAATTAGGAAGATGATGCCTATAAATATACAGTTGCCCTTCCAGTAACTCCATGTCATTTTTGGCTGAACACTAGTCATATTATCGAAGTCTCTCTCTCTCTCTCTCTCACGCACACTGATGAAATCCTTGTTCTAGAGTGCATGTCTTAGGAAATGGATTCGTCCAATTAGAAAAATAGATGAACGTTGGTAAAAGGGTGCATGCAAATAAAATGAATCTAAATCTTTGCGAACTCGCCATTCCTTTATTTTTGTCTTGTTCAGCTTCCTCCTCGTTGCCAAGAAGCAACTAACATCAGTCGGCGAACAATGAGGATCGCGTTCTTCGTTCTTCTGGTGTTCCTCACAGGCCGTTCACGATGGCGTGGTGAATCGAATCAACGATACTTATTCGGTTCGTCAAGAACTCAAGACAACAACCGTCACGTGCGAACTTACTCGTTCTTGCCGCGCACTACGGAGCTATGGGGGGCTGGGGTGGGGGGAGATCTTTCTCATCGTGGTGTATGGTTCTTGGCTTGTGGGTGGGGGTGGGGATGGTGTATGGTCGGGGGAGAAATTTCTCATCGTGGTGTATGAGTTCTTGCTTGGGTTCGCGGCCAACTATGTGCACTCGGTGTCTGACCTGTTCTTCCTCATGTTCGGGAGCGGAATCTTCAGCACCAGTTTTGTTCCAAATTCTTGGATCCCTTCCCCCGGTGATCATAATGCTTGGTAAGAGAAAAGATCCATTTCAATGCACTTATTATTTCGACATGTTTCCTCAACTATATTAGGAAGAAGTATTTACAGTTTTGCAATCACCCTTCTTGAACTAGACGCTTCTAGTTTCTATTAATGTACCTCAGACTCTGACTATCAAGTACTTAACTTGGTACACAGTTGGTACTGTTTCATCGAGCACGAATACGATCGACACATCGGCTGCGATGGGGATGGCAATGCTTGCAGGATCAGCAGTTTTTAGCCTCACCATAATGTGGGGCTCCGTTGTTGCGTTCGGAAGCCATAGTCTCTCAAAAACTTCATCTTTTTCTATCACATGGTCCAATCAACTTATTCAATCGCTCTTTGAAAGAATTATTAATTTTTACTGTATAGAAAAGTACTATCATTTTTAACTTATTCAATCAACTAATTTAGGTATGACAAAAGGAGATGCCGAAATCTCTCACATTGTCTTACCATGGGGTTTATAAGCTCTTTATATGCATATGGTCTCTGTTTACCTATCAAATTAAGTTTTTTGATTGAACTTCCTAACAAATCTATTTTATGATAGAAATTTCACTAGTTATATAGATGTTGCATAAGAAAAGATTCTTCAAATATTATGGTCATTTGCTTTCCTTTTGGTATTGTAGGTTCTGGCATAGAAACTGACATGTAGACCAAGAAAATTGCTAGAATCATGTTCATTTCCATGATTCCATTTCTTATTCTCCAATTGGCAAAGATCATCGATTCGACTACTGGGACAAAAATAGTGGTTTCAATCACCCTCATAGTTACTGTCGTCTTGCTCATTGCATACTACACAGGTCAGGTAATGTATATTCCAACAAGATCCCTCTCCCATAGCATTTTCTTGTGACTATTCCAGAAAATCATATAGAGAAGTTTCATAATTTGTGTAAGTAATATGTGCAATAGGTTATATGGCATATGGTTTCACCATAGCCTTCTTCTTCACAATCTTATGTCAAAAATGACATCTTGTGCAGGTGTTTAGACAATGGATTCAAGAGAAAACATTTGAGCACATATTGAGCAAGTATGCAGGATACAGCGCATTTTGGAATCTTTGCATCGTGGATGGGTAGCCCAGCAAATCTCGTATAAAAGATTAAGAGAAATTTTCTTGATTTTTTGCAATAAAAAATTTGCAATTTTGCATGTATAAGCGTTGTGCCTCTTTTTTTTTTTTTTTCTGGCTTGACCTTCACTAGCTCGTGCGCCTTGCATAGTGTTTCAAAAGATCGATCAAAATAATGATTCACAAGTATTGAAGGCCGAGCTATATGCATTCCTGTAAGGATTACGAATGGAGGGAGCAGATGTGAGTACTGATGATTATACAGTTGCTATGATGAGGCAATTTGACGATTCGCATGATGCATTCCTTAATGAATCGGAATTTGTTCAAGGAGTAGCCGAATGGTTGAATCAGGGAACTTTACCGGCAAATAGTCTTGCACAAGGTCGGTCTAATTCAAGTCTCAAAGCAACAATTTGAAGGTAGGCACCTTAAACACATCTTGTCAATGCCAATAGACTGATTAGTCCAATATTTGGGAGGTTGTCGTGATCCTGGTGAAATATATCTCGACCTTTCATGCTCATTATACATTGTCATGAGTACGCAGGGAACAACAGAAGAGAAACAAAGTTTACTGTCGCAACAAGATACGACCAGTAAACCCAGCAGTGCACTTGCAATCTAGTGGAACTATACAAAAGCCGGTTTCTTGATCGTTCTAGGAACGACGATTATGACCATTCTGCCGCTCATGCAAATCTTTCAAGACGTTGTGTGCAACTTGAACATTCCCTCATTCTTGGTCTCCTACGTGCTGCTTCCCTTGGCCATGAGCTTTAAGCAATTGTTAGCAGCCATTACTACTTCTAGAAAGAAGACATTGAAGGACATTTCTGGGCAAATGAGTGAGGTATGTGCACACATCCTCCTCTCTTCACGTGCAAAATTGAGCACTTCTTAGTGTGTGGAATGAGTCACGAAACCTGGTCAATCCTATTTAAATCTCAATCCACCATAGACTTAACATGTATGAATAGTTATAAGTTCACAACCTAATTATGGGGCTTACATATTTCAAAGACTGACCATGCGCGTGTGCTTGCACGGACAGCCTCTACCTAGAACAAGGGATGAGCAAGTCGTCATAATCAATAAGCACAACTAGTTTTCTTATGGAGTTCCTCATTTAACCATCACCAATGACGAAAACTTGCCCATTTTTGTGCCATGAAAGAAAGCACAAATCAAATTATGTTTCATGTCTATTACAACAAAGCATATTTTCTTGAATGCCCAATGTGTATACTATATATGAGCATAGTGGGTTTACATGCATTCACATGGATTGATCAGTTGAACCAAAGGTCCCAATACCCCGATGTCGTGAAAAGAGTCCTTTGCACATATCGCACCACTATTTATGGAACGAACATCTGGAGGACGGTTAAATTTTCAACTTCATACATGAATTAAGAAAGCAGAAAAGCCCACACATTTCCATCGCACATCTAATTATGAGTGAACATGGAACGATGTTATGTTGTTCAAGTATTCCTCCTAATAACCTCCTAATAATGGGAACCACAAACTTCAATTTTTGTTGCAATGCAGGTCCATCGCGGGATGTTCATGAACAACGTAATGGGGCTACTCACCTTCTTGTCGCTTGTTCTCATCAAGGACATAACCTGGGACGCCTCGGCTGAAGATATGGTCATGCTCTTGATTTGCAGTTTCATGGGCATCCTCACGAGCTTCCGCACCGAGTTTCCTCTCCGGACCTCCGTTCTCGCATACGCTCTCCACCCACTGTCGGTCTTGCTTCTCTACGTCCTCACTAGTGTTCTGGGCTGGTCTTAGGGCTACCCTTTTGTCGACTATTTTCGAGAAATCAACGATACAGGAGAGCAATGTTTTTAATTGTAGCAGTTGCAGTGGCGCATCATCGAAGGCCTTGAATTTGATCGCTTATTCTATAAGCTATATCTTCATGCCATCTAGAGATTTTAGGTCTAATAATCAGGCAACCATTGGGGTCAAATGAGCATTGTGATGTCTTTTCAGAAAATTTCCTTACTTGAAAATGGGCCTTAATTGTCCATTGGTGTCTCTGCTGGTCCTGTGCATTCGATCTCCAGTCGATATTTGATTAGCATTCTGTTAGCGGAACAAGTTGGTTTTGTGACTTATTGACGCAGTATAACCCAGCTCTACTCCCACTAGCACCGTGATGGTACGGCAGTGATAGAATCGCTCAAAACTAGCGGCAGTTATAATTCAACTCAATGCATTATTACTAAATGTTCATAAGGGTCGTCAATGCTGATTGCCCCTACCTACCCTGTTCACTTATTAAAATTACAGAACATGAATCTGACAGGATTGTTCCTTGCCAAAAAAAATCTGACAGGATTGTTCCACTCTTGCTCACATTTGATAGCCTCCCTCTCATGATCTATCATTGGGAAAAAAAATATCAAACTGTATAGTAAATTGATCATGAAAATTTGTGAGAGGCGTGTAAGGGTGCGTTTGGAATTAGCTTTGCTAGGGGCTAAATTTTGATGTTTGGCAAAATTTTTTACAAATCCCATTGAGCCAAAGTTGGCCTTCAAAAGGCCAAAAGCCCAAGGCAACCTCCAAGGTGCTTTGGCATTTAGGCATTCTCGGCAAGCAACAGTGCCAAATAAGTGACAAAAATTTTCTTCTGAAACTACCCTCATCTAATTTTTTATTTTTCAGGTTTAGGCTCATCTGCCACTATTCATCATCTTCTTCACCTATCTCTCGTCCGGCGTGGTCGCGCAACCCGGCGATAGGCCGAAGGGGGGACAGCGACTGGCCAGAGGAGGGTCAGCGTGGTCACGCAACCCGGCAACCGTCGCCTGGGCTCGCACTACCGCAGCGAGGGGCCGCCTGAGGTCGCGCGACCTTGACAACCCTCAAGACCCGCCGGTGACCTAGATCTAGTCCCGCACAGCGGTCATATGAGGCAAAACGGCCTCTGGCAGCCCTCGGCGACCACCGACGAGGGCCTCCTCGGGTTGAGCAACCCCCAACAAGGATTGCCAAACCCAGGCGAAGGCCGCTCGCGACCCAAATCTGACACCTCATGACCCTCGCCCGAGGCCAACATCCCTCAGGGAGCCTCATACGACGGCCACCGGGGCCAGATTCGGGTCGCCGACGACCCTTCAACAGAGCCAGCAAAGGGTTTTAACATTTTTAATTAAAAATAAAAAAAGAGCTTTGCAAGTATAATTTTTCCAAATGGTATTTTACCCAAAATTACTTTGCAAAGGACTTTTAAGTTACAACTTACCAAACACAATTTGCATTTTGAAAAATCCCTTCAACCTAAAGTCCTTTACATTTCCCCAAAAATTTTCCCCCAAAACGTTCCCAAACGCCTAAACCCCATACAAATCTCACTAGATTTGACAATCTAAGTTCATTTCAGTACATTAGTTTCACTGAGTATTGCAATATTGACACCTGAATTTTTACCAACAAATTGAATATGAATTTTTTGTAAAAAAAATATAAATAACGAAAAATAAAATAAAATAAAGGGAGAGAATGCCCAATGGGGCCATTTTTGCAGGGACCCGACCGGCCCATCTCGCCACAGCCCATTCCAAATTAACTCAACTCGCTGGGCAAGAACACTCAAGCCCAAAAAATCAAGACCAGGCCCAATTAGCTCACTGGCCCAGCCCATAACTTGGGTCCACCAAACCGGCTAAAAGTCAACCTAGCAGCTGGTGTGTGCTCTGTTTGACCATGCCTTTCGGCCGAGTAGCTCCAATCGGTTTGTCACCGGTGGAAGCTCCTCCGCCGGTGACAATACTCACCGGAGACATTTCCAGAAACCTTCTATGGCTGGTCCAATGACTGTCTGCTATCAGCAATCACGTCTTGAAGGTGAGATCCGAATCCTCCGTCTTGGTTCATTTTTTATTAAGAACAAAGATTTTGAGATCCAAATACTCCGTCTTGGCAATTTGATAATTACAGATTGATGGCAAGTACAACGCAATCTTTCCCTTTTCCTCCTTGCTTACCTTCATAATCGGGATGTCCACAAAACCTGTCGGTGGCTCACCCATGGCTTCATCATCCGAGACTTCGAAATATGAATCTCCTAACATTGCTTTGGATCGATTTTGTGAAGTGCTACGTGCCAGAAGTGTTGAGGTTGTCTCACATTGATTGTGGAAGGGGGTGGCGGTTAGTTTATAAGTGTGAGAGAAAATCTTATCCTTTAAACTAATTTTTGGGATGAGAGAGTCCCAAGACCACCCAACAAAAAGGTATTCTTGATAAGAGGATCTTTAAGTTGAACCCATGGCTGATGCTCGAGAACGTTTGATACTTGGTTGAAGAGGAGGGACAATCCCTTTCATCATGATCGTAGTGCAAAAGAGGAGGAGCAAGGAGGCTAGCGTCAGAATTCATAGGGGCTTTCTCTGCTAGGGTTTTTGTCCTCTTTTCTTTTTACCATTAAACAAAAGGGTTAATATAACAAAAAACACTAACTGATATACATGTGATAAATTTATCCAAATCGGTACACCTGTAACAAATTTACCCTTCATTAGTTTTTGCTAAATTTTATCGTCAAATTACCGAGTTAAATGACACGTGGCAGCCGATGAGTGTATTAGTTTGGGGTTTTATCCCTATGTTTATCACACGTTTACTAATTTATGATTTTTTGTGGTATTACTCCAATTTAACTTATGGTAAATTTGACACAAGTGTACTAATTTGAGATTTTTTGTGATTAACAAATTAATTCGGAGTAAGTTTGTCACAGATGTACCAGTTTTGGATTTTTTGTCGTATTAACCCTAAACAAAATAATGCTTGAATTATTAATTAAGGTAAATAAATTGTTTACAAAATATGAAAAAACTGTACACATGTAGAAAGAGCAAAGTAATTAGAGAATTGAATATTTTTGGGTAAGATTTTCTATATAAAAGTTTAAGCTATTAGACGCCTATATAATATAATATAAATATTCTAATAATTCTCCTCACACATAGGCTAGACGGCCTTATGCTTTGATACTATGTAAAATTTGTGGTATCATTACCAATTGTTTTAAAAGTTTACAATATTAGATGTGGACTATATTTAATATTTAAATATTCAAACAAGAACACATAGATTTATTCGTACATTCGTCCATTGATAGAATTTTCGTAAGATAACTTATTGAAGATATTCCGTGGAAGAAACAAAAGTAGGAAATCCTATCTATTTTGTGTAATAGTATATTTCAGCGTAATATTGATTGTACAACTTTTCTTTAGCTTATTTATCAATATCCCAATATAATAAAGCAAACCCAAAATCACTTTCAACCTCGAAATTTGACCCAAAATTTTCCAGTGATGTACATGGTTGATATGAACGTATAATAACAACATAGCATTAAACAAATAATTTCAAAGAATCAACAGAATAAATTATCCCATAAACATCTTATGAAGTTTATAAATTTGCATCAAATCTTTCCCATCATTCAACAATTTGAATTTGTTTACCAAAGTAGTCCAAACCATACTCTCTCTACTTCTCTTAATTTGTTTTAGCAAGTTTTGCCTACACATTTTTTTCATCTCACCCCTCTCTTTTATGTACATGTGTGTGCGTTACTCATGCATATATAGAGCATTTCGAATCTGTTGTCAAATAATGTGGAACAACACTTCAATATCCTATTATGATGTCTTATGACCATCTCTCCCCCTAATTAATTGCATCACATGCATTTTCCAAAGAGCATGGAATTTAGATAATCAATAAACCATGTGCTCATTATCGAACAAAATAGAATCAACTAACCGCTGCATCTGGTTTTTTTTCCCCGACAACTATGATTAACTCCTATGCTTAAAGAGGCAGGAAGTAGCCACCGGCGACTTTGACTCGAGGCTTCCGACCAGGAAAGGTCGGTGTCTTCTTAATAGCTAAACCTGCCGGTCCAAGTAAACAAAATAATAAAAAAAAAATCAAACTTAGGAACAAGAAATTATTAAGTCAAGATACTAAAAGACATCATCAATTTGCATGATTAATTTTATGGCTTCATCGACGATATTTATCTAAAACTATCCAATCACCATCGGGTTTCTGGACATGGTTCACTTGCCCTTTCGTTTTGTGTGACCAAATCCAAGTTGAAATGTGGACTGTTAGCTCAAGTCAAAATGACTTTATTCAGCATGTGATGCATGAATCTCTCTCCTTTTTGTTCTTATCCTTTTGGGTTTATCCGGAAGAAGAAGAAGAGGAATCAAATGGAAATCACAAACGTCACTGTTGATTTTACACATTTTGATATTGATGATGAAGCTGCATGATCCACGTTTTTTTGTTTTTTGCCTCCAACATTGACTAACTTTCCCTAGCTAATCCTTGGCATGTACCATTAGCAAAGAGTATTTTTCAGGAGAGTTGTTATGCTGCCTTTCGTCATCCTGTCTTTTGTTCATGGGAAGCTCCTAAACTAACAAAACAAGAGGTTACCAAGTCGTTTTTCAAGATGTCATAAAAACTATGGGCAGGGCGGGGCGAGGCGAGACGAGGCCAGGGTATGTTCTCAGCCCGCTTCGACCCCCAATACTCAGTCAGAACCCTGCCCATCACAACGGCACGGGTGCTTCCGTGAAATTCAGCACGTTAAACCTAAATTCTTAAAAAAGACATTACATTTAACATGCTAAAAGTATTGAAAAGATGCCTAAAGTTAAAGATAAAAAAATTTCCCAGGGGAATTCTTGAACTTTGAAACGATTTTGACAAATAAATGCCTCACAAGGCATTAGCCCTCCCCTACCCCACGAATCCGTCCCGCGTACACTTTAAGGAAAAAATAAATATTTTTATATTTTTATATTGTGTATAATATTTTTTTATGAAAGTACGAAACAATGATAACAATAAATAATCGAAAGAGCAATCTCTTTTCTTAAAAGCCTTGCTTTTATAAATGATGCAAGCCTGGAAATTCCTCTACGTAAATAATGTAGGACGATTATTTCCCATGTGCTTGATCTTGACAATGTCCGACGTTGACTAATTTGTAAAGGTTATAGATAGTTCTCTTTAAGCCAAAGGAATGATTATAAGGCGGTATACTGCGAAACCATCAGCATCACCAAACGAGATGAGTATTGTCAACACGTTTGTAAATCTAATAGCTCATCATGCAATCTCCGACGTGTAAGGTCTTTAGTTCAAATCTTATCAGACCCCATTTACCTCACTAATTAAATACGTCCACTTTTAGTACTAGGCAAAAAGACCAAACTAGATGTAAAGAGAAGCGATAGAATAATTAAATATTAGAACACACCTTCATCTAACAGTTTAAATTTTTAAAATAGTAGACAGTGATCATACAAAATCTTACACGACATTAGAGCATAAGGTACCGAGTTCAAATCTTAAAGATTCTTATTTGCCTCCCCAATTACATAACTCCACGCTTTAGGCTCAAGCCAAAGTCCAGTCTACGCATGAGGAATAGTGTATTCGTCTAACAGTTTAAGCTTTTAAAATAGTTGACAATACGATCTCACAAAATCGTACATCATCATCCCAAAAATATCTGGACATAAATTATTGTCGATAAATAAAAATATTTTTTATTGAATAATTATTTCAGACGATACGGGGCGACTATTTTTAGGATAATGTTTTCCAAAACAACGGAGCCTGAGATTTGCAAAATTGTCCATACGTCGTGATTGGTTTTCCATGTTCATTGCCAAACTGTTGAGAATAGTCACATGGGTCTCGGCAAACTGGTGGAAGGTTAGCTCAAAAGCTCCCAACTAATTTTGGCATGCGGACTATCGTTTTTTTTATAATCAGAATCGTCAAAGACCAAGGTTTAATAAGGAGGGAGGCGACTAGCAACATCTTTTTCAAGATCCTCCATGGTTAACGGTTCTCTATCCACTCCATCTAACGTCACTCATATCTTATCGGCGACCAGCTAAATGAAGAAGAAAGGAAAAAAAAATGAATGAAAATAAAATAAAATAAAATAAATTCGAAAAAAATTATTTAAAGATGTCTACGTCAGTAACGGCCGCGACATGTAGGATGGCCAGAGTCCATATCAGTGATTTCTAGCCAAAATTGACCGAATAGACTGAATTGATACTAATGTAAAAGATTTATGATTTAATTGATAAAAAAAGATTTATGATTGAATTAGCATAATTGCAATAGATTTATGATTTTTTTTAGTAATTTTCATATATCTTACCCTACCTACCCTCTCACAAACGACCACCATCTATTCAGCATTTGAAACATCAACTCATGCTTTCATTTGACAGACATTATAGAAATGGCATAAGTTAGTTGATTCTTTGTAGCTTGTGGTACCATGTTTCAATGTGCTCACGGGGTATAAACAACCGGTCATATATGCACGGTTTCTATGATATTTACCAGTGATAAATATATTGAATGGACACCAGTGATACTTCTTTGCTTTTGTACGTCAACTTGGCACGACATGGGATATAAATTACTATGTTTCTCTCTCTCGCTCTCTCTCCAGTGATACTTCATTGCTTTTGTACATCAACTTGGCGCGTCATAGGATATAAATTACTATGTTATTCTCTCTCTCTCTCTCTCTAAATATACATACATAAATAATATAAACATGTAAAAATTAGGTTAATAAAGAATAAAATAGTATGTAAAATTTTGTGATTTATCTTTTATATGATTTCAATTTTTGTGAAGAGAAATAGGAGAGATCTTTATATACTTGACAAGCATTCCGATGCTTAAGCTCTGTTTGTTTTACAAAAAATAAATAATTTTAAAAATATTTTTCTAAAAATAATCGTTTTTATCGCTTTAAATAATTAGTTAATGAAATTTTCTTTCATTATCGATAAAAATTTATGTCTAAACATTTTCGCAAGCGATGAAACTATTCTAATTTCGTTTAAATTTATAGACAATACAAACGATCTTTTTTATATCCAAATCATTCATTTTTTGCAAAATAAATGAACTTTTAGAATGGAAGATTCATTTATCACTTGCGAAGCATCTTCATTATCGTAAACTATTATTTTGCCTATTTATAATTTTGTGTAGCTAGAGGGTATTTTAAACATATTCATGCGCTTTTCTATCATTTTTATAAATAAATAAAAAGGTTGTGGTTGGAAGCGACTATTCTCTTTGCGTAATTTAGACAAATTCTCAAGGTCATGCTGAGTTATTATTTATGGACTAAAGTAAAAAATAAACGTGAGTAGACTTACGCCTTCCCTTGACTTCTTAAATATGGTCATCTCCAATCCCATCGATTTTTTTTAAAATTGTAGTACATCACGTACTCTGATAGCTCAGCTGAATCACCTTCTCTCGTTAATACCCCCCGAATAAGTCTGAAGTCTTCTTGGATCTCAGTCTTTTCTTCCTCAGTATCTACCCTTTCCCACCCATCTGAGCAATAAACGTCAAACAGGCATTCTCTCTGCCCCACAATCATGAGGCTCACAATCATGAGGCTCACATTCTTCATGCTTCTGGTCATGCTGACCCGTTCGGCGAACAGCCGGTCCATCCGAGGAGGTTTCGATCCGATTTCTGACGGAACGGCTCGGACCAATGGGACATCCTTGGCCCTCGGCCTTGCCACGACGACTGTGACATGCGAGCCGACTTACGGGTTCTTGCCGTGCACGACGGAGCTGTGGGGCGAGCTGTTCCTCATCGTGGTGTACGAGTACTTGCTGGCTCTTGCGGGCAAGTTTGTGTCGTCGGGGTCGGAGCTCTTCTTTCGCATGTTTGGGACTGGAATCTTTGGGGCCTCTTTGTTCCAAATGCTTGGGACCTTCCCTCAAGTCATCATAATGCTTGGTGAGAAACCCTTAATCCTTGACCTCTTTTGCTCCTAATCTTGACCTTACTTCTCTTGCTTTGATCCAATGTTTCCCATCATCCACTCTCTGTTCTGTATTGATAGGGTCATAGAGTATTAGAGAATCTTCAATTTTTTATCTTCAGTTTTCGTTTCGAGCGGAATTATGAAACCGCGGTTAGAAAACATGGTCAAAGAAAGAAAAATGTCCTTGCAATGGTTTTGTCCTTATTTTCCAACCAAAACGAGAATCAAACTTACAAAGCAGCAATCCCCATACTTTGAACGACGTAGCGGATGTACTTGAAAATGAAAGTTTGAAGAAGGAAAAGGGTTCTGACAGGCTCCCTTCAGAAACCAAAGAGACACTTGCACCTCTAAGCTTTTTGTTCTTTATACACTAATGAGGTAAACTATTCTAATTATAACGTATATTTCCTCTTTTCTATCGCAAGGTGATGCTTTGATCATTAAATACTTAAATACCATAACTTAAATACACATTTGCACGTCTAAGTCACACGTCACATCCTCAAATCTCACTCTCAAGTGGACCTTTTCAAAGCAATTTAAGGCACGCGTTGGTTTGCGATGGAATCTCTCAACAGAGATCACCAACTTTCCAAGATATATTTTCTCTCCTTGATATATGGGGAGGTTCAAACGTCAATTTCTCCGGTTCTGACCATTCAAGAGGGACTACATAATCTTCAAATTTACTTATCAGGCTCTGATTTCGTCAAATTATTAATCTTTGGTTCCGTGTTCCGGTTGGCGTTGAGCAAGTTGAGGGTATTGTTTGGTGTTTTTTAATTCCTCATCCGTCGGTCCAAGAACGTGCTTCACACTATAGTCCTACGCTCCTACCCAAATCCCAATCAAGCACTGGTGATACCTAATTTAGATCTGGCGTTCGTCTAACACTCCTTTTAGTTTCAAGAGAAGTGATTAATTTGCTGTCGACTATCTTCATACTTTATTTTTACCATTCTTGGCTTCCTCACCCTCTACATCTACTAGAAATTGTTAGATAAATTGAATTCTTATACTCCATATATCCATATCAATGGTTAAATTCAATCTATAGGTCCATGCTAAATCATGTTAGATTGAACGATTTCGATGATGTAGATAAATTATGGGCCTTGAAACAATATAAACAGAATCAGAATTGGAAAAAGAAGAAGGAAAAAGAATCGCTCCAAGTCCAGGTTGTCGAAATCGATAGGTTTAAAACAATCGCCTGAAATGTCAACCTGCTCGGCTAAGACCATCGAATCGGCCGCAAAAGGTGGTAAGAGAGGCTTGCCTGCAGACAAAACAACATAGACGGAGACTAAACGACAAAAATCACAAGCGAATCTCATTAACAGGAACTTTTGCAAGTTGCAGTGATTTGTAAATCCGAAACTTAATTATTTTTCCAGTATGATAAACCCTGGGGATTCACATGGACCACAAAGTCGTCGCGCGTGAATATTTTCTGTGTACTGCTTAATTTGCTGGTGTTTGCTAGGGACTGATCGTGATACAGATCCATTGATGTCGGACTTCATTGACGATCATGACCATCTAACATAAGTAATCGTTAGCTTACTTAGTGGCCTCCATAAGGATTCGTGAATTTCGAAGCTCATCGTTCTTAAAGTTCGCATGTTTTGCCTCGATGAAACGGAAAAAAGTTGGTCTAGTATGTATCCGTAACATCACCTGGTAGCACTGACCATATGAATCATTCATGATGATGCTCTCGTGTTACTATAAGGAGGCATGTTAATGAGGATAGGAACCTATAAATTTTGGAGAGTAATTTCCCATGCGTGCATGCCCTTCGTTGACTCTATGAACACTCTTAAGTATATGTCTATGGCTAATTCAATATCTTATGATTGTGATATCTTCTACACACATGTATAGTGAGTGCATTATCATCCAGCTCGGATACAATTGAGTCGATGGCGACAATGATGATGGCCATGCTCGCTGGGTCAGCAATCTTCAGTCTCTCGCTGGTTTGGGGCTCTGTCATCGCTTTTGGTAGTCGTGATTTTTCCAGCTCTACATCATCTTCGACATCGGCGAATCAATCCACCAAAAAGTCGATTAGCCTAACAGGTTCTCTTCTTCGATATCATCTGTCCTTGTAATACATTTGAAGATGAGAGTTCTTCTTGCATGCAAGTTAAATCCCATGACAATAGAGCCATGTGCTAAGTATAATTAGCTAGCAAATATACAATATATCAATCCCAAACTTTAAATCCCCACATAAAAAAAAAATTGCGTGTGCTTTCTTTTGATACATGTCCTATGAACACTTTACATTAGTGATAATTTGATGTTCTACCTTTTTTAATTCATACTGATTTTGTAGGTTCGGGTGTTGAAACCGACACAGAGACTAAGCACATAGCCAGAATCATGTTTGTTTCCATGATTCCATTTCTCATTCTTCAATTGGCAAAAATCATTAATTCCACTGCCGCGACACGAATAGTGGTCTTGATCAGTCTCATAATTACGCTCATCTTCCTCATCACTTACTGCACTCATCAGGTAAATTGAAAATTCTGTGCTCTATTTAGATTCCTAGCTAGTCATTTCATGGCTAAATCTTGGTATATATCTCTAGAATATGGTTTAATGTAATTAAGTTTATGCTGAAAAAAGACATCTTGATGCAGGTATTTCAGCCATGGATTCAAACGAAGAGGCTTGAATATATCATGCGATTATATGCAGGAGAGAGCATACTACAGAGTCTTCTTACCATCGGTGGCCAGCCGAGTGAAATTCATATCAAAGAGTAATTCATCTTCGTTTTCTTCTCTTTTATAGTGCAAACATTGAAATTGCTGGAATTTCACTTGCTATTTCATCGACTTCTTTCGAAAAAATCGCTCAAATATGTAGTTTGCAGCCTCTTTCAAAAGATCGACAAGAACAACAACTCGCAGATATCAAAAACCGAACTGTATGCATTCATGCTGGGAATACAGATTGAAGAGGCCGGTTTGAGCACGGATGATTTCACTGACGCCGTGATGAAGCAGTTCGACACATCCCATGATGCAGCAATAAGCGAATCTGAGTTCGTGCAAGGGATTTCCAAATGGTTGGATGAGGACACGATTTGTACAACTATTGGTCTTGCTCAAGGCCAGTCGTCATCATCGGCATCTTCGAAAAAGATGAGTAGCAAATCGCAGGTACGGCACAAATTTCATTTTCAGAAACTTTAGTTGCTTCCGAGGTGTAATTATAAAACGAAGGTCTTTCCAGTGTTGCACAACAGAGCTAGTTTTTTGCCTAGACAACATTACTGGCCATGCTATTTGTAACTGAACATTTCCATGATTCACATGAATTTGCAGGGGACATCAGATGAGCAAGCGAGCTTGCTATCTCAAGACAGCACAAGCAAACCCACAAGCAAATTAGCTGTCTGGTGGAACTACACAAAAGCCGGTTTCTTGATAATCCTAGGAACCGGCGTGATGATGCTGATCGGACAACCCCTCATGGAAAGCATTGAAGAATTCGCAACCGCCGCGGATATCCCCTCGTTCTTCGTCTCCTACGTGCTGATCCCCTTGGCCATGAGCTACCGGCAAATTCTCGGGGCCATTAGTTCTGCGAAAAAGAAGACGCAGAAGGACATTTCTGGGGCATTCACAGAGGTACATGAATACTTCCTCTTCTTCCTCGATATTCTATCTTTCGAGTAGGTCATGGGCGTGCGCAATTGAGTTTCTGAACCTATTTATCTTATGAATTCCTGGTTATCCTTTTGAAGTTATTCTAATTTAGTCAAATGATTCTGTTACCATAAATATAATAAAAAGATTTTTCACACCCCTGTAGAAATCTCAAAAGTGGGTCAACGCCAAAAAGCTGTTGGTAAAAAAAAGAAATTATCACTCACCTGATTTTCTTCGTAACTTATTGGTAATTCCGATACTTTTATGAAATTATCAACTCATTTTGAAGATTTGCAAATTACCAACTTTATTCTTTATCTTTTACCCACTTTTATAATTACCAACGCCTTAAATTAACGAACCCATATAGGAATTGACTAATCTTCATTTGAGTGACATATAGACATTTTTCCGATTTAATCACCAGCTAATTTTGGGTTGCCTCATATCATTTGAGTTACTTACAAATGTTTATTTGGATTTTTTCAAATTTATCAATTTTTTTTATCATTTACCAACTTCTATTTTTCTTCACACTCGTTAAGTTCGTCCACTTTTATATGAATATACCAACATTTATTTGTGTGATTTACAATTTTTCTCTTATTAGATTACCGGCAAATTAGTGTTGGTGTTCCAATCTAGTTTGGGTTGCTTAAAACTGTTTATATTTTTTCTTTAAAAAGAAGTTTACCAAATTTTTTATTACCAAGTTTTATTTGTCTTGCTTACGGATCCGTTAAATTTACCAACAAAATCGGCGGAGAAAATCTCTACCCTTGTTTTTTTTCAATTGAAGAGTCTTGGAGCCAGACCCCAGTAAATTTTCCCAATCCATATGTGCCTATTTTCAGCTTTCTTCATGTGTTTTTTTTAAAGGAAAACTGAGGAGTAGATGAATTTTGTGTAATATTAGTAGTGTGCTTATCAAAAAATGTAATTGAGCCCTAAAACTTTCCAAAAGTATAATCAAATTTTTAAACTTGTTAAATTAATCCAATCAAACCCTTCCATTGATTGCATTTTTCGGAATTCCAATGCACTTATCCCTTTAATCTTTGCTCAACATTTTCTCCATCAATCTTCACAGGAATGCGATGTTACACTGTCCCTTTTTCTTGTCTCCTCATCAAAAATGTACTTTCGCATTGCAGGTTTACAATGGGGTGTTCATGAACAACGTGATGGGACTAGCCATGTTCTTGGCCCTCGTATACATCAAGGACATAACGTGGGACGTCTCGGCCGAAGTCCTGGTCGTGCTTCTGATCTGCACTTTCATGGGGGTCATCACAAGCACCTGCACCAAGTTTCAGTTCTGGACGTGTATTCTCGCATACGCTCTCTACCCACTGTCTCTTCTGTTTCTTTACATTCTCACCAGTGTTTTAGGCTGGTCTTAGGTCTATTTTCGCTGTGTCGCGAAACAATAAATATATGCCAAGAATAATTTCTCCCTCACACGAATGTAATCCGATTTATATACGAGGGTGAAGATGATGAGGTCTATTAAGTGTCGGCTCCTTAAACTTTGTCGAAAATTTTCCAACGCAGTGAGTTTCAAGGAAAATGATTTGAGTTTCTTGTATTCGTCCTTTGCGAGGATAGAAGTCGTTTTCTTATGCTTATCTAAGAAAAACTTGCTAGAAGATGAGTGCCATGTACCGGTGATTTTGCTTGTTGAGGTGCTCCAGCCCTTCCAGGATATAGTACTTTTAATGTGGTTTGGCACTTGTGTTTCTAGTCGAAGCTTGTGCTGATTACATGACTTAGCTATGCATGAGGGAGACCGTACGGTCGGACTTGTTTGTTTCATGGAAAAATATAATATAGTGGAAAACATTTTCAAAAGCAACGATTTTCAAGGAAAGTTGGCATATTTTCTTGGGTTTAGTTGTCCTTTGCAAAGATAGAAGTTATTTGATGATACTTGTCACGGGAAAATTATCCAAAAAAGTCCTAAACCTTATTATACGGCAGCCAATTCAATCTTAAACCTTACAATTATGTCAATTTAATCTTCAACCTTTTGAAAACATGCCAATTTAGTCATAAACCTTTCAATTGTGTTAATTTTGTTCTAAATCTTTTGATAATTCGCCAATTTAGTTCTTCCGACAAAAATTGGCCAGAAATCGCTAATGTGGTGGTGAAGTCAGAGTCAGGTGTTCTATAAGGTACAACCGGGGTTAACATGGACAATTTTTTTTTCTTTTCTTTTTTCTTTTTCCCTTTTTTTTCCCTCTGCTGGCCATTGTTGGGCCTCGTCGATGGTCGGCAAAGGTGAGGGCTACCCACACTTGGGCTAGCAAGGGCCACTTTCGACCAATTCGACAAGGGTTGCCCTCGCCTGGGCTATCGAGGGTAGCCCTCCCTAGATCAGGCAAGGGAAACCCTCGCCCTTCCCCAATTTGGCATAGGGCCACCCTCACCAAGCCAGCGAGCACATCCCTTGCAAGCCTAGGCTTGGGCATCCCCCAGCTGAGGCTAGTTGAGGGAATAAGGGAAAAAGAAAAGAAGAGAAGGAAAAACGTATAAAAATTGCAAAAATTATCCACTTCAGCGCCGGTCATGCCACATTGGATGGCTGGTGCTAACTAGACCTTCACATCAGTAGTTTTCTGTCAAAATTGGGAAATCGTTAAAATATTTATGACTGAATTGGCACAATTTATAGGTTTAAGAATAAATGGGCCGCCGTATAATAAGTTAGAATTTTTGGGCAATTTTCTTTATTTGTCACAGAAAAAATATGAAAATACTTTCAAGAAAATTACCGAGTACAGACTTGGGGCATTGGAGACTCCTCGTCTAGGCAGCAGAGTTCCTAAAGACTGAGCCGTGGAGGTCCCGAGTCCCTCAATTGGGCACCTGGGTCCAGGCACTTGGGACTGACTTGCGGTAGTGGAGCTCAAGTTGTATTCTCTAAAATGATTTCTAATTTCGGCAAGGAAAGTTAGTATTTCCAAATATTTTCTGTAGACATCTATAAAAAAAATTTGTTAATTCATTTTCTGAAAAAATTCAAACGTCAAAAAAATAAGGAAAATATTTTCCAACAGTTAATTTTCTACTATATATATAGAGCCTAACATTCATTCATTTGCAAATCAAAGCTCTAAGTGTGGCAGCAATCATTGCATAAACCACACATAGGTAGTATTACCGCATGGCCTAACTGACATGCTGTAAATAATCATATCGATCAAACATACTAGTTTCCTCACGATTTTTGAACATGAGATGGCAATAAATACGTTAGCAAATACACAAAGACGATAATGCAGGGATTCTGTATGCCGAGTTAGCATGTCATATGATATTTTTTCCCTCTCTCCCGAATCTCTGAATACATTAAAATTGGTAGGTCAGACAAAAAACTAACCACACATGTGGAAAGTAGCATTGAAGCGCCACTCTCACCTAATATCCACTCCCACTTTCTACTTCAATTTGGAAGATTTTTTGTCTTTAGTTTCATATGCAATTTTTCCTAATTTTATGCATTTGCTTAAAAGCAATATAAGTTTATAGGGATAATGCCACGAAAAACCCAAAACTTGAACACTCGTGATAAATTTACCCCAAACTAATTTTTTAACAACAAAAAATCCTAAACTGGTACACCTATGACAAATTTACCCTCTGTTAGTTTCCATTAACTTTTACCATCAAATTGCCAAATTAAATGACACGTGATTTTTCATGGTATTAATTCAATTTAACATAAACTAATGAAGGATAAATTTGTCACAAGTATACCAATTTTGGGTTTTTGGTGGTCAAAAAATTAGTTTAGAATAAATTTTGTCACAGGTGTACCAGTTTGAGATTTTTAGTGGTCAAAAAATTACTTTTGGTTAAATTTATCACAGGTGTACCTGTTTAGGATTTTTTATGGTATTAACCCAAGTTTATATGCACTTAACATTCATTAACACAACAAGATATCATTGCGATGCCCAATCCAAGAATACAACTCGATCTTGACACAAAACTAGCATAATGGATACATGTCAATTATATATGTGGATAATATCACATACATACTTAATTTAACTTTCATCTAATGTACCTGCATTGCTAATTTCTTGTAGCGAAATTAACATAATGAATTCCATGGTAATCGTATTTGTGCCAAAAAAATCGTGTCTGCTGATCATGTGTCAATTTTTTATTTATCAAGTGGTCTATATAAGTTTTCAAACTTATAACGTAAGAAGGTGGAAATTTTTTTCATGAAAATTAGTTTATTCGGATTTGAAGTTTTCTGGGTAGAAGATGAGGAGTATGGGCAGGTTGTAGCGGATTCTTGGAATTCTTTTCGAGGAGAGATAGTAGAATTATCAGTAAGATCGAAAAAGGTGGTTGAAAAGCTAGCTGAATGGAGTAAGAGGAGGCTTACGAATGCAGAAAAAGAAATTTCGGGGCTGAAAAGAGAAACATAGGAAACACAAATAGCCCAAACTTACACCTTGACAAAGACAGAATGAATTTGCTAAAAATGGAGGGAGAAAGACCGCGGAGACAGGAAGAAGCATATTGAGGAATGCGATTCATGATTAATTGGCTCAAATGGGAGGACAAAAATGCAAAGTATTTCCATGCTACTACCGTGCAAAGGAGGCAAATAAATAGATTAGTGATGCTGAAAAATAAGCACAATGAATGGAGCCGTAACCCCACCCAACTGAAGGACACGACAGTCGCTTACTTTAAAGAGCTCCACACCTCAACAGGGCCAGGAGACTTCCAAACCATAATTGATCAGATTCCATGTGTCAAATGACGAGATTAACCAGGCTTCGATTCGGAAAATTACTCTAGAAGAGGTTACCGAAGCAACCTTCCAGTTGGGTGCTTTGAAAGCCCCAGGGCCAGACAGTTTGAGTGGAAAATTTTACCAACATCACTGGAAGGACATTCAAGAAGTATATAGGGAAGTTAAGGTCATTCTTCAATTCAGGGAATCTCAATCCTGAATTGAACAGAGCCTTCAACACCCTCACACCTATAGTTCCTAACCTAGAGAAGTTGGAACAATTTCGGCCAATCAGTCTTTGCAACTTTGCCTATAAAGTTATTTCCAGAGTCATGGCAAATAGATTAAAACAGTGGCTCCTGGATTTAATAGCAATGGAGCAAAGTGGATTTGTCAGCGGGTGACAAAGGCAGGACAATATCTTCATAGTGCAGGAGGTGCTTCATCAGTTACGCATCTGAAAAAGAAAAAGAAATTTCATGTGGTGCTTAAGTTAGACATGAAGAGAGCGTACAACCAGGTAGAATGAGATTTTCTTAATGCGAGTATGCTTAAAATGGGGTTTTGCAATACTTGGGTCTCCTGGATTATGAAATGTGTCTGCACGGTCTCTTTCGGTAGCAAAGTAACTAGGAACCTATGCCCTTCTTTCAGCCCACTCATGGTATTAGACAAGGTGAGCCCCTCTCTCCCTATCTCTTTATTATTGTGACTAGTGTGGTATTTGTGTTGCTGAAGAGAGAAGTGGAGAATGGAAGCGTTAAGGGAATTAAATTGAACCAATTATGCCCATCTTTATCTCACCTACCTTTTGCGCGGATGACTTAATACTCTTCCTGGAAGGAAAACTGGTAGAATGTCAGAATGTGGCTGCAGTCCTAAACCAATATTGTTTCGTGTCAGGACAAGCCATAAACTTGAATAAGTCAGGCATGTTTTTCAGCAAAAACTCCCCAAGTGACTTAAGGAGAAATATGACATATAAAATGAGAGTACCGGAGCTAGAAAGGACATAAAAGTATTTCGGAATACCATCTGATTGGGATAGTTGAAAAAAGCAAATGTTCGCTTGGATCCTTGCAAGAGTAAACAGGAGACTGGAGGGTTGGAAAGAGAAATTTTTGTCCAAGGCAAGGAAAGAAATTCTCCTCAAAACTGCGGTGCAAGCTCTACAGCAGTCTGCAATGTCCATCTTTAAAATTCCTCCATCCATTTGCCGTGTCATCGAAAGGAAAATTGCTGCATTTTGGTGGAAAAGCTATGAAAACAGGGAAGGTTTGCACCGGAGAAACTGGGACACTCCTAAAGCAAGAAAGGATGAGGGTGGATTAGGATTTAGAGACCTAATTAAATTCAATGAAGCTATGTTGGGTCGGCAAGTATGGAGCCTAATTCAGAATCCACATTCTCTTTGGAGTCGGGTCCTTAAAGGATTATACTATCCTCATACGAATGTATTACACGCGGAAAAAGGCTACCAACCCTCATGGGAGTGGCAAAGTCTGCTTATGGGCCAAAATGCTATAAACCTATAGATCCAATGGGTGGTTCGAAATGGAGAGAAAATCAGCATGATAGAATATCATTGGTTACCGAGAGATTTGATCGGAGGCCTTACCAATGGAGAGGATCCATCTTGGGTATCCGAGTTAATAATCAAAGAGGAACCTAGCTGGAACAAAAACAAAGTGAGAGAGGTGTTTGACTGCGAAATATCCCAGGAGATTCTGGCCATCCCCTTAAACTGTCAGCTCCCAGAAGATACACTGATATGGAAGCCAACCAAAAAAGGAATATTCACAGTTAAGAGCGCTTACAACAACCTTAGGAAACAGGGAGAAACCCATAAACATAATCGAAAATCATCTTCTCCACAAAACTCCCAGAGAATTGTGGAATAGAATTTGGAAGGCAAACTTACAACCCAAAATCATTTTTTTTTCTTTGGCATCTTTGCCAAAATGCTTTAGCAACAAAGAAGAACTTATTTCGGAGACGAATTATACTTGAGGCTACTTGCACGATCTGCCATTAGCACCCGGAGTCCATTGAACATCTCTTCCTCTTATGTCCTTGGACTAAGCAAATCTGGAACGATCCTGCAGTAAACATAAGAAGTGACAGTTATGGAGTGACCCGAATAGAGGAATGGCCAGTTAACTTTCAACATACCTCAGTCTCTTTTGAGTTGGTTGCCCTGTTACTATGGCAGATGTGGAAATCCCGCAACGACCTGGTGTATAGAGCTCAGAATGAATCCCTAGCATGTAATCACCTCAGCAATGGCCATGGAGAAAAATTTTAGCAGATGGTCAGAAAGAAAAAGGGAAATTCGCAAATACAAACAGAGATACCTCCGATATGGACTCCCCCTTCCCCCGGTGTGCTCAAAATAAACGTCGATGGGTCTTTTGTCAAAAGAACGATGGGAAAGGGCCATCGCTTGTGTTTACCTAGACAACCGGGGTAATCTTATCGACGGATTTGCCTGATCGTTGAGAGTTTCATCTGTGATTCAGGCAGAAGCAGCGGCTGTCCTTGAAACCCAAAAGTGTACTCTGAAGCAAAATCTGAACTGAAGCTGGAGCTGGAGACGACCGAACTAATCTGGCGAAGGCGATAGTTGAGGCCGCAGATCAAGTCAGCTAGGAAGCACACGCGCTTATCACTGAAGCCCAAGCACATGCACAAAATTTTCGCAATCAAACAATGGCCTATTACAGAAGAGAATGTAACCAAGTTGTAGATTAGGTCGTCAAGGCCTACCGCAACAAGTTTTTACCGGTTAATTGGGTCACTTATCCCCCTACTTATCTTTTGAAATTGCTTTATTTTGAAGCCCGTACTTTGTCTACTCAAACTTGAATGAGAATTCTACTAATGTTTTTTCGACAAAAAAAAGGAAAAAGTATCCCTTGTGCAAACTATCAATTTTAGACAAGTCATGTCTCGACATTTTTAAAAAGGTCTTACACACTTGAATCTTTGTGTCCACAACATTAATAGAAATCATTATTTGACAATAAAAACATGGGTAAAAGTCACAAAAAATATTTCAAATTATGCTTACTGTGACACATTTATCTCAAACTTTTTTGTGAAACTAAAATCTTCAAATCTGTACCCATGTAACATATTTATCCAAAACTTGTACCAATGTGATATATTTATCACAAACTTCTTTTTGTGACAAAAAATATTTGAGACTTATATCAATGTGACACATTTATCCCAGACTTTTTTTTATAATATCAAAATTTCCAAGCTTAGACCCGCATCATACATTTACCCTTTGTCCAGATTTTGTTTTCTTTTTTTTCCTTTTTTCCTTACTCCTTCGTCTTCGCCACGCCCTCACTGCTACCGCCGCCCTTACCGTTGCCATTGCCATTGTCCTCACCGTCGCCAAACCAAGGAAGAAAACGAAGGAGGAAAGTTTAAAAAAAGGAAAAAGAAAATGACCAAAATAATATATAATGAGTTGACATATTTTTGTCTCGTGAGTATCATGTTAGCATTGTTTACTTTCCATCATCCATGTAACCAGCTGCATAAGATTTGCAGTGGCATTCATTAACAAAATTTTGATCGAGGATAAATGTATCACGCGGATATAAATTTGGAATAAATGTATCACACATATACAAGTTTGGGATTACCATAAAAAGTTTGGGATAAAGGTGTCATATAGGTACAAATTTGAGATTTATGATGTCACAAAAAAAATTTAAAGTAAATGTGTCACGGTTGGCACAATTTTGGGCTTTTTTTTTGGTAAGAAATACAATTTTGGGCTTTTTTTTTTTACTTTTCCCAAAAAACAATAAGCAGGTTTTAAGGATAAATGTTCAGACAAAACCGACATAATATATAGCTTTTTACAGATTTATCAAAAGACTATTCATGATATAACTTCATCTTAGAGAAAATATAACTGCAATAATTAGTATGTAGTAATATCCTTGACCGTGCCTTTCGCACGAGTTTACCACCGGTATATTATACTGTTCCCAACAAGTTCATAAGGTCATGCATGCTTTCTAGTGTGTTATTCAAGGACCGAAGTAAATAACCTCTGACTTCTTCATAGAATATACGATTATATCCTATCTCGACATTCTCTTTTTCTCAGAACTTTAGTGCATCACATACTGAGTTGAATCATATATATTCTCTCGTAAATATATCCCCCTCCCCCATTCGGGAACCTTCTTGACCTCGTCCTTTCTTCTCTCTTCTCATTCTCTCCTTCCCCTTCTAAGTATCTCTCTCTCTCTCTCTCGATGAGGTTCAGATTGAAAAAATGTAGTTATGTCATTTAAATTTCTTGGGAAAATGTGGAATTTGCATTGAGCATCAAACACTTACTCACCATTAAAATACTCATTTGCCAGTGCTTCGCTGCTTATTCTAATAAACATATTTCGCCTTGATAAATTGGGTAAAAAAAATTGAATAATCCGATGTCAATTGCTTGCTTTGGTACCGAATATGACTACTCACGTGGTGGCGGCACTATTTGTTACGCATTTATTTAGTTCTCTAATCTCTTTTTGTCATTCTAAATTCAACATTGAGATTGATGAACGTGCTTATTACTTTAATCTTACGCCAACCACAAGCAAGTATTAATGATAGTTCGCTGTATATCGATTTGCATTTTTCCTCTTTATGGAGCCGAAGAGACATTGTTTACGGCTTGATAATGAAATTGCTACTTCAAGTTTGACCATTTTCGTACTTTATTGTTACCATTCTTATCTTCCAATGAGTGATAAACTCCTTTTTATATATCTAGAAAAAGTTATCTCATCCTTTTTTATACATAAAATTTGCTTCTCAAATTCTCACTGTTTTTTCTCACCGAATAACATCTTGGTATTCCATCAGATTGGGGACAAACAAAAAAATAGATGTTTGCATGGATACTAGCAAGGGTAAACATGAAGTTGGAAGGCTGGAAGAAAAAGCTACTCTCAAAGGCAGGCAAGGAGATTTTAATCAAAACAGTGGTGCAAACTCTTCCCCAATATGCTATGTCCATATTCAAAATCCCCATATCAGTGTGCAAGGCAATTGAACAGAAAATAGCCTCCTTTTGGTGGAAACAAAACTCATCTAAATTGGGTATCCACTGGAAAAAATGTGAACTTCTGAAAGAAAGGAAAATAGATGGTGAATTGGGCTTTAAGAATCTAGTTACTTACAACAAAGATATGCTAGGAAAGCAAGTATAGAGACTTTCTAAAGATCCGACAGCATTGTGGAGCCAGCTACTTAAAGGTATTTACTTCCCTAACGGGAATCTATGGAAAGCTACAAAGGGATCCCGCCCCTCATGGGGGTGGCAAAGTTTACTAATGGGAATAGATGCCTTAAACCCAAACGTGAAATGATTGGTTGGGAAAGGAGATTGCATTAACATCAGAGAGGATATATGGCTGGAAAGGGGATTAATAGGGGGCCCAGCAAACCGAGATGACCCACAAAAAGTCGCAGAACTGATCAATAAGGAGACAAAAACATGGGATGTACACCAGATACAAAGGATGTTTCAAGGGGAAATTGAGAGCGAAATTATGGCCATACGATTAAAGCCAAGCCCGGACAATGATTGACAAATCTGGACAGGACACTCATCAGGGGAATATTCGGTAAAACAGGGTTACTCAAGGCTACGAGTTGTGACAACCAAGATCAATACAGACCAAGCATCATCCTCTTATCAGCAGCCCCGCTCACTTTGGACAAAAATATGGAAATTACAATGCGAGCCAAAAATCCGTTTCTTTCTATGGGGTGTGTGTCACAATGCTCTGCCTACATCAGAAAATCTATACAAAAGAAAGGACTTAGCCGACCCTTTTATGCCCAATTTGTCGGAAATACCCAGAAACAACATAACACATTTTCACCCATTGTAGTTGGACAAACAAAATCTGGACAGATCCAAGGCTTCAAGTAGACGTATCGTTAGCAAATTTATCAAGAATGGATAAATGGTTAGACGAAACCCTTACCAACACCATAGATCAGTCCGGCCGAGAGGTGATTGCAAGAATTTTCTGATTAATCTGGAAGGCAAGGAACGCTTGGATTTTCCAGCAAACCAGTCCAAAATCGGGAGCAATCGTTGATGAAGCATTTAATCTAATTGGTAACTACAGGGAGCAAAATTTACCTGTGTTGAGGAGCTGGCGGGCGAAATCCAGCACAACGCAATGGACGTGCCCAGAAAATGAAAGTTGGAAATTCAACGTAGATGGATCGTGGATCGAAGGGGCAATAGAGGGATCGGTGGCTGGGGTTTGTAGGGAACAAAGAGGATTGTGTATTATGGAGTTTGCTAGAGCCGCGCCTGCTTCTTCCCCGCTGGAAATCGAAGCTGTAGCAGTGCAGGAAGCTCTGCGCTGTTTGGAAGAAGCGGCAACAAAGAAGAACAGTCAAATAGGGGATGTTTGCAGATAGTCAGATAGTAAAGTTGTAGTAAAATTCATTTTGGACCCAACTTTGAGCCCATGGAATTTGAGGAGCCTGTTTGAGGACCGTAAAAAATTACTTTCCCAACTAAAGAGAGTTTCTCTAGCCTACTGTCCACACGAGTCCAATCAAGTTACAGACCGGATCACCAAAAATCACAAAAAAAGGATGTTTCCTTATAACCGGGTGTCTAGACCGCCTCAATCTCTGTGAGATTTATTTTGTACTGATGCTAGTCATTTTCACTGTTGTAATCCGAAGTTATATGAATGAATGAAAATCTATATTTCGACCAAAAAAAAAACATCACTGTCTATATTTGCTAAATATAACATTAATTATAACTAACATTATAACATGTTTTTTTTTCTCCGGTTGACCATCCCGTGCCAAATGAAATGGGCAAATATCCTTGCATTGTTACTATATTAGAGTGATGGCACAGTTATGCTACAACATATTTATATTTGGATATAAGGAAAATGATACTAATAGTCGCAAAACTTGAGTCCATTGTACAATGTCAAATTTAGATTTTTTTTAGTTCATTTAATGTGGTCATTAAACTATCCTTAAATGATTAATCTAGTCCGTGAAGTATCAATTTGTTCAATCTAATTCCTCAACTTCTCACAACAAGTCAAATAAGCTTTTGGTACTATTCATAAGTTTTCATAATTACACTATTAACCGGATTTTAGAATAATCTTTTTCTTTTATGGTAACCCAGGGAACCCCCGCACGGCCAACAGCCGGGAGGTAAACCCTGGGGGCAACACGTACTAGCCACCACACACGTACCACCGGTTAAGTCATCCTACGGCGCCCGGGATTCAAACACTCAACCTTTTGTGAGAGGAAGAGTGCCCGCGTCAACAGCGCCACCCAAGCGGGTGGTTAAGAAATAATCTTTTCATTTCTCCCCATTTCCAAAATCAACAAAAAAAATTATGCTATCTTTTTTATTATCTTTTTATCTTTTTGGCTTTATAAATATTACAATTAACTTCCGACCAGAAAAAAAAAATTACAATAACTCCATTTAAGTATGTTTCATACCATTCGTACACTTTACGTGACACTTGATCCAACGAGCTTCTGTTGATGGACATTTTACGCTACTTCGGCACATAATGAAATCTCTTCAACTATATGATCATTCTGTGCTCCTTGGAACTCGATAGCTTCCACTGATCGCAAACGAAGAAGATGAATATTAAAACAACGAAAAATATAAAATCGAGGGAAAAAAATGAGAAATCTCTTTCGTACTACAGATCACCAGGGTATCAAATAAGAATTATAAAAAAAAAAAGCTTAAACATCAAAATACTACGATTTATGAAAAGCTCATTGATTGTTCCACTATGATTTATGACGTCACGAGGGATCTTAAAGTCGTGGCATGTGAAAAACTGTTGTGTGCTTCTCAGATTGCTTGAGCTAGGCTTGGGACTAATTGCAATGAAGTTTATTAATTGACGGATTGTATAGAGTATTATCTAATGTGGCCTGTTTTTATATTTTATTATAGGTCATATAGTTTGAGTCTATATCTTTTCTAACTTGTCTAAAATATTCATCAATCATGCACCCAGTTTAACAAAAATGATCCGCAAATTTGAGATGATTCTACTTATGTACATTCATCACGACATTTCGACGAGATTTTAATGTTCGACTAGAATTGAATCAATTGGCCGACATAAACTTATTCCTCCTCAATTTTTAGCGTACCGAATATCTTCCTATGTTAGCAAACTCCCAACCTAGCTTTGCAATTTTACCTTCTTCTATGTCTTATTGATCTTGTATCATCTCAATTCCTTTGTAGCTAGCGCTATGGCAGCAAGCTTGGGCATGACCGAGTCGATGGCGGCGATGGCCATGGCCATGCTCGCGGGATCGGCAATCTTCAATCTATCACTAGTTTGGGGTTCCATTGTTGCTTTTGGTAGTTGTGATTTTTCAAGCTCTTTGCCTTCTTCGTCCGATCGGCGACCCACCAGAAAGTCATTCCGTCTGACAGGTTCTCTTCTTCAATCTCGTCTCTCCTTCTTACATCTACCTTCAACTTTTCGTAATATATGCAATTCGCGACTATTTCAGTTTACGTAGGCCGTACGAGGTTCATATTTATGATAGTTTGGATGTGTTACTCCTCTGGATTTGCAGGTTCAAGTGTCCAAACCGACCCGAAAACTATACACATTGCCAGAATCATGTTTGTTTCCATGATTCCATTTCTCATTTTTCAATCCGCGAAGATCGTTTATTTTACTGCGGGGAAACGAATAGTGGTTTTGGTCAGTCTCGTAATTACGGTCATCTTCCTCGTCACGTATTGCACTTACCAGGTAAAGCAAAAAACTTTCGGTGATCTACTAAGATTTCTAGCTAAATTAATCTTGATTTTTGATCATCTGGGAATCATTAGAATCACTTGTAATGGTGAAATATGAAATCTTGGTGCAGGTCTTTAAGCCATGGATTCAGAGGAAGAGACTTGAATATATAGTGCGATTATATGAAGGAGAGAGCCTAATGCAGAGTTTTCTTACCGTCAACGACAAGCAAGCCGAACTTACTTCGTATAAAAGAGTACTTAATCTTCATTTTTCATTCACAGTGCAAATTAATTCAGATTTGAATTACCTATTGCCTTTGTTGTTGTTGTTGTTATTATTATTATTATTTGTTTTTTGAGAAGTTCACTTCGTTGTACATGCAGCCTCTTTCAAAAGATGGACCGGGACAAGGATTCACAGGTACTAAAAACCGAACTGTACGCATTCATGCTGGGAATACAGATCAGAGAAGTCGGTTTGAGCACGGACGACTACACTGATGCCATGATTAACCTATTCGACTTTTCAATTGATGCGTCCACAAGTGAACCCGAATTTGTGCAAGGAATTTCCAAATGGTTGGACGAGAACACGCTCCTGGTAAACAGTCTTGCTCGAGCTTGATCTCCAGCTAGCAACAAATCAGAGGCACGGTGCAACCATCCGCAAAAACTCTAGTTACATTCTCAAACTTATGTTTAGCACGTACGATCGCATTTGTGGTCGTCTTATACAACACAATTAGTTTTATAACTGAATTACATCACTAGTTTTATGCTGAATTTCGGATATGTTATCATTAACAAATTTCGGTATACATCACAGGGAGCAAATTAAGGTGCATATTGGCACAATAATTAGTTTCTAGGGTTTTGTTGGTAAAATGAAATGCTTACCTGGCTTGGAAATACATGCGAGACCTACAATAAAGTTCTCAAAGAAGAGGTCCAAATGTTCTGAAACTTGTAATTGATTCAATTAAACTAATGTGCTAGCAATATATTATCAACATGATCTGCTCACCTACCAAGATTTTTTGCTTTTTTGGCACTTACTTGGCGCCATGAATCTGCAGGGAACAGCACCAGAGCAAGAGAACTTGTTATTGTCCCAATACAAGACAAGCAAGTCTGCAGGCCGATTTGCTGTGTGGTGGGACTACACAAAAGCTGGTTTCCTGATAATCCTAGGATCCGGCATAGCGGTGCTGCTCGCAGAACCCCTTGTGGACAGCTTTGAAGAATTCGGGCATGCCGCGGGGATTCGCCTGTTCTTCGTCTCTTACGTGTTGATTCCCTTGGGCATGGCCTACCAGCAAGCACTTGCAGCGGTTAGTTCGGCGAAGAAGAAGACCACGAAGGACATTTCCGGGGCGTTAACTGAGGTGAATATATAAGTACATGTACTTCTCCTTCTTGCTTCAATTTCTCATCTTTTGTGTACATCAAGGCCTAGTTTTCAGTTCAATCAAGAAGATCATTAACAGAGATAGAGTTTAGCGAGTGGCGTGTACAGTTCTACAAGAGCACTTGGATCAATCGATCTTTTTTTTTTAACTGAAAAGTCATATATGCGAACACCCATCTCAACTGCAAAATCCGTAAGCTTCCGCGTTTATATTCACGACAACTTTAGTTCTGTACAATCACAGTATAAGTTCTTGTTAACATATCTTTCCTCATTTTCACGAGAATTAGGGCATAGCTTTTAATTTCTTCACATTGCAGGTTTACAAGGGGGTGTTCATGAACAACGTAATGGGATTAGCCACGTTCTTGGCCCTCGTACACATCAAGGACATAACGTGGGATGTCTCCGCCAAAGTCCTGGTCGTGCTTCTGATCTGCACTTTGATGGGGGTCATCACAAGCTCCTGCACCAAGTTTCAGTTCTGGACGTGTGTTCTTGCGTGTGCTCTCTACCCGTTATCACTTCTGCTTCTTTATATCCTCACGAGTGTTTTAGGCTGGTCTTAGGTCCGCATTCCGCTGCGCCGTGAAGTGATACACAGCAAGAACGGTTTCTGCGATACACATATCTAGTCGGGTATATATATATATACACATATACAGAAGAGAGATGGAACATTGGTGAAGACTGAAGAGCAGATTGATCTCAAGATGGCATTGTCTTTGTGATTTTGATTTGAATATGCAACTTGTTCATCCCGTTTGGATTGGACAAAAAAATGCTGTTTCGACCAAAGGAATTTTATGCAAAAGGCACAAAACTGAAGTATTCATTTCGGAAATTGCATTGCATCACATCGCTGTCACGGCTCTCCGGTGAACACCCGATGGCCTCTCTCTCTCTCTCTCTCTCTCTCTCTCTCTCTCTCTCTCTCTCTCTCTCTCTCTCTCTCTCTCTCTCTCTCTCTCTCGTGCGTCGGTGAGGGTAAATCCAAAGGCATTGATGTTGGTAGTGTTGTGACGAGGCTATAGATTCGACATGAATAATATGGCAAGAGGGAGAGAGTATGTGTGGGGGTGGGGGTGAATTTAAAGGTAAACATCGATGAATATTTTATTGACTCATTATTTCAAGGGATATGATTGATCAATTTTTGGAAAAATGTTATCCTAATTATTTATTCATTTTTCGCGAAATAAACGCACCCTAAGTGAGGCTATGGACTGATTTTGAGATAAGTTTACATGGAGGAAAAGGGGATTGTTTTTATGTGGACAATACTTGCTAGAAGAGTTGTCTCTACAAACCGTCTTTGTCCACGACCTTTAATGGCAGCATTGTGCGTTGAAGTTGTGCAATTTTTGTCTTTGGTGGTAACGGGCCAACTCTTGCTTGGAGTTGGTTCACCGGACCGAAGAGTGCCACTGAGGTACACTATACGAAAAACACCCTAAGGCGACAGCATTTTTGCTGCTAAAAACCAATACATTTTTGTTGCCTTTTAGGTTACACAAAAGCGACAAAATATAGCGCATAGATATCATATCCTAAAGGCGACAAAACCAAAGGTTCACCGACTTAAGTTTTGAATTTACCGGGACAAACGTGAAATTTTGTCTCCTTAGGTGAGATTTGATAATAATGATAATAACAAATTTATGATTAAATCAGGAGCTAGTGAAATATAATGGTAATAGAAATATCGCTCTGAAATGGACCTAATTATGAAAGCAGGATTGGAATCCTGTGCCTTAGTGGCCAGGTCTTGCAGGATCACCTACCTAAATTTGGCTAAAAATGTGCTGGCCATATCTGGAGGCTGTTGATGCATAATAATGAGCACAGTGACAATTATTAACACTTTTTTTAGGATTAAAATCATTTCAATAAATATTGCCATTATCCAATGTTTTTGATTAATGGGAGCTTGGTAGTTGGACCGACCCCCAACTTCTTCCTTTTGTTTTCCTTTTTCGCCTTCGCCAGAACAGTCCAACCTACATAATTTCCCTCCTAGCAAATCATCAAATCGAAGTAGTCAAAAGCTAAGTACAATCATTCCTTAATTGGCGCGTCATTCGAAAATCAGCAATAGAAGTGGATGCGAAAAAAAAATAAAAATAAAAATAAAAATAAAAAATGGAAAAAAGTGGGACAATAAGAAGGTTTAATTATATGAAATATATTGAACAAGGAAAGTGCCAAGCAACACGGTCCCGTAGCTCAGTTGGTTAGAGCGTTGGTCTTATGAGCCGAAGGTCGCGGGTTCGAGCCCCGCCGGGACCACGTTTCTATCTTTTTCCTCTCTTTGAATTCTCATCGTATATTTTTTTTCTCAATCAAGTTTAGAAAAGGGAAAATGACACAAGTGGTCTCCGCATTTTGATTCAATATGCAATGTGGTCCTCCCCGAACTTTTAATTCATTCAATGTGATCCTTGAACTTTAGCCTGATGTGCAATGTGGTCTTCGAACATTTAGTTTGTTCAATATTGTCCTTGGTACTAATTTGTTTAATGACTAATTGTCCTTGGTACTAATTAGTCTCTAAATTATATAAAAATATTCAATATTATCCCTAAACTTGAATTAATTGAATGACAATATTGAATATTTTCATATAGTTTATGGACTAAATTGAACATGTATCAAAAGTCCAGGGATTATATTTTGAACAAATGAAAAGTTCAGGGGCAACATTGCAAATTGAGTTAAATTTCATGGACCACATTGAATAAATTAAAAATTCAGTGATTATATCGCATATTAAGTCAAATTTCAGAAATCATTTGTGCTATTATCCCTTTGCGAACTCTTGTCGAGTCTTGCTAGTGAGTTATGACTCTTTTGGCATTACTCGCGACACGGAAGCTTAAAATAAACGATAGTTTCTCATCAATCTAACTTCGAAATGCCGGGAATGAAATCTATTCTGACATCAACCCTTTTTCTTGATTAGGTCCCTAACAGTTTACACTCACAAAAAACATCTGCTAGAACAGGCAGTCCAAGTTTAAAGAATTCGTGCGAAAGTTTCATTTTTTCTCTTTTAAATGTTCACCAACCCAATCATCATCACCATGCTAATCATTTCCAGCTCCTGCTTGTAGCAAAGTCCGAGAGCTTCGAGAAAGAAATCTGAAATTTCTCACACCAAATTAGAAAGGCGGGCCATCGCTGCCAAACCCCATTGGTTTGTTCTGCTGTCGCTATACTCATCCCGACCCCTCTGATTTTTTTTGCTTGACTTTGTCACCCCAACCACACTGTCTCGTACCAAACCGCAGACCCTTTTCGAGTGAGTTGTATTTCGTTGGTTGAGACTTTGATTGAGCCTAAGTATGGTGGACCATGGAGGAGAGAGAGAGAGAGAGAGAGCTCCATTCAAGGAAGGGATAGATATATACAAACGTTTTCATCGACCCCATTTGATTAAATGAATGATCTTTAAAGAAAGGAGAGAGATTCTCGGTAGAACTGGAGGTGGACCTTTGCAAACCGGCATTCCACACCTACCTTTTATTCTCTCTCTCCTTCGCTATGACTACCCTTTTCTTCGAGGTTGCTTGAGCTTTACTGCTAATGCTACCCCCACCCGCAATTCTTTAGGCTGGACCTTTGAGTACCCATTTGTGTGAAAGGAAGAAGAAAAAAGGTGGTCATTGGACTGGACCTCATTGCTGCTGCTCCTGTGGGTATGTCATCATTGTTCATGGAAGCTATGCCCTTTTGCTTTTTGTTCTGTTTCATTCTGTTTTTCCCCTGAATATCTGATGTGGGGTAGGCGTTTCTTGATTTTGGGGGGAGATTGGGATCTGGGCTTGGGGCAGTGAATGATTTGCGAAGCAAATGCTCAGTTCCTTCATCTGGGAATCTAATCATAGTTTCTGCAATTTTGCTCGAATGATGGAGCGTTCTACTTCGTTTTGATGTTTTCTATGTGGTCCGCGTTTGGTGAAATGAAATGATGTTGCCGGCATTGTGAAGTGCTGTTCTCTTAGAATTGGATCGACATGGTTTGAGATTAGCGGTCTAGCAGAGTGGTTGATTGAGAGGTGGTTAAATGTTCCTAATTGAGATACAATGACATAATGTTCTGGCTTTCTTAATGAAAAACCACTAGTTATGTATGATTAAAATTGCAGGAATAGGATCTTGGATTGTTATATGATGCTATTGAGATCAATTGTGATGATATCATGATGTTTATGACTGTTCATTTTTGAATTGATGAAAAAAAATCAGAGATTTGTGTATATTGCGTTGTGGTTCTTAATTGTGCGATCTTCCGAGGGGTGTTTCGTGCCAGCAGTCATGTCATGGATCTTTCGTGAAACAGGGTACTTCTCTTCATCCGGGTAAAAGCATTTAACTTATAGATATGGGTTCTGGGGACTGGTTCAAGTCTATAATCAACTTGAAGAAAGTGAAGAACGATGGTTCAAAGCGATCAAAGGTACAAAACAGTCCAGATAGTTTTTTTGCTTTTTTCTTTTTTATTCCTGTCGCATTTGTATTAAGCGATGGAATCAATCATCTTCACTTCCACCATAGTTGAGTTGGGCATGGTGAGAATGTTTCATATTTGTGTAAAAATCTTTCAGCTCTAAATTCTGCCTGTAAAGATTGCATGTTCTCTATTATTAGCCAATCATGAAACATCTCTGTTGAAGTTGTTTTTCCTGAAACTGTGAGAATTTTGCATGAAGTTTCTAATGACGTAGAAGGATCTATATGCATATGAGAACTATTCATGATTGGGCTCTATCTCATGGACAGTTTTTAGTCTCCTGGTAGTGCTATTTGCAGTGACCACTTGAACACAATCTGCTTTCTGAAAATGTTCTGCCTTTTCTCCTGCTTGTTATTAAATATTTATCCTTTGGAAGCTTATTGTTCTTCCTTGTAAAAAATCGTTTGTGTAGTCTCTCATTAGACTTGCTGTGATGAGAAACTTGCCATGATTGGTGCCAGCTTCCAGAAGTAAGTAATGACTAGTTGCTTGATATGTGTTTGGTAGTGTTAATTAGATTTCGCTGTGTCCTGTGCTTCTCAGGTTACCATCTGAAAAGGCTTCTAATATGAACTAGTCAATGGACATAGAGTAAAACATTATAATAAATTTCTACTTTAGCACTTACCAAGATCGTGGAGTCTTGAGTGAATTTTTTCTTTCAATTGACTATATTAAACCATTGGAAGATTATAATTGGAGTAAAAGTTTTTAAAGAAATGTCTACTTCTGTTACTTAAGGAGCAAAAATGTGCTCATGGAATAGTAGGGTTAAAGTTGGTTGTGCCTTTCATACTTTTGATTTTGCGTTGTTGCTTGATGTGATGCTTCAAGCCCGGAAAACAGGCATCTTCATCTCCTGGGAAGTCAAATTCCTTCAAGTGGAAGAGCCACTCAAATAAAGAGTCTACAACTTTGGAAAATGGTGCTGCTGCTGGAAAAAGTTCTCTTGGCATGCCTCTTGAGGATAGAGCTGCACTACGAATTCAAACAGCATACCGGGCTTACATGGTACTACATCCACAAAATGCTTCATTCGATTAAAATTCTGCCTTTAGGTTCATCCTGTTGATTGGTCATGTTTTAAAACTTTCCATGGCTACATAGCTACTAGCTAGATACAGCATCATGTGAATATGTCTTGCATTAGTTTCAGTGTGTCCTGTGGATATCTATTTTCACTTTCAGCTGACAATTTTGCTGTTCAATTCTGCTATTAATGAATCATCATGGACATAACTTATTTGGTGCCTAAGACGTAAATTTCCACATTATATCTGGCCCTCAGTGATTGTCTTGCTTAACTCTTTGGAAGATGCGTTTAAATAATTTATTTGACAGAATTGTTTTCATCCTGCTCTAGGCACGGAAAATGTTACGACGTTTGAAAGGGATACTAAGATTGCAGATCCTGACACAAAACTTTTCGGTCAAAAAGCAAGCAACGACAACATTGGGGTATCTTCATTCCTGGAGCAAAATACAGTCCCAGGTTAGAGATCGCCGTCTTTGTATGGTGACAGAAGGGCGGATAAAACAGAAGAAATTGGAGAACCAGATGAAACTTGAGGCTAAACTCCATGATATTGAGGTAAATTTCATCATCCATATTAAAATTCTTTGGACATCGAAAACCTGATTAAAGAAACTTAATTGCATAGGAAGGGATTAATGGCCCCCTGCAGCATATCAAACCCTGCTGGGACAATGGTCCCGTTCTATGCATAAAATCTCCTGATTAAGGATTCTTGTCTAGTCATACTTTCTGTGTCTGTAGCATAAAAGGCAACTGCAGCATGTGATTATGGATTGTAGTCATGGAAGCCTGCTACTTCAATTTTTGGTCATTGAAATAATTGCACGTTCTCCAGTGCCCATTATGGCTTTATAGCTGTATATCCATGTTTTGCAAGAATGTGTAATGTGTTTGAAATGACAACACCTAGCATTCTCTTACAGCTACATAATAACATGCCTGACAGGTCGACTGGTGTGGTGGCTCTGAAACCATGGAAGAAATTCTTGCAAGGATACATCAGAGAGAAGAAGCAGCAGTTAAACGCGAACGAGCCATGGCATATGCATTTAACCATCAGGTGAGGGATATCACACAACATATGTCAAGATTTATTACTAAGGCTCTATTTAGGATTAAGCACAATATGTAATAAGATTCACCATTCAATGGGATGAGGCTTGGTTTGTTGTTAATTGGTATTGTTTTAGTTTTTGTGGGTCTGATGGCTGGGCTTAGCAATGCAAGATAATTCCTGTCTTCTCAAGGAAAAGGAAATAAATTGAAAAGAAAAAGAAGGCAGTTGAAGGATGCGGTTCTCAGATGATACTGCTAAGGAGTTTATCTTGCTAGCTCACAAGTCAGAGGGTGATTGTAGTTTCTGAATACGATTCCCATTGTCCTTACATTGTATGAGTTCATAATTCACAGTGGAGGGCCAACTCTAATACCAATGGCGTGAAGAATTATGAACTTGGAAAAGCGAGTTGGGGTTGGAGCTGGATGGAGCGATGGATTGCTGCTCGCCCATGGGAAAGCCGAGTACCTATTCAGACCATTAGCCCGAAGAAACCACTTAACAAGCAGGGAAGTAATGTCGCTAAAAGCTTGAACCAGCAAACGCCAAAGGCCGTGATTTCACCAAAACCACCTCCATCCTCCAACGGGAAGGCCACTACGAAGGCAAGAAGATTGTCTTTCCCAGCAGCCGAAAAACCTGCCAGTCTGCTTTCAGAAAGTAAATCTGAGGAAGCAAACAATAAGAAAGAATCGATGGTTGCTTAACACAGAGATCATGGGCGGTGTTGATTTTCTTTTCCATCCTTTGAGTTGCAGAGACGGCGAGAGAAAAAGCATTTGTTTTGTCAATTATTATTGCTGAAATTATGTGTATAGCAAATTCTGTTGGTGTGAGGATAAAAAGACTGGCCGGATACGTAAGCTTGTCTGTTCATTTTACTGTTGCCTCTTCTGGAATCCTGAATGATGTGATTTATACTGTATTTATGCTGTATATAGATAGTATCTTGATTCCATTTGTCAAAACTGTGGTATGTTGTATTTCTGGAGTTGACTTCTCATAGCTCCATGCTTCATCTATTTGCAGTGAAGGCTCTGCTGTTTGTAAGACAGATTTCTGTTTTCTCTGTATCCTGGGTTGGTCTTGTAGTAATACGACCCACATTTTGCAGCCTCAAGAAGCTCACTGCTCAGTACGATGGCTGAAAAATTTCACAAGACCACCTCACCAGTTAACATCTCTCTCCAAATTGTTGCGAGTGTCGCGGCCTCCCCGAACCAGCCCCGCAGCCTAAGGGGTTTGGCTAATGGATTACTAAATTAAACCTAGCTCGAACTCTCCCAAACCCATATCAATTCGCAACTTAGGTTTAAGTTATTAACATGCAAATCAATTTCATTTAAGAGTCGCCACTAATTAATTTTGGTGGGTTGATTAGACACCCAAGTGAAGCGTGGGAGAAATGCTTCACTTCTACAAACCAGAGATTCAATGAGTACAGGGACTTGATTACACTAATTGACCTATTAGTGCCCTTTCGGTACCTAACATTATTCAATTACCCCATAACGTGTTCACACTAATTGAGAGTCTCAAAGTTCTGTTCCTAACCAAGTTAAGGAAAGCAACAATTAATACCTGAACCTAACGTGCATAATCAGTTAAAATGTGTGAGATTAAATTGAATGCACAATTCAAAATGTGTGAATCAGACAATGTGCAATCAAACATGATGCTAATCATGCAAAAGGGGCAAGAAAAGTCAATTTTGGAGCCCAAATAATATTTTTTGATTTTCCGGAATTTTTGGAATTTTTCTGATTTTTTTAATTAATTTTGGATTTTCTAATTAATTTTTGAAATTTTCTGAATTTTTTAATGTTTTTTCAGACTTTTAATATTTTTTGGATTTTTAAACATTTTCGATTTTTTTGGAATTTTTAGCATTTTTTAATATTTTAATATTTTTATTAATAAAATAAAATTCTGGACTAGGTCCCTTGACCCGATCCGCTCGACACCTGACCCGAGTCTCTTTGACCCGCTTGAGATCTTTTTCCTATTTCTTTTCCTATTTTCTCTCTGTTCTTTTTTTTTCTTTTTTCTTTTTTTCTCTTTCTTTTGTTTTTTTTGGTTTTTTTATTACTCTTATTCATTCCCTACGTGCTTTTTGGCCCATGCACGTGAACTTCTTCATATTGTTCACCATCGAAACTTCTTCTTCTGCCGAGACCATGCCATGACCACTTCTCGGCCTCTAACTGACGGCGCGTGCCGCGAACGCTGACGACCGACATCGGGTTCTCACTCTCACCGCCGATCGCTACACCCACCGAACCGTCGGCTAACTCCAGCCACAAAACGACACCAGTGACTAAAACTCATTCTCCCACCACCAAGCTCAGTCACAAGAAAAACATTAAGCCTAAACAACTAGATGCACACAATATAGAATAGAAAATAGTGAACTGATGGTAGCGGCCTCGGACCGTAGGCATTATCAGTGACGAAGAACTTTCCGACGGAGGGGAGATGCAAACACGGCCAACTCGGACGATGTGCGAATCGCGACAAAACACAAGAAAAACACGAAGTCAGTATTGATTTGACGAATACGAGTACTAAATAAGCACAAAAATCGAGTTCTAGACACTGATTCCACAAAAGAATCATCCGGACTTCCATTGAGACATTTTATCAAACATGTGGTATGCAAGTTGAAATATACACTCTTTAGTGAGATTCGATACGATTTCTAGCTTTAGACATGGTATATACAACTCTAAACGTCCATATATCACGAAAAATTCATCTCGATTCACCCAGAAACATTCGGAACTTTCAGACCCAAATTCGGTGCTCAGAGCTTCTAACACCTTATTCAAGCATTTCGACGAACAGTTAGCATGCGACGAAGAACGCGAGGTCCGAATCTGATTTTGGCGTGATTCTTTGCCTAACATGATACTTACAGACCCAAAGTCGTCATTATATACTACGATCCGACTTCGGTGTCACATGATTGGGTCACGACACCACTTAGTGAACTTGGTAAGTGAGACTACCAAGATTCAGGGGAAAGAAAAGGCCAAGTAAGTACATGGTTCAGTTGCCGAGTTCCAGATGAGTCAGGCTAGTATTGCAGGAGCGTAAAAATGCTCACGATGATCACCGAACTTCTTGCAACGAAGGGTTCTTCGTGGGTTTCTCAGCTCGGTTGTGAGGAGCTCCGATGGCCAAAAATGAGAGAACAGTTGACTCAGGTGTTCGCGGGCTCTTAGTGCACGGTGGAGGGGGCGCGACGGCGATTGGGGCGATCCTCCGACGAATGAGCGAAGCATCGGCTTCTCCGATTCCCCTCAAGATCTCTCTCGGTCTCTCCTCTCACTTTTCGCCCTTCTTTTTTCTTGGTCCCTTTTTTTCAAAGAACTTCTTGCAGGTTCCTTTTAGGCATCCCTCCAAAAGGGCTTACGATGGTCAACATTGCTTTTCCCTTCCTTCCCCGGCTCAAAACTCCTGTTGATCAGCGCACCTTCCCCCATCTTCTCATACGCCAGCAGCCAGTCCTCTTCTTGGGACTGAATCCAGGTCCGTTTCTGGTTAAAACGGCTGCGATTCTCCTTGGGGTTTTGTCCAGCATAGGATGCAGCTATGAGCCATCACTTTCCTTCTTCTGTAATCGCTGTTAAACTTTCCCCGATGCACCCCTGTTCTTTTGTTTTGTTGCTTATGGTTGTCTGCTCTGCCTCTTGTCACTTTCGCTGTTCTTTCTTCCCCTTTCCAGAAGCGTTGAATAACGCCAGGGGAAAGATTCATGCGTGACCAGCGTTATTCAACTCTGGTCTCTTTTTTTAATTTTTTAATAAATAAATAAATAAATTTTTTTTTATCGCGATGCTGTGCTAGCCGGCATTGAGTAATGCTAGTCCCCCCCTTTTTCGAAAATTTTCTTTTTAATAATTTTTTTTTGAAATTAAACAATGAAAAACATGTTCTAATATGCCTTATTAATGTAAATGCACCTAAAGTCAATATGCCAATTAATTTAATAAAAATATTTTTGTTTAGGGATTAAAAACTAATCCCTAATTTTCTATACAATTAAACCTTAAATGACTAGGCAAAATTTAGGTGTCAACAGTTGGCAAGCAAAAACATGACAGTCAAACAAGGAAAGACACCATATCGAAAGAACGAGAAAATGACACGAATGGTTCATGAACTTTAACCTAATATGTAATATGGTCTCAAAACTTTTATTTTGTTTGATATGATCCCTAAATTTTAACCCAATCTGCAATATGATCCTTGATCTTTTAATTTGTTCAATGTCTTTTATGAACTTTTGGTATACGTTCGATATAGCTCATAAAAAATCCATGGAATACATTGAATAAAGTAAAAGTTCAAGGATTACATTGAACATACAATTAAAGTTTAGAAACTACATTAAATAAATTAAAAGTTCAAGGACTATATTATATATCGAGTCAAAATTCAGTCACCATTTATGTGTTTATCCCAAAGAAAATAGTCAAAGTTATTACTTAGCAAAATTTGAACACAACCAAGAAGTTCACGTCTCAGGTTCGCACTTTAGCCAAAAACACATGGGCCTAATGCTCAACAAATCTCAAACTTTAGCTTTTTTCCATTTCTACCTTTTGTCTAATAAAAAACCTCAAACTTTAGGTCATGTCCCAATTCTACCATAAATTTTTTTTTGTCCCATAAAAAAACCCTCAACTTTAGGTCAGGTCCCAATTTTATCCTAAATTTTTTTTGTCTTGTAAAAAATCATTAACTTTAGATTCAATATCAATTTTACCCTAAACTTTTTTATCTCATAAAAAAATTTCAACTTTAGGTCAAGTTTTAATTTCACTCTAATTTTTTTTGTTTCATAAAGATCTCCGTTAATCCTCCGTCAAAATTGTCCTCAGGATTTTGCGCTTATCGATCCCTCATGCTTGAGAATGTTCCATCTCTCGTGGTCGGAGAGCGCTTGGGACACTCGAACAGCTCTTGCTTGAGAGATTTCTTATCTCTTGGTTGTCAACGATAAATTTTGGACGAACGTTAATAGAATCAGATTTGTGACTCAAGTAAAATTTTGTGATTTTTTATGAGACTGTAAAAATTTTACAGTAAAATTGAGACTGGACGGTAAAATTGGAACAAAACCAAAAGTTGGAGGTTTTTCATGGGGCAAAAAAAAGCTTAGGGTAAAATTGGGATAAAACCTAAAGTGGAGGGCAAAATAAAATTTAGTGTAGAATTGGCACATAACTTAAAATTGGAGGATTTTTATGAGATAAAAGATAGAAATGGGACAAAAGTTGGAGAATGAGGTTTTTTTGGGGTAGGGGGCCAAAAAAACATGTTTACATCGGGAACAAAGTTAAACAAGAACAACAAAGTACAAAACTTTTGCCTTTATTTGACCCACCGCAAATGATCTCGGTCCTCAGAAGAATTTCAGCATCGGCATCGACGTCTCCGTTCTTGAAGCTCATGGACAACTCACCAACCCCTCCTCCTTCGCGGAGGCTCGTGGCCTTGGCCCAGCAACTGCGGCTCTACAAGCCCCCGCCCGATCTCGAGGACGCCGAGGAACAGCGGGTCGAAGAGACCGCCGGCAAGGTCGTGTCTCAGGTGGGCTTCCCGGAATCGGCGACCCCGATGGCCCGCGACCCGGAAAGGTTCACACCCAAAAGAGCCGCGGTATTGATCTGCCTCTTCGAAGGCGATGATGGGGAGTTGCGCGTCATCCTCACCAAGAGGTCCTCCAGATTGTCCACCCACTCTGGTTCGTCTCTTTCGATGGTCGTTGTTTGATGTTTCGTTTTCAAGAATTTAGGTTCTTCCTTTCGTATCATTTCGGCTGATTGTTTGATATTTCGTTCTCAATAATTTAGGTTCTTCCTTTCGTATCATTTCGGGTACGATGACTAATTAGATGGGAGATATCGACTCTTGTTCTTGTTTCAGATGAGAGAAATGGGGAAGAAAGAGGGTCTTTTCTTGCTTTAACTTTAACTCGACGTCACATTTCAAGTGTGCATTCGTAGGTTTCTTGATGATCGGGAAAACGTCGGTTCAATTTTGTCAAGTTGTAGCTTCCTAATTCTAGTCCTAGAATTGGGAAGTTTTGATCTAGTACTTTTAGTGCTGCGGTGAATTTGTTTGTTTCCTAGAAAATTGAGGATCAGAATGCGATACTAGCAGAATAGTTGGGACTTCAACTTCAACTTCAGTGAATGCAGAAAGTTTAGTCGTGTACTGTGTCAGGTGATTATGATCTCTGCAGTAGGTATAAGCATGTTAGGGGAGATTGCAAGAGCATGAAGGTGCTGTCCAGTGATCTGAATTGAATGGTGTTCTGGGTTGCAGGTGAAGTATCGTTGCCTGGTGGGAAAGCTGAGGAGGGTGATAAGGATGATGGAGATACGGCGACAAGGGAAGCCAAGGAGGAAATTGGGTTGGATCCTTCCCTTGTCAATGTGGTAACTGTACTCGAGCCTTTCTTGTCCAAGGTATTAGCATACGTTACTCTCTTTTGTCATGAATACATTGAACTTCAATTTGCTTGTATATACAACCTGCAAATACCCTAGCATGTGAGTCACTCAAAATCTTTTCACTCCCATACGATTTATTGGACAAGTTATGGTGGTCTTTTCTGTGGATGTCATGTAAATTTATGACATTTAGAAGTATGACCCTGAACAACAAGCTTTATAGCTGACTCCATTCAACCACTTTTAGTAGCAATACATTCTATTATTTCAGCAGTCTCTTCTCAATTAAAATGAAGCATCATTAAACCAGCAATCGCCACTTTTCTTAACAGTCTGCAGTAGTCAAACAGAATGCAGATACTGAGAGCACAATCATCAAAAAGAGTGTTTGTTTGATGTTATATAACGTAGCTTTCCTTTGTTCTCAATGTTCATTTCTCCAACCATTCCCGTTGTTAGGCTATACATTCTTGACTGGGTGTCCCCAGTACGTTTTGCATATCTGGCCTGTACTTCGCCTGTTGACATTGATAGGAACCGTGAGAGAATTGAGTTGCAGTTCATTTGGAACAATGAAAGCATGTCTAATTAGAATCCTAGTGAAACCACTTTACAAGAATGGTTCATATTAGTGTCTCTTTGAAACTGGGACAGCCCCTCACTGTTATGAATGCAGTCTCTTCTGTTTATTCTGATCTTTTTAGTGCATTGTATGGTGTGTGTGCACTTGCCTATTCTTTCTAGAAAGAAATGATTTCATTGGTTCATTTTATATAGTGGTGGCAATACTTTGTGGGCAGTTCTTCCTAGGGGTGAGCAGTTCCAAGTTCCGTATAAGTTCCATGTGGAACTTGGAACTTACCCATAGGTATAGTTTCCTCATTTTTTGGAACCTAGAACCTACCCTACATACCTTAGAACCTGGAACCTATTTTGTCATAAGTTCTAGGGTTGGTTCCAAAGTCTACCCAGATTCCACTTGTATTATTAATTAAATAATTGCGGTTAATCATCACTTTTAATGACCACCATATGCTGCTACGATCCATTGACCACAATTTATATTTAGAGACACAAAGAATATGAAACATTAACAAGTCATAAAATGAAATCTCAAACTAGTGATTCTAGATTATACACTCATCATGTAACGCTATGGAATACCGCAGGATCACACAAAGATATAGACTAAGAAAAAACATAAAATACTTATTTAAGGTTTAAGGTTCCAGGTTCCAGGTTTCACCTACCTAGAATTTGAAATCTACCCATTGAAATAGGTTTTCCAATTTTTGGAATCTAGAACCTATCCTGCATACTTTGGAACTTGAAATCTATAGGTTCCCACCGGTCAGGTTCTCTTGTTCCAGGTTTTATCCTGGAATCATGCTCACCCCTAGTTCTTCGTTAATGCTCTCACTTGACAATTTTCTCCGTAAGGGGCTTAGGAAGGGAATGATCTTAGTAGCTCCATTGTTTTGTCAAACATTTGCATATGCGGTGTCAGCTTTGACTCTTCAAAGTGAAGGGCACATATTTGTCTATGCGTGCTCGTGCTTTTGGAGTGCGCGTGCAGGAGAAGGGGGGATGCTGACTCTTGTGTGAGAGTGTGGTGTCTTCAATGTATGAACTTCAGCGGTGTCCATCCCTCCTAATAGGTTCTTCTTATAGCAGAATGATAGAATTTTACGTTCAACCATGCTTTATATGTGCATGGTCCATGATCATTGTTTGCCATATGTTATTGCGGAGTTCACCCATTGATTGACTTGTGAAGAGACATGTCTGATGGGATTTATTTTATGTTTATTGAGTTCTCTCCAATTCTTCAACTGTGAAGGAGTTACCTACTTTGGATGTTTAGGAAATGAAATTGGGCCGAGTCACGTTGTTTGGAATGAAACCTACTAGAATAAACCAAACTATCTTACTATCTTGTCCCTAAGATGTGCATTGGGGGACTACTATGATTCTGGGGGAAATCATGCTGGTCCTTGGAAGAAATATCGTAAATCAAGTGCACATTTGTCTATTCCCATTTTCTTCTTTTGTGGTTCTTCCTCTGGGTTGTTTGTCTATCATCCCCTAGCAAAATGCTTAACTATAATTCCATCATCAAGAAAGGAAAGTTCTGAAGAGTCTCTCGACCAATGATTAAGGATGGGCTCACTCGTTCTTTGGAAACAAAGCTAGTCATGCCATACCTCTTGGGCTATACTTATTCACGAGTTCTTTCAGAAATAGTTTACATCAGTTAACTTGTGTCTTGCCATTATGTGAATTCATGAAATGTTAGCATTCAGTCTTTTTTTTCCTTGAATATTCGTGGGTTCAATGACCATTTGATCCTGTGCAGCATCTTTTGAGAGTAATGCCGGTGATAGGCATACTTACTGACAAAAAGTCATTTAAGCCCATCCCAAACCCTGCGGAAGTGGAAGCGGTATTTGATGCTCCATTGGAGATGTTCATCAAGGTACTGCTTCAATCAACGCACCATGTGACTGTAGTTTTCTCAGTGGAATATGAAGGTCCTCATGATAAGAGCTATGTATATTTGTTTCAGGATGAAAATCGAAGCGATGAAGAGAGAGAGTGGTTGGGTAACAAATATATCATTCATTTCTTCGATTATGAGGCGGGGAACAAGAAGTATTTAATATGGGGGCTAACGGCAGGGATTTTAATAAGGGCTGCATCAGTGGTTTACCAGCGGCCCCCAACGTTTGTGGAGCAGAATCCAAAGTTTAGAGTTCCTAGAATGGTAAATGAAGATACTGTAATGCCTTGAATCTGGCAAAATTGTTGACAAAACATATTTAATAAAAGCAAGAATCTATTACTGCTGGATTGAATATGCTGAAGACAAGTGCTTAGATGTACACTCTGCAGTACTAAAGCATTGCAAATCTGTAACTTAATGCATCTGCTTGATGCTCTTAGTGAAGATGTTGATCAATTTTTTGCAACGAAGAAAATAAATTTCAAGCAAAGACGTGCCGTGTATGATTAGTATCAGACAATATCTCGGAGTTGACTCATTAGCTTCTCTCAGGTCAGTCATTGTCTGAGCACTGAAGTTATGACTGTCTTATTCTTCTGATCTGCTATCTCTCTGTGCTACCTTTGTTGATTAGGACTAATTTTGTATTTCCTTTTGGCTAGGTCGGGGAAATAATCTTGTGTTTGTCAACTATTTCTGTTCTGCTTGAGCTTTCCAGGTAAGAATTCGCTTTCTGTTGGCCATGGATTAATCTTTTGATAGAGTTTGAAGCTTGCCTCCACTTGCAGAATTAATTGCTCTTTAGTGGATCACAATTGTGTCATTGACGTCAAACCCTGCTCAGCTCGCCTAGTTTCTTATTTTTCTTTTGTTTTTTACTTTCTGATTATGGAGTCTATTTCCTATTTATGATTTGCTAGGTATTTTCTCATTGCTGGACATTCTTCGTTCAAATAAGGTCCTCTGCAGTTTTCACTCCATAGGTTGTGAACTTTGATGTTGAGTTGTTATCCCTCAAGGGCAAGAAAGTAGTGGGTGCATTACTGCTAAAAGCCCATGTTATTCGTACTTTGCTCAGGTGCACTGGACGCTTGCGTAATCCTACAAACTGAAGAATGATTTTTATGTTGACAGTACTTCTCATCATCCCTTGAAAGATATTCCCTTTGTGATGTACGAGCTATTTGCAAAAGTCTCTTTGCCCATCAAATCAACCTCGAAGAAGCGAGCGCATATTGTTATATTGATCCCATGAGATGGTAAATGCATGATAGACATATATGCCCATGGTACCTAGTTGTCGAGGATTTGATATCATTTTGATATTGAGTGCAATGGCGGCAATTTGAAACAGAGTTGAGATTCTGATTTCCCCTGTTTCTCTTCCTGTGATTCCGTGCGACAAATCTGGTTCATGGATCAAACCAGGGCTTATTTCATGCTTGAAGTGCCAGTTTGACAGCAAGAACAATCAATTGTAAGAATACCACAAAGAAAAAACCAAGTGAGGACTCTTACGATGGGCGGCAATTCGAAATCCAGAAGACGAGTGCACAAATCAGGTCCAATTTGGAAAGGGCCTGATCTAATGAGCCTGGATTGCGCGGCCCACTAACCCAAGTCCAAGAACTCAATTCATTAGCCCAATCAAGATCAGAATTTATTTAGGCTTGGCCTGACAATGCCTTTTTGACAAGGGGCGTGACGGGATCCAATTTTGGAACTGGAGGTCACCAATTCAAATTTTACTAATTGCATGCAAAACATTCTGAGTCAATGGCACTTGGACAGGGCAAAAGACTAGGTGTAACATGTTCAGGGGGCTTGTAGGGGGTCCAATATGCCTCCATGTTAGCCGGGCTTCTACAGTCGGACCCTCAATTATGAATAAACAACATTTAGTTCGTAGATTGAGCCTACTTATCAATTGTGGACTTTTTCAATGACATTATAAGTTTTAATTACACATGGTATCCTGACATAGTACTAATATGAATGAGCTTAAATCTTAACATTTGTTAAAGGAGACTATATGTAAATAAAGCCTAGTTATGGATGAATACTAGAACACCTGCTCATGTGCAAATTGAGATCGAAACTAGCTAGCATGTGAATTGAGAACATAAAGCCACACATACGAGGAATAAGCCCGGGACAGGACTTTGAGGTATGACTTTGATACCATGTTAAAATGCTCAACTCAAATGCATAGAATATTAGGTGAAAGAAAATCACATGAATAAAGTCCAATCAAATTCAATGGTCAAGCTAGGTAGGGTAATACTTCAACAATTTAAATCATTCATCTCAAGCATAATGAGGACAAGCGACCTTCGACAACCCTAGGGGAAAGAAGAACATATTACGAGGGGAAATCATAAATCTATTATACGGATGCCAATCAATCATATCAGTGATTTCCAATGGAAATTGATCAAAAGGACGATATTTAAAGTTCGCGTAAAGGTTACGACAAAATTTTCCAAAATTAAAAAGTTTAGAATTATATTGGCATCCGTACAATAATTTTAGGACTGATTGGACAATTTCCTCTGATTATGAGCCATGGCGCAATGTGCAAATTATATTGATGTACAAATTCATTGGCTCCTCACATAAGACAATAATGAAGACACAAATGATCCTATGAAAAGGTTAAAAAGGCACTTAGGCTTATCCACATGGGAAAATTATCCAAAATGTCCATCATTTAATTATGTCAATTTAATTATAAACATTTTAACGATTTATCAATTTAGTCCTAAAAATCTTTTGGCGATTTGTCAATATAGTCATTCTGGCCAATTATCCAAATAATAGGTTTAAGATTGAGTTGACAAATTTTCAAAAGGTTTAAAACTATATTTGACAAGGTTTAAGATTAAATTGGCATCTCATCAAAAGGTTGGACAAAATTGGTATAATTGGAAAGTTTAGGTTCAAATTGGCCACCGTACAATAGTTATAAGACATTGGGAAAATTGTTCAAAAAGTCCTAAACCGATTGCACTTTTGCCTATTTAGTCTGAAATCATTTAATTGTGCTAATTGAGTTCTAAACATTTTCACCTTTTGTTAATTAAGTTCATCTGACTAATTTTGGTTGGAAATTGTTAAAGTGGATGCCAGTTATCCTATGTGGCATGGCCGGCGTTAGTGTGGATAATTTTTAATAATATTTTAATGTTTAATTGAATTTTTTTTAATTATTTTCTTTTTATTTTTCCTTTTTTATTTTTTTTTATTGTTTAGGTTGATAGAGGGCAGCCGGCCACCAGCCGAGGCCTAGCGACCCATACCAATAACTAGGCAAGGGCTTGTGAGCCCTCACCGGCCACTAGGTGAGTGATCGCGGCCCTCGCTTAAAGCTAGGTGTAGGTTGCAAGCTTTCAGTCAAGGAGAGAGCCATGAGCCCTCGACTAGATCTATTTAATTTATTCGGAGCTATTAGAGCGGTGAGTGAAGGCTGGCAGCCCTCGCTGGCAACTACGAGGTCAACAAACCCTCGACCAACTCTAAGCAAGGGCTGCGAGCCCTTGCCTGTAGCCAGCAAGGGCTCACAGGCCCTCGCCCAGTTGTTGTCGAGGGTCACTGGGTCTCTACTAGTGGCTCCCTGCTGGCTGTAACAATAAAAAAGAAAGTAAAGAAGGAAAAGGAAAAAGAAAATTAAAAACTAAAAAAATTAAAAAATATGATAAAAAAATTATCCACAGCAGCAGTGCCCATGCCACGTTAGATAGCTGAGGTCCATGTTAACAATTTCTGGCCAAAATTGGTCATTGTACTCATTTGGCAAAATATGAAAAATATTTAGAACTCAACTGATATAATTAAAATATTTAGAACAGTATTGGCAAAAGTGCAATAGATTTAGATTTTTTAGGACAATTTTTGCATATAACTTTTTGGATAATTATCCCTACCCACAGCAATGTAAACAAAGAGACAACTGACCTAACTCTGAAGCTTCTTCAAAAGGTCAAAAACAAAATATATAGAATAAAGTAGGCATTAATCACCGACAGTTCTTTACCCAATAATGAGCAACGGATCGATCAAACAAGACGATCGCTGCCTTCATTTATTCGCAAATAGCGTCCTAGTGAGCATGAGAATGTTATGAGCCTGTCGATGTAATGTTGCAAGCTCATTTGCGTTTTTGTCCTAGTTCAAATGTTGAGTTGTTCATGGAGCTTGTGGGCGTGGCAAGGAAGAGCACATTGACTAACTATATTGGCATTTTTTTTTCTTTATCTTTGAGCTTTCGAATCTTGACTAACTTGGAGAAGATCTAATGTAGGGGAGCCAAAAGAGCTATGGGGTTATCAAATATGAACCTGCGCCAGTATTTTGTTTAAGTGTGTCATTGTCCGAATTTAAAATCAGGACCACATGATGTAAATTTGAAGTCCATGAGATGACGAGTCCTCACCAAATTGTGTATTGGGTAAATAAAAAAAAATAAGCACAACCAGACCATTAGCATTGAATAGGGCCAAATGAGGAAAAAAGCAAAAAGTGATGACCCAATATGTTAAAGGTCCTCTTTAACCTAACTATCCTTCTGCAATTATAATTTAGACGTGTTAATCTTCTCCATATGTTTGGACAGAAAAGGACATTACAAAGTATCGTTGGTTGTGGATGTAGCATTCACTAAGCATGAACCTCCATATGTGTAAGAAAATTATGTTAGGGACACTTTAAGTCACTTTCAAATTGGAAAGAAGTTTAATAAAAAAAATGAGGTTGGATGAACACTTGCCGAAAAGGAAAGTCAACATAGTTTATTTTAGGGATAAGTGGTGATTAGGATGGTATAGGTGTCGTAATTATTGTGCGGTGATCACTTTGATATCAATATTTTGCATATGACTATTTACTACAGTAAATGGGACAGATGATGAGAGCGCAAATCGGGGCAGAGGATCCTTCCCTTCTATAGCCCATTCCCTGCTACAAGTATGGGAGAAACAGAGATTTTTATCTACCATGGGAGGCGTACGATGTTGTTGCGGCGCTCAAGCATCATAATCATCGTAGTGACAATGTGGTAAAATGTTTCAAAAGCAAATTAAAGACAAAGAAAATCTAAAGAGAGGGAGGTTGATAAAAATGATAAGAGACGCCAACAAGAAAAACATCATCGGCAAAGCCATCATCACCGTCACCATATCGGCGCCACTGCCATGGCCTGAAGCGTGTCATCACTCATCACGATCTCTCTATCCCACTCTTCCCCACTAGTTTTTTGTCTTCTTCGGTTGCTATTCTCATAGGGAACTAGGCGCTACTGTTAGTGATGTTGAGATATCTCAAGAACGAGATAATATCTAGGGAGACTGATTCGAAGTGAGTCCATCTGTGTTGACAGCTCAATTGTCTATGGTGATGGTACAGAGCTTGGCTGCCTATCGAGATTTGCCAAGGTGGCGAGTTTGGTCGGCTTGAGAGAGAGAGAGTTCTGTCATCTTGAAAACGGGGTTGGTGGCATGTGGAAGTTGCCACCTTGGATTAGAGCGACTACGTAAAAATTGTCCAATCAATCTTAAATTTATTGTACGTAAGGGTGATCGGTTTCCGGGTGATCCGATTCCCATCCAAGAACTACACTAGAGGAAAACCGGACCGATGGCCCCTGAAACCAATAGAATATTCAGTTTTATTTATCTATTTATTTTGATTTGTCACTATTTTCTCTCGTTATACCTTCCAAGCATAAATCAATTTTTTTTTCTCATGGCATACCCCTTTAACTCTTTTTCTATATGCATGTCAAATTGACTTGACTCAATTGTTTTTGTATTTATTGCTGTTGGAGGACTCCCGTCTCTTTCTTTTCTTTCCTTTGACAATGATACACTTGGGAAGCTTATGTGATGTGAGCATGCACCATCTCCTTCCACTACAAGCAATACTCATCACAAGGCAGTGAAGTGAATTTGATATCATCGATGATAGCTTTTAACGTTTGGGACCATGCTCTAAATCAATGATCAGAAGCTATTTTAACAGAGCATAAATTAGGGCTTATTAGTTTTTACAAAAATGACGAATCTACAAAAAGTGTGGATGGAATTACTCCTTTTTCTGGGCCGTACCACATCTTCATGCGATTCCTCGATGATTTGCAGGAAGTGACTCGAAGTACCACCTTCGACGACCCTTGCGGACCAACATGAATATGAGCCACGCAACGCCACGTGCAAACTACTATGATTTGTGCAAATTCATTGATTCGCCACACAAGGCAATAGTCGAGGAAACAAACGATCACTGTCAGAAGGAGAGAAAAGGCATTATGCTTAATTGCTTACCCACAACGAAATACACAGCAAAACAAAAGACGCAACTTTAAGCAATAGAAGACAGAGTTTGAACAGAAGACGCAACTTTAACCAATGGAAGAGGGAGTTTGAGCAAAAGAGCTGGTCCGCCATATTTAGGTAAGGAATCTTATGACGTTATGTTACGTATTCGGCGACACGCGATGATGTGTCTTGGACTCTTGGGGCATGGTGGGAAGATATAAAATTGAAGCAGATAGGATTTCATACAAAGCAATGTCCAATCCAATGGTTTTAGCTCCAAGAACAAAACGGACAACAAGTGACTATGATTCACATAATCTGTATCTACTTTCATCATATGAAATATGAAAAGTTAACCGTCTTTAAAGGGCTCAGAAGCTTTGCACGAGCTCCCTACGTCATGATCCGCGGGAAGATAAGTCAATACGAGAAATAAGCTTGGGGCATGAAGGGCTCTGAGATGCGGCTTTGATACCGTGTTGAAATGTCCTATTCAAAAGCATAAGTTATTAGGTGGAAGAAAATCATAAGAATAAAGTTCAATCAAATTCAGTTGTCAAGCTATGCAGGGTAATACTTCAACAATTTAAATCATTCATCTCAAGTATAATGAGGACACACGACCTTCAACAACCCTAGGCGAAAGAAGAACACGATTACTAGGGAAATTGTAAACCTATTGTACAGATACCAATTCGTCACATCAACTATTCCAGGCGAAAATTGACCGAAAGGATTATATTGAAATTTTACGCAAAGGTTTATGATAAAATTTTACAAAATTAAAAATTTTAAGATTATATTAGCATCCGTACAATTTTTTTTTTTTATAATCCAGGGAACCCCCGCACGGCCGACAGCCGGGAGGTAAACTCTAGAGGCGACACGTGCTAGCCACCACACACATGCACCAATTAATTCACCCTACGGCGCCCGGGATTCGAACGCTCAACCTTTTGCGAGAGGAAGAGCGCCCGCTCTAGCGGCGCCACTCAGGCGGGTGGTGTATCCGTACAATTGGTTTATGACTAATTCGACAATTTCCTCCGATTACAAGCCATGCAACATGGGGTGCAAATTATATTGATGTACAAATTCATTAGCTCCCTGCATATGACCATAATGAGTACCCAAATGAATAAGCGAAAGGTCAAAAGGCATGAGGCTTACCCCAAACGTTGCACACAAAGAGACAGCGACCTAACTTTGAAGCTTCCTCAGATGGTCGAAAACAAAATATAGAGAGTAAAGTAGGCATTAATCACTAACGGTTCTTTACCCAATGGAAGAGAGTTTGAGCCAAAAAAGCCATGATGTTTTGTTAAATAATGGACGATACACGACAATGTTTCTTCAGGCAAGATGGGAAAATGTAAAATTGAAGTGATGAAGATTCAAACAAACCAATGTCTAATCCAATGCTTTTAGCTTTGAGGACAAAATAGACAACAAATGACTAAGATTCACTTCTACCGTACCTACTTTGATGATTTGAAAAATGAAAAAGTAAGTATCCTTAAGACTATATATAGGATGTGGTAACGCTAAATCTCCATTCACACAATAAACTTTCGCCATCCTCGAAAGAAATAAACATGGCGATGAGCATGTTTAAAATTCGTCTATGCCTAATGCTGATATTGCTTTCGCTTCCGAGTTCCCGTGCACAAGCTCCCCACGTCGTGATCCGAGGGAAGATAAGCCGTCACGAGCTTATGAGGGCTAGTCCTGATCCGAGACATCACTTTATCATCTCCATCTGGTTTTCGACGAGTTTCATGTTCTATTATGTCTCTTTTCAATGTAATGCCCTAGTAGGGTATTATAATGTCGAGCTGTCCGTGGAGTTTGTGGGCATGGCAATATAGAATACTGCATGTAAGCGGACTATGATGTTGGCATATATATGATATATGGTTTTATGAATGAATTTGGATTTTGGAGGGGCAATCTGTGTAGATTGAATCACCACCTCACTAGAAATTGTTTTTCCTTTTGCCTTTTGAGAGGCAATTGGGGACGGATCTGGTTTCATAATAGCTTTTGAGGGTTGGGCATCAAAAGATTGTTGGAGAAGCTGCATAGCTTGCTCCGTATTAAAGGCCTGTTGGAGAACCTGAACAGCTTGTTCTGGCGTAATTTGGGATATCAAATCAGAAATCTCTATTAATTCAAAAATCTTCACAATGGGAAGGGGCTCTTTTTTAACTTGGCTAGAAACGGTGGTGGTGGTATTTGTTGGCTGTTGTGCAGCCTGTAACCAGGTCCTGATATTGGTCAGGCCAGAGGGTTTCTTTTCGGATGATGCCTCTGCAACTTCTTTTCCTTTATCTCTTCTTGTGGGTTTGTTGGGTTTTGGAGGCATTTTCCCTGCAAAAATTCTCTGGTGAGAAAGTCTGGGAGAGAATTTGTAGAACCATTTATGAATTCTATATCAAAATCAAAAACAGATAAAATGGCTTGCCACCTAGCAAAAATCTGTTTGGATGCAATGTTTTGAACATCCTTCTGCAAAATGTCTTTTGCAGATTTGCAATCAATTCTTAATAAAAATTTTTGGTTCAAAAGATCACCTTGAAATTTAGAAATAGAAAGTACAATAGCAAGAATTTCTTTTTTGATGGTGGAGTAATTTCTCTGGCAATCATTCCAATGTTTGGAGACAAATTGAACAATTTGTTCTTTATTGTCTCTGGATTGCTTGAGAATTCCTCCATATCCAAGATCAGAAGCATCTGTTTCAACAATTTTAAAAGCAGAAGGATCTGCTAAATGCAGACAAGGAATATCTTTGACAGTTCGTTTGATCTGTCTCACAATATCAGTATGGACTTGAGTCCATGGTGGAGGATCTTTTTTAAGCCTCTGGTAAAGCGGTTTGCAAATGATGTTGATTTTGGGAAAGAATTCAATAATATAATTTAGACTTCCGAGAAATCTTTGCAACTGGGTTTTGTCCCTGATTTCATCGGGAAATTTTTCAGAAAAGGCTATGGATCTTTCAATGGGAACAATGGTTCCTTGATAAATATGATGTCCTAAAAATCGTATCTTTGTTTTAAAGAGAGAAATCTTGGTAGGTGAAACTACCAAACCATTCTTTTTTACCACACTGATGAAATGATTTATATGTTTAAAGTATTTCTCAGTAGAGGTAGAGAATATCAAAACATCATCAATGTAGACAATAATGTAATCAGAACAATGATTAAAAATTTCATTCATAATCCTTTGAAACTCGGAAGGGGCATTCTTTAAACCAAATGGCATGACATTCCATTCGTATTGGCAAAAAAGGACGGTAAAAGCAGTTTTATACCTGTCCTTTTCGCTAATTTGGATTTGCCAAAAGCCTGATTTCATATCAAATTTTGAAAAGATTTTTGCATCATAAAGTCTGTTCAACAAATCCTTTTTATTTGGAATGGGATATCTGATCCATTTTAATGCAGTATTCAAAGGTTTATAATTTATTACCAATCTTGGAACACCTCTTTCTAGTTCAACATTTTTTTTGACATAGAAAGCAGAGCAGCTCCAGGGTGATTGGCTATTCCTAATGAGCTTCTTCTCAAGAAGTTCCTGTATTTCCTTTTTACAGAAATTTAGAACTTCGTGATTCATTTGAGAAGGTCTAGCTTTAGTAGGAATATTTTTTTCAGAAAATTCAGGTTCATAAGGTAAATCAACAATATGACTCTTCCGAGTCCAGAAGGCATTTGGAATATTGGAACATATAGAATTTTTGATTTGGTTTTCGAGGAAAGAAATCCTTTTTTGAAGGCTTGATTCAGAAAGATTTTTTTCAATCCTTTTGTATTCAAGATCTTCTTTAAGAAATTGGAGATGATTTTCCTTATCTTGAATTATGCAAATTATTTCAGAAATTGAATGTTCTTGAAGGGTATTTAAATTCCTGGTTTGAGGTTTTGAAATGAAATCAAAACATAATCTTTTTCCCAAAGTTTTCGTTTCAATTCCTTTCTCAGTAACTTTAAAAGGTTGAAGTAAATTGATAAAAGGAGATCCGAGAATAACATTTTTGAAGCTGAAGACGAAGAAGTTTCTAAATCACAAATCTGTAAACCTTTTTCAGGACTAGATTCATCGGAAGAACTATAATTAGTCTCAATCATTAGTTGGCTAAGCTGATGAATAGTTTCTTCGTCCAAATCTAATTCATTAACTTTTTTAGCAACTTTGCAAAAACGGGAGGTGTGGCCTTTCTTGCCACAATTGTAGCAAGTGACATTTTTAAAATTTCTTTTGGGTTTTCTGGCCTTGTTAGAATCATCTTTTTTAGAATCATCTTTTTCTTCCTTTTTCGAAAGTTTTTTATAAGGTTTCTTATAAAACTTTCTCTTTTCCTTTTTTGCTTTTTTCTTGGAAGAACAGGTTCCAGAACATTTGGATTTATTAAAAGAGTCAAAAGATGGATCATATTGTGCACAAAATTCTCCTAGATTTTTTCTAGAAAGTTTCTTTTCCTTCTTGATTTGTTTTTGAAGGCGGATATTGGTACACAATTGTGTTCCGATTTTATAAATATAGGAAGTAAGTTCTCCATAAAAGAGGAGGTCATATGGGATTTGGTTTCCATATTCTTCCTGATCTTACTTCGGACTTGTTCTCCTATAAGCTTTGGTAGACCAGCAAGAAATTTTTCTTTCCAAAAAGACTGATTGCAGTCTGTTTTTTGAAAAACTCTCTGTAGAAATATTTCTTTGTATTCCCTAAATTCTCCTAGGGACCTACATTTCATGTTTGATAAAAGATCTTGATTTTTATCAAGAATATGGGAAGAATCTCCAAGAAAATGTTGAGATATAGAAAATATTAAAGTATTGACAGCATCTTCAATGGGTTGATCATTGTCATCAAGAATATTTTGACCAAAAGGATCGAGTTTGTATGCATTTAAAATTTGAGACCTTTGCTCTTCATTCAGGTAGTTATCCCACCATCCTTTGAGCTGGCCTGTGAAACCGGCTACTAAAAGATATGCCACAGAATGATCAGAAGTATCATGAATGGTTTTATAAGTGTTTGCAAGCATAACCATTTGGGTTAGAATATTTAAGAGGTTTTGTTCAGAAACTCCATCAATATTCCACTCATAAATAGCATCAGAAAAATACTTGTTTTGAACTTTAGAAAATGTTTCTTCTGAAAGAATATCAGGTGGAGATGCTCGGGAATAATATAATTTTTGAGGATCTCTCCAAGTGATACGGTTTATCTCAGGAATGGAATTAGTATCCGATTTATCCAGAAGATTGATCTGGCTGGAGTTTCCAGCGCGATCAGGAGTGTCTTTGACACTCAGATTTTGAATTAAAGGAGTATCCAGAATTATAGGATTTTTGGGGATCAAAACTGCTTTTCCTTTTAAAAGTCTTTTCCTATCTTCTAAAGCTTTGACAAAATCAACACTTGGTTTTTTAGGAATTTCAAAATTTTTAAAAAGTGGTGGCTTTAAATCCTTTTTTATAATGGATGAGGAAGGAAGTGGAAAACTGTTTTGAGTAAGATTTTCAATCCTATCTAACTGTTTTCCTATTGTATGAAGATGTTGATTAGAAAAGTTGTTTTGTTCAACTATCTTTTTAATTCCTATGCCATCAATTTCAGAAGCGGTTTTAAAAGGAGAAGCTATAATCTCGACTTCTCGATGTTCAACTTTGATTTTTCTAAGAGGAGGATGATTAGACTCAATGATGTTACCATCGTCTAATTTCCATTTATAAATTTGATCTAGAGCAAAAATTTGCTTTTCTTTTAGAAATTCATTTTCAAACCAATCAAAGAAGAATACTTCGATTTCATGTTGGTACATGTACTCATAATATTCTTTTTTGATTTCAAGTGCTTGTTTTTGAAAATTTGCAAAGAACCATTCTCTGATTTGCTTGTTATCAGGAGAATTGAATTCTTTGTTTAAAAAGACCATGTCGGGTTCAAAAGCTATTTCCAAAACATTGATTTCCGGATCTTCCATTTCAGAAGGAGTAGGTTCAGGGAAATCAGTATTGTGCTGATAGACTGGTCTAGAAATACCTTACCTATTGTCAATGCCGCTGATATTAGGAAAAGGAGGTGCACTGGCTGATGCTTCTTCCGGATTATTAAAAGGAGGAATAACATCAACTGACCTTCGAGAGGAAGTGGAATGCCGAGAAGGAATAGACCTAATGTCACAAGATCTTCTAGGGAGGTCGATGGATCTCCTAGAAAATTGAATGGTCACTCTTTCTTAAGGATGTTGGATGATATTGGTAGGATCAGAATTTTGAACGATTTGTTGGGGAATTCTGTTTTCTAATTCCCACTGATCAGGAAGGGTTATTTGATTCCAAGGAATGATTCTTGGAACAGTGACATTTGCTTTAGAAATATCGGTTTGTAAAAGAAGAGTTTCCCTATTGGAATTTAGTTTAAAAGCTTTGCTGCCAAAAGCAGAATTCATTACTTTGTAATAAACTCTGTAAATGAGGGCTATTGGAATAGAACCTTCAGCAATGGAGTAATTGTGAGTTTTTATTTGAAGAGTAAGAGATTTCAAAATATTTTTGTCTTTAAGAGACACAGTGAGGCCAGGATGGCTATCAAAATGGATTGGTCCATTGTAGAGACTGGTTTCTACAGCTCCAAGGATAGATTCTTCATAGTTTAAAAGTCTAGCATCTCTTAAATCAAGGAGTAGAGAAGTACCTAATCCTTCTTTGGTCAGGAGTTTTGCGCCAACCTGTACCAAACCTATATGCATGTAGTTCCATTTCTGGGAATGCTTTTTTATAGAATCTTTGTTTAAAAGTTGAAGTGAAGCAAAAGAATTAGAAAGAGGAACATCTCTTTCTTCAGTAACGATGACATAGTCATTATTACCGAAGAGTTTGAATTTAGAATGTTCATAAATTCTATCCAATTTACTTTAGGAATAAACCAGTTTTCAATAGACTTATTGAAATCTTCTATATTAATTTCTTCTCTATTTATTGGTCCTTGTTCAGAGGACATTTGTGATAAAGAACTAGAAGAAGACTCAGATCTTCTTAATAAGTTCATTGCAAAAGACTACTTTCTTCTGTTCAATAGATATCGGCGACACTTACCAACGGTCTTACTACCCCACTGGATTTTACTGCCTGGAACACGTCCAGATATCTCTGTGAACAGATCTCCACGAAGGAAATCGTCTTAACTGCGAATGAATTTATAAAGAGTATCTTTATCTGCCCCTTGGCTCTGATACAATAAGTGTCCAAGGATCTGGGGATCTATAAAGAGAAAAGAAGAAAATGTAGAAGAAATCGTCTAAGGATATTAAAAACTTGTTTGACTCCTCTTAGTCTCCAAGAATAGTCTTCAATAAAGTAATTTAAACAAACAGAAACATTATGTGAATTAAAAGGTGTAGCAAAAACTCTATGAAAAGCGTTGATGCACAAAAGGATAGAATATATATATTCAACACAGAAAGATATTAAATAAATTAAATTAAATAAAAGAGCGAACATTAAGAATTATAAATATGCCGTAAGCAATATATAAGATGAAAAGAAGAACGATCAGTACTTCTAAACCAACCATGTAGGTGGTATTCTAGGCAAAAGGGCAAAACAGTAAGAAGAAGTAAGGATATAAAACAGAAACTGAGAAATGCTTTAAATTAAATTACAGACCATCCACAGGCGGTTCGACCTGCTGTTTGTGGGGTGTATATATATATATATATATATATATATATATATATATATATCATTTCTTTGTCTTTGGGCTTGTTCAATCTTGACATTCTGTATAGTTGGCCCTATTTTTCATTTCTTTGTCTTTGTGCTGTTCAATCTAGACCATGTTATGGAGATTGAGTGCATGAAAAATATCTACAATTTTCACTCCAAAACCTTTCGGAGGAGTTTTGGGGGAGCTCAAAAAGCAAAAATCTGGAGAAGAAATCAATCAATATAAAAAAAAAATCTCCCCAAGGAAATCTCGGTCTTCATCGTCATCATTGAGATGAATCCTCACGAAAAATTGCTTGCGTAATGTTTTCCTTATTATTACAAATTTCGGGCAAATTGGAGAATAGCATTTGGTATTACTTTATTTTTTATTTTCTCTTTTTACGCACTATTTTTTCTTAAACTTACGAGTGACATATTCGGATTGTTGGTACCTAATTTCACATAATAATTTTTTTTTGGGGTTAGATAGTTAATTATAATAAGAAAGTAAAGATAAAGGGGCATTCGCTTTTAGAGTAGCCGACTTCTGAAAATCAATTTATATAACAAAAAGTTTATTCGTCACAAAGATAAGCATTTATGATATATAGAGCGTCGCGATGATGGCCTCCACCCCCCACCCGCCGACGAGTGCAGCTCCTTTACAAAAAGATTGTAGTTAGTTGTCAGTCGCGTCGATTCTATAGCTGAAGTTTGCCAAGCTCGTCTTACTTGTAGACCCCGATTCCGATCACCGTTGAGCATATCAGTCGCTGTTCGTCGTCATCTGTCGCCGTTGAGAGCTGCGAAGTGGCTAGATCTCACTGAGAAGAGTCGTTCGCTTGTCCTGATTCCGCCTGCATACATTCACGAAAGCTTCAATTGTAGGCTCGAGCGCTTGTAGCACTTCAGATATATCGTTGATGTGCCAACTCTCCGCTCTATCCAGCTTCGATTGTGATTGGAACTGAGAGTTGGCCTTCTCTGCGGAAGCATGGGTTGGAGTTGAATGAACTGCTTTCCATTGATTTCGATTTCAAACATCACTTGTTAGTTCCACTGTAGTCAGGCCATGAATTTGAAGTAAAAGAAGTTAAAATCTACTCTCAAATCGTTAACCATAGCCTCTTCGATCGTATGACTCAAGGGAGCGACTGAAAAATGATGCATGATATTTTCAGATCCGGAAACATGTCAACATAAATTGCTTGTTTTCAATTGATTTGTTAAGAATTTGGATACGATTCCAGTCATATTTCGTTGTATTAGAATCTCAATGTCAAATTTTTTTTGGGTGTTTTCATTCTGTGTTTAGCGTGTGCGTTTCTGTGATGTCTGAGGAAATGGCTGGAGTCAATGATGGTGGTCGATCTCATGAGATATTCATTTCGGTTCGTTTCTCCAATTCGTGTTCTAAATGGCTTTGTCATCTCTACGGCCATCTGGTCTTGGGCTAGAAGTGGTGCCCCATTGTTTCACCTTTCACCAAAGGATTAATTTTTTATTTTTTAAAGTGAGTTGGAGTTCCGTGGCGATTTGAATAAGAAACAATGGATATGGAATGAACTACGAATACTAAAATGAATCAATTAAGTAAATTGCAGAAAATTTGATTGGTGTGATTGATTACGGATCATTGATCCTTCTCAGCCTTATATAGCCTTGTATAAAGGGTAACCGTCATGAGAGCGGTTATCATTCAAATCCCAAATTCTAACTTCTCCTGAGATTCCAGGCCTCAACTTGATATTATAAACGGTAACAATTTGGCTCCATCTCTATTTCTGCATCTTTCATCAATCTCTTAATCTGCTGCCTCCTCGTATCGTATGTCAATTTCCGGTCTTTGTCGATTCTCTTTCATCGATGACAGACACCTATATTAGTTGCCGATTTGAGTTTGCAGTTGCCCTATCAACAATGCACCATGAACTCTCACTAATCCATCAAAATCGGATTATTTTGGGGGGTCAACACTAATAGAGGTAGTCCAGTGATGGTTAGGAACGAGCGATGGCGTGGAGTTCAATTTAATACCCTGATGTAGGTGAAACTTTACTTCTTGAGCAAGATATGGACTCATGAATAGAGAGCTTAGCGTAAAGAAGGAAAACATGAAGAACAAAGAGCTCAAATGCTCTTGAGCCGTGACAAGCACAAAACGAAAAGAAGCAAGAAAATAGAAATAGAAAGAATAATATTACGACCTCGAAAGTGGGTTTAGCTAATGAATTACTCCATTTACACTTAACTCGAGCTCTTCTAAACTCATACTAATTCGTAACTTAGGATTTAAGTTATTTATAATGCCAAATCATTTCATTAGGTGTCACCCTATTTTATTTTTGGTGGGTCAATTAAAAACCAAAGGAAAGTATCAGCAGATTTACTTTACTCCTACAAACCAGATATTAAATGGAATTGAGGACTTGCTTACGCTAAATTACTTTAATGCCATTTTGGTACATTTTATTTTTACAAAAATATTTAGGCAGGCAGCTTAAATCGATTTTAACTTATCTACTAATACGTAATGTGATCATGCGGGTACACAAATATTAATATTTGTTAAGCCTCCTCAGAATCAATCCTAGTTGGCATGGAACTTGTTTCATTTCTATCCGGTTCTCCCCAACTCATCAACTGTGAAGGAGTTACCTACTTGGGATGTTTAGGAAATGAAATTGTGTTGAGTCACGTTATGAAACCTACCAAAACAAACTAAACTATCTTATTATATTGTTCTTAGCATATGCATCGGGGGATTACTATAATCCTGTGGAATATCATCTTGGTCCTTCGATGAAATATTGTAGTTTAAGTGCACATTTGTCTAATCTCATTTCTCATTTCGTGGTTCGTCCTCCGGATTCTTTGCCTATCATTCCCTGGCAAAATGCTTAAATAGAATTCCATTATCAACAAAAGGAAGTTCTGAAGAGTCTCTCAACCAGTAATTAAGGACGGCTTCCCCTGTACTTTGGAAACAAAACTAGTCATATCATATATTAAATTACATTTCGAATTGGTGACGTTTAGGTCAGATTCGGTTGGATGAATATCCAAAGTTGTAACCCCACAAAGAAGAAGTTCTCAGCGAAGAGGCACGTCTTCTTTCACCTGTGGCCGTGCAAAAAGCAAAGGCCAGGGTTGAATTTTTCGTGGGGGCCAGGTGAAAAGTTGTTGGTTGACTCATCAAAGCATTCACTTGTGCGGCGAGTATGTTCTTTTTGTTTCTTTTAGCACTAGCCTAGGCCAAAGGATATTTTTAGCAAAACAAAAAAAGCCTAGGCAAAAGGCGAAGGTTTTGTTTCTTTTAGCACTGGCCCAGGTTGTCCTTCGCTCCAGTAATAGCCGCACGATAGTAGCAACAAAGGAGTGGTTGTGGGCTTTTTTTTTTCTCTCTGAGCTCATGGAAATGGCTGCATGGTAAGGCTCGAGCTGTAGCCTTGACGGCCAGCGCGAGGCCGCCAGCGTGGCTATCCAGCGAGGGCGAGCCTCGCGGCTTTTGGTGAGCCTTGCGGCTTCTGGTGAGGGGCCATTGCCCAGCCATGGCGAGGCTCGCCTTTGCCATTGCTAGCAAGGGCGAGCATCGCCTGTGGTTGGCAAGGTGTGCTAGAGGTCGGCAAGTTTGACTTCGCCGGCCTTGACCTCTAGCCAATCGCCGAAGGAAGAAGAAAGGGAAGGGAAAAAAAAATTCGAAAAATATTAAAATATTATTAAAAATTATCAACGATAATGCCAGCGGTGCTACGCAGGCTGGTCGGCGTCTACGTTAGCAATATCCAACTAAAATTTGTTAGAAGAACTGAATTTGCACTATATTAAAAGAATTCAGACTGAATTGACACAAAAAAATATTTATGACTAAATTGGCACAAATGCAATAGATTGATGACTAGTCTAACGCTTTTATTATTTGTCGTGAGCAGAGCTTGAACACCAAGAAATATGTGCTGTGAGTTTTTTTCTTATATCCATTTGAGTTGTTTGTTTGTAAACAATTTGGGTTTGGATTTCATATAAGTGTGGAAAACACTCGAATGTGTGAGCGATTGTAACTTTGATTCTCCGATTACAGTGGATTATTTGCTACTGCCTATTGGCTCTCCCGTGGATATAGGTATCGATACTTGGACCAAACCACGTAAATCTTTGGCATCTTTATAGTTAGTTGTTTATTTCTTCGGTGAGTTTCACATTGACTTAATTGAAAGATCATGGGTAGCTTCCGCATTAGTTAATATTACAAGCATCATACCTCTTGGGCTTATACTTATTTATGAGTTCTTTCAGAAATAGTTTACATCAGTTTACTTATGTCTTGCCATCATGTGAATTAATGACATGTTAGCGTTTGGTCTTATTTTTGCTTGAATGTGTGGGTTCAATGACCATTTGATCTTGTGCAGCATCTTTTGAGAGTCATGCCGGTGAAAGACATACTTTCCCACAAAAAAGCATTTAAGCCGATCCCTAAAGTTTTTGTCGATACTTGTTTTCAATTCTCCAAAGCATTTCGTCAATGCACTTGAGTTTTAAAGTTTTCTTTTCCTAAACTTGCATATAAAATGTGAATTGGGAATCTCAGTGGAACATAAAGGTGTAAGCCACGAAAATGGCACACCCAGGATCACCATAAACGGAAACCGAAAACACGTTGATGGAGAGATTATCGATTTGCGTACCTGGTTTGGAATCCATCGATCTTGACGCGGAATTTGCGACGGTTTCCGAACACAAACTCAAGTGCTTCTCCCCTATTCCCTTCGTTAGAACACTGGCCTAATGAGATTGCCACTCACGAGAAGAAAGTTCTCTCTAAATCCTTATGTGAGTCAAATTGTGCATCATCAGGTTAGGGGAGGGACTTGAGCGCTATTTATAGAGTCTTCGACCACGGGCCCTCTCATTACGGGCCGGGCCGTACTCGGCCCACACTAGCCAGTCCCATATTAGACTTATTAAGAACCCATATATCTTACCTTTATTAGACCAAACTAATTCAGTTAATTTCAATTAATGAAGCCCACATTAGGAAATTCTTACATTCTCCCACTTGGGCGATATTAATTGAAACAAACTGTGTGCGCACCTTTATATTGGTCTAGAGATTATTCTTAATAGTCAATCCGATCCCATAAAGTCCCGAACACCGAATCATGGCGGTAACTGTATGTACTCACGCAGGCCTTCCATGGTCACAAGTGCTTTCAACTTTACTGATATGGATCCAATATGGTAGTGTGACAAATGGATAATACCTCATAATGAGTGATATTTCATGTGTTATCCATTTTGTTAGTCCACATTCTCTCTCCTTAAGTGTCACAAAACCTAGTGTGTCACTAGAGAACATTCTTTATGGTTCCAACGAACCTTCATATGTCTCACCTTGATAGTTAACTATACTTTATGTGTAACAAGACATATCGTTAAGGCTAATATCAAGAATGCCCCATAGCCTGTACTCAAGGTTTACACAATGCCTCGAGGTTTTCATCAAGTATATGTACTCAACTTTATAAATTTACATTCACAAATACTTCATTGAATGTAAAAGAATTGATACATAGTCAAATATTACAAAATGTAATGAAATCATATACAAACTTCATAAGAGCAACATAAAACTAAACAGCTCCCACTAATTAACAGTATCCCATGATACTCCTAAGCCCATGTTAATGACATGTCGATCAAATATACAAGGGCGAAGGCCTTTAGTTAGCGGATCTGCGATCATATCATCTGTTGAAATGTGCTCTACTGCAATGTCACCATTCTGAACTGTTTCCTTTATAGTTAGGTACTTGACCTCCATATGCTTAGACCCTTTGAGACCTCTGTTGTTGTTAATAAATAACATTGCAGAGTTATTGTCACAATACAACTGTATGGGCCTATCCACAAAGTCAAATACGGCCAACTCTTTAATGAGGTTCCGGAGCCAAATTGCCTGAGTAGCGGCCGAAAAGCATGCTACAAACTCCGCTTGCATGGTAGAGGATGTCATTGATTTTTGTTTCTCACTTTTCCATGATACTGCACCTCCTGCTAACTTAAAGATGTAACCTGTTGTCGACTTCTTTTCATCCTGACAGCCAGCAAAGTCTGAATCCGAATACCCAACCAGCTGTAGGTCCTCAACATGTTTGTAAATCAGCATATAGTCTTTTGTCCTCTTTAAGTACCTCAAAACCTTCTTGGCAGCAACCCAATGATCGTGTCCTGGATTTGACTGATATCTGCCTAGAAGTCCTGTTGCAAAAGCAATATCTGGTCTAGTACATACTTGAGCATACATAATACTCCCAAGTGCACTAGCATAAGGTACATTCTTCATTTGGGCTTTCTCAAAATCTGAATGAGGACATTGTGACAGACTCAACTTATCACCTTTACTGACAGGAGCAATTCTTGGCTTGCATTGCTGCATGTTGAATCTTTCTAAGATACGATCAACATATGCCCTCTGAGATAAACCCAATAGTCGGCGAGAACGATTCCTATGAATCTCAATGCCAAGGACAAAAGACGCCTCACCAAGGTCCTTAATATCAAAGTTCTTTGATAACATCCGCTTTGTCTCATGCAGTAAACCAAGATCACTGCTTGCAAGCAGAATATCATCCACATAGAGTATAAGGAAAATGAATTTCCTCCCACTGACCTTGCAGTATATACACTGATCTACTTTATTCTCAACAAAACCAAATGAAGCGACAACACTATGAAACTTTAAGTACCATTGTCTAGAAGCTTGCTTGAGACCATAAATAGATTTTTGCAATCTACATACAAGCGTACCTGAATTATCTGCCGCAAAACCTTCGAGTTGCATCATATAGACTTCTTCATTAAGATCTCCATTGAGAAAGGCAGTCTTAACATCCATCTGGTGTAACTCCATATCGAAATGAGCTACTAATGCCATGATCACTCTGAAAGAGTCTTTAGAAGAGACTGGAGAAAAGGTTGCTTCATAGTCTACTCCCTCTCTCTGAGTGAAACCCTTGGCTACCAGTCTGGCTTTAAATTTCTCAATCTTTCCTTTGGAGTCCCTTTTAGTCTTATACACCCATTTGCAGCCAATAGGTCTATGACCTTCAGGTAATTCAACAAGTTCCCAAACACCATTATGCTTCATAGACTGTATTTCATCTCTCATTGCATCCAACCACAATTCCGACTGAGGACAAGAAACAGCTTCCATATAAGTCACTGGATCAGCTACAGAACCGATATCGTAGTCTTGCTCTCCTATATAGACTAAATAGTCCGGTGGTATAGCTGATCGTCTCTCCCTAATGGATCTCCTTACTGGAGTAGCAACAACCTCATCCTGCACCTGAGAGCCTTGAGGAACTTCATTAGGAGCTGTTTGGACAACAGGATCCTGAGCCTCAACAGGTTCAGTCTGTGGTGTGGGAGTCTCCACAATGATCTGTATGGGAGGAGATAATGATACAACATTACCCATCGTACTATTATCTGCAATAGTCTGTGAGCAACAACTTTCTTCGGCCACATCAAACTCCAGAAACTTGGCTGTCTGTGATTCCACAATTCTTGTGCCTCCATTGGGATTATAGAACCGATATCCCTTCGAATGTTCCGGGTAAGATACAAAGTAACACCGAGTAGTTCTGAAGTCCAACTTACTTAATGTTGGATTATATAACTTCACTTCTGCAGGACATCCCCAAACCTTAAGATGATTCAAGCTAGGCTTACGTCCAATCCATAACTCAAAAGGAGTTAAGGGAACAGCTTTAGTAGGTACACGATTCAAAATGTACATAGCTGTTTTCAAAGCTTCACCCCACAGAAAATTAGGTAAATTTGTCCTACTAATCATACTCCTCACCATTTCCATAAGGGTGCGATTGCGCCTTTCGGCTACACCATTTTGCTCAGGACTCCCAGGCATAGTAAATTGAGCCACTATCCCAGAATCCTCTAAGTATTTGGCAAATGGCCCTTTAAGCTGTCCGGCATCGCCATGCTTGCCATAATACTCTCCACCTCGGTCAGATCTAACAACCTTTATGACCTTTCCCAACTGTTTCTCGACTTCAGTCCGAAAAATCTTGAACTTATCAAGAGACTCAGACTTTTCTTTAATCAAGTACAGATAGCCATATCGAGAATAGTCATCAATAAATGTGATGAAATAAAAATTTCTACACAAGGTTGCATTATAGGGTCCACTTATGTCAGTATGAATAACCTCCAACAGGTCAGAACTACGGACTGCAGTTTTCTTCCTTATCTTGGTCATTTTACCTCTACAACAGTCTACGCATATCTCTAAGTCATTTTTAAGAGCAGGCAGGATATTAGTCTTTATCAACCTTTCTACTCTATCCTTAGAGATATGACCAAGCCGTTTATGCCATAATGCATAAGACTGTTCTTTAGGTAGTGGTATCTTGGAAACAACTTTTTCAACTGTATAAGCGACGTATATGTCATTGGGAGACAAACACAATCTGTACAATCCGTTGGACATATAACAGCACCCAACCTTATTTGAATTAAGAAACAAAGAAATAACATTGTTCTTGATTTCAAAAGAGTAGCCATACATGTCCAAACATGATACGGAAACTAAGTTCCGTCTAAAAGAAGGTACATAAAAAGTGTCTTTCAATATTAATCTAAAACTAGAGTCTAGAATCAATATAACATCTCCCACAAACACAACATCGGCTTTCTCGTTGTTTCCCACAGTGAGTTTTGATTCATCCTGATTTGGTTTCCTCCGGTTTATAAATCCCTGTATGGTAAACGCAACATGATTAGTTGCACCGCTATCGAGCCACCAAGAACTGGATGGTGCTTCTGATAGGTTGGATTCACAAACAAGTGCCAAAGAATCATTACCTGTAAGCTCACGTTTGGACAACCAAGCTTTAAACTTTACACAGTCCTTCTTCATGTGACCTTTCTTCTTACAAAAGAAGCAGTGGTCACTATTCCTTTTGAAGGATGTTTTTCTTGGACCCATATTGTCAGATTGACCGGTAGTGTCGTGAGTACCTTTATGAGTACGATTTCTAGACTTCTTATCCTTCCTTTTGTGGGAACTAGAAACATATAAGGCTAGATGCCCCTTTTCCTTCTTAAGTTTCTCTTCCTCTGCCACTACCCTTGCTATCAAGTCATTAACAGACCAAGTCTCATCTTGGGAATTATAATTTGTTTTTATAATCCCAAAATCAGGTGGAAGGGTGTTCAGGGCTTGATGCACAATGCAAGCATCAGGAATGGAAACATTAAGAGCTTGAAGCTTTGTCTTTAGGTCTACCATCCTAAGGACGTAATCTCTAACCCCAACTGTACCATCATATTTCATATTGAAGAGCTTTTGAAGAAGTGTACCAACCTCAGCGTTAGATGAAATGCGGTTTCTAGCCTCTAAGGCTGCCATCATTTCCTTAGCAGTACAGTCAGCTGGCAAACCACTTTTCAAGTGTTCTTGAATGGATTTCTTCATTGTCAACAAGCAAATCCGATTGCTCTTTTCCCAAGCAGCATAATCCGTTTTCTCGGCCTCAGTACTGGTGGCCGTGATATCTGCCGGCTTATCCTTTGTAAGAGCAATGTGAACATCTGCCAGCTCCATTCCAAAAAGAAAATCCTCTTTCCATTTCTTAAAGTTCAACCCAGTAAGAACCTCAATGGAAATGGAATTGCCGTTTACAGAAAAGGTGACTGGAAAACAAACAAATAATATAATCAGCATCATGTGAGTACTTATTGAAAGAGTTACATACATCATCACATAATCACCTTTGGGCAGAAAATATGACATGCAGTTGTATACTCTTCACATGACAGCGGCCATGAGAACATGTTCTAAACTTTCGTGAAATCACCACCTTTGGGTGTATGAACCACTAAGATTAGTCATTTCTCAAGCACATGCTATACATGTATCCCTCCGTGAACCAATACAAGATCACCTCCTTTGGGAGTATGATCACGTAGTAGAACAGGAGACATCCCACTACAATATGAGACCGATATTTCTCAAACCCAGTCAAGTGTGCCGCTTTTGCGGTCACTACCTAGCTGAATCTTTGAAAATCTCTCAAACCGCGGATATAAGCTTTATGTATCACATTTACTGTATACATGTAAACGTAGAAACAGGGGCGTATGTCTCTGAAATTACATGTCCTGCTAATTATATTATTCCATTCATTGATAGACAATGAATTACACTCCACATAGTCCTTATGTGGTGATATACATGTGAGCTACCATATGTATTTCCAAAACCATAGAGAAATACAAGAAAATACGCAAAAATACCCTAAAAATACGCATACATAGGGTTCTATACGTATTTTCACATCTGTAAAAACATCAAACATGTAAAATAAATACACCACAATGTAGAGGATCTCGATACGAGCGCGTCGGTACCAAGAACGTCCAAAACGGACGTCGGACGTGCCCGCACGCGCCGCCGGAAGGCGCGGCGCGTGCGCGCGTGTTCAGCCGGTCAAACCGGTCTGAACAGCCGGTCCGACCGGTTGACCGGTCCGACCGGTCAACGGTCAACGAACCGGTCCGACCGGTTGACCGGTCTGGTCAACCACCGGGCCGGGTCGGGTCAGATCCGGGTCGGGTCAACGGTCGGGTCGGGTCAACGGTCGGGTCGGAACCGGGTCGGGTCGGATCCGGGTCGGGTCGAGCGGATCGACGCCTTGCTGACGTCATGATGACGTCAGCTTGCGGTTACCGGCGAAGCAACGCGCCGGTTCCGCACGGCCGCGCGTGGCCGTCACGCGCCGCCGCGCCCAGGGGCGCGTATCGGCGCGTGAGGGCGCGTGCGGCGGTTTCCGGCGACGTGCCACCCACCATTCTTCTCGTCTCGACGAGTAGAATCCAAATATGTAATAAAATTTAACTTTTGTTGAACAAAAAATTTCGAAAATGGGTAAAAACCTCTCGGACATAACGAAAACGGTCCTAATCTGCATGTTTCGGTTCAAATCTATGGCAGGCTCTGATACCACATGTAAGCCACGAAAATGGCACACCCAGGATCACCATAAACAGAAACCGAAAACACGTTGATGGAGAGATTATCGATTTGCGTACCTGGTTTGGAATCCATCGATCTTGACGCGGAATTTGCGACGGTTTCCGAACACAAACTCAAGTGCTTCTCCCCTATTCCCTTCGTTAGAACACTAGCCTAATGAGATTGCCACTCACGAGAAGAAAGTTCTCTCTAAATCCTTATGTGAGTCAAATTGTGCATCATCAGGTTAGGGGAGGGACTTGAGCGCTATTTATAGAGTCTTCGACCACGGGCCCTCTCATTACGGGCCGGGCCGTACTCGGCCCACACTAGCCAGTCCCATATTAGACTTATTAAGAACCCATATATCTTACCTTTATTAGACCAAACTAATTCAGTTAATTTCAATTAATGAAGCCCACATTAGGAAATTCTTACAAAAGGTCCTCATGATAAGAGCGATGTGTATTTGTATTCTTCTGATCTGCTTTTCTGTCTGTGCTCCAGTTGCCGATCGGGACTAATTTGTATTTTCTTTTGGCTAGGTCGGCAAATAATCTAATGTTTGTTCACTATTTCTATTCCGCTCGAGCTTTCCACGTAAGAACCCAATTTCTGTTAGCTATGGATTAATCATGTAATAGAGTTTGAAGCTGGCCTCCGCTCGTGGGATTAATTGCTCTTTAGTGGATCATAATGGTTTCATCCATTCGTGAAACCCCGCTATTTAGTGGATCATAATTGTAAGAACCCGCTTTCTGTAAACTGTGGATTCTGATTCTCTGTTTCTCTTCCTCCATGCTGACAAAATTGGCTCGTGGATGGAAACCAGGCTTTATTTCATGGTTGAAAGTGCCAATTTAGTAAGCAGAACCATAGATTGTGAGAATACCATAGGAACGAACCTAGTTAGGACTCTCACGATGGGCGGCAATTCGAAAACAAGAATGGATCAAACTGGAGGAACCAATAAGTGATTCATCGTCGAAGGAATCGATGTATAAACAGCAGAAGTGAAGAATTATCTTCGAGGGGCAACTGGATTCAACGCGATTCAGTAACTAATGAATGGGACAGAAGATGAGAGCGCAAATCGGGTAGGAGGATCCTTGCTTTCGATATAGGCCATTCCTTGCTACAAGTGTGGGAGAAACAGAGATTGTTTTCTACTATGGGATGGGAGGCGCACGGTGTTGTTGTGGCGCCAAAGCATCATAGTGATATTGTGGTAAAATGTTTCAAAAGCAAATTAAGACACAGAAAAACTAAAGAGAGCGGGGTTGATAAAAATGATAAGAGACGCCAAACAAGATAAACGTTATCGGCAAAGCCATCACCACCGTCACCACATCGGCACCATTGCCATGGCTGGAAGCGTGTCATCACTCGTAGGGATAATCGGTTCCTAGGTGGTTCAATTCCCACTTAGGAATTGGGAACCAGACCAAAGGGATCAGTTCCCAATTTTTGGAACCGGCAACCGGACCTGTGGCTTCCGGAACCAGTGGCATATTCTGTTTTTTTTTGTCATTATTTTCTCTCATATTCCAAGCATAAACTTTCAATTATTTTTCTGATTAAATGGACACACCCCTTTAACTCTCTCTCTCTATATGCATGTCAATCTGCATTGACTCATTGTTTTTATGGTTATTGCTGTTGGAGGACTCCTGTCTCTTTCTTTTCTTGCCTTCGGACAATGAAATACTTGGAAACCGTGTGTGATGTGAGGATGCACCTTCTCCTTCCACTACAGGCAAAATTCATCACAAGGCAGTGAAGTGAATTTGATATGATCGATAGCTTTTGATGTGTGGGACAATGTTCTGAATCAATTATCAGAAGCTATTTTAACAGAACATAAATTAGGGCTTATTAGTTCAAACAAAAATGACGAATCTACAAAAATTGTGGATGAAATGCACTCCTTTTTTTTTGCCGTACTACATCTTCATGCGATTCCTCGACAATTTGCAGGAAGTGACTCGGATTACCACATTCGACGACCCTTGTGGACGAACATGAATATGAGCCATCGTTTTGATGTACAAATTCATTGGTTCCTTACATAAGACAATAATGAGGAACAAGCGATCATGCCAAATGGGCTATGGCTTTATGTTAACCAATAGAAGAGAGAGTTTGAGCAGAAAAGCTAGTCCCGCTATATTAAGGTAGGAATCTTATGACGTTATGCTTAATCTTGGACGATAGACGACAATGTATCTTTACTCATGGTGGGGAACATGTAAGATTGAGCAGATGAAAATTCAAATAATGTCCTGTCCAATGACATTAGCTCCAAGAACAAAAGGGACTACAAGTGACTGAGATCCACTTTTCTCATATTGACTTTGATCATATGAAATATGAGAATGTAAGCATCCTTATTACTATATATAGGATGTTGTAGCCCTAATTCTCCATCGACACTAGAACCTTTCAGTCATCCTCGAAAGAAATAAACATGGCAATGGGCATGTTCAAATTTTGCTTGTGCCTGGTGGAAATATTGCTTTCGCTTCCGAGCTCCCGTGCACGACCTCCCTACGTTGTGATCCGAGGGAAGATAAGTCGTCAGGAGCTTATGAGAGCTAGTCTTGGAGGTCCTGATCCAAGGCATCACTTGATCGTCTCCGTTTGGTTTTCCACGGGTTCCATCTTCTACCATGTTCTTTTTTCAATGTAATGCCCTAGTAGGGTATTATAATGTCGTAACTGTCCGTGGAGTTTGTGGGCATGGCAATATAGATACTTACTGTCTTTGGGCTGTTTTTTTTTTTTTTTTGGGGGGGGATGTCATTGGGCTGTTGACACCATGTATAGTTGGCCCTCTTTCTTCAAAATCATTAAGGGTTTGTATAGTAATTGATAACTCTATAAAATTGTTTACTCTAGGCAATAAATAATGCAATATTTATTAGAATATATTTGGATTTCCTTTTATTTACTTAATTTTTCCTTGTTTATCTAAAATATTGAGATATGGAGAAAATAAGGAAAATATGGCAAAAAGAAGGAAGAAATATGCGAACCAGAAAAGAGTTAAAGATGGATATCACATTGAGAATTCCGCGATTTATTCCCTAATTTTATGCGAAAAATAAGCAATTGCCTTGCGAGAAGAGTTTTGAATGTTATTATATAAATAGGATAACTTGGGGGAACAACGAGTTTTTTTTATTATTTTTAGATCGTTTTTGTTTTGAGTGTTCTGAGAGTTTTTCAAGTATTTTGAAGAGAAGACAGACATGGTGACAGAATTCTTGTTCTTTAATTCAAGATGTTTGGTTTAATTTATATTTTCGTTTCTTCTTCTATTATGTTCTAATTTTCTTTGTTAAAGCTACGATGTAGCCTAACCATCATGATGTGAATTTCATGCTTTTTATATTTTGCAAGTAATTTCATTCATGTGAGTTATATATTATTGTGCTTAATGCCTTTAAGTGACTGGCCATCACTTGAATGATCTGATGTGCATGTTTGACACTGAGAAGTGATAATATGTAATTTCTCATTATAATATATAACCATGAATTAAATGTGGATAAAAATATATTATATTATTTGTGTAGCCTTCGGTGATAAGGTGGTCCAAAAGATTCATTGTAAATCGGGAATATTCATTGATTTTAATGCACTTATGTTTATTTAAATTCACATAGAAATATAGTGAATTGATAAACTGAGTAGGTTTGATATACCTAGAGATATGATAGTAAATAGACTAGGAAATTCCGCTCTCATATGTTTGATATTGTTTTTGTATGCATAATGATTCGAAATTCATATCTAGATGGTGAAATCGGATGCTCTAACATATTTTGTCTGATTGATTATCTGCCTTAAGTTTCTAAAATTTCGTTTTTTTAAAAATTGTCAGTTTTTATTTACTCTCAATTCTATCTTGATTTGTTAGATAAATTTTAGAATTAGTCTATTTTTAATATTTAAATGGTTTATTATCATCAATCTCTGTGGGACAATACTTTTCTCATTATTGTATTACTTGTTCAACACGTTCGTTGATACGTGCAGAATTTTACGAACAAGTTTTTAGCGTCATTGTCCCACGCCCCATGAACATGTTGATTTTTTTTAGGATAAAAGTTTATTTGAGCATAATAGCATTTTGGGAGGAAGGGTGGAGCATGGAAATAATTTGATTGCTATGGTTGTTTGGGGTGTATGCTTTCAAAAAAAAAAAGAATTGCTCTTATGGTTCCCTATCCAACTTTTATTTAAGTGAGCCTTTTGAATACTCAATGGGTTAGGAATGTTCACGTTATATTAGGAGGGACTTAGGGAGGAACTCCACCATAAAGAAATGAAAAAACAAAAAGAAAAAAAAAGGAGGAAGAATGATGATGTGTGGTGGCAAAAAGATTATTTCGAAGATATGAAATTGGGGATAGTGGCATATGCTTTAATTAGATCTTAGAAATCAATGTGTTCATGGGTGATTTAAGCTTAAATTTACCATCATCTCACCGTTAGCCCAGCCTTACATTACAATATAAGGAAAGTCCTATTGATTTTTGGTTGGATGATTAGCTTACATTAGTGGAGAGAGGAATGAAAAGCAAACCTATGAGATTTGGTTATAATTATAAAGAGTTTTTGAGAGGTTGCATACCAATGTGAACTTATCTAGGTTGCATATAATTCGAAAAGATGAGGACTCACACACACACTTGGATCACATAGTTAGAATTGGTTTTAACTTATGAATCTATTTCAATTTTGGATGAAATTTGTGTTTTTCTTTGAATTGTCATTTCGAGCAATTATGGAAGGAAGTCATGGAGGGGGTTGTTAGCTTGAGTATGTTTTATATCTTGCTTTTGCTTGAGGACTAGCAAAATGTTAAGTTTGGGGGTTTGATAACTCTATAAAAATAGAGTTATTTTATATACTCTAGGCAATAAATAATGCAATATTTTTTAGAATATATTTTTGGGTTTCCTTTTATTTACTTAATTTTTCCTTGTTTATACAGAATATTAAGATATAGAGAAAATAAGGAAAATATGACAAAAAGAAGGAAAGAAATATGCGACCTAAAGAAGAGTTAGAAGGTGAATATCACATTGAGAATTCTGTGATTTATTCCCTAATTTTATGCGAAAAATAAGCAATTGCCTTATGAGAGGAGTTTTGAATGTTATTATACAAATAGGATAATTTGGGGAAACAACGAGTTTTTTTTAATTTTTAGATTGTTTTTGTTTTGAGTGTTCTCGGAATTTTTCAAGTATTTTGAAGAGAAAACAAACATGGTGACAGAATTCTTATTCTTTGATTCAAAATGCTTGGTTTAATTTATATTTTCGTTTCTTCTTCTATTATGTTCTAATTTTCTTTGTTAAAGCTACGATGTAGCCTAACCATGATGTTATGAATTTCATATTTTTTATGTTTTGCAAGTAATTTCATTCATGTGAGTTATATATTGTTGTGCTTAATGCTTTTAAGTGACTGGCCATCACTTGAATAATCTCATATGCATGTTTGAGACTAAGAAATGATAATATGCAATTTCTCATTATAATATATAACCATAAATTAAATGTGGATAGAAATATACCATATTATTTGTGTAGCCTTCGGTGATAATATTGTCCAAAAGATTCATTGTAAATCGGAAATATTCACAGATTTTAATGTACTTATGTTTATTTAAATTCACATAGAAATATAGTGAAATGATAAACTGAATAGGTTTGCTATACCTAGAGATAGGATAGTAAATAGACTATGAAATTCCACTATCACATGTTTGATATTATTTTTATATGCATAATGATCCGAATTCATATCTAGTGGTTATGGTAAAATCGGATGCTCTAACATATTTTATCTTATTGATTATCTGCCTTTAGTTTCTAGAATTTCATTTTTTTAAATTGTCAATTTTTATTTACTCTCAATTCTATTTTGATTTGTTAGATAAATTTTAGAATTAGTCTATTTTTAATATTTAATTGGTTTATTATCATCAATCTCTGTGGGACGATTCTCTTCTCATCATTGTATTACTTGTTCAACATATTTGTTGACACATGCAGAATTTTATTAACAGTAATATTTATTATTTTAGGAATAATTTTTGTTCAGAAATAGTTTTTTCAATTTCTATTCCCTAGACAAGTTTTTGAGTAGAAAAACGCTTTTGATAACTACACAAAATTTCTATTCTTGACCTTGCCCAGCCACTAGACGAAGTCGACCTCACTAAGATCAGGCGAGGCTTGACCTTGCCCAACCATGGCGAGGTTAACTTCGCCGGCTCTCGCCTTTGGGTGTTCACCAGCCATCATCGAGGCCTGGCGACTGGCTAGAGGAGGAAGAAGAATGAAGTAAAAAACAGAAAAGAAAAGAAAAAGAAAATGACCTTGTTTCAGAAATTATTTTCAAGAACAAAAAGTAGATATTTTTTTTACTTTTTATTTTTATTCCAAATCTATTTTCTGGCCACTTTTATATTCCGGAGAATAGAAAAATTAACCAACATACACAAAAGGACAAAAAATATAAGAATAAAAATATTACCAAACGCGCCCTAATTTCCGTAATTATCAAAAGACCATGGTTTGTCACTTATCCATGTGCTCCTCCCTTGCAAGTATCGTGACCGCTAGATCATCATCACATTGAAGGATGAAGATTGAGCGCATGGAAAATATCTAGAATTTTCACTCCAAAACCTATCGGACGAGTTTTGGGGGAGCTCAAAAGCAAAAATCTGGAGAAGAAATCAATCAGAAAAAAAAATCTCCCTAAAAAAGATCTCGGTCTTCGTCTTCTTCATTGAGATAAATCCTCACGAAAAATCGCTTACGTGACATTTTCCTTATTATTAAGAATTTCGGGCAAATCGGAGAATTGTGTTTGGAATTACATTTTTTTGATTTTCGCTTTTGACGCACTAGTTTTTTCTTAGACTTACGAGCGACGTATTTGGATTGTTGGTACGTAATTTCACATATTAATTTTTTTTTGGGTTAGATAGTGCAATTACAATAAGAAAGTAAAGATAAGAGACAATCGCTTTCAGAGTAGCTGACTAAAAATCAATTTATATAATCAAAGTTTATCCGTCACAAATTCTGACATATAAACAAGTAATTTCCAACTCTCCGCTCTACCCTGTTTCGATCGTGATTGGAACTGAGACTTGGCCTTCTCTGTGGAAGCATGTGTTGGACTTGAATGAAGATGGAAAAGGAAGAAAAGAACAGAAAATGAGAAAATACAAAAAGAAAAATAAAAAAGAGTAAAGAAAAAATAAAAATAATTAAAAATTCGATTTTTTTAAAATAAAAGAAATAAATAAATAAATAAAACTAAAAAATTATTAAAAGAAGTGCACGGAGAAAAATCAAATCTCCATACCAAATGGTGAAAAATATTTTCTAATTTATTTTCATGTTTCAACCAAACACTAGAAAATGACTTGGAAAACATTTTCTATAAATGTCACATTTTCCACAAATCAAACGGAACCTAAATTACAGAAAATTTGACAAGCGTGATTGATTGCAAATCGTTTACAATTGATTTTTTTCTACTTTATATAGCCTTGTACAAAGTGTAAACGTGGAGAGCGATTGTCATTTAAATTCCAAATTCTAACTACTCCTGAGATTCTAGATTCAAATCACGTTCTTATCTGTCAAACAATTTGGCTTTGTCTCTATTTCTACATCTTTCATCGATCTCGTAATTGGCTACCCCTGTCAATTTCCAATATTTGCCGATTCTCTTTCATCAATGACGAGTCGCTGATTTGTAATGATAGTTTGCAGCTTCGCTGTCGACAACACACCATGAAATCTCACCGATCCATCAAAATCGGATTATTTTTGGGGGTCAACACTAACAGAGGTAGTCCGGTGATGGTTAGGAACGAGCGATGGTGTGGAGTTCAATTTGATGCCCTGATGAAGGCGAAACTCTATTTCTTGAGCAAGACATGAAATGGACTCTTGAATAGAGAGAGCTTAGCGTAAAGAAGAAAAACATGAAGAAGAAAGAGCCTCAAGCACGAAACGAAAAGAAGCAAGGAAATAGAAATAGAGACAATAATCAGAAAAAGAGGAAATAAGAAATGATAAGTAAATGGGCTTTATAACAAAAAAAATGGATTAATATGGTTTTACCATGGGTTCATTGTGGTTTGGGTTAATACCACAAAAAACTCCTAATTGATAAATATGTGACAAATTGACCAAAAATTAATTTTTTGACGATCAAAAACTCTAAATTGGTACACCTGTGATAACTTTACCCTAAACTAACTTTTTGACTATCAAAAACCCAAAACTAGTATATTTATGATAAATTTACCCTTCATTAAATTGAATTAATACCACAAAAAATCACAAACTAGTACACCTATGACAAACGGATAGTAAAACCCTAAACTGGTACACCCATCAACCATCATGTATCATCCAACTCAAAAATTCTAACGGTAAAATTTAATAAAAACTAATGGAGGGTAAAATTATCATGAGTGTACCAATTTAGGGGTTTTCTTAGTCAAAGAATTAGTTTAGGGTAAATTTGTTATAGGTATATCAATTTAGGGTTTTTCGTAGTGTTAACCCTTGTGATTTTATTGAAGAGGGGGCTTTACGTGAGCAAAAGGCTTAATAGGGTTTTGGTGTTATAGTGTAGTAAAAATGGGCCAAATTCGGTTATAGTAAAGCTGGACTCGGTGTGGGTGATTTTTCAAAATAGGCTTTGAGGCTTTACAACTAAAATGGGCCTTTGCATAAAATTATTAGGCCATATTCAGATGAGGCCCAAGGGCAGGCCCGAGTCCCTGTTTCCAGAAAATTATAAATAAATAAAAAAAACACAAAATAATAAATAACCGTAAAATAGAAAATTGGAAGATTAGTTAGATAAATAGGCCTTGATTAGCGTTGTTAGATTTTTGTATTAACTTTAGCTTAGTTTCATTTAGAATTCGTATATTTAGAAAGGATACATTCCTCGATCTTTAGTGTAATTCCTGCTTTTACTTGATAATTTGATGATTGGTGTATTCATTACTGATTAGATTTCATTTTCTTAGTTCAGTTGAAGATCATTCAGGATTAGTTTAGCGGACTAGTTTAATGAAAATATAGATTTAGTCAAAGAAAACATAATAAAAATAATGAAATAAAACAAATAAAATAAGAAATGTAGTTTAGAAACATCACTTAAAAAGAAGTGAATAAAATCATAGTAAATAACTTGGTTAGATTTAGGATTCACCTTAAATAATTGAATAGGTAATGTTTTTTTTGGGAAGTTCCAATAACCTACATTACCCATTTTAAGATAATATATTCTCTAAAGTCAAGTCATAGGGGTTGCTAATCTAGGGCTTAATAACGAGGCCATGCCATATTCATGAGTCCACAAACCTGAAAAACCTCGCTTGATCGTTACATCAACAAAACCCAGAAAAACGAACCGAATTCCAGTGAGTCTTTTCTCGTCACCATCGAGAATGTTTGCCGACGCCACATTTAGCGTCCTCGTCTACCTCTTCGACAGCACCTTTTGCATGCCCAGGGACTACTTCAGGACCACTCTGTCGAACCTTGCTCTTTGGATCGAGAACGCGGCCCATAAGGCATCAAGGAGTCCGTCCGCGCTGCCTGCCCTGTTGACGCTCTGGGCATATCCCGCGACTCCGAGGACGCTCTCCGTCTCTTCAATTGGTGCCTCAGAGGCCACAGGTCCAGTGCTAATGCAAGCAATTTTGCACTTTGCGCTGCTGTGGTATGGCGGTTTGGACTCATCGGAGAAGAGACCATTTGATGGCACGGGTGTCATCGATCGAATTTAACATTCTTAAAACCAGGACCGCATGAGGATAAATATGGTGTCGATGGGATGGCAACATCACGATGCTTTTCACAATGCGACGAGTCCTCGCCAAATTGAGGATCAGATAAATGGAATATAAGCACAATCAGACCACTAGCATAGATTAGGGCCAAATGAGAAAAACTTCAAAATTTTGAACGTCGTCTTTCATGTAACTATTATTGCATTTTCTTATGCAATTATACTTTTTGGTGTAAAATATCAGTATTATAGAACGGATAAAGTACGGTAGCTTAGGGGTATCTCCTAGCATTACAAATGGTGCTAATAATTCGAAAAGATAGAGGTTGGAAGTCTCAACATAGTAGCCAATACAACATTTGTTTGAGAAGGTCTCTACCTCTTATATTTTTACGCACTTTGGCCAAAATAATATGGATATCAGTTGATTTGTTTTGAAACCGTCTTCGGTTGCGCTCCATCCATATGCCATAAATGGTTGCTACAAAAGATACCTTAAGGAGTCTAGCTGTCAAATCTTTGCCCTTTGTTACCTTAATCATCCATTGAAGTTCCTCATTTCATCCTCCCAAAAGATGCCTAATCCCCTATTGTGCAAGGATACTACACCATAAGCTGCCTATCTACTCACACTAGAAGAATAAATGTGTTCTGTCTTCTATACCGACTTTACAAAAGTTACACTGGATATCAATTGAAGTTATCCATTGGATGACGATTTCTGCCATCGGTAGTTTGTTTCTATAAATGAGCTAGCTAATAAAATTGGGTTTGCTAATATTGTTGGCCCAAATTAAGTCGTACCACTCCCCAATCGATCCTGTATGTCTGAGTTCATCATAAATTTCTCGACAACAGTACCTTGAGCTATGAATAACCGAGTTTAAAACAAGTCGTAATTTAAGGAGACATTGCCAACTTCAAGCCATACTGCCCATAATGTTGATTTGCATAATTGGAGTGCCTTTGCATTTGATGTTGCGAACCCATATACTCCAAATGGAAGAGGATAGATGATTGATGAGGTTCCACAGCATGCGGCCTAACAATACATTGTTTCATAATTTTAGATTGAGCAATCATAATCCTCCTTTCCTTTTAGGTTAGCAAGCTACCTGCCATGCCACCTTATACAATTATACTTTAGATGTGTTAATCTTCTCAATATGTTTGGACAAAAGAGAGGGTCATTATAAAGGATCATTGGTTGTGGATCTAGCATCCACAGAGCATAAAGCCTAAGACAGATTATTTTAATACGCCTTCAAATTGAAATAACATTAAATAAAAAATGGAGTTGGATGAGTGTTTATTTGCGAATTTCCATCAAAGCGAGACATCAACGTGGTTTATTTTAGGGATAAAAGCAAATAAAATCCTAAAACTTTCAAAGAAAATGATGTCAAGTCCAAAAATATTCAATTCAAGTCCTAAAAGTTTGGACAAAAAAAAAGTCCTTAAAAGTTGGCTCAAAAGTGCAATCAACTACGTCCATTAGTTCGGTCCAGTTTGTATAATTAAAACTGCTTACGTGATATTTTTAAATATTCTTCAAGGCCACATGGCAGTGATTTGATGCCAAGTGAGCGCCACGTTAGCAAAAAGTCTCCAAAAATAAAAGAGAAAAAGTATATTTGAAACGATGGCCCTCCTTCAATTGGGTGCCACCCCACCTTCGTTGGCAAGAGCCATTCCGCGAAATAAATGGTGCCAAAAACTATAGTGACTGCAGAAAGTTTAGTTATGTGCTGTGTCAGGCGATTAGGATCTCTGCAGTAAGTACAAACATGGTGATTACAAGAGCATGAAGGTGCTGTCCAGTGATCTAAGTTCAATATTGTTTTGGGTTGCATGTGAAGTATCGTGAGGTGGATAAAGATGATGGAGATAAGGCGACAAGGGAAGCCAAAGAGGAAATCGGGTAGAATCCTTCCCTTGTCAATGTGGTAACTGTACTCGAGCCATTCTTGTCCAAGGTATCATAGCACGTTACTCTCTTTTTGCGATGGATATGTTGAACTTCAATTTATTGTCCTTCTATTAGTTCAAGTTTAAAGACAATATTGAATATTTTTATATAGTCCAAGGACCAAATTAAATATGTACAAAAAGTCCAAAGACTGCATTGAACAAATAAAAAGTTCAAGGATAACATTGCACATTGGGTTAAAGTTTAGGGATCACATTGTACATTGTGTCAAAGTTCAGGGATCATTGTGTCAAAGTTCAGGGATAATTGTGTCATTTATCCTTTTGCAAATGATCATTTAAGAGCGACAAAGTTTAGAGAGCAGTTACTTAAGTAATTCCGATGACAGAAAATCTGATGTGGCTCATTAGAATCACTTAAATGAACATTTTTAAAAAAGTTTTGGATTAAATTGATGGCACTAAAGTGATTGTTTTTAAAGTCTTGGCACAAAACATTTTAAAATAGGGCAAATTCAACAAAAAACTCCAAACTATGCCCATTGGACACAAATACCCTAAACTTTTTTTTTTTGGTAAGGTAAATAAACTTTTTTTTTGTCACAAGAAACTCTAAACTTGTCTCTTGTATTACAAATACTCCCAACTTTTTTTTCATGCCACAAAAAGGCCCAAACTTATACACGTATGACCCTATATACCCTTTATTTCATTTCCATCCGAGGTATATTTGTCACATTGGTAAAAGTTTAAGATTTATTATGACACAAAAAAAAGTGTTAAGGGTATTTGCGTCACTATGGGCATGTTTTGGGTTTTTGGTGCCACAACAAGAAGTTTGAGGTATTTGTATCACAATGGGCATAGTTTGGGATTTTTGGTTATATTAACCCTTTAAAATATTGTGGTGCATAATTTATGTGCTAGCAACGTCGTTAAATGCATTAATTTTTCACAAATTAAGAGATTGGGTTAAATTGTTTCCCAAATGTTCCCTAGAATTAATCCAAGCAGTGGATCAAAGAGAAGCAGTCTATTTCCACAAGGCTACAAGTTTTGTTGTTCAATCTCAAAACTAAGCAAGGTCAGAGAAGAAACAAAACCGAAATTACTAGAAGTGAAGAAAATTTACTTACTTGCTTTTTTTTTTTCAGGATAACAAATAGATATTGCAGATTTTAAATGTAATTGGAGAGAATGTTTGCTCCATTATCTTTCTTTTGAGTCCAAAGAAACGAACAAACATTACTGGCAATACCTTACCAAAAAAAAAAACATTACTGGCAAAGTTAGAATATTTACTTTTTGATTTTAACCTCATGTCGCCATTTTCTCAAATTTTTAATATTTTAGAGCGCAAATATTAAAAATTATGAATTAAAAGTGCCAAAACTTTATGAACTATCACTTTAATACCAAAACTCTTTCAAAATGTCCATTTTTGCGACCCCAGCAAGCCACAGTATGTTGTCCCATTCCCCGAATAAGCACAATCAAAATTCTAAAACTTCTAAAGAAAATGCAATATCAAGTACCTTTACTAACTCCATCCAATTTCAATGATGAAAAATGCCGACTTGACATTTTTAAATAGGTTTAGTACTACAAAAAATCCTAAACTATGCTCACTATTATGCAAATATTCCGAACTTTTTTTTATGTCACTAAAAACCCTAAACTTGCCTATTGTGACACAAATACTTTGAACTTCTTTTTGTGTCATAAAGCCCTGAACTTATTCCAGTGTGACATATATACCCTAGATGAAATTGAAATAGAGAGCATATATATCACACATATATAAGTTTGGGTTATTCGTGACAAAAAAAAAGTTTGGGGTATTTGTGTCATAATGGTGGAGCTTATGGTATTTGGTGATGACACAAAAAAGGATTTGGGATATTTGTATCACAGTTAACATAATTTGGAAGTTTTGTGGTATATACCTTTTTAAATATTATATATGGCCATGTGGCATTAATTCGATGCAATTTGGACCCTACATTAGCAAAAATCCCCAAAAATAAAAGGAAAAGTTCATAACTAAAATAGTGGCCCTCGCCAAATTGCTTGAATGGCATGGTGTCGCTGCCTCACGTTGACCATCAAGGGCCGTTGACCTTCGCCATAGGCATCGGCAAGGGTTGGCGACCCTCATTGAATACGGGCGAGGGCTAATGTAGTCCTCGCCATGAGCAGGCCCTTGCACGGTGGTCGTGCCACAACTTGCCATCGTTGCACAAGGGTTGGTCGGCCCTCGCAGCACATCTGGCCCTTGCGACCTCGATGTGTGGTTCGGCTGGCCTTGCATTGATATAGTTAAATGCTTTCGAGCCCTTCTTGTACTAATTTAATGCTAAGTGGGCCCCACGTTAGCAAAAATCCCCAAAAACAAAAGAAGAAACAACCAGAACTCGAACAATGGGCCTTGCTAGATTCCTTGAGGGCAGCGTGGCAGCTCACGTTCGCTGCCTTTGGACTTCAACCCTTGGGCATCGACAAGGGCCGGCAATCCTCGCTAGCCACAGGCGAGGGCTAATCGCACTTACCGCAAGAAACCTCTACACAATGGTGGCATCACCACCCCGCAAAGGTTAGTCAATCCTCATGTGGTGGGGGTGGTGGTGCTGCGAGGTGCCATTGCCACATGAGGGCTTTGAAACCCCTGCCCAGGCTCTCGCCTGGTCCCCACGGGCCTTGGCTGGTGGTCGTCGACGGTTGTTGACCCTCGATAAGGCCCAGGCGAGGAGTAGCGGCATTGCCCCATTCTGATTAACCAATGGATGCCTTTTTTAAATTTCACTTTCTTTTGTTTCTCTTCATTCATTTCTCTTCGATTTTATTTTACTTACGTGAGTTCACTTGGTGCCAAATCAGTGTTAAATGGGATTGATAATATTTAAAAACGTTACATCAACTCTTTTTGTTGTTTAAATTGGATGGGGTTACAAGAAGTGATTGCACTTCTTATTAAATTTGAGAATTTGATTACACAATTGAAAAATTTGAAAACTTGATTGTATTTAGGTTATCAGTTTTAGGATTTTGCTTTATCACTCTAGTAGATCTGATAAAGAAAAATGGAAAGGTACATATGCATTTGTTTTATATGATTTGCTAACAGTTCAGCATTCTAATGGTACCTGGCCAAGCAAGTGATAAAAATGACAATGGTGGCATAGTTGGATCTGCGGTACTAAACCATCCCAAATTTTTTACAGTGAACAGACGGATTGTGATCACTTCAAAATAAACTAGGCTATTGCGAAGAAATTTTGTAGCTTTGATTCAGTTTCTTTGTCCTAATCGCCTATCACGACAAAATATTTTAATTGTGACGTATTCGTAGTTATGAACCAACTAAAAAGGCAATTTCCGCAATAAATTTCCCAAGTTTTGTCATTGGCCCCCCAATGCCTCCCCCAAATGGTTGGCATAGTAACTGAGTGCGTCAAGGGATTTCAATTTGGGAGGTTGGAATCACTTATTCAAATTTCACTAACTTAATGTGTTTACGTCTATTTTTTAATTTGGCCAAAATTAATTAAGCAAAAATTTAGGGGTTAATGCCATTAATTCCTAAAATAAAAAAAGATTATTTAACAGCTTTGCATATAGACATTAGATACTTTTTGCATTATTAGGATGTATTTTTCTTCTTTTAATTATTATTACTTTTTTTAAAAAAATTTTAAAAAAGATTTAAGCTACAAATTTTAAAAAATAAAAAATCAGATTGGGCCGGCCGACCTGACCCCCTCTTCCTCTTCCCCTCACCCGCTTGCAGCCCAACTCTCCCTCTCTCCCTTGCGCGACCAACGGCCACGACACTTCCCTTCCTCCTTCTCACGGCCTAGCTCTTCTCTCTCTTTCCCCCACTCAGCCCAGCCCCTCTCCCTCTCTCCTCTTCCCCTCCCTGTTGCCATGGAAGCTGAGATGTAGAGAAGCAAAGCTTACCTCCCTGCACTGGCCTAAAACGGCCACAAAAGTCAAGGATGCAGACTAGGTCGATGCAGGCCATTGAATGAAGAGTTAATGGAGTAGAAGCAAGTGGCCTTTGGCCACAAAAAGACCAGAAAGGAGAAGAGAGAGGGTCGACCATAGAGAGAGAGAGAGAGAGAGAGAGAGAGAGAGAGAGAGAGAGAGAAAATAGAACAATGAGAAAGAAGAAGAGGAAGAGAGAGATTGAGTGAAAAAGTTTCAAACTTTGCTTTGCAGGTTGAAGAACAAAGCCAAAGGAAGCCTTCCCATTGAGTCTACACCGCCAACGGTCCTCCGAGCCGACACCTCCAATCGGTGAGTTTACTCGGCCCTTTTTATTTCCTTTGTTTTGCCCTGTTTTTATTGATCAGTTGGCCGAGACTTGGGCTGGTCATTTTGCGTGAATCCTAGCCCATAACGATCCTGCTCTAGTTCTAGACTCACCGTTGGAAGTGAGTTGTGGCCACCGAAGCGGGCCTTGGCCTTGAAAAAGGTCGGAGACCCCTTGTTTCAGTCACGTACTTCATGTGTTTGAGAAAATGCCTAAGTGAAGCTCTGTGGTGTTGGTTCTCGGCCGGCGATCTCTAGGTCAGCGGGGAGTCGTGAGGCTGGTCATGGCCGTGTGGTGGCCATTGGAGGCCAGGCAAGGCCAAGGTTCCACCTGGATCGGTCGGCCAAGCCTCGATTGCCGTTTAGGCTCGAAGAGCCTCGGTTAGGGCTTGGCTGGTGGCCACTATGGCTAGCCAAAGGGAGCCGCCTCTACCTCGGGTGCCGAGGCAAGAGAGGCCAATGGCCAGGCGAGATGGCCGGCCACTCGTCGGAACTCGCCAGTCGGCGTTCTTGCATGCTTGTGCACACGGGAGCCACCTTAAGCTAGGCTTGCAGACTTAGTCGAACTGGCCCTATTTGGTAATTTACCATCAGACTGGGCCCGATTCGAGTCAAAACCCAGGTCAATGATTTTGGATTGGTTCCATTGACTCGGGTCAATTCTGACCCAATTTGGATTCGCCGACTCAACCCGGTTTAATATTATATTAATATTATATTATTTTTTATTAAAAAAATATTATTTTAAAAAATAATTTTTTTTAGTTTTTTTATAATTAGGAAATAGTTTAGAAATTATTATTTTTGAATAATTTTCTAAGTTATGTGAATTATTTGATTCATAATTATGTCTAAATCGGATAATCCTATAAGGTTATGTAGTAGGATTTTTTATGTTATTTTTACTACTACAATATTATTATTATGCTATAATTAGTATATAATTGCATAAATTCTCATGTGTTGAATGTTGTCGCCCTAGTTACGATTAAAACCCTAGGTTGCATATTTATATTAACTACTGGTCGTTAATTTAATGATTGTGCATTTACTTGATCACCTCACATGTTAGGAGATATGTCCTAAATTTAATCCAAGCCGCCTAATAAATATTTTCTGAAATGAACAGGATGAAAAGTACTGGAAGAATACTAGTCATTCAACTAGTGTAACCAAGTCCCTGAACTCATTTAATCTCTAGTTCGCAGAAGTAAAACAATTCTCCCATTGCCTTACTTGGGTATCTAATCGACCCGTCATAAACTGATGAGTAACAATACCTAGATAAAAATCAATTACAGGTTCAAAACCTAAATCACAAGTCGCGATATGATATGGGCTTGGGAGAGCCTAAGTTAAGTCCCAGACCTAGACTTGGCGCATCTAGGCCGTCGCCATTTCCTCCTTCGCAGAAAGGCGGTCGCGACAATATGTAGACCATTCTGGTCAAGGCACTTGAATAGGTAAAGGTCTAGACTTAATTGGCTTATGAACTTGCAAAATGTCTTGTGGATAGGTCAAAGTCTTGGATCTAATCGGTTCATAGGGTTTGCAGGGTGTTCAATGGACCTCTATATTAGTTGGTGCTCTTTGTTCTTACCCCGGATTATGAAAAAACAAAATTCAGTTTACGTAGGTTAAGCCTACTTATCAATCGGGGACTTGTTTAATACAGTTTAAGTCTTAAGGATGTATGATTATCTAACATTGTACTAATTTGATCATGAGCTCCGAAATAAGCCTAGGGCAAAAAGGACTCTGAGACTTGGCTCTAATACTGTATTAAAATATCCAGTTCAAAAATATAAGTTATAACGCGGAGGAAATCCATGTGAATAAAGTCCAATCATATTCAGATGTCAAGCCATGTAGGATGAATCTTTAACATTTTAAATCATTCATCTCAAGTACAATGAAGACGAACTACTTTCGTCGACCCACGCGGAGGGAAGAACATGATTATGAGCCATGCAACACGACGTGCAAATTCTTTTGATTTACCAATTCATTGGTTCGCTCTATAAGACAATAATGAGGACACGAAAGATCACACCAAAAGGTAAAAACGCATTACGCCTTCCTACAATGAAATGCGCATAGAGACAACCGATCCAACTTTGAAGCTTCGTCAAAAGGTCAGGCACAAAAAATAGATAAATTTTGTTGGTCGAAGCAAAATATATTTATTAAAGTGGCCATTAATCACCAATGGTTCTTTAACCAATAGAAGAGAGAATTTGAGCAAAAAGGCTTGTCCTCTATACATAGGTAAGAAATCCCATGATCTTTTGTTTCACATTGGACGATACGCGACAATCTATCTTCAGGCATGGTGAGTAAAATCAAACAAAGCAATGTCCAATCGAATGATTTTAGCTCCAAGAACAAAACGGACAAGAAGTGACTCAGATTCACTTTTCGCGTATCTGCTTTAATTGTTAGAATAATGGAAAGGTAACCATCCTTGGGACTATATATAAGAGGTCGTAACCCTAATTCTCCATTGACCCAAGAGCGTTTCGCTATCCTGAAAAGAAATAAAATGGCGATGAGCATATTCAAAATTTGTCTATGCCTAACGCTGATAGTGCTTTTGCTTCCGAGCTCCCTTGCACGAGCTCCCCACGTCGAGATCCAAGGGAAGACACTTAGTGAGGCAGTTCGAGCATTACGGGAAGACTATGGAAAGGGAGATAAAGGTCAAGGAAGTCGTTACGAGGTTATGAGGGCTGCTCCTGGAGGTCCTGATCGGCAACATCATTGAAGTAATGAGTAGTGGATCAATCGAACAAGACGACCGCCACCTTCCTTTATTTGCGAATAGCGTCCTAGTGATCATGAGAATGTTATGAACCTGTTATGTAATTTTACAAGTTGATTTGCTTTTGTTTCCTAGTTCAAATGTTGAGTTGTTCATGGAGTTTGTGGGCATGGCAAGGAATATCATGTAATGTGTTTATCGCAAGTGGACTAGTAGTAGTAAAACATTAATATTAATGCTATCGATTAACTATGATGGCATTTTTTCTTTTTAATCTTCGAGCTTTTGAATCCTGACAACTTGGAGAAGATCTAAGGTAGTGGAGCCAAACGAGCCGTGATGTTATCAAATATGAACCTGCGCAATTTTTTTTTTTGTTCTGGGGTTTGTCATCGTCGGAATTTTAAAGACAAATATGTTAAAACCAGGTTCTCGCTATGATAAATTTGAAGTCCATGGGATGTTAACATCACCATGCTTTTCACAAAAAAGAAAGTCATTTTAAAGTATCATTGGTTCCTCCTGAGTAAGAGGTTAAACTGCTCTGTTGGAGATTTCATGCGGACCTTGACATTCTTGTCACGTTAAACATAGAGAGGGTATTCCCTTCTCCTAGAGAAAAAAAAAGATTCAGGAAGAATTGTGGGATTGGATATGTGGGCATCGGCACGTTAAAATAAGAAACACAATCCTATCGGTATGCTAGATGTATATACTTAGATAGGTGAGGCGGCCCAGTCAGAGTTTCGTCTCCTAATCTTTGGTGAGGATACACCTTAACCTTCAACCTTAGCCTTAAAAGACAGATTTGTTAAAACCAAGTCCTCACTATGATGAATTTGAAGCCCATGGGATGTCAACGTCACCATGCTTTTCACAAAAAAGAAAGTCATTTTAAAGTATCATTGGTTGGATGTAGCATCTACTCAGCATGAAGCCTCCACGTGTTAGAAAATTATGTTAGTCCGTATGTCCTCTATTCTCACACAGACACTTAAGACACTTTCGAATTGAAAAAAAGTTCAATAAAAATTGGAGTTGGAAGAACACTTGCGTAAAAGAGATATCAACATAGCTTAGTTTAGAGATAAGTGGTGATAACAATGGTATTTGTGTCATTATTATTATGCAGCGCCTATTTTGTTACCAATATTTTGCAAATGATCATTTAGTGCGATATAATTTTAAATAGCGATCACTTAAGTAATTTCAGTGATGAAAAATCTGACATGGCTCATTGAAATCACTTAAATAGACACTTCTAAATAGTTTTGGTAAACATTTTAAACTTATGTGGCGCATAATTTATTTGCTAACAATGTCGTTATATGCATCAAATGTTCACAAATTGAAAAATTGGGTTAAATTGGTTCCCAAAACGTTCCCTAGCATTGATCCACGTAGTTGATCAAAGAGAAGTAGTCTATATCTACAGGGCTACAAGTTTTGTTGTTCAATCTCAAAACTGAGCAAGGCATGAGAAGCAACAAAACTGAAATTACTGGCGGTGAAGAAAAGTTTACTTACTTCCTTTTTCATTTTTGAAAAATAAATACTATTGATTTTAAATGAAATTATTTGAAGAGAATATTTGCTCCGTTATTTTTTCTTTTGAGTCCAATGAAACAAAATAATGAGTATCAAAACTTTATGAACTATCATGTTAGTATCAAATTTTTCTTAAAAACGTCCATTTAAATGACCCCGGTGAACCACATCACTGATGCCATCCCTTTCTCCGAATAAGTACAAGTAAATTCCTAAAACTTGTAAAGAAAATGCAATATCAAGTAACTTTATTGACTCCATCCAATTTCGGTGACATAAAATGCCGACTTGATATTTTTAAATATTTTTTGAGGTCACATGGTATTGACTTGATGCAATATGGGTGCTACGTTAGCAAGGCTCATAACTAGAGCAAGCATGACATCATTATGAACATAAAACCCCAAAATTTGGAACCCCATAAAGAGGTTGGCCCAACTTAAATGGGATATGATAGCTTCTTTATGGTCTAACATTCTTGTCAATACATTATCCTCATTTTGTCTTGGATTGTAATCTCTAATGAAAAATATAGCCCCATGAGCAAAAAGCTCCTGTCACAATGAATCTTACAATATATTGGTGATGAGTATATAACGCAGCTTGAGAAGAGTGTCCCTCTCCAGATTGCTTGAATGGCATGGCGCCACTGCCCACATCTGTCGGCAAGGTCTGTTGACCCTCGCCATACGCATCAACAAGGGCCAACCGCACTCGCCATGAGCAGTCCCTTGTGCGATTGCATAATGGTGGCGCCACGACTTGCTACCATTGCACAAGGATCAGTTAACCCTTGCATTTGGCCCTTGCAACTTCTATGCGAGGTTTTGCCGACCCTTGTGTCGGCATATTTAAATATTTTTGAGGTTATGTCGCACTAATTTAATGCTAAGTGGGAGCCGCATTTGCCAAATTCCCCAAAATTAAAAGGAAAACAATTAGAACTAGAGCAATAGCGCTCGTTGGATTCCTTGGCAGCTCCGCAGCCCCACCTTTGCCACCGATGGCCTTCAACCCTTGACTGGGCATTAACAAGGGGCAGGCCACCCTCGCTAGCCATATGTGAGGGCCACTGCCCTCACCGTGCATAGGCTCTTACACATGTTGACACTTAAATTTTAGCGATCCGATTAGTCATTTATTGCATAAAAAAATCAAGGATCAACCCCATTCCCTATTCCCTAAACAAAAATATTGGTATGGATATTAGGACCATTTACGTTAATAGTTAATTAAGCCCATAGAGTTTGCGTATTAATTGGACCGCTGGTGGAGTTTTAAGCAGATGGCTATGGACAAACTGGACTAAGCCCATGGACACTAGGCAGGCCGACATTACATAATTAAAATGCCAAGGTGGAAAATTGATTTATTAAGAATAAGCTTAGGGCGTAATTAAATAAAATTGGATTAAAAGAAAGGTTTCCTATTCTCAAAAATTGCATCTATCTTTTAATTCAAAATAGAAAATAAGTGGTGACGCGGTGAGATTTGTTCTGGTTTCTCTAAGGGAGCAATAAGCGAAGGAGGAGAACTCACGGCAAAAGTCAGACCTCTCATACGGCAAAACACTCACACAGAAGTAAAACTCCCTCTTTCCCGTGACGGCACTTCAACCTCGCGGTATTGCTGGCCGAGATCTTGCTGCTCCCCTGCTTCATCAACATCGGCTCCTTCCCGGCACTAGCCACTCCTTGTGTTGCATCTTGTCGCTGCATCGCACCCGTCGTCGTGGCAACGATGCTGTTCCCCCGTGATCAGCCGTCTCGCTTTTGAGCGTCCAGCAGCGATCCCGATTTCTGTCCAACACCGGCAATCGTCCCTCTCCTACCGGCTCACTGCACGACGCCAAGCAGTACTCACAACAAACTCCAGGAACGCAGTTTGACTTTTCTCGATTTTTGCAGGTTCACTAAGGATTACCGACAATTCTTCCAGCAAAGTCGGCAACCAAACTACGTTCCAAGTTTGACATCACTCCTGCTGTTGCTCCTACTCACTTCCAAGTAGTCATTCCGACGAGCAGCACAACAACAGCTCATCCTTTGTCGCGTCCTGGTTTTTCCGGAGACACCCTTCACCAGTCACGCTCAGTCACAGTGATAGTCTAGCCGCACAGGTCCACACGCCGGAATCCAAACTGAACGTTGTTCACCGCTGCTTGTCGGTCCAGTTCCTGCTCTCACCGGAAAAGGGCCCGACAAGCTGCCCCCAACGGTACTGCCGGTCTTGGCTGTGCCAGTCCCGATTTCCAATGGCCGGTCCTGTTTCAGAAGTGAATTCGAACTAGGTAACTTTCCAAACCGAAACACTGATTTCGATTATTTTGTCACCTAAATTGGATTATTTTACGCTAATATATATTTGCTTGAGATTTCTAGGCATATACAATTAGGAGGAATTCAAATAAATAAAAATCCCAATAATCTTGAATATCGAGCTGCGATGCTATGATTATTTTGGTTTTTATTTTGGAATGTGGTAATATTTTGAGAAGTGGTGAATATTTGATTGATATTTTACTTGTGTTGATTTTGGTAATTTATTTACCTTAAAAAAATAAAAAAAGTGCCTGCATGGTAGATTAGATTGCATATATAGGAATATAATATATTAGAATTTCATGTTTAGGATCATGTAGGGTTTTGGAAGAAATTTTCTAATCTTGAATAGCATTTAACTTAGATTATTTCCTAAAATAGATTAGATAATCTTATGCTAGGATAGTTACTATAAAATATTCACAAAAATTAGTATAAGAGATAAAAATTAAAAATAGCATAAGCATACCATATAGAATCGGTTGCACCATATTTGCCACGTCATCATGTCATGTCATCTCATATGCCACGTCACTGCCATGTCACCTATGTTATGTCATTAATTTCATGTCATTTAGTGATTGCATGTTTATGATCATTTAATTTAAAATTGAATAGTGAGTCATCTATGTTGATTCTAAGTTAGAATTGCATATAGTTAGTTTTTATAAATAAAAGAAAAACCAAACACAAGAGAATTAATTACAATTATTGATTAGTTCGTAAAAATCATTTTCGGCTAGGCATTGCATGTTTAATAAATACTTTGCAGATATTTAGGAAATTAACTAATGTGCTTTGCTTGCATTGAGGTATTTAAATTCCTTCCATATTTTAGCAATTTATTTATTGCATTTAGTTTATTAAGTGTTATTTTTAATGATTGCGCACTCGCATGATCACCTGTTCCATGTTAGTGGTTAGGTTTAAAATCGATCCAAGTTGCCTGCAAATTTTTTTTAAATAATAAAAGAGGAAAGGTAGAGAAATGGTGTTAGAGTAAATGCCATTAAAATGGTTCGTAGAAGTAAAGTAATCTCCCACACATTACTTAGGTGTCTAATCAACCTACCAAATACAGATTAGTGGTAACTCCTAATTGAATTGATCTTGCATGTTAATTAATCCAAAATCTGTGAACTAGCATGAGCTTGGCATGGCCAATTAAGTGACAGAAATAACAATGGTGGCCTGGTTGGATCTACGATAATCAAACCATCCCAAATTTTTGAAAGGACAAAAGGATAGTAGAAATGCCAAAAGTTTCGTATGGTGCTCACTTTAGTATCAAAACTTTTAGCCGGCTCACTTAAATGCCAAATCGGAGAAAAAATGGTTACTTAATTGCCTCTAGTGAGAATTTCCAACCAAAAAAAATATGTAGCATTTATAATTAAAAAATAAAAATAAGCTGGCATTTTTTCAAAGAAATCAAGTCCACGTGGATGTGTAAAATGATGATGATCAATCCAACCAAGCAAAAACATTGTTGCACACAAGGAAGGCTATAGGCCTCAATCGTTTTCAATGTTGGCTAACCGTTGCACCACACATCCTATTATTGTCGTTCGCCCACCATTGTCATTGCTTGCTGTCTTTATCGTTCTCATCACTTGGGTTTGTCATTCTCTCTAAATCGTTCATTTTGCGGGAAAAAATTGGGCTGGAAGGCATAAATTAGGGCCAGGAGGGAAAAATTAGAGTTTTTAGTGCAACAACGAAGCTAGAGGAGGAATTGCACAAAAGTGAAGTTGCCATTGTGTATTTCTCAACTTGTTTATCAATTTTGTGCTAGTTTTGTTGCTTTCTATCCACAAACGACAACCACCAAGTCATTATTTAATTTATTACGTGCGATTGTGGGGACCTCAATGTGAAGTTGTTGTCCTTTCTACGTTTGGTCCCAAACGATAATTATTTTTTTCTTGGGTGTAGCGTTTGCATGGGGAACACCTTTGTAGCTATCGCTATTTGCTGTGGTGGGGAATTTATTATTAGCAACGATGAGTGGGAATATGTTGGTGGAAATGAAGGTACCATCGTTGTCAACATAAGGAGACCATCATATATTGATTTTGTGAGGGATAAAGCAAAAAAGAAAAATTGCACTATTGTGTTCCTGGGAAGAGCTTGAAGGATGGTTTGAGATACTTCTATGATGACAATTGTCACGCCCCGAACCTTACGAGACCGCGACATCCCGCTATGGTCGTTATGATGCGACGTCCCAGGACACATCACCGACCCAACATTTTATCTTTTTATTATGTATGCGGAAGGTATAACAACAATCCCCAGACAACAACAATAAATAGGGATAGGTATGAAAGCGGTTCGCAACAGTCAAACCAAAACACCATTTTAATAATCACTTGATTAACCCCTGGGAACATTTTTACATGTCCACTTCAGGCACTTCCACAAAAGTCTACAAAAGATATTAGGTTGGGATCAATCTACTTCACTAAAAGGTCAATCCCAAAAAGTCAGCTTCTAAGCACTTCGAACCATACTGGGTGCATCAACATACTAAGGGCCTGAAAAATGTTAACAACAACAAATGAGATGAAAGTCTCAATAAGTTAACGGCCTAAGCCCCATTTAGGAAGCCAACTCGCCTTGGGGTTCTTAGCCAGGCAACCACACATAGTATATAGATCAATCACATGCTAATAGCAATCACAAGCATCCTACCTCGCCTTGGCACATGTGTCATGCGTGACCTTAGTCAACAAATGTCACAACAATGCATCCAGCACAACACGTACTCGGAACATATAACGAGAATTCTCATACATCATGCAAACACACTCGTGCATGTCTCAATTATAAGGTAAAACTACTCGGGCACATCTCATACCATGCCTAGTAGTATTCACCCCATAATCAAACAATATGCAACATGTGTGTTCCATTTATCACGACCCCTCTGGGCTACTACACATCAAGCGATATGTAGTAAGATGGTAGTCTTCTGGCATGACCGGCCATCGTCCCGCCCCGTCGAGCACGACAATGTAAAACAATCTATAGGATGTCTACATTCCAATACGTCATTATCAAACGATCTACAATAAGATGGTATCCCATAAGAAGCATCGAATCCGCCATCGGGTCATGATTCGGCATCCGGAGTATTGGTTATCCAGATAATCTCCAGACATCCGATAAAATCGAGCGTGACCTGCAGCAGACCTTAATAAATGGAGCATCGTCAAGCAATCCACAGCAAGATGGCTTCGACATGTGACGACAAGAACACACAAGTATTCAAGGCAATTCTTATCTTTTTAATTAGCCCATGCAAACATGAACCATGCTCATGCCAATGCCATATCACCATTTCACGTGATCACATATGCAAATAATCATTCAATTTTGTAGAAACATCATTTCAAAACATGCTATTCTTCTTAAGACATTAAATTCATTTCCCAAACATAATTATAAAATAATTTATTTTCGAAAAGTCAAAATCTTTTCTCGAAACATAATTATTCAAATCATTTGGCCATATATGCCAACTTTTACGGCGAAATCCAACATTGGCATCACAATTTGTGCATAAAATAATCACAATTCGATATTAAAAATCATTCAAAAATATTAATATTTGATTTTCGGAAATCAAATATTTTATTAATAAATATTTTTTAAAGAATAAAATATTATTAATTAATAAAATAAATAATAATAATAAAATAATTGATAACTTATCATCGAATACGCGATAGCTTATCACAAACCCAAAAATAATCTATCACACAAATAATCATAACTTTTCGAATATATCGATAACCTATCGCTAAAATTTATCGATAACTTATCAATTAAACACTGATAATCTATTACCACATCCAATAATAACTTATTATCCTCTGATAACCTATCACCAACAATTATCTAATAATTTACTGATAACCTATCACCTAATCCCACTTAACTAGTCAGTAAATTAATCTAAACTAACCTAAACAAGTTTAATGCCCTAAGTATGGGATTAGGGGTTAACATACTCATCTAACTACGGCGATTACACGAGGATGATGGTGGGGGCGTGGCTATCTGCGGTGGTTTTCGGTTCGGGCTCGGTGGGAGGCAGACGGCGATGAACGAGCGCGACAAAGGGAGCAGCTACCAGGGGCTGTTCGATGGTTGATTAGGGGCTAAGTCGGGGATGGGATGGTGGCTGGTGATGGCGTCTTGGTGGTTGAGACGGCGGTGGCAAGTGGCAGAGGTAGATGACGGCTGAACCGGCAAGAGGCACAACTCGCCTTGGTTGGAAAACAATTGGCGACAGGCTGTTCCGGGGCAGCAAAGGCAGTGCTGCATAGCCAGGGAAGAGTTAGGGTGGCGGTGGTGTGATGGTGAGGTGGAGTAACCCTCGACGGAGGCTTGTTCGGCAAGGAAAAAGGCTAGTCGCTAGCTGAAAATGAGAAGCAAAACAAGAAGCAGAAGCGAAGAGGAAGCAAAAGCAGCAGCAGCGAAGTAGAAGCAAAAGCAGAAGCAGCAGCAACAAAGTAACAGAAGCAGCAGCAGCGAAGCAGGAGCGAAAGCGGCCAAGAAAAGAAGTAGAAGTAGAAGAAAAGGAAGAAGAAGAGGAGAAGAAAGTCAATCATGAGGGCTGGTGGGGAGTTGGTGGTGTCAGTCGAAGGGGGAGTCAGCGGGGGAAGGGGGAGAGAGAGAGGAGAGAGAGAAGGGGAAAGTGGGGTCAATCATTACCCCCAAAAATCTTCCAATTTCTTTTGAAATTTTTCTTAAATTTGTCCCCCAAATTACCATTTTGTCCTCGGCCCAAGCACCTAATTATGGGCCAACTCATTCTTATTGGACCTTGGTGGTTTCCCCCTCGAACACGAGGCCCAATGGGCTTTGCTCGGTTTACTTCCATTTCTCACGTCGAATTTCTGATTTTTCGATTCTTTTCTAAAATTGAAATTTTCGATGGCCAATTTGTAAAAACCATGAGACAATGTTCTATGGTTCGATCGTGAAATCCTTAAGTATTCGATACTCAAAATTGGATCATACTTCGTGGCCGAAATCGATCAATCGCAGCTATAATGCATCTCAAACTAACGGATGGCTGTTGGAAGTAAATTCCTCGATAGCATTTCCCCTTTGCTTAGTATTCTTTTAGTGATTAGGTCAGGGTGAGATTTAGCTAATAGAGCGTTGACGAAATCACCATTTCATGAATCACCAAATTAGGTCGAATTTTCATGATATCACAATAATAGTATTAAGGATATTGCCATTATCTTCATGGCAAGGAAGCTAGAGTGTATATTGAGTATAATGGTGATGAATAAGATGATGAGAGCCCTTACCAAAAAAAAAAAAAATAATAAGATGATGAGAGCTATCAAGTAGGTGAAATAGGAGATGATATTGAACCAAGTTTTCAAGTAGGGGGTGGATCCATTTTAGATGAAGGAATATAAGAGATGCAAGAAAGGGAGGCAGGAGAAGGAGGCAAGCCATATAGTGAGTGTGTTAGAGAGAGTTTATCAAATGGGGACATGTCTTAGAGTCTCTGGTGAAAACATAGGTGATAAAAAATTGACTGTATTAGATTAGGAAGTTACCCTATCTAGAGAATCAGATGATGAGGTTTTGCAAAATGTAAATTACCTAAGTAACGATGATGATAATAAACTTGCATAGTTAAGGCAAAAGCAAAGGGAATTTCGGAAAAATAAAATTACTGCATTTGGAGAATCGCATGAATCTCAACCAATAAATAGGGATGAAGGATCTCCAATTGATGGTAATGAAACTAAGTACGAAGAAAGCGGTAATGATGATGAGAGTGATAGTTCAGAAAATGATAATAAGAATGGTGAAGTAGCCATGTGTAGAAGGAAGAGCAAGTATTCTTGTTATGATTTAAATGTTGCGAGTTCTATTTAGCTTGTTAGTATGAAATTTGATGATGCCAAAAAGTTCAAAGAAGCTAATGTCAAGTACTTAATTGCTGAATAGAGGATTGTTGAATTCAGCAAAAATACCAAGGAGTTTGTGAAAGCAAAGTGTTCACAACGAAATTATTTATGGAAGATATATAGCGTATTGAGTAGGAAGAGCGGGTCATTCCAGTTTAGGTCATTGCAGAAGGAACATAATTGTTCCATTGTATTTGACAATAAAAGGGTAATAAGTTCATGGTTGCCAAAGGACTTCTTTAACACCAAGGCGATGCCTAAGATCAAGAGTTCTCAGTTAAAGCAGTTAGTGAAGGAGCAAGTAGGGATTAATGTGTCTCAGAATCAGTGCAAAAGAGCTAAGCAAAAGGTTATGAGTACACTGATTAGTAGGTATAAGGAAGGATATACTCAAATTTGAAATTATGCTGGCGAATATAGGCTTTAAAACCCAACTAGTAGAGTATATGTAGAGGTTGTGGAGAGGCTACTGCCTCATTGTGGTAGTAAGTTTAATAGTATTTATGTTTGCTTTGATGCATATAAACGAAGATTTTTGACTAGTTGTAAAAGAGTGACAAGGTTGGATGGATTTTTGTTGAAGGGTTTATATAAGAGAAAGTTGTTGATTGCCGTTGCGAGAGTTGCCAATAACCAAATGTTTCCAATAGCTGGGGCTATTATCAAGGTAAAGAATAAGGACACTTGGTCCTAATTCCTACAAGATGTAATGAATGATCTTGAGATCGCTAATGGGAGAGGTTGGGCATTCATAAGTGACTAATAGAAGGTAATGCCATTGTCAACTGTTTGCTTTTTAATAGTAATAAAATATATTAGCTTACAAGTATTTGTTGGTTTGGATTATTGCAGGGGCTTGTTTTTACAATAGTTAAGTAAATGCCATATGCTAAACATAGAATGTGTAAGAGACACATCCATACAAACTTAGGAAAGAACTATAAAGGGAATATACTGCAGAAGTAATTTTGGCAGATAGCAAGGAGCATCAACATAACCAATTTTAGAATACACAAACATGGGTTATTTGAGTTGACAAAGGAAGGTCTTACAGCATTATTTCATATTGAACCAAAGCATTGGTGTAGGGCCTTATTCAACAAAGAATTCAAGTGCGATATCATTGACTACAATTTCAGTGAACCATTTAATAAAAGAATCTTTGAAGTCAAGTGTAAACCATTCATCAACATGTTTGAAGATATAAGTCTGTGTTTGATAGCCCAGATTTAAGTTCGGATATGATAATTTGTCATCATATTCAGTGTTTGGCAACGTTTTCTGGACCATATACATCCAGATAAATTGCCGGATATGAAATTGCCGTCACCTTCGATCATGTTGTTCATCACCACCAGCTCACGATTGTGTTCCGACGAGTGAGGTAAAAAGGGGCCTAAAGACAATTGTCATGTTGGTTTGCATAAATCATCCATTTCACCCCAGTAGCATACATCCTTCATGTTGAGCCCGACCTTTCACAAAGGACTCTCGAGCACGAATAATGGCTAGCACTCCATTAGTTTCTTGGCGACTACATTTTTGATAATCGAGTTCCACTTGCTGTGCATAAAAAATGCTACAATGGCACAGTGGGGCAGAACCTCCTCCTGTGGGCCCATCCCACGACCCACACCTTCTTTGCTATCGCCTCCCTTAGTAGCTTTCTTCGGCAATGGAATACGCCGGTACGACCCACAGGAAGTGCCTTCTGATATTCACGAGGCCGTCCCAATATTATGTGAACTTGTGTCAGTTGAGAGAAAACATTCTGCCAAGGTCAACTTACTGGAGACGTGGTCAAGGTGGTTTGAGTCTCACATACAAGAGGAGCAAAGTCAAAGATGAGATTTTCAAAGATTTCTAAAGATTTTCAAATGAAAAGGATTTTCAAATCTTATTTTAGGTTACGAATTTTCAAAGATTTTTTTTCGAACGTTTCAAATCTTATCTTAAGTTGCACCAAATATATGATAGGATATTTTTTACGATCCGAGGATATGTAAAGGATTTTAAATCCCCCTTTATCCTACCCTATCACATTCTAAATCCGAATGACTAGACACAGCCTAAGAGTTTTGTTCATGATAGGCTGCAAAGACAGAGAGATAAGGCTGTAAAGTGGACTAAAGAGTGGTTGCGAAGAGATTGGATGAAAATATGACTATTAGTAGATTTTGTCATCCTATTTGGAGTGAAGAGGATGGATATGACATAATTCATAATGCTAATAAGTATGTTGTCCAACTGGAGAAGAGAAAATGTTCATGTCGAGGCTGGCAACTAATTGAAACTTTTGGCGTGTGCTCGTCACTAACTAAGTTACGAGATTCAGTGATCAATTGCCAATTATTTTACTTAAGAGATTCATTTTTGTGGAACAAGTGCTTACATTACTTTACAGGAGCTTTGTTTTTTTTTTTTTTGTAAAGGTAAATGTGTATATAACTTTTTATAATACCAAGTACAAACTAAGCACAAACCAAAACTCGACCCTAAAGAGACAAAAGCTGTCTAGTAGGGGTCAAGCCAGGTCCAGCGAAACTATACAAAAAACAACGAAGCTAAAAAGGACAATAGGACCGAATTTAAGGAAACAACCGATCTACTTCGAAGATAGAAGATGGGAGCGCCCATTTCCTTTGGAAGATTCGGTTTCTAGGAGAATCATGGATCCGCCCCAATGAGAAGACTTTGTCTTTCACAACTTTAAGGAGGTGCTTGCGAATGCCCAGGAGATAGATGCTCTTGTTTCTAAATAAGGCATTGTTCCTTTCAGTCCATATAACATGGACTAAAGCTCCAAGGGAAAACCTGGAAATGCAGTTGGAGAAGGAGGAACCGCCACAGACTTTCATGGCCCATAGGATGTGGTCTCGCCAGGGGCGGTTGCGCCATGGAAGGTTGCATTTGGTAGCCCAAAAAGAAGTCAATCTTTTAGTGGAGGGGCATTCAAAGAATAGATGATTATCGAGTCCGGAGTAGAGCCGCAAAAGGCACACAAAGCGGAATCAAGCCTACAGTTTTGAAGGAGAAGAACCTACGTAGGGAGTCGGTTGAGAGTGACTAACCACAAGAGGAAGGCACACAAAGAGTCTATTTTCTATATTTAGCTTTATTTTGTAATATTTTAGGCTTTGCTCTACTTCGATTTGCTCTGTTATGGAGTATGTACTTTTCATATTCTTTTTTAATCATGAATGCAATTTTCTTTCTACAAAAAAAATAAGATTGCGATCATTTCAAAAGAAACTAGGCTATCGCAAAGAACTTTTGTAGCTATGGTCTAGTTTCTTTGTCCTAATTGCCAATCAAGCGAAATTATTTTAATTGTGATCTATTCATCGTGCTGAACCAACTAAAATGGCAACTTCATGAATAAATTTGTCAAATTTTATCATTGTCCCCCAATTCCTCCCTTACAATGGTTGGCATAGTAAAGGAGTTCATCAGGGGATTTCAATTTAGAAGTTGGAAATACTTATTCAAATTTTACTAACTGGATGCAAACCATTTTGGTCAAAGCTACGTGTGCAGGGCAAATGTCTGGACTTCATTGGCTATGAAGCTTGTAGAGTGTCCTATGGACAGGTCAAAGTCTTGGATCTAATCAGTTCATGGGGCTGGCACAGTTTTCAATGGACCTCCATATTATCTAGCCTTCTATGGTTATACCCTAGTGCGTGGACCCTCGAGTGTGCAAACATCCTTCCTTGGTCGTGAAATTGTGACGTCCCAGGATGCGTCACCTACCCATTCCTTTTATCTTTTAGTAAAACACAAGCGGAAGCACAACATCTCCAAACAAAAACAACAAGGATAGTAGGGAAAATATACAACATTTTTATATATATACATTATTAGCAGTACATCAGGGAATAATATATTACAAGTCCGTCACGCAGAACTTCCCGATTACAACCACAAAAGGTAAGGAGTCAACCTAACTCCTCTATCTATGAGAACAACCTCAAAAGGTGTTCCCCCTCAAAACAGCTGGTTCCCATAGAACACAATGTATACTCATACCTGAGTACCTGAAAAATGGTTAACAATAATGAGCGAGATAAATCTCAGTAAGTTAACGACTTAAACCTCGGTTAGGAAGTCAACTTGCCTCGAGCGCACCTAAACACGTAGCTACACATCAACGGCAGATCAATAGCAAAGCAACCCCTGCTTTGCCCTAACTATAAGCATGAGCAGGCTACCCAGCCTAGCATAAATAAACGTGCCATTAAACAATTGTAGGCATTCTTACCTTACCTTGGCACACACGCTCTGCACGTTATAAATCATCATGTGTAATCATAATGCAACAAGCATATGATACAATCAGAACACGCTAAGCGATTCTCATGCACAAGGCATCTACACGAGTTTTGATTATAAGGTGAAACCGTTTTGGCCCATCCCATACCGTGCCTCACAATTTCATCCCATAATCAGGTGCAATGCATCCACACTGCTTCACTCGTGTTCCGATTACTATGACCTCAAAGGACCACGGCACAACCTGCATTACTCGCATCAGGTTGGTGATCTTACGGCATAACCAGACATCTATCATGGCCGCTCAAGGCACGCTTGTCCTCGCATGGGGGTCTTTTGGCTTAACCGGGTATCTATCACAACCACTCAGGGCACGCCCGAAATCCATCGGGAGTCTCATCACGGCCATTCAAGGCACGCCCACAATCAGGCGAGGGTTTCATCATGGCCATTCAAGGCACACCTGCACTCATATGAGGGTATCAAATTTTCATTATATGATCATGCAAGCATCTAAATCACTCAAGCTAATTTCATTTCTCCTCATTTAACCAATGCAGACGTGGTTGTGCTTAGACATCAAAATACTACAACTTTCATGCCTAAAAATGCAGCAATAAATTCACACATGATCGCATACACACAATTAAACCGTCAAACTTTGCATACTTCCTCTTTTAAACATCCTTGCCCTATTTAACTTATAAAACTTGACATATAAACCCGATACCTTGGGGTTTACTACTTATATGTCCACAAAAACCCTTTTAAAAACTAAATAACAAGGTTTCACATAGGGCTATTCTTATTAAAGGCAAAGCAAGCATTAAACATCATAAAACGAGCATAATTCAATACTTAACTCAAGCATAAAACACCCATATAAAATCCACTTATCGCCCTAATTGCGATAACTTATCATCCAAATATTGATAGCTTATTGCCTCCTGGTGATAGCTTATCATTAAATTAATCAATAGCTTATCACCTAATTGGCGATAGCTTATCACTCAAATAACGATAGCTTATCGTCCTTTTGCCGATAGCTTATCATCCTTTTGTCGATGGCTTATCTTTGTTTTAGGATGGCTTATCATCATTTCCTTGATAGTCTATTGCCTATTTGGCGACATCTTATCACCAAAACCTCGATAACTTATTGCCTATTTGGCAATAGCTTATCACTTAACTTTTCGTTAACCTATCGCTAGTTGATAACCTATCAACTAATTAATCACTAATCACCTAATTAACTTAATATAAATTAATCCTAATCAAGTTTAACATACTAATCAAGGGATTAGATTGTCAACTCACCCGTTAATGATTCCAACGACACATGCTTGACGGCGGTGGTGAGGGCTACAAGTGGCTCGGTTCGGAAATGACACGGGGTGGCGACGATGGCTGGATAGCAGATTTTACGGGGCTGGTTTGGGCTTGCGGTGAAGGCAAATCGGCAACAGAAGCGGCTTAGACAGACGGCGCAAGGCAAAGGGCGGTCACAGCACTCGGCGATGGCGCCACAGTAGCAAAACAGCAGCCAAGGGAGGGCGGTTTTGCTGATAGCCGAAGGACGGAGAGAGAGAGAGAGAGAGAGAGAGAGAGAGAGAGAGAGAGAGAGAGAGAGAGAGAGAGAGAGAAGTTGAGCTTGTTTTGCAAGCTTTTCCCAACTTCTCCTTCAAGTTTCATTGCAAGCTTCAAGCAAACTTCCCAAGCAAGCTTTCACAAACATCCAAGGGCAAGAATGAAATAAAGACAAGATTAGAGGGGTATTTTGGTAATTTCAGCCCCTAACACTATTCACAACACTATTCATAAGCACTATTCACATGGGCTTCGTCTTGATCGGGCCCAATTTGAAGAGAAATGAGCTTGAATTGGTTAATGGGCTCTCTTTGGGCCCATTGGACTTTGGCCTTGGGCGTGAGACCCATCTCGGCCCACTTGGGCGACCCACTCGTGGGCTTCCATTCTCAGCCCAATAATTTCTTTGTCTAAAGTTTCGGGGCCCAAAATTATTCCCAGGGGTCTACCTCGACTAACCTGGAAAGAAAAGTTTCTAAACTGTCCTTAATCGAAAACCTATAATCGGACTAAGGCTCGAGGCTAAACTTCAATGGGAAGTGCTCCTAATACGGCCTATTCGAGTCATGCAGCCTCTTGGGTGTCGCTAGCGTGACTTATGGTTGATTCGTCAATCAATCCATATTCGAGTCTCGTCAATCCATGGATCATTCTCAGTTGTCATGTAATCGTGCAGAATTGACTTATTTACCCAGGGCATGTGGTCTTATGAAATTAGCTTAGGATCGTTCGAGTTTAGCATAATGATCGTGCGGAATCACCCGCAATCTGACTCTATATACTTCCGTCGAATCCATTCCTAACTTTTCACTGATTGACCTATGACGTCATAGGGTCGTCCCGCATCGATCCTTATGGTCGAGCTATTTTCCATGGTCGAGTACTCTAGTGGAGCGCATTTCCCGACCCTCAATTGCCCTTCCTAATCAAATAGTTGACCCATGCACGATTCATAAATCGACTCATGGTCTGACCTTGCTATTAGTACATTGACAGTTTAAGCCATTTCTCTTGCCAAAATAGGGTCCGAATCGAGGATGTCTCACCTAGATTATGAAAAAACAAAATTTAGTTATGGAGTTTAACCTTTCTTATCAATTGTGGACTTTTTAATGGCAATTGAGTTTTATCAAAACATGATTTTTTTAGGTTGTACTAATTCGATCGTGAGCTTATATCCTAACATTTATTCAAGGAGACTATTTGTAAATAAAGCCTAGTTAAACTCGGTGTTCAAGTGATGTTGGAATGGTACGATAAGACCTCCTTCCGTGCAAATTGAGATTGAAACTGGATGGCATGGAATAAGGCATGTGAATTGAAGAACATAGAGCCACAACTACACGAAATAAGCCTAGGGAAAAAAGGATTCTATGATTTGGCTCTAATACCGTATTAAAATGTCCAACCAAAAAAATATAAGTTATTAAGTAGAGGAAATTCACATGAATAAAGTCCAATCAAATTTAGCAGTCAAACGACTTAGGATAATACTTTAACATTTTAAATCATTTATCTAAAACATAACGAGCACAAACAACCTTCGATGACCCTCGTGGAAGTATGAGCCATGCAACACAACGTGCAAATTATTTTGATGTAAAAATTCATTGGTTTGCTGTAAAAGACAATAATTAGGGCACGAACGACAATGCCAAGAGGTAAAACGCCATTAGGCTTTCCCCCAACGAAATACACAAAGAGACAGGCAATGCAACTTCAATTATAGATTGAAGTTGTGACGTCAATTTTATATTATAATTAAGCCAAGGATCCTTGGATGATCCTTTGAAATTGATTACCACAAGTTTGTGCTCCTACCTTGTTTGTGATCTCCGATAAGCGATGAAGGAGAATTGGCCAAAGCAATGGAGTTCTGGCAACAATCAAGGAAGCCTCCGACTTCAATTGGCTCAAGGATACGTCAGCAAGGTCAGTCACACGATGAAATCAGCGGAGGAAAGCTAGAATTCAGCGGGCAATTGACCGGAGGTTTGCCGGAATAAAGATGCCACGAGAGAGAGATTTTTTTAGAGAGAATATTCTGAAAATTTTGTGTGTGTGAGTTATGAGAGGAGGTGGTCGGCCATGCGTAGAAAGAGAGAGAAATTTGGGGGGAATTTTTGAAAATGAGCTAATCTTAACTCTACACCTTATCCCATGATCTAATGACCCTAATTCAATCCTTTTTAGTGTACATAGATGGGTAATATGGCACTATTGTCGCGACCCTAAAAAAATCTTCGTGTCAATTTCTCGGGCTAATGGATTATTAAGACTAATCTTTACTCGGGCCCTCCCAAGCCCTACCAATTCGCAACTTAGGGTTTAAATCTTTAACATGCAAATGTTTTCATGCTTGGAGTTGCCACTAATCAATTTATGGTAGGTCGATTAGAAACCTAAATAAAATATAGGGAGATATGTTTTATTCCTACGAACCAGAGATTCTAAGCCCGGGGACTTGATTACGCTAGATCTAGTCTAACGCCCTTTCGGTACCTTTTCTTTTCAAAAATATTTTGGCAGGCAGTTTAGATCCATTTTAGCTTAGTCACTAACATGTGAGGTTTTCATGCGGGTGCGCAAACCATCAATTTAACACCCAGGAAAGCATTAAATAAATTGCAAGCTTAGGAGAGCAACTTACCTGAATGCCACGCTAGCATCTGCATTGTTAATGAAAAATCATACAGACAATCCTAATATGATTTCTAATTAACACGCAATTCACTCAATCTCTTTTTTTTGTATTTTCACTTATTTAAATGAAATCTAGTCTACATGCAATGACGTGCAAATATGACATGCGAAATAATGCAACCTAGCATGCATACTATATGTCGTGCAACGACGTGTCCTAATTCTAATGACGGATGCAATGACATATTTTTGGTATTTTCTGATGAATAAAATTCAGAATTAAAAATATGCCTAAATTAACATGCAATCTATGATGACTTAATCTACCCTAGAATGACTTATTTTTGGGATTTTTGTATAAAATTTGGAATAATAAAATAACGTGAATAATTCATTAGGATTAAAATAATACCTAATTTAAACTAGAAAACATGCCACCTTAAATCCTAATTTAAATTAAATACTTATCTCATCCTATGGAATATATTCAAAAATCCTAGACATGCAAAATTATAATTTAAATCTAACTAACATTTTTGAATTTTTCTGTTTTATTTGAAAAGGAAAGAAATCAAATAAGCATGGATAGCAACCACATTCAAATCAACCACGCGATCCGCCAAATTCGTTTCAAACTCGGATTAGGTACAGAAATCGAACTATCGGTCATATCTATCGGGTTATAGATATCGACGGAAAGTCGATTATTCAAAATTGGAAAGCTAATGAAATCCATTATCGTATCCAAATAGTTATGGATAGGATAATGATTTCCCGTATCGCCGCGTATCGGACCTTAGGGTTAAGGTCAGACAGTCGTCCAGATACGTTGTTAAATTAGGAAAGTTTTCCTAAATTGAATATTCTCGAATATTACGGATATATAGAACATTATCCTAAGATATCTAAATATCCATACGATAATCACGAAATATTCAAGTATGCAAATTGGGAAACTAAATATTTGAAAAGAATATTCATAATATATCCACTTACCTAATTTGAAAATATTTCCAAATTTCGAATTGGGTCGGGATCGGCTTGCGGATCGGGATCGGGATGACCGGCGACAACGACGGCGAGGCACGGCACCGGCGACGGCTGCGTCGTCACGGCGGGGGGAGGCTGAGACGCTGCGGACAGCAGCGCACAGCTGCTTCGCCGGCTACGGTGCGGCTACTTCAGACACGGTAAGGCGGTGGGGCTGTTTGTGGCGTGCGCAGCGAACTGGATGACACTGCTTTGGATCAATCGGGGACTTCAACGTAGACAACGGCGATGGGAACGTAGCATGGGAAGAGGAATCAGCAACAGCAGCGTTAGCTTCTCTTCAGGGTTGCTGAAGACGTGGACTTCATCTGCTGCATGGGGAGATCTTCACGTCTCGGTGGAGGAGCGGGAGTCCACAAGGCTGAGTCTTCAGCTGAATATTCTCGGTTGACTATGCAGGGGCAGCTCCTACGTTGACTCGGGAAGGCGTTTGGACGGCTTGCTGCAGGCACGAAGAAGCAGCGACGGCAACAACAGCTTCTAGCGTTGTCTTCTCGGGTCAGCGAATAGCAAAGGAGTCTTCACGTACAATCCCTTGCCTTGGCGTCTTCTGCGTGGGGGTCGCCGATCGTGGGACCGCTTCAAGGCCGTGGCCTCGGGGACATCAAGAAGAAGCAACACCAACAGCGACAGTGTTGGTTCGTTGGCATGATGTGGCGTGCACGGGCGATGGCACAGCGGCTGAAAGGGCGGAGGGTGTTCGGCGCAGGGACGGTGCGCACGGCGGCAGTGATGTAGCGACGCCTCGGCTTCCTTCTCTCTCTCTCACGTGTTCTCTCCCTGAAAATTTTTCTGACTTGCAATTGTGACCTCCTCCCAAATTTCTGACCTAATGTCGTTTATATAATGCTAATTTTAGGTCAATTAGGTGGGCTTTCTAATCCTAGTGGGCTTAGGCTTGGGCTTAGGTCTAATTAAATGGGCTAAATTAAATTGGGCTGAATTAAGCTTATTACATAATGGGCTGCATTAAACCCAAATTAAAACGACCGAGCCCGTCTGACTTGAAATTCCCGGCCCTTGCATTCCCGAGTGAAACGAGTATGATTCGATGAAAATTAAGCTCATTCGCCATTGCCAATTCTATGCAAAAAATGCGATTAAATTAAAATGAACATAAACTATATGTTATGCAATTTAAATATTTTTGTTTAGGAGTTAAAAATTAATCCCTAATTTTTTATGCAAATTACACTAAATGTTCGGTAAAATTTAGGTGTCAACAGCTGCCCCTCTTTGAAGGTGAGCTCGCAGAGGTTGCATTCAAAGATTAAATGATACCTAAATTTTAACCATGCAAATGTAATGAATGTTGTTTTTGTCGGGATTATGAGTCCCATTTTCGAATGCAATAAGAAATGATGCATGCCGACGTGAATAGAAAACATACCTGGAATTACTTACCTGACAGAAGTGAGATAATGCAATTCGAGGCATAACTCTGACTTGTATGTTGTTTTAGCAAATGTCTGGGCTAAGTCCCATAGGTTTTGCCTGATACACTCTGATGAACTTCGGCGATCTGCAATTAAGTCAAAACACACGAAGAAAAACTCAAGGCATCTAGTTATCATCTGAAGTACCTGAGAAAAAGATTCAACGAAATAGAGTCCATTCTGACCTTAACGAAATATCCATACCTTCCTCATGGGTACTCGTTAAAGTTTAGCCGTCACACCTAGATATCGTCATAGGTATTTAATGGGGGAGTTTGTCCAATTCGTATAGATGTTCCGACCTTTACAAGATACTTATACCTTCCTCATAGGTACTTGTAAAGATTTGACCGCTGCGCCTATACCTTCCTCATAGGCACGACACGGGGGAACTCTTTGAAAGATTGGAAATGTTCCGACCTTTACGAGATACCTATACCTTCCTCATAGGTACTCGCAAAGATTTGGCCGCTGCACCTATACCTTCCTCATAAGTACAATACGGGGGAACTTTCCGAGATTAAGAGAATATTCCGACCTTTTCGAAATACCTATACCTTCCTCATAGGTATTCGCAAAGATTTGGCCGCTACGCCTATACCTTCCTCATAGGTGAGTAGCGGGGGAATACCTGGGATTAGAGAAAAATTTCGACCTTTACAAGATACCTATACCTTCCTCATAGATACTTGTAACGATTTGGCCGTGGCACCTATACCTTCCTCATAGATGTCTCACGGGAGAATCTTCTCGAAATTGTATGAAAATCTGATTTTGGCGAACAGCGGGGCTAGCCCGAATGTTCGAGAGCTCCTTGACAGAGTACCTGGACATCTTCAGGGGTACCTGAAAAGGCTTGATCAATAGATTCCTGAACATCATCAAAGGTATCTAGAGATTGCAACAAACCGATTCAATGGGAGACCTGACGATTGCTCGAACAGGTTAGGGATATAGAGATATACTTACCTGGCGATATCTCTGACTCTTGAGGTGGTGTCTCCTGCTAGACACGACTTTAAACGAAATGTAATATGCATTCTCACACTTATACATGTGCACTATGAATTCAACTGGTTTTTCATGCACGATGGTTTTGTCAAATCGGCATTGCAAACCCTGCTGGGGAAAAATCGTGACAAGACAATCCGAACTCACAAGCGGGTGTCTTGAAAATGTCGAATGAGGAACTTTCGATCCGAGAGGGCTTTTCTCTCATTCTCATTGAAAAAGGCTGATTTGTTGAGAATCACTCCATCTCACCATCATTATGTCGACAAGGGTCTGAGTATTCTCGCAAACAGTACGATCTTTAGCAATCCAAGAGGTCTTTGCTAGGACCGTAACATGGGCTTGGTCAATGGCTTAGCAAAGGGGACTCTTCGAGTCGAGGCTACTGAAAGAAAATACTCTGGAATTATCTCCGGGTTTACAAGTCAAGAACCCTGCAAAATGAAATAGAAATGGACTTGCTCGCACTTCTTCGAGCTAAGCTTGTAAACATTTGAAACTCTACGTTAGTTCAAATGCCCTAATCTGAAGAGACTTTGTAAGGGACGTAACGTAGGATAGGCTCATGGGTTGAGAAATGAATGGATCATTCAGGCTCAAAATGTATATGATTGGAGTGAATAAGTTGGTGATCATCTCGGCATTGTCACCGGTCTTCTTCTTCACCAGAGATTTTCTTCTCGGTAAATGTCCCATTGGCTTCGAGAGTTCATCACTTGATTCTTTTGAGACTACTCGACTGGGGATTCTTATATGTCACATCTTGACATTTTTTCATTGGGCATGGCCTTGCTTTTACCAGGCGCACTGCTTTTTCTTGCCCCTTTTTTTTTTGGACACATGCTTACAATGTAACACTAATCAGCTATATCTGACTGATTGACTCACTGTTTGAACTCAGAAGCTTCTCGTCTTCAATTGACACTTCGAATATGCTGCTTGAACAATGATGACTTTTGCCTTGCCCCAGTGTGGGGGATGATCACCAACTAGGTTTATATGAAATGAATTTGCAGGCTCAATTGGGTTTAGCAAAGGGTAAAATGTGTATAGGATAGAGAAAAAAATGCTCTTTATCATCCTAAGGCACTTGAACTTTCGCATGAATTCATCTAAAAAAGCAACACTTGAAGATTGATGCAAGTGAGAGCAAGAAAATTTCTACACATTTTTCACCATATGACACTGATTTACCTCCAGTTTGCCCCAATGTGGGGTGGTTCTTGACAGGGGTAATTTGAATGAATTTCTTTAAACATTTAGGCTCAAAGAGGTGAAACAAGAGATAACCTGTATTGTTTGGGATAGAGAAATGAAATGCCTCTTGTTACTTCGGTCGCCGTACCTTTTGCCAGAGAACTCTTTACCTTGCAAACATGAAATTTTTCAACTCACTGGGGATTAATAGATGGGACTGTGTATAGGATAAGGCTTGCCTTTCATCATCCCGATGTACCTCATTCGACACACTCAATTCATTTCACATGAGTTATCGGGTTGTCTAAATTGACCTCCCCTTTTGAAATCAATGATGTCGATTGACAAAATCACCATGCAGAATTTAAAGCCAGTGCAAACATCTTGACTTGAAAGTGATTGAAACCATTTATTGATCAGTGAAATGTTTGCAATTTAGAACATAAAACTGAACACTGGAAAACTTTTGCTGCAAAATGTCAGGTTTTATCAAGGATAATACATCTTTACAGTATCAGAATTAACAGGATTGGAGAACTCATGACCATCCATCTCTGCAAGAATCAGGGCACCTCCAGGAAGCACCTTTTTAACCACATATGGACAGATGTAGTTTGGGGCAAATTTACCTTCGGGAACAGGGAAGATTGGCAGCACCTTCGGGAAGGGTTGCCCCTATTTTGATCACCTTAGGTTCTCCAGAGTCACTCAGATTGACGGTGATAGTTTGATCTACCGTCAGGACTTTAGGTCTTTCATGATGCTCTAGGTCGCGGTGAAGGTCCGAGGAATCGTCGAGTTCGTTGGTATCATCGAGATCAGGCTCGGCGGCGCATAATTCATCGGATTGGACTGTTCCCGTACCCTCACGTGTCACAAGATTGCCCCTGAAACATAAAGCAATGGATTCAGAAGGACAAACATGGGTAAACATTACATTTTTTTTTTGTAATTTTCTAGTTTTTCTTCACTCTGTTTTTTTTTTAAAATTTTTTTCGAAAAAGGTTTAACATGAGGAAGCATGAGGAAGCCCAGGCCTCAGAATTCTCCTTGGACTATATTTTCTTTTATCGGTTGAATATCATCACTGGGCTGGTTTGATGTACCTCAACATGCTCTCAAAAACTGAAAATAACTTGTAATTTCATTGATCATTTGAAAATGAATTACATTTATTGAATGGAAATTGTGACAATCAAATCCTAGAAATGAAAATGGAAAGCAGCACCCGAAACGGGGCAAGTCCTAGAAAGCAATAAAAATTCCCACGCAGGGGAGTGTGCGAAAAAGTAAAAATTTGTTACTCTTGTGGGCCAGTGCCCATTCCCTCTAACAGTCCTTCTTCGATAGCTCCAATGAAGACATCATCGAATAGGGCAGTGATTCCCTCTATTGCGTCATCAGAGTCTTCTGTCATTGGAGGTGTTGGATCATCCATACCTCCCTATCCGTCAGGGACAATGTCACGAGGATCAACAAAGAAACTCGAGGGTGCTGAATACTTCACATAATAGTCGAACTTGCTGCTCGGCTGCCCCAGAGTGTCAATCACCTCTTTCTCTTCATCAGCTTTAAGCGTGCTCTCTACGATCTCTTCATCATTGGACGCGTCTTCGAGCGGAGGCATATCTTCAGGCAAAGGATCGAGCTTGTCCTTCTCGGCGCTCAACGTAGCGAACTCCTCGTCCCAATTAATGACGACATCGGAGATAGAAGAAACGATGCCGGTGTGGTCAGCATAAACGATCAACCCAGCTTCTACCATTCTTGAGATTCTTTCTCTCATGATAGCCAGGGAAATGGCCTCATCACTTGGATAGTAACCAGCCTTCACCAGCTCGCCGTAGACATCGGTGGTGTACACCCTGACATTCTTGACTCGACCAGTGTCGAAGCTTAATATGGCATTCACATTGCCTGCGTGATCCGGGAGCGGGTTACTTTGAACGTTCGGCTTAGCGGGCTGGAATGAGAAAGCCTTAGTGTCCAGGAGGTTCTGAATTCGTTGCTTGAGGGCGTAGCAATCGTCGGTTGAGTGCCCCAGTTCGCCCATGTGATAATCGCATTTCTTCAACGGGTCATAGTTATAGAACTGCTCAAGATTGGGCTGCTTTGGCTCAGTAGTAAGCAAGCCTTTCTTCCGGAGCACAGCCAATACTTGAGACAGCGATCCGGGAAGGGGGGTGAATTGCCTCTTGTTGTTTCTCCTCTGAAAAGGTTGACGACCCGGGGTTTGGTGCTGAGCTCCTGCTACTTGAATTGCCGGGGCAGGATTAACATTTCGCCGGCTCGATTGGGTATAAGTTACATTCATTTCAGCTGCCGGTTCTTTCTTCTTCATTATACCAAATCTTCTGGTCGAGGGAGACGGCTCGACAAACCATCCATCTTTCAGCCCTATCTCAATCTGTTCACCTATGGGGATGAGCTGGTTGAAGTTGTCAGCCGGGATGGCTACCATTCGATTACGGTACTCGAACGGGAGAGTTTTGACGAACACCCTCTTCAGCTCACTGTCAATAGGTTCCGAGACGACCTGAGCAGCTAGATTCCTCCATCTGATAGCATAGTCTTTGAAAGACTCGGTCTTCTTCATTTGAGCACGCTCGAGATCATCACGGGTAGGAGTGATGTCCGTTATGAATCGGTATTATTTTAGGAACGCCTCACTGGTCTCCTTCCAGGTTTTGAGGCTATTTATCTTCTTCATGAGGTACCAGTTCAAGGCAGGGCCGGTCAAGCTCACTTGGAATGCATAGATCATTAGAAGCTCGTTATCGACGTACGAGGTCATTTGTACGTGGTACAACTGCAGGTGGGCCTTCGGGCACGTGGTGCCATTGTATTTGTCGAAGTCGGGCATCTTGAACTTCTTCGGGATCTTGATCTGTGAGTACAGGGACAGATCGATCGAGGGCGAATCCTGGGAACCCTCCAGCTGTTTAATTCTCTCTTCGAGTTTGTTGACTCATTCATCAGGCTTGGGTTTGTTGACGACAATCTGGACGGGGTCATCTTCTAACTCAGGCATGTCATCATCTTCCTCGACGTTAACATTCTTTCCACCTGTATGCTTCGGGACCGATACTTCAGGGGGTGCTGGAACAGGGATCGACCGAAGAGCCTTGATCTCAGCGGTCATTTGTTGCATTGCGACGGCAAGTTACCTGATCTGGTCTTCCATACCGACAACACGTTCCTGCAACTCAGTTTGATCGGCCATTCTAGCTCTTGACTGTGTGCGAATAGGCGATCATGATCGGTTCGTAGTTACCTAATTCAAAAAATAGAGCACTGGTAAGTATGAGTCCTCAAAACGATCGGTTCATGACTCAATCTAATCATCTCTTTTATTCCTTTTTTTCACGACATTTTTCATTACTCCATGTATTTGTGAAAATGATGGCAAATTTCTTAGGAAATAATGAATTATGACAGACCCAGGAAAATAATGATAAGAATTGAAAGTAATTTTTTTTTCAAAGCTTTATCTTCTTCTTTTTTCCCTTTGAAAAAAAAATTCGATGATTTTTACTTTTAAAGATTACGATTGACCTAGACCTATCATGGACCGACCAAATGTACGAAAAAGTAAGTAAATTGCAAGATAAATGTTCAGAAGACTTACTTCACCGGGTAGGATTATGGCAATCACATAGACATGCGCATGAAATGTGAGGCTCGATTTCTACCTAGACTCTGGCTTGCAAAATGGAGACGCGAGGATTACCGAGCTAAACCAGTCACGGTGGTGGTTAGGCTAGGATTCCCCTGACTCCGGCTTAGTCAAAGAGCCGACCCGGATTGAGTGGGATACAACCGTGGTGGGTACTCAATGACACCATGAAAGAACATTTCGGGATCGAGGAGGGCGACCCGTACCACATGCTTTTGGTCGGGGTATCTACTATCTCAGTACCATCCTAAACCTGTGCCGCCCAGGTCCGGCAGCGGGTAGTGTGTGCGGTGTAGTGAAAATGTAAGGCATGCACAACAGGTTATATTAAACAGTGCTTCGTACATAAATTAAACCATACATCCGACCACCTCCCTGCAAAACAAGGGTTAACAATCACGCCTCCCCTTATACCTCCCATACTGCAAAAATATTTAACACCTTAAAATGTTAGGGACTGTCGCGACCCTAAAAAAATCTAAAGTCAATTTTCCGGGCTAATGGATTATTAAGTCTGAACTTAATTCGGACCCTCCCAAGCCCTACCAAATCGCAACTTAGGGTTTAAGTTCTTTAACATGCAAATGTCTTCATGCTTGGAGTCGCCACTAATCATTTTACGGTAGGCTGATTAGAAACCTAAATAAAACATAGGGAGGTATGTTTTATTCCTACGAACCAGAGATTCTAAGCCCGGGGACTTGATTACGCTAGATCTAGTCTAACGCCCTTTCGGTACCTTTTCTTTTCAAAAATATTTTGGCAAGCAGTTTGGATCAATTTTAGCTTATGTCACTAACATGTGAGGTTTTCATGCGAGTGCGCAAACCACCAATTTAACACCCAATAATCAAAGCATTAAATAGATTGCAAGCTTAGGAGGACAACTTACCTCGAATCCAGCAAGCATCTGCATTGTTAGCTAGAAAATCACATCAAACACCCTAATATGATTTCTAGTTAACAATCAATCACTCAATTTTTCTTTTTTTGGATTTTCACTTTATTTAAATGAAATCTAGTCTACATGCAATGACGTGCAAATATGACATACGAAATAATGCAACCTAGCATGCATACTATATGTCGTGCGACGACGTGACTTAATTCTAATGACGTGCAATGATGTATTTTTGGTATTTTCTTTATGAAATTCGGAATTAATGAAAATGCCTAAATTAACATGCAAGCTAACGACTTCTATTTTTGGTATTTTCTGTTAAAATTCGGAATAATAAAAATACCTAAAATAACATGCAATATATGATGACTTAATCTACCCTAGAATGATGTCTTTTTGGGATTTTTGACTAAAATTCAGAATAATAAATAACGTGAATAATCCGTTAGGATTTGAAATAATACCTAATTTAAATTAGGAAACATGCCACGTTAAGTCCTAATTTAAATTAGATATTTATCTTATCCTTCGGGATATATTCAAAACCTAAACATGCAAAAATTCTAATTCAAATCCTAACTAATATTTTTTGAATTTTTTGTTTTATTTGAAAAGGAAAGAAAACAATTTAAACATGGATAGCAATCGATTCAAATCAACCACGCGATCCGCCAAATTCGTTTCAAACTCAGATTAGGCACAAAAATCAAATTATCGGTCATATTTAAGGGGTTATAGATATTAACGGATAACCGATTATTCAAATTTGGAAAGCGAATCAAAATCATTATCATATTCAAGTGGTTATGAATAGGATAATGATTTTCCGTACCGCCGTGTATCGGACTTTAGGGTTAAAGTCGGATAGACGTCCCGATACGTTGCTAAATTAGAAAAGTTTCCTAATTTTGAATATCTCAAAATATTGCGGATATCTAGAATAATATCTAAAAATATCTAATTATGCACGAGATATTCATGCAATATTCCAGACATCCAAACTAGGAAATTAAATATTTGAAGAATATGTTCAGAATATACCCCGGATAATCATCTTACCTAATTTAGATAACTTCCAAATTTGAATTGGCTCGGGATCGGGCTCGGATCGGGATCGGACAACGGCGACGGCGACGCGGCGTCGACACAGTGGATTACGGCTTGCCGGCAAGGCTCACGGCACCAGCGGGGAACGGCGGCACGGCAAGGACTGTTCTGGCGTCAAGACAACAAGGCGGACGGCGACACCGGCGGGGTGCTCGGCGAGGCTCCGAAGGGCGTGGACAGCGGCAACAAAGCTGTCCGGTGGCTGTTCGGTGGGGCTCCGGCGTGCGATGAACAGCGACGGTGGCGAGGCTGTTCCGGTGGGATTAGCGGTGTTCCGGCTTGGGCGTCTTGACACAAGCAGGAACCGATTTCTTCAATTCTTGATCGCTGGATTCTGAATGGTCGTTCTCTTCAAGGCTTCTCGGTTCAAGGGAGCGGAAGCAATCTTCGTTGACGTCAAGTGAAGCTCAGCGCAGCAGGTCTTCGTCGGCTTGTTCTGGATCTCGTGGACGTTCTCTGGTTGGAGCTGGTCTTCGTAGACGTTGTTGTGGTGGTGCAGGCGTGAAGGAGGAGAAGCAATCAGCCAAGTGGGCAGCGTTGTCAGAAGGCTGGTGCAAGCAAGGACCTCCGAGGCCGGACGTTTCTGATTGGAGCTGGTCTTCGGTGAAGCAGGATGGAGCAATCGTTGAAAGAGTCAACTTCTTGGACTCATTGGTTCAGCGATGAAGGCTAGCTAGAAGTGCTGTTGATTGGTCCAACGAAGAGGCTTTCATGCACGCTGCATGGTGAGATCATCGGGGCTTCACCTGGGACGAATCATCAACTGGCAAGGACGTCACGGTCAGGGAGGAGCAGCAGCTGAGTCGGTTCAGCAGCGGGGATGAACACTGCAAAGCAGCGTCAACACCAAAGGTAGCAACGCATCAGGCGAGGTCGGATCAGTCGGCTCATCGAGGCAGCGAGCTCGGCAGCTGGGTGACTTCGCCGGCAAGGGACGCACGCCGCGACAGTGGTGGTGGGCGTGCCGGTGGTGACAGAGTGCCGGCGGTGACGGCGTACCGGTGGTGACGACGTGCCGAGCTTCCTTCTCTCTCTCTTTCTCTCCTCTAATTTTTTCTGATCTCAAAATTGTGACGTCTCCTCCTCTAATTTTTGACCTAATACATGCTTATATAGACTAACCCTAGGTCAATTAGGTGGGCTCTAGAGTCCTAATGGGCTTAGGTCTGATTAACATTAAATGGGTTGAATTAAATTGGGCTGAATTAAGCTCATTAGATAATGGGCTAAATTAAGCTCAAATTAAAACGACCGAGCCCGTGCGACGTGAAATTCCCGGCCCTTACATTCTCAAGTGAACCGAGCTTGATTTAATGAAAATTAAGCACGTTCGCCATTGCCGTTTTAATGCAAAATGCAATTAAAATAAAACGAACCTAAACTATATGCTATGCAATTTTAGTATTTTTGTTTAGGAGTTAAAAATTAATCCCTAATTTTCTATGCAGATTAAACTAAATGTTCGGTAAAATTTAGGTGTCAACAGGGACGTACCTGGGATCCTCGCTGCCAAACAAAAATATTTTTCAAAAGAAAAATTGGCCTAAGTCCACTAAGAGTTTTAACTCAACTCCCCAGCGGAGTCTCCAAGCTGTCGCGACCCTAAAAAAATCTTCGTGTCAATTTCTCGGGCTAATGGATTATTAAGACTAATCTTAACTCGGGCTCTCCTAACCCCTACCAATTCGCAACTTAGCGGTTAAATCTTTAACATGCAAATGTCTTCATGCTTGGAGTCGCCACTAATCAATTTATGGTAGGTCGATTAGAAACCTAAATAAAACATAGGGAGATATGTTTTATTCCTACGAACCAGAGATTCTACGCCCGGGGACTTGATTACGCTAGATCTAGTCTAACGCCCTTTCGGTACCTTTTCTTTTCAAAAATATTTTGGTAGGCAGTTTGGATCCATTTTAGCTTAGTCACTAACATGTGAGGTTTTCATGCGGGTGCGCAAACCACCAATTTAACACCCAGGAAAGCATTAAATAAATTGCAAGCTTAGGAGAGCAACTTACCTGAATGCCACGCTAGCATCTGCATTGTTAATGAAAAATCATACAGACAATCCTAATATGATTTCTAATTAACACGCAATTCACTCAATCTCTTTTTTTTGTATTTTCACTTATTTAAATGAAATCTAGTCTACATGCAATGACGTGCAAATATGACATGCGAAATAATGCAACCTAGCATGCATACTATATGTTGTGTGACGACGTGTCCTAATTCTAATGACGGATGCAATGACATATTTTTGGTATTTTCTGATGAATAAAATTCGGAATTAAAAATATGCCTAAATTAACATGCAATCTATGATGACTTAATCTACCCTAGAATGACTTATTTTTGGGATTTTTGTATAAAATTCGGAATAATAAAATAACGTGAATAATTCATTAGGATTAAAATAATACCTAATTTAAACTAGGAAACATGCCACCTTAAATCCTAATTTAAATTAAATACTTATCTCATCGTATGAAATATATTCAAAAATCCTAGACATGCAAAATTCTAATTTAAATCTAGCTAACATTTTTGAATTTTTCTGTTTTATTTGAAAAGGAAAGAAATCAAATAAGCATGGATAGCAACCACATTCAAATCAACCACGCGATCCGCCAAATTCGTTTCAAACTCGGATTAGGCACAGAAATCGAACTATCGGTTATATCTATAGGGTTATAGATATCGACGGAAAGTCGATTATTCAAAATTGGAAAGCTAATGAAATCCATTATCGTATCCAAATAGTTATGGATAGGATAATGATTTCCCGTATCGCCGCGTATCGGACCTTAGGGTTAAGGTCAGACAGTCGTCCAGATACGTTGCTAAATTAGGAAAGTTTTCCTAAATTGAATATTCTCGAATATTGCGGATATATAGAACATTATCCTAAGATATCTAAATATCCATACGATAATCACGAAATATTCAAGTATGCAAATTGGGAAACTAAATATTTGAAAAGAATATTCATAATATATCCACTTACCTAATTTGAAAATATTTCCAAATTTCGAATTGGATCGGGATCGGCTTGCGGGTCGGGATTGGGATGACCGGCGACAACGACGGCGAGGCATGGCACCGACGACGGCTGCGTCGTCACGGCGGGGGGAGGCTGAGACGCTGCGGACAGCAGCGCACGGCTGCTTCGCCGGCTACGGTGCGGCTACTTCAGACACGGTAAGGCGGTGGGGCTGTTTGTGGCGTGCGCAGCGAACTGGATGACACTGCTTTGGATCAATCGGGGACTTCAACGTAGACAACGGCGATGGGAACGTAGCATGGGAAGAGGAATCAGCAACAGCAGCGTTAGCTTCTCTTCAGGGTTGCTGAAGACGTGGACTTCATCTGCTGCATGGGGAGATTTTCACGTCTCAGTGGAGGAGCGGGAGTCCACAAGGCTGAGTCTTTAGCTGAATATTCTCGGTTGACTGTGCAGGGGCAGCTCCTCTATTGACTCGGGAAGGCGTCTGGACGGCTTGCTGCAGGCACGAAGAAGCAGCGACGGCAACAACAGCTTCTAGCATTGTCTTCTCGGGTCAGCGAACAGCAAAGGAGTCTTCACGTACGATCCCTTCCCTTGGCGTCTTCTACATGGGGGTCGCCGATCGTGGGACCGCTTCAAGGCCGTGGCCTCGGGGACATCAAGAAGAAGCAACACCAACAGCGACAGTGTTGGTTCGTTGGCGTGATGTGGCGTGCACGGGCGATGGCACAGCGGCTGAAAGGGCGGAGGGTGTTCGGCGCGGGGACGGTGCGCACGGCGGCAGTGATGTAGCGACGCCTCGGCTTCCTTCTCTCTCTCTCTCATGTGTTCTCTCCCTGAAAATTTTTCTGACTTGCAATTGTGACCTCCTCCCAAATTTCTGACTTAATGTCGTTTATATAATGCTAATTTTAGGTCAATTAGGTGGGCTTTCTAATCCTAGTGGGCTTAGGCTTGGGCTTAGGTCTAATTAAATGGGCTGAATTAAGCTCATTACATAATGGGCTGCATTAAACCCAAATTAAAACGACCGAGCCCGTCTGACTTGAAATTCCCGACCCTTGCATTCCCGAGTGAAACGAGTTTGATTCAATGAAAATTAAGCTCATTCGCCATTGCCAATTCTATGCAAAAACTGCGATTAAATTAAAATAAACCTAAACTATATGTTATGCAATTTAAATATTTTTGTTTAGGGGTTAAAAATTAATCCCTAATTTTTTATGCAAATTACACTAAATGTTCGGTAAAATTTAGGTGTCAACAACTATCTATGGGTAAGATTAAATGGGGGATAGATGGTTTTGATTTGCGCTCACAACGGTTGGTGGCATGGAATTTTTTTTTTTTTTGGTAAGGTATTGGTGGCATGGAATTAATTCCTGATAATTTGGAAAAATGACAATTTGGTAAATATGGGTGAGAGGTGGCCGGCCGTGGATCTTGTAGGCCGCAAATATTTGACTTTTGTATTGACTTGGGTCAAACTTGGTCAAATCGGATTGACCAAGTCAAACTGGGTTGACCTGGGTTGGCTCAAGGCCTCCCAATTGTCTTATTTTCCTCTTAATCACTCTATGGACTTGGCCCCTTCATTTGTTCGGCCCATATTGGGCCAAGCCGGGTTAGGTCAAAAGGGTTGACCCAGCTCGACTCCATTGCTCTTGACTTGTTTTATGTTACCTTTCTCAATTTATCCTAATTGTGCCCAAATCGATGCTGAAATTGGATTAATTTGGCCTAGCTGGATTTTAATTATGCTCCTTGGTCTTATTATGAAAGGTTAATCACATCCCTAAACTTGCGCTCAAACATTGGCCAACTCGTTTGAGCTCAAAATCTTGAAATTTGTATTGAAATCTTGAATTGCTATGGTCATAGGATTAAATGTCTAATAAATGAATCAAATCAATGAATTTTGGAATTTTTTTAATGGATGGTCAAAGTCTTCGGTTCGATCGAAAAGTCAACTCTCAATCCTTTCTACAAAAAACTGAAAATTAAAATCCTAACTATGCGTGTGAGGATGATGTCTTTTTATGATTTTCAAAAATTTTATAAAATATTGACCAAGATTTGATTTTATAGGTTTGACCATAAAGTGAACCAAAAAGTCAATAGTTGACTTATTAAGAAAATGACATCTAAATATGAACGGAATGAAAAGACACTTGGAAGACAACTAAGGACTCTTTTTTGGCCGAGAAATGAGCCATGTTATGATCAGGGATTTCAAATCTCGATTTTTTACCTTATCGAATCTGTTGGCTAAAATTCAAATGTCAACATGCCTAAAGTGACCAACATAAAATCTTATCTCTTTTGGTTGACCCTTAAGCGAAAAAGTTAGTATTCAATCGCCTTTGGTCGACCATAAAGTGATAAACTTGGATTGTAATCAAGTCATTTTGATTACAATAAGCAAAATTGATTATGTGACAACCAAAAACTATCGTTGTATTGATCTTAAGATGCAGTTGGTTACTAAATGTTTTACGATTGGACTGCACCTCTTTTTGTGAAGTTTTTAGTACCCAATTGACTTAATAATATTATTTGCTAAAAAATCTAAGACGCAATTACATTTCCCAAGAAGATTAATAAAGCAGCCATGCATTTCTAACCCACATTATATAATTTGGATATCAACGAAATGCTCCTTGTAGATGAGATTATAGCAACCACCCCCCCCCCCTCATTGTAGATGAGATTATGCTGTGATGTAGAGTGATCGATTCTATGTTATCTCAAGAACCAGACCGACCTGAGTCCAGTGAAACCGGTCATTTTAAGCACTTCATTTTGCAATGAAATTTCACGCCTGAAGTAAACAAGCCTGCAGAAATATAATCACCATATTCTCATCTCATTGGGAACACTTGGAAATGGTATAACACAATCACACGTTACCCAAATAGATTTTCCTCACAAACGAGTATCTTGCCTACATCACTTACAGCAGAACTACATTCTAAACAATAAACTTACTCTAATTGAATGCATAATTTGGTCAAATGTGCCCCAATGTGAGCTTAGCTAAAGAGGACGCGTGAGCCTCGTTGGCGAATTTGGAAAGACCGAAAGAAGAGAGCAAGAGGAGGCGTATGTGAGAAATTTTAGATTATTAGGTTTACATTTAATAAATAAATAAAAAATAATCGGTTCAAACAGTCCAGTTCACCCCTTGGAAACCGCCCGGACATTGGTTTTATTTTTAGGAACCAGGAACTAAATTGGCATCCCTGAGAACCGGACAGAACTAGCTGGGTCGGTCGGTCCGTCTTACTCACCCCTACTGTAATGGATAGAATAACCCACTCAAGGACAGTCATGCATGTAGAGATGAGAGGCATTAGTGAAATATTCCTTGCTATGCCTATTTTGATATATAGTGTTGTGACAATATGAGTCTATATTAAAAAAAAATTGTTGTCTCATGAATCTAGTTCGAGAAAAATCTCGGAGGTTTATTTTTTAGAAAAAACAATCTGTCATCTGAAAAAAAAAATCAATGAGAAAGACACAATATAGTAAAGGGATATAATCTCCGAAAATCCCAATTTTTTCTCGGGGTCATCAATCCCAAAACTGTTTTTTGGTCAGACCAATAGCCCAAACTTACACCGGCGATCCCAAAAATACCTTCTGATGGACTTCTGTCCATAGTGACCGTGTAAAATTCGACGTAGCAACATTCGTGGACGATACCAGGTAAACGGATCTTTGTCGGGTACAATTCAAGCCGCAGTAACTCATTGGCACCTGCGTGGTGTTGATCCAATCCTACCATGAAAATATCTTATATTGCTTGAAATAGACCTAATTATGAAAGTTGGATTGGAATCCCGCCTTAGTGGCCAGGTCTTTTTTTGTTTTTTCCCTTTCTGATTATGGAGTCTATTTAGCTATTTATGAAGCTAGCTAGTTTCCCATCGTAGATGGGCGAAATTGAGAGAGATTTAGTTTCACCTATTGTTTGACGTTGGTCCTCGGCAGTTTTCACTCTATAGGTTGTGAAATTTCATGTTATATTTTTAGTTATTCCTTATAAAGGCAAGAAAGTAGGGGGTGCTTTACTGCTTAATGTACTTCGAGCAAAGTGCCAGATGAATGTAATTTTAACCAAATGATATTACTTCTCTATTCGATAGTAAATGGGTTGATTGCTTTCGATGCAAGAATAAAAAGCCTATGCTATTCTTACTTAGCCCAAGTTGGTTAAGGTAGAGATACGCCAGACGCGATTGTAATCCTACGAGCTTAAGAATGATTTTATGTTGACAGAACTTCTCAAGTTTAAGACTAAATTAGCAAAGTTGAAAAGTTTACGACTGAATTGACGTTCATTTCATAGATTGAGAACTAATTGGATAATTTTCCTGAGCGACCACGGTTGCGTGCGGTTGATGTTGAGTAGTAGGCATGGGAGGAGGAAAGAGACAGAGAGAGAGACAGGGGAAATGGGAACTTGGGGCTCGCGAAAGAGTTGTTTTAGATGATCTGACACTCAGTATAATGTACACACAAGGTCAGCTAGTAATCAAGTAGTATAGATTGTCATACCAGATGATCATCTGCCCGAAGCAAAAATGACGTACCCACTGTTAAATATGTCTTGAATTTTATGTACTTGGTCCGGTTTATGACCCGACCCGACATATTTTTTGTGCGACCCGAAAGTGGAAAGGAAATTGAGATTTGGTTCGCGACGCGAAGGGTTGGGCCGATAGGCCCAACCCGCAGCAAGTGAACAAATCTCCATAGCGGACCACTCAAGCTGGAGGAAGCGAACCAATGCGCGGGGGGGTTCGGGGGCGTAGCCCCCGAGAAAATTTTCGGGAACCCTATTTGTACTGTGGCTAGGTTTTCTCATGGTTTGAGAGAGTTTTGTTAGCTGTGAGTTTGTCGTCGTTTTTTCGACTTCTGAAAATTGTACTCTCTTCGATTATAGTGGAATTTGTCTTGCCTCGCCCGTGGACGTAGATCACCTTGTGATCGAACCACGTAAATCCTTGTGTTCTGTCTTCTACTTTTCCGCAATTGTCTTCAACACCCACTAAAACCAAATTCAAAGTTCAGTGCATCTGAGTTGGTGACTCCAAACAAAAGCGTTGATGAAAAATTCACTCCTTTTGTGGTCGTACCACATATTCGTGGGATTCCTCCACGATTTGCAGGAAGTGACTCGGAGTACCACCTTCTCCAACATGAATATGAGCCATGCAACACCACGGGCACATCATTTGATGTACAAATTCATTGGCTCGTTGCATAAGACAATAACGAGGAAAAAGCGATCATGCCAAAAGGTGAAAAGGCATTAAGGCTTTCCCACAAGGATTATACACAGAGAAACCCCACCCAACTTTGAAGGTTCTTCAAAAGGTTGACAACAAAATATATAGTATAAAGTGGGCATTAATCACTAGCGGTTCTCTACCCAATAGAAGAGAGTTTGAGACAAGCCATGATGCGATAACGTATCATCAGGCATGGTGGAGAGTGTAAGATTGAACAGATGAAGATTCAAATAATGTCCTATCCAATGATATTAGCTCCAAGAACAAAAGGGACAACAAGTGAGTGAGATCCGCATTTCGCGTATCAACTTTGATCATTAGAATAATGAAAAGGTAACCATCCTTAGGACTATATATATAGGAGCTCGTAGCACTAATTCTCCATCGAACGCAAGACGTTTTGCTATCCTGAAAAGAAATAGAATGGCCATGAGCATGTTCAAAATTTGCCTATGCTTAATGCTGATATTGCTTTCGCTTCCAAGCTTCCGTGCACGAGCTCCCCCCGTCGTGTTCAGAGGGAAGACACTTAGTAAGGTGGTTCGAGCATTACGTGAAGACTATGGAAAGGGAGATGACGGGCAAGAAGATCAGTACGAACTTATGAGGGCCGGTCCTGGAGGTCCTGATCCGCAACATCATTGAATAAGACAATTGCCGCCTCCTTTTATTCGCAAAGAGTAACCTAGTGAGCATGAGATGAACCACTTCTTTCTTTATCGTCTCCTTTTGTTTTTCTATGAGTTCCAACTCTTACTAGGTCATATTTCAATGTAATACCATAGTAGGGTTTTAATGTTGAGTTAGTTCAAGGAGTTTGTGGGCATGGAAGGAAGAATACTTCATGTAATGTGTTCACCATAAGCGGACTTATAGTAGTAAAACATTAATGTAGATGCTATTGACTAACTATGGTGGCATTTTTATTATCTTTAAGCTTTTGAATCTTGACAACTTGTTTGTCAAACAAAATCTTGACAACATGGAGAAGATCTAATATAGTGGAGCCAAAAGAGCTATGGTGATATCAAATATGAACCAGCACAAGTATTATTGTTTTATGGTTTCGTCTTCCTTATTTAAAAGACACATATTTTAAAGCCAGGACCACTTGATGAAAATATGAAGTCCATGGGATGGCAACGTCACCATGCTTTTCACATTGCGACGGGTCCACACCAATTTGCGTATCGAGTAAATAACGAATAAGCAGAAGCAGACCAACTAGCATAGATTAGGGACAAATGGGAAAAATAAAAAAGAGATGAAACAGCATTTTAAAGGTCCTCTTTCACATAATTGTCCTTCCGCAATTATACTTTAGATATGTTAATCTTCTCCATATGTTTGGACAAAGAAGGTCACCATAAAGTATCATTGGTTATGGATGTCAGCATCCACAAAGCGAGAAGCCTCCTTATGTGACGCCCAGAACGTCACGTGTCTTTTCAATTCTATCTTCCAATTATTTATTGCATCCAAAAGTAAAACAAAATATTCACACCATCCCAATTAAGAAATCGCATGAGATTATATACATGTTTCTTCTTATTAACACCACTTATTACCAACTTGATGCAAATACATTACATTACCAAAGTTCTAGGAAGGGTCAGGTCACCATAAACCGTCCCACTACTCCTACACCAAAAACTTGCCTCTATAAGGCCACGCTTCTAAATTATGGATTGAGAACCATGCCCATTGACAAGCCATCGTCATCGAAACCAGGGGAACTTCTGGACCCTTAGTATATACTACTACCGATGCAAGTGTAAGCACAACTTGGTATTCACAATTAAAATACACAAGAACTCCAAACTGCAGTGGTGGAGGGTGATCCATTCTACAAAACTAGAAAATAAGGGGTGAGCTTAAATTTCAGTAAATGAATTCTCTAAGTCTAAGATAAGAGATTATCTTACCGCTCAACTTAGTACTAACAAACAACGTAAGTTCAAGCAATACAAAATAATCATGTATGACAAGTGTAGCAGTAAATACATTATCTTTCATTTTGTTGGAGAAACATCTCAAGGAAATTTTGTTGATCCGAAAACTATTTTTAGTATAATGTTTTATATTGATGATTGTGGATGTTCATGATAATGTTTTAAGAACTGAAGTGATAAGATCACGTATCTTTTCTGTCTATAAAAACAACATCAACGTATCTAAAGATCAGCCACAAGACGATGTTTTCTCTAAGCTAAAGAGATCAAGACGTTCATGTTGTTATAGCAACGGATCATTGAATATGCCCATTGGTTCACTATTATAGCCATTGTGGACTGAACATACATAGCAGAAGAAACGGAAGATCTGAGAACAGGCTATTTGACAGTAGGTCAGAGTTGCAACGATAGGATAGCAAACAAAACTAATTCAGGTAGTCTGCAAATGTTCGAGAAAGGTTGTATGGGCAGTCCCATCCTCGGACAACAGTACCAACGAACTCCTAATGCCTCTTTTACTTCTCCAAGACATCTCCGACGGTCTGTTTGAGGATGCCTATAAAAGGGAAGATCTTTGACACCATGATATTAGAGATGTGTAATACACAAATCCAAAAATCTGCTACAATTTGTGTCCTTAACAAAAAGCTTTAAACTTGTCGCGACCCTAAAAAAATCTTTGTCAATTTCTCGGGGCTAATGGATTATTAAGTCTGAACTTAATTCGGACCCTCCCAAGTCCTACCAAATCGCAACTTAGGGTTTAAGTTCTTAACATGCAAATGTTTTCATGCTTGGAGTCGCCACTAATCAATTTGCGGTAGGCTGATTAGAAACCTAAATAAAACATAGGGAGGTATGTTTTATTTCTACGAACCAGAGATTCTAAGCCCGGGGACTTGATTACGCTAGATCTAGTCTAACGCCCTTTCGGTACCTTTTCATTTCAAAAATATTTTAGCAGGCAGTTCGGATCCATTTTAACTTAATTACTAACATGTGAGGTGTTCATGCGGGTGCGCAAACCACCAATTTAACACCCAATAATTAAAGCATTAAATAGATTGCAAGTTTAGGAGAACAACTTACCTCGAACCCAGCAAGCATCTGCATTGTTAGCTAGAAAATCACATCAAACAATCCTAATATGATTTCTAGTTAACAAAGCAATCACTCAATTTCTCTTTTTTTGGATTTTCACTTTATTAAAATGAAATCTAGTCTACGTGCAATGACGTGCAAATATGACATGCGAAATAATGCAACCTAGCATGCATACTATATGTCGTGCGACGACATAACTTAATTCTAATGACGTGCAATGATATATTTTTGATATTTTCTGATGAAATTCGGAATTAACGAAAAGGCCTAAATTAACATGCAAGCTAACGACGTCTATTTTTGGTATTTTCTGTTAAAATTTGGAATAATAAAAATACCTAAAATAACGTGCAACCTATGATGACTTAATCTGCCCTAGAATGACTTATTTTTGGGATTTTTTATTAAAATTCGGAATAATAAATAACGTGAATAATCCGTTAGAATTTGAAATAATACCTAATTTAAATTAGGAAACATGCCACGTTAAATCCTAATTTAAATTAAATATTTATCTTATCCTTCGGGATATATTCAAAACCTAAACATGCAAAATTCTAATTTAAATCCTAACTAATATTTTTTGAATTTTCTGTTTTATTTGAAAAAGAACACAATCAAACAAACAAGGATAGAAACCAATTCAAATCATCCACGCAATCCGCCAGATTCGTTTCAAACTTGGATTAGGCACAAAAATCAAATTATCGGTTATATCTAAGGGGTTATAGATATTAACGGATATTTGATTATTCAAATTTGGAAAGTGAATCAAAATCATTATCGTATTCAAGTGGTTATGAATAGGATAATGATTTTCCGCACCGCCGCGTATCGGACTTTAGGGTTAAAGCCGGATAGACGTCCCGATACGTTGCTAAATTAGGAAATTTTCCTAATTTGAACATTCTCAAATATTGCGAATATCAGACATTATCCTAAAGATATCAAATTACCGACGTGATATTCATGCAATATTCCAGACGTGCAGATTAGGAAATCAAATATTCTGAAAATTATGGGATAATGACAATTACCTAATTTACCGATAACCTCCAAATTTGAACGTCTCGGGATCGAGCTCGGGCTTGCGGATCGGGACAACCGACGAGCGGCACGGGACCGCGACGACCGGCGATGAGCGACAGTACGGCAACGACGCGGCTATCCGGACAGCGATGGTGTAACTCCGGTGGTGATGTGGTGGAACTCCGGAACAAGATCGGTGCGGTGGAACGTTGTCCGAAGCGTGACTTTACCATAAGTGGGCAGTAGCCTTCACTGGAGAGTTAGGCTTCGTTGCATGGGGGAGTCTTCGTGTCTGTGGCCGTTGCTGAAGACTTGCAATGTCGGACTGAGGAAAGACGAACGTGGACTTCTCTTCAAGACTGTGGAGGACGTGGCGTGGGCAGCTTTCCTCAAGGCTGTGAAGAACGTTGGTTTGAGGAAGAATATGGCATGTGCAGCGTCTCTTCAAGGCTGAAGAACGGTGGACCTCACTGGAAATTGAATTTGCTTCTCGATCAATCGAAGGTGCTGGAGAGTGTGGGGGAGCAGTCGAAGAAAGGAGGAGCAGCAATCATGGAATTCTCAGCCACCTTTCTCTATATTTTTTTTTACGAATTATGCATGGTCACTCTCTATTGACCAATCTTCTCCCTCTGACTTCTCTTTCTTTTCTTTTGCCCATGGGTCTCACTTTCGCATGCCAATTTCACGTTCTCCTCTTCTGTATGCCCTTTCCTTCTTGTTTTTTTTTTTATTTCCGATCGTAGTCTCCCCTTTGACTTATCTTTTCCTCTGCAGGTTTTCGTGGAAAACCAGCAGGAACGTGGACCTTCTCCTGCTCTATTTTTTTACTTTTGTGGCTGTGTCCACGTATTATGCATGACCGTGAAGGTGGAGAGGACTCTCGTGGCTTCTCTGGGAAACTCACTACATGATTTGTGTGTAAGTGGACTCCTCAGAATTTGACCGTGGAATGTCAGGGCCTTCTTGACGTGCTGGTGACGAGCAGAGCTTCACTGAACGACGAACAACAACAGGGACGACACACGAAGAACAGCAAAAGTCAATCGTCTAATTGGGGCAGCAGGTCGTCGGCAGGACTTCGAGATAGCAACGTCGTTGAGCTAACGACAAGGGCTCTTCGTCGCGGTTGGGTGGCAGCTTCTCCGAGCTTGACGGGTGCCGGTCTACGCGGTGAGATACGGCTTGAGGCGCGACGGGCGGCTATGGACAGCGGCGGCCGTCGACGATGGCGGTGTCATGGTGGAGAGGTGTCAGTTCGACACAGCAGGGGAGGCGGCGGCAACGTCGGCGCGCGGTGATGGTGCCGCCGGTCTTCCTCTCTCTCTCTCTCTCTCTCACTTTGATTTTCTCTCTCAATTTCTGATCTGAAATTATGACGCCTCCCCCTGATTTTCTGACCTAATGCATGTTTATATAGACTAACTTAGGTCAAATTAGATGGGCTTAACGTCCTAATGGGCTTAAACTTGGGCTTAAGTCTTAATTAAATTAATTGGGCTGAATTAATGTGGGCTTTTAATCAATTGATCACGATAGACTAAATCAAGCCCAAATTAAAAAACACCCGAGCCCGTGCGACATGAAATTCCCGGCCCTTACATTCCCGAGTGAACCGAGCTCGATTTAATGAAAATTAAGCACGTTCGCCATTGCCAGTTTAATGCAAAAAATAAAACGAACCTAAACTATATATTATGCAATTTGAGTATTTTTGTCTAGGGGTTAAAAATTAATCCCTAATTTTCTATGCAAATTAAACTAAAATGTTCGGTAAAATTTAGGTGTCAACAGCTGCCCCTCTTTGAAGGTGAGCTCACAGAGGTTGCATTCAAAGACTAAATGATACCTAAATTTCAACCATGCAAATGCAAAGAATGTTATTTTTGTCGGGATTGAATCCAATTTTTGAAATGCATTAAGAAATGATGCATGCTGACATGAAAAGAAAACATACCTGGAATTACTTACCTGACTGGTGCGAGATAATGCAATTCGAGGCATAACTCTGACTTTTATGTTGTTTGGCAAATGTCTGGGCTCGGTCCCATAGGTTTTGCCTAATAAACTGTTGATGAGTGTCGGTGATCTGCAGTTAAGTCAAAACACACGAACACGAAGAAAGCTCAACGTATCCAATAATCACCTGGATTCGTGAGATAAAAAAAATGCAAAAACGTTCCGACCTTTACAAACCACCTATACATCTCCATAGGTATTTGTAAAGATTTGGCCGCTGCGCCTATACATCGCCATAGGTGCATCACGGGGGAACTAAAGAGGATATTCCGACCCTTATGAGATACCTATACATCGCCATAAATACTCAAAAGGATTTAGCCACCTCACTTATACATCGCCATAAGTGAAATGCGGGGGAAAACCTGGGGGCTGAGAGAATATTCCGACCTTTATGAAGTACCTATACATCGCCATAGGTATTCATAAAGATTTGGCCGCTCCACCTATACATCGCCATAGGTAAGTCGCGGGGGAATATCCGGGATAGAGCATTCCGACCTTTATAAGATACCTATACATCGACATAGGTACTTATAAAGATTTGGCCACTGTGCCTATACATCGCCATAGGCCTATCGCGGGGGAACACTTGAGATTAAAGAAGAATTCCGACCTTTACTAGACATCTATACATCGCCATAGACACTAGTAAAGATTTGGCCGCTTCGCCTATACATCGCCATAGGTGCGTCACGGGGGAATCTTCTGGAGATTGCAACAATCTGATTTTGGTGAACAGTGGGACTAGCCCAAATGTTCGAGGGTTCCTTGACAGAGTACCTGGATATCATCAGAGGTACTTGAAAAGGCTTGATCAATAGACACCTGAACCTCATCAAAGGTATCTAGAGATCGCAACGAAATGATCAAATATGAGACCTGACGATTGCTCGAACAGGTTAGGGATATAGAGATATACTTACCTGGTGATATCTCCGACTCTGAGGATGTGTCTCCCGGCGACACAACTTTAAGTAACATGTAATATGCATTCATGGACAAACAAGAACACGCATACTCATGCACTATGATTCCAACTATTTTTTCATGCACGATGATTTCGTCAAATCGGCACTATAAACTCCGTTGTGGAAAAATCATGACAAGACAATCCGAACTCACAAGCGGATATCTTGAAAATGTCGAATGAGGGATTTCCGATCCGAAAGGGCTTTCACTCATTCTCATTAAAAAAGGCTGATTTATGAGAATCTCTCTATCTCACCATCATCATGTCGACAAAGGTCCGAGTATTCTCGCAAGCGGTACGACCTTACCAATCCAAGAGGTCTTTACCGGGACTGTAACATGAGCTTGGTCAATGGCTTAACAAAGGGGACTCTTCGAGTCGAAGCTATTGAAAGAAAATGCTCGGCAATTGTCTTCGGGTTTACAAGTCAAGAACCCTGCAAAATGAGATAGAAATGGACTTGCTCGCACTTCTTCGAGCTAAGCTTGTAAACATCTGAAATTCTACGTTAGTTCAAGTGCCATAATCTGAAGAGACTTTGCAAGGGACGTAACGTAGGCTCGGTTTATAGGTTGAGAAATGAATGGATCATTTGGCTCAAAAATGTGTATGATTGGGGTGAATAGGTTGGTGATCATCTTGGCATTGTCACCGGTCTTCTTCTTTACCAAAGATTTTCTTCTCGGTAAATCCCATTGTCTTCAGAAGTCCATCACTTGATTCCTTTGGGACTACTTGACTGGGGATTTTGACATATCATATCCCGACATTCTTATTGGGCATAGGCCTTGCTTTTACCAGGCACACTGCTTTTCTTGCCCTCTTTTTTTTTTTCACATTTGCTGCTTACAATGTAAACATTAGCTAATCTGACTGAATGACTCACTGTCTGAACTCAGAAGCTTCTCGTCTTCAGTCAACACTCCGGATACACTGCTTGAACAATGATGACTTTTGCCTTGCCCCGGTGTGGGGGATGATCACCAACTGGGTTTATATGAAACGAATTTGCAGGCTCAATTGGGCTTAGCAAAGGATAAAGTGTGTAGGATAGAGAAAGAAATGCTCTTCGTCATCCTAAGGCACTTGAACTCTCGTATGAATTCATCTGAAAAAGCAACACTCGAAGATTGATGCAAGTGAGAGCAAGAAAATTTCTAGTCATTTTTCACCTTATGATATTGATTTACCTTCGGTTTGCCCCGATGTGGGGTGGTTATTGACAGGGGTGATTTGAAAGAATTTTTCCAAGTGTTTAGGCTCAAAGAGGCGAAACAAGGGATAACCTGTACTGTTTAGGATAGAGAAATGAAATGCCTCCTGTCATTTCGATCGCCGTACCTTTTGCGAGAAAACTCTTTTCCTTGCAAACATGGAATTTTTCCACTCAACTCCCTAGGGATTTTTTCATCTTTTTCTTAATCAACTCACTGGGGATTTCTACATGGGACTGTGTGTAGGATGGGGCTTGCCTTTCATCATCCCGATGTACCTTATTCGACACACTCAATTCATTTCACACGCACGAATTATCAAATTGTCTAAATAGACTTCCCCTTCGAAATCAACAATGCAAACCGACAAAATGATCATGCAAAATTTAAAGCCCATGCAAACATTTTGGACCAAAATTGATTGAAATGATTTATTCATCATTGAAATGCTTGCAATTCATTGAAAAACTTTTGCTGCAAAATGACAGGTTTCATCATGGGTAATACATCTTTACAGCATCTGAATTAACAGGATTGGAGAACTCACGACCATCCATCTCTGCGAGAATCAGGGCACCTTCAGGAAGTACCTTCTTAACCACATATGGACCGATGTAGTTTGGAGCGAATTTACCTCCGGGAACAGGGAAGATTGGCAGCAACTGGATCGGGCATTGTATCTCACTTTCGGGAAGGGTTGTCCCTATCTTCACCTCCTTGGGTTCTCCGGAATCACTTAAATTGACGGTGATAGTTTGATCTACCGTCAGGACTTTGGGCTTTTCATACAGCTCCAAATCGCGCTGAATATCAGAGAGATCATCAAGTTCGCCAGCATCATTAGGATCAGGTTCGGCGGCGCATAATTCATCGGATTGGACCGTTCCCATACCCTCATGTGTCACAATATTGCCCTTGAAACATAAAGTAAGGGATTCAGAAGGACAAACAGGGGTAAACATTGCATTTTTTTTTAAATTTTGTTTTGTGATTTTTTTTTAAATTTTTGGTTTTTACTGAAATTCATTTCGAAAAGGTTTTAACACGAGGAAGCATGAAGAAGCCCAGGCCTCAGAATTCTCCTTGGACTATATTTTCTTTTATCGGTTGGATATCATCACCGGGCTGGTTTGATATACCTCAACATGCCCTAAAAAACAAAGGAAAATAACTTGTAATTTCATTGAGTATTTCGAAATGAATTACATTTATTGAATGGAAATTGCAACAATCGAATCCTAGAAACAGAAATGAAAGCAGTACCCAAGACGGGGCAAATCCTAAAGAAGCAATAAAAATTCCCACGCAGAGGAGTGTGCGAAAAAGTAAAAATTTGTTACTCTTGTGGGCCAGTGCCCATTCCCTCTAACGGTCCTTCTTCGATAGCACCGATGAAGACGTCATCGAGCAGGGCAGCGATTCCCTCAATTGCATCCTCGGGGTCTTCTATCATTTGAGGCATTGGATCGTCCATACCTCCCCATCCGTCAGGGACGATGTCATAGGGATCAACATAGAAACTCGGGGCGCTGAGTACTTCACATAATAATCGAACTTGCCGCTCGGTTGCCCCAAAGTGTTGATCACCTCTTTTCCTTCATCAGCTTTAGGCGTGCTCTCTACGATCTCTTCATCACCGGTCGCGTCTTCGAGCGAAGGCATGTCCTCAAGCAAATGATCGAGCTTGTCCTTCCCGGTGTTCAATGTAGCGAACTCCTCATCCCAATTAATGACGATCTCAGAGATTGTAGATACGATGCCGGTGTGGTCAGCATAAACGATCATCTTAACTTCCACCATCCTCGAAATTCTTTCCCTCATGATAGCCAGGGAAATAGCCTCATTACTCCAGTAATACCCGGCTTTCACCAATTCACCGTAAACCTGAGCGGTGTACACCTTGACATTCTCGACTCGACCAGCGTCGAAGCAAAATATAGCATTCACACAGTCCGTGTGATCAGGGAGCGGATTACTCTGAACATTCGGCTTGGCGGGTTGGAATGAGAAAGCCTTCGTGTCAAGGAGATTCTGGATTCGGTGCTTGAGGGCGTAGCAATCGTCGGTTGAATGCCCCAGCTCGCCCATGTAATATTCGCATTTCTTCGACGGGTCGTAGTTATAAAACTGTTCAGGATTGGGCCGCTTTGGCTTGGAAGTCAACAAGCCTTTCTTTCGGAGCACTGCCAATACTTGAGACAACGACCCGGGGAGAGGGGTGAATTGCTTCCTGTTGTTCATCCTCTGAAAAGGTTGACGGCCTGTATTTTGGTGCTGAGCTTCTGCTACTTGAATTGCTGGAGCAGGGTTAGTACCCCGGTGGCTCGGTTGATTATAAGTCACATTGACTTCAGCTGCCGATTCTTCCTCCTTCTTTGCACTGAATCTTCTGGTCGATGAGGACGGCTCCACAAACCATCCATCTTTCAGCCCTATCTCAATCTGTTCACCTATGGGGATAAGCTGGTTGAAATTATCAGCCGGGATGGCTACCATTCGATTACGGTAGTCGAACGGGAGGGTCTTGATGAACATCCTCTTGAGCTCACTGTCGATAGGTTCTGGGGCGACCTGAGCGGCTATATTCCTCCATCGGATGGCATAATCCTTGAAGGACTCCGTCTTTTTCATCTGGGCACGCTCAAGGTCATCACGAGTAGGAGCGATGTCGGTTATGAACCTGTATTGCTTCAAGAACGCATCACTAGCCTCCTTCCAGGTTTTGAGGCTATTGATCTTCTTCATGAGGTACCAGTGCAGAGCAGGGCCGGTCAAGCTCGCTTGGAATGCATGGATCATGAGGAGCTCGTTGTCAACATACGAGGTCATTTGCACATGGTACAACTGCAGGTGGGCCTTCGGGCAGGTGGTGCCATTGTACTTGTCGAAGTCCGGCATTTTGAACTTCTTCGAGATCTTGATCTGTGAGTACATGGACAGATCGATCGAGGGCGAGTCCTGGGAACCCTCCAGCTGCTTGACTCTCTCTTCCAGCTTATTGACTCGTTCATCCGGCTTGGGTTTGTTGACGACAATCTGAACGGGATCATCTTCTAACTCCGGCATGTCATCGTCTTCCTCGACGTCAACATTCTTCCCACTTGTATGCTTCGGGACTGATACTTCAGGGGGTGCTGGAACAGGGATCGACCGAAGAGCTTTGATCTTAGCGGTCATCTGCTGCATTGTGACGGTCAGTTGTTTGATCTGGTCCTGCATACCATCAACGCGCTCCTGTAACTCAGTTTGATCGGCCATTCTAGCTCTTGACCGTGTACGAATAGGTGATCTTGATCGGTCCGTAGTTACCTAATTTGAAAAATAGAGCACGAGTAAGTATGAGTCCTCAAAACGATCGGTCCATGACTCAGTCTAATCGTCCTTTTTATTTCCATTTTTCATGACATTTTCATTACTCCATGTATTTGTGAAAATGATGGCAAATTTCTTAGGAAATAATGAATTATGACAGACCCAGGAAAATAATGATAAGAATTGAAAGTAATTTTTTTTTTCCAAAGCTTTATTTTTTCTTTTTCTTTCCCTTTGAAAAAAAAATTCAATGATTATTACTTTCAAAATTTATGATCGACCTAGACCTATCATGGACCAACCAAACGTACGAAAAAGTAAATTGCAAGATCAAGGTTCAGAAGACTTACTTCACCGGATAGGATTATGGCAATCACATAGACATGCGCATAAAATGTGAGGCTCGATTTCTACCTAGACTCTGGCTTGCAAAATGGAGACGAGAGGATTACTGAGCTAAACCAGTCATGGTGGTGGTTAGGCTAGGATTCCCCTGACTCCGGCTTAGTCAAAGAGCCGACCCGGGTTGAGTGGGATACAACCGTGGTGGGTACTCAATGACACCATGAAAGAACATTTCGGGACCGAGGAGGGCGACCCGTACCAAATGGTTTTGGTCGGGGTATCCACTGTCTCAGTACCATCCTAAACCTGTGCCGTCCAGGTCCGGCAGCGGGTAGTGTGTGCGGTGTAGTGTAAATGTAAGGCATGCACAACAGGTTATATCAAACAGCGCTTCGTGCATAAATTAAACCATACATTCAACCACCTCCCTGCAAAACAAGGGTTAACAATCACGCCTCCCCTTATACCTCCCATACTGCAAGAATATTTAACACCTTAAAATGTTAGGGACGTACCTGGGATCCTCGCTGCCAAACAAAAATATTTTTCAAAAGAAAAATTGGCCTAAGTCCACTAAGAGTTTTACTCAAATCCCCAGCGGAGTCGCCAAGCTGTCGCGACCCTAAAAAAATCTTTGTCAATTTCTCGGGGCTAATGGATTATTAAGTCTGAACTTAATTCGGACCCTCCCAAGTCCTACCAAATCGCAACTTAGGGTTTAAGTTCTTAACATGCAAATGTTTTCATGCTTGGAGTCGCCACTAATCAATTTGCGGTAGGCTGATTAGAAACCTAAATAAAACATAGGGATGTATGTTTTATTTCTACGAACCAGAGATTCTAAGCCCGGGGACTTGATTACGCTAGATCTAGTCTAACGCCCTTTCGGTACCTTTTCATTTCAAAAATATTTTAGCAGGCAGTTCGGATCCATTTTAACTTAATTACTTACATGTGAGGTGTTCATGCGGGTGCGCAAACCACCAATTTAACACCCAATAATTAAAGCATTAAATAGATTGCAAGTTTAGGAGAACAACTTACCTCGAACCCAGCAAGCATCTGCATTGTTAGCTAGAAAATCACATCAAACAATCCTAATATGATTTCTAGTTAACAAAGCAATCACTCAATTTCTCTTTTTTTGGATTTTCACTTTATTAAAATGAAATCTAGTCTACATGCAATGACGTGCAAATATGACATGCGAAATAATGCAACCTAGCATGCATACTATATGTCGTGCGACGACATAACTTAATTCTAATGACGTGCAATAATATATTTTTGGTATTTTCTGATGAAATTCGGAATTAATGAAAAGGCCTAAATTAACATGCAAGCTAACGACGTCTATTTTTGGTATTTTCTGTTAAAATTCGGAATAATAAAAATACTTAAAATAACGTGCAACCTATGATGACTTAATCTGCCCTAGAATGACTTATTTTTGGGATTTTTTATTAAAATTCGGAATAATAAATAACGTGAATAATCCGTTAGAATTTGAAATAATACCTAATTTAAATTAGGAAACATGCCACGTTAAATCCTAATTTGAATTAAATATTTATCTTATCCTTCGGGATATATTCAAAACCTAAACATGCAAAATTCTAATTTAAATCCTAACTAATATTTTTTGAATTTTCTGTTTTATTTGAAAAAGAACACAATCAAACAAACAAGGATAGAAACCAATTCAAATCATCCACGCGATCCGCCAGATTCGTTTCAAACTTGGATTAGGCACAAAAATCAAATTATCGGTTATATCTAAGGGGTTATAGATATTAACGGATATTTGATTATTCAAATTTGGAAAGCGAATCAAAATCATTATCGTATTCAAATGGTTATGAATAGGATAATGATTTTCCGCACCGCCGCGTATCGGACTTTAGGGTTAAAGCCGGATAGACATCCCGATACGTTGCTAAATTAGGAAATTTTCCTAATTTGAACATTATCAAATATTGCGAATATCAGACATTATCCTAAAGATATCAAATTACCGACGTGATATTCATGCAATATTCCAGACGTGCAGATTAGGAAATCAAATATTCTGAAAATTATAGGATAATGACAATTACCTAATTTACCGATAACCTCCAAATTTGAACGTCTCGGGATCGAGCTCGGGCTTGCGGATCGGGACAACCGACGAGCGGCACGGGACCGCGACGACCGGCGATGAGCAACGGTACGGCAACGGCGCGGCTATCCGGACAGCGATGGTGTAACTACGGTGGTGATGTGGTGGAACTCCGGAACAAGATCGGTGCGGTGGAACGTTGTCCGAAGCGTGACTTCACCGTAAGTGGGCAGCAGCCTTCACTGGAGAGTTAGGCTTCGTTGCATGGGGGAGTCTTCGTGTCTGTGGCCGTTGCTGAAGACTTGCAATGTCGGACTGAGGAAAGACGAACGTGGACTTCTCTTCAAGACTGTGGAGGACGTGGCGTGGGCAGCTTTCCTCAAGGCTGTGAAGAACGTTGGTTTGAGGAAGAATATGGCATGTGCAGCGTCTCTTCAAGGCTGAAGAACGGTGGACCTCACTGGAAATTGAATTTGCTTCTCGATCAATCGAAGGTGCTGGAGAGTGTGGGGGAGCAGTCGAAGAAAGGAGGAGCAGCAATCATGGAATTCTCAGCCACCTTTCTCTATATTTTTTTTACGAATTATGCATGGTCACTCTCTGTTGACCAATCTTCTCCCTCTGACTTCTCTTTCTTTTCTTTTGCCCATGGGTCTCACTTTCGCATGCCAATTTCACGTTCTCCTCTTCTGTATGCCCTTTCCTTCTTGTTTTTTTTTTTTATTTCCAATCGTAGTCTCCCCTTTGACTTATCTTTTCCTCTGCAGGTTTTCGTGGAAAACCAGCAGGAACGTGGACCTTCTCCTGCTCTATTTTTTTTACTTTTGTGGCTGTGTCCACGTATTATGCATGACCGTGAAGGTGGAGAGGACTCTCGTGGCTTCTCTGGGAAACTCACTACATGATTTGTGTTTAAGTGGACTCCTCAGAATTTGACCATGGAATGTCAGGGCCTTCTTGACGTGCTGGTGACGAGCAGAGCTTCACTGAACGACGAACAACAACAGGGACGACACACGAAGAACAGCAAAAGTCAATCGTCTAATTGGGGCAGCAGGTCGTCGGCAGGACTTCGAGACAGCAACGTCGTTGAGCTAACGACAAGGGCTCTTCGTCGCGGTTGGGTGGCAGCTTCTCCGAGCTTGACGGGTGCCGGTCCACGTGGTGAGATACGGCTTGAGGCGCGACGGGCGGCTATGGACAGCGGCGGCCGTCGACGATGGCGGCGTCATGGTGGAGAGGTGTCGGTTCGGCACAGTAGGGGAGGCGGCGGCAACGTCGGCGCGCGGTGATGGTGCCGCCGGTCTTCCTCTCTCTCTTTCTCTCTCACTTTGATTTTCTCTCTCAATTTCTGATCTGAAATTATGACGCCTCCCCCTGATTTTCTGACCTAATACATGTTTATATAGACTAACTTAGGCCAAATTAGATGGGCTTAATGTCCTAATGGGCTTAAACTTGGGCTTAGGTCTTAATTAAATTAATTGGGCTGAATTAATGTGGGCTTTTAATCAATTGATCACGATAGACTAAATCAAGCCCAAATTAAAAAACACCCAAGCCCGTGCGACATGAAATTCCCGGCCCTTACATTCCCGAGTGAACCGAGCTCGATTTAATGAAAATTAAGCACGTTCGCCATTGCCAGTTTAATGCAAAAAATAAAACGAACCTAAACTATATATTATGCAATTTGAGTATTTTTGTCTAGGGGTTAAAAATTAATCCCTAATTTTCTATGCAAATTAAACTAAAATGTTCGGTAAAATTTAGGTGTCAACAAAACTGTACGTAATTCTCGCTACATTGTAATTATGCTAAAAGATCACGTGTACTAAGTAGTAGCAACATTTAATTCTTGATAATATGATCTATCTTCTAAAAGGATTGATGTGTGATGGTTGTAACTTGTTCAACAAATTACTAGTCTATTACAACCCGACTTATGGCTATTAGTCCTGAGAGTTGACATATGCTTATGGATAAAGCCGAACCACTATATATCTTTGTGCACTACTATTTCTCTCTATTTCAATCACATAAGCACACAATCAGCTTACTGTTTCTGAAATATCATCTTAACCTGATCTTTACTTAGCACCAACAGTTTTCCACAAAAGTTGTCAAAAATCTTGGAACAACCTTTCACACCCCCCCCCCCCCGGCCTCTAGGTTGTATTGTTAGCCCAAACAATTGGTATTAGAGCCATGTTGCTCATTGTTTGAAGTGTATTTCATCTTAATATAAAGATCTTCTCTTATGGCTGACTTTGGGGGTTTTCTTATCAATGATGTTCTTGCTCCTAACAAGCCACTTTACTTTGATGGAAGCAACTATAGCTACTAGAAGCAAAGGATGCAATCCTATCTTGAGATAACAGATCTCAACATGTGGATTGTAATAAACATGGAGTAGACGTACTGGCTCCAGCTCCCATCCTAGCTCAGGCTGAAGATGGTGCAACTGCTGCTATTGCTATTTAAGAAGCTCAACGGAAAAGAGCTGCTCACAATGCTATTGCTACATATTTGCTATATTGTTCATTGTCTTTATCTAAATTTAGAAGAATTTCTTCTTGTCTTACAGCCAAGGACATTTGGGATCAACTCCAACTGACATTTGAAGGAATTGATAGAGTGAAGGAGACAAAGATGAACATCCTTCTTTGACAGTGTGAGCTTTTCAAGATGAAATCAGATGAAATGGTAGCACAAATGTTCACCAGATTCATCAAAATAGTAAATGGCTTGGCACACCAAGGAAAATTGTTCATTGATGGAGAAAATGTGAACAAGCTGTTAAGAGCATTGCCAAAGGAGTGGAACAATGTAAAGACCTCAGTACAAGAAACCATGAGAATTCAACCAATCCCAATGAATGAGCTGATAGGAACATTCACATCATATGAAGTAGAACAACAAAATGAAGAAGGTCATTCAAAGGTAAGAAAGTTATTGCAAGGTGATGATGAAGACATGTCATTATTCACTCAAAGATATTCAATAGTCTTATGAAGAAAGGAGGAAACTTCAAAGGTAAACGACAAACAAAGTTCCCAGAAGACAAGAGGCAATACAAGAGCAAAGAAGACTCCAAAAGTAAGAAACTTTTGTTTTTTTTTTTTGGTCGAAAAATCTTATTTGTTATGAATGCAAAAACCAAGTCACATAAAACCAGATTGCCCATTGCTCAAAAAGAAAAAAGGGAAATACGAAAAGAACATGAGAGCACTGAAAGCTTAATCATGGAGTGACACCAAATGTGAATCCAATGATGGAGAGGAAGCAAATCTTTGTATAATGGTAGACTCCGACCATGAAGAGGAAAATGAGATAAATAATCATGAACTAACTTATGAAGAGATGCGGGAATTTTTTAAAGAGATGTTTGAAGAACACAAAGGGTTTCAGTTTTAAAGAAAAAAGTTTTTTAGCCTACTTCCAAAAATCTTGAGTGCAAAGCTATTATTGAAAACTTGAAAAGGGTAAACAACCTTCGAGTGGGTGAAGTTAAAGTTTCTCAAACTGAAAATAGTACTCTCAAAGAAGAGATTTAAAAAATTAGCACCAAGTTTTCTCTCGGTTCAAACACCTTGAAGCACATTCTCCTAATACAGATTCCTCACTACAACAAATGTGGTTTAGGACACGAGAAAAATGATACCGAGATGAATCCTTTTCCTAAAACCAAAGAAGGATTGAAACGAAAACCTACTACACATATTTATAGAGCCATTATGTAATACACTTCATAAGATCTACTGCCAAGCAATTTCCTAATTGCTCAATTTGCAATGAATTTGGTCATGCAAGCTAGAATGTCCAAACAAGTAGATGAAGCTCAAAAGATTCACTGGAGATTTGATATGGATTCAAAACCTAACAAAAAAGGACCCAAGCATATGTGGGTACCAAATAATAGATAAGAATGTCTTTTGGTACCAGTGATGTTGAAGAAAAATAAATGGTTTCTAGACAGTGGGTGCTCACAACACATGACTGGAGACAGCTCCAAGTTTATAAATCTTATTGCTATAGATGGAGGCACGGTCACTTTTAGAGGAAAAGACAAAGGAATGACAGTTGGCAAAGGAAACATCAGGTTGAGAAATCTGAGACCATTGAAAATGTTTATCTCATTTGAGATATGAATCACAATTTTGTAAGTATAAGCCAACTGTATGACAAAAGTTACAAAATTAGTTTTGAAGAAGGTAAGTGTATTGGTTTAAGCTAAGACAAGTCATAATCATTCACAGGTAAAAGGTATGGTAATATATGTTTGCTTAATGTAAATTTTGATGATGAATGCCTAATGTCTATAAAAGATGAATGTGATCTCTAGCACAAAAAACTAGGTCATTTCAATACAAAGCAAATCTCTAAGATATGTTCAAAAGATTTTGTCCGTGGCCCACCAAAGATCAATTTTAACAAGTGTGACTCTTGTAATGCGTTTGTAGTTTAGATTTTCATTTAAATCAATAAATACAGTTGCTACTAACAGATTTTTACAGCTACTACACATTGACCTATTTGGACCAACAAGAACCATGAATCTATAAGGAAAAAGATCTGCTTGGTGTGAAATTCCGAATTTCGATCCATTTTTGGGATTTATAAAGCGCGTAATTTGTCAGTGTACTTATAGTAAAATCTCGCCCGGGAATCACTCCTGGTTATCATTTTAAATTAGAGATTTCGCTAGAATCGTACTCGATCAAATTTAGCCATTATTTAGACCCTAAACTTGGCGGTCGATTTTCGGGAGTTTTAGGACGAAATAAATCGGACGGTGTCAATATTATCGTATCCATCGTTGAGATTGTCAGGAATAATGGAGAAAGAGGAGTTTTTGACCGAGTACGAATTTGGACTAGCAGACCTCCCTCGTTATAATTTGGTTTAATTAATTTAGCCTTTGTCCCTTTTTATATGCGAGGTTTATTTTGGACCAGTAGATCGTTTTCGATTTTGAATTTGGGCTTTTGGATCGCATTTAATATTTGAATATTCAAATATTTCTTAATTCTATTTCTCTCTCTCTTTCTCTCTCTCTTTTCTCTCTCTCTCTTCCCTCTGACCGCGCGCACATTTCCCCCTTCGGTCACGTCTCCCCCTCCCATGTCAGACCCATGCCCCTACTCCCTCTCTCTCCTTCTTTTTCTTTTGTTTCTTCTTTCTTCTTCTCTCTCCTCTCTCCTTTCTTTCTTCTTCCTTCCTAACCCGACTAGTCTGGCTTTTGCTTCTTCCTCCGCTCGACCGCGCCTCGCCAACCACCTCGCGCAGCCGTCGCTCTGACCGAGCTGCGCCGCCGCTCACCGTTCGCCAGCCGCCGCCCCGACGTCGCCTTCTCCTCCCTTTCGTGCGTGCAACAGCGAGCTCGCCGCTGCCACCCTTCGCGCCCGGCCGCCACTTTTCGCCGGCTCGCCGGCCGGCCCCGCGTCGCCGTCGGCTCGACCAGCTTGCCCGTCACTCCGCCCGTCCGCCATGCCGCCCCGACCGCCGCCGGTTCGAGCCCCCTCAGCCTCCATCTCCCTCTCCCTCTCGCCTCGCCACCCCGACCGGCTGATCTCCCCCCTCCCCCCCTCCGCGCCAACAGCAGCTCGCCGCTGCGTCTGCCGGGGCCAAACACCGCCAACCGCCGGCGAGCTCGCCCGGCCACTCACCCAGCACTGCCGCCCAGCCAGTCGCCGCCACCGTCGCCTAGCAACTCCTCCCCTCCCCATGTTCGCACATGCAGCGAGCCCGTCGCCGCGGCCGCCGCATGCCCAGCCGGCGCCGTCGTCGGCCACGGCCGCGCCGCCCTGCCGTCCAACCAGCCCGTTGCTTGCCGGTAGTCCCGTCGCCGCCGCCCGCCGTAGCCGCCGGCCAGCCAACCTGACCAGCCGCTACTCGGGGCGTGGCCGAGTTGCCTCGGGGGGTGCCCGTCGCCGTGCCCGGGCTTGCCCAGGCCGTGGTCGGCCTGTTGCCCACGCGGCAAGGCCATGCGCCCGCTCGCCCAGGCGTGGCCGAGAGCCCCGAGCCGTGGCCGAGCCTTGTGCCCGTCGCCCATCAACGTCCCAGCCCCGTGCCCGTTCAGCCGGCCCATCGCCTAGGCGCGTCGCCCGTCCTACTTGCCCGTGCGTCCCCGGGCATGCCGTCCGACCACCGTGCCCGCGCGCCAGGCACGCCGACCGGCCATTGTGCCCGCGTTGGCCGGCCACCGCGCCCGTGTGGCCCGTGCTCGCGCCTAGTTCGGTACTGTTCACCCGGACCATTTTAGGCCCGAGCCAACTTTTCCGGGGCCAAAATCTTGTGAGTGATTTCCTAAACCCTACATAGTACTTTGGGTATTATTAGACTTGTCTAGAGTTTGATTGGTACCGGTTTAGGGGTTAAACATGGATTATGGTCAATATTCGTATGTGCGTATTTGTTAGATTTAACTGTGATAATTGTGGGGCTTAAATTAGTAGTTAATTATGGTGGGTTAATTATCCGTATTGTCATAGCTTGTGTAGGGAAAATTGATGTGTGATTGTGGCCGGCTTGAATGTCGGAATAGTGAGCTTGTGATTTGGAATTGGGATGATTGTGGGTGCATAATTGTGGCTATTGTTGGTGAGTCAATGGTTGGCTGTTGTAGCATTTGTGGGTAAATTGGGTGTTCGTATGTGGCCGATTGAATGTCGAATTTGTGGGTTGGTGGCTTGTCATGAATTGGATTGAATTGTGATTATGGATTGCTTGGTGTAACTGGCGTGAAATTGATTGAATTGAATGGTGTGTGCTTGCCTGTCGATTTGAAGCCCGGATCGATCGGAAGGCTACGGACTTGGGACGTGTTGACAGCGGTCCGTGTGAAGGCATGAACAGCCGATGGGCCAATTGGATGCGGGCTTGAGACGTGTTGACGGTGGCCCGTTAAAGGTGTGATAGACCGGGACGTGTTTACGTCGGTCATTGGAATGACTTGATTGCGTGGCTTGGGACGTGTTGACGGCGGCCACTGGTATGGTACGATTGGTATGGCTTGGGACGTGTTGATGGCGGCCATTGGAATTGATTGAATTGTGCGGCTTGTGAGCCCGTGAGAGGAAAGTCGGTTGGACGCGTGCATGTGATTTGAGTGTGATTGAATTGGCTGGTTGAGCGTGTGATTGGATTGGCTGATTTGAGCGTGTGATTGGATTGGCTGGTTGAGCGTGTGATTGAATGGCTGGTTGAGTGTGACTGAATTGGTTGGTTGAGCATGTGATTGGATTGGCTGGTTAAGCATAATTGGCTGGTTGAATGTGTAGTCGAATTGGTAACATGAATTGCATGCAAGTGTGGTTGGCGTTTGAGCAATTGCGATATGCTATTTAGTTACTATTATTGCATTATCATGTTATGACTAACGTGCAGTGTTGGTATGGGTTCGATGACGATGTAAGTACAATAATGCAAATTTTATATCTTGTGGGGTAGATTGCATGTACGACTTGTCTGGGTACGCATTGGCCTACGTGGGGTATAGGGGGTTGCTTATTGAGACTCGTTCTCACGGTTATTATATAACCATTTTAGATTCGCGATCATGAGGGATTGGAGACGTTTCAAGGGAATCTCGGAGATCGAAGACCAGTCAAGTACTCGATATTTTGAGTCCCCCTTGTTATAGAGGAGTTAAGTTTGCGAACCATTGCCCGTTGAGGAATGTGGTTCTGTTGTTGTGGCCTAGCTTAGGGAATTGTCTTTTGTGGACGTTGTATGTATTTATCAAATATAGGAATTGCAGTTATTTGTTTCGTGCTATTGCTGCCCCTTGTCATTATTAATTGTCCGGGTTGTTTCTATTTGTTTCCGCATGTGCTTAATCTCTGATGTTTGGGTTGGGTCGGCGACGTGCCTGGGACGTCGCATTCAATGATCGACCATAGAGGAGTGTCGCGAGCTCGTTAGGGTTCGGGGCGTGACACTTGGTAATAGTAGATGGCTACTCACGTTTCACTTGAGTGTGTTTCTATCTCACAAACATGAGGCATTTCGCTCATTTGAAAAGTTTGCTCGAAAGATCAAGAACGAAAAAGGATACAACATGTCATCAATCATGATAGACCATGGAGGGGAATTCGAAAATCAAAGCTTTGATGAATATTGCAATGAAAATGGAGTTGAACACAATTTCTCCATAGGCTATACTCCTCAATAAAATGGTCTTGCTGAAAGAAGAAATTAATGATTAATAAGTACTAAAACAAGAAATGGCTACAATCATGATGATTTTTTTTTGGGCAAGCATAGTCATGATGACTGAAAGTAGTATTCCTAAGTACTTATGGGTAGAAGCAGTTACCACTGCTTGCTACACATGGAACAGAGTTCTTTTAAGACCACCGATGGAAAAGACTCCTTACGAAATCTTCAAATGAAGAAAGCCCAACTTATCTTATTCGCACGTGTTTGGATGCAAATATTTCATTCTCAAAAATATAAACAACAACATCGGGAAATTTGATGCAAGGGCAAATGAAGGTATTTTTCTTGGATATGTAACTACCAGTAAAGCTTATCGTGTGTTTAATAAAGATTCACAAGTAGTGAAAGAATTCATAAATGTGAAGTTCAAGGATGATAAAAAAGGAATACAAGAAAATGATTACGGGGAAGTTATGCCCATATTTACACCATCAGCTATCAAGCAGCAGCAACAACCAAAAAGTGCTGATGTTTCTGAGCGGAAACCAATTCCTAAAGCTTGGAGATACAAGACTGAGCATCCCAAAAAGCAAATTATTGGAAATGTAAATGAAGGAATCAAGACTAGATCATCACTCATAAATCTAATGAACTCTCTGGCTCTCATATCTCAACTAGAACCCAAAGGAATTGATGAAGGTATTTCTGATGAAAGCTAGATTGAGGCCATGCAAGAAGAATTACATCAATTTCAAATCAATGAAGTTTGGGAATTAGTATCAAGACCCGTAAATCATCCAGTCATCGATAGTGAATGGGTATTCCGAAACAAACTTGATAATATATTTGTTCTGATGAACTAACTACAACGACAATTTCATCAATAATTTGCCAAATTTTATCATTTTCTCCCAAATGACCCCCCCTCCCGATTGGCACAGTAAATGAGGTCAAAGGATTCTAATATAGGAGCTGGATATCACCTATTTTAAATGATAATAATCGTATTAGTTTATAAACTTAGTTTACGGACGTCAATTTAGTCCTAAACTTTTTAATTTTGCTAATTTAATTCTAAACTTTTGCGCAAAATTCTAATATAGCCTTTTTGACCAAATGATGTTAGAAATTACTGAAATGGTATTCAGTCATCACTGGTTGTCCTATGTGGCTTGCTGACATGGACAATTTATAGATCGTTATGTCAATGATTTCCGGCAATAATTGGCTAGAAGAATTGCATTGGAATTTCGCCTACAATGGCAAAATTGAGAAGTTTAAGATTAAATTGATATCCGTATAATAGGTTTATGACTAAATTGATAATTTTTTCCTCATTTACATTTTACCAACTGCATCCAAACCAATCTAGTTAAGGCCACTTGGGACAAGGCAAAGTTCTGGACTTAATGGAATCATGAGGCTTGTAGAGTCCTATGGACAGGTCAAAAGCTTGGGTCTAAACGGTTTATGGGGCTTGCAAGGTGTTCAGTGGGCCTCCATATAGCTGGTCCTCTATGGTCGTACCAAAGGTTGAGCCTGCTTATCAATTGTGGACTTTTTTTTTAATGCTAGTTAAGTTTTAACAATATATGATATTTCTAACATTGTACTAATTCGATCATGAGCTTAAATCCTAACATCTGTTGAAAGAGCTTATATGTAGATAAATCCTAGTTAAACCTAGTGCTCAAGGGACGTTGGATCGACACTAGAAAACCTCCTTAGAAGCAAATTGAAACTGTAACCGGCTGGCATGGAAGAAGGCATGTGAATTGAAGAACATAGAGCCATACATACCGAAATAAGGCTAGGGCAAAAAGGACTCCAAGACTTGGCTCTAATACCATGTTAAATTGTCCAACTAAAAGATGTAATTTATTAAGTGGAGGAATCTACATGAATAAAATCCACTCAAATCTAGTAGTCAAGCAACATAGGCTAATACTTTAACATTTTAAAACATTCATCTCATGTAAAATGAGGACAAATGACCTTCGATGACCCTCGTGGAAAGAAGAATCTGATTATGAGGGAAATTATAAATCTATTTTACAAATGCCAATTGGTCATGTCAGCGATTCTCGATAGAAATTGATTGTAAGGACTATTGGAATTTCGTGAAAAGGTTTAGGATAAAATTTTGCAAAATTAAAAGTTTAGGATCATATTGATATTTGTAAAATAGATTTAGGATTGATTGGATAATTTCTTCCAAGCCATGCAACACGACGTGCAAATTTTTTTGATTTACAAATTCGTTGGTTCCCCGCATAAGACAATATTGACACGAACGATCAGGCGAAAAGGTAAAAAAGGCATTAGGCTGAACCACAACGATATACACAAAGAGACAACCGACCCAACTTTGGAGCTTCTTCAAAAGGTCAAAAACAAATTATATAGAATAAAGTAGGCATTAATCAGTAATAATTCTTTACCCAATAGAAGAGAGAGTCTGAGCCAAAAAGCCATGATGTTTTGTTAAAATGGACGATACACGACAATGTATCTTCAGGCAAGGTGGGAAAATATAAAATTGAAGAAATGAAGATTCAAACAAAGCAATGACCAATCCAATGCTTTTAGCTTTAAGAACCAAACGGACAACAAATGACTAAGATTCACTGCTCCGTATCTACTTCGATCATTTAAAAAATGAAAAGGTAAGCATCCTTAGGGCTATACATAGGATGTCGTAACGCTAAATCTCCATCAACACAAAAACATTTCGCTATCCTCGAAAGAAATAAAATGGCGATGAGCATTTTCAAAATTTGTTTATGCCTGGTGCTGATATTTATTTCGCTTCCGAGCTATGGTGCACGAGCTCCTTACATCGTGATCCGACGGAAGAAACTTGGTAAGGTGGTTCGAGCATTACATGAAGATTATGGGAAGGGAGATAACGGGCAAGGAAATCATTACGAGCTTATGAGGGCCGGTCCTGGAGGTCCTGATCCATAACATCACTGAATAAGACCGTCGCAGCTTTCTTTTATTCACAAATAGCATCCTTGTGAGCATGAGATAACCGTCTTCTTTCAATATCGTCTCCTTTTGTATTTCTATGAGTTTCCAAATCTTACTAGGTCATTTTTCAATGTAATGCCGTAGTAGGATTTCATGTTGAGTTGTTCATGGAGTTTGTGGGCATGGCAAGGAAAAGTACTACATGTAATGTGGTCATCAAAACTAGACTTGTAGTAGTGAAACATTAAATATTAATGCTATTGACTAACTACGTTGGCATTTTTGTTATCTTTAAGCTTTTGAATCTTGACAACTTGGAGAAGATCTAAGGTACTGGAGTCAAAAGAGATATGCTGTTATCATATATGAACCTGCGCAAGCATTTTTTATCAATGGTGTCGTTGTTCGTGATAAAGTATCAATTCCAGGTGCCATTCTTATTTTTGTTTGCATGTGAGAGAGGTGTAAAAGTATTCCATATCTTTTATTTATAGGGTTTATATGGGCCTTATGTTTATGTTGTCTCTCTTCTCTTATAATTTAAACTTTTGAGTTGGACATTCTACTAATCCAAATTTAAAAGAAACATGTTGTAAAACCAGGACCATTTGACGATATATTTGAAGTCCATGGAATGGCAACATCACCATGCTTTTCACAATGCGACAAGTCCTCGCCAAATTGCGCATTGGGTTAATAAAATAAGAGCACAATCAGACCATTATCATAGGTTAGGGCCAAAGGGGAAATTTGGCAAAAGAAATGAGACAATACTTTAAAGGTCCTCTTGCACATAATTGTTAACGCATCATCTTCCGCAATTATACTTTAAATGTCCTAATCTTCTCCATATGTAAAAGAGGGTCATTATAGAGTATCACTAGTTGTGGATCTAACATCCACTTAGCATTAAACCTCGATATGCGTAAGAAGATAAAGTTAGTCCGTACGTCCTTTTGTTGTACCACCGATACTTTAAGGCACTTTCAAAGTGGGAAAAAATAAAGTAACGGACGTAGTTGGAGGGACACATATTTGCAAATTATTACCAAAAGCCATAACCTTCTATGTTATGGCATTATCCTATGTTCCCCACGTGACATTCTGAATTTTGATTCATTTTTAGAATAAATAAAATGTATATATTCTTCAATGCACTTGTAATTAAATCTTACCTAGAACTGATCATTATCGGGATATTAACCTTTAGGGAATGACTACTTAGGGAAATGTACGTAAAGCTAAGAACTCGATCATGAGTAGACCTTCGGTGACGATCGAGGTCACGTGACCCAGGCAAGCATTGCCTGGGTCGCGTGACCTCAAGCGGCGGTTGCTTGGGCCCCTCAAACCCAAGCAGTCATTGCTTGGGTCGTGCGAACCTAGTGACAACTGCCTAGGTTGCATGACCCTAGGCAACCATCGTCTAGGTTCACACGACCTCAAATAAGGTTGCCGATAACCAAATTTGGCCTTGCTGGCAGCTAATCTTTTGTCAATTTTGAGGGTTTTTCAAAATAAAATAGTAAAAGTGCTTTTCAAAGTGTGATTTTACCAAAGACCATTTTAACCAAAAAAAAATTCTTAAGGCACTTTGAAATTACGATTTACCAAATACTATTTGCATTTCAAAAAACCCATTTAATCTTAAGGCCTTTGCATTTTTCCAAAAACTTTTCTCAAAAGTCGAACCAAATGCACCTAAAGTCCTTTCAGTATCTTGGTCAATAGAACTAGATCAATCACAACCATTAATCATGTGAGCCAAATTGAATTTGACGTTATTTAAAAAAAATCAAAAGTTTGGATTGCACTTAATCGACCTATCCAAATCTAGACAAGAATTTCTTGATCAAGACCAGAGAAATCTAATTTCATGTAATAACGGAAAAATCTATCCACCCCCATAATTACTGCAGGACCCTTAAGTTTTGTGTGGTTCTTGTAATAACAATCCAAAATGGTAATTTACGCATTTGACTAGGTAGTTTTTTTCTGTTTGCAGGTAGCTACTTCCACTAAAACCACTCTTGCATTATCAAACCCCTCATAGCCCTCGGGCACTCAGCTTCTATCACTTTCTTTTCAAGCATAAGCATCGAATTACACTTACATGGGTTGACTTTAGTGCAATTCAAAAATAAAATCCTACTGTAGAATAATCCCTTCTATTATGCAATGTCGATTTGATTTTGTTAGATATAATTAGGATATTTCCTTAATTCTCCATTTCTCTTAGGATTGAGCATACATCTTAATTGTTATCACGATTATCTCGTCATCTTAAAAATAGTTATCTGATGGGCTTATGTATTATAACACCTAAAAACATAAAGAAGTTGCACAATTCTCTCTTCCGCATTATTTCATATCTAATCTGAGTAAGGTAAAAGGACCTAGCGCTATTGCCTTCTTTGCGTGAGTCAATTGGAGTTAATTTTATCTATCTCAATATCTATGTATGCTACCAATAAAGAGAAAGATTTTAGAACTGGTCAGTCGTGGAAAATGACTACTTTATTCTTATTGAAACCGAGGGCCTACCTTGGATCCTTGGAAATGGTTTAGAGGGTACCTCACCAAAGTAACGGAAGCTTAAGGTTACAACTACGGCCGCCCTGCCTATCTAGATGTATACACCTGGCAGCTAATAAGATTGTGTTCCTTAATTTAACGTTCCGGTGCCCGTATGCCCAGCCCTCCTAATTAGAGGATAGTTTTTCTTCCCTCACTCCAGGTAATACTCCCGAGTTTAACGTCTTAGAGTTTAGACGAAGCATTTTAAGGTATTGCTTAGTTCCGTGACCTCCTTGAACCGACCCCGCCACTTACATGGCTTGGCTAATGAATTACTAAGTTAAACCTAACTCGAGTTCTCCTAAGCCCATACCAATTCGCAACTTAAGTTTAAGTTATTAACATGCAAGTTAATTTCACCTAGGAGTCGCCCAAGTAAAACATGGGAGAAATGCTTCACTTCTACGAACCAAAGATTCAATGGGTACGAAGACTTGATTATATTAATTGACCAACTAGTGCCCTTTCAGTACTTAATCTCGTTCAATTCACCACCTAATATGTTCACACTAATTGGGAGTCTCAAAATTTTCGCCCCAATCAAGTTAAGGGAAGCAACAATTGACACATGAACCTAACATGCATAATCAACCACATGTGAGATTAAATTGAATGCGCAATTCAAAGTGTGTGAATCAGGCAATGTGCAATCAAGCATAACGCTAATCACGCAAAAGGGGCAAGAAAAGTCAATTCCGGGGCCCAAATAATATTTTTTTCATTTTCGAAAATTTTTTAAATTTTTTAAATTTTTTTAATATTTTAATTAACGAAATAAAAATTCTCGACCGGTCACCTAACCCGGATTCCTTTTCTATTTCCTTTTTTATTTTTTTTGGATTTTCCTTCTTTTCTTTTTCTTTTTCTTTTGTTTCTTCTTACTTTTTCTTTTTACTTTTTTCCTCCCCTTCCTGCATGCCTTTTGCCCATGCACATGATCTTCTTCCCGAAACTTCTGTACTTCAATGGCCCATCATCGAGACCTCCCCATGCTTCCACCAAGACTTCGCCGGGGGGCCCCCATCGTCGCCCGACGGCTCGGCCCACGCTAGCCACATTGACGACCGCCACCAACTCTACGCCCTAGCCGTTGGCCAATGCTCCTACCAAATGGTCGAATGCAAAAACTCGATTTCCGGGCCCCCAAACTCACGGCCACGAGAGTAACATTAAACCTAAGCAACCAAACATACACGACATGGAATAGAAAATAACGAACTTACGCGGCGGCCCCAAACCGTAGGCATCACCGTTGGCGAAAAGCTTTCCGACGGGTGGGGGGTGCACAAATGGCTGACTCGAATCGAGGAATTTGGGAAGTTTCTAAGCGAAGCTTATGACTGAGAAGCAAGAACACAAACAAAACACTTGGCAGTGAATCAAAATATACTCTCCACCGAACTTCCATTGTCAGCCGCCATATCCTAGCACCATTGTCATCCGTCAACTATTCAAGATTTCGCAAAATATGGTCACAACGTGTCTGGACCAAACATGGCATTTAAAGGGACTCGACAAAAAAACCGCTTTGGACTCATTCAAGCTTGTTACGAGGCCTTTGCTTCACCGACCCGCTTCATCGTGCGTTCATACGGCTCATAAAAAAAATACAAGGAAGAGGGTGGACAGAAACACAAAACAGGGGATGTTTGGATTTGGACAAAATCGTAGATTAGTGCCATGTGACTCCTATTGATAGGCATGCCAACATAAGAGAAAGGCATTTACAAAATCGGTTTAAACATTTCAGCAAACAGGTGGTGATCACAGATTGAGAGGAAGATATTGACCTTTTTTAAAACTCGAACTCAAGTCTGGACTCAAAGGGAATCATCACGAAACAACCGAAATCAAACATGAAAGCCAGCTCAAACTCAACATGCATGTCGACCTAAAGAGACCGAGACTTGACTTCACGGTTCGACCAAAATGGCGCTAGGCAACGGGAGTTCACGGGAATGAGTTTTTACCATTAAAATCCCTACCCAGCCCGGAGATGGTGGCTAGTGGGCGAGCTCGAGATGAATCGAACTATGGCCGACCGCCCCGCGAGGCCTCCGAGCCGAGATCCTCGGGAAAAGGGACTCGAGCCAACAAGAAACTCACCGAAGATGTGGGAATTGGCAGAGAGGAACTGCGAAGGAGGGTGCCAGCAGGAGGTTGTCGGACGGTGAGGAAGGAGGTGACTGGTCGGGTAAGAGGCAGAACGAGTGCGTGAGGCCAGGAGAAAGAACCCTGAACTGTGTGTCCTTGTAGATAAAAAAAATGTCCTCTTCGAGCTCCTCACTCCTCTCACTCTCTCTGAATCTCTCTGGAACTACGTTCATTTCCTTTTGTCCTCCCCATCAGACAGCTTTCATCGGTCAACCATGTCAGCCATCTTCCCCTTCCATTTATAGCTTAAAAGAGCCACGGATCAGTGCGCCTTCCCTATCTTTTCATGCGCCAGCAGCCGGTCCTGTCCTTGGGACCAAATCAGGTCCGTTTTTGGCTAAAACGGTTGCAGGATCTCCTCAATGCAGGCCGGAAGTGCTGCGCCGTCTTTGATGCGCCCCCTTTCTTCTGCTTTGTCGCCTCCGGTTGTATGCTTGCCCCTTGTCGCTTCTGCTACCCGGCTGATGCGTTCTGCTCCGTTCCTGTCCTCTGCGTTGCTTCCTTCTGGCTTCTTAGAGACGTGGAGGATGAAAGGGGAAAGAAGATGGGCTGGGCTGGAACAAAAAGAAAAGGTAGGAGGGTTGGGCTAGGCCCTGACGAGAAGAGACAAAACAAAAAGGGCCGGATTGGATCGGTCAATCGAACCGGGCCGACTTTTTAATTAATTTAATTTTTTTTGCAAATAAACAAGAAAAATATGTTCTAATAGGCCCAATTAATGTAAATGAACCTAATGTTTATATGCCATGAAAATATTTTGGGTTAATACCACGAAAAACCTTAAACCGGTACACTTATGATAATTTTACCCCGAACTATTTTTTTGACCACAAAAAACCCTAAACTGGTACATCTATGACAAATTTACCCCGAACTATTTTTTGACCACCAAAAACTCCAAACTGGTATACTTGTGACAATTTTACTCCAAACTATTTCTTTGACCACCAAAAACCCTACACTGGTACACCTGTGACAATTTTACCCCCGAAACTAATTTTTTAACCACTAAAAACCTCAAACTGGTACATTTATGATAAATTTACCCTCTATTAGTATCTATTAAATTATATTAATATCACAAAAAATCACAAATTGATAAACTTGAGACAAACATAGAGGTAAAATCCAAAACCAGTACACATGTCAGTTACAACATGTCTTTAAACTTCGCAATTTGACAGTAAAATTTAACGGAAACTAACGAAGGGTAAATATGTCACAGGTGTACCGGTTTGAGGTTTTTGGTGGTCAAAAAATTAGTTCAGAAGTAAAATTGTCACAAGTATACTAGTGTAGGGTTTTTTATAGTCAAAAAAATAGTTCGGAGTAAAATTATCACAGGTGTACCAGTATAGGATTTTTTTATGGTTGAAAAAATAATTTGGGGTAAATTTATCATAAGTGTACTAATTTGGGGTTTTTCATAGTAGTAACCCAAATATTTTTTAATTAAGCAACTTGGCAAATCTCTTCAGATGGAAAATCGGTAATGGCCGTTCTATTTCATTTTGGTTTGACTGGTGGCATGATAAATGCCCGCTTTACCGGATATTCAGCAACTTGAATATTTACCAGTCGAGGATTCCTCGGGACACTTCCGTTCGTGAATTCTTTGAAGGAACTTGGCAAATGTCTACCACTCTTGACACCATTCTTAGCTGGTCTGATCCACTTCCACTCTTTGTAGATGATTCCCTGGATGAATTCTTATGGGCGTCTTCTCCGGATGTACCTTTTTCAATTGCGCGTGCGTGGAATCACATCAGGGTCACAGGACAGACAGCCCCATGGCATTCCTTCGTTTGGGACAAGCATATCACTCCCCGCCACCGGTTTCTCTTGTGGATTGTCTCTCTCAATCGTCTACCCACTCAGATGCTTTTTATGCAAAATCAAATAATCGAAACAGCATTATGTGTATTTTGTGGGTTGGTCCCGGACTCAATCAATCACCTCTTCTTTGATTGTCCGGTTACGTGCAGACTAGCCTCTTTTTGGGCTACTAAATGCAAGCTTCCCTGGCGTAATAGACCCTGGACTGACCATATTGCTTGGGCTATACAAAGTTGTGGTAGCGACTCTTTTGGCCATCGTTTGTCCAAATTTGCATTTGGGGCTTTATGCCACATCATATGGACAGAAAGGAACAATTCCATATTCAGGAATAAAAATATTTTTGTCCCGGGCAAACGAAAACACCTTCTTAAAGTGGTGAAGGACAAAGCTATTTCCATGGGGAGAATAGCTGATACCCCTACCAACCAGAGGATCCAGAGGAATTGGGGAATCTCTCCTGCTATTTTTGCTGATCATCCGGACTCCCTTTAGTTGTTGGATTTGTTGTATTGCCTTTGGCCCCTTGTATAGTTTTTGCAAAGGTTTTTTGACCCTGCTTGGACTCTTTTGTACTTGTAGGGTCGTCAGTTGCCTTTAGTTTTAGTTTGTATTTGGTGTTCTTGTTTAGTAATACAATCTCTTACTTTTACCAAAAAAAAATATTTTTTAATTAAGGGTTAAAAATTAATCCATAATTTTCTATGCAGTTAAATCCTAAATAACCAGGTAAAATTTAGGTGTCAACACTTAGGACCAAAGACTTCTCTAACTTCTATTGTCTTTTTAACTTCCACGTTTTATTTTGTGTTTTATTGTTTTTATTTTGTCGAAAAGGTTTATCAATTATTAATTATTTAAACATCATAGGAGGATTTCTTTGGCCAGCGTTACCGTCATCAATACTAGCTTGCTGTTGGGTTTTTGAGCTTGGGCCGCCCACAGTAGGCTTGGCCCAAGCCCAATCCACAAGCTTTGAAGAAGGAACGGTTTTTTTTTCTGAAGAGAATATCAACAACTTCTCCTTGTACCCAGGTTCGATTCTCCAGCTGAACACTTGTGATTTAAGTAGGAGGTCATGGCGGTGAGTTGTTGTGCTAGTCTCTCCTAAAGAATAGTCGAGGTGTATACAAGCTGACCCGAACACCTCGGTTACAAAAAAAAAAAAAAACAACTTCTTGTAAAAGTGTGCAAGCAACAAGCATGTGGGAGAGTGTTCGGGTGCATGGGGTGATTATAAAGAGAAACACTAATCTCAGAATTGCAAGCAAAATGGGAATCGAAGGAGTATATTTGGTCGTGGGAGTGCAAGTGCTAGTCCAAGTGCATGATTAAATTTTCTGGCCCGCAAGTTCACACATGTATTTTGTGAAGCAATCTCAATTCTCGGGGATCGTGATACAATTATGTGAAATCCGACATTGGTATCAAAGCATGTTGATTGTTTATCGTGCTTCATCTGTATCCGATAAATGCCTTGTTGAAGTGTTCTTTATGTGCACTCCATGTTTGACATCATGGAAAGTCCAAAACGGCATGCTCCTCAAATTTTCTTCTTTCTTGTATGATTTTCACATATGCCGTGGCTAATGTGTCCTCGACCTAGCATGAAAAGTTAGAGTTACTAAGAAACTGCTCCAATAATTTTGAATGGAGATTTATATCCTTTGAATACTCCAATTGGCAAAAGGCAAAGACGTGAGCCACGACATGTGCCCAAGGAAAGAAAGTGAATTGGCAAAAAGGACACCTTATCCCAGTGCAATTCCCATTAGTCAAATCATACAGCACTAACGAAAGAACTCAATTGCATAACTTTGACAAGTTTTAGAATCCGGTTGTATTCGTTGAAATTTTTAGAACTCAATTGCAATTTCACTGGCGTTATACACTTATTTCATATTGGACATAAGCGTGTTCTTAAAAGGTTTCATTCTGGACTTAGTCCGGATCTTGGAATGCCCATAATGTAAAGAATCTAAAAGGTATTCTCTCTCTTAGGGAAAGACAAAGACATAAAGGAAATTGGGAGCATATGATGTACAAGCGCTGGTACATTAAAATAAAAAATATATTCATGATGCCCGTTCTCAGTGTGTATCAAATAAACCGGTCACGAAGGCTCTTGTGAGAGCTTTGGCTCCTCTTCTACGGTGAAATTACATCTTAACCAAACACCAATTGTCCATAAGAGACTCTTGATATTTTTTTAAAAATTTCAGAACTCAATTATAATTTTATAACTGCTATACAGTTATTTCATATAAATTTATGCTAGCGTAGCGTGTGGGAGTACCTAGCAGGCAAAGACAAGAAACCTTTCACATGGGACACGTATAGGCAAGCCGACGTGGAAGGTTCGTTCGGCCCAAATGGGTCAACAATTGCATAGATTCGGACGGTGACGCCAGAGCTTGCAGGTTAGCTGGTCTGTTCATCTTATCCCCCACCAATCAAGACCTTTCCTTTGTCGTGCATTGAACGGCTGTCTTCCCCTGTCCTCACTCGCTTTTCTTCCCTCCCCTTTCGTTCTCTCCGTGAAAACCCAGCCTCCTCTTTCTCATCGCTCCCACACCCATAAACAAAGACGACACGAGTAAGCCCCCCGAAGCTTTTCTGTGAACCCACGGCGAAGAATTCAAGCCCCCCAGAAGACGAATTTGACGTGCCAAGTTGAAGAAGGCCGGCCATCATGTGCTGCTGCTGCGGCGACGACGAGGAGGGCTGCGAATGCCGGCCTCTTGGGTTCCTCCTGGGCCTCCCCTTCGCGTTCCTCTCGCTCATCCTGTCCCTCGTCGGCATCGTGATCTGGATCATCGGGTAACTTGTTCTGTTCATCGCTTGTGCACTGCAACTGTTTGACGAAAGTCCTCTTCCACAAAAGGGCTTTTCTATGTGCGCGCGCGAGACAGAGCGAGACCTACTAGTGTTGTTCAGTGGATGAGGCTTAATATATTTCGTATGTCACATGTTTGATCGCATAAATTCGAGTTTAATCCCATGATTGCATTCGTTCGCGGTGATTGCATACGTAGTGTTTGCGAAATTTACAGCTATCGGTTTCTGATTTTTGATTACTTTTCTTTGGTGAACATGCAGACTGCCCCTGTCCTGCATCTGCCCCTGCTGCTTCTGCATCACGGTGGCCGTCGAGTTCGCTCTGGCCTTGATCAAGGCTCCTATTCTGGTCATGAAGTGGTTCACCTCCAAGATCCCCTGTTGATACACACGTGATCTCGAACGTTTTTGTCGTCGTCGTCGTCATCATACATTCGAGTTCTCTGCTCGAGAAAGACCGATAGTTCGATTGATTCATTCGTGCGAATTTCCGGTACATACACCACTTCGCCGCGCATTTATTTGATTTGCTAGATCTTTCTTCTAACTCAGTTTGTAGACCATTTTCTGTGTAATGATCTCATCAGTTGCAATAATCCTTTAGAGGGTTCTGTTTTTCTCAAGCGGCTGTGTTGTCTCAAATCATATGGTAGGTGGAAATTCTATTCGACCAATCAGTGATCGTCGTCGCAAATGCTCGACGCCATGAATCGAGAAATTCGGGCAATAGACTAGGGCCTCGGTATATCGGTGCCTTGGGGGCCATCATCTATGCTAGTGTATGAAAGGACATTTCGAATACTTAGGCTACGTTTGGTCGACCGGATAAAAGTCATGATACGATATGTTTTATCCTATCCTGTATTTGGTGGTGGTCCAGGATAGGATAAAGTCGGATATAGCCCGGATAAAAAAATCCGAGGGGGGAAGGATAGATCCAGAGAGAATTTCTAATGCCTATTTTTTCAGAAACTCTACGCTCCACTCGCCGTCATCTTTATCCCCACACCTTGTACACTTTCACCAAAAAAATTTATTGGCTTTTTTTTGCTTCACCAACTCCTCCAGACCTGTGAATAGCAAAAAAAAAAAATTATCTTATCCGAATTTAAATCTTTAATTCACCAAACAATGGACAGGATATGAAGAAATCTCGAGATTTCTTATCTTATCATATCCAATCCTATCTTATTTAAAAATCCGGACAACCAAACGCAGCCTTAGAGTACGGATGGCAAGCCCATGGACAAAAAAATGAGGATTCCCGCGGCTTTTTGATCACTTATATGATCAGTGTTCACAAGAGCGAGGCCGTTCCATGTCTTCCAACATCAAAGTAGCATTCCGATCGAAAAGATTCTTCAAGAGTCGGCTTTAGCTTTACCCAATTGTCGTCGCATTCCGTCTATGCCACCGTCGACTCCTACTAGAATCATTGCTACAAGTGCAAGGACCTCGACAACGACAGCAATGGCGATAGATCGGATGCCAGTTTTTGGTCACATGTCGATGATTAAAGACGGTCGCGGTCACGGATGGCTTAACATTAATTTTTCGATGGAAATTTTCTCCGGTCATAAAATTTAAAAAATGCGCGCATGTGAAATCTCCAAACCGCCCACCATCATTTTCACACTGCATAAAATAGATCGCCACCGCACATGGCAAATCTCTTACGAGAGTGGAGGACCGGCTTGGTCGATGTCACGCACGTGTCAACTGGGGCCCCGCCAGCTGCACGTGGCAATCCCAACGTGGTCAATGCCCCTCGATGGGGCCCACGGTGAGAATCCGGCCGGAGATTTGTGTAGTCTAGTGGGCGGGCCCAAATCCGACGGTCACGGCACGAACCGGATCTTGCATCACCCGACCCGGTTGCCCGAAACAAGCATTATTAAAAAAAAAAAAAGGACTAGATTCGTGCTTTTCTTTTTTCTTTTTTTGAAAAAAAGATGTGATTTGCTCTTTCAATTTGGTGATGTGGTGTAGACCGGAAGGTTCCGTTTATCTCACAGGAAATAAATGATTTAAAAAATATTTTCTTAAAAGTAATCTCTTAGATCGCATGAAATAATTAGTTAATGAAAAATATTTTTATAATTGATAACAATTTACGTTTAAACATTTTAGTAAACGATGAAAATTTTTTTCGTCAATTCATTTTTATAAGTGATGCAAGCGATCGATTTTAGGAAATTATTATCCCAATTATTTACTTTCCATGAAACAAGCAAAGCCTAAAAATTTCCGTCGAATTGAGAACTAAAGAGCCATCTGTTGGTAAATTCTAAAATTTGGAATTTAATGGTCATTAACTGTCTATGTGTCTTCAGGGAGTGGTGAACCTTCATTGTGCCTATTAATTATAATATTGGTATATTTGTAGGTAGGGATGGAGATTCGCCATGTAAAATTAGCCTTGCGATCAAATTGTTCTTACTTTCTAGTTTAATTTACCTAAAATTAACAGAGGTCCAAATCCTAACCTCTGCGTCTCTCTCTCCAAATAAAATATTTACATATTAAATCACGCATTCATCTAACAATTTAAACTTTTAGAACAATTGACTGTTATCTCATAAGATCTCACATGGTAATAAAGCAGGAGATCCCGAATTCAAATCTTTCTGGACCCCTATTTGCCTCTCAACAAAATATTTTCCCGCTTAGTATTGGACAACAAGATTGATTGTGAAACTTTTAGAATAGTTGGGTATGGTATCACAAAACTCCAAATCCTTCATCCCCACCTCATCCCATCATCGCCCGTGAGTCGTCGAACGTCGGAGCCGAGACCGAGACCCCACCATCATGCCGTCTATTCTTGAAGATGGATTTCCTCGCAAGGTCACAACCGTCGTGAGCGACGGCCCAGCCTCGAGCGGACCTAGATTTGGTGTTGCCTGAGGCCGGCGTGTTAGTGTTTGATTTATGTGACAAGAATGCACGTGGAAGACTTCACGGCAATGGAACAATGAAATAGAGCTTCTCTAGTTTATAATAGTGGGTTTTACTAATATAGGTAGAGCATTCTTTGGAAGATAGTTTTTGGTTGCTCTTGCGCACTGTCCACCCATCATCCCTAGCTCTGTATAAAGAGCGTTATAACTTTCTTTGCGACAAAAAAGCTCTGCCATTTTGCAGAGATAGCGTCACAATTTTATCCAAGATTTCTGTTTCTTCTACAGGCATCTACCTCTCATGTATTTACCGCCACTCATTTTACTGACCTCAGACATACTAGAATTTTGTTGATTAATCTAGAAATACCAGAAAAATGAATTGTTGTTTAACACGGCGACGTCGGATCTGAGCTCGCGATCTTGAATCCGAAGTCGTTTCTACAACCCCTCTACATAGTACGTGGCGTATTTTATGGTGGGAGTACGCAGCAGAAATCCGATACCTTTACCTAGGAATATCACTAAGAGAGCCCAAATTTAAATCCGTTAATATATCTAGTTAGACCACCTTTACTCCAAAGCTTAAACCAATGAGTTATGAATCAACTAGGATATATTAACTACTCCATACCACACCAATTCTTTAATGTGAGATTTCTCTAACATAACTCACACGTGTATTTCAACATTTTATTCAATAAACGAGTTTTAACTTCCAATAGCAAAAAAAGCTAGGAGGGAATACTATGCTTAAACCAAAGATTAGGGGTGTTAAATGGGTGGGTCATGTACGATCGGGTTGGGTTTGAGTTGGGTTAGGTAAAAAATGATCCAACCCAAATTGACCCATATTAATCTATATTTATGCAATACAATTTTGACGGCCCATACTTGACTCGATCCCAACCCAACCTATACCCGAACTATATTACTAAAACACATCCACACTTAACCCTAACTAATAAATCCCCACCCATTTAACCCTCTTCATCTTAATGTGTTACTTCGATAAAAATTTATATCGTTTTAAAAAGTAAGATAACAAAATATGAAGATGTAAGTAAATAAAGCAAAAAAAAAAAATCAAAGATACTAGGGGTGCGTTTGGTTTAGCTTTTTCCAAGGAGCTTTGGGGAAATGCAAAGGACTTTAGGCTAAAGAGCCTTGGGAAAACGCAAAAACTATCTAGCAAATTGTGCTTTGCGAAGCAATTTTGAGATAAATGCCGTTTGGTTGAAACACATTTGAAAAGCCCTTTGGCTAGCCAATTTAAGCTTTTTAATTTTTAACGTTTTAAAAATTTGAGAAAACGATAGCCACCTAATGTTCCAGTTTTTTCAATCTCAGTTGCAGCCAACACACTAATCATGCTCAATTAAAAGTTTTTTCCATTCTCAAGCTGCAAAACTGCTCATATCTCACATCGATCTCAAGGTACATTTATGCATCATTAAAATTGTCTCAAAGTTACACGGCATACATCACTCATCAACTGGAAATGGATATTGATTCTTCGGCAAACTAACATTTCATTTATTAATCCTTACCAAAAAAAAAACATTTCATTTATTAACATGAACTGATTACATGAAGGGTCAAGAAACAAAAATTGTACAGCTAAAATGATTCTCCCATCTATTCTGAAATCTCATAATAGAGTCTATGGCCGGGCAACTACTCCCTCAGCTTGACATGACGAAACTTGAGCCTCCGACCCACACTACAGTGAAGCCCATTGTTGCCATTGCTTCCAACTCTTGAATTGCATCAACCGCGCTAATCGAACTAGTCAAGTGGGGCGTCAGTACACCAACTGCTTCCATATCTTCGATTGCTACAGAACACGTACATAATTAAAGGCTGGATGAAACATCGCATGCTAAGTTTGTGCTACTGCTAGTTACTTTGTTAAAAGGGCAGGAAAAGATTATTTACCGAGCCTCTGTACAAAGCAAGAGACCGGGAATGCAGACCCAACTACTCATCACAGTCAATTCATGGCACTCAAACTAACTCATTCGCATTATTCCTACTTCAAGAAGCTGAGCCATTCGTCACCACAACACTTCACACTTACACAATCCTCTTCTCCACCAATTGGACTTTTATGGGGGACACACGAAAAGAAAATTCTAGGCAACATTGAAAAGAGAGCAGCAAGTAAACATTGATGAACCCAGAAGCGCATGAAACGACAAAGTGTACCCATTTCAGCAGCTATAACGAGCAACAATCAATCAAAACTCCAATCAATCAGAACGGTAAGTTATGTTTTGATGAACCTAGAAGTGCATGGAACTCTACTCAACATGGACTCAAACTCACAGTCAACAACCTCACTACCTTCTCTCTGGCGCTCTTAAAAATGGGTTCTTGTTTCATAATACAAACAGACCACGAAAAGCACAAATCTAAGCAATCGAAAGCAAAGCCACCGGAGAAAGAGAGAGAGATTAACCTGCGGAGAGATGTGATTTGAAGGCGAGTGAGAGAGCGAGCAATGGGTGAGGAACTAAGTGAAGAGATGGATGCTTGTGCGAAACCAAGGAAGCGAAAGAACGGCAATCGAGCAAGAGAAATGAGCAGGAGTGGAGGCTCTCGCAACTCAAGCACAGTCGAGCGTCGAGCGAGGGAATGACAGGTGGAGGTTCCAGAGAGGTAGAAAGGGGCAAAATTGGGCTTTTCAAAAGATTTTGAGGGCAAAAAGGGTAACTGACCAAATTTCATTAATTCATAGAAGTAGCATTCCGAAAATGCCGAAAGCTCAAAGCAAGTCCCCACCTACCTTGGGCTTTCAACATTCCCAATGCTAGCTTTCATTTGAAAATTCCTTGAGAATGGTTGTCAAATCCTCCAAATTTTTCCTAAGGGGCTTTAAGACTTCAAGGGACTTTCAAAATACTGAACCAAATGCACCTTAGAGCCGCCCTTGAAGAGCTTGAAGGAGGGATGATATGCTGCAACTTCACGGTGCTAGAGACACCCTCGAAGATGCTAGAGCCACTGGCAACGGCAAGGAAGGTGTCCTGGTACGCAAGGTAAGGGCCCTGGGCGGAGATGTGCCCGTAGGTGCAGAAGTAGAAGCTGTAGATGGCCTCGGAGCAATTGCTGCCCTTGTCAGGGCGGTTCTGGATGAGGACGCAGAGACAGAGGTGACGCCGAGGCAGCATTAGCGATCACCGGAGTAGAGCTTGCTGGTGAAGGGGACGAGGTCACCGAGGGAGTTGACACCCTTCTGGCTCAGCCATTGCTTCGGTTGTTGTCGGAGTGCCACGACAACGAATCAGCCGCCCTCTTCTGGTGGTTTCATAATAAAAAGTATGGGGCAACCACGGCACTGCTGTCCTTGGCTCCGCAAGCAAAGACCTTTGTCTCGGGGTCCTCAATGGGGAGGTCAAGGTTGATCGTATGGTTGACTGAGGAGAGAGAGGGACGATCTCTCACTTATTTTGCTGGGCTAAAATATGGGTCATCAGCAAATCCATCATCTTGTTTTTTAGGCTTTCATTTTCTTTTTAACCCACTTAGGCCAAATTTACAAAAAAACGAGTTTACCCATACAAAATTGGGCCTCCTAAAACTAAGTTACAAAGTGGATGCTTGACCCATTTTTCCAGTTCCACTAGACATTCATGGTTCAACTATAAAAAGCTTCGCCTTCTTGAGAGTTGCAAGTATGTTGTCGTCTACATGTGTGACGGTTATCTCATCTATGGGAAACTTTTGTTTCAAGAAGTTGCAAGCTTTCTTGGTCATTTGGCACGGGTATGAGTTCCAAATGCAGTATGGATCCATGGATAGTCTATTGGTACAGATAGAATTTTAAATTTTAAATCACGTCTTCATCTAATAACTTAAATTTTTAGAACAGTTAACAGTGATCCCACAAAATCTCATATGGTATTAGAATTGGAGGTCATGAGTTTAAATATTTTCAGATCTCATTTATCTCTTTAATTTAAAATGTTCATATACTTAGTACTAGGCAAAAGAACCAAACTTAGTATGAGGGAGAGTGAAAACCAGTTTAAGCATAAGGGAAAGCGATAGAATGTGTAAATATTAAATCACCTCACAAAATCTCAAATGTATCACGATAAGATACGCTCATGCGGCGAAGGACAAGCACGTGATTTCGTGCATCAGCGATGGGAGCTTTTAGGTCAATGACAATCTTATTTAGAAAAATAGTATCACACATTGAATATCTTCAAATATTACTGCACATTGAGAGTGGTACGATATCTTCCATTCGATCGGATGACAACTCTGGATACATCCACCTTGTTCTTATGCAAGCGAAAAAAAAAACCCCAAAAAGAAGTAATAAACATTGCATTTCGAAATCATGTTTAGGGTATGCATGCATTGTGTGGACTTAAGTTTTGTCTATCTTTTCAAGCAATTTATTCATTGCTTTAATTTATGGGTTAATAATACGAAAAACTCTAAACTGATACACTTATGACAAATTTACCCCAAACTAATTTTTTTGACTACCAAAAACCCCAAACTGGTACACCTGTGACAAATTTACCTTCCATTAGTTTTCGTCAAATTTTATTGTTAAATTATTAAGTTGGATGATACATAATAGTTAACAGGTGTACCAGTTGGGGATTTTACCTCTCCATTTGTTACAGATTTATCAATTTGTGATTTTTTATGATATTAATCCAATTTTACGGAGGATAAATTTGTTATAAGTGTATCAGTTTGGGATTTTTTGTGGTCAAAAAATTAGTTTGGAGTAAATTTTTCATAGGTGTACCAATTTGGGGGCTTTTTGTAGTCAAAAAATTTGGTCATGGTAAATCTGTCACAGATATACTAATTTGAGGTTTTTCGTGATATTAATCCTTAATTTGTTGAGTGTTAAATTTTTTGTTTACGCTCCCGCATGATCACACGTCACATGTTAATGGTTTATGATTAAAATCGATGAAGACTACTTGCAAAATATTTTTAAAATAAAGAGAAAAGGTACAAAAATGCGTTAAATTTTATCTAGCATAACCAAGTCCCCATATCCATGAATTTTTGGTTCACAGAAGTAAGATATTCCTCCAACATTTTACTTGGATTTCTAATTGACCCATAATAAATTAATAGTGACTTTAATACGAATTGATTTGCATGTTAATTAAAACCTCAAAATCGCGATTAGTATGGGCTTGGAGAGTTTGCGCTAAGTGTTTGCTTAATAATTTATTAACTTTTCCTTGGTGGTTCATCTTTTGGAAGATTGCGACAGCTTGACTACTCTCTTGGAAACTTGAGTTAAAACTCATAGTAAACCTAGGCATGAGCTTTCACTTCCAAAAATATTTTTATTTGGCAACATAAAGACAATGTACGTTACTAAGGATAGGTGTTAAATGTTCTTGCAGGTGAGAGTTATCAGAGGTGGGGTATTTGCTAATCCTTGTTTTACAGAGGGGCTTTAGGAAAGCACGCCTTAATACGATATTGAAGCGGCGTTTTATTTATAAACTATGTGCATACTTTATATGCCATAGCACTACACTAATGCACACACATCCTAGCATCAGACCTAGATCACATATTAAGGAAAAGCACTAAGATGGTGTTGAGAGTATACAACTTTGTTTGTGAGACTGCGAGACTAAGGGCCGCCCCTTTCAATCCCAAACTTTCTTTCTTGGAGTAAAAAATGCTTATTTTTGTCCGCGAGACTGCAGGACCATAGGGCAACCTTTTGACTGAGCTGATGTCAAGAGGATTCGTCCTAGCCTCGAGACTATGCACTAGTTGGGTTACCCTCTTGGCCTCAATTGCTAAGCATTTTAGTATATCTCACATTTAAGCATCAAACCTCATTAGTATATGCGCATGTCTCTAAAATGAGCTCCTTTGCTGTTTAAGATTTTGTTAGTGGTCTGCCCTAGGAATCAATCGAGGTTGATACTCTAATATTAGTTGTGGATTAGGTTGTATAGGAAAATCGACCTTCACTATACTTAGGTAGTCATGATGTCTTGCTAGAGACCACTTATGACTTGTGAGCCAAAAAGAGTTTTGAGCACACTGCTAATGTTTAGTGAACCTATAGGATCGCACACAATAGCGAACGGACTTAATATTTTCTGTGCGTCTTGATCTACTTAAGAAGTAGATTTTAATTTATTCTCTCATTTAAATTATCTATGTGGTCGTGCACGTTATAAGATAACGATTAAACGTACGATTAAATATGGATAGTTTGGCGGGCCCAAATCACCCGACCCACTTTTTTTAACTCCGCTGGATAATGAGGCTGTATAAATAGATAGAGAATCGTTATCTGTCTAGGGTTTTTTCGACAGAGTATCGAAAACAAAAAGGGCGTTTAAGAAAAAGGAACTTCAAGATCTTTCGCTAGCACGTGGATCCTTGGAGAATTCTGTTTGTGTGTTGGATATCGATAGAGGCGTAATACTTGGAGTGCTAATCCAAGCACAATCGATTGCCGATTTATCTTCGATCTGCAAAAGGTACGTTTCGAAATTCCTTTTCGATTTCAATATACATATGGATCCTGTCTAGGGTTCTATATTCCACTGCGTTGTTTTTCGTTGATGAACCCAACATGTTTCACTTGTACAATAATCATGGGTCGATTAATGGAGATTGTCTCCATTTGTCTATTTATGGTTTCTTTCGAGGTGACTTGCGAGAGGTTATTTTCTAAGTTCATTTACACTCATATGTAGTTCCTACCAAACAGAATATGGGATTTAACAAAATTTCTAGATTTCATATTTTTTCTTATGCAATCCTATCATGATTAGAATTTCAAACGGTCAAACACAACCTACAAGTTCATAACAATGTGCGCATGGCATCAAAGTTTACACAAAATGTATAAGAAAAAAATCAAGTGGTTCCATATCACCACATCAGCTGTAGATGTGTCACGCATTTATGTGCCCGTCCAATTTTAGCTTGACACGTGAATTTGACTTAGAATCAAATTAAAAATAAAAAACTAAAAATCCGATTTTTTTTTCTCTTCCTCCTCCAAGCACCTCTCTCTTTCTCTTTCATCTACATTTGGCCATGCCTTCGGGTCTTGCCACGACCGGCTCATCCATGGTCACAACGGGCAAGGTTGTCCGGATCTGGCGAACTTCTACATCCGAAGCTTCAAGTTTGCCTACAATCGGCTCATTCATGGCCGCAACAGGCGAGGTTGAGATCCATGGCTGGCTAGTGATCCATACCGGACTCGACCATGGCCGCAAGCCTTTGGCCGATGGGAGAAGAAGAAGAAGAAATATTTTATTTTTTCATTTTATTTTATATTAGCAAACACATGTCAACTTATAAATAGATATAATACTAGTGAAAAATAGGCTCTTAACACTAGGGATGATCAGTTCCTAATTCGGCTCCCAATTTTGGGAACTGGGGATCGGAACGGTTGGTCCTAGGACCGGGAATTGATAACTTTTTTGGTTTTTTTTCATCATAATGAGATAGAGTGACAAATCTCAAAATATTGACGGAAGCAACAATAAGTGAAGAGTCGTTATGATAAGACGATAAAAGGAAAGCATTGTGCATGGGTTTAGTTTACATTTTACTAATTTTTTTTACAAAAATAAAAAAAATATATGTAGTCGATTAAATTCTCCTTGAAAACGGAAAATTGAGAATCGGACTGTCCGGACACCGATTTTACTTTTAGGAACTAAGAATCGGACCGATGCTCTTGAGAATGAGATGCAGTCGGCCGGTTCAATCCAATCTGAGCAATTTTCAGTCCGGACGATCCATTTTGCACTACCCTAATTAATTCCAGCCGGGCCAGAAAAAATTATGTGGAGAACTACAGAATATGAGCAGCGACAAGCAAGAAGCCGACAGGACCTTTTGACTTTGGCATTGTCCGTGGGGGCAGTGGCAACGAGAATGGCAGCTCCTTTTCACCAACCCCATTTGCCAACCCTGGCGATTGATCCCACCCATCTTCTCTCTCCCTCTCTCCAATGGCGTCGTGCATGGCGTCTTCCCTCTTCCAGAAGCACCTGCTCCTCCTCGTCGCGCTTCCGCTCGTCATCTCATCCTCCCCCGCCCTCAGATGCCACGACTCCATCGTCAGCTTCGGCGACTCCCTCGCCGACACCGGGAACTTGCTCCACATCTCCCGCTCCGAAGGCCGCCCGACGCACGCCGGCTTCCTGCCCTACGGCGAGACCTACTTCCGCCGCCCCACCGGCCGCTTCTCCGACGGCCGCCTGGTCATCGATTTCGTGGGTGAGTCGGGAAAGTCGTCGCCGGAAATGGGTTCGGCTCGAATCCGGATCCACGTCGATTTTTCGTGAGTTGCTTGAGAAACTTTTGACGGGGTCTGATGGTGCGATGGTGTCGCGACTTGCAGCGGAGTGGCTGGGGCTTCCGTACGTGGCTCCCTACTACGGGGACGACGGCGGACGGAGCGTGGCGGACTTCGGGAAGGGTGTGAATTTCGCGGTGGCGGGAGCGACGGCGCTCGACGCGGGCTTCTTCGAAGGGAGAGGGATGGGCAACAGTTTCCCGAACGAGTCTCTGGGAGTTCAGCTGGGCCTCTTCAAAGAGCTCTTGCCTTCTCTGTGCAACACATCTTCGGGTAAGTCCTGTTCTGTCAATGCAAAAAATACGTTGAAGCCCCTGGAAAGTCCAAAATTTATAATTTAGCCCCTAGAAAGTTCAAATTCTATACATGGTATTGCTAGTCAAGTCACTTGGCGAATCGGTAATGTGAATTGCTTTGGTGATGCAGCATCGATGTCGGATTGATGTTAGTCCCAATTTACAGAGAAATTACATCGGCAGCTCGTTTGGCCAGTTTGTACGGTTTTTAGTCATTGATCTTTGTATGCATTGAGCTTGGATCACGTTCCTGCGCGTAACTAAACTGAATGATGACATAATTGTATTGTGAAAAATACAATCCGAAGTGACTCGAAAATAACCCGCGGGTTCACTCCCAAGTTCAATGCAGTCAGAGACCAGAATCACAGGAAATTGAAAGTCTAAAGGTCCAGGATCACCGGAAATTGAAAGTTAAAGGAGCAAAATTTAGTTCCAAGAACTTAACTGCAGAACGGATAGAAGTTCAGGGATCAATCCCTTAATAAATTCAGACGTTTCAACTTTTCTGCATTCATTTCTTGCAGCAAGGATTCAATCTGCTGATGACTCAATGACACTGGGTATAGTTTGTTAAATTAAGTAGTGTAATCCTGGATCCAAAATGGTCTGTACTTAAATCTCAAGGCCTCTTCTCAGCGAAGAATTAAGTTTATGTGTACAGACATGTTGGTTAAATTCCTTGGCATTCGAATCACTTGGCAGGTTGCAAAGAATTTCTTGGGAAATCTTTGGTTCTCATGGGAGAGATTGGAGGCAATGACTACAATTATCCCTTCTTCATGGGAAGTGGTCTGGAAGAGATTCAAGACCTGGTGCCTCTTGTACTTGAGGAGATTGTTTCGGCTATCAAGGTATGATCCACTTCTTAACTCCTGGGCTAAATGACTTTTGTGCGGCATAGCCAAAACAGGGGCTAATGAACATATCCTCTTAGTGACCTTTAGGACCATACTTTTTAAGGCTTTCTCTGGTCTTTTGAACTTCTCTCATTGTCAACAAATTATGGTATTTAGCTAGCAGAAGCTAGAGAATGATCCCAATCTAAGTAAAGATAGAAAAGCACGGGGCTTGTCCTGCTCCATTGAACTGATATCGGTGATGAGACCTACATTGATACTCTAAAGAACTTTACAATAAATATGCCTCTCCATGTTTTGCTCCTGATATAGAAATTCATTGCTCCTTTAAAGGGAATTAGTAATTACCTATGTCCTTAATTTTATTAATCTTTAATCAGGCCGTGAATGCTATTTTCTGTGCGTGTACAGGTGTGCAGATGACAAACTTACAAAAGCAGTAACTTCTTAAATCGTTCACCTATAATGTCAATAACGTTGGCTGGCTTACTTACATTGAAGCATGTCCTGGTTAATAAGATGAAAATCTGGCAATCTAGTTTATCATCAAGAGAATCTCTTGCATGACCATATCTTGCCAACTTTTAGTTATTAAACTTATCATATTTATCTTATCACCTTGAGATGCATCATTTTTCCCCTCTTCCTGCCGTATGGTTGCAGGAGTTGATTGATTTAGGTGTAGTGGCAATATTGGTGCCAGGAAACTTTCCGATTGGATGCTTGCCTGCCTATTTAACAGAATTCCAGAGTTCAGACAAGGAAGAATATGATCCGTCAACCGGCTGCCTTAATTGGCTGAATGAATTCTCTCAGTATCACAATGAACAGCTCCAGAGGAAGCTCGATCATCTACGAGAGCTTCATGCCCGAGCAAATATTATCTATGTGGATTACTACAATGCTGCACTCCGCTTTTATCAGTCGCCAGATAAATTCGGTAAGTTGCATCTCCATAATGGACTATGCCATTAGCCCTCTCACTCCTTGGTGCATAGTGAAGCTCTCACTTTCCGATCCCTGATGTAGCAATGCTCACTTAGTTTCATCCAGAGGAAGTCAGTTAATCGACTACATTTTCACAATGGAGATAACCAAGCATGATAATTTGTTGGATGGATGATTTCAAAATTTCAGTCCTGCTACTGATATCTTATTTGGTCTTTCACATTGACAACAGACAATAACTAATGGACGCAAATTTCTTCTGTCAACTCATTGTATCCATGGTTGGCCAGTTAGTAGGATACCGATTAACACATTGGTTGTATTGGCAGTTAATCAAACACTCCTTTTGAACAGGGTTCGACGGCGGAATACTTAGCGCATGCTGTGGAGGAGGAGGAACCTACAATTATAACTCGTCAGCATTGTGCAATTCCAATGCGAGGGTATGCGATGACCCGTCCTCATATGCAAGCTGGGATGGCATCCATTTCACGGAAGCAGCATACAGGTGGATTTTCAAGAGCATGGCGGACGGTTCATGTACTGTACCTAAATTGGACATTTCTTGTCCTTCACTAGCCTTTGAATGAGCCTGCATTAATCAACTCTGAGTAACTAGCAACCTTATTTGGAAATAGATACACGATGTGACATTTGTTTCATGGAGTGAAATATTGTTTGGTCTGTGCTGCATATGAAATGACCTTCTGTATGGTCCTTTTGGCAATTTGCTTAGGAAATTATAGGCAAGAAAAGGATGATCACATCTAGAAGGGACAGATATTTCTTGCAAGAAGTGATCAAATTACGTCTTTTTATTTTTATTTTTGCGATGATTAAACGTATGATTAATATGTATTATGTACCTTGTTTAGTTCAATGATTGCCAATGTCCATCAAATTTCTACTGATGAAAAGGACACATAAATGGAAGCAAAATGCAGGAGGAAAGGAAATAAGGTATCAAGTTATGCAGCATCGGAAATATAATGAATGTGCAAGTCCATTGTCCAGGTAAATTACCATGATCAATCCAAATCCTAATGGGATGGAATCGGTTTGGGAAACGGGGACGGTCTTGGAGTCTACTACTAGGATTTTTTTTTTTGCAATGATTAAACTATGATTACTATGTCGGTCACGTTTTCGTTGTTTGCTTGAATCACAACACCCGCATATATTCAGTATCTTAGCCAAATAATCATTTAACAGATTCCTTTCACTTGGAACCTTAAGGCTTCTCTCGCCAATGTGCTCTGAACACATATACCACAATTCAGACTTTCGAATAATGCATCTGACGTCTATGTGATGAAATTTGTCATCGTCCCACCTCGAAGCTCATACAAGGCCACTGTACTTAGTTCCTCTCGTTATTACTAAGGCACCTTGAACGGTTTTCAAAACTCCATCTTCTAAAGTATACCGGCACTCAATTAAATCCAAGGCACTCAAGGAAAATCAAATTCTTCTTCAACTCTTGAATATGCCTCGCTCCAGTCAATGTCCTCATGATACCATCATGCATTATAATATCGTCAACACCTAAAAAATCGCAATCAACGTCGATCCCCAACTGCACTTTACCATTATCTATGATGCATTGATAAGTTGTTAACCAATTTCTGTTTAGTGTAGCATGAAACGAACAACCAAAATCTATAATTCATCAATCACATGAGAAATCATCAATAACAAACAAGACATAATCCGCATTATCCGAACGACATTCAGCAACAACTACAATAAAATTAGTAGACTCAACTCTAATGTTTACCTTTCTCGTTTTTCAACTTAAGACAATACGTTCTAAGATTACCCATGTAGCCACAACTCCATGGTCAGGTTCGCTCTACACCTACAAAACACGAGTATAAGCTCTTCCTCTATTTTCATCTACTAAAGTAGCAACCACAGGTATAACAAATTATTTTCTACGGTTGTTTTCACTAAGAATCAAATCACGAACCACATCAATTGTCAAGCTTCTTGACTAGTAGAGAAAAAAAATTACCCTGTTGATTCAAATCTTGTAGATGAAGATGTGCATGGACCTAAAACATTACAAAGTCAATTTAGGAACACATGACTCAAAGTTCGAGTAAAAAAAACGATTTTCGTTCGATTTTTTATACAAATTTTACCTAATATAGCTCCAACATTTGGTTCATTAAGAAAATTCAAACGACCATGAGAGACTTGACCCTACATCATTTCATACCAATAAAAAGTCAATATATTATAATGTATTTTATTTCAAAACAAAATAATAATAAGTACTTGCAACGATTGAAAAGTTGCAATGAAGTTGGGAACAATATTCACATAATCTTTTTCGTTGGCCGGAGAATAATATCCACTAATTTAAAGGTTGCAATTGAATTATTGGCATATTTCTTATTATTTGAATATTATATTTGTTTCTTTAAATAAGACAAGAAAATCGTTATGTTCTTATAACATTTTTATATGGAAAATGTATTTTTATATAATAAAAATAGAAAACCCGCTAAGTTTCTTTTTTGGTTGAAGAAACCCGCTACAGGCGCGTGCGGCTCCCTACTACTGGGATGACGGCGGACGGAGCGTGGAGGATTTCAGGAAGGGCGTGAATTTCGCGGTGGGGGGGAGCGACGGCGCTCGACGTGAGCTTCTTCGAGGGGAGGGGGATGGGCAACAATTTCCCGAACGAGTCTCTGAGGGTTCAGCTGGGCCTCTTCAAAGAGCTCTTGCCTTCTCTGTGCAACACATCTTCGGGTAAACTCTTTATTGTCTCTCTCTTGAACGCAGAGTGCAGTATTCATTCTGAATTTTGAGTTCAGTATATGAACTAAATACTGCGTTCTAAATTGGATCTGGATCATTGAAAATGGCTGGTCATGTCGGGTTTCACATTGAGTTTAGTATGTGATATAGGTTCTTGGAGTACCTGTAGCTGTAAACACTCTGTCTCCAACTCAGTTTTTTTTGTGGTAATTCCATGAAGGTGCATATTATTAAAGATGGAGGGTCCAATTGTCGCTTAGAAGGGCTCGCCCTTCTGCCTTCGCACTCGCGGGCTAATCTCCCTCCGGCAGTAACTAATAGAACGTGTGGTTGTATACATCTCGGACTTTCATTTGGTACACCGGCTAGGTTCATCATTTGGCACATATATAGTTTTAATTAATGTACCTAATAAAAAATATCTCGCTCTTCTATTATTGTTGTAGGTGTCTTAACTTGTGAAGTAGTTTTGCTTTATGAGCAGATAAATCCTGTTCTGTCAATACGAAGTAAACATTTAAGCCCTATAAAGTACAATCTTTACTAGTTAGCCCCTGGAAGGGTGGAAAGTGAAAGATACCTCCTGTTACTAGTCATGTCCCTTGGCGGATTGGTAATGTAAGTTGTTTTGGTAATGCGGCATCGATCTCAGATTGATGTTAGTCCCAATTATGGAGAACATCCATCGGATCGATGTTAGTCACTAACCTTGTTTGCAATGATTTATCACGATGCTTCAAGTAACCAAATTGAATCATCACATATTTGTAAAATGAGAAGAACAATCCAAAGTGACTCAAAAATACCCGTAGAGTCACTTGGACCATTCATCACCCAAGTTCCACACAGTCAGAGACCAGAATTGCACAAAGCCTAAATTTTAAAGGTCCAAGATCACAGGAAATTGAAACTTTGAGTAAAATTTAAATCCGAAATCAAGACTTAACTGCAAAAAGGATAAAAGTTTAGGGATCAGAACCTTATTAATTCAGTTAGTATGCCAGACAAACCATATTTCACCTTTTTTGCTTTCTTTTCTTGCATCAAGTATTCTTTTTTTTTTGTAAAGGTAAGAATTGTATTACTTATCAACACACCAAATACAAACTAAAGCCAAAACCAACTCAGACCCAGATAGGGCGAGAATGGTTCGACAAAGACTATACAAAAAATCAAAGCCCGGATGAGTACATCAAAGGTACCCAGGAAAAAGAGGGCAACCAAATTACAAGAAGATAGATGGAGAAAGACCCCACTTCCTCTGAAGAATTCGGTTTCTAGGTGTGTCTTGGACTCCTCCTATGGAAATAGCTTTGTCTTTCACAACTTCGATGAGGTGCTTGCACATCCCCGGGATGGAGACCTGCTTGTTCCTGAAGAGGGCATTGTTTCTCTCCATCCAGATAATATGGATTAAAGCCCCAAAGGAGAATCGGGAGATGCAATGTGCAAAGGAAGGGCCCCCGCATATATTCTTGGCCCACGAGATAAGTTCTAGCCACAATCGGTTGCGCCATGGAAGGTCGCATCTAGTTGCCCAGAAGGAAGCCAACCTCTTTGTATAAGTACGCTCAAAGAAAAGATGGTTGACCGAGTCCGGCCAAGTACCACAGAAAGCACATAAAGCAGAGTCGATCCTTCGGTTTTGGAGGAGGAGTGTCTGAGTAGGCAGCCGGTTGAGAGTGACAATCCATAGGAGGAAGGAATGTCGAGGGGCGATGTGGCGATCCCAGATGAAAGAATGCCAAGGAACCGGGTGTCCTTTCCTTCTAATAAAGTTCCAAGCAGAGGCGATAGTAAAGGATTTGGCCGGGTGAGGAATCCAGGTCAGATTGTCCATAATATTATCCACGAAGGTTGGCGGAGGGTCTGACCAGCTGAGGATGGTCGCCAGAGTTCTTGAAGGTTGCCACGTACCATCAAAGAATTGGTGAACTGTAGTATCTCGAGGAATCCTCGATTGATAAATGTCAACATTGTTAAAGATAAGATGAAGGGAAGGGGGCCTTTGGAGTGCCACCAATCGAACCAAAATGAGACGGAGTGGCCATTGCCAATCTTCCATTGAAATAAGGTATGAGCAATAGCACACATATCGAGGATTTTCTTCCAGGTGCAGGAGGAGAACGTCGGCTTGGATACAGTCCAGAAATTTGAGTTTTTTAAGAAAGTGGAGTGAATCCACTTACACCATATGGATTCCTTGTCGGTAAATAGGATCCATATGTGTTTGAGGATTGTGGCTTTGTTATATTCTACAAGTCTCCGAAGACCAAGGCCCCCTTCTTCTTTGGGGAGACAAATGTTGTTCCAGGCTACCTTCGCTCCCCCGGTGCCTAGGTCGGGTCCCTTCCAAAGAAATTGTCTTAAAATGGTCTCAATTTTGTACAAGACAGATTTCAGAAGGGAGAAAATGGCAGCCCAATAAACCTGGATGGAGTAAAGTACGGATTTGATGAGCTGAAGTCTGCCTGCAAAGGATAAAAAACGTTGTGCCCAAGAGCGAGCACGAGCCGTTATGGAATCCACAAGAATCTTGCAATCCTCTTTACGCATTCTGGACGAAATGATGGGCACTCCAAGGTAGCGAAAAGGGAGTGAACCGATCTGGAAGCCAAGACATTGTAGAAGGTTGTTGTGCAAAGCCGGAGTTCCGCCCGAGAGGAACAAGTTACTTTTGCTATTGTTGGGCTTGAGCCCAGACCAACCGGAGAATAAATCAAGAGATTCCTTGATAATTTCAACCGACTTCAGGTGAGCCTCTGAAAAAATGAGAACATCGTCCGCGAAGAAAAGATGCGATATGCGCGGTTTTTTGCATCGCCAAAACCAATGAAAGTCAGAGGAATTAGTTTTTGACTTTAAAATTCCCGAAAGGACCTCCATTACTAGTATAAAGATGTAAGGTGAGAGGGGGTCCCCTTGGCGAATACCGCGGCTACTAGCAAAGTATCCATGAAGTTCCCCATTAATAGAGACAGAGAATTTAGCTGTTGATATACAAGCCATAATCAGTTTGATGAAGAAATCCGGAAAATTTAAGGCTTTGAGCGTCAATTCTATGAATGTCCAGTTGACAGTGTCAAAAGCCTTTTGGAAATCCACCTTGATGGCGCATTTAGGAAGATAGGCTTCATGGTGGAAGTGCACGAAAAGTTCTTGAGCGATCAAGATATTGTCACTTATTCTTCGCCCCTTGACAAAGGCCGTTTGGAATGGGCTAATTAGAAGTGGTAGAATGTGTGCAATGCGCCTGGCCAAGATCTTTGAGATGCATTTATATAAGGTGTTGCAACACGCAATTGGCCGGAAGTCTGACATGGCCGAAGCATTGGGAGACTTTGGCACAAGGGTTAGAATTGTACTATTAAGCTCTTTAAGCATACAACTGGATTCAAAGAAATCCTTTACAGCATTGAGAACAGAAGGCCCAGTGATCTCCCAAGAGGATTTAAAGAAATCCACGTTATAGCCATCCGGACCTGGGGCTTTACCTTTGGCCAGCGAGAAAAGAGTAGACTGTATTTCCCCATCAGAGACTGGCTGCATTAGGTAGTTCCTTTGGTCATCATCCAGAACCCTACCTAAGTAGTTTCGAATGTCAACGATAGATGGCTGGTTAGAAGCTGAGTTACCATTAAGAAGCATCTGAAAGTGGTTGACAATGTGGTTCCTGACTTCAACTGGTTCAGCTAACAGTGCACCATCACCAGTGGAAACTGAGAGAATACGATTGTGTAGCCTTCTCTTGTTGACGAAGTGATGAAAAAATTTTGTATTCTGATTACCTTCCTTCAGCCAACGTATCCTAGATTTCTGCCTGAAGAATGATTCCTCTTGTAATCTCAGGGTAGAAAAAGTCCGCAAGTGTTCCGCTTCCCTATCGAGCAAGAGCTGGTCAAAGGGGTGCTCCTCCAATGCAGATTATGTAGCATAAAGTTCAGCTCTAACTTGCTCAGCTCTATTGGAGATATCAGAGAAAGAACTCATGTTCAATTGCTTCGACTTTGCTTTGAGAAGTCTAAGTTTACAGCAAACTTTATACATAGGGGAGCCGCCTATTGAAGAATCCCAAGCTTGAGTTACAAGGTCCAAGAATGAAGGATGATAAGCCCAGAAGTTGAAAAACTTAAAGGGTTTCTTGGAACTTTGTAGTGAAAAAATTTTTATCACCATGGGAGAGTGATCTGAAATACCTGGCTCAAGGAAGGACGCTTCAGAGATGGAAAAAGATTGGTTCCAAAGGTTATTAATGAGAACCCGGTCAATCTTACGAAGTTTCCGGTTCTCACCAGAAGAGTGTGACCATGTAAATCTGCAGCCCACATACCTTAGATCCTCCAAACCCGCTTGGTTGAGGCATTCAGCAAATTCATCAAACACAGGAATCCAAGGGGTTGTACTACCAACACGATCTTGCGGGTCTTTGATAGCATTAAAATCACCCGCAACAATCCATGGTAGAGCACAAGAGGATAGCCTGATGAGGTCTGCCCATAGCTGTCTTCGGAGGACAAAAGTGTGTTCCCCATAGACAATAGATAAGAGACAAGATTTGTGCCATCTTAGAAGTTTAAGTTGCAAATGCATCAATTGATCAGAAGAGTATAGTAGGCTCAGGTCCAGCTCATTAGGGTCCCAGCCAAACCAGATTCTGCCAAGGGGGGAGGAATCATAATTAAAGATCCAACGCCAACCATCATAAAGGTCTTTAGAGAGATCAGCAAAAAGGGGGGGTTTAACTTTGGTTTCAACTATACCAATACAAGAGAGCCGATTAATCCTAATAAAGGCTCGGATTTCAGCTTGTCTGAGGGGTCCGACTAGACCCCTGATGTTCCAAATACCAAAAAATATTACAAAAAGAACAAGGATTACCGCCGAGAAGACCTTGCCTTCCTCCTCTTTGCTGTTTTAGAGGGAGAAGGACCAGAACCTTTTGCAGTGTAAAGAGGGGTTGGCGTTACCCCTTGAGAGGTCTTGGCGATTTCCTCCGAGGTAATGGAAGCAATAGTTCGAGACCTAGTGTTGGGAGGGGAAGCACTAGCAGGTTCAAGCTCCCCTGAATCTTCATTGGCACCATAATGGTCCCTCAATACTCGAGAGTCTGAAGAGCCATCCGTAGATGACTGGGAGTTTAATGGAGAGTCCACAAGCTGCTGGTCTGGAAAGCCAGTGAAGTCTGGAGTAGGGGATGCGTTGGGACCAGCTTTAGGATCGTTGGAATGGGTCAGTCCAGGGCTAACCAATGCTGTTTCCCCGGAATTAGGTGCAGGGAGCAGGGGTTCAGCTTTAGTAGGAGCAAAGGGTAGAGGGTCAGCTTCTTCCCTGTTACGGTCCAGCTGTGTATCAGAAGGGGGGTTCAGCTGGTTAGGTGTTTTGGTTGGAGGAGCATTACACTTCTTCCTGTAAACTTGAGTCCAACCATCAGAATTTTGGGGGCGAGTGGACTCAGCTTTGTGTTCTGGTTGTTTAACATGACAATCAAAACCAGAAGATCCCTCTTTGTGTCCGAATAAACCACAGGAGGAGCATACCAATGGCTTCCATTCATATTCAATACTGATTTGGTTGATCTCCCCATCCCATCTGAACTTTACCGTGTCAACTCTCAGATCAGAAGCTTTGATCTCCACACATACACGCGCATAGGATTTCCAATGGCACTAGCAATGCAGCCAATTCCAGCCGGGGACCATAGGGAGAAGGGATGTCCCTCAGTCTTACCCAAACTGGAAGAGTGTCAAGCTTACCTTTCTTGAGTTTCATTTTTGGAGACCATTGTTGTAACATCATGGTGCTACTGAAGATAGAAATAGGCCCCATGTCAATGATCTTTTTGCGGAAATCAGAATTAGGGATCCGAAAGAAGTAAAAGCCATTTTCATGTAGCTTTATGTCAACTACTTGTTTAGCCCAAGCTTTCTTTATAGCTTCTTCAGTGAGTTTGAAGGGAACTTTCTTGCCCAAGTAGTGCCCTACTATGCATTCCAGCCAACGTGGGTCTGCATCAGCAGCAACCTCCGGAGTAATGTCCACCACGAATTCACCATCCTCTAGCCTAGGTGGAACATAAACAAGATTATACCCTTTTGTCAAGGCCTTGGCTACATTAGCCCAGGTTTTAGTCGCCTGAGTAGAAGTGGGTTGTCTACTAGAACTCGGTCTGTTCTTATCAAAGCCAGCTGCATTTGGTCTGAGATCAGAACCGCATGGAGGACTAGCAATATGGGCATGTCTGTGAGAGGGATGCCAACTTTTTGATCGACCTCTACTGCGACTCCGTCTAGCTTTGCCTTTCTGGATAGTGTTACCAGGAGGGGGGCTGATATTAGTGAAAGTTTCAGAAGGGTGTTCAGCATTCTGGTTACGCCTAAGGGGATGATCAGTGAGTCAGTTTGCCCTGCTTCTACTGCGGCCAGAAGGAGGTTCAGTCCCTTTAGGGGCTGCTGATTTAGTTATAGGACCAGAGGCCTGCCGGGGAGTATCAACCTCATAGGAGTCACCAGCCTTCCTACTAGTCTTCTCCATTTGGTCAGAATTGCGGTCCATTACACTACTACAGTAGCTAAAGCTTCAGCATTTAGGCATTTCAACAAACATCTGTAGTGCATACACCAGGCGCGCCTAATCCTCCTCAACACCGAAGTCTCAGCTAGCCCCACACAGCAATCCAAGACAAGGTAAGAGGTAGAACGAGGCGAGGTTACCTTCACATCAACAGGAGTATTCTACCGAATTCTCTCAGCGTGGGCGATCAGAACCAGTTCTCGAAGGAGACCGATTTCTACAACTCCCGTCACTGCGCTGTAATGGAGGAGAAATCCTACAGAAATGGAGGAGAGGAGAAGCTAAGGAGTCTAGCCTCTGAGTTCCAGCTCCAACGATCACCAAGAACAGCCGGAATTCGTAGGTCGTTGACGCGCGAACAGTAGCAAGGCGAAGCACGCGGGAGTCCAACACAGATCTGGAAATCCCACACCTGTGATGAAGAGGATGAAGAAGCCTTTGAGTATGAAGGAGAGGGGCCACCGAGGATCCTCGCCTTCAAGTTTCAGCTTCAACGGTGACCGGACGTGGCCGGAATCCTCATTCCACAGTCGCCTGAACAGTGTCACCGAGGGCACCCGTAGAGAGCATCAGACCGTGAACAGTACCCGCAAATTTGGTTTGCGACATAGATAGTGCTTTTCAAGTATTCAATCTGCTGACAGATCCAAAATGGTTTATTATTGAATCTCAAGCCCTCTTCTCATTAAGGTGATGAGTTTATGTATACAGACATGTCGGTTAAATTCCTGGGCATCCAAATGAGCTGTTTTTTTTGTTTGTCAGTGCCATGAGATTAGCTTGCATACTAGTTGGTGCAAGTTCTTTATTTAAATTGTGCTAGCATACTTGGCAGATTGCACAGAATTTCTTGGGAACTCTTTGATTCTCTTGGGAGAGATTGGTGGCAATGACTACAATCATCTCCTCTTTATGGGAAGAGATCTGGAAGAGATTCACGACTTTGTGCCCCTAGTAATTGAGGAGATTGTTTCAGCTGTCAGTGTATGATCCTTTTCTTAACTTCCAAGCTAAATGCCTTTTATGCAGCTGGCAAAACATGGGCTAATGAACATATGCTTTTAGTGACCTTCAAGTCCATTCTCTTTAGGGCTTCTCTGGGCTTTTTAACTTCTCTCATTGTCAACAAATTATGGTATTTACCTAGCAAAAGCTAGAGAATGATCCTAATTTAGGTAGCTGGTCCTGCTCCATTGAACTGATGTTAGTGATGAGACTACGTTGATGCTCTAAAGAGCTTTTCAATAAATATGCCTCTCCATGGTTTTGCTGCTCATATATTATGTAAATTGATTGCACCTTGGGAATTAATGATCATCAAGAGAATCTCTCACAAGACCATAACTTGCGGACTTTTACTTCTTGAACTTATCATATTCATCCTACTACCTTGGGATGCATCATTTTTCTCCTTTTCATGCCATATTGATGCAGCAGTTGATTCATTTAGGCGCAGTAACAATAATATTGGTGCCTGAACACTTGCCAGTTGGATGCTTCCGTGTCTATTTAACAGGATTCTAGAGTTCAGACAAGGAAGAATATGATCCGTCCACCAGCTGCCTTAATTGGTTGAATTAATTCTCTCAGTATCACAATAAACAGCTCCAGATGAAGCTTGATCATCTGCGTGAGCTTCATCCCCAAGCGAAAATTATATACGTGGATTGCTACAATGCTGCACTCCGCTTTTATCAGTCCCCAATATATTCGGTAAGTTGTGTCTCCATGATGGACCCTTTCATTAGCCCTCTCCCTTCTTGGTGCATAGCAAAGCTCTCACTTTCCAATCCCTGGTATGAAAGAATTTCAAGGATTCAATTGGGTTGTGACTGCCAAAGTGTCACACTTAATTGAGTTTGAGAAATATCGGTCTCATATTATGGTGAGATGTCTCATGTTCTAATGCATGATCATACTCCCAAAGGAGGTGATTGTGTATTGGTTCATGGAGGGTCATATATATAGCATATGCTTGAGGATCGACTGATCCTAGTGGTTCATACACTCAAAGGTGGGGAATTCACGAAAGTTGGAATATATTCTCATGGCCGTTGTCATGTAAAGAGTATACAACCGTATGCCATGTATTCTGCCCAAAAGTAATTATATGATAATGTGTGTAACTCTTAAGATGTGTACTTATACAATTTCAAGTTACTCGGTACTCATATGATGCTAATTATAAACATTATTTGTTTTTTAGTTACCTTCTCTGTAAATGGTAACTCCATTATGATTGAGGTTATTACTGGTTCAAACTTTAAGAAATAGAAAGAGAATTTTCTATATAGGATAGAGGTGGCGGATGTTCATATTACTCTTGTTGGGGATAAGCCGCAAATCTTACTGACTCCAGTATGGAAGCCCATAAAGCACACTTTGCTGCCTAAGAAAAGAGCAACAGAATTTGCTTCTTATCTATAAAATGATCCATTCATGAACACTTGAAGAGTGGTTTGCCAGCTAACTATACTGCTAGACAAATGATGGAAGCTTTGGAGGCTAGGAACCGTGTCTCGTTTATTGCTGAGATTGGGACATATCCACAAGGACTTTTCAATATGAGCTATGATGGTTCTGGTGGAGTTAGGGATTACATCCTTGAGATGGTAGACCTGCAAATAAAACTTCAGGCTCTTCAAGTTAGTATCCTGATACATGCATTACGCGTCATGCCCTAAACACCCTTTCACCTGATATTTGGGATTATCAAGATAAATTACAACCCCCAAGATAAGACCTGGTCAATTAATGACCTAATATCTAGGGTGGTGGTAGAGCATGAGAAACTGAAGGAAGAAAGAGGGCACCTTGCCATGTATGCCTCTAGTTCCAGCAGTAAGGAGAGTAAGAGGTCCAAAAATCGTATTCATAAAAGAACTCATGAAACCACCAGTCATTCTGACGATTTGGGTCCCAAGAAAGCATCATACAAGAAGGATAGTTGTGACATCCCAAAAATTTCGTCCGTTAATTTAACGAGCATACGTAACGAAACGTTATGTGGGAATTTAAATAACCGTCAACGAGCTACAGAAGCGTCAACTTTGGAGGACTCGGATATTATCATGAAAACACCGTACCATCACCTTGTCAACCACCGCAAGATCATCCTACAATTATCTATCATTTCATTCGTTAACGTTGTGTTACGAATTAACCATCCTGACCTTATCATGTCCTTCGTTTACACTAGGAACTTTAGTCACGTTATCCATCCGAGTTGAATTCTTGCACGCCATTTCTTTTTTCCACCGACTTCATGCAATAACTTTACATGGTTAGCCCATTCTTTTGCTTTTTTATCTTACACGCCATCACCAACACTTCATCCACTTTCAATCATTCGGTCAATACATTATTCTGCCATTCTAAGTTCCCACACCATTTGCTTCCTCTTACTAACAACAGCATCACCACCACCGCCAGCTGCTCTTTCCCTTGCATCACCACAACCACTTGTCCATTTCTTTTCTCCGATCAACAACTTTTGCTCTTCTTCAGTCAACCGGCGAAGGAGATCAATCCAGCTAAGCCACCAAGTCTCTGATTTTGCCTTCCCTCTCGCTGACTTCTTCTTCTTCTTCTTCTTCTTCTTCTTCTTCCCTTCTCATTCTGTACCACCCAAAACAGAACCTCCTCCTCCGTTGTTTCTCTTCTGTTCCGAATCAATTTCATTGCTCGATACCACCAGCTTGTTGTCCATCCTCGCGAGCCGTTTCCAGACCTTCACGCTGCCAACTTCCTTCTCACCGTGGGCTTGAGGTGTGACAAAAGGCTTAAGGATAATTTGCTGTGGTTCTCTTTCCCTTTCTGGACCACACCGCGCCGTATTCAGCCATTAAGGCAAGTGAAATTCTGCCTCCCTATGTCAAATCAGAATGGTTTGCATGTTGAATTGGTTGTAGATATAGGATATTGATGGAAATGGATGGTGGTGATGGAAATTAGCTTGGTTGTGGGTGTTTTTGAACATCAAATTCGTGTAGATCAAGTTTTGAGTTGTTCTTGAACTTGAGTTGTGATTTTCAGATTCGGTTTCTGCTAGACCTTTACCGCTTCCCAATTTTGTAGAGATTTTTGTGGTTCGAATCTTGCAATACTTTCTTCATGAAAGTTGTTCAAAACATCTGGGAGTATAACGTTTTTTAATTTCATAATTTTTGGAGTTGTTTTGGGTAGCACGAATGCCAAATCTCCAACCCGTGCTAGACTGCCCAGGTGCTCTGTTTCAGTGACCTTTCCACCTTCTTGATTTTTTATGAAATTTTCTAGAATGATTAAGAAAGAACTTCCTTCACAAAATTTCTTGAGAACTTATTCCTATACAACATATTTAAATTTGAGAATTTTTAGAGATGGTTTGATTACTGAAATGAGCTCATGTTCAGAAGCAAGAATTCTGTTCCAATAAACAGTTTTTAGTCTGACTTTAAGCTCCCGAACGAGGTATTTACAAAAATAATTAGACTTTTAATCCTGCATTAAAATTGTTTATTAAGGTGTTCTCCGTGATATATTTTAATTCCATAACTAGGATGAGAATGCCCTAGATACCCCGGGAGTTTGATCGGGATGCCGTGGTCAGTGGATCACGAAGTTTGCGCGGGCCGTTGAGAATTCTAGTGTACACCTCGGCGGATCGGAGTGCGCATCAAACCCTGCCAGATGGGAGTTTTCCTCCTTCCGTGTCCGGCGAGCACGCTGGGCATGTGACTTGGAGTGAGATAACGATACCCAAACAAGAGTGAAGTTGTGTGTGTATGTTTGAATCGTGCTATTGATTATGATTGCTGAGTTAAAGGATCACACTTGAGATGATTACTAGCATGGGCACAACAAAATATGATTCTTGTGATTAGTAAGTTCAGCTAGAAGACTGTTATACCTATGCCTGTTGATATGCATTCTATTCTTGTTTGGTATAGGTTGAAGGACATTTTACTTGTTGAGCCTAACTTACTATTGTTGTGATAAACTTTTACAGATTGTTGTGATAAACTTTTACAGATCTGTAGGTTACCAAAAAAAAAAACTTTTACAGATCTGTAGCTGTGTCGATACTTCCCCCATCGACCTCCATTAGTTATGGAGCACCTGTTGATTTCGAGAGTCATCTGTCTGAGTTTGTGGACCCTAACCTTCCAGAGATGGTTTTTGTTAGATGTATTTCCATTTTGACTGTGGACATTGGAGCCCCAGTGGGACCTATACTGTTGGGGTTCGTAGCCGTATATGTTCATACTAGAGGGTTCAATTTTGCCAATTTAGCCATAAACCTTTGTGGGAAATTCTAACGCAGTCCTTTCAATCAATTTTTGCCAGCAACCGCCAACATGATGGTGTGTCACGTAAGACAGTCGGCGATGACCGGACTACCACATCAGTGGTTTCAAGTGAAAATTGGCCGGAAAGAGTACATTAGAATTTTGCACAAAGGTTCACGACTAAATTGGCAAAATTAAAAAATTTAGAACTGAATTGGTATCCGCTTGATAAATTTAGGACTGATTTGTTGATTCCTTGTGCAATAGATTTCTTTCTTTGTCCCCACCAAGTAGTGCCATCTTGCACAAAGTCAAGACTGTGTGCAAGATTCTCTTTGAAGAATGTCCAGTGATGAGGAGAGGTCTAATCGAGTCTAGTCGAGTGGATGTGGCCTAATGTTTCAACCAGAATGGGATCCAAAATTCAAGATAGGACACTCGATTTAAACTCGGTCTCAATAAAGCTCAACTTTTCTAGATTGAGTTTGGCTCACGAAATTATTCTATAGGTTTGAAGTAAATTGATTTCATTCGACTTATTTATTGTAAACGAGCTTTTGTCGGAGCTTCATTCAAGTTCGAGCTCAAATTCGGCAATCGTAAAATCCGAACTGATGAAGACAATATTGTAAAATGCTTATGTTGGTAGTAGGACTGATGATGTTACTTTCTTTGTGGATTCATGTGTAGCGAATAGGAGCAAAAGTGCGTTTGCGTTTTTTGGCTTTTCTTTAATCGTTTGCCGATTTTGTTTTTTATCAGAAAGATATTGATATCATTCACTTTAAAGAGTTTAGTGAAGACAAATTTAAAGTTTCAGAGCATAGCAAATCATAAAGGGCTGACGAGGGACACATGACCCAATTACAAGGTTGACAATTCATTCGCCGGGCCTTAGCAACTCAGTCCGCAATTTTGTTAGTGTCCCTTCTGCAATGGGCCAGAGAAAAGCCTGAGAAACTCCTCGTAAGCTGCTGGGTCCGGTCGACAGTTGCTTGTGCTTCCCATGGTGGCTGAACAGTACCAAGAACACTTCCCACGAGTACTTTGCAGTCAAGTCTCCACACTTAGCTTCAGTTCAGATCGGACGTCCATGTCAAGTAACGCCATTTGCTTCCGCTTGTTCAGCTGAGTCCACGTCCGCTCATTTTGCAAATCCATCCACCGGTCGTCCGTACGAGTCCCGACGGACACGCGCGATGGCTCCTCTCGACGAATCGGGGCTACAAATGAGCCGCCTGATGTTTGATCTTTAGAGCCCCCTGGATCTTGGGGATTCCCAATTTAGGGGCAAAGTCTTCGATTCGCATCTATTTCTTCTACGTGTTCCCTGTCCAAGCTGCGATAATTCTCATTCATAGCTGTGGCCGTGATGACAAAGGTGCTTGGGACCCGGGGTTTGCTTTCGAAAAACGAGTTGATTGCGAGCTTTCCAAATGAACCCCAGAATCGTCGCTATGAGTTCAAAGGCCGATGAGGATCGTGGGTCCTCTTTCATCCTGACCAGCCACTCGTCGGATCGAGTTTAGCCCCCTTCTATTTATACTGATGTTCAGGGACGCCTCTCGCCAAACCAGGGATGTCCGAGGACACAACAGTTGAACGTGCTCGATCGTTTCGACTTCTTGCTTGCACACTGCACGAATGGGTTCAGGTACCACCTTCTTCTTATGGAGATTATCCAATGTGGGCAATGCGTTTTGACAGGCACTCCACGAGGAAAAATTTTGGTTTTGGGGGATAGTTTTGGATTGTCCACGCATAGTTCCGTAGCTCTGGTTTTGGCTGATAGGAAGAGGATGCTGAATCTGTGTGGGTTAGTGCGGTCGATTCTCTGTTGCTGAGGTACCTGCTTTTAACCGTGTAGGTCCCTGACTTGTTATTTACCCACACAAGTTTATCCACTGTAGTTGGGAGGCCAATAGGGATAGCGAGGATTTAATTTACTTTCTGGTCGTCAAACGTAGAGTTCAACAGGGGTTCATTCCATCTTGCCTCTTCTCTTTCAATCAAACCAGCCACTTTGAGTGGTTCATGTCTCGTTGCTGGGCCACTTATGAGCCCACTTTTCAGCCTCCTGTCTTCTCTAATGGTAATTTTCTCCCCAATACCCACAGCCCACATTACATGAGAAGCAATCGCATCTCGTCCAATCAAGACTTTGCCAACCCCACGACGGGCGAGACCCTTTTCTGACTTGCAAAAAATTACATCATGGAAAGCAAAGTCCCTTCATAATTTTGCTCCAAAGTGTCTCAGGTTGCTGCCAAATCCGCCATGCTTGTTTCCCTAACATGGCTTTATTGAAAGCCAATAAATCTCTGAACTCAAGACCCCCTTCGTCCTTTTTAAGCTTTAAGATTGTTGGAGAAAGATACGATTTTATTTTTAATCTTGATTTGAATTGATTCAATCAAGGATACTCGGAGATAAAGTAGGAGAGTGTAATCGTTGTAATCTTGCTTATTCTTTCCTTTTTTGTATGATAAATGCATATATGTACAGAGTGAAAGAAGAAGAAAAATTAAGCCCCAAAATATGTCTTCATCGTTTTCGTTTCTCAACATGGTATCAGAGCCTTAAGGTTTGATCCTTGGGATACTGTGCGTCAATCATCGACTACGGCGGTCCAGCCACTTTGAGTGGTTCATGTCTCGTTGCTTTCTTTCTCTATTGCGCCGTTCGGCGTGCATTTTATCGGATCTTCTTCATCTTTGATGCGCGATTGAACTTGGATCCATGTCAGATCAAAACCCTACCGGAACAATGATTCCCCACCAGAACCAGGGGGGAATTCGACCACGGAAGCTCTTTTGGAGAATTTGACTGCCAAATTAACTCAGATTCTCACCCAGAACCAGACGAACCCTCCTCTTTCATCACCAACACCGCAGAATGATTCGGTTTCTTCTCAGATTGCGATTAAATTGGATGGAGCCAACTATGGATTGTGGACTCAGGTTGTCGAGATGTACATCACCGGCAAAGACAAACTGGGATATATCAACGGAGACTTTCCTCAGCCACTGCCTACAGATCTTGGCTTTCGGAAGTGGAAAACAGAAGACTCGACTGTGAAAGGATGGCTGATCAACTCCATGGATCCGGCGTTGATTGGCAATTTCATTCGCTTCCCAACAGCGAAATCTGTCTGGGATGCAGTTGCAACAACTTTCTTTGACGGAACGGATGCCTCTCAGGTTTATGACTTGAAGAGGCGTGTTGCTCGGATGCGACAAGGAGGAGGATCAATTGAGGCGTACTACAACAACCTGCAGGGTTTGTGGAGAGAAATTGATTTTCGCTGCCCGAATCCGATGGTTTGCCCTGTTGATATCGAGCGATATAATTTAGCTATTCAGGAAGATCGGGTCTATATCTTCCTTGACGGGTTGGATGACCGCTTGGATAAAGTTCGAGCAGACGTGCTTCAAATGCAGCCTTTTCCTACAGTTGAGCAGGCTTATGCTCGTGTCCGACGGGAAGACGTACGGCAGAGTGTGATGCTAGCACACGGAGATACCACACACCCGTCTGCAGCTATGGTGTCTCAAGGAGGCAAGACGGGACTGCAGATCTTTGACCGGACTCGGGAAATACCAGCATTACAAATGACAAAGCCGAGTGGTTTGACAAGAGGAGGTCGACCGAGTGGAGCATCGAGAAGCAAACCTTCCTTGACAGTAGCTGGTGGCTGCTCTATTTGTGGGAGTGCGAAACATACCCGGGAGACGTGTTTCAAATTGATTGGATATCCTGATTGGTGGAAGGAGCTAAAAGCACGCAAACAAGTAGAGATTGCAACGAATGGTGAAACAGGGAAGGCATCACTTGTTACCGGGGAGGCTCAGCTATCACTGATGCCACAGGTAGAATCAAACAGTGAATCAATCACTGGAGGTGAAGGTAATTATGGTCATGCTTTCATTAGTAATTCTCGAGATAAATGTAGTCAATGGATTATTGACTCAGGTGCAACAGATCATATGACCTTCACAACAGATGATTTTGTCAGTTATACTAAACCTAGACGACAGAATATTTCAAATGCTAATGGGATTGTATATCCAGTGACCGGGGCTGGAACTGTTGCTATTTCCTCTTCTATGTCACTACTGAATACTTTACTTGTCCCATCTTTGTCCACGAAATTAATATCAGTGGGGCAAGCGGCTGAAGATTTGAATTGTGTTATCTTGATGTATCCACAGTTTTGTCTTTTTCAGGATATTCTCACGAAGGAGATAGTTGGGCGTGGTACTAAGAGGGGGGGCTTTATTATTTGGATGACTTCAGTTCTGGGAGGGTACACCAAGTGCGAGGCTTATCTAGTAGCAAAGAGAAGCAAATTTGGCTATGGCATCGCCGATTGGGGCATCCTTCATTTGGCTATATGAAACATTTACTTCCTGAATTATTTTCCAGTTTACCAGATTCAGTTTTTCAATGTCAGACTTGTATTTTGGCCAAAAGCCATCGTGTGGCATTTCCAATCAGTTTGAATAAGAGTAGCGTTGCGTTTTCCTTAGTCCATTCTGATGTTTGGGGGCCTTCTCCCGTTACTGCAGTTTCGGGATATCGCTGGTTTGTTATATTTGTGGATGATTGCACAAGAATGACTTAGCTCTATTTCTTGAAACATAAGGATGAGGTGGCTAATGTTTTTCGGGTATTTCATAGAATGGTGCAAACACAATTTGGTGGAAAATTACAAATTTTAAGAAGTGATAATGGTGGAGAGTATGTTAATGCGCAACTTAAGGACTATTTTCAGGAACATGGTCTACTGCATGAGACGTCATGTGCTCACACACCACAGCAGAATGGAGTAGCGGAGCGGAAGAACAGACATATTTTAGAGACCGCTCGTGCCCTTCTCACTGAAGGTCACGTTCCTAAACGTTTCTGGGACAATGCAGTTGCGACAGCTATTCACCTCCTAAACCGAATGCCATCCAAGGTATTGGATTTCAAGACACCTCTACAAGTGCTATCTACACATGCTACCTTACCATCTGTCTTGCTTATTTCCCCTCGAGTATTCGGGTGTGTTGCTTATGTCCATATTTCAAAGGCTCACCGAACCAAACTCGATCCCTGTGCGGTTCGATGTGTTTTCTTGGGATATGGTACACATCAGAAGGGTTATCGCTGCTATCATCCGGCTACTAAAAGAACCTATGTGACAATGGATGTCACGTTTGTTGAGTCAGATTTTTTCTATCCGAACACCAATTCTTCCTTTCAGGGGGAGATAGAGGAAGAAAGTGTGAATTGGTGGCAAGTTGGTGGTGTCATGTCTGGAGGACAGAAGGAAGCGAAAAAGGTGCAGCCTGAAAATGAGCAACAACCGGTGAGAATGTCGCCAGAAAATGAAAAGCAACTAGTGGAAAATGGTGACAATGAGCAAGCTCTGCAACCGACAGTTATGGATGTACCAGAACCGAATATACAAGAACAGCCCCCTCTCTCTTCAGCACCCAAATCTGACTCATCTCCTGAGAATATCCCTGAGGTAATTTTCCCTACTACTACATCTTGTTTGCTTGATGATTCTGATATATCTGTAGGATATAAGTTACCTGACAGACATAATAGGGGCAAGCCTCCTGATCGATACTCACCTGATGTTGGGGGGAAGAAATCCAAGTACCCTATTGCAAACTATGTTTCGACGAGGAGACTATCAGAACCATTGAAGGCTTTTGTATTGAATGTATCTTCAGTTCAAATCCCGAGTGGGGTGCAAGAGGCTTTGGAAGATCCTAAGTGGGTTCAGGCGATGGAGGAGGAAATGGAGGCGTTGCAAAAGAATAAGACTTGGAAGTTGATGAAATTACCTGAAGGGAAAAAGACAGTGGGGTGCAAATGGGTCTTCACGGTTAAGTATAAAGGGGATGGTTCCGTCGAGAGATACAAAGCACGGCTAGTAGCGAAGGGATACACACAGACATATGGGGTAGACTATCAGGAGACGTTTTCCCCTGTCGCAAAACTTAACACTGTTCGGGTTTTACTGTCTTTAGCGGCGAATCTAGATTGGCCACTACATCAGTTTGATGTCAAGAATGCGTTCCTTCATGGCGATCTGGAAGAAGAAATTTATATGGATATTCTACTGGGGTACACTTTTCCTTCACAGCTTGGATTTGTCTGCAAGCTAGAACGATCTTTGTATGGGTTGAAACAATCACCCCGTGCTTGGTTTGGCCGGTTTAGTGCGGCGATGAAACAATATGGGTACATTCAGAGTGGTGCAGATCACACATTATTCTTAAGGCGCTGTCAGGAAAAAATAACTGTATTGATTATCTATGTTGATGATATGATCATTACAGGGGACGATTCAGAGGAAATCTCTAAACTCCAAGAACGACTGTCTTCAGAATTTGAGATGAAAAACCTAGGGGGACTGAAGTATTTCCTAGGAATAGAAGTGGCACGATCTAAAGGTGGAATATTTCTCTCGCAAAGGAAATACGTGTTGGACTTATTAGCGGAAGTGGGGATGCTAGATTGTAAGCCCGTGGACACTCCAGTTATGCAGAACCATAGACTTGGGGAGTATCCAGATCAGATACCAACTAACAAAGAAAGGTATCAAAGGTTGGTGGGAAAATTAATTTATCTGTCGCATACTCGACCTGATATTGCTTATGCTGTGAGTGTTGTTAGTCAGTTCATGCATGCCCCTAGTGAAGATCATATGGATGCTGTGATAAGAATACTGCGCTACTTGAAGGGAGCTCCGGGAAGAGGAATTCGTTTTTTGAAGAATGGACACCTTGAAATTGAGGGGTTTACGGATGCTGACTGGGCTGGGAGTGTATCTGATAGGAGGTCGACTTCAGGATATTTTACTTTTGTCGGAGGAAACTTAGTTACTTGGAGGAGCAAGAAGCAAAATGTTGTAGCATTATCAAGTGCGGAAGCAGAGTTCAGGGGGATGCACAAAGGTCTTTGTGAACTTCTATGGCTTAAGAGATTAATGACAGAACTCGGTTATACTCCTATACCCGAGATGAAGTTGTTTTGCGACAACAAAGCAGCCATCGATATATCTCATAATCCTGTTCAGCATGATCGTACAAAACATATTGAGGTAGATCGTCATTTCATTAAGCATAACCTGGATACCAAAGTGGTTCGGTTTCCATATGTAAAATCGGAAGATCAACTGGCGGATATATTAACGAAGGCTGTATCGAGTAGGATCTTTTACAGTTCACTTGACAAGTTGGGCATCCAAGATATCTATGCACCAACTTGAGGGGGAGTGTTGGAGAAAGATACGATTTTATTTTTAATCTTGATTTGAATTGATTCAATCAAGGATACTCGGAGATAAAGTAGGAGAGTGTAATCGTTGTAATCTTGCTTATTCTTTCCTTTTTTGTATGATAAATGCATATATGTACAGAGTGAAAGAAGAAGAAAAATTAAGCCCCAAAATATGTCTTCATCGTTTTCGTTTCTCAACAAAGATCTCCCATTTCCTCCGATGTAAACCAGCTGATTTGTTGTTGTTTCTCCACCAGAATTTAGCTACTTTCCTCTCGATGGCTTTACATATCAAAACTGGGATTTTAAAAATGGACATAGCCTATTGAGGAAGTGCCTGCACAACTGCCTTCATCAGTACTTCTTTCCCCGCTTTTCACAGCAACTTTTCCTTCCAGCTTTCTAATTTCATGTTGACCCTCGCAAGAATCCATGCAAACATCTCTTTCTTTGAGGCACCCCAATTCGAAGGGATTCCTAGGTATTTCGCAGTCTTTTCTATTTCAGGCACTCTCATTTCTGAGGACATGTTCCTTCTCAAACTCTGTGGGTAGACTTTACTAAAATAGATCCCCGATTTATTTAAATTAATAGCCTGGCCAGATGCAAAGCAGTATTGGTGTAGTACTGCAGCCACATTTTGACATTCAACAGTAGTACCATCCAGAAAAAAATTGAATCATCTGCAAATAGAAGATGTGATAATGTGGGACAGTTGCCATTCAAGTTAATACCTTGAATAGTACCTGTTGAAGTCGCCTGCTTCATCAAATGAGGAAAGCACATTAGCCACGAGAATAAAGAGATAGGGAGATAAAGGGTCACCTTGACGAATGCCTCGAGTTGGCTTAAAATACGGCAGCGGTTCACCGTTGAATTTCACACTAAAGGACAACGTTGTTACACATTGCATTACCCAATTAACCCATCCTTCGCAGAGACCCATCGTGATCAAGCACTCCCTGAGAAAGTCCCACTCTATTCCATTGTAAGCTTTCTGCATGTCTAGCTTAAGAACAACTTGGGATTTTCTTTTTCTCTCTCTAGTTCTCAACTGATGAAGAACCTCCTGCACAATCAGGATATTGTCTTGAATTTGTCTTCCACTGACGAATGTACTCTGCTCTACCGCAATTAGATTGGGTAGCCATGGTTTCAATCGATTCGTCATAACTTTCGAGATAATTTTGTAGATGAAATTACATAAACTGATAGGACGGAACTGTTCCAGCTTTTCTGGGTTAGGAACTTTTGGGATGAGGGTGATCAATGTTCTGTTCACATCGGGATTCAAGTAGCCAGTCTCAAAGAATTGTTGTACCTCCCTGTGAATATCCTGTTGAATGTCCTGCCAGTGGTGCCGGTAGAATAATCCGTTCAGTCCATCTGGTCCAGGAGCCTTAGTGGCTCCCAATTGGTGGGCAGCAGCCGAGATTTCCTCTATTGTGATAGGTTCTGTCAACATCTGATTCATACTTTCGCCTACCATGCACGGGAATTGGTCAAATATGGGCTGGAAGGTCCTGGGTCCCACTGACTGGTAAAGGTTGGTGAAATAATTCTCTGTCATGACCTTTAACTGCTTCTCACTTCTCATCCATTCCCCTTCTGAATTTTTTAGCATGGTGATCCTATTCCAGATTCTTCTTTGTATGGTTGTTGCATGGAAAAACTTTGTATTCCTATCACCCCATTTAAGCCAACTGATTCTAGATCGCATGCCCGAGTACATCTCCTCTTGCCTCCACAGAAATTCAATTTCTTTGTTCAAATTCTGCACTTTCTCCCTTTCATTTTGCAGCTCAGTACTGTTCATTAAGTCTTGGAGTTCAATTTTCAGCCCAGATATTCTCCTTTGTGCCTTGGAGAATATATTCTTGCTCCAATCAGCCAGCCTCTTTGACACTAATTGTAATTTTTCCAGCACGTTCATCCGCTGGGATTCATGGGAGGTCCAGGCTCTCTTCACTATTTGAGCACATTCTTCATCTTCTGACCAAAACGCTTCATATTTGAACTCCTCCTTTCTATGCGCAATCTTAGGAAATAATGATAAGAGGAGTGGGCTACGGTCCGAGCCAATGGCTGGCAATGCAAAACTTTCTGCATTTGGGAAGGATACCCTCCACTCCATAGTGTATAGGACTCTATCGAGTCTTTCCTTAACATAGGCATCACCTCCCCTTTTGTTTGCCCTTGTATACGCACAGCCCTTGCACTCCAGATCCATTAAGGAACAGGCATTTAAGAAGTCTCTTAAAGGCTGAGAGTCTACAATATTCTGCCATCCTCCTACCCACTTTCTCCCAATGATAAAGGATTTCATTAAAATCTCCCATACAAATCCTAGGCAAATGATTTGACAGACTTGTTCTACGGATATCCTCCCACAACAGAACTCTCTCTTTGCATTCATTAGGAGCATGCAAAAAGGTGATTCTCATACGCTGCCTGCTCTATTGGACTTCACACTGAAAATTAATGAGAGCTTCAGAATACAACTCAATCGATAAAACTACCTGTTCATCCCAGAAAATAGCCATGCCCCCTGCAATACCCACTGGATTCACCACAAAGCTGCTCTTGCCGCTTCAACCGCCGTACAACTTGTTCCTGGTTCTTGGTTTCCATTAAAAACACTATACTGGGCCTCTCTTGAGTCATGATGACTCTTAGTGTTTGAATTGTCAGGGATGTGCCCAACCTCTAACAATTCCAACGCAATAGCTTCTTAAGTATCTCGATGGCTTAATAGGGCTAGCCACCAAAGCCCACTTGTTTGAACCGTCCTCTACTGCAATGGGGGTTTCCAAAAGCTGAGTTTCATCACCTTCCATGTTTGTTCTCTTTGAAACAGGAACAAGGGAAAAAGGAACAAAGAGAGGTTGTGGCTATGGGACCGATAAAGAGGAGGAGAGGGATGGTGTGAAAGGAGGAAGAACTTAAATGATTGAAGGAAGCTCGCATAGTAACAAAAGTTCCAGCACCAGCAAAGTGCGATGCAGGGAAATGGAGCGGCAATGCAGATAATGGTAGGGCTGCAGTGACGGCAATGCAGATAATGGTAGGGCTGCAGTGACGAAACAGTGAGGATTGCAATGGGATGAGAGAGGAAAAATAAATGGGGGTTTTCGTGGGTTTGGGTTTCAGAGAATGGAAGTAATCGTAGGAAACCAATGCAGAGGAGGATTCAAGGAGGGGGATTAGGGGATTAGGGGTTTTGGTAGGGTTTTGGTTAGGGTTCGGTAGAGAAGAACTACACATACGGTAGAGAGAGAGCCTTACCAGGGAAGGCAGAAGGATAACCTATGTCAATTTAAGAAGCTAACATCCAATCACGTTTTCTTGGTGCCGATCTTTCTTAATTTCAGACGCTGGCCAAATCAGGAAAAATCAAACTTCAATTGGATGGGAATTGGAATATGAGCTAGTCAATGATGAAAATAGACATAGTTAACGAGTGCCCAAATCCAAAGGGTGGTTTAGCATTAGGACGATTGAGACATTGCGCTTCAAAAAGAATGGGTTTTATGTTTGGTCCACACTCATCGCAATTGCTGGAGCCAAGATTGAATTGGAGATGTATTCGGATTTCGTGTGAGCGGGCCCATTTTCAGTTGGATGGGAGTGGATTTAGTGAACGGATGAAAATGTCGCTGTAAATATCGCATGGTCTCTGCTAAGATAAAGCACCTTTCGAACACTCGTTAAAGCTCGATAACTAATTGAAAACGAAAATTTTCGATCGATGATGGTTGTTCTTTTCTTAATGTGTGCTTGGGTCTACTTAAGTGTTCTCATTAGTTTAGTAATCTGCACTAGTGTGACATGATTATTGTTAAGAAATTCAAGTGAGTAATGTTGGAATCGTATTGGTGGGTTTGTAATGGGAATGTAACTGCTGGGCTGACTTCCTCGGTAGATATAAGGTAATTTATCATTGTCTCAATTTTCGTTCTTTTTTCCCCACTAATAGTGTCATCTTGCACGAAGTCACGACCATGTGCAAGATTGTCTCTTTGAATGAATGTCCAACGATGACCAAGATTGGTTTCTAAGTGGTATCTGGAATATTTGTCAAAAAGTACTTAAAAAGAGAGGTATAATCAAGTCTAGTCGAATTGCTATAGTCTAATGTTTGAATGGGACTGGACTCGAAAATTCAAGATTGAATACTTGATTCAAGCTCATTCTCGACGATGCTCAATTTTTCCGGATTGGGTTCGACTTATGAAGTGTCTTTACAAGCTGAAAATGACTCATTTGATTTAACTTGATTATCATAAATGAGTTTTTGCCGAATCTTGATTCAATCTTGAACTCAAATTCAACTTTTGTAAAATCCCATCCAACGAGGCTCGAACTTGACTTGGTCTTGCTCTTCAACTTGTAAACAATTTAGGTAAGCTCGAGTAACTTGATTCGTTGGTACATGCAAAAGAAATTAAAACCTGATTTTGAAGAAGCACGTGAGAATATGTTGGTAAAGCGCATAATTGTTTCGACCACAACTGTTTCTCCCAATGGTCGTGCCTGTGATAAGTTCTTCACATTTTCCAACCATCGCCCATGATCGCTAGTGGTGACTATCGCTATCCAGTCCTCCACCCTTTCTCTCCTCTCTCGCTCTCCTACCTTTCTCTTCTACATTTTACTTTCCTTTCTTTCTAGAATAAAATTAGTTTCTTTTAATTTTGACATTACTGACTTTTACCTTTTTCTTACTAATAAAATAATATATCTCATCATAGCATACCAAATCGACATAGTAAGAGTTGTTTAGAAGGACTTGATTGAGAATGGGGTAGAGTTAGAGGAGTTTGATTCCAACATATCCAATTGCGCAAGATCATAGATTAGGGGACAGAAAGTGAACTTAATTTTTCTAAATTTATTTTCTAGTAGCAATGGAACGCGGGGCACACAAAAATTTAACTATAGTTTAAAAGCCTAAATTATTGATAATGAGAATAGAAAAATATGTTGGTAAAGTTCCAGCATTATAATATAATCTTTATTTATTGAAAAAAAATAAGTGCCAATTTTCGTTATAAATTCCGACGTCATATTTTGTAACATAACTTTTTTGAAAAATAAGGGTGTCTCTCGTCCTTTTTTCCTATACATCAGTCCTTACTCCTTTCTTGTTAAGTCCTTACTCCTTTGTCAACTTTCTTTACAAAAAGATTTCATTTTTTCCAATTTTTGGCTGGTCATTTTAATCTTTTTAACATTTTGTAATCTCTTGGCGAACAACTCACACGTACCATGGGCCTACTATATAAGTTCGATATTTTTTTTCTGAAGTAAGTGCACTAAAAATACTAAAACTTGTAAACAAAGTGCAATCAAATCATACAAAAGTAAAATAGTACGATCGGATCCTAAAATTTGTGCAAAAAAGTTTTGCAAAGTACTTCCATTATTAGGATGAGATTGACCTATTGAAAGTTCTAACACCTGGTTATACTTTTGCTATAAGAATTAGGACTTATGATAAACTTAATCCTCGATATTACTTAGTTTTCTAATTTGGTAGATAAATAATGTTGCAAAGTAAACTTTTCAAATCCAAACTTAGGAGCCTTCAACTAGTTTCGAATAGCATTATGGCTTTAGGTTCAGACTCTACCTAATCAAAAGCATTCCATCTTAGTTTAAAACAATGTTCACTAAAGAATCTTCTTCATTGCAAATATTTCACTTCAAATCTCAGAGAAATTGGTCATATAGTTATGTCATATTATGATTTCTACACTAGACGCAGACCCACTTTTTCTCCCGAGTGGTAAACAAGAGTTCTATTGATCAATAAATATACTTGAATCTCAGTGGAAACAACGAAAACACTCCGTTTCAAGTTTAAAAACTGAATCTTAGTGGAAATCTTCACGGACGTGAGTGTCTGAACAACACTTTATCCCAAAATTGGTAGTAAGCAACCCTCCATGATTGGATAAACACTAACGGGCCACAAAATACCCAAAAGCCAACAACGAATCCAAGCGGTATGCCCAAGTAAAACCACTTCTTCTCGCTATCGTCATTGTCACCAATGTCACCAACTTCTTTCGTCCCATTCGTGGTAATTGAGCAACTTTTGTTAAGTGGAAACCCACACAATCCGAGGTTTTTTGCGAAAGAACTTTCGGAAAATGTGAGGAATTGTCCGCTAGCTGGAATGCTTCCCACAAGTTGATTGTTTGAAAGGTTCAGGAACGAAAGGAAATGAAGATTTGCAAGCTGAGTTGGTATGGTTCCATTGAGGTAGTTCCATGATAGGTCCAACGACTCGAGCTGATGCAGATTACCCAAAACAGGAGGAATTGAACCCGAGATGGCATTATGCGATAGATTGAGGAAATGAAGTGCTTTCAAATCCCCAAGTGTGTCGGGTATTGGACCCTCCAGTCTATTGCCCGAGAAGTCAATTGACGTGAAAATAGTTAGAATCTTGATGAGTTCTACCTCCAGACCTTTCAAGGTTACAGTCAATGTATCTTCATAATAGACCCCAGTCCGGTTGGCATATGGATGCAGGTAATTGAACTCTACGTTGGCCTTCATAGCCTCCCAAGATGCGAGGAGACTCGCAGACAGCATGCTGCTGAAATCGTTGGAAGACAAGTCAACGATTTGAAGCTTCTGCCAGGTGCTGGGACCATGCGGACATCCAATTTCCCCATGCAATTTGTTGGATCGTAAAACAAGTACATGGAGACTCGACATAGCCCTGAAATGGCATGGAAATGTCCCATTTATTTGATTGTCCCCGATGTTCACAACCTCCAACTTTGTGCAATTAGCCAAAGACAACGGAATCTGCCCCTGCAACAAATTCTCACTGAAATCCAATGTCTTCAGATCGCATTTTCTCGGGATGTTTTGCGGAATAGTGCCACTCAACTGGTTATTCCTCAAATTCAAAACCTTGAGGGACGTCATCATTAAACAAACGGGAATAGTTCCATTCAGATGGTTACCTGATAAGTCGAGCACTTCAAGTTGATCACATTTGCAAATTGACTTCGAGATGGACCCATGGAAATTATTCTTAGAAAGGGAGAAGAACACCAATGATGATAGGTAGTCACCAATGTTATCCGGAACAACAAAAGTGATCTTGTTACTTGAGAAATCCAAGTAGCGAGCCTGTGACAGCAGGGGTGGCATATTTCCTCGGAGCATGTTTGAATGGAGGTCGACGATAGACAGAGCAGAAGAAAGATTGCGTGGAGTAGTTTCTAAATCTTCAAAGCAATTCGAGGAGAGATTGAGATACGAAAGATTTTCTAGCGTCCATATCCATCTCGGTATCTCCCCCTGAATATCATTGTGGGAGAGGTCGAGCCAGATCAAATTGGACTGGTTAGCCAAAAACTGAGGTAACGTCCGCAATCGGCAAGAAGCCAACTTTAACCGAGAAAATTCAGGGAAAGAGGATGCAGCAGCAAAAGCAGAAGTCGTAGTATTAATGGACAAGCCACTGTACGATAGATCAAGAAAAGTCAAATTTCCTAATCCCTGAAGCGCGGCAATGTTCATCGAGCCATTGAAATTATTGGAAGAAAGTGAGAGGATTGAAAGCCCTCGCAGTTTGAATATGGATGTTGGAATTGACCCTTGTAACTGATTGCTACCCAAATCAAGCGTGAGCAGTTGATACGAAGAGACATTCGGATATATGATAAGCTGACCACTAAATCTATTGTGTGAAAGATCTATCGTCGTAAGTCGGGGAAGTGTAAACAGAACTGGGGGAATGTTGCCTTCCAATGAATTGCTGGACAAGTCCAAATAAGTCAGCTCTGACAGGTTCTCCATTGAACTCGGGATCGATCCACTCACATTGCAATCGGGTAGTTCCAATGACCACAATTTTCTGAGATTACCGATTGAATCTGGAAGCCTCCCTGAAATATTCGTTTGACGTAAGCACACAATCTCAAGAGAACTATCCTCCGGAAAATCGGGCAAAGAACCCTGAAGACGTTGGTTCGATGATAGATCAAGGGTCTGAAGTGTTTGTACCTGGAAGATTTTTTGAGGAAACTCTCCATACAAACCACAAGAACCTAGGCTCAGAGTTTTCAAGCTGGAAAAATTCGCCAAGAAACTAGGAACTGTGGTGGTCAAGTTGTTGCGATCAAGTTGAATGACCGACAGATTAGCAAGACTCGTAAGAGAAGCCTCAATAGGACCAGACAGAGAACAGCTAGACATGCTCAACACCTCAAGTTTCGGCACTGAAGAAGATACTGCATCGCACCAGTCACTTCCCTCAGCAGACACATTGACCCAATCAAGGTTCAACTCCCTCAACTCCCCCAAATCCCCAATCAGCGACCTCAAATTGGGCTTCTCAAGTTTCAGCAAGTTAAAACCTCCGAGATCAAGAGTACGTAGCTTTGTCAAGCGCGATAGTTCCGCCGGAATCTGCCCGGCGAATCTGGCATAGGACAAGTCGAGATTTTCCAAGCGGCTGAGATTCCCGAGGCCCGACGGAATCGCCGTGAAGTTGAAGTCGTTGTAAGTCAAGTTCAGGCTCCGAAGGAACTCCAGCCTAAAGAGACTCGACGAAACGTCGATTCCGCCAGAGATTGACTCATTGCTCAAATCAAGACCGACGATGAGGCCATCCTCGCACGTTACGCCGCTCCATGAATCGGCGCTTTGGTCCCACCGTACTAGCTTGGATGACCTGGAGGTGTTGAAGACAAGGCTATTTCTCAGCTCGAGCAAGAGCGATCTCTGGTCGACGCCGGGACACCGGGCTGAAGTTGAAGCCCCAGCAACGTCGGAGAAGATGGAGATCGTGGATATCGCAAGAACAAGCCATGAGATGAGTGAACCGTTCATCGGAAGAGGTTGAAGAAGATTGCTGGAAGAGGGCACAGGGAAGAGGAGAAACGAAACAAAGTCGACACTTATATGATTAGTCAATAAATTTGACTCATCTCACTTTCGAAATGACTAGCAAAATCCCGCAATCTTTTTCAACAAAATTACATCCTTTATTTAATATAATTTTTCAATCCAAACTAAAAAAAAAACATATCCTTATTTTCTAAGAGAAACGGAAAAATAACCAAGTCTGCCTAAAATGTGGAGATTAGAACTTGACATCTCTTTTGAAAATGGTTTTGGCTTTCCTATTTTACATCGTAAAACAAATGACATATTACGGATCAATTTTTTCTTTGCACATACATTAACGACGTAGAAATTGGTTAAACGTAAATAGGTACCTAGCTTTTCACACTAACATCAAAATGCATCTGTCATATCCTATTTTTTTTTTCATTAAATAAGTAGATTCAAGAAAAGAAATAAAATAATTTATTAACGTTCTAATGCAACTTCATTACAGAGTTTGTGAGTAACACACAGGAGGAGGAGGAGTTGTGTTCTTGTTGGAAGGCAAATGAACAAGAGCTTCCTTGGATGGGATTTCAATGGGGCCGTGTTTAGTCTCACTCACATCACATCCTATCATAAATTTTTTGGTCCCCATGCACGACTATCTTAAGTTGACTTGACTTGTGGCAGGTTTTAGTGGTTCTATGACTATGGATGCAAATTATTCAATGATGTTGCTAAGGACATCATTTTCGATATTGGATTGAGTTACTTGACTAAGTAATTCGGGCGAGATACCACCGGAATAAATGGCGTGTGAAATGGACAAGGATCAAGTGCGGGACTTTGGCAGTCCTTGATCCTTCCTTACGGCAACTACTGCTTTCACTGTCTGTCTTTACCCTCGTCAACACATTTGTTCGCCTTGACTAGAGACCGCAAAATTTTCGTTTCAATGGTGCTTCGCAGTGGGCTGATTTCTAAAATTCTATCTACAACAAACACGGAATTTTGTCTATGCATGTCAAATACGTAATGACTGTACTGAAATTCAATTGAACCACGTAAATCTTTTGTTCTCGTTCTTTGTTGATTTCTCTAGTAAGCTTCTATCAAGAGTAATTCATACTCAAACAATATGTGCATGAAAGAAAGTGATCTAATCTAACAAGAAAATTAGTCATCTATATCTATCAAGGAACTAGTTGTACTATGAACTAACTAAATATCAAATAATATCTTTAGAACCTAATAATATCTCTAATAATATTTTCTAATGATTCCTCAAATATCAATAAATATACTTAGAACAAAGCCCATAAACATGATGATCTGTGAGAGAGAGATCTGGAAAATATCGTGTGAAATATGCTATTCAAGAACAGAGAATTGCAGGTAGGAGGAGAAAAACACGAGATGTTTCAGATTGGAAATAGAGAGTAGTCAAAGTAAACTCCGGTGGAGACAACTTTGTTTGATGTCTATGTTATTGGGTGACTGATGATGCTACTTTCTTTGTGGACTCATGATGATCTGTGAGTGAGAGATCTGGAAAATATCATGTGAAATGGGCTATTCAAGAACAGAGAATTGCAGGTAGGAGGAGAAAAACACGGGATGTTTCATATTGGAAACAGAGAGTAGTCAAAGTAAACTCCGGTGGGGACAACTTTGTCTGATGTCTATGTTATTGGGGAACTAATGATGCTACTTTCTTTGTGGACTCATGATGATCTGTGGGAGAGAGATCTGGAAAATATCTTGCGAAATGGGCTATTCAAGAACAGAGAATTGCAGGTAGGAGGAGAAAAACACGAGATGTTTCAGATTGGAAACAGAGAGTAGTCAAAGTAAACTCCAGTGGGGACAAATTTGTTTGATGTGTACGTTATTGGGGGACTGATGATGCTACTTTCTTTGTGGACTCATGATGATCTGTGAAAGAGAGATCTGGAAAATATCTTGCGAAATGGGCTATTCAAGAACAGAGAATTGTAGGTAGGAGGAGAAAAACACGGGATGTTTCATATTGGAAACAGAGAGTAGTCAAAGTAAACTCCGGTGGGGACAACTTTGTCTGATGTCTACGTTATTGGGGGACTGATGATGCTACTTTCTTTGTGGACTCATGCATATGGAATGTGATCAAACTTCAATGCAACGGGATAGGACCAGCTTTGGGAATTGGAATCTAAGCTATTCGATGACGAAAATAGAGAAGATTAAATTGTGCCCAAATCCAAAGTGTGGTTTGGTGTTACAAAGATTGAGACCTGCGTGTCAAGAAGCGTGAGTTGTTTTGTTGCTCCATAATCGTCGCAGCCATTAGAGCCTTTTGTTGCTCCATAATCGTCGTAGCCATTAGAGCCAAGATTGAATCGGAGATTCCGTATGCATGTGAATGGGCCCGTCTTTTATTGGATCAAAGATGAATTCAATGGATCGACAAAAGGTTGTTGGAAATATTACCTGATCTCTACTAAAATAAAGTTCCTTTCGATCACTTACATGGCACTTGTATCATGGGTCTATAAGGGGAATGTAACTGCTAGGCTGACTTCCATGGTAGATCTGAGGTAATTTACCATGTCACAATTTTCTTTGGTTGCTTCTACTGAGTGGTGTCATCTCGCACAAAGTCACGACCATGCGAGAGGCTCGGACTTGACTCGGTGTCACACTTCAACTCGTAAGTGATCAAAGGCGAGCACGAGTCGCTTGATTTGTCTGCACGTGAAGAAGCAATTAAAACCTGATTTGGAAGAGGCATTTGAGAAAATGCCGGTAAAGTGCTTAAATGTTTCCATCTTGAGCCTCGTGGGTCTAATTCTAGTTAAATCTATTTCTAATCGGAAAACAATTTCTCATCCTACCTGATAATGTTCGTGCGATTGCGTCCTCGAGATGACAAGTAATACTGCTTGGACGGTTAGCTGTAGTTCACCGCGATTGCTTCTCCAGGGGTCAAGCTTGTGATAAGTTCTTCACATTTTTGAAACATCACCAATCATCGGTGGTGGCGGGTGCTGCCACCATGTCCTCCACCCCTTCCGGCGTCTCTCTTGCTCTCCTACACTTATTTTGATTTGAACATTATTGACTTTCACCTTTATAAATAAAAAATATATATCCTTACCAAAAAAAATAAAAAAAATAAATAATATATATATTACAAAAAAATAGGATAGAGTTACTGGAGCCGATGCTAAAAAAAATTGTTTTTTGAAGAATTCGATTGCACATGAATTTTTTTAAAAAAATTATAAAAATTATCCACGTCAATGCGGCCGTGCCACGTAAGACAGTCGGTGTCCACGTCAGTAATATCTTACCAATGAAATTTTCCTTACCAAACAACGAAATATTTTTCAGTTTTTGTTCTAAACGGAACGTTAGAAATCAGCCCATGGGGGGAGCACCGCTGAAACAACAATTTTACGTTCTCCGGTCAAGTCAAGTTTGCAGCGAAGGTGGTCTTTTAATGAGGGTAAAATGACAGTGACTGAAAGCGGCACTAGTCGTCATGAAGGACCAAGGGCAGTCGAAGTACTCGCCATTTACTCCATTGGTAGCTCGCCGCTCGCCCGAATTAACTCGGTCAAGTAGCTCGAGTCTATATTGGACGTGACATCCTATAACGTTAGGATTTCAACATTTCCAGAATACTTACTAAATATTAATGCAACGAATCGAAATTAGCAAACTGTTTTTCTTATAGAACACGATTGTTGGTTTGAAAGCAGCAACAATCACTAATCATACCCTTGAGTGAGTCAACCAGGTCCAATCTCACGCACCAAGCACACGAACTTAGCAGGAATGTGAAAACAACAATTTTCAAACCCAAAAATTCCGTGTGGTCCAGTTCGGAGGGTACGCGCTTGAAGAATGTTTATTTGATCCAAAATCGAAGAATGTTCTTGATTGAATCGCTTTCCTACAACAGCCGGAACGGTTCTTGAAATTCTTAATTAATCACAGAACTTGTTCCGATCAAGCATGACGACCGAAGTACACGCAATACTTGCCGGTTGACTCGACTATAGAATGCCAAATTGTTTGAGATACGTATTGGCGAGTAATCTTTCGCTCTACTCACTATTAGCATAGAAAAGAATTTCACAGACCCTGCTAAGGTGTTAATTCACATCAATCAATTTACGGGGAAATTGTCTAATCAATTTTGAACCTATTATATGGATGTCAATTCAGTCCTAATTATTTCGATTTTGCCAATTTAATTCTAAACATTTACTCGAAATTCTAACGCAATCCTTTCAATCAATTTTCGCTGGCAATCGCCAACATGGTGGTGTGCTACGTAGGACAGTCGATGATGACCGGACTACCACATCAACGGTTTTCAAGCGAAAATTGACCAGAAAGAATACATTAGAATTTCGCACAAAGGTTCATGACTAAATTGGCAAAATCAAAAAGTCTAGAACTGAATTGGTATCCGCACAATGAATTTAGGGTTGATTTGTTGATTCCCCGTGCAATAGATTTCTTTCTTTGCCCCCACCAAGTAGTGTAATCTTGCACAAAGTCAGGACCGTGTGCAAGATTCTCTTTGAAAAATATCCAACGATGAGGAGAGGTCTAATCGAGTACAGTCGAGTTGATGTGGTCTAATGTTTGAAATAGACTGGAATCCAAAATTCAAGATAGGACACTCGATTTAAACTCAATCTCGATAAAGCTCAACTTTTCTAGATTGAGTTTGGCTCGCGAAATTATTTTTAGGTTTGAAATAAATTCATTTCATTCGACTTGTTTATTATAAATGGGCTTTTGTCGGAGCTCGATTCAAGTTTGAGCGCAAATTCGGCTATCGTAAAATCTAAACCGATGAGGACAATATTGTAAAATGGTTACGTTAATTGTAGGACTGATGATGTTACTTTCTTCATGGACTCGTGTAGCGAATAGGAGCAAAAACGCATTTGCATTTGTTGGCTTTGCTTTAATCGTTTGCCGATTTGATTTTTTTTTTATCAGAAAGATATTGACATCATTCACTTTAAAGAATTTAGTGAAAACAAGTCTAAAGTTTTTGAGCATAACAAATCATAAAAAGGCTGGCGAGGGACACATAACCCAATTACAAGGTAGACAATTCATTCGTTGAGCCTTAGCAACTCAGTCCGCAATTTTGTTAGCGTCCCTTCTGCAATGGGCTAGAGAAAAAGCCCGAGAAACTCCTCATAAGCTTCTAGGTCCGGTCAACAATTGCTTTTGGCAATCAGTCTCCACACTTAGGGTGTGATTGTTATGGTGAAAGTATTTTTCCGGAAAGTGTTTTCCAGACTTTCATCCTTTTAATTTTTCGAAAATAATTTGATCAACGTAAAATACTTTCCGGTCAACACAGATATCATGTTTAATTTTAGAAAAGTGAATTTCCTTATCTAAGAAGGTGAAAACACTTTCCGAAATTGATCATCTTGAATTTGTTAATATTTTTTCTTTTCTTTTTTTCTTTTCTTTTCTTTTCTTTCTAAGAAGGAAAACATTCATGTATTTTCTTTTCCTAATAAAAATAATTTAAAAATAACAAATAATTTGAAATAATTTAAAAAAATACGAAATTTTTTGATAATTTTCATCATTAAATTTTCCTCACCAAATAATTGAAAATACTTTACAAGTATTTTTTAGATTTTAGCCGAATACCGAAAAATAAACTTATGTTTTTAAAAAATGATTTTCTGAAAATGATTTTTTAAAATGGTACATTTTTTCGCAAAACAAACGTACCTCCGCTGCAGTTCAGATCGGAGAGAGAGATAAAGTAACGGTTTCAAGTAACGCCATTGCTTCCGCTTGTTCAGCCGAGTCACGTCCACTAGTTCTGCAAATCCATCCACCGGTCGTCCGTACGAGTCCCGACAGACACGCGATGCGATGGCTCCTCTCGACGAATCGGCTACAAATGAGCCGTCTGGTGTTTGATCTTTGGAGCCCCCCTGGATCTTGGGGTTCCCAATTTTGGGGTAAGTCTTCGATTCGCATCTCTGTCTTCTCCGTGTTCCCTCTGCAAGCTGCGATAATTCTCATTCGTAGCTGTGGCCGTGATGACATGAGTTGATTGCGAGCTTTCCAAATGGACCCCAGAATCGTCGCTACGAGTTCAAAGGCCGATGAGGTTCGTGGGTCTTCTTTCATTCTGACCAGCCACTCGTCGGATCGAGTTAGCCCCCCTTCTTATTTATGCTGATGTTCAGGGACGCCTCTCGCCAAACCAGGGATGTCCGAGGACACAACAGTTGAACGTGCTTCATCGTTTCAACTTCTTGCTTGCACACTGCACGAATGGATTCAGGTACCACTTTCTTCTTATAGAGATTATCCAATGTGGGCAATGCGTTTTGACAGGCACTCCACAAGGAAAATTTTTGGTTTTGGGGGATAGTTTTGGATTGTCCACGCATAGTTCCGTAGCTCTGGTTTTGGCTGATAGGAAGATGATGCTGAATCTGTGTGGGTTAGTGCGGTCGATTCTCTGTTGCTGAGGTACCTGCTTTTAACTGTGTAGGTCCCTGACTTGTTATTTACCCACACGAGTTTATCCACTGTAGTTGGGAGGCCAATAGGGATAGCGAGGATTTCTTTAACTTTCTGGTCGTCAAACGTAGAGTTCAACAGGGGTTCATTCCATCTTGCCTCTTCTCTTTCAATCAAACCAGCCACTTTGAGTGGTTCATCTCTCGTTGCTGGGCCACTTATGAGCCCATTTTTCAGCCACCTGTCTTCTCTAATGGTAATTTTCTCCCCATTACCCACAGCCCACATGACATGAGAAGCAATCGCATCTCTTCCAATCACAAGACTTTGCCAACCCCACGATGGGCGAGACCCTTTTCTGGCTTGCAAAAAATTACATCGTGGGAAGTAAAGTCCCTTCATGATTTGGCTCCAAAGTGTCTCAGGTTGCTGCCAAATCCGCCACACTTGTTTCCCTAACATGGCTTTATTGAAAGCCAATAAATCTCTGAACCCAAGACCCCCTTCGTCCTTTTTAAGCTTTAAGATCTCCCATTTCCTCCAATGTAAACCAGCTGATTTGTTGTTGTTTCTCCACCAGAATTTCGCTACGTTCCTCTGGATGGCTTTACATATCAAAACTGGGATTTTAAAAATGGACGTAGCATATTGAGGAAGTGCCTGCACAACTGCCTTTATCAGTACTTCTTTCCCCGCTTTTGACAGTAACTTTTCCTTCCAGCTTTCTAATTTCATGTTGACCCTTGCAAGAATCCATGCAAACATCTCTTTCTTCGGGGCACCCCAATTCGAAGGGATTCCTAGGTATTTCCCAGTCTTTTCTATTTCAGGCACTCTCATTTCTGAGGACATGTTCCTTCTCAAACTCTGTGGGCAGCCTTTTCTAAAATACATCCCTGATGTATTTAAATTAATAGCCTGGCCAGATGCAAAGCAGTATTGGTGTAGTACTGCAGCCACATTTTGACATTCAACAATAGTACCTTCCAGGAAAAAAATTGAATCATCTGCAAATAGAAGATGTGATAATGTGGGACAGTTGCCATTCAGCTTAATACCTCGAATGGTACCTGTTGAAGTCGCTTGCTTCATCAAATGAGGACAGCACATTAGCCACGAGAATCAAGAGATGGGGAGATAAAGGGTCACCTTGACGAATGCCTCGAGTTGGCTTAAAATACAGCAGCGGTTCACCATTGAATTTCACACTAAAGGACACCGTTGTTACACGTTGCATTACCCAATTAACCCATCTTTCACAGAGACCCATCTTGATCAAGCACTCCCTGAGAAAGTCCCACTCTATTCGATCGTAAGCTTTCTGCATGTCTAGCTTAAGAACTGCTTGGGATTTTCTTTTTCTCTCTCTAGTTCTCAACTGATGAAGAACCTCCTGCACAATCAGGATATTGTCTTGAATTTGTCTTCCACTGACGAATGTACTCTACTCTACCGCTATTAGATTGGGTAGCCATGGTTTCAACCGATTCGTCATAACTTTCGAGATAATTTTGTAGATGAAATTACATAAACTGATAGGACGGAACTGTTCCAGCTTTTCTGGGTTAGGGACTTTTGGGATGAGGGTGATCAATGTTCTGTTCACATCGGGATTCAAGTAGCCAGTCTCAAAGAATTGTTGTACCTCCCATTGAATATCCTGTTGAATGTCCTGCCAGTGGTGCCGGTAGAATAATCCGTTCATTCCATCTGGTCCAGGAGCCTTAGTGGCTCCCAATTGGTGGGCAGCAGCCGAGATTTCCTCTATTGTGATAGGTTCTGTCAACATCTGATTCATACTTTCACCTACCAGGCACGGGAATTGGTCAAATATGGACTGGAAGTTCCTGGGTCCCACTGACTGGTAAAGGTTGGTGAAATAATTCTCTGTCATCACCTTTAACTGCTTCTCACTTCTCATCCAATCCCCTTCTGAATTTATTAGCATGGTGATCCTTTTCCAGATTCTTCTTTGTATGGCTGTTGCATGGAAAAACTTTGTATTCCTATCACCCCATTTAAGCCAACTGATTCTAGATCGCATGCCCCAGTACATCTCCTCTTGCCTCCACAGAAATTCAATTTCTTTGTTCAAATTCTGCACTTTCTCCCTTTCGTTTTGCAACTCAGTACCGTTCATTAAGGCTTGGAGTTCATTTTTCAGCCCAGATATTCTCCTTTGTGCGTTGGAGAATCTATTCTTGCTCCAATCAGCCAGCCTCTTTGACACTAATTGTAATTTTTCCAGTACGTTCATCCGCTGGCATTCATGGGAGGTCCAGGCTACCTTCACTATTTGAGCACATTCTTCATCCTCTGACCAAAAAGCTTCATATTTGAACTCCTCCTTTCTATACGCAATCTTCGGAAATAATGATAAGAGGAGTGGGCTATGGTCCGAGCCAATGGCTGGCAATGCAAAACTTTCTGCATTTGGGAAGGATACCCTCCACTCCATAGTACATAGGACTCTATGAAGTCTTTCCTTGACATAGGCATCACCTCCCCTTTTGTTTGCCCTTGTATACGCACAACCCTTGCACTCCATATCCATTAAGGAACAGGCATTTAAGAAGTCTCTAAAGGCTGAGAGTCTATAATATTCTGCCATCCTCCTACCCACTTTCTCCCAATGATAAAGGATTTCATTAAAATCTCCCATACAAATCCAAGGCAAATGATTTTAACAGACTTGTTCTACGGATATCCTCCCACAACAGAACTCTCTCTTTAAACTCATTAGGAGCATGCAAAAAGGTGATTCTCATACGCTGCCTGCTCTATTGGACTTCACACTGAACATTAATGAAAGTTTCAGAATACGACTCAATCAATAAAACTACGTGTTCATCCCAGAAAATAGCCATGCCCCCTGCAATACCCACTGGATTCACCACAAAACTGCTCTGAAATTTTAGTTGCCGCTTCAACCGCTGTACAACTTGTTCCTGGTTCTTGGTTTCCATTAAAAACACTATACTGGGCCTCTCTTGAGTCACAATGACTCTTAGTGCTTGAATTGTCACGGATGTGCCCAACCCCTAACAATTCCAACTCAATAGCTTCTTAAGTATCTCGATGGCTTATTAGGGCTAGCCACCAAAGCCCACTTGGTTGAACCCTCCTCTAGTGCAATGGGGGTTTCCAAAAGCTGAGTTTCATCAGCCCCCATGTTTGTTCTCTTTGAAACAGGAACAAGGGAAAAAGGAGCAAAGCCCAAGATCACCTCAAAGATCCGAGCTACAGGGAGTGCAGCAGAAGAGAGTGAGGCCAAACTGTGAACCCCGCATTCTGTCTTTTGCCGAATCAACTGAAATATCTCTTGTATCTTGAACAGACAGAGGCTGAAGGTTCAATCAAATGGAAATAGGCTGGAGAAGAATGGTGCGCAGGGCATGGAAGAGGTTGTGGCTATGGGACCGACAAAGAGGAGGAGAGGGATGGTGTGAAAGGAGGAAAAACTTAAATGATTGAAGGAAGCTCGCACAGTAACAAAAGTCCCAGCACCAGCAAAGTGCGATGCAGGGAAATGGAGCGGCAATGCAGGGAATGGTAGGGCTGCAGTGACGAAACAGTGAAGATTGCAATGGGATGAGAGAGTAAACATAAATGGCACTACAAAAAAACAAGGATTTTGCCACGGAATTTAGCGACGGAAAATTTTTCGTCGCTAATTTGCGACGAAATAAAAATTCGTCGCAAATTAGCAACGGAAAATAATCCGTCGCAAAAATAGCGACGGAATTTGCGACGGAAAATTAGTCGTCGCAAGTTAGCGACGGAATTTGCGATGGAAAATAAAATCCGTAGCAAATTTTCGACAAAAAATAAATCTGTCGCAAATTTGCGACGGAATTAGCGACGGAAAATAAATCCGTCGCAAATTTGCGACGGAATTTGCAACGGAAAATAAATCCGTCGCAAATTTGCGATGGAAAATAAATCCGTCGCAAATTTGCGACGGAAAAATAAATCCGTCGCAAAATCTTTGCGACGAAAAATAAATCCGTCGCAAACTCTTTGCGACGAAAAATAAATCCGTCGCAAATTTGCGACGGATTTTACGATGGATTCGTCGTAAATTCGTTTAGCGACGAATTTTGCCAAATTTTTCGTCGCAAAATTCGTTGCTAAAACCTTTGTTTTTTTTTTTTGTGTTCTAAAACTAAACCTAAGTTTTTCTAAGTATAATCACGATGATTACCATGTCTCAACTCTCGTGATAAGGACGAGGACGAGGACTACATAAGAAATATACTCAATCACAAGACAAACTAAAATATTGCCTAATGAAATCAATCTAATGCAAACTAACAATTATTAATTGAAAATCAAACTAAATTGGATGATTGTCACAAGTTCAAATTCAAAAGAGATTGGACAATTTGCTACACGTCCAATTCTAAGAGAGAGTAGATATTACAAATTCAAATTAGATAAGAAGATCTATTATAAACTCAAGATATTAGATAATCTCTTAAAATGTTCTCGTCCCAAATAAGCTTTTTTAGATTCGATAGATGCAAATCTTATCTCATTTTTTTTTCAAGACTTACATATAGATAACACAGATATCTATTTAGTTGAATATGGCAGTTTCCTCCGCACGTAGCTCTTATAGCAATTTTCAAATAGATCGGAATCGGGTGGTTGTATGAAATATAAAGTCAATGTATCTATATGGGTATATCTATAAGAGATCATATAAAAGAGATATTCTTATTTAGATCTAACCAATTTGATCTAATCAATTAGATGAATTACTCGTAAATGTTTACGTCCGAATGATGAGTGAATAGAGGGCATGCATTTTATTAGTGTTATATTTAGAAGATTCCCTATATTTCCTTTAATTGATTGTAATTGATATTTTCCTTTTTAGATAGTAATTTTATAAAACCGATAAATAGGTTTGTGTACTCTTCATTTGACAATGATATATATATATATATTGCTCTAAATTTTTTTTTATCACATTCTTGACTTAGTATCAGAGCCCTATTGTTATTTGAGAAAGCGTTAATCAAGTCACATTCTTGACTTGCTCTTATTTTTTTTTATCACAACGGAAAATAAATCCGTCGCAAATTTGCAACGGATTGGAAAATGCCCTTTATTTTTGGAATCCGTCGCAAAGTCCATCGCAAATTTGCCATGGAATAATAAGTCCGTCGCAAATTTGGTGTTTAATTTTTACCAAATATAAAATAAATTTGTGACGGATTTTTCAATCCGTCGCAAATTTGGTGTTTAATTTTTTCCAAATATAACATAAATTTGCGACGGATTGAAAAATCCGTCGCACATTTGCGACGGAAAAATAAGTCCGTCGCAAATTTGCAACGGAAAAATAAGTCCGTCGCAAATGAATCCATCACAAATTTGGTGTTTAATTTTTGCCAAATATAATATAAATTTGCGACGGACTAATAAAGCCGTCGCAAATTTGGTGTTTAATTTTTACGAAATAAAATATAAATTTGCGACGGATTTCTTTTCCATCGCAAATTTGCGACAGATTGAAAAATCCGTCGCAAATTTGGTGTTTAATTTTTACCAAATATAATATAAATTTGCGACGGAATAATAAGTCCGTCGCAAATTTGGTGTTTAATTTTTACCAAATAAAATATAAATTTGCGACGGATTTATTTTTCCGTCGCAAATTTGATGTTTAATTTTTACGAATTATAATATAAATTTGCGACGGAAAGGTAAGTCCGTCGCAAATTTGCGACGGACTTACTTTTCCGTTGCAAGCGACGAAAACCCATTTCCCTTCCCCCGCTCCTGCTGGCGGGAAATTTTCGCGCCCATTCGCATTACACGAAAAAGAAAAAAGAAAAAAGAAAACCACCCCGAAAAGAATAATAAGAAATAATAATAAAAAGCGGAAAAACTATTTAAAACAAAAATACGAAAAAACGCAAACCCTCCTCCTCCTCCTCGCTTCCTCCATTTTCGGACACCGTCTACGACTCCTCCCCTCCTCTTCCCTTTTTAATTTCGGATCGCCACTTCCGATTCCGATTCGGCCTCTCATTCCCTCCCTCTCTCTTTCTCTCTCTCTCTCTAGAACGAGCGGCGACGAACTCGATCGATCGACCGACTGATCCGCCGTTCTCCGCCGGGGAGCAGGCCTCCAGCGCCGACGACCACCCCCGTGGCGAGGCCATCGAAGCGGCCGGCGTCGTCCGACGAGGCCCTGTCCGACGGCTCCGAGAAGGAGGATCCGCAGCAGCAGCGGCTCAACGAGCCCGTCGACGAGGAGGCCGAGGAGGAGCTCAAGGCCGTCGCCCGCTCCGCCGACGATGACGACGGAGCGGCCGGCGCGGCCGACGAGAATGGCGAGGCCGAGGAGGAGGAGGAGGAGGATGAGGTTCGGTTGTTTGCCTGCGTGGTTTCTACTAGAATTTTGGTGCCGGATCTTTTTGTTTGCTTGATAGGGTTTGCGGGGGTCGGTGTGGTTATAGGTCTCTCTGGTGTTTTGCGCTGGGAAGTGGATGTCTGCTTCGTGTTTGAATACGAGTTTTTTAAGAAGTTTTTAGAATGAGCGTTGGATTTCGATCGAGGATGTTGAGTTAGGACGCTCGAGAGACGAGTTGCTGTTCTACTGGTCTCTCGTGATTCTTTTACTGCATTCGTTTCTGCAGATTGGCGCTTGCTGTATTAATCCTCCGCTTTACTAGCGTATTGCGCAGAATGAAGTCTAACAATGCACAAGTATATACGTATAAATACATGTTCTGTAAGGTTAACTTAGCACAAGAGTCGAAGCATCTTCGAGGTGGACTTGTTTCTTGCTCTTCTTTCGGGTGTACTATTTTCTGGTGTTACTCTCAGTTGGATGAAGAAGAGGGGAAGTTAGGAGTTTCTCTTGGTCGTAGTGTAGGCATGGTGTTCAATTTTAATATTGTGCATGCCCCTCAGTCCTCCCCCTCCACCGCCATCTCAGCTGCCCCATCACTCCTCCCATCCTCCCCTCTCTGTCCCTCCCCGGCATTGTCGCCCGACATCACCCTGCTGCTTCCATCCCCCGGCAGCAAGGAGGCGGCCCCCGGGTCTCTTGTCTGCTCAAATTCGACTCTTTCAAGCTCGGGGTTTATGAGATTTTTAATGGGTCCGTGGGTTCTTCCTTTGTTTTTGAAATTTCTTGTTTGCAGTGCAGAATCATGGCAAGAAATGCTATGGAGGGATTGGGTTTCAGACCAAGAGAGGGAGGTCGCCGTGGCATCTTGCCGTCACCAATGTTGCAACTGATATCAATTCTGTTGAGCAGGTGTTGTTTTTTTCTTTTTTAGCTCTATGTAATGCGTTCTCTTCAAGCACTTCACTGTGAAATCACGTTTTCTGGGAAATTTGTGCAATAGACTAATGTAGATTGATTCCTCAAATTTTGGCCGAGGCTCGTGCTGACGACCTAGCGTGGCCAAGCACCTAGCTCGTGGTCGAGGCTCGTGCTGACGACCGTGCCGAGGCCTCGATCATTGGCCGACTGTTGTGCCGACCGCCGCGCCGAGTCCGTTGGAGCTGCAATTACTCCATTATTTAATCAATGTTAAATATAAATTCTAGAAATTAATTTTGCTTTTAATTAGATTTAAAATCCAAATCGTCCGTTTCATCGCACAATTTATCGCTAAAGAATTAATAAAAAATCATCACTAAATCCGTTTCGGACCAATGTCTGTGGCAAAAGTCAAAATTTGGAATGGCAAATTAGTGACGAATTTCACCATGGATCAATTGGTCGTAAATTAATGAACAAAAAAAAAAACTCATCAAAAATTAGCGGCGAATTTTGCCACAAATACATTTCGTCGCAATTTTTAGACCCAAAAAAAAAAAACATTTCGTCGCAATTTAGAAACCCAAAAAAAATTTCGTGGCACATTAGCGACAAATACAGTTCGTGGCTAATTTTCGACGAATTTTGCCAAATAAATTAGCGACGAATTTTGCGACGAATACAGTTCGTGGCTAATTTACGACGAATTTTGCCACGAAATTTGCGATAAAATTTGCTACGAATTTTGCGACGAACTTTGTGACGAATTTTGCCACGAAATTTGCGACAGATAGTGTTCGTCACAAATTTGCGACGAATTTTGCGACGGATTGTATTCGTGGCTAATTTGCGACGAACTTTTAAATTTTCTGTCGCAAATTTTTGCGACGACCTAGTAGCGACGGAATTTTTTCCGTCACAAATTCGATTTGCGACGGATTTTTCCAAATTTTCCGTCGCAAAATTCGTCGCAAATTTGCAACAGATTAATTAATCCGTTGCAAATTTGCGACGAATTTTGCGACGGATTTTGCGACGGATGGAGTTCGTCGCAAATTTGCGACGAAATATTCGTGGCAAATTTGCGACAGATTGTATTCGTGGCAAATTTGCGACGAATTTTTTCCGTCGCAAATTTGCGACGAATTTTTGAATTTTCCGTCACAAAAATTTGCGACGCGCTAGTAGCAACGGAATTTTTTCCGTCGCAAATTCGATTTGCGACGGATTTTTCTCAAATTTCTGTTGTAAATTTCGTCGCTAATCCAGTGTTTTTTTGTAGTGTGGGGGTTTTCGTGGGTTTGGGTTTCAGAGAATAGGAGTAATCGAAGGAAACTAATGCAGAAGAGGATTCAAGGAGGGGGATTAGGGGTTTTGGTAGGGTTTTGGTTAGGGTTTGAGGTTAAAGAAGCCACAGCTACACATTCGGTAGAGAAGGACTACACATACGGTAGAGAGAGAGCCTTACCAGGGAAGGCAGAACGATAACCTATGTCAATTTAAGAAGCTAACATCCAATCACGTTTTCTTGGTGCCGATTTTTCTTAATATCAGACGCTGGCCAAACCAGGAAAAATCAAACTTCAATTGGGTGCGATATGACGAGCTTTGGGAATTGGAATATGAGCTAGTCAATGATGAAAATAGAAATAGTTAATAAGTGCCCAAATCCAAAGGTTAGTTTAGCGTTAGGACGACTGAGACATTGCGCTTCAAAAAGAATGGATTTTATGTGTGGTCCATACTCGTCGCATTTGCTGGAGCCAAGATTGAATTGGAGATGGATTCGGTTTTCGGGTGAGTGGGCCCATTTCAGTTGGATTGGAGATGGATTTAGTGAACGAATGAACATGTCACTGAAAATATCGTATGGTCTCTGCCAAGATAAAGTACCTTTGGATCACTCGTTAAAGCTCGATAACTAAGTGAAAACGAAAATTTTCAATTGATGATGGTTGTTCTTTTCTTAATGTGTGCTTGGGTCTACTTAAGTGTTCTCATTAGTTTAGCAATCTTGACTAGTGTGACATGATTATTGTGGAGAAATTCAAGTGAATAATGTTTGAATTGTGTTGGTGGGTTTGTAATGGGAATGTAACGGCTGGGCTGACTTCCTCGGTAGATATAAGGTAATTCATCATTGTCCCAATTTTCTTTCTTTTTTCCCCACTAAGTAGTGTCATCTTGCACGAAGTCACGGCCATGTGCAAGATTGTCTCTTTGAAGGAATGTCCAACGATGACCAAGACTGATTTCTAACTGGTATCTTGAATATTTGTCAGCGGGTACTTAAAAAGAGAGGTGTAATCAAGTCTAGTTGAATCGATATAGTCTAATGTTTGGATGGGACTGGACTCGAAAATTCAAGACTGGATACTTGATTCAAGCTCAATCTCGACGATGCTCAATTTTTCCGGATTGGGTTCAACTTATGAAGCGTTTTTACAAGCTGAAAACGACTTATTTGATTTAACTTGATTATCATAAATGAGTTTTTGCCAGAGCTTGATTCAATCTTGAGCTCAAACTCAACTTGCGTAAAATCCCATCTCACGAGGCTCGAACTTGTCTCAGTCTTGCTCTTCAACTTGCAAACAATTTAAGCGAGCTCGACTAACTTGAGTAGTAGGTACATGAAGAAGCAATTAAAACCTAATTTCAAAGAAGCATGCGAGATTATGCTTGTAAAGCGCATAATTGTGTCAACCACGACTCCTCCCAAAAGGTCGTGCCTGTGATAAGTTCTTCACATTTTCCAACCATCACCCTTCTCTCCTCTCTCGCTCTCCTGCCCTTCTCTTCTACATTTTACTTTCCTTTCTTTCAAGAATAAAATTAGTTTCTTTTAATTTTGACATTATTAACTTTTACCTTTTTCTTGCCAACAAAAAACTATATATCGTCTTAGCATACCAAATCGACATATTAAGAGTTGTTTAGAAGGACCTGATTGAGAATGGGGTAGAGTTAGAGTTGATTCCAAAATATCCAATTGCACAAGATCATAGATTAGGGGACAGAAAGTGAACTTAATTTTTCTAAATTAATTTTCTAGTAGCAATGGAACGCGGGGCACACAAAAATTTAACTATATTAAAAAATCCTAAATTATTGATAATGAGAATAGAAAAATATGTTGGTAAATTTCCAGCATTATAATATATAATCTTTATTTATTAAAAACAAATAAGTGCCAATTTTCGTTATAAATTCCGACTGTCATATTTTGTAACATAACTTTTTTGAAAATTAAAGGTGTCTCTCATCTTTTTTTCCTATACATTACTCCTTACTCCTTTCTCAACTTTCTTTACACAAAGATTTCATTTTTTCCAATTTTTGGCCGGTCATTTCAATCTTTTTAACGTTTTGTAATCTGTTGGTGAACAACTCACACATACCATGGGCCTACTATATAAGTTAATATTTTCTTTTTTGGGTAAGTGCACTAAAAGTACTAAACCTTGTAAACAAAGTGCAATCAAATCATAAAAAAGTAAAAAAGTGCGATCGGATCCTAATATTTGTGCAAAAAAATTTTGCATAGTGCTTCCATTAATTAGGATGAGATTAACCTATTGAAAGTGTTAACACTTGGTTACACTTCTGCTATAAGAATTAGGACTTATGATAAACCTTATCCTTGATATTACTTAGTTTTCTAATTTGGCAGATAAATAATGTTGCAAAGTAAACTTTTCAAATCCGAGCAGCCTTCAACTAGTTTCGAACAGCATTATGGCTTTAGGTTTAGACTTTACCTATTCAAAAGCATTCCATCTTAATTTAAAGCAATCTTCACTGAAGAATCTTCTTCATTGCAAATTTTTCATTTGTCATATTCTGATTTCTACTCTAGACAAAGACCCACTTTTTCTCCTGAGTGGTAAGCAAGAGTTCTATTGATCAATAAACAGACTTGAATCTCAGTGGAAAGAATGAAAACACTCCTTTTCAAGTCTAATACATGAATCTTATTGGAAAGAATGAAAAACACTCCTTTTCAATTTTAATAACTGAATCTTTGTGGAAATCTTCACGGACGTGAGTGTCTGAACAACACTTTATCCCAAAATCGGTAGTAAGCAACCCTCCATGATTGGATAAACACTAACGGACCACAAAATATCCAAAAGCCAACAACGAATCCAAGCGGTATGCCCAAGTAAAACCACTTCTTCTCGCTATCATCATTGTCACCATTGTCCCTAGCTTCTTCTGTCCCATTCATGGTAATTGAGCAACTTTTGTTGAGTTGAAGCCCACACAATCCGAGGTTTTTTGCAAAAGAACTTTCAGAAAACGTGAGGAACTGTCCGCCAGCTGGGATGCTTCCCACAAGTTGATTGTTTGAAAGGTTCAGGAATGAAAGGAAATGAAGATTTGCAAGTTGAGTTGGTATGGTTCTATTGAGGTAGTTCCATGATAGGTCCAACGACTCGAGCTGATGCAGATTCCCCAAAACAGGAGGAATTGAACCCGAGATGGCATTATGCGATAGATTGAGGAAATGAAGTGCTTTTAGATCCCCAAGTGTGTCAGGTATTGGACCCTCCAATCTATTGCCCGAGAAGTCAATTGACGTGAAAATAGTTAGAATCTTGACGAGTTCTAACTCCAGACCTTTCAAGGTTACAATCAATGCATCTTCATAATAGAGCCCACTCTGATTGGCAAATGGATGCAGGTAATTGAACTCTACGTTTGCCTTCATAGCCTCCCAAGATGCGAGGAGACTCGCAGACAGTGTGCCACTGAAATCGTTTGAAGACAAGTGAACAATTTGAAGCTTCTGCCAGGTGTTGGGACCATGCGGACATCCAATTTCCCCATGCAATTTGTTGGATTGTAAAACAAGTACATGGAGACTCGACAAAGCCTTGAAATGGCATGGAAATGTCCCGTTTATTTGATTGTCCCCAATGTTCACAACCTCCAACATTGTGCAATTTGCCAAAGACAATGGAATCTGCCCCTGCAACAAATTCTCACTTAAATCCAATGTCTTCATATTGCATGTTGTTGGGATGTTTTGCGGAATAGTGCCACTCAACTGGTTATTCTTCAAATTCAATATCACGAGGGACACCATCATTAAACAATCAGGAATAGTTCCATTCAGATGGTTACCTGATAAGTCGAGCACTTCAAGTTGATCACATTTACAAATTGACTTCGAGATGGACCCATGGAAATTATTCTTCGAAAGGGAGAAAAACACCAATGATGATAGGTAGTCACCAATGTTATCCGGAATAATAGAAGTGATGTTGTTACTTGAGAAATCCAAGTAGAAAGCCTGTGACAGCAGGGGTGGCATATTTCCTCGGAGCATGTTTGAATGGAGGTCGACGGTAGACAGAGCTGAAGTAAGATTGCGTGGAGCAGTTTCCAAATCTTCAAAGCAATTCGAGGAGAGATTGAGATACGAAAGATTTTCTAGCGTCCATATCCATCTCGGTATCTCCCCTTGAATATCATTCTGGGAGAGGTCGAGCCAGATCAAATTGGACTGGTTAGCCAAAAACTGAGGCAACGTCCGCAACCGGCAGGAAGCCAACGTTAACCAAGAAAATTCAGGGAAAGAGGATGCAGAAGCAGACGTTGTAGTATTAATAGACAAGCCACTGTACGATAGATCAAGAAAAGTCAAATTTCCTAATCCCTGAAGTGTGGCAATGTTCATCGAGCCACTAAAATTATTGTAAGAAAGTGAGAGGTCCCAAAGCCCTTGCATTTCGAATATGGATGTTGGAATTGACCCTTGTAACTGATTGCTACCCAAATCAAGCGTGTGCAGTTGATATGAAGAGACATTCGGATATATGATAAGCTGACCACTCAATCTATTGTGTGAAAGATCTATCGTCATAAGTTGGGGAAGTGTAAACATAGCTGGGGGAATTTGACCACTCAAAGCATTATGAGACAAGTCCAAAAAAGCTAGCTCTGACAGGTTCTCCATTGAACTCGGGATCGATCCACTCAAATTGCAGTTGGGTAGTTCCAATGACCACAATTTTCTGAGATTACCGATTGAATTTGGAAGCCTCCCTGAAATATTCGTTTGACGTAGGTACACAGTCTCAAGAGAACTATCCTCCGGAAAATCGGGCAAAGAACCTTGAAGACGTTGGTTCGATGATATATCAAGGGTCTGAAGTGTTTGTACCTGGAAGATTTTTTGAGGAAACTCTCCATACAAACCACAAGAACCTAGGCTCAGAGTTTTCAAGCTGGAAAAATTCGCCAAGAAACTAGGAACTGTGGTGGTCAAGTTGTTGCCATCGAGTTGAATGACCGATAGATTAGCAAGACTCATAAGAGAAGCGTCAATAGGACCAGACAGAGAACAGTAAAACATGCTCAACACCTCAAGTTTCGGCACTGAAGAAGACACCGCATCGCACCAGTCACTTCCCTCAGCAGACACATTGACCCAATCAAGGTTCAACTCCCTCAACTCCCCCAAATCCCCAATCAGCGACCTCAAATTGGGCTTCTCAAGTTTCAGCGAGTTAGAACCTCCGAGATCAAGAGTATGTAGCTTTGTCAGGCGCGATAGTTCCGCCGGAATCTGCCCAGCGAATCCGGCATAGGACAAGTCGAGATTTTCCAAGCGGCTGAGATTCCCGAGGCCCGACGGAATCGCCATGGAGTTGAAGTCGTTGTAAGCCAAGTTCAGGCTCCGAAGGAACTCGAGCTTGAAGAGACTCGACGAAACGTCGATTCCGCCAGAGATTGACTCCAAGCTCAAATCAAGACCGACGATGAGGCCATCCTCACACGTTACGCCGCTCCATGAATCGGCGCTTTGGTCCCACTGTACTAGCTTGGATGACCAGGAGGTGTTGAAGACAAGGCTATTTCTTAGCTCGAGCAAGAGCGATCTCTGGTTGACGCCGGGACACCGGGCTGAAGCTGAAGCCCCAGCAACGTCGGAGAAGATGGAGATCGTGGATATCGCAAGAACAAGCCATGAGATGAGTGAACCGTTCATCGGAAGAGGTTGAAGAAGAGCGCTGGAAGAGGGCACAAGGAAGAGGAGAAACGAAACAAAGTCGACACTTATATGATTAGTCAATAAATTTGACTCATCTCACTTTCGAAATTACTAGCAAAATCCCCGCAATCTTTCGCAACAAAATTACATCCTTTATTTAATATAATTTTTCAATCCAAACTAAAAAAAAAACATATCCTTATTTTCTAAGAGAAACGGAAAAATAAACAAATCTGCCTAAAATGTGGAGATTAGAACTTGCCATCTCTTTTGAAAATGGTTTTGGCTTTCTTATTTTACATCATAAAACAAATGACATATTACGGATCAATTTTTTCTTTGCGCATACATTAACGATGTAGAAATTGGTTAAACGTAAATAGATACCTAGCTTTTCACACTAACATCAAAATGCATCTGTCATATCCTTTTCTTTTCATTAAATAAGTAGATTCAAGAAAAGAAATAAAATAATTTATTAACGTTTAAATGCAACTTCATTACAGAGTTTGTGAGGAACACATAGGAGGAGGAGCCGTGTTCTTGTTGGAAGGCAAATGAACAAGAGCTTCCTTGGATGGGATTTCAATGGGGCCGTGTGTGGTCTCATTCACATCACATCCTATCATAAATTTTTTGGTCCCCATGCACGACTATCTTAAGCTGACTTGACTTGTGGAAGGCTTTAGTGGTTCTATGACTATGGATGCAAATTCTTCAATGATCTTGCTAAGGACATCATTTTCGATATTGGCTTGAGTTACTTGACTGAGTAATTCGGGCGAGATACCACCGGAATAAATGGCGTGTGAAATGGACAAGGATCAAGTGCGGGACTTTGGCAGCCCTTGGTTCTTCCTTACGGCAATTGCTGCTTTCACTGTCTGTCTTTACCCTCGTTAACGCATTTGTTCGCCTTGACTAGAGAATGCAAAATTTTCATTTCGATGGTGCTTCCCAATGGGCTAATTTCTAAAATTCTATCTACGACAACACGGAATTTCTTCTGTGCACGTCAAATACGTAACGTTTGTATCGAAATTCAATTAAACCACGTAAAAAGTGGTCTAATCTAACAAGAAAATTAGTTATCTTTATCTATCGAGGAACTACTTGGACTATGAACTAACTAAATATCAAATAATATCTTTAGAATCTAATAATATCTCTAATAATATTTTCTAATGATTCCTCAAATATCAATAAATATACTTAGAACAAAGCCCATAAACATGATGATCTGTGAGAGAGAGATCTGGAAAATATCGTGTGAAACGGGCTATTCAAGATCAGAGAATTAGAGGTAGGAGGAGAAAAACACGAGATGTTTCGGACTGGAAACAGAGAGTAGTCAAAGTAAACTCCGGTGGGGACAACTTTGTCCGATGTCTATGTTATTGGGGGACTGATGATGCTACTTTCTTTGTGGACTCACGCGTAGGGAATGTGATCAAACTTCAATGCGATGGGATAGGACCAGCTTTGGGAATTGGAATCTAAGCTATTCGATGACGAAAATAGAGATGATTAAATTGTGCCCAAATTCAAAGTGTGGCTTGGTGTTACAACGATTGAGATATGTGTGTCAAGAAGCGTGAGTTGTTTTGTTGCTCCGTAATCGTCGCAACCATTAGAGCCAAGATTGAATCAGAGATTCGGTATGCACGTGAGTGGGCCCGTCTTTTATTGGATCAAAGATGAATTCAATTGGATCAACAAAAGGTTGTTGAAAATATTACCCGATCTCTACTAAAATAAAGTTCCTTTGGATCACTTATATGGCACTTGTATCGTGGGTCTACAAGGGGAAAGTAACTGCTGGGCTGACTTCCATGGTTGATGTAAGATAATTTACCATGTCACAATTTTCTTTGGTTGCCTCTACTAAGTGGTGTCATCTCGCACAAAGTCACGACCACGCGAGAGGCTCGGACTTGACTCGGTGTCGCACTTCAACTCGTAAGTGATCAAAGGCGAGCACGAGTCGCTTGATTTGTCTGCACGTGAAGAAGCAATGAAAACTTGATTTGGAAGAGGCATTTGAGAAAATGCTGGTAAAGTGATTGAATGTTTCCATATTGAGCCTTGTGGGCCTAGTTCTAGTTAAATCTATTTCTAATCGGGTTAAAACAATTTCTTATCCTACCTTATAATGTTCGAGCAATTGCGTCCTCGAGACGACAAGTAATTACTACTTGGACGGTTAGCTGTAGTTCACTGCGATTGCCTGTCCAAGGGTCAACCTTGTGATAAGTTCTTCACATTTTCCAAACATCACCAATCATCGGTGGTGGAGGGTGCTGCCACCAAGTCCTCCACCTCTTCTGGCGTCTCTCTTGCTCACCCGTACTTATTTTGATTTGAACATTATTGACTTTCACCTTTATAAATAATAAAAAATATATATTATCTTAGCATATCATATCAACATATTAAGAGTTATTTAAGATGGATTTGATTGAGAATAGGATAGAGTTACCAGAGCCGATTCCCAAAAAAAATTGTTTTTGAAGAATTCAATTGCACAAGCAGCATATGTTAGGGGACTAAGGCTTCTTTTGTTTGGCAAAGAATGTGATATTTTTGGAAAATATTTTTCGGGAAGTCATTTTCCTGGAAAATGACTATTTTTCAGTTTTTGGCTACGATTTGAAAACAAAAATAAAAAATATTTTATTGTTTGGTAAGGAAAATTTCATTTGGTAAGATATTGCTGACGTGGACACCGACTATTTTACATGGCACAACTCTGCTGACATGGATAATTTTTGTAATTTTTTTTAAAAATTCAAATATTTTATTTTTTCTTCTTCCTCCCCCGTTCGTCCGACCTCAGTCACAAGCCACAGGCGAGGGCCGACCTTGGGCGAGCTCAACCTCGCTAGCCTCACCCGAGGCTTGAGACCCAAGGCTTGAGCGAGCGAGGTTGAGCGCCCGAGGCCAACACGCTCAAGCCTTGCTTGAGGCAGGCCCGTGCCTGTGGCTGGTCGCCAACTGTTGCCGAGGCCTACCAACCGGTAGAGGAAGAAGAAAACACAAAAAGAAAGCAAAGAAAAAAGAAAAAAAATATTAAAAATATTTGAAATTTTTTTAATGTATTTTGGCCTCGATGGACTTGGGCAGGGGCATGGAAGACCAAGACTCAGCCTCGATATTACTGGCTTGGCATCCAGGGCCCGGCCTCAATAGACGAGGGCCTAGGCGCCAGGTATCTCGTCCTGCTGCCAAGGGCTCGAGAAAGAGCGTTGGGTTTCCCTACCCAAATATAGAGTTTTCCGTACAAGTACCGATACCTAGTCATATTTTTATCATGTTTAATCTTTTATTAGATTTGTTAAGTTTTTTTTTTCCAGTATGCTATTTTCTATATTTAAGGAGAAAATTGCTAAAAATTGAAGCTTACATTGGATTGGATATGGGTTGGCTTTGGATTGAATTAGTTATGGGTCACCAAAATTGTATTATATAAAAATGGATCAATATGGATTAAATTGGCCAATTTGAATCGGACTCATTTTCGACCCACCCAAACCCAAACCGACATATCCCTTTGACAGGTTTAATTTCAGCTACAACTCTTTTCATTCTCTTTGTTTTTATTGACATGAAGGCTCTCATCGCTACTTACTCCTATTATCATCCCAAGAATTAACCGTCCTCGGCAACTCAATTACGGAAACATATTTAGAGAAATCTTACAGACCAATGAAATTGGTGATATGCCTAGTTTCATTTCTTGCTATCGCTTGGGCTGCTGCTCTCAATTTGTTTTAGATTGCTTAAAACTAACATTCTTCACTGTAGTTAGATCACGTGCAGCCACATGGAGCTAGTCCGTTACACAATTTAACGTACGGCGAAGACATCATATAACCCTAGGATTTCAACATTTCGAGAGAACTTGCTAAATATTAATGCAACCAATCGAAATTAGCAAACTGTTTTTCATATAGAACATGATTGTTGGCTTGAAAGCAGCAACAATCACTAATCAGACCATTGAGCGAGTCAACCGGGTCCAATTTCACGCACCAAGCACACGAACTGAGCAAATGTGAAACCTACAATTTTCAAACTAAAAAATTCCGTGTGGTCCAGTTTGGAGGGTACGCGCTTGAAGAATGTTTATTTTATCCAAAATCGAAGAATGTTCTTGTTTGAATTGCTTTCCTACAGCAGATGGAACAGGTCTTGAAATTCTTAATTAATCACAGAACTTGTTCCAACCAAGCATGACGACCCAAGTAAACGCAATAGTTGCCGGTTGACTGGACTATAGAATGCCAAATTGTTTGAGATGCGTATTGGCGAGTAATCTTTCGCTCTACTTGCTATTAGCACAAAAAAGAATTTCGCAGACCCTGCTAAGGTGTTAATTCACATCAATCAATATACGGGGAAATTGTCCAATCAATTTTGAATCTATTGTACGAATGCCGATTTAGTCCTAATTATTTCAATTTTGTCAATTTAATCATAAACCTCTACGCGAAATTCTAATGCAGTCCTTTCAATCAATTTTCAAGTGGTGGTGTGCTACGTAGGACAATCGGCGATAACCAGACTACCACGTCAGCGGTTTCAAGTGAAAATTGGCCGGAAATAATACATTAGAATTTTGCACAAAAATTTAGGATTAAATTGACAAAATTAAAAAGTTTAGAACTGAATTGATATTCGCGTAATAAATTTAGGAATGATTTGTTGATTCCCTGTGTAATAGATTTCTTTCTTTGTCCCCATCAAGTAGTGTCGTCTTGCACAAAGTCAGGACCATGTGCAAGATTCCCTTTAAAGAATGTCTAGTGATGAGGAGAGGTCTAATCAAATCTAGTCGAGTTAATATGGTCTAATTTTTTAACTCGACTGGAATCCAAAATTCATGATAGGACACTCAATTTAAACTCGATCTCGATAAAGCTCAATTTTTTTGAATTGAGTTTGGCTCATGAAATTATTTTATAGGTTTGAAATAAATTGATTTCATTCGACTTGTTTATTATAAATGAGCTTTTGTCGAAAGCTTAATTCAAGTTTGAGCGCAAATTCGGCTATCGTAAAATCCGAACCGATGAGGACAATATTGTAAAATGCTTACGTTAGTTGTAGGACTGATGATGATACTTTCTTTGTGGACTCATGTGTAGTGAATAGGAGCAAAAGCACGTTTGTGTTTGTTGGCTTTTCTTTCATCGTTTGCCGATTTGTTTTTTTTTTTAGAAAGATATTGATATCATTTTTTTAATCTTGTGCTACTTTATTCTCAACTCACTCTCAAACTTTTACCCTGCCTCTTTACGTAGCATGAGAGACGAAACTCACACCTAAAATTAAATGTCCCTACCCTAACCCCCTAAAAAAGTGGGGATTCGAAATCCTCACTTCCCCCTTTCCATATAAAAGGGGTGGCTACTGGGGCAACTCCCAGTAATTAGATATTGATATCATTCGCTTTAAATAGTTTAGCGAAAGTAAGTTTAAAGCTTTAGAGCATAGCAAATCATAAAGGATTGACAAGGGATATATGATCCAATTATAAAATAGGCAATTCATTCGCTGGGCCTTAGCAATGCAGCCCGCAATTTTGTTAGTGCTCCTTCTGCAATGGGCTAGAGAAAAGCCTGAGAAACTGCTCATAAGCTTCTGGGTCCGGTCGACAATTGCTTGTACTTCCCACGGTGGCTGAACTGTACCAAGAACACTTCCCACGAGCACTTTGCAGTCAAGTCTCCACACTTAGCTTCAGTTCAGATCGTGGAGAAAGATAAAGTAGAGGGTTTCAAGTAACGCAATTTGCTTCCGCTCGTTCAGCCGAGTCCACGTCCGCTCATTTTGCAAATCCATCCACCGGTCGTACGTACGAGTCCCGACGGACACGCGCGATGGCTCCTCTCGACGAATCGGGGCTACAAATGAGCCGCCTGATGTTTGATCTTTCGAGCCCCCCTGGATCTGGGGGTTCCCAATTTTGGGGTAAGTCTTCGATTCGCATCTCTTTCTTCTCCGTGTTCCCTGTGCAAGCTGCGATAATTCTCATTCATAGCTGTGGCCGCGATGACAGAGGTGCTTCGGACCAATATGCTGACTCCAAGTTGATTAGACTTGGGCCCGAATCGGGTGCGATTAGGAAAAATCATGTGAAGTTCAAAAAATATCGATCGGACAAAATTGACGGTCGAAGGATTTAAATCCAAAATGATACGCAAAACTCGTAAAAATGTTTTGCATGCAGGCGTATGAACAAAGGAGATCGATCGATCGATCGAACCTGACGCTCGTTCGCTTCCCATCAGGCGTGGTCGTCGTCGTCGCCGTGGTCGTCCGTCGAAAAAGCATCTGTCGCTTCCGCCGGTCCCAAAATCGGAGCTCGATGAGGATCAATCCTCGCATTCCCCCCCACACGAGATCCGATCCGATCCGATCCGATCTCATCTCGCGGCCCACACCACACCTCGGTTTGCTCGCCAAAAAGAGGGTGGCAAAGAAAACCCCCCCAATCAATCGCCCGGAATGCACCGCGACGGCGAACTTCTTCCTCGGGAACGTCATGGGCGACCTGGAAGCGACGGTCCCGGTCCAGGTGTCGTAGCGGGCGGCGGCATTCCGGCCGATGATGTAGATCCTCGGGCCGATCGCGGCGAGGCGCGCGTGGGCGACGAGGCCCTGGAAGCACGCCGGGGGGAGTCCTCCTCCGCCGTCGCGGCCGCCGTCGGGGAGGAAGAGGGAGACGCGCCAGAGTGGATCGGGGTCGGGGCCGGGGCCGGGGCCGGGGCCGGGGTCGAGGCGGAGGGAGGCGGAGAGGAGGGCGGAGTCGAGGGAGGAGAGGGCGAAGACGGAGGGGCGGAGGAGGCCGTGGAGGCGGCGGAGGTCGGAGAAGGCGGGGGAGTCGAGGACGCGGGACCAGCGGCGGCAGACGGAGGCGGCGGCGGGGAGGGAGGTGGCGGGGAGGCGGGAGAGGCACTCGAGGAGGAGGTCGTCGGGGAGGGAGGAGAGGGTAGGGGTAGGGGCGGAGACCTTCAGAGGTTGGTGGTGGTGGTGGTGGTGGTGGTGGGGGGAGAGGGATTTGTCGTTAGGGTTTGCTTTCGAAAAACGAGTTGTCAAAGGCCGATGAGGATCGTGGGTCCTCTTTCATTCTGACCAGCCACTCGTCGGATCGAGTTTAGCCCCCTTCTATTTATACTGATGTTCAGGGACGCCTCTCGCCAAACCAGGGATGTCCGAGGACACAACAGTTGAACGTGCTCGATCGTTTCGACTTCTTGCTTGCATGCTGCACGAATGGGTTCAGGTACCCCCTTCTTCTTCTAGAGATTATCCAATGTGGGCAATGCGTTTTGGCAGGCACTCCACGAGGAAAATTTTTGGTTTTGGGGGATAGTTTTGGATTGTCCACGCACAGTTCCATAGCTCTGGTTTTGGCTGATAGGAAGAGGATGCTGAATCTGTGTGGGTTAGTGCGGTCGATTCTCTATTGCTGAGGTACCTGCTTTTAACTGTGTAGGTCCCTGACTTGTTATTTACCCACACAAGTTTATCCACTGTAGTTGGGAGGCCAATAGGGATAGCGAGGATTTCTTTTACTTTCTGGTCGTCAAACGTAGAGCTCAACAGGGGTTCATTCCATCTTGCCTCTTCTCTTTCAATCAAACCGGCCACTTTGAGTGGTTCATCTCTCTTTGCTGGGCCACTTATGAGCCCACTTTTCAGCCACCTGTCTTCTCTAATGGTAATTTTCTCCCCATTACCCACAGCCCACATGACATGAGAAGCAATCGCATCTCTTCCAATCACAAGACTTTGCCAACCCCACAATGGGCAAGATCCTTTTCTGGTTTGCAAAAAATTACATCGTGGGAAGTAAAGTCCCTTCATGATTTGGCTCCAAAGTGTCTCAGGTTGCTGCCAAATCTGCCACGCTTGTTTCCCTAACATGGCTTTATTGAAAGCCAATAAATCTCTGAACCCAAGACCCCCTTCGTCCTTTTTAAGCTTTAAGATCTCCCATTTCCTCCAATGTAAACCACCTGATTTGTTGTTTCTCCACCTGAATTTAGCTACTTTCCTGTTGATTTTAAAAATGGACATAGCATATTGAGGAAGTGCCTGCACAGCTGTCTTTATCAGTACTTCTTTCCCCGTTTTTGACAGCAACTTTTCCTTCCAGCTTTCTAATTACATGTTGACCCTCGCAAGAATCCATGCAAACATCTCTTTCTTTGAGGCACCCCAATTCGAAGGGATTCCTAGTTATTTCCCAGTCTTTTCTATTTCAGGCACTCTCATTTCTGAGGACATGTTCCTTCCCAAACTCTGTGGGCAGCCTTTACTAAAAGACATCCCCGATTTATTTAAATTACTAACCTGGTCAGATGCAAAGCATTATTGGTGTCGTACTGCAGCCACATTGTGACATTCAACAATAGTACCATCCAGGAAAAAAATTGAATCATCTACAAATAGAACATGTGATAATGGGGGACAGTTTCCATTCAGCTTAATACCTCGAATAGTACCTGTTGAAGTCGCTTGCTTCATCAAATGAGAAAGCACATTAGCCACAAGAATAAAGAGATAGGGAGATAGAGGGTCACCTTGACAATTGCCTCGAGTTGGCTTAAAATACGGCAGCGGTTCACCATTGAATTTCACACTAAAGGACACTGTTGTTACACATTGCATTACCCAATTAAATCATCTTTCACAGACACCCATCTTGATCAAGCACTCCCTGAGAAAGTCCCACTCTATTCGATCATAAGCTTTCTGCATGTCTAGCTTAAGAACAGCTTGGGATTTTCCTTTTCTCTCTCTAGTTCTCAACTGATGAAGAACCTCCCGCACAATCAGGATATTGCCTTGAATTCGTCTTCCACTGACGAATGTACTCTGCTCTACCGCAATTAGATTGGGTAGCCATGGTTTCAACCGATTTGTCATAACTTTCGATATAATTTTGTAGATGAAATTACATAAACTGATAGGACGGAACTGTTCCAGCTTTTCTGGGTTAGGGACTTTTGGGATGAGGGTGATCAATGTTCTGTTCACATCGGGATTCAAGTAGCCAGTCTCAAAGAATTGTTGTACCTCCCTGTGAATATCCTGTTGAATGTCCTGCCAGTGGTGCCGGTAGAATAATCCGTTCAGTCCATGTGGTCCAGGAGCCTTAGTGGCTCCCAATTGGTGGGCAGCAGCCGAGATTTCCTCTATTGCGATAGGTTCTGTCAACATCTGATTCATACTTTCACCTACCAGGCACGGGAATTGGTCAAATATGGGCTGGAAGTTCCTGGGTCCCACTGACTGGTAAAGGTTGGTGAAATAATTCTCCGTCATCACCTTTAACTGCTTCTCACTTCTCGTCCAATCCCCTTCTGAATTTTTTAGCACGGTGATCCTATTCCAGATTCTTCTTTGTATGGTTGTTGCATGGAAAAACTTTGTATTCCTATCACCCCATTTAAGCCAACTGACTCTAGATCGCATGCCCCAGTACATCTCCTCTTGCCTCCACATAAATTCAATTTCTTTGTTCAAATTCTGCACTTTCTCCTTTTCCTTTTGCAACTAGTACTGTTCATTAAGGCTAGGAGTTCGTTTTTCAGCCCAGATATTCTCCTTTGTGCGTTGGAGAATCTATTCTTGCTCCAATCAGCCAGCCTCTTTGACACTAATTGTAATTTTTCCAGTACGTTCATCCGCTGGGATTCATGGGAGGTCCAGGCTCTCTTCACTATTTGAGCACATTCTTCATCCTCTGACCAAAAAGCTTCATATTTGAACTCCTCCTTTCTATGCGCAATCTTCAGAAATAATGATAAGAGGAGTGGGCTATGGTCCGAGCCAATGGCTGGCAATGCAAAACTTTCTGCATTTGGGAAGGATACCCTCCACTCCGTAGTATATAGGACTCTATCGAGTCTTTCCTTAACATAGGCATCACCTCATCTTTTGTTTGCCCTTGTATACGCACAACCCTTGCACTCCAGATCCATTAAGGAACAGGCATTTAAGAAGTCTCTAAAGGCTGAGAGTCTATAATATTTTGCCATCCTCCTACCCACTTTCTCCCAATGAAAAAGGATTTCATTAAAATCTCCCATACAAATCCTAGGCAGATGATTTGACAGACTTGTTCTACGGATATCCTCCCACAACAGAACTCTCTCTTTAAACTCATTAGGAGCATGCAAAAAGGTGATTCTTATACACTGCCTGCTCTATTGGACTTCACACTGAACATTACTGAGAGCTTCAGAATACAACTCAATCGATAAAACTACCTGTTCATCCCAGAAAATAGCCATGCCCCCTGCAATACCCACTGGATTCACCACAAAACTGCTCTGAAATTTTAGTTGCCGCTTCAACTGCCGTACAACTTGTTCCTGGTTCTTGGTTTGCATTAAAAACACTATACTGGGCCTCTCTTGAGTCATGATGACTCTTAGTGCTTGAATTGTCAGGGATGTGCCCAACCTCTAACAATTCCAACGCAATAGCTTCTTAAGTATCTCGATGGCTTATTAGGGCTAGCCACCAAAGCCCACTTGTTTGAACCCTCCTCTACTGCAATGGGGGTTTCCAAAAGCTGAGTTTCATCACCTTCCATGTTTGTTCTCTTTGAAACAGGAACAAGGGAAAAAGGAGCAAAGCCCAAGATCACCTCAATGATCTGAGCTACAGGGAATGAAGCAGAAGAGAGTGAGGCCCAACTGTGAACCCCGCATTGTCTTTTGCCAAATCAACTGAAATATCTCTTGCATCTTGAACAGACAGAGGCTGAAGGTTCAATCAAATGGAAATAGGCTGGAGAAGAATGGTGCGCAGGGCATGGAAGAGGTTGTGGCTATGGGACCGACAAAGAGGAGGAGAGGGATGGTGTGAAAGGAGGAAAAACTTAAATGATTGAAGGAAGCTCGCACAGTAACAAAAGTCCCAGCACCAGCAAAGTGCGATGCAGGGAAATGGAGCGGCAATGCAGGGAATGGTAGGGCTGCAGTGACGAAACAGTGAGGATTGCAATGGGATGAGAGAGGAAAAATAAATGGGGGTTTTCGTGGGTTTGGGTTTCAGAGAATAGAAGTAATCGTATGAAACGAATGCAGAAGAGGATTCAAGGAGGGGGATTAGGGGATTAGGGGTTTTGGTAGGGTTTTGGTTAGGGTTTGAGGTTAAAGAAGCCATAACTACACGTTCGGTAGAGAAGAGCTATGCATACGGTAGAGAGAGAGCCTGACCAGGGAAGGCAGAAGGATCACCTATGTCAATTTAAGAAGCTAAGATCCAATCACGTTTTCTTGGTGCCGATCTTTCTTAATTTCAGACGCTGGCCAAACCAGGAAAAATCAAACTTCAATTGGGTGGGAATTGGAATATGAGCTAGTCAATGATGAAAATAGAAATAGTTAATGAGTGCCCAAATCCAAAGGGTGGTTTAGCGTTAAGACGACTGAGTTATTGCGCTTCAAAAAGAATGGGTTTTATGTTTGGTCCACGCTCATCGCAATTGTTAGAGCCAAGATTGAATTGGAGATGTATTCGGTTTTCACGTGAATGGGCCCATTTTCAGTTGGATGCGAGATGGATTTAGTGTGAACGGATGAAAATGTAGCTGTAAATATCACATGATCTCTGCTGAGATAAAGTACCTTTCGATCACTCGTTAAAGCTCAATAACTAATTGAAAACGAAAATTTTCGATCAATGATGGTTGTTCTTTTCTTAATGTGTGCTTGGGTCTGCTTAAGAATGCTCATTAGTTTAGTAATCTTGACTAGTGTGACATGATTATTGTTAAGAAATTCAAGTGAATAATGTTTGAATCGTATTGGTGGGTCTGTAATGGGAATGTAACTGCTATGTTGACTTCCTCGGTAGATATAAGGTAATTTATCATTGTCCCAATTTTCTTTCTTTTTTCCCCACTAAGCAGTGTCATCTTGCACGAAGTCACGACCATGTGCAAGATTGTCTCTTTGAATGAATGTCCAACAATGACAAAGACTGATTTCTAAGTGGTATTTGGAAGTGCTTAAAAAGAGAAGTGTAATTGAGCCTAGTTGAATCGATATAGTCTAATGTTTGAATGGGACTGGACTCGAAAATTCAAGACTTGATACTTGATTCAAGCTCAATCTCGACAATGCTCAATTTTTCCGTATTGAGTTCGACTTATGAAATGTTTTTACAAGCTGAAAATGACTCATTTGATTTAACTTTATTATCATAAATGAGTTTTTGCCGAAGCTTGATTCAATCTTGAGCTCAAATTTAACTTTCGTAAAATCCCATCCGATGAGGCTCAAACTTGACCCGGTCTTGCTTTTCAACTTGTAAACAATTTAGGTGAGCTTGAGTAGCTTGATTCGTAGGTACATGAAGGAGTAATTAAAACCTGATTTTGAAGATGCATGTGAGAATATGCTGGTAAAGCACACAATTGTTTCAACCACGACTGCTTCTCCCAAAGGTCGTGCCTGTGATAAGTTCGTCACATTTTCCAGCCATCACTCATCATCGCTAGTGGTGACTATCGCCATCCAGTCCTCCACCCCTTCTCTCCTCTTCTCTCCTCTCTCACTCTCCTACCCTTCTCTTCTATATTTTACTGTCCTTTCTTTGTAGAATAAAATTAGTTTCTTTTAATTTTGACATTATTCACTTTTACCTTTTTCTTACCAACAAAATAATATATATCATCTTAGCATCCCAAATCGACATAGTAAGAGTTATTTAGAAGGACTTGATTGAGAATGGGGTAGAGCTAGAGGAGTTGATTCCTATTATCCAATTGCACAAGATCATAGATTAGGGGACTGAAGTGAACTTAATTTTTCTAAACTATTGTTCTAGTAGCAATGGAACGCAAGGCACACAAAAATTTAACTATAGTATAAAAGCCTAAATTATTGATAATGAGAATAGAAAAATATGTTGGTAAAGTTCCAGCATTATAATATAATCTTTATTTATTGAAAACAAATAAGTGCCAATTTTCGTTATAAATTCCGACGTCATATTTTGTAACATAACTTTTTTGAAAAATAAGGGTGTCTCTAGTCTTTTTTTCTATACATCAGTCCTTACTCCTTTCTTTTTAAGTCCTTACTCCTTTCTCAACTTTCTTTACAAAAAGATTTCATTTTTTCCAATTTTTGGCTGGTCATTTTAATCTTTTCAACGTTTTGTAATCTCTTGGTGAACAACTGACACACACCATGGGCCTACTATATAAGTTCAATATTTTTTTTTCTTGAGTAAGTGCACTAAAAGTAATAAAACTTGTAAACAAAGTGCAATCAAATCATACAAAAGTAAAATAGTACGATCGGATCCTAAAATTTGTGCAAAAAAGTTTTGCAAAGTACTTCCATTATTAGGATGAGATTGACCTATTGAAAGTTCTAACACTTGGTTATACTTTTGCTATAAGAATTAGGACTTATGATAAACTTAATCCTCGATATTACTTAGTTTTATAATTTGGCAGATAAATAATGTTGCAAAGTAAACTTTTCAAATCCAAACTTAGGAGCCTTCAACTAGTTTTGAATAGCATTATGGCTTTAGGTTCAGACTCTACCTATTCAAAAGCATTCCATCTTAGTTTAAAACAATCTTCACTAAAGAATCTTCTTCATTGCAAATGTTTCACTTCAAATCTCAGAGAAATTGGTCATATAGTTATGACATATTTTGATTTCTACACTAGACACAGACCCACTTTTTCTCCCGAGTGGTAAACAAGAGTTCTATTGATCAATAAACAGACTTGAATCTCAGTGGAAAGAACGAAAACACTCCGTTTCAAGTTTAATAACTGAATCTTACTGGAAATCTTCATGGACATGAGTGTCTGAACAACACTTTATCCCAAAATCGATAGTAGGCAACCCTCCACGATTGTATAAACACTAACGGACCACAAAATACCCAGAAGCCAACAACGAATCCAAGTGGTATGCCCAAGTAAAACCACTTCTTCTCGCTATCATCATTGTCACCATCGTCCCCAGCTTCTTCTGTCCCATTTGTGGTAATTGTGCAACTTTTGTTAAGCTGAAGCCCACACAAACCGAGGTTTTTTGCGAAAGAACTTTCAGAAAACGTGAGGAACTGTCCGCTAATCGGGATGCTTCCCACAAGTTGATTGTTTGAAAGGTTCAGGAATGAAAGGAAATGAAGATTTGCAAGCTGAGTTGGTATGGTTCTATTGAGGTAGTTCCATGATAGGTCCAACGACTCGAGCTGATGCAGATTCCCCAAAACAGGAGGAATTGAACCCGAGATGGCATTATGCGATAGATTGAGGAAATGAAGTGCTTTTAGATCCCCAAGTGTGTCAGGTATTGGACCCTTCAATCTATTGCCCGAGAAGTCAATTGACGTGAAAATACTTAGAATCTTGACGAGTTCTAGCTTCAGACCTTTGAAGGTTACAGTCAATGTATCTTCATAATAGTCCCCAGTCTGGTTGGCATATGGATGCAGGTAATTGAACTCTACATTGGCCTTCATAGCCTCCCAAGATGCGAGGAGACTCGCAGACAGCATGCCACTGAAATCGTTGGAAGACAAGTCAACGATTTGAAGCTTCTGCCAGGTGCTGGGACCATGCGGACATCCAATTTCCCCATGCAATTTGTTGGATCGTAAAACAAGTACATGGAGACTCAACATAGCCCTGAAATGGCATGGAAATGTCCCGTTTATTTTATTGTCCCCGATGTTCACAACCTCCAACTTTGTGCAATTTGCTAAAGACAACGGAATTTGCCCCTGCAACAAATTCTCACTGAAATCCAATGTCTTCAGATCGCATTTTCTCGGGATGTTTTGCGGAATAGTGCCACTCAACTGGTTATTCTTCAAATTCAATACCTTGAGGGACGCCATCATTAAACAATCAGGAATAGTGCCATTCAGATGGTTACCTGATAAGTCGAGCACTTCAAGTTGATCACATTTGCAAATTGACTTCGAGATGGACCCATGGAAATTATTCTTAGAAAGGGAGAAGAACACCAATGATGATAGGTAGTCACCAATGTTATCCGGAATAACAGAAGTGATCTTGTTACTTGAGAAATCCAAGTAGTGAGCCTGTGACAGCAGGGGTGGCATTTTTCCTCGAAGCATGTTTGAATGGAGGTCGACGGTAGACAGAGCAGAAGTAAGATTGCGTGGAGCAGTTTCTAAATCTTCAAAGCAATTCGAGGAGAGATTGAGATACGAAAGATGTTCTAGCGTCCATATCCATCTCGGTATCTCCCCTTGAATATCATTCTGGGAGAGGTCGAGCCAGATCAAATTGGATTGGTTAGCCAAAAACTGAGGCAACGTCCGCAACCGGCAGGAAGCCAACGTTAACCAAGAAAATTCAGGGAAAGAGGATGCAGAAGCAGACGTTGTAGTATTAATGGACAAGCCACTGTACGATAGATCAAGAGTAGTCAAATTTCCTAATCCCTGAAGCGCGGCGATGTTCATTGAGCCACTGAAATTATTGGAAGAAAGTGAGAGGTAAACAAGCCCTTGCTGTTCGAATATGGATGTTGGAATTGACCCTTGTAACTGATTGCTACCCAAATCAAGCATGAGCAGTTGATACGAAGAGACATTCGGATATATGATAAGCTGACCACTAAATCTATTGTATGAAAGATTTATCATCGTAAGTCGGGGAAGTGTAAACAGAGCTGGGGGAATTTGACCAGTGAAAGTATTATCAGACAAGTCCAAATAAGTCAGCTCTGATAGGTTCTCCATTGAACTCGGGATCGATCCACTCAAAGCATTATTAGACAAGTCCAAATAAGTCAGCTCTGACAGGTTCTCCATTGAACTCGGGATCGATCCACTCAAACTGCAAAAAGACAGTTTCAATATCGACAATTTTCTGAGATTACTGATTGAATCTTGAAGCCTCCCCGAAATATTCGTTCCCCTTAGGTCCAAAGTCTCAAGAGAACTATCCTCCGGAAAATCGGGCAAAGAACCGTGAAGACGGTTCAATCATAGATCAAGGGTCTGAAGTGTCTGTACCTGGAAGATTTTTTGAGGAAATTCTCCATACAAACCACAAGAACCTAGGCTCAGAGTTTTCAAGCCGGAAAAGTTTGCCAAGAAACTAGGAATTGTGGTGGTCAAGTTGTTGCGACCGAGTTGAATGACCGACAGATTAGCAAGACTCATAAGGGAAGCGTCAATAGGACCAGACAGAGAACGGCCAAACATGCTCAACACCTCAAGTTTTGGCACTGAAGAAGATACTGCATCGCACCAGTCACTTCCCTGAGCAGACACATTGACCCCATCAAGGTGCAGCTCCCTCAACTCCCCCAAATCCCCAATCAGCGACCTCAAATTGGGCTTCTCAAGTTTCAGCAAAGCCTTGTCAGAGTAGTCGTTACCACTGAGATCAAGAGTACGTAGCTTTGTCAGGCGCGATAGTTCTGTCGGAATTTGCCCAGCGAATCCGGCATAGGACAAGTCGAGATTTTCCAAGAAGCTGAGATTCCCGAGGCCTGACGGAATCGCCGTGGAGTTGAAGTCGTTGTAAAACAAGTTCAGGCTCCGAAGGAACTCGAGTCTGAAGAGACTCGACGATATGTCGATTCCGCCAGAGATTGACTCATCGCTCAAATCAAGACCGACGACAAGGCCATCCTCGCACGTTACACCGCTCCATGAATCGGCGCTTTGGTCCCACTGTACTAGCTTGGATGACCTGGAGGTGTTGAAGACAAGGCTATTTCTCAGCTCGAGCAAGAGCAATCTCTGGTCGACGCCGGGACATAGGGCTGAAGCTGAAGCCCCAGCAGCTTCGGAGAAGATGGAGATCGTGCATATCGCAAGAACAAGCCATGAGATGAGTGAACCATTCATTGGAAGAGGTTGAAGAAGAGTGCTGGAAGAGGGCACAAGGAAGAGGAGAAATGAAACAAAGTCGACGCTTATATGATTAGTCAATAAGTTTGACTCATCTCACTTTCGAAATGACTAGCAAAATCCCGCAATCTTTCACAACAAAATTACATCCTTTATTTAATATAATTTTTCAATCCAAACTAAAAAAAAAGTCATATCCTTTTTTTCTAAGAGAAACGGAAAAATAAACAAGTCTACCTAAAATGTGGAGATTAGAACTTGACATCTCTTTTGAAAATGGTTTTGGCTTTCTTATTTTACATCATAAAACAAATGACATATTACGGATCAATTTTTTCTTTGCGCATACATTAACGATGTAGAAATTGGTTAAACGTAAATAGATACCTAGCTTTTCACACTAACATCAAAATGCATCTGTCATATCCTTTTCTTTTCATTAAATAAGTAGATTCAAGAAAAGAAATAAAATAATTTATTAACGTTTGAATGCAACTTCGTTAAAGAGTTTGTGAGTAACACATAGGAGGAGGAGTTGTGTTCTTGTTGGAAGGCAAATGAACAAGAGCTTCCTTGGATGGGATTTCAATGGGGCCGTGTTTGGTCTCATTCACATCACATCCTATCATAAATTTTTTGGTCCCCATGCATGACTATCTTAAGTTGACTTGACTTGTGGTAGGTTTTAGTGGTTCTATGACTATGGATGCAAATTCTTCAATGATCTTGCTAAGGACATCATTTTTTATATTGGCTTGAGTTACTTGACCGAGTAATTTGGGCGAGTGGCGAGATACCACCGGAATAAATGGCGTGTGAAATGGACAAGGATCAAGTGCGGGACTTTGGCAGCCCTTTGTCCTTCCTTATGGCAACTGCTGCTTTCATTGTCTATCTTTACCCTCGTTAACGCATTTGTTCGCCTTGACTAGAGAATGCAAAATTTTCGTTTCAATGGTGCTTCCCAATGGGCTGATTTCTAAAATTCTGTCTACGACAAACACGTAATTTCGTCTGTGCATGTCAAATACGTAACGTCTGTACCGAAATTCAATTGAACCACGTAAACCTTTTGTTCTCATTCTTTGTTGATTTCTCTGGTAAGCTTCTATCAAGGGTAATTCATACTCGAACAATATGTGCATGAAAGAAAGTGATCTAATCTAACAAGAAAATTAGTTATCTTTATCTATAGAAGAACTAGTTGTACTATGAACTAACTAAATATCAAATAATATCTTTAGAATATCATAATATCTCTAATAATATTTTCTAATGATTCCTCAAATATCAATAAATATACTTGGAACAAAGCCCACAAACATGATGATCTGTGAGAGAGAGATGTGGAAAATATTGTGCGAAATGGCATATGCAAGAACAGAGAATTTCAGGTAGGAGGAGAAAAACACGGGATGTTTCGGATTGAAAACAGAAAGTAGTCAAAGTACACTCCGGTGGGGACAACTTTGTCTGATGTCTATGTTATTGGGGGACTGATGATGCTACTTTCTTTATGAACTCATGCGTACGGAATGTGATCAAACTTCAATGCGACGGGATAGGACGGGCTTTGGGAATTGGAATCTAAGCTATTCGATGACGAAAATAGAGAAGATTAAATTGTGCCCAAATCCAAAGTGTGGTTTGGTGTTACAAAGATTGAGACCTGTGTGTCAAGAAGCGTGAGTTGTTTTGTTGCTCCATAATCGTCGTAGCCATTAGAGCCAAGATTGAATCGGAGATTCAGTATGCATGTGAATGGGCCCGTCTTTTGTTGGATCAAAAATGAATTCAATGGATCGACAAAAGGTTGTTGAAAATATTACCTAATCTCTACTAAAATAAATTTCCTTTCGATCACTTATATGGCACTTGTATCATGGGTCTATAAGGGGAATGTAACTACTGGGCTGCCTTCCATGGTAGATCTAAGGTAATTTACCATGTCACAATTTTCTTTGGTTGCCTCTACTAAGTGGTGTCATCTCGCACAAAGTCACGACCATGCGCTAGATTGACCTCAATTGAATGAATGTCCATCGGTGACCAAGACCGATTTGACTTGACTTTCATGAATCAGTTTTTGTTGAAGCTTGACTCAAGCTTCAACCCAAATTCAACTTTCGTAAAATCCAAACTGATGAGGCTCAGACTTGACTCGGCATCGTACTTCAACTTGTAAGTGATCTAGGCGAGCACGAGTCGCTTGATTTGTCTGCGCACATGAATGAAGCAATTAAAACCTAATTTGGAAGAGGCATTTGAGAAAATGCTGGTAAAGTGCTTAAATGTTTCCATCTTGAGCCTCGTGGGTCTAATTCTAGTTAAATCTATTTCTAATCGGGTTAAAACAATTCCTTATCCTACCTTATAATGTTAGCTGTAGTTCACTGCGATTGCTTCTTCAAAGGTCAACCTTGTGATAAGTTCTTCACATTTTCCAAACATCACCAATCATCGGTGGTGGTGGCTGCTGCCACCAAGTCCTCAACCCCTTCTGGTGTCTCTCTTGCTCTCCCACACTTGTCTTCTACACTTTACTTTCCTTTTTCTGTAGAAGAAAATTAGTTTATTTTGATTTGAGCATTATTGACTTTCACCTTTATAAATAATAAAAAAATATTTATCGGTCGACTCATGGCACCCTCGCGGTCCTCTCCACCATCTTTTCACTAATATGGACATTTATCGGTCGCGCATCCCTAGGGAAGCTTCGGTTAGTACCTTCTATGAAGGGTCCTGGCCCCCTTCGGACCCTCTCACCGCGATTCTGAGCTGGAATGACACCCCTCCTGTTCTATTGAATGATACAGAGGACTCCTTCTGTTGGCTCCCTCAACCTCCTGGAACTTTCTCTGTTTCCCTGGCTTGGAACCATATCCGCAGGAAAGGCCGGACGGTTCCTTGGCATTCTTTTATCTGGGATCAGCATATCGCTCCCCGCCATGCCTTCCTTCTTTGGGTGATTTCCCTAAATCGCCTTCCCACTCAGTTGTTTCTCATGCACAATCGTAGGATTGGCTCCTCTCTTTGCGTCTTCTGTGGAGCCCAGCCTGACTCTATCAACCACCTCTTCTTCGCATGCTCCTCTACCGACAGGTTGGCGTCCATGTGGGCTACCAAATGTCATCTCCCCTGGCGAAACAAACCTTGGCACGATCACATCAACTGGGCGATGACTATTTGCGGCGGTGGCTCCTTTGCTCATCGGATTGCTCGATTTTCTTTTGGTGCCCTATGTCACTTCATATGGACTGAGAGAAATCATGCGATCTTTCGGAACAAGAGCATATACTTACCGGCCATCCGCAAGCACCTTGTCAAAGCCGTCAGGGACAAAGCCTTCTCCATGGGAGGCATTGAAGACACTCCTCGGAACCGCATCTTGCTGCGGAATTGGGATATTCCGATTTCGATCTTGCGTAGGCATATTCACTAATGCTCATTTGTATCACTGTAGCTCTTGCTTGAGTTTTGCTGTTTTTGACTCCTCGTCCAATCTCTGTATTGGCTAGTTGTTCCTCTTTAGTTCCTCCTCATATAGATCCGGCTGGACCCTTCGAGACCTTCTATAGACATCTTATGTCTATTACAGGTCTTCTCTTGGGTCGAGTTTAGGTTGTATTGGTTTCATGAAAAGTTATATACATTCTTACCTTACCAAAAAAAAAATAATAAAAAAATATCTTAGCATATCATATCAACATATTAAGAGTTATTTAAGAAGGACTTGATTGAGAATACAATAGAGTTACTGGAGCCGATGCCCAAAAAAAATTGATTTTGAAGAATTCGATTGCACAAGCAACATAAGTTAGGGGACTAAGGCTCCGTTTGTTTGGCCAAAAATGTAATATTTTTGGAAAATTTTTTTAGGGAAGTCATTTTCCCGAAAAATGACAATATTTTTCAGTTTTTGATTGAGATTTGAAAATAAACTGAAAAATATTTTGTTGTTTGGTAAGGAAAATTTCATTTGTTAAGATGTTGCTTATGTGGACACCAATCGTCTTACGTGGTACGCCGCGCTGACGTAGACAATTTTAATAATTTTTTTTAAAAATTAAATTTTTATTATTTATTGTTTTCTTTTTTCTTTTTTCTTCTTCCTCCCTCGTTCGTCCGGCCTCAGTGATAGGCCACAGGCGAGGGCCGGCCTTGTGCGAGCTCAAACTTGCCAGCCTCACCCGAGGCTTAAGCGCTTAAGACCCACAAGCTCAAGCCTCTCTTGAGGCTGGTCGATGCCTATGGCTAGTTGCTGGCCATTGCCAAGGCCAACTACCAGTGGAGGAAGTAGGAAAAATAAAAAGGAAAAAAAGAAAAATATATTTAAAAATTTGAAAATGTTTTAATATATTTTGACCTCGATAGACTCGGGCACGGGCATCGAAGACCGACTCGGCCTCGATATTATTGGGCCTGGCATCCCGGGCTCGGCCTTGATAGACAAGGGCCCGGGCGCTGAGTATGCGGCCCCACTGCCAAGGGCTCAAGAACGAGCGTTGGGATTCCCCTTCTCAAATATAGAGTTTTTTGTACAAGGGTTAATACCTAGTCATATTTTGGGAAATGATTTCCGATTTTTTAAAGAGGAAATCATTTTTCTAAATTTATTAGTAGGGAAAACTTTTCCGTTAACTCATTTTCCTAAACAATCTAAACATCGAAAAATAAGAAAAATATTTTTCCGCTAAACAAACGGAGCCTAAAACTCAAGTTTAGGAAAATGCATTTATCGTATCTTTCCTCTTATTAAATAAGTAAATTCAAGAAAAGAAATAAAATAATTAGCTTACATTTGAATGCAACTTCATAAGAGTTTGTGAGGGAACAAATCTAAGGAGGAGTTGTGTTCCTATTGGAAGGCAGATGAACAGGAACTTCCTTGTACGTGATTTCAATGGAGCTGCGTTTAATCTCATTCATATCACATCGTATCATTAATTTTATGGTCCCCATCCCATGTGCGACTATCTTAAGTTGACTTGAGAATGCAAATCCATCAAATCACGCGGTTGAGCCAGCGGTGGCCTTAAATGGTTCTTCACTATTGATGCAAATTCTTGAATGATCCAGCTAAGGATGTTACGTTTCGATATAGACTCGAGCTACTTGACCGAGTTAATTCGGGCGAGCGGCCAGCTACCACCGGAGTAAATGGCGAGTACTTTGGCTGCCCTTGGTCCTTCATGATGGCTAGTGCTGCTTTGAGTCACTGTCCTTTTACCCTCATTAAAAGACCACCTTCGCTGCAAACTTGACTTGACTCGAGAACGCAAAACAGTTGTTTTAGCGGTGCTCCCCCGATGGGCTGATTTCTAACGTTATGTTTAGAACAAAAATGGAATTTGTTCCGTGTGTGGTAAATACATAATGTCGATAGTAAATTTAAAATATTAATGATAAGAAAATAGTGATCGGTAATTTGTTAATCTAATCGACTATTTATAAATCACTAACGAAATAACAAGTTTACTATCGACTAACTAAACAGTAAATAATCACTTCGGTTACGTTTAACCTATATTGTGTTTGGTGCCTACTCAAGATAGAATAAAACTTGGATATAAGAGAGATATATCCCATGGGGTGATAAGATAAAGGTAGATAGGATTTCTAATATTCATAATATAAAAGTTATTTTTCTTGAATAACAAACTTATTAAATTAATCAAATTTAAATAATATTTTAAGATAAATACTATTTGAATTCTAATATAAAAAATTCAAAATATCAAAACATAACACCAATGTCCTTTTTATTAATTCCTATTTTTATTTATATATTCAAAAGTCTTTCTATCTTATGATATAAATTCCATATATAAAAATATATATTTAGTATTTATATTTATTACATATTTTAGGTATATTAGTATAATTTGCTATTTCATAAAATTTTATTAGAGAATGATGGAAGGGGAAAAAGAATTAAAAAAGAAAAGAATTAAAAAGAGAGAGCGAAAATAATAAAATAATAAGCAAATAAAAATGAAGTAGGCAAGAGTATCGTAAGAGATTCTTACCATATTCATTTGTGCAATTTTTAGGTTTATATACACTGATATGCCATTCATATCAAAGATAAGATTGAAAATATCTAGCTTTATTTCCACAATTCGCCAAACAATGGATATGATATACCAAATCTTGTGGATTTTATATTCTATCCTATCATATCCCATTCTATCCAATCCTATCATGCCTAAAAATCCAGACGACCAAATGTAGTATTCAAGTTTTACGAGCGGGTGCGTAAGTATTTGTAAGTCATCATGGAATATAACAACTTTACCACTCACTAAAACTAATAATAAATTAGCACTTGGTTTTTTTAGTTTACAAATGGACGCATAATGCTTGTAAGCTACCAATGAAATAGCAATCAATGAAATAACAATTTTACCACTCTCAAAACCCAATAGTAGATTATCACATATACGTGGATAATTTTTGTAATTTTAAAAAAAATTCAAACATTTTTATTATTTATTATTTTCTTTTTTCTTTTCTTTATTTTTCTTTTTTCTTCTTCCTCCCTCGTTCGTCCGGCCTCAGTAAGAGGCCATAGGCGAGGGCAGACCTTGGGCAAGCTCGACCTCGCTAGCCTCACCCGAGGTTTGAGCGCCTGAGGCCAATAAGCTCAAGCCTTGCCTGAGGCCGGCCTGTGCCTGTGGCCGGTCGTCGACTGTTGCTGAGACCTAGCAATCGGCGGAGGAAGAAGGAAAAATAAAAAGAAAGAAAAGAAAAAAAGAAAAAATATTCAAAAAATTCGAAACTTTTTTAAAATATTTTGGCCTCGATGGACTCGGGCACGGGCGGAAAAGACCAAGACTCGACCTTGATATTACTGGGCCTGGCATCTCGGGCCTAACCTCGATAGACACGAGCCTAGGCGCTGGGTATCCGGCCCCGTTGCTAAGGGCCCAAGAGCGAGCATTGGGATTCCCCTGCCCAAATATAGAGTTTTTGGTACAAGCGCCGATATCTAGTCATATTTTGAAAAATGATTTCAAATTTTTTAAAGAGGAAATCATTTTCCTGAATCTATTAGTAAGAAAATTTTTTCCATTGACTCATTTTCTTAAGCAAGCTAACCTCTGAAAAATGAGAAAAATATTTTCCGCTAAACAAACGAAGCTTAAAACTTAAGTTCAAGAAAATGATTTCCTCCTTAAATTCAGGAAAATGCATCCATCGTATCTTTCCTCTTATTAAATAAGTAAATTCAAGAAAAGAAATAAAATAATTAGCTTACATTTGAATGCAACTTCATAAGAGTTTGTGAGGGAACAAATCTAAGGAGGAGTTGTGTTCTTATTGGAAGGCAGATGAACGGGAACTTCCTTGTACGTGATTTCAATGGAGCTGCGTTTGATCTCATTCATATCACATCGTATCATTAATTTTATGGTCCCCATCCCATGTGCGACTATCTTAAGTTGACTTGAGAATGCAAATCCATCAAATCACGCGGTTGAGCCAGCGGTGGCCTTAAGTGGTTCTTCACTATTGATGCAAATTCTTGAATGATCCAGCTAAGGGTGTTACGTTCGATATAAACTCGAGCTACTTGACCGAGTTAATTCGGGCGAGTGGCCAGCTACCACCGGAGTAAATGGCGAGTACTTTGGCTGCCCTTGGTCCTTCATGATGGCTAGTGCTGCTTGGAGTCACTGTCCTTGTACCCTCATTAAAAGACCACCTTCGCTGCAAACTTGACTTGACTCGAGAACGCAAAATTTTTGTTTTAGTGGTGCTCCCCCGATGGGCTGATTTCTAATGTTTTGTTTAGAACAAAAACGGAATTTGTTCCGTGTGTGGTAAATACATAATGTCGGTAGTAAATTTAAAATATTAATGATAAGAAAATAGTGATCGGTAATTTGTTAATCTAATCAACTATTTATAAATCACTAATGAAATAACACTACAAAAAAACATGTAATTTGCGACGGAAATTTGCGACGGAATTAGCGACGGTCATATTTGTCCGTCGCAAATTTCGTCGCAAGTTTGCGACGGAAATTTTTCGTCGGAAATTTGCGACGGACAAATTTAACCGTCGCTAATTCCGTCGCAAATTTGCGACGAAAAATTTCCGTCGCCAATTTCGTCGTAAATTTGCGACGGAAAAATTTCCATTGCTAATTCCGTCGCAAGTTTGCGACGGAAAAAGGTCCATCGCAAATCTGTTATTTATGAGCTTGTGGTACTCGAGTTCAATCATAAAATTTTCGCTCTGTCTCGTTCTCTCTCGCTTTTTTCCCTCTTTCACATGTATGAAATCAGCAAAATCCGCCGACGCACGTATTAATCTCGGTGAAGCTTTCGTACCGGTAAGTATCATAGCTAACTTCATGACTATTCATCGTTAGATTGTAATTTCTTTTTTCATATATATTTATGTATGCTTTTTTTATTATTCTACTGACCGGTTTAACGACCGGCGATTGGCAACACCTCGCCGATCTTTGCAAGGGCCCGAACGGCTAGGCTGTTTTGGGACGGAAACTCAAGTTCCGTCGCAAATGGCGACGGAAATTACTTTGCCGTCGCAATTTGCGACGGAACTTGGTTTGCTTCCGTCGCAAATTTGCGACGGATGCAAAGGTCCATCGCAAATTTGCAACGAATGCAAAATTCCGTCGCAAATTTGTGACCGATTCAAAGGTCCGTCGCAAATTTGCAACGGACACAAGGATCCGTCGCAAATTTGCGACGGATTAATTTAGTTTCCGTCGCAAATTTCTATCAAACATTAAAAATTATTAAAAAATGATTCGTAATTAATTATTTTTTTTGGGGTATGTGTCTAATTGAAGGTCTAGCAATCAAAGTAGACATTACAATTCTCATCAAATTTACCACTTTGTCCTATCAATATTTCAGTCAAATATTTGGGTAAGTCTTCATTACGCGGAATTTTTTTCTATTTTGCAATTTCATATTAATTGTTGCGTAAATAACAAAATTATAATGTTTAAAATTTTATGATTTTAATTAAAAACAATAGATATGATATTTTAAATATTTTACTCGAATTTTTTTATTTCAATACAGACAAAATGCAAAGAGAAAGGGCTTGGATGTATAATAAGAACTTACCTGAACGTCGAGGATTGACGGATGAGTTTCGTACTGGGTTGGAACTATTTTTAGACTTTGCTAGTAGTAAGTATGAGTTCATGGATGGAAATAAGTTAAGGTGTCCGTGTAAAAAGTGCGGTAATGGTAAATTTCTTGTGTGTGATAATGTTAGAGAACACCTTACTAGATATGGGATTACTCCGAACTATTTTAATTGGACTTCCCATGGTGAACCATTTATATCTGATGAAGGATATGGAAGAAGTGATCAATTTTCAGTTAGGGAAGAATGTGGCTATTATGAGCAATTGAACTCGTACGAAAGGATGGTGATTGATGCAGCTAGTCAAAATTTTGTCATAGATTCGAATCATGCAAGTACTAGTTTTACTCCTACATGTGAACAAGTGGGTACTAGTCATGCTCCACAAATGGAAGATATAGGAGTAACGGGTTTTGATGAGAATGTCTATAATGGAACTTTTCAATGTAATCAGTTCTGGGATGTGTTGAAAGCAGCAGATGAACCTTTATGAGCAGGTTGTGAGGATCACACTAAGTTATCGATGACAGCTAAACTGTTAAATATCAAGGCAGAGCATAATGTGTCTGCGGATTGCTTCAACTCTTTTGTTGAAGTAATGCGGGAATCATTGCCTCGTGATAACGTCATGCCAAGTGATTTTTATGATATGAAAAGCTAGTTGATAACTTAGGCCTTCCGGTTGTAAGGATTGATGTATGTCGTAGAGGTTGTATGTTATATTGGAGAGATGAAGAAAATGCAGAATCATGCAAATTCTGTAGCCAACCTAGGTACAAAATTAACAGGAGGCCGGGTCGTAATCAGAAGCGTAGACCATGCAAGCAAATGTTTTATTTGCCCTTAATCCCAAGATTGCAAAGGCTTTATGCGTCTAAAGCCACTGTTGAACACATGACTTGGCATGCAAATCATGAAACAGAAGAGGGTCTAATGTGTCATCCTTCAGATGCGGAGGCATGACAACATTTTGATAGAACATACCCTAAGTTTGCGATTGAGCCTTGGAACATCAGGTTAGGCCTTTGTGCCGATGGATTTGCTCCATTTGGTAAAACAGGCAAAAGTTATTCATGTTAGTCAGTTATCTTAACGCCGTACAATCTTCCATCCGGTATGTGCATGAAGACACCTTATATGTTTTTGACATTGATCGTGACAGGGCCGCAAAATCCGAAAAAGTTGATAGATGTTTATATGCAACCATTGGTTGAGGAGTTACAACGGTTATGGGTTGAAGGTGTCCCTACTTATGACGTTTCTACCGATCAAACATTTGTAATGAAGGCTGCTCTTCTTTAGACGATAAATGACTTTCCAGCTTACGGAATGTTATCTGGATGGAGTACAGCTGGGATCTTGGGATGTCTGATATGTTTGGAGAGGTCAAAGTCATTTAGATTAAAACATGGAAAGAAGTCCAGCTATTTTGACTGTCACAGACAATTTTTACCTCCAAATCATCCTTTCAGAAGGAATAAAAAAGAGTTCATCAAGAATATGGCTGAAAGAACGCGGCCACCAATGAGGTTGACCGGCGATCAAATTTGGGAGCGTGTGCAGGGCTTTCCAACTGTTGTTGAGAACCCGCACAGCACGACTTATGCGTACGGAAGTACACATAAGTGGACAAAACGCAGTATATTTTGGGATCTACCATATTGGAAGGCCCATCTTATTCATCATAATCTTGACGTCATGCACATAGAAAAGAATGTTTTCGACAATGTCATAAATACCGTGATGGATGTCGCAGGAAAAACAAAAGACAACTTGAATGCAAGAAAAGATATGAGAGACATTTGTGATCGTCCAATGCTAGCTGTGGATGCAAGCAGCAGGGGATCAAAACCGAAAGCAGTTTATACATTGGATAAGGAGCAGAGGCGAGTTGTTTGTCAATGGTTGAAATCGGTGCGGTTTCCTGATGGATACGCTTCGAACATCGGGAGATGTGTTGATTTGAATGAATCCAAGTTGACAGGTTTGAAGAGTCATGATTGTCACATCTTGATAGAAAGAATACTTCCAATAGCTTTGAAGGAAGTTCTACCAAACTTTGTATGGGGCGCCATTACAGAGTTAAGCAATTTCCTGCATGATATTTGCTCGACGGTGTTAAAAGCATCGCACATGGAAAAACTAGAAAGAGATATTCAAATTATTCTTTGCAACTTAGAAAGGATATTTCCTCCAGCATTTTTTGATTCGATGGAACATCTCTTAGTTCACTTGCCTTATGAGGCCAAAGTTGCAGGTCCCGTCCAGTTTCGATGGATGTATCCATTTGAGAGGTAATATTTTTTTTAAAATACATGTGAAATTACTTTACCATATAATATGTTCCAATAAGCTTCTTTCTATTTCGACTAGATTCTTATATCATTTGAAGAAAAAAGTCAAGAATAAGGCACATGTTGAAGCTTCAATTTGTAATGCATATATCGTGGAAGAAGTGACAACATTTGCATCATATTATTTTGAGCCGCACGTTCAGTGCAAGAGGCGGAGAGCAGGCAGAAATGATGAGGGCTCCATTGATCCCAAATGCACGGCATTCTCTATTTTCAATTATCTGGATCGACCAAGCGGCGCATGTCAGTTTCGTTACTTATCAGGAGAAGAATTTCATGCAGCACATACTTATATTTTACTGAACTGCCTAGAAGTCGAGCCATACTTCAAGTAAGTGTAAATTTGCAAATATATATTTCTGTGTCAAATATTTGCTAATACTTAAATGGTTTTTAATTTTAGGATATTCCAAACTTCAATGTTTGGACTACAACCAAATGAGTTTGACCGTTTGTGCGATGAACAATTTGCCGCATGGTTCAAGACATACGTAAGTTGCCTATCGACAAAAACCAAGTTATTAAAATTATATACATCATTGAGTAAAATATATATTATTGACTTTGCATGTGTAACCTTAGGTTCACAGTAATTGTGATGGACTTGGAGGGCAAGGATTGCTATATCATCTGTCATGGGGTCCACAGTTAAGAGTTCGAAGTTGGCCAGCATATTTCATAAATGGATATAATTTTCACACTCAAGAATATGGAATGGGAAAATTCACAATGAATAGTGGTGTGTCTGTTCGATCATCCAATGGTGGGAGTTTAAAAGATGATTTTTATGGCTTGTTGGATGAAATCATAGAGATAGAGTACCCTGGACCATTAATAATGCGGGTTGTGTTATTTAAGTGCACGTGGTTCGACCCCGTCAAAGGGATGAAGGTGCATACGAAGTTCAATTTGGTTGAAATAAATCACAAGAAAAGGTATATGAAGTATGAACCATTTGTCTTGGCACAACAAGCAATTCAAGTATGTTATGCACCATATCCTAGTTTGAAACGTGACAAAATTGATTGGTGGGCTGTATGTAAAATCAAAGCACGGAGGAAAATCGAGGAACACTGGAAGGATAGAGCCTACCAACAAGAAGAAGTGTGTAACACTGTTGAAGTTAAGAAATATAACATACCAACTTTACGAGATCCGTCCGGAGCAATGACAGATGTGGAACCAACTGAAATTTACGAATTAAATGTACAACAATGTTCCGAATCTGATTTGGAGACAGACGACGAAGACGAGGACGAAGATGAGGACGAAGACGAGGACGGAGACGACGAAGATTAACAATTTTGTCACAAAACACTGCAGATGCGTAATTATTAATGCGACAAGTGATATTTTGGTTGTTATCATTATTGTTCTTGTTATTATTGCTATTGTGCTTTTTTATTACAGTTATTATTGTGCTATTAACATTAACGTGTCCTTAAAAGTTGAGATGCCAACATTTTGGATCGAAAAAAGACGAACTAAATGTACAATAGAAACTAGTAAGTCTAAATTTGCGACGGAATTTACATGTCGGTCGCAAATTTGCGACGGACACGATAAATTCCGTCGCAAATTTGTTCGAAAAATTTTAAATGTGCGAAATTTGTGACGGACAAGTAAGAGCGTCGCAAATTTTTGGGGAATTTGGGCATGTGGAAATTTGCGACGACATTTAAATGTCCGTCGCAAATTTGTTCCAAAATTTTTAAATATTCAAAGTTTGCGACGGAATCAATATGTCCGTCGCAAATTTATGGGGAATTTGGACACGTTGTAATTTGCGACGGCATTTACATGTCCGTTGCAAATTTGCGACGGAAATTACACGTCTGTCGCAAATTTGCGACGGACACGATAAATTCCGTCACAAATTTGTTCCAAAAATTTTAAATGTGCGAAGTTTGCAACGGACAAGTAAGAGCGTCGCAAATTTAAGGGGAATTTGGGCATGTGGAAATTTGCGATGGCATTTAAATGTCTGTCGCAAATTTGCGACAGAAATGACACGTCCGTCGCTAATTTGCGACAGAAATGTATATGCTGTCGCAAATTTCTCGGGAATTTGTGCGCGTTGAAATTTGCGCAGGAATTATTAGGCGCGCAAAATTTGCGACGGACCGCACCTGTCGGTCGCAAATTTGCGACGGATTTTTGGTTCCATCGGAAAATTTTTGTCGGTACAAAAATTTGCGATGGATATATAAAGTCCGTCGCAAATTTGCGACGGAGTTGCGACGAACATAGTTTCCGTCGCAAACTTGCGACGGCCAGTACTAGCCGTTGCAAATTTGCGACGGCCACTACTTGTCCGTCGCAAATTTACGACGGCTAGATTTAATTTCGTCGCAAATTTGCATATGTTTTTCTACCCGATCGAGATCGAGATGTGGATTTTTTGGTGGTCTTTTTCCTCCCCGCTCAGCAACCATTCCCGTCGCCGCCGATCGCAGCCGCCCGCAGCTCCCCCACCTATCGCCGATCGTCGCCCAGCCGCCCGTCAGCCGCTCCGGCCGTCGCCCGCCCCCACCGCCGTCGGGCCCGAACCCCCCGCCCGTCGCCCGCGCCCCCGCCCCCTCCGGTCGCGCCGTCACCCCCGCTCGTCGCCCGCCCCCCGCCGTCACGCCCCCGGCCATCGCCCGCCCCCTCGTCGGTCGCGCCGTCGCCCGCCCCACGCGCCGGTCGCGCCCTCGGCACTGCCCGCGCCCGCGCCCCGCCTGGCCGCCGTCTCCCCGCCGCGAGGAGCCGCCCCCCGCCGTCGCCGTCGCCCAGCCGCCAGTAGCCACCCCCGCCGCCGCCGTCGGCCCACCGCTCGCACGTTGCCGCCCTCGCCGGACCGCCGTCGCCGTCGCCGCCGGCCAGCCGTTGTGACCGTCGCCGCCACCCGGCCGCCGGCGCCGCCGTGCCGCCGCCTGCCGCCGCCCTGCCACCTCCCAGCCGCCGGCCGAAGCCGTTGCCGCCTCCCGACGCCATCTCCGCCGAGCCGCCGCCCGACGCCGTTGCCACCAACCGACACCGTTTCCGCCAAGCTCCGCCGTTGTTCGCCCGGCCATGGACAAGCAGCTAGCCGAGTAGCCACCATTTCGGCCCACGCCCGCGCCGAGTCCGCCGCTGTCCGATCGGCTGGTTTTAGTTGTCCTTAATCAAGTAAGCAACTCTCTAAACCCTAGTTAATATAATTAGGTAATTAGTCGGACTTGTTTAGGGATTATTTAGTGTCGGATTAGTTGGCTAAGTTACGGGTCGATTTGAGGGTTGCATGTCGCTTTGATCGATAGTCGGCTGGTTAATTAGTGTGTTATGTGGATGATGAAATGTTAAATGACAATCGGATGATTAATTAAGCGTTGAAAAATGAAAACGCTTGAAAATTTAATAATTCTATAAAACATCATTAAAAATTACGGAAAATTTACAAAACGGTTTAATTTGGCAACAAAATTCAAATTTGATGGTAAAAGTTGTTTAAATTTTTAACAATATAAAATTTCATAATATTACAAAATGGCACAAATTAACTGTGGTCACCCATTTTGAGTGAAATTTATAATTGTTAACGTTTCGGGAAAAAAAATATTAAAGAAGTGAAAATTTTCATAACCGAAAAAATGGATTAAAATAAATATGGCCATCCATTGCTCGGGAAATTTTTCTTTTGGGTGAAACAAATAATTTAAAAAATTTAAATAAAGAATTGCATAGATAATATGTGGCCATCCTGATAAACAGTTAAATTTAAATATTTTATAGGTGGCCGATAAAAAATTAGAATTAAAAAATTTTCATAACTTCACGAAATGGCTTATAATACTGATGGCCACCCAATTTGAGTTATATTTAATTTTTTTAACGTGCCCTAAAAATTATTAAAATAAAGAAGGAAAAAAAATTTGAAAATTTACCTAATAGCTTAGACTACTTGTGGCCTAATAATTTTTGTGTGGAAAAATTGTTTTATTTCACCGAAAAAAATTTATATTAAAAATTAATAATTAAAAAATTGTTAAAATTTTTAAATTTAAAAAATTTACAGAATGTCTTAGAATATTGATGGCCAACAACTTTTAGTGAAATTAATAATTTTTAATGTCCCAAAAAAAATTTAACAATAATATAACAAATTTTCTCTTAGAAAACTTTACACAATGACTTAGAATACCTGTGGCCACTCACTTTTAGTGAAATTGAAATTTGTCTACGTGGTCAATAAAAATATAATTATCTGAATGCGATTCATGTATTGATGTTTGATACCTGTGGCCACCCATATCGTGCTCATATATTGATGTTTCATATCAAAATGACTGCGATTCATAGTATATTTGTTCGTAGGAAATAGCACGTCATAAACACTCGACGTCGGCTTATTTCAAGGAAACATTTTGTTAGTCTTTCCATCAAAATGGTAAGTTATGTCATGTACATCATTATGTGTCCGTAATACCGATAAATAGTTCTGTACATATTTGCCTAACCTTCATACTTGTCAGTATAAACGTGGAGGTCACATGCATAGAAGACAAGACTCTTCTTCGTCCTCGTCTCCGGCCCTTTCCTCTTCCCCTGTCCCGTCATCTAACCCTCAACCACAATATGGTCCGTCACAATATGGACACGTTGACCCTTCCTCTTACCCTCAACAACATGTGACGGGACAATTTCATATGCCAATTGCATCTCCTCCAGTTCAATCTCCTTTAGCTCCCTCTGCTTCCGGTCCACCGCATTATTCGGCGGAACATTCGAATATTGATGGAAACACAAGTGAAGAAGATAACCGATTCTTCATATGCCCATTTGGAGATTCGTAAATACTTCATTTTTTTTAGTATATGTAATATTTAAGGCTTTAGATATTGATGTCAACTAAATTGTCGATATTGCATAATATCCGTATGATTGCAGATTCACGGATGGTTCGTCTGTTGTGAGGGAATTGAACAAAATAGTAAGAAACTTTTGGATGGGAGAGTTTATTACTTACAGAAGTGTTCCACAAGAAGTGAAAGAAATGTGGTGGAATGAGTTCAAGGTAAGTTTTACGGATTTTATTTTCAATCCGAAAAAGTTTGGTGTAGTATGTTGATGGTCAAGAATGATATAAAGGGACCGGAACAACTCTGTACTTTTCGATACTTAAAGGATCAGATATTTTCCCCGATATGAATTTAACAAAATTTGTCTATATTTGTCTGGTGCGTGGTTATGGATATTTGGTTATCATGATAACTTTTTTTTCTGGTTTTTATTCATTGCAGCGGAAGTTCAAGTGGGAGGAAGCGGAAGACAATGAAGTGAGAAGAATTTTCGACAAGAAAGTCAGTGATTTTATGTGAAATGCGATGCATAGAGCGAAGGGCAAGCAAGCGAAGCCGTCTTTCATTACAGCTGACAATTGGGCGGCAATTAACAGATTTTGGGCATCTGAACAGAGTTGGCAACTCTGTGAGCAGAATAAGAAGAATCGATCTTCTAGTTCTAGTGATGGGTCAGCGACATATGCTGGGGGCTCTATCAACATTGGGGAGCATCGCAAACGACCGGTAAGTTTGTTGAATGGGTTATAAGTTAGTTTATTTCAATTACTCAGGAGTCAAATTTTGTAGGCACAAGAATTGGGGACGGAACCAACTTTTGCAGCTACATTTGAACCTATGTTTCAAAGGAAAAATAAGTCATGGACTGGCGAGCGAGCAAAAACTATTAAGGTATGTAAATTTATACTTTGTCTTATATGGAAACTATAATGAAAACCGTGAATACTTTCAATATTTATGGTAGATATATATAATGAGATTTTTTTCATCTACATTGTTAATATAGGACAAATATGATCAACTTTTAATGAGCAGTGCTAGTGGTAGTGATGATTGTCCTACGTCCGGGCCATCAGTTGATAATATGAAATTATGGATGGAGGCAACAGGTGGGCCGAAAAAAGGCAAAATATTTGGGATGGGATCGTTGTCAAGGATGTACATGCCGAATCGTCTTGGAAGTTCAGCATCCACTGGTCGAAGGAAGGCCCGACATGACGAGCAATTGACCGAAGAAGTGCATCATCTGAAAGAAGTACTTGTTCAGAAGGACGAACAAATAAATAACTTGGAACATCAAATGGAGCTCGTTATGTGACACCTTAATCTCAATCGCTATGACAATCCTCCTGTACCTCCAGTCAATCCAATAGGTGATGCACACAATGATGACCAACACATTGAAGCTGAGAATGCTGATGATGCTGATGATGTTGATGATTTCCTCCACACTTTCTAGTTTGTATTCGTCGCAGATCACTGGTAAGCTTGCTTCCAAATATTAGTTATTCATATATTTACTCATATTCATATGTAAGAACATTTATGCTCGTCTTGAAACGTTTTTTTGTTAACCCTTTGATTATTTTATACCTCGTTCCGCATCTATGCATAAATGCTTATTTTTATATTTTCGACTGATTTATGTATCGACATTTCCTCAGGTCTCGACAAGAGTGACTACTTTTGGTATCCTGACATCGTACCAAAGCCGCGTCTTCTTGTGTTTGGTTTTTCTGCGTCTTTTATGGTTGTCCCGCCTCTTATTTCATGTTTTCAATGTATTGTAAGATTGGATATGAACTAACATTATGTCAGATTATGTAACTTTCATTCAGTTATTTGTTTTAAGTATATGTCATTGTGGTTGGTTTGTCAGAAACTATGATTTGTTCGTTCTTCTGTTTCTATTATTTGTCATTGTCTCCTTTATTTGATGTGGACAACAATTTATGGCCGAAATGAACGCAAAATACCATATATTGTTTTAAGATGCATTTTGTGATCGTTACAGTTCGTGCCTACAATTCGACGAATACATTTTGCAACGAATTCGTTGAAAAAATTTCTGACTAATTTCGCGACGCAATTTGTGACGGATAAGGTTCGTCGCAAATTTGCGACGGACATAGTTTGTCGCAAATTTGCGACGAATTTTGCGACGGACATAGTTCGTTGCAAATTTGCGACGAATTTTTCGACGGACGTAGTTCGTTGCAAATTTGCGACGAATTTTGCGACGGAAAAAAATTCGTCGCAAATTTGCGACGACTTTTGCGACGAATTTTGCGACGGAAAAAAATTCGTCGCAAATTTGCGACGGAAAACAATTCCGTCGCAAATTTGCGACGAATTTTGCGACGAAAACAAATCTGTCGCAAATTTGCGACGAATTTTGCGACGGATGTAGTTCGTCGCAAATTTGCGACAAATTTTGCGACGGAAAAAAATCCGTCGCAAATTTGCGACGAATTTTGCGACGGAAAAAAATCCGTCGCAAATTTGCGACGAATTTTTTTCCGTCGCAAATTTGCGACGAAATGATAAATTTTCCGTCTCAAAATTTTGCGATGGAATTTTTTCCGTCGCAAAATTCGTCGTAAATTCGATTTGCGACGAATTTTTCCACATTTTCCGTCGCAAATTTCGTCGCTAATCTTATGTTTTTTTGTAGTGTAACAAGTTTACTATCGACTAACTGAACAGTAGATAATCACTTCGGTTACGTTTGGTAGTCAGGATAAAATTTAGGATATGATAAAAACTACTCAAGATAGGATAAAGCCTATCTTGTGTTTGGTACCTACTCAAGATAGGATGAAGCCTGGATATAGGAGGGATATATGTTGGATAAAATTATCCCATGAGGAGGTTGGATAAAAGCAGATAGGATTTCTAATATCCATAATATAAAAGTTATTTTTCCTGAATAACAAACTTATTAAATTAATCAAATTTAAATAATATTTTAATATAAATACTATTTGAATTCTAATATAAAAAATTCAAAATAACAAAAAATAACACCAATGTCCTTTTTATTTATTCCTATTTGTTGACACCTAAATTTGCTCAATCATTTAGGGTTTTATCTCATAAAAAAATTAGGGTTTAATTTTTAATCCCTAAACAAAAATATTTTCATTAAATTGCATAGCATATAGACATTAGGAGCATTGGAATTAATGGGGGCTATTAGACACTTTTTTTTCTTTTTTTAAAAAATTAATTAAAAAAAAACAGAGGGGGATTTTCAGGCCGGTTCAACTCCGTTCAAACAGATCGGGTCAGTCGGTCCATTTTTCTTTTTCTTATCTTCCCATGCAGGCCGGCCCCTTTTCCCTTGGGCCCGGCCTGCAACTGTTCACCTTCTCCCCCCCCCCCTAGCGTCACTGGTATGGGGGAGAGGACGAACGTAAGCCAGAGGAAGCCAAGGGAAGCAAAGGAGCAGAAGCTAGAGGCGCGGGGACAGACACACGTGATCCTCGGGTTGGGATCAGGCCGGCCATGACAGCTGGTTGTGGCAGGAAGCCATGTGTGCCTGCCTTGGCCCTTAAAGCCGAGCTCGAATCGAGAGAGATCGGGGGGTAGAGAGAATCGAGAGAGGGAGCGAGAGCAAGAGAGAGAAAGAGTTCCACAGAGAGGGAGATCCGAAGGAAAGAGTGAGTCTTAGAGCCAGAGAGGGTGAGATTGAGACTGAAGAGCTGTTCGTCGGCGATCGTCACGCCTCAGCCGCAGCCGACGACCCCCCTTTCATTATAGGTCTTGACCCCAAGTTCTCGTCGGGTCTTATTTGGCGTGATTCGGGATCGATTTCTTGAGGATTTCAGCTCGAAGGCGTGCGAGGCAATCGGACGGTGTCCAATCTATTATGTTCGCTAACGTTCGTTGCCGCCGAGCCGGATAGGGAGTGCCACAAATGGCCACCTCTCCCTCTCCTGTTTTGGTCCGTGTACTCTATTTTTTGGGGCTCGCTGGCCGGAGCTTGCGGCCGTCCGGCTCGTGCGAGTTCTGGCCCGTGATACCTCGTGCTTGCTCCTACTTCCCGTGTGTCTTATATTGATAAATTTTGGTTTGTTTTGAACCTCGATCGAGCTTAAAATCCCTCGTTTTCGTTGCGCGCTCCAACTGTTCGATATTATGCTTGAACCAAGTTTCTCGAGTTCATCTTTGTTTGATTGCATTTCTGGAATGACTAACTTGTGTGGATTTCCTTGGGCCGGCGATCGTGGTCGTCGGCGCTAGGGCTGGCCGAGGTAGACGTGATGGTGTATGCTGCGGGCTAAGGAGGCTCGCGGTTTGGGCAGTGGTCGGGCCATGACCGTGGGAGGAAATGAAAAACCGATCCCTCGCAGGGATTTGGCTGGTCCATGACTGGCTAATCCCTCGTCGAGGCTTGGATGGTCTCAGTCGATCGCCAGTCGCCGTGGCGTTGACGTGGTTGGTCAGGTTGGCAGGCGGCAGTTGGGCACGGGCTCATCCGCGGGGCTGAACCCTGACCGCGAAGGCCAGGGTCCGATGGGCGGTGGCCAAACACGATCTTGCCCATGAAGGTCGAGCACGCACTCCACGACAGAGTGGCGGCCAGCGTTCGGGCGAGTCAGGTTGGACAAGCGGGTCACGGCTACTAGGGTTTCTAGTAAGTCAGGTCGGCGACTCACGATTGGGTCAGGCGAGCAAGTAGAAATCGGGTAGGGTTTGGCATTAGGGTTTGTGTTTGAATGGGCTAGAATTGGTAGTGGGTTGCGTATTTAGGGTTTAGGGCTTTCTTTTCCTTGTTGGGCTTTGGGCCTTCATTTTTTTTTTAAAAAACATTTTCCGGGCTGGCCCCTTTTCCTTTTAAAAAATGTTCCTTTTTAGACTGGGCTCAACGAATGAGCCCAGTCCGGTTGTGGACCTGGGTCGGCGTGACCGGGTCGGTTCAGATTCGGGTCGGATGTGGAGATCTGACCCGGGTCCAATTTCATATTACTTTAATATAATATTATTATTTTAATATTAAAAAATTTTAAAAAAATTTCGAAAAATCAAAAAATTTATTTGGACTTTGAAATTGGCTTTTTCTTGCCCTATTATGTGATTAGTGTCATATTTGATTGCACGTTGCTTGATTCACACACTTTGAATCGCATGTTTAATTCAATTTCGTGTTTAGTTATCATGCATGTTAGGTTCTTGTGTTGATTATTACTTACCTTAGTTTGGTTAGGAATCGAATTTTGAAACTCCTGATTAATGTGAGCATGTTAGGCGGTAATTGAACAAGGTTAGATACCGAAAGGGCACTAATTGGTCAATTAGTGTAATCAATCCCCGTACCTATTGAATCTCTGGTTAATAGAAATGAAGCATTTCTCCCGTACTTCACTTGGGTGTCTAATCGACCCACCAAAAATTGCTTAGTGGCGATTCCTAAATGAAATTTATTTGCATGTTAATAACTTAAACCTAAGTCGCGAATTGATATGGGCTTGGAAGAGCTCGAGTTAGGTTTAACTTAGTAATCCATTAGCCAAATCCCTTAGGTGGCGGGGCCAGTTCGAGGAGGTCGTGACACTATTATTATTTATATATTCAAAATTCTTTCTATCATATGATATAAATTCCATAAATAAAAATATATATTTAGTATTCATATTTATTACATATTTTAGGTATATTAGTATAGTTTACTATTCAATAAAATTTTATTAGAGAATGGTGGAAAGGGAAGAAAGAAACAAAAAAAGAAAAGAATTAAAAAAACAGAGGGAAAATAATAAAATAATAAGCAAATAAAAATGAAGTAGGCAAGAGTATCGTAAGAAATTATTACCATATCCATTTGTGCAATATTTAGGCTTGTTTACACTGATATTCCATTCATAGCAAAGGTAAGATTTAAAATATCCGGCTTTATTTCCATAATTCACCAAACAATGGATATGATGTACCAAATCTTGTAGATTTCATATTCTATCCTATCCAATCCTATCATGATTACAAATCTAAATGACCAAATGCAACCTTTAGGTTTTACGAGCGCGTGCATAAGTATTTGTAAGTCATCATTGAATATAACAAGTGTACCTCTCACAAAAACTAATAATAAATTACCACTTGGTTTTTTTATTTTACAAATGGACGCATAATGCTTGTAAGCTACCAATGAAGTAGCAATCAATGAAATAATAATTTTTTTTGGTAAGGATGAAATAATAATTTTACCACTCTCAAAACCCAATAGTAGATTATCAGATATACAAGCAGGCCGTAAGTGTTGTAAGTTACTAGCAGACTAAATATTTCACCATCCGCAAACCCAGTTGTATATTTCTCCTTATTTTAGTTTGTACAAGTAGGCGCATAACTTTTTCTAATTTGACGATGGAATAACAATTTTACCATCCACAATATTTAATAATAGATTACTACTTGTTTTTAGATTTTATAAGTGAACGTGTTGTAGAAGCAAGTGATCGAATAATAAAATAGATAGAATAAGAAAATAAATCTAACACCAGGTTTACGTGGTTCGGTCGTAGTGACATACGTCCATGAGGAGGGTAGCAACGAATTTCTACTATAGATCAAGCGACTCAACGGAGATTATAACCACACTCAAGTCACTCAAATACTCTTGGCGTTTCCTAAACCTCTAATTACACCGAATAACTCATACAGTGTTTAGCCACACAATTCTTCACGGAATAATCTTTCAATCTCATGAAGGAATTATACAAATTTTACCACAAGACTTAATTGGCTTCAACACTAAAAGTTTTTAGGATGTAATTCACAAGTAGAAGCTCTTCTTTGATACTCTTTATAAGAAGTCACACTTCTTATATATATAAACAAGAGCAGGATCTAAAATAAGAAACCTTTTTTTTTTTTCAAGAAACCTTCTCCAACTAGGAAACCTTCTTCCAACTAAAAAACCATTCAATTAGGAAGTCTATTCAAAATAGGAAACCTACTTGAATTAGGAAACTTTCCTTTTCGAGATATATTTTAACAACCCCCACCTTGGCTTGACGTATGAACCAAGTTGCAATTGCATCACTAAAATCGTAACTTCGTTAGTACTCTCCCTTAGCCTCTCATGGGCTCAACCGTCACAGACATCTTCCAAGTCTAAACCTCCCTTAAACTTTGCCATAATTGTGGACCTCATCAGAATACTAACTCCATATGTACTTATAACTATTCCATAAGGATTTTGAAACACATTCTCTTTAACCGTAAATAAAGCAAAACCATCGTTGCATGCATATTTGCCAGGACATCGAACACGTACCTTGTCAATATCAGTAGATACAGTAACTGTTGGTTCTATGGGCTCCACCTTGCTACAAGCATCATCTGTGTGTTGATTATTTCGCTAGTATCCACTACCTCAAGAGTTTCTCGTTGTAACTCCACCTCAAGCTGAACACCGTTCAAATTTGTATAAATACTACTATAATCACCAAGTACTAGAGATTCGTCAAATATATTTTCTTTACTGATAATAGGTCAATTTAATTCCCAGCACCACAACCAATAGCCCTGTTCACCTTGTGCATAACCTAAGAATATGTACTTTTTTGTTCTTCCATCGAGCTTACCATCACTAACTTAAACATAACATGGACAACCAAATGTTCTAAGAATGGAATAATCAGCAATTTTACCTGACCACATTTCTTCAGGAGTCCTTCATCAAATAGTTCGTCATACTAAGAGCATCTGCTAGGAAATTCCTAGCCATATCAGCACTAAAGAGTATTTTATGGGCCATCTTTAGTAATGTTCTGCTCATCAACTCTGCAACCTATTGTAGTTCATTGGCACTAGTGTGGTATTTTACTATGCCTTCCTTCATGCAGAAATCATGTAATAGCTCTGAGCAAAACTCTATGGTACTATCAATCCACACTTGCTTGATCGTTTTAATAGTCACATTTTTTTATCAAAGCTTTTCACTATCTGATCCTGACAGTAGCATTAAACTTGTGTCTAAGCACAAATATCTGCGTCTTCCTTGAGTAGTTATCCACAACTGTTAGCATAAATTTGGCATTTTTCCTTGAAGGAAACCACAATAATCTACGAACATTCAAGTGAATTAACTCTATAATATCCGTGGTTTTTTTGATAATCGAACTGAACTTCACTTTTCGCCGTTGATCTAAGTCATAGCACTTGATACATTCAATTCGTTAGCAACATAACTACACATCAAATTTCTCTCACTTAGAACTTTGAGGCTTCTTTCGCTAGTGTGCTCTAAACACACATACCACAATTCAGACTCTTGAATAGACGCCTCCGACGTCTTCGTGGTGAATTTCGCCATTGTCTTACCTTGAAGCTCATGCAAGCCATTGTGTTTGATTTCTTTCATTATCACCAAGGCACCTTGAAGAAATTTCAAAACTCTACATTGTGAAAAATACTTACGCCCAGCTGAATCCAGGGCATTCAAGGAAATCAAATTTTTCTTCAACTTTGGAACATGCCTTACTCTAGTCAATGTCCTTACAATACCATCATGCATTCTTATTTTACTATCACCAACACCCACAACAACACACTCAGCATTGTTCCCCAACTGCACTTTACTACTATCCCTGCATTGAAAATTAATAAACCAGTTCTTATTTGATGCAGCATGAAACGAACAACTATAATCCATAATCCATCCATCAAACGATGAATCATCAGTGACAGACAATATAAAAGTAACATTATCCGAATTATTGTCAGCTACATCTGCAGACTCAATTCTAATTCCCTTACATTTCTTGTTTTTCAGCTTAAAGAAATTCTTTCTAAGATGCCCCTATTGCCACACCTCTAATAGACAACACCACTAGTCTTAAAATGACTTCATCTATTCAAGTTTATACGACTCATGCTAACAAGTGTACTAGTTCTTCCTCTATTTTCACTTACTAAAGCAGCAAATACAAATTCATCATATTCTCTTCTACGGATGTCCTCACTCAGAATCAAATCTCGAAACCCATCGAACGTCAAACTTGTTGACCCATAGGAATTACTAACATCAGCAACAACAGTACTCCAACTATCAGAAAATGAGGATAATAGAATTAAAACACGTACCTCATCTTCAAAGTCAATCTCAACCAAACTCAATTGACTAACAATCACATTTAAATCATTGATATGATCAGCAATTGACGCACCTTTGCTCATCTTCAAGTTAAATAGACGTTGCATCAAATAGACCTTATTGACCGTATAGGGCTTCTCGTGCATATCTGATAGGGATTTCATCAAACCCGCAGTTGTCATCTCTTTCAAGATGTTAGACACGATGTTACAAGCCAACGTCAGCCGATTAACACCCAAAGCTCGTCTCTCTAGCAATTCCTAGTCAGCTTGCTTCATCATCTTTGGCTTTTACCCAAATAGGGACAAGTGTAGTTTCATCTGATGCAGATAATCCTCAATTTGCATCTTTTAGAAACCAAAATCCTTCTCATCAAATCTGTCAATTTTCACTTGTTCTTTTTCTGTTGTCATTAATTCGCTTCAACTCAGCTAAGTCTAGCTCTAATACCAATTGTTGCAGAAGTAAGTGATCAAACAATAAAATAGACAGAACAAGAAAATAAATCGGACAGTAGATTTACGTGGTTCAGTTATAGTGACCTACATTCCACGGAGAGAGCAACAACAAATTCCACTATAAATCAAGTGATACAGTGGAGGTTACCATCACACTTGAGTTGCTCAAACACTTTTAGTATTTCCTAAGCTCCCAATTACACCCAATAACTCATGTAATATTAATCCCACAATTCCTCATGAAATAATTTGTCAATCTCACAAAAGAATTACACAGACCTTACCACAAGACTTAATTGGCTTTAACATTAAAAGCTCTTAGGATGTAATTCACAAGTAGAAGCTCCTCTTTGATACTCTTCATAAAAAGTTGCGCTTCTTATATATATAGACAAGAACAGGATCTAAAATAGGAAATCTTCTTTTAGGAACCTTTCTCCAATTAGGAAACCTATTCAAAATAGGAAACCTACTTGAATTAGGGAAGTTTACTTTTCGAATTCAAGCTTGAGACATATTTTAATAGTGAATGCATAAGTGTTTTACGTTACCGATGAAATAAATTACCATCCACAAGCCCATTAGTAAATTACCACTTGTTTTGGTTCAAGTGGGCATGAAACTATTCGTAGGTTATCAATGAAATAACAATTTTACCATCCACAAAGCCCGATAGGAGATTACTACTTGTTTTTAGATTTCATAAGAGGACTTGCAAGTGTTTATAATATAGCCATGAAATAACAATTTTACTATAACATCAACAAACCCAATAGTAGAATAGTACTTATTTTTAGATTTTACTAGTGAGCACGTAACTATTTATAAGTTATTAATGGAATAATGAATTTATCATCCACAAATCTAATAGTAGATTAGCACTTGTTTTTATAATTATTTGTAAGTTGCCAATGATGTCACGCCCCGGACCCTAATGGGGTTGCGACAACCCTACGACGGTCATATTGAACGTGACATCCCAAGACGCATCACCAACCCAAACGAGATACTCATATGAATACGCAAGCGGAAGAAAAATAAAACAATCCAAACAATAAACAATGACAAAAGGGTAGTACTTACACAAATCAATAAACCCATATCATTAGCAAGAGGCCAAAATTCATACATTAGGCTCCTAGAGTTAGCATCCACCTTCATCCTCAAAAAGGGATAGGAATACACAAAAAGGGCTCTACCAAAAAGCTTCTGTTGACACCTAAATTTTACCGACATTCATTTAGTCGTAATTTGCATAGAAAAATTAGGGATTAATTCTTAACCCCTAAACAAAAATATTTAAATTGCATAATATATAGTTTAGGTTCATTTTAGTTTAATTGCATTTGCATCAAATTGGCGATGGCAATCGAACTTAGATTTTATCGAACGAGACTCGGCTCGCTCGGGATGCTAGGGCCGGGAATTTCACGTCACGTGGGCTTGGTTGTTTTAATTTGGGCTTAGCCCAAGTTAATGCAGCCCATTTAAATTGAATTAAGCCCTAAGCCCAAGTCTAAGCCCATTAGGTAAATTAAGCCCATTTAATTTGACCTAGATTAGTCTATATATACATACTTTAGGTCAAATTATGGGAGGAGGGGAACACGTCAGAATTTCATATTAGAAAAATTCAGAGAGAGAGACACGTGAGAAAATTTGAGAGTGAGAGGGAGAGAGAAAGGCCGGCGAGTCCTCCACCGCGTGCTGCTCGCGCACCGCCGTCCACCGCCGTCCCTCGCCCGCCGTCGCGCCACCACAGGCCACGCCGCACCACCGCCTGCACTTCCGCTGTTTGCTGCCGTTCACTGCTCACCGTTGCTGCTTGTTGCTGGTCGTTGTTCATTGTTTATTTCTGTTGCACTATTGTTCATCGCTGACGCCCTCTGCTTGCTGCCGCATCGCTGCTGCATTGCTGTTCCTTCTGCTCGCTACTGTTTGTTGCTGCTGTCCATTGTCCACTGTGCTGCCTTTTGCTTCCAGCGAAATAATCTGTCCACGCAAGCACAAAGAGTCAAGGAAGAAAAAGGGCCAAAGAAGAAAAGAAAAGGCGGTACATTGAATACGTGGGTCAACGTGGAGAGCAAAATTTTCCACATTGACTTCACACAATTAAAAAAGGGTTTTTGTTTTTCACAAGCCAAGGGAGAAGGACGCCCACAGAGAGCTTAAAAATATAAAAAGTGAGGAGGAAAAGTCAGAGAGGAGTGATTGGATTTTCACAAGAAGAAGTCCAGAAGAAGAGATACGGGGGCTTCACAATTCACGACCGCAAAAGAGAATAAGAAATCGTGAAGGGGGCTCTCTGACAACACTCAAAGCAAAGGCCATACAAGAGAAGGTTGTTCCAGTGAGTTCGCCAATTAGCCCACTGATTCAACGAGCATCACCGAAAGCCCAGCAGCCTCGCCGGTCAGCCGTGCCGAATACCCCGCGACGTCCTCGCACAAGCCACTGAACCGGACGCCGGAGCCAAGCCACCGAGTGCCTCGTCGTCGTCACCGACACGTCGGTTGTTCGATTCCGATCCGCAAGCCCGATCCCGAGACGTTTCAAATTTGGAAGTTATCGGTAAATTAGGTAATTGGACATTATCTTTTAATTTTCAGAATATTTAATTTCCTGATTTGAATATTTTGGAATATTTCGTGAATATCATGTCGATTGTTAGATATCTTAGGATAATGTTCTAGATATCCGCAATATTTTGAAATATTCAAAATTAGGAAGCTTTCCTAATTTAGCAACGTATTGGGACGACTATCCGACTTTAACCCTAAAGTCCGATACGCGGCAATACGGAAAAATCATTATACTATTCATAACTATTTGAATACGATAATGATTTTAATTTGCTTTTCCAATTTGAATGATCAATTATCCGTTAATATCTATAACCCTTTAGATATGACCGATAATTTGATTTTTGTGCCTAATCCGAGTTTGAAACGAATATGGCGGATTGCGTGGTTGATTTGAATTGGTCGTTATCATTGCTTGTTTAACCGTTTCCCTTTTCAAATAAAACAGAAAATTTTCAAAAAAATATCATTTAGATTTAGCTTAGAATTTTGCATGTCTAGGAGTTTTGAATATATCCCGAAGGATAAGATAAGTATTTAATTTAAATTAGGACCTAAGGTGGCATGTTTCCCAGTTTAAATTAAATATGAGTTTAATCCTAACGGATTATTCACGTTATTTTTTAATTTCGAATTTTCAAAAAAAAAACCCCAAAAAGAGAATGAATCACTTTAGGGTAGATTAGGATAGATTGCATTCTTAATTTCAGCAATTTATTATTCCGAATTTTTAAACAAAAATCCCAAAAAGAAATCATTCTAGGATATGTTAAATCATCATAGGTTGCATGTTAATTTAGGCATATTTTTATCCCGAATTTCATCGAAAAATACCAAAAATAATTCATTCGTCCGTCATTAGAATTAGGTCACGTCGTCGCATGACATATAGTTTGTATGCTAGGTTGCATTAATTCGCATGTCAATTTTTGCACGTCATTGCATATAGACTAGGTTTCATTTTAAAAAAATGAAAATCCAAAAATTGAGTGAATTGCTTGTTAATTAGAAATCATATTAGGGTTGATTGATGTGATTTTCTAGCTAACAATGCAGATGCTTGCGTTGGTTCGAGGTAAGTAATTCCTCCAATTTGCAATTTATTTAATGCTTTCATGGGTGTTAAATTGGTGGTTTGCGCACTCGCATGAACACCTCACACGTTAGTAATTAAGTTGAAATGGATCCAAACTGCCTATCAAAAATATTTTTGAAAAGAAAAGGTACCGAAAGGGCGTTAGACTAGGTCTAGCGTAATCAAGTCCCCGGGCTTAGAATCTCTGGTTCGTAGGAATAAAACATATCTCCCTATGTTTTATTTAGGTTTCTAATCAGCCTACCGTAAATTGATTAGTGGCGACTCCAAGCATGAAAATGATCGCATGTTAAGAACTTAAACCCTAAGTTGCGAATTGGTAGGGCTTGGGAGGGCCCGAGTTAAGTTCAATCTTAATAATCCATTAGCCCGAGAAAATTGATAAAATTTTTTTAGGGTCGCGACAGCTTGGCGACTCCACTGGGGAGACTCGAGTAAAACTCTTAGTGGACTTAGGCCAATTTTTCATTTCAAAAATTATTTTTGCTTGGCAGCGAGGATCCCAGGTACGCCCCTAACGTTTTAAGGTGTTAAATGTTTTTGCAGTATGGGAGGTATAAGGGAGAAGTGTTTGTTAACCTTTGTTTTGCAGGGAGATGGTTGAATGTATGGTTTAATTTATGCACGAAGCGCTGTTTGATATAAACTGTTGTGCATGCCTTACATTTTCACTACACCGCACACACTACCCGCTGTCGGACCTGGGCGGCATAGGTTTAGGATGGTACTGAGACAGTGGACACCCCGACCAAAACCATTTGGTACGGGTCGCCCTCCTCGGTCCCGAATTTTCTTTCAAGGTGTCATTGAGTACCCACCACGGTTGTATTCCACTCAACCCGGGTCGGCTCTTTGACCAAGCCGGAGTCAGGGGAACCCTAGCCTAACCACCACCATGACCGGTTTAGCTCGGTAATCCTCTCGTCTCCATTTTGCAAGCCAGAGTCTAGGTAGAAATCGAACCTCACATTTCATGCGCATGTCTATGTGATTGCCATTTTCTTACCCGGTGAAGTAAGTTTTCTGCAACTCTACCTTGCAATTTATTTATGTTCCGTCCTTTTCTCTGGTCGGTCCATGATAGGTCTGGGTTGATCGTAATTCTTGAAAGTAAAAATCATTGAATTTTTTTCAAAGGGAAAGAAAAAGAAAAAATAAAACTTTGAAAAAAATTTACTTTCAATTCTCATTATCATTTTCCTAAGTCTGACATAAGTAATTATTTCCTAAGAAATTTGTCATCATTTTCACAAGTACATGGAGTAATGAAGAATTTCATGAAAAATGGGAATAAAAGAGACGATTAGACTGAGTCATGGACCGATCGTTTTGAGGACTCATACTTACCATGCTCTATTTTTGAAATCAGGTAACTACGGACCGATCACGTTCACCTATTCGTACGCGGTCAAGAGCTAGAATGGCCGATCAAACTGAGTTGCAAGAACGTGTTGACGGTATGACAGACCAGATCAACCAACTCGCCGTTGCCATGCAACAAATGACCGCCGAGATCAAGGCTCTTCGGTCGATCCCTGTTCCAGCACTCCCTGAAGTATCAGTCCCGAAGCATACAAGTGGAAAGAATGTCGATGGCGAGGAAGATGATGATATGCCTGAACTGGAAGATGACCCTGTCCAAATTATTGTCGACAAACCGAAGCCGGACGAACGGGTCCACAAGCTCGAGGAGAGAGTTAAGCAGTTAGAAGGTTCCCAGGATTCGCCCTCGATTGATCTGTCTATGTACTCCCAAATCAAAATCCCGAAGAAGTTCAAGATGCCGGACTTCGACAAATACAATGGCACCACGTGCCCGAAGGCTCACCTGCAGTTGTACCATGTACAGATGACCTCGTACGTTGACAACGAACTCCTGATGATTCATGCATTCCAAGCAAGCTTGACCGGCCCCGCTCTGCATTGGTACCTCATGAAGAAGATCAATAGCCTCAAAAGCTGGAAGGAGGCCAGTGAGGCGTTCCTCAAACAATACCGGTTCATAACGGACATCGCTCCCACCCGTGATGATCTCGAGCGGGCTCAAATGAAGAAGACCGAGTCTTTCAAAGACTATGCCATTAGGTGGAGAAATTTATCCGCTCAGGTTGTCCCGGAACCTATTGACAGTGAGCTGAGGAGGATGTTCGTCAAAACTCTCCCGTTCGAGTACCGTAATCGAATGGTCGCCATTCCAGCTGACAACTTCAACCAGCTCATCCCTATAGGCGAACAAATCGAGATAGGACTGAAGGATGGATGGTTTGTCGAGCCGTCCTCGTCAACCAAGAGATACAGTGCGAGAAAGGAGGAAGAACCGGCAGCTGAAGTGAACGTGACATATAACCAACCGAGCTGGCGGAACGCTAATCCAGCCCCGGCAATTCAAGTGGCGGAACCTCAGCAGCAAAACACGGGTCGTCAACCTTTTCAGAGGAGGAATAACAGGAGGCAATTCACCCCCCTCCCCGGATCATTGTCTCAAGTATTGGCGGTGCTCCGGAAGAGAGGCTTGCTTACTACCGAGCCAAAGCGGCCCAATCCTGAGAAGTTCTATAACTACGACCCGTCGAAGAAATGCGATTATCACATGGGCGAGTTGGGGCATTCAACCGACGACTGCTACGCCCTCAAGCACCAAATCCAGAATCTTCTCGACACGAAGGCGTTCTCATTCCAACCCGCTAAGCCGAATGTTCAGAGTAACCCGCTCCCTGATCACGCGGGCAATGTGAATGTCATATTCAACTTCAATGCTGGTCGAATCAAGAACGTCAGAGTACACACCATTGACGTCTATGGTGAGTTGGTAAAGGCCGGTTATTACCCGGCTGACGAGGTCATTTTCCTGGCTGTCATGAGAAAAAGAATCTCAAGGATGGTAGAAGCTGGGCTGATCGTTTATGCTGACCACACCGGCATCGTATCTACAATCTCTGAGGCCGTCATTAACTGGGACGAGGAGATCGCCAAATTAAATACCGGGAAGGACGAGCTTGATCCTTTGCCTGAAGACATGCCTCCGCTCGAAGACGCGACCGATGATGAAGAGATCGTAGAGAGCACGCTTAAAGCTGATGAAGTGAAGGAAGTGGTCGACACGTTGGGGCAGCCGAGCGGCAAGTTCGACTATTATGTGAAGTATTCGGCGCCCCCGAGCTTCTATGTCGACCCTCGTGACATAGTCCCTGACGGATGGGGAGGTATGGATGATCCAACGCCTCTAAAGACAGAAGACCCCGATGATGCCATGGAGGGGATAATTGCCTTGTTCGACGACGTCTTTATCGGAGCCATCGAGGAAGGACCGTTAGAAGGGATGGGCGCTGGCCCACAAGAGGGCAATCTTGTGACTCGTGAGGGTATGGGAACGGTCCAAATCGACGAATTATGCACCGTCGAGCCTGATCCTGATGATGCTGACGAACTCAATGATTCCTCTGATATTCAGCGTGATCTAGAGCTGTATGAAAAACCCAAAGTCCTGACGACAGACCAAACTATCACCGTCAATCTGAGTCATTCCAGAAACCAAAGAGGTAAAGATAGGGGCAACCCTTCCCGGGGGTGCCCTGATTCTCGCAGAAATGGATGGTTGTGAGTTCTCTACCCCTGTTAATTCTGATGCTGTGAAGATGTATTTTCCTTGATAAAATCTCACATTTTGCAGCAAAAGTTTTTCAGTATCTGGTTTTATACCTCTGAATTGCAAACATTTCGGTGATGAATAAATGATTTCAATCAATTTCAAGATGAAATGTGTCCATTGACTTTAATTTCTGCATGGTTATTTCGTCAATTTGCATCATCGATTTCAAAGGGGAAATCTGTTTAGACAATTCAATAACTCATGTGAAATGAATTGGATGTGTCGAATGAGGTACATCGGGATGATGAAAGGTAAACCTTATCCTACGCACTGTCCCATTTATTAATCCCCAGTGAGTTGAATAGAAAAAGTGGAAAAATCCCCAGCGAGTTGAGTGAAAAATTCCATATCTGCAAGATAAAGAGTTTTCTCGCAAAAGGTACGGCGACCGAAATGACAAGAGGCATTTCATTTCTCTACCTTAAAACAAAAAAGTTTTATCCATTGCTTCGCCCCTTTGAGCCTAAACACTTGGAGAAAGAAATTCATTCAAATTACCCCTGTCAAGAACCACCCCACATCGGGGCAAATTGGAGTAAATCAGCATTAAGGTGGAATGAAATGAATTGAAATCTTCTTGCTCTCACTTGCATCAATCTTCGAGTGTTGCTTTTTCAGATGAATTCACGTGAAGTTCAAGTGCCTTAGGATGACGAAGAGCATTTCTTTCTCTATCCTATATACACTTTACCCTTTGCAAAGCCCAATTGAGCCTGTAAATTCGTTTCATACAAACCCAGTTGGTGATCATCCCCCACACTGGGGCAAGGCAAGAAGCCATCATTGTTCAAGCAGCATATTCAGAGCATTGACCGAAAGCAAGAGGTTTCCGAGTTCAAACAGCGAGTCAATCAGTCAGATTAGCTGGTCAGTGTTTACATTGTAAGCAGTGTATGTCAAAAAAAAAGGGGAGAAAAGGGGCAAGAAAAGCAGTGTGCCTGGTAAAAGCAAGGCCAATGCCCAATAGAAAATGCCAAGATGCGGCATATCAAAATCCCCAGTGGACAAGTCTTAGAGAAATCAAGTAATGAACTCTCGAAGCCAATGGAGTATTTACTGAGAAGAAAATCTCTGGTGAAGAAGAAGGCCGGTGACAATGCCAAGATGATCACCAACTTATTCACCCCGATCATATATATTTTTTGAGCCTAAATGATCCATTCATTTCTCAACCCATGAGCCTAGCCTACGTTACATCCCTTGCAAAGTCTCTTCAGATTAGAGCACTTGAACTAACGTAGAATTTCAAATGTTTATAAGCTTAGCTCGAAGAAGTGCGAGCAAGCCCATTTCTATCTCATTTTGCAGGGTTCTTGACTTGTAAACCCGGAGACAGTCACGGATTATTTTCTTTCAATGGCCTCGACTCAAAGAGTCCCCTTTGCTAAGCCATTGACCAAGCCCATGTTACAGTCCCAGTAAAGACCTCTCAGATTGGTAAGGTCGTACCGCTTGCGAGAATACTCAGACCCTTGTCGACATGATGATAGTGAGATGGAGAGATCCTCGTAAATCAGCCTTTTCGGTGAGAATGAGAGAAAAACCCTTTCAGACTGAAGGTCCCTCATTCGACATTTTCAAGACACCCGTTGATGAGTTCGGATTGTCTTGTCATAATTTTTCCCCAACGGAGTTTCTAATGCCGATTTGACAAAATCATCGTGCATGAAAAAGTTGAATTCATAGTGCATGTGTTTATGTGTTTCTTGATAGTGCGAATGCATATTACGTGTTGCTTAAGACTGTGTCCAGCAAGAGACACACCCTCGAGAGTCAGAGATATCACCAGGTAAGTATGTCTCTACATCCCTAACCTGTACGAGCAATCGTCAGGTCCCAAACTCGATCATTTTCATTGCGATCTCTAGATGCCTTTGATGATGTGCAGGTGTCTATTGATCAAGCCTTTTCAGGTACCTCTGATGAGATCCAGGTACTTTGTCAAGGAACCCTCGAACATTCGGGCTAGTCCCACTGTTCACCAAAATCAGATTGTTACAATCTCCAGGAGATTCCCCCGCTACCCACCTATGAGCAGATATAGGTGAAGCGGCCAAATCTTTGCATATGAACAGTATATGTAAAGGTCGGAATGCTTCTTTAATCTCGAGATATTCCCCCGTTGCATGTCTATGAGCAGATATAGGCATGGCGGCCAAATCTTTGCATATAAACGGTATATGTAAAGATCGGAATACTCTCCTTATCTCGAGATATTCCCCCGTTGCATGTCTATGAGCAGATATAGGCATGGCGGCCAAATCTTTGCATATAAACGGTATATGTAAAGATCGGAATACTCTCCTTATCCCGGATATTCCCCCGTTACATGTCTATGAGCAGATATAGGCATGGCGGCCAAATCTTTGCATATAAACGGTATATGTAAAGATCGGAATACTCTCCTTATCCCAAATATTCCCCCGTTACATGTCTATGAGCAGATATAGGCATGGCGGCCAAATCTTTGCATATAAACGGTATATGTAAAGATCGGAATATTCTTTCAACCCCCAGGTGTTCCCCCGCAGTTCACTTATGAGCAGATATAAGTGAAGCGGCCAAATCTTTGCATATGAGCAGATATATGTAAAGGTCGGAATATCCTCTTAGTTCCCCCGTGACGTGTCTATGAGTTAAGGTCATAGGCGCAGCGGCTAAACCTTTACAAATACCCATGGAGATATATGGGTAATTTGTAAAGGTCGGAACGTTTTTACATTTTTTTATCTCACGAATCCAGGTGATGGTTGGATACGTTGAGCTTTCTTCAGGTGTTTTGACTTAATTGCAGATCATCAAAATTCATCAACAGTGTATCAGGCAAAACCTATGGGACAGAGCCCAGACATTTGCCAAACAACACTCAAAAGTCAGAGTCATGCCTCAGATTACATTATCTCACTTCTGTCAGGTAAGTAATTCCAGGTATGTTTTCCTGTTATGTCAGCATGCATCATTTCTTATTGCATTTGAAAAAGGGACTCACAATCCCAACAAAAATATCATTCATTGCATTTGCATGGTTGAAATTTAGGTATCATTTAATCTTTGAATGCAACCTCTGCGAGCTTACCTTCAAAGAGGGGCAGCTGTTGACACCTAAATTTTACCGACATTCATTTAGTCGTAATTTGCATAGAAAAATTAGGGATTAATTCTTAACCCCTAAACAAAAATATTTAAATTGCATAATATATAGTTTAGGTTCATTTTAGTTTAATTGCATTTGCATCAAATTGGCGATGGCAATCGAACTTAGATTTTATCGAACGAGACTCGGCTCGCTCGGGATGCTAGGGCCGGGAATTTCACGTCACGTGGGCTTGGTTGTTTTAATTTGGGCTTAGCCCAAGTTAATGCAGCCCATTTAAATTGAATTAAGCCCTAAGCCCAAGTCTAAGCCCATTAGGTAAATTAAGCCCATTTAATTTGACCTAGATTAGTCTATATATACATACTTTAGGTCAAATTATGGGAGGAGGGGAACACGTCAGAATTTCATATTAGAAAAATTCAGAGAGAGAGACACGTGAGAAAATTTGAGAGTGAGAGGGAGAGAGAAAGGCCGGCGAGTCCTCCACCGCGTGCTGCTCGCGCACCGCCGTCCACCGCCGTCCCTCGCCCGCCGTCGCGCCACCACAGGCCACGCCGCACCACCGCCTGCACTTCCGCTGTTTGCTGCCGTTCACTGCTCACCGTTGCTGCTTGTTGCTGGTCGTTGTTCATTGTTTATTTCTGTTGCACTATTGTTCATCGCTGACGCCCTCTGCTTGCTGCCGCATCGCTGCTGCATTGCTGTTCCTTCTGCTCGCTACTGTTTGTTGCTGCTGTCCATTGTCCACTGTGCTGCCTTTTGCTTCCAGCGAAATAATCTGTCCACGCAAGCACAAAGAGTCAAGGAAGAAAAAGGGCCAAAGAAGAAAAGAAAAGGCGGTACATTGAATACGTGGGTCAACGTGGAGAGCAAAATTTTCCACATTGACTTCACACAATTAAAAAAGGGTTTTTGTTTTTCACAAGCCAAGGGAGAAGGACGCCCACAGAGAGCTTAAAAATATAAAAAGTGAGGAGGAAAAGTCAGAGAGGAGTGATTGGATTTTCACAAGAAGAAGTCCAGAAGAAGAGATACGGGGGCTTCACAATTCACGACCGCAAAAGAGAATAAGAAATCGTGAAGGGGGCTCTCTGACAACACTCAAAGCAAAGGCCATACAAGAGAAGGTTGTTCCAGTGAGTTCGCCAATTAGCCCACTGATTCAACGAGCATCACCGAAAGCCCAGCAGCCTCGCCGGTCAGCCGTGCCGAATACCCCGCGACGTCCTCGCACAAGCCACTGAACCGGACGCCGGAGCCAAGCCACCGAGTGCCTCGTCGTCGTCACCGACACGTCGGTTGTTCGATTCCGATCCGCAAGCCCGATCCCGAGACGTTTCAAATTTGGAAGTTATCGGTAAATTAGGTAATTGGACATTATCTTTTAATTTTCAGAATATTTAATTTCCTGATTTGAATATTTTGGAATATTTCGTGAATATCATGTCGATTGTTAGATATCTTAGGATAATGTTCTAGATATCCGCAATATTTTGAAATATTCAAAATTAGGAAGCTTTCCTAATTTAGCAACGTATTGGGACGACTATCCGACTTTAACCCTAAAGTCCGATACGCGGCAATACGGAAAAATCATTATACTATTCATAACTATTTGAATACGATAATGATTTTAATTTGCTTTTCCAATTTGAATGATCAATTATCCGTTAATATCTATAACCCTTTAGATATGACCGATAATTTGATTTTTGTGCCTAATCCGAGTTTGAAACGAATATGGCGGATTGCGTGGTTGATTTGAATTGGTCGTTATCATTGCTTGTTTAACCGTTTCCCTTTTCAAATAAAACAGAAAATTTTCAAAAAAATATCATTTAGATTTAGCTTAGAATTTTGCATGTCTAGGAGTTTTGAATATATCCCGAAGGATAAGATAAGTATTTAATTTAAATTAGGACCTAAGGTGGCATGTTTCCCAGTTTAAATTAAATATGAGTTTAATCCTAACGGATTATTCACGTTATTTTTTAATTTCGAATTTTCAAAAAAAAAACCCCAAAAAGAGAATGAATCACTTTAGGGTAGATTAGGATAGATTGCATTCTTAATTTCAGCAATTTATTATTCCGAATTTTTAAACAAAAATCCCAAAAAGAAATCATTCTAGGATATGTTAAATCATCATAGGTTGCATGTTAATTTAGGCATATTTTTATCCCGAATTTCATCGAAAAATACCAAAAATAATTCATTCGTCCGTCATTAGAATTAGGTCACGTCGTCGCATGACATATAGTTTGTATGCTAGGTTGCATTAATTCGCATGTCAATTTTTGCACGTCATTGCATATAGACTAGGTTTCATTTTAAAAAAATGAAAATCCAAAAATTGAGTGAATTGCTTGTTAATTAGAAATCATATTAGGGTTGATTGATGTGATTTTCTAGCTAACAATGCAGATGCTTGCGTTGGTTCGAGGTAAGTAATTCCTCCAATTTGCAATTTATTTAATGCTTTCATGGGTGTTAAATTGGTGGTTTGCGCACTCGCATGAACACCTCACATGTTAGTAATTAAGTTGAAATGGATCCAAACTGCCTATCAAAAATATTTTTGAAAAGAAAAGGTACCGAAAGGGCGTTAGACTAGGTCTAGCGTAATCAAGTCCCCGGGCTTAGAATCTCTGGTTCGTAGGAATAAAACATATCTCCCTATGTTTTATTTAGGTTTCTAATCAGCCTACCGTAAATTGATTAGTGGCGACTCCAAGCATGAAAATGATCGCATGTTAAGAACTTAAACCCTAAGTTGCGAATTGGTAGGGCTTGGGAGGGCCCGAGTTAAGTTCAATCTTAATAATCCATTAGCCCGAGAAAATTGATAAAATTTTTTTAGGGTCGCGACAGCTTGGCGACTCCACTGGGGAGACTCGAGTAAAACTCTTAGTGGACTTAGGCCAATTTTTCATTTCAAAAATTATTTTTGCTTGGCAGCGAGGATCCCAGGTACGCCCCTAACGTTTTAAGGTGTTAAATGTTTTTGCAGTATGGGAGGTATAAGGGAGAAGTGTTTGTTAACCTTTGTTTTGCAGGGAGATGGTTGAATGTATGGTTTAATTTATGCACGAAGCGCTGTTTGATATAAACTGTTGTGCATGCCTTACATTTTCACTACACCGCACACACTACCCGCTGTCGGACCTGGGCGGCATAGGTTTAGGATGGTACTGAGACAGTGGACACCCCGACCAAAACCATTTGGTACGGGTCGCCCTCCTCGGTCCCGAATTTTCTTTCAAGGTGTCATTGAGTACCCACCACGGTTGTATTCCACTCAACCCGGGTCGGCTCTTTGACCAAGCCGGAGTCAGGGGAACCCTAGCCTAACCACCACCATGACCGGTTTAGCTCGGTAATCCTCTCGTCTCCATTTTGCAAGCCAGAGTCTAGGTAGAAATCGAACCTCACATTTCATGCGCATGTCTATGTGATTGCCATTTTCTTACCCGGTGAAGTAAGTTTTCTGCAACTCTACCTTGCAATTTATTTATGTTCCGTCCTTTTCTCTGGTCGGTCCATGATAGGTCTGGGTTGATCGTAATTCTTGAAAGTAAAAATCATTGAATTTTTTTCAAAGGGAAAGAAAAAGAAAAAATAAAACTTTGAAAAAAATTTACTTTCAATTCTCATTATCATTTTCCTAAGTCTGACATAAGTAATTATTTCCTAAGAAATTTGTCATCATTTTCACAAGTACATGGAGTAATGAAGAATTTCATGAAAAATGGGAATAAAAGAGACGATTAGACTGAGTCATGGACCGATCGTTTTGAGGACTCATACTTACCATGCTCTATTTTTGAAATCAGGTAACTACGGACCGATCACGTTCACCTATTCGTACGCGGTCAAGAGTTAGAATGGCCGATCAAACTGAGTTGCAAGAACGTGTTGACGGTATGACAGACCAGATCAACCAACTCGCCGTTTCCATGCAACAAATGACCGCCGAGATCAAGGCTCTTCGGTCGATCCCTGTTCCAGCACTCCCTGAAGTATCAGTCCCGAAGCATACAAGTGGAAAGAATGTCGATGGCGAGGAAGATGATGATATGCCTGAACTGGAAGATGACCCTGTCCAAATTATTGTCGACAAACCGAAGCCGGACGAACGGGTCCACAAGCTCGAGGAGAGAGTTAAGCAGTTAGAAGGTTCCCAGGATTCGCCCTCGATTGATCTGTCTATGTACTCCCAAATCAAAATCCCGAAGAAGTTCAAGATGCCGGACTTCGACAAATACAATGGCACCACGTGCCCGAAGGCTCACCTGCAGTTGTACCATGTACAGATGACCTCGTACGTTGACAACGAACTCCTGATGATTCATGCATTCCAAGCAAGCTTGACCGGCCCCGCTCTGCATTGGTACCTCATGAAGAAGATCAATAGCCTCAAAAGCTGGAAGGAGGCCAGTGAGGCGTTCCTCAAACAATACCGGTTCATAACGGACATCGCTCCCACCCGTGATGATCTCGAGCGGGCTCAAATGAAGAAGACCGAGTCTTTCAAAGACTATGCCATTAGGTGGAGAAATTTATCCGCTCAGGTTGTCCCGGAACCTATTGACAGTGAGCTGAGGAGGATGTTCGTCAAAACTCTCCCGTTCGAGTACCGTAATCGAATGGTCGCCATTCCAGCTGACAACTTCAACCAGCTCATCCCTATAGGCGAACAAATCGAGATAGGACTGAAGGATGGATGGTTTGTCGAGCCGTCCTCGTCAACCAAGAGATACAGTGCGAGAAAGGAGGAAGAACCGGCAGCTGAAGTGAACGTGACATATAACCAACCGAGCTGGCGGAACGCTAATCCAGCCCCGGCAATTCAAGTGGCGGAACCTCAGCAGCAAAACACGGGTCGTCAACCTTTTCAAAGGAGGAATAACAGGAGGCAATTCACCCCCCTCCCCGGATCATTGTCTCAAGTATTGGCGGTGCTCCGGAAGAGGAGCTTGCTTACTACCGAGCCAAAGCGGCCCAATCCTGAGAAGTTCTATAACTACGACCCGTCGAAGAAATGCGATTATCACATGGGCGAGTTGGGGCATTCAACCGACGACTGCTACGCCCTCAAGCACCAAATCCAGAATCTTCTCGACACGAAGGCGTTCTCATTCCAACCCGCTAAGCCGAATGTTCAGAGTAACCCGCTCCCTGATCACGCGGGCAATGTGAATGTCATATTCAACTTCAATGCTGGTCGAATCAAGAACGTCAGAGTACACACCATTGACGTCTATGGTGAGTTGGTAAAGGCCGGTTATTACCCGGCTGACGAGGTCATTTTCCTGGCTGTCATGAGAAAAAGAATCTCAAGGATGGTAGAAGCTGGGCTGATCGTTTATGCTGACCACACCGGCATCGTATCTACAATCTCTGAGGCCGTCATTAACTGGGACGAGGAGATCGCCAAATTAAATACCGGGAAGGACGAGCTTGATCCTTTGCCTGAAGACATGCCTCCGCTCGAAGACGCGACCGATGATGAAGAGATCGTAGAGAGCACGCTTAAAGCTGATGAAGTGAAGGAAGTGGTCGACACGTTGGGGCAGCCGAGCGGCAAGTTCGACTATTATGTGAAGTATTCGGCGCCCCCGAGCTTCTATGTCGACCCTCGTGACATAGTCCCTGACGGATGGAGAGGTATGGATGATCCAACGCCTCTAAAGACAGAAGACCCCGATGATGCCATGGAGGGGATAATTGCCTTGTTCGACGACGTCTTTATCGGAGCCATCGAGGAAGGACCGTTAGAAGGGATGGGCGCTGGCCCACAAGAGGGCAATCTTGTGACTCGTGAGGGTATGGGAACGGTCCAAATCGACGAATTATGCACCGTCGAGCCTGATCCTGATGATGCTGACGAACTCAATGATTCCTCTGATATTCAGCGTGATCTAGAGCTGTATGAAAAACCCAAAGTCCTGACGGCAGACCAAACTATCACCGTCAATCTGAGTCATTCCAGAAACCAAAGAGGTAAAGATAGGGGCAACCCTTCCCGGGGGTGCCCTGATTCTCGCAGAAATGGATGGTTGTGAGTTCTCTACCCCTGTTAATTCTGATGCTGTGAAGATGTATTTTCCTTGATAAAATCTCACATTTTGCAGCAAAAGTTTTTCAGTATCTGGTTTTATACCTCTGAATTGCAAACATTTCGGTGATGAATAAATGATTTCAATCAATTTCAAGATGAAATGTGTCCATTGACTTTAATTTCTGCATGGTTATTTCGTCAATTTGCATCATCGATTTCAAAGGGGAAATCTGTTTAGACAATTCAATAACTCATGTGAAATGAATTGGATGTGTCGAATGAGGTACATCGGGATGATGAAAGGTAAACCTTATCCTACGCACTGTCCCATTTATTAATCCCCAGTGAGTTGAATAGAAAAAGTGGAAAAATCCCCAGCGAGTTGAGTGAAAAATTCCATATCTGCAAGATAAAGAGTTTTCTCGCAAAAGGTACGGCGACCGAAATGACAAGAGGCATTTCATTTCTCTACCTTAAAACAAAAAAGTGAGCTGAGCGGCGATGGGACAAGTGAGCTGATCGTGCGAAGGGGAGGGGGAGGACTATCGGGTCGGGGGAAGACGGCTGGACGGACAGAAGAAAACTATTGACTTAGCTGTTTTGGCTATATATGACTTTGACGTCATTATCGGAATAGATTGGCTCAACAAGCAACAATCTACGATGGGCTGTTATAGTAAGGTAATCCATTTCAACCCATTTGGCAGTCCTAGCTACGAGTTCGTAAGAAACGGGGGAGGACCATCGATACCTTTGATTTCATCACTTGAAGTAGTCCAATTACTAGAAGAAGGTTGCTAGAGTTATTTAGCAATTGTAGCGAACATGACTATGAAAGAACCAAAGTTAGAAGACATTGCCATGGTGCGAGATTTTATCGACGTCTTTCCAAAGGAATTACCATGATTACCCGCAAAAAGGGAGATAGAATTCATCATCGAGTTAGCTCTTGGAACAAAGCCTATTTCCAAGGCCCCCTACCAAATGACACTGTCGGAATTGAAGGTGTAGATGCAAGAGTTGCTTGATAAAGGGTTTATTCACCCTAGTGCATCCCCATGGGGAGCGCTAGTCTTGTTCGTGAAGAAGAAAGATCGATCCTTGTGTCTATGCATCGACTGCCGACAACTCAACTAAGTGACGATCAAGAACAAGTATCAATTACCAAGGATCGATGACTTGTTTGATCAACTTCAAGGAGCGTCGGTATTTTCCAAAATAAACTTGAGGACGGGATACCATCAATTGAGAATCAAGAAGGGGGATATTTCGAAGACATCGTTTCAAACACGTTACAGCTACTACGAGTTTATGGTGATGCCGTTTGGTTTAACCAATGCCCTAGTTACTTTCATGGATTTAATGAATCGGGTGTTCAAGGCATATTTAGATCAGTTCGTCATAGTGTTCATCAACGACATACTGGTGCACTCGAAGAGCCCAGCAGAGCACGAACAACATTTAAAGATGGTTCTGCTGACCCTCCGAGAGCGCGGACTTTATGTCAAGTTTAGTAAGTGCAAATTCTAGCTCAATCGTGTAGCTTTTCTTGATCACGTAATATCTGGCGAGGGAATTTCTGTGAATCCAATGAAGATAGAGGCAGTCATGAACTGGCCAAGGCCAATGATAGTGATAGAAGTTCAATGTTTCTTAGACCTGGCTGGTTATTACTGATGATTTGTGGAAAGATTCTCTAATATAGCTACACCCCTGATATGACTACCGGAGAAGGAGGTAAAGTTTGAATGGATGTATAAGTGCGAGAAGAGTTTACAAGAGCTCAAGCAAAAATTGACTATTGCCCCAGTATTGAAGATACCGTCTGGTCCCAGAGGTTATGAGAGTTACAGTGATGCTTCTCATAAGGGACTAGGTTGCATCCTAATGCAACATGGAAGAGTAGTAGCCTATATGTCTAGACAATTGAAACCTCACGAGCTGAACTATCCGACTCACGACTTAGAATTGGTAGTGTTCATCTTTGCTTTGAAGATTTAGAGGCATTACTTATGCGGAGAAAGGCTCATGATCTACACAGACTACTAAAGTCTGAAGTATCTATTTTCTCAAAAGGAACTAAACATGAGGCAATGACGTTGGATGGAACTTTTCAAGGATTACGACTGCGACATTTTTTATCATCCGGGAAAAGCCAACAAAGTAGCAGATGCGCTTAGTCGAAAGTCAACAATTGTGCAATTGATGGTTCAAGAATGGATTCTTCACGAAGGCATACGAGATTCAGATTACAAATTGGAAGTAAATCATCTTTTTAGTTTTCTAGCTACCCTCAAAATTGAAATGGAAGTACAGATTAAGATTAAGGCAGTGCAACCGACGAATCCATTAATCCACAAGATTTTGCAAGAAAGTGCGGAAAAGAGGAAACCATATTTCCAAGTGGTAGAGGACGGAATATTAAAATTCCGAGGGTTATTATGCGTGCCCAACAATGCAGAACTCAAGGAAGAGATTCTGTTGGAAACTCACAGAAGTAACTACAGCATACACCCAAGTAGCAAGAAAATGTATCAAAACCTTCGGCAATATTATTGGTGGAATGACATGAAGATAGATGTCGCCAAGCACATAGCTAGGTGTTTAACGTGCTAGCAAGTGAAAGCGCAACACTGCAAACCATGTGGACTTTTGCGGTCGCTAGAGATTCCAGAATGGAAGTGGGAGCACATCACGATATACTTTGTGATGGGATTATCGATGAACCAACAAGGTAGTCAACAGATTGACCAAATTGGCATATTTTATCACTGTGCAAAACAATTTCGCAATAGATAGATATGCTGAGCTATATGTGCGGCAAATAATTCATCTCTATGGAGTGCCAGTGATGATCACTTCAGATCGAGATCCCAAGTTTACGGCAATGCTTTGGAAAGATCTTCAAACTACTATGGGAACGAAACTTCAGTATAGCATAGCCTATTATTTGTAGACAGATGGTCAATTTGAGAGAACCATTCAGACACTCGAGGATATGTTGTAAACTTGCGTTTTGGATTTTAAAGGAGGACGGGAAGAGCAGCTACATCTTGTTGAGTTTACCTACAATAACAATTATCAACAGAGTATCGAAATGGCACCATTTGAGGCATTGTATGGTCGTGCCTCTAGAACTCTGGTATGTTGGGATGAGGTTGGAGAAAGAAGGATCACTGGCCAGAGTTAGTCCAGTAGTTAGTCAACGCAGTTAAGATTATCAAAGAGAGACTTAGAACTACTCAAAACCGTAAGAAAAGTTATGCGGATAAATGACATAGACTCTTAGAATTTCAAGTAGGTGATCACGTCTTCCTTAAGATGTCACCTATGAGAGGAACGTCACGCTTTGGCAAAAAAGGAAAGCTGAGACACAGATATGTTGGACCTTTCGAGATTTTAAAACGAATAGAGATTTTGGCCTATCGACTAGCATTGCCGCCTAGACTTGCTCAGGTTCACGATGTGTTTCACGTGTCCATGCTAAGAAAGTATGAGCCCGATTTGGCACACGTGCTTAGTTTTGAAGAGATCGACGTGGATGACAAAGTGTCGTACGTGAAAAAGCCAGTGCGGATCGCGAATAGGAATAAGCAAGTGCTACGTAATATGGTCATTCTCTTAGTCAAAGTCATTTGACAACATCATGAAACGGAGGGAGCGACATGGGAAAGTGAATAGATAATGAAACATCAACACCCCCATCTATTTGAAGAATTAGGTAATTCTGCAAATTTTGAGGAGAAATTTCTTTAAGGAGGGAAAAGTTGTGACATTCTCAATCTGAACCTATCTGAGATGTCGGAAATGTTCTAAAGTATTGAAGCACTGATAGCAAGGATAGACCATGAGTTGAACAAGCTTAAACGTGGATCGATTTCGGATCAACCATGAGTCGCCCTTAATCCCTAAAAGTCTCCTATTTGTATAGGCAATGTCAGAGGCTCTTCCAAGTGAATTTGACCATAGAACTTGATCTAGTTATGAGTATCAATTTATGGATAATTAAGAGACAATCTTTTTGGACAACGCTTAATTAAGTATCATTGGACCATTAATCTTCGAACAAGTGGACACAAGCCAAGAATTAGAAGCCCAACGAAGGCTACACCCAAGACAAGTCCAATGGACTTGTTCGGCCTTGTTAGGCGCCCATCAAGAGAGAAAAGCCCATCTTGCCCGCATTTGACCCTTTGGTCATTTTCGAAAGATTGCAAATTTATATGCCATATGCATGAATAGTGTTTCATGAATAGTAAAATATAGTTTAACATTTAATGCACCTTCTAGAAGCTTTGATTGGGAAGGGACCGAAGTTGGTCTTGCTTTGAGGAGTGGGCACAACTTAAGAAGAGGAGAGGAGGAGAACAACCTAATTAACTTCTTGTTTGGTTTTCTTGGTTAGTTCTCAACTAAATACATGTGTCTATATTGGTAGCCATGCAAGTCTAGTGTGAGACTTGATGGAGAAGAATTCAAGATAGCCTCTTGGCCTTGTATTTGCTTGGATGTAAATAAATTAAGATGACCTAGGCTAGGGTAGATAGTAGCGTTCATGAATACAGTTGTATTATTGGCGTTCTTGTAAGAGCACCTAGGAAGGGAACCCTTCTCATTTCACTCACTCTCACTCTCAGTTTCTCTCTCTCCCTCATTCAACCCCCCTTTCACCGAACCCTCTCTCTTTTTTCTCCCTCTCTTCCTCTGTATTCAACCACCATTATCGTCTCATTGCCACTGTTCGCTGTCCACCGCCGTTATGCTGCCTCACCACTGCACCACCGTGCCGCCTCACCACCGCGCCATCGTGACGCCATCCGTGCTGTCCTCATGCCGACCGCACCTCTTCGCCATCACCGTTTGTTCGTTCGTCGCCGTCCTTAGTTCGACCGGTTTAGTAAGTAGTTCTTCTAATCCTTGGATAGGGTGTTATTCTACGCGTTTTGGATCTAGGTTGAGTCTTATTTGAGCTTGTTCTACCATGATATTGCTTGTGTCATAGGTAGATTATCTATACCTTGGATAGGACTTGATTCTATGTAGTTGGATTAAGTTTCGAGTTTAGGTTCCATGATTGTTAGGGCTGATTATTGCTTGTTCTAGGAAGAGGAAGCCCGTATAACAATTTTGTATGGTTTGCTCATGTTATGCTTAGGTATGAGGTTCGAGAATTAGTATGTCGATCGCGTGCCTAGTTGATTAAGAGGAAGGATTAATCTTGCCACGTGATTGTCGGATTATGAGAAACCGGCGTTTTAAGTCATCTTGCGTGTGTCCATCTTTATAAGGAAGGTTTGTAAGTAAAGTATGTGCAATTTCGCGTGTCGAAGGATTCACGTATGATTATTTTTGTGCATTTTTATGTGTGTGGGATTTCAGATGTTCTAACCGTGTGAGCACTAAACACTTTTGCATTGGCTAAAGTGAAAGATAATAATTGGCTTCAGTGCTTGATGTGCTTACGTGATCACTATACTGCGAGGGATGATGCCCAATGGAATTTCGGAAGCCGTTTGTAGATGGATTTCGGAACAATGCTCTTAAATGAATACCGTCTTTGAGTGAGGTTGAGATGTTGCCATGCTTGATGTGATAAGATGCGGTTATGCCGATAGACCACCAACGCGAGTGTTAGTCGTAGCTGTAAGCGGTCATAATAATCGGAACACGTGGATGCATTATGCATGAATATATATAATAGGGTTAATACCACGAAAAACCCTAAACTGGTACATTTGTGACAATTTTACCCCAAACTATTTTTTTGACCATAAAAAACCCCAAACTGGTACACTTTTGACAAATCTATCCTAAACTATTTTTTTGACCACCAAAAACCCCAAACTAGTATGCATGTGATAATTTTACTAGGAACTAATTTTTTAATATTATTTTTTATTTTTCAAAATTTTTATTAAATTTTTTTATTTTTTCTTTCTCTTCAACTTTTGGTCGGTCGCCGGATCGGCAACTAGCCAGAGGCGGAAGCCGGTGAGGTCTGCCTCGTCGACCACTGGCGAGGCTCGACCTCGCCGTCGATGGGCGAGGTCGGCCTCGCCTTGCAATGGAGAGGTCGAGCCTCACCGGATCTAGTGAGGGCTCGGCTCCGTTGGCCACTGGCGAGGCACGACCTCGCTGGCATTGGGCAAGGTCGGCCTCGCCCAACGCCGATAGGGTCAGGCCCTCGCCAGATCCGGTGAGGCTTGACCTCGCTATTGCAAGGCGAGGCTGACCTCGTCGGCATTGGGTAAGGTTAGCCTCGTCGGTGTTGGGCTGGCGAGGGCTCGGCCCCACCATTAGAGGGCGAGGCTAACCTCACCCAATGCTGACTTCGCCTTGCAACGGTGGGGCCGAGCCCTCGCTAGATCTGGCGAGGCTCGACCTCGCCGTTGTCGGGCGAGGCTGACCTCGCCCAACGCCGGCGAGGCTAACCTCGCCTTGCAACGGCGAGGTCGGTCCTCACCAAATCTGGCGAGGCTCGACCTCGCTGGCGTTGGGCGAAGCCGACCTCACCGTTACAGGGCAAGGCCGACCTCGCCCAACGCCGATGAGGTCGTGCTTTGCCAGCAGCTAGCAAGGCCGGGCCCTCGCTAGATCCGGCGAGGCTCGACCTCGCCGTTGCAAGGCGAGGCCGACCTCGCCCAACGCCGGCGAGGTCGAGCCTCGCCAGTGGCTGGCGGGACCGACCTCGCCGGCTTCCACCTCTAGCCAATTGCCGGTTCGACGACCGGCCAGAGGTTGAAGAGAAAGGAAAAAAAAAGTAAAGAAAAAATAAAATAATAATATTAAAAAATTAGTTTGGGGTAAAATTATCACATGTATACCAGTTTGGGGTTTTTGGTGGTCAAAAAAATAGTTCAGAGTAGATTTGTCATAAGTGTACCAGTTTGGGGTTTTTTATGATAAAAAAAATAGTTTGGGCTAAAATTATCGCAAGTGTACCAGTTTAGGTTTTTTCGTGGTATTAATCCTATATAATATGAAGTGTTCTTGATTACGTGTATTTATTGCATGCCAATTAGAAGCGATGCTTCGCGTGTGATTATTCATGTGAATTTTACGTGCCAACTGGAGGAAAGAATTCACATGTGATTATTCGATTGTGTTTTTGGCATGTTGAGAGGATGAGGTTACCTTTTATGTTTATAGATAAGGCAAAGCAAAAGCTTCGCTATTGATCTGCTATCGACTTGTTAAGTCCTATGTTTGGTATGTTTCCGAGGCGAGGTATCCTCCTATGCGAGGTTTAGAGATCGTACTTACTGAGTTTACTCATGTGTTATTGTTTAACCCTTTTCAGGCCCCTAGAAATGGATACTTGGATCGTGCATTTTGGTGTCCCCATGGACCAAGACGTAGGGGCCGTAGAGTTCGTAGCACTGGAGACTGACACTGTGTACAAGGAGTACACGATGACCATTTGGGTCGATGAGGGGACTTAGCAACTTGGTTCCTCACCGCTTCAAGGCATGTTACGTATGGTTTGGAGGGGACCTATCCGGACCTCTCCGAGGCTTTGACGGACCACTGGGTGTGCTAGGTGCGATCCCGTGAGGCCCTATGGTGACAAACGTCCCCAATGATTTCGTCAGTGACCCAGAGTCAAATCTGGATTACAATCCCAAACCCGAGCCATAGTATTCCCAAGTGTGGAGGAAGCCCTTTTTTTTTTTGGAGATAGCCCTTGTAGGTAGAGGAGCTAAGTTAATCCCAATCCTCTCTCTTTTTTTTGATGTAATTGGAAAGAGCCCTAGTAACCGGCGTGTAATTAGTCAAACCTCCGATGTGGGTTGATGATACATATATATGAAGTGTGCTTTTGTGTACGTGTTTTCCATGCTATCACCTTTGTGTTGTTGGTTAGGAGATATAGGATTCGCTTCTGCATGTGTTAATCAAAAGATAAAAAGAATGGGTCGGTGACGCCTCTTGGGATGTCAAAATTCAATGACCAATGAAGGGAAGTCGTGCACCTGACCCTTGGGGAATAGGAGCGGGATGTGACAATTTTAGCATTCCACATTTGACACGCTAAGAGTTATTTAAGGACTTGATCGAAAAAGGGGTAGAGTTAGAAGAGTTGAGTCCGGAAAAAGAAATAAAGGATCCAATTACACAAGCAACATGAGTGTGAATACTCTTGACGAATCCCTACTTTTTTTTTAATGGCAAGAGACAGACCTACTTTTTATTTCGATTAGTATGCAAGAGTTGTATTGATCAATAAACACAACCTGTCTTTTAAATGGTGATGAAAAACTATGAAGAGAAGAAAGAACGAAAATGCTCTTTTTGAAGTTTAATAATAGAACCTTAGTGGAATTCTTCATGGATGTGAGTGTCTGAATAGCACTTTATCCCAAAATCGATAATAAGCAAACCTCCATGATTTGGTTTTGCTCTTTAGAACGATAGAGATATTGCACTACAAGAAGCGATGGATTTTATATTTGGTCCATACTCGTCTCAACCACTAGAGCCAATATTGAATCGGAGATGGATTCGATATTCATGTGAATGGGCCTATTTTTTGGATTGGAGATAGTTGACGGACAAATGATTGCTGAAAATATTGCATGATATGCTAAAAGAAAGTACCTTTGGATCGCTTGCTAAAGCTTGATAAATAATTGAAAACGAAAATGATCTACCGATTGATGGTAGTTCTTTTGTTATTGTGTGCTGGTGTCCACTTAGGCTATGTTTGATAATTTGGATTTGAGTCTGGATAGGATAATAAAATATCATATCCAGTGTTTGGCGACTTCTTCTAGACCGGATATATCCGGGTAGAATGTCAAATAAAAAATCCGGGTTAGGGGTTGGGATAGACCCGGATTGGATAAAAAAGTAAAAAAAAAACCATAACAATTGCCTTCCTTCCAATGATAGAGTGATGGAGTTTGGCTTCGCCGGTCACCACACAAAGACCGCCGCCACAATAACCTATCACTCTTGAGCACCGTGTAATCATCATTATCTTTGACCAATGCTAATCGTCATCGCCATCTAGCCAATTGTCCTCCAACGACTGTCGAACCGAGTTGGCTATCATTGATGAATGACCTGAAATTGATGCATCGGCTCGAAAAATTGTCTTTGAAAAAGAAGAAGAAGAAAAAAACCAAAACACACAAAGTTTTGGGCATTCATATGTTGGTCCCGAATAGTGGTCACACGATTTTTCCGTGATGTTTCAACGTCTGATCCCATCCTCTACTCAAATCTAAGACTTTGTGCTGACAATCGGAAGATTTCAAAGGAGGAGGAGGTCCAGCGAAAATGCTCAAAATGATGCTAGTCTCAGCCGTGCGAGATTACGTCAAGGGATGTTGCCCTAGATTTGGAAAGTATCACCTCTATGAGCAAGTGAGATTATTAACGATTTTGAATCCTATCTTGGATTGCACCAAATATAGAAAATGATTTTTTATCATCCAAAGGATATTTGAAGGATTTCTAATCCTACTTTATCATATCTTATCCCAATCCAAATATGGGCGACCAAACGTAGCATTAAGTGTTCCAACTATTTTAATAATCTTGACTAGGGCGCAAATGATTCTTATTAACAAACTCAATTTAATAATATCGTAATTGTATTGCAGGGATGCATTAGGAATGTCTTTGCTGGGATGACTTCCATGGTAGGTGCAAGGTAATTTACCATGTCCCAGTTTTTGGGATAATTATTCTAAAAGTCCGAAACTTATTTTACGGCGGCCAATTCAATGCTGAAATTTTCATTTGTGCCAAGCCATTGCCCACGGCTAGCAAGGGCTAGCGAGGGTTGCCGGCCCTCGCTCGAGGCTACCGGCCCTGTGGAAAAAAAAGAAAGAAAGAAAATAAGGAAAAGAAATTAAAAAATAATAAGAATTTCAAAAAAATTTCAAAAAAATTTTAGAAAATTTGCAAAAATTATCTATGTTAGTGCTGATCATCCCATGTAAGATGCTTGGCATCTACGTTTGCGATTTCTGCCTAAAATTGGCTAAAATGACTAAATTGGCAAATTGTCAAAAGGTTTAGAACTAAATTGGCACAACTGAAAGGTTTAGAACTGAATTGATTGCCATACAATATATTTAGGACTTTTTGGACAAATTTCCTCTCAATTCTCTTTGTTTTTTCCACATTAAGTAGTGTCATCTTGCACAAAGTCACAGCCATATGGAAGATCCTCTGTCTAGTGCAAATTAAGACCAATTTCTAAGTGGTGCTGGGAATATTTTTTAGCGGTTATTTTAAATAGGCTAATCGAGTCGATATTAAATTGAACGAAACTGAACTCGAAAATTCAAAACTGGATACTCGATTTAAACTTGATCTTGTTGAAGCTCGAAATGTATGGATTGAGTTTAACTTGTGAAATTCTTTTTAAAAACTTGAAATGTCTCGGTTTGAATTGACTTGATTATTATAAGTGAATTTTTGTTGGAGCTTGATTCAAGCTTGAGCTCAAATTCGACTTTTGTAAACTCCGAACTGATGAGGTTTGGACTTGACACAGTCTTGCATATGAACTCGTAAATAATTTAGACAAGCTCGAGTAGCTTGATTGGTTTGCACATGAAAAAGCAATTGAAACCTGATTTTGAAGAAGCACGTGAGATAATGCTGGTAAAGTTAAAGAAGTTGATTCCCAAAAAATTTGAACGATCCAATTGCACAGGCAACATAAGTTACTAGGGTAAAAGTAAACTTAATCTTTGTATATTATTTTTCCACTAGCAAGGGAACACCGGTTTTCTGGGGCATACAAAAATTTTACAATTAATAATAAAAGTGCTAAACTATTTGATAATGAGAATAGGAAAATATATCCGTAAAGTTCCAATATTGTAATACCTCTATCTATTGAAAACAAATACGTACCATTTTTCCTTATAAATTTCGACCATCATATTTTGTAAAATAACTTTTTTTAAAAAACAAATAAGGTTCATTTTAGTCTTTTTAGTTCTTTACATCAATCCTTTACTCCTTTCTCAACTTTTTTTCCAAAAAAGATTCCATTTTTTGCTATTTTTGGATGGTAGTATTGAGGATAAAGTTTAGTTAAGGGTCAGTTAAATTCTTTTAACATATTGTAATCTCTAGATGAACAAATCACACATACCATGGGCCTAATGTTTGATATTTTTTGAGGTAGTACACCAGAAATCATAGCGAAGTTTATGCAGCAAGTTTAACCAAGTACTTCCATTAACTCCATCTACTTTGACGTGAAATATTTTCATTATTAACTTGGAGTACTACTGATATGGCGAAAGTGGGCAACACATTATATATATAAAGAAAAACAGTAGACAGAGAGAGAGAGAGAGAGAGAGAGAGAGAGCTTTCTTATTTTTTTGCTCTTCGTATTTTTCTAATGTATCGCCCACTTAGACCCACATTATTGCCAAGTATCATTAAGTATCATTAAGAATCCAAGTCAATTTTTTCGGTTATTTATGGATGTAATTACAGAAGCATCTGATTGCTGTGGACAAACTTAGAATGAGATTGAACTATCTAAAAGTTAATATTTGGCTGCGCTTTCGCAAGTTTTGGGGCATTTAATGCATTATCCCTTTATATTACTCATCTTTAATATTGGTTGATAAATAATATTGCAAGGAAATTTCCAATCAGTGAAACTTTGGGGCATTCAACTAGTTTCTAATAGTATTATAGCTCTTGGTTTAGACTTCACCTATCCAAAAGCATTCCGTCGTAGTTGAACAATGCTCCCTATCTTCTTCATTGGAAATCTTTTCACTCCAAAAATCCGGGAAAATACTTAGATGATTCTGTCATATTCTGATGCCTAAGCCTGATGCAAACTTAATGTTATAGTCCGATTGGTAAGCAAGAGTTCTATTGATCAATATATAGAACCGCCTTATTAATGGTGATGAAAAGTTTTGAAGACAAGAAAGAACGAAAAGGCTCAGTCAAGGTCATGCACTTGCCTGAGATCAAAACTGTGCCCTGTTGGGACTAGCTATGTAGCCTAAAGGGGGAGTGAATAGGTTGCTTTAGAAAATTTTAAAATTTTTACGGAAAACAATGTGAAATAATTAAGTATCAAGTTTCACCGGATGAACAAAGTATCACTTGTATGCTAGAGATGATAAACTAATGTATAAGCAACTGCACACAAGGATATATAGTGGTTCGACTTTGATTCAAAGCCTGTGTCCACTCTCACCACTAATAGCCACAAGTTAGGCTGGATTGCACTAGTAATTTGCTGATCAAGTTAGACTCAGTAAACACCACTCCTATCAGTTTGTAGATCACACTATCAGGAGGTGGATGCTGCTATCACTTGGTACAATTGAAATTTCAACATAATTACAATGCAGCAAGTGCTATCGACAAGCAGGAGCTTTTTGCACAGTACACAGCAAGTAAGAGATTTTAGAAATATTATAAGCATACACTCTCTCTCTAACTTGTTGGCTTCAAAAACCTTCTCTTTTATAGGTATCTTCAAACTAGTTGTTGCTGATTCCTGGAAAGGCAAAATAGCCGAATCGATAGAGCTTCTATGCTCATAATTGACCGCCCATATAGCATATTCCTGAACCTTTGTAGACTTTTCTAAAATAACTTTTGCTGCTATACTGTAGCTGCGATTCTAACTACCTGTTGGATCGACAATTCTCCTTCCTACCAGAACTTTTGCTTTGCATGTCTACTCCCAACGGCTACATTAGTGAAATAACGATTATATTAAATGATCCGTTACCTAAACATTATCATTTACTTGATCTCTTTAGCTTGAACGAAATATCGTCATTTAGTTGATCATTGTGATCGATGGTATTGTTTATATGATCCTTCAACGATAGTCTTGTGATCTTTTCTTCAATGAATTTCATCATAGGTATCACTTAGTCCTCTGAATATATCTGCACTTAGACAATGTAGATATTATACCAAGAATAGTTTAGGTATCATCAAAATTTATTTAGAGATGTTTCTCCAACATGCCTATGTTGAAGGGGTCAGTTTGTGCGAGTATGAAGACCAGCCACAGGGAGTGAAATTCTCATTTGTTTGAAGCACGTTAGGAAAACATTCATGTAATTGAGAGAATCAGCTACTCTAAGGTCAATTGAAAGCCTGTTAATAATAATCAAGGGTCTTCAAGAGGAAGGAAGAGACAAAATACTAACCGATTACATCTTTACTCAGTTACTTAAGTTTATAATATGTTACAATCATTGAATGTAATAAAAATGAAATAATCTTATTCAACAAGGAGATATCCTAATATAACAAGAAAACTAGTTATCCTAGTAGATAACTTAATAGCAAACAACATCCCTAATATCTAATAATATCTCTAATAGTACTCTCTAAAAGGAAATCTAATATCCATAAATACACTTCAATGCTCCCATCCAGATTGAGTGCAACTTTCAAGTTGCACCTCATATTAGGCTAGGGTTGTAGATAAATCGTGTAAGCCAGACCTTACGTGGCAAATTGAATGTAATCTACATTATCGTCAGAATTAACAAGCGTTAAAGAAACACATAATCATAAAGATGACATATATTTCTCAAACAATCTTGATGAGACAGTTTCAAAATCCAACTTGAATTGCAGCAAGCAAAACTACATCATCCCCAGTGCTTAATTTTGGCTGCTTAATGAATAAGTGCTCAACTCGGGCGCTCATAGCTACCTCAAATCTTGACAATGTCGATGATAATTGGAAAAAAGTCCAACATATCTATGGTAGGCATTGTTGAGTGTTGACCAAATTAGGGAAGTTTCTGAAGATGAGGTGTTGCAGATTGGAGAACCAATGGCACACCTTAGAAGACACAATTTTTTTTTGCTTCTTTCTGAACTTTTTTTTGGTCGTGTTCTTTCTGAATTGAAAAGGACATAAAAAAGAAGAAGAGAATACTAAGACCAAAACCAACAAACAAACAAGGACAGTACTTTGATTTTTACGGAAAAGTAGAACCAATGACCACTATCGAGAGGGATGCTCGACGAAGTGAAGCTAGAGAAAAAAGAGGTTTGACTTTTGGTAGATTTCACTAGCACAGGAATGACAGCGACAAAATTGACAAGGCTGCAATGAATCGACAACTTCCCATGAGGACGACGGAAAGACTCACGAGATAAAGCTGCTCTCAAAGACAGCTGGAGTAGATCTATGACTGCGACAAGCAGAGGACAACGGTGCTACTCTTGAGGACAATTCGTTGTGGCTACTCTCGAGGATGAAGATAGGTCGACAAAAAACGAAGGACTTGGACCGACGAACGGTGGTGATCTTATTGACAAGATGGCAACAGTGATGACAGAAACAAGGCTTTTGTTTTAAAAAACGAACACCAGAGTAAAGATAAAACTACATATTTTTTTTGGTCTTGAGATAAAAGTGTACAACTTTTCAATATTCTATTACATTTAGATTGCGTAAATATTCTAGAATCTTAAAAAGAGAGGTATTTATAACAAAATAGTATGTACAAGAAAGGAAGTAATTTATGTCACATCCCGAACCCCGGGCTCGCGACACCCCTACTATGGTTGTATCAAACAAGACGTCCCAGGACGCGTCACCGACCCAAACGAAACACGCGAAGATAAATGCAAGCGAAAGCAGAAATCAAACAACCCAGATAATAAATAATGACAAAAGGGCAGTACTTGCACCAATCAATAAACTCATCTTATTAGTTTGAGACCATAAAATTCATACATTAGGCTTCTAAGGTTAGCATCCACCTTCATCATCAAAAAGAGATAAGTGACAGGGTAGACTACAAAATACACAAAAATGACTACCAAAAAGGCTTCTAGGCCCCAACACCCAAATCCTCCTATGGTGCCCAATTTGAATCAGACCCTGCAGACTCTGACTCAATATCAGAGTTGAGCTTGATTGATTCATCCTTGTGCTCGGACACCATAGGCTCGTCCTCGGACTCAGGCTCCATAGACTCCTCCTTAGGCTCGGGCTCGGGTTTGGGTTATGGTACAGGCTCGGGTCTTGGGCTAGGGTTCTCCGGTGGATTGTCGGGATTCGTCACCTCGCCATCGAAAGTATACTTGTCCCAAGGCTCCCAATTCACCGCATTTTCATTACCATGCTGTAGCCCCGCAAAATCACGGATCGACTCAGTAGTCTCCAACCCAACACGATGATACCAAGCCAAATAAGAGTGGGGCTGCAAGTCCTTTAAACCCTTATCTACCCAAACTGTGGTAAGATGCCTAATGTAAAACTGATCTGGGCCTACCGGATATTCGGTCTCCTCATGCACTATGTGCATGGGGACCCCAAAATGCCTAGCTGGTGGCATGCTCAAGGTCGGGAATCTGAAAAGGTTTGCACTATAGCAATAAGAATAAATCTCAATAAGCAGACAACTTATACCCCACCTAGGCCAATGCGTACCCATACTAGTCTAACATGCGATTTAATGGTCAACACATTCAAATCCACACAAATATACTTACCTCGCCTTAAACCAAGTGCCAACTCTGAATATTAGTTAAATCACCATAATGCAATAATTACTCAAGAACGTAATATAAACACTCGAGCACCATAATCATGTACATTCACCCAATTCAATCAAACACAATTTGCATGCGTGGCCGAGCAACTTTCCACGACCTGTGTCAACATGCCTCAGGTCCAGCCCTCTGAACAATCCGGGCTCAGTCCCGCATAACCACGTCTCAGGGCACTTTCCTCGACCCGTGTAACTATGCCTCAGGTCATTTCTTGCCTTTCTAGCCACGCCCACGTAACCACACCTCAGGTTGGCAGACCTCCAATCAATCTGGGCTTAGTCTCGCGTAACCACGCCTCAGGACATTCCTCATACACATGCACCAGAACACAATTTGCCATTCTAACACGTCGTATAATTCAAATTCAAATCACGAACTCACCACACTAGTTCACCAATCTGGCATTCAAGTCAGCCACAATCAAACATCAATATCACTCATGAACGCCACGACAATCCGATCATCGCACCCACATAAATCAGCCGCTAAGTAAGCCACACTATCATCACAATTTAATCTACCAATTAATCATATTCACATAATGATCCTATTCCAAGCTTAGCCACTAAACCAATACTAATTAACACCTAAACAAGTCTAAAAATACCCAAAGTACTAGGTAGGGTTTGGGGAGTCACTTACCTAAGTTTGGCTTGGGAAAAATCGGCAAGGGGCCCAAAATGGCCCGGGGGAATAGTAACGGCTTGGCGCGGGTGAAGGCGCGACGGGCACAGTGGCTGGCAAAGTGCTCGGCCACTGCAAGGACGCTCGGCACGGCACTCGTCCACAACTGGGCACTCGGCCTAACGAGCTGGGCGACTCGGCCATGGCTCGGGGCTGCGGCCTGGGCTATTGGCGACAATTGGGCGAGCTCGGTACGGGCAGATGCAGTGGCCTGGGCAAGCGGCTGGGCATGGGCAACGGGCTCGGCCATGGCTTGGCAATGGCGGCCAAGCGTGCTGGACGAGTGGCCTAGCTGGCCGACCGGTTAACTGGGCAGCACTGCGGCGGCGTCGGGCTATGGTGGCGGCGACGAGCTGCTGGCGGACTGGCTAGCTAGGCTCGCGGCGGTGACGAGCAGGCACACGGCTGCGACGGGGCTACAACGATGTCGATGAGCTACTAGTGGCTTAGCGAGCTAGGAGCAGGCGGATGGCCTTGCGACGACGAGCTGCTGGGCGAGCGAGTCGATGATGGCGACGACATCCGATGGCAGGGCGGCGGCAACGGAGGGGGTGGCGGCTAGTCGAGCTAGTGGCGGCGGCGAGTGGTGATTGATGGTGAGCAGTAGGGGAGGGAGCAGAAGCAGCGGTGTAGGGGAAGAGAGGAAGAAGAAGAGAAGAAGAAGAAAGAAGAAAAAGAAAAGGAAGAGAGAGAGGAGTGGACGTTGCATGGGGAGATGGGGGGAGTGGATGTATGGCAGGGAGAGAGAGAGAGAGAGAGAGAGAGAGAGAGAGAGAGAGAGAGAAAGAGAGGGGCAAAAGTCAATGCACTCGAGTGCCATTTGACGGCCCACATTCGAATTCGAAAATGATCCAACGGTCCACGAAAAACCCCAATTAATAAATTAGAAAAAATGCCAAAAGATAATAACAAAAACACACTATAAGATAGGTCTACTAGTCTAAATTTGCACCTAGTCCAAATTTCACTTTTCACTTATCCCGGGCAATATCGAGGCTGGCCACAATAATATCGACACCGCCTAATTAAATTTGTCGCGAAACTTCGAGAAATTCAACACCAAAGTTCGGGTTCTAAATAACGGCCAAATTTGATGAAGTGTGATTCTAGCGAAATCTTCAATTTAAAAATAATCCAAGAGTGATCAGTTCCTGGTGAGATTTTATTATAAACGCACTGACGAAATACACATTTTATAAATCCCAAAAATGGATCGAAATTCGGAATGTCACAATTTAGCTTAACAATAAAATTAGTTATCTTAGTCTAACAAGGAAACTATTTGTTCTAAGAAATAACAAAACGTCAAATAATATCCATAATACCAAATAATATTTCTAACAATATTTTCTCTAATAGGGACTTCTGAAATATTAATAAATACACTTAAAATAAAGCCCATAGATATGATGATTTGGGAGAGAGGGATCTAGAAAATTTCGAGTGAAATGGGCAATTCAAGAAGAGAGAATTGCAGGCAAGAGGAGGAGAAAAATAGGGAATGGTTCATCTTGGAAAGAGGGAGCAGCAATCAATAGTAAAACCCTCCTGGTGGGGACGATTTTTGTCTAATGTTAACGTTAATTGTGGGACTAATGATGTATCTGTAGGATAAAAGACAAGGAAGAAATTGACTAACCTTTCGATGAACAAAAGAAGAATTTATTAGGAATATAGATTGAATCATCAGGCAGTAATGGACGAATTTACAACTTCATAATGGTTTGACTATAATCACAAGAAAAATACTTTTGTTCCACAACGTTAATACTAATCATCTTCTTAGAGTAATGAGGGAGACCTTATGTGTGTTATTTTGAAAGAGAGGAAACGTTCGTTTTCACTGTATATTCTTTTGTGTTTGTCTTATATTTTCTCTCTTTAGGAAGTTATTTTAACTTCTCTTAAAAGACAACCACTCACACCTTTTGAAAGGTTGTCTCTCAAACATACCCCATTATTGGCAAAGCACCGAAATATAACATCGCCCACTTAAACATGATGGGCTTGATAATGTTTTATCAATAATATAAGGCATTCAACATTCATCTACTATAGAAACAATTCGTACTAGCAAAAAGACTATATGACCAGTGAGTGCACCTGCACTTGGAGCTCAAATTATGCACATGTTAGGGACAACACAATAGATACAACTCAAAAAGAAGAAATAAGTGAATAATGTCTCACAGTGCCCTAGACATATTTTGTTACATCAATCTAAGTATACATATCTCTTAAGGCTACACTAGACCATTCTCAAAACACCATGTATTCACAATTATTTCCGAAGCCACAGAAGATGATATAATTGGTCGATCAGAAAACACACGTGATTGACATAAAACAACAATAGTCTTCCTCACACTTATGTCTCTCTCCATTTCAAAACAACCGCTTTCTTAGACACGTCCCATAAAGCCATATTTATTCATGACCACTGGTAGCATGCTAAAGTGACAACATTGATATGTTACTTTGAGAACATAGTTAAAAGTAACATAGGGCACAAAATAAGGCAATTAATTCATAAATTACCGCAAAGACTCACACAAAGAATAAATAGGGATAATTTCACTCATCTCCCTTATCAGTCGAATGAAAAACATATCTAGTATGAATTACATGCTATAGTAGATTTCTCTTTCTATAAGAGTGTATGTCATTTATTAAACATATCAACTATACATATCTTAGCATAAACATAGTCACGTGCTACTCATGTACATACGTTTAGCTCAAGTGCTATATCAGCTCATTTCCTAGAGTGCCCAATTAAGTACTCGCATTCGGCTTCCATCAGGCATATATGATTGCGGGACTATCATGTTCGGTCTTATCACATATAAATCAGAGACCTCATCTTGATTTTAATTAAGGCGATATAAAATTATATTATGTACTAAATTTGCTCTTCCAGCATCTATAGTACATATCATCTAATCTCAACCTGCTTACTATAATGTTTGAGGTGATTGCTCGTGTGAGTGAGTCAATTATTGCCTGGTGACGTACCTTTCAACAATATATGTATGTTTGTGCTAGTCTCAAACATATTGTACTAGTTGATGAAACATCAATTCATTATAGAAAAAATAAGTACAATACATATATGCACATAATCCAATGATCTTGACAATACTACATATGGTATTCTATGTAACCCTAGAGACATCCTATAGGTTAAGAATACACCTCTAGAAATAGCCTTAGTGAATGGATCAGCAACCATATTGTTGGTAGAAATATATTGTAGGACCACCTCCTTCTACGCTATTATATCTCTGATGAAGTTATTCTTTATGTCAATATGCTTCATCCTATCATGATACTTACGATCTTTCACATAGACAATGGCTGCTTCACTATCACAATAAACTATCACCAATGGCTTAATTTTCCAAGAAACATTTTAGCCATAGTGCTTCTTACACTGTAGCAGAGCATGCAATAAATTCTGCCTCTATCGTAGATAGAGCTGTGCATATCTATTTCTTGCTACTCCAAGAAGTTGCACCTTCATTAAGCAAGAATGCATACTCAGATGTCGATTTACGCTTATTTAAGTCTCCTCCCCAATCAGTATCTAAGTAACCTAATAAGCGTAAATCGTTCCCTTGAAAACAAAGTCAATAGTCTATTGTGCCTTTCAAGTATCTAGGATCCTCTTAACTATTTTCTAGTGTGCTTAGCCAAGATTTGACTAGTATTAAGTCACTAACCCCACGACATAACATATGTCGAGTCGAGTACACATCATAACATACATCAAGCTTTCGACCGCGCTAGAGTAAGGAACAATTTCCATCTATTTCTTTTCTTTTGGAGTCTTAGGACAAATCTAGAGCTCAAGCCTTCGTCTTGTATGATAGAGGTATCAATGGGATTACAGTACTGCATATTGAAACGTTCAATCTTTATTATATAAGACTCTTGCGACAGAGCAATGAGTTTCCTTATTTGATCTCTTTCGATCCTAACTCCTAATATATCAGCAACTTCTCATATGTCTCTCATTTCAAAACTAGAGGATAACCATTCTTTTATGGTGATAACCAAACCCTTATCATTCCCAAATAACAGAATATCATCCACATGAAGTGATAAATCACAAATTTATCCTTGGACCGTTTGACATACAAACAATGATCTTTTCGATCATCGTAAATCCAAAAGAAGTAATGGCTCGATGAAAATGAAAGTACCACTGTCTAGATGATTGCTTAAGGCCATATATTGATCGATGAGCTTGCAAGCTTTGTGCTCCTGAGCTTCAGCTATGAAACCTATCGGTTGTCTCATATAGATTTCCTCATATAGTTCTCCATTGAGAAATGCTGTCTTTACATTGATTTGATGTAATTCTAAGTCCAAATTTACAATAATAGCTAGGATAAGGCGTATGGAGGCAAATGTTAACATTGGTGAAAAGGTTTCTCTTTGTTTATACCCTCTTGTTGAGTATAGCCTTTAGCCATAAGGCAAGCCTTATACTTTTCAATAGATCCATCTGCCTTACGTTTGATTTTGAAAACCCATTTATTTCCAATAGCCTTGCGTTCGGGTGATAGATTAATCAAGTCCTAAACATGGTTTGCTCTCATAGACTCCATTTCATCTTCCATAGCTTTTCTCCATTCTTTCTTCTTAGGAGATGAGAGAGCCGCTTCAATTGTCTTAGACTTTGCATCGTCTTGTAGAGTAATCATAAATGCTTCCTCTTCAATCTTAAAACGACAACGGAAAATGCTTGTACGATTACTTTTATGTAACTGAACTCCTTATGGATTCAGTCAACTAGGAGATGTGACACTCCTACTAGATCTTGTGCATTAACGTAAATCTTTATTTCCCTCAATAACATTAGTGGGTGTGTTATTAAGATCTTCCATCTCATATAATTGGAAAACCTTATCAATCTCACTTCTACTAGGAAAATCATTTTCCAAGAATGTGATATCTCGTGACTCCATTTTAGTCACACTTCTATCAACTTGTTCACCTATGAACACATACCCTTTGGAGTGTTCAAAGTATCTAATGAAGATACATTTCTTTCCTCTAAGACCTAATTTTTCATATTTATAAAAAGAATCATGAGCATATGCTACACATCCCTAAGGTCATAGATTGCTTAAGTCTGGTTTCTCACAAGTCCATGATTCATAAGGAGCGGAAGTGACTAACTTAAAAGGCACACAATTAAGTATATAAGTAACAGTTAATAATGCATCTCCCCAATATGAGATAGATAGATTTGCCTGTGCCATCATAAACCTAACCATTTCCAATAGAGTTCTATTCCTTCTCTCAACAACTCCATTTTTTTGTGGAATACCATGATTAGTCAATTGTCTTACAATCCCTTTTTCATCACAAAAAAATTGAATTGCTCAGATAGATACTCATGTCCACGATTAGTTCTTAATATCTTTATTGTTTTGTTTAACTGATTCTTTATCAGAACCATATATGAGCTAAATCAATCTAATGCTTTTAGCTTGTCAGAGATTAGCAAAACATAATCAAATTGCGTGAAGTTATCTATAAAAGTGATAAAATATGAGGCTCCATGCCTCGCCCTCACATTTAACGGGCCACAAATGTCAGAATGTATAAGTTGTAATGGAAGTTCAGCTCTGATTTCTTTACCAAATGGTTTTCTAATTGTTTTCCTAATAGACAATGTTCGCATATATGTAGTTCAGTTTTAGCGAGTAACCCTAAAAGGCCTTCTCTAGCTAATATATTCGTTCTTTGTAACCTAATATGACCTAATCTAGCATGCCAAATGCTTGCATCAATTTCCACATTACTAGAAGATGTAATCAAAGAAAAATAACCATCAATATTAACATTGAACACATCATAGTCAATGTCTAAAATCATAAAACCATCCAGTACATAACCAGAATCATAATAAACTGTTTCAAACTTAATAACAACAGAATCACCATGGAAATTCAAAACATAACCTAAGTTTAAAAGAACAACTACCGAGACCATGTTTCGTCGAATATCAGGAGCATAGAGGACATCATGCAGGAATAGATTTCGACCATCACATAAGTTTAATTTACATGTGCCGATGTACTTCACTTCAATTGTTGAGTTATTTCCAATATATATCCATCTATTTCCAGATTGTATCCGATGATACTCCACAAATACTTCTTGGTCTCTAGCTACATGGTCTGTGGCTCCTCAATCTACTGTCCACATAGGATGAGATTCAGTAAGCATTACAGTTCTAAAAATAAAAGCATTGCTTAAAGTAAAGGAGTAATTTGGTACCTCTTTTGGCTTAATGCATTCACGAGTGAAGTGACCCAGCTTGCCATAACTATAGCATTTCATCTTGGCTTTGTCTTTCTTCCCACCGCGCTTCTTGCGTTGAAGGGTTTTGCTCTCTTGGGTGCTTGACCAATCTCTTTCTCTTTATTATTGAATTTATAGTTCCTCTTGCGCTTGAAACCTAACACTTTGCGCAAACCAAATTCAGCAACATAAGCATATATAAAGGATCTCGCAACCTCTAGGCTTTCATCCTCTATTACCAAATGACGCGTAATATCATCAAAAGTTACGATATTTTGATTGTGTGTCATGTTGATTTTCATATGCTCCCAATTGTCAGGAAGAGACCTAATAATAGCTTAAACTTGCTAATCATCAATTAGGTATGAGTTGCTATGTTTAGCTCTCGTATCATGTTTGGCATCTCTCAAAGATGCTGCCTCATTTTTTTATTTTGGCGCTTTCAAAATCACACTTGATGATGAGCCTCCTAAATTTAGTAGTAAACGTACTCCCAAACTTGTCTTTCAGGGTAGCCCAAAGTCCTTGAGCGTTATCAAAACTTTCAAATTCATACATAAGATCATCTTGCATACAACTCAGAAACATTCTGAGAGCAATGCTATTTTTCTTTTTCCAAGTTTGATAAGCTTCATGATCTCTTATGTGTTGAGCAAAAGTTCTATGTTCAGGTTCAACCATGGTGTGATTGAGGATCTCCAAAACCTCTTGCTCTTCATGGATGTACTGAACCTTTTGATCCCATATATCAAAATTGTCATCTTTTAGTTTCTCATCCTTGTTGAGGTTAGTCACAATGGTCTTAGATATCAAAACCATAATCAATGACAACTACACATTGACACGGTAAACACAAAATGAATACTAGCACCATTTTCACATTGACACACATATTTATTTTGCTGGAAAAACAAACTAAATTAAAGATAATTCAATAAAAGACCCTGAAACAAAAGTGCACTATGTTCTGAATAAGCTTCTGTGTTACGATTGTCCGACTATCATTAATTTTATTCAATTTGCACAAAATTTAAGTTCTAGGTGAGAACACCTTCGAATGCTACCAACCTATGTACTCCCACTAGAAAAAAAATGATTAAATGATATCATGCAATGATCACATTCTATCATGTAATTATAGGGCACACTATGATGTGAACCAGAGTACAAATAATTCATGCATAAACTATAATCAAATGTGGAGTACAGGAAGTAAATAGAAAAGGGATCTCTAGACATTGTTCGAGTTTGCTCAGAACTGAAATTGCAAGCACGTTAATTTTTACATATGCTATCAATGAACCATGCTCTGCACAATCTGTATGTGGTCATTTACATGTAAGCTAGCTTATTTATTTCCAAAATCATAGGGAAATACAGCCAAGAAAGAACAAAAAATGCAATAATACCCCAAAAATACGCGTATTTAGGATTCTGTATGCATTTTTATACCTTTAAAAGCTTCAAACATGTAAATTAACTTTACCACAATGTAGAGCATTAGAATACAAACACGCCAACACCAACCACGCTCCAATTAGAGCTATCACGCACCGCCTAATTGCATGCACATGTAGCACACGCTCCAAGGCATAAACTGGCTCTTACACCAGTCAAACCGATCAGACTAGTTCGACCGGCCAAATCTATTTGACTCGTCTGACCGGCCAAATCGGTTCAACCGGTTGTCCAGTTAATGGGTTCAATCATCGATTGGGTTACCAGGTCAAGTCATCACCGAGTCTTGGGTGGTTGACATCATCAATGACGTCAATCCCAGACCATGCGCCGCACACACGCTATCAATCCTAATGTGTGGTTGCGCGTGAGGTGCGTGGAAGATGCTACAGTAGCTTGTGGCTACACATATGGGCACATGCGGCGTCTCTTGGAAGCGTTCTACCATCATTTTGCTTGTCTCAATAAGATCTATTACCCTATGTGATCAAAATCAATTTTCACGGAAAAAATATTTCGAGAAAAAACCAAACAAAATAGTCATCTTCAACCTTTAGACGAGTTTTCCACACTGGGTTCGTTTTGACCATCCATACAGCAATTTCAGCACATTAAACATGCAATAGATTTTGTTGGGGCCAACAATACAACCTAGAGGAGGAGTGAATAGGTTGTTTAGGTTGTTTCAAGATCTTTATACTATTTGTGGAAAAATAGTGAGTACAAAGTAAAGATCAGATAAAGGTGATGTTCCGGAAACTGTGAACAGATTGTGTGCCTAATCATATGAAGAGGAGGAACAATAGCAGCATAGAAAGATATATAGTGGTTCGTTTTTATCCACAAGCCTACATCCACTCTCACCACTAATAACTGCAAATCGGGCTAGAATACACTAATAATTTGCTGAACAAGTTACAACCAGCACACACCAATTCGTTTAAAAGATAGATCACATTGTCAAGAATTAGGTGTTGCTATTTCATAGTATACTTGATGTTTGAGCACAATTATAAGTAGTAAAGATCACAGACAGATGAGAACTTTATGCTTGGGACAATAGCTTGTAACATATTTCAGGGTTATGTGTGTAGCTTGTCTCTCTGACTATTTGGCGTTCAAAGACCTTCTCTTTTATAGGCATCTTTAATCAATTCATTGCAGATGTCTTAGAGAGGCAAGATAGCCGTTAGGAGTTCACTGAAGCTAATGTTCGAGGATGGAACTGCCCATACAGTCTGTCTCAAACTTTTATAGGCTACCTGTAGCAGCTACAGCTGTTGTTCTATCGTTGCGGCTTTTGACACACTGTCAAACAACCTATTCTCAAATCCTCTATTTTTCTTGCTTGTGTATATCCAGTTAACAATGGCTTTAATAATGTTTCCAATGGTCGAATTAAATGATTTGCTGTTTAGAATAGCATGAATTTCCTGATCGACTTAGCTTAGAGCAAACATTGTCTTGTAGCTGATCTTTGTAGATTCGATGGTGCTGTTTTGACTAACATAACATATTTATGATCTCATCACTTAAGTTCTGTAAACATTAACAGGAACATCTGTAATCAACAATGTAAAATATTATACCAAGAATAGTTTTGCGATCATCAAAATTTCTTTGAGATGTTTCTCCAACAAATTTGAAAATGGTTTACTAATAATCTCCTTAGTAAACAACAGGCAAAAAATTGATAGAAAAACAAGGCAAAGATCATAACAAAGGCTCTAATACCCATGTAAGATAAAAGACAAGGAAGAAATCGACTAACCTTTCGATGCACAACAGGAGAATTTCCCAAGAATATAGATTGAATCACCAGAGAGTAATTGACGAATCTGCAGCTTAACAAAATCACAAAGAAAATATTCTTGTTCCACAGCGTTAATGCCAATCATCTTCTCAAAGTAGTGATGGAAACCTTTTGTGTGTTATTTTGATAGAGAGGAGAACGTTTGTTTCACTGTGCATTCTTTTCCGTTTGTCTTATATTTTCTCTCTCTTCAAGAAGATATTTTAACTTTACTTAAAAGACAACCACTCACGCCTCTTGAAAGGATGCCTCTCAAACACACGCCATCATGGGCGAACCACCAAAATATAACAGTATCTTTCTCTGTGGACTATGGGTAGGGAATAGGAGTAAAAACGCGTTTGTATTTGTCAGCTCTTTAAATGTTCGCGGATTTCTTGGTATCAATTTTTCTTAATTTTAGACATTGGCCAAACCCAGAAAAATCAAACTCCAATTCGATTGGATATGACCAGCTTTGGGAATTTGGATCTAATTAAGCTAGTCAATGATGAAAATATAAATAGTTAAATTAGTGCCCACAATCAAAGGGTGGTTTAGTGTTAAAACGATTGAGATTTGCATGTCTAGAATCGTGAAATTTTATGTTTGGTCTATAATCGTCACAGCCACTAGAGCTAAGATTGAATCGGAGATAAATTCGATTTTCATGTGAATGCACCGTATTTTTTATTGGATTGAAGATGAATTAAGTGGATGAACAAAAGGTTGTTGAAAATATCATTAATCTCTAAAATAAAGCGCCTTTCGATCACTTGTGTTGTGGTTTTGTAAGGGGAATTTTACTGTTGAGCAGACTTCCATGGTAGATGTAAGGTACTTTACCATGTCCAAATTTTCTGTCATGTTCCCCCTAAGTAATGTCATCTTGCACAAGGTCCCGACCTTGTGCAAGATCCTCTTGGAAGAATGTTCAATGCTGACCAAGACTAACTTCAAAGGAGTGTTTGGAATATTTTTCAGCGGGTATTGAAAAGAGTGTTGTGATCAAGTCTAGTCGAGTCAATGTGGTTTAATGTTTGTGTCACACCTCGAAACCCACATGAATAGGGATAATGACACGGTCATCCTTCTTTTCACCCAAAGGATGCAGCCTCAAAGTCAAAATAACATATTAGAGTTTCTATCATCCCTCAAAAGAATATATATATTTTACCCAACGAAGAAGCTAAACCTCAACACACAGCAATTCCAGCATCCATCAATCTATATTCATACCTATAATTCAACTACCCAAACGTTCCCTATCGATATCGCTCTTGTACTACTCATCGCTAGCTAAAGAACCTAAAAAGGATTGGAAGGAATGGGGTAAGCAACCACAGCTTAGTGAGTAATGCATTCTTCTAAGCGGATCGAACATTCACTATGGACATTTACAAAAGACAATATCAAAATTAACTTGTGTCAAATCCAGTATATAATACACGTACAAAGATAAGAATGGGTTATATCGCTTTAACATAACAATAAACATATCCAAAAACATTCGTTAAATCAATAATATCATAACAAACGTTAGTGATCCAATCCATTAATCAATCTCAACAATTCACATATTAATGGTATATTCCATTGATTAATCTCATCTAACCACATATTAATAGTCCATTTCATTGACGAATCTCAAATTAAATGTCAATGGTATACTCCATTGACCAAACTCAAATCACACGTCAATTGTCAATTCCATTGACCAAACTCGTGCTCCAATATCTAATCATGATCACGCAAAAACACCTTGTGACAAGGCGACCAAAATTCCCCCCTCCCGTAGCTAAGTCTCCACTTGTATTATCGATAACTTGGCTCACAAGGATATCCTAAACTAATACGTGCATACCCACAAGCCCCTAAATGGGCTCACAATAATATTGAGTACCAACACAACTCACAACAGCGTCCTCCACAACAAGTCAATTCGGAATCAAATAACAAAACAGTTTTACAAACCAAACATATAATCTTTCTCAATCCATTCATCAAATATAATACATTTCACAAGACGTTTCTTAAACCATTTAAGAATCCATTTCATAAACCAGGTTCATACTTCAGTATATATAACATTTCGCAACATATTTCCTAAACCATTTGTCAAACCATTCACAAATACCAAATCATAGTAAACTCCCCATCCAAATTTTATGCAACCAACTTGCTTATTCATAACTCATATTATATCAAATCTTTATCACTTTCAAGACATGAGTTTACAAATTCATAAAAGAGATAGTACCACTCAAGTGAAAAACCTGAAAATCAACCTACAGACAATGGTTACTCGAGCCAACACGCTCATATTCTTATCAATTAATCAAAAAACAATATCAATGATCAAGTAATACGTTACTCTAACGAACGAATCAAATGACTACGCTTATTCGATGACTAAGCAACTCCTACGTGCCAACGAAAAGCTCACTCAAGGCAAACACACAATGTTGTTCACTATGCATAGCTTGTGTGCTTAATTTGTTCGTGCCACAACTCTATCCACCGAACTCCATTTTAAGCGAGTTTATTGTCAAAAGAATGGTCTTTTGAAGTACTAGAAGTCCTATAACTTGGCCGACCTAGAATGGGGCCAAAAATTGACGAAATTTGGCAAGGAAAACTGCTGGTCTCTACGGTTTATCACACGCGGTCAACTCAAAAATTTCATTTCGAACAAACCATAAGTCCATATCGAGTTCTGTAAAATCCTATAGCTCCATAACATTCTATATATATTCACAGCTCGACAACTCCTCATCGGACTTCGAAGCTAAAAATCGACACAACTTCGAATTTGTGCCCTAACTTCGAATATTTGTTCAATCAGACGAATAATAGGCTTAAATACTTACCTAGCATTGCAATTCGAAGTTGAATCGGCTTGTTGAGTTTTCCGGATCGTGAACGCACGAATTTTCTCTCTCTTTTCCTTTCCTCTTTCCCTCCTCCACTTTCGCGCGTCTCCTTGTTTCCTCCACCGAATTCCACTTCATATGTTGAAGAGGAAATGAAATGTCGGGCTTGGGCTTTTAAGAGACATGGGTTTGGGCTTTATGATTCCAAAATTCAAGACTGCATACTCATATTCAAACTCGATCACGACGAAAATCAACTTCTCCGGATCGAGTTTGACTCATGAAAATTTTTGTAAGATTGAAATGACTCAATTTGATTTGACTTGCTTATTATAAACATGCTTTTTCTGTAGCTTGATTCAAGTTTGAGCTCAAATTCGACTTTCGTGGAATCTGAACTGATGAGGTTCAGGCTTTACTCAGTCTCGAACTTTAACTATTAAATAATTTAAGCGAGCTCAAGTAGCTTGATTAGTTTGCATGTCAAGAAGCAATTAAAATCTGTTTACAAAGAAGCATGTGAGAAAATGTTGGTGAAGTGCATAATCATTTCAATCTTCAGCCTCGTGTATCTCATTCTAGTTGAGTTTTCTCTTAATGGGGTCAAATCATTTTTCAATCCTCTAACTTATAATTAGGGTGAGCAATTAGGACTGACCAAATCAGAAACCGCCTGGACCGGACCGGACCGAACCGGCCGGTTTGATTCGATTCTTGATTCTTAAAAGTAGAATCAGTGTCCGGGTAGTCTGGTTCCTAGTTCCAAATGGGGAACCAAACTGAACCGAACCGAACTGACCACCTGGACCGATTATTTTTTATTTTTAAATGTAAACCTAATAATCTAAAATCCCTCAAGCATGTCTCCTCATGCTCTCCTCTTTCGGTTTTGAGCTAATTTTGGACGAATTCGCATGCAATTGTTCAGAATCACATACAGTGAGAGTTTGATTTTCATGCGATTTCAATTTAGTTAGATTTTTTAGCAATTCGGTGCGTAAACATTGAACGACATGCTGTATCCTGGGCATCGGTTACCAACTGCTTAAACAGAGAATGCTGTTCTTTTCACCCAGAAGAAGTCAGTTAATCAACTACTTTTTCACAATGGAGATGGCCGAGCGTGTTAATTTATTCGATGAATGATTCAAAATTTAAGTCTTGCTATTGATATCTTATCTGGTCTTTCAAATTGATAACAGACATTAACTAACTTGCACAAATTTCTTCTATCAACTTATTGTGTCCACGGTTTTGCCAGTTAATAGTATACCAACCGACATAGTGGACGTATTAGTGGCTAATCCAACACTCCTTTTGAACATGGTTTGACGGGCGGGTACTTAGGGCGTGCTGTGGCGGAGTAGGAACCTACAATTATAACATGTCTCCATTATGCGATTCCAACACGACGGTATGCGATGATCCGTCCTCGTATGCAAGCTGGGACGGTCTCCATGTCACGGAAGCAGCACACAGATGGATTTTTTAGAGCATAGCGGATGGTCCGTTCACCGTACCTAAATTGGACATTTCTTGTCCTTCGCTAGCCTTGAATGAGCATATGGATTGTCAAGTTCTGAGCAGCTAGCCGCCTCATTCGAAAATAGACACACGACATGCCAATTGTCCAGTTCTGTGCTGTGTATCAAATGACCTTCTGCATGGTCCTTTTGGCAAATTGCCTAAGAAATCATCAGCAAGAAAACGATCATCACATCTGGAACCTCTGGATGTTCAATGATTCCTCTACTTATGCTCGTTTATAAAAAGAAGATGCTTGCTGGTGTATGCATTGATAGAGTAGTAAAACAACTGAATTTTCAGTCGGATAGAACCTTAAATATTAATCAAATAATTAACTAAAAAATTAGAAAAATTTAATCTAAACAGGAAGGCCAAATTCAAATGAACTGTTAAATATGTCTTGAATTTTATGTACTCGGTCCGATTCATGATCCGACCCGACATATTTTTTGTGCGACCTGAAAATGGAGAGAAAATTGAGATTTGGTTTGCGACGTGGAGGGTTGGGCCGATAGGCCCTACCTGTAGCAAGCGAACAAATCTCCATAGCGGACCGCCCAAGCTGGACTTCATTGTGACGGATCTAGAAAATGACAATGCAACCATTGGGCTAGAGAGAAGAGAGAGACAGCGAGCAAGCACTCAAGTGATGACCTCGACCATCACGGGGGATGTCGTCACATGGGAGCTACGACCACCTCGCGACAATTGCCGGAGATCGCCGTTGTGGAGGCAACACCTGAAAACTGAACCAATGAGGTGAAGATCGCCATTAACGCAGCCGGCGCCGCCTCTCTCTCTCTCTCGATCACTCCCCATTATGCAGTTATCTCAATTTCATTTTGTGGTGTTCGATTGATCTTATCCTGATGGGATGAAAATTATCCCACCCTTATTGCTAGGATGAGTTATCCAGCATTCTTTCCTATTTATTCCGACCTGATTCTATCCGAAGTGTATCACCTAGATGCCGGGTAGAATAATTTCTATCTTATTCCAATCCTTTTCTGTGTTGATGGGTGCTAGTGGGTAGGGGGTGGTTTGGAGTCAGGGTGTGCAACTGGACCGATTTTATCTAGGCAGGTCCGGGGGTCAGTTTCCGCAGCGGGCACCAGTCCGGTTCCCAATTCCAAGTGAAGAACCATCGGGGAACTGGACTGGTTTTGGAACCGGTTTCACAAGCTAAAAACCAAAAACCTTGCCAGTTGCTGCCATCGTCGCCTCCGTCAGTCATCTCTAAGTCTCCGACTCTCCCACTTTCGCCCAGCATCCCAACCCAGCCCGAAGTGACCAAGCTCCATATCTCTCTCATTCTGACGTGCGCGCAGAGAGAGAAAGAAGAAGGAGAAGGTGGCAGCAGCAGCAGCAGCTTGGGTCTTCTTCATTCACCGTCAGTGCCGCTCTCTCAAGTTGCGGGCAGGTGAGTACATGTACATGTTTCTGTCTGACTTCGACTCCTCTTATTGTCTGCCTGGCCCGCTTCTCTGTTTCTTCCCTGTTACTTGGCAATGTCTGTGTTTGGAAAATTTTCTCGGCTAATTCGGCGCTTGGTTTAGTGAAATTGATCATCATCCGTCCATCCATTCATACATGCTCTGCAATTTAAGGTAGAAGTAGCACCAACATGTGTGGATATCAACAAGAACCTGCAACCCAATTGCAGAGTTGTTTTCTGGGTGCCCTGAAGGAACAATTTGCTAGATGCAAGCTGCACAGGGGTCATGTGAATCGCCACCATAACGAGTCTGATTGGTTTGATTTCATCCGCTTACAGTCTAGTTTTAGAAGAACAACATAATATAATTTCTCAAGTAGACCTCGAAAACAGAAAAAAGGAACTGATTTCAAAGCAAACAAGATAGGTTTCAAGTTCTAAAAGCTGGGATTGCTTATAACATGTTAGGCTTTACATGGTAAGTTCCTAACTTGGAAGCGATCACCCCAAGTTGCACCTAGCCAACCGCCTCATGCCTTTTATTTGTAATTTTTCTAAATTCTTGCTGGAAAAGTTCGGGTGTTTAATAATATTTTAAGATAAAATGAGTTATTCTACAATTTAACGGGTGATAGATTATAATTTATGTTATATTGTATATCTCTTTTTTGCACTAAACTCAATCGCATGTTATAAAAAGTAGAGAAGAAAAAAATGTAGGATATAAATCGACGGATGACCGTATGATGGTGAAAAGAATCTCAATTTCAAATGTATTTTCTAAATTTGAGAACATTTTTAGTGAACTAACAAGATCAGATCATAAGCTTGACAACTCATGGACTCGTCCATGCCTAGCTCGAGCCGCATGAGCTGAAGGCATCTTTTAGCAGGCCTAGCCAATTATCATTTTCTGTTTTTCGAAATCTAAAACATATGTTAAAAAAGGACTTGTAAAAGCTAAAGGTTTAAATTGCACAAAAAAATACAATAAGGAAATTACAGAATTAACACGTCATAATACTCATAACATTGTTCTTATTATTTGTGTTATTGCCATTATCAATCCTTTGCGAAAATTGCACCATAAATTTTGAACGTTATCTAAGGAATACAATCGAGTTCTCTAATCTTTTAATTGATTTAATTAAGTCCTAAAATATTTCAATTGGTTTAATTGAACCCTAAACTTTTTAATTGATTAAATTAAGTCATGAATTTTTACTTAAAAGTGAAATTAAGTCCTAAAACTTATATTGAAAAATGTTATTTAAGAATGCTATGTAGATAATTTTTAAGTGAGACATAGCCAATTTTAGGTACTGATCATAGAAAGGCTTTGATTGCATTTTTTACAAGAGGAACAGGACTTATTGAATCAATCGAAAGATTTACAATTTGATTGTTTTCCATACATAAATTTTATGGGTTCTAATGCACTTTTCCCTCAATATTTCTATGCTGGAGCAACATATTGTATTGTAAAGTTATTATAAGTTTATTAGTTCTATCTACCGATCCACATATTCAATTACTTCATCTAGATAATGAGCTATTCAATTGCCTGCTTTATTTCTAAAACAAGTAATGCAATCGAGACATTTAAGAAAATTTCTTTTGTAAATATTAACAATTTATATTCGATAATTTTGTAATAATATTTCGTGCTCTTACCCACGCTTTAAATTATTTTCATAATTTAAGAATCATTGAAATATTCTTTATTTGAAAAAGAATCATTTTATACTCTACACTCATGAAAAAAATTGCTTGTTAATAGTGTGTAATCACAATGTAATTAGGTTTTTATTTAGTTTAAAAGCTCCTTCTTAAAATCTTATGTAAAGATGCTAGTTTCGTTAACAGTAAACGCATCAAGTATCAAGAGTCTCTCATCATAATACCGGTGCTCTTACCCATGTCTTTTTTTTTCCCATAAAATTCACACGTCTTTTTTTTTTAGATAAACATTTCATAATCTTTAAGAAATAGCAAAAACAAAAAAAAAACACTTGAATAAAAAATCTAAAATAACATAAATTAAAAACAAAGAAGAGTAGAAATTCCCAACTTAAACCTAGCGGCGGCCTTCCCTCTCGTTAGCCCTTCTCCAGACTCTCCGGCCGGTCGCACCTCACCTTCGACTCCTCTCTCTCTCTCCGTCTCGCAGAGCAGCGCCGCCTTCCGGCGAGCAACCTCCCTCTCCGGCGGCGCGCAGCCGGCGAGCAACCGCTCTCCGAGTCACCGTCTCCGTCGCAGCCGGGTACCCGTCCCTCTTTCTCTCTCTCTCTCTCTCTCTCTCTTTCTCTCTCTCGTGTTTACAGATTCTTTTTGGATTATGGGTGGTTTCGTTTCTTGAGATTGACATTGAACTAGGCTAGTGGGGGAGGTTGTTTGTGACCGGATGCGCGTACGTTGTACCGAATGGAGTGTTGGGTTTTGCCTTGGAAGCTCAAAAAGAGGAATTTTCAGTTGGTTTCTTGTTCTTCTGTTGTAATTACGCTGTTGTTACTCTATGACATCGCTAGTTCGTTTGATGTTGTGAGGCTCATGCTTTGGGTTGGTCTTTGTTCACACACTGGATTCTCTCTGTGGTTTTTTGCAGCTGCATACGACCCATCTGCTGGGGTGTGCTGGAGGGGCTTTGAGCAACTTGATTCTTGCTCTCTGCTTAGCTGTTTCTTGGCTTTGTAATGGACCAAGAGTCCCAGGTGGATGAGGGGTTCCCCCTCTTCCGGAAATACCCCAAACAGCCTAAAGCACTACCATCATTGTCAATGGCTACTTCCTCCTCCTCCAGTCTCGCAGCCGAGACGTCCATAAAGCAAGTAGAGAAAGTGAAGGAGGATATTAGCCTTACTAGCACCCGGCCAGGGGATTCCCTGACGTTTGGAGATTTAGGGTTGGCTGAGTGGGCAGTGCAGACATGCAAGGAGCTGGGGATGCGCAAGCCGACTCCCGTTCAGGCTCACTGCATCCCACAAATCCTGGCTGGTCGAGATGTTTTAGGCTTGGCCCAGACTGGCTCCGGAAAGACGGCTGCCTTTGCACTGCCCATTCTTCACAGCCTATCCCTTGACCCCTATGGCATATTCGCTCTCGTTATAACTCCCACCAGGTTTGATTGTCATATTCAATTTTTTTTTTTGGTTTTACATTTAAAGTTGTATGTATATGTTTTTAAAGCTCTTAGTATTAGGGAATTGGCTTATCAGCTGGCAGAGCAGTTCAGGGCATTGGGGTCGTGCCTGCACCTGAGGTGTACTGTGATAGTGGGAGGGATGGACATGTTGAGCCAGGCCCAGAATCTAATGAAAAGGCCTCACGTTGTCATCTCCACCCCAGGCAGGATCAAGGTCTTGCTTGATGAGAATCCTGACATCCCTCCACTTTTCTCTAACACCAAGGTAAATCTCCCGTTTATATATCAGTTAGAAATGCCATGATCAGTGTGTTGATATGATAATATTCACAGCCTTGCTGTATGATTGGAATATCTCAATTTGCAAGTTGATTTTTCTTTTTTCATGACTGTCCCTCCTGTGGAAAGACTAGTTTAAATAGTTGCTACTAGATGCACATCAAATGTTGTGAAGCTATTTTTGGATTAAGCAGTGAAAAGAGTTTTAAATTCGAATGCATATTTGATTAGCATTGAAATCCTCCCCTGAAAACTACTTATGATGCCAGAGAAGTATTTAACTAATCGTTCTTTTTTTGTTCTTACATACTCTCACAATGCGGAACTTGGAACTTACTATCTAGGCTACCAGTGATTCAGCCATTGGATACAATTCAAATAACCACTCAAATACTGCTTTGTTTTGTATAAGTTTTGGGATTTTTCTCTTTTCCTCCTTAATATGAACCCAGAGTTCATTTCAGAAGTGCACATCTCATAGCTCTTTGTTGGAGACATAGTAAGATCTATGAAACCAGGTCATGCATCATATCATGGTACTGAGAAGAAACTTCTCCACGGACCTGAAGAAATCGTCTTGATATGTTCCTATTTGTTTGCTTCAGTTCCTGGTTTTGGATGAAGCGGATAGAGTGTTGGATGTTGGTTTTGAAGAGGAGCTTAGAGTAATCTTTCAATGTTTGCCAAAGAAACGGCAGACCCTGTTATTTTCTGCTACAATTACCAGTGATCTCCAGACATTGCTTGAGCTTTCTTCAAATAAGGCTTTCTTTTATGAGGCATATGAAGGTTTCAAGACTGTTGACACTCTCAAGCAGCAGTACGTATTCATCCCAAAAAATGTCAAGGATGTGTATTTATTTCATGTTTTGTCCAAAATGGAAGACATGGGTATCTGCTCAGTCATGATATTTGTCTCCACCTGCAGGTATTTATGGACTTTATCAACCTTCATTGTGTGTGATCTTAGCATGCATTTATCGTCTTTATTTGCTGATGCTGTCCATAACTGTTTGAATCTTTTTATTCTCGCCTGTCTGATTTTCTGAACACTTGGGTTATCTTTTTCTCCTTCTCTACATCTGTATGAAATATAAAAAAACGTGGTAAGTGTTTGGTCATTTTGATGCAATTATTTAACTGAAATGTCTGATGATTTCTGCATTTGACTTATCCAAATAATCCTTATTGTTTTTTGGTAGGTGGACTACACTAATCCCCTTACTCTTTTTACCTTTGATAGCTTAAATTACCTTAGTGATGTAGTTGTATTGGCACGTCTTTTAGCATGAGAATTGAATTTTAGTGTATTTCTGCAGTTTGTACTTGCAATCTTTATGGAACTGAGGATTTTTTATTGTTTTATTATATTGATGAAAGTCCCATCTGGTCCGTATAGACTCTGTCTAAAATATAGTAATTTTTACTGTTTGTTAATCAGTTACTCTAAATTGATGGATGCCAATGTCGTTAAACTGTCCTAGTGTAAGTACTGGTGAGGCTTGCGGTTAATTTAAAAACTTAGCTGATTTAGTTAGTCTTGTTACGGATAAAATATACTGCATATATCTATAGCTGTAGAATTGTGCAACGCATAAATGCAAATTCTGGCGCAACCAAGATGTTAGGTTGGTGTGGCAATTCTTACATGACATGCATAAAGTTAGTGAGTTTGGATTTATCTTAATGAAGTTCCTATCATAATTGTTTAACCTGCTCGACACGATTGGCAGACGGGTCATGTTCAAATTGAACCTTGTCAACCTGATCATGACAAGTCTGAACTTTTTTAATTAAAAGGGTTGTGTTGACCCGATTATTATCGACCTACACTGACCTATTTAATTTTAATTAGTTATGCTTGTCTAAATACTTGTAGTATATGCCTACACACTATATTTGTAAAGCTATGAAAGATTTGCAGTATAAATAATTTGTGTAAAGAGCTGCCTTACTCCAAGGGTTGAGCATTGGGCGATCACTTGGCCAGGGCAGGGTCCAAGACCCTGCGCCACCACGAGACCTTTAGTTTTTTGAAGTGCCCCTGTTTTATCCGTTTGAACTGTGTCGACTCTGTTTTAACATATAACAGAACCTCACCTGATCGGGTTCAGGTATCGGGTATCGGTAAGTTGTCTCTCCGGACAAGTTGTAGGAGTGTTGGTGGCTTGTCATTGGTATTGTGCGAGTAGTGCACTAGAAAGAATGATATAAGGACTTGCCTTTTGAGGATAATATGGTGTGCTTTGTTATTGGTGAATATTGTATGCTTATACTTTCTTATTGGTTCAAAGAAAAAATTTACTTAGTTTCAATGAGATTTACATTAAACTCTAATTAAGCGTCTTTATTGGTGATGTTGAGCAGAAGTTGTCACCTTCTAAGTTTATTGCTCGAAGAACTTGATCAAGAAGCTGCAGCGTTGCATTCTTTAAAATCCCAGAATTTACGACTTGCCGCTCTACACCGTTTCAAATCTGGCCAAGTTCCTATACTACTTGCAACTGATGTTGCAAGTCGTGGTCTGGATGTACCTACTGTTGATCTTGTCATCAACTATGACATCCCACAGTACGTTAATTTACAGCATTGTTTTTCATTATAAGCTTTTCTGCTAAATATTTCTGTAGTAACAAAGTCATCGGTTGCTGGTAGGTTTCCTCGAGATTACATCCATCGTGTTGGCCGTACTGCAAGAGCAGGCAGAGGAGGGTTAGCTATTAGTTTTGTTACCCAGGTATATAGCATATAAGGGATGACGCTTATAACATCCTCCTTATAACATCCTCCTCTCTCTCTCTCTCTCTCTCTCTCCCTCTCCCTCCTTTGTGCACACGTGTAGGCATATACAGACAGGCATGGTACAATTGTGCACTCACCTCTCATGCAACCAGCCCAACACAGGCTCTACATGTAGTATACTTATGCATTTCCAATTATGTATTTGTGCTTCTGTTTGAGCATATGGCATATGGAGTGCCTTGGGAATTCCTGATATTCAAACTTTCTGTTCCATGATAATTATAATATAGTTTGCCTAACCTGTTCACCTTGGAACACTGGTCCTGTAGGATGACGTTACATTGATTCAAGAAATTGAGGCTGTCGTTGGTAGACAACTTGAGAAGTTTGACTGTAAAGAGAACGAGGTGCTTTCAGACATTACAAAGGTATGTTGCTTTGAAATACCATTTGGTGTTTGATGATGACTTAGATGTGCAAAAATAGATTGCCTGATGATTCACATATTTTACCTCCATAGGGATTTAGGATTGCTTGTCCACATATCCTTAGTTTCGTAAACCTTGCAGTCATTACTGTTGGTATCCTACGCATAATCGTAAAGGAATGACAAGCCATTTCATGAATGGCAGATGCCCCAGCATCCTTTGATTTTTTTTGTTATCTATTGCATTTTTCTCCATTTGTTTTGAGTGCTAATATTCTAGAGTATTAATATTATCAAAGTGGAGAATCAAGAACGAATATGGTTATTGCTACCTATTGCCAAGATAATCCTTGGAAAGAAAAGGTTTCGACAGAAGTCACCTTTGGAAATATTCTTGTTGGGCTGTCCACTGTAATTTGTTACGATATTAGCTGTCGATATGTTTTTGGTTGTTGTTGCTGTTGTATTAGTGGTCAATAATGTCCTTTGAAATAGAAGAATCTTGATGTTTTCTTAAATTTACTTGAGGTGTATTTTGAAACATATGGTATTCTCTGTATTACTGTTTCTTTATTGCCTTTAACCAATAGTGGCTTACACCAAGATATAATCTCTTTTGGTGGCAAATAATGAACTTTTACCTGTGCGGCCGAATTTGGTTTTCCTTAATTTATCTCATTAAGAATTCTTTGTTACTAGGTTTACAAGGCCAGACGAGTGGCGTCCATGAAAATGATGGATGATGGCTTTGAGGAAAAGGCAAAAGCACGTAAAAAGCAGAAACTTAAGACGATGGCCCAGAAGGGGTTATTGAATAAGAGGAGTAACAAGAGAAAACGAAGGTTGAAAGCCTCATGATATTTCGACTTCCAATTGTTTTCTTCATAACCAAAAGCAGAAGGCGCAGGTACATGGACAACCTGTCGTGTTGGAGCTGCATTTTGTCTTAACAGATTTGACGAGTTTATATGGTGTAGAGTCTGTTTGTAAACTATACATACCAAAGTACTAAAGCTAGTGCTGAAAGACAGATTCCTCTGTACATGTTTTGGTTCTTTTAATGTTAAGAGAAAAAGGCGTTTACCAAAATAGAGTGTGCTTTCGAATTGAAAACTCCTGCAGAAAATTGAGTTTTTGAGTAATCAAATGACTGGGTATATTCGATTTGTCGAGTCGCTTCTGAGGTAACTGTAAGTGCTATAATAGTATATGCTGCAATCTTGGTCAATAACTAGTAGCATAAGAGTACGACCCCAAAATGCCCACATCGAAAAGCACTTTCCAAGCATCACGGGGTAGGAAATGAATAAGAAAAGGAGTGAGCATATAACAGCTCAGTGAGTGGTACTAGGTCTCAATATGGGATCGAACACCAATTATGCTCATTTGGCGAACTTGCTTTTCGCTAGAAGCATCTAAAAGAACTTACAGAACCAAATCAATACATCTATAGTAAGATGGCAAAATATTTGCTCACAACAAAGCATTTACACATAGAATAGCAGAGTATCGATGTTGAGTCCAATGATCAATCTCTAGCCCGGTGTCATTTACTACAAATGGGGTTTTCCGGCATCAATTGATGTTCCTCAAACGAACACCACTATTTCCCTATATTTTTCGTCTATTTCTCGTGCTTCTCCCTCTCTTCCCTTCTTTCTTCTTCCATTTCACGAAGACCAACTGCAAGAAAAAGAAGTCTTGTAGATTATTCCACTTAAATGGGCTGAGGAGGGACTGTTTGGGCCTCTAGTTACTAGCCCAGCCATTAGGTTCCTCAAGTTTTCTTATTTGGGTCCGTCTATTACCCTTTTAAAGAAATTTCATCATGAGATTTAATACATATCTCAATTCTCAAATAAATGTGCATATTTATGTCTCTTCCGCTTTGATTGCCAAGTAGTCTCCCTTTTGACATGGTTTTTCCATTGAACGTTCACATAGGAAATAATCCGATGCCTTTTGGTCCTTTATGTCTACATGGAACATGGCAATCTATGTGGACATAGAATAAGGTCGGTGGCAAGGCAAGCTGATAAGCAATGTCAATCATTCTCTACATGATATGAAGGATTTTTCATATCTTGAACCAACCTTGCCATGTTTGCCAAATCTCACAAAACCCTTTGTGGGCAAAACTTTTAGAAATGCATGATCTTCCACATCAAATTCTCCTCTTACTATTGAATAAACTCTCGACTTGTTAATCTCTTAACTTGCACATCATCCTAATAAATAGGCGTTATGCATTTTCAACTATACAAAACTTCGAAGGGAGTCATCTTTATACTAGAATGATAACTGTCATTGTTGTGTATTGAGTGCACTGCAGTCAAGTTCCTGCTCAACTTTGATTGCACCCTCTAGAACATCTTTGTAGGTAGTCAACAAGTGAGAAGAAAGGCTTGAGCTGTATAAAATTAAGCTGCCTACTTGATATTAGTAGAAGCTCCTTGAGATATATACAGGAAGTCTCATTTCATTTTGTATTGAAATGGAAGTGGGAAAGAATGATTATAGAAAACCATTACAGGATTCGCTGCAAGAGACAGTCACATAGTCACTCAAAACTCAGCTTCACCCCCTACGAAGCGAGTCGCAAAGTCAACCATACAATAACCAGCAACTCTTTCCGCCTTGAAGATCCCCTCCATGCGTCTGATCCAACATTCATCTTCAATTGGATCTGCCCTTCCATCATAACTAGATGGGTCTGTGATGCACCTAGGGGGACCGGTGGACACGTTATGCTATTAGATGAACCGACAGGCTCGAAATCAACGATCTCGTATTGAGCTCAAATTTGGTCGGCTGAAGCAAAACAACGTGCTGATCAATATTCACACTTGTTGGCCATGACTAACGATGGATTTTCGTGATTCGGGATCGTTTAGATGGGTTTTTCTATTATTTTAGTATTTTTTTATGGGTTAATTTAGTAAATGGCAGTTTCGTAATTTTACGTTTTGATGTTTACTAATCCTAGTAGGGTTAGGTTTGGGGATATATAAACTTGTTTTAGGGTTTCGTTTGAGCAGACTTTAGATTTTTTTTTATTGTTAATCGATTGAGAGAACAGTTTGTTCCTCGTTATCATTTCGATTTTCTTGTTTAGTCTAATTTCTTTCGCGTTTCGACATCAAATGGTATTAGAGCATAGGTTATTTGAATCAATGGCTGAACATAATTGAGGTGGTCAAAGACAGTGTGCTCGTGGAGGCCGGGGGCGTGGAGTCATTCCCGATGTAGATGAACAGTCGCGTCTGAGAGACCTGCGAGATATAGGAATTCAGGAACAGGGAAGGTGAATCCAAGATTTGGAGCAACGTCTTGCGGAGGTAAGGCTTAATACTCAATCCAAAGAAGAAGTAGAATTTGAGGATCCATCCGATGATGAAGAGGAGGACATAACCCTTTCAGGGTTCTAAACTAAGGGCGGAATCGAGGAGTACGACCTAGAAATCAGCGCTCTTCTCCAAATTTCGGGATGAAGATCGAGATTCCCGAGTTTAATGTTAAGGCTCATCTTGATAAGTTTATTGATTGGTTACATACGGTAGAACAGATTTTTGATTTTAAAGACCTAACTGAGGGGCAAAAAGTGAAGTTAGTGACTATTAGGCTGTGAAAACATGCTTTGATTTGGTGGGAACACGTGAAAAGCTGCGTGTTAGAGAGGGGAAGCCGAAGGTGGATCGTTGGGATAAGATGAAAAAGTTGTTGCAAAATTTTTTTTTGCTTACCCATTATAGGCAAGAGGTGTTTATCAAGTATCATAACGTCAAGCAAGGTGATAAAACAGTTGAAAAATTTATTGAGGAATTTGATCACTTGCAGATGCGTTGTGATGTGGTGGAGGAAGACGAGCAGTCGATTGCTCGATATCTAGCAAGGCTGTGATATGAGATCTCTGATGCTGTCCAATTATAACAGTATTGGACATAAAAAGATGTGTGCAGACTAGCCTTAGAGGTGGAGGGGCAGTTTAAAAGAAAGAGCAGTAAGTCCAAGTGGTCTAGTAGCGATTCTAAGTGGTTAGGCAGCACTTCCAAGTGGTCAGATAAAGAGTCCTGAGAGAAAGCAGGGAGTTCTTTAGCCCCGGCAGTAATTAAGGGCGTTGGTTCAAAATCCGCAACAAAAGGAGAGCTGGGTAGTGCTGGATCTAGCAGGGGAGGAGTTGTAGGCAAGCGATGTTTCAAATGTTAAGGACTTAGGCATTTTACTGCTGATTGTCTGAATCGACAGTTTGTGACACTTGTAGATAATCCAACTTTTGATGAAGGCCCAACTTATGTGAATATGATGGAGAGCAAGAAGATGCGGATCCAGATCAGGAGGACATTGTTTATGCCGATTTTGGTGAGTCTTTAGTTGTGCGTCAGGTTTTAAATATTGCTGAGGTAGATGATGAATCGTGGGTCAGGCATAATATCTTTCATACTAAGTGCACTAGTGGGGAAAATGTGTGTAGTATGATAATTGACGGAGGAAGTTGTGAGAATGTGATATCTACCATTATGGTAGAAAAGTTGGGGTTGAAAAATGTCAAACATCCTCAACAATATAAGCTGTCATGGCTTAGGAAGGGGAATGAGGTAAAAGTGAGCAAGAGGTGATTAGTGCAGTTCTCGATTGGGTAAAAATATACTAATGAAGTGTGGGGTGACATAGTTCCAATGGATGCTTGTCATATTTTGTTAGGAAAACCTTGGTAGTTTGACAGAAAAACACAGCATGACAGATTCAAAAATACATACACCTTCAATGAGGATGGTTGGACTATTACTCTGGGTCCTTCGGATTTGAGAAAAGAAGAAAAAAGTAATCTACTTTCCAAATTAGAGCTCTAGGTGGAGGCAGTGAATGCTCCAGAGCTTTTTGCTATTGTAGTCATGGAGTAGAATCTTGATAGTCTAGAAATTTCAACTCAAGCTCTGCCTATACTCGAGGAGTTTGCTGATGTCGTACCGGAGGAATTGCCACATGGATTGCCACCCATGAGGGACATTCAACATTGTATAGATCTTGTTCCAAGAGTTGCTATTCCTAATAAGGCAGCTTACAGAGTGAATCCTAAGGATCATGAGGAGATGCAGAGGCAAGTGCAAGAACTATTAGAAAATGGTGCAATTCGAGAGAGCATGAGCCCTTGTATAGTGCCAGCTTTGTTGGTTCCTAAGAAAGACGGGTCGTGGAGAATGTGCATGGATAGCAGAGCTATCAACAAGATCATGATTAGGTATCGCTTTCCTATCTCGAGATTTGATGATTTAATTGATCAACTGTATGGGGAGACTATCTTTTCGAAGATAGACTTGAGGAGTGGATATCATCGGATTAGGGGGCGTCCTGGAGATGAGTGGAAAACCACTTTTAAAACTCAAGATGGTGTATGAGTGGATGGTGATGCCTTTTGGGTTATCTAACTCGCTGAGCACCTTTATGAGACTGATGAATCAGGTGTTTCGTCCTTTTATTGGCCAATTTGTCATAGTAAATTTCGATAATATTTTGGTTTATAGTGCATCGACTGATCAATACTTGCAGCATTTGAGAAGGGTGTCCGAGACATTGAGGGAGCAGAAATTATATACTAATACCAAGAAGTGTCACTTCCTGACTGATCGTGTGACTTTTTTGGGATATATAGTAACTAAGGAGAGCATTCATATAGACTCAGCTAAGGTTGAGGCTATTACAAATTGGGAGATTCCGAAAAATATTCATGAGGTACGTAGCTTTCATAGGCTTGCGGCTTTTTATCTGAGATTTATTTGGGATTTCAGTACTATTATTGCACCTCTGGCGGATTTTCTGAAAGGAAGTAAATTTGTATGAACTAAGGAGGCGGAAGCTGCCTTTCAATTATTAAAGAAGAAGGCGACTGAAGCACCTGTTCTCGTGCTTCCTGACTTTAATGAGATTTTTGAGGTGCATTGTGATACTTTAGGTGTTGGTATTGGGGGTGTCCTGAGTCAAAAATGTAAACCTGTAGCATTCTTTAGTGAGAAGTTGAATGAGGCGAAAAGGAAGTATTCAACTTATGATAAAGAATTTTATGCTATTGTGAGGAGTTTAGAGCATTGGAGACATTATCTTATTTCGAAAGAGTTTATCTTATTTTCTGATCATGAAGCCTTGAAATACATCAATGGGCAACACAAATTGAATGCAAGGCATGTGAAGTGGGTGGAGTTCTTTCAAGTTTTCAAGTTTTCCTTCAAGCATAAAGTGAAAGTGTTAAATAGTGTGGCAGATGCATTAAGCAGAAAACACTCTTTTGCTGTCTACAATGCAAGTAAAAGTTCTAGGCTTTGATACTCTTAAAAATTTATATGTTGATGATTCTCATTTTGGGGATATCTGGAGGAAAAGCAAAACGAAGCCTTTTCAGCAATTTCATATCGTGTAGGGTTACCTATTTAAAGGTAGCAGATTGTGCGTTCCTCAATGTTCTTTGAGGGAATCTATTATTATTGAGGGACATGAAGGCGGTTTAGTTGGGCACTTTGGCGTGGATAAGATAAAGGTCTTGTTGAGTGAACATTTTTATTGGCCTCGGATGGAGCGTGACATGACACATTTTATAGAGAGGTGTAGGGTATGTCATGTGGCAAAGACCAAGAGTACTAATGCTGGACTGTATATGCGTCTATCTGTTCCAGTTGCACCGTGGGAGAATGTCAGTCTTGACTTTGTCTTGGGTTTGCCAAGAACGCAGCGGAGTAATTATTCAATAATGGTGGTTGTCGATAGGTTCTCGAAGATGGCCCACTTTGTCCTGTGTAGCAAGTCCTATGATGCTTCACAGGTTGCTCGATCGTTTTTGCAAGAGATTGTTAAGCTGCATGGAATTTCTAAGTCCATAACCTCATATCGTGATGTGTAGTTTGTGAGTTACTTCTAGCGTACTCTTTAGAGGTACATGGGCACAAGTTTGAAGTTTAGTTTCTCTCATCATCCTCAAACTGATGGTCAGACAGAAGTTGTCAATTGAAGCTTAGGGAATTTGCTGCGGGGTTTGATTGGAGATAATCCACGATAGTGAGACTTGGGGTAGAATTTGCATATAACAGATCTGAGATTCGAACTACATGCAAGACTCCTTTTAAGGTGGTTTATGGGCATAATCCAATTACTCCATTGGATCTCACACCGATACTAATTCTCAAGCAATTTAGTTCGGAAGCTTAAGAACATGTAAAGCATATCAAAGAGCTGCATTCCTAGGTCCATAATCAGATCAACAAGCAGAACATGAAGTATAAGCAGCATGTGGATATACGCAAGAAAAGAGTCATCTTCAAGGAAGGTGATTTAGTTTGGATTCACCTTAAGAAAGAACAATTTTCAACAGGTAGGTTTGGCAAGCTTCAACCTAGAGCTAATGGACGCTTCGGAGTTTTGGAGCGAATTAGTGACAATGCTTACAAGATCGATTTGCCGTGTAAGTATAATATATTCGAAACTTTTAATGTAGCAGATTTGTCACCTTACTACATTGAAGAGGAAGAAGATCCTAAAGAGATTGGCGACAATGAAGACGAAGCAAATTCGAGGACGAATCTTTCTCTAGCAGGGGAGGATAATGCACCTAGGGGGACTAGTAGACCCGTTATGCGATTAAATGAACCGACGGGCTCGTAGTCAACGATCTCGAATTGAGCTCAAATTTGGTCGATTGAAGCGAAACGGCGTGTTGATCAATACTCACACCTGTTGGCTGTGACTAACGATGGATTTTTGCAATTTGGGGTCATTTAGATGGGTTTTTCTATTATTTTAGTATTTTTTATGAGTTAATTTATTAAATGGAAGTTTCATAATTTTATGTTTTGATGTTTACTAATCCTAGTAGGGTTAGGTTTGGGGATATATAAATTTGTTTTAGGGTTTTGTTTGAGCAGATTTTGGATTTTTTTTATTGTTAATCGATTGAGAGAACAGTTTGTTCCTCGTTATCGTTTCAATTCTTCTGTTTAGCTTAATTTCTTTTGCGCTTCGGCATCAGTCTATCTTTTTAAACTACACAAAGGTGCATTGTTTGTCATTCTCTGAACCTATATCTCCATTTCCACTTGACTTCTTCATCTCACGATGGAAGTCCTTCACCACCTTAAAAACTCCCACCATACTGGGGTTTGGAAATGGAGCCATATCGAGTGTTATCATCTTAGTATGTTCGGATGCAGAATTGTAAAATCAAAGAACATATAATGATACTAATTTGCTATTACTGAAAGAAAATTCATGTTGATGCTTCTAATCGCGTGGCCTAACTGTATCAGTTCATGATGACAATTGGTTCAATGGTTTTGGTTATCTTTCAGAGATACTTAAAACTAGCTCATAAACTTGAACTACAAAAAGAGATGTCGGCCTTCTGTTAGCTGGTTGAAATATGATTCTTTTTTATCTCATTGCCCACTGCCGCCCACTACTCGCTGGCCGTTCCCCCCCTCCCCCCCTCCCTGCCCACCGCCCGTCTGCTGCCCACCGGTCATCTGCTGCCGCTTGCCAGCCTTCCGCTGTCTGTTGCTGCTTGTTGGCTGTTCGCCCCACGCTTGCCGGCTGTCCTCCGCCGCTTGCCGGCCACCCACCACAGTCCGCTGACGGTCTGCTCTATTTGCCTCCACCCGCTAGCCGTCCGTTCGCCACCTACCTCTTGCTGCCCGCCAGCTGGCCGTCTACTTTTGCCCGCCGTCGCCGGGAACAAAAAATTTAAAAATAATCTATCAAACAAATTTTTATTCCGGAAATGAAAATTTTGTATTGTTATCGAACAATACTTTTTACTCAAAAACTCATCTGAGGAATAGAAATAGATTTTTATTTTTGGCCAGAAATGGGGCCGGGGAAGAGAAATTTTATCATTCGTGTCCTTATTCACCTCTATTTCCGAGGTACATGAGTTACGGTTCACTGGTTCTCTAGATTTCATGTCCAGTCAATTGACAATAAAAAAGTATTCGGAATCATGCGCATTTTTACGTACACAATGGGGAAAAATTTCTGAGCAACAAAATTGCGATCGACTTGATTTAGTAGAATGAATTTACGCAATTTGTATCTACGTGTGTCTTGTTAATTAGATTGCCTTAACGTTTTGTGACAATTGATACATGAAGTCGATTCTTCCAAGAAGAATGGGAGGAACTCATCAGAGGTTACGCCGTGCTTCGGCCTTTTGCAGAGAGAACGCATCCCTACGTCTTAATACACCAGACAAACCCCAAACTAAAAACAAAGAGACAACTGTAATCTTCTCATTTGTATCGACGCGGAACTTAAGGCAATTCAATCGAGCGAGTAATCTGCGATCGTGACATTTACTAAAGTTTCGAAGCCATAGTGGCCGACTTTATTAAATGGAACATGTTTCACGGTTTTCATCGCTCGCAAACATTATAAGAAGTGAACGAATAGACTCGAGAGATTGCACAGCAAGAGCTAATAAAATCATCCTTTGCCAAAATGAGGCCTACCCAGCTCTTTCTCTTCGTCATCCTCTTCGCGGTTGGTCTGAAATCGACAGGAGCCAATGGACCATCCGAATACGAGGTCTTTGACAACACCACCGGGACTCCGGACACCCGGTTCAATAAAGAGATCGGGTTGGATTACGCTTCGGACGCTTTGCAAGCTGCCACCGGGTTCGTCCTCAAGACATTCGGTCAAAGCAAGACCGGGGGGAGAGGCTACGATTTCGTTCTGCTTGTGGTCGAGAGCTTTCGTGCGAATGGCAGACCCTTCGCCATCGCAACCACCAATGGAAGCCAGACCTTCATGAATGCGGACTACCTCCAAACATTCCCCGGCAACGTGAAGGATGAGTTCACGGGGATCCTATACTTCACGAGCGGCCTGGTCTGGGGATGGACAGGGAATGGCAGCGCCCCAGTGGGCCTCGTAACCGGGATCTCCGACTACATTAGGCTGACTGCCGGATGGGCATACAAGGGCTGGCCTCGCAGAGGCTTGGGGTTGCAATGGGATGATGGGTACGCAATCACGGCGAACTTCTTAGTGTATTGTGAAGGGCTCCGACCAGGGTTCGTGTCGGACCTCAATGCCATGATGATTGACTCGTACAGCGATGCGTACTTCGCGGAGCTACTTGGGAAGTCTGTGAACGAACTGTGGGAGGACTATAAGTTAGAGTATATAACCCCTGGACCAGCACCAGGACAAACCTTCGGTCACTAAATCATGTTAACACATAAGAAGACTACACTTGAGGTTGGTTTCTTATGTACAAATAAAGTAAATTGTTCAATATATTCGTGCTGACTAAGCGCGAATCAGGAAGAAGTTTGTGTTCGAAGTTTGTAACGTCCAAATGATTGGCTTGTTCATCGCAGCATTTGCATGGCCAGTCTAATGAGTGACTCTTATGCTTTCCCCCTTGTTTTTCTTTTTGCTGTCGAATTCAAGCATGACCTCCTTTTCCACAACTTCTTGCTTAAAGTATCCTCTAATGATCGCCTTGCCACACCCAAGTTCCATAGCAAAACTGAACATTCGACATCATGTCGATGTCTTGAGTAGAATTACCGAGATGATGATGCATTTTAGTCATTGGGAATGGCATAACTGGCTGTATCGTTCAGAGAAAATTTCTAAAAATGCCTATTATATCATAATAGCAAAATATCGTCAGTTTTCATCACAGCCATGAAGTATCGTTAATGTAAAAAAATCCTATGCTCTTGTCTAATGATAATTCCCTTTTCACGAACAGAATGAGTTTTATAGATTAAGAAGAAACACCATTTGATAAAAGTTCCCATTGAAGCCCTTGCCCTAAAGTCAATATCTTGGCTGTCGTTGCTAAGTGTGCGTTTGGTAACGTTTCTATTTATTTATTTTTTTGTTCTTTTGTTCTCCGAAACAGAAATCCATTTGTGTATATCAGTTAATTTTTCTATTCCCCAGAATAGAAAAGTGGCTTGGGAATAGATTTGGAACAGAAACAAATCGTAAAAAAAAAATCTACTTCTTTGTTCCAATGAATAATTTCTGAAACAAGGTCATTTTCTTTTTTTTTTCTTTTATTTAATTCCTTCCTTCTTCTTCCACCTCTAGCCGGTTGCCGGGCCTCGGTGATGGCTGACGATCGGCCAGAGACAGGGGCTAGCAAGGTCGGGCCTCGTGGTGGCTGGGCGAAGCTGGGCGAGGCTCGACCCCCCTAGAATTGAGCAAGGTTGAGTCTCGCTGGCCCTTGTCTTTAGGTAGTCCCAGCCATCGCCAAGGCTCAGCGATCGGCTAGAGAAGGAAGAAGAATGGAGGAAAAAAAGAAAAGAAAAGAAAAGAAAATAGAAAAATCTTAAAGAATTATTAAAAAAATTTCATGTCATTACAAAATGTTAGGATTGTACCAAACGCTTTTCTATTCTTTTTCTATTATGAGAATAAAAATTTGGTGTAGTTACCAAAAACGTTCTTTTGTTCAGAAATTCGTCCAGAGAATAGAAATAGAAAAAAATTATTTCTGAAAAGAAATTATTTTCGGGAACATAAATGTTACTAAACGCACCATAAGCTGCTAGTGAAAGAATTCAAAGTTGTTTTTGCTACCTTCACTAAGTGTTTGTTTGTTTGAAGGAAAACTGTTTCTAAAAAATTGTTTTCCAACTTTTCGTGTTTGGATAATGGAAAACTAATCGATTTATGGAAAACATTTTTTATGGACTAAAAATAACAAGCTTAGATTGAGGTGAAATGACTTGCATTCCTGCTAGAAGGAAATCACATTCTCTAAACTACCGAACAAATGAAAACTAATTGTTTTCTACTAAAAACTTCGTGATAAAAGAAAATATTTTTCATGGAAATCATTTTCAAGATTCATTTGTTTAGTAATTTAAGAAAAGTGACTTCCTTCAGTGACGTGAGAAATCAAACTTTAGACATCTTGTTTTTAAAACTAACACGGCATTTCGTGTCATGAGCAGGGCAGAACATTCTGGAATAATGTTGCCGATCATTCAATTGTTTGAATTAAATGATGTGGTTTGATATCATTGCCTCATGTCCAAATTCTATTGTTAATTGAAGTTTTTTGACTGGTTTAATGATGCACTTCAATACGTGTATATTAGCCTATGATTGTCGAATGAAAAAGTTGCAGCTCGTGTTTTTGAATGGTTCAATTTGATCTATCATATTGAACGACGACCGATTTGATCTTAAACTTTTTTAATTGTGCCAATTCAGTCCTAAATCTTTTGATGATTTGTCAATTTAGTCTTTCCAGCCAATTTTGATCAGAAATCTTTGACATGGCGGTTTGGTCAACATCGGTTATCTTTCGTGACATGATTGGCGTTGATGTGGACAATTTTTATAATTTTTTTATTTTTTTTTCTTTTCCCTTTTTGCCTCCACTAGGCCAGTGGAGGGAAGAGGAGAAAAAGAAAAGAAAAGAAAAGAAAATGAAAATGGGGAAAAAAGAAAAATAATTCTTAAAATAAAAAAAAAGTTAAAAAAAATATCCACGTCAATATCAACTGTGCCACGTAGGATGGCTAGCACTGGAAGAACTAAATTGACAAATTGTTATTAGATTTAGGACTCAATTGATAAACTATGAAAATGTTTATGACTAAATGAGCATAATTGAAAGGTTTAGAACTGAATTGATTGCCGTATATTAAGTTTAGGACTTTTCGACAATTTTCTTCGTCATAGTCCAGCTTCATCTCTAGTACTAATCTTTAAAATACTGGTAAAGAGACGACTGGCTTGTGTTGAAAAACAGGCATGAGACTGCTTCATCTCTATTCAGAATCGTGGGAATTTGACACATATCGATAAAGATGTACATGTCTCCTGTTTCGGCCTACTTTGGAATCACCACGATGACCGAACTTTGCAAATTGACTAGCATTCTTACTTAATGAGCCATTCAAAAGAATGAAAAAAGAAAAAAAGGATCCATTGGGGAGTTCCCTATGTTGGAAGAAAGGATTAGATTCTTTTACCTTTTATATTTGGAGCCCTAGATTTTCTCTAGGGTTTTGATAACCACGTGAGACTTTAGGGCGGCGACACCATTCAGCGTTTTAAAATGGAGTGATTGACATGCGTTTTCGAGATGCTTGTCGAGCAAACTTTCAAAGTGCTTTGAAAATATGAAAAGATAAGCTTTTCATGCGTCTATATACCACGATGCGTTAAATGTTATTACGATTTACTCTTCTTTTGACATCTTGCAATAGATTTACTTCAACTATTAGGTCAAATTAACATCTTGCGGGCACTCGTTAACAATAATTTCAAAAGATAATTAAAATCTCTAATGGAGCAAGAGGAGAAATCAATTAATAATGATCGCTGGTTTTATCTTAACAATTCTTCTAGTGTTAGAAAGTTTCCTGTCTGTGGCTAGAAGAGAAAAGCCCTAACTCTTAGTGACCTGTAAGCGTTAGAAGAAGAATTTCATTGCCTAATGTTCTCTTATTCAAAGAGACGAATCTCCTTGGTCTTCTTTTCCGATTAGGTAAAGAAAAGCTTTATCGAATCAAACGGTGTTCATAAAAGAAAGGACAGTAAGTCCTACGCACAAAACTAGGTTTAACTTATCGTATCTTCGGCTTTATATCCTGTCCCCTACTCCTTTCGAGACAAGTTGCCAATCACAATTACTATTAGGGGCTTAAATTAGGGGGACCGTGAGCTTTTGTTCTCCCCCACTAATGTGCCTTTTTCCTTGCAAATGAAGCACGTTTTCGTGGATGCAAGATACCGGTAATAAGTAGGACGAAATTCACTTTCCAAGACAGTGTTTTATTAGAAGCAAAGGTTGATTTAAAAGAAAAAAGTGTTAGTTAGCTTGTGTGGATGTAAATGATGGAATTAGAAAATTTAATTAATGTCCACGTCGTTCAAAAACGCATACTTGTGGACAATCTCTGCTAGTATTCGACGGATCCTCATCGAAAAACAAAAGCAAATTCATAGTTCAACAGAATCATGGGCGGGATTATCCGATCGAGCTTTTGATACACTTACTTATATTTTGAGAAATGCTTTTTCCATCCGAGTAATTTAGACCAAGCAATTACTCAATTATTGACTCTTGAAAACCGTAATGACCTAACATTTTATCGCTAAATAAAATTCAAACAATATGACGGACGATTGATTGTGAACATTTTATCAATCTCATGAGCTATTTTGCCTAGGCCATAATTGTGACGTGGGCATTTTGTAATAATCGCCCTGATTTTAATGGATGAAGGAGCTATCTATGTACTATGCATTTAGTGACTATATTATATTTACGAAATCTGCAAGAATCCTACCCTAGGGTTTAAAATAAAGAGGTGGCAAACTGGATGGCATTGCTCGTTGGATTCGTTTATGAGTGGACCGTAATTGATTTATAGGTTCCACCTGCTTGGTTAAAGGAAGAGTTAGATAAGTTGTGTTTCAAAGCTGAACAAACGTTTACCGCATCAATTTATAAATGAAATTTGCGAATAGATTTTCTCGGTTATGTATCATAATCATAAAAGCAATGCTAGATATACTAAATTTGTTGATCCAATCGGCACATCAAAGTGATGTGCCAAATCATAGATGGGTGACATCCGATTCTCAACATAAGATCATCGATGTAAAATATCAATTTGGTAGATCAATTTCCACGTTACAAACCTCTACTTTATCCGTATTCCTTTCTGAGGGAGCGTCAAAACCCTTGATGATATTCCGTTTCCACACTATAAAAGGGGAACAAACTGCAACACAAACACCCAGGCCCTAAATAGCTTCTCTTCTCTCTTTAATGAAGTGGAAGAAGAAGGAGAAGAGCAAGTGAAGGTTGTTGGGAGAAGTAGACATGGCGTGATATTGGTTCGGCTCATCTTTCTGCATTTTCGTGCTTACTATTAGCTTTGTAATATCTTCAAGACGAGCCGAATCAATATCACTCTTGTATGCTTCTTTCCCTCGTTTTTCTTTCCTTTTTTGCTTTCTGAGGTGAAGAGACCTTTCATCTTGTTATGTTCTTTTGAATCACACCGTAGCAATTGTCGGTATCTGTGTGGTCTATTTCCTTGTTTTCCCTCCTAAAGAGCCAGATCTTGATAGTTGTGTCTTTTTTCAGATCTTTTGCGCCATATATGCGTGATCTTCTCCTAAATACATCAGACATCTTCTGCAAGGAGAAACTCCATTTGTTTTGGAAGCTTCTCTCAGATCTGTGGATAAATGCATGTATCAAGTTTCATGTTTTTGCAAATGGAAGCCCTCTTTTTTTCATTTCAAAGTTCGATGATATCTTGCACTGTGTTTTTTCCAAGGATGGGACATGTCTGAGTTAATTTTGGAGATCTGCTGGCACCCTACTGTGCATATATTGCGTCAGTCGATAATCTTTTACTTTTCTGACTGTCCATTATGAATCACTCCAACTGCATACTCGCGTATATACTTATTTATACGATGCTATAAAAGCTGTACAGTTATCATCCATAGAATGCGTTTAGCCGATATATCGTTATCACTTATTGCTGTTCATGATGTTAGATATTACCACATAATCATCCTTGATTCGACATGTTGCAGGATGAATATGTGTCAGAAAATGAAGGAGATCGAGGTAATCTGCACACTTTTTGCTATACTCATACCAAAGAATTACGTATATTATTACATGCATTCTTGTATCATCAGCAGAACTAGCAACACATAGGTTGCTTAATTTCAACCGCGAGGTACCTGCAGCTTCAAGAAGCTCATGAATTGGGCTACAAGCATGCACTCTTCTGGGAATCTATGGGTGGAACAAAGATGACCTAAAGAACAGCAAGATGAGTATCATGGTGGACTCACCAGAAATAGTGTGTGTATCGATTAATTCATAAGTTCTTATCGCGAGAAACAGTAGATCTAACATAGTTCTCGTCCTCGTGTGCTTCATTCTGCGATTTGGAGTTGGAACTCTTTACACACGTGATCGATGAGAGGAGGGTCTCTCTTTTTTATGTTAGCATTGGGCAGTCCACTCAGCCACCGCCCAACCAATCAATCTACACGCAGCCAAAAAAGTGTAGGATCTCGGGTAAATCGGCACATGATGAGAAAGAATCAACCATTTATGAAGAATTATGAAGTATGTGTTCTTTTCTAGCAAAGCAACTCTTATAATGGAACCGATGTTTTATGGAGACATTATTAATATGTATTTGATATGTATTATGGGGTCTTTATGTGATTATGTTTCTATCTGTATTTTTACTATAATTAATCACTCTTATAAACACATATTACGCAACCCTAATTAGGGCCAAACTACCATAAACACTCTATTTTTATTCTATATATTCATATGTTATTGGAGCATGAAAACACATTGAATTCGTCAATATCTCTACCCCACAACTCAAAACTCCCTTTGCTCCTATTTCTATCTCAACAATGTCGGATGCATCTATAGTTTTTTCTTCTTCTCTGTCACCTCTTTACCCATTTTCTTATGTTTCCATAAATCTCAATTATCCATCACCTCTCCCCAAAATTACGCCCAATTCCACCTCTTCTTCCCTCTTCCCTGCTGCTCCAATTCTTATTTTTCATATGATGTTCCCACACTCAACCTCACTGTCTCTTGTTGTTCACAACATAAAACATCTGGTCTCCATCAAGCTTCAAGCACACAATTATCTTTTTGAAAATCTCGTTTTGAGCCAATTCTAATTTGCAATGATTGGCTAGGTTAGGACGGTTCAGTGCTTTCATAGTTTGATCAATTGGATCCTCACAATCTAGATTTTTCGTAAGTTCATGATTTCACGCATCTCAATAGTTTGTCTTGCTCTAGTACAACGCTTTTACTAATTGTTACGCGGTCAAGGAAATTGGACTAAAGCTTGATTTTTACTATCTTTGACATCTAAAGTCAGTTGCGGACTCTCTCACCGCAATCAAATGCTCCATTTCCGACAATGACTTGGTGATGGAAGCCCTCAATGGGTTCCCATCTGAGTACAATCTCTTTATCACCATGGTCACCAACGGCCCTACATTTCTCTTATTTGATGAGCTGCAGTCATGACTCCTCATCTAGGAAGAACGATTTCGTCAAAATTGAATACCTCATCTACATCCGTTATTCATCATGTTTTGATGGGCCATGCACTTCACCCACTCCCCCATTCCCAAGGTCTCGTTTGAGAGCAAAAGATTTGGTCAAGGACATGGTGGACAAAACTTGAGTGATCAACCAGGCTTGCAATTCTCCTATGATGTTCATTTCACAGTCATCATTGGCTCCCTTTGTTGATCGCTCCTCCACCTACTCTAGTTAGCTCCATGGTGGTTCAAGGCCCTATGTTCCTCCATTTATGCAAGGAAGTATTCTCGGATCTAGCCTCACCTTGTTTGTCATATTTGTAATGGGTCAAGCACATTGTGCTATAATGTCAACTACGGTTTGACCAGACCAATAAAACTCAATGAGGTTCTACTTTTGGTATCATTTTTTTTTTTTTTGGTAACCCAGGAACCCCCCGCACGGCCGACAGCCGGAGGAGTAAACCTGGGGTGACGCTAGCGCAGGACCCACCACCACGGCGCCACACTTAAGACTCCCTAACGACTACGCTGGGGTTTGAACTCTGGTCCCTTCGTGGGGGGACCAGAGCGCAAGCCAACGCAGCCGCTGCGGGCGGTGGTCTTTTGGTATCATTGATAAGGTAAAATATACTTAAATGGAACTAGATTAATATTTAGACCAAAACGATAATACAAATATAGCATAATTTTTTTGTTGATTTATCAAATGGACTGAAATGAAAAGTAATATAAAATCTGGGTAATAGTGTAATTATAAAAATTTATTTGGACTAAATTGAACGAATTAAACATCTAAAGATGTATTGCACACTGAATCAAAGTTTAGAAACTATTAGTATCATTTTTCTCAAATTCTTTGACAAGACTTCAACCGGTTGAAGCAAAATTTCACACAGTCTAAGGGTGTTTTTTTTTTTTTTCCAGCTTCCACGTTTAAGGTTGCTTTTAGCCTAGATAACGTTAAAATGTAGAAATTCTTAAGGTGATACATCTCTCTCCAAAAGTAAATAACTTGCTTGTTCGCATAAGACATCCATTCCACTTATCACTATAGAACATATCGCTTGGCAAATAAATTTAGTCAGAATTACAACTTTGCAAAGCTTAACGGCATCAAGCACCACAATTACATTAAGCATAGAAACTATTGTCCACATTTGAGCGTATTCCGAAGGTTGTCGGAAAGTTATGTCATCAGAATAACCAGGTGAGATTGGGAGATGACGTTAAGATCCGTTCTTATGAAGGAAAGTTATTTTTGGGAAATTATTTTTTGACATTCCGGTAAATCTGTCTATGGAAAATGTTTTCGATGGACTAAAAACAACATGCTTAGATTAGGGAAAACAACTTCCCTTTGTAACAAGAAAGAAATCACTTTTCTTACACCACCAAACAAATGAAAACTAATCATTTTCTTAGAAGAAAATTATTTCCAAGGAAATTTTTTTTCTTAATCATGAAGTTTTCAGTGAAATAAATATACCCTTAGGCTCCATTTTGTTTTGCGGAAAATGTGACATTTCTGTAAAAAGTTTTCCAGGAAGTCATTTTACAATAGTTTCTAGTATATGGCTAAAGCCTGAAAAGGAATTGGAAAATATTTTCTGTCATTTGGTATAGAAAATATGATTTGATTTTTCTAAATAGACATGCACTATTTGAGTGCTAGTAACTTACACATATGTAGTCCGGGAACCAGGTAAGAGCACTAGAGTCCCGAGTTCGGCCTCAATGGACCCAAACCAAGGCGCTAGGGATCGGGGCACGGGCACTTGGGTCTCGGGCCCAATCATGATGGACCCAAGCCCATGCACTAGAGTCTCGGGCCCGGCCTCAATAGACCTACGCACGACCTTTGTGGACGCGGGCTTAGGTGATGGGGCTTTGAGCTCGAGTACCGGGATCTAGTGCTCGGCCTTTGTAGACCCAAGCCCAGGTGCTAAGGCATCGAGCATCTGGGCTTCAGGCCCGACCTTGATGGACCTGGACGCTAGCTCTGGGGCCTCGAGTCCTAGGCTTGACCTCATTGGATCTAGGCGCGGACGCAGAGGACTGGGCCCGGGGTGCCAAAGACCTTGTCCTAGACGTCGAGAACTAGCGTAGGGGTTTCCGTGCCCAAGCGTAGAGTTTCGGGTCAAGCGCTGATACCTAGTTATATTTTGGAAAATGATTTCTGATTTTTATAGGGGAAATCATTTTCCTGAATTTAAGCATAAATTTTCCTTTGACTCATTTTGCTAAGCAAACCAAATGCCAAAAAATGTGTTTCGCAAAATAAACAAAGCCTTCGTGACACATACAAGTTATATACCTTATGACATACTTTTATTTTTATTTTTTTTACTATCTTCAATTTAACATACTACAAAGATAAGTGCGAAATAATATATGTTGGGCAAAAGAACACTACAAGTGCCATAACTTGTGTACGGCGCTCACTTTGGTGCCATAAATTTTTTTTGGATCACTTTAGTGCTAAAATTTTTGAAAAACGATCACTTAAATGCTAAAATTTTTGAAAAACGATCACTTAAATGCTAAAATTTTTGAAAAACGATCACTTAAGTGCAAACTCCGGTACCGTACATAATTTTTCGCCAGAAATCAGACATGGCATTTTTTTTTATTAATTTCTGAAGCTGGCATGGCTCGTCGGAGGCTCGCCGGAGATTGACACTTAAGTGATCATTTTTCAAAAATTTTAGCACTTAAATGATCGTTTTTAAAAATTTTTAGCACTTAAAGTGATCATTTTTCAAAAATTTTAGCGCTGAAGTGATCCAAAAAAAACTTATGACACTTAAGTGATCATTTTTCCTCTGACTTGGCACTAAAGTGATCTGAAAAAAAGTTATAGCACCAAAGTGATCTCCGTACACAAGTTATGGCACTTATAGTGTTCTTTTGCCTATATGTTGAAGCCTAAATTTTCGCCTAAAGATCTCTCATGTATAAAAATTAGGGTGTGACATTCCAAATTTCGACCCATTTTTGGGATTTATAAAACGTGTAATTCGTCAGTGTGCTTATAGTAAAATCTCGCCCGGGAACTGATCACTCTCGGTTGTTATTTTTAAAATTGAGATTTCGTTATAATCGCATTCAATCGAATTTGGCCGTTATTTAGAGTCAAAACTTTGGTGTCGAATTCCTCGGAGTTTCGGGACGAATTTAATTAAACGGTGTCGATATTATTGTGGCCAGCCTCGATATTACCCGGGATATGTGAAAAGTGAAATTTGAACTGGGTACGAATTTTGACTGGTATACCTCCCCCTGGATTTAAATTTTTAGTGTCTATTTAGTTTTCTCTTAATTTTGAAATTAGGAATTTTTGTGGCCGTTAGATCTTGGCTTGTTCACCAAGATCTAATGTGAGCCCTAGGATGAGTCAAGCTAGGTAGTTGATCTCTCTCTCTCTCTCTCTCTCCTCCCCGAACGTCTTCCTCCCTCCCCCGATCACGATCGTCCTTCCCTCTCTCCACCGCACGCCCGCCTCCTGCGTCACCGCCAGCCACCGCCGCGCGTCCGGCCCCGACGCCGTGCGCCGCTCGCCCCTGGTCGCTCGGCCGCTTGACTAGTAAGCGTTGTCGTCGCGAGCTTGCACCAGCCGAGTCCCCGTTCTCCTCCTCTCGACCGTGAGCAGCAGATCGGCCGGAGAGCCGATCGCCGGAGCTCGCCGCCGCCCACCACCGCTTCAGCCACCGCCACCACCCCTCGACCGTTTCGCCTCCGCCGTGAGCCCCCTCTCCCCCTCTGCTTCAGATCTGGTCTTTCGCCCCCTTTCCGTGCGCGTGTCTTCCACCGCGCCGCCGTCCATCGCCACGCGCCTCGCTGCCCGTCCGGCCGGTGTTCCCGTCGACCCGGAGACACCATCCATACCGCCGATCGTCCCGAACCGACTGTCCCCGTCACTCCTTTCCCTTCTCTCTCTCTCTTCGACTCGGGCCAGATCTGGCCGTGCCGACGCCGCTCGCTGCCGCCCGGCTAGCCGTCGTCGCCTCAGCCACCGACCGCCATCCCACCGCCTGGCCGACCACCCAGTACCGCCCCTCCCCTGTTCCGGCCAGCCCCAGCCCCAGCCCCAGCGCCTCCCCTCCCCTTCCCCTGTTCTGCCCTCACCGGCCCTGTTCCCGTCGCCACCGTGGGCCGCTGCTCGACGTCGGAGCTGTTGCTCTTCCGGTAAGGTCCCGACTCTCCCTTGCTGTCGCCGAGTTGCTGCCGCCTCAGCCGGAGCTCCTTGCTGTCCGGCTGTGGTCAAGAGCCTCGCCGATCACCACCGCCGCCGCTGTCCCGACAATTTCCCCGCTGTCCAGCCTCGTTTCCTTGCTCAAATTGAGGTAAGCGACACCCTAAACCTTGTCTAGGACCTTGCGTATTATTAGATGAGTTTAGGGGTCGTTTAGGATGAGATTGGTGGCTGATTAGGGGCTGATCGGAGCTGATTTAATGGCCATTTAGTGCGACTTGGTGGCTGAATTGTGGGCTGGCTTGAGGTGAACGAATGGACCGGAGGATGGGCTGAATCGAGGTGGTTTATCGCTGATTTTATGGCTGGTTTGAAGGTCACATGATGCTGGAAAATAATGTCGAGTTATTAGTTGTTTGTGTATGAATTAATGCTCGATTGGCGATTGTTCGGGTTGTTTATTTGTGGCTAATTGTGCGGCTGTTTGGTGCTGATTTTATGACGGTTTAATGCTGATTTTTGTGGCGGTTGGTGCTAATTTGGTGGCGGGTTTCGGGGTGAATGAACGGGTGGGATTGTGGGCCAAAATGAGGTGGTTTATTGTTGAAATCATGGCTGGATTGGCGGTCATTAGTGCTGGAAATTATGTTAAGTTCATTGGGTGTTCTTGTATGATTTAACGTCTACTTGGTGACAGTTCATGTTGTTTATTCGTGGTTGGATTGACGCCTATTATGTGAACTGTCGCTTGGTGTGATTAGAATAAGTGGTGATTGAGTATAATATAACAATATTTGAATATGTGATTGATATGGTAATTGATTGAATTATGTGGCGTATGTATTTGCTTGACCAAGCCTGGATTGAACGGAGAGCAACCAACCTGTAGGGTGTTGACTTGGGTTGTAAGAAAGGACCTGTAGGGTGTTGACCCGGGTCGTGAGAAAGGTCCTGGAGCGTGTTGACGCGGGACAAAGCCCTGATTGATCGGAGGGCTGCCAGCCTGGAGCGTGTTGATGCGGGCGGCGAGAAAGGACCTGTGGGGTGTTGACCCGGGTCATGAGAAAGTTGAATGTATGCGCATGTTTATTTTACCTAATTGAGTTGGTGAATGTACGTGTGAATAACGCTCGAGTAATTGTGATAAGTATGTGAAATGTTATTGCAATATAGTGAATTGACTAAGGTGCAGAGTTGAGGTATGATTTGAGGCAAGGTAAGTGCATTATGTGAAATTTGTTATGCGAATAGTTAGATTGCATGTTATACTCGTCTGGGTACGCATTGGCCTATGTGGGGTTTAGGTTGTTTGCTTATTGAGAAGTGTTCTCATGGTTGTTTAATCAAACCATTTCAGGTCCGCGACCGTAGTTGTTTGGAGACCCTGCAAGGATAAACTCGGAGATCGAAGACGGGTCAATGACTCTTTATTTTGAGTGACCCATTTTGTAGAGTAGTTAAGTTGACGAACCACGGTCTTTTTGTTGAATGTGGTTCTGTCATTTTTTTTGGCCTAGTTGGCAGTCGACTTTTGTGAACATTGTATGTATCTATCAAGTGCATGAATTGCAAGTATTGAAGTGTACTTTCACTACCCCTTCTTCATGTTTATATGTCTGGGTTGTTTCATTTGTTTTCGCGTGTGCCTAATTTCTGATATTTGGGTTGGGTTGGCGACATGCCTGGGACGTCGCATTCAATGATCGACCATCAAGAGGTGATCGCGCGCTCGTAGGGTGCGGGGCGTGACATAGGGGCTCCAAAGGAAAATCTATGTCGGATAGTTTTACATTTGCATTCTTGATTAAATTAAGACATTAGAAAAGAGGGGCTCTAAATTCATTTGATTCTGCAAGATCAAGGCCTCGTAAGCTAAGCCCCATTACAATTCGGCCAGCCTACTTATATCCCTTGCTTGGCCAAAAATCACCTCTTTGCTGGTGATTCACGGTCCCCTTGATGCGTCCCAAGCCGACCTCATTGTTTGTTTACATAATTCTACATCGTTTAGCATGTTTCCATTGCGTTCAGACTCACTTTTGCATCGAAAATTTACTGTGTTGTCGTTTATTATTTACGTTTTTGGAATCTTTGTTTTTGCATATATCTAAACATTTGGAATAAAATGAGGACTGTTACCGATGTGTTCTTCCAGAAATAAAATTGAATGTTTCTACTAAGTTTGTTCATGCATTTAGTTGACATCTCGTTTATAAGCATTCAATTAGTTTTTCTCTCATTTTTAAGCCCTTAGCTGGTTTATGTAATAACAATAAGGAAAATATAAAAAAAAATGTATCTAGATTGTTTTTAGGTGATTATTGCATCATCGGAGTAGTTAATTAGTTTGATCTCACATCTCAAGTAGTTTCGAATTCATTTTCATCACTTAGGGTCTAATTGTTTGAAGGAAAATTGTTTTTGAAAAATTGTTTTTTAACTTTCCCGTCTTTAGATGATGGGAATCTAATTGATCTATAAAAAATATTTTCCATAAACTGAAAACAAGCTTAGATTAGGAGAAAAAGATTTTCCCTTCTGACAAGAAAGAAATTATTTTCCCTAAATCACCAAACAAACAAAAACTAACTATTTTTCTTGAAAATAATTTTCATGGAAAATATTTTCATTCATCATGAAGTTTTTAGTGAAACATACGCACCTTGTCCCGAGGTTTAATAAGCAAGGTGTCTTATGATGTTGCTCGTTATTTGAATAACAAAATGAGAAAATAAGTTGTCATCAGTAGGGCTTGGGAGGGCCGTGCTAATTGCAAGCTTTGCTTTCCAAGAGGATTGTTCCCGCTCGGTTGCAAATTCGTTAAACCCCTCATGGTTCACCTCGGGAGGACAAGCTAATCAAAGGCATTCATTAATGTTATGATTAAAATTGACGAGAATGGAGCCGAGGATATGAGGAAAAAGCAATCTATGCCTCCGACAACAGAACGGTGGAATATATCAAATCTGAAAAAGATACTACGAGTCTTGTGTCACAGGAAGGATTGAGTGGCGAATCGATTATTGAAACGAACATTCCAAATAGAAAGAGATGACAAAAAAGAAGGAGATCTGATCTTATGTTTGATTTTAGAAGAGTTAATTAGTAGTGCATTATTATTTTGGATATCAAAGACAAAAATTATGTTCGGTTGTTGGTGATTGCACTAGGAGAAATTTTCCCATTCAGGTTGTCATTGTCTTTGCAGCTGAATTTAGCATTTTATTATCCATCATATGCAATTCCTTTCGCTGTTTTATGAAAATAGTTGAGTGAATATAGATCAGCATCATCATCATTTTCTGTATATAAATGTAAAGGCACGCAATGTAGCAATGACTCGAAGAGAGCCGTACAAGCGCTAATTATTCTTCACAAAGTAGGGCTTAGGCTATAAGCATCGTTTCACTATCATCTTTTCGACACGAATCCAATCCGTGGCATTTTACCAATCACAGAGCTATGTCACCGGCGCTTCCTGGTTACGTGCCTTCTCCGGTACTGGCCCTTTCAGTTCTTCCTTGAGCACCACCATCGAATCTGAGACCTCGGCACGATAAACATAGAGCTTCGCGACGAACAGGAAGAATGCAAAATTCAGGAGGTTGAGCACTGCAAAGAAGGCGTAATAATAGTCGAGGTGTGACGCGTTCAGGTTGTTTAGTATCCACCCATGGTGGCCGTGCCTCTTGGTGATGCGCGAGACCGTCGATAGGAGGAAGCTGCTGAGGAAGTTCCCGACCCCCAAAGTGAACATTGAATAAGACGTGCCCAGGCTCTTCATGCTCTCCGGCGCTTGGTCGTAGAAGAACTCGATCTTTGCTACTTCCAGGAATGCGTCGGATGTTCCCATGAGCACGAATTGAGGAAGCAGAATGAAGATCGTCAGTGGGATTTGCCCTCCCGATTCGACCAATTCGTGTTCCCTAGCCACTCGGAGCCTCCATCGCTCAGTGAACGATGCCACAATCATGATCATGATGTGGAAGAAAAGGCCGATCCCTATCCTGTGTAGAAGACTGACGCCTCTTGGGTTCTTGGTCCATCTTCGCATGATCTTGACGAAGGAGCGGTCGTAAACCATGACGCACACGAGCATCGACATGGTCGTGAATCCGACTAGACTCGCTGGGGGTATCTTGAAGCTGCCGATGCTCCTATCTAAGGTAGTTCCTTGCTTGACGAAGAGGGTATTGATTTGAGCTATCATGCAGCTCGGGACGAAAGTCACGATCAGGATCGGGATCATCCACAACATTTGTTTTGTCTCCTCGACTTGGGTGACCGAGCATAGGTTCCACGGAGAAGTCGAGCCAGTTCGGACGCATGCTTTGTTCAAGTATCTGCAAAGAGAGTGAGCCACACAATGGATCAAAAGGTTAACTAAAGATATGAATCTGTCGAATCATGTGCTTTTGTATCCCTCGAGATGGAAAGGTACAACTCACGAAACAATGTTCAAATGCTGCACATCCTTGTTTCAATCAATTGTTCGTGGATAACATCTTTTTGGCAGTAATTTACTCCGCAAGTACACTTTCATGTGTGCCGCAACTGTAAAATTAAGGAATCTACCTACGATTTTATCAACCAATTTGATGTGACAACACACGACATGCGATGGTGATTTGAAGCAAATTACTACCTCAAGGTTGGTGTTGAGTCGATCCTGTGTTTCCCCTTGCTGGCATACTCTTGCAGGTCAAGCTCATAAAGCTCCTTCGGATCACTCGGGACCCGCACCCTCCACTTCCTCGCGGCAGCCACGATGACCCGGGCCATCCTTGTGAACGGGCTGCCTGCAGGCACCCGGTGCCGGTACATTGGGGTGCCTGCGAGGAAGATTGCGACTGAGACTGCCAACCCGAGGGTCGGGAGCACATACCCGAGAGCCCAGCCCACAGTGTCCTGAATATACACAAGGACGGTGTTGGCAAAGATGGTCCCGAAGAAGACGCTGAACATCCACCAGTTGAAGAAGGAGAGCTTGTGGGCCTTCTCCTTCGTGTCGAAGTCATCGAACTGGTCCGCACCCATCGTCGAGATGTTGGGCTTGGTCCCGCCGGTCCCGACCGCCAGCATGTACAGCGCACCGTAGAAGATGGCGAGCTGCAGTGTGGAGGCCTTCTTGCAATTGTCGACATTGGCCTCCGAGCACTGAGGCGGTTTGAGTCCGGGAAGTGAGGCGGTTTGAGTCCGGGAAGCGAGACGGCCAGGGTCAACACCGACATGCCCTGCATGAAGTAAGCTAGATATGCTTAATAGTCTCACCCATGACGAAAAAAGTGTCTTTTGCAGGGTGAGCAAGTCAATCGCATTTCAGTCAAGTGAGTATACGATATGTTAAACAAAGAAAAATCCCGATTCTGATTGGTGTATAAGATAGGATGCTTTCTCCACATTACATGTGTCTAGAGCCTGTTCCTTTGTAATTAATCATGGATTAACTAGAAATACGACAATTAGGAACATTGATTTGGTAGTTAGTAATCTTTTAAAATGTACCAAAGTAATACCAAAGTATATACACGAGCTTTTTACTGGGTTTTTAAATTGAGTTAATATTACGAAAAATTCCAAATTAATTTTTTGACCACCAAAAACCCTAAACTGGTACACTTATGACAAATTTAGCCTCCTTTAAATTGGATTAATACTATGAAAAATTATAAACCGGTACACCTGTGACAAGTAGAGGAATAAAACTCCAAACTGGTACACCCATCAATTACCACGTGTTATCCAACTTAGTAATGTGGCGGTAAAATTTTACAGAAATTAATAGAGATAAAATTGTCACAAGTGTATCAATTTAGGGTTTTGGTGGTCAAAAAATTAAGTTGAGATAAATTTATCATAGCTGTATCAATTTATGATTTTTTGTGATATTAATCCTTTTAAATTTAATCCACAGATTTTAGTATCTCTAGCTAGTCATATTTTGTCTTTATTACTGATTTACTTATTATTTATTCTATTAGCTCTAGATAACATTATTATGCCGGAAATTTGGAAGCATTGGGAATCCTCCACGTGTCCCGGTCAAAATTTCAAGGCATTGGTGTCCGGAAAAAGTGGAGCATTTTTATATTCACGTAAAATTATTCTCTTGCTTTCACTTGTACTTGACCGGGTCGAGCCCAAGTTTTAAAATACTAATAGCTCGAAAGCTTAATTCATATGTTTTTAACTGCATGTGCAGACACATACGACTATTATGAATAGCTAAATGATACATTTTTAAGAAAGCCCATATTGTATTTTAGGAATAATGACACAAATAATCTCTGAACTTTGGCCAAATATATAATGTGATCCTTGAACTTTAAATTTATTTAACGTAATCTTTGAACTTTAGTTCAATGTGTAATGTTGACCCTGAACGTTTAATTTGTTCAATGTGATATCTGGACTTTTAGTATATGTTTAATTTAGTGTCTGAATTTTATGAAAATGTTTAATGTTATCTTTCTATTAGTTCAAGTTCAGAAACAATATTGAACACTTTTATATAGTCTATGAACTAAATTAAACATGTTCCAAAAGTTTATGAATCATATTGAACAAATTAAAAGTTTAAGAATAACATTGCATATTGGACTAAAGTTCAGGGACCACATTGAATAAATTTAAAGTTAAAGGACTATATTATACATTAAGCCAAAGTTTAAAAACTATTTTTGTCATTTACCCTATATTTTAAGATTTTGAAATCGAGCTTGCGCTGATCTCAAACTTGAGAACAAGCTAGAATCGTGTATCCGAGCAGCCACAATTAAGTGGATTCGAGCTTGATTATTAAATAAATTGTGTCAACCCGACTCGGATTACATGCTTTGCTATCGTAATGAGTTCATGACGCTGAATTTTTAGGCCAGCTTGGCATGATTTTCACATGTCAAGCTGATAACGACTCGATATGGGATATACTCCGGCTGATGTGTATAACACGTACCGCGATATAGATGGCCGATGCGATGACGAAGTCCAGTAACGGCCAAGATGGGCGTCCGCGATGTATTCGCCGAGGACGGGAGTGATCCAAATGGTGCCGACCCAGTTGGTGACATGGTTGGCCGAGTGCACCGTGCCTTGGTGTAGCTTCTGGGTCAAATACATGACGAGGTTGGATGAGATTCCATAGTATGCCATCCTCTCGAAGACTTCGTACACTGCGCCAATTAGTCAACAGATCAAAGCAAAGAATAACCGTACAAAAAATAATAATAAAACACGCCAAATGAATTCGAAAGATGCAATATTGAAATAATTTTCGGGAATCTGACATGATTCGACAGTTTATATCTCACTCGTATTTTTTTGATCATGCTAACGAAAATAATGTAAAAGTAACAAATACCGTAAAAATTTATGTCAAATTATGTGAAACTGACTTATTTTTATATTAAGTGTGTGGTTGCATATTTATGATTTCTTAGCATGTCGAGTCCAAAACTAAAGTAAAGGACAATATACATGACCATAAAATCATGGAAAATGGGGAAAGGAAAGTGAGAAGTACACACAAGTTCGCTTAATTCGATGGACAAACTAACAATAAAGACATCGTCGCGTTTTCATTTTCCCAATTGAAGATGCATTATTAGAAGAAACTTGTAAAATTTTTTGAAACTACTACCAACTATTTAAAAAGTTTAAACCTTTAAATAAATGTGTAATTTAATATTTAAATTTTATAATAATTCCCTTTATGCGAAGGCTGAACTTTGGCTTAAGACTAAACATAAAAATATATAATAAGGAATGCAAATAAGGCGTTTTAAAAAATTCGATCTCGGATTTGTTGTGAAATCATTGTCACCTATTCTCAAAATTTAAGATATTAGATAAATGTGTGATTTAATTTGTAGATATTAGAAGAAATGGGTGGAATAGGTACTTCGAATTTTGTCCATATGATCGGAGTTAATGTTTTTTTTGGACAAATTGGAGTTAATGTTAAGGAGCTAGCTTTTCACTGTCTATGATTAGACTAAAGCTGAAATTAGGGACGTAAATGATGTAACAAATGACAATGTATGGCTCTATTGGGTGAAGGCTTTCTTCACTATCTACTCCATGCATCTCGATTCTCAACTAGGTAAAATCTCACTTGTATAGAATATAATCTAAAGCAGAAGGGATCTCCTCATTGTGTTTAGAAACCTGAGATAGTGCCTTTGCTGTGTTTCTTTCTGGCAGTCCAACCTACTTCTTTTCCAGTCTTGGAAACATGCTCAGGAGGGTTTGCGTTTATATAGTTTGCTTTCACTCAATCTTTACACATACTATGGACCGAGCAACACTCGCACATTCCCAGTCATACTTTTGTACAGAGAGAGAGAGAGAGTACCAACGATGAAGGAGCAGGCGGTCCATCGGCCGCGCTTGGATCGACGGACAGGGTTTCCCCGGAGATCTACAGTTCCATCTTGTGTGTAATCATCGACTCCTCCTTCCGCTAGCGACATTCTATTCACGTGCGATGTATGAGTTTGTGACTAACTTCGACTCTTTCCTACGACCGCCGAAGAACACAAGTTCCTTCGTCCTAAAAGCTAAAACTCGCGTGAAGACCCTAGCAATCCCACAGCCACCCTCTTATAATAGTCCTACTACACGGATTCGAATCTTGTTGAGTCAGACTTCCCCATCTCTCAGCTAACCCAGCTAGCAACTGCATATAACAGCTACCGAAGGCATCCCCAGCCGTGAAATGACACAAGCGCCCGCGCCTTTGTTGACTTTCTACTCTCTGTCTTCTTTCTTTTCCTCTTTCCTTGCTCGTCTTGGTCTTTGTTTACTTCTTCTCCTTTCTATTCTTCAAGAGATCTGGCCTCGTACTTGGGTTTTGATATATGATTTATGGCCATCATTCTGCCATTATTGTCACGGACGAGATTGGTGGATCTGACAGTCAAGGAGAAGAAGGTGGAAGGAGATAGGAATCATATTCAAGACCTTTGAACATTGACAAGAATAGATCATTGTTAGGTCAAATCCCTCGTGTCTAGAATTTCCAACTTAGTTGTCAGTGTGCAGTGAATAGAAAAATCTGTCCAGTATTATTGGATGCTTCCCAAAGCTAATCTAAAACCTAGCATAACCTATCAGTCCCTGGTTGGATGGGCATACACATGGATCCTAATCATAAGTAAGAATTATGTCATAGGTTATGCTAGAAAAAACTGTCTAAAAAATTCTAAACCTATTCGACAGTCAATTCAGCCGTAAACTTTTTAATTTTATCAATTTAATCATAAATTTTTGGATAATTTGCCAATGTAGCGCAAACTACATCCGTAAGGACACCATAAGTGCTACAACTTTCGTATGGTGCTCACTTGATAATCATAAATTTTTTTCCGACTACTTGATTGCCACGACTTTTAATAAAACGTTCACTTGAGGGTTACTACTTTCAATCAATCACTTGAGTACTATAATTTTAAAAAACGTTTATCAAAAGTATCGAAAATCTGACATGACATGATGCTTGTGGTGAACATTTTAAAAAAGTTATGCCTCTTAAGTGATCGAAAGAAATGTTACGAAACTTAAATGAGCATTGTATAAAAATTATAGCACTTATAGTGTCCTTTTTCCTTTCATAATCATATGATAAATTTGTTCTTCTTAAGTAATATAAGGAACTGCTTCTTTTAGCATTGTGTGAACCTAACAAGGCTCCCCACTAATAGTTGATTGACAACTGTCTTCCACTTTATCTTCTCGAGCATGACCAAAACTGTATGAACTGTGTACCTAGTCACGGTATTGCCAAGTTCTCATGAACTTCCCGTTATCTGACTCGTTCACCTCTATTAAAGTCCATCCGGCCATCATTAGTCTTTCGCTTTATACTCCAGGTTCTATTAGTGGTGATAAATATCCCCTTGTATTAGTTCAACTTGAGACAAGATAACATATGCATTTATCGAATATTGACATTGACAAATGATTTTGTCAACTTCAAAATATCATAGTAGTTTCCCTAATAGATAGAACTTGAAGTGTAAAAGTGATAGATTGATGATAGCTGGATGGACCTTAATGGAGGTGCACAAGTTAGAGAACAGGAAGTTTATGGGGACTTGGAGGTATCGTAACAAGTTGAAGCATTTATACAATCTTGGTTATTCTTAGGGAAATGAAGTGGAAGACAATACATAAGTCAATTTATTTTTATTTTCTTTACCAAAAAAAAGACAATACATAAGTCAACAACTGGCGGGAAGCCTTAATAGACTCAAGTGTTGCTGATAGAACAGATCCTTATATCAACTGAGAAGAAAGTGCAGGTCACATGATTATATACTATAATTTGAAGACCCAAATATTCCATTGACTATCAATCTAAATCTCAAGGAATATTGATAGCAAGTAGCTTGGCCTGGAATGTTGGAAGATATGCATGAAGGAGAATCCAATCAATTATTAATCAATTTGGTAGAACAGATTATTTCCTAATATAGGTAATTCTATTCGTGAAAACCATACTATTGATTGTAATAATGAAGGAGAAGCCAATCAGTTATCAATCAATTTGGAAGAAGAGATTATTTCCTAACATAGATAATTCTATTCGTGAAAACCATACAATTGCTAGGAAGATTTGATTATATAGGTGATCATATTTCCAATAATTGTGTTGATTATCTTTAACGGCTAAATTGATCATCTTGCAGAGTATCCAACGACTAGCTTAGATACTGAAGAATATATAAGAAGATCAATGCATGCCGGAGAACACACAAATTGCGAGAACAAATACAAAGTGAGAAAGCTTTATTCTTGGATGCAATTACACTCCCGTAGCGTTATTGAGTGAGAAGTTCATTTTATTGAGATTGTTTCACTGATTGTAGTCTCTTGTGAGAAGTGCACAAGTGTTGTGATAGTGCTTGGGATTGGTAGTATGATCTATTAGCTTCGAGCAGAAGCTAACACAAGTTACGTCGTAACCTCTCAAAATATTACTAGTGGGTTCTAACATGTTGGTGGCTATCGGTCTACGAGAGTGAACATATGCTTGATTTATGCTAAATCACTATAAGATCTGCATGCAACATCTTCTATCTTTCTTCATTCATTTCCACTTTTATTTAATAGAAGCATATTACACTTGATATCATCAGCTTACTCTTGCATATATCAAAATTGCTCTTGCTTATATTAAACTTGATTTTAATAATCCCGCAAAATCTATCAAGTTTTGTTTATCAACCAAAATTTACCAATGAAGAGAATGTGAACAAGATCCTAAGAGCACAGCCAAAAGAATGGAATCACGTGAATACCTCCATTTGAGAAACACTGAGGATCATGCTTCTAACAATGGATGGCTAATAGGAACTCTAATGGCCTATGAAGGTGAACGACAAGACGAATGTGATAAAAAAGGTAAGAAGTGCATTACATTTGTCGCGACCCGGCCTCTCCTCGGGAGAGGTCTCGACCGGTACGTGCTAAGTCTAGGTTCAGGACTTAACTCGGGCTCTCCCAAGCCCATACCATATCACGACTTAGGGTTTAAGTTCTTAACATGCTGGTAGTTTACATGCAGGAGTCGCCACTAATCGATTTGGGGTAGGCCGATTAGAAACCCAAATAGGGTGACGGGAGAATCACCCTATTCCTACGAACCAGAGATTAACTAGATTCGGGGACTTGGTTACACTAGTTAAATAACTAATGCCCTTTCGGTACCTTTCTACCCTGTTCAATTTTTTTGAAAACATTTGTCAGGCAATTTGGATTGATTTTAGGACTTTTCTCCTAACATGTGAGGTGATCGAGCGAGTGCATAATCAGAAGCGATTAGCAGTCAATGCAGGCATGCAACCTAAGACTCTAACTAAGTCAGATGACATTCGAAAACACGACAACTCATGCAATTGTACTAAAAACATGCATAGTAATACTCAGTAGGCTTAATCTAATTAAACATACTACCTATGCGATTAAATAAAACATGCATAATACAATAAAAACATATAAACATGCCATAAGGAAATTTTTTTTAAAATTTTTTTTAAAAAAAATAAAATAAAATAAAATAAAAACGAAAATTCTGAAAACTTTTTAAATTTTTTTTTAAAAACATTATTATTATATATTTTTTTAAAAAAACGGAAAATAATAATAATAATAATTTTTTTAAAAAATATTTTTTTATTTATTTTTTTTAAATATTTTTTATTTTTAAAATAAAAATAAGAACGAAAATCTGAAAATACCCTTTTTAAAAAAAATTTTTTTTTTAAAAAATTTATTTATTATTTTTAATATTTTCTTAAAATAAAATAAAATAAAAATAAAAAGAAACGGGTCGGGCGGATCCGGGTCGGACCCGACCCGAGTCAACGGGTCCGACCCGGGCGTTGACCCGGGTCGGATCTGTCGATCCGGGCCGGGTCGAAGCCGACCCGGGTCAACGGATCCGACCCGGGCGTTGACCCGGGTCGGATCTGTTAATCCGGGTCGGATCTGTTGATCCGGGTCGCATCCGACCCGAATCCACAGACCCGTGGGAGAGGGAGCTCCGGCGAAGAAAAATCGGCCGCCTGCCGGCGTGCCCAGGCCACCACCGCCCTCGAGTTGCCGGATTGGGACTGCCAGTAGGCCGTGAGACTTACCTGAGCCGCCGCCGGACCGCCGTTCGCCGGCTATCGTGCAAAAATTTCCCGGCCTCACCTAGGCATTCTGTCGAGCACTTGGCGGGCGTCGACAAAAACAGAGGTCTTCGACCTCTGTCGGGACTCCGGCGGGCTCCGGCGGCTACGGCTCGCTTCCGACGGCGACTATGGACGGCGGGGGACGACGCTACGGGCCGGAAATCACGTAAAATGACCGGCGCGAGCTCCGACCAAAGCGTGCCAGAAAACAGAGCAAAACAGGGGCGGTGCGTCGGCCGGGAGGTCTCACCGGTTTTCTGACTTCTTCCGGCTGGCTTGGGAGACGACGGCGACGACGGCTGGCTTCCTTCCGGCCCCAGTGAGCTCTGTGTATGAGCTCTCTCTCTCTCTGTGTCTCTGTTCGCTTTCTCTCTCTCTCTCTGCTCGCTTTCTCTCTGTGCTCTGTTTCTCTACAGGGTCCCCAACCGAGCTCTCTCTCTCTCTCTGCTCTTTTATAGGCGGCGACGGCGACGCTGTGCTTCCCCGACGTCGGCTGACGACGGCCTGCACCGGCCTATGCCCCGCGAATCCCGCGGCCATAGACCGGTGCAGAGGGAGGGGGCGATTTAGTGCTGCAGGGGGGTAAAAATCAAAGAAACAGGGAGAGGTGAGGGAGATGCGGATAGGGGAGAGCCCGGGAAAGGAGGAAGACGGGACTGGCCATTAATGGCCAGTCCCTGTGGCGTACTGCCCAGGCCTCCCCTAGCCAGAAGACGACGACGACGAGCGGCGCCGCCGTGCGTCACGCTGCCGTCGCGCACAGAGGAGAACAGGGGCGGCGACAACGACGCTCGGTACGGGGGAAGGAAGGAGAAGCAGGGCTGGGCTGGGCTGGCGCGGGGCTGGGCTGGGCCCAAGCGCGCGGAAGGGAAAGAAAGGAAGGCGCGGGCCTGGGCCCGCGGGGGGGGGAAAAGAAAAAAAAGAAAGAAAAAGAGAAAGGGCCGGGCTCGTGCGGGGGGAAAAGAAAAGGAAAAAACGGGCCGGGTCGGCCCGGCTCCGACCCGGTCCAGCGCGATTTTTTTCTTTTTTCTCTCCTTTTTTTAATTTTATTTTAGTAAAGCCTATTAAAACAAATATGCCTAATTTCTAAATGCAATGCATGTAAAATTAAAAAAAAATTTGTTTTAGGAATTAAAGAAATTAATTCCTAAATTTTTATGTAATTGATTTTGGGCAAATTAAAAATAGTTGTCAACAGCTGCCCCTCTTTGAAGGTGAGCTCGCAGAGATTGAGATCGTAGAGGTTACGTTCAAAGATAAAATGACACCTAAATTTGGCCCATGCATGTTCAATGAATGCTATTTTTGGCGAGACAGTAGTCCCATTTTTGATGTGATGAAAGGTGATGCATGCTAAAGCAAATAAAAACATACCTGGGACTACTTACCTTGCCTAAGGGTAGAGTAATTCCAGATAGTTGATAGGGTGTGTCGAGGACTCGAACCTATCTTCAGTCATCTCGACGGGAGGAATGGTTTGTCTAGGACCCGAACTTATCTTCGGTCGCCTTGACTGGGGGAAATCACTCGCCCAGGATCTGAACTTATCTTCGGTCGCCTCGACTGGATTTCATTTGTCTCGGAACCCGAACCTACCTTCGGTTGCCGCGACTGGGGAAATCGCTTGCACAGGCTCGAACTTATCTTCTGTCGCCAGCTGGATTTCCATTGTCTCGGTAATCGAACCTTTCTTCGATTGCCTTGACTGTCTGGATTTTGCTTTGCCAGAACCCGAACCTTTCATCGGTCGTCTTGACAAAGTGTCTGGGGATCCTCGCTCGAGGATTTGATAGTTTGCCTGGTGGGTCCTTGCCAGCAGGTCTTGAAAGACTCAATCAAATGAGCACCTGGGGGTCTTCGCCCGAGGATTTGATGGTTTGCCTCTTAAAGGCCTGTCTCCTATCAGACAAATTTTCTTGTACAAAGAACATATGAATTCATGGGAGAAATAGACAACTAAAGCTATTTCAGAATATCATATGAAATTTCTTGACTGCAAGTCAAGGTGCATTTCTTTTTCAAATGAACCTGGCTTACCTTCCGGGTAGTTTGAAAAGAAATCTGATGAAATACCTCGGGTTTCTTACCAGGAGGTGTAATGCATCATCTGCTGAATAACCGACCTTTTTCAGGGCGTCTCCCCTGGAGTGATAAAGAGGGCTTATACAGCACCTGAACTTTTGTGTCTTATCACTGGGGATTGAAAATCTGAGTTGTCAAAATGATTAGCACAAACATGCATGCATTCATCAGGGATAGACAAGCTAGGCTATTCCAGGATGCGTATTTGAAAGTTCATGCATGATAATTTTTGCCATGTATGCATCACCAAATATCCACGGAGGGTCAATTAAGACAACTTTCGTTCGTGAGGTGGACTTCTCAAGATGCTGAACGAGGGGTTTTCAGTCAGAAAGGACTTTCCACTCGCTCTCATTGAAAAGGGATATTTGTCCCGTCCATTAATGCGAGAACATCGAAAACACTCAATCTGACCGTTATCACATCTGCAAGGGTCTGAGTTTTCTCGTAAGTGGTACGACGCTGCCAATCTGAGAGATTTTCTTCAGGGTCGTAATGCTGGCTTGGTCAATGGCTTAACAAAGGTGACTGTTCAAGTCAAGGCCATGAAGGAAAATATTCTGCAATTATCTCCAGGTTTACAAGTCAAGGATCCTGCAAAACGAGATAAAAATAATCTTGCTCGCACTTCCTCGAGCGTTGTTTATAAACATTTGAAATTCCACGTTGATTCAAGTGCCCTAGTCAGAAGAGACTTCATGAGGGATGTAACGTGGGTTTGGTTCACAGGTTGAGGAACGAAATGCTCGTTAGGCTCAAAAATGTGTGTAAGGGTGAGAATTAGTGATCATCTAGCATTGTCACCAGTCTTCTTCTCCGCCGTCTGCATTTTTCTGGCAAACTCCCTGGGTAATCACGTATTTAGCTTCTTTGACAACTTCTTTCTTGAGAAGTTTCTGTGTCAAGCATTTTCCTGGATACCATTCTATCTCTGTCAAACTTCCATAGGTTTGTCTTTGTCTGTCATGTGACAGATCTTTGTCAAGACTATGTTCTCAAAATGGAAATTTGTATCAAAGAAGAACTCAAGTTTGAACCCTTTTGGGGTTATCTATTCTACACCTGTTTAGCAACTTTGAGGTATTTGAGAGCACTTTCATCATATTCAAAGAACTCCTTAGTTGAAACCTCATCGCTCTTCACAGCAGTTAGCCAGGAATTAGGGATTCCTGTCTCTTCATCTTTCGTCGTTTTTCTTCTTCTTCTTTTTCTTTTCTTTGTTTTTTCATGGGCATTGGCCTTGCTTTTACCAGGCACACTGCTTTTTCATGCCCCCAGTTTTCAGCATTTTTGCTGTTCTTCTGATGTTGTCAAGACTAACCTAAACAAAGTTGAACGGAACAATGTTATTAGGCTGTTGGAGTTTTCATTTTGAGTCGACATTTTGGAGCCTGGTGCTCGAATGTGGTGACTTAGCCTTGCCCCAGTGTGGGGGATGATCACCAGCTGGGTTAATACGAAATGAAATTGCTGGCTCAATTGGGCTAGCAAGGGATATAAGTGTGTGGGGTAGAAGAAGAACTGCTCTTCGTCATCCTAAGGCGCTTAAATCATCGTGAGAGTTCATCTGCAATAAAAACACTCAAAGATTAATGCGAGTGAGAGCAAGAAAACTTTTATTCATCTTTTTCACCTTGTTCGAGCTGTTGCAGCTGATGATCAAAGAGAATTTTAGATATTACAAACTCCTCTTTCTAGGTGAAAACATCGCTGTTATCAATAAGATATTAACATGGTGAGCAAACTTAGTTTGCTGCTCCTCTCTTGACAAAGCCCTCTTAGCCTTGACTGATTTGTCATCAATGGTGTGCTTGCCTTGGAGGACTTTGTCAGGGGCCGTTAAGTCCGTGAAGATGCTGAGGCTGAAGCTAATAAGGGAAAGGTGATTGGAAGAAAGGATGGTTTTCTTATTTTCCCTGAGTCTGAATCCATCTTGTGATGCAGATTCATCTCAAGCTGCCCCAATGTGGGGTAGTTTTTTTTACAGGGGTGATTTAGAAGGAATCTCTGAACGTATGGACTCGAAAATGGTCAAACAAATGAAATGAATTGCCTCTCGTCATCTTGGCTACCGTACCTCATGCGAGAAATCCCTTTACCTTGTAGAAATGAAATTTTATCGCTCATTCTACAAAAAAAATTGGTATGTGAGGATGTGTATGGATTAAGGGTTGCCTTTCATCATTCTGACGCACCTCGTTCAACATATTGGAGTAGTTCGACACTTTTCATCGGATTGTCAAAAATTTTTACGAGGGATGGGTGAATTAAACAGGCAAAATTACCATGCAAAATCATTTTTCCAGTGGTGCACTTGAGGAGGATTAAGCATTTGTTTACTTTAACATGTCTTCTCTTTCTCCTATTGTCTTTTTGCATTATTATGAGGAAAGTCTTTGAGGAAAGAAATACTTACCTATGCTGCAGTGGCAAGGCAATCCTGCAAAGTAATAAGAGGAACCGTGTTAATGAACGGCTCTTTGAGGGATAGGAATTGGAAACGATACAAACTACCCTTTTCCATTTTGCCTTCAAAGCTAGCAAAGTCTTTTCTCCTCTTTACCTTGTTCAGCCTTCTTTGTCAATGATTTCTTTCTGACAAAAGCAAGAACACACATTTAGAAACAAAACGATGGAGGGTAAAATGAGAACGATACAAGTTACCCTTCTTCCACTTTGTCTTCAAAACTGGGAGAGTTCTTTCTCTTCTCATGATTGGGCACGAAGCTCGAATGAAATCCTCTATGATTATAGGCACTCCTGACTGGAAAATCCTGCTGTCGGCGCATGCTACGTTGATGCGGTCTCAGCCTGTTCTTTGCTTCCTGAATGCACAAGACATTTGGCGATTGCTTGCATGGAACTTCGCAGCAAAGCTAATCTCTACTTTGAAGGTCTTCAACAGATGTGGACCTTCGGTGCAGACTCCTCTTCTTGTGATTGAAGCACGAAGCTCGAATGAAATCCTCTATGATTAGAGGTACTCCTGACTAGAACGTCCTGTTGTCGGCGCATGCTACGTCGATGAGGCTCCGGCCTGCTCACAGAACATTTGGGCAATTGCTTGCATGGAACTTCGCAGCAAAGCTAATCTCTACTTTGAAGGTCTTCAACAGATGTGAACTTCGCGACTGTCAACACTTCTGTGGTTGTCAGGATCAGCCCTGACGTGACTTCGTCGTGGGCGAAACCTTTTCAGTTGGACCGGCAATCGGGGGGTGTTCTTACTGATAACTTTTCTGTCAATTCCCTTGTTATTATTTGGAACATAAAGATCACTTCAAGGATAGTACTTCTTCACAGCGTCGGCATTGACCGGGTTAGTGAATTGACGTCCGTCCATTTCAGTCAGAATCAAAGCCCCTCCAGGGAGTGTCTTTTTCACGACATAAGGACCCTTGTAATTTGGAGCGAACTTGCCTCCGAGCTCAGGAGGCAATGGTAACACCTTTCTCAAAACAAGGTCGCCGGCTTCGAAATGCCTTGGGCGTACTTTTCGGTTGAATGATCTGGCTACCCTCTGTTGATAACATTGCCCATGACAAAGAGCTTTCAATCGCCTTTCATCAATCATATTCAACTGCTCCAATCTTTGCTGCTTCCATTCTGCATCAGATAGTTTTACTTGGGACAGTATTCGTAACGATGGAATTTCTACCTCAACAGGCAGGACTGCCTCCATGCCATATACCAAGGAAAAAGGGGTTGCCCCTGTGGATGTTCGGATTGACGTTCGGTATGCCATTAGTGCAAAGGGCAATCTTTCGTTCCAGTTTCGATAGTTTTCTGCAGTTTTGGCTAAAATCTTCTTGATGTTTTTATTAGCAGCTTCAACAGCTCCGTTCATTTGAGGACGATAAGGGGACGAGTTTAGATGTCGGATCTTGAATTCATTGAGTAGATCGTCAACAATTTTGTTATTCAAATTTGTCCCGTTATCTGTAACGATGGCTTCAGGGACGCCATAACGGGCAATTATATCTCGCTTGATGAACTTCATCACATTCCGAGCAGTGACATTGGTATATGACGCAGCCTCGATCCATTTGGAAAAATAATCAATTGCAACCAAGATGAAACGATGCCCATTCGACGCTTTCGGATTAATTGGACCGATCACATCAATCCCCCACATTGAAAATGGCCATGACTCGGATAACTGATGCAGTTCTGTTGGAGGAGCATTTATCCTATCGCCATGAATCTGACAACGGTAACAATTTCTAACATGTCGGATGCAATCACCTTCTAAGGAAAGCCAGTAATAACCTAATCTAGTTATTTTCCTGGCCAACATATGTCCATTCATGTGTGGACCACATACTCCTTCATGTAATTCCTGCATGATTCGTGTCGCTTCAATTGCATCCACACATCTTAATAAAACAGAGTCATAGGACCTTTTGTACAAATTCTCGCTATCAACAAGGAATTTTGTTGCCATTTTCATTATGTATCTTCTGTCGGCGGGACTGATCCCTTCGGGGAGTTGCTGCTCCTTAATATAGGTCATGATATCGTAATACCATGGTTTACCATCAGGTTCAACAGTCACGGTCATGCAATGGGCAGGCCTGGTTAGTACTTCAATTCTTAGAAGCTCTATTTCAAAGCCATTGGTAACATGTAACATAGATGACAAGGTAGCCAGAGCATCAGCGAATTGATTATGAGATCTAGATAAGTAGTCGAATGAGATCTCATCGAATTTCGAGACTAGTTTCTCCAGATAATCATGATAGGGTACCAGTTTAGCATCCCTAGTCTTCCATTCACCGACAGTTTGGAGGATAATTAGGGCAGAATCGCCAAACACTTTTAGTTTAGCTATTTTCATATCAATCGCTGCTTGTAGACCGAGAATACATGCTTCATACTCGGCTATATTGTTAGTGCAGGGAAACACCAATTTAGCAGCTATAGGATAGTGCTGCCCGTCCGGGGATATCAGGACCGCTCCAGTGCCAGAACCAGACAAATTCACTGCTCCATCAAAGAACATAGTCCATGCGTGCTCCTCCGTTGATAAAATGCGATCATCTAGGAGCTCCTCTTCATGCGTTTCTCCAGGGCATTCAGCCAACATATCGGCAATTACTCGGCCTTTCACTGATTTTTGAGCTGATGTTTGTATATCAAATTCCGAGATTAGGACCTGCCATTTGGCTAATTTTCCCACTAAAGCCGGTTGGTTAAGCAAATACCGAATAGGGTCGTTTTCGGTCACAAGGAATGTTTGGTGATGCAAAGTATATTGTCGAAGCCTGTGCAACACCCATACCAATGCGACGCATGTCTTTTCTGATTCAGAATAATTTTGTTCTGAGACAGTGAATTTCTTGCTCAAATAATAGATGGCTCGTTCTTTCCCATCGTCTGGGTGACTTTGGGCCAACAGTGCTCCTAACGATTCACTATGAATCGTTAAATAGAGAGTTAGTGGGTACCCTGGGATTGGTGGAACTAGCACCGGAGGATTCATCAAATACTGCTTCAGCTTTTCAAATGCTTCCCGACAATCTTCATCCCAATTAATCTGGGCACCTTTCTTGAGAAGCTTAAAGAAAGGTCGTGCTGTTTCAGAGAGTTGGGAGATGAATCGAGCAATGTAATTCAGTCTTCCTAAAAGGCTTCTGACCTCTTTTACTGTATATGGGGGATGCAATTCGCATATTGCTTTAACTTTTGAGGGATCGACCTCGATCCCTTTGCTACTCACGATGAATCCGAGTAACTTACCAGAGGTCGCCCCAAATATGCACTTTGTAGGGTTCAGGCGCAATTTGAACTCACGTAATCGAATGAATAATTTCTTCAAAACTTCAACATGGTCTTCTCCACATCTAGTCTTGGCGATCATATCATCGACATAGACTTCAATTTCTTTATGCATCAGGTCATGAAAGAGAGTGACCATAGCACGCTGGTAGGTTGCCCCAGCATTCTTTAAACCGAAAGGCATAACCCTATAGTGGAAAGTTCCCCATGGAGTGATGAATGCTGTCTTCTCCTTGTCTTCATCATTCATCTTTATCTGGTTGTACCCCGAAAATCCATCCATGAAGGAAAATAATTCGAAACCAGCAATGCTGTCCACGAGAACATCAATGTGGGGGAGTGGAAAGTCGTCTTTTGGACTGGCTTTGTTCAAGTCGCGGTAATCCACACAAACTCGAATCCGTCCATCTTTCTTCTTCACAGGTACAATATTCGCTACCCAATCCGGGTATTGTGAAACTTTGATGAACCCCACCTTTAACAGTTTCATCACTTCTTCCTCGATCTTTTTCGACAACTCCGGTTTGGTTCTTCGTAATCTTTGCTTTCTCGGGGGTATGTCAGGATTGGTAGGTAAACTGTGCTCAACAATTCGAGGATCCAACCCTGGCATATCAGAATAAGACCATGCGAAGACGTCCTGATAATCCTTGAGGAGGATGATTAAACGTGAAGCTTTCTCTTCAGGCAGGTTGGCCCCGATTTTCACTTCTCTTGGATTCTGAGCATCGCCCAAATTGATGGTAATTGTATCTTCAATAGTAAGGGGCTTGATTTGCTCGTATTGCTCCCAACTTCTGTAAATTTCAGCGGGGTCATCATTTGAATCATCAGAACTGCTGCTATTAACATCTTCATCATCAGGGTGGACCGTACTAAGTCCCTCGCAAGTCGCAAGATTTTGCCTGAAACATAAAGTAAATTGATCAGAAAAACAAAAGGGGAATACAGGTTTTTTTTGTATTTTTCTTTCCCAAGATTTTTTTGAAAACATAATAAAATATTATTGATTTTCGAAAAAGCTTTTGGAAACGAGGAAGCATGAGATAGCCCGGGCCTCAGAATACTTTCCTTTCCATAGCTGGATATCATCAACGGACCGGTTTGGGATACTACCTCATGCCCTCAAAATATTATTTATTTTACAATACACAGATTTACAAGCTCAAAAAGGTAGAGTTCAAAAAAGACGCTTCTTCCAACAGAAACGACAACAAAAAGCCAAAATACAAGGATAGTCCCTTTTCCAGGGATTTATGCAAAAGAGGGGGAAGAGGAATTCTACTCAAGCGGGCCTGCGCCCATTCCCTCCACCGGTCCTTCATCTATAGCGGCAACGAAGAAGTCTTCAAAACTATCGTCCCAGGGCTCCAGCTCCTCAGCTCTTCTCTTTATTGGTGTCAGCATTTCCATTTCCTCCCATCCACTAGGAGTGCTGTTTTGTTCATCTTTATAAAAGCTTGATGGCATCTGGTAGTCAACATAGAAGTCGAACTTACCACTGGGCTCACCCAGAGTATCCATAATTGGCTTCCCCCTGCATGCCTTATCAGAAAGCTTAGGAGCGGCGGCACGAAGGCTTGGCACCACCAAAAGATCATCTTCACCATGACACAACCACGGGGCACGAAAAGTGAATGCCCTGGCGTCCAGCAAATCCTGGATTTTGTTTTTCAAAGCATTACAATCATCCAACGAGTGTCCGACCTCACCCGAATGATAGTCACAGGATTTGGAGGGATCATAATTAATGAAGTATTCGGGAGTAGGGTGTTTCGGCTTCCTTACAATTAACTCCTTTCGTAAAAGGATAGGGAATATCACATCCAAGGTTTTGGGGAATGGCGAATATTGTCGTACGTTACCCTGCCACTGTAAGAGTTGAACATTTCGCCATATCGCGTCAGAAAGGACTCCTATTGGCTGATTTTCCTCTGAACAATTTACCTGGGTCGACTGCTTCTGATTGGGCAACGGCCGTAATACGTCTGAGACTTGATTAATGGCATCCAACAAGGATGTGAGCAAATCTCGTAGTTCGCCTAACTGGAACAACAATCGTGCAGACAAATCAGACGGGTTTACACTCGTTTCTTCAGTTGAATCTTCTTGTATGGCCCCTATAAAGATGTCATCAAACAGGGTGACCATATTTTCCAGCGTTTCTTCTCGTCCACAATCTTTTTCAATTGACAGCTGGTCTGAGCTCTGATGTAGATCAACAGCGAGGTTCACAGAAAGTTTCGAGGCACTCGAGCGACTCGAACATTCAGCTGAATGGTTACACCCCCTTTCAGATTCCCCTGAGAAATCAAGATAAATTTCCTCGTCTTGTAGCAGTTTTGCAGGTGGCGGGAAAGTCTCCTTGATATGGGGAGGTAATACACCGGCTTGACCCCTCACATACCCCTTGTTGACCTGTGGATTTCCTCCATGATACCCTAAACCAGCTGTTCGATGATTCTTGATGGCCCGAATAGGCTCTCGGATGCCCAAGCCTCCTCTGCCGAGTCCGTGACCTGGGGAAAAACCATTTCCGACCATAACCTTCCCTGCCATGATTGAAGCCTTTGACATATCAGGGATAGGGGGAGAAACTCCTCGGCATGCGTGTACCGTTGACACAAGTTCGATCGACTGGTAGCTAGATTCTACCTTGCCACTCGGTTCAACGTACGGAATGGCCGTTTCATGGTAAATTCGATGGTCCTCTTCTCCTAGGACCGTTATCAACTTTCCTTGGTCTACAAACTTAACACTTTGGTGCAAGCTTGAAGGTACAGCTCCAGCAGAATGAATCCAGGGGCGGCCCAACAGAAAGCTAAACGCAGTGGGAATATCCATTACTTGGAACAGGATACTGAAAACTGTCGGGCCGATTTGCACATCGAGATCGATTTCGCCAACAGTATCCTTCTTCATTCCATCGAACGCCCGGACGGATGTTTTGGAGGTATGAAGCTTAGACGTATCTACCTTGAGACGGTGCAAGGTTGCCAGCGGGCAAATATTTAACGCAGATCCATTGTCTATCAGAACTCTGGCCACGTGGGAGTCCCTGCATTTGATGGAGATGAAGAGGCCTTTGGTATGCCCTCTGCCCTCAGGAGGAAATTCATCCTCCGAGAATGATATCTGGTCCTTCAAGAGAATGGACTCCACAAACGCTTCTAATTTATCGTGCTCGATCGTCTCGGGAACATTTACCTCGCTAAGTACCTTCATGAGTGACTTCTGATGCTTCATGGACGTTTGGAGTAACTCCAACAAGGAAATCTGAGCGGGTAATTTGCGCAACTGGTCCACCACATTATACTCACTAGCTTTCACAATAGCTAGGAATTCTTTGGCCTCTTCATCGGTGACTGGCTTCGGATGTTGTGCTTCAACCTGAGCGTATGTCCGTCCTGACCGGGTAACTAGGTCAACGTCCAACTCGTAAGACCACGGGACAGCTTTGTCATTCTTGTACTCGTAGGGCTGAGGTATGCCAATCACTATGTGGTCTTCGGACAGGGGTACCTCAATCATCAAGCCCTTCTCCAGTTTTGAGTCGTCAGACGAAGGTTTATTCACAGGTGCAGGAGTGGATTTGTTTATTTCGGCATTCAACGCTGAAATTTCTTTGTCCCAGTCAATAATGATCTCGGAGATGGTGGCTACTACCCCGGTGCAGTCAACATACACAATCAAACCCGCCTCTGCCATACTGACGACTCTTTCTTTCATTAGAGACAATGGCAATACCTCACCAGTAGGAAAATACCCTGCCTTCACTAGAGCGCTATAAACATCCACAATGCATAATTTCTCATTTTTAATTCTACTGGTATCAGGAGTTGATATAGCATTGACGCTACTTTCATGCTCAGGGAGAGGGTTGTTTTGGACATTTGGGCTGGATGTTTGAAACGAAAAGGCTTTGGTGTCGAGCAAGTTTTGGATTCGGTGTTTAAGGGTATAACAGTCATCTGTCGAATGCCCTACTTCACCCATGTGATAGTCACACTTCTTGGACGGATCATAACTCGAAAAATTCTGTGCATTGGGACGCTTTGGTTCGGTAGACAGTAAATTTTTCTTCCGGAGGATAGCCAAAACTTGAGAAGGGGATCCAGGCAACGGAGTGAATTGCCTCTTCTTATATCGTCTCAAGGGCTGCTGACTAGAGGTTGACTGCGGTTCATTGTTCACCTGGACCGTCCGAGGAGGATGAACAGTCTGGGTGTATGCAATGCTTCCATGTGACAGGGGCTCTTTCTCCTTTTTCGGGTTGAATTTCTTGCTGATGGAAGTGGGGTCCGTGAACCATCCGTCGCGCAATCCCATTTCAATTCGTTCGCCAACAGGAACAAGACGATTAAGGGATTCAGCAGTGGCGCCAATCAGTCGGTGTCTATATTCATACGGAAGGGACTTGATGAACAACTTTACTTGTTCATGATCGGTAAGTTGTGGAGTAACCTGGGCAGCCAAATTTCTCCACCTGGTGGCATATTCCTTGAAGGACTCGCTCTTCTTCTTTTCAGTACGCTCCAAGTCGTCACGAGTGAAAGTGACATCAAGATTGAATTGATACTGCTTGAGAAACGCGTCGGCAGCATCATCCCACGATTTAAAAGCATCGATATCCTTTGACATGTACCAGGTCAGGGCAGGTCCTGTCAGACTCGCTTGAAAAGTCTGAATCATGAGGGGCTCGTTATCAACATATTGAGTCATCCGCACGTGATACATGTGTAGATGATGTCTGGGACAGGAAGTGCCATCATATTTCTCGAACTCTGGCATTTTGAACTTTTCCGGCACTTTGACCCGTTTATATATAGACAGGTCAAGCGGGGCAGTATTTTGTGGGCCCTGCAGTTGCTTCAGCATCTCCTCGACCTTTGCGAGGCGTTTGTCCTGTTCCGTCATTGGCGCAGCTTCGGTTTCAGGCTTCCTGACAGCAAGGGGAAACGGATCGTCCTCTAGCAGGGGCATTTTACTGTCACTGGCGGAAGCTTTTTCTTTCCCAGTAGACGAGGGCGGTAACACCACCTCAATCGCTGCAGGTGCAGGTGTGAGCTTACTGTTGATGGATTCGATTTGCTTGGTGATGCTTTCAAGTGCATTGAAAACCATCTTTAATTCGCTTTCCATGTTATTGAGGCGGGCGTTTTCTTAGGCCATTTTTGTGACTACCTGCGAAAACGCTAGAATAAATGATTATGATGTTCTTAAAAGAATAATTTTATGATCTGATCATAATATTTATCATGTATTTACTTTATTTGTAAGGAAAAATAAAGCAAAAAGGGTTTTTATTAATATTAACATTACAAGTGGCGTTTCCGGGATTCGAACCCCGGACGCCTCGGACCGTACGGCTTACATCCCCGGATACCACTGGGCCAAAGGCCGCGGTGGTGTCCTCTTCGCCCCAAAAAATTCATATAAAGCATAAAAACGGCCCAAACTTCATTAACATTAATACAACCCATAAGCAATATTAATAAGATAAACAGACCCCCTAAACATGAAAAACTATAAATTACATAAAAAGAAATAACTATTTTTACAAAAATGCTCCCCCCGAATATTCATTCTACAGACGATGGGGAAGCTACAGAGTCCCGAAGCCGCTTATTTTCACGGACAAGCTCCGCAATAAGCGTATCCCTCGTCCCCACAGTCCTTTCGAGACGGTCGATTTGTGCTTGACGACTGGGCTTGTTGGTTACATTCGGAACTTTTGGCTGTAGCTCCGTTGGAATTTGATGATGCAGAATGTAGAACAAGGAAGCATGGTGGGTTCTCTCTTGCTCCTTTAGAAGTCTGGGTACAAGAATGTTCTCAGGTAAGCACTCGGTCCACAATCCTTGGGTTGTTCGAATTTCGTCAGTATAATTGTAGTTCGAGCGGGTGAATCGAACTCGGAATAAGTCAGCCTTGAGTGGCGGAGGAATTTCCTGGAGGGCCCTGTACTGGCGGGCTACTCGGTAGGGGTAATATGAAGTGATGCCAGATAAGCCGAGCAATGGAACAGGGTTATGGAACTGGTGGGCATAACGAGCCTGACTCTCACGGAACCATTTAGTATGCCATAAGAATGCCTTAGGATCAGGATCTTTCAAAAAATTTATCCAAGTAGCATAATCCTTATTGGGGGAATGACTTTTCAACACTTCAAACCTTTGGATGGGGTGTGTGAAGTCATCAATTTGGAAAAGCTGCATGAGATGCCCAAATCCTCTTAGATGGGATAAAAACCAGATTTGCAAAATTTCTGGGGCGGCCCGCATAATTTTGTCATCATTTTGTTTAAAACGATTTAAAGACAAAAATGTTTCTGCTAAAACCAAATTAACATAATTCAAATCAGCACAAATTTGTTTGGCCACATATGCAATCGAGGGATTTATCGAATTTCGGCGATGAGGAAAAAGAACACACCCGATAAAAGCGAGGATAAAAATCTTAGCTTTTTGGCTCATGGGCTGGCTCATAAAACATTCATTTAGGAAAAACCAGGGACATGCATTACAGTGGGCTTTAATGACTCTCTTCACTGTATCACCTTTAGTTCTAAAAAACTGGGATAATTCAGATAGAGGGGCCACACCCAAAAGTGGTTTGACAAGCTGAGATCCCAAAGGCTTTCCAATGGCGATACTATATTCCTCCAGAGTGGGGGTCATCTCGAACCTACCGAATATGAATGTGGATGTTTGTGGGCACCAAAAATGTGCTAGTGCCTGCATCATACCGGAATGGATGTTAATTTTGAGGAGTGGAAGTAGACGACCGATTCTGGTTTTGACATAATGTTGGCCGTTTTGATCTAGTTGGTCCCACCACGCCAGGAGTTCCGTCTTAGGAGTGGGGATGAATTGGACATCAGCTCTTCCCATCGTGTGTAGAATGCAATCAACGGGTGGCCTATTAAAAACAAATTAAATGGATAAGTAAACTATTCAATAAAAAGAGAAGGGATAGAATATATACCTTTCCTTGAACTATACCAATCACAACGACATACACATGAGAAGTGAGGTTCGATTTCTAATTAGACCGGCTTAGCAAAATGAAATTAAAAGGGGCCTGACCGTCGCAGTCTCGCGTTGGTGTCAAGTCCTTTTAACCTCGGCCAGATTGAAAGAAATATTTTATAGTCACGCAAATAGCGGCTAAAAATATTTCTTTACAATTTTCGGAAATGAATTTCGGGGAAAAGAAAGGCAACCTCTACATCGCGGGCTCGCGTTCGAGGTCGTATCTTTCTCAACACCATCCTAGGGTATCCTATTGCGGCCCAGGTCCGGCAGCATGGTTGTGTGTGCAATAGTGTAGTGCTAAAACATTAAAGCATGCACAATAATTTATAAACAATCAATTCGAACCTGCAAAACAAGTAACACCTTAATGTCAGGGTCGTACCTGGAGTCCTTGCTGCCAAACAAAAATTATTTTGAACAGGATAAAAATTTTGGCCTAAGTCCGCTTTTACAAGTCCCCAGCGGAGTCGCCAGTCTGTCGCGACCCGGCCTCTCCTCGGGAGAGGTCTCGACCGGTACGTGCTAAGTCTAGGTTCAGGACTTAACTCGGGCTCTCCCAAGCCCATACCATATCACGACTTAGGGTTTAAGTTCTTAACATGCTGGTAGTTTACATGCAGGAGTCGCCACTAATCGATTTGGGGTAGGCCGATTAGAAACCCAAATAGGGTGACGGGAGAATCACCCTATTCCTACGAACCAGAGATTAACTAGATTCGGGGACTTGGTTACACTAGTTAAATAACTAATGCCCTTTCGGTACCTTTCTACCCTGTTCAATTTTTTTGAAAACATTTGTCAGGCAATTTGGATTGATTTTAGGACCTTTCTCCTAACATGTGAGGTGATCGAGCGAGTGCATAATCAGAAGCGATTAGCAGTCAATGCAGGCATGCAACCTAAGACTCTAACTAAGTCAGATGACATTCGAAAACACGACAACTCATGCAATTGTACTAAAAACATGCATAGTAATACTCAGTAGGCTTAATCTAATTAAACATACTACCTATGCGATTAAATAAAACATGCATAATACAATAAAAACATATAAACATGCCATAAGGAAATTTTTTTTAAAATTTTTTTTAAAAAATAAAATAAAATAAAATAAAAACGAAAATTCTGAAAACTTTTTAAATTTTTTTTTAAAAACATTATTATTATATATTTTTTTAAAAAAACGGAAAATAATAATAATAATAATTTTTTTAAAAAATATTTTTTTATTTATTTTTTTTAAATATTTTTTATTTTTAAAATAAAAATAAGAACGAAAATCTGAAAATACCCTTTTTAAAAATTTTTTTTTTTAAAAAAATTTATTTATTATTTTTAATATTTTCTTAAAATAAAATAAAATAAAAATAAAAAGAAACGGGTCGGGCGGATCCGGGTCGGACCCGACCCGAGTCAACGGGTCCGACCCGGGCGTTGACCCGGGTCGGATCTGTCGATCCGGGCCGGGTCGAAGCCGACCCGGGTCAACGGATCCGACCCGGGCGTTGACCCGGGTCGGATCTGTTAATCCGGGTCGGTCGAAACCGACCCGAGTCAACGGATCCGACCCGGTCATTGACCGGGTCGGATCTGTTGATCCGGGTCGCATCCGACCCGAATCCACAGACCCGTGGGAGAGGGAGCTCCGGCGAAGAAAAATCGGCCGCCTGCCGGCGTGCCCAGGCCACCACCGCCCTCGAGTTGCCGGATTGGGACTGCCAATAGGCCGTGAGACTTACCTGAGCCGCCGCCGGACCGCCGTTCGCCGGCTGTCGTGCAAAAATTTCCCGGCTTCACCTAGGCATTCTGTCGAGCACTTGGCGGGCGTCGACAAAAACAGAGGTCTTCGACCTCTGTCGGGACTCCGGCGGGCTCCGGCGGCTACGGCTCGCTTCCGACGGCGACTATGGACGGCGGGGGACGACGCTACGGGCCGGAAATCACATAAAATGACCGGCGCGAGCTCCGACCAAAGCGTGCCAGAAAACAGAGCAAAACAGGGGCGGTGCGTCGGCCGGGAGGTCTCACCGGTTTTCTGACTTCTTCCGGCTGGCTTGGGAGACGACGGCGACGACGGCTGGCTTCCTTCCGGCTCCGGTGAGCTCTGTGTATGAGCTCTCTCTCTCTCTGTGTCTCTGTTCGCTTTCTCTCTCTCTCTCTGCTCGCTTTCTCTCTGTGCTCTGTTTCTCTACAGGGTCCCCAACCGAGCTCTCTCTCTCTCTCTGCTCTTTTATAGGCGGCGACGACGACGCTGTGCTTCCCCGACGTCGGCTGACGACGGCCTGCACCGGCTTATGCCCCGCGAATCCCGCGGCCATAGACCGGTGCAGAGGGAGGGGGCGATTTAGTGCTGCAGGGGGGTAAAAATCAAAGAAACAGGGAGAGGTGAGGGAGATGCGGATAGGGGAGAGCCCGGGAAAGGAGGAAGACGGGACTGGCCATTAATGGCCAGTCCCTGTGGCGTACTGCCCAGGCCTCCCCTAGCCAGAAGACGACGACGACGAGCGGCGCCGCCGTGCGTCACGCTGCCGTCGCGCACAGAGGAGAACAGGGGCGGCGACAACGACGCTCGGTACGGGGGAAGGAAGGAGAAGCAGGGCTGGGCTGGGCTGGCGCGGGGCTGGGCTGGGCCCAAGCGCGCGGAAGGGAAAGAAAGGAAGGCGCGGGCCTGGGCCCGCGGGGGGGGGAAAAAAGAAAAAGAGAAAGAAAAAGAGAAAGGGCCGGGCTCGTGCGGGGGGAAAAGAAAAGGAAAAAACGGGCCGGGTCGGCCCGGCTCCGACCCGGTCCAGCGCGATTTTTTTCTTTTTTCTCTCCTTTTTTTAATTTTATTTTAGTAAAGCCTATTAAAACAAATATGCCTAATTTCTAAATGCAATGCATGTAAAATTAAAAAAAAAAAATTTTGTTTTAGGAATTAAAGAAATTAATTCCTAAATTTTTATGTAATTGATTTTGAGCAAATTAAAAATAGGTGTCAACAACATTTAAGGCCAACGCTTATGATGCAGATGATACGACATTAGATGAAGATGAAGATGATGAAGAGATGGCATTATTACCCAGAAAGTTCCAAAAACCTCAATGAGAAAAAAGGAGAAACTTCTAGGGCAACAAAAAATCAAGTATTCGATGATAGGTAGTTCTCTAAGAGCAAAGAGGATAACAAAGGTAAGGATGTGATATGCTTTCAATGTTGGAAAGGTGGACACATCAAGGCTGATTGTTCCTTACTTAAGAAATCGAAAAGGAAATTCGAGAAAAAAAGAAGGCCCCGGAGGTAGAAATATGGAGTGATCCTCAATGTGAATCCAATGATGATGAGATTGAGGAGCAAGCAAATCTCTGTTTGATGACTGACATCCAATTTGAGGAAGATGAGATAAATTGTTCAAATTCTGATGATACAAAAGAATTTATTAATGAATAATGTAATGAGCATAAAAAGGTTTTGAAGAAAATCTGTGATTTGAAAAAGGAAGTTTCCAAATTGAAATAGCAAGGTGTTTTGAAAGAAGAAAGGGTCGTTGAGCTGGAAAATAAAATTTCTTTTGTGAAGGAAAACAAGGGTTTTTTTCGAAAGAATAATAATTCTCTAAGGAAGAAATTCCTAAGATTTGAAAAAAGTCCTCTCTTGGATAAAAAACGCTAGACCATATTCTTTCCATATTTATTACAACAAATCCGGTCTTAGTTCTAGAAAAGAAAATGAAATAAAAAAATGATATTTAGATTGATAGTCAATCGAAATATCTGAGTCTTCCAAATCGTAAAGTGAAACAAGCCCCTCGTTTCATTTCTCTGCGCTCTCTCTCTCTCCCTGGCGGAGCTCGAAGTCACCAAGTCCGAAGAGCTTCGAGCTCCAGCATGGCCGCGAAGCTTGATGGCTTTGAGATCTTGACGGCCGTGGAAGAGATTGTGAGCTCAAGCTTCCACCCAGAGAGAGAGAGAGAGAGAGAGAGAGAGAGAGAGAGAGAGAGAGAGAGAGAGAGAGAGAGAGAGAGAGAGAGAGAGAGAGAGAGAGAGAGAGAGAGAGAGAGAGAGAGAGAGAGGATTCAATATGGAGAGGAAAGTGTTTTGATGACATATACAAGTTATATACCTTATGGCGTACTTTTGTTTTGTTTTTTTTTTCACTATCTTCAATTGAACATACGAAATGGGTAAATTCTAAACAACATAGGATGAATTCCTATGTGAATTATCATTAGTTGCGTAGCGAACTAAATACAACTCTTTTGCATGGTTAATATGGATGGACCACATTGTGCGCATCAAAGCCAGTATTTTCAACTAATCAAGCGAGGCTTAATTATCTTGTAGTTCGTAACGTAACTCCATAAACATATAGTTAAAGTTTTAAAATTATTCTTACATATCTATGAAATGCTTATGCAATGTACTCTAAACAACGTACATATTTGCCCCATCTTCCTTCTTTTTTCGCTTGACTCTTAGTCTAGTGTGGGCGATCCTCGAAGTTTCCATTCACCATTGCGCCGACAACGGCATGGCAGCTCCATTGCCTTCGGCAGCCCTCCACCTCAACAGCTACCACGCCTTGCTTGCGTATCGTCTGAGGTCACCAACCTCGATAGATCCCAAAGCAGACAAAGGCATGAAGGAGCAAAATTGCAATTGACTTGATATAGTAGAATGAATTTATATAATTTATCTACGTTAGCGATGGTTGTGTCACATAAAATATTCAACGTCCGCATTAACAATTTCCAATCAAAATTAACTGAATGGACTCAATTTGTAATACGTGAAAAGGTTTAACACTCAATTTATGATTGAATTGACAAAAATATAATATATTTAAGATTTTTCGGACAAATTTCTCAAAGTGTACCATAAGTCTTAATACATGAGACAAACCCTAACTAAAAACGGGGAAAAGAGACAAATGTAATAATTACATTTGTATCGACAACCGCAGACCCTATATTAAATTGAAGGATTTTGAAGAGATGTGATCAAGACATTTACTAAAGTATTGAAGGCATAGTCGTCAACTATATTAAATCGAACATATTTCATGGTTTTCATAGCTGATAAACCTCATAAATAGTCAGCGGATAGACCTAAGAGATTGCACAGCAAGAGCTAATAAAAACATCCGTTGCAAAAATGAGGCATACCCAGCTCTTTCTCTTCGGCATCCTCTTTGCGGTTGCTCTGAAATCAACACGAGCACTCCACCCATTCGAATTCGAGCTAGTCGACCGCACCCACGGGACTCCGGACACCCGGTTCAGTAAAGAGGTTGGGGTGGACTACGCTGTGGTAGCTTTGATCGGTGCCACTGTGTTCGTTACATTCGGCCAAAACGATACGAAGGGGAGAGGGTTCACTTCCGTGCAGGTGGTAGTTGAGAGCTTCGTCGTCAACCGCAGACCCTTTGCCATTGCCACCACCAACGGAAGCCGGATCAGCGTGAATGCGGACTACCTCCAGACATTCCCCAGCAACTTGCCAGACGAGTTCGCCGGGATCCTATACTTCACGAGCGGCCTAGTCTGGGAATGGACAGGGAATGGCAGCGCCCCAGTGGGCCTCGTAACTGGGATTGCTGACTACATTAGGCTAATTGGGGGATGGGCATACAAGGGTTGGCCTCAAAGAGGGTCGGGGTTGAGATGGGATCGGGGGTATGTGATCACGGCGAACTTCTAGTATTGCCAAGGGCTCCAACCTCAGTTTGTGTTGGACCTCAATGCCAGGATGATCGATTCATACAGCGATGTGTACTTCGTGGAGCTACTCGGGAAGTCTGTGAATGAACTGTGGGAGGACTATCAGATAGAGTATGGAACCCCTGGGCCAGCACCAGCACAAACCTTCGGGTACTAAATCATGTTGATACATAAGAAGACTATACTTGAGGTTGGTGTCTTATGTACAAATAAATCAAATGTTCAAAAAATCGTGTTGAGTAAGTGCAAGTGGGGAAGGAGTTTCTTTTTGAAGTTTGTAATGTCTAATGATCGGCTTGTCCAGTGGAGGATTTGCATGGCTAGTCAAAGTGACTATGTCCATCGGTAAATTAGGCCTATACATGTTCGGTTGGACTTTTCGATTTGCCTGACTATTATTAGTAGTTCTTGGATTAGCCTGAACGGGATTAACTTGATATTTTCCATTGATAGGCCGAACCACATTTGCATTGTTTTGAACTTGCCCAGAAGTTTCAGTCCTTTGTAAAATTATCGCTGGTGGTGGAATTACTTGGCCTATATTACCAGTGTTATTATACTGAGCAGAGGTTGAAGGTACTTACCCAATAACTGCCGAGTTTCCTTGTATAGGAAGTGGTTGATTGGTAACCTGAACTAGAGATGACATCGCAGACAACATTGATGATCATGGGCCTAATGACATCAGAGATGTGCCTCACCACACGGTTAGCCATGTCTTTTTGTTGTTCCTCAAACAATCTCTTTATAGTGTCCACTATGACTGAATTTGGCTCCACTTCTCTCCTTTTCTTCTCAGTGAGATGTCTTGGAAGATCTATATTCCCACCTTAATTATGGTATGCCACTGCTTGAGCAACTAACGATTTGGAAAGGAAAGCTCTATCATTGCCATGTTGTGGCTTTTGGTTGTTGCCAACGGCATTGTCAAGCTTCGATTGATTCCTAGTCTTTGCAATTGCACTTCCTCAAATCAAACTACAAGAGTCCCACAAGACATGCCAAATTGATGTTCCATTAGAAATCGAGATCTGTCTCAATGAGTGAACTATCTTTAACCAAGCGTTGATCTTTGGTTTTTGTTCAACAGGTTCAGTGGCGATTCAGACAAAATTAAATTGCATAACAAGGATCAAGAACAATTAAATCTAAAGGAAAAGAAATGCAAGTTTTGGAAATTGAAATATTGATAAACTAAGAAAATACGTAGATTTGTGCGGTGTTGTAACAGGGATCTCCGACTACATTAGGCTAAATGCTGGATGGGCATACAAGGGCTGGCCTCGTAGAGGCTTTGGGGTTGACAGGGGATGATGGGTACGCAGTCACGGCGAACTTCTTAGAGTATTGTGAAGGGCCCCGACGAGGGTTCGTGTCGGACCTCAGCGCTATGATGGTCGACTTGTACAGCGTTGCGTACTTTGTGGAGCTACTTGGGAGTCTGAACGAACTGCGGGAAGACTATAAGTCAAGAGTATATAACCCCTGGACCAGCACCAGCACAAACCTTCGGTCACTAAATCATGTTAGAACAGAAGAAGACTATACTTGAGGTTGGTTTCTTATGTACAAATAAATCAATTGTCCAATAAATTGTGTTCAGTGAGTGCAAATGGGGAAGGAGTTTCTGTTTGAAGTTTGTAATGTCTAATGATTGGCTCGTTCAGTGCTGCGCTTGCACGGCTAGTCAAAGTGGCTTTTTACTTTGTCTCATCTTTTCTTTTCTTTCATCCATTGTTGTTGTAGAATTCGAGCATGACCACCTTTTTCCACAAACGTCTTGGTTAAAGTGTCCTCTAATGATCATTTGTCACCTCCAAGTTCGTTTGGGTGAATTTATTTTTTGGTTGGTTGACTTCGGGCTTTGCTTTTTATCTCCTAGATTTTGTTCCGTATAGTAAACCGAACATTCGACGCAATATCGATATCTTGAGTAGAATCACTGCGATGAATACGCAAGTTCTTTTTTCTTTTTTTTACCTACCTATATGTGGCTGCAATGGTTTGCGCTCAGTTCCTTTCACGAGAGGTCCTAGGTTCAAAACTCGTAGGTGCCGATGATTTAAGTCGGGGATCGTGACGGTGGGATGCTGCGCTAGCCCCCCCGAGGACTAGTCGGGTTTCACCACTGGTTTGAGCGCAAGCTTGCCGGCCGCATGGACACCTCGGTCATAAAAAAAAAAATGAATACGCATTTTAGACACTCAGAATAGAGCCGAAAATAAGGAACTTAGGCAATTCAATTGAGCGAGAAATAGTCTGCGATCGTGATATTTACCAAAAATTTGCAGATATAGTCGTCAACTTTATTAAATCGAACATATTTTGTTGTTTGCATCGATGACAAACCTTATATCCAGTCAACGGATAGACTCGAGATTGCACAGCAAGAGCTAATAAAATCATCCTTTGCAAAAATGAGGCCTACTCATCTCTCTCTTTCGCCATCCTCTTCGCGGTTGCTCTCAAAACAACACGGGCAATCCGAGAATTGCAATGCGAGGTCTTTGACAGCACTTCCAGGATTCCGAAAAACCGGTTCAGGAAGGAGGTCGGGACAGAGTACGGTGCGGACGCGTTGCTAGCTGCCACCGAGTTCGTCCTCAAGACATTCGGTCAAAGCGAGAGAGCGGGGAGAGATTACGATTTTGTGCCGGTGGCTGTCGAGATCTTTGTCGCCAACGGCAGACCCTTCGCCATCACAACGTCGACAAACAGACACCGGATCCACGTGAATGCGGACTACCTCCAGACATTCCCCAGAAACGTGACGGACGAGTTCATGGGGATCCTATACTTCACGAGCGGCCTAGTCTGGGAATGGGCGGACAATGGCAACGCCTCAATGGGCCTCATATCCGGGCGTACTTCGTGGAGCTAGTTGGGAAGTCTGTAAATGAATTGTGGGAGGACTATAAGTTAGAATATGGAAGCGTTGGACAAGCACCAGCACCAAGCTTGGCGTACTAAATGATGCTAATGCATAAGAAGACTATATACATGAAGTTGGTTTCTTATTTAGATAATAAGTTATTGTTCAATAAATCGTTTTGAGCTAGTGCAAACGAGGAAATAGATTCTATTTGAAGTTTGTAATGTCTAATGATTGGCTCGTTCATTGTAGCATTTGCATGGCCAATCAAAGTGAATTTACTTTTCTGTTGGTGAACTTTGGGCTTTGTTTTTGGCCCCTATTCTGTATCATAAACTGAACTCGCGACATCATATCGATGGTTTAACTTAGATTTACCGACTTGAATATGCATTTCAGGCATTTAGAATGGCGTGACTGATAGCAAATCTCGTTATTGTCAAGAATCCATGATTTTGATTTTCTTTCGTAATGAAGGCCCTTTCTCATGAGTAGAACGAAGTTTATAGGGCTTGTGGCCATACAATGAAGTTAATTGACAGCCGTGGTGATGAGATTGATGAAATTTAGAGAGTTTAGTAGTGGTTAATGCAAAGCGCCGAAAGTTTAGTGGCAAAGCAATACCGATAGACATTCTCCATTTCTTTCTTTTTTTAATCAATTCCACTTTATGATTTTATCATTTTGAAATTCGAATTAGTGCATGCCCATCTTCTTCCTTCAAAGGAATTTCTTTAGAGTTCGAAAGTTGGAAACTTCCTTATCAGGTTTCCAGCGAATTTGTCCTCTTTGTTTAAGTGATTGTATGTACATCACAGCTTCTTAATTAATCTCGATTAAGAAGGATGTATTAGCTTCCATTTTATGTATACATAGCGGGCATTCAATCAGACTCTTGAACAATAGTACCCTGGTTAAATCGAAATGATTTTAAGATTGTGAACTTAATTGATCTCGATTTTGTTTGGTTGTGAACTCAAATGACATCTTTCAACTTAGAAGGCTAGAAATAAAGTAGGGAGGGCAAATTACGAAATCAAGATTTACACAATAAAACTACTGCAAGAAAACAAATAATACTGAAGCAATCTTTATCATTCCTTTAAGACCATATTTATTTCAGGACATTAAGGTAGTAAACACAAGAACAGACGCATAACTTAGTACCACTAATACAACTCATTCAAACCACTCCACTTTTGCATTAGGGACCTTTATTATGGTACTGCTAAGTCATCAAGCAGCAAATTTATTGATAATAACTGATCACACAATAATATTTGTATGTTGAGACTTGGGACTACTCGTTGATGTACGAGGTGGGATGTACGGAGCGGCCAAGCTCCAGCTTCCATCGTTCCCATTCTGGACCATGTTCTTGTTCTTTGCCACCCACCACTGCGCTGGAATTTGACAGTCATCATTCAGAGCATCCCATCCCTTCTTCACCAGCGCAATCCCGGGTCGGCCACCGAGGTCGAATTCCTTGCTATTGATCCCTTGTGTCCCCGCGACTAAATGCAGGTACGTCTCCAACTGATGCCCGAGTTCCAAGGCACCGGTCAGACTGCTGTAGAGAGGCCTCAGATACGGGGACGTGCGCGAGTTGACCATCAACTGTTCTCCGACGTGGTAATATTGGTTCAAGGGAAGAAGGGAACGAAATCGATGGCTTTGGTCACCCGAAGGGCACGGAGCTTCTCATATGAAGAGAACTTCCCCTGGAAGTTCTTGTCCCCGACCCTGGGGCTGGCGAAGGCGAATACAGTTTCTCCCGGTGGTCGGAGGGCATGTTGTAGCCGTTGGTCACAATGTCCAGCGCGTTGATCATTGCCAAAGCCGCGCCCATGCTTTGTCCGGCCACTGCTATGCTGATTGTCTCATCTTTACTGGCATAGAGATCCACTTGCTTCCGGACCTCCCTTAGAACCTGACCAAAGTAGTCCACCAACACCAGTTTTAATTTGACAAAGTAGTCGAAAAATTAGGTGCTACATCTTGTCATATTTTTACATTTATATAAAAAAGTGAAAGAAATTTGAAGCTTATTCGGAGGTAAATTAGCAAGAGCAATCTTTAAAACGCGTGATAGTTTCATACCTCTTCTCTGGCACTGAGCTTTGTGTACGGATTTATAATAGCATTCTTCCTATACAAATCGTACCAGCCAGTGTGAATCTTAGTATCGGTGTCATCCTCGAAAATGTCAGTCGCCGTCACCAAATCGTCTCGAAGATCGGATTTGGCCTCCAGGAGATCCATCGTTCCTCTCCAAGCAACCAAAATGTCCCTCCTCCGCTGTCCCCTCGTTGGTGCTCACCGCGACATACCCGACCCAAGATCTGTCCGGCTGCTGCAGAATCGTCTTGTACATTGGCCCATAGAAGTAGCGGGTCACCTTGTACCTGAACGGGTTGTTGGCCATCCGAAGACCCACTTCGTGGAAGAGCTTGTCCATCGGATACCGGGGCAGGCCGTAGACCTCCAACTCCTTCCGGCCGTTGAACGCATTGCCGATGGCTTGGACTCTTTCTCCGTAGTGTATGAGGTACATCCGGAGATCCTCGTCCAGACGATCCAACATGTCCTTCCAGTTGGTCTCGCCACTGAGCTCAGTCCATGGCCTCGAGCTGTTGCGTCCCATGGTATGCATCTCTCTCACACTCTCTCCCTAAATTCTCGCTCGTATTTTTTGTTCTCTAGATGGAAAAGCTTGTGGAGATGCAATCTTAGCTTCCACACAATTTATAGACTCTCTACCTTTTTACTGCGCCATGCATGATCATATTACGTGTTGAGGGTTTTTTTCCGTGAATTGCCATAGTTAGTTACGTGATAGAGTTGCGTTTGTGCATCATCTAGCATCCTGAAGATATGATTGTTTACTCCCAAAAGCCTTGAGTTCTGGCCATCATAAGCCAAAACTCGAAGTGAATTTGGCAAGGTAGTGAATTGAACTTGCGCTCAGTTATATGAAGCTTGTCGAACGTGCAAAGTGTGCAAAGGTCCATGGACCATTTATCCGTTATATTAACAGTTCGTTATAGTTCGCTGTCATACTGCTACAGAAACAGCACAGCAACTTGCAATCTCTATGAAAGGAAGAGATCCGATCATGAAGAAAGGGCGGGAGAGAAATGACTCTTAGCTCTTGGACCACATCAGTTCTGGAATATATGCTTGTCTTATTTGTTGGACCATTCCAGTCCTCGTGCACAAAAAAATGAAAGGAATCGTCATCAGTGAACAGTGAAATTATAAGTGTTAGAAAGTACAACCAAAAAGTTGAAGCTGATAGGTGGACTTAGATCACATGAATGTAAAAAATATTTAAATCCGTTGTTACGCGATGTGAAACAATTTAAAGAATCACAGTCCTCAACCAATTGTTGATTACTTTTAGGATATCTATTGCAAAATACAACATAATCAATCATATATTGATGGAATGAACTTTAGTTAGTCTTTGGTGGTTGGAGATTCATGAAATGTATCTAGAGCGTAACAGTTTGAATGTAATCGTGATAAAAAAAATTACTTAGTGGTTTTGAGTACTAAGCGTGACGGGCGAAGTGCCAAGCACTAGCGTGACGCGTTTGTCTCTTAATTTACCTCTTCTAAAAGTATTTCGTTGGTAAAAATCCTTTCAGGTTCCGATTTCGTTCATGCATGGTAGCTTTCACCTTTTGTTTTAACTCCAAATAGAATATATCTTATTATATAACTTAATACGTTATTTCTATCTCGTGACACACTTATTCTAAGATTAATCTTTTCTATGAGAAGTTCGTAGATGTTCTTTAATTTGATCGTTGCTCGTGATTAGTGCCACACCTCTCAAGTCAAAACTCTTCTTCGTATTGTCATGTGACATCATTACTATAGGGTCGCACTTTTTTCTATTCCCACTATGATTAAAACAGTCCAAGAGTGCCCCGCTAAGCTATTTATGAAGGGGTAGGCCGTGTAATTCCAGGAAAGAAGTTTCTTTTTAGGGGCGAATAAACAACGAGAAGATGGGATTTTGATGATTCTAATTGAGTTAAAAGAGTTCTATTGGTGTAGGATTTGCTGGGATGGGCGAGCGGTTTTGAAGCCCGATCCGTGCTTGGCTTCACCAATCTGCAAGGTATGGACTTTCGTTTGAGTCGAGTGTTTGGAGCATCAGATCACTCCTCACCACGTACAAAATTTTAAAGACAAGTCCTTTCGTTCTTTTAAAAGTAGATATGAGTTGGTGATCGAAGATATCAAATTGGATCACGGCAGAAAACATGCTGTTGGTTTGATGTCCTGAACGTTGTCTCGTAGTTATCTAATAATGAAACTCATCTTGCGTACGTTATCAGGGGCAGAAAACATGCATGGTCGTTACAAGCCACGGGAATGTATGTAACGATAATCGTGTGACATGATATGATACGGCGAGAGCTTTCGAGCAGTGGCACGAAATGGCGAAACGGATTAAACCAAATGATATTTCGTTCCCCCCTCTAATTGAACTCGAAAGGGTAATTTTGTTTCATTGTCATGTCATGCATTCTAACATTGCTGGCAAGAACAGAAGTTATTATCCTTTGATCGGATGATTGAGCCACTTACATATCTCTTGAAATCTCTCTTGTTCTGGTTTCTGCACACCGCTCTCTTTCAGGAGCGAATACGTCCAATATCCACTTTAATTTGGGCAGCCTCATTGAAGCATCCTTTTATATGTGATGCCATGCGCTAGGGACTTATTTTAGGTATAAATATTTTGGGATGAGGTAAACTTTAACTCAGCCCGTAGCGCTCGCAGATTCTTCGAGAGTTTCTTCTCTTGGAAGATAATGCTTTAGGTTTTGCTACCCACACCGCATAAGATTGTGATAGTTCTATACATGCACCACAGCAAATAGTGCAAGCAAAGATATCTTTGTAGTCGAACATGAACAGTTTTTGAACGTCCCTGCATGTCTGGAGAATGCGGAATGAGGAAAGTCTGGAGCCACCATAATGCCCTTGTAGCAGTAACCCAGCGGCTGCCCTCACTTGATGGAAGAAGACGAACACACAGACACTCGAGTCAAGTGAATTCAGGAGTGGAGATTATCGCCATCGTTGCTGACCCCCTAACAAATGCGATCACAGACAACAAAATCAACTAGCTAATCCCGCAGATGAAGTAGAGATTCATGAATTTAGACTCCGGTTTAGGATACAAACTGCGATGATAGATGGTTAAACTTGTGGACGGCTCGGTCTTGTCGACGGCCCACGGAACAACACCGGGACAGTGAAAACCAGAAGCTACATGATGTCGCGTTCATTCGTGAGGAACGGTGGCCAGCACCCGTTCCGACTGCACGACTCGCAGACACACAAAAAGAAACACATGGGCATGTGA